>CM077666.1:200942665-205742665 GCA_039707655.1 Elymus sibiricus | reverse complement strand
TTGACATCGGGGCCACCCATGACATAGCCCAAAGGGGAGTTTGTCGGAGTGGCCGGGAGAGTGTCATGCAATAGATTGGTTTTGTTGGAACGTCATTGGTCCACCCGAATGGGAGCATGAGGTCATGAGTTCCATGGTGTGGGTACAGTGTGCTAACCTATGCAGAGTGTATAAACTATCGATAGCCGCGTCCTCGTTTATGGACACAGTTCGTTGGAGGTCAGACCGTTCGATCAACACTCACGATGACGGAATGACTTATATGAGGACTTATATTTAAGTGGGCAAGTAACAGCTTGGCAGGATGCCGATGAGGATATTGGATTGATCTTGAGGCTGATCATCGGATTGTGATGTGATCACGCGGTGATCACAAGGATGTATTGATCACGAGGTGATCGAGATGATATGTTGCTTGGCCGGATAGCCAAGAGTGAGATGGTCCATGTGACCCAAGATGATGGTTCAGCAGTGATTCTAGTCTTACCATATTACCTTGATTAATATTTACTTTCCACATCATAGTAGTTGTTAATAACTTAACTTGTAAAGCTATGTTGTTATCTTGCCTTGATGCTTTTGGTTGTTGTGAGCTTGCGAGTACATTCAAAGTACTCACCTGGCGTGTCATGCCAGATTACAGGTGATGCCGTGATTGATTGCTTGTCGTGGATCCCGAGTCTCCGAGCTAGGCCGTGTCCCAGCCAGAGTCCCTGCAGAGTGGAGTCCATCACCGTCGTCGCTATTCCGCTACTAGAAGTTATTTCGCTGCTACGAGTTGTTTCGCTGCTAGCATAGAGCTACCTTAGCAAGTGTAGTGTCGCCGTGCTGATGTAATCCCTTGTAACATCAGACCCTTGTACTCGTATTATTTGTAATAAAGAGTTGATTTGTTCTATGCCAAGCAGTGCCATATTCCAGAAGACTGGATCTCTGGGCTGGAATACGGGGTGTTCCGGTTCCTCTGAGCCGGGGTGCCACAAAAACTCCTTTATAATATTATGACAAATTATTCCCAATGGCACACTGAAAGAACTCCAACTGGTAAGAAGGTAAATTCTGTCAAAGAAATCTCCACTTTGGGTGATAAAATGGATGCTATTATGAAAATGCTTGCTAGTAAAAATGCTCATGTTGATAATAATGATGTGCCACTGTCTACCTTGATTGAGCAAAATAATGATGCTATTGATGTGAATTTTGTCTCTAGAAATAATTTCAACAACAATGCTTATAGAGGAATTTCAATCCTAGAATGTTTCCCGAAAATTCCTCTAATAATTATGGTAATTCATATAATAATAATAATAGGATACCTACTGATCTTGAGAGTAATATTAAAGAATTTATAAATTCTCAAAAGATTTTCAATGCCATGATAGAAGAAAAATTGAATAAGGTTGATGATATGTGTAGAAACATGGATAGAATTGAAACTCTTAAAGTTAAAACTTTGCCACCCAAGCATGATATTAATGAGTCTATTAAAGCTATCTATGTATCCATTAATGAAAGTAAAGAAAGAACCGCTAGGTTGAGAGCTAAGCGAGAATTCCTAGAAAAAGCTATTCCGCCCGATTTTTATTCTAGTAATGATGAAGATATTAAAATGGTTGGTGTATCTACTATTGAATATTTATTTAGTAATATAAAAATTGATGAAAAAGGGACTTAAGATGAGTCAACTTTAGTTAAAAGGTGTCCCAATTGCTTGGAGGGTGATGATCTTAATGATAAAAATGATAAAAGTGGGTTTGGAGAGGTCAAAATTTTAAATAGTGATGTGCCCACTACTTTGGATTACAAGGACTTTAGTTATCATAATTGCTCTTTAGTTGAATGTATTTCCTTTTTGCAATCCATGATTAATTCACCTAATGCCTATGAACAAAATAAAGCTTTAACTAAACATATTGTAAAAGCTATGATTAAAGCTCACGAAGAAAAGCTTGAGTTGGTGGTTTCAATACCTAGAAAGTTACATGATGAATGGGAACCTACTATTAATATGAAAATTAAAGATTATCAATGTAATGATTGTGTGATCTAGGTGCTAGCGTCTCTACTATACCAAAATCTTTATGTGACGTGCTAGGTCTCACCGATATGGATGTGTGTTCCCTTAATTTACATCTAGCGGATTCCACTATTAAAAAACCATTGGGTAGAATAAATGATGTGCTTATTCTTGCTAATAGGAATTATGTACCCATGGATTTTATTGTGCTTGATATTGAATGCAATCCGTCTTGTCCTATAATACTTGGTAGGCCTTTCCTACGAACCATAGGTGCTATTATTGATATGAAAGAAGGTAATATAAGATTTCAATTTCCATTAAAGAAAGGGATGTAACACTTCCCTAGAAAGAGAATTAAGCCACCATATGAATCCATTATGGGAGCCACCTATGGAATTAATTTGAAGGATGATAATACTTGAAACAACGCATTATGCCTAGCTAGGGGCATAAAACAATAGCGCTTGTTGGGAGGCAACCCAATATGTATCTTAATTTTTTTGCTTTGTTTTCTGTTTTATGTGTTTACAAAACTATAGCTACTGTTATGATTGTGTTTTTATCTTTTAATTAGTGTTTGTGCCAAGTAATGCCTTTGGGATGATTTGGATGATACTATAATTGATGCTGTTTGAAAAACAGAAAGTTTTGCGCCCAGTGCTTGATTTTTGGTTCTGTACTAGAACGTCAGAAATATCTGAAATTTTTACACAGTGTTGGTACAGGAATTGTTTACGTTTTTCTAATTTTTCAGAATTTTTGTAGTTACAGAAGTATAGATTTTAAATAGATCTTTACAGACTGTTCTGTTTTAGACAGATTCTGTTTTTGTTGCATAGTTTGCTTATTTCGATGAATCTATGGATTGTATCAGGGGGTATAAGTCATGGAGAAGTTTGAGTACAGTAGAATTATGCCAATATTAAATATGAATCAATTTATAACACTACCTAAAGTTTAAGATTTGTTTGTTATACTAATGGATCTCACAAGGTTTCTGTTGAGTTTTGTGTGCTGAAGTTTTGAAGTTTTGGGTGAGACCACGATGGATGAAGGAATAAGGAGTGGCAAGACCCTAAGCTTGGGGATGCCCAAGGCACCCCAAGATAATATTCAAGGAAGACCCAAGCATCTAAGCTTGGGGATGCCCCAGATGGCATCCCCTCTTTCGTCTACAATCTATCGGTATATCACTTGGAGCTATATTTTTATTCATCACATGATACGTGTTTTACTTGGAGCGTCTTGTGCCATAGTTTTCTTTTATTTGTTTGCTTTTTAGTTTGCCACAATCATCTTTGCTGAGCACACCTTTTTTAGAGGGACACACATTATTCGTGATTTATTAGAATACTCTATGTTCTTCACTTATATCTTTAGAGCCAGGCAGTTGCTCTAGTGCTTCACTTATATCTTTTAGAGCACGGCGGTGGTTATATTTTAAAGAAATAGTTGCACTCTCATGCTTCACTTATATCGTTTTGAGAGTCTAATAAATAGTAATGGTAATAAGCACGGGTTATGAATTTGGTCCTAATATGATAGGTATTTAAGAAGGATATAATAAAAACTTTCATGTAGATCACTGAATATGATAAGTTTGATTCCTCGCAATAGTTTTGCGATATTAAGATGGTAATATGTGGGAGGTACTAGTAGATAATTCTGGTTTAGTAAGAATATTGGTGTTAAGGTTTGTGATTCCCGAAGCATGCACGTATGGTCTGTCGTTATGCTAAGAAGTTGGAGCATGATTTATTATTGATTGTCTTCCTTCGCATGGCGGCCGGGGGCGCGCGATGGTTAACTCCTACCAACCCCCCACCCCAGGGGCATGCGTAGTACTACTTTGCTTCGAGGGCTAATAAACTTTCGCAATAAGTATGTGAGTCCTTTATGAATAATGTGTGTCCATGGATTATAGTCACTCTCACCTTTCCGCAATTTGCTAGCCTCTTTGGTACCATGCATTCCTTTCTCACCTCGAGAGTCGGTGCAAACTTCGCCGGTGCATCCAAACTCCGTGATATGATACGCTCTAACACACATAAGCCTCTTTATATCTTCCTCAAAACAGCCACCATACCAACTATTATGGCATTTCCATAGCCATTCCGAGATATATTGCCATGCAAGTTCCACCGTTCCTTTATATGACACACATCATCATTATCATATTGCTTTGCATGATCATATAGCTGACATAGTATTCGTGGCTCAGCCACAGTTCATCATTTTCATACATGTTACGCTAGCATCATTGCACATCCTGGTACACTGCTAGAGGAATTCATATAGAGTCATATTTGTTCTAGTATCGAGTTGTAAGTAAATAGAAGTGTGATGATCATCATTATTAGAGCATTGTCCCAGTGAGGAAATAAAAAAAGAGAAAAAAAAAGAGGCCAAAAATAGCCGACAACAAAAAGAAAAAAAAGAGGCCAAAAAGAGCCCACAAAGAAAATGAAATGAGAGAAAAAGAGAGAAGGGGCAATGTTACTATCCTTTTCCACACTCGTGCTTCAAAGTAGCACTATGTTTTTCATATAGAGAGTCTCTTATGTTGTCACATTCATATACTAGTGGGAATTTTTCATTATAGAACTTGGCATGTATATTCCGATGATGGGCTTCCTCAAATTCCCGAGGTCTTCATGAGCAAGCAAGTTGGATGCACACCCACTTAGTTTTTATTTTAAGCTTTCATACACTTATAGCTCCTAGTGCATCCGTTGCATGGCAATCCCTACTCCTCTCATTGACATCAATTGATGGGCATCTCCATAGCCCGTTGATTAGTTGCGTCGATGTGAGACTATCTTCTTTTTTGACTTCCCCTTATTAATCTCTATCATCATATTCTATTCCACCCATAGTGCTATGTCCATGGCTTGCGCTCATGTATTGCGTGGGAAATGAAAAAGCTGAAGCGCGTTAAAAAGTATGAACCAATTGCTTGATTGTCTCCGGGGTTGTGCATGATAAATACTTTATGTTAAGAAGATGGAGCATGATAGGATTATATGATTTTGTAGGGATAACTTTCTTTAGCATTTTTATTTTGAAAGACATGATTGTTTCTTAGTATGCATGAGTATTGATGTCTTTATATCAAATTGTAGACTATTTCTTTGAATCATTTAGATATTAATATTCATACCGTAAAAGAGAATTACATGATGAACTGTTAGGTAGCATTCCACATGAATTTTTTTGTTTTTTATCATTTACCTACTCGAGGACGAGCAGGAATTAAGCTTGGGGATGCTGATACGTCTCCAACGTATCTATAATTTTTGATTGTTCCATGCTATTATAGTATCAATCTTAGATGTTTTATATTCAATATGCTATTTTATATCATTTTTTGGGACTAACCTATTAACATAGTGCCCAGTGCCAGTTGCTGTTTTCTGCTTGTTTTTGGTTTTTCAGGAAATCAGTACCAAACTAAGTCCAAATGCCACGAAACTTTTTGACGAGTTTTTTCTGGACAAAAGAGACCCTAGAAGCTTCGGGAGGAGGCCAGAAGCCTCAGAAGGAGGTCACAAGGCAACTGGGCGCGGCCCCAGGGGACAAGAGGACCTAATTCCACCTCTATAAATTCTCAAATATTGGGAAACCAACAGAGAGCCCCATGAAATAACTTTTCCACTGCCACAAGCTTTTGTTCTTCCTTGATCCCATCTGGAGGCCTTTTCTGGCACTCTGCCGCAGGGGGAATCGATCATGGAGGGCTTCTACAACAACCTTGCTGCCCTTCTAATGATGTGTGAATAGTTTACCATAGACCTACGGGTCCATAGCTAGTAGCTAGATGGCTTCTACTCTCTCTTTGATCTTCAATACAATGTTCTCCTCGATCTCCTTGGAGTTCTATTCGATGTAATCTTCTTTTACGGTGTGTTTGTTGGGATCCGATGAATTATGGGTTTATGATCAGATTATTCATGAGAAATATTTGACTCTTTTCTGAAATTATTTATGCATGATTGTTATAGCTTTGTATTTCTCTCTGATCTATCCGTTTGGTTTGGCTAACTAGATTGATTTATCTTGCAATGAGAGAGGTGCTTTGTAATGGGTTCAATCTTGTGGTGTTCTATATCCCAATGACAAAGTACGGGACAAGACACGTATTTGTATTGTTGCCATTAAGGATAAAACGACAGGGTTTATTCATATTGTTTGAGTTTACTTTCTCAACATCATGTCATCTTGCTTAAGGCGTTACTCTGTTTTCATTAACTTAATACCCTTGATGCGTGCTGGATACCGGTCGATGGGTGGAGTAATAGTAGTAGATGCAGGCAGGAGTCGGTCTACTTATCTTGGACATGATGCCTATATACATGATCATTGCCATGAATCCGTCATAACTATGCGCTTTTCTATCAATTTCCCACCCATAATTTGTTTACCCACCGTATGCTATGTGTTCGAGAGAGAAGCCTCTAGTGAAAACTATGGCCCCGGGTCTACTTTTATCATATATAAAATCCAAAAATACCTTTCTGCAATTTTATTTCCTTTATTTTATTTTGCAATTTATTTGATCTATCTATCACTATCAGAATTAATCCTTGCAAGTAACCGCCAAGGGGATTGACAACCCTCTTGTTCGCGTCGGGTGAAAGTATTTGTTTTTGTGTGTGTAGGTGCTGCTAACGAGGTTCTGTGTGGTTCTCCTACTGGATTGATAACCTTGGTTCTTAACTGAGGGAAATACTTATCTCTACTGTACTACATCATCCTCTCCTCTTCAAGGAAATCCCAACGCAGCTAACAAAAGTAGCACTATTTAATGTGCTTAGCACCTCATCTAAGCACCTGCGTGCAATAATTTCGAAGATCGTTGTCGGGTACGCAATATAGATCGTCTGCGATAACATCGATAGGGGAAGCACATTCGAGAATGGTAAATAAAATCAAGTCCATTAAGGTCTGTATATTAGTGATCCATTGCATATTAAGGTCAAAATAGTACTACCAATATATGACTCTCATACGATGCCATTTCAACGATTGTAACAGAAATTCTAGAAATATTACAAGGCTCTAATTCGATGTTTACTGTGTTCAAACTGATATTAGAAATGAAATTTAGCTCATGCAACTGTAGACGCCCACGGCAATCAGCTGAACATGAACATATGAGAGGTTCATACTGATATTACAACTAGTTTCGCCACCTCAACATTTATACAAAGGGATCAGCCACTAACAAGTCATCTATGGGCTTGACATAATGACTTTCGAGTACTCTGTCAACTGAACTTCCAAAATGAAATTCAGCTTCTACAGAGCCTTTTCCATTTTGCCGTAGCTGCTGGCGCTGATCAGCAAACCGTTCAGTTTTGCGTGATAAATGTAGGGCAAACCTCATTACCTTTAGCACACTTGCTCTCACAACGAAGAACCTAACGAATATAATTTCCGGTAAGGACCCTCGGAAGGAGTTCAGACTAATTTCAGAGAGATGGAGATCAAGGCATTCGATGGGATTGTTATATTGTATCACATTATCCACTACCGTGCCTAATCGTAGCTGCAAAAGAAGAGAACATATTAGTGCCTACATGCAGTTTTGAACACAACATGCCTCTTTGATTTGCAGGATTTCTAAAATACACGAATAGAGTGACATGCCATCTTCGATCCTACATGATTAACATGGGCATTTGATTACACTCTAGTAAAACGTAGGCTTCTTCACAAGAGGTTGGAGTGGATGGAAATTTTCCTATGAAAACTAGTACAGATGAATCCAAAGAAGAAATACTTATGGATTGTAACCATATGAATCAAGCAACCACTATAGGAAGAAAAACATCTATGTACTGAAATCCACGAAAATTCCTTTAGAAATCGTAGTACATTCGTCATTGTAAACTTGGGAAAAGGTACCAAAAATTTAACTCCTTTGTGCTTAACATTTAACAGGAAAGGATCATCACCTCGATATATAGCTTCTCTAGGCATGGAAAGCATCTCAGGAATCTAACAACTTGGTCGAGGTCGAGGCCGATAGATTCTAGTGCCAAGATCTTCACTGTGCGCAGATACGGGGTCAAGCTTGTTGGAATCATTTTCTAGATGACAGACGAACATATATACATCTTCAAAATTATAAAAAATGTTAATTTCAAGAAGAAGGAGAAGAAGGAGACTATTGTACCTGAACGGGTATGGATCCAATAACAAGTTCATAGAATTTGACAGACGGGTAGCCCACCACTATCAATTTCGACGCAGAAATGACACTGCTTCTTGATGGACCCTGTTGATCAACTACAAGTAATATCTCAAGTAAAGGCATGTCCTCAATGACCATATCATGATACACCTTATGTGATCTCTTGTTGCAGCACCAGCAACACACACAAATTGTTCGGAGAGTCATGGAGGCGATGTGGAGGCTACTCAACCCATTGATCGCCTGAAGATGAAGGTACTCGAGCGCAATACATCCGCGGAGCAGGCGCTCCATGTCCTCCTTGGGGTTGCAGACGGTGACGAGCTCGAGGTGCTTCAGTCGAAGGAGGAAAAGAGCGGGTGCATCATTAATTGGGGGGGGGGGAAATGACAGTTCATGAACTTGGCGAGGCGCAGCGTGGGCGCGGGGCGGAGCGCGGACGATGGCAGCGAGAGCATTTGTCCATCATAAAACCGAGCTCCTCGAGATGATCTAAGGTGGGGGATAGGTACCACTCGTCAGGCTTGGCTCGGTCCTTGCCATTGGAACGGAACTTGCCCGTGATAAGGCCTCTGATTGGGCCACGGTGCATGCAGAGGATCTGGGACAATGCGTCCAAGTTTTTGCGATAGCCATGGCAGAGCTTGTGGACGTCGATGAGATTGAGAGGGGTGGAGTGCCATAGGGGGCACCACCGCCGGGAGAGGACAGTTGTCCATGCACCATATTTGATTGGGAGGAGGGAGATGATGACTATCAACATATCATTGGGAGGCTGCTGACGAAGTCTAGGTCCACCGGAGTCGCTTGTAGTTCAGCCTCGACCCACCTCCGTTTGTTGGCAACCTCATCCCCCACCTCCGGAGTCTCCTCGGCAGCGGGGCTATCTGATAGGAGTGAGGAGTGGGAGGATAGGGAATATTTAGTTAGAACAGGGCAGAAGAAAAGTGTATTGGTAATTAGAAGTTACTAGGTAGGAACAGACTTAACAGAGTCAGAAAATGAAATCCCAATGGGTTGCTTAAATACTACACAATTACTTTGATATTGCTATGTAAGTCAACATGCAGATACTTGAAAAGAACACTTACTTCGAACAAAGTCTGGACGGATGAAGTCGTCGGGGAAGTTAGCATTTATCATATGACTAGGCTCTTTTAGGTGTAGTCTAATTTTATTACCAGCTCTTAGTACATAAAACTTAGAAATTTATGTCCAAAGGTCCGCGTCAAAATAGGAGTGACCATCATCTTCATCAAGCTTTACAGAAACAATGATTGTAAATCCATGGTTTGTGTTCAACATGACATCCCTGGAGTCTTCAGTTATGTAAAGGCCAAGATTATCTACTACCGTTGTTGTCGCAAAGCAAGGGATGTACTGTAGGAAATGATAAGATTTTTAAAGAACAGGGTAACATGCAAATATGAGAGTAATTGAAAGAATAGTAGACTAGTTGAAATCAAAGAGCAAACATTTATAATTAAACAGATAATGTAACCATGATGTCAAGAAAATATGAGAGTAATCAAAAGAACAATACATCATTAATTAGCCTAATATAGAAAGAAGAAAAATCCCCTTTTGACGTATATGCTGCATGTGGCACCTTCTATCCAAATGTAACAATATATAATATGTGTTCAAAAAAGTAGGCCATGCCAACCGAGGTAGGGTGAGATTGAACATGCCGTGCACTTCATGAAGTCATCTGGTATGGTGAGATGGAATTCCTCGGCTGTCTGGCCGAGGCCGCATACGCATGATGTGTCCTTGCACTGTACACTCTACGAATGAAAACCCTCGAATCAGCTAGAAGAAAAACGAACTCACGGTGATTTCGGCCGGGTGATTAAAAGGGGCAGACGGACTAGGATAAGAGATGAGCGAATATTTTAGTAAATTGGTTACCTGGTTCTCCATGAGTGAGAAAACCCCAATACCATAGATTCCCCAATCGGGCGGAGCTGGGTCGGCGGCGAGCAGCGTCGAGAAAGTCGGTGGTTATAGGTGGCGGCAAGCGGCAGGGGCGAAATGCGGTAGGGTTTGGCGGCAGCCGGCGGCGGCGACAGGCGTCGAGCTAAGTGGTTGTCGCGGCGATATGCGGTGACATGCAGAGTTGCACAGGAGTGCAGGTGCGACTGGGGACGGGGGGGTGGCGGCGGGCAGGGGTGAGGATTTTGTGACATGTGGAGTGGTGAGGTTTATTTTTAATTGGGTGGTGAGCGTTTTCTGTCCCAGAATAATGCGTTTCGGCGGCAACGGTTTGGTAGACCCAACCATGTGTGATTAATATCACTCCGGTGTGAGGGTGATACGGACTGCCATTCGATCTGTGTACATCCTACGGTGCAGACATGCGATCCATGGGGATGCGTTCTAGCCAATCAGAAAATACGTGCCGCGGCACAATGAAAGTCATCGCACACGGTTCCAATCTAGGAAAATCACCAAGTTTCAGGGTGGGCTCCACATTTCCTTCGTCGTTTGACCCTAAAATTTTTACCCACTCTAAACATTCACCCTAGTATGTACCGTACGTGTTCAATTTTTTGCCAACTCTCCACACATAGTTGTGCGTGTTGTGGGCAAACGGCTGCTTGTATAAAATTGTGTGGGAAGACCGAAAGTAACACAGTCGATTCGCGCTAATAAGTTGTGTGTGCTGTGGGCAATCATAGGTTGGTCTAAGAGAAGCATAAAATTCCATCAACCAAACTGATTGCATACTCATCCCACATCAAGTTATAATTAAGCATAGATATAAACATACTTAGGCATAGATAATAAGCGTACTCAAGCATAGTTCAACCGATAATAAGCATACTCAAGCCTAGATACAATTAAGATGCACACACTAGATAGCTAGGGTACTTCTGAACATAACCATAGTTCAACGGGTGTGCCGGCCTGCACGAAGGTGAATCTTCTCCAGGTACTTAGCGTACGCGGTGTGCGCCACCCTACGAGAATACTTCTGCTTGAAGGAGCCAACGGCTCGTCCTCTTGCATGCGCCAGAACACTTTCATACATGTCATGAAGAATTTGGTTGCAGAACGGGCATCCAAGGCCCCCATTCCAGGTCCTAACACGCCTGTTATGCTTTCCCGCATAAAGCTCCCTGAGCTTTTGCTTCTTGAACCTCCTCTGGCCATCTTCATCCTCGCCATCGACATAGTCAGATAGCACCTATACATATAGTAAAAGAATGTGGCGTCAGTATATTTTATAATGCGAATTCAGCAGGCAGAGTTTATGAAACATAATATATCTCATGACAGCATGAACCCTAAATCATCAAGTGATCATGATGAAAGAAATGCAAAAATTGAGAGCACACAACTTAGTGCAAAAAAATTAAGAGGCTGATGCTACCAACATTTGGCAAAATCAAAAGTTGCCAACATTTGTGAGACTGGCAATGAAAATTGGTATGCAACAGATCTCTAGCCAACATTTGGCAGTTGCCAAAATTAGGCATGCCAACTTTTGGCATCAAACCAATTTACATGTCATAAAGTAGGATTAGGATTTGATGGCTATTATTCTAGACACATCCAAAGATTTTGGTTCAATTTTTTTAGCACAATCATCTATGTACATACCAATCTGGATTTTTTTGGCACAAACATATATGTAGAACATTCAAAATCAATTCTCAAGATCTGGCTACGAATTATTAGCACGAACACTAACCCTAGTCGGATTATTAGCAAAAATCATTTGTACAGAACAAACAATTAATCACTAACCCTAGACGGATTATTAGCAAGATTTTCGTTCGATTTTTTTAGCATAATCATCTATGTACATAGCAATCTGGATTTTTTTGGCACAAACATATATGTAGGACATTCAAAATCAATTCTCAAGATCTGCCTACGAAATATTAGCAGAAACACTAGCCCTAGTCGGATTATTAGCAAAATCATTTGTACAGAACAAACAATTAATCACTAACCCTAGATGGATTATTAGCGTGATCATTTGTACATATCTCACTTATCAACATCACTTATCATTTGTACCATTCAAACAATCAACACACTACAGGGATCTAACAATTCTTACTCAGCTGATTTCATGGATTGAGAGAACATATAACCATAGGATTTCTATTCCAAAAAGGGGAGGCAAGACAAACAAGAGAAAACCTAGGATTATATTTTCCAAAAAATGGGTATAGATGACTAACCGGTTCTCCGTCGTCGTCGGAGTCATCGCCGGAGTGGTCGTCGGAGTCATCGCCGGAGTGGTCGTCGGGGTCGCTGTGGACCTCCGGCTCCGGCTAGGGAAGCACGACGGCGGCGATGACTTCAAGGCCATGCTTCTGATCGCGTGAGACCTCATTCGCGGCGATGGCAACCTCTGTGCCCGGCTTCACGCGGTGATGTGCTTCATCGGCCTCGGCATCCCCACTCCCTCCCATGGTGCGCTTCGTCGGCATCTTGATACAATTCAGACGGCGTTGACGACTGAGAACGGCGTAGAGGATGCAGGCGGAGAGAGAGGATTGTGTGTGTAGTGAGAATGGGGGTGGGGTGCGGCTGCCTATTATAACTAGTGGCTAGGGCGCGCCATTAATATGGAGAAGTGGGAGCTAGACGGGCGCTAGTTAAAGGGCTGGCTCGCCTCCTGGCGAGACTGCGCAGGGGACTTCTCGCATGCCTACCGTCATTTCACACAGCTGCTCGAACATCTCCCGATGACACTGCGCAGCGAACACACCTCCCATCAATTCACACATCTGCTCGCATGGCTCCCGGTCTGCCTGCGTGGTGGACTGCTCGCATGCATCCCGTCAACTCACGCCTGCTCGCACGGCATGCGGGACGCGTGGCAGCACGTATATTGTTTTTCTTTTTTGAGGATTAATTCCGGCGCTTTATTAATTAACCGAAGCATGGGACGTACATTGTTGGTCTAATGCCCATGGTTTGAATAAATGAACCGTTTGTGATATTGTGTTCAATTATTAATAATCTGCCGTTTGCAAGAAGCTTATATCAAAACTTGTCTCGAATTTGAAAAAAAAAATATCACAGCCTATTGGTGTCATATCATGACATGACACCAGGACAAGTTTCATGAATTTCAACTAAGTTTTGGATTTACTAGAATTTAAAAATCAAGATTCTCAATGTTTGAAATTTCTTGCCATTCCTTGCATGGGGACTAAACATGCACCCAAGGACACACATATGATTTTCAAATCCATTTTGGTGCACTATCGCGTGTGCATGTAGTTCAAATTTGATATTTACACATTAAATCCCTAGGAAATCAATCAATGTATAAAAATGTCTGAATGATCTCTGATTTTTTTTCAAATTTTAACACGGCACTCCTTTTGTCACATGTTCATTGCAGAAAAAGTTTGACATGCCTTGAAGTGGCGGCGGTGGTGCGGTGGGTGGGGGGGAGGGGTCCGGCACACTACGCGTCGTGAGCCTACGTGTGGGATTGACCGGTTTGTGAGGCCAGTGCCACCTCAAAGTCTTGAATTGGGTATTTAAAACATTACACAGCCCTTTCATACATATGTTTGGGCCACATGCATGCAGTGGTGGTCCTCGGACACTCCCTCGTGCGGTTATCAGCGATGCGCCCGTTCGATAGCCAGCGCAGGTTATCACTTTGACTGACAACGAGAGGCATTTGGCCAAAGGTGGATTCATCTTGGCCTATGTTATGGTGTAGATCATGGTGAGATTCCAGACCAAAGTTCGAGTGCGTGCGTACACATGAATCCATCCCACCGGCTCGAAGTGAGGGGACTACGCGTCGTGAACCTCCGTGTGGGGCGTTTCCAGTTTGTGAAGCAGGTGCCACATCAAAGTTGTGCATTGGGTATTCAAACATCACACAACACCTCTTTGGGCCACATACAGGCAGTGGTTGTCCTATAGCTAGCTCGCGCGGTTATCGGCGACGCCTCCATCCGTGGGCCCGCGAGGTCCATCACTTTGACCTACAGCGAGAGAGGTTAATTAATTTGACCAAGGAGGATTCTTTTTGGTTTGTGTTACGGTAGGAGTATATAGCACGTGCAGAAGAGGGGGCATCATATACTATGCGTTGTGAACCTCGCTCCGTGTGGGACTTTACGGTTTCCGAGGGAGGTGCCACATCAAAGTTGTGCATTGGGTATTCAAACATCACACAACACCTCCATACATATGTTTGGCCCACATGCAAGCGGTGGCTGTCCTCTGGCACTCACTCACGCGGTTATCGGCGATGCTTCCATCTGTGGACCCGCTTGGTCCTTTGACCGACAACGAGAGAGGTTAATTTGACCTAGGAGGGGATTAATTTTTGGTTTCTCTTACGTAGGTCATGCTAAGATTACATAGTATAGTTTGAGCGAATGTGTACGCATGAATCCCTCCCACCAGATCGAAGCGGGGGGGGGGGGAGCACACAATGCATCATGAACCTCGCTCCGTGTGGGGACTTTATGGTTTCTGAGGTAGGTGACACATCAACGTTGTGCATTGGGTATTCAAACATCACACAACACCTCCGTACATATGTTTGGGACACATGCATGTAGGCAGTGGTTGTCTTCGGACACTCTCCCTCGCGCGGTTATCGGTGGCAAGCCCATTCATGGGCCCGCGTGGACGTCCATCACTTTGACCGACGACGAGAGAGGTTACCAAGGTGGATTCTTCTTGGTTCGTTTTATGGTAGTGTAACACCCCAGATGTAATCCTTCCTTATTTGTTTTCCCCAACCTTGCCATTTATGGTTTTGTCATGATGATCTTGATGGATGTGGTATTCTCATGTTGTGTTTTTGCCTTTCTCTTCTCTTTGTATTTCATCTTCATATTATTGGTCATGTGCTTGCATCATCATATTTATTTATGTTGTTCATGAGCATTGCACCCATTGTTATTGTTGTGTTTATCATGTATGCATAGTGTTTGTGGTCATCCCCTCCTTGCCATCTCCCTCTCTAGACCATGTGGTTCACCCATGCATGACATCTCTACTATCATCACCTCCCCCTTCTTCTCCTTTTCAATATTATTCATGATGCAATAATTCTGTCACAAATTAATGTCCACTAGTTTCCTATAATTCTTGCATCATGCCTTCAAGCTCTCTGCCAAATTTCATCATTTTCGGAATTGATTTGGTTGGGTTCAAAAATGCCTCAAGTTTGAATTTAATTCAAACTTGATATATTTTTCTTCCTCTAAAAATGCCCAAACCATTTTATTCAAATAGTGCATAATTCTTGGAGTCAAGAGGTATTTTTATTTCCCTCTCACTCCCCTCTAAACTCCCTCTGTGATTTTTTTTCCTTCTTTTCTGTTTTTGTGAATGGAAAAGAGGAGAGAGGGAGCAGCAGATGCCAGCAGCCCAGCGGCCCAGCTGCAGCAGTAGTGCAGCCCACCAGCGTGTGGCCCAGCTCACCTACCCATGCGCCCTCCCTCCTTTTCTCACACACGCGCCCGCGCACCCCCGCTAGCCCGCTGACGCGTGGCACACCCGGACCCGTCTGGCAGCCGCTGGCTACAGCGCACCCGGCACCCGCCTTTTCGTCCACCTCCAGCCGCGCCATGGGGACAGCGACACCGTGCACGCACTCCGCCCCGCCTCCGAGCCCTATAACCTGCCCCCTCATGTCCTACGCCCCGCTAGGGTTTCCCTCTCCCAGTACGTCGCAGCCGCCAGGAGAGAAGCCCACCAGATCCGCCGCCTTACCACCGTCCCGAGCAAACCCGAGAGCGCATCCATGGCGCCCGCGTAGCCCGAGTCCCTCTCCGCCGTTTTCCTCGTATCCGCGGCGTTCGCCAAGTTCAACTACATCCCTGACGTCGACTACGTAAAGCCGGGGTCCCTTTCTACGACATCTCCTTCCTCTTCTTCATCTCCAGCCGCCGCACATGTTCGATCGCCGCCATGCTCGAGTCCGACCTCCTATCGGCAAACTAAGTGCACCTCCGTGATTTTGGTGAGCTTGCGCATCTCTCCATGCCTTTTCCCCCTTCGTTCTCGCTCTGCATCGCCATTTGCCATGAGCGTCCGAGTCCGCCGCCGTCGGACCTCGCCCCCGGCGAGTACTCCGACCCCCGTAGGTCGCATGCCCATGTCTGACGAGTTCCTCCCGTCGCGTAGGCTCGATCTATGCTCTCGGGCGTGGGTTTTGTCCCGTAGTTCCACGAGTTCGTCTTCGTCGCCGCCGCTTCTGTCCTCCGTTGCCGGCGATGCCTCGTTGTCGTCCGGATGCGCGAGATGCATGCGCGCGTGCGGGATCGATGTGTGAGTCGATCCCACCCCTTCGTCGCGCCTTTAGGCCACCGGAGTGCTACCCCGGCGAGTCGCCGCCGCGCCGCGTCGCCGGCGTCGACCTCCGCTGTTCCTCTGCCTCGCACGCGCCAGTCACCGCTAAGTGGGCCCCAAGGGTCCCACTTGTCATACACACGCGCCAGCACCGCCCCACCAGTCAGCCACCGCACAGCCCCTCCTTTGCCATGTGGGTCCAGGCCCCACCGGTCGGCCACATTGGCTAGGTACCCCCTGGGTACGCGTAGCCGCGCCGCCATTTTTGTTTTTATTCCTTTTTGGCGCTTTCCATTTCTGGCAGGTTTCCAAATCTTGCGCATTCCGTTTTTGGCATACTTCCGTTTCTGTGCATTCCGTTTCTGGCATATTCCAAATCTGGAATATAGGTTAAATTCAATTCCGTCCTAAGTGTTTTCCATACAGTAACATATGCATATTATATATGAATTTGGGGTAGAAAAATCCAACTAATCTATCAGTGGCATTAGATTTATCATTTGAGCAAGTTTGCATCCACGCGATTTTCACATAATATGCCATTTTGTCATTTTTGTGTGAATTAATTCATATGTCATATGAGCATCTTGTCAACATGAGTTTGGAGCATTTTCATGTCTTCTTACTGCTACTATTTATTTCATGCCATGTTATGCCATGATAGGAGTGCCACAAGCTTGTAAACATGCCTAGTCAATGTTTTAGTTTTCTGTCAACATTAAGTTTCAATGTTGTGAGCTCCATTGTGATGAATCCATGCTTCATATGAATTTGTGCCAATGTAATGAAATGATCTTTGCCATGTGTACTATAGGTGCATACCAATTTCGTGCACTTTCATGTTGTTTTTCCTACTGTTACAACCATGTAAAAACTGACTGTCAATGTTTCTGCCAGCATATACTCTGCTGTAACATTTTCTTTGCATCTTGTTGCCTTCATTCCAATTAATCTGATATGCTAATGAATTTGAACCTATGGAATGTATTGCTGTGCATTTAGAGTAATATAGCCACATATCTTGTATGAGCATTTTAGAGTACTGTAGCTTGCTATTTTGATGTGCATAAGATGCCATGTTGCTGTTAACTCCAGCTTTGCATTGCATATTGTATTGCTCACCATTTGAGTTCTATGCATCTGTTCGTCATGATCTTTATATCGATTTCATGCAAAATATTTCATTCTTTCCAGTGGCATACTTGGGTTGCCAACATTTTGCACATAACCATACTTTGCTTCACCGTCCACATCTCGTTATCATTTCTGTCGTCCCGGTGGCACCGTTCCTTCATTCATGTCATGCTCGCAATTTTACCATGCCTTGCATGCATCATTTTGTTTGTGCATGTATGCCATGATTGTTTGTTTATTTCAATGCTTGTTCTTTCTTTTGGGTAGTTCCGGGAGACGAGTCCGATTTCGAGGAACCGGTTGAGAACGTGTTCGAGGAGCAGTATTACTATCCTACCGAAGAGACTTCAGGCAAGATGATCATTACCCTTGATAACACTACTATCTTTGCTTGCTAGTTGTCTCGTTGATATCGCTATGTCACGCTTCCTACCACATACATGTCAGCCTCTCATATGCCATGATACAGCCACTAACCACCCTACCCAGCAAACCGTTGTTTGGCTATGTTACCGCTTTGCTCAGCCCCTCTTATAGCATTTTAGTTGCAGGTGCAGTGCAGGTTGTTCCATGTTGGGACACGGATTTGTTGGGAAATCAAAATATCTCTTATTTAATTAATGCATCTATATACCTGGTTGTGGGTGGAAGGCTTGGCCTTTTGCCTAGTGTTTTGTTCCACTCATGCCGCCTTAGTTTCCGTAATACCGGTGTTATGATCCTTGATTAGCGTTCCTAACATGCTCAGGGGTATGGGACCCTCTTGATAGTTTGCTTTGAATAACCGCTTCCAGCAAGGCCCTACTTTGGTGTTAATATTTGCCAACATAATAATATTGAACTTAATTAAAATTGCATAGAGGCTGGCCCCCTCGGGGTCTTTTAATTCCACATAATACAGGTGGGCCAGTGCTGATGGTACTGGTCCAAACTAGAATACCTTGCTGCGCCCCCTTGGCAACTTGGGTCACAGCTAACCGTAAGCTTCGCTTATCCGTCGTGTCCTGATTTAGAGATACGTGCGGCTCCAGTCGGGGTGTCCGCACGTCGGGAGGTCTTGCTGGACTTGTGTTACCATTGTCGAAATGCCTTGTGCACCGGTATTCCGATGATACTTCGGGCAATCTCGAGATTGAGGTATTTCCACCTCAGCTTGTGTTGGTTTGTGATGGACCAGATTGGAACACCCCTGCAGGGTTAAATCTTACGCGAAGCCGTGCCCGCGGTTATGTGGCGACTTGGATGTTTTTAACCTCCGGTTGTAGAGAACTTGACACTAATCCTAATGAAATACACCAATCGTGTGCGTAACCCTGATGGTCTCTTTTCGAGTAAGTTTGGGAAGAGAACACGGTGGGGTTATGTTTGGATCGTAAGTAGGTGTTCAGGATCACTTCTTGATCATATTGAACTTGCGACCGTTATGCGTAGTATGCTCATCGTTATTCTTGTACTCTTATGTTAGCCACTTAAACATGCTTAGTGCTTGCTGCAACCTCAACACATTTACCCCTTCCATTCCTATCAGCTTAAATAGTTTGGTTACCTTGGGTGATGAGATTGCTGAGTCCCTGTGGCTCACAGCTTACTATAAACACCAGTTGCAGGTACGCTTGAGAAAGACACAGTTGAGCCTGAGATGCTCCATTGGGAGTATGACGATGAGCGTGGACGTATGTACGTCACGATGCCAGATGATCCGTAGTGGGCCCTAGTCGGTTGATCTGAGGATAATAGTAGGGTGGTGTTTTCTTGTTTGATTTCATCCGTAGTCGGACCCTGTCTTTCATTTGGATGATTGTATGATGATTTATGATATATTTATGTTGTAGCATGTGGTGAGTGTAAGCCTTTATCTGGTACACTCATCTGTTCATTCGGTTGTATGTATTTGAGAACCACCTTGCTATGCGATCCAAAATGGGGTTCTGCCATGATCTCGACTTCATCACAAGATTGTGATAGAGCCTCATCTTGGGCGTTACAAGTTGGTAATCAGAGCCATACCGACTATAGGAGCCCCTTGTTTGATCGAACCGTTGACGAGTCTAGAAGAAAAACTATTTTGAGTCCTTGTTATATATCAGAGAGTAGGAATTCTTTTTACTCCTTATCCCCTTCGTCGCTCTGGTGAGGAATTGTGGCGTAGGTGTTTTATTCTGTTACCTCTTCTCACTCAATTTTTTTTAGGATCACGCGGGTATTGTTGGAATGGTTGCGATATCGGTGTGACGTGACTCTGTTCTTGGTGCCTCCTGACCGTATGGATTGGACCCGGGGATTTGAGCTCCAAGGGGTTTTGTCACACTCGATATCGTTTCTGTTCCGGAATACCAGAGGACGCCGACATCGAAACGCTTCTATACTTTTTGTGGTGGCAAATAGTGCCGTGACTTTTCCCCAGTACTGGAGGAGATAGCTCGGATGATCCACCATGGCTAGTATCTTTGTGTTTTCGAAGGTCTGGGGTAGACAAATTTGCGAAGTTTCTCGGTCGTGTGTTGAGGGTTGCGGATACGGTTGCAGCTGATTAGGTTGTTGTTTGCTGAGTAGGTTCCTGGGTCCGCAACCTGATCTCATAACCAAGAAGTTTCGGGAGTTCCTAGGGGAATTCAAGTATCACCTAGGATATCTTTCCAACAGACACATGATACGATATGGGGCATATCATATGTTTGTTTCCACCTTCGTTACCTTGTGCATTATTCTAACATTCTTTCCAAGTGGCTTCTCAATCTTTGGTGTATCATCTATCTTTCGGAATGCATTCGTTCATATCTTTTCGGATGCTAGCTTGTGAAGAATTCGGTTGCAATATCTATCCTATTGATTCAGCTTTCTAATTATCTCATTGAGGATTCTAACGGTTGTCATCATATTCAGGATGGCTCCCGCAACCCGTGGGAATCCGACCCATGATGAGGGGGAGCAGTCAGACCCTCCACCTCCTCCTCCACCTCTGCCTTCGGAGGCATGGCAAGCTTTAATGGCAGCAACCAATGCCAATACTCAGATGCTGCTCCAGTTTATGCAAGAGCGGAATCAAGGGTATCAAGGCAATCAAGGCCAAGGCAACTTCAACAATCAACCTCAATATGCAACTCTAACCAGTTTCTCAGCAACCAGCCCAAGTCCTTCAGTTCGTGCACTCAGCCTCTCGATGCTGACAATTGGTTACTGGATATCAACAAACACTTCGAGTACAGCAATGTCAGACCTGAGGACTATGTCAAGTTCGCTTCTTTCCAGCTCAAGGACCAGGCAGCCGAGTGGTGGCAGCAGTACAAAGATTCAAGAGGTGGTCGAGTCATCACTTGGACCGATTTCTGTCGTGATTCAAAGCACATCACATTCGGTCAAGTGTGTTTGAGGAGATGCATGAGAAATTCAGAAACCTCAAGCAAGGAAGCATGTCTGTCTACCCGTATAACACTGAGTTCCGGAATCTCACTCGATATGCCAAGCAAGACATTCCAGATGACAAGAGCAAGATTTACCAGTTCTGTGGTGGTCTCAGTGAGGACCTACAGCTTGTTCTCATCCTAGTCGATCCGCCTGAGTTTGATCAGTTCTATAACATGGCAGTCAAGCAAGAATCAGCTCAAATCAAGTTTGATGCTTCTAAGAAGAGAATCAGAGATGCAGTTCAATCTTCTTCCTCGTCTCAAGTGGTTGCCAAGCAGCAGAAATTCTGGTTACCTCCTCCTCCTCAGTTTCGTCCTCAGCATCAGCAGAAGCAGTTTGGTGGTCGTGGTTCTTCCCAGCCACCAAACCCAGTGTACCACCAG
Source organism: Elymus sibiricus (assembly GCA_039707655.1). NCBI lineage: Eukaryota > Viridiplantae > Streptophyta > Magnoliopsida > Poales > Poaceae > Elymus > Elymus sibiricus. The sequence goes on along the minus strand of CM077666.1, from coordinate 205,721,229 downwards.
AGACCTCGGGCTCCCAGGACAGCCATTCCTCCTCCTCGCCCGCTCTCAGAGGTTACTTGTCACAAGTGTGGGCTGAAAGGACACTATGCCAACAAGTGCACTCAGAAGCGCCTTCCACCTCCTCCTCCCGGCAAGCCTCCAAGCAATGCTATTGTCAAACATAATCCCGAGTCAGCAAGAGTGAACATGGTGAATTTAGCTCAAGCAGAGGAATCTTCTGAAGTGATCATGGGTAATCTCTTGGTTAACGCTATTCCGGCTAATGTTCTTTTCAATACTGGTGCATCGCATTGTTTCATGTCAAGACCATTTTTTGCCAAGCATGATTTCGAGTCAAGATATCTAGAGAGACCTATGGGTGTCGTTTCTCCGGGTTTGTCCATGATAGCTAACGCAATAGTTCCAAATGTCAACATCAAGATGGGCAATTATTCTTTCCTGGCTGATCCGATGGTCCTTGGGAATTCTGATATTGATCTCATTCTCGGCATGAATTGGCTCTCCAAGCACAAGGCTTCTCTTGATTGTGCGGCCAAGGAAATTCAATTGACTCATCCTTCTGAAGATGTTATTATCTTTCTTGCTCGTGATGATACCATTCGGTTATTCTCCCTCAATGAGAAAGGCGAGATTAATGCCATATCTCAAATTCCAGTGGTATGTGAATATGAGGATGTTTTTCCAGAAGAGTTGCCAGGAATGCCTCCTCACAGGCCTGTTGAGTTTGTCATTGAGCTCGAGCCCGGCACAGAACCCGTATGCAAACGCCCCTACAGGCTTGGGCCAGAAGAGCTGAAAGAATTGAAGAGACAACTCAATGAACAAGAGCGTCTGGGTTTGATCAGACTGAGTTCATCTCCTTGGGGTTGTGGAGTTCTCTTTGTCAAGAAGAAAGATGGCACGGAAAGACTTTGCATTGATTACCGCCCATTGAATAAAAATACAATCAAGAACAAATATCCACTTCCCAATATCAATGAATTGTTCGAGCAACTCAAAGGTGCAAAGGTGCTCTCCAAACTCGATCTTCGTATCGGATATCACCAGATTCCCATTCGCGAAGAAGACATTCCCAAAACAGCTTTCGGGACAAGCTTTGGTTCATATGAATACACAGTGATGTCCTTCGGCCTTGCAAATGCACCTCCTACTTTTTCTCGTGTGATGAACTATGTGTTCAATCCATACACAAATGAGTTCATTCTTGTCTATCTCGATGACATCCTGGTTTTCTCCAAGACTGAAGAGGATCATGCAAAGCATTTGTGCTTGGTACTTGATAAGCTCAGGGAGCATCGGTTCTATGCAAAGTTCTCTAAGTGTGAATTCTGTCTTGATAAAGTTCTTTACCTCGGTCACATTATCTCTGCCAAGGGCATCTCGGTAAATCCGGAAAAGGTTGAAGCTATTGTCAACTGGCAGCCTCCTCAAAATGTCAAGCAACTTCGAAGCTTTCTCGGGCTTGCAAGTTATTGCAGAAGATTCATGGAGAACTTCTCCAAGATTGCCAAGCCTTTGTCTAACCTCCTCCAGAAGAATGTCAAATATGCTTGGACTCCTGAGTGTGATGTTGCGTTCAATACACTCAAAGAGAAGCTCATAACTGCTCCAGTTCTCACTCCTACAGATGAATCCAAGCCTTACCAAGTGTTCTGTCATGCTTCTCTGCAAGGTCTCGGTGGAGTACTAATGCAAGAGAAGAAAGTGGTGGCTTATACCTCCCGGCAGTTGAAGCCGAACGAGAGGAACTATCCTACTCATGACTTGGAGTTGGCAGCCATCGTCCATGCCTTAATCACATGGAGACATCTCTTGTTGGGCAGGCAGGTGGACATTTTCACCGATCACAAGAGCCTCAAGTACATATTCACTCAGCCCAACCTTAATCTCCGTCAGACCCGATGGGTGGAGATGATTCAAGAGTATAACTCGAGCATTGAGTACACTCCAAGCAAGGCTAATGTTATCGCGGATGCTTTGAGCAGAAAAGCGTATTGCAATAGTCTTATTATCAAGCCGGTCCAGCCTGATCTCTGTGAGGCTTTCAGGAAACTCAACCTCCAGCTTATTCCGCAAGGATTTCTCGCAAACCTCTAGATCACTCCCACATTGGAGGATCAAATTCGTGAAGCTCAGCTCTTAGATGCCATGGTGAAGAAGATGAAACTCGGCGTTCCAAAGAGCATTCCCAAATATAAGTGCTATCGAGTGGATGACAGGGATACCTTGTTCTTTGAGGACAGGCTAGTTGTGCCAAAAGGGGTTCTCAGGAAGGTCATAATGAACGAAGCACACAATTCTCTCTTGTCCATCCATCCAGGCAGCTCCAAAATGTACCACGATCTCAAGTCAACTTATTGGTGGACTCGTATGAAGTGTGAGATCGCTCAGTTCGTGAATGAGTGCGATGTGTGCCGCAGAGTGAAGGCGGAACATCAGCATCCAACAGGACTTCTTCAGCCTCTACCTATTCCCGAGTGGAAATTCCATCATATTGAGATGGACTTTGTCACCAGTTTTCCCAAGTCCAAGAAAGGGAATGATGCCATCTTTGTGGTCATTGACAATCTCACTAAAGTCGCTCACTTCCTTCCAGTCAAGGAGTCTATCACTGCAGCTCAGTTGGCAGAGCTGTACACTTCCAGAGTGGTCTCCTTGCACGGTGTTCCTCAGTTGATCTCCTCAGATCGTGGAAGCATCTTCACTTCCTGATTCTGGGATTCTTTCCAACAGGCCATGGGCACAAAGATTTGCTTCAGCACAGCTTTTCATCCTTAGACTAGTGGCCAAGTCGTGAGAGTCAATCAAATTCTCGAGTATATGTTGAGAGCGTGTGTCATCTCTTTCCGCATGAAGTGGGAAGACTGCCTTCCATTTGCCGAGTTCTCCTACAACAATAGTTTCCAAGCAAGCACGGGCAAGGCCCCATTCAAGATTCTCTATGGCAGAAAGTGCCGTACTCCCCTCAACTGGTCTGAAACCAGTGAACGCCAACTTCTTGGCAATGATATGATTTTTGAAGCTGAAGAGATGTGTCGTATCATCCGTGAAAATCTAAAAGCAGCGCAATCGCGCCAGAAGAGCTACTATGATAGTAAGCACCGTGACTTGGCTTTCGGGATTGGAGACCATGTCTATCTCCGTGTTTCTCCTATGAAAGGCACCCAACGATTCGGTATCAAAGGAAAGCTTGCTCCAAGATACGTGGGCCCTTTCAAGATAGTTGGCAAAAGAGGCGATCTAGCCTACTAACTCAAGCTACCTTCCAACTTCTCAAATGTGCACGATGTGTTTCACGTGTCACAACTTCGCAAGTGCTTCAAGACTCCCAACCGCACCATTGACTTCCAAGACATTGAGCTCCAAGATGATTTGTCTTAACGTGAGCATCCCATTGCCATTCTCGAGGAAACTGAGCACAAAATTCGCAACAAGTCTATCAAGTTCCTGAAAGTGAAGTGGTCACATCATTCCGACCGGGAAGCCACATGGGAGCGTGAGGACCACCTCCGTTCTGAATATCCGGAGTTCTTTCGTTCCTAGATCTCGGGACAAGATCCTCTTGTAGTAGGGGTGAGTTGTAACACCCCAGATGTAATCCTTCCTTATTTGTTTTCCCCAACCTTTCCATTTATGATTTTGTCATGATGATCTTGATGGATGTGGTATTCTCATGTTGTGTTTTTGCCTTTCTCTTCTCTTTGCATTTCATCTTCATATTATTTGTCATGTGCTTGCATCATCATATTCATCTATGTTGTTCATGAGCATTGCACCCATTGTTATTGTTGTGTTCATCATGTATGCATAGTGTGTGTGGTCATCCCCTCCTTGCCATCTCCCTCTCTAGACCATGTGGTTCACCCATGCATGACATCTCTACTATCATCATCTCCCCCTTCTTCTCCTTTTCAATATTATTCATGATGCAATAATTCTGTCCCAAATTAATGTCCACTAGTTTCCTATAATTCTTGCATCATGCCTTCAAGCTCTCTGCCAAATTTCATCATTTTTGGAATTGATTTGGTTGGGATAAAAAATGCCTCAAGTTTGAATTTAATTTAAACTTGATATATTTTTCTTCCTCTAAAAATGCCCAAACCATTTTATTCAAATAGTGCATAATTCTTGGAGTCCAGAGGTATTTTTATTTCCCTCCCACTCCCCTCTAAACTCCCTCAGTGATTTTTTCCCTTCTTTTCTGTTTTTGTGAATGGAAAAGAGGAGAGAGGGAGCAGCAGAGGCCAGCAGCCCAGTGGCCCAGTAGCAGCAGTAGTGCAGCCCACCAGTGCGTGGCCCAACTCACCTACCCGTGCGCCCTCCCTCCTTTTCTCACCCACGCGCCCACGCACCCCCGCTAGCCCGCTGATGCGTGGCACACCCGGGCCCGTCTGGCAGCCGCTGGCTATAGCGCACCCGGCACCGCCTTTTCGTCCACCTCCAGCCGCACCATGGGGACAGCGACGCCGTGCACGCACTCCGCCCCGCCTCCGAGCCCTATAACCTACCCCCTCGTGTCCTAGGACCCGCTAGGGTTTCCCTCTCCCAGTTCATCACCGCCGCCAGGTGATAAGCCCACCAGATCCGCCGCCTTACCACCGTCCCGAGCAAACCCGAGAGCGCATCCATGGCGCCCGCGTAGCCCGAGTCCCTCTCCGCCGTCTTCCTCGTGTCCGCGGCATTCGCCAAGTTCGACTACATCCCTGACGTCGACTACGCAGAGCCGGGGTACCTTTCTGCGACGTCTGCTTCCTCTTCTTCATCTCCGGCCGCCATGCTCGACTCCGACCTCCTATCGGCAAACTAAGTGCACCTCCGTGATTTTGGTGAGCTTGCACATCTCCCCGTGCCTTTTCCCCCTTCATTCTCGCTCTGCATCGCCATTTGCCATGAGCGTCCGAGTCCGCCGCCATCGGACCTCGCCTCCGGCGAGTGCTCCGACCCCCATAGGTCGCATGCCCATGTCCGACGAGTTCCTCCCGTCGCGTAGGCTCGATCCATGCTCTCGGGCGTGGGTTTTGTCCCGTAGTTCGACGAGTTCGTCTTCGTCGCCCCCGCCTCTGTCCTCCATCGCCGGCGACGCCTCCGTCATCATCCGGATGCGCGACATTCATGCGAGCGTGCGGGATCGATGTGCGAGTCGATCCCACCCCTCCGCCGCGCCTTTAGGCCACCAGAGTGCTACTCCGGCGCGTCGCCGCCGCGCCGCGTCGCTGGCGTCGACCTCCTCTGTTCCTCTGCCTCGCACGCGCCAGTCACCGCTAAGTGGCCCCAAGGGTCCCACTTGTCATACACACGCGCCAGCACCGCCCCACCAGTCAGCCACCGCACAGCCCCTCCTCTGCCATGTGGATCCAGGCCCCACCGGTCTGCCACAGTGGCTAGGTACCCCCTGGGTACGCGTAGCCGCGCCGCCATTTTTGTTTTTATTCCTTTTTGGCGCTTTCCATTTCTGGCAGGTTTGCAAATCTGGCGCATTCCGTTTCGGGCATACTTCCGTTTCTGTGCATTCCTTTTCTGGCATATTCCAAATCTGGAATATAGGTTAAATTCAATTCTGTCCTAAGTGTTTTTGTGGCATTTTGAGCATTTTCCATACAATAACATATGCATATTATATATGAATTTGGGGTAGAAAAATCCAACTAATCTATCGGTGGCATTAGATTTATCATTTGAGCAAGTTTGCATCCATGCCATTTTGACATAATATGCCATTTTGTCATTTTTGTGTGAATTAATGCATATGTCATATGAGCATCTTGTCAACATGAGTTTGGAGCAGTTTCATGTCTTCTTACTGTTAGTATTTATTTCATGCCATGTTATGCCATGATAGGAGTGCCACAAGCTTGTAAACATGCCTACTCAATGTTTCAGTTTTCTGTCAACATTAAGTTTCAATGTTGCGAGCTCCATTGTGATGAATCCATGCTTCATATGAATTTGTGCCAATGTAATGAAATGATCTTTGCCATGTGTACTGTAGGTGCATGCCAATTCCGTGCACTCTCGTGTTGTTTTTCCTACTGTTACAACCATGTAAAAACTGACTGTCAATGTTTCTGCCAGCATATACTCTGCTGTAACATTTTCTTTGCATCTTGTTGGCTTCATTCCAATTAATCTGAGATGCTAATGAATTTGAACCTATGGAATGTATTGCTCTGCATTTAGAGTAATATAGCCACATATCTTGTATGAGCATTTTAGAGTACTGTAGCTTGCTGTTTTGATGTGCATAAGATGCCATGTTGCTGTTAACTCCAGCTTTGCATTGCATATTGTATTGCTCACCATTTGAGTTCTATGCATCTTTTCCTCGTGATATTTATATCAATTTCATGCGAAATCTTTCATTCTTTCCAGTGGCATACTTGGGTTGCCAAGATTTTGCCCATATCCATCCTTTGCTTCACCGTTCACATCTCGTTATCATTTCTGTCGTCCCGGTGGCACCGTTCCTTCATTCATGTCATGCTCGCAATTTAACCATGCCTTGCATCCATCATTTTGTTTGTGCATCCTTGCCATGATTGTTTATTTATTTGGGTGCTTGTTCTTTCTTTTGGGTAGTTCCGGGAGACTAGTCTGAGTTCGAGGAACCGGTTGAGAATGTGTTTGAGGAGCAGTATTACTATCCTACCGAAGAGACTTTAGGCAAGATGATCATTACCCTTGATAACACTACTATCTTTGCTTGCTAGTTGTCTCATTGCTATCGCTATGTCACGCTTCCTACCACATACATGTCAGCCTCTCATATGCCATGATACAGCCACTAACCACCCTACCCAGCAAACCGTTGTTCGGCTATGTTACCGCTTTGCTCAGCCCCTCTTATAGCGTTTTAGTTGCAGGTGCAGTGCAGGTTGTTCCATGTTGGGACATGGATTTGTTGGGATATCACAATATCTATTATTTAATTAATGCATCTATGTACTTGGTTGTGGGTGGAAGGCTTGGCCTTTTGCCTAATGTTTTGTTCCATTCATGCCGCCTTAGTTTCCATAATACCGGTGTTATGATCCTTGATTAGCGTTCCTAACATGCTCAGGGGTATGGGACCCTCTTGATAGTTCACTTTGAATAACCGCTTCCAGCAAGGCCCAACTTTGGTGTTAACATTTGCCAACATAATAATATTGAACTTAATTAAAATTGCATAGAGGCTGGCCTCCTCGGGGTCTTTTAATTCCACATAATACAGGTGGGCGAGTGCTGATGGTGCTGGTCCAAACTAGAGCACCTTGCGGCGCCCCCTTGGCAACTTGGGTCACAGCTAACCGTAAGCTTCGCTTATCCGTCGTGGCCTGATTTAGGGATACGCGCGGCTCCAGTCGGGGTGTCGGCACGTCGAGAGGTCTTGCTGGACTTGTGTTACCATTGTCGAAATGTCTTGTGCACCGGGATTCCGAGGATACTTCGGGCTATCTCGAGGTTGAGGTATTTCTACCGCAGCCTGTGTTGGTTTGTGATGGACCAGGTTGGAACACCCCTGCAGGGTTAAATCTTACGCGAAGCCGTGCCCACGATTATGTGGCGACTTGGATATTTTTAACCTCCGGTTGTAGAGAACTTGACACTAATCATAATAAAATACACCAACCGTGTGCATAACCGTGATGGTCTCTTTTTGAGTAAGTTCGGGAAGAGAAGACGGTGGGGTTATGTTTGGATCGTAAGTAGGTGTTCAGGATCACTTCTTGATCATATTAAACTTGCAACCGTTATGTGTAGTATGCTCATCGTTATTCTTGTACTCGTATGTTAGCCACTTAAACATGCTTAGTGCTTGCTGCAACCTCAACATATTTACCCCTTCCATTCCTATCAGCTTAAATAGTTTTGTTACCTTGGGTGATGAGATTGCTGAGTCCCTGTGGCTCACAGATTACTATAAACACCAGTTGCAGGTACACTTGAGACAGACACAGGCGAGCCCGAGATGCTCCATTGGGAGTCTGACGATGAGCATGGACGTATGTACGTCACGATGCCAGATGATCCGTAGTGGGCCCTAGTCGGTTGATCCGGGGATAATAGCAGGGTGGTGTTTTCTCGTTTGATTTCATCCATAATTGGACGCTGTCTTTCATTTGGATGATTGTATGATGATTTATGATATATTTATGATGTAGCATGTGGCGAGTGTAAGCCTTTATCTGGTACACTCATATGTTCATTCGGTTGTATGTATGTGAGAACCACCTTGCTATGCGATCCAAAATGGGGTTCTGCCATGATCTCGACTTCATCATGAGATTGCGATAGAGCCTCATCTTGGGCGTTACAGGTAGGTCATGGTGAGATTCCGGACCAAAGTTTGAGCACACGCGTACGTGAATCCCTCTCACCGGCTTGAAGTGGGGCCGGGGATCTGGCATACTACGCGTCGTGAACCCTCGCTCCGTGTGGGGATTTTCCGGTTCCAAATTAGCAGGCGCCACATCAAAGTTGTGCATTGGGTATTCGTACACGGGAAAACACTTTCATACATATGTTTGGCCCACTTGCATGTGGTGGTTGTCTTCGAACACTCCCTCGTGTGGTTATCGGCGGCAAGCCCATTCATGGGCCCGCGTGGACATCCATCACTTAGACCAACAACGAGAGAGGTTACCAAGGTGGATTCTTCTTGGTTCATGTTAGGTAGGTCATGGTGAGATTCCAGACCAAAGTTTGAGCGCACGCATGAATCCCTCTCAGCGGCTCAAAGTGGGGGGGCTGACATACTACACGTCGTGAACCCTTGCTCCATGTGGGGACTTTCCGGTTCCAAAGCACGGTTCAACATCAAAGTTGTGCATTGGGTATTCAAACACCAGACAACACTTCCAAACAAATGTTTGGGCCACATGCAGGTGGTGGTTGTCTTTGGGCACTCCCTCGCATGGTTATCGGCGGCAAGCCCATCTGCGGGGCTCTGTGGACGTCCATTACTTCGACTGACAACGAGAGAGGTTACCAAGGTGGATTCTTCTTGGTCCGTGTTACAGTAGGTATTGGTGAGATGCCCTCCCACCGACTCGAAGTGTGTGTGGGGGGGGGGGGGAGGGGGCACTACTTCGTACGTCCTGAACCATCGTGGGGTCGGGGATGTCCGGGTTGCGAGGCGCATGTGCCACATCAAAGTTGTGAATTGGGTATTTAAATATCACACCACCCTTTTCATACATATAGATGTTCCACCCGCAGGTGGTTCGTGGTATCACCCATCTCACACGCACAAGCACATTTGTGGGCCCGCACGGTCCACCTTGTTGACCGGTAGCGAGAGGGGGGTTTGACGATGATGGATTCCTCTAGGTTTTGTGTTACGGTAGGGTGAGATGCCAGACCTAGCTATTTGGGGGCATGCGTTCATAGCTAGGATTCCCCTCCCGCTGACACGAAGTGGGGGCCGGATGAGCAATATGGTGCGCTTTGTGAGACAGGTGCCACATCAAAGTTGTGCATTGGGTATTTGAACATCAAACCACCCTTTTCATACATATATTTGGTCCACATGCAGGTGTGTTTTTGTTCTGACCCTTTCCCGCATTTTTTTGCCAAATTTATAAATAGCAGACGAGTTGGATGAAACAACTGTCTGCGATTGTAGGTGCAACAAACACGGTTCCCTCAGCCTTCCTGTGTGCCACGCCCGTGCGCCTGTCACATCAGCACTGTCCACTGGTGGCTGGTGGCCACCATTTGCTCCACGAGGCTTCCCTTGGAATCTCAAAAATATCTACCTGCCTTCAGTGATTTCAAAAATGGTGGTTTCACAGGTTTTTCTATTTGATAGCACACAATTATTATGTTTGGGACATGTGTGATGTTTGTTGCTCCCGCGCCGCTTCAATCCCTTCATCCAAATTTTCAGTAGCCCAGGCATTTTTTCCCGCCTAGTAGAATTTTCACTAGCCGTGGCATTTCCTCAAACACCACCTTGGCCTCCCTCCACACACACACCCCAAAACCTCTGCTCACACACACCACCCCTCCCTCGCTCGAAACCCTAGCTAGCCCGCCGCTGCCGCCACCTTGCCTCGATCGTCAACCTTTGCCGGTCTGCCCGTGCAGGTTACCCACCGATCTCCATGCCCTCACCACCCTGAGTTTCTTAGATGACGCATGCAAAACACCCGCTTTTCCACAGATCCCCATCCCCTTCCCCCAATCCAGAGCGTCGCAGCCTAAGCCCGGCTATGCTTCCCGGGGAGCTCGAGGAGCGAATGGCCAAAAAGAGGTTTATCGCGGCCTCTTCGCCCGACGACGGCGAGGTGGCTGCCGAGGCCGCCGAGGAAGCTGACGACGATGACTGGCCGGAGGCTTTCCATCAGTGATGTCGCATATATTGGTATCTCATGGATGCCGGCTATGACATCGAGGTCGTCAACAACGGCGGCTTGACACGGGCTATGTCACACGTTAAGTGGCCCACCCCCAACCCCTCGGGTTCAACCGCCATCGATCTCATCCATGGCCCTGCCACTGATCTCCTCTACCTCGGTGTCAAGAATTTGCCATCCTTCATCACCATCGAGCCCCTTTTGTCATTTCTGTAGGACATGTTCTGTGCCGCTGGCTTGGGATCCAAAGCTGCCAAGTCAGACCTCATCGACAGTGACCATGAGGAGGGCACCCTCTCCAGCTCTTCCAAGGGGAAAGAGCCCATCTGCGACATCAGGGAGGGCACCCTGCAGCCGTGCTCTTCGAAGGGGAAGGAGCCCATCTGCGACAACAGGGAGCGCACCCAGAGTCCGTGCTCTTCCAATGGGAAGGAGCCCATCTGTGACAAGTGAGGAAACCCATGATTTGTTTTGCCATGCCTCTTCCAAGGGGGAACATCATATGATTGTGCTCGTAGCTTTTGCCATGCTATGTTTTAACCATGCCGTGTTTCAATTTCTATATTTGGTTGTTTGTAGTATGCCTTGTTTATTTCAGTTATTCACAATGTGATGTTCTATATGCGCAAGAATGTACTGTGCAGTTCAATTTCATCAACACCAATTTCAACGGCCAAAATTGGTTCCTGTTAAAGCTGGTGTAGTTAACACACCCTTATTTATTTTAGTTTTCTCACAATGTGATGTGCAATCATACAATTTGATGTTTAAGCACAAGCTTAGTTCTATGCAATTTCAACAATACCACTATGAGTGACCATATTTGATTGGTGTTAAGCCTGTTGTAGTGAGCATATGCCTTGTTTAACGGTTTTTGGTTGTTAGGTTGTTTGTACTAAGCATATGTCCAGTTTCAATCGCTATATTTGGTTGTTTGTATTATGCCTTGTTTATTTCAGTTATTCACAATGTGATGCTCTATATGTGCAAGTATTGACTTTGTAGTACAATTTCATCAATACCACTTCAAACGACCATATTTGTTTCCTGTTATGCCTGGTGTAGGTAATACACCCCCTGTTTTTTCACACTATGATGTTCAATTATACAATTTGATGTTTAAGCACAAGCTACGTTCTATGCAATTTCAACAATACCACTATGAATGACTATATTTGGTTGATGTTAAGCCTGTTGTAGCGAGCATATGCCTCTTTTAACGGTTTGTGGTTGTTCGGTTGTTTGTAGTTAGCATATGTCCAGTTTCAATTGCTATATTTGGTTGTTCGTAGTATGCCTTGTTTATTTAAGTTATTCACAATGTGATGTTCTATATGTGCAAGTATGAACTGTGCAGTTCAATTTCATCATTACCAGTTTTAACGGCCATATTTGGTTCCTGTTTAGCCTGGTGTAGTTAACACACCCGCTGTTTATTTCAGTCTTTTTGCAACATGATGTTCAATTATACAATTTGATGTTTAAGCACAAGCTACGATCTATGCAATTTCAACAATACCACTATGACTGACTATATTTGGCTGCTCTTAAGCATGTTGTAGTCAACACCCCTTTCCATTTTTATTTAACAATAACTAGTGTGCTTAAACCTGCACAATACCAGTTTGAATGACTATATTTGGTTGTTTTTAATTGTTAGGCCTGTTGCAGTTAACACACCTTTCCACTTCTTGTTTGCTTAACTAGCGTGCTTAAACCTACACACTGAAGCTATCATTTGGAGATTATGTTGTCTACTATGGATATATTAGGTTGATGTTTAGCCTGCTGTGCTTAACATGCCTTTTGATGTACTTACACAGGACAATATTGGGAACGAGCGTTGTTTTCCATCGAGGTTAGTTTCATCCCATGGCTTATATGTACTCCCTCCGCCCCATAATATAAGATGTTAATTCATCCAATATGTGAGTATATTGGATGTAATAAGATCTTATATAATGGGACAGAGGGAGAATTGTACTACATCATTGTGCAATTGTAGTTTAGCTTCTAATATTAACTCGCTGCTTGTAGGTACATATGTCATTGGTAAAGATCCACGCTTCAACCCTTTTTGTGTATGGGGCAATGAGATATTCATGAACCAGCATCAAGTGAGGAAACTGATAAAGATTGTTAGTAAAATGGGTCAAAAGATGGCAATTAAACTATTTCTTTAGACTTTATCCAATACAATAGTGAACTGCGGGATGGTAAGTTAGAACTCTGTAGGCTTCTTTTCACTACCCATAATGAGCTGTTACATGACAATGTCTGAATCTTTTTCCTTTGCAGTGTTCCCAAAGCAGTTATCTCAAGATTACCTATCAAACTACATGATTGGTGGACATGGAAAGGTTAAAGTATTTCTATCAAACTACAATGACTATCTAGAAGTCCTCATGAAGACAGTGAAGGATGGGCGGTCAGCCATCACAAGGGGTTGGACTAGAGTCGTACGTGCATTCAGCATGGAGGAGGGCACGATATGGACATTCCGCTTCACCTTGTTCAGCAACCAGAATGTATTTCGCCTCTTTCTTTACCATCTTTAATACAAGTATACAACCCTGGTTCATCATTCTTTATTTGGTGCTGATGTAATTCTTTTTTTGATGTAATTCTTGAATATATGTACCTGTAAATCGAATAATGCATTGGTTGTTGAACCTGATGGATATGAATAAAGTTACTACCTACTTTCAAATTCAAATTTTGTACAATTTTAAATTGCAGCGGTTAAATTAGGGAGAAAATACGCTCTGTAGGTCATTACACCGCACACGGTCTATAAAGAACAACATGTGTGACATACCTCATAATCTTACACGTTTCACAGAGAGAAAACGTGTGCGACCAGGCACACAATTGCCGTTTGCAAAGCGTGTGTGATGTCAGACAATATCACAAACAATGCGACCAAACGAAATGTTTGTGATAGTCACACTATCGTACACGCTTTACAATCATGAACTGTTTGTGATGTCGTACGCATCGTAAACGTGGCACCACAGAATAGCGTGTCCGATAGTTATCCGATTCGACACGAGTACAGTAGTCGGATGCTTCGTAAACTCATACGACACACATACGATGGTTAAGTTATCTTCTTAATTATATATATCACATACGGTTTGGGAAAAGAGAATGTGTGTGATAGTCTTGTTATCAGACACACTTTACAATCGTGAACTGTTTGTGATGGGGAGTGCATCGCAAACGTTGCACCATATAATAGCGCGTGCGATGGTAATACCATCCCACATGAGTAGCAAGGACGAAGTGTTTGGGAAAGATGCGGGCATCGCATATGCTTAGTTTTGCGAAACGTATGCTTGCATGCTCCCTATCGCAGATAATTTCTAGGTCATGTGGGATGGACCCCCCTATCGCACACACAGGCAAGGTGACGGTTTAAAACCCTATCGTGAAAAGGGATTAAAAACAATTTATATAGGACATCGCTACACTAGTGGGTGGAGTGATCATCAATGCTCTGCCTCAATTAAGCCTTTGCGTTATTCTAGTATATCACACACGATTCGGTGAAGAAAACTGTATGACATTGGGATATCCATCGCACACGCTTTTACTGCTAGAAACGTTTGTAAAGTGCCATGACCCATTTAGCAGGTTTATTTCTTTACTATTAACAATCCCAGTATTAAGAAAATTCACATTTCATATCAAACAACTATTTACCACTTTCATATCGGGCACACAAATATATTTTAACATCACAGTACAGATAGCTACATCACAACAGCACAGTACACCATATAGCTAGTTCACCTTCATAAGCACAAAGTATGTTGAGCACAATATTAGAACAATATATTCATTTCCCTAATCGACTGATGTATGTTGGTGGATGTGTGCATGATCAGCCAAATTCGTCTTCTGTCGCTCTGCTTTCAGTTCAGTATGAGCCTGTTTTGCACTGCCCAACTAGGAATGTGTCTCCTCCTTCCCAAACACCATCTTAGCAAAGTCTAATTAAAAAAATCTGAGCTCATTCTCCATCTTCATCTTTTCTTCCCGTATATTGAAATATTCTTCAGTATTGACAACATTTTCTCTAAGCCTATCTCTATTCTCTTCCTCATACATGCTCCAAAGCTTTGCTAGGCACATCTTCAAAGACCGTGTGACGGTGTCCTGGACTAGGGGGTACAGACCTAGTCGGCCCACAGTCCTTGGGCCGAGCTCATGGGCCCTCATTCTCATAAGGAAGGACTCCGAAAGCCTCGATCAAGACAACCTCTGCCAAAGATTTGATGTGTAATCCAAGGATATCTTCTGCCGCCTCCATACACACCTCTAGATTAGCAACCGACCATGTAACCCTAGGTACCTCTATGGCGTGTATATAAGCCAAGGGGTTTAGCCTGTAGAAGGACCCTAATCATATCACAATTTCCAAGCCTTAGGGTTGGAACACAACTTACGATCTCGAGGTAGATCAAGCTTGTACTCGACACACAACCATCAATATAATCAAAGAAAGACGTAGGGTATTACCTCTTCGAGAGGGCCCGAACCTGGGTAAACACCGTGTTCCTTGTCTCCGTTACCATCGATCTGAGATCCATAGCTCGGGACCCCCTACCCTGAGGTCTGCCGATTTTACACCGACACTGGTGCTTTCATTAAGAGTTCCGCTGTGTGATCAAAAAAGGATCTATGGCTAATCTACGGATCAACTGCAATGCTGGTCAGGAAAACATCTTTCTCCCTGGCCAACTATTCGTATTCGGCAGCATGGTTCTCCACGCCGACTCGACGGGCCATCTAGTACCCGTTGAGAACTTCGCCCCGGACCAGATGGTCACTTTTGGAAGCTTGGAATACATCGTGGATTCCCGCGGTGAGCTTATCCTTTCTGGATGGGCTTCGGACCGGATCAAGGGTTCCTCGGCTGCCTTGGGCTCAACCCCGGAGCCGATCTCCGATCTGAACCTTGGATCCGATCTCCCGACGGGTCTGGCCCCATCCGAGGAATCGGCTACTATCATGCCAGGCGAGGGCCTCGACAACGAGTCAGGCCCCGACCCCAATCTGAGTTCGAACATGGACCTTACATCAAGTACGGATCCAATCTCCCCAGCTGATGGCCTAGAGTCAGATCGGGCTGACCAACACTCTGAGCTCATGTCAAGCAGCGCCCGGAGCATGCTTCGAGTTTGCCCGGCTTTTAGCCAGGCCATGAACCCTGAAGATCTGTCTCACCTTAATGAGATGCTGGATCGCATTCAGAATTTATCAATCTCAAGAAGTCAGACTTCGGTCTATGACAAGATCGGACTTAAAGCCGATGATAGGGAAATTTACATCCCACCCACCACCCACCTAGTTGCCATGGTCGATGACTTAACCGACGTGCTAGACTACGAGGAGGCCACCGACATGGATGAAGATGTCGACGACGCCTTCGGCCAATACTGGCAAATGGACAGCAACGTCCACTTATGACGTATACATGGTGGACACATGTTGTAGGGTAGGGACCCTAGGTGAAGATCTTTTCACACTTGGAGTGTAAGAGGGATGAACTCACAAGAACACAAAAGAGAAATCACTCAAACAAACCCAAATCACACATCCACTAGAGTAGCATACATAGATCCAGAAGCATACATAGACAATCAAAGGAAAATAGCACAAAGATAAGGTTCTTCCCACTCCAAAGGATGTGAGGTCTTGATGATCCTATGATGGGGATCCTTTCCTAGAAGGGGTCTTGAATCCACAAGGGGATCTTCTCTCTAGGAGGTCTTGATCTCCAAGAGGAGTGGTAGATGAGCAAAGCCCTCTATGAATATCTCAATACACTTTGCTAACCCTAACAAATGTCTCAGGTACGGAATATATAGTAGGTGGGAGGTAGGGGACGAAGAGAGGGCAAAACAGGCAACAGTCAACCACCTCGCTGGGTGGCCCGTGCGCATGGGGTAAGTGAGGCCCGTGCGCACGGGGGTCCCATGTGCATGGTACACGCCCGTGCGCATGGGGTAGCAGAGGCTACAGCGAGGGGCCCCATGCGCACGGGGTCATTGGGGCCCGTGCACACGGGGTATCCAGAGACTTTCTGGATAGGCCGTGCGCACGGGGTCCAATAGGCCCGTGGGCACGGGGTCGCCTGGGCAGGACTTCTTCTTCCAGCTGCAGGCCTCCGTCTTCCGTGCAGTCTTGGCATGGTTCCTCTTGGCCTTGGTGATTATCCTTAGCCTCTCGGTGGTCAACTCCATCGTTCCTAATGATGCACAACATTCCTTTGTGAGGTAGCATCCAAGTTCCATCCATATCTATGTTTAAGTCATAAAGGAGTGAGTTCACCTCGTTCTCGATGGCACGTGCACGAGCTCTTGTCATAGGTCCACTTGGTGTTTGGTGAGGTGGTGAAGTATCCATGGGGATGATCGAAGGATGCTCCGCATCATCTCCCCCCCCCCCCTTGGGAAAGATCCGCCCTTGGATCAATATCTTCATCACCATGGTAGGGGGATAGATCCTTGACGTTGAAGGTGTCACTGACGTTGTACTTGTCTCGCGGGAGGTCAATCTTGTATGCATTTTTGTTGATGCGTGCTAGCACCTTGAATGGCCCATCGGCACGAGGTAGAAGCTTCGACTTGCGTTCATTGGGGAAGCGATCCTTGCGAAGGTGTAGCCACACGAGATCACCGGGGTTGAATAGCATTGGATGCTTGTTTGCGTTGAGCTTGTTGGCGAGTCGTTGTACTTGGCGTTCTATCGTGAGCCTTGTGTCTTCATGCACCTTCTTGATATATGTTGCTCTTGCGCTTTTGTCCAAGTTCGCGCGCTCTTGTAGTGGTAGCGGTAAGATGTCCAATGGCGACAAAGGGTTGAAGCCATAGACCACTTCGAAGGGAGACTTGCCGGTGGTTGAGGGTCTTGCTCGATTGTAGGCGTACTCGGCGATCGGTAGGCATTCTTCCCATTCCGTGAGGTTCTTCTTGATCAACACGCGAAGTAGTGTAGAGAGCGTCCGGTTGGTGACTTCCGTTTGACCATCGGTTTGTGGGTGATAAGCCGATGTGAAGAGGAGCTTGATCCCGAGCTTGCCGCATAGTGTCTTCCAAAAGTAGCTTAGGAACTTGACGTCGCGGTCTGATACAATCGTCTTGGGCACTCCATGAAGTCGCAAGATTTCCCTACAAAACAAGTTTGCAATATGTGAAGCATCATCGTTCTTGTGACATGGAATAAAATGTGCCATTTTAGAGAAACGGTCAACAACTACAAAAACCGAGTCTTTTCCATTTTTTGTTCTAGGCAAGCCAAGCACAAAATCCATGCTAATGTCTTCCCATGGATGATATGGTATAGGAAGTGGCATATGTAACCCATGAGATTGAGCTTGTGACTTAGCTTTGCGACATGTGGAGCATAGGTTGGTGTAGTGTGCGACATCGCGAAACATCTTGGGCCAATAGTACTTGTTGGAGAGCGTGGCAAAAGTCTTGTCACGACCGAAATGTCCCATAAGTCCACCGCCGTGAGCCTCTTGCAAAAGCAACAAATGAAGAGAAGACTTGGGAACACAAAGTTTGTTAGCGCGCATAAGGTATCCATCCTTGATATAATATCGCTCCCAATAAGAGTTAGCAAGACATTTGGCATAAGGAGTTGCAAAAGAATCATCATGCTCATATAAATCTTTAATGTGCTCAAAGCCAATAACATTCAATTCAAGTTGAGTAACTATCATGCACTTGCGGGAAAGAGCGTCCGCTACAACATTCTCCTTTCGCTTGATATATTTGATGATGTAAGGGAAGGACTCAATAAATTCACTCCATTTAGCATGCCGTTTGTTCAATTTTATTTGACCTCGAAGGTACTTAAGCGTTTCATGATCGGTATGGATGACAAATACACGAGGTCGGAGATAATGCTCCCAAACATGCAAGACTCTCACCAAAGCATACAAATCTTTGTCATAGATGGGATAATTAAGAAAGCACCGGAAAGTTTTTCACTAAAATATGCAATGGGTCGCTTTTCTTGTATTAAAACACCACCTATGCCATTACCACTAGCGTCACAGTGCACTTCAAATGTTTTCTCAAAGTTTGGCAAGGCAAGAATTGGAGCATGTGTAAGCAAATTCTTAAGCTCATGAAATGCAGTATCTTGTGAAGGTCCCCAAACAAAAGGAGCATTCTTCTTGCTCAAAGCATGTAATGGTGATGCAATAGTGCTAAAGTCCTTAACGAAGCGACGGTAAAATCCGACTAGACCAAGGAAGCTACGCACTTGTTGCAAATTGGTTGGTTGAGGCCAAGTTTTAATAGCATCAATTTTAGACTCATCAACTTCAACACCCTTAGAAGAGACAACAAAGCCCAAGAAAACAAGCTTATCAACACCAAAAGTGCATTTTTCCATGTTAGCATAAAGTTGCTCGTCTCTAAGAATTTGCAATGCTTATCTAAGGTGTTTGACATGATCTTCGAGAGTTTCACTAAACACAAGGATGTCATCAAAGTAAACCACAACACAAATGCCAATTAATTTGCGAAGAACATAGTGCATGACACGCATAAAAGTGCTAGGTGCTTGCGATAAACCCATAGGCATGACTAACCATTCATACAAGCCAAATTTGGTTTTGAAAATGGTTTTTCATTCATCACCTTCTTGCATGCGAATTTGATAATAACCACTTTTAAGATCATTTTTTGAGAAAACGGTGGCTCCACTAAGTTCATCAAGCATGTCATCAAGGCGTGGAATGGGATGGCGATATCTAATGGTGATAGCATTTATGGGGCGGCAATCGGAACACATGCGATAGGTACCATCTTTCTTAGGCACAAGAATTACCGGAACGGCGCAAGGACTCAAGGTCTCGCGTACATACCCATTGTCCATGAGATGTTGGACTTGCCGTTGGATTTCTTTGGTCTCGTCGGGGTTGACGCGGTATGGTGCCTTGTTCGGTAGGGGTGCGCCGGGGATGAGGTCGATGCGGTGTTCGATTCCGCGTAGAGGAGGTAGTCCGGGAGGTAGCTCATCGGGAAACACGTCCTTGTATTCCTGTAAGAGATGAGACAACACTAGAGGAAGATGTTTTGAAGTATTAGTCCGCTCAGCTTCACCTTTGCATAAAAGCACAAAGTGAACAACACTAGATGGGCTCTCACTCACATCCCTCAAATCTCTTTTGGTGGCTAGTAGAACTAAGTTTTTCTTGTCGCTCATCGTGGAGTTACTCAATTTTGGCTTGTGGCGCTCACACTCTTTGTGGTGGTTCACTCTCTCACTATTCTCTCCACGATGGCTGGATGCTTGATTGTCGGCGACGACTTGACTTGGAGACATTGGTTGAAGAACGAATTCCTTGCCCTTCAACTTGAAACTGTAGTGGTTGGTCCGTCCGTTGTGGATGACGCGTGAACGAATTGCCAAGGTCGCCCAAGTAGGAGGTGGCTTACGGACATGGGAACCACATCACACTCCAAGGTATCTTTGTAGGCGCCAATCTTGAAGGATACTTGGACGGTGTGCTCCACTTGGATTGTGCCGGAGTCGCTAAGCCATTGGACCTTGTAGGGGCGAGGGTGCTTCTTCTTGACCAATTGTAGCTTGGAGCATAATTCTTCACTTGCCAAATTGTGGCAACTTCCGCCGTCGATGATGACCTTGATGGAACGTCCTTGGATGCCCGCTTTGGTGTGGAAGATGTGGCAACGTTGGTCCTCGTCTTGATTGTGTTGAAGTGTCAATACCTTGGAGACAACAAGAGCGGGGCTCGCATCATTGTCGCAATAGATTTGTGCATCTTCGTCTTCATTCACTTGTCGGTGCATAGCCACATGCTCGAGGGCTTCCATTTCATCTTCGCTCATGGAGTCGTAGGTGCCGTCATCATTGAGGATCATTGTGCGTCGAGTCGGACACTCGAAATACTTGTGGCCTCGGCCCTTGGAAATGAAGCACTTGATGTCACTTGTCATGTTGGCATCCGTAGGAGGTGTCGATGACGAAGGCTTTTGCTTGGAGTAGCTTGTAGTAGTAGGAAGGCGACTCGAAGATGTCGAAGGTTGCTTGGAGTCTGACTTCTCGCCGGTACTTGTGGTAGCTCGAGTTGTGGAAGGAGGTGTCGTATTCTTTGAAGCTTGAGTGTATGAGCCATAGGTCTTGGAAGAGTACTTGGAGTACTTGTAGTCGTCTTGCACTTGGCGCTCCGCCTTGGTCGCTTGGTGCTCTAGCTCGAGGAGGTTGGAGTACGGTTGGAAGTCCGCAATTTTCTTGATGGGATGGTTGAGGCCATTCAAGAAACGCGCCATAGTTTGTTCATCATCTTCCTTGACATTGGCTCGTATCATGGAAACTTCCATTTCTTGATAGTATTCTTCAACCGACTTGGTTCCTTGCTTGAGGAGTTGGAGTTTCTTGAAGAGGTCGCGGTTGTAATGTGTAGGCACAAAACGAGCTCTCATGACATCTTTCATTTGATTCCAAGTCGCGATGGGTGGCTCGCCCTTTTCTTGACGTCTTGTGATCACTTGCTCCCAACAAATAAGAACATAGTCTTGGAACTCGAGAGATGCCATGGCGATCTTCTTTTCTTCTTCGTAGTTGTGAAGGCGAAATATCTTGTCGACCTTCAATGCCCATGAGAGATATTCTTCGGGATCGTTGCCGCCGTGGAACTTGGGCATGGTGAACTTGAGCTTGCCGAAACGTTGTTCCTCCTCATTTCTTCGTTGGTGATGTCGCTCTTGCCGTGGTGGTGGATCGTCATCCTCATGATCCGCTCGATTTGCTTGTCGCGGTGGTCTTGGAGGTGGAATCCGAGCTCGATTCCGTCTTTCTTGGTGCTCCTCAAGGTGAGCTTCTTCGTCTTGTTGTTCATGTCGTATTGCTTCTTGTTGTTCACACACACGACGGTTGTGCTCGTTCACGGCATGCGTTGCTTCTTGGAGAGCACGTTGCACTTCAAGTGCTTGCTCTTCTCGGCGTAGTAGTTCTTGCCGGAGGGCGTCGCCGTCTTGGTCATTTTGTCTTGAATGTGATGGTACTTGGTCTTGGCGCGCTTGACATTCTCGTGCTCGAAGTCGGTCCTGTAACCCATTGCCATGGAATGGATTTTGTTGAGCTTGATGAGCGTCATGATTGTGGCGCCGATGAGAACGTGCTCGAGATGGACTTGAGTGTGAAGAAGAATCCGAAGAGTGTCGACTTGAGTGACGCCATCTTGAAGATGAAGTCGTGGAAGTAGCGCGGTTGGCCATGATGTCTCGCAATTCTTCCATTTGAGATGAAAGCTTGGCGTCGAAGTAGTCCCTTGTACGTGTGTCGGAGTGGCGCAAGTCGGTGGCGGGTTGCTCGATGCGATCTCCCAAAGCTTCACTTTCTTGGTGTAGCGCTCGTTGGACGCCGAAGAGATGACCCTTGGTGACGTAGTCGTGCGTCTCCTCTTGCTCTTCAAAGAGCGGGTTCGCCGATGTAGTTGGCCTATCCATTATAGTCAAGTGGTGGTGAGTAGGAAATGAGAGAACAAGACCAAATTTACCTTTTCCGATGATTGAGGATGTATCAAGTATCACTCAATGTAATGCAACAATAGTAGAATTGGTACCGGGTTTGTTTCTCACACCTACAAAGTAAGGCTTATGGAGTAGCTTGGTTAGGATGAGTGGCACAAAATTCAAGCAAGTGTTAGTCAAGATATCGAAAATGTTGAGAAGATTCACAAATTGCAAGTAAGACAAATAGATCAAGACCCTAGGAGAACACTTGGAAACACACACACGAAGATGAATGGGATCCGCACAACCAAGGAATGAGCTCAAAATGTGGAACCACGGAAAATGCTCTTGTTGCACGGATGCTAGAGAGACACTAGCTCGATTGCTCAAATGGGCTAGATACGCTTGTGCACCAACCTAAGAGAGTAGCGTGCTTGTCTTCAATCCCAAGTATGATATGTATGTCCTAAATGATCTACTATGCGAAAAGGCTCAATGCTATTGCTTACAAGCTCTTTGTTTCTTCTCTTTTGCTTAAAAGCTTTTTCTGTTTTTTTTTACTATGCCAAAATGCTTGATGCGAGAGCCGATATATATGACAAGTAAGTAAGATATGCACGGGAGAGACTTATGGCACGATGATGATGATGCACGCTAAAAGTAGCTATTCGGAGTAGGCATATCACTATGGTGCACAAATGCGTGGCCCGACAATTCTCAACTCGCTAGTCTCGATGGGTAAGTGACGCAATAGGCTCAAGGCTGTCAATGCAATGGCCTTGGTAAATACAAGGTGTCGTCGAGGTTACCGTCCTCGATTGGTATGAAATGAAGTTGTCGATGTCGAAGTCGAGGTCGGGGCGATGATGAATGGCGGTAACGATGATGATGAACCGTACCTAAGTAGCCAAAACACCTTAGGACACGGCAACCGCAACTCAAAATCTCAACGAACAATTTGTGTTAGTGCAGAAGACGAAAGGGGTGGAAAATGTGGTAAAAACTGGACTAAAACAAAAGTGGAACAACTCCCTGATTAGCCCGTGCGCACGGGGTAAGTTGGGCCCGTGTGCACGGGGCTCCGTGTGCATGGGGTATCGGGGCCCATGCGCACGGGGTCGGCGGCTGCTGATGAACAGCCCCAAATCCGTGGCAAAATTGCAAAATCGTGGGGAAAGTGGTGGTGGGAAGATGGGGGAAGGTGGAAAAAGGGTAGATCCAGTTGCCAAACAAGAAATTCGTGGACCAAAACAACAAAATCTCACAAGATCCAACAAATGCAAAAAAAATTGGGATGGCTATTTTTGTGGGGATTTTCGAAATTGGGAATAAACAAAGCAAAATCAGGCTAGAAAGTTGGGGGTAGGGACTCCAAGGTGTGAATCAACCTGGCTCATGATACCATGATGCTGTAGGGTAGGGACTCTAGGTGAAGATCTTTTCACACTTGGAGTGTAAGAGGGATGAACTCACAAGAACACAAGAGAGAAATCACTCAAACAAACCCAAATCACACATCCACTAGAGTAGCATACATAGATCCACAAGCATACATAGACAATCAAAGGAAAATAGCACAAAGATAAGGTTCTTCCCACTCCAAAGGAGGTGAGGTCTTGATGATCCTATGATGGGGATCGTTCCCTAGAAGGGGTCTTGAATCCACAAGGGGATCTTCTCTCTAGGAGGTCTTGATCTCCAAGAGGAGTGGTAGATGAGCAAAGCCCTCTATGAATATCTCAATACACTTTGCTAACCCTAACAAATGTCTCAGGTACGGAATATATAGTAGGTGGGAGGTAGGGGACGAAGAGAGGGCAAAACAGGCAACAGTCAGCCACCTCGCTGGGTGGCCCGTGCGCACGGGGTAAGTGAGGCCCATGCGCACGGGGGTCCCATGTGCACGATACACGCCCGTGCGCACGGG
This sequence comes from Elymus sibiricus, assembly GCA_039707655.1. Taxonomy (NCBI): domain Eukaryota; kingdom Viridiplantae; phylum Streptophyta; class Magnoliopsida; order Poales; family Poaceae; genus Elymus; species Elymus sibiricus. The sequence goes on along the minus strand of CM077666.1, from coordinate 205,697,458 downwards.
GTAGAAGAGACTACAGCGAGGGGGCCCGTGTTTATGGGGTCATTGGGGTCCGTGCGCACAGGGTATCCAGAGACTTTCTGGATAGGCCGTGCGCACGGGGTCCAACAGGCCCGTGGGCACGGGGTCGCCTCGGCAGGACTTCTTCTTCCAGCTGCAGGCCTCCATCTTCCGTGCGGTCTTGGCATGGTTCCTCTTGGCCTTGGTGATTATCCTTAGCCTCTTGGTGGTCAACTCCATCGTTACTAATGATGCATAACATTCCTTTGTGAGGTAGCATCCAAGTTCCATCCATATCTATGTGTAAGTCATAAAGGAGTGACTTCACCTCGTTCTCGATGGCACGTGCGCGAGCTCTTGTCATAGGTCCACTTGGTGCTTGGTGAGGTGGTGAAGTATCCATGGGGATGATCGAAGGATGCTCCGCATCAACACACCTAAGAACCCATCAAGGCATCGACGCAGACACGTGAAGGGCGCCAACGGGGCCCCCAGCGGGCAAGACACCGCCTCCACTGACAACGGCGCAGCGGCGGGCGAAGCTGATAACCAAGGAGAGGACATCCCAGAACAGCAAAACAGCCCCACAGGAATACCTGAAGACGAGGACCCCGATGACCTCTTCGACGGGGCCGATAGCAACTATCTGCCCGAATCCGAGGAGGATGAGAGCCTCGGAATCGAGGACTACGTAGTCCCCAAGGACCCCTTTGAGCAAGAGCGGTTCAGACGGCGCCTAGTAGCCACTGCCAGGAGTATGAAGAGCAAGCAGCAACAGCTGCAAGCCGATCATATTGCGCTGAATGACAAATGGGTAGAAATCCTCTCAGCCGAACAAGACCTCAAGGAACAGCGCCACGTCGCGTCTAAACCTTACCCCCGCTGACGTCTTCTGCCAGAATTCGACGAGGAGGTCATCGATGACGTGCTTTTAACACGCGGTCGGGCCGATCAACCTGATCAACCCCCTAGAGGGCGTGACAGGCCAACAAGGGAAGATGCACATGCTCAAACAATGACACGCCATCACGGCAAACACCCTGTTGAATATCCCGAGCCTTATGATGCACGGCGACGGATAGAAGCAAACCGATCCCCTACTCGGTCCATCTACGGATCAAGGGGGCATGCCCCCGCCAGGCTCGACGGCTATGACGCCTGGTTCGACAGGCACGGCCGAGCTCGGGAGCAAACCTATGCACAGATGTCTCCCGACGTCCGGACGATACTGCTCGGTTGTGAGGACCCGCTCACCTGATTTGTTTCACGGACAGGGTGATGGAACATCAGTTCCCGGATGGGTTTAAACCCATTAACATCGAGCAATATGACAGAACAACCGATCCAGCCGTGTGGATCGAAGACTTCCTCCTCCATATCCACATGGCAAACGAAGACGACCTCCATGCCATCAAGTACTTGCCACTGAAGCTCAAGGGGCCAGCAAGGAATTGGCTCAATAGCTTGCCTCCTCAGTCCATCGGAAGCTGAGAGGCACTCGAGGATGCCTTTAGGGCAAACTTCCAGGGCACTTACGTCCGGCATCCGGACGCCGACGACCTTAGCCACGTTATCCAACAACCCAACGAGTCGGCCAGGAAGTTTTGGAATCGGTTCCTAACCAAAAAGAACCAGATAGTGGACTGCCTGGATGCCGAGGCGATGGCTGCCTTTCGGCACAGCATCCAGGACGAATGGCTTGCACACCAGCTTGGGCAGGACAAGCCGAGGACTATGGCAGCGCTTACCTCACTGATGACCCACTTTTGTGCGGGATAAGATAGTTGGCTGGCCCGAAGCTCTCATAACGGTAAGGCTGGCACCTCGGAGGCCAGCGACGGCAATGGCAAACCTAGGCGCAATAAGAACAAGTGCAGGCATAAGAATGGTGGGAGCGACACCGAGGATGCCGCAGTTAACGCAGGGTTCAACGGTCCCAGAGCCGGATAGAAAAAGAAGCCCTTAAAAGGGAACAAGGATGGACCCAGCCAGCTGGACAGGATCCTCGATAGACCATGCCAGATCCACGGGACTTTGGATAAAACCGCAAACCATGCCAATCAGAACTGCTGGGTCTTCAAGCAGGCTGGAAAAATAGCGGCGGAGAGTCACAGTAAAGGCCAGCCTCGCAGCGAGGACGACGACAAACCTCAGCGGACGAACAACGGAGGCCAGAAACAATTCCCTCCCGAGATAAAGGACGTGAACATGATTTACGTCACTCACATCCCCAAACAGGAACAAAAACGGGCACTTCGGGACGTCTACGCCTTAGAGCCCGTCGCCCCGAAGTATAATCCATGGTCGGCTTACCCGATCACGTTTGACAAGCATGACGATCTGACCAGCATACGTCACGGAGGGTCGGCAGCCTTGGTCTTGGATCCCATCGTGGACGGGTTCCATTTAATACGCGTCCTCATGGATGGAGGCAGCAGCCTCAACCTGATCTACGCGGATACGATCAGAAAGATGGGCATAGACTCATCTCGGATTAAGCCCAGCACAACCACCTTTAAAGGTGTCATACCTAGTGTCGAACCTCGCTGCACGGGAACAATCACACTGGAAGTAGTCTTTGACTCAGCCGAAAACTTCAGGAGCGAAGAATTAATCTTCGATATCGTCCCCTTTTGAAGCGGCTACCACGCACTACTCGGGCGCACCGCATTCGCTCGCTTCAACACGGTCCTGCACTACACATATTTAAAGCTATAGATGCTGGGACCAAATGGTGTTATCACAGTCAATGGTAACACCGAATGCTCCCTTCACACTGAGGAGCAGACCGCGGCTGTCCCAGCTGAGGTCCAGGCAACCGAGGAGGCGGCCCGTGCAATGAAGAGCGCACTCGGCTCGTCAAAGTGTACACAGGCCGCACTGGCTGACCTCGGACAGCCATCCACCCACCCCAAAGTCTCTTTTGATAAAGCTCGGCATGTACGGCTTGACCATATGAAATAAAGGAGAACAGACCCTTCGAGGTCACCACGCATATTCTTACGTTCCTTTCATTAACTACCTTTGAGATAAGAGACCATTTTACGGGACAACTTTAAAACTAATGCCTAAAATGAAAGTCTAAAGCGACTCTTCGGTGTGTCGGATGTTGCGTTATATGAATCAGTTTCGAACCTCGATTTTGGTCAATAGTTGGGTTGCCCGGCTCCTGTTCTTACCTCTTACGTTCCCGATCTATTCGGCTAAGGGTGTAAAGGGAGAACCACTGCGCTTGCACTTCCAACTTGTATGGTAAAGCGCCTCAGTGGAGAAAGCCGAAAACTGACTGTCTTGGTAGGCGTAAACTGGTCGGCCAGCCGATGACAGTGTCAAACAAAGGATAGCTAGAGATCCTCCATGTCAAACAAGGGGATTTTCCTTAAAATAAGCCGAAGTGACAAGTGGCTTAAACCCCGGCTACCGCCGAGCACTTCACACATCGGGGGCTTGTTACCAGCCCCCATAGTTAAGCTCCTAAGACTAAGTGAAAGCTATCACACCTACATAGTCTGATTGCCTTGTTTCATATGCACGGACCACCTCCGGGAACCGAGACGTCGGCTAAGGGTCAGGACTGCATATGAAACACCCTTTGTATCCTATACAAAGGGGCCGAAACCTACGACTAGTCGCTTTCAGTTCTAAATTGGTCACACAGGAGTAAAAAAACAACAAAGGGGATAATGCACACTCACATGTCGGAGTATAAAGCCGCATTCATTTCAAATAAAAGCATGTCTTTACACCTCGCTAACTTCGGCATTCCGAACTATAAAACGAAAAATACAAAGTGTTCTTAGGGCACTGGGCCTCGGTGATCCGAGCTCCCTCCAACACCCTGGCAAGAAACTGCCCCGCGGTCCGGACTTTCCCTTCGGGGGGGCCCGAGATCACGAGTGACGCATCAAGGCATGGGTAGTGCATCTTCATGCAGGCATATGCCCGCTGGACACCCTCCAAGCACGTAGACCGCTTCCAGCGCGTCACTTGGGGACTGGCCTCTTGCAGATGGGCCACCAGACCGAAGAATCTGGTCGGCAGCACCTCTGAGGGCTAGAGTTCGATGCAGAGATCTTGCAGCGCCGGTTTTGCCATACGGAAGAGCTCCATCAGCTACCTCATCTGGTGATTCAGCAGCTCTGGATGCAATGGCGCCTGGAATTGTTGCCAGAACGCTCTTTCCGTGGCATGGCCCTCCCGAGTGCCGAAGTAGCGTCCGGCGTCTGCCGCGCTCCTCGGTAGATCCACGAAGGCCTCTGTGGATCGCCATAGTTGAGTGAGCTCGATGAACCCCTTGTGGCCAAAAACACATTGAATTAGAAATGGCTTACCAGCAGCAATCTGCCTCACTTGCTGGAGCACCTCGCGGTTTGCCCCGGCCTGGGTCTGGACCTCGGCGTGCGCCGAGCACAGCTTCTCGAGCTTCTCGTCTTCCTTCTTCTCCATTTCCTGAAGGGCGCCACATTCAAGGTACACGCCCTTCAAGGTGTCCTCCAACTCGAGGAGTCAGGCCTGGTCTTTGTCCCGAGCTGCCTTCTCTTCGGCCAGCTCCTTCCCAGGCCGGGCGGCCACAGCCTTTTGCTGCTCCGCCTCCTGTTGAGTCTTCTTTAGGTCAGCCATCAGAGCCTCAAGCTCCGTCGTTGCAGCTGTCGCATAAAACAGCTCGGCATTAGCATCATAGCTCAAACAAATTCAAGGTGCATTTGATAACGCAACAATTTTTTTGCTTACCTTGGGCCCGCTCGATCTGCTTTTGCATCAGATCAAGGTCCTCCTTGGAGCACTTGAGCTTTCGATTCATCTCCGCTATCTCCTCAGTGGTGGAGGTCGAAGCCAAGGACAAAACCTACACACATTTACTTACTTATGTCTCCCAGTTCGAATATCAATCCTCTGGCCGGCTTCTCTGACAAACCAGCCAGAGTCTTTGGGGCTACTGCATTTCGGCTTTCCAAATGCATATCTATCTCGACCCCAATGCCAGTTCTTTGAACCAGCTTTGGGCTCGGGGGCTACTACTAGCCAGACACTTACATGTGCTACTCTACTGGACAGTAAAAAGTCTTTGGATAAAAGCACCTACTTATATATGGAACAAGTGCTGGGAAACATACCTCGAAGCCCTTGATGAGGCCCTTGAAGACCTCATGCATTCCAGCCTCTACGGATCAGAAGCCACTCAGCACCGGGCCAACAAGGGCACGGTGCTCCTCTGTAATAGAGGTGCCAGTCAAAGCTACCTCCATCTCGTTGGCCCACCCCGCGGCAACACGTCTTGGGGCGGGAGGGGTGGGCAGAACAGCCTCAGGTCCCGCCACCATCGTGGTAGGAATGGAGGCCTCTGGCCATGGCGTTGGCGCCGGAGATGCTGGGGGCGAGGCCGCTGTCTAGCCCAACCCTTCTTTAGGGACCTCAGGGATTGCGTCCCCTTGATCCCGTTCGGCCGAGGTCTTGGCCTCGGCCGAAGAAACCTGTACCTCGGTTCCCGCAGTGTTGACAGGGGGGACCGGGTCGGATGTCGCCTCCCCCAGCCTTTCGAGGACAGGAGGGGTTGCGACGCGCTCAGGAGTCACGCTATCCGCCATTGAGGGCGGAGGCAGCCCGTCCGAGGCGTCATCACCTATATGGGGACGCTGCAGACTGAGGGGAGATGTGTTATGAACTCCGCATAGAAGAGACTTCCAAACTTACTTCGGGAAAATTGGAATTTACCTCCGAGGTGCCGGTTTTTGCCTCTTCGGCTGGAGAAGGTCACCGTCCAACTCGTTGGAGAGTGTGACCTTCTTCGGCGAGGACCGTTTGCCGGCGGGATCGGCAGAAGACTTGCGTAGCAGTTTGAGGCCTTTGGGCTGTGCGTCCTCCTTGACGTCCTCTAATGCCACTCTCTTTCCCTTGAGGGAAGGATATCCTTCCCCCGTGTTCCCCTCTATCGGGCCCATGGAACCCGGGGTATCTAGGCCCGTCTGCCTTCGGCCCAGGGCGCAACGCCTGGGATGGGCCCAGCAGGCTGTCACCACCGAGCATCTCACCATGACCCCTCATGAGGCCCTGGCCTCCTGAGGCCCCCTCCTCAGGGAGTAGCAAGCAACGCTCAGCACCACCATCAATGGCCTCGCGAGGCCCTCTCACCAGGCGGTTTCCTGAAGTGACCTCACGAGGCGGCTTCCTGAAGTGACCTCGCGGGGCGGCTTCCCGAAGTGACCTCATGAGGCGGCTTCCCGAGGTGACCTCCCGAGGCCCCCCTCCCGTAGGCGCTCGAGACGAAGGCCGTTCGGCGTGCCACGCGGTCCGGAGCCCATCACGTGGGTGACGCGCGCGGCGACGAGCAGCAGCAGAGGCCGCGCCAGCAGGCGCGGATGAAGATGGTTTCCTCTTTCGTGTTAAGGGAGCAGGGCCAGCTATCTACTCTCCAAAGCAACCCCAAAGGTTGCCCGATCGGCGAAGGAAGACCAAGCCGACGGGCGCGCAGGGCAGAGGTCATCACTGAGCCTACCGGCGCGTCATGGATCATGCTTTGGCAGGCGAAGACCACCTTTAGTCAGGATAGTCTGAGCGCCTGTCCCCTTTCAAAATCGCCCAGTGTGGCAACCCTTGCCGCCTAAGTTTCCAGGGGGAACAGGACCAAGGCTGATATAAAAGGGGCAGTGCTGCCACCGTAGAGAGGGGCGATTCGATTCCCATGTCTTCAACCTTGTACGCGAGAACTCTGTTGCCCACAATAATCCCAACCAAACAGGAGTAGGGTCTTACACCGCAGGGTGGCCCGAACCTGGGTAAACTGCTGAGTCCTCGCCGTCCCTCGCTAGCGCGCTCTCGCCGTAGCCTCGCCGTAGCTTAGCCGTGATAGGAGACGGAGCAGTAGAACGAGCTCACCCCAGTGTTCGAACCTTTGGGTCCCCGGAGCCCGACTGCCGACATTTGGCGCGCCAGGTAGGGGTGCGCTACTGTTCTTCTGCTCCGCCCTCAGCTCCACCAACCCCATGGCCGACGCACGTCGCGAGCACGCTGAGCGCAGGGCTGGCCGCGTGGCCCTGACAGAGCCGGTGGCCCGCGGCAACCGCCGCCGCCACGACGCTGATTCTGCTGCCGCCACCGACCCCGCTGCCCGCGAGCAGCAGGCCTCCTCCCTTCACCCCTCCGTGCAGGCGAATGACCACACCGCCACGGCCTCCTCCCTCGCCCGCCGCGGGCCGCCGAACCCGCAGGCCGCGCTGCTCATGGCGCAGGAGCTGCTCCGCTACCGACCGGTTGACGCCGGCTACGACGCCTGGCTTGGCCACATCACCAAGCTCGTCAACGCCGCCGGGGACGCCCCGGCGCTTTCCCACTCGTTTCGCCCTCCGCCGTCTCGCGCTGGGGACCTGGCGCACGATGCTCCCCCTCCGCCTCCTGACGAGCATGACGGGCCTCAGTGCAGCGCGCGGGTTCGTGAGCCATCCTGCGGTGTGTCCTCGCCAAGCCAGGATGAGCCCAGCTGCCAGATCATCCGCCGTGCGCCCCCCGACGTGCGAGTGCTCCTCGAACGGCAGCGCCAGCGCCAGGACCAGGCCGTTCAGGACGTTGCCGCGGCCGGGCGCCAAAACGGTGCCGCCCTCGCTGGCGGCATCCCCTCGAGCGGCGTGGGCTGCCGTGCCTTCACCCGCGAGTTGCGTCGCGTGGTTTGGCCCGCGAAGTTCAAGCCTGAGCTGCCTCCACGCTACGACGGCACCCCCAAGCCTACGGAGTTCCTCCAGCTCTACACTCTGAGCGTCGAGGCGGCGAACGGTGACGACAAGGTCCTGGCTCATGAACCTCCCCGAGGCTTCCATCTCATCATGGGCCGAGCTCTGCAGCCAATTCATCTCCAACTTCAAGGGCACGCAGGACCGCTCACTCACCATCAACGACCTGCGGTGTGTTCGACAGCGCCCAGACGAGACCCTCCGCAAGTACATCCAGCGCTTTAGTCAGGTGCACAACAAGATCCCGCGTGCCTCCGACGCGGCCGTCATCTCTGCGTTCTCCACCGGCGTCACGGACGTCAAGATGCGCGAGAAGCTCGCCATCAACGGTGAGCTCGACTCCATGCTCGAGTTGCTCGACCTCGCCGATAAGTGCGCCAAGGCTGAAGAAGGCCACCTCTCCGTCCACAATGACCCCGACGCGGCGCTCGACCTCGCCAAGGCCAAGAGCAAACACGTCAAGCGCAAAGGCCTTGTCGTGCTTGCGGCGGAGCCCGGGCAGAAGCGCGGCCGCGACCTCGACGAGCCCAGGAAGGACAACCGACCACTCTGCGCTTTTCACAACGTCCGCTCCCACAGCACCGAAGACTGTCATGAGCTCAAGCTGCTCCACGACGAGCGCCAGGGCCGCCGGGACGACCGCAATGGCCGCGGCGCCGGCCGTGGAGGTGGCCGCAACAGCAACCGCTGGGACAGCCGCAATGGTAATGGCAACTACCGCCAGGGCTGGCGCGATCAGCCTCGTGAGGCCGCCTGGCGCGATCAGCCTCGTGAGGCCAATAGGCGCGACCAGCCACGTGAGGCGAATCCTCAGGCCAATGCCGCTCTCCTGCCGCTGCCACCGCCACCCCGAAGGAACGACGTCAACCAGCCTGACGAGGGCATAGGGGGCTACCAGGAGCCTCGCGCGGTCGCCTGCATCCTCGGCGGGTCCCAAGCCCCCGCGTCCATTAGCAACTTCAAGCAACTCTCTTGCGAGGTGTACGCCGCCCTCCCGAGGCCTGAGGTCGCGCGGCCCCTCAAGTGGTCGCAGTACGCCATCACCTTCGACTCCAAGGACCACCCCAAGTCCACGGCCTCTGCAGGCGCGCTCCCCATGCTGTGCACTCCCACCGTCAGCAACGTCGCGGTCACCAAGACCCTCATCGACGGGGTTGCCGGCCTCAACGTACTCTCCAACGAGACCTTCGAGATGCTCCAGGTGCCCTACGACCAGTTGATGCCGACCAGGCCCTTCTCCGGAGTGACCGATGGCTCCACCATCCCGCTGGGGCAGGTGTGCCTCCCCGTCACCTTCGGCACCCGCAAGAACTACCTCACCGAGCTCATCGACTTCGACGTGGCACACATCGGCCTGCCTTACAACGCCATTTTGGGCTACCAGGCTCTCACCAAGTTCATGGCGGCTACTCATCACACCTACAACGTCCTCAAGATGCCCGGCTGCAGCGGCATCATCACCGTCGCCTGCGACGAAAAAGACGCGGCCAGCACCCTCGAGCGTGCCTACAAGGCTGCCGCAGTCGCGCACCCGGCCGATGAGGACGCGGCCGATCCTTCAGAGGCCGCGCCCGCGAAGAAGAAGCAACTGTTCTCTCAGGACCGTGCCGAGACGAAGAAGGTGTCGATAGACGGCAGCGGCTCCGGCCCTGCCTTCACCATCGGCACAGGCCTCCCTCTCGCATAGGAAAGTGCGCTCATCACCTTCCTTCGGGCAAACTAGGATGTTTTCGCCTGGAAAGCATCCGACTTGTCCGGTGTGCCGAGGGAGGTGATCGAGCACCACTTAGCGGTGTGCCCCAATGCACGCCCGGTCAAGCAGAAAGCACGGCGCCAGGCGCCAGAGAAGCAAGAGTTCATCGTCAAGGAAGTCCAGAAGCTCCAGGAAGCCGGATTCGTTGGTGAGGTGCGCCATCCCGAATGGCTCGCCAACCCGGTCGTCGTCCCCAAGAAGGGCGGCAAGGAGCGCATGTGCGTCGACTTCACCAGCCTCAACAAGTTCTGACCTCAAGATCCGTTCTCGCTGCCCCGTATCGATCAGATCGTGGATTCCACTGCCGGATGCGATTTGCTATGCTTCATGGATGCCTTCTCAGGCTATCATCAGATCAAGATGGCGGCCGAACATGTGGAGAGGACGGCCTTCATCACCCCCTGCGGCGTATATTGTTACGTCTGCATGCCCTTCGGTTTAAGGAGCGCGGGCACCACCTTCCAGCGACTAATGCGCATCACTCTGGGGCCTCAGATGGGGAGGAACACGGAGGCCTACATCGACGACATCGTGGTCCAATCTCGCGAGGCTGGATCCCTCATCGTGGACCTCCAAGGAACATTTGCCAACCTGCGCAAGGTCAACCTCAAGCTCAACCCAGAGAAGTGCGTCTTCGGAGTCCCCTCCTGCAAGCTCCTCGGCTTCCTATTCTCGCACCGTGGCATCGAGGCCAACCCAGAGAAGATCAAGTCCATCGAGAAAATGCGCCCTCCCCGAACCCTCAAGGAAATGCAGCGCTTGGCAGGGTGTATGGCCTCCATAGGGCGTTTCATCTCCAAGTTTGGCGAGCGACCCCTGCCCTTCTTCAAGCTCCTGAAGAGGTCCGGCCCCTTCAAGTGGACTCCTGAGGCAGATGCCGCCTTCGAAGCCCTCAAGAGGTACCTCACGAGCCCGCCCGTCATGGTCGTGCCGCTATCTCGCGAGCCCTTGTTCCTGTACTTGGCGGCCACCCCCCAGACGGCTAGCGCGGCGCTGGTGGCGGTGCGGGAGGAGCGCATCTGTGCCAAGGAAAAACCCTCGGCGCCCCTTCAGCCTCACGAGCCCCCCGGGTCTCACGAGCCTCCAGAGCCTCGCGAGGTCCCCGAGCCTTCCGAGTCTCACAAGGCATCTGAAGAGCAAGCCGTCGCTACAGCTATGCGCCTCGTCGAGCACCCCGTGTACTTCGTCAGCACCGTGCTAAGGGACGCGCGCGAGTGCTACCCCATGCAGCAAAAGCTCCTCCTCGCACTCCTCGTCGCCTCCAGGAAGCTGCGCCACTACTTTCAGGGTCATCCCATCAAGGTCATTTCCTCCTACCCCTTGGAGCAAGTTCTGTGCAGCCCCAACGCCGTCGGCCGCGTCGCCGAGTGGAACATCGAGCTGCAAGCCTTCCAGCTGGATTTCTCCACCACCAAAGTCATCAAAGGGGCGGCTCTGGCCGACTTCGTGGCAGAATGGACGGACACGTACGAGGACGAGCCTCGCGAGGCCCAGTCCCTCCTGCCAGGGGATGAGGCGCCTGGCGGATGGACCATGCACTTCGACGGCGCCTTCTCCCGAGATGGCGCGGGGGCTGGGGTCATGCTCACCTCGCCGACAGGAGACAGGCTCTACTACGCTGTTCAACTCTGCTTCAGGCACACCGACAAGGTCTCCAACAACATCGCAGAGTACGAGGGCCTCATCGTTGGCCTCAAGGCCGCGTTCGCCCTAGGCATTAAGCGTCTAACTATCAAGGGCGATTCGCAACTCCTCGTCAACTTCTCCAACAAAAGCTACAAGCCCAAGGACGAGCACATGGCCGCCTACCTGGAAGAGGTACGTAAAATTGACAAGCGCTTTCTTGGCCTGGAGCTGCAGCACATCCCCCATGGCAGCAACAAAGAAGCCGACGACATCTCCAAACGAGCATCACGCCGCGAGCCCCAGAGCCCCGGCGTCTTTGAGGAAAGGCTCCTCAAGCCATCTGCCGCACCCCCAGCCGCGAGCACGGCGCTCCTTCGCGAGGAACTACCGCCCGCACCACCCACGGGCGCGCCAGACTGTGGCCCGGCTTCAGGAGCTCGCCTGCTGCTGGCGCTCGAGCCTCAGGCGGATAGTTGGGCCACGGAGTTCAAGGCTTATTTGCTCCGTGCCTCCCTCCCGGAGGAGGACGCAGAAGCAGAGCGCGTGGCCCGGCAGGCTACCGCTTACTGCCTACAAGATGGCGAGCTTTACCGCAGGAGCCCCAATGGCGTCTCGCTGCGGTGCATCTCTGAAGAGCAGGGGTGCGAGTTGCTAGCTGATATACATGGAGGAGACTGCGGCCACCACTCCTCATCACGCACCCTCGTCGGTAATGTTTTCCGCAGCGGCTTCTACTGGCCCACTGCTTTGCGTGATGCTACCGCACTTGTCCAAGCCTGCGAGGCCTGCCAATTTCACGCCAAGCAGATCCACCAGCCGGCGCAAGGCCTCCAGACGATCCCCCTCTCATGGCCCTTCGCGGTCTGGGGGCTGGATATCCTGGGGCCTTTTCCTCGCGCGGCTAGTGGTTACCGCTACCTCTACGTCGCCATCGACAAGTTCACCAAGTGGGCAGAGGTCGAGCCGGTGCTCACCATCCCGGCAGGCTCCGCCGTCAAGTTTATCAAGGGCCTCGTGAGCCGCTTTGGAGTTCCCAACCGCATCAACACCGACAATGGCTCCCAGTTCACAAGCGGCCTCTTCAAGTCCTACTGCGCTAGCCTCGGCACGCAGATCTACTATGCCTCGGTGGCGCACCCGCGAAGCAATGGCCAGGCCGAGCGCGCCAACGCCGAGGTCCTCAAGGGCCTCAAGACAAGGAGTTTCAAGAAGAAACTTGAGGCTTGCGGCAAGGGCTGGCTCGACGAGCTCCAGTCCGTGCTGTGGTCCATCCGCACGACGGCAAGCAAGCCTACTGGCGAGATGCCCTTCTTCCTCGTCTACGGCACTGAGGCAGTCATCCCACTGGAGCTTAAGCACGTCTCCCCACGAGTCCTTGCCTTCGACGAGGCGCGTCAGGATGGCTCGCGGGAGACCGATCTGCTGCTCCTCGAGGAGGCCGCCGTCAGGCAGCCCTTCGTGCCGCGAGGTACCAGCAGGCCTTGCGTCGCTACCACAGCCGCAACATCCTCCCTTGCACTCTCGAGGTCGGCGACCTCGTCCTGCACAGGATCCTCTCCAGAGAGGGACTTCACAAACTCTCACCAATGTGGGAAGGCCCTTTTAGGGTTACTCATGTCTCCAGGCCCGGCTCAGCCAGGCTGGAGACGGAGGACGGAGTTCCTGTGCCTAACGCCTGGAACATCCAACACCTCCGCAAGTTCTATGCGTGACCCTCACGCGTACGAACGAAACGGGGTTGTACATGCCCCGGAGACTCTCATTGCGTTCGCCTGATGGGCCCGCGAGAGCTCCCACCCACGTCTCAGTGGAAGCCCCATGCTCCGCGCTGGTGGAACGATCAAACCGCGATCATGCCCACGCCGAGTGGAAGCCCCATGCTCCGCACTGGCGGAACAATCACTTGAGGGCGCCCCACCGGCTGCACCAACCTCACGCTGATCCGTGCCGAACATGGCAATCATATCTCTTTTTGGTTGTGTAATGAACTTATTACTGTGTTTCAGTAAAGCTTTAATTCCTAAGATATCTAATGCATTGCTAAGTTGCTTGCCTCAGGAGCCGTGCACGCTCGCGACCTTCCCTAATGAGCCTCACGCAAGTGGGGGCTGGACACGGTGCCTGCGCTCGGGTCAGTCCCAGCAGCACTGAAAAACCCAAGCAACCAGGCTCTGGCTCACGGGCCTGCCCCGTGCATGCCACCCCACCAAGGTCCTTGGTGTCCTGTCTCCTCGCGTAATACCCATGAGCGAATCGACGAGCGCACGCTGTCGTTAAGTGCTCTGCGTGCAGTTACCTCAGGAGCAGATCTACCTCAGGAGCAGATCCCCTGAAAGATCTCGCGAGGTAGCACCCTCGGGACCTCAGGAGACCAGCAGGCCCCGCCTCGGGAACTAACCCTCGACGGCCGACCCAGCAGGAGATCTCGTGAGCGGAACCTTCAGAAGACGCACCCTGCAGGGGATGGCCCACCATACTACCTCGTGCAGAGCTAAGTCTTCCGTCTCGCGAGCCACCCTCGCCGTCTCTCGAGCCTTACCCTCCGACGGCCTCACGAGCGCCAGTGTTCCTCTTGGCGCAAGCCGTTTGTGCGTTAAAGGGGGGCTCCCTGAGCATCGTGCCTCAGGAGCCCTCACTAGCTCCCGGTGCCCCTCGCCTCCTGGCCTTGTTCAGGCAGCGCGACCTGACATACCAGCGACGGCTATGGCTGCTCGGGGGCCGGGTCCTGACAACATAGAGCATCATGGCAAGCAAAAAGTGAGAAACATGCCTTAAGAGAGAGCCTCGCGAGGGCGCGAGTGTTCGTTACAGCAAATCATAAAGTATTTAAACACCAAGGTATCGTCTTCACGCCCCCACGGGCCACATCGATCTAGCGCAGGGTGATGAAAAGAAAGGGACCCTAGGAGCTCGCGCCGTCATTGTCTTCGCTGGCACCGTCGTCGCCACCGGAGCTCTCGCCGCTTCCACAGGAGTACTTTCCGAGTAACGCGCCCACATGGCCTTCCACCGCCCTTGCGAGCCCATCGCGAAGCTCCTCGGGGACCGGAGCTATCACCTTTTCAAAGTCGAAGTTGGGATCGGCGTGAAGGAGGTGGCTGAAGACGCGAGTCGCTGCCAGGGAGAAGAGGCTACAGCACTCCTCCTCCAAGATACCATCCACCTCCTTGGCTCTGTCCTCAAGCTGTTCCACGAGCTTGGTGGAGAAGCTGACGTAGTCGACGTCACGGGACTTGCGGAGGGCCCCAAGCCTTCCCTGGCAGATGGAATTCAGGGCATCATGAGCGCAAACCTCGAGGGAATGGAGCGCCTTGACGCGTTCGCGCTGCACCTACGCCCGATCGGCGGCGCGGCTCCCCGGCAGATCTCCACCTCGGCAATTGCCGCCTTGAGATCAATGACCTCCTGCCGGAGTTGCTCGCGTTCTGAATCGAAGGCATCCCTCTGCTATGACAGTGCCTTATCGCGCTCCAGGCACACTTCCGCTACCTTCGCCCCAGCGTCCTCTTGGACCTTCTTCTCCTTGGCCTCCAGTTGGGCGTCGGCCTCGGTAATGCGCTTCGTGTGAGCCTCCTGGGCATCGGCCTGCTGGCGCCCCAGCGTCTCCAGACGCTCCTTCTCCATGGCCTGCTCGGTCGCTGTCTTCTTGAGGCCCTCCGTGCGAGTCTCGAGGTCCGCCTCGCGGGCCGCAGCCTCCGTCGTGCGAGTGGCAAGGGCGCCTTCCCGCGCGAGGAGCAACCGCGCCTGCTCGGCGCGTTAGTCTTGGAACTCTCTCAGGAGGGTCTCCGCTTCTTCGCGGCACACGGTGGCCACTTCGGCCTCCTGGAGGGCTCTCGCGTGAGCCCCCTCCGCTTCGGCGGTGTCCCTCTCGCGCTGCGCGCGAGCACGTTCATCATGGCGCCGGGCCATATCAACGGCGATTCCGAGCCGGCGCCACCCATCAGCAAGCTTCAGGCGCTCCTCGGCGAGGCGCATCTCCGCGTCCTAGAAGTCCGTGCTGAGCTGAACAAGCGCGGCCTTGGCGTCGCGCAAGGCTTCAGGCCTGAGCAAAGCGCGGTCACTCGCGAGGACCAGGGGCCAGTCCGGGTCGGGTCCTCTGGCACCCTCCGCTGCGGCGGCGAGGGAGCCCTCGGCGCCGCTTGCCTGGGGCGGCGGGCTCGCTAGGCCGCCCACCTCGTTCGGCTGCGGCGGTGCGCCACGGGGGCTCTCAGCGCCGGTTATGGTACGCCCCACAACTCCTTCCCCCGCGCCCGATGAGGGCCCTGGCGGGTGGGTAGGCGCTTCGGCCTCCCCCATCACCGCTTCCTTGCTCTCAGCGGGGTCAGGGGGGAGGGCGTCCCCGCCTCCTGAGCCTGCCTCGCGAGGCTCCTCCACTTCGGCCTCGTGGGATGCACCAGCATGCAACCCCGGAGGAGCGGTTGCCTCCTCCTCGATCTCCGTACGCCCCGCTTCGGCGTCAGGACGGCGGGTAGCCTCTCCACGCCTCCCGGCACTGGCGGCGGGCATCGACACCCCCTGTGTGCTGGGGGTAACCCTCGCCTTCGTCGTCTTCTTCTTCTTCTTCTTCTTCTTCTGATCTGCGGCAGATCTCCTGCGCAAATGGTGGCTCAGCTCTGAGTCCGGATAAAGGAACAAGAACTAAGGGCGCCGGGAGAAGGCAAAAGGCTTACTCGTCACTGACGTGCCAATTCCTCTTCTTCTCCCCCGCGGACGGCAGGCCGACGCTACCCTCGCCGAGCATCGCCTCGTCCCGCCGCTCGGGCCCCCGGGGTGTGCCGCGGTGGACCCGGACGCGTCGTCGTCTGCCTCTGGGCCCTGGGCGGCTTCAGCCTCGTGACGGGCCTCAAGTGCTGGGGGCTCGCCCGCCCCTGAGTCAGGAGCCCTCGCCGCCGCGGGCGGGACGCTCTCGGCGTCGTCATCCTCGAGCTCGAAGATGAGATGACGGCAGGCGTGCGGTGGCGCCCGGCTGGTGCCCTCCTCCGAAGCCTCCTCCGAGCCTCCGCTGCCGCTGCTGCCTCCCGAATCCACCTCCACCACGAGGGGGTTGTCGCGGGGCCCGATGTGGGCCTCCGGCACGAGGCCCCACTGATCGAAGAGGGGCATCTCCTTCACCAGCTCCGCCTTCTCCGGGTAGCGAAAAAGCGCGAGCGCCCCCTCCGGCGTTTCCGCGGCAGGGGTGCTGAGCAGAATCGCCAGGGCCCCGTCCAGCACGTCTGACCCCAGGCTGCCCAGCTTCATCCGCATGGCGTTGCCTGCGTCAGAGTACTCCCACATGGGGCGCAAGTGCAGCTGAAGTGGCGTGATGCGCCACCGCAGGTATTCCCTAACAATCGCCATCCCCGACAGTGCTGTGGCCCAGTGCGCCGCCATCCGCTCCAAGACGGGCCCCATCCTCGGGTCGGCGAGCTTCTCGTGCCCCCACACGGAGATCTTGTCGGCCGGGTCCGTAGGGATCATCAGGAGCCGGTTGGTCTGGCGCGCGTCCATATAGACCCAATGCTGCCGGTAGCCTTCCACCTTCTTCGCGACCCTCAAGTTGATAATGACGTCCTCCATTCCCTTGACGGCAAGGAACGACGCGCATCCGGAGCGCTGGTCCGCCGCAGGTAGAAGAAGTGGCGGAAGAGTGCCACAGAGGGCCTCACGCCCACGAAAGCCTCGCAGTAAAAGGCGAGCGTGGCCAGGAGAAAAATGGAGTTCGGTTGAAGATGAAGAGCGTGAACCTGATAGTGGGTAAGTATAGCATAGAAGAAGTCCGAAAATGGCGGCACCAACCCTGCATATACGCTGTGGAGAAAGAAGGGGTAGGCCGTCGCCCCCAGGTCGCGCCGCGCGCGCGACCCCGGCCAGATTTGGGTCGCCTGGTTCTCGTTCTGGCCGCCGGCCACGAACGGAAGCACCCTGCCCAAACCTTCTTCGTCGTCAATGGTGGAGCGCTGCAGCGCCACCCCAAGGGCGGGCGCGCTTGGGGACGGGGCCACCTCCTTCCCCCTCTAGCCGACGGGAGCCATCAGCGCGGCGGAGGCGCGGATCGGGAGCATGAGCAGGCGAAGTTCGAAAGGGGGAGTCGCGAGGAACCAAGCGTGAGAAGGAAAGGCGCAGAGAGGTGGAGTGCGTGAAGGAAGGCAATGATGGCCTCGCGCCGCCCGCGCCAGGATTTATGTCAGCGCGGCAGTTCCCGAGGCGTCGTGGGGAAGTGGGGGCATCCCCTGTCACATCGTGCGCCACGCGTCGCGCCTAGCCATAGGCAGTTAGGGCCCGTGCCGTTTCTCCCCCCCCCCCCGATAGGCGGGAACGTGCACGCCACGGGCCCGGGGGCTACTGTCAGGCCCATGGAACCCGAGGTATCCAGGCCCGTCTGCCTTCGGCCCAGGGCGCAACGCCTGGCATGGGCCCAGCAGGCTGTCACCACCGAGCATCTCACCAAGACCCCTCATGAGGCCCCCTCCTCAGGGAGTAGCAAGCAACTCTCAGCACCACCATCAACGGCCTCGCGAGGCCCTCTCACGAGGCGGTTTCCTGAAGTGACCTCACGAGGCGGCTTCCTGAAGTGACCTCGCAGGGCGGCTTCCCGAAGTGACCTCGCGAGGCGGCTTCCCGAGGTGGCCTCCCGAGGCCCCCCTCCCGTAGGCGCTCGAGACGAAGGCCGTTCGGCGTGCCGTGCGGTCCGGAGCCCATCACGTGGGTGACACGCGCGGCGACGAGCAGCAGCAGAGGCCGCGCCAGCAGGCGCGGATGAATATGGTTTCCTCTTTCGTGTTAAGGGAGCAGGGCCAGCTATCTACTCTCCAAAGCAACCCCAAAGGTTGCCCGATCGGCGAAGGAAGACCAAGACGACGGGCGCGCAGGGCGGAGGTCATCACCGAGCCCACCGGCGCGTCATGGATCATGCTTTGGCAGGCGAAGACCACCTTTAGTCAGGATAGCCTGAGCGCCTGTCCCCTTTAAAAATCGCCAAGTGTGGCAACCCTTCCCGCCTAAATTTCAAGTGGGAAGAAGACCAAGGCTGATATAAAAGGGGCAGTGCTGCCACCGTAGAGAGGGGCGATTCGATTCCCTTGTCTTCAACCATGTACGTGAGAACTCTCTTGCCCACAATAATCCCAACCAAACAGGAGTAGGGTCTTACACCGCAAGGTGGCCCGAACCTGGGTAAACTGCTGAGTTTTCGCCATCCCTCACTAGCGCGCTCTCGTCGTAGCCTCGCCGTAGCTTAGCCGTGATAGGAGACAAAGCAGTAGAACGAGCTCACCCCAGTGTTCGAACCTTTGGGTTCCCGGAACCCAACTCCCGACACCCTCCTCGTCGTCCTCATGGGTGGAGGAGGTGTGGGTCTCCTCGGATCGAGTCACTGAAGTGTCCCGGGTGTGAAGGCCGCCCCGCCCCCTTGACGGCTTCGGCTCCTTGGGAGGCACCACGTACGGTTCCTCAATCAAGAGGGCAGTAAGTTGACGGGACCTCTCCCCCTCTAGCAGCGGTGCCGGACACAGCATCTGCTGTGCCTTGGGGATCCACTTCTGAAAATGTGGAACCAGCCATTCAATTAAAAATCAATAAGATGGAAAGGGATGCGGGACTCAGATCTGGGTGGTATAATTACCTCGGAGGCATCGTGCGTGGCCTCTAAGCTGCAGTCACTCCCCTTAGGAGGGAACTCATTCTTAGACGGCTTGAACAATGCTGTCCACATCCCGGATAGGGAGGTGCGAAAGAAGTGGTTGACGGGCACCGCATCCTCGGGCTTGAATGCCCACATCGGACGTGCCCGAAGTTGCAGCGACAGAATGCGGCGGTGGAGCATGGCATCAACCACGTCCACCAGCTTCACCTTCTTCTTGTCTACCAATAATTGGATCTTCTGCTACAGCTCCGTCACCTCCTCAGGGTTCCCCCAATCCATGCCCTTCCTCCTCCAGGAAGCAAAGCCTCCTCGGAGGGCCCGCGGAGAAGGCCGGGACTTCGGCCTGGCCGGCGGCGAGTGGCTCGGTGACATAGAACCACTCGCACTGCCACTCCTTGATGGTCTCGATGAAGGTGCCTTGGAACCAGTCGGCCTTTTGGTTCTTGCTGATCATTGCTCCCCCGCACTCGGCGAGCTCGGAGCCGCTGGACTTCGGCTTGATGCCAAATGTCTTCAGCCACAACCCAAAGTATGGCGCAACGCGGAGGAAGGCCTCGCAGGCGATGATAAAGGAGGCGAGGTGGAGGATGGAGTTGGGGGCCAGATGCTGGAAATCCAGCCCATTGAAGAAAAGGATCCCGCGCACAAAGTGGTGCAGCGGCAACCCCAAACCTCAGATGAGGTCGGGAATGAAGACTACCCTCTCCCCATGGTTGGGAGTGGGCACGCGCTGGTTTGGCTCGGGTCCTCGAGTGGCGACATTGGCCGGGATGTACCCCGTGCTCCGCAGCTCTAGGATCGTGCCCTCCGTGACGGAGGAGCTAGCCCAGTGCCCCTTGAGGGCGGCATCGGCCATTGCAGGGAGCTGGGAGCTGTGGGCACTAAGGGGAAATATAGAACTGGATCTGGGCGCTAGAGCTCGAGGGGCAGTAGGCAGGGGGGAATGGAAGCATGATGTTGCTATCACTTTCCCTCTGCTCTTATAGGCTGGTAAAAGGCCAAGAGTCCCCCCCCCCCAGTCACGCCGTCGAAATCGCCACTACCCGAAAAAAGATGCCATTATGCATACAGGGAGGAACAAAATCTTGATGATATCCCTTAAAAAACGGGCACGATCTCTGCTTCGACGGGACGTGCCAATGGGAAAACTGCCTCGGGGCGCGGTTCGAGCAACCATAACTGGCTCGACTGGTTATAGGTGGTGCCGCTTTGGTAAAGTTGTCAGGCTTTAAGCACTATTCACACCTGTACAGTTGGCCTTCGAGGCTAAGTTATCCCGCGTCATCGGATGCCATCGGGTTTAAAAGAGCCCTTGTTCAGGGGCAAATTCTGTTGAGAGAGAGCCCGGTGAACGCTCACGATTTGTGGAATGATCTCAAATCTTCAAGGGTGGAACTCGTCTGTCAAGACGAAGACTCTCAAGCCGAAGTCATTTTACCGAAGAAGAGTGTCGTCCTCGGTGTAGAAGACCAGTTCAGGGGCTACTGACGGTGCTCATGGGCCCTTATTCTCATATGCCCAGGTTTATGTTCAGATTGCTTACCTCCTTTGTTATTTCTGGATTTGGCGGTATTGTGGGATGAAGCGGCCCGAACCAACCTTATTTGTCCTCGCGTAAGAGACTGGTTCCACTGACTGACATGCAACATGTATTTCATAAAAGTGGCTAGCGGCTGTGTTGGGGATATTCCCCATGGTGAGACTCGGCATTAGTGTGACCCGGTTTGGAGCTTATGGGCTCTGAGAGTCACACTGTTTTTGGGTCACGGCGAAGCTAAGCAGGAAAGACTAGAGGCCTGGAACAAGACCCGGCCTATGAGAGCCGGCTCTCAGATAAGCCTTATGGGCCGACTCATGAAGAGGCCTAGGAGGAAGACTTTCCTAACTTGGAGAGCAAGATCATTTAGAGATAGAGTAGGATACGGGTTAAGAGTACGACCCAGAATCTTCTGTAAAGCTAGGGACTCATCCTATTATATTAAGGGGAGTTCCTAGGACCCAAAGGATAGGTTACAATCTCTCGAAAGCTAGGTTAGCGATCCTGCACCCTTGTAATCGAGATCATCATCAATATCAATCAAGCAGGAGTAGGCTTTTACTTCCACCATGAAGGGCTGAACCTAGGTAAACCCATGTCTCTCGATTCGGATCAACCCCGTTCAACCTACCACCTAGTTGCGACAGCCTCACCACTAAGTCCTTTCATGAGGACACCTGTCGTGACAAAACCACGACAGTTGGCGCCCACCATGGGGCTAGCGCACGGTGGTGTTGAGTTCATGGAGGGAGCTCTTCCAGGGATCGAGGGATATGTGATCGGCCGGATGTCGAAGAGCCGGCGCGGGAAGCTCTACATCGACGACGCAGGCTGGGGCCCCGAGGCAGACTCAATCGAGTCTGGATACTGGGTCCCCTTCGGCAAGATCCACGTCTTCATCAGTGCAATCGGCGAGTCCGGCCCAGACACGGACATCATCACCAACCCCGTCGAAACCGCCCGTCGTACGAAACCCTGCCAGGCAAGACTCGGCTAGACTCATGACTTCATCGGTTTCACGCAGGGAGTTGACCTGGCGAACAATTCAATGTCCGAAGAGGACACGCTTGTCTACTCTGATGGCAAGTCGTCGGTTGGAGATACTGAGTCAATTCTTCTGCACTTCGATGAGAGGCTGGGAGGTTACTCTGATGATGAGATCTGCCCAGAATCTTATGAGCCAACTCGTCGCGCGGCGGTCTATATGGCAGGGAACCAGAGCCACCCCAGTATGATGTAAATGGGCGCTTCATCACAGATCCTTCCAGGAATCGTAAACCGACCGATGTCGTGCCGGGTCAGAACCTCGTGACGGCCGGAGCCGTAGCGACCTCCTCCGCTCCCGCCGGCTCTTAGAAAACGGGGGCGCAGGTGCTTACTGAGATGATGGCTACCCTTGGGACGCTCCTAGCAGAGCCGTTGACCCCCGAGAACGTGGATGCATTCAACGCGGAGATTACAAAGTGTCGCGAGCAGCTGGCCAAGATTCAGGAGGATATCAATGCAGAGAACACATGTATTGCGGAGACAAAAGCCCGTATCCTCAGGGAAACTAAGTGATACGGAGCATCCTATGGTCATCCACATGGATCTACCTTCGTCTCCCCAAGTGCGAAGTGGACCAATGACACAAGCACGCGCAAGGGCTATTGAGACCGAGGTGACATCTCTCCTTAATGAACTTCCATATAACTCGTGTGAGACATGGCTACTACCTCAAGCCGGAATGCTATGTGCGCTTAGGCATAAAGAAGACCACCTTGGGAATGCTCAGTATGAAGACCAAGTCACCAAGTACACGGACCGTGAAGCACGAGGAAGAAGAGCACTGAAGAACTACAGAGGCCGGACATTCGGCCCCTGGCCCGGACATCCGACCGCCACCCTGGACATCCGGCCCGGACATCCGGCCCCCTCCCAGATTCTAGCCAAAGAGGACAGAACCTGGACCACCCTCCAGGCCGGACATCCGGCGCCTGGCCCGGACATCCGACCCGGCGGGAACGACCGGATATCCGGCCCCTGCGAGCATGTATTAGGCCGACCGGCCATGTAATCCCCTCTTCACCCCTCCTACCTCATGGACTCCTATATAAACACCCCCCCTCCTCCTAGCTAGGGTTAGAAAAGTATATTGAGACATTTGAGTGAGCTTTGCTCCTTGTATCTCCTCTTGGGGAATCAAGACCACTCTAGGGAGAAGGATCCCCATCATAGGATCATCAAGACCTCCTAAGGGAGAAGGATCTCACCTAGATCATCAAGACCTCACCTCCTTTGGAGTGAGAAGAACTTTACCTTTGTGCTTGTTTCCTTGGATTGATCATGTATACTTGTGGATCTCATGTATTCTATCCTAGTGGATGTGTGATTTGGGGTTTGTTTGAGTGATTTCTCTTGTTGTTCTTGTTTGTTCTTCCCTTTCCCCCCTCCAAGTTTGAAAAGATCATCACATTAGGGTTCCACCCTACATCATCTTGGGTCAGAGCCACGTTGATTCACACTTTGGAGTCTTTCCCCTCCACTTTCTAGCCCCAATTTTGTTTGTTTTGCCCAATTTCGAAAATTCCCCACAAAAATAGCCATACCAAAAATTTTGTGATTTGTTGGTTTGATGATGTTTTGTTGATTTTGATCCATGGATTTGCTATGTTTCGAGTGGATCTAGCTTTTCCCCACCATCTCCACCAATAATGTCCACGAAATTCCTTGATTTTTCTTTTTCCCCACTTGTTCTTCAAGTTCATCCACGGATCATAGTCCCGGACATCCGGCCCGTGTCCCCGGACATCCGACCCCCCCCCCCCCCCCCGGACATCTGGCCCGCAAGCCTGGACATCCGGCCCCTGGCAACCATCATCTCCATCACTTTGCAATTTCGCCGATTTTGATAGTTTTTCCACCATTCCTTCCGCAAACCACCACCACTTTCCGCAACCTACCGCAATTTTGCCATGTTTGCCATTTGAGAAGTTGAGTTTTCGGTTTCCGTTTCCTAACGTGTTTCGGCTACTTAGGGACGGTTCGTCATTGACACCACTGCCACTCATCTTCGCCACGGACTCGACATCGACAATGACCACTTCATCAGTGTGACACCACCACCATAAGCAGGGATGGTAACATCGATGACAACTTGTTCATTTCCTTGCCATTGCATTGTTAACCCCAAAGCCATCTTTTGCGTCATTTTCCTACGAGACTAGCCATTTGAGTATTGTCGGGCAATGCTACTTGTGCACTTTAGTGATACATGTTCCGCATAGCTATCATAGCATGCATATATCATCGTATCATCTCTTGTGTCAACAATTATAACCGCATATACATCATTGCTATCTTCGTAAGATCATTTCGCATAAGTAGCCAAAGGAAAATATCAAAAGAAAGAGAAGCTTTTAAGCAAAGAG
The DNA here is from genome assembly GCA_039707655.1 of Elymus sibiricus. Classification (NCBI taxonomy): domain Eukaryota; kingdom Viridiplantae; phylum Streptophyta; class Magnoliopsida; order Poales; family Poaceae; genus Elymus; species Elymus sibiricus. Next base: position 205,673,793 of record CM077666.1, on the reverse strand, counting down.
AGAAAGAGCAACAACAAGCTTGTAAGCAATAGCCATAGCATCGCCACATTGCATATCATATTTGATCATCTTGGATCATCGCGACAAGTTCACCGGGAATCATACATACGTAGCATAATTGAGATAGAATGTCGACACGTTTTGTTTCCAACAGGTTGTGCACAAGTTCGTATCCGCCTATTGAGCAATCGTGCTAGCGTCTCTCTAGTGTTGTGCAACATGAGCGTTTTCCGTGGATTCCACATTTTGTGCTCATTCCTTGGTTGCACGACCTCATTTATCTATCCGTGAGTGTGTTTCTGTGTGCCACTTATTGCTATTGGTCTACTTGTTTCACTTGCGAACTGGTGAATCTTTTTCAACATTATTGATATCTTACTAGCAACTTGCAGAAATTTTTGTGCCACCATCCTAACCAAGCTACTCCATAAGCTTTACTTGTGTATGTGTGAGAAACAAACCCTGTACAAATTCTACTATCATAGCACTACATTGAGTGATACTCGATACATCCTCAATCTTCCTAAAAGATAACTTTGATTTTGTTCTCTCGTTTCCTACTCACCTCTACTTGATCATGATGGATAGGCCAAGCACATCTTCAAATCCTCTCTTCGACGAGCACGACGCACCGAATGACTACCTATCCAAGAGTCATCTCTTTGGGGTACAACAAGCCTTGCATCAAGAGAATGAAGCTTTGGGCGACCGAATTGAGCAACTCGCCACCGACTTGCATCACTCTGAAACGCGAACAAGAGACTACCTCGACTCCAAGCTTACTACACAAATGGAAGAATTTCGTGCCATGATGATTGACCGCGCTTCCTCAACTTCCTCTTCGACAAGGAGAACCCGGTCACGGCGCCATTCTTCGGATTCATCATCGAATGCAAGTCTTCCACGAGCTCGTCATCAACTTTGACAAGACCATCAAGCTTCACACAATCCATTACATGGCAATGGTTTGCAACACCGCCTTCGAGAGCGAGAACGACAACGTCATCAAGCTCAAGACGCCATGCACCAACAGCAAGTTCCCGACGTCAACAACAAGACACACAAGACGGCGATCCACTTTGACAAGAGCAACAACGTCGTGAACAACAAGCTCTCGAAGCACAACGTGCCCTTGACGAGCACAACCGTCGTGTGCATGAAGAAGAAGAGGCACGTCAACAAGAAGAAGCCACCCACCGTGAAGAGAACCAAGAAAGGAGGAACCGGGCAAGAGTACCTCGTCCTCAACGTCAAGTCCATCGCATAGCACAAGAAGAGAACGAGGATGACGACCCACCTCCAAGACAAGAACGACGACAACATCGGTATAATGACAAACAACGCTACAGCAAGCTCAAGTTCAACATGCCAAAGTTTTCCGGAAGCAACGATCCTGAAGACTACCTCTCATGGGCCTTAAAGGTGGACAAGATATTCCGTCTACACAACTATGACGACGAAGAGAAGGTAGCCATGGCATCGCTTGAGTTCCAAGACTATGTGCTCATTTGGTGGGAGCAAGTCGTCGAGCATCGTCAAGAAAAAGGCGAACCACCGAGCGCGTTTTATGCCTACACACTATAGACGCGACCTCTTCAAGAAGCTACAACTCCTCAAGCAAGGCACCAAGTCGGTTGAAGAATACTACAAATAAATGGAGATTGCCATGATACAAGCCAACGTCAAGGAAGATGATGAACAAATGATGGCATGTTTCTTGAATGGTCTCAACCATCAAATCAAGAAAATTGCGGACTTCCAACCTTACTCCAACCTCCTCGAGCTAGTGCACCAAGCCACCAAAGAGGAGCGACAAGTGCAGGAGGATTACAAGTACTCCAAGTACTCTTCCAAGACCTACGGTTCATACACTCAAGTTTCAATGACTACGACACCTCCTACTACGACTCGAGCTACACCAAGTACCGGCAACAAGTCAAGTTCCAAGCAACCTTCGAAATCTTCAAGTCGTCCTCCTCCTACTACAAGCAACTTGAAGTCAAGAGCTTCGTCCTCACCAACTCCTACGGATGATACCACCAAGACAAGTGACATCAAGTGCTTTACATGCAAAGGCCGTGGCCACAAGTCATTTGAGTGCCCCACACGGTGTACGATGATCGCCAATGATGACGGCACCTATGACTCCATGAGCGATGAAGAAATGGAAGCCCTTGAGCACGTGGCCATGCGCCGACAAGTGAATGAGGATGAAGATGCTCAAGTATTTTGTGACAATGATTCGAGCCCTGCTCTTGTTGTTTCCAAGATCTTGACACTTCAACAACAACAAGACGAAGACCAACGTTGCCACATCTTCCATACCAAAGCGGGTATTCAAGGACGTTCCGTCAAGGTCATCATTGACGGCGGAAGTTGCCATAATTTGGCAAGTGAAGAGCTATGTTCCAAGCTCCAATTGCTCAAGAAGAAGCATCCTCGCCCATACAAGGTCCAATGGTTAAGCCACTCCGGCACCATTCAAGTGGAGCACACCATTCAAGTGTCCTTCAAGATTGGCACATACTAAGACACCTTGGAGTGTGATGTGGTTCCCATGTCCGCATGCCATCTCCTTTTAGGAAGACCATGGCAATTTGACTGCGGCATCATCCACAACGGACGGACCAATCACTATAACTTCAAGATGAAGGGCAAGGAATTCGTGCTTCGACCCATGTCGCCAAGTCAAGTCATCTCCGACAAGCAAGCTTCAACTCATCGTGGAGATACTAGTGAGAGAGCGAACCACCATAAAGAGAGTGAGTGCCACACCAAAAATGAGCGACTCCACGATGAATGACAAGAAAGGTTTAGTGCTTTTAGCCACCAAAAGAGACATAAGGGATGTGAGTGAGAGCCCATCGAGCATTCTTCACTTTGTGCTTGTGTGCAAAGATGAAGCAGTGAGGACTAATACTTCATAACATCTACCTTTGGTGTTGTCTGATCTATTGCAGGAATTCGCGGACATTTTTCCCGATGAGCTACCGCCCAGACTTCCTCACTTCGCGGAATCGAACACCGCATAGACCTCATCCCCGGCGCACCTCTACCGAACAAGGCACCTTACCGCGTCAACCCTGACGAGACCAAAGAGATCCAAAGGCAAGTGCAACATCTCATGGAGAATGGGTATGTACTCGAAAGCTTAAGTCCATGTGCCGTTCCGGTTATTCTTGTGCCTAAGAAAGATGGTAGCTATCGCATGTGTTCCGATTGCCGTCCCATTAATGCTATCACCGTGAGATATCGACACCCAATTCCACGCCTTGATGACATGCTTGATGAACTTAGTGGAGCCACCATTTTCTCAAAAATTGATCTTAATAGTGAATACTATCAAATTCGCATGCAAGAGGGTGATGAATGGAAAACGACTTTCAAAACCAAATTTGGCTTGTATGAATGGTTAGTCATGCCTGTGGGCTTATCTCAAGCACCTAGCACTTTTATGTGTGTGATGCATTATGTTCTTCGCAAATACATTGGCATTTGTGCTGTGGTATACTTTGATGACATTCTTGTGTTTAGCCAATCGCTTGAAGATCACGTCATACATCTTAGGGACGTCTTGCAAGTTCTTATAAACGAGCGAATTTATGCTAACATAAAAAAATGCACTTTTGGTGTTGACAAGCTTGTTTTCTTGGGCTTTGTAGTCTCCTCTAAGGGTGTTCAAGTTGATGAAGCTAAAATTGATGCTATTAAAACTTGGCCACAACCAACCAATTTGCTTCAAGTGCGTAGTTCCTTGGCTTAGCCGGGTTTTATCGATGCTTTGTGAAGGATTTTAGCACTATTGCATCACCATTGAATGCATTGCGTAAGAAGAATGCACCAATTGTTTGGGGTCCTTCCCAAGATGCCGCATTTCATGAGCTTAAGAACTTGCTTACACATGCTCCATGAGTTAAATTACCCAATTTTGAGAGAACCTTTGAAGTGCATTGTGACACTAGTGGTAATGGCATAGGTGGTGTGTTAATGCAAGAGAAGCAACCCATTGCATATTTTACTGAGAAACTCTCTGGCACGCAACTTAATTATCCCATTTATGACAAAGAGTTATATGCTTTAGTGAGAGTCTTGCATGTGTGGGAGCATTATCTTCGCCCTCGTGAATTTGTCATCCATACGGATCATGAAATGCTTAAATGCCTTAAGGGTCAAACAAAATTGAACAAGCGTCATGCCAAATGGAGTGAGTTCATTGACTCTTTCCCTTATGTGATCAAGTACATCAAAGGTAAGGAAAATGTTGTGGCGGACGCTCTTTCCCGCAAATGCATGTTGGTTACTCAACTTGAGTTGGATGTTATAGGATTTGAGCACATTAAAGACTTTTATGCGCATGATGCTTCATTTGTGATTCCTTATGCCAAATGCCTAAAGCACAAAACTTGGGAGCAATACTATTTGAAGGATGATTATCTCATGCAAGCTAACAAACTTTGTATCCCCGAGTCATCTCTTCGTTTGTTGCATTTGCAAGAGGCTCACGGTGGTGGACTCATGGGACATTTTGGATGCGACAAGACATTTGCCACGCTCTCCAAGAACTCTTTTTGGCCAAAGATATTTCACAACGAATCATGCTACACCAACCAGTGCTCTACATGCCGCAAAGCTAAGTCCAAAGCGCAATCTCATGGTCTATATATGCCACTTCCTATTCCGTATCAACCATGGAAAGATATTAGTATGGATTTTGTGCTTGGTTTGCCTAGAACTCCAAACGGCAAAGATTCGGTATTTGTTGTTGTGGACCGTTTCTCTAAGATGGCACATTTTATTCCATGTAACAAGATCGACGATGCTTCACATGTTGCAGAACTCTTTTGTAGGGAAATCTTGCGATTGCATGGAGTGCCCAAGACGATTGTGTCGGACCGCGATGTCAAGTTCCTTAGCTACTTTTGGAAGACACTTTGCGCCAAGCTCGAAATCAAGATCCTATTCTCTTTGGCATACCATCCACAAACCGACGGCCAAACGGAGGTTACGAACCGGATGCTATCCACACTCCTACGCGTATTGATCAAGAAGAACATAAGGGTGCGGGAGGACTGTTTGCCCATCGCCGACTATGCCTACAATCGAGCACGACACTCTCCCAACGGCAAGTCCCCCTTCGAGGTCATCTACGGCTTCAACCCATTGTCCCAATTGGACATTCTATCACTACCACTACAAGAGTGCATAAACATGGACGCGAGCGCAATAGCGACATACCTCAAGAAGATGCATGAAGATACTAGGCACACGATTGAGCGCCAAGTACAACGACCCGCGAACAAGGTCAACATCAACAAGCACCCCATGTTGCTCAATCCCAGAGATCTTGTGTGGCTACACCTTCACAAAGATCGCTTCCCCAATGAGCGCAAGTCCAAACTACTACCTCGCGCCGATGGACCCTTCAAGGTGCTAGCACGCAACAACAACAACGCCTACAAGATCGACATCCCATGCGACAAGTACAACGTGAGCGAGATCTTCAACATCAAAGACTTATCTCCCTTCCATGGTGATGTGGATTACGATCCGACGACAGATCTTTCCCAAGGGGGGAGATGATGTTGAGCATCCTACGGTCATCCCCATGGACCTACCTTCGTCTCCCCAAGAGCCGAGTGGACCAATGACACGAGCACGCGCAAGGGCTATCGAGACCGAGGTGACATCTCTCCTTAATGAACTTCCATATGACTCGTGTGAGACATGGCTACTACCTCAAGCTAGAATGCTATGTGTGCTTAGGCATGAAGAAGACCACCTAGGGAATGCTCGAAATGAAGACCAAGTCACCAAGTACACGGATGGCGAAGCGCGAGGAAGAAGATCGCTGAAGAACTACAGAGGCCGAACATCTGGCCCCTGGCCCGGACATCCGGCCCCTAGGAACAGGAGCCACAGCCCAGCAGCCGAGGAGCTCCAGGGCCCGGACATCCAGCGGCCGCCCCGGACATCCGGCCCGACTGGCCCGGACATCTGGCCCCCTCCCGGATTTCTGGCCAAAGAGGATAGAACCTGGAACACCCTCCGGGCCGGACATCCGGCACGACGGGAACGGCCGGACATCCGGCCCCTGCCAGCGTGTATTAGGCCGACCGGCCATGTAATCCCCTCTTCACCCCTCCTACCTCGTGGACTCCTATATAAACACCCCCTCCTTCTCCTAGCTAGGGTTAGAAAAGTGTATTGAGACATTTGAGTGAGCTTTGCTCCTTGTATCTCCTGTTGGGGAATCAAGACCTCTCTAGGGAGAAGGGTCCCCATCATAGGATCATCAAGACCTCCTAAGGGAGAAGGATCTCACCTAGATCGCCAGGACCTCACCTCCATTGGAGTGAGAAGAACCTTACCTTTGTGCTTGTTTCCTGGGATTGATCTTGTATACTTGTGGATCTCATGTATGCTATCCTAGTGGATGTGTGATTTGGGGTTTGTTTGAGTGATTTCTCTTGTTCTTCTTGTTTGTTCTTCCTTTTCCCCCCTCCAAGTGTAAAAAGATCATCACATTAGGGTTCCACCCTACATCACTAAGCGTTTCGAAGCAGAAGTAGTTCATCTCAGTTTTAGAACGAGGCTTCTGTGGTACGCCGGAGGAGGCATCAGAGCCGACTTCCTACGAGTATCGATCCGGCGCGTGACTTACTCACTTCGACGATCTAGGGGGCTGGCACTGGATCACCAGGCGTAGGACCTGTCATACCCCAATTGACTCAGAATGTCCCTCCAAGTACGGCCTAGTTGCAGCCACCGGCTCACAAGTAGTTGTCGCCGCCGTATCAGCAATAGTTGCCGGTTCAATATCCGCCCCGCCATTTCCAAATGTCGGCCGGTCATTATTCTAACCCGGTCGATAACATGCTAGCGGCGACTCATAATTTAGCTGCGATCCCGATCGAGGGGAACAGTCCAGTGGAGGTCAAGGCCAGGAACGCCATTGCAATGTTAAAGACAGCAGTCACACAGCAGGCGAATTACTCTCATAGTCAGCACCGGCTTCATTCTACTCCTCATCAGAGCCGCTGTAGGAGCCGGCACGCCGAGTCACCTGCAGCCTCCAGCAGCGCACGGCGCCAGAGGGCGCAACAGCCACTTCCAAATCAACCATAGCCAGCGGTCTCAGACGCGCAGGCGATTGTTAATGCCGCTTGGGCTCTACGGGGGACAAGGGCAGGAAACATAGGAGTAGCATATGCTCAACCTATAGTGCAACCCCCACCCGCCTCAACCCAGCCATCAATACAAGGTACTGTCGGTGTACTAAAACATGGGTGCCTTCGTACCCTGACTTATGCACAGGCAGTTGTAGCCTTCCTGACGGCAAGGGCTTTCCGGAGGATTGCTTCCGGCAAGACACAAGACCATGAAGAAGACCTCCAGGCAGGTCATCGAGAAGTACTAGTTTAGTACTGAAGATCAAGACCACCCTTGCCGGCAAGCTTCGCACTGGCAAGGTGGGAAACCGGCAAGACCAAGACCCGTCAAGCTACTTGCCGGCAAGCGAGGGCCCGGCAAGCTCCGTGCCAGCAGGCTCTGTCTGCCCCGTTACCTCTCCACCTCATCATCAGCTAGATAAGCTCGTGTGATACGCGTCGAGCGGGCAGACAGTCAAACGTAGCTAGCCAAGGCACGTGTCAGCATGCCACGCAAGGATTAACTTTAATGACACCCATCCCTGGGACGTGTCAAGGTAACAGGAAGCCGGCTGGGCAGGTGGTACAGATCTTTTGCCGAAAGCTTCGCCTCCACGGCGTAGCACCTAACAGTGCATTTAATGTGCTTGTCCTACCCCGTTAGGAGATAGACTTGGTGACGGTGCAAGTACTGTTCACTTCCCTCTAATGACCGTATTAGCCATTGTGGTAGCCCCTTAGCCTATAAAAGGACTCCCACGACTACAGTTAGAACGGTCGAGATGTAACACCCCGATTTTTGGCCCTTTCTTTTTCTTTTGGATTTCTTCGAATTTTTATTCGGAGTTCTTTTTCGGTGGCTCTGTGGTCTTGAAACCTGGGGAAGATCATCTTTTCTTCCTCTCCCTAGTGGATTGTCACTCTCAACTCCATCCGAAGACCATGTCATTTCCATCTTAGCCCAACCCCAAATTCTTTTTCTTGGGAATATTCCTTTTTCTATTAAAGGAATAACTCTGTTAACTCTAGGTTGTGAAGCAACCTATATTTCTGTCATTCCAAAAATTCCCACAAAATTCTCATAAATTCTTTGGATCATATCTTCCACAAATATGCCAAAATACATCCTTGCCTAGTTCAAAAATAATTCAAGAATATTCATTTTCCATTCTGTCTAGAATGGCACTTTGTGAAGGAAGTGCTATTTATCTTTTCTTGATTGCCCTAAACATTTTTGGGCACTCTTTCCTGTCCAAATAATTGCCACATGCCAAAATTCAGGTTCATTTGTCTAGTAAATCTTCCTCAGCAAATTCGCAAAGTTTCTGACCAGAGAGAAGCTTTGTGCAGGAAGTACTAGCTAGGCTTATCCAAATGAGTTGAAATTTTGGTAGATCATTCATATGATGAAATAATTACGCTCCACAAAATTTCATTTCCATCCAACAATCAATGTGAGCACACCTTCAAATCTTGGTTTCTGGTCACAATTTCAGTTTGTGAAGCAACTATATTTTATATTGCTTCAAAAATTCTGAAATTAATCCAGGACCTAACCATCCGTATATCATTTCAGCATGAAAAAATTCACATCATTTTTCCAAGCCATTTTATCTACAAAATTCCCCCAAGTTTCTGTCCAGTGTGGAGCATTGTGAAGGAAGTACCATTTATACTTATCCAAATGGGATGAAATTTTTATGGTGCCTTCATATGCTCAAATCATCACCCTCTACCAATTTTCAGCCCAATCTAATCATCCATGTGAGTGCTACTTCATGATATAGTTTCTGGACCAGATTTGGGAGTTGTGAAGCAACTATGACAAATATTGGTCCAAATCATTTCATATTTCACAGGATCATAGTCCTTCCTACCCTAAGCCTCTGTGACAGCCTGGTTAATCCTTATCCCGTCCCATTTGAGCACTATTTCATGCCTAAGTTTGCAACAGCGAACTAAAGTTGATCACTCCCATCAGCACACAGTGGTTTTCTTCGATCCATACCACAGGGAGGTCCCACTTTGGAAGGACTACACGCTAGACACAGTGTGGGCGGCCCTAAAGTCCCACGTGCGCCAGTGCACATGGTGACCACGTGGCCTGGCGTGCCAAAAGCGCGCTCTAGACGTCGGGACCCCTCTGCCGCCGTCCAAACCACGACGTATCACCACCGCACCATGTCCACTGCGTAGCCCTCACTCTCCTGCGTCCACGCGTCCCCTCTGGGCCCCTCTCCCCTTCCTCTTTCCTTTCCGGCGAGCCATGCCGCCCCACGTGCCCGTGGCCGTCGTCGCCTTGCTTCAGTCTTCTTCCTCCCCCGCGGCATCTCCGCACCGCGTGCACTCCCCCTAGCCTTTAACCCCCCCACGCGTGCGCACGCGCACGCGGCCGTGCCAGTGCATCCCCCGAGCGCCCTTGGCGGCACCCGAGCATGGGCATCTCGCCACGGCTATTTAATCCATCCCCGAGGTCCTCCACGTTATCCATCCTCCTCTCCACTCTCCTAGGACCCCGCCCAGCCTCTCCATCGAGCTCGAGCCGCCCTCCTCAGCCGCCACTGCCGCCATGGCCGCCGCCGTCCTCCTCTCAAATTCGGGAAATGTCGAGCTCTCCTCTCCCTCTAACCTCCACCAGAGACCTCAACCACCACCCTAGAGCCGCCCCAACACCTCTTCTTCCCCTCCGGTGGACTGTGCCTCCGAGCCCAAGTCCGGCCGAAGCCATCACCCGCGGGAGCCAGAGCCCCACTCGCCTTGGTCGTCTCCGACGCCCGTGAGGTAGCCCACCCGACGCGCGGCACCGCCCCGATCACTCCGGTGGCCGGAGCACCATGAGGGACGGCCGGAGTCGCCGGCGCGAGGCCCGGCCAGGCTCTATGTGCCTCTCCCCATCGGGAGGTTGAAGACGGCGAAGAGAGAGAGGGAGTTGCGGTGGGCCCCGCCTGTAAGCCTCTCACACGGGCCCGCTGACGTGGCAAGTGGAGACGTATTTCTTCGGAGTGCGCTTTCGGCTTACGAAAGCGTAAACAGTCACGGCTTCGGAGGAAAATACGCCTTCTCTGCACTAAAGGCGTATTTTTCAGAAATGCGATTTCTATCTCCAGCCGCCGGCCGAAACTGCTAATTTGCGGACGTTCGTCTGTTAACAGCAGAAATGAACACTTTTGATTTGTTTTCTGCCTAACGAACGAACGGCCGTAATTTTTCAACCGTGACTCTGAATCAGGCGATTCCAAAGCACACAATCTCAGTTCGTCGATCCCGTTCTGTTGGTATCTTTTAACTATGTTGTCACGTACTGAAAATGACCATTTTGCCCCTGCCCTTATTCAGCCCCTCTGAGAGGGAACCGTTTCCGGCAAAATTTTCCGCGAGCGTCTCGCACTTCTTCCCGGTGGTTCCTCCATCCCCAGGCAAGCCACGACATCCACTTGCATGATGGCATTGCAATAGCCATGGTTTCCACTTGAATATTTAATAATTGTTTGCTCATTTAATTATTTTATGAATGCTACGTATATGCTTGTGAATCCATGTCTATGCTTATGCCATGCTCATTTTTCACCTAGTAATTGAAATGACTAATTGCCAATGATAAGATTATCATTTTTCATTCTCGTAAGCTTTTCCGATGCTAGTGATAATGCTATGCTCATGTGACTTGTTATGGTTTGATATGAAATTACTTGTGATGTTCATGATCATCGTTATGCCATGCTCATCTGCATCCCGTAGACTAAATGAGTTATCATTGTTGATGTTATGTTGTTAAATGGTTATGTTGCCCATCCCTGGTCACACCGATATCATGCTCATGTGCATTGTTATTTCATTATGTTGTTATGATTCAGCTCATCACCATTCAAGTTGAACCTGAAATTAATTGAACTTGAACAAATCTGTTGGTTGAATCATGGTGCCACCGAATCGAGCTAACCAGTGCAGCCACACTTGCCTTATGGGGGGCCCTGATTCGGTCTATTGTCATGTCTCTCGCCGGTGCCTCCAACTAGGGAAGGTTATGTGCGCGCGCTACCCTAATCAGGTAGGCGGCCATAAGACTTGTGTGCCCAAGTTGTATGGTATACCGAGGTCCCCGTATGGGACGATGTTTTTGTTTGGCCACGACGGTGGCTGCCACAAAGGTGGCGGATGTCACGAGTTGACATCGGGGACACCCAGGACGTAGCCCAAAGGGGAGTTTGTCGGAGTGGCCGGGAGAGTGTCATGCTATAGATTGGTTTTGTCGGAATGTCGTTGGTCCACCCAATGGGAGCACGAGGCCATGAATTCCGTGGTGTGGGTACAGTGTACTAACCTCTGCAGAGTGTATAATCTATCGATAGCCGCGTCCTCGGTCATGGACACAGTTCATAGTAGGTCACACTATGTGTCAAAAGAAATAATAACCTGAATAATAAACAACCCCGGTTCCATGAGGAGAGAAGTTGGTTGATCTTTAAGTGGTCATGCGATGATCACAGGTAGAGATCAAGCTCCGTGTGGTCCTGTGATGATCACGATGGTATAGTTGATACCGAGCTTGGTTGATCCGGAGGTGATCGTGTGATGATCACAATGGTAAGTTGGTGGGTACGAGATAACCTCCGAGCAGAGTAAGTTGGTCCATGAGACCTTAAACGTCGACCCCCTTGCATGCTAGTGCCAGTATCATCATGACTTATATGTACATGCCATGCTCATGTTGTTCTTGTAGTATCATGTTCATCATGGATAATTAACCTGTAAATGCCATGTTGTTGTTTGTCTTGATTGCCTTGGTTGCTGTGAGCTTGCGAGTACATTCAAAGTACTCACCTAGCGTGTCATGCTAGATTGCAGGTGATTGCTTGTTTGTCAAGGATCCCGAGGTTGCGCTCTAGGATACGTCCCAGCCAGAGTCCCTGCGGAGTGGAGTTCATCACCGTCATCGTTGTTCCGCTGCTAGAATTTATTCTGCTTCGAGATGTTCCGCTGCTAGCATAGAACTACCTTAGCAGGCAAAGTGTCACTGTGCCCCTGTAACCTTTGTAATATCGGACCCTTGTACCCCGTTTATTTGTAATAAAGAGCTGATTTGTTCTATGCCAAGCAATGTCGTATTCCAGAAGACTTGATCTCTGGGCTGGAATATGGGGTGTTCCGGTTTCTCTGAGCCGGGGTGCCACAACACTTGGTATCAGAGCAGGTCTGGCTATAGGATGCCCTAGTCAGCGCGAGCGTTAGAAACCGGTAGTTTAGAGTCTTGCTTGCTTGTTGCATTTGATTGCTGCATAGCATGCATATAGACTCACTATCTTAGCACTAACGATCTTAGCTTGTGAGTGTAGGTGGCATCGATTTCGATCCACTACCTGCACCCTCCAGTTTTGCATTCTCGTTCTTTGGTGTTTGGTGTCATCATTGTCTCAGCGGAGTGATGCCAAGGTACCTAGTGGTGTCGATCATTTGCAGGATTGATGCACAGGTATCGCACCAATAGTTTCTCTTCAGCCACACCTATCGTTTCGATGGTAGACATGTTTCTACCCCGAATCTTGCCTTCCAACCTGCCACTTTGGCAACCCTTACTGGTCTTTGTTACCCAAAAAGGGTAATGCCAGCGGACCCTTCTTTCCACCGCTATCCTACCCTATCACCCATTCCTGGACGAGTACGGTTCCCTTCCGTTCGCTTGATGATGATGTGGTCATGACAACCGTGTCTCGCTACGTGATCACCAAGTCCATCCTCACCGCTAAGCCCGTCCAGATGCAACCGGTGTTGAGCCAGCATTTGGTGTAGCTCTGTTTACACCAATCTCTCCACACGTTGATTCACTTTCGTGCACACCGCCATAGCATATTAGATCGTAGTACCTGAGTTTCCTCGAGAATTGTGTGCTTAAGTAGGCATGCATAGTGAGGTGAATAACTGTAAAATGTGATGTTGCTTGTATGCAATCTTGATGCCTTGTGTGCTTTTGTTCAGTCATTTCTTTTGCTTCTTTCTTTGGGCCTTCGGTGTTACCTTATTTCCCCTTATGAAAGTTGCTCATCAACCAACACCGGACTCAAAGAATCAATAAGGAATTCAATTATTTGGAAGCTCAGCTAAACATTATGGAATTCTCAGCCGACTGCATTATATTGGGAATATCTGATCTGAATACAAAGGATATCCTAGATTGATTATCAGCATCAAGGTTACATCAGTGTGCAACCATCACAATCGTAATAAACTAGCTGGAAGACAGTTGGTGTGCAAGACAACAGTACATCTCCAGTCAAAGGAATATCAAGGATATATATATGGCATTCAGTCCGCACACTATAGTGAGAAGCTTCTGCTGTAAGAAAATCTAGTCTTCCTCCGCACGCTACCAGGGAAGCTTATGACGCAAGGTCCCGCAGTCTTCCTCAGTACGATATGTGGATAGCTTCCAGTGTAAGATACTCAATCTTCTTCGGTAAGCCACCGCTGGAAGCTTCTGGCAGAAGGCACTGAGTCTTCCTCAGAAAGCAACCAAGGGAAAAGCTTCTGAGGTACGGTACCCAGTCTTCTTTAGCACGCTATCCCGGCAAAAGCTTCGAGCATAAGATATTCAGCCTTCCTCAGCATGCTACTCTCGATGGCTTCCAACACAAGCTATCCAGTCCTCGTCAGTACGGCACTACAAATAGCCATCGACATTAGTACAAGATCTTACCCAGTGAGTTGATAGTATTTGGCAGTGCACCTCAAGAATCAGATCCACAACAGTTTGGTCAGAAACACGAGCTACTCAGGACCCAAGTGGCTGCCTCGGGAATCAAATGCTCATACACATGCTTCCATACATATTGTGAACATGCGGCCAAAGTCATGCATGCCACTCGTACGATGATGCAAGCACGTGGTTATCAAGGCCAGCTTCCTCACGCCCAACAAGGCGATGTCGTTAACCATTGTCACTGCCATGTATAATTGACCACAACAGTGAGCTCCATACAAGTAACTGTGAACTTGGTATATGATTTTGACGAACCCTTGCTTACCTCTTCCTTGTAACGGCACCACGCCTGTGTTCTAAGTTGCTTTTCGGCCGTCTCGGGCAGCTATTGAGTTTTTTTTTAGCAGTGACCCTATGCTCTGAGCTGTTCTTCGGCCGTCTTAGGGAACTGCTACATTCTTCTTATCAACACTGTCTCATGCTCTAAGCTGCTTTTCAGTAGTCGTGAGCCATGGTTGAGTTATTTCAGTAATGTCCCAGATCTGAGTTGTAAAGACCGTTCTGGTGGATACTAATTTATTTGCCGATTTCATGCAAAGGTTCGGATGATCATTGCTCTGTAGTTAGAGCTTGAGAGATGATAAACTTGCCAGTTAAACATTGCTGCACTGCCCGAGGATAAGGATAAGGTATGCCTGCCGGAATATTGCACCTCATCGCACCTATGGTCACACGAAGAATTATGGGTATATAAGGCCAAGCTCTTGCAGCAAAAGATCCAGAAAAAGAGAACAATAATGAAGGAGCAAGACCGGCAATACAGGTATGATAATTGTTGCATGAACAACATGGTACGGACACCCAAGACAATGGAGTCAGCCAAGACGATTCAGAAATCCGTGCAAGCAGTCAGATTCCGCCAAGAGAATGATTATGATTCTCAGCATTGTTTTGAACCCGGAGGACATGCATCTACTCGAGTAACCCGATGCAAGGAGTAAATGTTTTGTGTCCACCGAGGAAATTGCTCACAACCTCATTGAACACGATCGGAGCTGGATAAAAGAATGTCACCTCAATTGAAAATCACTCCCGGACTTATGGAAATTCCAGTCATGATAATATCAGACAAGCCAGGAGACATAAAAGAATTGGAGTCAACATAAGGATGAACATATGAGGTAAGATCTGTCAGAATACGGATACGGTGATGCAAACCACCCCAGAGCAAGGCAGTCCGTCAAATGCAATTTAGTGGAACAATTTATAAAGAAAAAGGATACCCGAGGGTGGAAACGGTTTCCGTAAGTCAGAATATTCATACTTGTTCCTTGAGCAACCAAATCTCGAGGACGAGATTTATCGTAAGGGGGGTAGGTTTGTAACACCCCGATTTTTGGCCCTTTCTTTTTCTTTTGGATTTCTTCGAATTTTTATTCGGAGTTCTTTTTCGGTGGCTCTGTGGTCTTGAAACCTGGGGAAGATCATCTTTTCTTCCTCTCCCTAGTGGATTTTCACTCGCAACTCCATCCCAAGACCATGTCATTTCCATCTTAGCCCAACCCCAAATTCTTTTTCTTGGGAATATTCCTGTTTCTATTAAAGGAATAACTCTGTTAACTTTAGATTGTGAAGCAACCTATATTTCTGTCATTCCAAAAACTCCCACAAAATTCTCATAAATTCTTTGGATCATATCTTCCACAAATATGCCAAAATACATCCTTGCCTAGTTCAAAAATAATTCAGGAATATTCATTTTCCATTCTGTCCGGAATGGCACTTTGTGAAGGAAGTGCTATTTATATTTTCTTGATTGCCCTCAAAATGTTTGGGCACTCTTTCCTATCCAAATAATTGCCACATACCAAAATTCAGCTTCATTTGCCTAGTAAATCTTCCTCAGCAAATTCCCAAAGTTTCTGACCAGAGATAAGCTTTGTGAAGGAAGTACTAGCTATAGGCTTATCCAAATGAGTTGAAATTTTTGTAGATCATTCATATGATCAAATAATTACTCTCCACAAAATTTCATCTCCATCCAACACTCTATGTGAGCACACCTTCAAATCTTGTTTTCTGGTCACAATTTCAGTTTGTGAAGCAACTATATTTTATATTGCTTCAAAAATTCTGAAATTAATCCAGGACCTAAACATCCCTATATCAATTGAGCATGCCAAAATTCACATCATTTTGTAAAGCCATTTTATCTACAAAATTCCCCCAAGTTTCTGTCCAGTGTGGAGCATTGTGAAGGAAGTACCATTTATACTTATCCAAATGGGATGAAATTTTTATGGTGCCTTCATATGCTCACATCATCACCCTCTACCAATTTTCAGCCCAATCCAATCTTCCATGTGAGTGCTACTTCATGATATAGTTTCTATACCAGATTTGGGATTTGTGAAGCAACTATGACAAATATTGGTCCAAATCATTTCATATTTCACAGGATCATAGTCCTTCCTACCCTAAGCCTTTGTGACATCCTAGTTAATCCTTATCCCCTCCCATTTGATCACTATTTGATGCCTAAGTTTGCAACAGCAAACTAAAGTTGATCACTCCCATCAGCACACAGTTGTTTTCTTCGATCCATCACCTCAGGGAGGTCCCAGTTTGGAAGGACTACACGCTAGACACAGTGTGGGCGGCCCTAAAGTGCCGTGTGCCAGTGCACGCGGTGACCACGTGGCCTGGCGTGCCAAAAGCGCGCTCTGGACGCCGGGACCCCTCTGTCGCCGTCCAAACCATGACGTATCGCCACCGCACCATGTCCACCGCATATCCCTCACTCTCCTGCCTCCATGTGTCCCCTCTGGGCCCCTCTCCCCTTCCTCTTTCCTCTCCAGCGAGCCACGCCGCCCTGCGTGCCCGTGGCCATCGTCGCCTTGCTTCAGTCTTCTCCCCCCCCCCCTGCGGCATCTCCGCACCGTGTGCACTCCCCTGGCCTCTCTCCCCCTCCGCGCGTGCGCATGCGCACGCGGTCGTGCCAGTGCATCCCCCGAGCGCCCTTGGCGGCACCCGAGCATGGGCATCTCGCCGCGGCTGTTTAAGCCATCCCCGAGGTCCTCCGAGCTATCCATTCGCCTCTCCTCTTTACTAGGACCCCGCCCAGCCTCTCCATCGAGCTCGAGCAGGCCCTCCTCGGCCGCCACTGCCGCCATGGCCTTCGCCGTCCTCCTCTTAAATTCGGGAAATGTCTAGCTCTCCTCTCCCTTTAACCTCCACCAGAGACCTCCACCACCACCCTAGAGCTGCCCAACACCTCTTCTTCCCCTCCGGTGGACTGTGCCTCCGAGCCCAAGTCTGGCCGAAGCCGTCACCCGCGGGAGCCAGAGCCCCACTCGCCTTGGTCGTCTCCGGCACCCGTGAGGTAGCCCAACCGACGCGCGACGCCGCCCCGATCACTCCGGTGGCCGGAGCACCATGAGGGACGGCCGAAGTCGCCGGCGCGAGGCCCGGCCAGGCTCTCTGTGCCTCTCCCCGTCGGGAGGTTGAAGACGGCGAAGAGAGAGAGAGAGGGAGTTGCGGTGGGCCCTGCCTGTAAGCCTCTCACACGGGTCCGCTGACATGGCAAGTGGAGACGTATTTCCCCGGAGTGCGCTTTCGCCTTATGAAAGCGTAAACACTCACGGCTTCGGAGGAAAATACGCCTTCTCTGCACTAAAGGCGTATTTTTCAGAAATGCGCTTTCTATCTCTAGCCGCCGGCCGAAACTGCTAATTTGCAGACGTTCGTCCGTTAACAGCAGAAATGAACACTTTTTATTTGTTTTCTGCCTAACGAACGAACGGCCGTAATTTGTCAACCGTGACTCCGAATCTGGTGATTCCAACGCCCACGATCTCAGTTCGTCGAGCCTGTTCTGTTGGTATCATTTTCATTATGTTGTCACATACTAAAAATGACCATTTTGCCCCTGCCCTTATTCAGCCCCTCCGAGAGGGAACCGTTTCCGGCAAATTTTTCCGCGAGCATCTCGCACTTCTTCCCGGTGGTTCCTCCATCCCCAGGCAAGCCTCGACAGCCACTTGCATGTTGGCATTGCAATAGCCATGGTTTCCACTTGAATATTTAATAATTGTTTGCTCATTTAATTATTTTATGAATGGTATGTATATGCTTGTGAATCCATGTCTATGCTTATGCCATGCTCATTTTTCACCTAGTAATTGAAATGACTAATTGCCAAGGATAAGGTTATCATGTTTCATTCTCGTAAGCTTTTCCGATGCTAGTGATAATGCTATGCTCATGTGACTTGTTATGGTTTGATATGAAATTACTTGTGATGTTCATGGTCATCGTTATGCCATGCTCATCTGCATCCCATAGACTAAATGAGTTATCAATGTTGATGTTCTGTTGTTAAATGGTTATGCTGCCCATCCCTGGTCACACCGATAGCATGGCTCATGTGCATTGTTATTTCATTATGTTGTTATGACTCAGCTCATCACCATTCAAGTTGAACCTGGCATTAATTGAACTTGAACAAATCTGTTGGCTGAGTCATGATGCCACCGAATCGAGCTAACCAGTGTAGCCAAACTTGCCTTATGGGGGCCCTGATTTGGTCTATTGTCAAGTCTCTCGCCGGTGCCTCCAACTAGGGAAGGTTATGTGCGCGCGCTACCCTGATCAGGTAGGCGGCCATAAGCCTTGTGTGCCCAAGTTGTATGGTATAACGAGGTCCTCGTTTTGGATGATGTTTTTGTTTGGCCACGACGGTGGCAGCCACAAAGGTGGCGGATGTCACGAGTTGACATCGGGGACACCCAGGACATAGCCCAAAGGGGAGTTTGTCGGAGTGGCAGGGAGAGTGTCATGCAATAGATTGGTTTTGTCGGAATGTCGTTGTTCCACCCGCATGGGAGCACGAGGCCACGAATTCCGTGGTGTGGGTACAATGTACTAACCTCTGCAGAGTGTATAATCTATCGATAGCCGCGTCCTCGGTCATGGACACAGTTCGTAGTAGGTCACTCTATGGGTCAACAGAAATAATAACCTGAATAATAAACAACCCCGGTTCCATGAGGAGAGAAGTTGGTTCATCTTTATGTGATCATGTGATGATCACAGGTAGAGATCAAGCTCCGTGTGGTCCTGTGATGATCACGATGGTATAGTTGATACCGAGCTTGGTTGATCCTGAGGTGATCGTGTGATGATCACAATGGTAAGTTGGTGGTTAGGAGATAACCTCCGAGCAGAGTAAGTTGGTCCATGAGACCTTAAACGTCGACCCCCTTGCATGATGCCAGTATCATCATGACTTATATGTACATGCCATGCTCATGTTGTTCTAGTAGTATCATGTTCATCATGGATAATTAACCTGTAAATGCCATGCTGTTGTTACTCTTGATTGCCTTGGTTGCTATGAGCTTGCGAGTACATTCAAAGTACTCACCTGGCGTGTCATGCCAGATTGCAGGTGACGCCATTATTGCTTGTTTGTCGAGGATCCCGAGGTTGCGCTCTAGGATGCGTCCCAGCGAGAGTCCCTGCGGAGTGGAGTTCATCACCATCATCGTTGTTCCGCTGCTAGAATTTATTCCACTTCGAGATGTTCCGCTGCTAGCATAGAACTACCTTAGCAGGCGAAGTGTCGCCGTGACCCTGTAACCTTTGTAATATCGGATCGTTGTACCCCGTTTATTTGTAATAAAGAGCTGATTTGTTCTATGCCAAGCAGTGCCGTATTCCAGAAGACTTGATCTCTAGGCTGGAATACGGGGTGTTCCGGTTTCTCTGAGCCGGGGTGCCACACGAGACCTAGTTCAATTACGCATTGTAGCTGCACTTCCCGCACACCTTGCCGGCAAGTGCTACTTGTAGATTGCGTTGGTATTTCCCCGAAGACAAGAGGATGATGCAGTATAGTAGAGATAAGTATTTCCCTCAGTTAAGAACCAAGGTTATCAATCCAGTAGGAGAACCAAGCAAAATCCCGTTAAACGCACTTGCACCCAACGAAAATAAGAGGGTTGTCAATCCTTCTAGCGGTTATTTGCAAGGATTAATTTTGATAATGGTAGATAGATAAACTAAAATACTAAATAAAATAAAAGTAAATAAATTGCAGCAAAATATTTTTGGTTTTAATATATGATAAAAGTAGACCCGGGGGCCATAGTTTTCACTAGAGGCTTCTCTCTCGAACACATAGCATACGGTGGGTAAACAAATTACTGTTGGGCAATTGATAGAAAAGCAAATAATTATGACGGATTCATGGCAATGATCATGTATATAGGCATCACGTCCAAGACAAGTAGACCGACTCCTGCCTGCATCTACTACTATTACTCCACCCATCGACCAATATCCAGCATGCGTCTAGGGTATTAAGTATGAAACAGAGTAACGCCGTAAGCAAGATGACATGATGTAGACAAAGTAAACTCAAGCAATATGATTAAACCCCATCTTTTTATCCTTAATGGCAACAATACAAATACGTATCATGTCCTCTTCTATCACTGGGATTGAGCACCGCAAGATTGAACCCATCACAAAGCACATCTCCCATTGCAAGATAAACCAATCTAGTTGGCCAAACCAAATCGATAGATCAGAGAGAAATACAAAGCTATAATAATCATGCATAAAAGAGTTTAGAGAAGACTCAAATATTTGTCATGAATAATCTGATCATAAACTCACAATTCATCAGATCCCAACAAACACACCGCAAAAGAAGATTACATCGGATAGAACTCCAAAAACATCGAGGAGAGCATGGTATTGAAGATCAAAGAGAGAGAAGAAGCCATCTAGCTACTAGCTATGGACCCGTAGGTCTGTGGTAAACTACTCACACATCATCAGAAGGGCAGCAAGGTTGATGAAGAAGCCCTCCGTGATCGATTCCCCCTCCGGCAGAGTATCGGAAAAGGCCTCCAGATGGGATCGTGGAAGAACAGAGGCTTGCGGCGGCGGAAAGGTTTTATCTTCTATCTCTCTGGTATATTGGGAATATTTGGGAATTTATAGCGCTGGAATTAGGTCAGGAGGGGCTACGTGGGGCCCACATCCCTGGGGGGCGTGCCCTCCAGGCTTGCGGCCTCCTCGTGACTCCTCTGGTCTTCTCCCGAAGCTTTGTGGGTCTCTTCTGGTCCAGAAAATATTAATTCAAAGTTTTTTCTCGTTTGGACTCTTTTTGATAATGATTTTCTGAAAAGACAAAAACAAGCAAAAAACAGCAACTGGCACTGGGCACTGGGTTAATAGGTTAGTCCCAAAAAATGATATATATGGCATATAATTGCATATAAAACATCCAAGATTGATACTATAATAGCATGAAACAATAAAAAATTATAGATACGTTGGAGATGTATCAAGCATCCCCAAGCTTAATTCCCGCTCGTCCTCGAGTAGGTAAATGATAAAAACAGAATTTTTCATGTGGAATGCTACCTATCATGTTTCATCATGTAATCTCTCTTATGGTATGGATAATAAGATCCGAATGATTCAAAGCAATAGTTTATAGTTTGATATAAAGGCATCAATACTCAGGCATACTAATAAACAATCATGTCTTTCAAAACAAAAATGCTAAAGAATGTTATCCCTACAAAATCATATAATCCTGTCATGCTCCATCTTCTTAACACAAAATATTTATCATGCACTACCCCGATGACATGTCGAGTAATTGGTTCATACTTTTTAACGCGCTTCAGCTTTTTCAACCCCCACGCAATACGTGAGCGCAAGCCATGGATATAGCACTATTGGTGGGATAGAGTGTGGTGGTAGAGATTAATGAGGGGAAGTCAAAAATAAGAAGATAGTCTCACATCGACAGGCTAATCAACGGGCTATGGAGATGCCCATTAGTTGATGTCAATGCGAGGAGTAGGGATTGCCATGCAACGAATGCACTAAGAGCTATAAGTGTATGAAAGCTCAACATGAAAACTAAGTGGGTGTGCATCCAATTTGCTTGCTCATGAAGACCTCGGGTATTTGAGGAAGCCCATCATCGGAATATACAAGCCAAGTTCTATAATGAAAAATTCCCACTAGTATATAAAAGTGACAAAATAGGAGACTCTCTATATGAAAAACATGGTGCTACTTTGAAGCACAAGTATGGAAAAGGATAGTAACATTGCCCCTTCTCTGTTTTTCTCTCAATTTTTTTTTCGTGGGCTCTTTTTGGCCTCTTTTTTTTTATTTCCTCACTGGGACAATGCTCTAATAATGATGATCATCATACTTCTATTTACTTACAACTCAAAAAATTACAACTCGAAACTAGATCAAAAATATGACTTTATATGAATGCCTCTTGCGGTGTACCAGGATGTGCAATGATACTAGCATAACATGTATAAAAAATGATGAACGGTGGCTGAGCCACAAATACTATGTCAGCTATATGATCATTCAAAGCAATATGACAATGACGATGTGTGTCATAAAAACGGAACGGTGGAAATTGCATGGCAATATATCTCGGAATGGCTATGGAAATACCATGATAGGTAGGTATGGTGGCTGTTTTGAGGAAGATATAAGGTGGCTTATGTGTGATAGAGCGTTTCATATCACGGGGTTTGGATGCACCTGCGAAGTTTGCACCCACTCTCGATGGGATAAAGGTTAATGCATAGTACAGAAGAGGCTAGCAAATTGCGGAAAGGTGAGAGTGCGTATAATCCATGGACTCACATTAGTCATAAAGAACTCACATACTTATTGGGAAAGTTTATTAGCCCTCAAAGCAAAGTACTACTACGCATGCCCTTAGGAGGGTAGATTGGTAGGAAAAGACCATCACTCGTCCCCGATCGCCACTCATAAGGTAGACAATCAAGAATAAATCATGCTCCAACTTCTTAGCATAACGACAGATCATACCTGCTTGCTTCCAGAATCACAAACCTTAACACCAATATTCTTACTAAACCACAATTATCTACTAGCACCTCCCACATATTACCATCTTAATATCACAAAACTATTGCAAGGAATCAAACCTATCATATTCAGTGATCTACATGAAAGTTTTTATTACATCCCTCTTTAATACCTATCATATTAGGACCAAAATCATAACCCATGCTATTACCATTGCTATTCATTAGACTCTCAAAAAGATATCAGTGAAGCATGAGAGTGGAACTATTTTTTTAAAATATAACCACCGCCGTGCTCTAAAAGATATAAGTGAAGCACTAGAGCAACTGCCTAGCTCAAAGGATATAACTGAAGCAAATAGAGAATTCTAAAAAATCATGAATAATGTGTGTCCCTCTCAAAAAGGTGTGTTCAGCAAAGATGATTGTGACAAACTAAAAAACAAACAAAAGCAAACTAACTATATCACAAGACGCTCCAAGTAAAACACATATCATGTCATGAATAAAAATATAGCTCCAAGTGAGTTACCGATAGATTGTAGACGAAAGAGGGGATGCCTTCCGGGGCATCCCCAAGCTTAGATGCTTGAGTTTTCCTGGAATATTACCTTGGGGTTCCTTGGGAATCCCCAAGCTTATGCTCTTGCCGCTCCTTATTCCTTTATCCATCGTAGTCTCACCCAAAACTTGAAAACTTCAGCACAGAAAACTCAACAGAAACCTCGTGAGATCCGTTAGTATAACAAACAAAACTTAAACTTTAGGTACTGTTGTAAATTGATTCATATTTAATATTGGCATTATGCTACTGTACTCCAACTTCTCCATGACTCATACCCCCCGATACGATCCATAGATTCATCAAAATAAGCAAACTATCAACAAAAACAGAATCTGTCTAAAATAGAACAGTCTGTAAAGATCTATTTAAAAGCCATAATTATGTAACTCCAAAAATTCTAAAAACTTAGTAACACGTATACAATTAACACAGAAATACTGTGTAAAAATTGCAGATTTTTCTGACGCTCCAGTACAGAATCAAAATTCCAGCACTGGACGCAAAACTTTCTGTTTTCCAAACAGCATCAATTATACTATCATCCAAATCATCCCAAAGGCATTACTTGGCACAAACACTAATTAAAAGATAAAAACACAATCATAACAGAGGCTATAATTGTGTAAACACACAAAAATAGAAAGTAAAACAAAAATTTATTTTATTCATTGGGTTGCCTCCCAACAAGCGCTATTGTTTTGTGCCCCTAGCTAGGCATAATGCATAGTTTCAAGTATTGTCATCCTTCAAATTAATTCCATAGGTGGCCCTCATAATAGATTCATAAGGTGCCTTAATTCTCTTTCTAGGGAAGTGTTCCATCCCTTTCTTTAATGGAAATTGAAATCTTATATTACCTTCTTTCATATCAATAATAGCACCTATTGTTCGTAGGAAAGGCCTACCAAGTATTATAGGTCAAGAAGGATTGCATTCAATATCAGAACAATAAAATCCATGGGCACATAATTTATATTTGCAAGAATAAGCACATCATTTATTCTACCCAATGGTTTTTTAATAGTATAATCCACAAGATGCAAATTAAGGGAACAAGGATCCATATCGGTGAGACCTAGCACATCACACAAAGACTTTGGTATAGTGGAAACGCTAGCACCAAGATCACAAAGAGCATTACATTCATAATCTTTAATTTTGACTTTAATAGTAGGTTCCCATTCATCTTGTAATTTTCTAGGAATTGAAACTCCCAACTTAAGTTTTTCTTCATGAGCTTTCATCATAGCTTCTACAATATGTTTAGTGAAAGCTTTATTTTGTTCATATGCATTTGGTGAATTAATCATGGGTTGCAACAAGGAAATGCACTCAATTAAAGAACAACTATCATAATTAAAGTCCTTGTAATACAAAGTAGTGGGTGCATTACTATTTAAAGTTTTGACCTCTCCAAACCCACTTTTTTCATTTTTATCATTAAGATTATCACCCTCCAAGCAATTGGGACTCCTTCTATCTAAAGTTGACTCTTATTCAATCCCTTTTTCATCAATTTTTATGTTACTAAATAATGATTCAATAGGAGTGACACCAATCATTTTAATATTTTCATCATTACTACGATAGAAACCTGGTGGAATAGCTTTTTCTAGAAATTCTCGCTTAGCTCTCAACCTAGCGGTCCTTTCTTTACTTTCATTAATGGAGACATAGATAGCTTTAATAGACTCATTTATATCATGCTTGGGTGGCAAAATTTTAATTTTGAGATTTTCCACATAATGAGCAATTCTATCCATATTCTTAGCCAATTCATCAACTCTATTCAATTTTTCTTCTATCATAGCATTGAAATTCTTTTGCGAATTAATAAATTCTTTAATATTACTTTCAAGATCAAAGGGTATCCTATTATTATTATTATATGGATTGCCATAGGAATTACCATAATTATTAGAGGAATTTCCAGGAAACGGTCTAGGATTGAAATTACCCCTATAAGCATTGTTGTTGAAATTATTTCTAGAGACAAAATTCACATCAATAGCATCACTATTTTGCTCAATCAAGGTAGACAACGCATATCATTAGGATCAATATGAGCACTTTTACTAGCAACCAATTTCATAAGAGCATCCATCTTATCACTCAAAGTATTAATTTCTTCAACAAAATTTAGCTTCTTACCAGTTGGAGTTCGTTCAGTGTGCCATTGAGAATAATTTGTCATGATATTATCGAGAAGTTTTGTAGCTTATACCAATGTAATTTCCATAAAATTAGCACCTGCGGCAGAGTCTAGCAAATTTCTAGAAACAAAGTTTAGTCCTGCATAAAAAATTTGTATGATCATCCATAAACTTAAACCAGGTGTTGGGCAATTTCTTATCATTAATTTAATTCTCACCCAAGATTGTGCAACATGCTCATGTTCAAGTTGCTTAAAATTCATAATTTGATTTCTTAAAGAAATAATCTTAGCGGGAGGAAAATACTTGGCAATAAAAGTATCCTTACACTTATCCCAAGAATCAATACTATTTCTAGGCAACGATAAAAATCAAGTTTTAGCACGATCTCGTAGTGAGAACGGAAATAATTTTAATTTGACAATATCATTATCCACATCTTTTTTTCTTTTGCATATCACAAAGCTCAACGAAAGTTTTTAGATAGGATGCATCATCTTCATTAGGACTACCAGAAAATTGTTCTTTCATAACAAGATTAAACAAAGCAGCATTAATGTCTCATGACTCTGCACTAGTGGTGGGAGGAGCAATAGGAGTACTAATAAAATCATTATTATTAGTATTAGAAAAGTCACCCAATTTTGTATTTTCTTGAGACATCATGACGAAGCAAGCAAACTAGCAAACAAGCAAATAAAAATACTTTTGTGTTTTCGTAAAAAACAAATTAGAAGTGGGGGAGATGAAAGCAAGAGGCAAATGCAAATAAAAAGGCAAATAAAACCAATGCAAGTGGATGATAGTTTGTGAGAAGGTACTTGGGAATTTTGATGATGCCTCCCGGGCAACGGCGCCACAAATTCTTCCTGCTACTTGTAGACTGCGTTGGTATTTCCCCGAAGAGAAGAGGATGATGCAGTATAGTAGAGATAAGTATTTCCCTCAGTTAAGAACCAAGGTGATCAATCCAATAGGAGAACCAAGCAAAATCCCGTTAAACGCACCTGCACACATAAAAGCAAACACTTGCACCCAAAGCAAATAAGAGGGTTGTCAATCCTCTTAGCGGTTATATGCAAGGATTAATTCTGATAGTGGTAGATAGATAAACTAAAATATTAAATAAAATAAAAGTAAATAAATTGCAGCAAAGTATTTTTGGTTTTAATATATGAAAAAAGTAGACCCAGGGGCTATAGTTTTCACTAGATGCTTCTCTCTCGAACACATAGCATACGGTGGGTAAACAAATTACTATTGGGCAATTGATAGAAAAGAAAATAATTATGACGGATTCATGGAAATGATCATGTATATAGGCATCACGTCCGAGTCAAGTAGACCAACTCCTGCCTGCATCTTCTACTATTACTCTACCCATCGACCACTATCCAGCATGCATCTAGGGTATTAAGTATGAAACAGAGTAACGCCTTTAGCAAGATGACATGATGTAGACAAAGTAAACTAAAGCAATATGATTAAACCCCATCTTTTATCCTTAATGGCAACAATACAAATACGTGTCATGTCCCCTTCTGTCACTGGGATTGAGCACCGCAAGATTGAACCCATCACAAAGCACCTCTCCCATTGCAAGATAAACCAATCTAGTTGGCCAAACCAAATCGATAGATCGAAGAGAAATACAAAGCTATAATAATCATGCATAAAAGAGTTCAAAGAAGACTAAAATATTTCTCATGAATAATCTGATCATAAACTCACAATTCATCGGATCCCAACAAACACACCGCAAAAGAAGATTACATCGGATAGAACTCCAAGAACATCGAGGAGAACATGGTATTGAAGATGAAAGAGAGAGAAGAAACCATCTAGCTACTAGCTATGGACCCGTAGGTCTATGGTAAACTACTCACACATCATCGGAAGGGCAGCAAGGTTGATGAAGAAGCCCTCCGTGATTGATTCCCCCTACGACAGAGTACCGGAAAAGGCCTCCAGATGGGATCACGGAAGAACAGAGGCTTGCGGCGGCGGAAAGGTTTTCTCTTCTGTCTCTCTGGTATATTGGGAATATTTGCGAATTTATAGCGCTGGAATTAGGTCAGGAGGGGCTACGAGGGGTCCACATCCTGGTAGCGCGCCTACCCCCCGGGCGCGCCCTCTAGGCTTGCGGCCTCCTTGTGGCTCCTCTGGTCTTCTCCCGAAGCTTCGTAGGTCTCTTCTAGTCCAGAAAAAATTAATCCAAAGTTTTTTTCTCGGTTGGACTCTTTTTGATAATGATTTTCTGAAAAGACAAAAACAAGCAAAAAAGCAACTGGCACTGGGCACTAGGTTAATAGGTTGGTCCCAAAAAATGATATATAATGGCATATAATTGCATATAAAACATCCAAGATTGATACTATAATAGCATGGAACAATCAAAAATTATAGATACGTTGGAGATGTATCAGCAAGCTGCTCTCCTTGTATTCTTGAGTTCAGACACAATCAAACCACCAAAGTAGGAGTAGGGTTTTACGCTCACAGCGGCCCGAACCTGGGTAAATTATTAATTGTTCTTACATCTATTAGCCCTGCTCTTCGTAACACATTGATCCCATAGCCGAACCGCAAAGGGATCTTCTCGATCCCATAGATTGTCGTTTTCCTGCGACATCTTTGGTGCGCCAGGCAAGGGGTCTTGTATTACGAATCAGTGTTCGTAGTGTGAGTACCAGCCCCATCACCTTCGTCGATGGCGCCGAAGAAGCAGAGCGGAGCCACGACGGCTCCCACCACCTCCAAGCGGCCTTCCCAGGCGTCCGCAGGCGGTGCAGCCGGTGCGGGTGCTATGGCTGGGATGGCCGGGGAAGGAGGAACCGGCGATGCGGGTGTCCAGCATCCCCACCATTCTGGCGATAGCAGTCAGCACACCGGAGATGGCGCAGACGGCCAACTCCAATGACACTCTGGTGAGCACAATCACCGTAGCAATACGGTCCAGACCAGTGCAAGCCAGGACCCAGCCGCCGCGACGTCCAAGGATGGAGCGGCGATGTCCAAGAACGTCACGATGGGCCGTATGCCGCGACCATCGCAAGATGGGCGCGCCATGCTTCCCCGCGATGCTGGTGGTCCTAGACGGCGTCAATCCGGCCCTGAGCATCGTCCTCACGATGTTCAGGCACCACCACCACCAGGCCAACCCATTGATGAGCATGTGTTGCGGCAGCAGGTACGCGACGAGCTTCCTGTTGGCAATGCCAGGAGTCGAACACCGTCCCGTTCCGTGTTCCCCGCCATGCCATCCATGGTGGCAGAAGCCATGGCGCGGGTTCAAATGCTTTTGAACTTCCCGCCAGCTCCAGACAAGATGGACGAATGGTGGACCACCATCTAGAGTCTCATCAGTTTTGCCGATCCTGGCAAAACATAGGAGGTGGGACCCTCCAGACGACCACCCACAGTGTCGGCAGGACCAACTGGCTGCCGTGCCGGAGACGGTGCGCCAACGGTGCAGTCGCCTCCATGTCAACAACCACAGTAGCGGCAAGATCGCCGATCGGATGACCAGGACGCGATGTCCATGGCATCATCGGATCCGTGGGGCCGCCAAGACCAGCGCCAAGTGCTCCACGAACGATGCATCGAGGACGCCCGTACGAAGATCGAGCGACGTCGGGAGGCACGCCATCTATCAGATGACCGTGTCAGGCCGGTAGTAGACGTGCCTGTGCCAGGGTACCCTGCATGTTTACCTTATGCGGTAGGCTGCCCAGCGTTTACTCATGAACGGCGGCAGGTTTGCTAGCCATCCACCCGTGCCTTCAAGCTAGAGCTGCCCGATAGATACGACGACACGCTCAGTTCGTCGGAGTTCCTTGGCATCTACACCATTGCGGTGCAGGCTACCGGGGGGCGCGACGACAAGATATTGGCCAACTACTTTTCGTTGGTGCTCAAGCTGAACGTCAGATCATGGTTGATGCACTTGCCGAAGGGCTCCATTTCTTCTTGGTCGGATCTGTGCCATTGCTTCGTTGGTGCTTACCAGGGTGGCTACAAGCTCCCTGGTCAAGCTAGCGACTTGCGCGTGATACCCCAGAGGGATGGGGAGCCCCTCCGCAAGTATATACAAAGGTTCAGCCGTGTGCACCACAACATCCCCGATGTTCATCCCGCAGCTGTGTGTGCCGCGTTCTAGACGAACGTGCGCAACCGGAAAATGGGGTCCGAGATGAATATTGAGAAGGTTAGGACCATCAATGAGCTGTATGCCCTGGCGGACAAGTGTGCACGTGCTAAGGAAGGGAGGCGACTCCCCGGGGAAGATGCCGGTGCCAAGGTCGACTCGGAAGATGACGATGCGGACGACGCGTCAACCCCACAGAAGAAGGGCCAGAAGCGCAATAGGAAGCGCAAAGACAAGTCAGTGATGGCAGTAGAAAGCCCCGGTGATGTCAACGCCGCCAAGAAGCCCAAGGCAGAAGGCCCCGGCAAGGAGGTTGCCGGATGCGCTGACTGCCGGGAGGCTGCGGCAGGCGACAAGGGTGGCAAGACCGGTGGGCAGTATTACAAGATCCACCACACCAAGGGCCATGATCTCCAGCAGTGCTGGCAATGGAGCAGCTTGCCGAGAAGTAGAAAGCTGAGTATGAGAAGCGCAACAAGGAGAAAGGCCAAGATGGTGCCGGTGGGTTCGGCAAGCAAAACCATGGTGGCCGCGGAGGCCGCCACGGCAAGGCCAAGTAGCCGAAAAAGAAGGACACTCAGGGCGAGAAGGAAGATGAGGGTGATGAGGATGAAGATGGGTCCGAAAATGAGTTCCAAAACGCAGTGGAGGCCATGTGTGTTGACGGAGGCGCATCTTTGCACTCCTCACACTGGCAACTAAAGCAATGGGTCCACGAGGTGAATGCCACGGACCCCATGATGGGAGCACAGAAGCCACTCAAGTGGTCACACATGCCCATCGTCTTTGACGCCGAGGATCAACCTGATCGCACCACCGCAGTCGGGTGTTTGCCGTTGTTGGTTTTGCCAACAATCCGCAACCTCAAGGTGACAAAGATGCTGGTTGACGATGGGGCCGACTTGAACTTGATCTCTCCTGACGTGATCAAGAGGCTGCAGATCCCCGACAATGATCTCGAGGAAACAGGCACTTTCCAAGGGATCAGTCCAGGGAGGAACGAGCGAAAGGGCCAAATCACACTGCCGATCACATTTGGCAGCGACCTCAATAACCAGACAGAGAAGATTGTCTTCGACGTCGTCAAGATGCCGCTGCCATACATTGGAATTCTGGGCCGCCCGACGCTGGCCCAGAACATGGCTGCGTCGCACTTTGTGTACAATGTCATCAAGATGCTAGGGCCGATGGGCGTCCTCACCATCAAGTCCAACCAGAAGGACGCAATCATCTGCGCCGACAAGCTCTACCAGGAGGTAGTGGCAGCAACTGACGTCAAGGCACCTGCTCCTGCCGGCAAAGCTCCCGGGGGAGGAAAGAAGAAGAAGACTGGCAAGACCTCTGATAAGGGCTCCGGGAAGCGCACTTTAGAGTGTAGCACGCCTGTTGATGACATACCAGAGAGCTCAAGCGGGAAGAGCAAGAAAGCCAAGGCTTCTGCACCGGTGACCAAGCAAGTCTCTGCAAGGGAAGCTGGGACAAGTGGCACTTTCTCCATAGGTGCCACTCTCAATGACAAATAGGAAAGCGCGCTCGTTTCCTTCCTACGGGCGAATGTCGATGTGTTTGCTTGGCAAGCATCTGACATCCCCGGTGTTCCTAGGGAGGTAATTGAGCACCACCTTGCTATCTGCCCTCATGCGAGACCCGTCAAGCAGAAGGTCAGAAAGCAAGCCTTGGAGCAGCAAGAGTTTATTGTCGAAGAGATCAAGAAGTTGGAAGCAGCAGGCCTGGTCAGAGGGGTGCTACACCCCACGTGGTTAGCCAATCCAGTGGTAGTGCGCAAGGCGAATGGGAAGTGGAGGCTTTGTATAGACTTCACAGATATAAATAAAGCCTGTCCAAAGGACCCTTTCCCCTTGCCGCGCATTGACCAGATTGTAGACTCCACTGCCGGCTGTGAGTTACTCTCTTTTCTTGATGCCTATTCTGGATATCATCAGATCTTTATGGCCAAGGAAGATGAGGAGAAAACCACATTCATCACTCCATGTGGCACATACTGTTGTTTGCGTATGCCTTTTGGATTGAAGAGTGCCAGGGCAACATTTGCCAGAGCAGTTCAGATTGGTTTTGAGCCACAGTTGCACAGAAATGTGGAAGCCTACATGGATGACATTGTGGTCAAAACTAGAGACAAGTCAACACTGATCCAAGATTTGGAAGAAACATTGGCAAACTTGCGCAAACTCAACTTGAAGCTCAACCTCGAGAAGTGTGTGTTCGGTGTTCTGTCCAGCAAGCTTCTTGGGTTCTTTGTATCTCAGAGAGGGATTGAAGCCAACCCCGACAAGATCAAAGCAATTGAGTTGATTGAAGCACCAAGACATGTCAAGGATGTCAGGCATCTTGCCGGCTGCATTGCCGCCCTCAGCAGGTTCATTTCCAAATCGGCAGAGCGTGCCTTGCCGTTTTTCAAAATATTGAAAAAGGCAGGCCCAGTAACATGGGCTCCAGAAGCGATGGCCGCGATCCAAGATTTGAAGGAGTACCTGTCCTCTCCGCCAATCCTAGTTGTGCCTAGGCCGCGACCTCCTGGACGGTCCTGTTTTGGCACTGGCGCTGCTGCTTGAGGAGCACACGCGCGTCGGGCGGCGCGCGCCGGACGATCTGGCAGCTGGGCTCGCCATGGTCCGGCAAAGATGCGCCGCGGGAAGGCTCATGCGCCCGAGCATCGCGGTGGCGCCTGGCACCCTCGCTAGGTGGAGGAGGCGGACGCGGTGCATCATGCGCCACGTCCCCGACGTGAGATGGCGGAGGGTGGAGCGAGTGAGAGGGCGCTGGGGTGTCTCTGGCGGCGTTGACGAGCTCGGTGATGCGGCCGAGCCAGGCATCGTAGCCGGCGTCGGTGGTGCGGTAGCGCAGGAGCTCGTGCGCCATGAGCAGCGCGGCCTGCAGGGCTACCGTGTCGCGACAGGTGAGCGAAGAGGCCCTGGCGGTGTGGCCGTCTGCCTGCACGGACGGGTGGAGGGAGGAAGCCTGCTGCTCCCTCGCAGCAGGGTCGGTGGCGGCGCCGGCGGCGCGGCGTCGACGGTTGTCACGGGCGACCAGCTTCGTCTGGGCCACCCTGGCAGCCCTGCGCGCGTAGCGCCCTCGACGAGCGTCGGCCATGGCGGTGAGGCAGTGGGAAGAACTGAGCCACCCCCCTACCTAGCACACCAAATGTCAGAACCGGGGCTCCAGGGACCCAAAGGTTCGAACACTGGGACGAGCTAGTTCCTACCGATCCCACGGTGACCATGGCCAGGCTATGGCGAGGGCGCTAGCGCGGAGCACGATAGGGGACACGATGGTTACCCAGGTTCGGGCCACCTTGCGGTGTAAACCCTACTCCTGCTTGTGTTGGGATTGCTGTGGGCAAGAGAGTGCTCTCACGTACAAGGTAGAAGACGAAGGAATCGATCCCTACTACGATGGCAGCGCTGTCCCTTTTATAGCATCCTTGGTCCTCTTCCCCTGAAAATCTCGGCGGGAAGGGTTGCCATACTTGGCGGGTTTTGAAAGGGACAGGCGCCCAGGCTATCCTGACTAAAGTTGGTCTTCGCCTGCAAAAGCATGATCCATGACGCGCCAGTGGGCTCGGTGATGACCTCCGCCCTGCGCGCCTTGATGTCTTGGTCTTCTTTCAACAAACGGGCAGTCCTTGGGACTTGCTTTGGAGGGGGGCAGCTGGGGCTGCCCCTTTAGCACCAAAGAGAAAAGCCTCTTTGTCTGTGCCCGTTGGCGCTGTCTCTGCCGCCGTTCGTCGCCGAGCGCGTCACCCACGTCGTGGGCACAGGACAGCGCGGCTTGCGTCAGTCTCGGACGACCTCGGGCGGCCGCCTCGGGAGGCCACCTCGTGAGAGGGCCTCACGAGGCTTTTTGCTACTGCTGCTGCAGCTAAGTCTTGGTGGTTCGCTCCTTGAGGAGGGGTCCTCGTGAGGCTGGTGCCTCGCGAGGTGTCTTCGCTCTGTGGCGCCCTTAGGTGGGCCGCGTCTTGGGCCTCGCCAAGCGTCGCTTCCTGGGCCGCAGGCAGACGGGCGATGGTACCCTGGTTCCCAATGGCCCGATAGACATGTTGGAAGTCAGTGACGCCGTGTGTGCTCGATATTTAACCATGATGCTTGAAGGTCCAGCACGAACTTGGTTGAAGAATCTGCCTGCGAATTCCGTCAATACTTGGCAGGAGCTGAAGGAGTGCTTCATCAAGAACTTCCAAGGGACTTGCAAGCATCCAACTATGATTGTTGATTTGGAACATTGTGTCTAGAGGGATGATGAGTCGGCACATCATTGGGCACACCGGGTTGCTGAGATCGTTCACTCTTCTGATAGCATTACAGCTCAAACAGCTGTCCTCGTACTGGAAAGAAATTGTCGTTTCCAGCCCCTAGTCCGGAAACTTGGCCATTTGAAACGGAAGGTCGGGGAGATGAGTGATCTCATGGATGTCCCCACCAGATATGCCAAGTCATATAACACGAAAGATCCAACCTCCGACAATGAGAAATCTGGTAAGGGCAAGAAAAACGGTGGCAAGGGTCACCAGCATAATGGTAGTGGAAACAACAAAACAACAATCACAAGCGCAAGAATCCTGAGGGAAGTTCTGATTTCGTTGCCAATACCAATATTGGTTTTAAGAACCAGCGTCAGAGCGGCAATTCTAGGAAGCCCTTTTCTGGCAATCGTCCTCGTAATTATGAGGAAGCACTGAAAGGCTCGTGCCCAAAGCACACCGTGGACGGTAAGCCGGCCAAGCACTCCTGGGAAAGCTGCTTCATCATGCAGTAATTCAAAAACCGAGCCTTTCAGAATCACAACAATGGAGGTGGCAATAGTGGATACCCAGGAAATCCTGGAGCCGGCGGCTCAGGGGCCGGCTTTCACGGGGCTGGCTTGCAGAATAATTTCCCCGGTGCCGGGTTCCAGGGGTCAGGCGGCCAAGGTTCGGTATTCCATGGGGCTGGCAATGGCGGAGGCAACAACCAGCGCAACGACCAAGGAAATCAGAACCAAGGAGGTCAGTCCGGGTTCCAGAGTAATCTTAAGCAGTTGAACAACGGAAAATATCATGTTTTTACGACCAACACATGCAAACGTGACCGGAAGCTCCAGAGACGAGCCATCAACATAGTTAAGCAGGCAGTTCCTAAGTATTTGAACTGGTCAGAACAACCTGTCACTTGGAGTCGTGCGGATCACCCTCCACGGATTGATAACCCCGGGGGTCTTGCTTTAGTGGTAGCTCCTCAAGTCGGCGGCTATAAGTTAACCAAGGTACTCATGGATGGAGGAAGCAGCATCAATATAGTATATTATGATACCTTCAAGCGGATGAACCTATCGGAGAAGAAGTTGACACCATCGTCTATAGTTTTCCACGATATTGTCCCTGGCAAGTCGGCTTACCCTATTGGCAGAATTTCTCTGGAAGTGGCCTTTGGCACTGAGTTCAACTATCGCTCTAAGTTTCTGACATTTGAGGTGGTCAAAATCAAAGTCCATATAATGCCCTCTTTGGCAGGCCGGCTTTGCATGGTTCAAGGCACGTCCATGTTATGTTTATCTGAAGCTAAAAATGCTTGGGCCTAAGGGAACCATCACAGTCAATGGTGACCGAAAGATTGCACTTGAATGTGAGGAAGGAGATGCAGCATATGCCGAGTCTGTCTGCGCAGCTGAGGAGTTAAAATTTTATAAAGATAACGTCGATCCTACAGATATGACTTCTCTCAAGAAGCCCACAACTGAGACTGATCCTTTGCTCAAGTTCAAGTCTGCCCGGGACACCAAGCAAGTTAATTTTACCCCTGGTGACTCATCCCAGCAGTTCACTATTGGGGCGAAGAAATATCTCCCAGAGTTGCTGAAGTGATGACAGTAATATCTCCCAGCAGGAACACCCTATCACTGTCGTCAGTTCAGCACCTCTGGGAGATATTATCCAGAACAGAGAAGCTACATGCCGGGTTGCAAAGTGGGCTATCGAGCTTGGTCCACATCATCTGAAGTACGTGCGGCGGACCGCCATCAAGTCCCAAGCTTTGGTGGACTTCATCAATGACTGGACTGAATTGCAAGCCCCCGAAGAGAAGCCGGACACTAAATACTGGACGATACACTTTGATGGATCCAGACAGTTGGAAGGCTCGGGGGGTGGAGTTGTGATAACTTCCCCATGAGGTGATAAATTTTGTTATGTTTTGAGACTCATGTTTTCTTGTACTAACAATGCAACAGAATATGAGGTTTTGCTCCATGGGCTTCCTATGGCTAAGGAGATGAACCTCAGCCAGGTCAGGTGCTTGGGCGACTCAGACCTAGTTGCTCAGCAAGTTTCTGGAACTTGGGATTCCAAAGATCCCCTTATGGTGGTTTACAGGCATGCTGTTACAGTCATAGCCGATCACTTCAAGGGATACCAGGTTGATCATATTGATCGCCGGCTAAACGAGGCAGCAGAAGCGCTGTCTCGTTTAGGGTCTCAGTGCAAGCCTATTCCACCAAATGTTTCTCTGGATGTTCAACATAATCCATCAGTCAAGTTACCGATGGAGGAAGACATTGCTTTTCCTGACCCAGAAGCAGTACTGGTGGCCCCTGTTCATGCTACACCAGACTAGACAGTACCTTATCTGGCATATCTTACCCGTGGCGAGCTCCCTAAAGAGAAAATCATCGCCCGATAGATTATCCGACGGTCTAAGTCCTTTTCCATCGTCAATAATGAGTTATATAGGAGACATATTACAGGCGTTTTCCAACGTTGTGTTTCTCCTGAAGAAGGCCGTGAAATTGTAACACCCCAAAAATTGGGATATCAATTTTTGTGTTGTTATTCTATTCCAAGCTTTCTTTTTTCAAAATAGTTTGCTGGATGATCAGATGAATCCAGGCAATTTTCAACCCTTCAAAACCTTGCCCATGTCTTTGATGCTGGTCAAGACCTATCTGCATCACCCAAAATCCCATCAGAACCCTAACTCCAATATTGGGAATTTTAACCCTACCTGGGTGATTACAAAGGAGCCATCATTTCCTTGGCTTTGTTGATCCTCCAAAAATTCCCAGAGTTCTTCCTACACTTTTAAACCCTGGATGTGCAAAAATATTGCCAAGTCATATGCAATATTTTTCATCTGGGATTAATTTCTTTTCCTACCTTTTTGAGGAATTAAATCCAGAAGGATAGTTAGAAATCTCTAAATTTCATGAAAATTTGTGGAGATGATCTTTGTAACTATCTCAAGCTCTGGTAAAAATATTGGCCAAATTTAATAAAGGAAAATTCCCTTTTTCCTTGACAAGGCCAATATTGCCTCTCTGCCACTTTCCAAACGAACTACCATTTTGGTAGCCAGGAAAATTCCCAAGTAATTTGTGGAGCTTCTCCTGGATATATCTTCACCATTTCCTTCCAAACCCCATGTTCCATAGTTCAAAATTTGAGCACATGATCCAATGCAAGTTTCTGCCTTGTCTGAAACTTTGTGAAGGAAGTGCTTGATTCCTTGATCCAATTGAGCTGAAAGTTTGCAGGGTAGTGCATATTGATATATTACTACTGTAGACCAAAAACTAGCTCAATTCATGTATCCAATCTTTTTCTATGATTTTCTCAAGTTTCTGTTCAGATTTCATCCGTGTGAAGGAAGTGCTATTTATATTTGCTTGATTGCCCTCAAACTTTTTGAGAACTCTTTCACATCTAAATTATTGCCACATGCCAAAATTCAGCTCTCTTTGCCTAGCCATTTTTCCTCAGCTTTGTTTCCTATATTTCTGTCCAGTGGGAGGCATTGTGAAGGAAGTACCATTTTTTTCACCCAAATGGTATGAAATTTTTACAGTGCCTTCATATGCTCAAATAATTTGTCTCCACCAAATTTGGGACATTTCCATCTAGCCATTTTTCCCCAGCACCCTCATTTGCATTTCTGGCTAGTTGGGCACTTTGCACAGGAAGTACCAGCTAGCCTCATCTTTTCCGGCTGAGATTTTGGCACAATGATCACCTTAGTAGATGACCATTCTCCTGCAAATCCCAGGCCTAATGGAGCTGTGCACTGCCTAATCCTTCCATCAAACACTTTGCTATTGTTTAGGCTTTGGGCATCCTGTGGTCACATCGTGGGCCATGGGAATCGTTTCTTTGCGCCGAGCAGCTACTGGGGGAGTGCCTTACACGCCAGACATACCTGGGCCGGCCAGTGCGCGTGGGAACACTGTGGGCACATGGTGACCACGCGTAGAGCGCGTGCGTTGCCTACAAACCACGTGCACAGCGCACTGGACCCGCGGGAGGTCCCTCCATGGCCGCCCAGCTCGCCACCGAGTGCCACGCCCTCACCCGCGTCGCCTGTGCCCCTGTGCTCCATGTCCCGTAGCTCTTGGCCGCGTGTGTCGGCACCGCGTCCGTCGCCGGAGTGCCGACACGTTGCTGCACCGCGTGGCCAGCTCCCCTCCCTTCCCGGGCCTTCCCCGTGGCCTTTTTAGGCGTGCTCCCGAGCTCCTCCTCGCCAACTCAGCCTTCCCCAAGCCTCGGAGCTCCCCATTCCCCGCCATTGCCAGAGATGGCCATAGCCGATCCCCTCGGCCCCCACTGCTCCTGGTCTTCCCCCTCCCTCTCCTCTGTGCCCTTAAGCTCCCCTGGGCATTCGCGCGCCGCCGCCGCCCTCCTCTCCGGCGGAGTAGCCCTGTCGACGCGGCCCTCCCCATCGTAGCATTCGGCCACTGCGGCCTCCCCATGGCCCAGGCACTGTGGGCCACCTCGAGCAGGCTCGCGGCCACCCACGGGCGCGGTGTGGGCTGGCGGAGCCTGTGCGCGCAACGGCCGTCCCCCTCAGGCGGCTAGGCGACGGCCAGGCCGGCGGCCGAGGCCCTCCCCTGCCTCTCTGTCGCGGTGAAGAAGAAAGCCAGGGAAGAGGAGAGAGAGTAGGCGTGGGCCCCTCTTGTCATCCCCTCAGCGCTGACCTGGCGGGCCCGGTGACTGGATTAAGTGGATACGTATTTTGCGAAATACGTTTTCTGCAAAGGGAAGTGTACTCTGCTGCAGCCTCGCCCGAAATGCGCTTTGTCCGTGCGGAAGCATATTCTGCGAAAATACGCCTTCAGTTCTAGCCGGCCGCCGAAACCACTACTTTGTGAATGTTCGCCAGTTAAGGACTAAAACGGATAGATTTTTGTCTGTTTATCGCTTAACGAACGAACAGGCATTTCTCCGCGACCGTAACTCCGATTGTGGTGAATCCAATGCCCACCTTTACAGTTCATCGAGCCCGTTTCGATGGTGTCATTTTCATTATGTTGTCACATATTGAAAATACCATCTTTGCCCTTCCTCGAATCCAGGCCTCTCCCGGGAGCACCGGTTCCGACGACTCCTTTCCAATGGATCGTCGCACTTTCACCCGGTGTATTCGTCCACCCCAAGGCAAGCCAACCTCTTATCATGAGCACCGGACTTGCATGTTGACTTTGCTTGAACCCGGTGCGTGTGTGGCTGTAGTATATTCATATGATGTTTCTGCTTGCAAATGTGGTATATGTATTGCTTGCCAAGTCATGCTATAAACAGATTTCATACTAGCTTTTGCCATGTTAACAATAATGTTTTTATTGATAATATCATGCTATTACTGTGTTTGTATCTTGTATCATGTCAGTCAATCCTGTTGTGATCATGTCATACCATTGCCATGCTACATATGTCATATATGTTATTCACTTCATAAGTTTGGTAAACATGGTTATTAATTTATTTATGATATTCATACTTATAATCTTGATGATGTGATTAAATGATGGAGATGACAAGAACATGTATTAATAACAACAACCACCTCCATCGGCTGGATCGTGTCATAGTGCCACCGAATCGAGCTCACCAGTGCAGCCACACTTGCCTGGATGGGGAGGCCCTAATTCGGTCTATTGTCATGCCTCTCGCCAGTACCTCCAACCAGGGAAGGTTATGTGCGTGTGCTACCCTGGCCCGGTGGGCGGCAATAACCTTGTGTACCCGGTTTTGGTATTGAGCTTAGGTCCCCGTTTGGGACAATTTTGTTTGGCCACGACGGTGGCGGCGACATAGGTGTTGGATGTCACGAGTTGGTATCGGGGTCACCCAGGACATAGCCCAAAGGGGAGTTTGTTGGAGTGGCCGGGAGAGTGTCGTGCAATAGATTGGTTTTGTCGGAATGTCATTGGTCCACCCGAATGGGAGTACGAGGCCATGAGTTCCGTGGTGTGGGTACAGTGTACTAACCTCTGCAGATTGTATAATCTATCGATTGCCGCATCCTCGGTTATGGACACAGTTCGTACTAGGTCACACTATCTGGTCTCTGTTGACATGGAGGATAAACCTGATATAATAAACTTGTTAAAGAATGTGCTATAAAGTAAGTGGTGACTTGGACTATGAGATAGTCGCGAGAAGTCATGAAGTTGTTTTGGACATGATCACGAGATGAGATCTCGGTGAGTCATGAGCTAGCCCAGAGGGGCAGTGGCAGTGAAACTGGTAAACGAACAACATATTGCTTTAACTCGCCATGGGAGGTAATGGTAATTTACTTTCCAGCATAGTATCATGCATGTCTTGTAGATACAACTATGCCATGCCATGATATGCCTTGTTATTCCATGATATGCCATGATATGTTAAGGCCTTGTTGATCCATGTTTTATGATAAGATCATGCCATGCCATGAGTTGCCATATTTGATCCATGTTCATTTTAATACCATGCCATGTTTAAGTTGTCATCATGAGATAAAGCTATGTATGAGCATAGGGCTTGCTTTGTCATCTGCTTGTTTGGATGCTATGTATTTGGTTGTCTTGCGAGTACATTCAAAGTACTCACCTGGCCTTGCACGTGGGCAGATTGCAGGAGAAGACTTGTCGTGCTAGACCGTAACCATGCCAGTCCTGTGAGTTGTGGAGCCCAGCCAGAGACGACATGGCGTTAAACCAAGATTTCTGCCGCCATTTAGATAACCTTGGAGTTATGCAATCCATTGTATTCCTCAGCGATGTAATACTCTATTTCATGTAAATGAAATATATTTTGTGCTTGGAATGATGTACCATGTACCTGTCATGCGTCAGGTGTTATCCTGGGCTGACGTGCGAAGGCCCCCTGCTCCATGCGGATCGGGGTGCCACAGGAGATGGTATCAGATCCAGGCTGGCGATAGGTTACCCTAGCATATAATCACTGCTATCATATATCCGTAATGATCCCAATAGGTTTGACCCAACCCTGGCGTCCGACAAGGCCACTGTTGAACAACAGGTGGCACAGTCGGAACTGACGTGTCCCTACCCAGTTGCCCCCTCCCACCTAGTTTTCTGGGATTGGACGGCGACCCTATCTTTTTGTCGTCAGTATTGGCATATCCTTTCTCCTGTAGGGAAGGATTCACGCCGTACTGGTGTGTCCCCGCCTAGTTGCCTATAAAACCCCCACTTGCTAGCTACGACCCCAGCTCAGTAAGTCATATCCCTGCAAGAACCCTAGCTAGTAGCCTAGATCAGAAGCCATGGCGAGTCTTCCCAGGGAAGCCACTTTTCATAGCCGCACTTCCGCAGCCGGCCATGTTGGCTTTCCGCCCCTGCTTTCAGATATGCTCACCCAAGCCCTTGATTGCAGCACTAGTCCCGAGTACCTGGTGTTCCAATCGGAACCTGTCCCTCATCTTCATCGGTACCAGGCAAGGGTGCAGATCTGCCCAGGTCCAGCAGAGGATGGGTAGCCCTTGATTTTTCTGGGCAGACCCATGCCCACTCCGCACGCCTCCGATCTCAGTTTCCGTGTGTAGCAGAGATGCGGGAGTTCCGTTATTTCCCCTCTGCGTCAAGTACCGGATGGGA
This sequence comes from Elymus sibiricus, assembly GCA_039707655.1. Taxonomy (NCBI): domain Eukaryota; kingdom Viridiplantae; phylum Streptophyta; class Magnoliopsida; order Poales; family Poaceae; genus Elymus; species Elymus sibiricus. Next base: position 205,632,336 of record CM077666.1, on the reverse strand, counting down.
GTTCTCCCACGCTGTCCAAGATGATGACTCAGCGATAGCCCGCCTGGTTCAGTTCATCACTGCCCAGGGAATGATGATCGGTAGCATTCTGGGAGAGTTCAAAGCTATCGACCGAGATGCTACCCGGGTTGTCACGGAAGCATACCGCGAGGCCCGTCAAGCTGCATCCCAGATCGCAGGCCCCATGCCACCCAGCCCAGTGCTCTCTTCTCAGCCTGTGCCTTGGTTGAAGCCAGGTACCACCAACCTCTGCTCCATCGACAGGAGAGTTTGTCGTCTCCGCAAGTTCATGCCCGCTTCATCCGCAACCTCAGCGGTTGAGCCCCAACAGATAGAGGTGCCCGACGATGAGGATGGAGATTGGCTTAGCCTGCGTCCGCCAGGTGAGCCCCAGCAAGACTAGACCTATGTGACCCCAATCGCGTAGTCAGGCGATGCTGCGAGTATGCCTAGTCTGTCTGTTCATCCTCATTAGGAGGATAGAGCCATGTATCCCGGAGTGAGTTGTTGCTTTTTGATGTGTAGTAGGGTTGTGCTTTGTTGTGTGCATGTACTGGTTGTAACCGGTGTGTTGTGGTAATGTATGCTCCTTTGCGTTGTGGTTCATCTGCCTCTCTGTTAAGTAGAAATATTTGACAGAGTTAGCAGTGAACTTCTAATAAGATTTTAGTGGTAGAACACATACACCTACAACTTTGGACTCGTCTTGAGTCCCTAATAAATGCGAGCTGGTGTAGGTATATGTATGCCAGGAGTACATATACCCCCTGGCATTAAAACACCTTAGTGCATTTTGCTTAATGTGCTTTCCTTCACGTGTAATTTTGCATATGTATCGTTTTAGAATATACTGCATAATGCACGCATACATGGTTCACCCCGAGTACGATTGAGCAGTACCCGAGGGAATGCAAAGTCGCTTTCCTACCATTTTCTGTGCATACTTAGTGTGCCAGATCTCCAGATCCAGAGCATCATAGAGGCAGTTCCTCCTGGCAATTCTTCGTCCCTAATCTTTTTCCAGAGCTCCTGTTTGCATTTCCAGAGGAACACTGCCATCTTTATTTCACAAAAATCAGTACAACTACCCCCTTACAGACTCGACCCAACTCTTCTACGATGCCTACCCTTCGTGGAGCTATCCGCGAAGTTTCTCCTCCGTGGAACCAGCAGCGGGATTCTAGTGCCGGTGAAGCCACCTCTTCTGCACTCCACAATTCTCCGGAACCAATGGCGCCGCCGTCACTATCTGGCGTGACGCCGGACAAGCAAGCATGGCGGAGGACCAGCCACCACACCATCACCATCAGCCCCTCCAGCTGCCGCACCCTGATCCTCGTCGTCGCGAGCCCACTCCTGCAAGATGAGTTGCAGTAGGCAGAGCGACGAACCGATCAGTATGGCCAGTAGCGCGGTGAGGAACCACCGTAGCCCCACCAAGAACACGGCCTCGCCGAAGGACCTCGGCTCGATATCATCCAAACCGAAGAGATGGAAGAGCGGCATGGTGTGAGTTGGGGAGAAACGCGCTGCCGTCTTTTATAGCCCTAGATAGGTGTACGGTGAGCGAGGTCCAGGAGAACCGCGCGTCGCTCGGTCACCGGCGTCTCGGAGGCGAATCCGCGAGCAGTGCCGACAAGGCAATGGCTCGCGACATGAGTGCTCTTTGTCTTGGCACCGTGCACGCCGCGCACTACGACAACTAGGGTACTCAGTGCCCTAGGGGCTAGATGAGCGCTGTGTCAAGCCGCACATGGAGCAGCAGTGAGGAAGAAGCTGAGAGCTGGAGGTAGAAGAAGGAGGCTGCCAATGGGCCTCAGGCCCACCTGTCAGTAGGAGAAAGCACTGTTCATTGGGGTGCCTCCAGCATTTTTGGAATTTGATCCAAAATGATCCTAGCAGTGGATATAGCCTCGCTTTACCCGTGTCTCTCCCTGGGTGTATCAATTATCGATACCCCAACTCAGTTGTATCCGACCGAAGGGTTAGCAGCTAACCCAGAGGTTTTTCTCAGGAGTAGAAACCATCTTGTTTTAACCCTAGGAATCTCGAGGACGAGATTCTCTTAAGGGGGGAAGGTTTGTAACACCCCAAAAATTGGGTTATCAATTTTTGTGCTATTATTCTTTTCCGAGCTTTGTTTTTTCAAAATCTTTCTCCAGAGTTTGTTGGATGATCAGATGAATCCAGGCAATTTTCAACCCTTCAGAACCTTGCCCATGTCTTTGATGCTGGTCAAGACCTATCTGCATCACCCAAAATCCCATCAGAACCCTAATTCCAATATTGGGAATTTTAACCCTGCCTGGGTGATTACAAAGGATCCATCATTTCCTTGGCTCTGTTGATCCTCCAAATATTCCCAGAGTTCTTCCTACACTTTTAAACCCTGGATGTGCAAAAATATTGCCAAGTCATATGCAATATTTTTCATCTGGGATTAATTTCTTTTCCTGCCTTTTTGAGGAATTAAATCCAGAAGGATAGTTAGACATCTCTAAATTTCATGAAAATTTGTGGAGATGATCTTTGTAACTATCTCAAGCTCTTGTAAAAATATTGGCCAAATTTAATAAAGGAAAATTCCCTTTTCCTTGACAAGGCCAATATTGCCTCTCTGCCACTTTCCAAAGGAACTACCATTTTGGTAGCCAGGAAAATTCCCAATTAATTTGTGGAGCTTCTCCTGGATATATCTTCACCATTTCCATCCAAACCCCATGTTCCATAGTTCAAAATTTGAGCACATGATCCAATAAAAGTTTCTACCTTGTCTGAAACTTTGTGAAGGAAGTGCTTGATTCCTTGATCCAATTGAGCTGAAATTTTGCAGGGTAGTGCATATTAATATATTACTAATGCCAACCAAAAATTAGCTCACTTCATCTATCCAATCTTTTTCTCTGATTTTCTCAAATTTCTGTTCAGATTTCATCTGTGTGAAGGAAGTGCTATTTATATTTCTTGATTGCCCCCAAACTTTTTGAGCACTCTTTCACATCCAAATTACTGCCACATGCCAAAATTCAGCTCTATTTGCCTAGCCATTTTTCCTCAGCTTTTTTTCCTAAGTTTCTATCCAGTGGGAAGCATTGTGAAGGAAGTACCATTTTTATTCACCCAAATGGTATAAATTTTTTACAATGCCTTCATATGCTCAAATAATTGGTCTCCACCAAATTTGGGACATTTCCATCTAGCCATTTTTTCCCAGCACCCTCATTTGCATTTCTGGCCAGTTGGGCACTTTGCACAGGAAGTACCAGCTAGCCTCATCTTTTTGGGCTGAGATTTTGGCACAATGATCACCTTAGTAGATGACCACTGTCCTGCAAATCCCAGGCCTAATGGAGCTGTGCATTGCCTAATCCTTCCATCAAACACTTTGTTGTTGTTTTGGCTTTGGGCATCCTGTGGTCACATCGTGGGCCATGGGAATCATTTCTTTGCACCGAGCAGGTACTGGGGGAGTGCCTTACTCGCCAGACATACCTGGGCCGGCCAGTGCATGTGGGCACACTGTGGGCACGCGGTGACCATGCGTAGAGCGCGTGCGTTGCCTGCAAACCATGTGCACAGCGCACTGGACCCACTGAGTGCCACGCCCTCGCCCGCGTCACCTGTGCCCCTGTGCTCCTTGTCCCGTAGCTCTTGGCCGCGTGTCCCAGCACCGCGTCCGTCACCGGAGTGCCGACACGTTGCCGCACCGCGTGGCCAGCTCCCCTCCCTTCCCGAGCCTTCTCCGTGGCCTTTTTAGGCGTGCTCTCGAGCTCCTCCTCGCCAACTCAGCCTTCCCCGAGCCTCGGAGCTCCCCGTTCCCCACCATTGCTGGAGATGGCCGTAGTCGATCCCCTCGGCCCCCACCGCTCCAGGTCTTCCCCCTCTCTCTCCTCTGTGCCCTTGAGCTCCCCTGGGCGTTCGTGCGCCGCTGCCGCCCTCCTCTCCGGCCGAGTAGCCCCGCTGACATGGCCCTCCCCATCGCAGCATTCGATTGCCGCGGCTTCCCGGCCCAGGCGCTATGGGCCACCTCGAGCAGGCCCGCGGCCACCCACGGGTGCGGCATGGGCTGGTGGAGCCCATGCGCGCGACGGCCGGCCCCCTCAGGCGGCTAGGCGACGGCCAGGCCGGTGGCAGAGGCCCTCCCCTGCCTCTCTGTCGCGGTGAAGAAGAAAGCCAGGGAGGAGGAGAGAGAGTAGGCATGGGCCCCGCTTGTCATCCCCTCAGCGCTGACCTGGCGGGCCCGGTGACTGGATTAAGTGGATACGTATTTTGCGAAATACGTTTTCTGCAAAGGGAAGTGTACTCTGCCGCAGCCTCGCCCGAAATGCGCTTTGTCCGTGCGGAAGCATATTCTGCGAAAATACGCCTTCAGTTCTAGCCGGCCGCCGAAACCACTACTTTGTGAATGTTCGCCAGTTAAGGACTAAAACGGATAGATTTTTGTCTGTTTATCGCTTAACGAACGAACATGCATTTCTCCGCGACCGTAACTCCGATTGTGGTGAATCCAATGCCCACCTTTACAGTTCATCGAGCCCGTTTCGATGGTGTCATTTTCATTATGTTATCACATATTGAAAATACCATCTTTGCCCTTCCTCGAATCCAGGCCTCTCCAGGGAGCACCGGTTCCGACGTCTCGTTTCTAGTGGATCGTCGCACTTTCACCCGGTGTATTCGTCCACCCCAAGGCAAGCCAACCTCTTATCATGAGCACCGGACTTGCATGTTGACTTTGCTTGAACCCTCTGCGTGTGCAGCTGCAGTATATTCATATGATGTTTCTGTCTGCAAATGTGGTATATGTATTGCTTGCCAAGTCATGCTATAAACAGATTTCATACTAGCTTTTGCCATGTTAACAATAATGTTTTTATTGATAATATCATGCTATTACTGTGTCTATATCTTGTATCATGTCAGTCAATGCTGTTGTGATCCTGTCATAGCATTGCCATGCTACATATGTCATATATGCTATTCACTTCATAAGTTTGGTAAACATGGTTATTAATTCATTTATGATATTCATACTTATAATCTTGATGATGTGATTAACTGATGGAGATGACAAGAACATGTATTAATAACAACAACCACCTCCATCGACTGGATCGTGTCATAGTGCCACTGAATCGAGCTCACCAGTGCAGCCACACTTGCCTGGATGGGGAGGCCCTAATTCGGTCTATTGTCAAGCCTCTCGCCGGTACCTCCAACCAGGGAAGGTTATGTGCGTGTGCTACCCTGGTCCGGTGCGCGGCTAAAACCTTGTGTACCCGGTTTTGGTATTGAGCTCAGGTCCCCGTTTGGGACAGATTTGTTTGGCCATGACGGTGGTGGCCACATAGGTGGCGGATGTCACGAGTTGGCATCGGGGTCACCCGGGACATGGCCCAAAGGGGAGTTTGTTGGAGTGGCCGGGAGAGTGTCATGCAATAGATTGGTTTTGTCGGAATGTCATTGGTCCACCCGAATGGGAGTACGAGGCCATGAGTTCCATGGTGTGGGTACAGTGTACTGACCTCTGCAGAGTGTATAATCTATCGATAGCCGCGTCCTTGGTTATGGACACAGTTCGTACTAGGTCACACTATCTTGTCTCTGTCGACATGGAGGATAAACCTGATATAATAAATTTGTTAAAGAATGTGCTATAAAGTAAGTGGTGACTTGGACTATGAGATAGTCGCGAGAAGTCACGATGTTGTTTTGGACATGATCACGAGATGAGATCTCGGTGAGTCATGAGCTAGCCCAGAGGGGCAGTGGCAGTGAAACTCGTAAACGAACAACATATTGCTTTAACTCGCCATGGGAGGTAATGGTAATTTACTTTCTAGCATAGTATCATGCATGTCTTGTAGATACAACTATGCCATGCCATGATATGCCTTGTTATTCCATGATATGCCATGATATGTTAAAGCCTTGTTGATCCATGTTTTATGATAAGATCATGCCATGCCATGAATTGCCATGTTTGATCCATGTTCATTTTAATACCATGCCATGTTTAAGTTGTCATCATGAGATAAAGCTATGTATGAGCATAGGGCTTGCTTTGTCATCTGCTTGTTTGGATGCTATGTATTTGGTTGTCTTGCGAGTAGATTCAAAGTACTCACCTAGCCTTGCACGTGGCCAGATTGCAGGAGAAGACTTGTCATGCTAGACCGTAGCCATGCTAGTCCTGTGAGTTGTGGAGCCCAGCCAGAGACGACGTGCCGTTAAACCAAGACTTCCGCCGCCATTTAGATAACCTTAGAGTTATGCAATCCATTGTATCCCTCAGCGATGTAATACTCTATTTCATGTAAATGAAATATATTTTGTGCTTGGAATGCTGTACCATGTACCTGTCGTGCATCAGGTGTTATCCTGGGCTGACGTGCGAAGGCCCCCTGCTCCATGCGGATCGGGGTGCCACAGAAATCCTCAATGAGATCCACTTTGGCGATTGTGGACATCATGCAAGTTCCAGATCCTTGGTGGCAAAGGCTTTTTGGCATGGTTTTTACTGGCTCACCACTCACGTAGATGCAGAAGACATCGTTCGCAAGTGTGATGGATGCCAGAAGTACGCACGTCAAGCTCATGTGCTGGCTCAGGAGCTCCAGATGATCCCCATTACTTGGCCGTTCGTAGTCTGGGGGCTCGATATGGTCAGACCTTTCAAATGATCCAAGTGCAAATACTCACTTATTGGTCGCAGTTGACAAGTTTACAAAGTGAGTTGAAGCTGCACCAGTCAGTAATTGTGATGCCGCCACAGCAGTCAAGTTTTTGAAGAAGTTAATCTATCACTTCGGGGTACCCGCATAGCATCATTACTGACAATGGCACCAATCTGTCCAAAGGTGCTATGAAGCAGTTCTGTCAGCGGGAACATATCTGGCTTGACTTGGCGTCGATCGCGCATCCTCAGTCCAACGAACAGGCGGAGCGTGCTAATCAGGAGTTGCTACGCGGGATCAAACCAAGACTCATGGTGCCCCTTGAACGCTCCCCGGGTTGCTGGGTGGAAGAACTTCCAGCAGTATTATGGAGCATACGGACTACTCCCAACAGGTCAACAGGCTATACACCGTTTTTCCTCGTCTATGGTGCAGAAGCCGTACTACCAAGCGATATCCGCCATGACTCTCCCAGAGTTACAACTTACATTGAAGGTGACACTGAGATAGCTCGCCAGAACTCTCTTAATGCTCTGGAAGAAGAATGCGATCTTGCAGCTTCAAGATCAGCGATATACCAATAAGACCTACGACGCTATCATAGCCGTAGAGTCCGAAGTTGTGCCTTTCAGGAGGGTGACCTAGTGCTCGGTCTGATACAAGACCAAACGGGGATGCATAAGCTCTCCCCTCCTTGGGAAGGGCCCTTCGTCATCAGCAAGAATCAAAACAACGGGTTATATTACCTCATTGATATACGTGAAGCAAATAAATCACGTACCTCTGAAGAAGTGAGCAGCAAGCCTTGCATCAGTGTATAAAACATGGGTATTTTATACCCTGACTTATGCACAGGAAGTGGTAGCGGCCTCGATGGCCAGGGCTTGCCGGAGATAACCAACGTCAAGATCAAGATTCAAGGCCTAGTTACGAAGACACTAGGAAGAATATCAAGACAAGACATCAAGAAACCCCTGACTAATGCTAAGGATGTAGGTGGTACTTGCCGGCAAGGCTCATGCCGGCAAGGTGAAGGCCCGACAAGCTCCGTGCCGGCAAGCCCTCTGTCGGTGTACTAAAGTTTGGGTCTTTTAGTACCCCATACTTGTGCACGGACGGTTGTAGCCATACCGGCGGCAAGACCTGCCGGAGAACAGCTGGAAACATATACCAAGGATATCAAGAAGGCATTCAAGCCGATGATCAAAGACAGAAGACCAAAGGCTGGCTTCCTGGCAAGACCTTGCCAGGAAGGCTCGCGAAGGCCCGGCAAGACTTCGCACCCGGCAAGATCTTGCACCCGGCAAGATCCCACCGTACTGCCACCGCTCCAGCGCAGCGACCAGTCCGTCGTTTAGGGCTTGTCCTCCGGGTTGCGTGTCGTGGCAATGACCGCGGATGGGGTTAAGTGGTGCTGATGGGACGGGTCCTTTTTCCGTCCCCAAGAAAGTTAGGGACACCTAAGGAGAGCATTAAATGCGTTTTGTCCTAACTCGTCAGAGATAATCATGTAACACTGTAGCAACTTTACACCTCTTGTACTCCTGTCTGCCACTGTTGGTGACCCCTTGGACGTATAAAAGGAGGCCCAAGGCGGAGCTACAGAGGAGGAGGACCTTCTGGCCCATTCTGCATGCGTAGCTGCTTCTTGAACGTACTGTTCATCGCAAGCGCTCCGTGTACTTGAGCTTAAGAACATCCACAATAAACAACTGTAGGAGTAGGGTTTTACGCTTCTCAGCGGCCCGAACATGGGTAAAGATCCCTGCGTTGATCGTTGGATCCGCTCTTTGTGTAAATCTTTTCCCCCTGCCGAACCGTAAAGGGATCCTCTCGATACCATAGGTGTCGTACGCCGACATCTTTGGCGCGCCAGGTAGGGGGAGAGGTTGCGTGAACCCGATCTAGCGGTCAGTGCGCTAGTTCTTGATCACTTTCATCGCCATGGCTCCCAAGAAGAAGGGTGCGACAGCGGTGGATCCATCCGCGTCCGGCCTACCCGTACCTACACAGACGGGCGACGGCGTGGGCGCTGGTGGAGGAGGTGCAGGTCTTGAGCCTCCACGACGTTCTGGCGACCAGAGCCAGGCGAGCGGCGTCGTTCGCAACGGCGCTGCTGGGTCTAAGGACGGAGCAGTGCTACCTACGGGTGGCGCAGCGAACTCCAAGGACGGGACGGCGCCTTCCAAGACACCCACGCCGGCGCACGCGCCGCGGCCTTCTCAGGTTGCACGCGACGGGCAGCGCCACGACGTTGGTGGTTCCAGGCGCTCCCATGGGAAAACCCCTGCGCATCACTCCCAAGATGTGCGGGGCCAGGATCCACGCCAACATGCCGGCGGAAGCAGGGCGCGATCGCAGGGCCGTGACGGAGCTCCTTCTAACTCAGTTAAGAGTCAGAGCACCTCACGTTCTTCGTATCTTTTGCCACCGCGTACACCGGCAGAAGCGTTGGCGCGAGCTCAGCTGCTCCTAGACTTCCCTCCCGCTGCGGAGTAGCTAGATGAATGGAGATCTGCTATCCAAAGCCTCATCGGCTTGGGTAACGATGACAGGCCGCAGCAGGCGGAGCCTTCGTGGCGGCAGTCCACTGAGCCGGTGCGTGCTGGTGGCGAGAAGACCGGAGGCGGTACGACTACGATGCGCTCCCCTCCGTTACATCAGCAGCGATCGCTAACTCGGCGGATTGACTCCCGTGATGACGATTCCACGGCGTCGTCTGATCCGCGGGTTCGCCGCGATCAACGTCAAGTTCTTCGGGAACGGCACAAGGAGGACGCTCGAACTACCATCGAGCGGCGGCGGGAAGCGCGCTGTCAATCCGATAGGCGCGCGGGACCCACTGTTGACGAGCCTGCGCCGGGGTATTCTGGTAACTTGCCCTACGAGGTGGGTTGTCCAGCTTTTACTCGTGAGCTGCGGCGAGTCCAGTGGCCCAACTCCCGAACTTTCAAGCCGGAGGTGCCGGAGAAATACGACGGCAAGACCCACCCGTCAGAGTTCTTGAGCGTCTAGACCATTGCGGTGCACGCTGCCGGAGCTCGAGACGACAAGATATTCGCCAACTACTTCCCGTTGGTGCTTAAGCCCAACGTCAGGTCGTGGTTGATGCATCTGCCGGAGAATTCCATTTCCTCCTGGGCAGACTTGTGTCATGAGTTCGTTGGCGCCTTTACTGGAGGCCACCAGGCTCCTGGCCAGGAGAGCGATCTACACCTCATCACCCAGAAAGAAGGCGAAACCTTGCGCAAGTACATATAGAGATTCAGCCGTATTCAACACAACATCCCAGACGTTCATCCTGCCGCTGTTATCAGCGCATTTCATCAGAACATGAGCAACCGCAAGATGCGGGAAGAGCTGGCGATGAACAAAGTCAAGGATGTCGCCGAGCTCTATGCTCTGGCTGACAGATGTGCTCGGGCCGAAGAGGGAAGGAGATTCCCCGGCGAGGACGCTGGCGCGGAACTCGACTCTGAAGCCGAAGATGCCACCGCCTCGGCGAAGAAAGGCCGACGGCGGAACAGGAAGCGCAAGGGCAAGGCCGTGCTTGCCGTCGAGGGATCCGGCAACACCGGCACCGCCAAGAAGGTCAAGACTGATGGCCCCAGCAAGGAGGTTGCCGCGTGTGCCGCATGTCAGGCCTTGGCGGCTGCCGACAAGCCGGAGAGCTCCGACAAGCACTACTGCAAGATCCATCGCACCAAGGGTCACGATCTCCAGAACTGCCGGCAAGTTGAGCATCTTGTCGAGAAGCAGAAAGCCGAGTATGAGACGCAAGACAAGGAGAAGACCCAGGATGGCACTGAGGGATCTGGCAAGAAGCGCGGTGGACGAGGAGGTCGCCGCGGCAAGGCCAAGCAACAGAAGGAGAGGCCCGCTCGAGGCCGTGATAAGGACCCGGGGGTGACGATGACGATGAAGACGGCGACGAGTCCAGCGAGCACGAGTTCCAGAAAGCCACAGAAGCCATGTGCATTGACGGAGGCGCCTCGTTGCATTCCTCTCACCGCCGACTCAAACAGTGGGCGTGCGAGATTAATGCGGCAGAGCCATCGGTCGATGCCCGAAAGCCATTGAAATGGTCCCACACACCTATCATCTTTGACGCCGAGGATCACCCTGATCGCACAACTGCGGTCGGGTGTTTGCCATTGTTGGTTTCACCAACGATCCGCAACCTCAAGGTGACAAAGATGTTAGTTGACGGTGGGGCCGGTTTGAATTTGATCTCGCCTGATGTGATAAAGAGATTGCAAATTCCTGACGAAGATCTCGAAGAAACGGGCACGTTTCAAGGGATCAATCCAGGAAGGATCTAGCCAAAGGGCAAGATCACGTTGCTAGTAACATTTGGTAGCGAGCTGAACTACAGGACGTAGAAGATCGTCTTCGACGTCGCCAAGATTCCATTGCCATATAATGGGATTCTTGGTCGCCCGGCACTGGCCAAGTTTATGGCGGCATCACATTATGCCTATAATACACTAAAGATGCCCGGGCCGATGAGCGTCATCACTATCAACTCCGACAAGAAGGATGCGCTTATCTGCACCGACCAACTCTACCGGGAGGCAGACGCAGCTCCTGCCGCCAAGGCACTTGCTCCTGCCGCCGAAGCTCCCGGGGAGAAGAAGACCGGCAAGACCTCTAGCACACACTTCGGCAAGCGCACCTCCTCGGAGTGCTGCGCTCCCATTGAGGATGTGCCAGAGAGCTCCACCGGCAAGAGCAAGAAATCCAAGGCAGCTCCACCAGCGACCAAGAAGGTGCCCGCCAAGGAGGATGGTACGGGAGGAACTTTCACCATAAGTTCCACCCTCGATGACAAATAGGAAAGCGCACTCATTGCCTTCCTACAGGCGAATATCAATGTGTTTGCATGGCAACCATCTGATATCCCCGGTGTTCCCAGGGAGGTAATCGAGCACCACCTTGCTGTCTGTCCTCATGCGCGGCCCGTCAAGCAAAAAGTTAGGAAGCAAGCTTTGGAGCGGCAAGAATTTATTGCCGAAGAAATCAGGAAGCTAGAAGCGCCAGGTTTAGTCAGAGGAATGCTCCATCCAACATGGTTGGCCAATCCAGTTGTAGTGCGCAAGGCGAATGGAAAATGGAGGCTATGTATTGACTATACAGATATCAATAAAGCCTGTCCAAAAGATCCTTTTCCCTTGCCGCGCATCGACCAGATTGTAGACTCCACTGCTGGCTGCGATTTGCTGTCGTTTCTTGACGCTTATTCAAGGTACCATCAGATTTTCATGTCAAAAGAAGATGAAGAGAAAACCGCATTTATCACCCCATGTGGCACGTATTGCTTCATACGCATGCTTTTCGGGTTGAAAAGTGCTGGTTCATCGTTTGCAAGAGCAGTCCAAATTGGTTTTGAGCCCCAGCTACATAGAAATATGGAAGCTTATATGGATGACATAGTGGTTAAAACCAAGGACAAGGCAACACTCATAGAAGATCTAGAAGAGACATTTGCAAATCTGCGCAGGATCAATCTGAAGCTCAATCCTGAGAAGTGTGTGTTTGGCATTCCATCCGGCAAGCTTCTCGGGTTCTTTGTGTCTCAACGTGGAATTGAAGCCAATCCCGACAAGATCAAGACAATTGAGCAGATTGAAGCACCAAGACGTGTCAAAGATGTGCGTCGACTTGCCGACTGCGTGGCTGCTCTGAGCAGGTTCATCTCCAAATCCGCTGAGCGCGCCCTGCCTTTCTTCAAAATCTTGAAGAAGGCCGGTCCAATGAAATGGACTCCGGAAGCGGAGGCAGCACTGCAGGACTTGAAGAGGTACCTCTCCTCTCCGCCAACACTAGTCGCGCCTAAACCGCAAGAACCGTTGCTGCTATATCTAGCGGCAATGAATCAAGTGGTTAGTGATGCGTTAGTGGCGCAGAGAGAAGTAGGCGAACAAGCAGCGGCAGTGGCAAGCCCGTCAAGCGACAAGCTAGGATCCTCCTCGGCAAAGTCTGATGCCGACAAGGCAGGATCTGCGCAGTCGAATGAAGCAATGCAGAAAAATAAGATGGTGCAGCGCCTAGTCTATTTTGTCAGCTCCCTGTTGCAGGGGGGCTAGGTCAAGATATTCTGGTGTGCAGAAGTTGCTCTTTGGCCTCCTTATGGCCTCGAGGAAGCTGCGCCATTATTTCCAGGCACATGAAATCACCGTCGTCACTCGCTTCCCGTTGCAACGGATTTTACGAAATCCAGATGCGACCGGCAGAATTGTGGAGTGGGCGTTGGAGCTGTCGAGTTTTGATCTCAAATTTGAAAGCACTTCAACTATTCAGAGCAGAGCCTTGGCAGAGTTCATTGCAGAATGGACACCAACGCCAGACGAAGAAGTTCAAGAGACAACCGTCCCCGGCAAGGAAACAGATCGAGTATGGATTATGTACTTTGATGGGGCTTTTTCGCTGCAAGGCGCCGGTGCTGGCGTGCTGCTTGTCGCACCCACCGGAGAGCATCTCAAGTATGTAATTTAGATGCACTTTCCCCGGGAGAGATCAACAAACAATACTGCAGAATATGAAGGGCTGCTTGCCGGTCTCAGGATCGCGGCAGACCTTGGGATCAAGAAGCTCATCGTCAGAGGTGACTTATAGCTTGTCGTCAGGCAAGTCAACAAAGATTATGAGAGCCCGTTGATGGAAGTGAGAAAGTTGGAGGAGCGTTTTGACGGTTTGTAAACAGAGCATGTTCCTCGTGCTGAGAACAACATTGCCGATGACCTGTCAAAGCGTGCTGCCCTCAAGTTACCTATGGAACCAGGAACTTTTGTGCTCCGCTTAACTCAGCCATCCGTAACACCATTGACAAGGCAAGACAAAAGAAGGAAGTTGAGTTCCGGCCAGTACTTTCCGGCAGAGCTTCCAGAAGCCGCCGGCAAGGAAGTTGCCGGTAACGACACGGTTGCCGGTGAGCAGCAGCCTCGCGCAGAACCTCAGGTTCTTGCCGCAGAAGCAAGCGCTCCCGCGGCCGAAGATATGCCTTTGGTCCTTGTTGTCGAGCCGCAGGCTCCAACATGGGCACAGCACATCGTCCAATTCCTTCAAACAGGAGAACTCCCTGAAGAATAGGAAGAAGCGGAGAAAGTAGCCCGTCAGTCTAGTATGTACCAGTTCGTCGACGACGTCCTGTACAGAAAGAGACTGAACGGTGTGAAATTGAAGTGTATTCCTCGGGAGGATGGACTCGAGCTGTTGGCAGAGATACATGGAGGCATATGTGGCTCCCACATAGGCTCAAGAGCTCTTGTCGGCAAGGCATTCCGGCAAGGTTTCTTCTGGCCCACTGCTCTCCAGGATGCAACTGCACTAGTAACCGAGTGTGAAGCGTGCCAGTTCCATTCAAAGCAATTACATCAGCCAGCTCAAGCTCTTCAGACAATCCCTCTTTCCTGGCCATTTTCGGTCTGGGGGCTCGACATATTGGGCCCCTTTCCCCGCGCTGCCGGGGGCTTCGAGTACTTGTACGTTGATATCGACAAGTTCACGAAGTGGCCGGAAGTGGAAGCAGTGAGAAAGGTGACAACACAGTCAGCCGTCAAGTTCTTTAAGCGAATAGTGTGCCGTTTTGGTGTGCCAAACAGGATCATCACCGACAATGGCATGCAGTTCACGAGCCGCACCTTCATGCAGTATGTCCAAGACCTTGGCGGCAAAATCTGTTTTGCCTCTGTTGCTCACCCGAGAAGCAACGGCCAAGCAGAGAGGGCAAATGCTGAAGTGCTGCGAGGTCTCAGAACAAGAACTTTCGACAAGCTGCGCAAGTGCGGAGGATGCTGGATTGATGAGCTGCCGGCGGTTCTTTGGTCAATCAGAACGACACGAAATCAAGCTACTGGCCAGACCCCCTTCTCCCTGGTCTACGGGGCAGAAGTAGTTCTCCCCATGGAACTCATATACGGGTCACCTCGAGCGCTCGCTTATGATGAGCTCGAGCAAGAGCAGCTGCGCCAAGATGACGCCACGCTCCTTGAGGAAGATCGTCTTCGGGCTGCTGTGCGAGCTGCACGCTACCAGCAAGCCTTGCGCCGCTATCATAGCCGCAAGGTTCAAGCCCGAAGCCTTGAGGAAGGCGACCTTGTTCTTCGGCGCGTTCAGTCGGCCAAGAATTCCAACAAGTTGACGCCGAAGTGGGAAGGCCCTTATCGGGTAGTACGAGTCACCAGGCCTGGCGCAGTCCACCTGGAGACCGAAGATGGCATTCCAGTGAGCAATTCCTGGAATATCGAACACCTTCGTAAGTTCTACCCATAAGGCACGGTTGCCGGGTCCCCCGACAACCATCTTTTGTACGAGTTTTGCCGGCAAGGCATATGATGCTTTTTACAAAGCCAGGCGCAGACCCTGTGCACAGTTGAATAAACTTAAGTGTTTTACAATTCTTGTTGATTTTCATGTCATTCTATATGCATGCTTATCTGAGATATTGTAGTACACCCGCTTCCGGTAAGCACTAACGAACCGCCAAGGTTCCATATCTCTATTTTCTCTTCTTTCTTTTTCTCAAAGGACAGATGGTTCCCTCGCGTGCAAGTTTGCCGGGGGGAATGATGGTATGGATACCGACAGGCGACGTTCAAGTTGATACCGACAGGCGACGTTCAAGTTGACATCTTGCATTAAGGAGTACAGCAATGAAAAGCTAAGTTGCAAAACTTCTAAGCAAATTTTTTATTGAAGAGTTATTTTCCTTGAACGATTTCGGCTTTTGAATGGAAAACCTGCACGCGAAGGAACCTTGTCATGATTGGATGCGCCCTTACTTTGTTCCGAGTCCGCTCAACAGATTAAGTGGATGCATTGAAAATGTCAAGGTATCTTGCCGGCAGCGACACCTCCAGCAGGCTGCTAAGGATCCGTTCCTCAAAGCGCTCGCGGCAAGGGTGTGCGCGCCGTCAAGTTCCCGATAAGCGTAGGGCATAAACCATACAGAAAGAAATCAGACAAGGGAAATAGCATACATTCATCCAAAACATAGCAAGTTATATTACATTGATGGTCGCCGCAATTCTAACTTAAGATAAAATTGTCTCTGGCATGGAATGGTGGCGACAAAATGGAGCGAAGCGGCTAGTCGCTGCGCTGGCCTTCGACCCTCTTGACTTGGCTCACTCGGTCGACGATGGGCGCAACAAGCTCTTTGAGTGCCTTGAGGTCTACATCATTCGGCAAGCTAGCAAGAACGTTGGTGAGGTTGATGCCAGGGTTCTTGTGCACCACTTTGACGAGCACCTTGTGGAGGACGGCCCGGCAGAGCTTGCGGGATTCGTTGGCGAGCTGGGTCTCTCGATTAGACCGGAGCAGCTTGAGGGCATCAACGACACCCTCGAAGAACATGGTCAGCTTGGCGCTCGAAGACACCCTCTCGTCAGAAGAGTAGCTGAAGTTATCCAATCCCATGGTGGACAGTTCCGCGGCAAACCATTCCGCGACGTCGACAAGGCGCTCTGTCCAGATCTTCACGCCTCTCTCAAAGTCATTATAAGTGGCGGCAGCGCTGTTGAGCAGGTTCTTCTCACTCTGGAGGTCTTTCATCAAAGCCCTCTCGCGAGCCTTGCCTTTCTCAAGGGACTCCTCCAGCTTCGCCAGCTTCAGTTTCAGATCATCAATGGATTCATTGGCTGAGGAGAGCTCCTTGGTCTGGTCGGACATGGCAGCTTGCATCTCCGCTAGGCTGAAGAGAGTCTTCTCTCTGTCGGCTTTGAGCGTTGAGATCTCCTTGCCGTGGACCTCAAGATCTGCTTCCAGCCTCTTCACTTGATCGCCTAGCTCGTTCTTGGCGGCCTCTGTAGCTTCGGCAGCATCGATGACTTCCTTAAATTTGCCGGCGTGATCTATGGCCAGAGCTTCGAGTGTTCCCTTGTGTCTTTGCTCCAGCTCCTGGGTTCGCTGCGCGACAAGCTTCTCGATCTCTTCGTCCTTGCTGCGGAGCTTGGCGGCAAGCGCCTCCTCGCGAGCGGCAAGGTCTTCTTCATAAGCGTCAAGCCCAACGCGGCGTTCCGTTAGGCGAGCTTCCTCTGCAGCAGCCTGCTGCGCAGCCTCCTCCTGTGCCTTCTCAGCGTCGGCCTGCTTCAGGAGGAACTCGCTCCAGCTCTGATTTAGCTGCTCCCAGCCAGCCGTCAGCTCTTGGAAAGGCTCGGCGTACCAAACTTTCGTCTCCTCGACGCGCTTCTGGAAATCTGCCTCTGCTGCTTCGACAACTGCTGCCCTGGAGTCCAACTTCTCCTTTCGGGTGCGGTGAAGCGCCTGGAGCTTTTGAAAGTTGTTGCTCATGGCTTGGAGAAGTTGTTCTTCCCTGGACCTGTTGCTGCTAGCACGTGGCTCATCACCAATCTTGAGTCCGGCAGCGCCAATGATATCTTCATCAAAAATTTCTCCTTCGGTTGGCACCCCAGTGCTTGCCGTCCCTGGTATGTTGACGAACAGATTGTCGCCAACCTTAAGGTAACTGCTTGACGGGGGGACGTCGGATGTTGACGGTTGATCCTCGACAACCGCCTCGCCGGCGACTGGGGGCTCCACGATCGGTGTAGCGCCAGGCGCTCCTGCGGCAGGAATGTCGTCAGTGTGGTCGCTAGACTCCTTGTTGGCCCCCTCAGCAGATCCCTTGGCGGATTCTTCCTGTGCGGCCTTGGCGGCCTCGGCAGCAGCAATCCTGTCGGCTTCGGCGGCAGCGTCCTTGGCAGTCTCTTCGATGGCAGCGTCAACATCCATTTGTTCCACCAAAGGGAGATCTGAAGACCAGGAAAGGAAACAAGATGAGATCGAGGATGAAGTTCAAGAAGACAAAAATAAAGAAAGAATAACAAGTGCACCAAGGCAAACGGTTTACCTGTGTCGAGCTGTTGAGAGGTGGCTTCTCCTTTCCCGGCAACATTGGTTGTCGATGTAGGGTTGCCAGTGCCCATGCTTGCCGGCTCCTCTTCAACGCGAATGGGCTCGCCAATGGAGGCCCTTGCCAAAGGTTCATGTCTGGGTGGCGTGGTTGATGGAGGCGGCACGTCAGGGGCGGCCTCCAGTGGCTCTCCTTGTTGCCGTT
Organism: Elymus sibiricus; assembly: GCA_039707655.1. Lineage (NCBI taxonomy): Eukaryota > Viridiplantae > Streptophyta > Magnoliopsida > Poales > Poaceae > Elymus > Elymus sibiricus. The sequence goes on along the minus strand of CM077666.1, from coordinate 205,614,603 downwards.
CTTCTCCTACAAGCCCGGTGATGTCAGTAGTGAACATATTCTCCCCAACGCTCGCCAGCGGAAAATGGGTAGTGGGCTCACGCTGGGGGCTGGGTTGGAGGCTGCGTTGAGGGCTGGGCTCCGGGCTGATGACGATGGGCTCTGGCGCACCTACGGTGCTTGCCGAAGGCTCATCACCCGTAGAAGACTTCGCCCTCTTCGCCATCCTTTGCGCCAACGTTTCCGTATCTCTGCGGAGACAAGCCAAAGCAAAACGAATGAGTTAAGTGAAACCAAGAATTCAGAAGCTAAAAGATGCGGCAAGGACCCTTACTCTTCTCTTTCTGGACTAAAAGAGGAGATGTCAAAATCAACCTCCTCCACAATGTCTGTGCGAGGGGGAGGAGAAGGGGTCCTGGGACACTTGGCTGCAGCAGAAGAAGTAGGTTGATGTGATCCTGCTGCTCCAGCCGTCGTATGGGATGCTCCCGCCGCACCCATTGTTGCCGCGGTCTAGCGTGTCGTACGTCGCACGGGTTGCTGTTGGGCTTCTTGCCGCTGCGCAGCCTTGCCGGCCACCCCCTTGCCGGAACCCTCACCACTCGAGGGAGGTTGACGTGTTGGGATACCAGAGATGGCTTTTCGAAGAACCCGTTTCTTCTTCTCCGGAACTGGGGGCTCCTCGGGCAGCTGTTCCTCGGCTGTGTCTTCGACAGAAGAGCTCTCGGCAACCATGCCACTCTATTCCCCGGCAACTTCACCTTCCTCGGCAAGGATCTCCTCTAATGTTATTTCTTCTTCACCGGCTTCCTCTTCCGCAAAGCCAAAGTTGACGGCCTCTGCGGCTAGATTCGCCTCTTCCGCCCTGCTAGCGATGTAAGCCACTTCTTCATCAGTGGTGGGGCGGATGAAAGTTGGCTCTTCCCGGATGGTTTTCTCCGACAAGCTGTCAAAGAACTCCTGCGCGCGCTCTGAGGATGGCTCTTCTCAAGTTCCGTCAGGACCGTGGGCATTACACACCGGCATCATAGCGATGATTGAGCCCAAAGTAGAGTTGTTGCATAAGGGAACTACGCCAGCCGGCAACTTAAATTTCCCGTCAGGCCTGAACAGTTTGTGGCAGAGGGTTGTGTGCTGCAAGACCGTCAAGTTGTTTATCAGACCAGGGCGCAGCCTCATGATATCTGCTGCATTCTTGAAATCCCAGGCTGGTCTCCCTTTATTCTGTAGGGGGGCGATGCGACGGCGGAGGAAATCAGCGCCAACCATTTCTATTGTGAGCCCGGCAACCTTGAGACGGTGGATCCTTGTAACTGCGATTGCGAGCTTCTCATCCTGAGGATCGAGGACGCTCCAGTCCTTGCCGCGAACCACTTTCGTTTGCCGGGGCGTACAGAATGGCTGAGGGTCTTTCTCCTTAATCCAGCACCACTGGTCTCGCCATTCATCCCACTTCTTGCGGTAGAGACCATCTGGGTATATATCCTTATTCCATGCCCTTGGAATCCAAGTGATAGAACCAGAAAGGGCGTCTCCCGTCTCGATACGGGAACGAAGTAAGGGCGGAAGAGGGCTGTGCTGGGTGCTACTCCGGCGAAATTTTCACAAAGATGAGCAAAGACTGCATGCATGTCACGGCATTCGGCGTGAAATCCAAGAGACGGAAGCCGTATGTGTACATGATGTCGATGAAGAAATCGGAAAACGGAGGGCAGAGCCCGCAATAAAAGTAAGCGGCGAAGAATGGGAATTTATCTGGGCCACCCTTGACGAAAGCTGGAAGCACGCGAGTTCTGGGGTGAGCCTTTGTCTCCTTCCCCCACATACACATGTACCGCTCAACCAGGGTGCGCATGTCGAGCGTCGGGACGAAGACGGCGTGCTCCTTCCGCATCTCCACCAGATCGATCTTGTCCGCCTCTGCGTCCGAATCGACGGCTTTCACCGCATTGCCCTTGCTTGCTTTGGGCGGCATGGCGATGGTGGAAGCGGAGGCCGAGGATGATGAGGGCGTGGGGGTGGCGGATGGATGGGAGAGGCTCTGTTCCAGGCTCGAGGAAGAAGGCGACGGCGGTTTTCCAGATTGGAAGAGGCGAGAGGTAAATGAGCAGCGCCTCTGTGGATTCCTTTTTATAGGGAAGGTGCGAGGCTGGCTCTTTACAGACCGTTGTAGAAGCATTTTTACAAGCGCACTACTGCGGCTGTTCCATGCACGTATCCCACGTCCCGCATTTAATGTGCGTCGTGGGGGAGCACAGTAAATAAGATGATTATTACAGTTAACTCCTGCCACGCGTGCCCGTGCACTGTTTGGGCCTAGCCCAACAACGCCTCGCACCCGTGTATGGCCTAGGCCCGGGGGCTCCTATCGGTGTACTAAAGTTTGGGTCTTTTAGTACCCCATACTTGTGCACGGACGGTTGTAGCCATACCGGCGGCAAGACCTGCCGGAGAACAGCTGGAAACATATACCAAGGATATCAAGAAGGCATTCAAGCCGATGATCAAAGACAGAAGACCAAAGGTTGGCTTCCTGGCAAGACCTTGCCGGGAAGGCTCGCGAAGGCCCGGCAAGACTTCGCACCCGGCAAGATCCTGCACCCGGCAAGATCTTGCACCCGGCAAGATCCCACCGTACTGCCACCGCTCCAGCGCAGAGACCAGTCCGTCGTTTAGGGCTTGTCCTCCTGGTTGCGTGTCGTGGCACTGACTACGGATGGGGTTAAGCAGTGCTGATGGGACGGGTCCTTTTTCCGTCCCCAAGAAATTTAGGGACACCTAAGGAGAGCATTAAATGCGTTTTGTCCTAAGTCGTCAGAGATAATCATGTAACACTATAGCAACTTTACACCTCTTGTACTCCTGTCTGCCACTGTTGGTGACTCCTTGGACGTATAAAAGGAGGCCCAAGGCAGAGCTACAGAGGAGGAGGACCTTCTGGCCCATTATGCATGTGTAGCTGCTTCTTGAACGTACTGTTCATCGCAAGCGCTCCGTGTACTTGAGCTTAAGAACATCCACAATAAACAACAGCAGGAGTTGGGTTTTACGCTTCTCAGCGGCCCGAACCTGGGTAAAGATCCCTGCGTTGATCGTTGGATCCGCTCTTTGTGTAAATCTTTTCCCCCCGCCGAACCGTAAAGGGATCCTCTCGATCCCATAGGTGTCGTACGCCGACACCCTCGCTGACCCATCTGCGCTCCATGACATCGAGCAGCTAGTCGCTAATCGGTGAGGTGTCAAGCGCAGAGGCAGTTTGGTGAGTTATGTCGGGGCACGTGTCAGCTTGCTGGAAGGAGAATTAGCTTTAATGACACCCGTCCAGGAGGCGTGTCAAGGTAATAAGAGGTAGCTGGGTGAGCGGTGCAGAAATCTTGCCGGGGCTCCCCCTCCACATGACACCTAACAGCGCAATAAATGCATTTGTCCTAATCCGGCAGAGCTAGGTATGATAGCACTGTTTGCTATCTAATCAACTTGTAATGACTGCTTTGCCACTGTGGTTACCCCTTGAGCTATAAAAGGAGGGCCAAGGCAACCTTTACAAGGGTCGACACTTTGCTCATTTTGCATGCGTAGTTGCCCTTCCAGCACCTTGCCGGTAAGAAGCGCTCCTTGTACTTGAGCTCAAACACATCCAATATACAAAGCAGGAGTAGGGTTTTACACCTCACGGTGGCCCGAACCTGGGTAAAATCCTTTGCATTTGCTGTTGATTCTGCTCTTTGTGCTTGTGCATTCTCCTAGTCGAACTGCAAATGGGCTAGATGGCCCCATAGATGGTCATACGCATGACATCTTTGGCACGCCAGGTAGGGGAACGGCTTGCGCGAACATGAATCAGCAGTTTGCGCGTCATTTTCATCTCCATCATCGTGGAGACGATCCTGCCGGCGCAGGCGGTGTAGGAGGCACAGCTAGCGCGGACGGTGCGAAGGAGTCACCGGTGCAGGCGGCGTAGCCAGCACCGGTGGAGCAGGCAGAGCACGCGACAACCAGTAGCTTCCTCGTCAGTCTGATGACCAAAGATACAATGGTGCGGGCGGTGCGGATGGCCAACTCCCGCCTCCTCGACGCACCGGCGAACGAAGCCATCGGAGCAACACCATCCGGACCGGCGCGAGACAAGACCCAACCGCCGTGGTTTCTAAGGATACCGCCTTTGGACGCACACCGCGACCATCGCAAGATGGGCATGACGCGAATCCGAACGACGCTGGCAGTTCCGGACGACGACGTCCACATGGCAAGACGCATGTAGAACAGCCACAAGATCATCAGGCACGAGCTCCACCATGTCAGCCCACTGCTGGGCATGAGCCGCGGCAGCAAGATCGTGGTGGCGCTCCTGCTGGTTCTGCCAGGAGTCGAGCGACATCTCGTTCTTCGCTCCCAGCCATGCCAGCTATGGCAGCAGAGGCCATGGCGCGAGCGCAGATGCTGCTGAACTTTCCTCCAGCTGCCGACAAGATGGATGAGTGGAGAGCCACCATCCAGAGCCTCATCGGGTTCACCGAAGCCAGCAACTCACAGCAGGCGGGACCTTCATGGCGTCCAGTGACGGCGCCAACTGATGGGCAAGCCAAAGGAGCGGCACAAACGGTACAGTCACCCCCACAGCAACAACATCGGTAGCCACGGCAAACTTACCGGTCCACTGAACCCGATGAGATGTCGATGGCTTCTTCGGATCCGTGAGCGCGGCAAGACCAGTGTCAAGTGCTGCAAGACAGGTGGGCAGAAGATGCTCGCATCACTATTGAATGGCGTCGGGAGGCGCGCTGTCAGTCTGACATGCGTAACGGTCCAGTCGTCGATGAGCCTACGCCCAGGGTTGGCGGGTATCTACCTTACGAGGTTGGATGCCCGGCCTTCACTCGTGAGCTGCAACAAGTCCGCTGGTCGTCAACCCGGGCCTTCAAGCCAGAGTTGTCGGAGAAATATGACAGCAAGCTTAACCCGGCAGAGTTTTTGGGCATCTACACGATCGTTGTGCAAGCTGCCAGGGGAAGAGACGAAAAGATTCTCGCCAACTATTTTCCATTGGCGCTCAAGCCCAATGTGAGATCTTGGCTGATGAACTTGCCAGAGGATTCCATTTCTTCATGGTCAGATCTATGCAATGAGTTCATTGGTGCCTTTACCCAAGGCCACAAGGCTCCTGGTCAACCTAGTGACTTGCAAGTGATCCCGCATATCCAGAGGTTCAGCCGCGTGCACCGTAACATCCCTAATGTGCACCCCATAGCTGTGATTGCTGCCTTTCACACGAATGTGTGCAATCGGAAGATGTGGGAAAATTTGAACATTAGAATGCCAAAAACCTATAACGAGTTGTATACTTTGGTGGATAAATGTGCACGGGCTAAAGAAGGGAGGAGACTTCCCGGGGAGGATGCTGGCGCTGAGGTCGATTCAGAGGATGACGACGCCGCCACCCCAAAGAAAAAGGGCCGAAAGCGCAATAGGAAGTGCAAGGGCAAGACAGTTATGGCCGTTGAGGGCTCCGGCAACTCCAACGCCGCCAAGAAGGCTAAGACTGAGAGCTCCGGCAAAGAAGCTACTGCATGCGCTGATTGCCAGGAAGCCACGGCTGGCGAGAAGACCGGCAAGTCCGATGGGCTTTACTGCAAGATTCACCGCACCAAATTTCATGATCTCCAAGAGTGCCGGCAAGTTTAGCAACTTGGTGAGAAGCAGAAAGCTGAGTATGAAAAGCGCGATAAGGAGAAGGGCCAAGATGGTGCAGGTGGATCTAGCAAGAGGGGCCGTGGTGGCCGAGGAGGCCACCGCGGCAACGCTAAGCAGCAGAAGGAGAAGCCTGCTCGAGGCCGTGATAAGAAGGAAGATGATGATGACGAGGATGATGACGAGGACGAAGATGAATCCAGCGAACGAGAGTTCCAGAAAGCAACTGAGGTCATGTGCATTGACGGGGGTGCATCTTTGCACTCCTCTCACCGTCAACTCAAGCAGTGGGCACGTGAGGTTAATGCGGCAAAACCGGCAATGGGTGTTCAGAAGCCGCTCAAATGGTCACACACGCCCATCATTTTTGATGCGGAGGATTGTCACAGCCCTAAAAAAAATGGTTGTAATTAGCTGCATCAGAGCATCAATGCATCATGTTAAATTCAAATAAATTTGAAATGGGGATCCAACAAACCCTAGCACCCCTCTGAAAAACTAGGATCAACTGGAAATAATTTCGATGAACCCAAAATGCCCTTCAGAAAAGTTCATCATTTTTGAAATGGGTGAAAACCTCTGCCAAAAATGGTTCACATTTTTCTAGGTCATCTTGGATTTCTAAATTAAATCATAAAGTATATGGATTTGGGCATTTAAATACTATAAATATTTTAAATGCTCAAATATTTCTAAAAACAGTTGAGGGCTGTTGGAAATAATTCAAAATGTGCCCACAATTATTTTCAGGAGGTTTAAAAATGATTTGGTATCTTCGCTAAATCAAAAACAGAAAAGAGAAATAGAAAACAGAAAAGGAAATAAAAGACAGAGAGAGAAAGAGGCTCACCTGGGCCTTACCTGGATGACCCAACCCATCAGCGCTGTCGTCCTCCTAGCGCCAGTTGGCCAGGCGCGTGGCCGACGCGCGCGCACGCACAGCGCGTCACGCCACCAGGCTGCCTGCGTCCCCGGCCAGCGCGACGCCGCAGTCGACCTCCCCGCTACCGTCTGGATCGACCCGACCCCCTCACTCGCCTCCCTGCTCCCTCCCTTGCCTCTGCATCGCCATGGCCGAAGCCGCAGCTCGCTCGCCGTCGCCGTACGCATAGCCGCCGCCTTCCCCGTGCTCCCACGCTGTGTCTACGGGCTCCGCCTCGACGCCCTCGACCTCCTCGCCGAGCCACATGATGCCAGACGCGCTGCAACACGCCCCACGCCGTCTTCTTCAACCTCCCGACGCCGAGATCGCCTCCGTCGCTCCGCTCAGCTCCGGCCTTCCCCGAGCCCGCTTCGATGGCCAGTGCAACCGCCGTGAGCTTCTACGCCATTTCCCCCTCTTCCCTGCGACGTTTGCAAGCTCTAGCCGCCATTTCGCCGATGACCGAAACCCGCCACTGCCTGCGCTCGCCACCGACGACGCTTCGGTGAACATTTGGTCCCGGGCGCGTGTCCACCGAGCTCGCCGCACCACGTAGAGCATCTCCAGCGCTTCGCCATGCCCGTTTGCACAACGCAGCCGCATTCCCGCGCATACCCGAATGCCGGCCGCCGTTGCCTAGCTCGCCGCCGTCAGCTCCGGCCACCACAAGCCCGACCACCACACACATTCGATGCGCGCCGGCGAGAGCTCTCCAACGAGCCTAGCCGCTTTCCACCGCTCGCCGCCGCGTCTGTCGTCGCCGGCGTCGAGCCGCCGGCAAGTTTGACTCGTTTGACCGGCGGGCTTGACCCAGTTGACCAGGGGTTTGACCTCCCCCTGGGTCAATGACAAGTGGGGCCAGCCCCAGCTAATTTTAGTTTAGCTTAATTTAACTCTAACCAGCCTCTATGAAACTAACATGCGGGACCCACACGTCAAGTTTGACCTGGCACGGTCAGTTGACCGCTAACGTCATCCTGATGTCATGCTGATGCAATAACTAATTTTCTGGATTTAGTTTAATTTAAATAACCAGGAAATTCTAGAAAATGTTCAAAACTTCTAAAATTCATATAAATTCAACCGTAACTCGGATGGAAAAGATTTATATATGAAAAATGATTAGAAAAATCCAATCTATCCATTGGTACTATTTTCATGCATGACAAAACAAGTTAAACCTGCTGATCAGGTCAAATCAATTAAATGGTATTTGAAATACCATATGTGGAGTTTGAATTTGAATCTTTGATTCAAACAAGCTCCATCCATTCTGTTGCTAGCCGCATTAGCCCAAATCACAGCATGTAGCCATGTCATGATCATGCATCATATTTTTGCATTGCATTGATTATGTTCCTCCCTTGTTTGCTGGTGCTTGTCCCCTCTCAATAGCAGATGTTTCCGCCGTAGTGACCGTTGACACTGATGAAGTGCAGTATCATCTTCAGATGTGCCAGGAGCAAACCCCCCTTGACCACCCCGATACAATCCCACTCTCTCACTCTTGCTCTCTTTTATTGCATTAGGACAACAATGATTCAACTGTTACCTGTTGCGGTAGTTGAACCCATTCCTCTGCATGACCTATCTTTGCCACAGTAATTAGTGAAACCCACTAGCATGAGTAGGAGTTGTTTGAGCCATGATGTGCCTACTCATTCATACTTGCTTGTTATACCTGCTATGTTTAGAGTGGTGTCAGGTCTGATTCATCTAGGATAGATTGGAATGGGGGTGAACATGTCCTACTGTTGAGAGCTAAGTGTGTGAACACGATTTGGTAAAGCTAGCGATGAGAGGCCATGTAGGAGTACATGGTGGGTTGTCTCATTGGGACCATCAACTGAGTTCTGTGTTTGCGATCCAAGAACAGCTACTACCATACATTGGGCCTGAAACCCATGGACCCTCTCGTCTTATTAATCGCCTCGTTCTCTGTTCCAGGAGTTGCAACTAGTTTCTGGTGTTTGTAGGTCGTGCTAGTAGTCTACTAGGTGGCACTCGGTAGGGTGGGCTTGGGACAGACTAGGCACAGTGGCCTGGTGTACCATGTGGCTCCCGGATGGTGGACTTGGGAACCCTGCACACATCGTTTGGGGCCGTAGTGGAAACCTCGGCCGGACTTCCTTGCGGGTCGGACTCAAACAGGCGTAAACCTGGACTAGAGTCTTGTGTGGTTAGTCAGGTCGTGGCTGACACCCTCGCCAGAGTTCCGCTTGAAGGTTGCCAAGATGCATGACGTGTATATGGTGGTAAGTGGTGAGAGCGTGTGTGAAGAAGTACACCCCTGCAGGGTTAACTATCTATTTGAATAGCCGCGTCCGCGGATATGGACTACTTGGAAGCTTATATGGTTCATAGACAAGTTGAAAGGGACACTCTAAAATGCGCAAGATAAGTGTGAGTGCTATGGATGGCCTTCTCGTAGGGAGACGGGAGCGGATCCATAGTGGTGTATTGATATGGTGAATATGTGGACTCGTGTGCGCTCTCTCCCCAAAGAAGATACTGGTAGTCATAGTTCAGGATAGCCACTAAGTCAAAGCTGGCTTGCTGCAGTTAAACTCCACAACACCCTTCTTGATAATGATGCATATGTAGATAGTTCTGATGTAAGTCTTGCTGAGTACCTTTGTACTCACGGTTGCTTAATTTATGTTTTTGCAGAGGAGACGTTAGTCTCACTAGTGCTTTCAACGACAAGTTCGATGTTGACTGATTAGCTTCGGGATCCCAGATAGAGGTCTGGCTCCTATGGAGGGTCTTGTAGATAGGCAAGTTTTCTAGCCCTCTTTCCTTTCAGCTGTCTGAACTCAGACAGGTTTATGCTTCCGTTGCTTGTATGACTTTGTATGTTGGGTCATGTGACCCCTGTTTGTAATATCATGTTATGTATGGCTCTCTAGAGCCTCTTAAATGAATAGTTTGAGTCGTAGATTTATGTTGTGATGCCATGTTGTATATACACATATCGTGCATATTGTGTATATGTTTGAAATGCACTAGTATGTGTGGGATCCGACACCTAGTTGTTTATCCTTGGTAGCCTTCCTTATGGGGAAATGCCTCCTAGTGCTTCCATCCGGAACACATGGATTGACCGGCATGTGTCCTTCTTTGCTCCTATGTCTGTCCCTACGGGAAAATGTCATGCGGTGTTTTACTGGAGTCCTTGTAGCTTGCTACGACTCGGTTACACTCACTACTGGCCGACACGTGCATTGCTGGGTCATGTATGCCTGTCCCTGTAAGTTTGTGCCACCTTGGTTTATGACTAGTCATGTCGGCCTGGGTTCTCTGTCACATGGATGCTAGCGACAAAATCATATACGTGAGCCAAAAGGCGCAAACGGTCCTGGCCCAGCTAAAGGCGGCAGCCGTGGGTTACCATGCGTGAGACCGCAAAGTGATATGATGTGTTACATGTTAGACCGGTGTGACTTAGGATCGGGGTCCTGACAGCTTCACTACTAGAAAAAGGGCTATAGCTAATATAGACATTAGTGGCGCACTATGTATGTGGTGCGCCACTGCTAAATAGCAGTGGCGCACCACACATGTGTGCGCCACTAATCTCTATATTACTAATGGCGCACCACACACACGGTGCGCCATTGCTATTTTTTTTCTGAGTCCACCCCCCTCCCCAGGCTTACCAATGGCGCACCACATTGGTAAAAAAATATTCTTACTATAATAAAAAATATGATTCTATTTCATTTTTTGTTTTTAAATTATTTTTCCTTATAGGTTGTTTTCTGTAAATTAGGATTTTTTTTTTGTTTTCCAAATACATTACTAGTGGCGCATTTCAGCCCTTATTAGTGGCGCACCTTCCTTTATTACTAGTGGCGCACCTATAAGGCTATTAGTGGCGCACCTAGAGGGAATACCAGTGGAGCACCTAAGGGTTAGTAGTGGCGCACCAGAGGTGCGCCATTACTATCTAGATTACTAATGGCGCACTAGAGGTGCGCCATTACTATCTGTTACTAGTGGCGTGTTAATAGTGGCGCACCTATAGTGCGCCATTACTAACGAAAACAGGTGCGCCACTAATAGGGCTTTTTCTAGTAGTGCTTTGGTATCAGAGCCTGACTGCCTGTAGGATTACCAAGCCAAACTGGTCGAAGTCGTGTCTAGAAATGCTCTAGTTATATAAGGGAATTGATTGTGGAAGGGAACGTAAGGCTCTTTTACTCCTTATCCTTGTGTCCCTCTGATTCTGACTCACCCTCTTCTCTTCTACGGGGTTTAAGAACTAGGCTTCTCATCTATCTATCAGGATGATGAGTTACTATGCTGGAGACTTATAGGAAAGGTGTTGTCTTCTCGGATCACTATTTCCATAGTAATCCAGTTGTTATGTTGTCAGTTGTCTTGAAGGTTGCCACATTTTTCATGCCGTACAGTCATTATGTTGTCTGAGTTGTTTCAGGTTTCTACACAACCTGATGCACTTACAAATCTTTCCTCCCTATTCCCGATGTTTTGGGGCCAGACTAATTAACCACACTAATCCTTGTGTTGAGGTACTCTGTTGTATCGACATATATGCGAAAGTTAATAGGAAACTAGGATATCTTAGAGAACCACCTAGAGGTTCAGCCTTTGTGTTGTATCCCAGTGTGATAATTCTAGCCATCATTTTCGTAAGCATCTCGTGATGTTATTTAGTTAGAAGGTATTCTATTCCGGGGTTCCTGAACCCAAGTTCCACTCTACTTATGTCATGCTGATAGAGATTATAGCTCCTTTAGGTTGATTAGTAACTTTGTTCAAGTCCTCGAGGTCCGTGGTATATCATCCTTCCAAATACCATGAACCCTCCTTGGCAGAAGTTCTTTTGAACTAAAAGATCACAACAAGAGTGCTTTTGATGAGTTCTCCATTCCATAATTGTGACTCTGCCAATCCTACCTTTCTACATGGTCTATCTAGAAGAAATATGTTGGACTTGTTCGACATACTAACCCAAGTATCCACAACTCAGAAAAATCATGTGTTCCCTTGAGTTGTTCCCTTTTCAGTTGCATTCCAACCTTTGTCTATCAATTGGTAGCCAGGAGTTGTTGTGCATCCGTTATCGATGCTTATTACTCTTGTGGTCTATCAAGCCATTCTATCTCAGAATGACTTGGAGAAACAAACTCCAGTACTTCATCCATCTCGAGGATTGGGTTAAAGCAGATGTGTTTCGCAGATCAAAATGCCAATCCAGCTTTTGTTCCGTTCTACCCTAGAGTATTACCCCCTTTATGTCAGGATGGTCATGAGAATTGCACCACCTCCTATGAATTCTTGATAAAGTGATAGTCCTCGCCATCATTATTCATTGCTTGGTCCCCATGTTGTTGTAACCGGAATGCCGGCAAATAACCGTGATGTGTGAAATCAATACTCTTAGCAACCCTTTTGCTTGGAAGTTAATGGACGATAATTTCATTCTTAGCGTGCTGGTTATTGAATCACCATACTACGAGTGATCGTGCTACCTAGCCCATTTTCCAGGTGCACTCTTCGATCAATGACTCAGGATTGTGCAATCCCTTGCTTAGTTGATCACATCATCTTGCCCTGAAAAGCAAGATTGTTCTTGAGCTTAGCAGTATATCAGTGGATCGTGATTTTCTGGATATCTTCTCGGAAGTATCACCAGGTTGTTCCCTGACTGTTATGTTGAGGTTGTGATTGAGCTGGTTTCCCGATAAAGCATCCCTTCTCCAAGAATCTGTGTTAGATGCCCCTGAGCTAGTTGGTTAAGCTAAACAACAACTTGGGGAGTTGGAAGATAAAAGATTTATCTGACTTAGTTCATTCCAAAGGGATATCTTGTGTGTGTGTGTGTGTGTGTTGAAGAAAGATGATATCTTTATCGATTGACCCTCGTGTTCAATGGTTGGATCTATCATCTCATCCAATCTTTGATTTGAGTATGGGCTATCGTCAAATCAAATTAGGACCAACAATTTTCGTAATGTTGTTTGACTCATGGTTGTTTCCTCGAGCATACATCTTTATATCTTTTGGTCTGACCAATGCTATCACCTCGTTCACTTTATTGTGGAATTCCATCTATATGGAAACCTAGATGAATTGTTGTTGAGCCCATCGGCAACATTTTTATCCTCTCCATGATGTTGGTGGACAATAAAGCTAGTGTTGGAAACTTGTGCAAGCATTACCTTCGTGCCAGTTCACGAGGTATACGTTTTGGTGAAAGAAGTGACTTCCTCTAATTCACGTGTATTTGATATAAGTTGCCGCCGTGAATTCGAGAAAGCTTGTCGTTTTGCTTCACTTGGAATCATCCCAAGTCAGTCATGCACGTGCGACCTATTCTGTGGTTTGGAGATTTGCAACCTTCACTCTATATGTATCCCTAGAACACCAAGCCACTGATTGACTTGTTCAAGAAAAAGGAGTTTGTCGTGCTAATACTAGTTCATTCACAAGATTCCGTTTTCCTCAATGATGGTTCCCAACCAGAACTCGGTTGCAGGTTGTCGTAAGACTTCTATGTGGTCATGTTTGACTTGGACATTCTGTTCACATGTATCTTGCAAACGAGCTCATGTTTTGGAGCTTGCTTCCATAGTTCATTTCCTGAGAGTCTCGCAACATCATCTCGTCGATTTGTGTTGCAAACCTTATCTCGGACATGCTGAGTTCGAAGCATCTTGTCACCAATCGGATCTGAATCTCAGGCAGATATGATGGTTGGAACGTCTCCCAAGAATTATACTATTGGTCTTTCTCAAACGGTAGAATGATGTTGTGGCTAACACACTTCTCCGGAAGACCTGTTGTTGTAGTATCTTGTTCAGCAAGATTAGCCACTCCCCATGAGGATTTTGTATGGCTTATCTTAGAAGTTGATCCTTATGGATTCTTGTACTTCCGAAGTCCTACCTTTACTTGATGTTCTAGATGTTATGCTAGTACATCAAGGAGAACATTAGAAGCGGAGTGCTAAATGTCTCTCAGTCGATCATCCAGATTTTGTTTCCTTGGCCTCGCTAAGGTGAAATCTGAGAAAGTGGTTGTCTTCCTTTGCATCTGCATCCTCCACCATTATTCATCTCGGTAGTATGAAGTGTTGCCAAGATCTTGGCATAGATGTTGGTAAAACCCTAATGAATATGGAAATGCTCAAGTTCATGAAAGCACGCTCAGTCACTGGGTTATATCCTCGGTATAAATTGGAATATGCCATCCATTTGCCGATTGTTCTATAACCATAGCATCCATTTCATTTTGAGTATGCCATTTCTTTGAACTCCTTCAAACGATCGTTTGTAAATTGCCTTGGTCTGGTATAAAGAGATTCAATGATCCATGTATCAAAAGTAATTCTATTTGCCACTTAAGGAAATAATTCTACAAGTCACCTCCTCTAAGATGCCCCATTTGGTATAAAGGGTAACTGACCCCTCGCTACTTTGAAACCCATTCACCATCTTACATAAGCGTGGAACTGTTGCCTACCAAATTTAACGTTCATCATCTAATTCTTTCGATCCTCCTCGATGAGTGTTTGTGTCTCAGCTCAAGAGATGTTTCAACGTCTCATTCCGTGAGTTGATTTTGAGTTGCTCGGTCTTCGAGAAGATCGATTCCTGTAGAGTTTCTTTTTGTCGCCATCGTGTTGGATGAAGTTCTCGAAGCCAAGGATGTCAAGATCAACGTGATGCAATGAATCAACATCTTCAAGAAGTGCAATCTGGATCATGAAGATCGTGCTAGTTTTGTGTCCCCTTCCTCTCACCTCACGTCTTGAATCTCGGGACGAGATTCTTGTTTAGTGGGGGTGAGTTGTCACAGCCGTAGAATAATGCTTGTAATTAGTTGCATCAGAGCATCGATGCATCATGTTAAATTCAAATGAATTTGAAATGGGGATCCAATAAACCCTAGCACCCCTCTAAAAATCTAGGATCAACTGGAAATAATTTCGATGAACCCAAAATGCCCTTCAGAAAAGTTCATCATTTTTGAAATGGGTGAAAACCTCTGCCAAAAATGGTTCACATTTTTCTAGGTCATCTTGGATTTCTGAATTAAATCATAAAGTATTTGGATTTGGGCATTTAAATACTATAAATATTTTAAATGATCAAATATTTCTAAAAACAGTTGATGGCTGTTGGAAATAATTCAAAATGTGCCCACAATTATTTTCAGGAACTTTAAAAATGATTTGGTATCTTTGCTAAATCAAAAACAGAAAAGAAAAATAGAAAATAGAAAAGGAAATAAAAGATAGAGAGAGAGAGAGGCTCACCTGGGCCTTACCTGGCTGGCCCAGCCCATCAGCACCGTCGTCCTCTTGGCGCCAGTTGGCCAGGCGCATGGCCGACGTGCGCGCACGCACAGCCCGCCATGCCACCAGGCTGCCTGCCTGCGTCCCCGGCCAGCATGACGCCGCAGTCGACCTCCCCGCTGCCATATGGATCGGCCCAACCCCCTCACTCACCTCCCTGCTCCCGCCCTCGCCTCTGCATCGCCATGGCCGAAGCCGCAGCTCGCTCGCCGTCGCCATATGCATAGCCGCTGCCTTCCCCGTGCTCCCTCGCTGTGTCTACGAGCTCCGCCTCGACGCCCTCGACCTCCTTGCCGAGCCACACGACGCCGGATGCACTGCAACACGCCGCACGCCGTCTTCTTCAACCTCCCAACACCGAGATCGCCTCCGTCGCTCCGCTCAGCTCTGGCCTTCCCCGAGCTCGCTTCGACGGCCACTGCAACCGCCGCGAGCTTCTACGCCGTTTCCCCCTCTTCCCCGCAATGTTTGGAAGCTCTAACAACTGTTTCGCCGATGACCGAACCCGCCGCCACCTGCGCTTGCCAACGCCGACGCTCCGGTGACCATTTGGTCATGGGCGCGTGTCCACCGAGCTCGCCGCACCACGTAGAGCATCTCCAGCGCTTTGCCTCGCCCGTTTGCACAGCGTAGCCGCGTTCCCACACATTCTGAAACGCCGGCCGCCGCTGCCAAGCTCGCCACCATCAGCTCCAGCCACCACAAGCCCGGCCACGACCCACATTCGATGCGCGCCGGCGAGATCTCTCCAACGAGCCCAGCCACGCCTCGAACGGTGCCCCATAGCCGCTTTCCGCCGCTCGCCGAAACGTCTGTCATCGTCGAGCCACCGGCGAGTTTGACTCGTTTGACCGGCGGGCTTGACCCAGTTGACCAGGGGTTTGACCTCCCCCTGGGTCAATGACAAGTGGGGCCAGCCCCTACTAATTTTAGTTTAGCTTAATTTAACCCTAACCAGCCTCTGTGACACTAACATGCAGGACCCACACGTCAGGTTTGACCTGGCACGGTCAGTTGACCGCTAACGTCACCCTGATGTCTTGCTGACGCAATAACTCATTTTCAGGATTTAGTTTAATTTAAATAACCAGGAAATTCCAGAAAATGTTCAAAACTTCTCAAAATTCATATAAATTCAACCGTAACTCGGATGGAAAAGATTTATATATGAAAAATGATTATAAAAATCCAATCTATCCATTGGTACTATTTCATGCATGACAAAACAAGTTAAACCTGCTGATCAGGTCAAATCAATTAAATGGTATTTGAAATACCATATGTGGAGTTTGAATTTGAATCTTTGATTCAAACCAGCTCCATCCAATCTGTTGCTAGCTGCATTAGCCCAAATCACAGCATGTTGCCATGTCATGATCATGCATCATATTGTTGCATTGCATTGATTGTGTTCCTCCCTTGTTTGCCGGTGTTTGTCCCATCTCGATTGCAGACGTTTCCGACGTAGTGACCGTTGACACTGATGAAGTGCAGTATCATCTTCAGATGTGCCAGGCAAGCAAACCCCCCTTGACCACCCCGATACAATCCCACTCTCTCGCTCTTGCTCTCTTTTATTGCATTAGGACAACAATGATTCAATTGTTACCTGTTGCGGTAGTTGAACCCATTCCTCTGCATGACCTGTCTTTGCCACAGTAATTAGTAAAACCCACTAGCATGAGTAGGAGTTGTTTGATCCATGATGTGCCTACTCACTCATACTTGCTTATTATGCCTGCTATGCTTAGAGTGGTGTCAAGTCTGATTCATCTGGGATAGATTGGAATGGGGGTGAACATGTCATACTGTTGAGAGCTAGGTGTGTGAACACGATTTGGTAAAGGTAGCGATGAGAGGCCATGTAGGAGTACATGGTGGGTTGTCTCGTTGGGACCATCCTCAGGAACTGAGTTCCGTGTTTGCAATCCAAGAACAGCTGCTACCATACATTGGGCCCAGAACCCATGGACCCTCTCGGCTTATTAATCGCCTCGATCTCTGTCCAGGAGTTGCAACTAGTTTCTGGTGTTTGTAGGTCGTGCTAGTAGTCTACCAGGTGGCACTCGGCAGGGTGGGCTTGGGACAGACTAGGTACAGTGGCCTGGTGTATCAAGTGTCTCCCGGATGGTGGACTTGGGAACCCTGCACACATCAGTTGGGGCCGTAGTGGAAACCTCGGCCGGACTTCCTTGCGGGTCGGACTCAAATACGCGATAAACCTGGACTAGAGTCTTGCATGGTTAGTCAGGTCGTGGTCGACACCCTCGCCAGGCTTCCGCTTGAAGGTTGCCGAGATACATGACGTGTATATGGTGGTAAGTGGTGGGAGCGTGTGTGAAGAAGTACACCCCTGCAGGGTTAACTATCAATTTGAATAGCCGCGTCCGCGGATATGGACAACTTGGAAGCTTATATGGTTCATAGACAAGTTGAAAGGGATACTCTAAAATGCGCAAGATAAGTGTGAGTGCTATGGATGGCCTTCTCGTATGGAGACGGGAGCGGATCCATAGTGGTGTATTGATATGGTGAATATGTGGACTCGTGTGCGCTCTCTCCCCAAAGATGATACTGGTAGTCATAGTTAAGGATAGCCACTGAGTCAAAGCTGGCTTGCTGCAGTTAAACTCCATAACACCCTTCTTGATAATGATGCATATGTAGATAGTTTTGATATAAGTCTCGCCGAGTACCTTTGTACTCACGGTTGCTTAATTTATGTTTTTGCAAAGGAGACGTTAGTCTCACTAGTGCTTTCAATGACAAGTTCGATGTTGACTGATTAGCTTGCGAATCCCAGACAGAGGTCTGGCTCCTCTAGAGGGTCTTGTAGATAGGCAGGCTTTCTAGCCCTCTTTCTTTTAAGTTGTCTGTACTCAGACAGGTTTATGCTTCCGTTGCTTGTATGACTTTGTATGTTGGGTCATGTGACCCCTGTTTGTAATATCATGTTATGTATGGCTCTTCAGAGCCTCTTCAATGAATACTTTCAGTCGTAGAGTTATGTTGTGATGCCATGTTATATCTACACATATCGTGCATATTGTGTGTATGTTTGAAATGCACTGGTATGTGTGGGATCCGACACGTAGTTGTTTATTCTTGGTAGCCTTCCTTATGGGGAAATGCCTCCTAGTGCTTCCATCCGGAACACATGGATTGACGGGCATGTGTCCTTCTTTGCCCTTGTGTCTGTCCCTACGGGAAAATGTCACGCGGTGTTTTACTAGAGTCGGTTACACTCACTGCTGACCGACACATGCATTGCTGGGTCTTGTATGCCTGTCCCTGTAAGTTTGTGCTACCTTGGTTTACGACTAGTCATGTCGGCCTGGTTTCTCTATCACATGGATGCTAGCGACACAATAATATACGTGAGCCAAAAGGCGCAAACAATCCCGGCCCAGGTAAAGGCGTGAGCCGTGGGTTACCGTGCGTGAGGCCGCAAAGTGATATGATGTGTTACATGTTAGACCAGTGTGACTTAGGATCGGGGTCCTGACAGCTTTGGTATCAGAGCCTGACTGCCTGTAGGATTACCAAGCCAAACTGGTCGAAGTCGTGTCTAGAAATACTCTAGTTATATAAGGGAATAGATCGTGGAAGGGAACGTAAGGCTCTTTTACTCCTTATCCTTGTGTCCCTCTGATTCTGAGTCACCCTCTTCTTTTCAACGGGGTTTAAGAACTAGGATTCTTATCTATCTATTAGGATGACGAGTTACTATGCTGGAGACTTATAGGAAAGGTGTTGTCTTCTTGGATCGTTGTTTCCATAATAATTTAGTTGTTATGTTGTCAGTTGTCTTGAAGGTTGTCACATTTTTCATGCCGTACAGTCGTTATGCTGTCCGAGTTGTTCCAGGTTTCTAAACAACCTGATGCACTTACAAATCTTTCCTCCCCATTCCCGATGTTTTGGGGCCAGACTAATTAACCACACTAATCCTTGTGTTGAGGTACTCCGTTGCCTCGACATATATGCGAAAGTTAATAGGAAACTAGGATATCTTAGAGAACCACCTAGAGGTTCAGCCTTTGTGTTGTATCCCAGTGTAATAATTCTGGCCATCATTTTCGTAAGCATCTCATGATGTTATTTAGTTAGAAGGTATTCTATTCCTGGGTTCCTGAACCCAAGATCCACTCTACTTATGTCATGCTGATAGAGATTGTAGCTTCTTTAGGTTGATTAGTAACTTTGTTCTAGTCCTCGAGGTCCGTGGTATATCATCCTTCCAAATACCATGAACCCTCCTTGGCAGAAGTTCTTTTGAACGAAAAGATCACAACAAGCGTGCTTTTGATGAGTTCTCCATTCCATAATTGTTACTCCGCCAATCCTACCTTTCTGCATGGGCTATCTGGAAGAAATATGTTGGACATGTTCGACATGCTAACCCAAGCATCCACAACTCAGAAAAATCATGTGTTCCTTTCAGTTGTTCCCTTTTCAGTTGCATTCCGACCTTCGTCTATCAATTGGTAGCCAGGAGTAGTTGTGCATCCGTTATCAATGCTTATTACTCTTGTGGTCTGTCAAGCAATTCTATCTCAGAATGACTAGGAGAAACAAACTCCAGTACTTCGTCCATCTCAAGGATTGGGTTAAAGCAGATGTGTTCCGCAGATCAAAATGCCAATCCAACTTTTGTTCTGTTCTACCCTGGAGTGTTACCCCCTTTATGTCAGGATGGTCATGAGAATTGCACCACCTCCAATGAATTCTTGATAAAGTGATACTGCTTGCCATCATTATTCATTGCTTGGTCTCCGTGTTGTTATAACCGGAATGCCGGCAAATGAACCGTGATGTGTGAAATCAATACTCTTAGCAACCCTGTTGCTTGGAAGTTAATGGACGATAATTTCATTCTTAGCGTGCTGATTATTGAATCACCATACTACGAGTGATCGTGCTACCTAGCCCATTTTCCAGGTGCACTCTTCGATCAATGATTCAGGATTGTGCAATCCCTTGCTTAGTTGATCACATCATCTTGCCCTCAAAAGCAAGATTGTTCTCGAGCTTAGCAGCATATCGGTGGATCGTGATTTTCTGGATATCTTCTCGGAAGTATCACCAGGTTGTTCCCTGACCGTTATGTTGAGGTTGTGATTGAGCTGGTTTCCCGATAAAGCATCCCTTCTCCAAGAATCTTTGTTGGATGCCCCTGAGCTAGTTGGTTAAGCTAAACAACAACTTGGTGAGTTGGAAGATAAAAGCTTTATCTGACTTAGTTCATTCCAAAGGGATATCTTGTGTGTGTGTGTTGAACAAAGATGATATCTTCATCAATTGACCCTCGTGTTCAATGGTTGGATCTATCATCTCATCCAATCTTTGATTTGAGTATGGGCTATCGTCAAATCAAATTAGGACCAACGATTTTTGTAATGTTGTTTGACTCGTGGTTATTTCCTCGAGTATACATCCTTATATCTTTTGGTCTGACCAATGCTATCACCTCGTTCACTTTATTGTGGAATTCCATCTATATGGAAACCTAGATGAATTGTTGTTTAGCCCATCGGCAACATTTTTATTCTCTCCATGATGTTGGTGGACAATAAAGCTAGTGTTGGAAACTTGTGTAAGCATTACCTTCGTGCCAGTTCACGAGGTATACGTTTTGGTGAAAGAAGTGACTTCCTCTAATTCACGTGTATTTGATTTAAGTTGCCGCCGAGAAAGCTTGTTGTTTTGCTTCATTTGGAATTGTCCCAAGTCAGTCATGCACGTGCGAGGTATTTCGTGGTTTGGTGATTTGCAACCTTCACTCTATATGTATCCCTAGCACACCAAGCCACTGATTGAATTGTTCAAGAAAAAGGAGTTTGTTGTGCTAATACTAGTTCATGCACAAGATTCCGTTTTTCTCAATGATGGTTCCCAACCAGAACTCGGTTGCATGTTGTCGTAAGACTTTTATGTGATCACGTTTGACTTGGACATTCTGCTCACATGTATCTTGCAAACCAGCTCATGTTTTGGAGCTTGCTTCTATAGTTCATTTCCTGAGAGTCTCGCAACGTCATCTCGTCGATTTGTGTTGCAAACCTTCTCTCGGACATGCTGAGTTTGAAGCATCTTGTCATGTGGCACCCCGGCTCAGAGAGACCGGAAAACCCCGTATTCCAGCCTAGAGATCACGTCTTCTGGAATACGGCACTGCTTGGCATAGAACAAATCAGCTCTTTATTACAAATAATCGCGGTACAAGGGTCCGATATTACAAAGGATCACAGGGGCACGGCGACACTTCGCCTGCTAAGGTAGCTCTATGCTAGCAGCGGAACAACTAGTAGCGGAATAGCTTCAAGCAGCGGAACAAAGGCGACGGTGATGAACTCTACTCCGCAGGGACTCTGGCTGGGACGTATCCTAGAGGGCAACCTCGAGATCCTCGACAAGCAAACATGGCATCACCTGCAATCTGGCATGACACGCCAGGTGAGTACTTTGAATGTAGTCGCAAGCTCACAGCAACCAAAGCAATCAAGACATACAACAGCTTGGCATTTACAGGTTAATCATCAAAGATGAACACGATACTACTAGAACAACATGAGCATGGCAACGACATGAGCATGGCAACAACATGAGCATGGCATGTACATATAATTTATAATATGAACAAGATGATACTAGCACTAGCATGCAAAGGGGTCGACATTTAAGGTCTCATGGACCAACTTACTCTGTTCGGAGGTTATCTCGTAACCACAAACTTACCATTGTGCTCATCACATGACCACACGGAGCTTTATCTCTATCTGTGATCATCGCATGACCACATAAAGATCAACCAACTTCTTTTCTCATCGAACCGGGGTTGTTATTATTCAGATTATTATTACTGTTGACCCATAGTGTGACCTACTACGAACTGTGTCCATGACCGAGGACGCGGCTATCGATAGATTATACACTCTGCAGAGGTTAGTACACTGTACCCACACCACAGAACTCATGGCCTCGTGCTCCCATTCGGGTGGACCAACGACGTTCCGACAAAACCAATCTATTGCATGACACTCTCCCGGCCACTCCGACAAACTCCTCTTTGGCCTATGTCCTGGGTGACCCCGGTGTCAACATGTGACACCTGCCACCTCTGTGGCTGCCACCGTCGTGGCCAAACAAAACTGTCCCAAACGGGGACCTCAGTATACCATCAAAACTCGGGTCCTCAAGGCTTATGGTAGCCTACCTGATCAGGGTAGCGCGCACCCGTAACCTTCCCTAGTAGGAGGCACCGGCAAGAGGCATGACAATAGACTGCATTAGGGCCTCCCATAAGGCAAGTGTGGCTGCACTGGTTAGCTCGATTCGGTGGCACCATGACTCAGCCAACAGATTTGTTCAAGTTCGATTAATGTCAGGTTCAACTTGAATGGTGATGAGCTGAGTCATAGTAAAATAACATGATGAAATAACAATGCAGATGACCATGATAACAGTGTAACCATGATGCGCAACATAATCATTTAACATCATAATGATAAATCATATATGCTACGGGATGCAAATGAACATGGCATAGCGATGATCATAACTATCACAAGTATTTTCATATCAAACCGTAACTACTCAAGTGAGCATAGCATTATCACTACCATCGAAAATAATTACAAGAATAAAACATGATAAGAATATCCTTAGCAATTAATCATATCACTTACTAGATGAAAATGAACATGGCATAAGCATAGACATGGATTCACAAGCATATTTGAAGTATTCACAAAATAATTAAATGCGCAAACAATTATTAAATATTCAAGTGGAAACCATGGCTACTGCAATTCCATCATGCAAGTGGCTGTTGTGGATTGCTTGGGGATGGACGAACCACCGGGAAGAAGTGCGATGAACTCGCAGAAAGAATCGCCGAAAAAGTTTCCCTCTTGGCGGAGCTGTTTTAAGGGCAAGGGCAAAATGGTAATTTTCATAGTGCGCCAACCTCATGAAAATGATACCATTGGAAAGGGCTCGATGAACTGAGATCGTGGGCTTTGGAATCACCTGAATCGGAGTTACGGTTGCGGAGATACGTTGGTTCGTTCGTTAGACAGAAAAATAAAAAAAATCTGTTCTTTTCTGCTGCTAACGGACGAACGTCCGCTATTTAAAGATTTCGTCCGGCTGGGTTAAAAATAGAAAGCGTACTTCTGTGATTACGCTTTCAAACAGAGAATGCGTACTCTTGCCCGAAGAAGCACTGGATTACGTTTTCAGAAAAGGGAAAACGTATTTACAGAAATCCGTCTCCACTTGCCACAACAGCGGGGCCGGCTGGGTCCACGCGTGAGGCTTACAGGCGGGGCCCGCTGGGTCCACGCGTGAGGCTTACAGGCGGGGCTCGTGGGTTTTCTCTCTCTCCTCCCTATCTCCTTCTTCTTCCCAGCGGTGGGCAAAGGCAGAGGCGAGGCCGGCCGCCCCGACGGCGATTGCCGGAGCTACCGGCCGTCTCCAGCTGCGCTCTGGTTATGGAGGTGCTCAGAGCGATGCACGGAGCTCGGGGAAGGCGGGAGCACACGCGCCCTTGGCCATGGCGGACGGCCGCCTCAGGTGAAGTTGGGCACGACGGCTACGGGCCACCAGAGGAGAGGGCGAAGGGCGGAGGAGCATCGTGATGCTCCGGTGGTCCTTCTGGTGGGGAGAGGAGAGGGGGAGAGCCTCGGCATTGTGCCAATTTAGGCAGAGGAGGGAGGCGACCATGGCGGCCATGGGAGGAACAGAGAGCTCTTCGAGCTAAATAGATAGGGCAGGGAGGGCTAGAGGAGGATGGTGAGGAGGCTTGTGAGGTCGGGAGGGCACGGGGTGGCTTATATAGCCGAGGAAGAGGGCCACGGGCCGGATGCCGCCTCCACCGACTGCATGAGCTCCGGCGACGGGCCCAGGCGCGCGAGCGATCTCGGACGGCGACGGGTGAGGGCTAGTGGAGGTGCCAGGCACGCGGGCAAAGCCGCGGCGCACCGCGTGGGGCAGGGAGGGCACCTTTGTGCCACTGTTCTTACGCGAGCACGCGGTGTCCGCGTTTGGACAGCGACGGTAGGGGCGGGGAGGAGGCTACGTGGCTGCACGGGAGAATGGTAGACGCTGTAGACATGGTGGGACGCGCGGGAACGACGAGTAGAGGAGTGCCCGATGCTAGCAGACGAGCGGGGCGCGCCAAACGCATGTCAACGGAGCGGTCACCGCGTGGCATGGCGAGGATAGGGAACGAGGGTCTGCCAAAAGGTGTCTACTGTGTTGTCCCTCCAACATACAGTCCCATAGATGTGATGTCTCGGCCAAAGGCACTTTGTGTTGATGGGAGAGGTCGATGGAAGTTTGATGTATCAATCTTAGGCATGAAATAGTGATCAACTGGGATGATACAAGGGTTAACCAGGATGTCTCAGGGGCTTAGGGTAGGAAGGACTATGATCCTGTGAATTTTGAAGAGATTTGGACCAGTATTTGACATAGTTGCTTCACAACTGCACAAACTGGTCCAGAAACTAGATCAGGAAGTAGCACTCACATGGAGTGTTGGATTGGGCTGAAAATTGGTGTAGGTTGATCATTTGGGCATATGAAGGTTCCATAAAAATTTCATCCCATTTGGATAAGTAAAAATGGTACTTCCTTCACAATGCTCCACACAGGACAGAAACTTGGGGGAATTTTGTGGAGAAAATGGCTTGGCAAAATGATGTGAATTTTGGCATGCTAAAATTATATAGGGATATTTAGGTCCTGCATTAATTTCAGAATTTTT
Organism: Elymus sibiricus; assembly: GCA_039707655.1. Classification (NCBI taxonomy): domain Eukaryota; kingdom Viridiplantae; phylum Streptophyta; class Magnoliopsida; order Poales; family Poaceae; genus Elymus; species Elymus sibiricus. Next base: position 205,589,916 of record CM077666.1, on the reverse strand, counting down.
GAAGCAATAAATTATAGTTGCTTCACAAACTGAAATTGTGACCAGAAACCAAGATTTGAAGGTGTGCTCACCTAGATTGTTGGATGGAGATGAAATTTGGTGGAGAGTTATGATTTCATCATATAAATGATATACCAAAATTTCAACTCATTTGGATTAGCCTAGCTAGTTCTTCCTTCACAAAGCTTTTCTCTGGTCAGAAACTTTGGGAATTTTCTGAGGAAGATTAACTAGGCAAATGAGGCTGCATTTTGGCATGTGGCAATAATTTGGATATGAGAGAGTGACCAAAACTTTTGAGGGCAATCAAGAAAATATAAATAGCACTTCCTTCACAAAGTGCCATTCTGGACAGAATAGGAAATGAATATTCCTGAATTATTTTTGAACTAGGCAAGGATGGGTTTTGGCATATTTGTGGAAGATATGATCCAAATAATTTATGAGAATTTTGTGGGATTTTTAGGAATGGCAGAAATATAGGTTGCTTCACAACCTAGGGCAAACAGGGTTATTCCTTTAATAGAAAAAGGAATATTCCCAAGAAATAAATATTGTGGTTGGGCTAAGATGGAAATGACATGGCCTAGGGATAGATTTGAGAATGACAAGCCACTAGGAAGTGGCAGGAGAGAAGATTTTCCCAGGTTTCAAGACCACATAGCCACGGAAAAAGAAACTCCAAATAAAAATTCGAAGAAATCCAAAAGAAAAAGAAAGGGCCAAAAATCGGGGTGTTACAAACCTACCCCCCTTACGATAAATCTCGTCCTCGAGATTTGGTTGCTCAGGGAACAAGTATGAATATACTGACTTAAGGAAACCATTTCCAACTCGGGTGTCCTTTTTCCTTCATATGATGTTCCCACTGAATTTCATCTAACTGACTGCCTTGCTCTGGGGTGGTTTGCTTCACCGTATCCATATTCTGACATGCCTTCCTTTATATGTTCATCCTTGCTCTGACTTCAATTCTTTTATGTCTGCTGCCTTGTCTGATATTATCATGACCGGGATTTCCATAAGTCCAGGAGTGAGGTCCCTATTGACGTGACATTCTTATATCCAGCACTGATAGTATCAATGGAGTCGGGAACAAATTTTCTCGGTGGACACGAAACATTTATTCCTTGCATCGGGTTACTAGAGTAGATGCATGTCCTCCGGGTTCAAAACAATGTTGAGAATCATAGCCGTTCTCTTGGCGGGATCTGACTGCTAGAAGGTAGTTCTGAATTACCTTGGCTGGCTCCACCGTCTCGAATCCGTACCGATGATTCGACTGTCACCTTGATATGAGGTCCTTACAAACAGAGTAGACCCCTTGGGTGTGTGTTCATGGTGATCAATACGGAATCAGACTATCTTGGGTATCCGTACCATGTTGTTCATGCAACTATTATCATACCTGTATTGCCAGGCTTGCTCCTTCATTATTGTTCTCTTTTTCTGAATCTTTTGCTGAAAGAGCTTGGCCATAAATATCTTTAATTCTTCGTGTGACCATAGGTATTGTCAGGTGCAACATTGCAGCAATCATACCTTATCCTTATCCTCAGGCACTGCAGCAACGTTTAACTGGCAAGTTTATCATCTCTCGAGCTTTAACTGTAGGGCAATGATCATCTGAACCTTTGCCAGAAATCAACAAATAAATCAGTAGCCACCAGAACGGTCTTTACAACTCAGATCTGGGACATTACTTAAATAACTCAACCATGGCTCATGACGACTGAAAAGCAGCTCAGAGCATGAGCCAGGGTTGATAAGAAGAATGTAGCAGTTCCCTAAGACGGTCGAAGAACAGCTCAGAGCATATAGGGTCGCTGCTACAAAAAGAAACTCAACAGCTGCCCGAGACGGCCGAAAATCAGCTCAGAACACGGGCCAGTTGTTGACAAGAGAAATAGAAAATCGGCATCCACCCTGGACGGCCGAACGCAGCTCGAAACACAGGCGTGGTGCCGTTACCAGGAAAAAGGTATGCAAGGGTTCATCATGATCATATACTAGGTTCACAATTATTTGTATAGAGCTCACTGCTGGGGTCAATCATTCATGACAGTGACAAGGGTTAACGATATCACCTTGTCGGGCGTGAGGAAGCTGGCCTTGATATCCACTGTCAGGATTGTTGTCCCAATCATTGTCTTGCCTCATAGCTTGTCAGACATTGCATCACACTGAGGTGTATATTCTTCCTCTTACATAATTCATGTGGTTGTCGGATTCTCATTATGCTTGTATCATCGTTCGAGTGACTTGAATGACCTTGGCAGCATGCCCACAATATATATGGAAGGGTGTGTAGCTGAGCAGTTGATTCCTAAGGCAGACACTTGGGTCCTGACTGATTCTTGCTTCTGACAAAATTGTTGTGGATCTGATCCTTGAGAGGCACTGCCATATACTGTCAAATCACTGTGTAACATCTTGATGACTGTTGGTAGTTCCGTACTGACGAAGATTGGATAGCTTGTGTTGGAAGCCATCTGAGAGTATCGTGCTGAGGAAGACTGAATAGCTTGTGCTCGAAGCTTTTGCCGGGATAGTGTGCTGAAGAAGACTGGGTATCTTATATTGGAAGTCATCCACATATCGTACTGAAGAAGATTGCGGAACTTTGCTTTGTAAGCTTCCATGGTAACGTGTGGAGGAAGACTGGGTTGCTTATACCAGAAGCTTCTCTCTGTGATATGTGAACAGAATGCCATATAAATACACCTTTGAGATTCCTCTGACTGGAAATGTACTGTTGTCTTGCACACAAATTGTCTTCCAGCTGGTTCATTACAATTGTGATGATTGCACACTGAGTCAGTCTTGATGCTGATAGTTATTCCAGAATATAATTTTGTATTCATACCGAATATTCTCAATATAATGCAGTGCACTGATAATTCCATACTGTTTAGCTGAGCTTCAAAATATTTGAAATCCTCACTGATTCTTCGAGTCCGGTGTCGGTTGATGAGCAACTTTCATAAGGGAAAATAAGGTAACACCGAGGGCCCAAAGAAAGAAGCAAAAGAAACGACTAAAACAAAAGTACACACAGCATTAAGATTTCATACAACATCACATTTTACTGCTATTCACCTCACTATGCATGCCTACTTAAGCACGCAATTCTCGAGGGAAACTCCGGTACTACGATCTAATATGCTGTGGCGGTGTGCACGAAGATGAATCAACGTGTGGAGAGGTTGGTGTAAGCAGAGCTACACCAAGCGTTGGCTCAGCACCGGTTGCATCTAGATGGGCTCAGGGGTGAGGACGGACTCAGTGATAATGTAGCGAGACACGGATATCACGACCACATCATCATCAAGCGTACGGAAGGGAGCCATACTCGTCCAGATAATGGGTGATAGGATAGGATAGCGGTGGAAATCAGGGTTTGCTAACATTGCCCTTTTCTGATAACAAAGACCAGTGAGGATTGCCAAACGGCGGGTTGGATGGAAAGATCTGGGGTAGAAGCATGTCTACCACCGAAACAATAGGTGGTTGGAGAAAAGATATTGGTGCGATACCCGTGCAACAATCCTGCAACTGATCAACACCACTAGGTACCTCGGCATCACTCCGCTGGGACAGAGATGACACCAAACACCAAAGAGCAAGAATGCAAAATAGGAGGGTGCAGGTAGTGGATCGAAACCGATGCCACCTACACTCACAAAATCAACCGTTAACGACAATATAATAAGTCTATATGCATGCTATGCAGCAAACAAATGCAACAGCCAAATGCAGCAAGCAAGCTAGACTCTGAACTACTGGTTTCTAACGCTCGCGCTAACTAGGGCATCCTATAGCCAGACCTGCTCTAATACCAAGCCTTGTGGCACCCTGGCTCAAAGAGACCGGAACACCCCGTATTCCATCCCAGAGATCAAGTCTTCTGGAATACGGCACTGCTTGGCATAGAACAAATCAGCTCTTTATTACGAATAATCGGGGTACAAGGGTCCGATATTACAAAGGATCACAGGGGCATGGCGACACTTCGCCTGCTAAGGTAGCTCTATGCTAGCAGCGGAATAACTTCTAGCAGCGAAACAAAGGCGACGGTGATGAACTCCACTTCGTAGGGACTCTGGCTGGGACGTATCCTAGAGCGCAACCTCGAGATCCTCGACAAGCAAGCACGGCATCACCTACAATCTGGCATGACACGCCAGGTGAGTACTTTGAATGTACTCGCAAGCTCACAGCAACCAAAGCAATCAAGACATACAACAGCATGGCATGTACAGGTTAATCATCAAAGATGAACACGATACTACTAGAACAACATGAGCATGGCAACAACATGAGCATGGCAACAACATGAGCATGGCATGTACATATAATTCATGATATGAACAAGATGATACTAGCACTAGCATGCAAGGGGGTCGACATTTAAGGTCTCATGGACCAACTTACTCTGCTCGGAGGTTATCTCGTAACCACAAACTTACCATCGTGATAATCACATGACCACACGGAGCTTTATCTCTATCTGTGATCATCGCATGACCACATAAAGATCAACCAACTTCTTTTCTCATCGAACCGGGGTTGTTATTATTCAGATTATTATTACTGTTGACCCATAGTGTGACCTACTACGAACTGTGTCCATGACCGAGGACGCGGCTATCGATAGATTATACACTCTGCAGAGGTTAGTACACTGTACCCACACCACAGAACTCATGGCCTCGTGCTCCCATTCGGGTGGACCAACGACGTTCCGACAAAACCAATCTATTGCATGACACTCTCCCGGCCACTCCGACAAACTCCCCTTTGGGCTATGTCCTGGGTGACCCCGGTGTCAACATGTGACACCTGCCACCTCTATGGCTGCCACCGTACTTGCCAAACAAAACTGTCCCATACGGGGACCTCGGTATACCATCAAAACTCGGGTCCTCAAGGCTTATGGTAGCCTACCTGATCAGGGTAGCGCGCACCCATAACCTTCCCTAGTAGGAGGCACTGGCGAGAGGCCTGACAATAGACTGCATTAGGGCCTCCCATAAGGCAAGTGTGGCTGCACTGGTTAGCTCGATTCGGTGGCACCATGACTCAGCCAACAGATTTGTTCAAGTTCGATTAATGTCAGGTTCAACTTGAATGGTGATGAGCTGAGTCACAGTAAATTAACATGATGAAATAACAATGTAGATGAGCATGATAACAGTGTAACCATGATGGGCAACATAATCATTTCACATCATAATGATAAATCATATATGCTACGGGATGCAAAAGAGCATGGCATAGCGATGATCGTAACTATCACAAGTATTTTCATATCAAACCGTAACTACTCAAGTGAGCATAGCATTATCACTAGCATCGAAAATAATTACAAGAATAAAACATGATAAGAATATCCTTAGCAATTAATCATATCACTTACTAGATGAAAATGAACATGGCATAAGCATAGACATGGATTCATAAGCATATTCGAAGTATTCACAAAATAATTAAATGCACAAAAAATTATTAAATATTCAAGTGGAAACCATGGCTACTGCAATGCCATCATGCAAGTGGCTATTGTGGCTTGCCTGGGGATGGAGGAACCACCGGGAAGAAGTGCGATGAACTCACGGAAAGAATCGCCACAAAAGTTTCCCTCTCGGCGGAGCTGTTTTAAGGGCAAGGGAAAAATGGTCATTTTCATAGTGTGACAACCTCATGAAAATGATACCATTGGAACGGGCTCGATGAACTGAGATCGTGGGCTTTGGAATCACCTGAATCGGAATTACGGTTGCGGAGATACGTCCGTTCGTTCGTTAGACAGAAAAAGAATAAAAAATTGTTCTTTTCTGCTGCTAACGGACGAACGTCCGCTATTTAAAGATTTTGGCCGGCTGGGTTAAAAATAGAAAGCATACTTCTGTGATTACGCTTTCAAACAGACAACGCGTACTCTTGCCCGAAGAAGCACTGAATTACGTTTTCAGAAAAGGGAAAACGTATTTACAGAAATCCGTCTCCACTTGCCATGTCAGCGGGGCCGGCTGGGTCCACGCGTGAGGCTTACAGGCGGGGCCCGCGGGTCTTCTCTCTCTCCTCCCTGTCTCCTTCTTCTTCCCCGCGGTGGGCATAGGCAGAGGCGAGGTTGGCCGCCCCGACGGCGATTGCCGGAGCTACCGGCCGTCTCCGGCGGCGCTCCGGTTATGGAGGTGCTCAGAGCGATGCGGCGCATCCATTCATGGAGAGCACGGAGCTCGGGGAGGGCGGGAGCACACGCGCCCTTGGCCATGGCGGACGGCGGCCTCGGGTGAAGTTGGGCACGATGGCTACGGGCCACCAGAGGAGAGGGCGAAGGGCAGAGGAGCATCGTGATGCTCCGGTGGTCCTTCTGGTGGGGAGAGGAGAGGGGGAGAGCCTCGGCATTGTGCCAATTTAGGCAGAGGAGGGAGGCGACCATGGCGGCCATGGGAGGAACAGAGAGCTCTTCGAGCTAAATAGATAGGGCAAGGAGGGCTAGAGGAGGCATGTGAGGTCGGGAGGGCACGGGGTGGCTTATATAGCCGACGAAGAGGGCCACGGGCCGGATGCCGCCTCCACCGAATGCATGAGCTCCGGCGAGGGGGCCAGGCGCGCGTGCGATCTTGGACGGCGACGGGTGAGGGCTAGTGGAGGTGCCAGGCACGTGGGCAAAGCCGCGGCACACCGCGTGGGGCAGGGAGGGCACCTTTGTGCCATTGTTCTTACGCGGGCACGCGGTGTCCGCGTTCGGACAGCGACGGGAGGGGCGGGGAGGAGGCTACGTGGCTGCACGGGAGAATGGTAGACGCTGTAGACATGGTGGGACGCGCGGGAACGAGGAGTAGAGGAGTGCCCGAAGCTAGCAGACGAGTGGGGCGCGCCAAATGCATGCCAACGGTGCGGTCACCGCGTGGCATGGCGAGGATAGGGACCGAGGGTCTGCCAAAAGGTGTCTACCGTGTTGTCCCTCCAACATACAGTCCCATAGATGTGATGTCTCGGCCAAAGGCACTTTGTGTTGATGGGAGAGGTCGATGGAAGTTTGTTGTATCAATCTTAGGCATGAAATAGTGATCAACTGGGATGATACAAGGGTTAACGAGGATGTCTCAGGGGTTTAGGGTAGGAAGGACTATGATCCTGTGAATTTTGAAGAGATTTGGACCAGTATTTGACATAGTTGCTTCACAACTGCACAAACTGGTCCAGAAACTAGATCAGGAAGTAGCAATCACATGGAGTGTTGGATTGGGCTGAAAATTGGTGTAGGATGATCATTTGGGCATATGAAGGTTCCATAAAAATTTAATCCCATTTGGATAAGTAAAAATGGTACTTCCTTCACAATGCTCCACACTGGACAGAAACTTGGGGGAATTTTGTGGAGAAAATGGCTTGGCAAAATGATGTGAATTTTGGCATGCTAAAATTATATAGGGATATTTAGGTCCTGGATTAATTTCAGAATTTTTGAAGCAATAAAATTATAGTTGCTTCACAAACTGAAATTGTGACCAGAAACCAAGATTTGAAGGTGTGCTCACATAGATTGTTGTATGGAGATGAAATTTGGTGGAGAGTTATGATTTGATCATATAAATGATATACCAAAATTTCAACTCATTTGGATTACCCTAGCTAGTTTCTTCCTTCACAAAGCTTCTCTCTGGTCAGAAACTTTGGGAATTTGCTGAGGAAGATTTACTAGGCAAATGAGGCTGAATTTTGGCATGTGGCAATAATTTGGATTTGAGAGAGTGCCCAAAAATTTTGAGGGCAATCAAGAAAATATAAATAGCACTTCCTTCACAAAGTGCCATTCTGGACAGAATAGGAAATGAATATTCCTTTATTATTTTTGAACTAGGCAAGGATGGGTTTTGGCATATTTGTGGAAGATATGATCCAAAGAATTTATGAGAATTTTGTGGGATTTTTAGGAATGGCAGAAATATAGGTTGCTTCACAACCTAGGGCAAACAAAGTTATTCCTTTAATAGAAAAAGGAATATTCCCAAGAAATAAATATTGCGGTTGGGCTAAGATGGAAATGACATGGCCTAGGGATAGATTTGAGAATGACAAGCCACTAGGAAGTGGCAGGAGAGAAGATTTTCCTAGGTTTCAAGCCCACATAGCCACGGAAAAAGAAACTCCAAATAAAAATTCGAAGAAATCCAAAAGAAAAAGAAAGGGCCAAAAATCGAGGTGTTACATGTCAACAATCAGATCTGAATCTCAGGCAGATATGATGGTTGGAATGTCTCCCAAGAATTATACTATTGGTCTTTCTCAAATGGTAGAATGATGTTGTGGCTAACACACATCTCCGAAAGACCTGTTGTTGTAGTATCTTGTTCAGCAAGATTAGGCACTCCCCATGAGGATTTCGTATGGCTTATCTTAGAAGTTGATCCTTATGGATTCTTGTACTTCCGAAGTCCGACCTTTACTTGATGTTCTAGATGTTACACTAGTACATCAAGGAGAACATTAGAAGCGGAGTGCTAAATGTCTCTCGATCGATCATCCAGATTTTGTTTCCTTGGCCTCGCTAAGGTGAAATCTGAGAAAGTGGTGTCTTCTTTTGCATCTGCATCCTCCACCATTATTCATCTCGGTAGTATGAAGTGTTGCCAAGATCTTGGCATAGATGTTGGTAAAAGCCTGATGAGTATAGAAATGTTCAAGTTCTTGAAAGCACGCTCAGTCACTGAGTTACATCCTCGGTATCAATTGGAATGTGCCTTCCATTTGCCGATTGTTCTATAACCATAGCTTCCATTTCATTCTGAGTATGCCATTTCTTCGAACTCCTTCAAACGATCGTTTGTAAATTGCCTTGGTCTGGTATAAAGAGTTTCAATGATCCCTATATCAAAAGTAATACTTTTTGCCACCTAAGGAAATAATTCTACGAGTCACCTCCTCTAAGGTGCCCCATTGGGTTTAAAGGGCAATTGACCCCTCGCTACTTTGAAACCCATTCATCATCTTACATAAGCGTGGAACAGTTGCCTACCAAATTTAACGTTTGTCATCTAATTCTTTCCATCCTCCTCGATGAGTGTTTGTGTCTCAGCTCAAGAGATGTTTCAACGTCTCATTCCGTGAGTTGATTTTGAGTTGCTCGATCTTCGAGAAGATCGATTCCTATAGAGTTTCTTTCTGTCACCATCATGTTGGATGAAGTTCTCGAAGGCAAGGATGTCAAGATCAACATGATGCAATGAATCAACATCTTCAAGAAGTGCAATCTGGATCGTGAAGATCGTGCTAGTTTTGTGTCCCCTTCCTCTCACCTCACGTCTTGAATCTCGGGACGAGATTCTTGTTTAGTGGGGGTGAGTTGTCACAGCCCTAGAATAATGGTTGTAATTAGTTGCATCAGAGCATCAATGCATCATGATAAATTCAAATGAATTTGAAATGGGGATCCAATAAACCCAAGCACCCCTCTGAAAAACTAGGATCAACTGGAAATAATTTCGATGAACCAAAAATGCCCTTCAGAAAAGTTCATCATTTTTGAAATGGGTGAAAACCTCTGCCAAAAATGGTTCACATTTTTCTAGGTCATCTTGGATTTCTGAATTAAATCATAAAGTATTTGGATTTGGGCATTTAAATAATATAAATATTTTAAATGCTCAAATATTTCTAAAAACAGTTGAGGGCTGTTGGAAATAATTTAAAATGTGCCCACAATTATTTTCAGGAACTTTAAAAATGATTTGGTATCTTTGCTAAATCAAAAACAGAAAAAGAAAAATAGAAAACAGAAAAGGAAATAAAAGACAGAGAGAGAGAGAGAGGCTCACCTGGGACTTACCTGGCCCGCCCAGCCCATCAGCGCCGTCGTCCTCCTGGCGCCAGTCGGCCAGGCACGTGGCCGACACGCGCGCACGCATAGCGCGCCACACCACCAGGCTGCCTGCCTGCGTCCCCGGCCAGCGCGACGCCGCAGTCGACCTCCCCACTGCCGTCTGGATCGGCCCGACCCCCTCACTCTACTCCCTGCTCTCTCCCTCACCTCTGCATTGCCATGGCCGAAGCCGCAGCTCGCTCGCCGTCGCCATACACATAGCCGCCGCCTTCCCTGTGCGCCCTCGCCGTGTCTACGGGCTCCGCCTCGATGCCCTTGACCTCCTCGCCGAGCCACACGACGCCGGACGCACTGCAACGCACCCCACGGTATCTTCTTCAACCTCCCGACGCCGAGATCGCCTTTGTCGCTCCGCTCAGCTCCGGCCTTCCCCGATCCCGCTTCGACGGCCACTGCAACCGCCGTGAGCTTCCACGCCGTTTACCCATCTTCCCCGCGACGTTTGCAAGCTCTAGCCACCGTTTCGAGGATGACCAAAACCCACTGCCGCCTATGCTCACCGCCGACGACGCTCCGGTGACCATTTGGTCCCGGGCGCGTGTCCACCGAACTCGCCGCACCACGTAGAGCATCTCCAGCGCTTCGCCCCGCCCGTTTGCACAGCGCAGTCGCGTTCCCGCACATACCCGAACACCGGCCGCCGCTGCCGAGCTCGCCGCCGTCAGCTCCGGCCACCACAAGCTCGACCACCACCCCCATTCGATGCGTGCCGGTGAGAGCTCTCCAACAAGCCCAGCCACGCCTCGAACGGTGCCCCGTAGCCGCCAGCGAGTTTGACTCGTTTGACCGGCGGGCTTGACCTAGTTGACAAGGGTTTGACCTCCCCCTGGGTCAATGACAAGTGGGGCCAGCCCCTGCAAATTTTAGTTTAGCTTAATTTAACCCTAACCAGCCTCTGTGACACTAACATGCAGGACCCACACGTCAGGTTTAACCTGGCACGGTCAGTTGACCGCTGACGTCATTCTGATGTCATGCTGACGCAATAACTCATTTTCTGGATTTAGTTTAATTTAAATAACCATGAAATTCCAGAAAATGTTCAAAACTTCTAAAATTCATATAAATTCAACCGTAACTCGGATGAAAAAGATTTATATATGAAAAATGATTAGAAAAATCCAATCTATCCATTGGTACTATTTTCATGCATGACAAAACAAATTAAACCTGCTGATCAGGTCAAATCAATTAAATGGTATTTGAAATACCATATGTGGAGTTTGAATTTGAATCTTTGATTCAAACCAGCTCCAAACAATCTGTTGCTAGCTGCATTAGCCCAAATCTCAGCATGTTGCCATGTCATGATCATGCATCATATTGTTGCATTGCATTGATTGTGTTCCTCCCTTGTTTGCTGGTGCTTGTCCCCTCTCGATAGCAGACGTTACCGACGTAGTGACCGTTGACACTGATGAAGTGCAGTATCATCTTCAGATGTGCCAGGCAAGAAAACCCCCCTTGACCACCCCGATACAATCCCACTCTCTTGCTCTTGCTCTCTTTTATTGCATTAGGAGAACAACGATTCAACTGTTACCTGTTGCGGTAGTTGAACCCATTCCTCTGCATGACCTGTCTTTGCCACAGTAATTAGTAAAACCCACTAGCATGAGTAGGAGTTGTTTGAGCCATGATGTGCCTACTCATTCATACTTTCTTGTTATGCCTGCTATGCTTAGAGTGGTGTCAGGTCTGATTCATCTGGGATAGATTGGAATGGGGGCGAACATGTCCTACTGTTGAGAGCTAAGTGTGTGAACACGATTTGGTAAAGGTAGCGATGAGAGGCCATGTAGGAGTACATGGTGGGTTGTCTCATTGGGACCATCCTTAGGAACTGAGTTCTGTGTTTGCGATCCAAGAACGGCTACTACCATACATTGGGCCTGAAACCCATGGACCCTCTCGGCTTATTAATCGCCTCGATCTCTATCCAGGAGTTGCAACTAGTTTCTAGTGTTTGTAGGTCGTGCTAGTAGTCTACCAGGTGGCACTCGGCAGGGTGGGCTTGGGACAGACTAGGCATGTGGAAACCTCGGTCGGACTTCCTTGCAGGTCGGACTCAAATAGGTGATAAACCTAGACTAGAGTCTTGTGTGGTTAGTCGGGTCGTGGACGACACCCTCGCCAGGCTTCCGCTTGAAGGTTGCCGAGATACACGATGTGTATATGGTGGTAAGTGGTGAGAGCGTGTGTGAAGTACACCCCTGCAGGGTTAACTATCTATTGGAATAGGCGCGTCCGCGGATATGGACTACTTGGAAGCTTATATGGTTCATAGAAAAGTTGAAAGGGATACTCTAAAATGCGCAAGATAAGCATGAGTGCTATGGATGGCCTTCTCGTAGGGAGATGGGAGCGGATCCATAGTGGTGTACTGATATGGTGAATATGTGGACTCGTGTGCGCTCTCTCCCCAAAGAAGATACTGGTAGTCGTAGTTCAGGATAGCCACTGAGTCAAAGCTGGCTTGCTGCAGTTAAACTCCACAACACCCTTCTTGATAATGATGCATATGTAGATAGTTCTGATGTAAGTCTTGGTGAGTACCTTTGTACTCACGGTTGCTTAATTTATGTTTTTGCAGAGGAGACGTTAGTCTCACTAGTGCTTTCACGACAAGTTCGATGTTGACTGATTAGCTTGGGAATCCCAGACAGAGGTATGGCTCCTTTGGAGGGTCTTGTAGATAGACAGGCTTTCTAGCCCTCTTTCTTTTCAGCTGTCTGTACTCAGACAGGTTTATGCTTCCGTTGCTTGTATGACTTTGTATGTTGGGTCATGTGACCCCTGTTTGTAATATCATGTTATGTATGGCTCTTCAGAGCCTCTTAAATGAATACTTTGAGTCGTAGATTTATGTTGTGATGCCATGTTGAATCTACACATATCGTGCATATTGTGTGTATGTTTGAAATGCACTGGTATGTGTGGGATCCGACACCTAGTTGTTTATTCTTGGTAGCCTTCCTTATGGGGAAATGCCTCCTGGTGCTTCCATCCGGAACACATGGATTGACAGGCATTTGTCCTTCTTTGCTCCTATGTCTGTCCCTATGGGAAAATGTAACGCGGTGTTTTACTGGAGTCCTTGTAGCTTGCTATGACTCGGTTACACTCGCTGCTGACCGACACGTGCATTGCTGGGTCATGTATGCCTGTCCCTGTAAGTTTGTGCCACCTTGGTTTACGACTAGTCATGTCGGCCCGGGTTCTCTGTCACATGGATGCTAGCGACACACTCATATACGTGAGCCAAAAGGCACAAACGGTCCTGGCCCAGGTAAAGGCGGCAGCCGTGGGTTACCGTGCGTGAGGCCGCAAAGTGATATGATGTGTTACATGTTAGACCGGTGTGACTTAGTATCGGGGTCCTGACAAGGATCACCCTGATCGCACAACTGCGGCCGGGTGCTTGCCATTGTCGGTTTCACCAACAATACGCAACCTCCAAGTCATGAAAATGTTGGTTGACGGTGGGGCCAGCCTAAATTTGATTTCACCTGAAGTTATCAAGAGGTTACAAATTCCTGATGAAGATCTCCCGCAAATGGGCACGTTACAGGGGGTCAATCCGGGAAGGAGTCAACCCAAGGGAAGATCACTCTGCCGGTGACATTTGGCGGGAAACTGAATTACCTAACCGAGAAGATTGTGTTTGACGTGGTTAAGATTCCCCTACCTTACAATGGAATTCTCGGTCGCCCAGCTTTGGCAAAGTTCATGGCAGCGTCTCATCATGCCTACAATACTCTCAAGATGCTAGGGCCGATGGGAGTCACCACTATCAACTCCAACAAGAAAGATGCCGTGATTTGCGTCGACAAGCTTTACAGACAAGCGGTTGCAGCATCCGCCACTAAGGTGCCCGCTCCCGCCAACAAAAAGAAAAGCAAGAAGAGCGGCAAGACCTTTGACAAGTCATCCGGGAAGCACACCTCTTCGGAGTGCTGCGCACCTATTGATGATGTGCCGGAGAGTTCTACTGCCAAGAATTCCAAAGCTACTCTGCCAGCAACCAAGAAGGTGCAGCAAAGGAGGACGGCACTGGCGGTACCTTCATCGTCAGTTCCATTCTTGACAGCAAATAGGAAAGTGCGCTCATTGCCTTCCTGCGGGCGAATGTCGATGTGTTTGCATGGCAACCATCTGACATCCCCGGTGTTCCCAGGAAGGTAATTGAGCACCACCTTGCCGTCTGTCCCCATGCTCGGCCCGTCAAGCAGAAGGTCAGGAAGGAAGCTTTGGAATGGCAACAGTTTATCACTGAAGAAATAAAGAAGTTAGAAGCAGCTGGTTTAGTTAGAGGTGTACTACATCCAACATGGTTGGCAAATCCATTTGTAGTGCGGAAAGCAAATGGAAAGTGGAGACTTTGTATTGACTACACAGATATCAACAAAGCATGTCCGAAGGATCCTTTCCCTTTGCCGCGTATTGATCAAATTGTTGACTCTATTGCTGGCTGTGATTTACTCTCCTTTCTTGACGCGTACTCTGGTTATCATCAGATCTTCATGGCCAAGGAGGATGAGGAAAAGACCGCATTTATTACTCCATGTGGCACATACTGCTTTCTGCATATGCCTTTCGGACTAAAAAGTGTTGGTTCAACATTTGCAAGGGCAGTCCAGATTTGTTTTGAGCCCCAGTTACACAAGAATGTGGAAGCATATATGGATGATATAGTCGTCAAAACCAAGGACGAACCAGCAAGTGGTCAGTGCTGCATTAGTGGCAGAGAGAGAAGCAGATAATGAGGAAGCAACAGTGGCAAGCCCGTCAAGCGACGAACCAGAATCTTCTCCGGCAAAGTCTGTTGCCGACAAGTCAAGATCAGTGCAAACAAATGCAGCAAACCAGCAAGTGGTGCCAAAGAAGAAGATGGTGCAACGACCTGTGTATTTTGTTAGTTCCCTTTTACAGGGGGCTAGGTCAAGACACTCTGGTGTGCAGAAGCTGCTTTTCGGCCTTCTCATGGTCTGGAGAAAGTTGCGCCACTACTTCCAAGCACATGAAATCACTGTCGTCGGTGGCCAGAAGTGGAGCCAGTGAGAAAGGTGACAACACAGTGAGCCATCAAGTTCTTTAAGGGATTGGTTTGCTATTTTGGTGTTCCTAACAGAGTCATCACAGACAATAGCACACAGTTCACAAGCCGCGCCTTCATGAAGTACATCCAAGACCTTGGAAGCAAGATTTGCTTTGCATCCGTTGCTCACCCGAGAAGCAACGGCCAAGCGGAAAGGGCAAATGCTGAAGTGCTGCAAGGCCTGAAGATGAGAACTTTTGACAAGCTACACAAGTGCGGAAGGCACTGGATTGACACTAAATCGAGCTACCGGCCAAACACCCTTCTACCTAGTCTATGGGGCAGAGGCGGTGCTCCCCAAGGAACTCACATACAGGTCACCTCGAGTGCTTGCTTACGATGAAGCAACGCAAGAGCAGCTGCAACAAGATGATGCCACGCTCCTTGAGGAAGATCGTCTTCGAGCTGCTGTCCGAGCTGCATGCTACCACCAAGATTTGCGTCGCTATCATAGCCGCAAAGTGCATGCTCGAAGCCTTGAGGAAGGCGATGTTGCTCTTCGGCGCGTTCAGTCCGCCAAGGGATCCAACAAGTTGACGCTGAAGTGGGAAGGCCCTTATCGGGTAGTGCGGGTCACCAGACCTGGCACAGTTCGTCTGGAGACCGAAGATGGCACCCCAGTGCAAAACTCATGGAATATTGAGCATCTTCGAAAGTTCTATCCATAAGGCGCAGTTGCCGGGACCCCTGGCAACACCTTTTGTACAAGCCTTGTCAGCAGACATGTAACCCTATGTACAAAGCCAGGTGCAGATCCTGTGCATAAGTGAATAAAGCTAAGTGTTTCACAACTCTTTTTTAAATACATTTTTCTTATGTATGATTACATGTGATGTTGTGTTATACTTTGCCTTTTATGAAATGATTAATGAGCCGTCAAGGCATCCATCCACTTCTTTCTCTTCTTTCTTTTTCTCAAAAGGGTAGAAGGTTCCCTCGCATGCAAGGGAGGAAGCCGACGAGCACCGTCCTCTCTGAACTGGCGCTGGCGCGGACGAAGGTCCTCCGCGCCCTTGTTCGTTGTCGTCGTGTGGGCAGATCCCACCGCCCGCCTAAGCCACATCTTGCCCATCTGAGGTATAACTTCTTTTCGATTTCATACTTTGTTCTACTGGTCCAGCTCCCCATGTCGCTGCATGCGGGTTTTGTATATACTAGCACTGCCCAGCTCCCCATGTAAAGTAGTTAGGATTCGTCTGCTGGTCAAACATCACCTAAATTTTTGGTTACAGGAAAGGCCACTCTAAAATTTGTCCTGGTTTTTTCGTCAAAAAAAAAAGTTGTCCTGGTTTAGGCCTCGGTGGAGGTACATGGTGGTTGTGCGCTCACTGTCCATATGCCCCTATTGCTGCTACTAATCTAGTAGCACTGGTAAAATGAAGCAATGCCCATGTTAAAGTGATGTCCCTTTTAAGTAATGCTGATGTCAATCTAGAGGCGTCGATAAATAGAAGCAATGTAACGACACTACTTAAATATCCCTTTTTTATATTTTTGCAAACAGGGATGCATATCTCCACATCAGGGCATGTCTTCCTCAATTTTAGTGGAACTGCACAAAATTGGATGGCAACTGTTGCTCCGCCTCATTGTCCTCTGCCACGTGGTTCTACCTTTCTCGAGCTTGATTACCAAGAAGAAACAGACCACAATGAGGATTTATCAAACCTCAATGGTGCCTCACCCAAACTTGATGCCAAATGGATGATGCATCACCACGATGACCCATCGATGCTCAAGGTTGAGTGTCATGGTTGCATTGGCTGGTGAAGCTAATCGATGTTCGATGAAATAGGAGTTGTCTTCCATCAGTGCTCTTTGCTGGGTAGCCACGAAGACAAAGATATCATTCAGCAGTGCATCTTGGTTGCGTTGGAGACGCAGCCGTCTTTCACCTTGGTGCAAATTTGTCTTTTGCTATGAACCAAATGTTTCCTCGTAGAAGCATCGATGTTGGTACTAAGAGCAAAAGATTTGTATTGGTTTCTAAGCCTTCTCACAACTTTAACTTCAGCTCCCCTGTATTGGTTTCTAAACTTTCAATCATTGAGTTGTATAAACATTTTATTTATGAGTTGGTTCTGAATTTTTGCGACTAGTTAATTATGTTGCCAAACTTTGATAAAATATATTACTCATATAACTACATTAAAAATATGAAGCCAATAGTTGGCATGTATTAGCCGTTTGCTAATTAAATATGTGGTCAAACCTTGATAAAAAATATGATGTGTAGTAAAAACCCGGACGGAGGTACCACACGTGAACGATAGAAAGTGCGACCAGGACACGTGGGGCGTTAGTTTGATCGTAGTTTTCTTCACTGGTACGTTAAATAAAGAGTTTCGTTTCGTACACAATTGAAAATGATTGTTATGGAGAGAAAAATAAAACCACTCGACTATATAAGTACTATATAAGCTGGAGCCTCAGCCCTTGTTTGCTAGGGTTTGCTCTCTTCACACTCTGTCTCTCCACTATATATATACATGCTGGAGCCTCAGCGTTTGTTTGGTAGGGTTTGCTTTGTTGACACTCTCTCACCCTCTCCAAGTCTAAACAAGACTGTGTTGGCATCTCTCTCTCCCCTCACCGCTGGTCAAAGAGCCGTCCGGATCTCGTCGGCCGGGGAAGGTGAGGAGGTGCAGCGTTGAGTCTGTTGCCGTCGACGAGGGAGGGAATCCACTACCGGCGGCGCTGTTCTCTTTCACCTAGCGCCTGCACTGGAGGGCCTCCGACCCCTTCTTCCTTGATGTCGTACGTAGTGTGGGCAGATCCGGCCTCCCTCCGCCCACCTAGCCACATCCCGACGACCCTAAGGTATAACTTTACTTTGAAACCGGCATTGCTCTAGCTGCATGTGGATCTTTTTCGCTTCTGCAGTCTAATCTAGGTCTAGTTCAAACAGGAAAGAAGGTGGGGGAGGGAGTTTTATAGCATGAATCTAGGACGTGGTTCAAAGAGGAAAGGAAGGGGGAAAGTAGTACAAACTGGCTATCCAGCCGCTCTGTTGGTCGAAAATGGAAAAAGGGGAAACATAGTACACACATTTGTAAGGAACTTATCTCTTTGTTGAAAAAGGAAAGAAACTGGGGGGTGGGGGACAAGGTAGTAGAGTTTGTGGAGGACTAGATTTGCTGCCCTCGCATAGGAAAAAGGTTGAAAGAGAACAAATATGGGACCAACACAGATATGCTGCTTGGTTCTTTGTTGCAATAGACTCTGCATCACCCATTTATACGTGTGGAGGCACATGGTGCTGGTGTGTTCCCTGTCCCATACAACTATTTAGCTGTTCTTAATCTCATAATGCCGCTAGAAAATTAAAGCAATGCCACTCTTAAAAATAAATTACATGTATAACGAATGTTAATTTTAAGAGAATGTCTCTGTTAATATGAATCAATGCCACTGTTTTAGAAATGCTACTGTCCTACTTTGTTTCCCATTAAGATAAGGTAGATGCATCTTTTTGTGGCCGTATGTGTTTTCCTATGTTATTGGCCAGTAATTGTTTCCTTTTTTAACTCTGTGCAAACAGGGATCTCTTTCACCTCGTTGCTATTGCGACCTTTTGGTGCACTGCACAAAACACTTTCGTTTGAAGAGTGTTTTGTGCAGTTCAACTAAAATGCCACACCGGCAACATTGCTAGATCTAGTGGAACTACACAAAAGGAGATAGGATTTCCTATCCGTGTTGGCAGATTGGTAATTGATCTTGTGATCTTTCATGTCTGCCTCATGAAAGGTCAGTACCGGCCTTCATCCACATGATTGTGCAGTGTGCTTTGAGATGTTGTGCTACTTTACTTGTATTGGTACTGTTTTGAATAAATGTTGAATTGAAGCTATTGTATTGTTGTCTTCTCCCATTAAGTGAACAAAAATGGGAACAACCCAGATATGCTGCTTGTTTCTTTGTTGCAACAAACTCTGCATCACCCCTTTATACATCGATGGAAGCACATGGTGCTATTGCGCCCACTCTACCATGCAACTGTTTAAGCTTTTTGTTAATCTAATGCCACTGGTAAAATTAAGCAATGTCAGTCTTAGAAGTAACTACTGAACCTTAGTTCAGAACTGCAACACTTATTACGTATCAGCGGGAGTACTTGTTGATCCAATGTATTGTTAAGATAATGTCTCTGTTAATATGAATCTGTTACACTGTTTGAGAAATGGTACTATCCTGCTTTCTTGTTCTTTATACATGTTTAACCAAGGTGTTGTTAAGATAATGTCTCTGTTAATATGAATCAATGACACTGTTTGAGAATTGCTACTGACCTGCTTTGTTTCCCATTAAGATAAGGTATATGTTTTTTCTTGTGGGTGTATAAGTCATCAACAATTATTGGTTAGTAATTGTTTCCTTTCTACCTCTTTGTGCAAACAGGATATCAAAACTTCTGCTCATTGCTATTTCGATTTTGATTTCAGTTGAACTGCACAACAGAGCCATTGTGTTTAAGGCAAACTGTTGCATTCTTGGGCCCAGTTGATCCTTCCACTTTGCAGAAAGAAGCAGTCATTGGTTGCGGTACATTACAGAAGGAATAACCGAGAAGCTTTATAGAGTATTAGTAGACGCTGGTGACATGACCAGTCTGTAGAGCTCATGTGGCAACTCAACAGCATGTGAAGTGCAAGATTCTACAAGAAGGAAAGATATGACCAAGTCAGTCGTGGACGCAGCTGTAACAAACGAGGTCAGCATCGGCCTTCATCCACATGATCATGCTTTGTTATGTTGTGCTACTTATATTGTGGTACTATTTTGAATAAAAGTTTAATTTACGCTATTGCATTGCTTTCTTTTCTTGTTAAGATAATGAAGATAATTATATTTGTGAGCGTATGTTTCATCAACTAGTACCACTATTATAGTAATCACACTTTTTCTATATTTATGCAGACAGGGATGCTCAGCTTTATTTCAGTGGAACTGCACAAAATGTTCGGATGGTTCGTGCCCTCCATAATACTTAATCATGCACAATACATCGAATGGTTCTCTAATCATTCATTTTCACCTTGAGCCACCAAACTAGCTACATGAAAGGAGCTACAACCGTGTTCAAGGCCTTGCAACATGTAAATACGAAATCCACCAAGCTATGCATGACACTGCTCGATTTTAGTGGAACTGCACAAAAAGATCAGCTGGTTAATCTAGCACGAGGTTCCATGTCAATGTGCAAACTGATGACAAACCCCTCCCTTTCCACAATTGTCGGCATTTGATATTTTGCAATGGGAAAACCTTCTCAAAGTTTTCTCACTGGTTTTCGCAAGAAGACATGCATTTGATATTTTGGAATGGGAAACCTTGTCAAATTTTGCTCATTGATGTTAGCAAGAAGACATGCATTTGATATTTTGGAATTGGATGCCCTTTGCCGTCGGCAGCATCGACCAATTTTTCTTTATTTGTGTCTTTAGTTGTGAAGTAAATATTGGCTCTAACATGTGCATCATTGAGATGCATAATCATCGATCGGTTGTTGTGAATGTTGTCTATGAATTGCCAGGCTTGTGAATTTGATTGCAATGTACAACCATGCTAAAAAACTTTGTGGTACGTGTGAAACTGCGGCAAACAAGGTCATGACCATGCGTCCTAAGAATAATGCTAGTACGTATTGTTTTGTATGTTAGTCTAATGCCACTAATACAACAATTCGAACTAACGGGACTAAATTCGTTCAAACACGGCCGGATTTCGTATAAACATGACGGATTTCATTACATTTCGGACATTCTTCAACTAAAAAGCGGTGCTCATCCGGCTCTGGATGTATAATTAATTAACCTAATCTATGATCTCCGGCGCCCGTTCCCCGTGTCTGGCTGAGCCCCGAGAACTGAAGTTTCTTCTCCAGCTCCACCTCGCCGCTCTCCAGCTCCGCCTATGGAGCCCCGGGAAGTGAAGTTGTCTGACTCCACATCGCTGCCAAGCAGCTAATCGGCCGTTGATGTTCAACCCACCAAGCTTGGCTTCAACCGAAGGGGAGGAGCAGTGGCCTTATTTGGACCCGAGCGGTGGCGACCTACCGTCTTCTACTCTTCCTCGTTTTCTGCGTGGCACGGCCTCGTTGTCGGTGGGGCGGGGCCTCGACGGAGCCGGCTATGTCCTCCACCTCATTGCCGGTGGGGCGGGCCTCAGTGGAGCCGGCGAAGTCCTCCGCTTCGTTGCCGGCGGGGCGGGGCCTCGGCGGAGCCGGCGATGTCCTCCGCCTCGTCGTCTGTCTCGCCAAACAGCGCCTCGCCCGCCTCATCGCCCTCCTTGTAGGCGGCCGCAACCACTGCCATCCACTGGCGGTACCGCCAGCGAGCGAGGCGGCTCTCGTGGGCGGAGCGGTAGGACTCGAGCAGCACCGCCTACTCCGCCAGGTCCGCGGTGATCTGCTCCTCGAACTGCAGGTGCTCCTGGAGGAGCTGGTTGTTGTAGGCGGCGTCGGCCTGCGCCGCCCGGAACTGCTCCTCCCGCTGCTCCCGCACCATGTCCATGTATTGGGCATGGGCGTCGCCGATGGTCATGGTGAAATGCACTAGCGAGGATGGCGTGGAGGAGGAGGGTGGCGCCAGCTCATCAACGACCACGTCCTGCATTGGGACATCGTCATCCTCCGGCTGCCTACCGGCTAGCCAGTCGGCAGCAATGGCGGTCATCTCCTTCTTCTGGTCCATCGTCCACCCGTCCCGGAGAATGGTGGAGCGCGAGGAAGCCATGGTGGAAGTGGTGTGTAGAGGAGAAAGGGAACGGAGGCGGATGACTGCGGCTATGGCCGGGGCAGCAGTTTATATAGCAATGGTGGGCGGCAGAGGGACAGACGGGTGGCGCTGGAGTAGCCACCCCGGCAACCGCGTGTCATTAATGTGGGCGGCAGATGGACGGACAGATGGTAGTTGTGTCGTTTGAACGCGGAGCAGTCGCCTGCTCCGGGAAGTGGTGCGGGCGACGCTGACCATTTCGGGCGAGAAGTGCGCGCTGGCGAGGGAGGGTGTTTGGGTGGACTAGGGCGGTCAGATGCGGGCTTGGCAGTGGTCTGATGCAGCAGCTGGACATGCTGGCTCGCCAGCGAACTCGGCGAGCTCAGCGACGACGACCAGACGTTGGACGAGGCTTCCGACCAGGAGCCGGTGCCACCGCCCGCGCTGGTTCATGCCGTGTTCACCATAGAGCAGGTGTGGCCGCACTTCGATGCCCTAATGTCGTAAGAGCTACCAATGCCGCCGGTGTCAGCGTTCCGGCAAGCGCAACAGGATCAGTGCTACAACCTCCGTCTCCTCAACGAGTATCGGCTCGTGGAGGGACAAATTGCCGGTGAACAGGTGAACGACAATGTCGTCGCAAACATGGGGGCCGATGATCCTGGCTTCCTGGATCAGCAGCGGGCATTGTACCAGACCATCTGTAGGGCCCGCGAGACCCCTCTCCGTTGTCCTTCGCCTTGTTGCGCTCGCCGTGGCGCCGCCGTCTCACATTGTCACCATGGTCAACAAAGGAGAGGAATCAGGAGATGATTGTATGTGGTGAGGATGACAGTAGGAACCCACCTGGGCCATGGCCGTACTCAGGCAAGTGCGTCCTTATTACTACAAGAAAAAACAACTTCCCCCTAATGGTTTCCTGACATCTGGGTCCGACGCCATTGTCAACGTAGTCAATAAAGGAGAGAATTGCACAAGGAGCAGCTGACAGCAGGGACCCAGCTGATCGTGCAGTTTTTTGTTGAGAGATGTTTTTTTGTTGCTAAGACAGAGCAGGGTATCAACTGGTCTGTGCGGGAGCTGTGGCCCGTGTAGCCCAGGCTATTATTTTATGTCTACCAAATAACCAGCCCAGCTATTTTTTTCCATTGTCAAAATGGCTAGCCTGGCTTTATTTTTTTTGACGAATACCCAACGCAGGCCGACTTGTTTTCCTCCGCCCGGCTAGGTTGCAAAAACGAGGAGGGATGCATTCGGCTTGCCCAGAAAATGGGCTTTAAGTAATAATAAACGGGCTGTAAATATAAAAAAACACAGCGAACCGGCAATTAGTTTGAAAATTACATTTTTTGTTGCGCGCGCAAAATTTCATTGGATTTTAACCTAATATAAAATTATTTTGAAATTAGATTGAATCTAACTCGAAATTTCGGGATAAAAATAATTCGGACCCCACCAAAATGTGGGAAATTTGGTTGAATTTTTTAACCCTGGCCCTGGCTAGAAAATGGGTTGTAATGTTAACAAACAGTAAATGGGCTGCGTAAATTCCATAAGAATTAAAAATGGGCTGTAAATTATTAGAAATAGTAAATGGGCTGTATGTTGTCTGCCACAGATGTGATGCTGATTTGTTGGCCTACTAAGTTGACGCGTACGCAAGGCTTTGTCAACTTATAGTCAACACATGATTCTAGCAGCAGTGGCCGTTCGATGTCCATCAAATGGCTGTCGTGCTTATTCAATCTCAGATCTTCTTGCTTCACCCGCCCAAACCACCGCCGGCAGGACCGCCTACTCCTATCACCCGTGGCTGGCTGTGCTGTCACGCAGGCCTCACCGCCCCGCCCTACTCCCATCGCTGGCCAGGCCATCCCTCTACTTACCCACACCTCATGTTATTCTCTGGCGATGGAAGCCTCACACCGCAGCCGAACCAGTCAACCCTCGTACTCCCCTCTGTGTTGGCATCCACTTCTGTGTCTTCGCTGGCTATTGGTCGTTCCTTCCTAGAACTCACCGTCGTCCACCACGTTGGTTCTATCAGCGCGGCGTGGTCATCGTGGTCAATAAACGACAGCCATCAGAAGAGGGATGTATGTGGAGAGGCTGACAGTAGGGACCCACATGGTCCACACGCGAGCATGTGCCTCCTTATTACGCAAAAAAATTGATTCCTCCCCCTGACAGCTAGGACCCACCAGATTTGGAGGCTGACTTGTGGGACTACTAGGTAGACGCATACGAAGGGCTTTGTCAACTTAGTCAACAAACGTTTCTAGCAGCAGTGAGCGTTGGATGTTAATCCAACGGCCGTGCTGCTTCTTCAATATCTGATCTTTTTGCTCTAGCCGCTCAACCCAGCGCCGGTGGGACCGCCTACTCCTGCCTCCCGTTGCCGGTTGTGCTGCCTCACAGGCCTCACCGCCCCACCCTACTCCCACCTCTGGCCAGGCCTTCCCTCTACTCACCCACACCTCCTGTTATTCTCCGGTGACAGCAGCTTCACACCGGCACACCGCAGCCGAACCAGTGAACCATCGTACTCCCCTCCGCATGGTCATCCACTGCCGTGTCTTCCCCGGCTCCACGTCGTTCCCTTCCTAGGCCTCGCTGTCGTCAACCGCCTTGGTGCTCTCGGCACGGCGTGGTCAACGTGGTCAACGAATGACAGCCATCAGAAGAGGACTGTACGCGGTGACGCTAACAGCTGGACCCACCAGCTACATCTTCACACGCAAGGAAGTGCCTCCTTATTACGCGCAAAAAAAATGATTCCTCCCTCTGATAGCTGGGATCCACCTGCTATATCTTCGCACGCAAGGAAGTGCCGCCTTATCCTCCCTGGCAGCTGGGACCCACCCGGTCGAAGCATACATAGTGTTGTCTGTCTGGTCACGAACGTGTACGTACATACTGGTCGATCATTTTCTCTGCAACGATGAACCGTGGGCGTGTAAGGAGCGGCACGTGTCGTAGTAGAACCCCCGACGTAGCAGTTCAGGCAGCCCTGTCAAAATCGTGTACACGTACGTACAGCCACACAGGAAAAAAAGGCCACGTACGTACATATACAGGCAGGGTCTCGAACGCGTACTCGCGCATACGTACGACCAGGGCTCGTGTACATGGAGAGAGGCAACGGACGGTAGCAATGGCCTCATGTTCATCGGTAGCCAACCGGCTAGGTCGGAACAGAGGAAATAGCGTCGTGTTCATTGGGAGCCAAGCGACTTGGTCGAAACGCGTCCTGTTCATCGGGAGCCAACCAGCTTGGATGGAAGAACCGAAATGGGGTCCTGTTCATCGACTAGGGGTCTGGCATACCGCAAAACGGAAGAAACGGCCTTCTGTTCGACCGCCAACGGTCGAAACGGGGTCCTGTTCATCGACTCAAGGTCTGGCGTACCGCAAAACGGAGGAAACGGACTTCAGTTCAACAGCCTATGATCGAAACAGGGTCCTGTTGATCGGGAGGGGTGTGGCGTACCGCAAAACAGAGGAAACGGACTTCTGTTCAACCGCCTACGGTAGAAACGGGGTCCTGTTGATCAGGAGGGCTCTGGCATACCGCAAAACGGAGGAAACGGACTTCTCCCCAACTGCCTACGGTCAAAACGGGGTCCTGTTCATCATGAAGGGTGTGGCGTACCACAAAATGGGTCTCCATGAGCTACTATTCATCCACGGTCGACCTCCTCCAGCCTCGACCAGCTACTGTTCATCCACCGTCGACTTCCTCCAGCCTCCACCGGCTACTGTTCATCCAGCCTCCACGGGGTCCTATTCATCCACCCCCAACCGGCCGGGGTGTGGCGGCCTCCTCGCGGTCCTGTTCATCCAGCGCCAGCCACCTTCATACGGCGAGGGTACTGTTCATCCATAGCCAACCCACTGGCTGGGGTGGGGCGTACGAGTGGGCGGCAGCAATGGGAACTGTTCATCCACAGCCAACCAACCGGCTAGGTCAACTCACCACGTCTCGCGCAAGGGGCTCGATCCATCGATGCAACAACAGTCTCGACTCATTCTACGTATCGCGCGCGTGGCAGCAACGGGCAATGTCCATTGAGAAGCAACCCAACACCGGCTGGCTACGTCTTGCACGGGGGCTCGATCGGCTTCAGTAAGCAGCGAGAAGGATCGATTGGGTTCAGTTAGCAGCGAAGGAATCGCTCGGGTTTAGTTAGCAGAGAAGGGATCAATCAGCTTCAGTACGTAGCTAGTGCACTCACTCGGGTTCAGTAAGGGAACGCCTTGCTCGGGTTCAGTTAGCGAACGCCTCGCACACATGCGCGTATGAGAGAAACGCGCAAACTCACTGCATCGCTCGGCCCCGACCACCCACCGCAACCGGGAACTCCCCGAAAATTTCCTTGCCCTCACTTCTACCACTATTTTTTACGTCATGGACGGCCCAAAGAATGTCATGCGGGTGCGTCTCTGGCCCGCCCAGGACGAAAAGCCCATTTTCTGTCATAATTTTTTGTCATAGAAGTGGGAGCCCACCACATCTATGATGATATGTGTTTTTGTCACAATTATTGTCATAGAAGTGTCACAACCATGACAGAAAAAGTTTTCGTTCAAGCCATAATGTCACGGATGTGTCTTTTTTTTGTAGTGTTCCCTTGGCACCGCTAAGGTGAAATATGAGAAAGTGTTGTCTTCCTTTGCATTTGCATCCTCCATCTCTATTCATCATGGTAGTATGAAGTTGTATCAAAATCCTTGGCATAGATTTTGATAAGCCATATGAATGTGGAAATGCTCAAGTTCTTGAGAGCACACTCAGACACCAGGTTATATCCTCGGTATCAACTAGAATGTGTCTTCAGTTTGCCGATTGTTCTATAATCGTAGTTTCCATTCCAATCTGAGTATGCCATTTCTTTTGAACTCCTTCAATGATCATTTGTGAATTGGCCTCAGTCTAGTATAAAGAGTTTCAATGATCCCTGTATCACAAGTAATTCTTTTTGCCTGCCTCAGGAAATATTTCCACGAGCCACCTCTCCTAAGGTGTCATGTTGTGGTATTAAGGACAATTAACTCCTCACTACTTTGACACCAATTCACCATCATCTTTAAGCATGGAATTGCTGCCTACCAAACTGAACCTTCATCATCTACTTCTTTCCATCACTCCTGAAGTGTATTTTATGTCTCAGCTCAAGAGATGTTCTTATGTCTAATTCCATAAGTTGATCGTGAGTTGCGTGATCTTCGTGAAGATCAATTCTTGTAGTGATTTCTCGTTCTTTTCTCGTCATGTTTAGATGAAGTTCTCAAAGCAAAGACGTCGAGACCAAGATGATGCAATGGTCAACATCCTCGAGCAGTGCAAATTGGATCGAGAAGATTGTGTCTGTTTCTGGTTCCACCCTTCACTCTTACCTCACGTCTTGAATCTCGGGATGAGATTCTTGTTTAGTAGGGGTGAGTTGTCACAGCCCTAGAATAATTGCTTGTTATTAGTTGCATTAGAAGCATCCATGCATCATGTT
This sequence comes from Elymus sibiricus, assembly GCA_039707655.1. Taxonomy (NCBI): domain Eukaryota; kingdom Viridiplantae; phylum Streptophyta; class Magnoliopsida; order Poales; family Poaceae; genus Elymus; species Elymus sibiricus. The sequence goes on along the minus strand of CM077666.1, from coordinate 205,562,700 downwards.
TAAATTTCATTGAAACTTGAAATGGGGATGCTCAAACCCTAGCACCAAATTAATTAAACTAGGTTTAACTAAAATTATTTTCAATGAACCCAAAATGCCCTTCACAAATCACTACTCCAGGATGGTCATAACGTGAGACATGTATACGAGACCAATCGACCAAACTGTGTGCGATGCATTAATCGCAAATGGTATCATAATAAAACCGTCACCAATAAAACGAACTGTGTGCGATGGCGGATCCATCAAGCATGATTCAGAAAAGATTTGCGTGTGCGAATTGTGGCATACAGTTGATCCTTACAAACTATTTGCGATGAGCCAAAACAACAGAAACGGTCAGCCAGATCAAGGTGTGTGCGATAGATGGCATACAGTTCACTCGGATGAACCATTAGCGATGAGCCAAAACAACAGAAACGGTCAGCCAGATCAAGGTGTGTGCGATAGATGGCGTACATTTCGCTGGGATGAACCGTTTGCGACGAGCCAAAACAACAAAAACGGTCAGCCAGATCAAGGTGTGTGCGATAGACGGCATACTGGTCACTCGGATGAATTGTTTGCGATAAGGCAAAATAAACACAAACGATTTGGCTTAACAAGATGTGTGTGATACCCGGCAAACAGGTCAGTAATCAGAATTGTGTGGGAAGACCAATAATAACACAGACGATTCCTGCTAATAAGTTGTGTGTATTATGGGCAAACGCTTGCTGGTATACAATTGTTAGCGATTGATGAATTCATCACCGACGGGTTCCGTAGTTTATTTTGTATGCGATGTGATTTCCTCAGTCTGTAGAACATGTACGCTCTTCTGTGTACAAAATTATATATTCTTTAGTGAATAGTGTGCTCTATTGGGTAAGCAATGTGCGCGCACGCGTCGTGCTAGCTCGCGCTTCCTTCTTTGCTAAGTTTTCTATTAAATGATGGCGTTTTATGAACACACCACCGTTTCCCGCCACTTCCCCATCGGTTTCCCGCCACCAGCGATTGTGCATAAGACTAGGCGGCGCGCGACACACGGAGGCACAAGCGCGGCCTATAGCCCCTCTACCTTTTCCAAGCATGCCAACCCACTGAATCGTCGCCTCTGCCATCAACCTCCTCAGCGAGAGAAACGAGCCGGTGCAAGTGCCACGGTCCATCAAGGGTGAGGGCGTCCCCGGCAATGCGATGGACGACGCCGTGCTACACGTCATCGCCAGGTTTCAGAAGACCCTTGGCACAGAGCGCGCGCGTGCTGCGGATCAAGATAGGCGCATCACCGCCAAGAGGCTGCAGCTTGCCGCACAACATGATCGGTGATGCGCCCCAGAGAAAGATAGGCGTGTGTGCGCCGATAGGCTACGGCACACCGCCCAGTGAGATCGATGGAGCGCCACAGAGAGAGAGGCGCGATGCGCCGCACAGCAAGAGCGGTTCCATCGGTGCTTGCCTGCTGTCGACAGGGTGTTCCAGCTGGGTACACGGCCCGTCAGTAGCCCCATTCCTCACCAGGAGTGGGCAGAGGCTGTCTGCACTGTACTTGAACCAGAGATTGGCCGTGCCATACTTGCACCGAACGCCGGCCGCGCTGTTTGCCTTATCCGCGGCCCGCTCGATGCCAATGCGCTGGTCGCTAGGCTCGAGTGCCTCCTTGGCCTAGGAGTCCACCTAGGCGCAGTAGAGGAACATGGCCGTCGCATCCTCGAGCTGGTGATCTCCGATGAAATAGCCAACTTGGAGCTCGAGATCACGCTCCAGATGTACCGCGAGTGTGTCAACCACTTGGATGAACGTCTGCACGAGTTCAGGCAGAGCCAAGAGCTTCTATAGGCAAGAGTGGTGGTCATGGACGCGTTTTATTTTGTTGGGTCATTTCGACATTGATAGCTATGTCTTCACAACAATCATAATATTGCTCTGTTTCAATGTCTGTACTCAGTTTTCCGTTCTTATATATTGTTTTGTTTCAATGTGTTTATGCTTTGCATTATGTGCATGTGGATGGTAACAGCTAGATAGAAATTAGTACGAAAACAGATAGAAATATGAAATTCATAATATATATTAATTGTCCAGTAGTTCATCACAGATATATATATAATATCATCACATATACGTGATGATACTTAACTACTACGTACAATGCATAAAAATTGAAATCGAACAACACTAAAACTAATAATACCTCCTTAGGAGGCTAGTATTCCGGCAGCCCGTCACCAGCAGCTCCCTAGTGTGTGACGGCTTCCTAGCGCTGAGGGAGTTCTCCGCCTCCTCCACCTCGCAGCGCTTGACATGACGATTGGCCTCTTGCTGGCGGACGTGCACGGCCGATCTTGCCATTCCATTGGGCGCCCACCGGAGCTCCTTGGCGGTAGCACGCTGGAGCTTATCGACCCACCTCCACGCAGCGATGAGGCGCCTAGCACCTTTGGCCCTCCTGGCGAAGTACCCTTTGCACGTCGACGCGCCCGCCGCCAAAGCTCCAGCTCCTCCTTTTCCCAGGCGGCCTCACGGGCTTCACAGGCCGCCTGGAACCTGGCGCGCTCCTCTGCCAGCACCTTCTTGAATGCCACTTGCCTGGCTTTCTCAGCCGGCGACAGCGTCTTCCATAGAGCCAGTTTGTACTAGCCCTAAAACCAGTCCAAAGTTGGGGTCTGGCGCAACCTCGTCTGGTGGCGCGTAGGGGTCCTCCTCATCGCTGCTGTGCGCCTTGACGTCCTCACGGGGCAGTGCCTCCTCCTCGGCGCATGGGCAGATCGGTGGTGCCATGGCAGAGTTTGGTGAGAGAGGGGGGACGAGCGAGGAGAGAATGCAGGCGGGACGATGTGGGCAAGGTATTATTTATTGGTGGCCGGAATCTAGATCTACGGGAGCAGTACACGCGCCAGTCGCCGGAATTTACGAGTACTGTAGCTTGAATTACACACGATTCCCGGAGCAAAAGCCATGTGTGAATTACATCGCTGACGGTTACGAATACAGAACCACGTCTGGTTAAAAACCTGCGCCATCACCTTCCAAACCTCGAGACGCGAAATAGAGTGCCAATCATGTGGGGCCCAGTTGTCTTGCCAGATATTTACATTTCCTTTCCAAATGTAAGGCACGAATGCTTATTTTGTGTTACTATGGTATTATTATAAATGTAATACATAAATGATTTTTCCAACCCATGATGGTTTGCTTTTGCATGTACATGTACTTCAAATTTGAATGAAGGCCACTAAAATGGCTAGAAACTCACTTAATGTCTTGAAAAGGTCAAATGAACCCTGAAAATGTCCGAATTTTAACATGACAGTTGTATTAGTGGATGTTTACGGTAAAAAAAAATTCAAGGCCATACAAGGAAGCGACCGCCGGTTCGTCTTCAAACATGCATTGTTCCCTCTCAGAACCACGAGTCTTCTCGTTAGATACTCCGATTTGTGAGAGGTGTGTGTCAAAACTTTTGTCAAACAGGCCAAATTTTTCACCACGGCATCTTGGTGCCATGCCATGAAATCAAGCAAGGTTTCATGTATTTCTGATCATTTTTGAATTTTTTGGAGTTTAAAAACCATGGTACTCAATGTTTGTGTCCAAGCCGTGACACCAATATGTTTGAAAAGTCCTTTCAATTTACTGCATAGGACATTAAGTTGCACACAACGACACAAATATGATTTTTCAACCCATGATGGTTTGCTTTTGCATGTAGATGCAGTTCAAATTTGAATTACGGCCACTAAATTGCTAGAAACTCACTTAATGTCTTAAAAAGGTCAAATGAACCCTGAAAATTTCCAAATTTTAACATGATAGTTGTATTAGTGGATGTTTATAGTACAAAAAATTTCAAGGCCATACGAGGAATCGACCGCCGGCTCGTCTTCAAACTTGCATTATTCCCTCTCAGAACCACGAGTCTTCTCGTCAGATGCTCCGATTTGTGAGAGAAGTGTGTCAAAACTTTTGTCAAACAGGCCAATTTTTTCCCACGACATCTTGGTGCCATGACATCAAGCAAGGTTTCATGTATTTCTGATCATTTTTGATTTTTTTGGAATTTAAAAGCCATGGTACTCAATGTTTGTGTCCAAGTCGTGACACGAATATGTCTGAATAATCCTTCCAATTTACTACACAGGACATTAACTTGCACACAAGGACACAAATACGATTTTTCAACCCATGATGGTTTGCTTTTGCATGTACATGTAGTTCAAATTTGAATTACGGCCACTAAATGGCTAGAAACTCACTTAATGTCTTAAAAAGGTCAAATGAACCCTGAAAATTTTAAAATTTTAACATGATAGTTCTATTAGTGGATATTTACAGTACAAAAAATTTCAAGGCCATACGAGGAAGCGACCGCTGGTTCGTCTTCAAACATGCCTTGTTCCCTCTCGGAACCACGAGTCTTCTCGTCAGATGCTCTAATTTGTGAGAGGTGTGTGTCAAAACGTTCGTCAAACAGGCCAAAAATTTTACCACATCATCTTGCTGCCATGCCATGACATCAAGCAAGGTTTCATGTATTTTTGATCATTTTTGAATTTTTTGGAATTTAAAAGCCATGGTACTCAATGTTTGTGTCCAAGCCGTGACACCAATATGTTTGAAAATTCCTTCCAATTTACTGCACAGGACATTAACTTGCACACAAGGACACAAATATGCCTTTTCAACCCATCATGGTTTGCTTTTGCATGTACATGTAGTACAAATTTGAATTACGGCCATTATATGGCTAGAATCTCAGTTAATGTCTTAAGAAGGTCAAATGAACCCTGAAAATTTCCAAATTTTAACATGATAGTTGTATTAGTGGATGTTTATGGTACACATTTTTTCATACAATTAAAACACCATCCATTGCCACTTTAATTCAAATTAGTATTTCACAGCTAATACAAAAAATCAACTACATCACACACAGTTGCTTATATGAACCATTTGCGATGAAAGTTCGTGGGTCTATTTATGTCTTCCTCCATAACCTTCGCCGGCTTCGTCTGCTCAAGTGTCGTTCACCCCCGAATCCATGAATCCCCAATCCCCATTCCCCAACACCTTCTTGTAAAGAATGACGCCATGGAGATGCTTCGTGAGGGCCCATACGGTCACCGTGTCCGCCCTGAGCGGCTCCACCTCCGCCGAGAGCGCTGCCGCCTATGCTGAGAACACGGCCGCATCCGCATTGAGCACGTCCGCATCCGCCGAGAGGGTGTCTGCGGTAGCCGACAGGTTAGCTGCAGTAGCTGCTGCAACGGCGGCTGCAGACGCCAAGAGCGCTCAAGCAGCCGTCCGTGCCGCGGAGGTCGCCCTGGCCCGGGTCGAGGCCATCCACGCCCAGATCGAGGACGCCCACGCCAAGATATTCCAGGCCTCCTCGGAATCGAGCATGCACCCCATGTCGTAAGAGGTGGCGGAGATGCTTGCCGACGATGTGGCGGTGGAGTCCATGGATCCCCTTCCTCATGAGATCGGCAAGTGGGAGCTGGACATGCAGGAGGCGGCGGAGAGCGACGAGCGCCGGGAGGAGGAGTTGTGACTGGCTAAGAAGGAGGTAGAAAATTGCCTGTCCGTCGAGGAATGGGCAGTGGAGTACCAACACGAGCTCTGGCGCTGCCACTACTATGAGTACTACAACCTTGAGGGCGACGCCGAGGACGAGGACGGCGCCACGGTCGAGTTCAGCTTGGGTGACGCAGAGTCCACCAACGGCGGAATGTCGCTGGGACAAGTCGTTGACGTCTCATCTTACACCGACAAGGAATAGGGCGGTGCGTCGGTGGCTTTCTTAAAATTATGCGTACTTATCCTTTGTTTATAACACTGGTCTTTTGTTAGAGAAATGTTTAGGTCAACCGGCTCTGTTTTGTTACTAAAATTGCTCGATTAAGTAAGTGTGGTCTGTGTGCTGTAGGCTCTTTTGTGTACCCAAATTAGCAAGTGATGTTAAATTATGCAATGACGTGGATGAGCACTGTACCCCAGGGAAATTTGGACCAAAATTTGAATGCTCAAACTCATTGCATGCGCGTAAAGCAGAAGAATCGTTTGTGATGCACACATTTGTTCAAAGTGAATTGTGTCCGATTACACTTTGCGCGCCAAGTTTCCCTCCACCTTTCGAAAAAAAATTCCTACCGCCGAAATATCTAACTCTCCCCCCTCCCCCACCCCTTTTCTCCCTGAGTAGGAGCCACATTTCCCCTGTTTCCTCCTTCCTTCCTAAGCTATAGCCGCTTCCTCGTTTGCTTGCTCGATCTCACTGTCTCGCATCCGACCGCTGCGGACGCCATGGTCTTCTTGAATGACCTCTCCAGCGGTTCCTCATACGATGACGACTACTCTGTCACCAGCCGGGTATGCCTCTCTCCTCTCTCTCGTTCCCCTAGACTTAGGGTTATGATTTGAAATTGAGGATTTTAACCCGGCGGCCGATTTGAGCCATTTCTTCCTCTTGTAGCTCCCTAGGACCATCACTTGCAAGGAATGGAGCGCGGTAGCTGAAGATCTGCCTGCTCATTGTTAGCATCAATCTCCATGCATGAAGTTAGTGGCTTTTGAATCTGTGAATAGTGGGAGGAAGTTTCTGGCATGTGCAGAGAAGGTTAGCCCCACTTTTGTTGTTAGAAATCATTTGTTAGATGTGATTCAGACACTATCACTATGCTATGTTATTCTGGATGTGATTAAGACACTGTCACAGTTCTACCTAGTAACTAAAAATGTTGCCATCTCATCAGCAGTGCCCTGATAAAATTATTTGGCACCACTTCAGCAGTTTGTGCAGCCAACTTTGCTCCACACATTCGAGCAGCCAACCAGTAAAATACTAATACTTTATGGCACGAAGGAACTGGGCATCGGAGCAACTAGGTGCTTTGGTCCCTGAATTTTTCCTCTGGCATCGGCTCGGTAGTGTAGGGCACTGGTGCCAAATGTAGCAAAAGTTGATTTGGCACCGGTTTAGGCCTACATAGTGGAGGGCCTTAGTGCTATTAGTTCTATGTTATTAAATTTGTGCATGTGCATACTTGGTAGTATTAATTTGAAGTCATTCAAACACTGTCGCTATGATGTTGCAGTTATATTTAGCTTCCTCATAAAATGGTCAATTTTCTATTATACATGTCTAAGAACTTGTAGCGTTGTTGTAGTTAATTATAGCTTGTGATGTTCCTGAATTTGGTTGTTGTCTCAGTAGAAATTATTTCATTTGCACATTGAACTTTTTCAGAAGATATGTCATAATTAATGTGTTTCTTCAGTTTTTCAAAATATGTATGTGGTGATTTTCTATGTTGCTAGAAATCCATTTTTTCCTACAATTGTAATTGATTTTGTTTTAAATATTATAGAATGAACAGAAGTGTTCTTACCTAGAGTGGGTTGATCAAGAGTGGCCATAGTCTTTGAAGATGTGCCTAGTGTCGGTACCAAAACCGGCAGATCTTGGGTAGGGGATCCGAACTGTCGGTCTAGGAATCAATGGGTAACAGGGAACGTAGAGACGGCGATTTTCCCTGGTTCGGTCCCTCTCGAAGAGGTAATACCCTACGTCCTGCTAAATTATATTGATGTGATTGTATGAAGGTTACAGAGTTGATCTACCTCGAGATCGGATGAGCTAAACCCTAGGCAATGGATATGATGATCCTCTACGGACTAAACCCTCTGGTTTATATAGACACCAGAGGGTCCTAGGGTTACATACGGTCTGTTACCATCCGGGGATAAACATGCCAGCCACGTCAGTTATTCCTTGGAGGAGACGCCAAGTCTTCGGAGGTTTCCGTCTGATACATGGGGTCGCCCACAATCCGGCCTTCCGTCGACGAGTAAAGAGCGGCCCACCAGCCCGGCCTACGAGAGATAGGCCAGCAGCCTGAGTACCCCCTAGTCCGGGACACCCTCAGTAGCCCCTGAACTAGCCTCCAATGCCGAGGTTGACAGTCTTCGGCGGCTTCATGCTTCAATGGTCTTCGGCTTGGGTGGCGAGTTCCTCCCTTTACCTGTATTTGGTTTAACAATAGTTCGGCCACCAATAGCTCGGTTGCCGAAGAATCCTCTGATTGGCGAGGCCCCATGGGGCCCGTCATACCACTTTTCTTTACCCAGAATCAAATGACGACCCTCGATTTCTCCGCACCCACGGAATGCGAGTGGCCCGATGGGTTTTTACAAAAATGCCCCTCTTTCGGGGGGAGTCAATGCCCCTTTAATAGGCCAAGGGCGCGGAGGTTGACGCACCCCACCCCCTGCCATTCTTCCTCACATCCTCGCGAGGTCGCGACCAGCAAACAATGGCGGGCGTCCCAGGCTCTTCCTCACGCCCTCACGGCCCCCGTTAAGGTTATTGGGCGAGCTGCTCCGTATCCCTCATGTGTTTACGCAGGCTTGAGACGCACGGATATCTCCCTGCTTCAGATCTCGCATCCACCTATCCCGGATTAACTTCCGCAGACGGGGAGGCCCTCGCAGAGAACTTTCCTTCCCCCCACGGGGAGGAAAGGGTGTGCTTCGTGCCCTTCCTCTTGCGAGAGATAGGTTTCCCCATTCATCCTTTCTTGAGGGGTCTTCTAGAGTTTTACAGAATTCAACTCCACCACCTTACCCCAGGCTCGATTCTTCATATATCGGGCATCGTTGCTCTCTGCGAGATGTTCCTGGGCTGCGAGGCCCACTTCGAGTTGTGGAGGAAGTTCTTCTGCCTCGTCCCCCGTACCCGAGGAGGGACAATCTATGAGGTCGGCGGGGCTGAAGTATGGCGGATCGCCGGAACCGGATACCCCGTAGGGACTCCGAAGAAAGATGCCGAAGAGTGGACTTCGGAATGGTTTTATATCGAAGACGTCCCCCTATTTGATCCAATCCGGAGGGGGCTGCCTGAGTTCTCATGGGACCCTCCGAAGAAGCGGTTCAACTGGCGCCCGAAGAGTCCTTCTCAAGAGGAAAGCGCCGAAGTAGCTCAGCTAGCCGCTCAAGTGAGGTGGCTAGCCCACAACGGGCTAACCGTTCTTGACGTGATGGCCGTTGCCATTGCTCGGTGTGTCCAACCTCTCCAACAGAGAATGCACCCGCTTTGGTGCTACAACGGGGAAGATGATGCAACCCGGTACACATGGACGGGACCTACCGACCAGGCAGCGATGGCAGCCATACTGGCCGATCTCTTCAAGGGAGAAGAGCAGGAATTTGCTCGGTTAAGGCCCAAGGAAGGTTTCTCGAGCTACAAACCCATTGAAATGGTGAGTCCGACGACGTTTTAGAGTCCGGAAGGTACCCCAAATTTTTCTTAACTAGATTGCTATCCTGTCCGAACAGAACTGGAGCCGCTGGATCGAGACAGTGAGCTGCCCTGCTCCTCAACCGGAGAATTACTCTCGTGATGATGATCCTGGGTTCCATGATGACCCTGACACATCGATTAATTTCGAGCAGGGGGTCTTCTACCAGGAGAGCCTCGATGGTTCTAAGGTGGCCCTTTTGGCCGATCATCCCAGGGCGCTTCCCTCCTCCGCTGTAAGTGGCAAACGGGCTTCCTCTCGAAAGAAACACTCAGCCGCGGCTGCCCCGAATACACTGACACCTACTCCCAAGGGCCGCCGCACGACGCGCCGAACAGCCACAAGAGCGGCACCAGTGGCCCCAACGACGAGTAGTCGTGGGGTGACCAGACGCGTGGCCCCAACGGGAGCTACATCATCTGCGCCCCGCCCAAAGAGGTAACACATCCGCTGTACCGTCATAGCCTCTATCTTCGACATCCACCGAATATGCCAATAATTTTCTCCACGGTGTCCTGTAGACGATATGTGCAACCGCCCTTGGCTGGGGACGTTGAAGAGGAGCCGAGGGGTGACTCAAACCCGAGGTCGCCAGCTGTAGCCGGAGTTACTCCGAGGGTCCCTGCCGAGGACCAACATCCCGAGGACTCAGGTGGTGTCTCGGTCACTAACTCCGAGGTTGAAAGTGTGATGAATCATCGGCGGCGTAAGGCGTCACTTCGGCACTCCGTGTTTTCTGATCAGGGGTTTAATGCCCTTAGCTCAGTAGACACATACCTCGGCGCTGCCCGAACGGGACTTGAAGGGGCCGTGAACCTCATGTCTACTAATATGCAGGTATGGTATTAGTTTTGACAACTAGTATCTAACCCAGTAGCCCCCGAGCCTTAATTTGGGCGGGACGGCCGAGTTAAGGGTCTGACATTTATAATGCCCTGCTATTGTGCAGACTGTTCGGGAGCAAAACAAAAAGTTGTCCGAGGACCTCAAACAGGCGCGAACAGAGTTAGAGTCTGTGAAGGCCGAGCTAGAGGGTGTGAAGAAATTCACTAGAGAGGCACATGGTAAGTGCCGGGCTCAAAGTTATTTAAGAAAAATGTGAAGGAACACCTCTGCTAATGAAAGATGATTCCATAGCAGCCGAGTCGATAAATCAGCTGCAGAAGGATCTAGATATTGCCAGGGAAGCTCAAAGGTATGCGGAGGCACAGCAAGAGGCTGGCTACCGGGTGCTTTCCCGAAGTTATGAGGAGAGGGATAAGCTTAAGGCGGAAGGTGAACGACATGCTCAAGATATCAAGAGTGTGAGAGCTCAACTGACCCTATCCCAAGAGGAGAACCAGAGACTGAAAGCGGGCATGTTCGGTAAGTGCAATCTGATTTTTCACTTCATAAACTGCACGTATTAAGCAGCAATATGAACAATGCCATGTCTCATTGTAGTTCTTCTGACCGGACGTCCCGAAGAGGAGGCCGGCTCGTTCGGGCGGGACCTCCTGAAGGAGCTATCCGCCGTACATGAGCGGACCCGGAAAGCCATGAAGAGCATGTTCAAAGCACTGTGGCCTGGCGAAGTGGCTTCGGAAGGGATGGCCGAGCTCACGAATCATTTCAAAGGAGCGCGGCGCCGCTTGGAGCTATGGAAGATATCATCATGTCATGAGGGAGCACGGGAGGCTTGGGCGATGATCAAGACCCGTTTCACCAAGCTGGAGCCGGAGCATTTAGCTAGGGTTGGGCCGGTAGGGCCAGATGGGCAGGAAGTGCCCGTGCATCTGGTATATGACCAGGTTATGCCCGCAGCTCGGCTGTCCCAAGCAGATTGTGCTCTGGATACCATAATAGATGGTCTTGATCAAGATTAACAGTTTGATTCTATGTATCTATGTACTTTACATCAAATAGTCTCTGAACCGTGCATAAAACGTTGTCTTAACCAGCCATCGGCTTCCGCCTCCTCGGCCGGGAGCCGAGGAGTGTTTCCTACTATATGATCCGAGAACATCGGAAAATACTTCGGAGAACTAGGCAATCCGGCCATTTGGTGCAAACAGACAAAAAGGTGCTCGGGGAGTTATGTTATATTACTATTTAACATAAGAAACATCTTCCGACGAAAATAGTTCCTCGATGGGTCCCTTTCATCGGGTTACCACGTTAACTGTGGATGGATAAACGAATACCCGAACTAGACGGGGATGGTTACTTCAGGAAAATACCCCGGAAACTTGGTGATAGTTACCAATTATTTTCACTTCCCCCGTGGCCGACCAACTTGTGTTCTTAAGAACGCTAGCTTTTGGCTTCACCCGTTTGAGGTACGTACCCGGGAAATCCAGACGTAATAATCACATAGGTGCTTCCTTTACTCCCTAGACGAACAATCGGGAACGTAGGGGGTAAACACAGGAGCGAGGCAACCCAGCTTGGCCAAATCTTAAGTCAAATTGATGCATATAGTGGCTTTAAAATGATGCAGGAAGGTTGCAAACTCGTAAAAGACGGATGGTTGCATAAATAAAATATGATTGGCTCCGTAGAAGAAGCCCCCAGGTGGCAGCGTGTGGTACATTCAAAGATGTTTGCCGAAGAAAAAACTTAACGTAGTTCGGCATATCCGAACACAACCCAGGAGAGACTATTGACTAGAAAAATATAGATCCTAGAAGGATAAACCGAACAAGGTAAGGTCGCGGGCTTAGCCGTAGAAACGTCGTAGCCGAGCTGCGTTCCATGTGTTTGGTTTGAGGCGGTCGTCTTTTGGGTCGCGGAGACGATATGCTCCGCCCGCGAGTACTTGATCGATTATGAAGGGCCCCTCCCATTTGGGCGAAAACTTATGCTTCTGCTTCTCCGGGAGGCGCAGGACTAGATCGCCGATGCTGTAGGCCTTCGCCCGTACTTCCCTACTCTGATAACGTCTGGCCTGCTGCTGATAAAAAGCAGAATGAGCCCGAGCTATGTCACGCTCGCCCTCCAAGGCATCCAAGTCATCTTGCCGATCCAGTTCGGCCTCCTTTTCTTCATACATACGCACCCGAGGGGCGTCGTGAATAAGGTCGCTGGGGAGGACGGCTTCTGCCCCATACACCATGAAGAACGGTGTGTAGCCCATGGATCGATTAGGGGTGGTGCGTAGGCCCCACAATACGGAGTCAAGCTCCTCGACCCAATGGCAGTCAGATTCTTTTAAAGATCGGCCCAAACGGGGCTTGATGCCGCTCAAGATCAGTCCATTAGCTCTCTCGACCTGTCCATTAGACTATGGGTGATACACCGAGGCATAGTTGAGCTTAATGCCTAAATTAGCGCACCAGTCTTTGACTTCCTGGGCGGTAAAATTGGATCCGTTGTCCGTTATTATGCTATGGGGGACACCATAACGGTGTACGACGCCAGATATAAAATCGATGACCGGCTTAGACTTGGCTGAAGTTACCGGTTTTGCCTCAATCCATTTAGTAAATTTGTCTACCATGACGAGTAGATATTTCTTTTTCCTGGTCCCCCCTTTAAGTGGTCCGACCATGTCCAGCCCCCAGACCGCGAAAGTCCAAGTGATCGATATCGTTCGAAGGGCCGTGGGGGGCATATGGCTCTGATTTGCGAAGACCTGGCATCCAACGCAATGTTGGACCAATGTTTGGGCGTCTGTTCGGGCAGTGGGCCAGAAGAACCCTGCTCGGAAAGCCTTGCTGACCAATGCCCGAGCTGCCGCGTGGTGACCGCCCATGCCAGCGTGAATCTCGGCCAGGAGCTGCCTTCCCTCCTCTTCGGATATACATCTTTGGAGGACGCCAGTAGTGCTTTTCTTATATAGTTCTCCCTCGTGGACTTTATAGGCTTTAGATCGTCGAATGATATGCCTTGCCTCAGTCTGGTCGGCCGGTAGTTCTTGGCGGAGGAGGTAGGCGAGGAAGGGCTCGGTCCACAACGCGATTACCGCCATGACTTCGTGAGCCGAAGATGTCATTTAAATTGCCGAGCCCCCGATAATTCCTTCGTCTGGTTCGATAGGAGGAGGGATGAGTTCTCCTAAGGTATTGGATTCCGAGCCCTGGGCATCCTCCTGCCACACCACGGACGGCTTGAAGAGTCGTTCTAAAAAGGTGTTCTCAGGGACACGGTCGTGCTTGGCGCCCATTCGAGCAAGGATATCAGCAGCTTGATTGATGTCTCTAGGTATATGGTGAAACGGGCGGAGATTTTTAGGACGGCGTTGCAGTATGCTGTCATTTTCGGGACTTTTGCGTCGAATTCGCCGTTGACTTGAGAGATGGCGAGATTAGAATCTCCCTGTACCTCGAGCCGCTGTATGCCCATTGACACCGCAATCCGAAGTCCATGTAACAGAGCCTCATATTCGGCAGCGTTGTTGGAGTCGGTGTACATGATCTGAAGTATGTACCGAATATTGTCGCCAGTGGGGGATGTGAGGACCACTCCAGCCTCCAACCCGGCGAGCATTTTGGAGCCATCGTAGTACATCGTCCAATGCGAATATGTACTGTACTCCCTAGGGAGTTCGGCTTCCGTCCATTCCGCAACGAAATCAACCAAAACCTGAGATTCAATAGCTCGGCGTGGTCGATATATGATTTCGAAGGGGAGGAGTTCAATAGCCCATTTGGCTATGCGGCCGGTGGCATCTCGATTGTTGATTATATCATTCAGTGGTACTTCGGATCCCGCCGTAACCGAGCACTCCTGGAAGTAATGGCGGAACTTTCGGGATGCCATGAAAACTGCGTAGGCGATCTTCTGATAATGCGGGTACCTCATTTTACACGGGGTGAGCACTTCGGATACGTAGTACACAGGTTTCTGCACCTGGAGCTTGTGACCGTCTGCCTCTCGTTCGACGATGAGAACCGCGCTGACCACCTGATTCGTGGCCGAGATATATAGCAGCATTGGCTCGCCCGGGCTGGGTGCTGTCAAGATCGGGTTGCTTGGCAGTAGAGTTTTTATTTCTTCGAGTGCTGCCGCCGCGTCACTGGTCCATTCGAAGTTCTTCATCCGTTTGAGCAATTTATATAGCGGTAAGGCCTTTTCTCCGAGGCATGAGATGAAGCAGCTTAGGGCTGCAACAATGCCGGCAAGTTTTTGGACGTGTTTGAGCTCAGTGGGGATAGCCAGCTCGGACAGTGCCCGTATTTTCGCTGGGTTGGCTTCTATTCCTCTATGGGAAACGATGAATCCGAGTAGCTTACCAGCCGGCACTCCAAAGACGCACTTTTCTGGATTGAGCCGTATATCGAAAGTCCGAAGACTATCAAAGGTTTGCCAGAGATCGTCCACCAGCTAGCTGACATGTTTGGTTTTGATAACCACGTCGTCCACATATGCTTCGACTGTTTTGCCGATTTGTTTTTCCAAACATGTTTGAATCATGCGCTGGTATGTAGCCCCTGCGTTCTTTAATCTGAAGGGCATTGTGTTGAAACAGAATGGTCCATAGGGAGTGATGAATGCAGTGGCCGCTTGGTCGGATTCCTTCATTTTAATTTGATGGTATCCGGAGTAAGCGTCGAGGAAACATAGTGAGTCATGCCCGGCAGTGGCGTCTATGATCTGGTCTATGCGGGGCAAGGGGAAAGGATCCATGGGGCAGGCCTTGTTTAAATTCTTGAAATTGACACACAACCGCCAGGACTTATCCTTCTTTGGTACCATGACCAGATTGGCCAACCACTCAGGATGTTTGATGTCCCGGATGAATCCGGCTTCGAACAACTTTGCCAGTTCCTCGACCATAGCCAGACGCTTGGGTTCGGAAAATCGACGGAGAGTCTATTTGACTGGCTTGAAACCCTTAATGATGTTCAAGCTATGCTCGGCTAATCTACGCGGGATCCCTGGCATGTCTGACGGGTGCCAGGCGAAGATATCCCAGTTTTCACGCAAAAATTTGCGCAGCTCTTCATCGACCGCGGGGTCCAGCTAAGCTCCAATGGACGCCGTCTTGTTGGGATCTGTTGGGTGCACTTGGAATTTGACGATTTCATCCGCTGGTTTGAAGGACGTAGATTTGGGCCTTTTGTCGAGGATTACGTCGTCCTTATCCACCGTTGAGCGGAGCGCGGTCAGTTCTTCAGCTGCGAGGGCTTCGGACAACGCTTCGAGGGCGAGGGATGCTGTTTTGTTCTCGGCCCGAAGAGCTCTGTCCGAATCACTTATTATTGTGATCACGCCGTTTGGCCCTGGCATTTTAAGCTTCATGTACCCGTAATGTGGGACAGCATGGAATCGTGCGAAGGCATCGCGCCCTAGTAAGGCATGGTAGCCACTGCGGAAGGGCACGATGTGGAAAAGCAGTTCTTCAGATCAGTAGTTCTCGGGAGTTCCGAAGACCACATCAAGAGCCCTCGACCACTAGAACGCGCATCCTTTCCGAGGATGATCCCTAGAAAGGTGGTGTGACTTTGCTCGATGCGGGATCTGTCAAACTGCATTTTGTCCAAGGTGTCCTCGTAAATGAGGTTTAGCCCGCTACCGCCGTCCATTAACACCTTTTGGAGTCGGAATCCATCCACTATGGGATCAAGGACAAGGGCGGCAGCAGCTCGAGTAGGGCGGGACCTCGGCTGGTCTTGTTCACTGAAAGTGATGGGTGTGTCTGTCCATGAGTCTGTCTCTGCCACATGGTGAATTTGAGCGAGCTCTCGGAGGGCTCTCTTCCTCTGATTCTTCGAGGAATACATCTCGTAGATTGTTAAGATCTCGTGTCATCATCAAAGGGCGTTGCTGGACTTTTATTTGAGTACGGGCCTCCGAGGATGACTTCGCCGCTCTTGGCGACTTGCCGGACCACCCAGCAAGCTCGAAGTCTATGGGTTGGGTTTGTGTTGAGGAGGGCGGAGTGTATGGGGCATGGTTTATCCAGCAGTTCGTCAAGGACCGTTCTGGATCTTGTCAGGGGTTTCATCCTTTTCTCGGATGGCTCGTATTGGGGTGTTCGGCGAGGGTGTGCGCGTTTTGCCCGAGCTCGGTTTGGTTCCTCTGTACGGATTGACTCCGTTTGCTCGAGCTGAGCCTGCCAAGCATACTCCATGCCGCAGTATTTGGACACCAGATCCGATAAATCAGAGAAATTTTGGATGTGGCGGCGGGCGAGGATGCTTAAGACGCCCTCGTCTCGGCTGTTTTGTCGGAAGATCTCCAGAATGTCCTTGTTGCAGCCGTCCGTCATCTTGTTTTTGACGATAAGAAATCTGGCCCAGAAGTGCCGAACTGTCTCTCTGGGCTGCTGCTTTACGTACATTAGATCCCATATGTCGGGCCGTCCTGAGTTATCTGGACAGTACTCAATATGGGGGGTGGGCGGGATAAAAAAAATTGATCCCAGTGGAGTGTGAGTCCGGAGTTTTGGCGGCCGCGTCCTGGACTGACGTGGAATCCAATGCGCCAAGCTCTAGATAGTTGGCCGGGCGCGGGTGCGTGGATCCGGAATTGCGTGCTGAACCAGAGTTCGGCTCTAAACCCTCTCCGGAGCGGAGTTCGGCTGCCGAGCTGGAGGATGAAGCCTGCTGGTCAGAAACTTGCACCTCATGTGCTTTCGGTTCTGGGGGAAAGGGTGAGCCCTCCGTGGGTCCTTCAATAGTGGCGACCAAGTGAGTGGTGGCAGGGGCGTGAGTTTCTCTGTCGTCGGTTTTAAGCCCGATCTGATCGTACACTGAGGACTGGCCATCGGTGATTCCCAGGGCCTGGATTCGATCTAGTATCCTGTTTAATGACGAGAGATCCGTCGGCTCCAAGTTCTCGCAGTTTGCGGGGTCCACCCGCAATATGGCCGTGATGGGGGCGTCTGAATTCGCCCCGTAGCCATGTTCGGCCGAGACTGATCTTCAGCAGCCGAGCGCGGAGATTAGGTCCGGGCTCAAGGCTGGATCCGTAGTGGCGGCCGTCTCGGTAGTGGGGTTGGCCGTACTCGAAGTCGGTGCTTCCGGATTTGTGCGTCTTTCAGGCGAGGCTGAGGACCTCGTGAGGATAAGATCTCCGCGGGAGTCGGCGCGAACTCTAAGTTTCCGAACCTGATCTCCTAGTCGGGGGTGAAGCTGTCGACCCGGCCAAGGTGACCCGCCGGATTGGCATGTAGCATGACGTTGCCAAACGCAAAGAGCTGGCCGGGAACGAAAGTGTCCCTGCGGCTAGCGTTGTTGCTGATAACTAGGCGAGCCATTGATCCTTGATGACCCACGGCGGAACTCTCAATGAAAGCACCAATGTCGGTACCAAAACCGGCAGATCTCGGGTAGGGGATCCGAAGTGTGGGTCTAGGAATCAATGGGTAACACGGAACGTAGAGACGGCGATTTACCCAGGTTCGGGCCCTCTTGAAGAGGTAATACCCTACGTCCTGCTAGATTATATTGATGTGATTGTATGAAGGTTATAGAGTTGATCTACCTTGAGATCGGATGGGCTAAACCCTAGGCAATGGATATGATGATCCTCTACGGACTAAACCCTCTGGTTTATATAGACACCAGAGGGTCCTAGGGTTACATACGGTCGGTTACCATCAGGGGATAAACATGCCGGCCACGCCAGTTATTCCTTGGAGGAGACGCCAAGTCTTCGGATGTTTCCATCTGATACATGGGGTCGCCCACAGTCCGGCCTTCCGTCGACGAGTAGAGAGCGACCCACCAGCCCGGCCTACGAGAGATAGGCCGGCAGCCCGAGTACCCCCTAGTCCGGGACACCCTCACCTAGCAAAGCTTTGGAGCATGTATGAGGAAGAGAACAGAGATAGGCTTAGAGAAAATGTTGTCAACGATGAAGAATATTTCAAGATACGGGAAAAAAGAGGAAGATGGAGAATGATCTAAGATTTTTTAAATTACACTTTGCTGAGATGGTGTTTCATAAGGAGGAGGCACTTGCCCAATTATGCAGTGCAAAATAGGCTCTTACTGAAGTGAAAGCAGAGCTGGAGAAGACGAATTTGGCAGATCATGCACGCATCCACCAACATGCATCAGCTGATTAGGGAAATTAATGAATATATTGTTCTAATATTGTCCTCAACATACTTTTTTGCTTATGAAGGTGAACTAGCTATATGGTGTACTGTGCTGTTGAGACGTAGCTATTGTACTGTGATGGTAAAATATATCTGTGTGCCTGATATGAAAGGTAAACAGCCATTCCATATGAAATGTGAATTTGCTTGATACTGGGATTATTAATAGTAAACTAATAAACCTGCTAAATGGGTCACGGCACTTTCCAAACGTTTCTAGCAGTAAACGTGTATGTGATGGATAGCCCAATGTCATACAGTTTTCTTCACCGAACCGTGTGTGATATACTTGAATAACGCAAACGCTTAACTGAGGCAGAGCGTCTGTGATCGCTCCACCTATCAGAGATGAGGCTATACAGAAAGTTGTGTGTGATGCGGTCTGACAACACAAACGTTTGTTCCATAATTACTGTGTGGGATGCCATGACGATCTCAAACGGCTTGTCCGACGAAATGTCTGCGTCAGCTCCCCCGATCGCACATGAGCATATGCGCTAACCGTGTGTGACCGGAGGAGCTATCCCAGATGGTTTCTGCATTGTGTGGGATGGACCACCCTATCGCACACACAGGCAAGGCGACCGTTTAAAACTCTGTCACGGAAAGGGGGTAAAAACCGTTAGTATAGCACGTCGCTGCACCAGTGAATGTTCATGATTTAGGGAAAAGGGTGAAAACCATAACCATAAATGGTGCACATTTCTCCAGGACATTTATGGCATTTGAATTAATCCATAATGTATTTGAGTAGGGGTTATAAATTCCTATAAATACTTTTATAACTCCAATCATTTTGAAAAATATTGTGGGGCTTTGGGTTAGTCCATATTGCATCCACAAATAATTTTAGAAGCAAGAAAAATGGTTTAGTATTTTTACTAAATCAAAATAGAGCAAAATAAATAGAAAATAGAAAGAAAATTAGGAAAAAGAGAGAGAAGTACCTGGCTTACCTGGCGGCCCAGTAGAAGGCCTAGCCCACCAGGGGCACGCTCGTCTTCAACCTCGTGCCAGAAGGCACAAGGGCGTGTGGCCGACGCACGTGCGCCCTCCGCGTGCCAGCTCCTGCTTCCACCGCGACGCCTTGGCTCCTCTAGACGTGCCATGGAAACGCCCGCGACCTCCTCTCCCTTATCCCCCTCGTAGCTCTCTCCTTCTCTTCCTCTAGCCTCCACACCAGAGCCGCCCGAGAGAAAACCAGTGCGCGCCATCACCGTTCTCGCGTCCAATGCCGTTTCCTCGCCTCTCCGATGTGTCTCCGAGCTCCGCCATGTTGCGTAGCATCTCCACGCCGACGGAACCATCTAGAGCAGCACCGAATCGTCGTCATCGAGCTCGCCTTCATCGCCTCTGCCCGCCGCTCGCCGCCATAGATTCCCGGGCTACAGTGCGGCCCTGGCCCCGCCAACAGATCCATTCGAACCACTGTGAGCTTCTAATCATTTCCCCTCTACCCCCTTCTTGCTCCCGTCCTCTAGCCACTGCTTTCGTGAACCCAAGTGCCGCTGCCCTCCATGGACGATGGGCATGGCCTTTCCGTGTCCCTCTGCTCGAACCCGTGTGCCTCGCGTCCTCCTGGTGATCCCAGGGTGCCGTTGAGCCCCTCATCTGGACTCCCCGTGCCTTGCATCCAAACCTGCTTGAAGGCTGAATCTCTGGCCGCCGCCAATGTCATCGCCGCCGTCGCCACCGGCGATCCCAACACCACCCACGACCACCGTTCGATGCGCCTCACCGTGCTGAACACGTAGAGCCCCTCCTCCGTCCATTTGGTCACTGGAGGGCGAATCCTGAGCCCCTCCGCCGTCTCTGGCCTCACCGAGATGAGTCGCGGGTCAACTCCGATGGGTATGACCACTAATGGTCTTCCCCTGAGTTGCAGACATGTGGGGCCAGTCCCTGACTAATATTTAGTTTAGGGTTTAATTAGTTCTAATTAACACTGGTAATTAGCTGGGCCACTGACTAGTGGGTCCCACTGGTCAGGTTTGACTCTGTTGACCGATGATGTCACAATGAGGCAATGCTGATGCAATAAATCCTTTTCTGGGTTTATTTTAATTCAATACAAATTGGAAGTTCTAGAAAATAGTTTAAACTTTTAAAATTCATATAAATTCAACCATAACTCGGATGAAAATAATTTAGTACGAAAAATGATCAGAAAAATCCAAAGAATCTATCTGTACCATTTTCATGCATGTTTAAACAAATTAAAGTTGCCATATAAGACAAATTGAATAAAGGGCATTTGAAATGTCTTATGTGGAGTTTGAGTTTGAACCTTTGGTTCAAACCAACTTCATTTAAATTGTTGCTAGATGCACGAGCACAACCCATAGCATTATTGCCATGCCATGATCATACATCATGTTAGTTGCCTTGCATTGATTGTGTTCCTTCTTTGTTTGTCGGTGTTGTTCTTTCTCGGTAGCAGACGATTGCGATGTAGTGACCCTTGACACTGATGAAGTGCAGTATCATCTTCAGAAGTGCTAGTAAAGCGAAAAACCCTTGATCATTCCGATACAATCCCACTCTCTCGCTCTTGCTCTCTTTTATTGCATTAGGACAACAATGAATCAACTATTACATGTTCCGGTAGTTGAACCCATTCCTTTACATGACTTGTCATTGTCACAATAAATAGCTAAACCTTCCTAGCATGATTAGGAGTTGCTTGAGCCATGTTGTGACTTCATCCATGCCATGCTTGCTATTGCTTAGAGTTGTGTTAGGTCTGATTCATCTGGGATGAATTGGAATGGTTGTGATCATGTCCTACTGTTGAGAGCTAAGTGTGTGAACATGATTTGGTAAAGGTAGCGATGAGAGGCCATGTAGGAGTACATGGTGGGTTGTCTCATTGAGGTCGTCCTTAAGAACTGAGTTATGTGTATGTTATCCAAGAACAGCTACTGCCACACATTGGGATCCTTAATTGACTCTCTCGGCTTATTAATCGCCTTGATCTCTGTCCAGGAGTCGCAACTAGTTTCTGGTGTTTGTAGGATATGTGTTGGGGGCCATGTTTAGCGCTGCCCAATGGGGTAAGCTTCAGTGCGGTAGATGCACCATGGCACGGTGTACCAAGTGGCACCCGAATGGTGCGCTTGGGAACCCTGCTCACATCGTTTGGGGCCGTAATAGAAACTTCGGCCGGACTTCCCTTGTGGATACAACCTCAAATAGGCGATAAACCTGGACTAGAGTCTTGCGTGTCTAGTCAGGTTGTGGCCGACACCCGCGCCAGGCTTCCGCTTGAAGGTTGCCAAGATAC
The DNA here is from genome assembly GCA_039707655.1 of Elymus sibiricus. Taxonomy (NCBI): domain Eukaryota; kingdom Viridiplantae; phylum Streptophyta; class Magnoliopsida; order Poales; family Poaceae; genus Elymus; species Elymus sibiricus. Next base: position 205,541,108 of record CM077666.1, on the reverse strand, counting down.
ATGACGCGTATATGGTGGCAAGTGGTGAGAGCGTGTGTGAAGAAGTACACCCCTGCAGGGTTATCAAACTATTTGAATAGCGGTGTCCTCGGATATGGACTAGTTGGAGACTTATATTGTTCATAGACAACTTGAAATGTATACTCTAACATGAGCAAGATAAGCGTGAGTGCTACGGATGGCCTTCTCGTATGGAGACGGGAGAGGATCCATAGTAGTGTATTTTTGTGGTGACTATGTGGAATCGTGTGCGCTCTCTCATCCCAAAGAAATACTGGTAGTCGTAGTATAGGTTAGCCAAGAGTCAAAGCTGGCTTGCTGCAGTTAAACTCCACAACCCCATTGTTGATACTGATGCATATGTAGTTAGTTCTGATGTAAGTCTTGCTGAGTACCTTTGTGCTCATGGTTTCTTAATTTATGTTTTTGCAGAGGAGACGTTACTCTCACGAGACGACGAGTTCGATGTTGACTGAGTAGCTTGGGAATCCCAGACAGAGGTCTAGTTCCTATGGAGGGTCTTGTAGATAGTCAGGCTTCTCAGCCCTTTTTCTTTTGTAGTTGTCTATACTCAGACACATTTATGCTTCCGTTGCTTGTATGACTTTGTATGTTGGGTCATGAGACCCATGTTTGTAATATCATGTTATGTATGGCTCTTCCGAGCCTTATCTATACTTGAGTTGTAGAGTTATGATGTGATGCCGTGTTGTACAACACATACTTGCATGTCATGCGCACGTGTGATATGTATTGCTATGTATGGGGTTCGATACCTAGTTATGTGTCTTTGGTAGCCTTCCTTACAGGGAAATGCCTCTTTGTGCTTCCACTGAGCCTTGGTAGTTCGCTACTGCTTCGGACACATTGATTCACCGACATGTTTCCTTCTTTGCTCCTGTGTCTGTCCCTACGGGGAAATGTCACGCGGTGTTTAACTGGAGTCCTTGTAGCTTGCTATGACTCGGTTACACACGCTGATGACTGACACATGCATTGCTGGGTTACCTATGTCTGTCCCTATATGTTTGTGCCACCTTGGTCTATAACTAATCATGTCGACCCGGGTTCTCCGTCATATGGATGCTAGCGACATAATCATATATGTGAGCCAAAAGACGCAGAGGGTCCCAGCTAAGGTAATGGCTGCAACCCTGGGATACCGTGCGTGAGGCCGCAAAGCGATATGATGTGTTACATGCTTGATCTATGTGACCTAGGATCGGGGTCCCGACACGTGGTAAAAAAATTGGCATGCTTGACGAAATTTTTGACACACACCTCTCACAAATCGGAGCATCTCACGAGAAGACTCGTGGTTCCAAGAGGGAACAATGCATGTTTGATGATGAACCGGCAGTCGCTTCCTCTTATGGCCTTGGAATATTATGTACTGTTAACATGCACAAATAGAACTATCATGTTAAAATTTGGAAATTTTCAGAGGTCATTTGACCTTCTTAAGACATTAATTGAGTTTCTAGCCATATAATGGCCATAATTCAAATTTGAACTACATGTACATGCAACAGCAAACCATCATGGGTTGGAAAATCATATTTGTGTCCTTGTGTGCAAGTTAATGCCTTGTGCAGTAAATTGGAAGGAATTTTCAAACATATTGGTGTCACGGCTTGGACACAAATGTTGAGAACCTTGGCTTTTAAATTCCAAAAAAATCTAAAATGACCATAAATACATGAAACCTTGCTTGATGTCATGAAATGGTACCAAGATGCCATGGTAAAAAAATTAGACTTGTTTGAAGAAAGTTTTGACACACACCTCTCACAAATCGGAGCATCCCACGAGAAGACTCGTGGTTCCGAGTGGGAACAGTATGCATGTTTGATGACGAACCGACGGTCGCTTCCTCTTATGGCATTGAATTTTTTTTCTACCGTTAACATGCACGAATACAACTTTCATGTTAAAATTTGGAATTTTTCAGGGGTCATTTGACCTTTTTAAGACATTAAGTGAGTTTCTATCCATTTAATGGTTGTAATTCAAATTTGACTACTTGTACATGCAACAGCATACCATCATGGGTTAGAAAATCATATTTGTGTCCATGTGTGCAAATTTATGCCCTGTGGAGTAAATTGGGAGAAAATTTCAAACATATTAGTGTCACGGCTTGGAAACAAACACTGAGAACCGTGGTTTTTAAATTCAAAAATGATCAGAAATAGATGAAACCTTGCTTGATGTCATCACATGGTACCAAAGATGCTGTTGTAAAAAAATTGGCCTATTTGACGAAAGATTTGACACACACCTCTCACCAATTGGAGCATCTCACGAGAAGACTCGTGGTTTTGAGAGGGAACATTAATTGCATGTTTGATGACGAACCGACAGTCACTGCCTCTTATAGCCTTGAATTTTTTTTCTACCATTAACATGCACAAATACAACTTTCATGTTAAAATTTGGAAATTTTCAGGGTTCCTTTGACCTTTTTAGGACATTAATTAAGTGAGTTTCTAGCCATTTAATGGCCGTAATTCAAATTTAAACTACATGTACATGCAACCGCAAACCATCATGGGTTGGAAAAATCATTTATGTATTACATTTTACAATAATATCACAGTAACACAGAATAAGCATTCATGCATTACATTTGGAAAGAAAATGTAAATATCTGGCAAGACAACTGGGGCCCATATGATTGGCACTCTGTTTCGCATCTAGAGGTTTGGAAGGTGAGTGGCGCAGGTTATTAATCAGACATGGTTCTATATTCACTACAAAAAAAAGATACATCCGTGACATTATGGCCCGAACGAAAACTTTTCTATCATGGTTGTGACACTTCTATGATGATCATTCTGACAAAAACACGTATCATCATATATGTGGTGGGCTCCTACATCTATGACAAAAAATTATGACAGAAAATGGGCTTTTCATCCTGGGCGGGCCGGGGACGCACCCGCGTGACATTCTTTGGGCCGTCCATGACGTAAAAAATCGTGGTAGAAGTAAGGGCGAGGAAATTTTCGGGGAGTTCCCGGTTACGGTGGGTGGTCGGGGTCGAGCGACGCAGTGTGGTTTACGCGTTTCTCTCGTACGTGGGCATGTGTGCGAGGCATTCGCTAACTGAACCCGAGCGAGGCGTTCACTTACTGAACCCAAGCGATCGATCACCCTCGCACTACGTACTGAACACGAGCGATCGATCCCTCGCACTACGTACTGAACCCGAGCGATCCCATTGCTGCGAACTGAACCCGAGCTATTCCTTCGCCGCTAACTGAACCCGCTCGGTCCCTCTTCGCTGCTAACTGAACCCTATCGATCCCTTCTCGCTGCTTACTGAAGCCGATCGAGCCCCTGTACGTGCGAGACGTAGCTAGCCAGTTGGGTTGCCTCTCAATGAACAGTACCCGTTGCTGCCGCCCACGCTATACATAGAACGAGTCGAGATGCATCGATCGAGCCCATTGCTCGAGACGTGGTGGTGAGTTGACCTAGCCGGTTGGTTGGCTGTGGATGAACAGTTCACGTTGCTGCCGCCAGCTCGTACGCCCCACCCCAGCCGGTGGGGGTTGGATGAACCGTACCCCAGACGTGTAGGCGGTTGGTGCTGGATGAACAGGACCTCGAGGAGGCTGTGCCGGGGTACGCCACACCCCAGCCGGTGTTGGGGGTGGATGAACAGGACCCCGTGGAGGCCGTTGGCAGTTGCGGATGAACAGTAGCCCGTGGAGGCGCGTGGATGGTAGTCGACGGTGATGAACAGTAGCCCGTGGAGTCCCATTTTGCGCTATGCCACACCCCTTCCAATGAACAGGACTCCCATTTCGACCGTAGGCGCTCAAAGAGAAGTCGGTTTCCTCCATTTTGCAGTACGCCAGACCCCTCCCAATGAACAGGACCCTATTTCGACCGTAGGTGGTTGGAGAGAAGTCTGTTTCCTTCATTTTGCGGTACGCCAGACCCCTCCCGATGAACAGGACCCCGTTTCGACGGTAGGTGGTTGAATAGAAGTCCGTTTCCTCCATTTTGCGGTACGGCACACCCCCCAGCCGATGAACAAGACCCCATTTCGACTGTTCTGTGCAAACCGGTTGGCTCCCGATGAACAGGACGCATTCCAACCCAGTCGCTTGGCTCCCGATGAACACGACGTTGTTTCCTCCAGTCGGTTGGCTGCCGATGAACATGACGCCGTTGCTGCCGTCCAGTGCAGCCATATGTATGCGCGGCCCTGGCCTTACGTTTGTGCGATTACGCGTTCGAGACCCCACCCGTATGTACGTACATGGTCATATTGTTTTGCAGCTTGGTTGTACGTTTGTGTACAAGATTTCGACGGGACTGCCTGAACTGCTACATCGGGGCTCTACTATGACACGTGCCGCTCCTTACACGGCCACGATTCATTGTGGCAGAGAGACCAATCGACCAGTATGTATGTACCAGCGTGCGACCAGACAGATAACGCTACGTACGCTTCGACCTGGTGGGTCCCAACTGTCAGGGGGGATAAGGAGGCACTTCCTTCCGTGCGAAGATATAGTGGTGGGTCCTAGCTGTCAGGGGGAGGAATCATTTTTTGGCATGGAATAAGGAGGCACTTCCTTGCGTGCGAAGATGTAGCTGGTGGGTCCTAGCTGTCAGGGGGAGGAAACATTTTTTTTCCGCGTAGTAAGGAGGCACTTCCTTGCGTGCCACCATGGACCTCGTGGGTCCCAGTTGTCAGCCTCTCTAGGTACAGGCCTCGTCCGATGGATGTCGTTCGTTGACCGCGTTGATGACGCCGCACCGAGTGCACCAAGGCGATGGACGACGGCGAGGCCTAGGAAGGGAGCGACCCGGAGCCGGGGAAGACGCGGCAGTGGTTGCCCACGTGGAGGGGAGTACGAGGGTTTACTGATTCGGCTGCGGTGTGAGGCTGCCATCGCCAGAGAATAACAGGAGGTGTGGGTGAGTAGAGGGATGGCCTAGCCAGCAGTGGGAGTAGGGTGGGGCGGTGAGGCCTGCGCGGCAGCACAGCCGGTTCGGGAAGCAGGAGCATGCGGTCCCGCAGGCACTGGTTTGGGTAGCTAGAGCAAGAAGATCAGAGATTGAAGAAGTAGCACGGCTGTTGGTTTAACATCAAACGATGATTGCTGGTAGAATCGTTTGTTGACTAAGTTGACAAAGCCCTACGTACGCGTCAACTTAGTAGGCCCACAAGTCAGCCTCCAAATCAGCTGCGTCCCAGCTAGCAAGGGGAGGAATCATTTAACTTGCGTGTAATAAGGAGGCACTTCCTTGCGTGCGACCATGGACCTCGTGGGTCCTAGCTGTTAGTCTCTCCACGTACAGTCCTCTTCCGATGGCTGCCGTTCGTTGACTGCATTGACGATGCCGTGCCGAGAGCACCAAGGCGGTAGACGACGGCGAAGCCTAGGAAGGGAATGACCCGAAGACGGGGAAGACTTGGCAGTGGTTGCCCACGCGGAGGGGAGTACGAGGGTTTACTGGTTCGGCTGCGGTGTGAGGCTGCCATCGCCGGAGAATAACAGGAGGTGTGGGTGAGTAGAGGGATGGCCTGGCCAGTGATGGGAGTACGGTGGGGCCGTGAGGCCTGCATGGTAGCACAGTCGGCCACAGGAGGTGGGAGCAGGCGGTCCTACCGGCGCTAGTTTGGGCGGCTGGAGCAAGAAGATCAGAGATTGAAGAAGCAGCATGGCCATTGGATTAACATCCAATGGTCACTACTGCTAGAATCGTTTGTTGACTAAGTTGACAAATCCCTGCATACGCATCAACTTAGTAGGCCCACAAGTCAGCCACAAAATCTGGTGGGACCCAGCTAGCAAGGGGAGGAATTATTTTTCTTGCACATAATAACGAGGCACTTCCTTGAAAAAGATGTTGATAGTGGGTCCCAACTATCAGGGGGAGGAATATTTTTTTCCCATGTAATAAGGACGCACTTCCTTGCGTGCGAAGATGTCGCTGGTGGGTCCAACTTGTCAGGGGGAGAAATCATTTTTTCGCGTAATAAGGAGGCACTTGCTTGCGTGCGGCCATGGACCATGTGGGGTCCTACTGTCATCCTCTCCACGTACATCCCTCTTCCGATGGCTGTCGTTTGTTGACCACGTTGACCACGCCGCACCGAGAGCACCAACACGGTGGACGACGTCGAGGCCTAGGAAGGGAACGACTTGGAGCCGGCGAAGACACAGCAGTGGATTCCCAAGCGGAGGGGAGTATGAGGGTTGACTGGTTCGGCTGCGGGGTGAGGCTGTCGTCGCCGGAAAATAATAGGAGGTGTGGGTGGGTAGAGGGATGGCCTGGCCAGTGGTGGGAGCAGGGTGGGCCGATGAGGTCTGCGCGGCATCACAGCCGGCCACGGGAGGAGGGAGTAGGCAGTCCCGCCGGCGCTGGTTTGGGCGGCTAGAGCAGGAAGATCAGAGATTGAAGAAGCACGATGGCCGTTGGATGGACATCCAATGGTCACTACTGCTAGAATCATGTGTTGACTATAAGTTGACAAAGCCTTACGTACGCGTCTACTTAGTCGGCCAACAAGTCAGCCTCGAAATCTGTGGCGTGTACAGCCCATTTGCTATTATTTTTATAATTTACAGCCCATTTGCTAATTCATATGGAATTTATTACAGCCCATTTTCCATTTTTAGAATTGCTGCCGATTTTCTGGTCAGGACCAAGGTTAAAATTTTCAACAAAAAAATATGTGAAATTTTTGAAATTTCGCATATTTTTGCTGGGGTCCGAACTATTTTTAATCCCAAAATTAGGAGCCAGATTAAAACTAATTTAAAAAAATGTTAAAATCCAATGAAATATATGATGGGGAACGTTGCATGAAAATCAAAAAATTTCCTATGAAACACCCAAGATCTAATCTAGGAGATGGATAGCAACGATAGGGGAGTGTGTCTACATACCCTTGTAGACCTAAAGCGGAAGCGTATATAACGTGGTTGATGTAGTCGTACTCTTCACAATCCAAACTGATCTAGCGCCGAACGGACGGCACCTCCGAGTTTAGCACACGTGCGGCTCAGTGACGTCTCCTCCTTGATCCAGCAAGAGAAGGGGGAGAAGTAGATGGGATCTCAACCAGCATGACGGCATGGTGGAGATGGTGGTGGAGTTACTCCGGCAGGGTTTCACCAAGCCGTACCGAGAGGATATGATGGTAGGAAGGGGGAGGGGCTGCGCCAGGGTTTAGGGTACGGCTCCCCTCCTCTCCCTCCACTATATATAGGGGCAAGGGCAGGGGGGCGCAGCCCTTAGCCCCTCCTCCAAGGAGGGGTGCGGCCAAGGGGGGGAGGAGTCCCTCTCCCGTACGATAGATGGGATTCCTCCCTTCCCCTTCAGGGTCTCTTGTCCCCCAAGCCACATGGACTCTTGGGGCTGGTGCGCCTAGCCTCACTAGGCCAGGGTGCCCCCCTTCAGCCCATGGTGGGCCCTGGGGGGTGGTGGGACCCACTGGTGGTCCCCCGAAACCCTTCGGTGGCCCCCGGTAGGATGCTGGTATTCCCCCGAACTTTTTCGGTACCCTGAAAATGACTTCCTATATATCAATCTTTACCTCCGGATCATTCTGGAACTCCTCATGATGTCTGTGATCTCATCCAGGACTCCGAACAACCTTCGGTCACCATTGGACAAATCCCAATACTACTCTAGCTTCAACGAACGTTAAGCGTGCGACCATACGGGTTCGAGAATCATGCAGACATGACCAAGACTCCTCTCTGGTTAATAACCAATAGCGGGACCTGGATGCCCATTTTGCTTCCCACATATTCAACGAAGATCTTAATTGGTTGAACCATGATGTCAAGGATTCGGGTAATCCCGTATGCAATTCCCTTTGTCCGGCGATATGTTACTTGCCCGAGATTCGATCGTCGGTATCTCCATACCTAGTTCAATCTCGTTACCTGCAAGTCTCTTTACTCGTTCCCATAATACAAGATCCCGTGTCTAAACTCATTAGTCACCTGAAGCTTCTTGTGAAGTTGTATTACCGAGTGTGCCCAGAGATATCTCTCCGTCATACGGAGTGACAAATCCCAGTCTCGATCCATGCAACCCAACAGAGACCATTGGAGATACCTGTAGAGCACCTTTATGATCACCTAGTTATGAAGTGACATTTGATAGCACACAAGGCATTCCTCTGGTATTTGGGAGTAGCATGATCTCATGGTCGAAGGAATAGATACTTGCCATGAAGAAAGCTATAGCAAAACTAACTGATACGATCTTACGCTAAGCTTATGGTTAGGTCTTGTCCATCACATCATTCTCCTAATGATGTGATCCCGTTATCAAATGAAAACTCATGTCTATGGTTAGGAAACCTTAACCATCTTTGAACAACGAGCTAGTCCAGTACAGACTTACTAGGGACACGCTGTTGTTTTTGTATCCACACATGTATTTAAGTTTCCGGTCAATACAAATCTAGCATGAATAATAAACATTTATCATGAACAAGGAAATATGATAATAACCAATTTATTATTGCCTCTAGGGCATATTTCCAACAGTCTCCCACTTGCACTAGAGTCAATAATCTAGTTTACTTTGTAATGAATCTAACACCCATGGAGTCCTAGTGCTGATCATGTTTTGCTCTTGGAAGAGGTTTAGTCAACGGGTCTGCCACATTCAGATCCGTATGAACTTCGCAAAGTTCTATGTCTCTATCCTTAATGTAATTATGAATGGAGTTGAAGCGGCTTTTGATGTGCTTGGTCTTCTTGTGAAACCTGGGCTCCTTGGCAATGGCAGTAGCTCCAGTGTTGTCACAAAAGATAGTCGTTGGATCCGATGCACTAGGTATTACTCCTAGATCGAATATGAACTCCTTCATCCAGACTCCTTCTTGCGCTGCTTCCAAAGCAGCTATATATTCCGCTTCACATGTAGATCCCGCAATGACGCTTTGCTTGGAACTGCACCAATTGATTACTCCACCATTCAATATAAATATGTATCCGGTTTGAGACTTAGAGTCATCTGGATCTGTGTGGAAGCTAGCATCGACGTAACCCTTTACGGCGAGCTCTTCGTCACCTCCATAAACGAGAAACATGTCCTTAGTCTTCTTCAGGTACTTAAGGATATTCTTGACCGCTGTCCAGTGATCTACTCCTGGATCACTTTGGTACCTCCCTGCCAGACTTATGGCAAGGCACACATCAGGTCTGGTACACAGCATGGCATACATTATAGAGCCTATGGCTGAGGCATAGGGGATGACTTTCATCCTATCTCTTTCTTCTGCCGTGGTCGGGCCTTGAGTCTTACTCAACTTCATACCTTGCAACACAGGCAAGAACCCCTTCTTAGACTGGTCCATTTTGAACTTCTTCAAAATCTTGTCAAGGTATGTGCCCTGTGAAAGTCCTATCAGACGTCTCGATCTATCTCTATAGATCTTAATGCCCAATATGTAAGCAGCTTCACCCAGGTCTTTCATTGAAAAACTCTTGTTCAAATAACCCTTTATGCTTTCCAAAAATTCTATATCATTTCCAATCAATAATATGTCATCCACATATAATATTAGAAATGCTATAGAGCTCCCACTCACTTTCTTGTAAATACAAGCTTCTCCGTAAGTTTGTATAAAACCAAAAGCCTTGATCACCTCATCAAAGTGTATATTCCAACTCCGAGAAGCTTGTACCAGTCCATAGATGGATCGCTAGAGCTTGCATACTTTGTTAGCATCTTTAGGATCAACAAAACCTTCCGGTTGCATCATATACAAGTCTTCCTTAAGGAAACTGTTAAGGAACGCTGTATTGACGTCCATCTGCCAGATTCCATAATCGTAGTATGCGGCAAGTACTAACATAATTCTAACAGACGTCAGCATCGCTACGGGTGAGAAAGTCTCATCGTAGTCAACTCCTTGAATTTGTCGGAAACCCTTTGCGACAAGTCAAGCTTTATTGACGGTGATATTACCATCAGCGTCTGTCTTCTTCTTAAAGATCCATTTATTCTCAATGGCCTGCCGACATCGGGCAAGTCCACCAAAGTCCATACTTTGTTCTCATTCATGGATCCTATCTCGGATTTCATGGCCTCAAGCCATTTGTCAGAATCTGGGCTCATCATTGCATCTTCATAGTTCGTAGGTTCGCCATTGTCTAACAACGTGACTTCCAGGACAGGATTACCATACCACTCTGGTGCGGAGCATGTCCTGGTCGACCTACGAAGTTCAGTAGCAACTTGATCCGAAGTTTCATGATCATCATCATTAGCTTCCTCTCCAGTGGGTGTAGGGATCATGGGAACTACTTTCTGTGATGTGCTACTTTCCAATTCGAGAGAAGGTACGATTACCTCATCAAGTTCTACTTTCCTCCCACTCACTTCTTTCGAGAGAAACTCCTTCTCTAGAAAGGACCCATTCTTAGCAACAAAAATCTTGCCCTCGGATCTGTGATAGAAGGTATACCCAATGGTCTCTTTAGGGTATCCTATGAAGATGCACTTCTCCGCTTTGGGTTTGAGCTTATCAGGTTGAAGCCTCTTGACATAAGCGTCGCATCCCCAAACTTTAAGAAACGACAACTTAGGTTTCTTACCAGACCATAATTCATACGGTGTCGTCTCAACGGATTTAGATGGTGCCCTATTTAAAGTGAATGTGGCTGTCTCTAATGCATAACCCCAAAACGATAGTGGCAAATTGGTAAGAGACAACATAGAATGCACCATATCCAATAGAGTACGATTACGACGTTCGGACACACCATTACGCTATGGTGTTCCAGGTGGCGTGAGCTGTGAAACGATTCCACATTCTCTTAAATGCATACCAAACTCATAACTCAAATATTCACCTCCATGATCAGATCGTAGAAATTTAATTTTCTTATTATGATGATTCTCTATTTCACTCTGAAACTCCTTGAACTTTTCAAATATTTCAGACTTGTGTTTCATTAAGTAAATATACCCATATCTACTCAAATCATCTGTGAAGGTAAGAAAATAACGATATCCACCGCATGCTTCAACACTCATCGGACCGCATACATCGGTATGTATTATTTCCAACAAGTCACTTGCCCGCTCCATTGTTCCGGAAAACGTGGTCTTAGTCATCTTGCCCATGAGGCATGGTTCACATGTATCAAATGATTCATAATCAAGAGATTCCAAAAGTCCATCAGCATGGAGTTTCTTCATGCGCTTTACACCAATATGACCTAAGCGGCAGTGCCACAAGTATGTGGTACTATCATCATTAACTTTGCATCTTTTGGCATCAATATTATGAACATGTGTATCACTACGATCGAGATTCAACAAGAATAAACCATTCACCAAGGGTGCATGACCATAAAAGATATTATTCATATAAATAGAACAACCATTATTCTCTGACTTAAATAATAACCGTCTCGCAATAAACAAGATCCATATATAATGTTCATGCTTAACGCAGGCACCAAATAACAATTATTTAGGTTCAAAACTAATCCCGAAGGTAAACGTAGAGGGAGCGTGCCGACGACGATCACATCAACCTTGGAACCATTTCCGACGCTCATCGTCAGCTAGTCTTCGTTTATTCTGCAGCTCCTGTTTCGAGTTACAAATATTAGCAATCGAACCAGTATCAAATACCCAAGCGCTACTACGAGCACTAGTAAGGTACACATCAATAACATGTATATCAAATATACCTTTGTTGACGTTGCCAGTCTTCTTATGTGCCAAGTACTTGGGGTGGTTCTGCTTCCAGTGACCATTCCCCTTGCAATAGAAGCACTCAGTCTCAGGTTTGGGTCTAGCCTTGAGTTTCTTCATGGGAGCGGCAACTGGCTTGCCATTCATCTTGAAGTTCCGTTTCTTTCCCTTGCCTTTCTTCTTGAAACTGGTGGTCTTATTGACCATCAACACTTGATGCTCTTTCTTGATTTCTACCTCCACGGCCATAAGCATTGCGAAGAGCTTAGGGATCATTTTCTCCATCCCTTGCATATTATAGTTCATCACGAAGCCTTTGTAGCTTGGTGGCAGTGACTGAAGAACCCTGTCAATCGCTACTTCATCCGGAAGATTAACTACCAAGTGATTCAAGCGGTTGAAGTACCCAGACATTTTGAGTACGTGCTCGCTAGCGGAGCTATTCTCTTACATCTTGCAGCTAAATAACTTGTCAGAGGCTTCATACCTCTCGACCCGGGCGTGAGCCTGAAATACCAATTTCAGCTCCTGGAACATCTCATGTGCTCCGTGGTGCTCAAAACATCTTTGGAGCCCCGGTTCTAAGCCGTAAAGCATGGCACACTGAACTATCGAGTAGTCATCAGAACATGCTTGCCAGACATTCACAACATCCACAAACGACGCTGGAGGGGGTGGCGCACCGAGTGGTGCATCAAGGACATAAGCCTTCTGTGCAGCAGTGAGGATAATCCTCAAATTACGGACCCAGTCCGCATAGTTGCTTCCATCATCTTTCAACTTAGCTTTCTCTAGGAATGCGCTAAAATTCAGGGGAGCTACAGCGCGAGCCATTAATCTACAACATTAATTTGCAAAGACAATTAGACTATGTTCATGATAATTGGTTCAGTTAATCAAATTACTAGTGAACTCCCACTTAAATCAACATCCCTCAAGTTGTCTAAGTGTTACATGATCCATATCAACTAACCCATGTCTGATCATCACGTGAGATGGGGTAGTCATCCATGGTGAACATCTCCATGTTGATCATATCTACTATATGACTCATGTTCGACCTTTTGGTCCTCCGTGTTCCGAGGCCATGTTTGTACATGCTAGGCTCGTCAATTTTAACCTAAGTATTCTGCATGTGTAAAACTGGCTTACACCCATTGTATGTGAACGTAGAGTCTATCACACCCGATCATCAAGCGGTGCTTTGAAACAACGAACTTTTGCAATGGTGCATACTTAGGGAGAACACTTTTATCTTGAAATTTAGTGAAGGGATCATCTTATAATGCTACCATCGTCCTAAGCCAAATAAGATGCATAAAAAAGATAAACATCACATGCAATCGATATATGTGACATGATATGGCCATTATCATCTCGTGCTTTTTTATCTCCATCTCCAAAGCACCGGCATGATCTCCATCATCGCCGGCATGACACCATGATCTCCATCATCATGTCATCATCGTGGTTGTCTCCACCAACTATTGCTTCTACAACTATTGCTAACGCAGAGTGATAAAGTAAAGCAATTACATGGCGTTTAATGATTGACACGCAGGTCATACAATAAATTAAAGACAACCCTATGGCTCCTGCCGGTTGCCGTACTCATCGACATGCAAGTCATGAACCTATTGCAAAACATGATCATCTCATACATCAACATATATCACATCACGTTTTTGGCCATACCACATCACAACATGCCCTGCAAAAACAAGTTAGACGTCCTCTACTTTGTTGTTGCAATTTTTACGTGGCTGCTAGGGCAAACTATAAGAACCGTTCTTATTTACGCAAAACCACAACGGTTATATTCAAGTTGCCTTTTAACCTTCTACAAGGACCGCCTTTGTCAAATCAGATTCAACTGAAGTAGGAGAGACAGACACCCGCCAGCCACTTTTATGCAATACTAGTTGCATGTCAAATAGTGGAACCGGTCTCATGTGCGAGCACTGGTGCAGCGACCTGCTATACAAACGGTTTTTACCCCCTTTCCGTGACGGAGTTTTAAACTGTTGCCTTGCATGTGTGTGCGATACGGGTGGTCTTCCCACACGACCCAGAAACCGTCGGCGATAGGGAGCACGCAAGCATACGTTTCACAGAACTAAGCGTATGTGATGCCCGCATCTTTCCCAAACACTCCGTCCTTGCTACTCGTTTGTGCTCGCATTACCATCCCACTTGGTATTCTGTGCTGCAATGTTTGCGATGCTCACCCCATCACAAACAGTTCACAATTGTACACCGTATGCGAAGCTTGAATATCCCACACATTTGTATGTTCATAAACGTTTGAGATGTATAAAATGTCCCAAACGATTCATCCGTATTACCCGTGTCGGATGAAGGCCTATCGTGGGCATTCTTCTATGAGCAAATGTTTACGATGCACACGACATCATAAATAGTTCATAATTGCCTAGTGTGTGTGATAAGGTGACTTTCACAAACATTTATTAAGAAGGAACTGTGTGCGTTGTTGTTGTTAATCTCACACGTTTTTTCTTGTCTGATCGTGTGTGTAGTAGTGTTTCATCGCACACGTACTGATCTGAGAAACGTGTCTGATCTTGACGTTTATCACAGACATTTTGCTTTCGCAAACCGTGTGCAGTGTAATGGCATGCAGATCATAATTTATCCCTAATTTAATCCCTGCATTTAAAATTCATAGAATTTTAAATTGAAACAAATTTTCAATATGAAAGTAGGCAATCACTTATTTCATATCGAACCATGTTTATTACAAATACAAGTTCAAGGATGAGTGAATAATTCGATGCACAGGTACATAAGCTGAAGAACTAGAGAAGCAGCAAGGAAAGAATGATGAACCATAGTTGTACTAAAGACTGTAAAGAGAGAGGTGGAAGACATTCTGGTTGCTGGAGAAGGTGAAGTGGAATGCCCATATTGTGCCCTCCTCCATGCCTAATGCGTGCACGAATCTAGGCCAACCCCTTGTGATGGCCGCCTGCCCATCCTTCACTGTCTTCATTAGGACTTCTCGATGCTCATTGTAGTCTCGATGAAATACTTTAACCTTCATTGCATGTCCACCAATCATGTACTTTGCGAGGTAATCTTGAGTAAACTGCTTTGGGAACCACTGCAAACGAAAAAGATTCAGACATTGTTGTCTAACAACTCATTATGGGCAGTAAAATGAGAAGGCTACAGAGTTCGTAGTTACCATCCTACAGCTCACTGTTGTGTTGGATAGAGCGTAGACAAATAATTTAATTGCCATCGATAGTATCTTTTTGCTAATAGTTCTTATCAGTTTCCTCACTTGATGCTAGTTCATGAATATCTCATTGCCCCATACGCAAAAAGGGTCGAGGCGTGGATCTTTGCCTAGGACATATGTACCTACAAGCAACAAGTCAATATTAGAAGCTAAAAAGTGTCCAGTCGTGGATTTGTATGCACTACATTATGGAACAGAGGCAGTATAAGCCAAGGGATGAAACTAACCTCGGTGGAAAATGCTGGCCACTCCCGTTGTTGTCCCGCGTAAGTACATGGAAAGGCGTGATAAGTACTACAGGCTTAACATCAACCAAATATAGCCATGGTAAACAACAACATCTCAAAATGACAGCTTGAATGTGTTGGTTTCAGCATGATGTTAAAGCAGATAAAAATGGAAGGAAATGTTAAGTACAACAGGCTTAACAGGGACCAAATATTGTAATTCAAACTGGTACTGTTGAAAATGAATAGAACATAGCTCATGCTTAAACATCACACCGCATAAATGTGTAAAACTGAAAAAGGGCATGTGTTAACTTCACCAGGCATAACAGGAACCAAATATAGCCGTTCAAACTGGTATTGATGAAATCGACCTGCACAGTTCATACTTGCACATAATGAACATCACATTGTGAAGAACTGAAATAAACAAGGCAAATATGCTCACTATAACAACCTAATATAGCCATTGAAAACTGGACAGAGCCTCACTTCAACCAACCTAACAAGAAAATACAGATAAACAAGGCACCTACTTGAAAACTGGACAAAGGATCACTGCATCCAACCTAGCTAACAAGCAAATATAGATAAACAAGGCATCTGCTTGAAAACTGGACAAAGGCTCACTTTAACAAACCTAACAAGCAAATACAGATAAACAAGGCATCTGCTTGAAAACTGGACAAATGCTCACTGCAACCAACCTAACAAGAAAATACAGATAAATAGGGCATCTGCTTGAAAATTGGGCAAATGCTCACTGCAACCAACCTAACAACCAAATACAGATAAACAAGGCATCTACTCACTATAAACAACCAAATATAGCCATTCGTGAAACTGAAGTGGACAATTCATACTTAAACATCAGATAGCCCTATTGAACATTACATTTTTGCATAACTAAAATAATTAAACATGGCACAGTTAAAACATCACATGGCAAAAGCTACTACAACAATGGGTATGAGTTGGCTAGCTAGAAAAAGTAAGATTTGCTTATAGGATATTGCCTCACTTGTCATGGATGGGATCCTTCCACTTGGAAGAGCACAGACCCAGGGTGCGATCCCTGATGTCGCAGATGGGTTGTCTCACCTTGGAAGAGCCGTAGTGGGTGCCCTTCGCGTGGTCGTGGTCGATGAGATCTGACTTGGTAGCTGAGGATCCCAAGCCACCACCGTAGAACGTGTCCTTCAGAAATGACATAATGGGCTCGATGGCGTACACGGATCGCAAATCCATAACCACGAGGTGGAGGAGATCAGCGGCGGGGCCTTCGAAGAGATCGACAACGGTTGAACCAGAGGCGTTGGGGATAGACCACTTAACCTGTGACATGGCCCGCATGAAGCCTTCGCTGTCGACGAGCTTGATGTCATAGTCGGCTGTCCTGAGATTCAGTAATACGTGAGCCCGCTAATGTGAAGCCTTCACCATGGTGAAGTAGTCAACGTCCTCGCCGGCTTCTACGGCGAGGTGTTCCTCCGGGATCGACAGGTCGGCATGAACAGCGGCCACCCCAACATCGTCCGACGGAGAGGCCATGATAGACCTCCTTTTGGCCGTACACTCCTCGGGCTCCCCAGGAAATGTGGTCGGGCTTAGGCTGTGACTCTCTGGAGTAGGGGATGGGGATATGGGGGGAGGGACACCGCAGGCCTCATCTAAAAACTTAGGGCGGCGAGGGTATGGGAATCGGTGGGTAACCTGAACTTATCTAAGCTAGGAGGCAAGGGCAGACCGGCAGGGGTTGGTGGCGGCGGCGGCGAGCAAGGGTTCGAGCGGGGGGATGTAGACTATGGAGGGGGGGACGTGGTTAGGGCGGGTGGTGTTTGAGGATATGCCGCAGCTACTGAAAATTTTAGTAATGGTGGGTGGAGATGTTGGTGGACGAGGGAGGGCGACGGTTCAAATGCCTCGGCTACTGGAATTTTACTATGAGGTCGGTGGTGGAGGAGTGAGGGCGACGGTTGAAATACCGCGGCAACTAAAATTTGGGTAAAGGAAATGAAGTGGGGCGGGAGCAACCAGATCACACACGGTCCAAACATAATAATTGTGTATGATAATAAGGAAAAGCCGTGGAACCACCAATTTTTGCATCGCTCAAGGCGGGTAGCTTTTTTTGAGATTTCTAGCTAGCTAGTTTATCGCACACGGTTCGTCCTAATTTTCAGACGCATACGTGGAATTCATCCTAAATATCATGTACACATTACCCCTTCACCCTTGCTGGCGCTTGCAAAGTCGTGGCGATTTTACAGGGCACGAGCTTTGCACACGGTTAAGCCAGTGCACCTGTGTCCGTTGCGCATACGTTCGCACGCAGTTTTTCATCCGAGGCGTCTACTATTTTATATAGCACCATTTGGCAACAAAAAATGCGAGAGAGGGTAAGAACACAACCACAATAGCATGTGGCCCAAATATATATGTATCAAAAGGGTGGTGTGTGATGTTCAAATTCCCAATGCACAACTTTGACGCGCGGGCCCATGGGTGGGCGCATCGTCGAAGATCGGGTGAGAGGGGGCAGAAGACAACAACCACCTGGTAGTGGCCAAATATATGTAGGAATAAAGGATGTGATGTTTTAATACACAATGCAAAACTTTGATGTGGCACCTCCCTCGCAAACCGGAAAGCCCCCTTGGATATCTATAATGACGGGTTAAGGTCGTAGCTAGGTGCCTGCCCCACCCCCACTTCATGTCGGCGGGACGCATGCACGTACTCATACTTTGCTCGTACATGCATGCATGTCACCATGACCTACCATAAGACGGACCAAGTGAATCTATCTTGGCCAAACAACCACTGTTGTTGTCGGTCAAAAAGGGATATAATAGACCGCTCGGGCCCATAGATTGGACCATCACCGTAAACCGCACGAGAGGGGCCACAAAACCAGCACCACTTGCATGGGGACCCAAATTGATGTACTTTGGAAGGGTGATGTGTTTTAAATACCCAATAATGTACAATTTTGATGTGGCGCCTACCTCACGAAATGGACAACCCCCATGAAAGGTAGGTAGTAATTAAGGACGACGTCGACGTACATAGGGTGTTGATCCAACCCACCATTTCGAGCGTGTGGGAGGGCATCCTGAGAACGCATGAGCTCGAACTTTGATCGGACATGTCGCCATGACCCGCGGTAACATGAACCAGGAGGAATCCATTCATGGCCAAACCCCCTCGTTGTCGGCCGAAGGGATGATATATATAGACCAGGCCCATAGATAGGCGTGTCGCGGAAAACCGCACATGGGAGACGGGGTCGATCAGAAGACCCTATACCCTGCATGCGGCCCAAATATATATATGTATATATGGGTGGTGTGTGATGTGATCAAATCCCCAATGCACAACATCGATGGGGCACCAGCTGCATTGCAAACCGAACACCGTACCCCGAGGAAGCCACGTTACATATGATGTCGGTTCCCCAACTTCGAGCCAGCGGGAGGGAATCGAACAAATGTTCCCCAACTAAATTTGGTCTGACATGTCGTGACCTATACCAAGAGGAACCCGTCATGGTCAAACCCTTCTCGTACGTTGTGGGTCAAAGGATAGAACGTGCGGGCCCATAGATCTCGAACGTTGTGGGTCAAAGGATAGAACGTGGCGGGCCCACAGATCAATCTCGATAATTCTCCAATTTTTCAAAACAACAAAAAACATCATTCTCCAAAATAGAACGTGGCGGGCCTACAGATCAATCTTGATCATTCTCCGATTTTTCAAAACAACAAATAACAAACAACATCATTCTCCAAATTAGAACGTGGCGGGCCCACAGATCAATCTCGATCATTCTCCGATTTTTCAAAACAACAAATAACAAAAAACATCATTCTCCAAATTTTCAAAACAAGGGTCTCAAGGTTTATTTAATCGACATGACAGGTCACTACAGACACATTTAGATACTAAATGTCTGTAATGACCGTATCATGGCGCTTAAATGAAGCTTGAGATATAGCAACTTCCCACCCGGTTACCCATCCTTAGACTGCTCCAGCCCCAAGCTCGCTTAACTTGTGCGTTCTATTCGACTAGGCTAGCGGATGGGAAGCTGCCCCTTGCTGATAAGAGTTGCCTCCTCGCATTTAAGGCGTTTACCGATGGTCACCGTGTGGGATCTACACCTTACTATCAAACACATTTGTGCTTTTAGAAACTGTGTGCAATCTTTACATACCGGACCACTTCCATTCAAACTTACATTATTTTTTTACTACTTAAAACTAGCCAGAAGAAGCAAAAGCTTTGCCTTTTCATTAAATAAGAACAAGATAGTTGCCCAGTTAATTGCGGAAAACCGGGCAAAAACCGAAAAAACAGGGCCTAAACCTACGGGAACTCTTGGCTGAGCATGAATTGGTACAGGCCTTCGTCCACTTATCTGATACGATTGCGGAACTATTGTACTGCAATATCGATTTCCGCCCAGGATATTTCATCGGCGACAGTCGATTCCAAGCTGCGACGAGTATTTTGCTCTGCTTCATCATTGGCGGCACCTGGGGGCCAAGGAGGCTGAAGAGCCAATCGACCAGCCCATTGGCGTCGTGGCGGCAGATTCTGGCAGTGCGAATTCGTCCGGCGCAATTATGGCACTGACGGTGTCTGCCCATTCCTGGCAGGGAATCGGGATGCTTACCGGCCCTGGAAACGGCCTCTCGAGTGGTTGAGTCAACAGGATGCTGACACGGCTCCGCTCAGATAGTGCGGTGCACCGCACCTGATGCGCGGCGGCGTTCTCACGCTCTTGCGTGGCAGTGCTTTGCCACTCTTGCTCTGCTCCGCTCCATGGGCGGCGAGAAACACATGTGTAGACATTGGCCCGCTCAAGCACTAGGGTGCGATGATACCGCTCACGCTCGGCGGTGCACTGCCGCTCTTGCTCGGCGGTGCACGGCCGTTCTGGATCTCTGGCCTACTCCGGCTTGTTCTCCTCGTCGAGGACGTTGATGACGGCGGTGGCGCTTCGTCGGATTGGCATGCTTGGAATAGTACACTGCGGTATGGCCAGTGTGTCACCGCCTAGCCTCCTATGCCCACTGACACTGGCAGCAAGAAACCGATGGGGGGAAGTGGCGGGAAACCGATTGGGGGGAGTGGCGGGAAATGGTAGCGTGTTTGGATATATAACACCATTAATATGGAAAACTTGGGAAAGAAGAAAGCGCGAGCTAGCACGACGCGTGCGCACAGTGCTTACCCACGGGTGCCAGTCGGTTGAACAGAATTGCTTTAAATTATTTAGGGTTCGTTTGGCATTTTGTATACATTATAATAGAGTTTTCTAGGCATTTAATGTGCAAAATTCAAATTTGAACTACAAATACATGCTCCAGTGAACCAAAATGGGTTGAAAAATCATATAGGTGTCCTTGGGTGCATGTTTAGGTCCCATGCAAGGAATGGGGATGAATTACAAACATCTCGGCGTCCTGGCTCGTCCTCAAACATTGAGAATCTTGGTTTTTAAATCCCATAAATCCAAAACTCACCAGAAATTCATGAAACTTTAAATTGTGTCATGACATGGCACATATATGCCATGGTAAAAAAACTGACCAATTTGGGGCAAGTTTTGGTACAAGCCTCTTACAAACCGGAGCTTCTTGCAAGAAGCCTCCGATAGGGAACATGTCACAATTGTGGGCGAAACGACAATCGCTGCCTCTTCTCACCTTGTATTTTTTTTCTACGGGCAACGTAGACCAAAAGGAGATTTGTGGTGAAATATGGAATTATTCAGGGTTCGTTTGGCCTTTTTATACATTAATTGAGTTTTCTAGGCATTTAATGTCCATAATTCAAATTTGAACTACAAGTACATGATCCAGTGCACCAAAATGGCTTCAAAAACCATACATGTGTCCTTGGGTGCATGTTTGGGTCCCATGCAAGAAATGGGGATGAATTACAAACATCTCGGTGTACTGGCTCGGCCTCAAACATTGAGAATATCGGTTTTTAAATCCCCGTAAATCCAAAACTCACCCAAAATTCATGAAACTTGGCATCGTGTCCTGACATGGCACATATATGCCATGGTAAAAAAAATTGTCCAATTTGGGGCAAGTTTTGGTACAAGCCTCTTACAAACCGAAGCTTCTAGCAAGAAGCCTCGTGGTTCCGATAGGGAACGTGTCACCCCTGTGGGTGAAACAACAATCGCTGCCTCTTCTCGCCTTGTATTTTTCTTCTACAGGCAACATAGACCAATAGGAGATTCGCGCTAAAATATTGAATTATTCAGTCTGGCCTTTTTATAAATATATTAATTGAGTTTTCTAGGCACATAATTCAAATTTGAACTACGAGCACATGCTCCAGTGCACCAAAATGGCTTCAAAAACCATACATGTGTCCTTGGGTGTACGTTTAGGTCCCATGCAAGCAATGGGGATGAATTACAAACATCTCGGCGTACTGGCTCGGCCTCAAACATTGAGAATCTTGGTTTTTAATCCCCGTAAATCAAAAACTCACCCGAAAATCGTGAAAATTGGCATCGTGTCATGACATGTCACATATATGCCGTGGTAAAAAAGTTGTCCAATTTGGGGCAAGTTTTGGTACAAGCCTCTTACAAACCGGAGCTTCTAGCAAGAAGCCTCGTGGTTCCGATAGGGAACGTGTCACCCTTGTGGGCGAAACGACAATCATCGCTGCCTCTTCTCGCCTTGTATTTTTTTCTACAGGCAACGTAGACCAACAGGAGATTCGCGCTGAAATATGGAATTATTTAGGGTTCGTTGACCTTTTTATACATTAATTCAGTTTTCTAGGCATTTAATCTCCATAATTCAAATTTGAATTACAAGAACATTCTCTAGTGCACCAAAATGGCTTCAAATACCATACATGTGTCCTTGGGTGCATGTTTAGGTCCCATGCAAGAAATGGGAATGAATTACAAACATCTCGGCGTCCTGGCTCAGCTTCAAACATTGAGAATATCGGTTTTTAAATCCCCGTAAATCCAAAACTCACCCGAAATTCATGAAACTTGGCATAGTGTCATTATATGGCACATATATGATGTGGTAAAAAATTTGCCCAATTTGAGACAAGGCGCACACATTAATAGCCAACGTAGGCATTTTGGAACAAATAGATGACACGTTAATATCGCAAACGGTTGTATTGTTTGAACCGTTGGCGTTCCACTAACGATTTACGTGCGGCCACGCGTCCCTCTTTTTATTGGAGAGTACTACCTCGGTCCTAGTTTATTGGTCCTCTTTGTATTTTGTGCGAAAATGTGACCATACTAGGTGGCCTGCGTGCAGCTGTTTGATTAGACGGGTCGAGTGCGAGAAGTCTGCTGCGCGGCTCGACGGGATGCGTGCGAGCAGTCCGCCGCACAGGCTCGACGGGACCCGTGCGAGCTGTCTCCCGTGCAGGTTCATCGGGAAGCGAGCTCTTTCACCTCCACCCGCCGCCTCGCTCCCAACTTCTCCATTAATGGCGGCCGAGCAAGCTCACCGGGAAGCGAGCTCTTTGACCTCCACCCGCCGCCTCACTCCCAACTTCTCCATTAATGGCGGCCGAGCCGCTGTTTAACATGCGGTTAATGCACCTGGACGGAAGGTGTTAGCTTGTGATCCCATTGCCCCGCTCAATATTAGCTAGCATTGCTTTGTTCATGCCTCGCTGAGAACGTGACTTTTAGCCTGTTTTTGACTCGTATACATGTACCTACGAGGTTACGAACGAAATAATATGACGACAAATTGACAATGGCAATAGATAATAATTGTCTTACATATCCCGGATAATTTAAAATGCCACATGCGGCAACGCCCGAAAGACACAGGGGAAAAAGAGAAGAAGAAAAAAAGGAAGAAGGAAGTCGCTGCTCTCTACTTCTCGATGGATCGCTGGGTGAGGAGTTCTTCCAGCTCCTTCTTCACATCCTCATGACTTTGCTTGACAGTAGCCACGGATTCCTCCACCTGCAGCTCGTGCTCGATGCGGAGCTTCTTCAAGTCATTCCCAAGTTCATGGATGACGGCTGTCAGCGTCATCCGCGAGGCAACGCTCTTCTCATACAGCTCCCTCCAGCCGGCGGCCTCCTCCTTCTGCTTGTCGAGCTCCTTGTGGAGCTTCGCATTGTCACCCATGAGTTTCACGATGAGGCTGGTCGCCTTATCAACCGAGCATCGCTAATCTCGAGCAGCTTCTCCAAGCCGGCGAGCAGCTCCTGCTGGTTAATTAGGCCAACGAGAATGTCGTCATCGCTGGCTAAGGACTTCAGCCCCGCCAGCTCGTCGAGTTTGCTGACGCGGCGAGTGCGCTTGTGAGAGCCCTTGCCTGCCCATGAGAGATCGTTCGAGGGCCCCGCGGTGCGACAGGACATCTCTGTTGCGGCTGCCGCGTTGCGGCGGGACCTCTCTAGTGCTTCTATGGCCTTGGTCTTTGCTCCCTGGTTATATGTCGACCTAGAACTCCTCCTACCAGCCATGGCAGACGCAAGGAATGACTTAATAGGAAAGACCTATTTTTTGGTGATGAGGAGAGGAATGTGCAGTAATTTTCGAGTGGGTACTAGTTTTTATAGCCCAGTGCTAAGTGGGAACACGTTTAGGTTTGATCGGTGTGAACAGATTAGCAATTACTCATTGCGTGGTAATTTGATCGGTGTGAACACGTTTAGGTTTGATCGGTGTGTCAGCGTGTCTGATGGATGGGCCGTCTCGCCTCCCACGCGTGCCAGACGGTTGACCAGAACTGCTATATGCAGGTGGTTGCTCGCCGTTTAGGCGGCCGCGGCGCGCTATGCTTGCGTCCCTTCGCGCGCTCTGCTCGACGTTGAGGTGGCCGCGGCGCGCTCTGCTCACGTCCCTCCGCACGCGCTCTTTCAGCGGTTGGGGCTGGCGCACGATCACGTTTTGGGCGCCATATGCATGCGGTTGTGTCCGCGCGTGTCGACACGATGTAGTTAATACGTGTGGCACGATGCAATTACGCGCTGCAACAACTGTCATCCGCGCGCGCTGATACTCTTGGCCGTTCGACCTCCCCATTTGTTCCCACGGCCATTATAACCTTAGTCTCTTCAACCTTTCGATCGCGCCCCACAACACAACAAGCACACCCACGACAACACATAGAGAGAGGATATCCAGCGGGGCTCCAATGGAGTTCGGCAAGCATCGTGTGGACACCCACGTGAGGGGGAAGGACCTCTCGGTGGTGTACACCATCGACCCGGCCATGGTGGAGGGCTCCATCAACACCATGGAGCAGTTGCTTGCTAAGGACGACAAGTACAAAGTGGTCGGCTTCGACCTCCAGTACACCGCCGGTCATCCCGGGGTTGATCAGGCGGTTGCCGTCGCTCAGTTGTGCGTGGACCATCATGTCCTCGTCTACCATTACTGCCTAGCCACAAGGCCTTGCGAGCGTTTCGCCAGGTTTGTCAAGAGCTCCGACTACAAGTTCGCTATAGTGGACACCGTCGACGATGTAAAAGCGCTCCAGATTTCGGGCTTGGCCTGCCCAAAGCTTGTCGACATCCGTGGCCACTACAGGGTCTGGGGCAGCACGAAGATGGACTCCCTGGTTGAACTCGCCGCAGCCATCATCGACCCCTACTATGAAAACATGAAGGAAGGTTCCAAGAGAAATCCTAGAACCTGGCACGGTGCCTGGGTGCGGAGACTGGATGAACCTCGTCTCAAGTTTGTAGCCAAGAACGTGTACACATGCTACGAGATGCACAGGCGGATCGTCAACATGAGGGAGTGCCTCCTTCCTGTAGATGATGAGGGATCGAACCACCAGTAGAGCAGCAGCAGCAAGCGTCACAAGAAGAAGTAGATGATGATTAGATATGATCATTTATCCTAGTTTATTATGCGTGTAATTGTTTACTTTGGGGTGTGCAAATGTTATGTGTGTAGTCAGTTATGTAATTGGATGTTTAATTTGGTTATGCAATCATGTCCTTATAAGTATATATGTTGTAGTTTTGTAGACACAGAGCGTAGATGTTGTGCAGACTGAGCAAATCACATCGCACACGGATTAAACTACGGAACCCGTCGGTGATGATTTTATCAATCGCTGACAATTGTTTACCAGCAAGCGTTTGCCCACAACACACGCAAGTTATTAGCAGGAATCGTCTGTGTTGTTATCGGTCTTCCCACACATTTCTGATTACTGACCTGTTTGTCGTGTATCACACACATCTTGTTAAGTTGAACCGTTTCTGTTGTGTTGGGTAATCGCAAACAGTTCATCCGAGTGAACCGCATGCCATGTATCGCACACACCTTGATCTGCCTAACCGTTTCTGTTATGTTGGGTAATCACAAACAGTTCATCCGAGTGAACTGTATGCCGTGTATCACACACACCTCGAACTGGCTGCCCGTTTCTGTTGTGTTGGGTAATCACAAATAGTTCATCCGAGTGAACTATATCCCGTGTATCGCACACACCTCGAACTGGTTGCCCATTTCTATTGTGTTGGGTAATCACAAACAGTTCATCTGAGTGAACTCTATGCCGTGTATCGCACACACCTCGAACTGGCTGCCCGTTTCTGTTGTTCTGGCTCATCGTAAACAGTTCGTATGGATCAACTGTATGCCACGTATCGCACATGCATCTCTAATCTGAATCGCTTTTTATGTCTCCGGCATCGCACACAGTTTGTCTTATTGGCGACGGTTTTATTACGACACCGTTTGCGATGCATGCATCGCACACAGTTTGGTCGCGGGGTCTCTGATTCATGTGCCGCGTTAGCGGTCGCCTGTAGTAGTGGAGGACATGTAAGGTTGGTCCGAGCCGCTTCATCCCACAATACTGCCAAATCCAAATAAGACAAGGGAAGTAAGCAATCTGAACATCAACGCCCACAACAACTTTGTGTTCTACTCGTGCATATACATCTATGCATAGACCAAGCTCATGATTCCACAGATGGGGAACATTGCATGAAAATCAAAAAATATCCTACGAAACACCCAAGATCTAATCTAGTAGATGCATAGCAATGAGAGGGGAGTGTGTCTACATACCCTTGTAGACCGAAAGCGGAAGCGTATATAACGCGGTTGATGTAGTCGTACTCTTCGCGAGCCAATCACGATCCAAACCGATCTAGCGCCGAACGGACGGCGCCTCCGAGTTTAGCACATGTGCGGCTTGGTGATGTCTCCTCCTCCTTGATCCAGCAAGAGAAGGGGGAGAAGTAGATGGGATCTCAACCAGCACGACGGCGTGGTGGAGGTGGTGGTGGAGTTACTCCGGCAGGGCTTCACCAAGCCGTACCGAGAGGATATGGTGGTAGGAAGGGGGAGGGGCTGCGCCAGGGTTTAGGGTACGGCTCCCCTCCTCTCCCTCCACTATATATAGGGGCAAGGGCAGGGGGCGCAGCCCTTAGCCCTTCCTCCAAGGAGGGGTGCGGCCAAGGGGGAGGAGTCCCTCTCCCGTACGATAGATGGGAGTCCTCCCTTCCCCTTCAGGGTCTCTTGTCCCCCAAGCCACATGGACTTTTGGGGCTGGGGCGCCTGGCCTCACTAGGCCAGGGCACCCCCCTTAAGCCCATGGTGGCCCTTGGGGGGTGGTGGGACCCACTGGTGGTCCCCCGGAACCCTTTGGTGGCCCCTGGTACGATGCCGGTATTCCCCCGAACTTTTTTGGTACCTTGAAAATGACTTCCTATATATCAATCTTTACCTCCGGACCATTCCGGAACTCCTCGTGATGTCCAGGATCTCATCTAGGACTCTGAACAACCTTCAGTCACCATTTTACAAATCCCAATACTACTCTAGCGTCAACGAACGTTAAGCATGCGACCCTACGGGTTCGAGAATCACGCGGACATGAGCGAGACTCCTCTCTGGTCAATAATCAATAGCAGGACCTGGATGCCCATATTGGTTCCCACATATTCAATGAAGATCTTTATCGGTTGAACCACGATGTCGAGGATTCGGGTAATCCCGTATGCAATTCCATTTGTCCGGCAATATGTTATTTGCCCGAGATTCGATCGTCGGTATCTCCATACCTAGTTCAATCTCGTTACCGGCAAGTCTCTTTACTCGTTCCCGTAATACAAGAGCCCGTGACTAAACTCATTAGTCACCTGAAGCTTCTTGTGACGTTGTATTACTGAGTGGGCCCAGAGATATCTCTCCGTCATACGGAGTGACAAATCCCAATCTCGATCCATGCAACCCAACAGAGACCATCGGAGATACCTCTAGAGCACCTTTATGATCACCCAGTTACGAAGTGACGTTTGATAGCACACAAGGCATTCCTCCGGTATCCGGGAGTAGCATGATCTCATGGTCGAAGGAACAGATACTTGACATGAAGAAAGTTATAGCAAAACTAAGTGATACGATCTTATGCTAAGCTTACGGTTGGGTCTTATCCATCACATCATTCTCTTAATGACGTGATCCCATTATCAAATGACAACTCATGTCTATGGTTAGGAAACCTTAACTATCTTTGAACAACGAGCTAGTCCAGTAGAGACTTCCTAGGGACACGGTGTTGTTTATGTATCCACACATGTATTTAAGTTTCCGGTCAATACAATTCTAGCATGAATAATAAACATTTATCATGAACAACGAAATATGATAATAACCAATTTATTATTGCCTCTAGGGCATATTTCCAACAATATAAAATCTCAATGAAGAAAAAAAACAAAATATGAAACTAATTTCCCATTTGCTATGTTTTTTTTATATTTGCAGCCCATTTCATATTACTTTTAAGATTTACTACCCATTTTCTGGCTAGGCCGAATGCATCCCTCCTCGTCTTGAAAGATTTCTAGCCCAGCTAGTCGGAGAAAACAAATAGTCCTAGGTTGGGTATTCTTCAAAAAAATGGTGGGCTACCCATTTTCCCAAAGAAAAAACAGCTGGCCTTGTCATGTTGTTAGACGGGCCACAGACACCGCACAACCCAGTTTATACCCTGCTTCATCTGAACAACCAAAAAAATTGCTCGAGCTACTGGATCCCAGGTGTCAGTCGCTCCTTGTGCAATTCTGTCGTTAATTGACTATACGTTGACAATGATGTGGGTCCCAGATATCAGCAAGGTGGATCTGAGTAAAAAAATTGAGGGGTGGATCTGAGTAGTAAGGAGGCACTTGCTTGCGTTCAGCAGTGGACCTGGTGGGTCCCTACTGTCATACTCTCAAGTACAGTCCTCTCCCAATTCACCATGTTGACAAGGATGAACGGCGGCGGCGCGGCGAGCACACCAAGGCGGAGGACGACGGCGAGGCCTCGGACGGGAATGAATAGGAGCCGGGGAAGATGCAGCAGTGTGGTCATAGGCGGCGGGGAGAACGAGGGTTGACTGGTTCTGGTGCGGGGTGGGCTGCCATCGCCGGAGAAGAATAAGATGTGTGGGGGAGTAGAGGGATGGCCTGGCCAGCATTTCATGGTACGACAGGGCGGCGATCCAGGCACGGCACCGCAACCAGCCGTGGAAGGCGGGAACAGGCCGTCCCGCTGGCGCTGGTTTGGTTTTTGCGCCTGGATTGGTCAGACCCAAAAACTCAACATGCTGGATTATAAGAATTAATTTTATATGGCTACAACTAATTGTAAAATGAAGTCGAGCACTTTTTTTTAGGTGTGAAGCCGAGCACATTCAGAAGCCCTGGGATAAAGTGGTGTCGCCACATGTGTTGGGCTGGGCTGGGCATTCTTATCAAAAAATAATGTTGGGCTGGAACTTTTTATCATTAAAAAAACTCGGCTTGTCAAAAAACTTGTGGTACTTGGTATTCGAACGGGAGAGCTGGGCAGCACAATCCATAAAACATACAAATGCAACGGAAAAAAATTGTGATATTTATTACAACTTGCCACTAATAATTGTTAGATGTTGACCACGTTGACTACGATTTGCATCGGCTTCAACCTGGTGGGTACCGAATAATAGTCCGCTAGTTGCAGGAAGAAAAGGGTAGTAGAAAAAAGACTGGTCGCTATCTTTGCCTAAGAATAATATCGACTGAATGTAAAGATACTCTCATAGGAAAATAATATCCTCCTGTTAAAATCATACTTTTCAAATCGTAAATTTAAACAACATGTGCATGAGCATTTAGCTTTATTTATTTATTTAAGGGAGCATGAGCATGTAGCTGGGCCGGATTCATGTGAGAGCCTCCCTCCTAGTTAATTATGGGCTCTTCTATTGGGCCTAAATCACTGGGTTGCATCTCCTCGACAAGTGGAAGATTTGTTCCCTAGAAAAAATAGTATGTGTTACGTAGGGGGCACTAAAGGATCGGAGCGTGAAACGACTTCCAAGACTTTGTTTTTATCATTCTAACACCACTATTTATTCAACCAACATACAAAATATATTACTGATTGTACATTGAAAACACCAGCACCATCCATGGCTCTATATTGTTTTAGTAAAAGGGGTTTGCCGCCAATTTTCTGTTAATAGAAACCACTAGAGGTTCACAGCAAAGTAGAGCCCTACAAAGGAGCCTTGGGATTGAAAATACGACCAGGGGTGGGGGTGCAACAGAAGCAGTAAGCAGGCCAGAAGAGTAAAGACGCAGCTCTCTCTTCCAACCAAACATCAGCCAACATTACAAAAGGGCTACCAAAAAACCAAGTGTATGCATCAAACTAAATAAAGATCATGCTACACCAAGTGTGCCCATCTAACTAACTGGCTCAGTTAGACGTTACTATTTATTAAGCTGTGGAGATTAGCTGAAGGCTTGAACCAGATGGGTGCCTGACGGGGGAAATTCCAGCCAGCAGGTCGAAGTCTGATACTTGTGACCCTCTCTCCTACTTTGGGCTACAGAGCGTGGTGGCACATATCAGGGTATGGTGCATGGAGATACGCATGGTATGCTATGTACACACAGTTTTGCCTGATGAACGGAACCACGCTGCCATCAGGATCCATGTCGTCGGTGATCTCCTCGTTAATCGGATAATTCAGTCCGAGAAACAGAGAGCGTGTGCCGAGGTTACTTACCGGCCTCTAGTCAAAAATTCCTGTAGGCCCAAAGAAGCTGGGATCCTGCTCAAAGACCATGCAGTGACTGTGATTGTATTCCATGAAACAACACGTCCGGTACGTGCGAACGATCATCAATCATTCACCATCGTCTAATCGAGCCAGGAACCACCTGCAACTACCATGCCGCTTTTCTTTGAAAGGTTCTGGGCTTAGGAAGGGTAGGGACACCAGGCAGCCTACAACATCACATCAAGTTGGAGCCAAATAAAAATGGGATGGTACTGTAAATCTAAGAATAGCATGCATAGAGCATGAATATTTTTTAGTAAATGTTGATAGTAATATAAGCATGGGAAGGATGATTTGATTTAACCAAAATTCTACTGCATCTGATCACCAATGTGGGACGTTTTGGCAGTTGAAATTAAACTATCAAAACATCCTACGTTACTGAACAGAGGGTGTATTTGACAGCGTGGTGTTAATTTCTAACAACAATGTCAAGATTCTAACTCTTCTCAAACTATACTCTGGCAATAGGAAGCAAGCCATCATGATATCATAGGAAAGTAGGAGTAACATACTGCTGTAACAGCCATTTGTAGCGATGACTGGAGTAGGCCAGAAATATGTCTAGCCATAGAAGAAGTCCACAGCGTAAATGAAGCGCTTATGTTCAATGGCATTAGAGAGCCATGGAGGATGTATGATCCTGCGATGGACGTGGAGATTTATCCACTTACTGAAGTGACCTGTCAGATAGGCGAGACCACGGTTGAAGAATGCAATTAGCCTAAAGTCTTTATAATTCGCAGATCATGTGGGCACTTGGCAGATTACAACCTTGAGAAAATCAAACTTGGTATCATGTTGGCTACTATAAGATTCTGAGTATTCTGGGCCACGGTGCCAAAGTAGTGCAGTGTTAATCGAAGGAAGGGGTATCAATTGCCGGGTGTAGACCTCCACGAGCATCCACCTACCGCGGCCGTAGATGAGCACCATCCAAGATGTGTTCATGCCGACCCAGTACATACGTTAATGTAGTTGAGGGTGACGGGGATTGGATCGCAGTCGAGGGGGTTGATGCTCACCACCCTAGGATCCTTATGCTGCGTGACACGCCGTTTCTGAAGATCAGGCGGCATCAGCAAGCAGGGAGCTGGCTTAAAAAGCTCCGGCCTGAGGGCTTTGAGTAAACAGTATAGCCCCGACGAGCACGCGGCGAGCGGCATGGTACTGAGATTGTCCACATGCGAAACAATGAGTTTGACTACCTCTATGGGGAGCGAATTTCAGCCACTCTTTTGGTGGACTCTGCTTGGTTCTGCCATTGTTAGTGCTTGGTTTCGAAAGAGGGGGGAGGCACCTAGCGGGCCTGGAAGATTGGATGATTATGTCGGGCAAGGATGGAGAAGCGAATATGTGCTGCGGGAAGTGGACAGGTGATGATGACAATGTAACAGCAGCATGTTGCTTGACTTACGAGACACATCCCAGCAGCATAGGGTCATCTCGATGCTAGACAACTTGACTGATTACAATACTAAAATATATAAACTACAGTACCTACTATAGTGGAGTAGGACTCTGCTCTACCAGAGTAGTATAGTAAATAGTACAAATTCAATGCCTGTAACGCCCAATATGTGGGTCTATCCTCAAGGAACTCAGAAGTTCCACAAAGGATAGAAGCGCATATCAAAGACGCTTCGCAAGGTGGATATCATTACAACATACCATGTACTGAATAGATGAGAATACCAGATAAAGGCTTACACTCGCCACAAGCTACAGCATGAATACATCAATACATAGCAATCATCATACAGAAGAGCAGGATCCGACTACGGATGAAATAAAACGAAAAAGAAGAACGACATCCACCCTGCTAATCCCAGGCTGCCAACCCGGAACCAATACTATGATCGATGAAGAAGAAGAAGCAGAAGAAGAACTCCAAAAGCAAACATGCATCGCGCTCACGTCAAATCATCGCTTTTCCTGTACCTGCACCTGTTGTTGTAGTAATCTGTGAGCCACGAGGACTCAGCAATCCCATTTCCATGGGTAGCAAGACTATCAAAGCTTAAATGGGTATGGAAGGGTAAGGTGGTGAGGTTGCAGCAAGCACTAAGCATTGTATGGTGGCTAACTTACGAGTACAAGAATAAGAAGAGTAAACTACACATAACGGTCGCAATCTAGTAATGATCAAGAAGTGATCCTGAACACCTACTTACGAGTACAAACATAACCCCACCGTGTTCTCTTCTCGAACTTCCTCGAAAAGAGACGATCATGGTTACGCACGCGGTTGGTGTATTTTAATTAGATTTAGTGTCAAGTTCTCTACAACCAGAGGTTATAAATTTCCAAGTCGCCACATAACCGCGGGCACGGCTCTCTGAAAGATTTAACCCTGCAGGGGTGCTCCAAGTAGTTCATTATAAATTACCACACACATCCGATGGAACATCCTCACACCATGATAACACAATGCTTATGATAAGGAATCCTGGTGGACAAGCCACTCGTAAAAGGTAAAACTAAACCAACAAGACCTCCCGGTGTGTCGACGATCCCGATAGGAGCCGCATATCTCATTCTCAGGACACGACCGGATGGGAAAGCCTACGAGTAAAACCAGTGCCTCGAGTTTCCCTGTGGTGGCCCCGTAGTCTGCTCGTATCGGACCAACACTCATGTGTAGCACTGGCCCGGGGTTGTTGATTAATTATCCTCGGGTACCGGTAAGTCCCTATGTAAGTTTTAGTTGTTATTAGGCAAATGGTAAAACCAATGTTGGGCCTTGCTGGAGAAGTTTATCCTAAAACGAATGATCAGGGGGGTTCCCATATGCCCCACATGTGTTAGAAGCGCTCATCAAGGAACATAACACCGGTATTACGGAAACTAGGGTGCCATGAGTGGAACAAAACACCAGGCAAAAGGCCGAGCCTTCCACACACAACCAAGTATATAGATGCATTAATTAAATAATAGATATTGTGATATCCCATGATATCCATGTCCCAACATGGAACAACCTGCAACTGCACCTGCAACTAGCAACGCTATAAGAGGGGCTGAACAAAGCGGTAACATAGCCAAACAACGGTTTGCTGGGTAAGGGTGGTTAGAGGCTGTAACATGGCATATGGGAAGCTGACATATATGCGGTAGGAAGCGCGACATAGTGATAGCAACGAGACAACTAGCAAGCAAAGATAGTAGAGATATCCAAGGTCATGATCATCTTGCCTGAAATCCCGCTAGGAAGAAGATCGAGTCCATGAAGAAGACGAACACGCGTAGTCGAACGAATCCTCACACTTCGCAACATAACCGGGACTATCGAGAAGAAGCACAACCGGAAAGAATCAAACAACATGGTAAACAAACAAGCATAAACATGGCATGATGCACAACAAAATATGATGCATGTCCGGTTTAATGAGGTATGGCATGGCAAAATGCAACAAGCAAATACTACACATTAAGTGAAGCTCAATATGCAACGAGTTGCATATTGACGAAACTCCACATCAAATATTTAGTTCAATCCCGTTTATGCACATGACAAAATTAAATGTTGTTAAACATGGCAAGAGATGAAGCATAATTAATCTACCTAGCTAGGCAATTTAAATGAGGCCGGAAACAACACGTAACAATTTTGGAAAAATCCTCATATGCGATTTTTGAATTTGGTACTGTTCTGCCTAAAACACAATTTTAATGTTGTTAAATAGCAAAAGTAAGTGCACCATGTTAATCTACACGTTTTCCACCCCAGTTACATGTAAAGGTCATTTAATTCGGAGCTACGGTTATTTAGTTATGAAATAAATCATTTAGCATGTCATGTATGCAAATTAATGCAAACAACAATTTTAAACATTTTTAACATGGATGAAAGTTGCATATTGTGAAACTACATGAAATTCTATGCATTTTACATATATGAATCATTTTAATCGATGCACGGTTTGTGAGTTATTATATGCATGAGGATGACATTCAAGTTATGCACAATTTTTATGAAAATGATGGTATAATATGACATGGAGCATTTGTCGTCATGGCGGAAAGAAATGGGTGCCACGGCGACGAAACGGAAATGGTGCCACGGCAACATTCCGGTTCCGACAACTCATTGAAGATGCCGGTGCACAAGAACAAGTGTGCGGATGTGCGGAACATGCAAGACATGGTGGGGTGATCCTGGATACCGGGTGTCCCACGTGTCGGTGACAATGCATATGAGGAACGTGCAAGAGACAATTCGAACACGATGCAAACACGGGCATCTCATTCAAAACATGCATTCGTCCACGGGCGATCGTCTCGTCGGTTATACCTTTGAAGTGTGTGTTCCGAGTCGGTTCAAGTTCGGTGCGATGTAGGGGAAGTAGTGGAGGTAGTGGTACTCGACGTCGGTAGAGGAAGTAGTGGTTCACGTTCGGGAAGCGGTTCACGGCGATGGTAGTCGAACTTGCCGATCCGAGGTGTACTTGGTGGTCTAGGTCTTGTCGACGGTAGTTGTACACGGCAACCATAGTCGAACTTGAAAGGCCGTCGATGTCGTGGTACTTGGTGACATGCACGGTGCCGTAGTTGTACACGTTCGTAGATGTCCGGTGTCGTTCGTAGAGGTATTTGGTGCTTCGTTGTACTTGCGTTCTGGGACTTGCAGTGTAGTCGATCTTGAGGGTCTTGGCGGAAAAAACCATGGCATCGGGTCGGTGGTACTGCTCCTTGTGTAGACGTACACGGGATCAAACAGAGGCCTTGGCGATCCAAACGAAGCAAGTCAAGGGCCTCGGGTGGCAGCAGCAAGGCAGGGCAAAAGGGGAGCAGCAGAGAGCTGCGGCAGCAAGGAGGCGATGGGGGTCCAAAGCTACAGGAGGTGGCCATGTCAAGGGTGTAGGGGCACGGGAGGCACCAAGGTCGACGTTAGGGGGCGGCAGCAGCTCGGGTCGCGACCAGAGCAGGTCCCGGCAGAGCCAAAACATGGTCAAGGTGGCGGTGCGGGGCACTGATGGTGGTGGCGCAAGGAGCTGCAGCAGCGTTAGGGGCACTGCCCGAGCAAGGTGAGCAGGGCGACGGCAGGAGGGCGCACATGGGAGGCGCTCGATGGTGGCAAGAGGATGCCAGGAAGGCCGAAACAGGGCCACGGGAGATGTGGAGCTCCGGTCACGGAAACGGAAGGAGGAAGAGGCAGTGAGCGCGACCTGGAGCTACCCAAGGGCGGCGGCTATGAATGGAGCCCTGAGCTCGAAGTCAAGGCGAGGGGGAGGTCCGGCAGGGGCGGTGAGCAGAGGCGGCGCGCGGCCATGGCAGGGAGGCGAAGGGGAACGCGCGAGGCTGGGGGAGCGGCGGCTGGCTGGGGCGCCGGAGCACAGCGGCGGCGAGTGGCGTAGGTCGCCGGATCGGAAGACGGGGCGCGCGGGATCGGGCGTGGTGCTCCTGTCCTGTGCGTGTGTGGGTGTGAGAGGCGGCGCAGGAGGCAAGAAAAGGGATCGAGGGAGAGAGAGTGGATTGGGCAGAGGCTAGGGTTAGATAGGCGCCGGTTGGGCCTTGGGCCTCTTGATGGAGAGGTAAAAGGCCAGGAGGTCCCGCTGGCTAGGCTGCTCTTTTTCTTCTTCTCTTTTCATTAACAGAAGATAGAAAGAAAGAAAAGAGAGGAAAGAAAATGTTAGAGGAAGACTATGGGCATGGGGTTAATTTCCTTGGACTCACGAAATTGAGCTTGACCCAAGGAAAATGGAAATGAGCATGATGGCATGATGAAATGATGCAATGAAAAAAAAACAAATAATAACTCCACGAAACTCAAAATACATGGAAGGCATCTCGAGCGTCGGTCTCGGGCTGTCACAATGCCCGAGCGTGGAACGACTACGAACCACCATCGGTGCTAACGCCAATCCCCAACAAACATTCGCTGGGAGGCATGGCGGTTGCAAACGCCCGCGTCGCAGTTACATAGGTAAGGGTGGCAGTTTTGTCAAATACCATGGTCTTAAAAAAGGCCACCGTCGGATGGAAATCTGGCGGTTATGTGGGCGTTCGCCAGGATTGGGCTCATGGCGAACGTTCGCCAGATATCATTACTAAAAAAAGGTTAAAACACCAAAGGCTAGAACTTGCACCGGCTGACCACTAACATTGATACTAATAGTTGTAAAATGGTACACCACTACGTACTTTGTGTTTCTGGTCAGCGAACATGTCTACGTGGTGTTTGGAATTATATGCAAACTAAAAAGAAACGGAGGGAGTACTAGTAAGTACTACGTATGATCTACCGCTTCGTATGCTACTCCTGCGCTCCATGCGGCGGGCGCAACGTCCCCTACAGCCACTCCCGTTTCATGGACGGCCTGGTCGATGCCTGCAAGGTGCCCTGCGTCTACAAGAGTTTCGGCTGCGAGAGGTCCATCGCCAACCACTCGGTGGAGGACCATAGGTCCAGATGCATGCACGTGCCTGCTACTGCTATGAGTGCACGCCACCGTTTGAGGGCTCGTCGGCGAGCCTCGTGCATCACCTCACGGCACCGTCTAGCAAACACTCCTAGCCCGTGGCGAACATCAAGTACGAGACGTGCTACCCGTTCGCCGTGCCGGAGTCGCAGGAGGATCACCGTCGCCTGCTTGTCGCAGAGGAGGACAGCAGCGTCTTCCTCTTGGCCGTGGGCACCGGCAGGGCCCCGCGCAGGCCGCCGCCCCCTCTCTGTCGTGTGCGTCAGGGGCAACGCCGTCGACGCCGACACAAGGCTACTGTACAAGTGCGTGCTCATTGTTGATGCCCCTCCGGCGTACGAGGGCGACCTCAGTGGCTCCCTTAGGCTGAATGAGACTGTGGTGAGCTGCTCCGTTCCCAGCAAGGTGGACATGGAACAGGGCTAGCTTCATGCGCATGTCAATCCCAACATGCTGCACGGGGACTCCAAGGAGGTTCACCTGGGCATATGCATTAGTACCAAGTTAACTACTCATCATTAGTCTTCGCTCAATGGAAGACGTTATCTAAGCATGTGGACACCGACGCTCTCACCGGTTTCATTACCAAGATCCGTACGCCTACCCTTAGCCTTCATCCTGCAGCCCGTGAGAGCCAGCTCCCTCGAGTGTGATTGCTGTTGCTTTATCTTCGTTCATTTCGTTGGGCTTGTGTGCCTTTTGCCTGCTTGGCTGTATTAAACCTTCCTTGTTGATGTACTGTTGATGTTGCTACTCTGTGATTTGGCTGGTTGGCCTTTATCTATAAAGTCGGGCGATCTACCTTTTCTCTAAAAAAAATCTACCGCTTCATGGATCCTCTTTGATCATCGGAACCGGTTTCTCGACTCACAGCCATCATAATTTGCAATTGACTGCACTTTCCAGTAATATTATTTTTGCCAGGGCATATAACGTACAGTATTTTTTAACCCGAATCCAACATCGAATTTTTTTTTGAATTGTTTGGATTGCTTACCACATGTGTCACGTGGTTCCGACGTCGAACTTATACTGGAGTACTATTTCCCTACTAGTTAAATTTACGGTAAAAAAAATATAGGTCCAAAAGTTGAAATACGAGAGATGCTAGTAAACCGGGATGGAAGTAGGAGTAGTACTAGAGTAGAGGACGGCGGCGCTGCAGGTGAGTCTCACCCCGCTCGTGGCATGGCAGTAAAGTTGTCATATCACAAAACCCCACCACTCCCAGTAATAAGTGGCCTGGTAAAAAGAACGGACAAGCAACCATCATATCACTCCTGTCTTTATTGCATTTCATCTCTCTGCAGTCCGGTTCATCTCTCCACATTTACGGTCGATCCCAAAGCAGCACGCTCGATCCCTATCTATCTACTACTGGTACTCAAGTTGGAATTCCAATTGCACGGCACAACTTCGTAGGAAAAAATTACGACCGAGGGTGTACGAAGCGGTTTGGCAGTAGTAGTAGTACTTGCAAAAAAAATAGTGCGCATAGATTTTTTGAAAAGTCAAACTTTGACCAAGTTTATATAGAAAACTACTTATATCTATAATAGTGAATATATAAATTATGAAACTATGTGTTGTGATGAATCTAATGATCTATGTTTTGCATTCTAGATGCAAATATTTTTCTCCAAAAACTGGGTCAAATTTAGTGAAGTTTGACTTTTCAAAAAGTCTATATGCACTACATTATGGAACGGAGGGTAGTAGTAGGAGTCACTCGTAGGAATACGTGCTAGTACGTACGGTGTGCCGCCAAAGGCCACTACTCCCTCCCCGGTGCATAGGGCATAGATCGAACGGCTGATCTGCAGGATTCGCTTGAACAGTACTAGCTAGCTGCTGGCCCCATACTGTTCTGGAAGAATCGCAAGGGCACTTGTCCGAAAAATTTGCATGCATTCCCGACCAGTGAGATACTCCGTATAAAGTACGATATAGAAAAAACCACAGAGAGAAGGAAGCTAAAGTAAACAATCAAATGAGCATTCTTGCATTTCTTTTGCATTGAATCATTTCACAAGGTTGTCTACTAAATTATTCCTAATAAAAGCCACAAGGCTCGCAGGAGCGCTTGCGGCGCACCACGAGTGCCCTGGTGCGCGGCCGTTTCCCAGCACGGCGACACAATGCCTCTTCCTCAGCCTCGCAAGTCGCGAGGTGCTGATTAGCGGCTTGCCGGCAGGCGAGCGCGATCTCACTGCTCTGTTGATCCGGCGCGAACAGGTACTCCTCCTCGCTGGAAGCGTGCACCCGATCGACGTACCGCCAAGCGTAGATGAGGCGCATGGACCCGACTGCACTCAGAGCTTCGGCACGGGCGTCCTCCGCCACCCACACGGCCCTCGCATGAGCCTTCTACCAAAGAGTGAATTGCCTGACTCTCTCGGAGGCGACATAGGCCTGCCAGGCAACATCCCTCGCGGTGCGCTTCTCTTCCTCGGCCTTCTTCTCCGCCTCTCTTTTGGCGCGCTCCACCAGAGGCAAAGCCTCCCACAAGGCGACCTCCATTTCTTTCCATAGCTCCTCCAAGCTGGGGTGCTCGGGGCCAGCGCGACGTCCTCCTTGTAGTGGGGCATCGACGCGTCCTCCGATGCGCGTGGTGGTGAGACTAGGAACACTGACACGTCCACCTCAACACGTCGTTGCGAGGAGCGCAACACGGATGCGTCATCCTCGAGTCGTGGCAGCGAGGAGCGGAATGCCGACGCGTCCTCCTCGAATCGTGGCGGCGAGGAACGGAACACTGACGCGTGACCCTACGCACGGGTCAGCGAGGAGCGGAATGCCGACGCGTCCTCCTCGAATCATGGCGGCAAGGAATGGAACGCCGACGCGTGACCCTCCGCGCGAGGCAGTGAGTGGCGCCTAGGGCTAGGGAGGGGCGATGCCATGGTGGTCGATGGGTCCGTGATTGAGAGGGAGGGCGAGGAGATAAAGGAGATGAATGTGAGCATTCTTCCGAATGCCGTGGGAGGCGCATTATTTATAGCGAGCAACCTATGTAAGATATGTTGCGTGACTAACGTAACAGGTAGGTGGGCATTTTTGTTGGAGGAAATTAAAGGGGAGGGGGGACACTGGGCTAAATTCAGGGGGAGGGGTGGAGATATTGCTGGTCACAACGGTTTAGGGTTTAGGTGATCAGCGATTTAGGTAGGAGGAGATTGGACGAGCACAGGAGGGAGAGTCATGCATGCAGATTGTTTTCACACAGGGAGGACAGGTGGGACTGCGAGGGGAGAAGGAGAGTCATGCATGCAGATTGTTTTCACACATGGAGAGGAAAAGATTTGGAGGCGAACGGGTTTCCTGGTAGGGCGGACGAGAAAAATGAATCGAGAGGGAGGTGGGCGAATGAGGTGGTTGAGTTAAATGAGGCACAGTTTAATTACTACTCCCTCCGTACCGGTGTATAAGTCATCTCACGTTGTGCACCGCGACCAAGGCGGAGGAGAAAATGAGAGAACTTAATGTTTATTTGCAAATTAATACCATTGCATGCAATGAACTGACCACTGCATGTCGTGCTAGGTAGTCTCAAGTCATTAAAAACATCCACACCCCACGTTTCTTATTGGTTGATTCTTTCATTCATGTCAAGAAACAAGAAACGAGGTGGGAGTTAATGCACCGCGCATGAGTGTTTTGGGATTATTTGGTTTTTGTAAGATGACTTATGCACCGGTACGGAGGGAGTACTGTACATCGTAGCTAATACTTTATGATTTTCTGAATTCTCTTAGAGTAAGTACAATAATGAGCTTATAGCCCGCTTACATGGAACTTTTGCCTATGTGGAGTAGAGAGAAATGGAAAAATAGTGGAACTGGGCTCTCATGCAAGAGCCTAGCTATATGCGTACTCCTTGGCAAATGCAAGAAATACAAAGAAAGAGGGCAAATTTTAACATGCTCCTTCTTACCCCCTCTTTTTACATGTGAGGTAAGAAGGTAAGAGTTAATCAGACCACTAATTAATGAGATCAATGGCTCAGATCTATTATATACTCTTACCTCTCATGTGAAAAGAGGGGGTAAGAGGGAACATGTTAAAACTACTCAAGAAAGAGATAGAGAGAAGGTTAAAAAATTAGTACTCTTATAGCCAACCTTATAGCTAACCTTGTTGTATGAGTCACTATAAGTTAAGACTATATATGACATAGCACCATCATATAGCCTAACGCACCTGGACGGAGGAAGTAGTATCATGCATGCGAAGTAGGCAAAAAAAATTGCTCATTTATAGCCGTCCGAAGTCGTGCCTATTCTCAATGGAGAGTATTATCACTTTTGGAAGGATGAGATGCTTGATATCTTTGATGAATTTAACTTGAGCAAGTATATTCATAGTCCTTATGTGCCTCCCATTGATCCCTTGCATCCCACTCATGAGGAAGAGATTGACATGCTTCGTAATCTTAGAACCATCAATCTTATCATTAGAGGATTACCTAGAATTGTGCTTGGTTGTATGCAAAACTTTGAGTGTGCCTATACTCTATGGAAAGACTTGAAAAAGCGATATCCCAACTACTCTTTAAAGAATCTTGATGAGATTCTTCATAAGACTATTGCTTTTCACAAGATGAAGCCTAGTGATCCTAACTTTGATAATTGCTTATTTGAGCTTCGTGATCTTATGCGTGCTAAAGGAGATGTTACAACCATTAGTAACATTATCATGGAAGCCATTAGAATTCATAAAACTAATGAATCCATTGCCGTAGGTGATGATCACATACATGTTGATGATGATGATGTTGAACATGGCTATTATGATGAGGACGAGGAATTCGACATCGAATATGAGAAGACTATGAGGAATCTTAGTCTCATGGCTAATCTTTGAGATTACATGGCCGGAGGAAAAGAGTGGATTCTTGATAGTGGATGCACCGATCACATGACCGGAGATAGAGACATGTTTCGTGAGCTTGCAAAAAATGATGGTCCATGCAAGTATGTGACTTTTGGAGATAACTCCAAGGGTAAGGTACTTGGCCTTGGTAAGGTGGCCATATCCAATGATAGCTCCATTCAAAATGTTATGCTTGTTGAATCTCTTGGTTACAATCTTCTTTCAGTATCTAGACTAGCCGACTTTGGTTTTAATGTTCTATTTACCGAAGTAGATTGCCAAATGTTTCGTCGAGATAATCATAATATGGTCTTTACCAGCATTCGTAGAGGTGATCTATACATTGTTGATTTCACTAAGAGAGCCCAACCTCGTACATGTTTAATTGCTAAATCTTCTAAAGGTTGGTTATGTCATAGAAGGCTTGGACATGTTGGCATGCGTAATCTTGATAAACTCGTTAAGGGAGATCATATTCTTGGTGTGAAAGATGTTATCTTTGATAAGGATAGACTTTGTAGTGCTTGCCAGGCAGGAAAACAAGTTGGAGGAAGCCATCCCATGAAGAACATCATGACCACAAGGAGACCACTCGAGCTGCTTCATATGGA
Source organism: Elymus sibiricus (assembly GCA_039707655.1). NCBI lineage: Eukaryota > Viridiplantae > Streptophyta > Magnoliopsida > Poales > Poaceae > Elymus > Elymus sibiricus. Next base: position 205,498,912 of record CM077666.1, on the reverse strand, counting down.
TCTCTTCGGTCCCAATTCCTATAAAAGTCTTGGTGGTAACTCTTTCGGTTTGGTCATTGTTGATGATTTTTCCAGATTTACGTGGGTGTTCTTTCTCGATGACAAATCGCAGATACAAAAGATCTTCAAGAACTTCGCTAGGAAGGCCCAAAACTGAAGTGAAGATTAAGAAGGTTCGGAGTGACAATGGAACGGATTTCAAGAACACCAATGTGGATACCTTTCTTAATGAAGAGGGGATTTCACATGAGTTCTCGGCTACGTACAGACCTCAGCAAAATGGAGTTGTTGAGAGGAAGAACCGGACTCTTATCGAGATGGCAAGGACAATGCTAGATGAATACAAGACGCCAAACACTTTTGGGCGGAAGCGGTTGAGATGGCTTGTCATGCTACAAATCGACTCTATCTTCACAAGCTTCTTGGTAAAACGGCATATGAACTACTCACCGGTAACAAACCACAAGTTGGATACTTTCGAGTATTTGGCTCAAAATGTTACATTCTTGACAAGCATCGTCATTCAAAATTTGCTCCTAAAACTCATGAAGGTTTCCTACTCGGTTACAGATCGAACTCTCACACTTACCATGTCTACAACAACTTAACTCAAAAAGTTGAAGAGACGGTAGATGTGAAGTTTGATGAGACTAATGGCTCACAAGTCGAGCAATTGCCAATTGATGTAGGAGATCAAGAACCATCAGAAGCAATCCAAGACTTGTCTATCGGCAAGATTCGTCCCATGGAGGTGAAGGAGAGTACTTCGTCCATTCAAGTGGAAGCCCAAACTTCACATCAAGGTGAACCGCAAGTTGATATGGAGGCATCCACAAGTGGAACACGTCAAGACGAAGGGAATGAGGAAGTGCAACAAGATGATCCACCTCAACCTCCTTCTCCACCACCTCAAGCGAACAACGACAACAACAACGATGGGGAAGACAATGATGATGATGAGGAGGATGAGGAGGAAGCCTCACCACAACCCAAGCAAAAGCTACCTCGAGTTAGAGCAAGAATTGACAAGAATCATCCCGTCGAACAAATTCTTGGCGACATCAAATCCGGGAGAATCACTCGCTCTAAATCTTGTTTAGCTAACTTTTGTGAGCATTACTCATTCATCTCTAGTATCGAACCTATGAAGGTAGAAGAAGCCCTCGAAGACCCGAATTGCGTGAATGCTATGCACGAGGAGCTACACAACTTCGAGAGGAATCAAGTTTGGACGTTTGGTTGAGAAGCCTAAGGATGAGCAAAACATCATTGGAATCAAATGGGTGTTTAGGAATAAGCAAGATGAAGATGGACAAGTTATACGCAACAAGGCTCACCTCGTAGCACAAGGTTACACACAAGTCGAAGGTTTGGACTATGGTGAGACCTATGCCCTCGTTGCTAGACTTGAGTCCATTCGCATCTTACTTGCTTATGCCAATCACCATGATATCACTCTTTACCAAATGGACATTAAAAGTGCTTTCTTAAATGGTGAAATAGAGGAGGAAGTCTATGTTAAACAACCTCCCGGCTTTGTTAAACCCAAGAAACCTAACCACGTTTATAAACTTCGTAAAGCTCTTTATGGTCTCAAACAAGCCCCTAGAGCTTGGTACAAATGCTTGACAAAGTTTCTTGTTGAAAAGGGTTTCGAAATTGAGAAAATTGATTCAACTTTGTTCACTAAAAGGGTTAATGGAGAACTATTTGTATGCCAAATATATGTTGATGATATTATCTTTGGATCTACTAATCCCTCTTTTAGTGAAAAGTTTGGAAGGTTGATGTCGGAAAAGTATGAAATGTCTATGATGTGTGAACTCAAATTCTTTCTTGTTTTGCAAATCAAGCAAACTAAGGAGGGTACCTTTGTTTCTCAAACAAAGTATACTAATGACTTATTCAAGAAGTTCAACATGCAAGAAAGCAAAGGTATGAAAACCCCCATGTCCACGAGTGGACATCTTGACTTGACTAAGGATGGCAAACCGGTTGATCAAAAGGTTTATCGATCTATGATTGGTTCATTGCTATATCTATGCGCCTCCCGTCCCGACATTATGCTAAGTGTGTGCATGTGTGCACGATACCAAGAGGCAGCAAAAGAGTGTCATCTTAAGGCCGTGAAAAGAATTGTGAGATACTAGTTACATACACAATATTTTGGCATTTGGTATCCCAAAGGATCTTCTTTCGATCTTGTTGGCTACTCCGATTTGGACTATACCGGAGACAAGGTTGATAGAAAATCCACTTCGGGTACATGTCAATTTCTTGGTAGATCTCTTGTGTCTTGGTCCTCCAAGAAACAAAACTCGGTATCTCTATCCACCGCCGAAGCGGAATACATTGCCGCCGGATCTTGTTGTGCTCAATTGTTATGGATGAAACAAACTCTCAAAGACTATGGTGTGCATGTGAGACATGTTCCATTACTATGTGACAATTAGAGTGCTATTAAGATTGCACACAATCCCGTGCAACATTCTCGAACTAAGCATATTGAGGTTCGTCACCATTTCATTCGAGATCATGTTGCTAAAGGTGACATTGACCTTAAGCATGTTCGTACCGACAAGCAATTGGAGGATATCTTCACTAAACCTCTTGATGAGAAGGTATTTTGTCACTTGAGGAGTGAGTTGAATATCATTGATGCTTCAAATGTGAACTAGAAACTCACTTGGATGCATGCAAGGGCATGAGCTTTCTTGACTAATCCTTGATACTTTCATGATCATATCATATCTTGGACACTTTGCTCCCTTGTATTGTATCTAACCTTGTGTAGGTACTTGGATGAACATCACTTCATAAGGTTGCTCACAAACTCCCTTCTTGAGCAAGAAAATTGGACCAAGTATATAAAATCTTTGGTGTGCCAAGGAACAAGACAACTCAAACATATCCTTTGACAACATTTGATTATATACTTCATTCATGTCATTTTGGATACAAATGTTGCTCCTTGCAAATCTAACCCATGTAGGAAGATGAACTACAAATGATAGGATTGCTCCCAACTTCACTCCATGAGCATCCACTTCAAGTTCAACTACATGATGGACATCACCACCAAAACCCCAATGTAAGTTCTCACATCTTAGAGAAGCTTTACTCAAAGTAATGAGCTAAAGCAACTCAACAAGATGTGAATACATTGAAATGCTTAAAGGAAAAATGGCAACCCAATTTTGAGCTTAACGATGAGTATGACCTATGATCAAGTGTTCTCACTTGACTCCTAAGTCAATATACTCTAACATAGGTGCCTAGTCGCCGACCCCTCTAGATGAAGTTCTCTAGTGATTCTCTTGTGTCTTTTTCTTGCAAGAGCGTTTCTTTTTCAAAAAAAAACTTCATCTAGATGTTTCTTTGTTTCTTTCTTTTCTGGGTTCTCTTTCTTTAGCTAGTTTCTAGTAAACATTGCAAATCTTTGTGAGAGCTTCTTGCCTAGTGAGCTGAGTTGACAAAAGTCTCCATTTGCACTAAACTCGGTCACACCGAATTGTTTCAACTCGGAGTCACCGACTTTATTGCTCAAAGGAATTTTTTGTCAAATATTTTTTGTGTTTTCTGCTCCAGCTCCACTCAATGATTCTTTCCCTCTGCTTGCATCTGGAACTATATCATGGCTAGTTGTGTTTCTCAAGGACCACACCCACTTGGCCAATAACCTTGAAGCTATCCCTTCTTGGAAATTGATGTCAAAGGGGGAGAGAGATGCACATCAAATCTTATCACCATAACCTCTTCCATGTCAAAAGGTATATCCTAAGGGAGAGTGATGCATTTTACAAGAGGAGAGAACTCTACATGTTTCTAAGAGGGGAGAAACATGATCTGTTTTTGTTTTCTGGTTGCTCTAGTTTTTCTCACCCTACCTACTCCCAATATCCAATGCTAAATTCAGGGGGAGAGGAAGTTCTTTTAGGGGGAGTAAACTGATTCTATTTGATCTTTCTTTTGGGGACATGTCTGCTTCTGACAGAAGTATTCACTCAGTGATACTTTCTTCTACATGTCACCCCAATCTTGGTTTCTTGTTAATCTTGTGTCTTTTCTTGGAGAAATTATCTTGTGTTATCTAACCCTGTTTTCTCAAGTGTATTTCTTTAGTTATATGATCAAGAACTTCGAGGTAAGTATGTGCATCATACTCATGTGCATGATAACTTCTTGCTTTTGCTCATATTGTTTGCAAGAAAATAGTCATGGACATGAGGGTACACTACAACAAGAAACCCCCCGTAGCAACACATACGTACCAACGAAATAATGAGATGTGTTGTTTGTATAAACAAACCTCCCAAGTTTCCCACTTGGACGTATAACCTCCCCATTCCAAAAAAAACGCTAACCTCCCTGTAGCCACCTCCGCACATATGTACAGTAAAAAATGAACCCACTAATATTTCGTTTTTCTACCCATCGTCTCTCCCTCCCCGATTCCTCCTCCATGGCCACGGTGTTGTCGCCGCCACATCTGATTCCGGATAGCTCCGGTGCTCTCTCGCTCCGTTGCTCGCCGGCCCGGCGCTCTCTCTCGGTGCTCACCTCCCATCTTCCACCGCGGACATGTCCTCCATGCCCCTGGACGCGCCCTCGCAGCAACCCTAGTCACCACGGGTCGCCGTCGCGGATCCGGCGCCTCCTGTCTTTTAGGCCCACTACCCCACGTATCATCACGCGTTGTTACCGGCTCGGGAACGAAGGTGCTGCTCCACATCGGCTACCTCTACACCGACACCGATGATTCAGTAAGACACTCCTTAAATCTGCTCTTACCCTCTCAGGTGCGTTCTGTGCCATACTGCCATGATTGATTCTTTGCCGGAAACAAATGATACAGCTAGTGGGCGTTCGCATCTACTAGACCTAGATGGGTTCCTATACTGATTTCTACCCAGTAGAAATACCTTATATTTTCCATGAATGAGATTTTTAGCATTTCCTTACCTCAGTTCAAAGTATTGAGATCTGGTTAATTTTTTGCTTGATGACTTAGGAATATTGTGTCGACAGTTAATCTGGACTACAGGCTGGATCTGAATATTTTTTCCTTACACGTCTGTGATGCAGAATACAATCAGCTGCTAATGCTTTTCCTCTTTTGTTTTTGAACCTAAAACAAGCATTAAAACTATCATGAATTCAAGACTATCATCTCTGTTCTTTGTCAGCGTTTTGCTACAGTTATTATGAGGATAAGGGAGTCGAAAACGACATCACTGCTATTGCTTCAAGAAAGATGGCATGCACATCAGGTAAGAGTGAAGAACACTCTGAAGATTGCTGTCAGGAAGGTTATAACCCAATGGTCATATTATTGTTTTTGTTAAATATGCTTAGGAATAATGAATGTTTAAGGACGCAGGCAGAAAATGTTCATTGATCCCATTTCCAGCTTTTTCTAAATTGCAATATAACGTTTTTATCTGCTTATTAGTTAGTGCAGTATGCATGAATTGCCCAAAAGCTTGGCTTTCCAGCTACATTTTAGGTAGTGCTTCTTATCACTTGCATTTTAGGTTATAACGCATTTTGGATTATCTTGTTTGCTGAATTTATCTATATAGAATTGTTCCAAGTTTCTATTTTCTCGGTAAACAAGTGAATTAAGAAAGCGAATCATGTTTAACAATTGTTGGTATATACAAGTACTCTAACACTATTTAGTCTGCATGAATGTTGTGGTCTTCTAAAATGTTGGAATAATACTTATTTAGATAAGGAGAACATGATGGTTTATAACTAGCTAATGAACTTTGAGTCTAGTTAGTCTAGGTTGATCAGTTAGTTTTCTAGCATGTCCGGTTTGCATGCCGTAAGCATGTGTGTGCTTAGGTGAGTCCTAGTCCGTATAGGACAGAGTTTGCATAGCTAGGTGCCGATATGTTGTACTAGTACGTATTGGAGTCAGTGTGCCTTACTAGTTTAGGAAAAGGGTGTTTGAGTCCAAGTCATTTTAGATGCTTGGTAGAGTAGGTTTAGGTTATTTTGGTCATGTAGCAGGTCATAGTTGTGGAACGAGGTCGTGTAGAGTTTTTCCCTAAGAAAATCAAGGTTACAGAAGAGTTTTTTTTTTTTGAAAAAAGAGAGTGAAGAGTTTGATTCTGTGGGCAAAACCGAATGTAGATTACCAATACCAACACGTATGCCGAGTCTGCAGGTTACAGAAACTGGATATTATTGCAAATCATTATTTTTGGTGCTAAATCTAGCAAACTACAGTGCCAGTTGAATTTACGATGAGGTATTTTCTAATTGTCGTTATATATTGTTTCTTGATCGGTTCAATATTTCTTAATATCTAGCATATGTTCCCCCCTCCCCCCGCCCCCACCCCACCCAGTTTGCACAAGAGAACACTTATCTTGCATCCGCAAATGGTCATACATCTTCTGTTAGACAAGACTCTTTGCGGCTAAATTAGGTAAAACAATTCATCAACTACTGTATGCCTGCCTTATATTCCTTTACTTCCCATAAAAAACCTCTGTTTCTATTTACATGGTTAAAATCAATAATAAAATGAACTAAGTTAGTTTAATTTAAGCTAAAATAACTATTTTCAGCTATAGATGTGATTCCTATAGATCTAACTAGTGTGGATTTTTTGTTGGGACAAATCCAACTATGTCTTCAGCCATGCTAGTGCTGACCAGTCACATTAATTTATTTGATATCAATTAGCTATGCATTTTAGTACTAAAATGTGACATGATACCTAATGAAGTTTTTCTCAATAGAGTAGATTGCTATTTCAGACTAGAAATCTAAACAAAAATGTTGCTCTTGCTACATTCCAAAGTATCGACCTAGAATATAAAGCTAAAGTTGACAGTGTTAAACTTGGCATTGCAAGTTAATCTACATTCGCAGAATCTAATAAGTTGATGCAACCACTAAAAAAATTGAAATTGTTTGTCTATCGCAAGATTAATTACCATATTGCTTTAAATCTTTGTATGTTCCTCCTCTCAATTTTGCCACCTTGTTAACTTGATATCATTATTTTGTTGTTGTAGATTGCCAAGATAAATTGATGAGGCATGGATCGGATGTTGATTGCAAGGTCAAGAATGGGGATGCTCCTAGATAGTTTCACATTATGTTTTAGAATGCCATTTGCATGGTCAATGTTTCAAACATTTTGTTTCAGAATGACTGACTTGTTCGGTGTAATCTGTGTATTGTGTTCTTTGTAATACAACCAAATTAATTTAATATAAGAGGCATTTTTATTTATTATTATATTGTGTCTTCTATGCACTATCGCCATATACCATATATCTATGATATAAGTAATTTCATGAATTGTTGATGCAATGTAGCAAAATTTCTAGGCATGGCAATAATCGCTTTGTACAGGGTGATCACCAACGCATGTGAAGCGTTGTTAGTATCTAACTCTATACGTTGCAATCTTACAACGCTTATTCATGCGGTTTACCAACGCATGCATATATGTTGTTGTAGACTCTTCCAACGCCACCAACGGCAACGGATATTAATTCATTGGTGTAGACCTTAGCAACGGTTATATGGACATAAGACAACGCATCAATGCGTTGCTGTAGGGGGGGTTCTTGTTGTAGTGGTACCTCAACTTCATTTTATTGCTCTGATGCATATAGCCAAGATACATGTTACATGTGCATTTCCTTCATTTTGTGCTCTTGCTACTCTCAAGCTATCATCATCTACTAGCTGCACATCTATAGGGGGAGCTCATACATGTTACATGTTTCCTTCAAAGCTTTTATACAATCTTCCATGTTTATTTGAAGCTTTGATGTATGTTGTCCTCAATTACCAAAAAGGGGGAGATTGAAAGCACATTTTCTCCCTTGGTGGTTTTGGTAATCAATGTCAACATACATGTTGTTGGACTAATACTTTTATCTAGTATATTTTAGATAAGTTCAACAGTGGCATGGCAAGGACAAGAAGATGTGGATCCCTTCAATATGTCAAGGACAAGATTGGCATCTCCAAGACTCTACATTTTCAGTTTAGTGATCCAAGATCACATTGAGTCCCTTAGGAAAGCCAATACTATTAAAAGGGGATGAGGTGTTAATGATGAGGTTGTTGCTCAAAGTGCTCAGTGGTATTGCTCCAAAAACCCTCAGTCATTTTCTCACAAACACATCTGTCCAAACCCTAAAAGTCTATCTCGGTCCCACCGAAGCTATCCCATCCGGACCCACCGAGATTACCACTTCATATTGCCACTGCCAAACCCTAGCAATTCGGTTTGACCGAAAAGGATCTCGGTCCCACCGAGATGGCCTTGCCAAGTTTCTGTGATGACATTATTTCACTTCGGAATCACCGAGTTGAAATAATCGGAATTTCCGAAACTGGGTTCTGCCCTAGCCTTTGCACTTCGGTCCCACCGAGTTGTTCCACTTAGGTCCCACCGAAAAGCCTAAAGTTCACATCTTTTACACTAATTGGTCTCACCGAGTTTACAGTCGGTCTCATCGATTTGGGTCAAAAGTGTGTAACGGTTGGATTTTTGGTGAAGGCTATTTATACCCCTCCACCCCCTCTTACTCAGGTAAGAGAGCCATCAGAACGTGCCTACACTTCCACCATACATTTTCTGAGAGAGAACCACCTACTCATGTGTTGAGATCAAGAGATTCCAATCCAACCATTTGAACCTTGATTTCTAGCCTCTTCAAGTTGCTTTCCACTCCAATCCTTCTCCTACCCAAGCCAAATCTATGAGAGAGAGATTGAGTGTTGAGGAGACTATCATTGGAAGCACAAGAGCAAGGAGTTCATCATCAACACACCATTTAGTACCTTTTGGAGAGTGGTGTCTCCTAGATTGGTTAGGTGTCACTTGGGAACCTCCAAGATCTTGTGGAGTTTAACCAAGGAGTTTGTAAGGGCAAGGAGATCGCCTACTTCGTGAAGATCTACCTCGAGTGAGGCTAGTCCTTCGTGGACGTAAGCCATGGTGGAATAGGCAAGGTTGCTTCTTCGTGGACCCTTCGTGGGTGGAGCCCTCCATGGACTCGCGCAACCATTACCCTTCGTGGGTTGAAGCCTCCATCAACGTGGACGTACGATAGCACCACCTATCGGAACCACGCCAAAAACCACCGTGTCTTCATTGCGTTTGAAATCTCCAAACCTGTGACGCCTCCGGCCCGACCGTGCACTAATCATACACGCAAATGCGCACGATCAAGCCCAAGGACTCACGGGAAGATATCACAACACAACTCTAGACACAAAATAAAATAACACAAGCTGTATATTACAAGCCAGGAGCCTCGAGGGCTCGAATACATAAGCTCGAATTACACAAGAGTCAGCGGAAGCATTAGCATCTGAGTACAGATATAAAGTTAAACAAGCCTGCCTTAAGAAGGCGAAAACAAACAACGGCATCTAGATCGAAAAGGCGCAAGCCTCCTGCCTGGGAGCCTCCTATCTTCTCCTGGCCGTCGATCTCCACGCAGTAGTAAGCTCCGCCGGGGTAGTAGTAGTCATCGGCAGGATCTGCTGGCTCCGGGGCTCCGTCATCTGGTCGCAGCAAACGGGTATGGGGGAAAAGGGAAGCAAAGCAACCGTGAGTACTCATCCAAAGTACTCGCAAGACTTACATAAGATCTATGCTAAGTATGCATCGGTATCAAAGAAGGGTTGTATCAGTGGACTGGACTGCAAAAATGCCAGAATAGAGAGAAAGGCCTAGCCTATCGAAGACTAGCATCTTCAGCGTCTTGCAGCATTAGAAGGGTGCAGATTAGTAGCATAATATATGGTATCAAGCATGTGATAGCAAAGCCTAGAGATCCTTCCTCGACTCCCTGCAAGAAAGTGATCCCGGAGCTTACAATTAATTAACATGTATCCAGTTCTAGTTGTAGTAGATCGGGATACAACATTGAGCCTCCTGTTACCGTGGACATGGCTATTCGAATAGATAACTTCCCTGCAGGGGTGCACTACTGTTACCCAACACGCTCGATTAACTCTGGCTGGACACACTTTTCCGGGTCATGCCCGGCCTCGGCTGATCGACACGACGTAGTCCTACCTAGGCTCAGCAGAGAGGTCCCCGTCAGTCTACATCCTAAGTGCTCAGGGGTCTTGGGCCCATCGCCCTTCGCACTCCGGGACATTGTGAGGACGGTGGATACCAGTGCCACCCCTCTCCTGGATGGCACGATCCGACCGTGCCACAATGCTGAACTGGACGTCTGACAGAGCTTTTGGCTGATACACACGGCGCCGAGGGCCCCATTAAACCATTATCCCGCGTGGTGGTAGTGCGTATAGGCCAGTGGCCAACTCAGATCAATACCCAAATCCGTTAGTGCATTATTAATTTTAGTGACAGCTGTCGGGACAAGTCCGGAGCTACCACCACAACCTGGGTGGTACCGCTAAACAGCCAGCCGTCACAGTAACTCTCGCGGGTGCTCTCCGGGCCCGCCCGACTTTCATACGTATCTCTCGCGGGTACCCCTCAGGGTCGACCCGACTTCAACAAAGGACTGATGTAAAGGTCAAAGTACCCGTGTGTCCGTAACATCAAGGGGGAATCCGAGGAATCACCCTCATTGGATTCCCACTCAATGTAACCGTCAAGGTGAACCTGGAGGAATCACCCTCGATGGGTCCACACTTGAGGGGTTGCACGACAGAGGCATCATCGGAGGTGGTGAAAGAGGAATCACCCTCGGTAACCCACAACCGACTAGCTATGCTACAGAGCTATCATCAGAAGTGAGGTAGGAGGTATCACCCTCGGCACTCGATAGTGCTGTGTCGGTCTCGGTACATCAATCACATTGATCGAGTCATCGGTAGTAAAGCACGGCAACACAGACAAGGGTGTGGGGCCATTGATGGATCACTAACCAACCTATACTAAGCATTTAGGTCAACAGGTAAAGTATCAACAGCAGGTTACAAAATCTGGTTATGCATCAGAATAGGAGCAATCAATTACAGTAGCAAAATCTAATGCAAGCACGAGAGAGAAGGAATGGGCGATATAGGAATGATCAAGGGGGTTTGCTTGCCTGGTTGCTCTGCTGAAAGGGGCTGGTCATCTCGAGGCTGAACGTCTGGAGTTTAGTCGTACCCGGTGTCGTCGGCAGTCACGGGGTCTATCGGAAGAGGAGGGGGAGGAAACAGAATAAATAACGGAGCACACAATTGCAACAATATGCATGCAGGTCTATATGACATGCAGGGGTGATCTACTGCCTCCCTAAATGCTTTGGATGATTTAGGAATTTATTTGGAATTATTTTCCCAAAGTTGTGCACTATTCATTTATTGAAAACAGGCCAAGGGTTCCATGTTCATCCACTTAGGGTGATCAAACATGAAAACAAATGGCATATTCAGATTCGTATCGTTCTTCTGATCATTTTTCATGTATAAAACTTTTTCATCTGAGCTACGGTTATTTTTCTACGAATTTCCAAAGTTTTAATCATTTTCTGGAATTTACTGAAATTTGGCTGTCTGAGAATTGCTCAGTTTTAAACATCACCTAGCTGTTTTCCAGAGGCTATAGCTAGTGTTCTATTCATCGTAAGAATTAGTGCCTTATATCAAATCTGAGCACTTGTCTGTGATCTACAAGCTAGTACCAATGTCATCCATGATAGAGCTCAGTTGCTTGATCAAAGCTTTGTTTGAAAGATGCCATTTGATGTTAATTCCAGAAATTGTTAAAATATACAAAGTTTGCTGGATGATTGCCATTGATCCATAGCTCTAATGGAGATACTTCCTATAAGTGTTTTGTGCTACATCAAGAGTGTTATCAGGCCATGCCCTTTGATTGTATGACAGAGCCCTGTAACTTGTCTATTTTCTGCTCTAAAGTAGTTACGACAATATATCTGTTTTTCCGTTTCCTCAGTTAACAGAACATAGGATTTTGTGATTTTTATAGGATTTAATCCATGCAACAAATGGATTTGGTCCAGTGGGATAAAATGAAGTTTGTCAAGTGTACTTTATGTCCATATAATTTTTATCCACATTAAAATTCGTTTTGTTGTTGTTTAGTGGCTGTCCAGAGAGCTAATCAGGCAGCAGCAGCAGCAGAAGCTAGCTGCAGCTACAGTAGCATTCCGCTACTGTAGCTGAGCAGCAGAGCAGAGGAGCAGCAGCAGAATGCAGCGGCGGGCGCGGGCGCGGCTAGGCCAGCCGAAGGCGGGTGAGGCCGGAAGTGGGCGCGGCCGGCGGAGGCGGGCTCGGCCACACACTCAACACACGCACACACTGCATGCACACACAACACACTCATGCACACACACACTACACGCAGACACAACACACACACAGAGCACGCACGCACACGGCCACAGCCGAGACGAGTGCGGGACAGCAGCGGCGAGCGCCGGCGTGCGCGAGCGGCAGCGGGTGCGGGGCACCAACAGAAGCAGCGGCAAGGCAAGCAGTAGCAGCAGGCGCAAGCAACAGCAGCAGCAGCTCCAAGGGTAGCAGCAGCACAAGGAGCTCAGCTCCGGCCATGGTGGCCACGTACAGGGGTGGCACTATGGCGTCCAAATCGAAGGGGAAAAGGGGGAATCAAAGGAGATGCTCACTGCGGAGCTCGTGGACGTAGTCAGGAGGTTGGGGGCGGCCCGGAGCAGCGGCAACCGGCGGTGGACGTCGACGACCCGTGGGAAAAGATGAGGACGATGGCGAGGCTGCGGGGCGTTCTGGCTCGGGTTCTTCGGTGTAGACGAAAGAGACGACCGCGGGGAGGCTCCTGGACGTGCTGGTGCGACGAGGGACGGCCGGTGGCCACGGGATCGACGACGAGTGTGACGACGATGGCGCTCGGGTGTGAGCGGGCAGAAAGCAAAGTGCGCGAGGGGGGAGAGAAATGGCTAGGGTTCGGGGGGGTTGCGGCGGTGGTTTTGTAGGCGGCCAGGGGGGCGGGGATGGCCGGCATGTCGGCAGCCTCGGCCATGGCGGCCTGGATGGCTGCCATGCCCTGCCCCTGCCTCCCCTCTATGCAGTACAGAGGTAGGGGAGAGGCCGTTGGTGGGCCTGGGCTGGCACTGTAGCACCGGGCTACAAGTGCACAGTAGTGCATTACACTTTTTCCTTTTCTATCAAACAACTGCCTCTGTTTTCTATTTAGTTGGGGTACTTAATGATTTTAGTTACCGCTAAAACTTTGCACATAATTCAATTGCAACATGGTGGAGTGGCACAAAAAGTTTCAGAGCATTTGGAATTGTCTAAACATTTTTAGAAATTGAAAAGGTCAATTAATTGGATGCTGGTCCACTTTAATTGTTGCTAGTGGCATTTTGGGAATTCAAATGAGGTTGGCTTCATCATGAAAATTACTTAGGGAATATTTTCAACACAACCAACATTTTTGTTTTGCTGCTTGAAGAAATAGTATTTTGACTTTCAATTTAAATTTGAATTTGAGTTTGATTTTGAGCAAGTGGCACTTAAGCTTGCAAAACATGATGAGTTGGCATGATTTCCTAGATGCAATTTATTTAGGATGATCATGATGACATGGTAATTTAATTAGCTTAATGACAGGGTTAAGATCTGGGGATGTTACAAAACCCCTCCTTTACTTACATGTGCAATGTTTTATTTTCCGCTGCTATACTCTTAGAATTGCATGTGTAGGGTGATGCTTGACTTGGTGTAATTGCTAAAATCTGCCCACAACTAAAATTGGGAAAAGGATAGATTTTTATTTGGTCAAGTAGTCTAATCACCCCCCTCTAGACATACTTTCGATCCTACACTATCTTGATTCTGTCATAAAATCGTCACGGATGTACATGCATGACAGAAAACGTGACCTATTGTGACAAAGACGTATCATCACGGAAGTGTTTTTTTTTGTAGTGATTGGGAACCATCAACGATGTAAGTCACACACGGCTTTTGCTCTGGGAATTGTGTGTAATTCAAGATACAGTACTAGTAAATTCCGGCGACCGACACGTGTACTGCTCCCGTCGATGTAGATTCTGGCCGCCAATAAATAGTACCCCGCCCACATCGTCCTGCCTGCATTCTCCTCTACATTCTCTCCTCACTCTCCCCCCTCTCTCTGACCAAACTCTGCCATGGCACCACCGATCTGCCCACGCTCCGAGAAGGAGGCGCCGCCCCGTGAGGACGTCAAGGCATAGAGCAGCGATGAGGAGGACCCCTACGCGCCACCAGACGAGGTTGCACCGGACCCCCCAACTTTGGAGCGGTTTTGGGGCCAGTACAATCTGGCTCTGTGGAAGACGTTGCCGCCGGCTGAGAAAGCCGGGCTAGTGGCGTTCAAGAAGGAGTTAGCAGAGGAGCGCGCCAGGTACTAGGCGACCCGTGATGCCCGTGAGGCCGCCTGGGAAAAGGAGGAGTTGGACCTTTGGCGGTGGGCGCGTTGACGTGCGGAGGAGGTGTACGAAGACGGCCGGTACTTCGCCAGGAGGGCCAAATGCGCTAGGCGCCTCATCGCTGCGTGGAGGTGGGCCGATAAGCTCCAGCGTGCTACCGCCGAGGAGCTCCGGTGGGCGCCCAATGAAATGGCAAGATCGGTCGCACGCGTTCGCCAGCAAGAGGCCAATCGGCATGTCGAGCGCTGCGAGGCTGAGGAGGCAGAGAACTCCCTCCGCGCTGGGAAGCCGCCGCGCACCAGGGAGCTAGTGCCGAGGGTTTGCCGGAATACTGCCCCCCCTAAGGAGGGATTATTAGTTTTACTATTAGTCATTTTCAATTTTTATGCATTGTACGTAGTAGTTAAGTATCATCACGTATATGTGATGATATTATATATATCTGTGATGAACTACTCAACAATTAATATATTATGAATTTCATATCTCTATCTGTTTTTGTACTAATTTCTATCTAGCTGTTACCATCCACATGTACAGAATGGAAAGCATAAACACATTGAAACAGAACAATATGTAAGAACGGGAAACATAGTACACACATTGAAACAGAGCAATATTATGATTGTTGTGAAGACATAGTGATCAACGTCGAAACGACCCAACAAAATAAAATGCGTCCATGACCACGACCCTTGCCTATGGAAGCTCCTGCCTCTGCCTGAACTCGTGCAGGCGTTCGTCCAAGCGGTTGACACGCTCGCGGTACATCTGGAGCGCGATCTCAAGCTCCAAGCTGGCTATTTCATCGAAGATCACCAGCTCGAGGATGCGACGGCCATGTTCCTCTACTGCGCCTCGGTGGACACCTGGGCCAAGGAGGCGCTCGAGCCTAGCGACCAGCGCGTTGGCATCGAGCGGGCCGTGGACAAGGCAAATGACGCGACCATGCGAACGGCGTAGCCGGCGTCCGGTGCAAGTACGGCGCGGCCCGCCTATGGTGCAAGTATGGCACAAACGGCCTCTGTCCACTCCTGGCGAGGAATCGAGCTACTGACGGGCTGTGTACCCAGGTGCAATGCCCTGTCGACAGCAGGCAAGCACTGAAGGATCCGCTCTTGTTGTGCGGCGCGCCGCGCCTCTCGGTCTTGCTATACGGCACACCGCAGCCTATCTTGCTCTGTGGCGCAGCACCGATCATGTTGTGCGGCGAGCTGCAGCCTCTCGGCGTTGACGGGCCTATCTTGATCTGCGGCGCTGCCGTGCCCTGCACCAAGGGTCTGCTCAGCCCTGGCGATGACGCGCAACACGGCGTCGTCCATCGCGTTGCCGGGGATGCCCTCAACCTCGACGGCCATGGCGCCTGGACCGGCTCATTTTCCTTATCGGGGAAGTTGATGACAGAGGCGGTGCTTCGGTGGGTTGGCATGCTTGGAAAAGGTGAAGAGGCTATAGGCTGTGCTTGTACCTCCGTGTGTCGCGCGCCGCCTAGGCTTATGCGCAATCGCTCGTGGCGGGAAACCGATGGGGAAGTGGCGGGAAACGATGGCGTGTTCATAAAACGCCATCAATTAATGGAAAACTTAGCAAAGAAGGAAGCTCAAGCTAGCACGAAGCGTGTGCGCGCATTGCTTACCCACGGGTGTGATTAATATACTCGTGTGCCCAATAGAGCACACAATTCACAATAAAGAATATTGTTCTATACAAGGAGGGCGTAGATGTTGTGCAGACTGAGCAAATCACATCGCAAATGATTAAACTAAGGAACATGTTGATGATGATTTCAAGAATCATAGACAATCATTTACCAGCAAGCGTTTGCCCACAACACACACAGCTTATTAGCAGGAATCGTCTGTGTTATTTTCGGTCTTCCCACACAATTCTGATTACTAACATGTTTGCCGGGCATCACACACATCTTGTTAAGCCGAATCGTTTGTGTTATTTTGGCTCATCGCAAATAGTCCATCCGAGTGACCTATATGCCGCCTATTGCACACACCTTGATCTGTGTAACCGTTTCTGTTGTTTTGGCTCATCGCAAACAGTTCATCCAAGTGACCTGTATGCCACGTATCGCACACGCAACTCTTTTCTGAATCGTGCTTGATGGATCCGCCATCGCACACAATTTGTTTTATTGGTGACGGTTTTATTACCATACCGTTTGCGATTCATGCATCGCACACAGTTTGGTCGAATGGTCTCCTATACATGTGTGGTCTTAGGACCTTCCTGCAGTAGTGAAGTGCACAAGCTACTGCAATCTAAAATTGTTAGAAAGAGCCAGAGCCCATATTCCTCTCCAGCAATTCTGGTAATGAAAAAAGATGGATCTAAGAGACTTTGCATTGACTACAGGAAGTTGAAGGTAACCACAATAAAAAACAAATTACCTATACCAGTTATTGAAGATCTGTTGGATGAACTCCATGGGGCCAGAATCTTCTCTAAACTGGACTTGAGGTCAGGTTATCACCAGATCAGAACGAATGACCAGGACATCCCCAAAACTACATTCACAACATATTTTGGTCATTATGAGTTTTTGGTCATGCCACCTTACTAATGCACCTGGTACCTTTCAAGCATTAATGAATAGCATCTTTGGACCTTATTTGAGGAAATTTGTACTGGTTTTCTTTGATGACATACTGATTTTCAGTAAAACACCTGAAGAGCATCTAGAGCACCTCACAATTGTCATGGAGATCCTAAAGCATACATGCTAACATGTCCAAATGTGTTTTTGCAGTTGACCAGGTTTCTTATCTGGGACACACCATTTCTGGAGCAGGTGTTTCGATAGATGATTCCAAAATTGCTGCAGCTGCTGACTGGCCAACTCCTACCCAACTAAGAGGATTTCTTAGACTTTGTGGTTATTACAGAAGATTGTCCACAACTTTGAAGCAATTGCCAGGCCCCTGCATGATATGTTGAAGAAAGACAGTCTCCTTTGGACTGTTGATTAGACAAGAGCTTTTCAAGCACTTAAACAAGCACTTGTCTCTGCACCTGTTCTAGCTCTTCCAAACTTTTCCTTCCCCTTCATACTGGAGACTGATGCTTCTGGCACAGGTTTAGGAGTAGTTATGATGTAGCAGGGTAGGCCTATTGCTTATCACAACTCCACCCTAGGCCCTAAAAATGCTGCCTTTCTACATATGAGAAAGAGGCCCTAACAATTATAGAAACTCTCAAAATATGGAGGCACTACTTTCTGGGAAATGATCTTATTATCAGGACTGACCATTAGAGTCTGCAGTTTATGACTGATCAAAGAGTGGCCACTAGCATACAACACAAGTTGATGTTAAAATTACTGGAGTTCAATTTTCAGCTGGAATATAAGAAGGGCAAGGAGAACATATGTGACAGCCCGAGACCGATGCTCCAGATGCCTTCCATGTTCTTTGTGTTAGCCGCGTTAATTATTTGTTTGTTGCATTCATCATCGCATCATTCACATTGCATCGGTTGTTCGCTGCCGTGTTTTTCTAAAACCTCGTTGCATTTGTAGACGTCGCTTCTCCCCTTGTCTCTGTTGACCTTTTCTCAGACCCGTTGTCATCGTTGACCATTTCGAGACCTGTCACCCTTGCAACCTGGATCTTCGTTTTCTCTCTTGCCTAAGACGGACTCTCTCTGCATAGTGCACAAACCCCCCTCGCAACCTTGTCCGAAACTTCCCACGGACCCGAACTGGACAGTTGTGACCAGTGGGCCCGGATCGATCCCGAAATACCCCAAACATCTTCAGTTCTTTATTTAGACCACCCGGAGCCGACCGATCTAAATCGGAGAGCCCCAAACCTAGTCCTTTCCCTATATATAGACTACCATATTCCAACTCATATCAAACCCTATTTTCTAGGGATCCTCCCCGGTCCAATCGCGCCGCCGCCAGCCTACAACCTCCTCTGTCTCCCACCTCGGGATCCCTCCCGATCCAGACCACCAACCAGCAGCCAGCCCGAGGCCTCTTGCCTCCTCGCTCGTCCACGTCCAGGGGAGCTCCCGTGCTCGAGCTCCTCCTCCTGCACGGCCTCAACCGCGCGCCTCCTCCCCTGCGCCTCGACCTCGCTGGAGACCAGTTCCCCTGATCCTTTTCCCTTCCTTCTTTCTCTACTTTCCCTCTCTCTCTCTCTCTCTCTCTCTCTCTCTCTCTCTCTCTCTCTCTCTCTCTCTTACGCACTCAAGCTCTCTCCTGTGTTCTCCTCTTCACAGGGAACCGAGCCTCCATGGCGCCGCCGCCTCAAGCCCCTCGAGCAGGAGGGCTTTGCCTTCCCGAGCCCTGCCTCATTTCCCTCCGTCCTCGCTCGTCCGTCACGCCATCGGCGACCAAGCCGCCGAGCGCTGCCGCCCTTCCACCACTGTCGAGCACCACCAGCCACCGGACCCCAGGTCGTCGCGCCCCTGCCTTCCCCCTTTCCTTTCCTCTCTGGTGCTCTCTCTCACTCACGATCTCTCTGTCTCTCTCTCTGTAAACTACACAGGCCGTAGCCGCCATGGCTTCTGTACCTCAAGCCGCCGCCGGATCGGACCGGGAAATGGATGGACCCGTCCATCCCCGACCTCCGGCCGTCCCCTGCCTCGCCGGAGCACGGCCCCGCAGCCCTACATCGCGCCCAAGCCGCCGTCCGTCGTCCTCTGCTTCGCGCTACCTCCCCGCGACGGGATCCCGTCGTTCTGGACCCGCCTCGCCCGAGCAACCAAACGCGAGCCGGATCGCCTCGTCCCGCTTTGCGTCGTCCAGTTGGCCCGTTGGCCCAACGTGAGCACCATCCGCCTATTCCTCGCCCGAACGTCATATTACTATCCCGCGCTCGCCAGATTCAGCCCATATCGTATTTCTTTCAGCTCTGCGAATTTCTCTATTATCCAGGGAATTACAGATTTGCAGAAAACCCCTCCATGATCGTGCATTTAATAACTCCACAACCGTGCATTGGATTAAAATCAATTATATATGTAAAATGCATAGAATTTTGTGTAGTTTCATAATATGCAACTTTAATCCATGTCAAAAATGCCTAAAATTGTTGTTTGCATTAATTTGCATAAATGACATGCTAAAATGGTTTATTTCATAAATAAATAACCGTAGCTCCGAATTAAATAAACTTTATATGTAAATGGTCTATGTCGGTGTACTAAAGTTTGGGTCTTTTAGTACCCCATACTTGTGCATGGATGGTTGAAGCCATACCAGCGGCAAGGCTTGCCGGGGGACAGCTGGAAACGAATCCAAAGATATCAAGAAGGCATTCAAGCCGATGACCAAGAGACAGAAGGCCAAAGGCTGGACTCCCGGCAAGATACTTGCCGGGAGGACTCGCGAAGGCCCGGCAAGGCTTCGCACCCGGCATGATCTCGCACCCGGCAAGATCCCACCGTACTGCCACCGCTCCAGCGCAGCGACCAGTCCGTCGTTTAGGGCTTGTCCTCCTGGTTGCGTGTCATGGCGCTGACCACGGATGGGGTTAAGCGGTGCTGATGGGATGGGTCCTTTTTCCGTCCCCAAGAAAGTTAGGGACACCTATGGGAGGAATTTAATGCGTTTGTCCTAATCCGTCAGTGGTAATCATGTAACACTGTAGCAACTTTACACCTCTTGTACTCCCGTCTGCCACTGTTGGTGACCCCTTTGGATGTATAAAAGGAGGCCCAAGGCGGAGCTACAGGGGGAGGAGGACCTTCTGGCCCATTCTGCATGCGTAGCTGCTTCTTGAACGTACTGTTCATCGCAAGCGCTCCGTGTACTTGAGCTTAAGAACATCCACAATAAACAATAGCAGGAGTAGGGTTTTACGCTTCTCAGCGGCCCGAACCTGGGTAAAGATCTCCGCGTCGATCGTTGGTTCCGCTCTTTGTGCAAATCTTTTCCCCTTGCCGAACCGTAAAGGGATCCACGCGATCCCATAGGTGTCGTACGCCGACATCTTTGGCGCGCCAGGTAGGGGGAAAGGTTGCGCGAACCCGATCTAGCGGTCAGCGCGCCAGTTTTTGATCACCTTTCATCGCCATGGCTCCCAAGAAGAAGGGTGCGACAGCGGTGGATCCATCCGCGTCCGGCCTACCCGTACCTGCACAGACGGGTGACGGCGCGGGCGCTGGTGGAGGAGGTGGAGGTCTTGAGCCTCCACGACGTTCCGGCGACCAGAGCCAGGCGAGCGGCGTTGTTCGCAACGGCGCTGCCGGGTCTAAGGACGGAGCCGTGCTACCTACGGGTGGCGCAGCGAACTCCAAGGACGGGACGACACCTTCCAAGACACCCACGCCGGCACATGCGCCGCGGCCTTCTCAGGTCGCGCGCGACGGGCAGCGCCGCGACTTTGGTGGTTCCAGGCGCTCCCATGGAAAAACCCCTGCGCATCACTCCCAAGATGCGTGGGGCCAAGATCCACGCCAACATGCCGGCGGAAGCAGGGCGCGATCGCAAGGCCGTGATGGAGCTCCTTCTAACTCAGTTAGGAGTCTGAGCACCTCACGTTCTTCGCACCTTTCGCCGCCGCCTACACCGGCAAAAGCGTTGGCGCGAGCTCAGCTGCTCCTAGACTTCCCTCCCGCTGTGGAGAAGCTAGATGAATGGAGATCTGCTATCCAAAGCCTAATCGGCTTGGCTAACGACAACAGGCCGCAGCAGGCGGAGCCTTCGCGGCGGCAGTCCACCGAGCCGGTGCGTGCTGGTGGCGAGAAGACCGGAGCCGGTACGACTACGATGCGTTCCCCTCCGCTATGACAAGAGCAGTCGTTAACTCGGCGGATCGACGCCGTGATGACGATTCCACAGCGTCGTCTGATCCGCGGGTTCGCCGCGATCAGCGTCAAGTTCTTCGCAAACGGCACAAGGAAGACGCTCGAACTACCATCGAGCGGCGGCGGGAAGCGCGCCGTCAATCCGACAGGTGCGCGGGACCCACTGTCGACGAGCCTGCGCCAAGGTGTTCTGGTAGCCTGCCTTACGAGGTGGGTTGTCCATCTTTTACTCGTGAGCTGCGGCGAGTCCAGTGGCCCAATTCCCGAACCTTCAAGCTGGAAGTGCCGGAGAAATACGACGGCAAGACTCACCCGTCAGGGTTCCTGAGCGTCTACACCATTGCGGTGCAGGCTGCCGGGGCTCGAGACGACAAGATATTCGCCAACTACTTCCCGTTGGTGCTTAAGCCCAACGTCAGGTCGTGGTTGATGCACCTGCCGGAGAATTCCATTTCCTCCTGGGCAGATCTGTGTCATGAGTTTGTTGGCGCCTTTACTGGAGGCCACCAAGCTCCTGGCCAAGAGAGCGATTTACATCTCATCCCCCAGAAAGATGGCGAAACCTTGCGCAAGTACATACAGAGATTCAGCCGTATACAGCACAACATCCCAGACGTTCATCCTGTCGTAGTTATCAGCGCCTTTCACCAGAATGTGCGCAACCGCAAGATGCGGGAAGAGCTGGCGATGAACAAAGTCAGGGATGTCGCCGAGCTCTATGCTCTGGCTGACAGATGTGCTCGGGCCGAAGAGGGAAGGACACTCCCCAGCGAGGATGCTGGCGCGGAGGTCGACTCTGAAGACGAAGGCGCCACCACCTCGGCGAAGAAAGGCCGACGGCGTAACAGGAAGCGCAAGGGCAAGGCCGTGCTTGCCGTCGAGGGATCCGGCAACACCGGCACCGCCAAGAAGGTCAAGACTGATGACCCCGGCAAGGAGGTTGCCGGGTGTGCCGCGTGTCAGGCCTTGGCGGCTGCCGACAAGCCGGAGGGCTCCGACAAGCAGTATTGCAAGATTCATCGCACCAAGGGTCACGATCTCCAAAACTTCCGGCAAGTTGAGCAGCTTGTCGAGAAGCAGAAAGCCGAGTACGAGAGGCGGGACAAGGAGAACGCCCAGGATGGTGCTGAGGGGTCTGGCAAGAAACGCGGTGGTCGAGGAGGTCGCCACGGTAAGGCCAAGCAACAGAAGGAGAGGCCCGCTCGAAGCCGCGACAAGGAACAGGGGGGTGATGATGATGATGAAGAGGGCGACGAGTCCAGCGAGCATGAGTTCCAGAAAGCTACAGAAGCCATGTGCGTTGACGGAGGCGCCTCGTTGCATTCCTCTCACCGCCGACTCAAACAGTGGGCGCGCGAGATTAATGCGGCAGAGCCATCAGTCGATGCCCGGAAACCACTGAAATGGTCCCACACGCCTATCATTTTTGACGCCGAGGATCACCCTGATCGCACAACTGCGGTCGGGTGTTTGCCGTTGTTGGTTTCACCAACTATCCGCAACCTCAAGCTGACAAAAATGTTAGTTGACGGTGGGGCCGGTTTGAACTTGATCTCGCCTGATGTGATCAAGAGATTGCAAATTCCTGACAAAGATCTCGAGGAAACGGGCACGTTCCAAGGGATCAATCCAGGAAGGAGCCAGCCGAAGGGCAAGATCACCCTGCCAGTGACATTTGGTAGTGAGTTAAACTACAGGACAGAGAAGATCGTCTTCGACGTCGCCAAGATCCCATTACCATATAATGGGATTTTTGGTTGCCCGGCGCTGGCCAAGTTCATGGCGGCATCACACTACGCCTATAATACATTGAAGATGCCCGGGCCGATGAGCGTCATCACAATCCACTCCGACAAGAAGGATGCGCTTATCTGCACCGACCAACTCTACCGGGAGGCAGTTGCAGCACCTGCCACCGAAGCTCCCAGAGGGAAGAAGAAGACCAGCAAGGCCTCTAGCACACACTCCGGCAAGTGCACCTCCTCAGAGTGCTGCGCTCCCGTTGAGGATGTGCCAGAGAGCTCCACCGGCAAGAGCAAGAAATCCAAGGCAGCTCCTCTAGGAACTAAGAAGGTGCCCGCCAAGGAGGATGGTACGGGAGGAACTTTCACCATAAGTTCCACCCTCGATGACAAATAGGAAAGCGCGCTCATTACCTTCCTGCGGGCGAATGTCGATGTGTTTGCATGGCAACCATCTGATATCCCCGGTGTTCCCAGGGAGGTAATCGAGCACCACCTTGCTGTCTGTCCTCACGCGCGGCCCGTCAAGCAGAAGGTCAGGAAGCAAGCTTTGGAGCGGCAAGAATTTATACCGAGGAAATCAGGAAGCTAGAAGCGGCAGGTCTAGTTAGAGGAGTCCTTCATCCAACATGGTTGGCCAATCCAGTTGTAGTGCGCAAGGCGAATGGAAAATGGAGGCTATGTATCGACTATACTGATATCAATAAAGCCTGTCCAAAAGATCCTTTTCCCTTACCGCGCATCGACCAGATTGTGGACTCCACTGCTGGCTGCGATTTGCTATCATTTCTTGACGCATATTCAGGCTACCACAGATTTTCATGTCAAAGGAAGACGAAGAGAAAACCGCATTTATCACCCCATGTGGCACGTATAGCTTCATACGTATGCCTTTCGGGTTGAAAAGTGCTGGTTCAACATTTGCAAGAGCGGTCCAGATCGGTTTTGAGCCCCAGCTACATAGAAATATGGAAGCTTACATGGATGACATAGTGGTCAAAACCAAGGACAAGACAACACTCATACAAGATTTAGAAGAGACATTTGCAAATCTGCGCAGAATCAATCTGAAGCTCAATCCTGAGAAGTGTGTGTTCGGCGTTCCATCTGGCAAGCTTCTCGGGTTCTTTGTGTCTCAACGTGGAATCGAAGCAAATCCCGACAAGATCAAAGCAATCGAGCAGATTGAAGCACCGAGACGTGTCAAAGATGTGCGTCGACTTGCCGGCTGCGTTGCTGCTCTGAGCAGGTTCATCTCCAAATCTGCTGAGCGTGCCCTGCCTTTCTTCAAATCTTGAAGAAGGCCGGTCCAATGAAATGGACTCCGGAAGCGGAGGCAGCGTTGCAGGACTTGAAGAAGTACATCTCCTCTCCGCCGACGCTAGTCGCGCCTAAACCGCAACAGCCGTTGCTGCTATATCTAGCGGCAACGAATCAAGTGGTTAGTGCTGTGTTAGTGGCGTAGAGAGAAGTCGACGAAGAAGCAGCGGCAGCGGCAAGCCCATCAAGAGACAAGCTGGGATTATCCCCGGCAGAGTCTGGTACCGACAAGGCAGGGTCTGCGCAGTCGAATGAAGCAGTGCAGAAAAAGAAGATGGTGCAGCGCCCAGTCTATTTTGTGTTGGGGAACGGAGCATGAATTTCAAAAAAATTCCTACGCTCACGCAAGATCTATCCATGGAGATGTATCGCTACGAGAGGGGAGAGTGTGTCTACGTACCCTCGTAGACCGTTAGCGGAAGCGTCTCACAACGCGGTTGATGTAGTCGAACAATCCTTCGAGCTCCACCGATCAAGTACCGAACGTACGGCACCTCCGAGTTCTACACACGTGCAGCTCGGTGACGTTCCTCGCCTTCTTGATCCAGCAAGACGTCGAGGTAGTAGATGAGTTCCGTCAGCACGACGGCGTGGCGACGGTGACGGTGAAGTGATTCCGGTAGGGCTTCGCCTAAGCTCTCCGAAAATATGACCGAGGTGGAAAACGGAGATCGGGGCACCTCACACGGCTATGGGACAATTGTGTACTTTGGGGTGCCCCCTTGCCCCCGTATATAAAGGATGAGAGGGAGGAGGCCGGCCCCCTAGGGGTGCGCCAAGTGTGGGGAGTCCTACTAGGACTCCTTAGTCCTAGTAGGATTCCACCTCCCATACGGAGTAGGAAAGAGGGAAGGGAGAGGGAAAGGAAAGAGGGGGCTGCGCCCCCTCCCCTAGTCCAATTCGGTTTGGGCAAGGGGGGGCGCGAGCCTCCTCACGTGGCCTGCCTCTCCTTTTCCCGTATGGCCCAATAAGGCCCATTACTTCTCCCGGTGAATTCCCGTAACTCCCCAGTACTCCGAAAAATACCCGAATCACTCGGAACCTTTCCGACGTCCGAATATAGCCTTCCAATAGATGAATCTTTACCTCTCGACCATTTCGAGACTCCTCGTCATGTCCGTGATCTCATCTGGGACTCCGAACAAACTTCGGCCACCAATCACATAACTCATATAATACTAAATCGTCATCGAACCTTAAGTGTGCGGACCCTACGGGTTCGGGAATGATGTAGACATGACTGAGACGACTCTCCGGTCAATAACCAACAGCGGAACCTGGATGCTCATATTGGTTCCTACATATTCCACGAAGATCTTTATCGGTGAACCTCATATGTCAACATACGTTGTTCCCTTTGTCTGGCGGTATGTTACTTGCCCGAGATTCGATCGTCGGTATCCAATACCTAGTTCAATCTCGTTACCGGCAAGTCTCTTTACTCGTTCCGTAATAAGTCATCTTGTAACTAACTCTTTAGTCACGGTGCTTGCAAGGCTTCTGTGATGCTGTATTACCGAGAGGGCCCAGAGATACCTCTCCGATAGTCGGAGTGACAAATTCCAATCTCGATCCATGCCAACTCAACAAACACTTTCGGAGATACCTGTAGTGCACCTTTATAATCACCCAGTTACGTTGTGACGTTTGATACACCCAAAGTATTCCTACGGTATCCGGGAGTTGCATGATCTCATGGTCAGAGGAACGTGTATTTGACATAGTGAAAGCAATAGCAATAAACTGAACGATCATATGCTATGCTAACGGTTGGGTCAAGTCCATCACATCATTCTCCTAATGATGTGATCCCATTATCAAATGGCAACTCATGTCCATGGTCAGGAAATCTTGACCATCTTTTGATCAACGAGCTAGTCTAGTAGAGGCTTACTAGGGACACAGTATTTGTTTATCTATTCACACATGTATTTAGTTTCCGGTCAATACAATTCTAGCATGAAAAATAAACTATTATCATGAACGGGGAAATATGATAATAACTAATTTATTATTGCCTCTAGGGCATATTTCCAACAGTCTCCCACTTGCACTAGAGTCAATAATCTAGATTACATCTCCATGTAATTAACACTTAATCAGTTCTAAAGCTGATCATGTTTTGCTTGTGAGAGAGGTTTTAGTCAACGGGTCTGCAATATTCAGATGCGTGTGTTCTTGGCAAATCTCTATGTAGATGCTGCTACCACACTCTGTTTGGAGCTACTCCAAAAAAATTCCCCACTATACTTATCCGGTCTGAGACTCATAGTCTTTCGGATCAGTGTTTAAAGCTTGCATCGACATAACCCCTTACGACGAACTCTTTATCATCTCTATTCCCGAGAAATTCTTCCTTAGTCATCTTAAGGATAATTTGACCGCTGTCCAGTGATCTACTCCTGGATCACTTTGGTACCTCTTTTGCCAGACACATGGCAAGGCACACAGCTTGGCATACTTTATAGAACCTATGGCCGAGGCATAGGGGATAACCTTCATCCATTCTATTTATTTTGCCGTGGTCGAGATTTGAGTCTTACTCAACTTCACACCTTTCACCACAGTCAAGAACTCCTTCTTTGACTGATCCATTTTGAACTTCTTCAAAATCTTGTCAAGGTATATGTTTTCTGAAAGTCATATGAGGCGTCTCAATCTATCTCTATAGATTTTGATGCCTAACATGTAAACAACCTTTACCTAGATCTTCAAGTCTTACTCCACTTCACACCAGCCAAGAACTTATTTCTTTTGACTTGATCCATTTTGAACTTCTTCAAAATCTAATCAAGGTGTGTGAAAATCTTTTATCAGCTGTCTTGATCTATCTCTATAGATCTCGATGCCCAAACCGTGGATAACTCAAAAAACAGGTTTTTATTGAAAAACTCTTTTCAATTAATTCTTTATGCTTTCTAGAAATTCTACATCATTTCCAATCACATATACTTATTAGAAATGTTATAGAGCTCCCACTCACTTTGTTGTAAATACAAGTTTCTCCATAAACTTGCATAAACCCAAACGCTTTGATCACTTCATGAAAGCGAGTATTCCAGCTCCGAGATGCTTGCACCAGTCCATAGATGGATCGCTGGAGCTTGCATACTTTGTTAGCACCTTTAGGATCGACAAAACCTTCCGGTTGTATCATATACAATTCTTCCTTAAGGAATCCATTAAGGAATGCCGTTTTGACGTCCATTTGCCAGATTTCATAATCAGAAAACGCGGCAATTGCTAACATAATTCTGACAGGCTTTAGCATCGCTACGGGTGAGAAAGTCTCATCGTAGTCAACTGCTTGAACTTGTCGATAACCTTTAGCAACAAGTCGAGCTTTATAGACGGTGACATTACCATCCGCGTCCGTCTTCTTCTTAAAGATCCATTTATTTTTAATAGCTCGCCGTTCGGGCAAGTCTACCAAAGTCCACACTTTGTTCTCATACATGGATCTAATCTCGGATTTCATGGCCTCAAGCCATTTGTCGGAATCCGGGCTCGCCATCGCTTCTTCATAGTTCGTAGGTTCACCGTTGTCTAACAACATGACCTCCAAGACAGGATTGCCGTACCAATCTGGTGCGGAGCGTGTCCTGGTTGACCTACGAGGTTCTGTAGCAACTTGATCCGAAGCCTCATGATCATCATCATCAACTTCTTCTCTGGTCTCTGTTGGTGTCACAGAAATTTCTTTCTGTGGCATACTACTATCCAGAGGAGGTACAATTATCTCATCAAGTTCTACTTTCCTCCCACTCACTTCTTTCGAGAGAAACTCCTTCTCTAGAAAGGATCCATTCTTAGCAACGAATACTTTGCCTTCGGATCTATGGTAGAAGGTGTACCCAACGGTCTCCTTTGGGTATCCTATGAAGACGCACTTATCCGCTTTGGGTTCGAGCTTATCTGGCTGAAGCCTTTTGACATAAGCATTGCATCCCCAAACTTTCAGAAATGACATCTTAGGTTTCTTGCAAACCACAGTTCATACGGTGTCATCTCAACGGATTTAGACGGTGCCCTTGTTTAAAGTGAATGCAGCTGTCTCTAATGCATAACCCCAAAATGATAGTGGCAAATCGGTAAGAGACATCATAGAACGCACCATATCCAATAGAGTACGATTACGACGTTCGGACACACCATTACGCTGTGGTGTTCCATGTGGCGTGAGCTGTGAAACAATTCCACATTGTCTTAAGTGATTGCCAAACTCGTAACTCAAATATTCTCCTCCACGATCAGATCGTAAGAACTTTATTTTCTTGTTACGATGGTTCTCTACTTCACTCTGAAATTCTTTGAACTTTTCAAATGTTTCAGATTTATGCTTCATCAAGTAGACATAACCATATCTACTCAAATCATCAGTGAACGTGAGAATATAACGATATCCACCGCGCGCCTCAACACTCATCGGACCGCATAAATCGGTATGTATTATTTCCAATAAGTTGGTTGCTCGCTCCATTGTTCCGGAGAACGGAGTTTTAGTCATCTTGCCAATAAGGCACGGTTCACATGTCTCAAATGATTCATAATCAAGAGATTCCAAAAACCCATCTGCATGGAGTTTCTTCATGTGTTTAACACTGATATGACCTAAGCGGCAGTGCCACAAATATGTGGTACTATCATTATGTTTTGGCATTCGTGTTATGAACATATGTATTACTACGATCAAGATTCTATAAACCTTTCATTTTAAGTGCATGATCATCAATGATATTATCCAAATAGAATAACAATTATTTTCTGAAATTGAATAACCGTCTTGCAATAAACACTATCAGATATAATGTTCATGCTTAACGCAAGCACCAAATAACAATTATTTAGGTTCATCACTAATCCTGAAGGTAGAGAGAGCGTGGCGATGGTGATCACATCAACCTTGGAGACACTTCCAATGCACATCGTCACCTCGTTCTTAGCTAGCCCTCGTTTATTCCGAAGCTCCATGTTTCAAGTTGTAAGCAACTAAACAAGTATCAAATACCCAGGTGCTCCTACGAGTACTAGTAAGGTACATATCAATAACATGTATATCAAATATCTTTGTTGACATTGCCAGTCTTATTATCTGCAAGTTACTTTGGGGAAGTTCCGCTCCCCGTGACATTTCCCTTTGCAATGGGAGCACTAAGTCTCGGGTTTGGTTCAGCCTTGGGTTTCTTCGCGTGAGCGGCAACTGTTTTACCGTTCTTCTTGAAGTTCCCTTTTCTTTCCCTTGCCCTTCTTGAAACTAGTGTTCTTATTAACCATCAACACTTGATGCTCCCTTTTTTTTTATTTCTACATCCGCAGATTGTAGCATCGCGAATAGCTTAAGGATCTTCTATCCCTTGCATGTTTATAGTTCATCACGAAGATCCAGCAGCTTAGTGATAGTGACTAGAGAACTCTATCATTCACCACTTTATTCGGAATTCTAACTCCCACTTGATTCAAGTGTTTGAAGTACTCAGACATTCTGAGTACATGCTCACTAACGGAGCTGTTCTCCTCCATCTTGTAGCTATAGAACTTGTCGAAGGTGTCATCCCTCTCGACCCGGGTGTGAGTCTTGAAAAACAAATTTTCAGCTCTTGGAACATCTCATATGCTCCGTGTTGCTCAAAACATATTTGGAGCTCCGGTTCTAAGCCGTAAAGTATGGCGCACTGAACTATCGAGTAGTCATCTTTTCTTGTCTGCCAGACGTTCATAACGTCCTCAGACGAAGCCGTAGGGGTATTTCACTGAGCGGTGCATTAAGGACATAAGCCTTCTGTGCAGCAGTGAGGACAATCCTCAGATCACGGACCTAGTCCGCATAGTTGCTTCCATCAACTTTCAACTTCGTTTTCTCTAGGAACATAATAAAAACAGGGGAACTACAGCGCGGTCTATGGATCTACAACATAAATTTGCTAAAGTAAGACTATGTTCATGACAATTGAAGTTCAATTAATCAAATTACTTAAGAACTCCCACTTAGATTAACATCCCTCAAGTTGTCTAAGTGTAACATGATCCACATCAACTAAACCACGTCCGATCATCACGTGAGGTGGATTAGTTATCAATGGTGAACATCTTTCATGTTGATCATATCTACTATATGACTCATGTTCGACCTTTCGGTCTCTTGTGTTCCGAGGCCATGTCTGTACATGCTAGGCTCGTCAAGTTTAACCCAAGTATTCTGCGTGTGTAAAACTGGCTTACACCCGTTGTATGCGAACGAAAGAATCCATCACACCCGATCATCACGTGGTGCTTAGAAGCGTCGAACCTTTGCAACGGTGCATACTAGGGGAGAACACTTATCTTGAAATTTAGTGAAGGGATCATCTTATAATGCTACCGTCGTCCTAAGCAAAATAAGATGCATAAAAGGATTAACATCACATGCAATTCAATATATGTGACATGATATGGCCATCATCGTCTTGTGCTTTTGATCTCCATCAGCAAAGCACCGTCATGATCTCCATCGTCACCGGGTTGACACCTTGATCTCCATCGTAGCGTCGTGACACCTTGATCTCCATCGTAGCGTCGTGGTCGTCTCGCCGGCTATTGCTACTACTACTACTGCTAACTAATAGCGGTAAAGTAAAGCAATTACATAGCGTTGGCATTGCATACAATAAAGAGACAACCATAAGGCTCCTGCCGGTTGCCTGATAACTTACAAAACATGATCATCTCATAAAACAACTTATATCACATCATGTCTTGGCCATATCACATCACCAGCATACCCTGCAAAAACAAGTTAGACGTCCTCTACTTTGTTGTTGCAAGTTTTACGTGGCTGCTACGGGTTTGCAAGAACCGTTCTTACCTACGCAAAACCACAACGTGGTGTAGTGATTGCTTTTTGATCTTCTAAAAGAACCCTCTTCATTGAAACCGATTCAACTAAAGTGAGAGAGACAGACACCCGCCAGTCACCTTTATGCAACGAGTGCACGTAGCGGTGAAACCTGTCTCGCGTAAGCGTACGCGTAATGTCGGTCCGGGCCGCTTCATCTCACAATACCGCCGAATCAAGTAACAACTAGTAACGGCAAGCAATATGTATACACCCACGCCCACAACTCACTTGTGTTCTACTCGTGCAAATCACATCTACGCATAGACCTGGCTCGGATGCCACTGTTGGGGAACGGAGCATGAATTTTAAAAAATTTCCTACGCTCACGCAAGATCTATCCATGGAGATGTATCGCTACGAGAGGGGAGAGTATGTCTACGTACCCTCGTAGACCGTTAGCGGAAGCGTCTCACAACGCGGTTGATGTAGTCGAACAATCCTTCGAGCTCCACCGATCAAGTACCGAACGTACGGCACCTCCGAGTTCTACACACGTGCAGCTCGGTGACGTTCCTCGCCTTCTTGATCCAGCAAGACGTCGAGGTAGTAGATGAGTTCCGTCAGCACGACGGCGTGGCGACGGTGACGGTGAAGTGATTCCGGCAGGGCTTCGCCAAAGCTCTCCGAAAATATGACCGAGGTGGAAAACGGAGATCGGGGCACCTCACACGGCTATGGGACAATTGTGTACTTTGGGGTGCCCCCTTGCCCCCGTATATAAAGGATGAGAGGGAGGAGGCCGGCCCCCTAGGGGTGCGCCAAGTGTGGGGAGTCCTACTAGGACTCCTTAGTCCTAGTAGGATTCCACCTCCCATACGGAGTAGGAAAGAGGGAAGGGAGAGGGAAAGGAAAGAGGGGGCTGCGCCCCCTCCCCTAGTCCAATTCGGTTTGGGCAAGGGGGGGCGCGAGCCTCCTCACGTGGCCTGCCTCTCCTTTTCCCGTATGGCCCAATAAGGCCCATTACTTCTCCCGGTGAATTCCCGTAACTCCCCAGTACTCCGAAAAATACCCGAATCACTCGGAACCTTTCCGACGTCCGAATATAGCCTTCCAATAGATGAATCTTTACCTCTCGACCATTTCGAGACTCCTCGTCATGTCCGTGATCTCATCTGGGACTCCAAACAAACTTCGGCCACCAATCACATAACTCATATAATACTAAATCGTCATCGAACCTTAAGTGTGCGGACCCTACGGGTTCGGGAATGATGTAGACATGACTGAGACGACTCTCCGGTCAATAACCAACAGCGGAACCTGGATGCTCATATTGGTTCCTACATATTCCACGAAGATCTTTATCGGTGAACCTCATATGTCAACATACGTTGTTCCCTTTGTCTGGCGGTATGTTACTTGCCCGAGATTCGATCGTCGGTATCCAATACCTAGTTCAATCTCGTTACCGGCAAGTCTCTTTACTCGTTCCGTAATAAGTCATCTTGTAACTAACTCTTTAGTCACGGTGCTTGCAAGGCTTCTGTGATGCTGTATTACCGAGAGGGCCCAGAGATACCTCTCCGATAGTCGGAGTGACAAATTCCAATCTCGATCCATGCCAACTCAACAAACACTTTCGGAGATACCTGTAGTGCACCTTTATAATCACCCAGTTACGTTGTGACGTTTGATACACCCAAAGTATTCCTACGGTATCCGGGAGTTGCATGATCTCATGGTCAGAGGAACGTGTATTTGACATAGTGAAAGCAATAGCAATAAACTGAACGATCATATGCTATGCTAACGGTTGGGTCAAGTCCATCACATCATTCTCCTAATGATGTGATCCCATTATCAAATGGCAACTCATGTCCATGGTCAGGAAATCTTGACCATCTTTTGATCAACGAGCTAGTCTAGTAGAGGCTTACTAGGGACACAGTATTTGTTTATCTATTCACACATGTATTTAGTTTCCGGTCAATACAATTCTAGCATGAAAAATAAACTATTATCATGAACGGGGAAATATGATAATAACTAATTTATTATTGCCTCTAGGGCATATTTCCAACATTTTGTTAGTTCCCTATTACAGGGGGCTAGGTCAAGATATTCTGGTGTGCAGAAGTTGCTCTTCGGCCTCCTTATGGCCTCGAGGAAGCTGCGCCATTATTTCCAGGCACATGAAATCACCGTCGTCACTCGCTTCCCGTTGCAACGGATTTTACGAAATCTAGATGCGACCGGCAGAATTGTGGAGTGGGCATTGGAACTGTCAAGCTTTGGTCTCAAGTTTGAAAGCACTTCGACTATTCAGATCAGAGCCTTGGCGGAGTTCATTGCAGAATGGACACCAATGCTGGACGAAGAAGTTCAAGAGACAACTATCCCCGGTAAGGAAACAAATCGAGAATGGATTATGTACTTTGATGGGGCTTTTTCGCTGCAAGGCGTCGGTGCTGGCGTGCTGCTTGTCGCACCCACCAGAGAACACCTCAAGTATGTAGTTCAGATGCACTTTCCTCGGGAGAGATCAACAAACAACACTGCAGAATACGAAGGACTGCTGGCCGGTCTCAGGATCGCGGCAGACCTTGGAATTAAGAAGCTCATCGTCAGAGGCGACTCACAGCTTGTCGTCAGGCAAGTTAACAAAGATTATCAAAGCCCGTTGATGGAAGCATATGTAGATGAAGTGAGAAAGTTGGAGGAGCGTTTTGACGGTCTGCAAACAGAGCATGTTCCTCAAGCAGAGAACAGCATTGCTGATGACCTGTCAAAGCGTGCTGCCCTCAAGTTACCTGTGGAACCAGGAACTTTTGTGCTCCGCTTAACTCAGCCATCCGTAACACCATCGACGAGGCAAGACAAAAGAAGGAAGTTGGGTTCCGGCCAGTACTTTCCGGCAGAGCTTCTAGAAGCCGCCGGCAAGGAAGTTGCCGGGAACGACACGGTTGCCGGTGAGCAGCAGCCTCGCGCAGAACCTCAGGTTCTTGCCGAAAAAGCAAGCGCTCCCACGGCCGAAGATATGCCTTTAGTCCTTGTTGTCGAGCCACAGGCTCCGGCATGGGCACAGCACGTCGTCCAGTTCCTTCAAACAGGAGAACTCCCTGAAGAACAGGAAGAAGCGGAGAAAGTAGCCCGTCAGTCTAGTATGTACCAGTTCGTGGACAACGTACTATACAGAAAGAGGCCGAACGGTGTGAAATTGAAGTGTATTCCTCGGGAGAATGGACTGGAGCTGTTGGCAGAGATACATGGAGGCATATGTGGCTCTCACATAGGCTCAAGAGCTCTTGTCGGCAAGGCATTCCGGCAAGGTTTCTTCTGGCCCACTGCTCTCCAGGATGCAACTGCACTAGTAACCAAGTGTGAAGCGTGCCAGTTCCATTCAAAGCAATTGCATCAACCAGCTCAAGCTCTTCAGACAATCCCTCTTTCCTGGCCATTTTTGGTCTAGGGGCTCGACATATTGGGCCCCTTTCCCCGCGCTGCCGGGGGCTTCGAGTACTTGTACGTTGCTATCGACAAGTTCACGAAGTGGCCGGAAGTGGAAGCAGTGAGAAAGGTGACAGCACAGTCAGCCATCAAGTTCTTCAAGAGAATAGTGTGCCGTTTTGGTGTGCCAAACAGGATCATCACCGACAATGGCACGCAGTTCACGAGCCGCCCCTTCATGTAGTACGTCCAAGACCTTGGCGGCAGAATCTGTTTTGCTTCTGTTGCTCACCCAAGAAGCAACGGCCAAGCGGAGAGGGCAAATGCTGAAGTGTTGCGAGGTCTCAGAACAAGAACTTTCGACAAGCTGCACAAGTGCGGAAGACGCTGGATTGATGAGCTGTCGGCGGTTCTTTGGTCAATCAGAACGACACCAAATCGAGCCACTGGCCAGACACCCTTCTCCCTGGTCTATGGGGCAGAAGCAGTTCTCCCCATGGAACTCATATACGGGTCACCTCGAGTGCTCGCTTATGATGAGTTTGAGCAAGAGCAGCTGCGCCAAGATGACGCCACGCTCCTTGAGGAAGATCGTCTTCGGGCTGCTGTGCGAGCTGCACGCTACCAGCAAGCCTTGCGCCGCTATCATAGCCGCAAGATTCATGCCCGAAGCCTTGAGGAAGGCGACCTTGTTCTTCGGCGCGTTCAGTCGGCCAAGAATTCCAACAAGTTGACGCCGAAGTGGGAAGGCCCTTATCGGGTAGTACGAGTCACCAGGCCTGGCGCAGTCCGCCTGGAGACCGAAGATGGCGTTCCAGTGAGCAATTCCTGGAATATCGAACACCTTCGTAAGTTCTACCCATAAGGCGCGGTTGCCGGGTCCCCCGGCAACCACCTTTTGTACAAGTCTTGCCGGCAAGGCATATGATCCTTTGTACAAAGCCAGGCGTAGACCCTGTGCATAGTTGAATAAATTTAAGCGTTTTACAATTCTTGTCGATTTTCATGTCATTCTATATGCGTGCATGTCTGAGATATTGTATTACGCCTGCTTCCGGTAAGCACTAATGAATCGCCAAGGTTCCATATCTCTATTTTCTCTTCTTTATTTTTCTCAAGGGACAGAAGGGTTCCTCGCGTGCAAGTTTGCCGGGGGGGAATGATGGTATGGATACCGACAGGCGACGTTCAAGTTGACTTTTCGCAATGAGGAGTACAGCAACGAAAAGCTAAGTTGCAAAACTTCTAAGCAAATTTTTGTTGTAAAGTTATTTTCCTTGAACGATTTCGGCTTTTGTATGGAAAACCTGCACGCGAAGGAACCTTGTCGTGATTGGTTGCGCCCTTACTCTGTTTCGAGTCCGCTCAACAGTCTAAGTGGCTGCACCAAAAACGTCAAGGTATCTTGTCGGTAGCGACACCCCCAGCAGGCTGCTAAGGATCCGTTCCTCAAAGCGCTCGCGGCAAGGGTGCGCGCACCGACAAGATCCAAATAAGCGTAGGGCAAAGACCATACAGAAAGAAATCAGACGAGGGAAATAGCATATATTCATCCAAAACATAGCAAGTTATATTACATTGATAGTCGCCGCAATTCTAACTTAAGATAAAATTGTCTTTGGCATGGAATGGTGGCGACAAAATGAAGCGAAACGGCTAGTCCCTACGCTGGCCTTCGATCCGCTTGACGTGGCTCACTCTATCAACGATGGGCGCGACAAGCTCTTCGAGCGCCTTGAGATCTGCATCCTCTGGCAAGCTAGCAAGAACGTTAGTGAGGTTGATGCCAGGATTCTTGTGCACTACTTTGATGAGCACCTTGCGAAGGACGGCCCGGCAGAACTTGCGGGATTCGTTGGCTAGATGGGTTGCTCGGTTAGCCTGGAGCAGCTTGAGGGCGTCAACGATGCCCTCGAAGAACATGGTCAGCTTGGCGCTCGAAGACACCCTCTCGTCAGAAGAGTAGCCAAAGTTATCCAAGCCCATGGTGGACAGTTCCGCGGCAAGCCTTTCCGCCACGTCGACAAGGCGCTCAGTCCAGATCGTCACACCTTTCTCGAAGTCGTTATAGGTGGCGGCAGCGCTGTTTTGCAGACTCTTCTCAGCCTGGAGATCTTTGACCAATGCCCTCTCGCGAGCTTTGCTGTTCTCAAGGGACTCCTCCAGCGTTGCCAGCTTCAGTGTCAGATCAGCAATAGATTCATTGGCTGCGGTGAGCTCCTTGGTCTTGTCGGACATAGCGGCTTGCATTTCCACCAGGCTGAAGAGAGTCTTCTCTCTGTCGGCTTTGAGCGTTGAGATCTCCCTACCGTGGTCCTCAAGATCCGCCTCCAGCCTCTTCACCTTATCGCCCAGCTCGTTCTTGGCGGCCTCTGCAGCTTCGGCGGCATCGATGGCTTCCTTTAGCTTGCCGGCGTGGTCTATGGACAGAGCATCGAGTGTTTTCTTGTGCCTCTGCTCCAGCTCCTGCGTTCGCCGCGCGACAAGCTTGTCGATCTCTTCATCCTTGCTGCGGAGCTTGGTGGCGAGCGCCTCCTCGCGAGCGGCAAGATCTTCTTCATGAGCATCGAGCCCGACGCGACGTTCCGTTAAGCGAGCCTCTTCTGCAGCAGCCCGCTCTGCAGCCTCCTCCTGTGCCTTCTCAGCGTCGGACTGCTTCATGAGGAGCTCGTTCCAGCTCTGATTCAGCTGCTCCCGGCCAGCCATCAGCTCTTGGAAGGCCTCGGCGTACCAGACTTGCGTCTCCTCGACGCGCTTCTGAAAATCTGCCTCCGCTGCTTCAACAACTGCCGCCCTAGAGTCCAACTTCTCCTTTCGGGCACGGTGCAGTGCCTGGAGTTTTTGGAAGTTATTGCTCATGGCTTGGAGGAGCTGTTCTTCGCTGGATCTGCTGCTACTAGCGCATGGCTCGTCACCGACTTTCAGTCCAGCGGTGGCAATGACGTCTTCATCAAAAGTTTCTCCTTCGATTGGCACCCCAGTGCTTGCCGTCCCTGGTATGCTGACGAACAGGTTGTCGCCAACCTTAAGGTAACTGCTTGACGGGGGACGTCGGATGTTGACGGTTGATCCTCGACAACCGCCTCCTCGGCAGCTGGAGGCTCCGCGACCGGTGTAGCGCCAGACGCTCCTATGGCAGGGATGCCGTCAGTGTGGTCGCTGGTCTCCTTGCCGGCCCCCTCAGTAGAGTCCTTGGTGTTTTCTTCCTGTGCGGCCTTGGCGGCCTCGTCAGCTGCGACCCTGTCGGCCTCGGCGGCAGCATCCCTGGCGGTCTCTTCGATGATAGAATCAACGTCCATTTGTTCCGTCAAGGGGAGATCTGAAAACCAAGAAGGGAAACAAGATGAGACTGAGGTTGAAGTTTAAGAAAACAAAAAACAGAGAAAGAATGACAAGTACACCACGGCAAACGGTTTACCTGTGTCGAGCTGTTGAGAGGTGGCTTCTCCTTTCCCGGCGACATTGGTTGCCGAAGTAGGATTGCCAGCGCCTGTGCTTGCCGGCTCCTCTTCAACACGGATGGACTCGCCAGTGGAATCCCTCGCCGAAGGTTCATCTCTGGGCGGCGTGGTTGACGGAGGCGGCGCGTCGGGGACGGCCTCCAATGGCTCTCCTTGTTGCCATTCTTCTCCTGCACGCCCGGTGATGTCAATAGCAAAGACGATTTCCCCAACGCTCGCCAGCGGAAAATGAGTAATGGACTCATGCTGGGGGCTGGGTTGGAGACTGCGTTGAGGGCTCGGCTCCGGGCTGATAATGATGGTCTCTGGCGCACCAATGGTGCTCACCGAAGGCTCGTCACCCGTGGAAGTCTTCGCCTTCTTCGCCATCCTTTGCGCCAAGGTTTCCGTATCTCTGCGGGGACAGGCCAAAGCAAAACAAATGGGTTAAGCAGAACCAGGAATTCAAAAGATGAAGGATACGGCGAGGGCCCTTACTCTTCTCTATCCGGACTAAAAGAGGAGATGTCGAAGTCGACCTCCGCTTCGGTGTCCGGGCAAGGAGGTGGAGAAGGGGTCCTGGGACGCTTGGCTGCGGCAGAAGCAGTAGGTTGATGTGACCCTGCTGCTCCAGCCGCTGGTGCCGTCGTATGGGATGCCCCCGCCGCACCAGTTGTTGCCGCGGTCGAGCGTGTCATACGTCGCACGGGTGGCTATTGGGCCTCTTGCCGCTGCGCAGCCTTGCCGGCCGCCTCCTTGCTGGGAACCTCATCTCTTGAGGGAGGCTGATGTGCTGGGACGCCAGAGACGGCTTTCCGAAGAACACGTTTCTTCTTCTCCGGAACTGGGGGCTCCTCGTGCAGCTGCTCCTTGGCTGTGTCTTCGACAGTAGAGCCCCCGGCAATCGTGCCACTCTGTACCCCGGCAACTTCACCTTGCTCGGCAAGGATCTCCTCCGACATCATTCCTTCTTCGCTGGCTTCCTCTTCCGCGAAGACGAAGTTGCCGGCCTCCGCGGCTAGGTTCGCTTCTTCCGCCCTGCTGGCGATGTACGCCACTTCTTCATCAGTGGTGGGGCGGATGAGGATTGACTCTTCCCGGACGGCTCTCTCCGACAAATTGTCAAAGAACTCATGCACCCGCTCTTTAGGTCACTCGACCCAAGTTCCGTCAAGGCCGTGAGCGTTAAACGCCGGCATCATGGCGATGATTGGGCTCAGAGCAGAGTTGTTGCACAAGGGAATTACGCCAGCCGGCAACTTGTATTTCCCGTCAGGCCTGAATAGCTTGTGGCAGAGAGCTGTGTGCTGGAAGACTGTCAGGTTGTTGTTCAGACCAGGGCGCAGCCTCATGATGTCTGCCGCATTCTTGAAGTCCCAAGCTGGTCTCCCTTTGTTATGCAGAGGGGCGATGCGGCGACGGAGAAAATCGGCGCCAACCATTTCTATTGTGAGCCCGGCAACCTTGAGACGGTGGATCCTGGTAATTGCGATTGCGAGCTTCTCATCCTGAGGATCGAGGCCGCTCCAGTCCTTGCCGCGAACCACCTTCGTCTGCCGGAGCGACCAAAATGGCTGGGGATCTTTCTCCCTAACCCAGCACCACTCGGCCCGCCATTCCTCCCACTTCTTACGGTAGAGACCGTCTGGGTATATATCCTTATTCCATGCCCTTGGAATCCAAGTGATAGAACCAGAAAGGGCATCTCCTGTTTCGATACGGGGGGTGAAGTAGTGGCGAAAGAGAGCTGTGCTGGGAACTACTCCGGCGAAATTTTCACAGAGATGAGCAAAGACTGACATGCATGTCACGGCATTCGGCGTGAAATCCAAGAGGCGAAAGTCGTATGTGTACATGATGTCGATGAAGAAATCAGAAAATGGAGGGCAGAGCCCGCAGTAAAAGTAAGCGGCGAAGAAAGGGAATTTATCTGGGCCGCCCTCGGCGGAAGATGGGAGTACGCGAGTTGCAGGGTGAGCCTTCGTCTTCTTCCCCCACATACACA
Source organism: Elymus sibiricus (assembly GCA_039707655.1). Lineage (NCBI taxonomy): Eukaryota > Viridiplantae > Streptophyta > Magnoliopsida > Poales > Poaceae > Elymus > Elymus sibiricus. The sequence continues at coordinate 205,459,004 of CM077666.1, read as the reverse complement.
GGTACCGCTCAATCAGGGCGTGCCTGTCGAGCGTCGGGGCGAAGACGACGTGTTTCTTCCGCATCTCCACCAAATCGGCCTTGTCCGCCTCTGCATCCGAGTCGACGGCTTTCGCCGCTTTGACCTTGCTTGCTTTGGGCGGCATGGCGACTGTGGAAGCAGAGGCCGAGACTGATGAGAGCGTGGGGGTGGCGGATGAATGGGATAGGCTCTGTTCCGAGCTCGAGGAAGAAGGCAATGGCGGTTTCCAGATTGGAAAAGATGAGAGGTAAATGAGCAGCGCCTCTGCGGATTCCTTTTTATGGGGAAGGAGCGGAGGCTACCTCTTTACTAACCGATGTGAAAGCATTTTTTACAAACGCACTACTGCGGCCGTTCTGCGCACGTATCCCACGTCCCGCATTTAATGCGCGTCGTGGGGGCGCAGTAAATAAGATGATTATTACAGTTAACTCCTGCCACGCGTGCCCGTGCACTGTTTGGGCCTAGCCCAACAATGCCTCGCACCCGTGTATGGCCTAGGCCCGGGGGCTCCTGTCGGTGTACTAAAGTTTGGGTCTTTTAGTACCCCATACTTGTGCACGGACAGTTGAAGCCATACCAGTGGCAAGGCTTGCCGGGGGACAGCTGGAAACGAATCCAAAGATATCAAGAAGGCATTCAAGCCGATGACCAAGAGATAGAAGACCAAAGGCTGGACTCCCGGCAAGATACTTGCCGGGAGGACTCGCGAAGGCCCGGCAAGGCTTCGCACCCGGCATGATCTCGCACCCGGCAAGATTCCACCGTACTGCCACCGCTCCAGCGCAGCGACCAGTCCGTCATTTAGGGCTTGTCCTCCTGGTTGCGTGTCATGGCGCTGACCACGGATGGGGTTAAGCGGTGCTGATGGGACGGGTCCTTTTTCCGTCCCCAAGAAAGTTAGGGACACCTATGGGAGGCATTTAATGCGTTTGTCCTAATCCGTCAGTGGTAAGCATGTAACACTGTAGCAACTTTACACCTCTTGTACTCCCGTCTGCCACTGTTGGTGACCCCTTTGGATGTATAAAAGGAGGCCCAAGGCGGAGCTACAGGGGGAGGAGGACCTTCTGGCCCATTCTGCATGCGTAGCTACTTCTTGAACGTACTGTTCATCGCAAGCGCTCCGTGTACTTGAGCTTAAGAACATCCACAATAAACAACAGCAGGAGTAGGGTTTTACGCTTCTCAGCGGCCCGAACCTGGGTAAAGATCTCCGCGTTGATCGTTGGTTCCGCTCTTTGTGCAAATCTTTTCCCCTTGCCGAACCGTAAAGGGATCCACGCGATCCCATAGGTGTCGTACGCCGACAGTCTAGATAAACGTCTAGATTATCATGATGCACTTACTTTTGTTGTTTAACAACTTTAAATGGTGTTTAGGGCAGAATAGTACCAAATTCAAAAATTGCATGTGGGGACTTCCCAAAATTGTTGTTTGTTGTTTCCAGCCTCTTTTAAATTGCCTAGATAGGTAGATTAACTATGCTTCACCTCTTGACATGTTTAACAACATTTAATCTTATTGAGTACATAAATGGGGGTGAATTAAGTAATTGATTGTGGAGTTTTGTCAATATGCAACTTGTTGCATATTGAGCTTCACTTAATGTGTAGTAGTTGTTTGTTACATCTTGGCCATGCCATGCATCTTTAAACTTGACATGCATCATACTTGGTTGTGCATTATGCCATGATTATGTTTGTGTATTTTCGATGTTGTTTGCTTCTTTCCGGTTGTGCTTCTTCTTGATAGTTCCGGTTTCGTATCGATTGTGAGGATTCGCTCGACTACGCTTGTTCGTCTTCTTCATGGACTCGATCTTCTTCCGAGCGGGATTCCAGGCAAGATGATCATGACCTTGGATATCTCTACTATCTTTGCTTGCTAGTTGTCTCGATGCTATCGCTATGTCGCGCTTCCTACCACATATATGTCAGCCTCCCATATGCCATGATACAGCCTCTAACCACCCTTACCCAGCAAACCGTTGTTTGGCTATGTTACCGCTTTGCTCAACCCTTTCTTATATTGTTGCTAGTTGCAAGTGCAGTTGCAGGTTGTTCCATGTTGGGACATGGATATCATGGGATATCACAATATCTCTTATTTAATTAATGCATCTATATACTTGGTTTTGGGTGGAAGGCTCGGCCTTTTGCCTGATGTTTTGTTCCACTCATGCCGGCCTAGTTTCCGTAATACTGGTGTTATGATCCTTGATTAGCGTTCCTAAAATGCTCAGGGGTATGGGACCCTCTTGACAGTTCGCTTTGAATAACCACTTCCAGCAAGGCCCAACTTTGGTTTTAACATTTGCCAACATAATAATACTGAATTAAATAATTAATTTGCAAAGGGAGTTAGCGCTACCCGAGGATTCTTAATTCAACATAATACAGGGGGGCCAATGCTGATGGTGATGGTCCAAACTGGGCGATGTCCGGCGCCCCCTGGGCAACCAGGGTCTCAGCTAACCCGACGTCTGGCCCATCCGGTGTGCCCTGAGAACGAGATACGTGCGACTCCTATCAGGATTGTTGGTATACCGGGAGGTCTTGCTGGACTTGCGTTACCATTGTCGAAATGTCTTGTGCAACGGGATTCCGAGGATACTTCGGGCTGACTCGAGGTTGATCGGGTTTTCTTGAGGTTGAGGTCTTCCACCGCAGCTTGTGTTGGTTTGTGATGGACCAGGTTGGAACACCCCTACAGGGTTAAATCTTACGCGAAGCCGTGCCCGCGGTTATGTGGCGACTTGGATATTTATAACCTCCGGTTGTAGAGAACTTGACACTAATTCTAATTAAAATACACCAACTGCGTGCGTAACCGTGATCGTCTCTTTTCGAGGGAGTTCGGGAAGAGAACACAGTGGGGTTATGTTTGAACCGTAAGTAGGTGTTCAGGATCACTTCTTGATCATTACTAGATTGCAACCGTTATGCGTAGTTTACTCTTCTTATTCTTGTACTCGTAAGTTAGCCACCATACATTGCTTAGTGCTTGCTGCAGCCTCACCATTTAACCATTCCATACCCATTAAGCTTTGCTAGTCTTGATACCCATGGTTATGGGATTGCTGAGTCCTTGTGGCTCACAGTTTACTACAATAACAGGTGCAGGTACAGGTAATGTGATGATTTGACGTGAGAGCGATGCTTGTTCTTTTGGAGTTCTTCTTCTGCTTCTTCTTCTTCATCGATCATAGGATGGGTTCCCGGTTGGCAGCCTGGGACTAGCAGGGTGGACGTCGTTCTTCTTTTTCGTTTGATTTCATCCGTAGTCGGATCCTGCTCTTCTGTATGATGTTTGCTATGTATTGATGTATTCAAGTATTCATGTTGTAGCTTGTGGCGAGTGTAAGCCTTTATCTGGTATTCTCATCTATTCAGTACATGGTATGTTGTAATGATATCCACCTTGCGAAGCGTCTTCGATATGCGCTTCTATCCTTAGTGGAGCTTCCGAGTTCCCTGAGGATAGGACCGCATATTGGGCGTGACAACATAGTAGTTGATGCTCTGTCCAGGAAAAATGCTTGTATGGCCATCTCTATGGCAACACCAGAGTGGATTTCTGAAGTGGAAAAATCTTACAGTCAGGACCCTTATTGTCAGAAATTACTGGAACAGTTACTTCTGTCACCAACTCATACTGCGAATCACAATTCCTTACATGATGGTATCATCAGACATAAAGGAAAATTTTATGTGGGAAAGGATTTAACACTGAGAAGCAGATTAATGCAAGCTCTCCATTCTTCTGTTGTTGGTGGACACTCTAGCCAAAAAGCTTCATATTAGAGACTAAAGAAAGTTTTCTACTGGCCAGGTATGAAGAAGGATATGGACACTTTCATTCAGTTATGTCCTGTTTGTTAGAAGAACAAAGGAGAGCACTACCCTTATCCTGGATTTTTAGACCCCCTGCACATACCTGATATGGTCTGGACCCATGTCAGCATGGATTTTGTTGAGGGCCTTCCTAAATCCAGTGGTTATGAAATCATATTTGTTGTAGCGGATAGACTGTCCAAGTTTGCCCACTTCATACCTCTTGCTCACCCCTATACAGTGCAATCTATAGCTACAACATTCATTGACAATGTTCTGAAACTGCATGGCCCTCCACTGGCAATAGTATCTGACAGAGATAAAATCTTTACCAGCAAACTTTGGCAAGATATCTTTTCAACTATGGGCACTGAACTCAGATATAGTTCTGCATATCACCCACAATCAGATGGCCAGACAGAGAGAGTTAATCAATGCATTGAAAGCTATCTGAGACGTTTATCTTCTATTGAACCTAAGAAATGGGCTCAACACCTTTCCATGGCAGAGTATTGGTACAATACATCTCTCTCCAGAAAACCCCCTTTGAGGCTATGTATGGCTACCCACCTCCTGATCTCCCTCTCCCGTTCAATTCCTCAAGCACTAACAGTGAAGCTACAGAGTTCTTTCAAGACAGGAACAATATGTGGCAACATCTCAAGGTGATTTGGCTACTGCACAAGCTCGCATGAAGAAATATGCAAATTTAAAGAGAACTGAAATAGTGCTTCAGGAGGGCGATATGGTCTACCTCAAGATGCAACCCTATCGGCTCAATGCCTTTCGTCTTCGCACTCACATCAAATTACAGAGCAAGTACTATGGCCCATTCCGTGTTCTTAGCTGGCAATGTGGCTTACAAGTTGTTGCTCCCTGACAATGTGGGCATCCACCCAGTCTTCCATGTCAGTCAACTTAAGAAGCCTCTGGGCCCCACAGCAGTTCCCTGCACTGATCTTCCACTCACTGGTCCCGATGGCAAAGTTCGAACTGAACCTGTGTTAGTGTTGGAAACAAGACAGATTCCATGCAATAACCTGCCAGTGGTTCAGTGGCTCGTCCAATGGGAGAATCTACCGCGTGAAGACGCCTCGTGGGAAGACGCTGATTTTATCAAGAAAACATTCCCAGCTTTCTTCAAGAGCACGGTGCAAGGTTGGTTCAACAGAGGAGCTCCTTGAGGACAAGTTCGCTTTCAGGAGGGGGTATTGTCAGGACTGCACATCTTCAGTCCAAGGTGTCGACTTCTTCAGTTAACGGACGGCCCAGATCGTCGAAGGACTCAAGATCCGATGGCTCGCGAGGCTCGCCATCGTCCAACCATTATTTACCGCCACTGTAGCGTTTCACTTGTCGTAACTATTTAGTCCAAGGTGTCGACTTTTTAGTCCAAGGTGTCGACTTCTTCAGTTAACGGACGGCCCAGATCGTCGAATGACTCAAGATCCGATGGCTCGCCATCGTCCAACCATTATTTACCGCCAAATCGTCGAAGGACTCAAGATCCGATGGCTCGCCATCGTCCAACCATTATGTACCGCCACTGTAGCATTTCACCTGTCGTAACTATTTATACTATTTATTTTCACTTGTCGCTGAGCTATATAAGCCAGCCACCCCCGTCTGTATCGTTAAGCTTTTCCTGATGAATTCTATCAACAACACTTTACAGCAATATAGCATATTCTAGTTTGATACCCACAGCTGTTCCATCTCGTTACGAACCCTAGTTTTCCTTCCCAATTCCGATCCAGATCTCATCAGGGCATGACAGGTTGATCTAAGAAAAGAAGACAAATACACCAAATGCAGGAATCAAACAGAGCCATTTAGAGAAGACGAAGCCTGTTGTTTAACGTCGACATGATCTTGCAAGACTTTTACATAGATAACTCTTGAACATGGATAGCCTGTAACGAAAAGGGTATGAACAAGAATCGCTTTCGAATGCTCCACTCACGACCGATGCACGTTGCCCCTTTTATTTGTGCAAGGGGCGCCAACACCTAGCCACCTACCCCTCCTGAAACGCACCCATATTTTGTTTATTACAATCGCAGACTAAAGACTACCACGAGTGTGACATCTACTAGTAACTGTTAACTCTTAAAGTCCAGGAATTGATTCAAGGGTGTACGTCTCTGACGTAGGCAGGCCATTCTCCGGGGTAGGATGCGTTTTTGACTGCTCCAACACGTTCAGCCTCTGAAGGTAGGAGTAGGAGGCGTTGCGATTCGGAGGCGGGCTTGGGTTGGTTATCTTGCTCGCCAGGAAACGCCGGATCAGGCCTCTAAGGAATGGAGCCATGGTGTCTGGCTCGTACTCCAGAAAGTACATGATCCCTCCCATGCACATGCAGAAAAGACCCACCTGAAATTTTCCCAATGTTACCAGTACTTTCAAAGAATCTGTTAAGCATGGAACAGAGAGAAATGCAATGAAAATACAGGGGGAAAAGTTGGTACTCGTATTTCAAGTATAGACAGCAGATACTAAATCGCTGTCAACTGAAGATTACGCACTGCAACCCAGAGTAATTCTAGCAGATTTTTTCTCATTTATCTGTGGGTTTACATTCTTTTAAAAAATAAAACAAAATGAAAGGGACTTTCAACTGTTTGTGGTTACTGTGGCTGTTTGGTTTCAAACCTTCAGAGCCATGTGCTACCAGACTTTAGCAACCTTGACCAGATTTACCAACCATTTCGTGCAGTTTATGCTCATTTTTTGTAGCCAAACCCTGATAGCCAGTAAGGCCACCTGGATGATAGTGACCCCAAAAATATGTTTTGGTTTTCATGTGCTACATATGGACACAAACCAAAATACCAAACAGCTAGTTTCTTCTCCAGGCACTACGCAAAACTTACCGTGTCAGACTGCCAACATGATACCCTCTTGCAGTTGCCATTATTGTTGGAACTAATCCAGGATCTAGAAGTCAAGCCCCGATCACTACTATCATTTAATAACCTAGCTAAAGTTATAATACTGATTCTTCAAAGGACATCTTTCACAACAATTTGCATCTTAGCAAACTGCACTATAATATCTCCCAACACGACCTCTAGCTAGGTTAAAGGATCCCTTGCGTTGATCATGGCAAAAAGCACACTGCTATCACCATAAAACGCCCTATTTCTTGGATAAAAGATAACTTTAGTTGACATTGTCTCTCACTCGGGTCACATTAATTAAATACCAACTAAAGGACATAGTGCAAGCAAACTAGCTTCTCTTCAAGAGCTAATGCCAAAGGAAAAAATATTGGCTACAGAGAAGCTTACCTCAGCATTTTTTATATTTGGGAGAAGGTGGCGGTTGATCAATATATACCATAGAGATTCTCCAGCACGGGGAAGTACATAGAGAGCTAACTCCGCTCTTCTTGCTTTATTCTCCAGGAGAATCGAAAGACCAGACAGTAACCCACCAAACCAATACACAAGTTTGTGATCTTTGCTTGCAACTTTACGGTGCAAACAGATGGCAGACTACCAATGATGCCAGAAAGGTATTACAATCATCAAAGAGTTATGTGGAAAGGAACATGCTAGTTACTGATAATTACCTGGAAGAGAGTGACAAACGCAGACAAAAAAGTGGTAGAGCGAACTGCACCCACAAGAGCACGCCAGCAAGTTGCAGCTGGGGATTCCAAAAACTATTTGATAAAGCAATTTTATGTATTAGATAATCGACATTGGAGATGGGTATGAATGAACAGATATGCAAAATAATAACAAATAATAAGAGGCTACATTATTAAGCCAATCCAATTGGCTGTTTAGGACACAGGGGCCAATATTCTATTTCACTGGTAGAATACAACTCAAAGAATGAACCAAGCACATTTGCAATTAGAAAAGGTTAAAGAGGTACAAATATGGTGGACAATACAATTTGAAGGTACTTGTAAGATTAGTTTTTCTTTGAAGCATCAAATTTTCTTGGAAACAAGCATACCACACACATGTGAATGCAATCACGTGCCAAGTTCCAGTTTTACAGCAGTCTTCGACTATATAGAGGAAATATAGTTGGCGACAAGTTACCTTTTGAAGACGTAGAACAACAAAGGGGACAAATGTCAATGAGAAATACAGAGGGAACGTTTTCTTGAATGTTGATGAAGTGACAGTAACATTATGAGCCAAGCACGATGCTCTGTCAGGATGAATCACAGAACATGGAATAATTGATGGACTTCTTGTTAAATTTATCAAATTTGAATTCTTCTTGTTTGCGAAATAGGCTGAGAGGCCAATGAGATCCACATGGCCACCTCTGCAGCTATCTCTGACAGCCTTGTAAACAGGTTCTGCAACTGGTCCTGTCTTTTGGATGAAGTCTCGGTACGATTTTGGTAAGCTTTCAGGCCTCATTACAAAAGCATACATAATCTGCAATGATAAATCAAGTGATTACACAAGCTTTTCCCTCCATAACAAAATCCTCATTAGATTAAAGCAAGTCAGCCATTTTCATTTAGTTACCTGGGCAGATGCGACAGAAAAAAGTAATGCATCTCCATGTCTCCAATGGCTACCCCAGAAGTGGAATCTATTTTTAGATTTTGCAGAGTTATATGCACACTGAAAGGATCAAGCAGTACAACATGAGGACGATATACTTTACACGCAAGTTCGCTACAAAATTACTCCAGTTGTTGCTTACCTGAGCAAGCCTTGCTAGAAGATATAGAGAAAGGGTGCGTCTCCTACTCGAATCATCTAGTGCTAGTATCGCCAAGCCTGCCACGGAACCTGATAATATTCTGCTCCATCATGCCCTTCAGTTGAGTCATGAATATGATTTGACAAAAATCTTATAACAGAAAGTATCCTATTTTGAACCTCTTCAGGGACATTCCCAGGTCCAAGCACTGATTAAGTGATTAGCGTACACTTATTTTGAACATGTGTCCTAACCAATCAAATAAGAGGAATGTAAACAACGGGCATAAGTCTCCAGTTGCTTACGCATTGAATGGTGTTTCCTTTTTGCGAAATCTCCTAAGGAAACATCGCAGTGCATGATATGATCCAGTGAATCCTCCAAAAAGTAACCCTACCCGGCAAGCTTCCTCCCTTACTATTAGATCTTTCTCTGAAACCAGTTGCTGTAGATAAATAGAAGATTTGAACGAGAACAAATATTGTTTGTACAATCTACATTTCTATGTTGCACTCATTGATCAAAACAGAGAGAGGTAAAAAAAAAGGAGATGAAAACTAATGAATCGGTGAGAAGGTCAGCACAAGAGCAATAAAACATAGCTGGGTCGTGAGTGTGGGCAACACAAGAGGAAGCAGACCAATTCAATGCATAGCAGGACATATTCTGTAAGGACATCAGTTAAAGCAATCAGCCTGAGTAGCAGCATGTACTGTACTTATTATCCCCGCTACAGACACAACAGCTGGACAGACTATTTTACTCGTACACAACAAATAGTAGAGTCAACTCACAGCCCCTTATTCGAGCAAGTAATAATCATAGAGATGGTGATAGCACATGGCTGTAACATATCCACATACATTATAGCAACGAATTCGGACTAAACCCGATATATACTGTAGATTAGATATGAAGAAGTAGAACAAATCACAGAAGAAGAAAGAGTTGGTAAGGTTTTTTGGGACCTTGAGATCGAGGAGCGAGGCGTAGGATCTGCGGCGCGCGAGCTTGAAGGCGCGGAGGAGGATCCCAATGCCGACACGGACGCCGTAGGAGAGCAGGAAGGTCTGGCACAGGTTCCCCGCCGCATGCGCCGCGCACGACTCCCCCTGGTGCACGCAGCACCCCCACCCACCCCCTTTGGCGGCCTTCTCATCCCGGCCGTGGCTCTGGTGGAGCTCCTGGATGGCCTCGCGCAGCCGCTCCTCCGCCTCCCGCAGGCGCCTCGCCGCCGCCTCGGACACCTGCGGCTGCGGTGGAGACGCGGCGGGCGGGGGAGGAGGAGGAGGAGGAGGGCGCGGGCCGAGTGTGGGCTCCGCGCCGGCGGAGAGGTCGAACGAGGGCGTCGAGAGGAAGGGCATGGGGCCGTGGACCCGGGTTCCGGCGGGTGCGTTCCGCTTGGCTTCTGGGGCTCGTCAGCCTGCTAGCGTGTCTCGCTCTCGCTGGGGTTGAAGAATTGATGGGTAGCAGTTCCGTAAGGAAAGGGTGGGTAAACGGGTATGGTGCGTCGTGCGGGTTACGGACGGCGGTGGGCACCGGACGTCACGCCAACGGCCGATGGGGTACACGCACGTACTCCTACCGGCGATGGAGACTGGGACAGACAGCTCGGAACTGGATTGTTCGGATTTAATTGACACAAGTTCACACATCATACCAATTTTTTTTGGAAAAGACCGGTGCTAGGCGCCGGCGCGCCAGCCGAAACTTTCGGCCGGTCTGCTTAGATTCAACAGCCCGCAGTCGTCCGATCTTTTTTCCCCTAACCGTCGCACACACACCAGCGCCTCCCCCGCACAGAACGCTCGCCATCGCTGGACTCCCCCACCCTCGCACGCGAGGTCGCTAGTGCGTGCCCCCCATCTGATGCCGCTCCCCTTGGACGGGCAGCCGTTGGTGGCCACCGCCGGTCGTCGGGCGACCACATCGGCGGTTCCAAATCATCGCAACATTTGTTGCCATTGCTTCCAGCAAAATAAAATCATGGTTCCAGCAAAACACAAAAAATGGCATGGCGCAAGAACAATGAAAAGATTCCAGCAAAACAAAAAACCATGCTTCCAACAAAAAACGAAAATGTTTCCAGCAAAAACACTTGCCATTTCCAGCAAAATCATGAATCGTCGTCATCGAGTCGTAGCAAAATAAATCGCTGCTTCCAGCAAAAAAAATTTGCTGGTTCCAGCAATGGTGGATCGTCGCCGCGGCCGTCGCAACACGGCTGTCGCCGGCTCCAGCTTCCGCCGTGCCGTCGTGCACGCGTGCTCCGCCGTATGCAACAAAACTGACAGCCGGTTCCAGCAAATCGGCCTGCTGGTTCCAGCTTCCGTCCTGTCCGCCATTGTAGTAGGTTGCAGCAGTGTCGGCGTGCTCCAACGTATGCAACAAATCGGGCACCGGTTCCAGCAAATCGGCTACTGGTTCCAGCATCGCGCGACCACCGTGGCAGCACGCCTCCTTGCCGGTTCTAGCAAGCTGCCATGCCGGTTCGAGCATCGCGCGACCACCGTGGCAGCACGCCACCTTGCCGGTTCCAGCATGCTGCTATGCCGGTTCCAGCTCGTGGACGCAGCAGCTCCTCATCCAACACCCTGCATCGCCGCATCTGGCCGCAAAAAAATCTCTCCCCCCATCTCCACCATTGCAGCTCCTGCCCTCCCGGCAGAGCTACGTCTCCCACCTTGAATCAACGCCGATTGGCGTGGCTCAGGAGCTCGCCGGAGGCTACTGGAAGGTCGAGGCGACGAGAAGCTACTGGAGGCGACGAGAGAGGAAGGGAGCGTCTAGCTCATGTGCATGGGGAAGAGCAGGGGAGAAATGTGTGGATGAGAGAGGATAAGAGGGTGGAAGGCGCTGGACACATGGGCCCGCATTGGATGCGTGTGCGCACGATCGAGAGCGATCGCAAGGCCCACGTGCGTCCGGCGCACCGGGTGGAAACGTTTTCCTTTGGAAAAACGTTGTGTTGGCATCGCCGGCCTTGAGCCAATGCGAGACATAAACGAAACACCATACATGTGCTACAGGGACCCTCTGGACCGATTTCCTCGTCGGACGAGATGGGTTCCCACGCGCATGACTACTTCCAAAACATATTTTGCTCTGAACACCCGAGGTCCGCGATGCTGAATTGGGACAAGCTTGATCTCGACCACGTGGATCTGTCAGACTTGGAGGGGGAAATATCCCTAGAGGAAATAAAACGAGCCATTGATGAGATCCCGGCCGACAAAGCGCCAGGGCCGGATGGGTTCTCAGGTGGTTTTTTCAAGAAGTGTTGGGAAACTATCAAATTTGATCTGTTAGAAGCAATGAACCAGCTTTATCGCATGGACAGCCGGGGCCTGAATCGAATAAACACTGCCATCATGGTGCTAATCCCAAAGAAACAGGGGCCGACGCGCTTAAGGACTTCAGGCCGATCTCGCTACTTCACAGTCTGATCAAAATCTTCTCCAAGATACTAGCAAGCCGATTAGCACCCAAGTTAGCCTCTCTGGTTGACCAATGCCAAAGTGCGTTTATCAAGAAGCGCAACATACAGGAGAATTTTTTGTATGTCCAAAACATGATTAGGAAAATGCATAAAACAAAGAAGTCGTCCATACTGCTTAAGCTGGACATTGCCAAAGCCTTCGATTCGCTGTCTTGACCTTACTTGATGGATATGCTTGAGGCGCGAGGCTTTGGCACGCGATGGCGAGAGTGGATCGCCATGTTGCTTCGAACATCAACCTCACGTGTGATCATCAACGGGCAACTTTCCGACTCCATACAGCACCAGCAGGGGCTGAGACAAGGGGATCCGCTTTCCCCCTTCCTCTTCATCCTTGCCATGGATCCCTTGCAAAGAATGTTAAATCTGGCCACAACACGCGGTGTACTTACCAAACTGTCAGGACAAAACCCGATGATGTGCTGCTCTTTCTATGCGGACGACGTTGCCATGTTCATGAACCCAATCGAGAGCGATGCAAGGATTATCCATCTGCTCCTCCAGTGCTTTGCTCAAGCCTCGGGTCTCAAGGTGAACACAAGCAAGAGCTTGGCACTCCCGATCAGATGCGGTTCGATCAACCTGGAGACCATCTTGCCCCCCCCGGCATACCTTGCAAGAACTTCCCGGTAACCTACCTTGGAATGCCTCTTTCACTCAGAAACCTAACTAAGACGGATCTTGATCCACTCTTGGTAAAGTTCAGAAACAAGACGACCGCATGGAAGGGCGGCCTCATGGCCAAGAGTGGGCGTCTCATGCTACTCAACTCCGGTCTTACTGCTCTTGCAATCTACATGATGACTGTGCATAGGCTTCCTGCTTGGGTTCTGAAATGACTAGTACAACTCTGTCGAGCTTGGCTTTGGAACGGGGAGGCCATGTGTAGTGGTGGCAAATGTAGGGTTGGATGGAGGAAGATTTGCCGTCCGAAAAATCTTGGTGGCCTGGGAGTGCTAGACCTGAACAAGTTCGGAACGACGCTGAGGCTCCGCTGGCTATGGCTGGCCTGGAAAGACCCACCCAGGCCGTGGGTGCGATCACCGCTGCCTTGCGACAACGATGAGCGGATGCTATTTGCAATGGCCACGGAGATAACAATTCGCGATGGCAGGAAGGTCAGCTTTTGGCAGGACCGATGGCTAAGCAGGCAATGCCCCAAAACAATCGCACCATTGCTTTTCTAGATTTCAACCAGGAAGAATCGCACCATGCATGAAGCTCTAAGAGGCCAAACCTGGCTGTCGGACCTCGCAACGGGCCTATCTGACAACATGCTACCAGAACTGACTCGCCTTGCGGAGATGCTGGATACTGTGGTATTACTGGAGTGCCAAGCAGATGGAATTGTTTGGAGGTTCACGCAGGAATAGACGAATTTTTCAAAAGGAATTCATGGGACAAGACAGCTTCGTCGGCAAAGCGAGGGATGAGATACAACTTTGGAACTTAGCGGGAGCAGGAATACCATTTGATCCGGGCTGAGTTCATAGCGTTTCTTTTTCTTCTTCTTTTCTTGGTTTTCCTCTTCAGCCTTCCTGGCTTGAGTCTACTTGATGTCGACCCACCTTGGGTTAGGGCTGGACCAAAAGCTCGTAGCTCGCGAGCTTAATGAGCGCTTGATAGTTTGGCTCATTAAGCTCGTAGCTAGCTTCTTAATGAACAGAGCCAATCATTGATTTCAACTCGTTAAGCTTAACGAGCTTAACGAACGAGCTAACGAGTTTCATGAGTAGCTCGTTAAGCTCGTTAGTAGCAACACAAACACATATTTTGATCTTACGTGACAAACCTTTTGTAGCACCTTAGCCCATCTATTCAATCTAATCGACATAGGAGGCAACAAACTAGTGCATTTCTTTTTGTAGTCACCATATTCCATCTTAAAAACCACACCTACAAACTCATCATGTAGATCGTAACACATTATAATATGTTAACAAGCGCTCGTGAGCGCTCACGAGCTTAACGAGCTTCAAACGAACCGAGCCGGGCAGGGTTTTCTGCTCGTTAATCTTAACGAGCTTAACAAGCCGAGCCTTAACGAGCACGAGCTTAACGAGCCGAGCAGCTCGTTAATCCACCCCTACCTTGGGTACTCTTGTAGCTCGCTTTTCCTTCTACTGATCAATGATTTTGGTAGTGCAACTACCAACATTTCAATAAAAGTACCAGTTTTTTTGGCGGCTTAAAAAACAAGATGATGCCCTGCGCGTTGCCACGGTAACTTTGTTAAAAAATGCATAAATGGCGGCTAAAAATAACTAAATCTAATGAAAAGAAATATAAGTTTGAAAATTAATAAAAAAAAGTGTCTAAAATAGGAAAAACTTTTGAATTACAGTTAAAAAATGTCATTTCGGACAAAAATGTGAAGGATGACTAACATGCATGTAGATGTGGCAGCGTTACATGCATAGACTAATACAAAAATAATTATACTTTATAAGTTAAATGCATGGCTTGCTTATGTGGCAGACTTCAAATGTATGGCTTAATGAAAGAGAAGACTTAAATGCATAGCTTAGTGGGGACGTTGAGGTGGAAACTTTGCATGTTGAGAGAATTGGGATCAACTTCTTAAGAATAGAAGATAAACTGTCCCCCAATTTTTTTTAAACTTGTAAATTAGTTATCTCATAACTAGTTTAGAAGCCCCAGTGAATAAGAGAGACGGCTTGTGAGAAAAGATGGGAAGGAGGTGGCTTATTATTTAAGAAGCCAAAATAATTGGCCCTAGCACTGCTGAACAAGCTAGGAATAGCTTACTGGTGACGGATGCAAAATGCCCATCAATAACGGGCGCGACGCCCGTCACGGATAACCTGCCACTACTGATAATAGGTTATAGGAGGTGGGTGTCGATGCTAAAACCGGCTGATCTCGGGTAGGGGGTCCTGAGTTGTGGATCTGAGACCAATGGTAACAGGAGACGAGGGAGACAATGTTTACCCAGGTTCGGACCCTCTCGAAGAGGTAAAACCCTACGTCCTGCTTGATTGTATTGATGATGGGGTATCGAGTAGAGGATGATGATCTACCTCGAGATCGGTTGTGTATGCTCTAAACCCTAAGGTGAGTAATTGTGTCTCTACGGACTAGAACCCTCAGCTTATATAGATGCCCGGGGTCCCCTAGGTTTACATGTTAGGTCGGTTGCCGATGTGCCGAATACAAGGCGACCCTTGGAGTGTACATCAAGTCTTCAGCAGTTTCCATCTTGCTTACAAATAAGTCTTTGGGCTTCGGCCATCCTCCAGGCGGTGTCTTAGTGGACCCCAATTCGGCCCATGAGCCTAAAGCACCTCGGGCTGGTACCCCCTAGTCCGGGATACCCTCAGTAGCCCCTGAACTGGTCTCCAATCGCCGAGGACGACTATACTCCTCAGATCATCTGGCTCTTGATGTCTTTGGCTTGACAGGCGAGTTCCCCCATAGCTGGCAGCATTCGGCTTTGATGTCTTCAGGATCACTTAACCCCGAAGGGTCGCCACATAAGTGTGAACGGTCATTTTTGTCTAACAACTTTTACTGAACCGCCACCGCCTAAAAGGCAATTTGGGCCAGTTATAGCGAATCGAATTGCGTTTCGAGGCAACTTCCTCATTGGCACGTCTAATCAAAGTAGAGATCGTGCCCCGTTTTTTATGGGATATCATCAACAGATTTGTTTCAACCGAGGCGTGCTTAATGGCACGGTGGGTTGGAATGTGGCGATTTGCACGATGCAGTGGGGGGGGGGGCTCTTGGTCTTTCACCACACTATAAAAGTATAGGGGGTAACTTATCCTTGCCCCACGCCTTCATTCTTCGTGCCATTGCTAGCATCACCTAGAGCTCCAGCGCCCCAGATCCACCTTCCAGTTCTTCCTTCGCTCACGCTCCTCCCTTCCACCATGGCCGACAAGGGCAAGTGGGTGGCCTCCACCATGATGGAGGGCACCATCCTAGATCTCAAGGCCGCAGGCTACCTCCATGAGGGGGCCGATTGCCGGGCTCCTGAGCAAGGCCAGGAAATCCCCCTTCCCAAGCCAGGGGAGAGGGTGATATTCGTTCCCCACCTCATTTGAGGTTTGGGGTTCCCCCTTCATCCTTTCGTGAGGGGTCTCCTCTTCTTCTATGGGCTGGACTTCCACCATCAAGCCCCGAACTCCATCCTCCACATCGCCACCTTCATCACCGTCTGCGAGGAGTTCCTTTGCATCGAGCCGCACTTCGGCCTATGGCTGAAAATCTTCTGCATCAAGCTGAAGAGCAGCAGCTCGCAGCTTGCCGACTGCGGCGGGGCCATGGTGAGCAAGATCCAAAATGTCATCTGGCCCAACGGCGTTTTTATAGAGACCATTAAGGTCTGACAGCGGGAATGGTTTTACATCACCGAACCGCTTGCCGAAGGCCAGACCGAGGTCCCTGCCTTCAAGGTCGGCCCTCCGGAGAGGCTAATCTCCTGGAAGGAGAAAAACCTCAATTGGGGAATGCCCGACGAGGTGAAATCGCTCCAGAGGCAGATCAACTCCATGATCGAAAAGAAGATCGAGCTGACGGACGTGATCCAAGTCATGCTCCACCGCCGCAACCTCCCCCTACAGCTCCGGGCCACGCCGATGTGGCTGTATAAGCCCGAAGACGACGCTCTGGTGCGGAACTTCTCCGCATGAGCCTCGACAGCATGTGGATGACGCTCTTCAAGCCGTCCGAAAACACCTTCCCCAAGGCGGGGGATGACTGCAGCCTCGACGCCGCTAACGGCCCATCCGAGGTGAGATAATCCACAAAGTTTCATTAATCTTGATATTTTTAAGTACTTTAAGGTATCCTGACCCCTCTTCCCTCAACCAGCCCTAGGGCGCCAAGGCAAAGCAGATTAAGTGCCCGGTGCCCCTGTCAGAAGGGGTTCGGTCCCCTCAGCTTGAGGCTCTACTGGCCGAGGAACCATATGTGGCTCTGGTCAAGAAGGAGACGAAGAGAAAGAGGGAGGGCCTCAGGGCCAGGGGCTCCTTGGATGCCAAGTCCGAGGACGCCCGGGCCTCTTCCATTTACAAGGAAGAGGAGAAAGAAGAGAAAGAGGAGGAAGAGGAGGAGGCCGAGGGGGAAGAGGAGGCCCCTTCCCCAAAGAGGAAAAGGGCGGCGTCTGAGGGCATCGGGGAAGATGATGCCCACCGCATCCGCCGAAGGCTCTAGAAAGCCTCTGCCGACCAGCTCGGCCAAACTCTGGCGCCCACCCCCACCAAGGTCATGCTCTCCGACTCCTCGGAGGACCCCCTGCCTCAACCGCGCAGGGAGAAGCCCACGCCGACCAGGTATGGCATACGGTGCCTTTGCCAGTCATTTCTTCTCCTAGTCATGTTCTTAACCTATGATGCCTTGTTTCAATTCAACCCGCAGCGCATCCACATCGGCGGCAAGGGGTCCTTGGGGTCCCTTCCCCCACCCGAGATGGCTGAGCGCGGCACGGGGGCACATGGGTCTCCTCCCCTTGCTCAAGGCGATCTAGGGGAGGTGTCCTCACTCCCGGATCCCTCCATGTTAATCACGGGGGAAACCACTGGGGTCCCCACAACCGAGGCCCAGACCTCGGTCACCGAGGACCGAGGGGATCAAATCCCTTTGGTCAGCAAGGGCGCAGGGCTAGGACAGCCCGGGTCCTTGGCACCCTCGGTCCCCCTCTCGAAAGGAGGGGCAGCCGAGGTGACTCCCCACCCCCGCCCATTCTAGGACAAGCTCGCGCGGGGTGGTAGGAACTGGAGGAGGCTATGGCACGCTCCTCCATTCCACTCGAGCACCGTGTCCTTCTAGACTCGGCGTTCCACCACTTTCGGTCTGCGGAGACCGGAATGAAGGAGGCCTTCAAAGGCCTTTTCAAGGGTTTTGAGGTATGCTAATACAACTCATATTTATTTTGCAATCTAAGCGTTTATTAATCAACACCTGACACACCCAGTAGTCCTTAACGGATGAGGTATTGGGAAATCTTGTCTGAAGACTTCAGCTTATGTAAAAAACAAATTAACCAAGTATGCTTCAGAGCATGGTGACAGTAGCTCCCGAGCGCTAAGTTAGTTTCTAGAAACTGACTTGGGGGTCATCTGTTTGGTGATCATATTTAGAAGCTGATATGCAGTAGCCCCCGAGACTTTGGTTGGATTGGGAAATCCGAGCAGAGGATCGAATATCATATCCGAGGACTGACTTTTAGTATCCAGGTCTCTGCCTCTACCTTGGCGGCCAACTCCAAGAAGTTTGAAGAGCTTAACAACAAGCTAGCGCGCTCCGAGGAGAACATCGATCTGCTTAGAAAGCAGATAGATAACGCGCAAGGTGAGTCAAATTTTGTTACTACCTTCGTGTAATTTTCGTTGATAAAAACGTTGCTAACACAAAAACTCTGCCCCATGCTTTAACAGCTGGTTTGTCAGAGGTTGAAACCCTCTGGGCCGAGCTTGGTAAAGCTCGGAAAGAGGTCGAGCAGCTAAAGGCTGCGGCCGAGAAGGCTAGCACCGAGCTAGCCCAAGAAAAGATTGCCCGAGGCAAGGACCAGGCCCGGGTTTCCGAGGTCGAGGAGGACCTGAAGGTTTTGTATGTGGAGCATGAAACCCTTCAGGCCGACCAGAAGAAGAAGGACGCCGAGCTCGAAAGACTGAGCTCGGCTCTTAAGGAGGCCCAAAGTCAGGCGAGGGCGAATCGCGATGAGCTTCTGCAAGTGAAGCAGATAGCAGCCGATAAGTTGTACTTACTGAGATGCGTCTTTGGCGATATCCGGTTCGCCGAACTGACTCAAACATGGCACTCCTCAGACGCCTTCGTGGACCTACCGAGGAGTGTGGCCGACGGCTGCCGATACTATGGCTCCCATGAAGGCAATGCCCAGAGGACCTTCTAGGCACAATTCCAGGCGTCGTCACACCCACCCCTCCTCGCCGACCAGGTGAAGCAGCTGGTGGAGCTGCACCGCATGGCGAAGCCGGCCATTGAAGACCTCTACGTCAACCTATGGCCTACGGAGCCTCTGCCAAGTAGCTTCTTCAGCTTGGTTTGACGGCTACAAGATGCCAGCCCTCAAGCCAACCTTTGGAGGCGCTCCGCCTGCCTAGAGGGCACCCACCTGGCGTATGCTTCATTGAAAACATGGTACCCAGGCGTGCAGGCGGAGCAGGTGGCTTTGGGGCCCCTGAAGGGAGGAACCGGGTTCCTGAGAAGTACTTCCCGGATGTTATGGAGGCTGCTCGGATAACCAAGGCTCGTTGTACCAAGAACATTATATTAGAGTAGACTAGCTCCTCAGTATGCCGAGATGTTATGATGTAGAAAGACAAGCACTACTTTGAAATGCAGTTGTCTTTTGTTTTAATTATTATTTTGACTCCTTTGTGACCGTTAATACTGAAAGTGGCCAGTCGTCGGCTTCAATCCCTTTGTAGAAGCCACGCGGGGTGTCTCCTTAATAATACGACCCTTAGCCGACGTCTCGGTGCCCGAAGGCGGTCATCTTATTATAGACAAGGCAATCAGACTATTCAGCTTTATAACTTTCACTTAGTCATAGGAGCTTGACTGTGGGGGCGATTAACTAGCCCCCGGTGTATGAAGTGTTCGGACGTGCCGAGGTCGAACCATTAACACTTTGGTTCTTTTTACAAGAACCCTTCATTTAACGTGGGCGAAACCTCTATTGATTTTTTTGTTTTTAACACAGTCATCGGATCGCCGACCAGTTTACGCTTATCATTACAGTCAGTTTTCAGCTTTCTCCACTGAGGCACTTGACCAATCGAGCTGGAAGTACTATCACAGTGCTTCTCCCTTTACGCCCTTAGCCGAATGATGCAGAACGTGATGGGTAAGCACAGGAGCAGGGCAACCCAAATATTGACCAAAGACATGATTCGAAACTGATGCATATAATGCAATATCCGAGACATCGAATACTTTTATAGGAGTACTGGAATATTAGGCAAGGTTCGAATCCGAGCCCCTGGTCGAAAACCAATGTATCACGAAGGTTGTCTTCGGCTCATGTGGCAGGAAAGAAAATGTAATACACAATGCAATGTATCGCGACCGCAAAAGTTCTTTTCTTTATCTATAAGGTCGAGCCGTACAAGCCGAGCTATCGAACAAACTTAAAAAGATACATAAAAAAATATATATGGGGGAGGTTTACATAGGGCATCTGTGGTTAGGTTCTAACGCCCTTGTTTTGGCCCTGCCACACATCTGCGCCTCTGTGCTGTTTACCAGCTGCTCCTTGTCTATTCCAAGGTGAATGTACGTGCTACTTGTGAGCTGCTTTGGGATCTTCCCCGAAGAGGAGAGGAGATGCAGTACAGTAGAGATAAGTATTTCCCTCAGTGAGAACCAAGGTTATCGAACCAATAGGAGAATCACGCAAAGCCTCGTGAATAGCACATGCACACACAAAAGCAAATACTTGCACCCAACGCGGGCAAGAGGGTCGTCACTCCCCTTGAACTCATTACTTGCAAGGATTAAATCTTGTAGTGGTAGATAGATAAGTTGCAAAACAAAATAAAAGTAAATAAATTGCAGCAAGTATATTTTAGTTTTCTTTTTATATTTAAGATAGACCCGGGGGTCATAGTTTTCACTAGAGGCTTCTCTCTTGAACACATAGCATACGGTGGGTAAACAAATTACTGTTGGGCAATTGATAGAAAAGTGCATAGTTATGACGATATTCAAGGCAATGATCATGTATATAGGCATCACGTCCGAGACAAGTAGACCGACTCCTGCCTGCATCTACTACTATTACTCCACCCATCGACCGCTATCCAGCATGCATCTAGGGTATTAAGTTAATAAAAACAGAGTAACACCTTAAGCAAGATGACATTATGTAGACAAAGTAAACTCAACTAATATGAATAAATCCCATCGTTTTATCCTTAATGGCAACAATACAAATACATGTCTTGTCCCCTACTTTTTCATTGGGATATAGAGCACCGCAAGATTGAACCCATTACAAAACACCTCTCTCGCTGAAGATAAATCAATCTAGTTGGCCAAAACAAACAAACAGATTGGAGAGAAATACAAAGCTATAACAATCACGCATGATAAAGTTCAGAAAAGACTCAATTACTAGGTTAATAGGTTAGTTCCCAAAAACGATATAAAATAGCATATAAATGCATATAAAACATCCAAGATTGATAATATAATAGCATGGAACAATCAAAAATTATAGATACGTTGGAGACGTATCAGCATCGCCAAGCTTAATTCCTGCTCATCCTCGAGTAGGTAAATTATAAAAATAGAATTTTTGATGTGGAATGCTACCTAACATGTTTATCATGTAATCTCTTTACGATATAAATATTGAGAAATGATGAATTAACAACATCAACATAATAATATCCATGAATATAAGAAGCATAATCATTAAACTTTCAAAATATACGATCCTTAACGAATATTATTCCCCACTCATTTTATCATGTTAGCATGGCATGACTCCACCTTCACTGCATAAATATAAATCATGAGCACCCCGGTGTTAAACCAGGTAATTGGATCGTACTTCGAACACGCTTCAGCATTTTCAACTTCACGCAATACATGAGCGTGGGCCATGGACATAGCACTATAGGTGGAATAGAATGCGGTGATAGGGATCAATAGGAGAAGTCAAAAAGGAAGAAAGTCTCGCATCAACTAGGCGGATCAACGGACTATGGAGATGTCCATCAATCGATATCAATGCGAGTAGTAGGGATTGCCATGCAATGGATGCACTAAGAGCTATAAGTGTATGAAAGCTCAACTAAAACTAAGTGGGTGTGCATCCAACTTGCTTGCTCAGGAAGACCTCGGGCATTTGAGGAAGCCCGTCATCGGAATATACAAGCCAAGTTCTATAACGAAAAATTCCCCCTAGTATATGAAAGTGACAAAATAGGAGACTCTCTATATGAAGAACATGGTGCTACTCTGAAGCACAAGTGTGGAAAAGGATAGTAACATTGCCCCTTCTCTCTTTTTCTCTCATTTTTTGGGGCTCTTTTTGGCCTCTTTTCTTTTCTCTTTTTTTTTATATTTTTCGTCCGGAGTCTCATCCCGACTTGTTGGGGAATCATAGTCTCCATCATCCTTTCCTCATTGGGACAATGCTCTAATAATGATGATCATCACACTTTTATTCACTTACAACTTGATATTGCAACTCGATAAAAACTATACAGAATGACTCTATATGAATGCCTCTGGCAGTGTACCAGGATGTGCAATGATCTAGCGTAACATGTATGAAAATGATGAACGGTGGATGTGCCACAAATACTATGTCAGCTATATGATCATGCAAAGCAATATGATAATGAACACAAGTCATATGACGGAATGGTGGAAGTTGCATGGCAATATATCTCGGAATGGCTATGGAAATGCCATAATAGGTAGGTATGGTGGCTGTTTTGAGGAAGATATAAGTAGGCTTATGTGTGATAGAGCATATCATATCACGGGGATGCACCGGCGAAGTTTGCACCAACTCTCGAGGTGAGATCGGGCAATGCACGGTACCGAAAAGGCTAGCAAATTGCAAAAGGGTGAGAGTGCGTATAATCCATGAACTCACATTAGTCATAAAGAACTCACAGACTTATTACAAAGCCTATTAGCCCTCGAAGCAAAGTACTACTCGCATGCCCCTAGGGAGGAGGTTGGTAGGAGTTAACCATCGTGCACCCCCGATTATAACAGCACTCAAGGATTTCATTTCAGATCTAAGAATGCTCAGACCTCCCCACCATGCCATGACCAACACTTAGATGAGAAGTTAATAACAAGCTTTAATACCGATATTTCTACTGACCAATCATCATGAACCGATATCCTTTCATATTACGATATCAATATCATTAAACCATATGTTTCATATTTAGTGATCTACATGAAAGTTTTTATTATATCCCTCTTGAATACCTATCCTTTATGGACAAGTCTTATAACCCGTGAAAATTGCCATTACTATTTATTAGACTCTCAAAAATATTTAAGTGAAGCATGAGAGTGCAACTATTTCTTTGAAATATAACCACCGCCGTGCTCTAAAAGATATAAGTGAAGCACTAGAGCAACTGCCTAGCTCAAAAGATATAAGTGGAGCACATAGAGTATTCTAACAAATCACGAACAAATGCATGTCCCTCTCAAAAGGTGTGTCCAACAAAAGATGATTGTGACAAACTAAAAAGAAAACAAAGAAAAGAAAACTATGGCACAAGACGCTCCAAGTAAAACTCATATCATGTGATGAATAAAAATATAGCTCCAAGTAAGTTACCGATAGATTGTAGACAAAAGAGGGGATGCCATCCGGGGCATCCCCAAACTTAGACGCTTGGGTCTTCCTTGAATATTAAATTGGGCATCCCCAAGCTTAGGGTCTTACCACTCCTTATTCCTTCATCCATCGTAATCTCACCCAAAACTTGAAAACTTCAGCACACAAAACTCAACAGAAACTTCGTGAGATCCGTTAGTACAATAAATCAATCATCCACTTAGGTACTGTTATAAACTCATTCATAATTGTTCTTTCATAATACCTACTATATTCTAACTCTTCCATGACTTATACCCTGTGATATAATCCATAGTTTCATTAAAACAAGCACACCATGCAATAAAAAATAGAATCTGTCTAAAACAGAACAGTATGTAATGACAGAATATTAATATATTTCTGTAACTCCAAAAATTCTGAAAAATTAGGAAAACGTAAATACCAATACTGTGTAAAAATTTCAGATTTTTATGACATTCCAGTAAAGAATATAAATTCCATAACTGGGTGCAAAACTTTCTGTTTTCAAATAACATCAATTATACTATCATCCAAATCATCCCAAAGGCATTACTTGGCACAAACACTAATTAAAAGACAAAAACACAATCATAACAGTAGCTAAAATTGTGTGACACAATAAAAATTTGCAATAAATATAAATATTGGGTTGCCTCCCAACAAGCGCTATTGTTTTACGCCCCTAGCTAGGCGTAATGCATTGTTTCAAGTATTATCATCCTTCAAATTAATTCCATAGGTGGCCTCCATAATGGATTCATATGGTGGTTTAATTCTCTTCCTAGGGAAGTGTTCCACCCCTTTCTGTAATGGAAATTGGTATCTTATACTCCCTTCTTTCATATCAATAATAGCACCTATGGTTCGTAGGAAAGGCCTACCAAGTATTATAGGACAAGACGGATTGCAATCAATATCAAGCACAATGAAATCAACGGGTACATAATTTCTATTAGCAAGAATAAGCACATCATTTATTCTACCCAAAGGTTTCTTAATAGTTGAATCCGCTAAGTGCAAGTTAAGGGAACATTCATCCATATCGGTGAGGCCTAGCACATCACATAAAGATTTGGGTATAGTGGAAATGCTAGCACCTAAATCACATAAAGCATTACATTCATAATCTTTATTTTTTTACTTTAATAGTAGGTTCCCATTCATCATGCAATTTTCTTGGTATTGAAACCTCCAACTCTAGCTTTTCTTCATGAGCTTTTATCATAGCTTCTACAATATGTTTAGTAAAAGCTTTATTTTGTTCATAAGCATTGGGTGAGTTTATCATGGATTGCAACAAGGAAACACATTCAATCAAAGAAAAATTATCATAATTAAAGTCCTTGTAATCCAAAGTAGTGGGCACATCACTATTTAAAGTCTTGACCTTTGCAAACCCACTTTTATCATTAAGATCATCACCCTCTGAACAATTGGGACGCCTTCTAGCTAAAGTTGACTCATCTCCTGTCCCTTTTTCATCAAGTTTTATATTACTAAATAAAGATTCAGTAGGTGATATACCAATCATTTTAATCTCTTCATCATGATTACGATAGAAACCGGGTGGAATAGCTTTTTTTAAGAATTCTCGCTTAGCTCTCAACCTAGCGGTTCTCTCTTTACTTTCATTAATGGAGACATAGATATATTTAATAGACTCATTAATATCATGCTTGGGTGGCAAAGTTTTAATTTTAAGAGTTTCCACATCATGAGCAATCCTATCCATGTTCCTAGACATTTCATCAACTTTATTCAATTTTTCTTCTACCATAGCATTAAAAATCTTTTGAGAACTAATAAATTCTTTAATATTGTTCTCAAGATCAGTAGGCATCCTATTATTATTGTTATATGAATTACCAGAATTATTAGAGGAATTTCCGGGAAACGGTCTAGGATTAAAATTTCCTCTATAAGCATTATTGTTTTCTAGAGACAAAATTCACATCAATAGCATCATTATTTTGCTCAATCAAAGTAGAAAATGGCACATCATTAGGATCAACATGAGCACTTTTACTAGCAAGCATTTTCATAATAGCATCCATTTTATCACCCAAAATAGAGACTTCTTCGACAGAGTTTACCTTCTTACCAGTTGGAGCTCTTTCGGTATGCCATTGAGAATAATTTGTCATAATATTATCAAGGAGTTTTGTAGCTTCTCCCAATCTAATTTTCATAAAAGTACCACCTACAGCAGAGTCTAGAAGATTTCTAGAAACAAAGTTTAGTCCCGCATAGAAATTTTGTATAATCATCCATAAGCTTAAACCATGAGTGGGACAATTTCTAATCATTAATTTCATTCTCTCCCATGCTTGTGCAACATGTTCTTGCTCAAGTTGCTTAAAATTCATTATTTGATTTCTAAGAGAAATAATCTTAGCGGGAGGAAAATACTTGGCAATAAAAAGCATCCTTACACTTATCCCATGAATCAATACTATTGCGAGGCAAGGATGAAAACCAAGTTTTAGCTTGATCTCTTAGCGAGAACGGAAATAATTTCAACTTAATAATATCATTATCCACATCTTTTTTCTTTTGCATATCACATAATTCAACAAAACTATTAAGATGGGAAGCAACATCCTCATTAGGAGTTCCAGAAAATTGTTCTTTCATAACAAGATTTAGCAAAGCAGCATTAATATCATATGACTCCGCACTAGTGGCGGGAGGATGTCTGTGTACTAAAGCATGGGTGCCCTCCTACCCTGACTTGTGCACAGGCAGTTGTAGCCTTCCTGAAGGCAAGGGCTTGATGTAGGATAACTATGAGTCAAGACACAGATTAAACAAGACCGTGAAGAAGACCTCAAGGCAGGTCATCGAGAAGTACTATTCTCATACTGAAGATCAAGATTGCCCTTGCCGGCAAGCTCCGTACCGGCAAGGTGAAGGCCAAGACTCTGGTTGGCGGCAAGCTCCTTGCTGGCAAGCAACGGCCCGGCAAGCTCCGCGCCGGCAAGCTCGTTCTGTCCCGTTACCGCTCCACCTCATCATCGGCTAGATAAGCACGCATGATAGGTGTCGAGCGGGCAGGCAGTCAACGCAGCTGGCCAAGGCATGTGTCAGCATGCCATGCCAGGATTAACTTTAATGACACCCGTCCCTGGGACGTGTCAAGATTACAAGAGGGTGCCAGGACCGGTGGTACAGATCTTTTGCCCAAAGCCTCGCCTCCCCGACGTAGCACCTAACGGTGCATTTAATGCGCTTGTCTTACCCCGTCTGGAGATAGACGTGGTGATAGTGCAAGTTACTATTCATACTCTGTAAATGACCATGTTAGCCACTGTGTTAACCCCTTGGCCTATAAAAGGAGGCCCATGGCTACACTTAGAACGGTCAACTCTTAGCTCAACTACACGCTATAGCTGCACTTCCCGCGCACCTTGCCGGCAAGCTGCGCTCTTTGTAACCTTTGAGCTCACATACAATCAAACCACCAGAACAGGAGTAGGGTTTTACGCTCACAGCGGCCCGAACCTGGATAAATCGTTGCTTGTGCTCATATCTACTAGCCCTGCTCTTTGTAGTATTTTGATCCCACTTCTGAACCGCAAAGGGATCCTCTCGATCCCATAGATCGTCGTTTTCCCATGACATCTTTGGCGCGCCAGGCAGGGGGTCTCGTATAACGAATCAGTGTTCGTAGTGTGAGTACCGGCTCCATCACCTTTGTCAATGGTGCCGAAGAAGAAGACCGGAGCCACGACGGCTCCCACCACCTCCAAGTTGCCTTCCCAGGCGTCCGGAGATGGCGCAGGCGGCGCAGTCGGAGCGGGCGCCACGATTGGGACGGCCGGGGCAGGAGGCGCCGGCGGTGCGGATGTCCAGCCTCCCCACCGTGCCGGTGATCACAGTCAGCACACCGGAGACGGTGCAGACGGCCAACTCCAACAACCCGCTAGTGAGCACGATCATCCCAGTATTACAATTCGGACCGGTGTGAACCAGGACCCCGTCGCCGCGACATCCAAGGACGGAGCGGTGACATCCAACAATGCTGCGGTGGGACGAGTGCAGCGACCATCACAAGATGGGCGCGCCACGCTTCCCCGCGGCGCTGGCGGTCCTGGACGGCGTCAAGCCGGCCCTGAGCATCGTCCTCATGGTGCTTCGGTTCCATCACCACCACGCCAACCCGTTGGTGAACATTCACCACGGCAGCAGGTACACGACGAGCTCCCTCCAGGCCCAGCCAGGAGTTGAACGCCGTCCCGTTCCCTGTTTCCCGCCATGCCAACCATGGCGGCAGAGGCCATGGCGCGAGTTCAAATGCTTTTGAACTTCCCGCCAACCTCAGATAAAATGGAAGAATGGAGGGCCATTATCCAGAGCCTCGTCAGTTTTGCTGATCCCGGCAAGACACAGGATGTGGGCCCCTCCAGACGACCACCCACAGTGTCGGCAGGACCATCTGGCTACCGTGCCGAAGATGGTGCACCAATAGTGCAATCGCCTCCACGACAACAACCACCACGGCGGCAAGCTCGCCGATCGGATGGTCAAGACACCATGTCCATGGCATCGTCAGATCTGCAGGGCCGCCGAGACCAGCGCCAAGTGCTCCACGAATAGCGCGAAGAGGACGCCCGTACGAAGATTGAGCGGCGCCAGGAAGCACGCCGTCTGTCAGATGACCGTGCCAGGCTGGCAGCATATGTGCCAGCGCCAGGGTATCCTGGGTGCCTACCTTACAAGGTGGGCTGCCCAGCGTTTACTCGTGAGCTGCGGCAAGTTTGCTGGCCGTCCGCCCGCCCCTTCAAGCCTGAGCTGCCCAACATGTACGACGGCATGCTCAGTCCAGCAGAGTTCCTTGGCATCTACACCATCGCGGTGTAGGCTGCCGGGGGGCGCGATGACAAGCTTCTAGCCAACTACTTCCTGTTGGCGCTTCGGCCCAACGTCAGGTCGTGGTTGATGAACTTGCCGGAAATTTCTTCTTTGGCGGATCTATGCCATCAATTCTGTTGGGGAACGTTGCATGGGAAACAAAATTTTTCCTACGCACACGCAAGATCTATCCATGGTGATGAGCATCTACAAGAGGGAGAGTGGATCTACATACCCTTGTAGATCGCTAAGCGAGAAGCATTAAGAAACGCGGTTGATGTAGTCGAACGTCTTCGCGATCCAAATCGCCGAGCGTCCCACGATCCAATCATGATCTGTCTCGCGATCCAATCACGATCCGTCCCGTGATCCCATCACGATCCGTCCCGCGATCCCATCACGATCCGTCCCGCGATCAAATCACGAACCGTCTCGCGATCCTGATCACGGTCCTTCCGATCTAGCGCCGAACGGACGGCACCTCCGCGTTCAGCACACGTACAGCTCGATGACGATCTCTGCCTTGTTGATCCAGCAAGAGGGAGCGGAGAGGTAGAAGAGTTCTCCGGCGGCGCGATGGCGCGGCGGCAATGGTGGTGGAACAATTCCGGCAGGGCTTCGCCTAAGCACCGCTGAAACTAGACTAGAGGAGAAACCGATCTAGATGAAGTAGAGGGAGCACGTGGCAATTAGGGTTAGCTATCCCCTTTAAATCCTCTAGTATATATAGGAGGGAGGGAGGGGAGGAGGCAGCCTCAAACCCTCAAGGTTTGGCCGAAATTGGAGGTGGAGGAGTCCTACTCCAATCCTATTAGGAGTAGGATTCCTCCTCTCCACTTGGAAACCCTTTCCACCTTTCCTCCTTTGGGTTTTTTCCACCCAAAGCCACATGGGCCTTAGTGGGGGGGGGGGGGGGGGGTTAGGCCAGCCCACTAGGGGTTGGTTTGACTCCTCCCACAGCCCATGAGGTCCTTTGGGTCGAGACACCCCTCCCGATGGTCCCCGGTACCCCTCCCGGCACTCCCGGTACACTACCGAAATACCCGAAACTTTTCCGGTGACCAAAACGGGACTTCCTATATATCAATCTTTACCTCCGGACCATTCCGGAGCTCCTCGTGACATCCAGGATCTCATCCGGGATTCCAAACAACCTTCGGTCACCACCATACATAACTCTACTATACCGAAATGTCACCGAACCTTAAGTGTGCAGACCCTGCGGGTTCGAGAACTATGTAGACATGACCGAGACACCTCCACGGTCAATAACCAATAGCGGGACCTGGATGCCCATATTGGTTCCTACATATTCTACGAAGATCTTTATCGGTTGAACCTCTATGTCAAGGATTCAGTTAATCCCGTATGCTGTTCCCTTTGTTCTTCGGTATGTTACTTGCACGAGATTCGATCGTCGGCATCTCTATACCTAGTTCAATCTCGTTACCGGAAAGTCTCTTTACTCGTTCCGTAATACAAGATCCCGTGACTAACTCATTAGTCACATTGCTTGCAAGGCTTGTTGTGATGTTGTACTACCGAGTGGGCCCTGAGATACCTCTCCGTCACACGGAGTAACAAATCCCAGTCTTGATCCATGCCCACTCAACAGACACCCTCAGAGATACCTGTAGAGCATCTTTATAGTCACCCAGTTACGTTGTGACGTTTGATACACACAAGGTATTCCTCCGGTGTCAGTGAGTTGCATGATCTCATGGTCATAGGAACATATACTTGACATGCAGAAAACTATAGCAATAAACTGACACGATCATATGCTATGTTTATAGTTTGGGTCTTGTCAATCACATCATTCTCCTAATGATGTGATCCCGTTATCAAATGACATCTCATGTCTATGGTCAGGAAACCTTAACCATATTTGATCAACGAACTAGTTAACTAGAGGCATACTAGGGACGCAGTGTTGTCTATGTACCCACACATGTATTTGAGTTTCCAATCAATACAATTATAGCATGGATAATAAACGATTATCACGAACAAGGAAATATAATAATAACCAATTTATTATTGCCTCTAGGGCATATTTCCAACAGTCTCCCACTTACACTAGAGTCAATAATCTAGTTCACATCACCATGTGATTTACATTGTTATGAATCTAGCACCCAATGAGTTCTGGGGTTCGATCATGCTTTGCATGTGAGAGAGGTCTTTAGTCAACGGGTCTGCGACATTCAGATCCGTGTGTACTTTGCAAATCTCTATGTCATACTGTAGACACTGCTACCACACTCCACTTGGAGCTATTCCAAATGGCTGCTCCACTATACGTATCCAGATTGCTACTCAGAGTCATCCGGGATTGGTGTTAAAGCTTGCATCGACGTAACCCTTTACGACGAACTCTTTATCACCTCCATAATCGAGAAATATTTCCTTAGTCCTCTAGTTACTAAGGATAATCTTGACCGTTGTCCAGTGATCCACTCCTGGATCACTCTTGTACCCCTTGACAGACTCATGGCAAGGCACACACAGGTGCGGTACACAGCATGGCATACTATACAGAGACTATGGATAAGGCATAGGGGACGACCTTCGTCCTTTCCCTTTCTTCTGCCGTGGTCGAGCTTTGAGTCTCACTCAACTCCACACCTTACAAATCAGGCAAGAACTCTTTCTTTGACTGATCCATTTTGAACTCTTTCAAAATCTTGTCAAGGTATGTACTCATTGAAAGTTTTATCAGACGTCTTGATCTATCTCTATAGATCTTGATGCCCAATATTTAAGTAGCTTTTTATCCAGGTCTTCCTTTGAAAAACACCTTTCAAACAACCTTTTATGCTTTCCAGAAATTTCTACATCATTTCCGATCAACAATATGTCATCCACATATACTTATCAGAAATTCTATAGTGCTCCCACTCACTTTATAGTAAATACAAGTTTCTCATAAACTTTGTATCGACTCAAAAACTTTGATCACCTCATGAAAGCGTATATTCCAACTCCGAGATGCTTGCTCCAGTCCATAGAAGGATCGCTGGAGCTTGCATACATTTTAGCATCCTTAGGACTGACAAAACCTTCTGGTTGTATCACATACAACCTTTCCTCACGCAAACCGTTAAGGAAACTCTGTTTTGACATCCATCTGCCAGATTTCATAATCGAAAAATGCAGCAACTGCTAACATAATTCCAACAGACTTTAGCATCGCTACGGGTGAGAAAGTCTCATCGTAGTCAACTCCTTGAACTTGTGAAAAACCCTTTGCCACAAGTCGAGCTTTATAGACGGTGACATTACCGTCCGCGTCCGTCTTCCTTTTAAAGATCCATTTGTTCTGAATGGCCTTTCGCCCTTCAGGTAACACTTCCAAAGCCCATACTTTGTTTTCTTACATGGATCCCATCTCGGATTGCATGGCCTCTAACCATTTCTCGGAATCCGGGCCCATCATCGCTTCTCCATAGCTCGTAGGTTCATCGGTGTCCAACAACATGACCTCTAAGACAGGGTCGCCGTACCACTCAGGAGCAGTATGCGTCCTTGTCGACCTACGAGGTTCGATAGTAACTTGATCCGAAGCTTCATGATCATCATCATTAAGTTCCTCTTCAACTAACGTAGGCTCCACAGAAACAACTTTCTGCGCTGCGCTACTCTCTGGTTGAAACAAAGGTTCAACAACCTCATCAAGTTCTATCTTCCTCCCACTCAATTCTTTCGAGAGAAACTCTTTCTCGAGAAAGGACCCGTTTTAGCAACAAACACTTTTTTCTTGGATCTAAGATAGAAGGTTTACCCAACTGTTACGTTAGGGTATTCTATGAAGATGCATTTGTCCGCTTTGGGTTCGAGCTCATTAGGAAAAACCCTTTTTCACATAAGCGTCGCAGCCCCAAACATTAAGAAATGATAGCTTAGGTTTCCGCCAAACGAAAATTCATACGGTGTCATCTCAACGGATTTAGATGGTGCCCCTTTTAAAGTGAATGTAGTTGTCTCTAATGAGTAACCCCAAAACGATAGTGGCAAATCGATAAGAGACATCATAGTTCGCACCATATCCAATAGAGCACGACTACGACGTTCGGACACACCATCATACTATGGTGTTCCAGGTGGCGTGAGCTGTGAAACAAATTCCACATTGTCTTAAGTTGTATACCAATACTCGTAACTCAGGTATTTACCTCCACGATCATATCGTAGACATTTTATCTTCTTGTCACGATGATCTCAAACTTCACTCTGATTTTGTTTGAACTTTTCAAACGTTTCAGACTTGTGTTTCATTAAGTAAATATCCCCATATCTACTCAAATCATCAGTGAAGGTAGGAAAATAACGATATCCACTGCACGCTACAACACTCATTGGACCGAATACATCAACATGTATCATTTCCAATAAGTTACTTGCCCGCTCTACCATACCGGAAAACGGGGTCTTAGTCATCTTGCCCATGAGGCATGGTTCGCATGTCTCAACTGATTCGCAATCGAATGAGTCCATAGATCCATCAGCATGGAGTTTCTTCATGCGTTTTACACCAATATGACATTTAGCGGCAGTGCCACAAGTATGTGGTACTATCATTATTAACTTTGTATCTTTTGGCATCAATATTATGAACATGTGTATCACTACGATCAAGATTCAATAAACCATTCTCATTGGGTGCATGACCATTGAAGGTATTATTCATGTAAACAAAATAACCATTATTCTCTAACTTAAATGAATAACCGTATTGCAATAAACATGATCTAATCACATTCATGCTCAACGCAAACACCAAATAACATTTATTTAGGTTCATCACTAATCCCGAAGGTAGAGAGAGCGTGCGATGGTGATCACATCAACCTTGGAAACACTTCAAACACTCATCGTCACCTCACTCTTAGCTAGCCTCTGTTTATTCCGTAGCTTTTATTTCGAGTTACTAACATTTAGCAACCGAACCGGTATCTAATACCCAGGTGCTACTAGGAGTACTAGTAAGGTACACATCAATAACACGTATATCAAATATACTTCTGTCGACGTTGCCAGCCTTCTTATCTACCAAGTATCTAGGGCAGTTCCGCTTCAACGACCATTCTCCTCATAATAGAAGCACTCAGTCTCGGGTTTGGGTTCAACCTTGGGTTTGTTTACTGGAGTAGCAACTGGCTTGCCATCCATGAAGTATCCCTCCTTGCCCTTGCCCTTCTCGAAACTAGTGGTTTTACTAACCATCAACACTTGATGCTCCTTCTTGATTTCTACCTTCGCGGTGTCAAACATCGCGAATAGCTCAGGGATCATTATTTCCATCCCTGGCATTTTATAGTTCATCACGAAGCTCTAGTAGCTTAGTGACAGTGACTTGGAGAACTATATCAATCACTATCTTATCTAGAAGATCAACTCCCACTCGATTCAAGCGATTGTAGTACCCAGACAATCTGAGCACATGCTCACCGATTGAGCTATTCTCCTTCATCTTGCAGGCAAAGAATCTTGTTGGAGGTCTCATACCTCTCAATACGGGCACGAGCCTGAGATCCCAATTTCATCTCTTAGAACATCTCATATGTTCCGTGACGTTCAAAACATTTTGGAGCCTCAATTCTAAGCCGTAATGCATGACACACTGAACTATCAAGTAGTCATTAGAACGTGCCTGTCAGATGTTCACAACATCTACAGACGACGCTTGAGGGGGTGGCGCACCGAGCGATGCATTAAGGACATAAGCCTTCTGTGCAGCAATGAGGACAATCCTCAGATCACGGACCCAGTCCGCATTATTGCTACCATCATCTTTCAACTCTATTTCTCTAGGAACATATAAAAAATTCAAGGGAGCTACAGCGCGAGCTAGTAATCTACAACATAATTTGCAAAGACATTTTGACTATGTTCATGATAATGAGTTTAGTTAATCATATTACTTAAAAACTCCCACTCAAATTGACATCCCTCCGGTCATTCGAGTGTCACATGATCCAAATCCACCAACTCAAGTCCGATCATCACGTGAGTTGAGGTGGTTTCAATGGTGAACATCTTCATGTTGATCATATCTACTATATGACTCATGTTCGACCTTTCGGTCTCTTGTGTTCCGAGCCCATGTCTGTACATGCTAGGCTCGTGAAGTTTAACCCGAGTGTTCCGCACGTGCAACACTGGCTTGCACCCGTTGTATGCGAACGTAGAGTCTATCACACCCGATCATCACGTGGTGTCTCGAAACGACGAACTTTCGCAACGGTGCACACTCGGGGAGAACACAATTTATCTTGAAATTTAAGTGAGGGATCACCTTATAATGCTACCGTCGTCCTAAGCAAAATAAGATGCATAAAAGGATTAACATCACATGCAAATCATAAGTGACATGATATGGCCATGAACTTGTGCTTTTGATCTCCATCTTCAAAGCACCGGCATGATCTCCATCGTCACCGGCATAACACCATGATCTCCATCATCTTGATCTCCATCAATGTGTCGCCATGAGGTTGTCGCGCCGACTGTTGCTTCCATGACTATTGCTAAATCATAGCGATAAAGTAAAGCAAAAACGGCGAAAATAATTAAAGACAACCCTATGGCTCCTGCCGGTTGCCGTACTCATCGACATGCAAGTCGTGATATTCTATACAATACATGATCATCTCATACATCACATATATCTCATCATGTAATTGGCCATATCACATCACAAGATACCCTGCAAAAACAAGTTAGACGTCCTCTAATTGTTGTTGCAAGTTTTACGTGGCTGCTACGGGTATCTAGCAAGAACAATTCTTACCTACGCAAAAACCACAACGGTGATACAAAAATTGCTATTCAACCTTCTCAAGGACCGCCTTTGTCAAATCCGATCCGACTAAAGTGGGAGAAACAGACACCCGCCAGCCATCTTTATGCAACGAAGTTACATGTCAGTTGATGGAACCGGTCTCTCGTAAGCGTACGAGTAATGTTGGTCCGGGCTGCTTCATCCCACAATACCGCCGAATCAAGAAAAGACCAAGGGAGGATGCAATCTGAATATCAACGCCCACAAACTCCTTTGTGTTCTACTCGAGATCTCATCTACACATAGAACTAGCTCATGATGCCACTGTTGGGGAACGTTGCATGGGAAACAAAATTTTTCCTACGCACACGCAAGATCTATCCATGGTGATGAGCATCTACGAGAAGGAGAGTGGATCTACATACCCTTGTAGATCGCTAAGCGGGAAGCGTTAAGAAACGCGGTTGATGTAGTCGAACGTCTTCGGGATCCAAATCGCCGAGCGTCCCACGATCCAATCATGATCCGTCTCGCGATCCAATCACGATCCGTCCCGCGATCCCATCATGATCCGTCCCGCGATCAAATCACGAACCGTCTCGCGATCCTGATCACGGCCCTTCCGATCTAGCGCCGAACGGACGGCACCTCCGCGTTCAGCACACGTACAGCTCGATGACAATCTCCGCCTTCTTGATCCAGCAAGAGGGAGCAGAGAGGTAGAAGAGTTCTCCGGCGGTGCGACGGCGCGGCGGCAATGGTGGTGGAACAATTCCGGTAGGGCTTCGCCTAAGCACCGCTGAAACTAGACTAGAGTAGAAACCGATCTAGATGAAGTAGAGGGAGCACGTGGCAATTAGGGTTAGCTATCCCCTCTAAATCCTCTAGTATATATAGGAGGGAGGGAGGGGAGGAGGCAGCCTCAAACCCTCAAGGTTTGGCCGAAATTGGAGGTGGAGGAGTCCTACTCCAATCCTATTAGGAGTAGGATTCCTCCTCTCCACTTGGAAACCCTTTCCACCTTTCCTCCTTTGGGTTTTTTCCACCAAAAGCCACATGGGCCTTAGTGGGGGGGTTAGGCCAGCCCACTAGGGGCTGGTTGGACTCCTCCCACAGCCCATGAGGTCCTTTGGGTCGATACACCCCTCCCGATGGTCCCCGGTACCCCTCCCGACACTCCCGGTACACTACCGAAATACCCGAAACTTTTCCGGTGACCAAAACGGGACTTCCTATATATCAATCTTTACCTCCAAACCATTCCGGAGCTCCTCGTGACATCCAAGATCTCATCCGGGATTCCGAACAACCTTCGGTCACCACCATACATAACTCTACTATCCCGAAATGTCACCGAACCTTAAGTGTGCAGACCCTGCGGGTTCGAGAACTATGTAGACATGACCGAGACACCGCCACGGTCAATAACCAATAGCGGGACCTGGATGCCCATATTGGTTCCTACATATTCTATGAAGATCTTTATCGGTTGAACCTCTATGTCAAGGATTCAGTTAATCCCGTATGCTGTTCCCTTTGTTCTTCGGTATGTTACTTGCACGAGATTCGATCGTCGCATCTCTATACCTAGTTCAATCTCGTTACCAGAAAGTCTCTTTACTCGTTCCGTAATACAAGATCCCGTGACTAACTCATTAGTCACATTGCTTGCAAGGCTTGTTGTGATGTTGTACTACCGAGTGGGCCCTGAGATACCTCTCCGTCACACGGAGTAACAAATCCCAGTCTTGATCCATGCCCACTCAACAGACACCCTTGGAGATACCTGTAGAGCATCTTTATAGTCACCCAGTTATGTTGTGACGTTTGATACACACAAGGTATTCCTCCGGTGTCAGTGAGTTGCATGATCTCATGGTCATAGGAACAGATACTTGACATCCAGAAAACTATAGCAATAAACTGACACGATCATATGCTATGTTTATAGTTTGGGTCTTGTCCATCACATCATTCTCCTAATGATGTGATCCCGTTATCAAATGACATCTCATGTCTATGGTCAGGAAACCTTAACCATCTTTGATCAACGAACTAGTTAACTAGAGGCATACTAGGGACACAGTGTTGTCTATGTACCCACACATGTATTTGAGTTTCCAATCAATACAATTATAGCATGGATAATAAACGATTATCATGAACAAGGAAATATAATAATAACCAATTTATTATTGCCTCTAGGGCATAATTCCAACAAATTCCTGGGTGCCTACTAGGGTGGCCACAAGCTCCCTAGTCAGGAGAGCGATTTGCATGTGATCCCCTAGAGAGATGGCGAGACCCTCCGCAAGTACATACAAAGGTTTAGCCGTGTGCACCACAACATCCCCGATGTTCATCCCACAGCTGTTTGCACTGCATTCCACACAAATGTGCGCAATCGCAGAATGCGGTCTGAGATGAATATTGTGAAGGTCAGAACCATCAACGAGTTATACGCCTTGGCGGACAAGTGTGCATGTGCTGAGGAAGGGAAGCGACTCCCGGGGGAAGATGCTGGCGCCGACGTCGATTCTAAAGACGACGACATAGATGATGCATCGACCCCGTAGAAGAAGAGCCGGAAGCGCAATCAGAAGCGCAAAGGCAAGACAGTGATGGCAGTTGAGAGCCCCGGCAATGCCAATGCCGCTAAGAAGTCTAAGGCAGAAAGCCCCGGCAAGGAGGTAGCCAGATGCGCTGACTGTCGGGAGGCTGCGGCAGGCAACAAGGGCGGCAAGACCGGTGGGCCGTACTACGAGATCCACCATACCAAGGGCCACAATCTCCAGGAGTGCCGGCAAGTGGAGCAGCTTGCCGAGAAGCAGAAGCAAGAGTACGAGAAGCGCGACAAGGAGAAGGGCCAGGATGGTGCCGGTGGATCCGGCAAGCAGAACCGTGGTGGCCGAGGGGCCGCCATGGCAAGGCCAAGCAGCCAAAAGAGAAGGCTGCACAAGACCAAGATGATGGTGATGAGGACGAAGATGAGTCCGACAAGGAGTTCCAGAACACAGTGGACGCCATGTGTGTTGACGGAGGCGCATCTTTGCACTCCTCGCACCGGCAACTGAAGCAGTGGATCCGCGAGGTGAATGCCGTGGAGCCCGTGATGGGAGCACAGAAGCCACTCAAGTGGTCGCACACGCCCATCGTCTTTGACGCCGAGGATCACCTTGATCGGACCACTGCGGTCGGGTGTTTGCCATTGTTGGTTTCCCCAACAATCCGCAACCTTAGGGTGACGAAGATGTTGGTTGACGATGGGGCCGGCTTGAATTTGATCTCTCCCGACGTGATCAAGAGGCTACAGATCCCCGACAAGGATCTTGGGGAGACCGGCACATTCCAAGGGAACAGTCCAGGAAGGAACAAGTCGAAGGGCCAGATCATGCTGCCGGTCACATTCGGCAACGACCTCAACTACAGGATGGAGAAGATCATCTTCAACGTCGTCAAGATGCCCCTGCCCTACAATGGCATTCTGGGACGTCCGGTGCTGGCCAAGTTCATG
Source organism: Elymus sibiricus (assembly GCA_039707655.1). Lineage (NCBI taxonomy): Eukaryota > Viridiplantae > Streptophyta > Magnoliopsida > Poales > Poaceae > Elymus > Elymus sibiricus. The sequence goes on along the minus strand of CM077666.1, from coordinate 205,420,484 downwards.
GCCGCATCACACTTCGCCTACAATGTCATCAAGATGCCAGGGCCGATGGGGGTCCTCACCATCAAGTCGAACCACAAGGACGCAATCATCTGCGCCGACAAGCTCTACCAGGAGGCAGTGGCAGCATCTGCCGATAAGGCACTTGCTCCTATCGGCAAAGCTCCCAGAGGAGGGAAGAAGAAGAAGTCCGGCAAGACCCCTGATACGGACTCCGGGAAGCGCACTTTAGAGTGCAGCATTCCCGTTGAGGACATACCAGAGAGCTCTACCAGCAAGAGCAAGAAGTCCAAGGCCTCCGCGCCGGTGACCAAGCAAGTTTCTGCGAGAGAGGATGGGACGAGTGGCACTTTTTCTGTGAGAGCCACTCTCGGTGACAAATAGGAAAGCGAGCTCGTTGCCTTCCTACGGGCGAATGTCAATGTGTTTGCTTGGCAAGCATCTGACATCCCCGGTGTTCCTAGGGAGTTAATTGAGCACCACCTTGCTGTCTGCCCTCATGCGAGACCCGTCAAGCAAAAGGTCAGGGAGCAAGCTTTGGAGCGGCAAGAGTTCATTGCCGAAGAGATCAAGAAGTTGGAAGCAGCAGGTCTAGTCAGAGGAGTGCTACACCCTACGTGGGCAGTTGTAGTGCGCAAGGTGAATGGGAAGTGGAGGCTTTGTATAGACTTCACTGATATAAATAAAGCATGTCCAAAAGACCCTTTCCCTTTGCCGCGCATCGACCAGATTGTAGACTCCACTGCCGGCTGTGATTTACTCTCTTTCCTTGAAGCCTATTCTGGTTATCATCAGATCTTTATGGCCAAGGAAGATGAGGAGAAAACCGCATTCATCACTCCATGTGGCACATACTTCTTTTTGCATATGCCTTTCGGATTAAAGAGTGCCGGGGCAACCTTTGCCAGAGCAGTTCAGATCAGTTTTGAGCCACAGCTGCATAGAAATGTAGAAGCCTACATGGATGATATTGTGGTCAAGACCAGAGACAAGTCAACCCTGATTTAGGATTTGGAAGCGACATTTGCGAACTTGCGCAAGCTCAACTTGAAGCTCAACCCCAAGAAGTGTGTGTTCGGTGTTCTGTCCGGCAAGCTTCTTGGGTTCTTTGTGTCTCAAAGAGGGATTGAAGCCAACCCCGACAAGATCAAAGCAATTGAGCAGATGGAAGCACCAAGATGCGTCAAGGATGTCAGGCGCCTTGCCGGCTGCGTTGCCGCCCTCAGCAGGTTCATCTCCAAATCGGCAGAGCGCACCTTACTGTTTTTCAAGATATTGAAAAAGGCAGGTCCAGTGAACTGGACTCCGGAAGTGGAGGCCGCGCTCCAAGATTTGAAGGAGTACCTGTCCTCTTTGCTAGTCCTAGTTGCGCCTAGACCGCAAGAGACGTTGCTGCTATACTTAGCGGCAATGAATCAAGTGGCTGGTGCTGCACTTGTGGCTGAAAGAGAGGCAGATGAGGAAGAGGTAGCAGCCGCAGAGCCATGACCCAACGAGCCAGAATCTTCTCCGGCAAGGTCAGGTCCCGACAAGCCAGAGATTGTGCAAGCCAGCCAGCCAGATCAGGAAGTTGTGAAGAAGAAGATGGTGCAGCGCCCAGTCTACTTTGTCAGCTCCCTCCTGCAAGGGGCTAGGTCAAGGTACTCTGGTGTGCAGAAGCTGCTGTTTGGCCTTCTCATGGGCTCAAGGAAGCTGCACTATTATTTTCAAGCACACCCAGTCACCGTCATCACTCGCTTTCCATTGCAACGCATTTTGAGAAATCCAGAAGCAACCGACAGGATTGTGGAGTGGGCATTTGAGTTGTCAAGCTTTGATTTGAAGTTTGAGAGTACCTCAACAATTCAGAGCAGAGCCTTGGCGGAATTCATTGCAGAATGGACCCAACGCCATACGAAGAAGTTCCAGAGACCTCGCTCCCCGGCAAGGAAACTTTTGATGATTGGATCATGTACTTTGATGGTGCTTTCACGCTGAAAGGCGCAGGTGCCGGCGTGCTGCTTTTAGCACCCACCGAAGAGCACCTCAAGTACGTGCTTCAGATGCACTTTCCCTGGGAGTAGGCCACCAACAACACCATTGAGTATGAAGGATTGCTTGCCGGTCTGCGCATTGCAATCGACCTTCGTATTCGGAAGCTGATTATCAGAGGCAACTCGTAGCTAGTGGTGAGGCAGGTCAACAAGGATTACCAGCGCCCTTTGATGGAGGCGTACGTCGATGAGGTGAGGAAGTTGGAAGAGCACTTTCACGGTCTGCAAGTAGAGCACGTTCCACGTGCCCAGAATTGGATTGCCGACGACCTGTCAAAGCTTGCCGCTCAAAAGATGCCTGTGGAACCAGGAACTTTTGTGCTCCATCTGACTCAGCCATCCGTTACACCATCAAGGCTGGCGAAGAAGAGAAAACAAGATGTTGGTGGTTACTTTCCGGCAGAGCTGCCTGCAGCCGCCAAGAAAGTAGATACCGCCAACAAGATACCCTTGGCCGGTGAGTCGCAGTTTCCGGCAAGCCAGATCCTTGCCGTCGAAGCAAGCGCTCCCGCTGAGGAAGAAATGCCTTTAGTCCTTGTCGTCGAGCCACAAGCTCCGGCATGGGCGCAGCCAGTTGTCCAGTTCCTTCAGACAGGAGATCTTCTTGATGAGCAAGAGGACGCAGAAAGAGTAGCCTGTCAATCAAGGATGTACAAGTTTGTTGACAACATTCTGTATAGAAAGAGACCAAATGGGGTGAAATTGAAGTGTATCTGCCGGGAAGATGGACAGAGGCTGTTGGAAGAGATGTATGAAGGGATGCGTGGCTCTCATATTGGGTCGCGCACGCTTGTCGGCAATACGTTTCGTCAAGGATTCTACTATCCGACAGCCCTTCAAGACGCCTTGGCGGTGGTCATCAGATGCGAAGCATGCCAGTTCCACTCCAAGGGCATTCACCAACCAGCTCAAGCCCTCCAAACCATCCCTCTCTCCTGGCCTTTTTCAGTCCGGGGGCTTGACATTGTCGACCCCTTCCCCCGTGCTACCGGGGGCTTTGAATTCTTGTACATTGCAATCGACAAGTTTACAAAGTGGCCTGAGGTGGAGCCAGTGAGGAAGGTGATGGCACAACCAGCCATCAAGTTCCTCAAAGGATTGGTTGCCCGTTTTGGTATCCCTAACAGGATCATCACCGACAACGGCACCCAATTCACGAGCTGCGCCTGCACAGTATATTGCCAAGAGCTTGGAAATAAGATTTGCTACGTGTCTGTTGCTCACCCAAGGAGCAACGGGCAAGTAGAGAGGGCAAATACAGAAGTGCTACGTGGTCTCAAGACCAGAACTTTCGACAGGCTGCACAAGTGTGGAAGGCGCTGGGTGGAAGAGTTGCTGGCAGTTCTTTGGTCGATCAGAATGATGCCAAGTCGAGCCACTGGCTAGACACCCTTCTCCCTTGTTTATGGTGCAGAAGCGGTGCTCCCCACAGAACTCAAATATGGGTCACCTCGAGTCTTGGCCTTCGATGAGGAGGATCAAGATGAGCTATGGAAAGATGATGCCACGCTCCTTGAGGAACTTGATGCTGCACGGTACCAGCAACCTTTCGCCGCTACCATAGCCGCAAATTGAATGCCAGGAATCTTGAGGAAGGCGACCTTGTTCTTCGTTGGATTCAGTCCACGAAGGGTCAAAACAAGTTGACACCAAAGTGGGAGGGCCCATACCGGGTGGTACGAGTCACTAGGCCCGGCGCAGTCCGCCTAGAGACCGAAGATGGCACTCCGGTGCTCAACTCATGGAATATTGAGCATCTTCGCAAGTTTTACCCATAAGGTGCGGTTGCCGAGCTGCCCGACAACCTCTTTTGTACAAGTTTGCCGGAAAGGCATGTAAACCTTTGTACAGAGCCGGGTGCAGATCCCGTGCACATAAATAAAGATAAGTGTTTCACAATTCTTTGTCCAAGTACATATTTGTTTATGTGTTGCGGGCAACCTTGTGTTACATTTTCCCCTTGAATAGGATGATTAACAAACCATCAAGGTTCCAGCCTCCTCTTTTCTCTTCTTTCTTTTTCTCAAAGGACAGAAGGGTTCCTCGCGTGCAAGTTTCCCGGGGGGGAGTGAGGGTATGGATACCAAATGACGTTCAAGGTATCGTCCTATGGCAAGAAGCACAACAAAGAAAAAGCTAAGTTGCAAAACTTTAAAGTAAATTCTTTGTTGTAGTTGCAACTTCTCCTTGAATGATTTTGGCCTTTGTATGAGAAACCTGCATGCTAAGGAACCTTGTCGTGATCAGATACGCCCTTACTTTGTTTCGAGTCCGCTCAACAACTTAAGTGGTTACGTTGTGATCGTCAAGTGTATCCTTGCCGGCAGCGACACTTCTGGCAAGCTGCTAAGGGCCTGTTCCTCAAGCGCTTGCAGCAAGAGTGCGCGCACCGGCAAGTTTTCGGCAAGCGTAGGGTACAAGAACCATGCAAAGACAGAATAAGACAAGAGAGATAGCATGCATACATCCATCCAAAACGACAAGTTATAGTACATCAAAGCCAAGTGCAGTTCTAATTCAAGATAATCTGTCTTTTACATGAACTACACTTGAAACAAGGAAACAGTGAACGGGGCTAATCCTTCCGATCACCCTCAGTCCTCGAGACCTGATGAATCTTGCTGATGAGGGGAGCGACGGCTTCTTCGGCAGCTGTGGTGTCCATCCCCGACGGCAAGCTTTTGAAGGCTTTGGAGACATCAATCCCAGGGTTCCGGTAGATAATCTTGACGAGCATCTTGGAGACGACGTCGCTACAGAATTTGCGAGACTCACTAGCAAAGTGGGCGGACCTCTTTTCATGATGCTTCTTCAGTATCTTGAGAAGTCCTTCAAAGAAGAGGGTGAGGCTGGCGCTTGTGGAATCATGCTCGCCGACGATGAAGCTATGGTTCTCCTTGTCCATGATGGTCACTTGAACCGCGAGGCACTCGGCGATATCGACAAGGCGACCAGTCCACAGATCCAGGGCTTTCTTGTGCCCGTCAAAGAAATTTGCAGCATCGGGATGTGCGGCCTTCTCCTTTTCCCAGTTTACCAGCAACTCCCTCTCCTTCTCCTGGCCAACCTCTAGATCCTTCTCTCCAGGGTCATGAGCTTTGACTTGAGGTCAGCAATGTAGTTGTTAGCGGTCGAGAGCTCTTGGATTTTGGTGGTGAGGTCCTCCTCAAGCTTCGGCACCCTGGACTCCAACTCCACCTTGGCGGCCTCAGCGACCTCTGCGGCCTTGACGGCTTCCAGGAGTTTGGCGGCGTTAGCCTGAGCTTGAGTCTTGATGGCCTGTTTGTGGCCCTCCTCTAGCTCCTGGGTCCGCTGCACAAGTAGAGTCTGGATCTCCTCGTCCTTGCTGCGTAGCTTTGGGGCAAGTGCTTCTTCTTTGGTGGCAAGGTCTTTTTCCTTGACAATGAGCTGCGGTTCATGCTTCGTCAACTTGCCGTCCAGGGTCGTTGCCTCTTCCTTGGCAGCATCAAGCTTCTCTTCCTGCCTCTGGAGGATATGGAATTTGCTATTATACCATTGGCGGATCTCTTCTGCCTTCTTCTTCAGCTTCCATTCAGCCAGCTCCACGGCTTGCTGATGTGCGTACAGTCCGACCCAGCGCTTGCCGTAGTGGTCTTGCACATCCTTGAAGCCGTTGGCCATCATCGTCAAGAATGCAAGGTCCATGGCACCATCATTGGAGTCGTCTGGGACTGCGACACTGCTGGAGAAGGATGCCAAGATCTCCGCAATGGCGTCATCAAAAGTAGGCTCCCCGGCACCAGACGTGCTAGGGGCTTTGGATCCCTGCTGCTGATCGTTTGGCCCCAAGGGCCCCGTTAGAGCCTGTGCACCAGCCGCACTAGGGTGGACGCCGACGCTCGGCCTATCACCGCCAGCCTCGCCCATCTCAGCGTCCGTTATGACGAGCCCAGATGCACTGCCAGAGGGCACGGCAGGCTCTTCGGGGGTTTTCCTAGCCTCCTCAGCGGCGGACGCGGCGGCTTCCGTAGCAGAAATCCTGGCGGCCTCATCAGCGGCGCTCTTCGCGATTTGCTCCACAGATACTTCCCTCTCTTCCGGAGGGGTTGGTTCTGCAAGATGGAGAAGAAGTGGAGAAAGGAGCAATTCAAGACTTAGATCAAGTTCAAGAAAACAAAAAAAAAAGGATTGGCAAGGGGTCCAGTGCATTTGGAAAAAGGGTTACCTTGATGAACACGTGGAGGGGATGCCGTTCTTCCTCCGGCAACTTTAGTTGCCGGCGCTTGGTCCCCAGCAACATTGGTTGCCGGAGGGACGTCCGCATGGATGAGCCCTCCTTGGGGCTCCTCTGGAGGAGGGCTGCTCCTTGCCGGTGAAGATCTTGGCGACGGCCTGGGAGTCGAGGGTGCCATCAAGGGGTCTACCCCTTGGCGCTCTCCTGCCGGCTGGCTGCTTTCCAACCCCTTGTCGGTCTCCATCGCTGAAGACTCGACGGTAGCGCTCGCCAGCGGAAACTGCACGTGGACCTCACGCGGGGGGCTCGAGCCGGCAACCTCAGATGAACCCACGCCTTGATTGGTGCCGGTTGCCGTCTCGCCCCCTTCAGTGGTCCTGGGCTTCTTCGCCAGAGGCACTTAATCCCTGCAAGATCAAAACAATCAAAAAGATCAGTCAACAACAGAGTTTGGACGATTACAAGAAAAATATACGGAGATGGAGGTGCTTACTCTTCGTCCTCGTCGGGGTCACTAAGGACTGACAGATCATAGAGAACTGTGTCCCCGATCCCCGCAGTCGTAGGCGATGGCGGTGAACTCCTGGGGCGCTTCGTCCCTAGGGGAGACGGGGGCTGCCGAACGCCCGCCTTCTCCACGGTTGGCGGGATGGGTCGGCGAGGGGCAGCAGCGCGGAAAGGCTGTGCCCAGGAAGCCGCGTCTGATACCTTGACGGCGACGAGCTCTTGGCTTGCCGGTTCGGTATGCGCTGCCTTCTTTCGAGCGGGCTTCTTGGCGACAGCCATCTTCACCTTGGCGGGAGGAACGCGAGGTGGCTCTTCTTCCTCTTCCTCCCCCCCTTCGTCCGAAGACCCCTCGGGTTGCTCCTCCTCTTCTTCCCCCTCCTCAGACTCCTTAGCCTGCTCTTCCTCACCAGTATGCTCTTTGACATGCTCTTGGGGGCGGCCTCCGTTGGTTCCCGGAACTGTGGCTTGCTCTTCAGCCTGGCTTCCGGCGCCTCCTCCGTTGCCGGTGCCCTTGGCCGCCCGGGAACACGTTACCTTCACTCTTTTGAGCTCCTTAGCTCTCAAGGCCAGGAACTCTTTCCGATCATCCTTCATCAGATGCATCATGTCATCCTCGGCTCCAATGGCTGCCTCCACCAGGCCGGCAAACTAGCTGTCCACATTTTCCTTGCTGGGTTCCTCCCATGTGCTCAGAACTGTCCTGGCATCACAGTCCGGCATCATTGCCAAGATGGAGGCCTTGGCGGTATTGTTGCACAAGGGGATTACCTCCGCCGGCAGATCGAAGATGCAACCCCTGTTGAAGAGCTGGGAAATGAGCGGTAGTGCCCCATTACCGTCAAATTGTTGTCGGAGCCTGGATGCAGGCGCATTGGGTCGGTGGGGCCCTGGTAGTCCCACGCTCGCCGGCCTCCTCTATGCTGCAGCGGGGCGATCCGGCGGCGAGTGAAGTCCACCCCCACCATCTTAATCGTCAGGCCGGCCCCCTTGAGAGCGAGGATTCGACGTAGCGCCACTCCCAGCTTGGCGTTGCTGGGGTCAACATTGTTCCAGCTGTTGGGCTTCTCAATCCTCTCAGTCCTGAGGTGGCAAAAGGCTGGAAAATCCTGCTGCTTGATCCAGCACCAGTCGGCCCGCCACTTGTCCCATTTGGTGTGCAGCTTGCCATCCAAGTAGTGCCTCTTCGAGTTTCCCCTTGGGACCCAGGCGACACTACCAGAAAGGGCGCCCTCCTCGACTCGGGGGATGAAGAAATGCCGGAACAGAGCAACATTTGGGGCTATTCCCACAAAGTTCTCGCATAGATGCGCGAAGGTTGCCAGACAGGAGACCACGTTGGGGGTGAAATCCAGCAGTCTAAATCCGAAAGTGTTCATCACCTCAACAAAGAAACCAGAGAAAGGCAGGAACAAACCGCAGTAGAAGTACCCGGCAAAGAAGTGAAATCGATCGTCAGCAGGAGGGAGGGATCCTGGGAGCACTGATGTGGCCTCATGATCCTGCGTCTTGCCCGCGTACACGTGCGCGTAATCCTTTGTCAGGTCACCTTCTGTAAGCATCAGCGGGAAAACGGCATGAGTCCGCCGCTGTGCAGCCTTGGCGGCTTTCTTCTCATCCACCGCCGAACTCTAGACCTTTCCGGCTCTCTTCGACGCCATGTCGAGATTTGTGGGGGAGAGCTGCGCTGCATGGCGGTGGAAGCAGAGGGCATGTTTCTGCTCTAGCGCAAGGAAGAAGACGAAGATGACGGCGATGGCGAGATTGGGAGAAGGGGGGTAAATGAGCAGCGCCCTTTGCAAATTCCTTTTTATGGGGAAGGCGCGCGGCTGGCTCTTTACCGTCCTACGTGGATGCGCTTTTCAGGCGCACTACCTACCGGCGCCGGTTCCATTCCACCTCTCCCACGCCCGTATTTATTGCGCGTCGTGGGGGGGGCGTGGTAAAAGAGAAGATTACGACAGTTATCCTCTGCCACGCGTGCCTGTGCACTGTTCGGACCTAGTACAACAACACCTCGCATGCGCATGTGGCCCAGGCCCAGGGGCTCCTGTCGGTGTACTAAAGCATGGGTGCCCTCGTACCCTGACTTGTGCACAGGCAGTTGTAGCCTTCCTGACAGCAAGGGCTTGATGGAGGATAACTATGACTCAAGACACAGATTAAACAAGACCGTGAAGAAGAACTCAAGGAAGGTCATCGAGAAGTACAATTCTCATACTGAAGATCAAGATTGCCCTTGCCGGCAAGCTCCGTACTGGCAAGGTGAAGGCCAAGACTCTGGTTGCCGGCAAGCTCCTTGCCGGCAAGCAATGACCCGGCAAGCTCCGCGCCGGCAAGCTCGTTCTATCCCGTTACCGCTCCATCTCATCATCGGCTAGATAAGCACGCATGATAGGTGTCGAGCGGGCAGGTAGTCAACGCAGCTGGCCAAGGCATGTGTCAGCATGCCACGCCAGGATTAACTTTAATGACACCCGTCCCTGGGATGTGTCAAGATTACAGGAGGGCGCCAGGACCGGTGGTACATATCTTTTGCCCAAAGCCTCGCCTCCCCGACATAGCACCTAACGGTGCATTTAATGCTCTTGTCTTACCCCGTCTAGAGATAGACGTGGTGACGATGCAAGTTACTATTCATACTCTGTAAATGACCATGTTAGCCACTGTGGTAACCCCTTGGCCTATAAAAGGAGGCCCACGGCTACACTTAGAACAGTCGACTCTTAGCTCAACTACATGATGTAGCTGCACTTCCCACGCACCTTGCCGGCAAGCTGCGCTCTTTGTAACCTTTGAGCTCACATACAATCAAACCACCAGAACAGGAGTAGAGTTTGATGCTCACAGCAGCCCGAACCTGGATAAATCGTTGCTTGTGCTCATATCTACTAGCCCTGCTCTTTGTAGTATTTTGATCCCACTTCCGAACCACAAAGTGATTCTCTCGATCCCATAGATCGTCGTTTTCCCACGACAGACGAGCAATTGGAGTACTAATAAAATCATTATTATTAGTATTTGAAAAGTCACACAACTTGGTGTTTTCTTGAGACATAGCGACAAAGCAAGCAAACAAGTAAACAAAATATTTTTGTGTTTTTGTATTTTTTTATGAGAAGTGGGGGAGATGAAAACGAGAGGCAAAGGCAAATAAAAAGGGAAATAAAAAGTAGAGCAAGTAGATGATAGTTTGAGTGAAGGTACTTGATAGGTTTTGATGATGTCTCCCCGGCAACGGCGCCAGAAATTCTTCCTGCTACTTATGAGCTGCGTTGGGATTTTCCCCGAAGAGGAGAGGAGATGCAGTACAGTAGAGATAAGTATTTCCCTAAGTGAGAACCAAGGTTATCGAACCAATAGGAGAATCACGCAAAGCCTCATGAACAGCACCTGCACACACAAAAGGAAATACTTGCACCCAACGCGGGCAAGAGGGTCGTCACTCCCCTTGAACTCGTTACTTGCAAGGCTTGAATCTTGTATTGGTAGATAGATAAATTGCGAAACAAAATAAAAGTAAATAAATTGCAGCAAGTATATTTTAGTTTTCTTTTTATATTTAAGATAGACCCGGGGGCTATAGTTTTCACTAGAGGCTTCTCTCTCTAACACATAGCATGCGGTGGGTAAACAAATTACTGTTGGGCAATTGATAGAAAATCGCATAGTTATGACGATATTCAAGGCAATGATCATGTATATAGGCATCACATCTGAGACAAGTAGACCGACTCCTGCCTGCATCTACTACTATTACTCCACCCATCGACCGCTATCCAGCATGCGTCTAGGGTATTAAGTTAATAAAAATAGAGTAACGCCTTAAGCAAGATGACATGATGTAGACAAAGTAAACTCAACTAATATGAATAAACCCCATCATTTTATCCTTAATGGCAACAATACAAACACATGTCTTGTCCCCTACTTTGTCACTGGGATATAGAGCACCGCAAGATTGAACCCATTACCAAGCACCTCTCCCGCTGAAGATAAATCAATCTAGTTGGCCAAACCAAACGGATAGGTCGGAGAGAAATACAAAGATATAACAATCACGCATAATAAAGTTCAGAAAAGACTCAATTACTTCTCATGAATATTCAAATCATAAACCCACAATTCATCGGATCCCAACAAACACACTGCAAAAGAAGATTACATCGAATTAAACTCCAAGAAGATCGAGGATAACCTTGTATTGAATATCAAAGAGAGAGAAGAAGCCATCTAGCTACTAGCTATGGACCCGTAGGTCTGTGGTGAACTACTCACGCATCATCGGTAGGGCAGCAAGGTTGATGTAGAGGCCCTCCGTGATCGATTCCCCCTCCGACAGAGTACTGGGAAAGTCCTCCAGATGGGATCGCAGAAGAACAGAAGCTTGCGGCGGCGGAAAAGTTATTTTGGGTGGCTCTTTGTTGGTTTCCCAATATTTGAGAATTTGTAGAAGTGGAATTAGGTCAAACGAAGCCACGTGAGGTCCACAAGGTAACAGGGCGCACCTACCCCCTTGGGCGCGCCCTGTTGCCTTGCCATCTCCTCATGTCCCGTCTGGTCTCCTCCCGAAGCTTCTAGGGTCTCTTATGTCCAGAAAAAAATCGTCAAAAAGTTTTGTAGCATTTGGACTCCGTTTGGTACTGATTTTCTAGAAAACCAAAACAAGCAGAAAACAACAACTGACACTAGGCACTGGGTTATGTTGGAGGTATGCCCTAGAGGCAATCATGTATGATGATATTTCCGATGTGTTTATGAACCGATGTAGTCCTCGGATGTTATCAATGATACTTGTTGACAAGTACGTGACTTGTCTGTGAGATCTTGTGTTGTATGATACGTCCTAAAATGGTCCCTAGTCGCAAGTGACGAGTGGGCACACGTCGGACTAGACTAGCATGCAATACGGTGGATGGTTTTGTCTCACTAGCCATGAAGCATGTGATGCTGCCGAACTGCATGGATCTGATCGGATCCGAGATAGGATACGGGTGACCGGATCCGAGCTCGGATGGAATTCGGATTGGACAGACCCAACTATGAGACACAGCGATAGGTCATCTGTGTGTCTCTAGTACACATACGTTCTGTGTCCTCGGACCTGAGCTGACGCATGTGCTCGGGATGGTGACCAACCTGCTTTGGGCCGACCAAATGCTACTCCGTAACTGGGTAGTTATAAAGGTAGGTTTCGGGCTTGTCCTGACCCATGCTGCGAGACATGGTTAAGCAAGATGGGATTTGCCCCTCCGATGAGGAGAGATATACTCTGGGCCCCTCATGTGATCCGACTTGGTGATCGCCTGTACGTGGGAGATCGACGAGGAGGAGACGACTCCGGTGACGCGCTGCCACGACTTTACTTCTGCTGCACGGCATTGCGCGTCTAGTGGTAATGATCGGTTATCCATCTCTGTTAGCATGTTCCTGGTTGTTCTGCGGGTAGGAAAATTTTAATTTGCAGTCGACGCACCCTACCGTAGAACCCAACAGTGGTATCAGAGCCTCTGTTATAGGATTTGGATTCAGATCGTATGCATATTAGATATGTGGAGGCAGCAGATGAGATCTGTTGTCATTTAGGAGATCGGCTATGTGCACGGTTGATGAGATCAATTGCACAAGGGATCGTTGAGGATATGTTTTCTGACGATCGGAATCGATGAGGTCGTGACACAACCTACCCCTACCGGTCGGTTTGCGTAGCGCCATAGATTTTGTACATGTTCACTCAAACCGGTAGAATGCGATTCTATGCATAACTTTGTTTTGCAGGTTTGATGTGAATAGTATGGCTCATGTGTATGTGATGCATGTGTGTAAATTATACATGGCCTGCGCGTCATGATTTGTCAGCCGGCAGGAGCCAAAGTGCTGTCATTATAATGTATAACGACCTGCGTGTCGACTTGTGATTCTCTATAAATTCATTACTAGTTGTAGTAATTGGAGGACAGAGATCAAGTCGCTGCTCGGATAGAGATCCGAGATGGTGTTCCGGTATGACAAGATGGAGCCGACCTGGTCCTCGGAGTTGGAGCCGACCTGGTCCTCGGACGTCCATGAAGGAGCCATCCTATTTCACAATATTTGTTTATTTGTGATTCTTATTGCTTCTTGTCTTCTACACATGTTAAAAATGGTAGAAAGATCCCTCGTTAATATCAAGCAAATTGCCATCCCCGATGTTGCACCTTCGCACGTCAAGTACGTCTAGTAGTGGGCTCATAAAATTGGGGTGCTGCTAGGTGTCCTTGAACTGAAGGGTTCGTGTCGGACACGAACATGCACTGCATCAGGTTAACTTGACAAGGCTATCAAAATGGTTTTGGGCCTTGTGGCAAAGGAGGTCGGGAGCCGAGGTATAAGATACCAACCCAGCCGACAGGAGTCGTTTAGAGATACGATTAGCAAAGAGTTGCTTACCGGATAGTCACTTCGACTAGCAGTGATGCTAAATCTCACTAGTCGGATTGCACTACTCCGATCCTGGATCACTGGAAGTTGCAGAGGGATGTCAACTTCAGTGGGAGTATATCTGTTTAGGCCTGATTTACTCTACATAAACACAGTGCTTAGTGTTTGCATATTTTTCTGTTGTAGATCAATGGCACGACCTGCTCAACCCAACTTTGCATTGAAATCAATCTTGGAAAAGGATAAACTTAATGGAACAAATTTTACCACTTGGTATAGGAATTTGAGAATTGTTCTCAAGCATGATAAGAAGGAACATGTTCTAGAGAATCCACTTCCAGATGAACCTGCCGAGAATGCTAATGCCACAACAAGGAATGCCTACCAAAAACTCGTTGATGATTCAACGGAGATCAGCTGTCTAATGCTGGCTTGCATGGAGCCCGATTTGCAACAGCATTTCGAAAACGTTGAGGCTTTCGATATGATCGAGAATCTCAAGAGCATGTTTCAGATGCAGGCTAGGACCGAAAGGTTCAACGTCTGGCGATCCTTGATGGATTGTAAGCTGAAGGAGGGTGATCCATTGAGCCCGCATGTGATCAAGATGATCGGATACGTGCAAGCTTTGGAACGCTTAGGCTTCCCGCTCTTGGATGAGCTGGCTACCGATGCAGTTCTGGGTTCTCTTCCAGCTAGCTATGGGACATTCATTTCGAACTATCATATGCATGGCATGGATAAGAAGCTCACTGAACTGCATGGGATGCTTAAGGTGGCAGAGCAGGATATTAAGAAAGGCACGCATCAAGTGTTGATGGTGCATAATTCGGGCAAGTTCAAGAAAAGTTGCTCTAAGAAAAAGGCTAAGGCAAAGGGCAAGGAGAAGGAATCTGCTCCGAGCTCCGCCGCTACGCCGAAGTCTGGACCGGACTCGGGGACTGTTTGCTATCACTGCAAGGAGACCGGTCACTGGAAGAGGAACTGTAGCAAGTGTCTTGCCGAGCATAGCAAGAAGGCCGGAAGTGCGACTTCGGGCAAAGGTACACTTGTTACATATGTTATAGACATTTACCTTGCCGACATACCTAGTAGCTCTTGGGTATTTGATACCGGATCGGTTGTTCATATTTGCAACTCGATGCAGGGGCTGGTAAGAACTAGGCGTGTGTCACAAGGGGAGATTGACATCAGGGTCGGCAACAAAGCAAGAGTTGCTGCGTTGGAGGTCGGCACGATGCAACTCCAGCTACTTTCCGGATTCATTTTGGAATTGAATAATTGTTATTATATTCCTGCGCTTAGTCGGAACATTATTTCTGCCTCATGCTTGATGAGTTAGGGTTATGAATTCAATTTAAAGGACAATGGTTGTTCGATATCTTTGAATGGAATGTTCCACGGCTATGCACCCATAGTTGATGGGTTATTTATTTTGAATCTGGAATCTGAACCTGTCTATAATATGAATGTCAAGAGGCATAAGCCTAATGAGATAAATCCAACATACTTCTGACATTGCAGGCTTGGATACATTAGTCTGAAACGCATGAAGAAGCTCCATGATGATGGGCTTCTAACTTCGTCTGACTTCGGGTCATTCGAGACATGTGAATCATGCCTCCTCGGCAAGATGACTAAATCACCTTTTGCAAAGAGTTGCTAAAGGGCGTTCGAGCTGTTGGAACTGATACACAGTGATGTGTGTGGTCCGATGAGCACAACTGCCAGAGGTGGCTATCAGTACTTCGTGACTTTTACCGACGACTTGAGTAGATATGGATATATCTATTTGATGAGGCACAAGTCAGAGACTTTTGAAAAGTTCAAGGAGTTTCAGAACGAGGTTGAAAATCAGCTCGGCAAGACTATAAAGCTTCTACGATCTGATCGTGGAGGTGAGTACATGAGCCAGGAGTTTGATAATCATCTGAAAGGCCGAGGTATAGTACCTCAGCTCACAGCTCCGGGTACACCACAGAGAAATGGCGTATTGGAATGGAGGAATCGTACCTTGTTAGACATGGTCCGATCTATGATTAGCAAATCGGATTTACCCTTGTCGTTCTGGGGATACGCTCTAGAAACTGCAGCTTTTACACTCAACAGAGTACCATCAAAATCCGTAGACAAGACACCACATGAGATGTGGACTGGGAAGAGTCCCAAGCTGTCTTTTCTAAAGATTTGGGGTTGTGAAGCATTTGTCAAGCGACTCATGTCAGACAAGCTTACACCCAAGTCAGATAAGTGCGTATTTGTGGGATATCCGAGGGAAACCATGGGATATAGCTTCTACAATGCTCGGAACGGGGTCTTCCTTGAGAAAGAGTTTCTCGGACGGGAAGCCAGTGGGAGGCAGGTGCAACTCGAAGAAATTCGAGAACCACTTGGGGATAGCTCGGCTGGTGATGTGATCATACCGGAGTCTGTTAAGGAACCCGAGGTGGAAGCAGCACCACAACCACGGAGGTCGGAAAGATTGCGCAGAGTGCGCGATGTGCTGTTGCTGGAAAGCGACGAGCCGACTACGTATGCGGAAGCGATAGTGAGCCCGGATTCTGAGGAATGGCTGGAAGCCATGAGATCTGAGTTAAAGTCCATGGATCACAATCAAGTCTGGGACTTGGTTGATCTGCCACCTGGCGTCACTGCCATTGGTTGCAAATGGGTCTTTAAAAAGAAAACCGATGTGGATGGAAATGTTCAGATCCACAAAGCTCGGCTTGTCGCAAAAGGATATGCACAAGTTCAAGGGATTGACTACGACAAGACCTACTGGCCAGTAGCGATGCTGAAGTCGGTGGGGATCGTACTAGCTATAGCTGCATATTTCGATTACGAGATATGGCAGATGGATGTCAAAACGGCTTTCCTTCATGGAAATTTAATCGAGGACGTGTATATGATACAACCCGAGGGTTTTGTCGATCCGACTAGTGCTGGTAAGGTATGCAAGCTCAAGAGATCCATTTATGGATTGAGACAAGCATCTCGGAGCTGGAACATTCGTTTTGATGAGGTTGTTACAGACCTCGGATTTATCAAAAGCGAAGAGGACGCTTGTTTATACAAGAAGTTGAGCGGGAGCTCGGTAGTGTTTTTGATCCTGTATGTGGATGACATACTACTGATCGGAAACAATGTTTCGATGCTGAACTCGGTCAAAGAATCATTGAATGAAAAGTTTTCAATGAAGGACCTTGGTGAAGCGGTTTACATATTGGGCATTAAGATCTATAGAGATAGATCGAGGAGACTTCTCGGCTTGAGCCAGTGCACGTACATAGATAAAGTGTTGAAACGGTTCAACATGAGTGAGGCCAAGAAAGGGTTCTTGCCACTCTCACATGGTATAAGGTTGAGCGAGACTCAGAGTCCTTCGACATCTGATGAGCAAAGCAGGATGAGCCGGATACCGTATGCCTCGGCAATCGGATCCATCATGTATGCCATGATATGTACCCGGCCTGATGTTGCTTTTGCAATAAGCTTAACGAGCAAATACCAGGCAAACCCCGGTGAGGCTCACTGGGCGGCGGTGAAGAATATTCTAAAGTACCTGAAAAGGACTAAAGAAATGTTTCTAGTTTATGGAGGTGAGGAGGAGCTCGTCGTAAAGGGTTACGCCGATGCTAGTTTCCAAACCGATCGAGATGATTGTCGATCACAGTCCGGATTCGTGTACGTCATGAATGGAGGAGCAGTGAGCTGGACCAGTTCCAAGCAAGATACGGTGGCCGATTCCACAACAGAAGCCGAATTCATTGCGGCTTGTGAAGCAGCAAAGGAAGGTGTTTGGATCCGGAACTTTCTGGATGATCTTAGTGTTTTCCAAACCTCGGTAAAACCGTTGAACCTTTATTGTGATAATTCTGGTGCCATCGCACAAGCCAAGGAGCCAAGGAACCACCACAAGACCAGACACATAGATCGGAAATATCACCTGATACGTAAGATCGTAAAGAGTGGTGATATAGAGTTATGCAAAATTCACACGGATGCAAATGTTGCAGATCCGTTGACTAAGCCGCTTCCACAACCCAAGCATGAGGGGCATATAAGAGCCATGGGCATACGATGCCTGTTTGATTGACTCTAGTGCAAGTGGGAGACTGTTGGAGGTATGCCCTAGAGGCAATCATGTATGATGATATTTCTGATGTGTTTATGAACCGATGTAGTCCTCGGATGTTATCAATGATACTTGTTGACAAGTACGTGACTTGTCTGTGAGATCTTGTGTTGTATGATACGTCCTAAAATGGTCCCTAGTCGCAAGTGACGTGTGGGCACACGTCGGACTAGACTAGCATGCAATACGGTGGATGGTTTTGTCTCACTAGCCATGAAGCATGTGATGCTGCCGAACTGCATGGATCTGATCGGATCCGAGATATGATACGGGTGACCGGATCCGAGCTCGGATGGAATTCGGATTGGACAGACCCAACTATGAGACACAACGATAGGTCATCTGTGAGTCTCTAGTACACATACGTTCTGTGTCCTCGGACCTGAGCTGACGCATGTGCTTGGGATGGTGACCGACCTGCTTTGGGCCGACCAAATGCTACTCCGTAACTGGGTAGTTATAAAGGTAGGTTTCGGGCTTGTCCAGACCCATGCTACGAGACATGGTTAAGCAAGATGGGATTTGCCCCTCCGATGAGGAGAGATATACTCTGGGCCCCTCGTGTGATCCAACTTGTTTAAGCATGGCCATGCGACGAGGATTATGAGATAATCCGAGGTGTTGGTCGGATTCACTGAAACGAGAGAGATGTCGGGCTGTAACAGGGATGACCACATCGCTTTGAGCCCGACAACATATATCGTGTGGCAAAGGGAACGGAAGTGTGACGTACAGGTTCGCCAACCGGCTTCATAGTCTACTTGGTGGTCGGCACGCCTTGCTAGAGGCCGCTACCTGCCGAGCAGTTCAGAGGTAATCCGAACTGCGACCAAGCCGACTTGAACCTAAGGGGTTGCGCGCTTATGGGAAGGAACCTACGAGGTTGGATCCGAGGACACTTCGGATGTGATCCGAGCTGGACTTGGATCGTGACCGAGTAGACTTTGGGCTTTAGGATCTGTGTGAGGCCCAAGTGTTGAGCCCACGACGAATGCCTATATATAGTGGAGGTACAGCACGCTTATCATTGTTAATCGCTTTGGCGTCATCATTAGGGTTGCATGTGTTGCAACTAGCCACCTCCACGTGCCACAGGCTGTACGATCGGACCTAGCAGTCCGCCGCATAGCGTTCCTCCCGCACGCGCGGATACCATTAGAGGTGGTGCAATTGTGCCACTCCGGCGAACCTGTTCATGGGACTTGGTGATCGCCTGTACGTGGGAGATCGACGAGGAGGAGACGACTCCAGTGACGCGCTGCAATGACTTTACTTCCGCTGCATGGCACTGTGCATCTAGTGGTAATGATCTGTGATCCATCTCTGTTAGCATGTTCCTGGTTGTTCTGCGGGTAGGAAAAATTTAATTTGCAGTCGATGCACCCTACCGTAGAACCCAACAGGTTAATAGGTTAGTTCCCAAAAATGATATAAAATAGCATATAAATGCATATAAAACATCCAAGATTGATAATATAATAGCATGGAACAATCAAAAATTATAGATACGTTGGAGACGTAAGAGTACGCCGCGTGCTACCCTGCTGCTTGCCGAGCACGTTGATGCCGCCGAGTAGTGGGTCCTTCAAAGAGGAGACGCCTAGTAGCCACGAAGTAACAACTTGATGCCGTTGTGGTCTAGGTCCTGGTAGGCCTTGATAACCCACAAGTATAGGGGATCAATCGTAGATTTTTTGATAAATAAGAGTGTCGAACCCAACGAGGAGCTAAATGTAGAATTTATATTCTCTTCAAGTTCTATCAACCACCGATACAACTCTACGCACACTTAACGTTTGCTTTACCTAGAACAAGTATGAAACTAGAAGTATTTTGTAGGTGTAATGCTAGAACTACTTTGCAAGAATAAAACTAGGAGTACTTTGCGAGATAATAAAAGTTAGTTATTTAGTAGAAAGCTTTTGGTAGAACGATGAGAAAGATTGTCCATAGGCAATTGAATATAACACGATAGATACTTATCATATGCAATGAGGGAGAGGCATACGCTAACATACTTTCCGTACATGGATTATATGCACTTATGATTGGAACTCTAGCAAGCATCCGCAACTACTAAAGATCATTAAGGTAAAACCCAACCATAGCATTAAGTAACAAATCCCCTTTACTCCCATACGCAACAACCCCCTTACTCAGGTATAAGCTTCTGTCACTCTTGCCACCCACTATAAGCGAATCATGAACATATTGCAAAACACTACAACGGGAATCCCTCACGCTTGCGCGACACGGAGGGCACCATAGGACAGCACCATATTAACATACAACTCATATCAATCACACCATACCACAATTAACCTGTAGGACAAAAAGAATCTACTCAAACATCATAGGATGGCCATACATCATTGGATAATAATATATAGCATGAAGCACCATGTTCAAGTAGAGATTACAACGGGAAAATAGGTGTTACACCGCTGCATAGAGGGGGAGAGAGTTGGTGATGATGGCGGCGAAGTTGTTGGTGCAGATCGCCGTCACGATGGTTCCCCTGGCGGCACTCTGGCGCCACCGGAAGAGAGGGGGAGAGAGCCCCCCTCCTTCTTCTTCTTGCTTGGCCTTCCCCCTAGATGGGAGAAGGATTCCCCCTCTGGACCATGGCCGCCATGGCTCCCGGAGGGCAGGAGCCCCTCCGAGATTGGATCTCTCTCTCTGTTCTCTTCTGTTTCGCGTCAGTTTTCTGGCCGAAAACCGTTTCTTATATTCCCGGAGATTCGTAACTCCGATTGGGCTGAAATTTTAACACAATTTTTATCCGGATATTAGCTTTCTTGCCGGCGAAGGATACCTCCAACTGACTTATTGGGTAGCCACAAGCCTGCCAGGCGCGCCCTACCCCCCTAGGCGCGCCCCTTGAGCTTGTGGGCCCCTCGAGCATCTTCTCGCATTGATTCTTTCCCCCAAAAATCACATGTATTCCAAAAAAATTCTTCGTAAAATTTTATCGCGTTTGGACTTCGTTTGATATGGATTTTCTATGAAACAAAAAACATGCAACAAACAGGAAGTGGCCCTGGGCACTGGATCAATATGTTAGTTCAAGAAAATCATATAAATTTGTGCCAAAAGTATGTGAAAGTTGTAGAATATTGGCATGAAACAATCAAAAATTATAGATACGATGGAGACATATCAGCATCCCCAAGCTTAATTCCTGCTCGTCCTCGAGTAGGTAAATGATAAAAAGATAATTTTTTAGGTGGAATGCTACCGGATCATCTTGATCATGTAATCTAATCATGGCATGGATATTAAGATACAAGTGATTCAAGGCAATAGTCTATCAATTTGATATTGAAAGAATAATACAAAACATGCATGTAATTCATCATTGCCTTTCATAATAATGGAGCTAAAGGAAACAACCTCTATACACTTAGTTGTGGTAAGCATGACACGCTCGTTCTTCCCTGCATAGATATATCAAATCAAGAGTACCCCGGTGCCAAACCAAGCAATTGGATCATACTTTTTAACGCACTTCAGCATTTTCAACTTCACGCAATACATGAGCGAGAGCCATGGACATAGCACTATGGGTGGAATAGAACGGTGGTAGAGATCAGTAAGGGAAGTCAAAAAGGAAGAAAGGCTCGCATCAACTCGGCGGATCAATAGGCAATGGAGTGGCCTATCAAATGATATCAATGTGAGGAGTAGGGATTGCCATGCAACAGATGCACTAGAGCTATAAGTGTATGAAAGTTCACTACTGAAACTAAGTGGGTGTGCATCCAACTAGCTTGCTCATGATGACCTCGGGCATTTGAGGAAGCCCATCATCAGAATATACAAGCCAAGTTCTTTAATGTAAAATTCCCACCTGTATATGAAAGTGACAACTCTGGAGACTCTCTATATGAAGAACATGGTGCTACTCTGAAGCACAAGTGTGGTAAAAGGATAGTAACATTGCCGCTTCTCTCTTTTTCTCTCATTTTTTTTGTTTTCATTTCATTTTTTTTCTTTTTTTTTTGGTGGGCTCTTTTTGGCCTCTTTTCTTTTTCTTTTTTTTTTAATTTTTGTCTGGAGTCTCATCCCGACTTGTGGGGGAATCACGGTCTCCATCATCCTTTCCTCACTGGGACAATGCTCTAATAATGATGATCATCACACTTTTATTTACTTACAACTCGATATTACAACTCGATAAAACTGATACAAGATGACTCTATATGAATGCCTCTGGCAGTGTACCAGGATGTGCAATGATCTAGCGTAGCAAAGATATCAAAAAACGGACAAGCCATGAATCATGCTAGCTATCTTACAATCATGCAAAGCAGTATGACAATGAATGCTTAAGTCATGTATATGATGATGATGGATGTTGCATGGCAATATATCTCGGAATGGCTATGGAAATGCCATGATAGGTAGGTGGTGGCTGTTTTGAGGAAGATATAAGGAGGCTTATGTGTGATAGAGCGTATCATATCACGGGGTTTGGATGCACCGGTGAAGTATGCACCAATTCTCGAGGTGAGAAAGGGCAATGCACGGTACCGAAGAGGCTAGCAATATGCGGAAGGGTGAGAGTGCGTATAATCCATGGACTCACATTAGTCATAAAGAACTCATATACTTATTGCAAAAATTTCAAAGCCCTCGAAGCAAAGTATTACTCGCATGCCCTAGGGGGGAGGTTGGGAGGAGTTAACCATTGCGCGCCCCTAATTCGAACAACACAAAGGATCAATCAATGATAAAATATGCTCCGACCTCACTGCTAATGTCAGCGGCCACCACTTTACATGCGTGAGGATTTACTTGCGTAAAGACTTACTTCCCTTAACACCATTATTAATACTCAACTTTAATTCTTTTACTAGCATGCCCCAATATTACCACCTCAATATCGCAAAACTATTGCAAGGAATCAAACATATCATATTCAGTGATCTACAAGTTCTATGTAGGATTTTATGACTAACCATGTGAATGATCAATTCCTTTTAACTCTCTAAATAGATATAAGTGAAGCATGAGAGTTTAATTCTTTCTACAAAAGACCACGCTCGAATAAATATAAGTGAAACAAAAGAGGATTCTACAAATAACGATTTTCTAAATGTCGAGAAACAAGTATCCAAACTTCAAAAGATATAAGTGAAGCAGATGAAGCATTCTATAATGCCATACTCAAAAGATATAAGTGAAGTGCAAATAGCATTCTATAAATCAACCAAGGACTATCCCATACCATCATGGTGCATTACTAAAAGAAAAATAAAAAGCACACGACGCTCCAAGAATTTACGCATATCATGTGAACAAAACAAACACCGAGACATATTGATAATTGTCGAAGAAAGATGGGACGCCTTCTGGGGCATCCCCAAGCTTAGATGCTTGAGTATTCTTGAATATTTACTTGGGGTGCCTTGGGCATCCCCAAGCTTGAAATCTTGCCTCTCCTTATTCTCCTTATATCGATACCTCCTCGATCTTCAAACACTTCATCCACACAAAACTTAACCGAACCTTTTTTGTTAGAGGGGTTAGTACATATAACATCAAATCCCATCATGTCCTGCTGTAACATTATTGTATAATTATAATCAAACATTACCCACTGTATGCAATCACAATTCTATGGCTCCCATGTCATTGGGGCTCAACAAGATTTCAAACATAAGCAAATGAAGAAACTATAACAGCAATCTATGAAAACAGGACAGTATGTAAATATGCAGATGAAACATATACTTATGTAACTCCAACAATTCTGAAAAATTAGGACGTAATAAACAATTTGCATAGAAGTACTATGTAAAATATAGAAATTCAAACACTATAGCAAAAGTTTCTGTTTTTGCACAACACACACCAAACGAGCAATTTAAACATCCTAAAGGTAAATCTTGGCACATTATTTTTATAATACAATGGATTTGTAAAAGGGACAATTATTTTTTGTTGAAAAGTTTCTGTAATCAAGATTCACAAAGTTTCCATGGGCATGAACAATGTTCAAGGACGTCCCCCACTTCAACGGTGTCCGTCTTTCTTACTTTCACTTTTTTTTTGAAAAAGTTTTAGGGTCCCCTCTATATTTTTTTGTTTTGAAACTTTTCAAAAGCACACAACAGAATAAAATGACTCTCTAAAACTTCTGGGTTGTCTCCCAGGCAGCGCTTTCTTTAAAGCCATTAAACTAGGCATAAAATGCTCATGTAATCGATCCACCCGGATCCCAAGGTATATCAAAGCCAATTTTAATTAACAATGATTTATAATTTAGTAGTGAGCACAAAGCAACATAGGTCATGCAATGACGAAGTCTAACTCTCTTCCTATGCATCGGCATGTCATAAAAGAACAATTCATGCACACATAATAAAGGCCGATACATAGTATAAGCAGTTTCTTGCAATTTTATCGCATTAGTAACATAGAGAGGTGGATATGTGGTTCCTCTCTCATAATAATCGCAATTAGGAGCAGAAAGCACATGCATTTTATATCCATCAAAATCATCATGTGTAATAATAAAACGCAACCCATCAATATAATCCTTAATAAGCACAAACTTCTCTGATATAGTGTAGTTTAGAGAATTCAAAAAGATAATAGGACTATCATGTGTGGGTGCAATAGCAACAATTTCATGTTTAACATAAGGAACTATAGCAAGTTCATATCGATAAGCATCATTCATATTGGCATCATGGCCACAAGCATGGCAAGCATCAATTTCATCAAAAAGGGATATTTCAAACGAATCCAAGGGATCATAGCAATTATCACAGCATTCATCCTTCGGTAAGCACGAAGGAAAATTAAACAATATATGAGTTGAAGAGTTACTCTCATCAGAAGGTGGGCACGGGTGATCAGTCCGCTCTTCCTCCTTTGGTTCTTTGCTCTACTCCTCATCTTTTTCATCTAATGAGATCATAGTTTCAGCAATTTCTTTTTCCATAGATTCCTGCAAAATATTAGTCTCTTCTTGGAAAGCGGAGACTTTCTCAATAAATTCATCAATATAGGCATTGTATTCGTAATTCTCATAGCAATATTTAAGTATAGCATATTTTTCAGATCTGTAAAGAGCATCATCACAATCTTCATACTTTTCATACAAAGATTCAATTTCACAAGCACCCTTAAAAGCAACAAATTCTTCTATTTGTTCCACATCATAGTAATCATATATACCATTAGCATAAGAAGACAAGGTTTCATTATCATTAAATTCACATTGAAAGGAAAGGTGTAGAGCCTTCATCTTAGAGCAACAAGTATAATCATATCTTAAGCATAAATTCCATGCATACCATTGCAAATAATCAATTTGATCCCATAAGAGTTTCCCTTTTTGAGACAAGTGATAATCCCTATAGTATTCCCAGTGATCCAAAGTATCTCCCATTATCAAGTTGAATGGGGATTTATCAGGATTATCAAAGTAGTGTTTAATATTTTTCACATAAGCAACATCGAGGGTTTTAGGAGGTTCCCCATCTCCATGAGTAGCAAGTACAACTAACTTTTTTGGTGTTTTGTGTTCCATATCCATAACTAAAGATAAAGAACAACTTAGAATAGAAAATAAAAACTACTTAGTGGAACAGAAAATAAAAATTACTTAGTGATAAAGCCAACAAGTGCACACGAGAATATTCACCCCACGCTATTGCTCCCCGGAAACGGCGCCAGAAAAAGGTCTTGATAACCCACAAGTGTAGGGGATCAATTGTAGCTTTTTCGATAAATAAGAGTGTCTAACCCAATGAGGAGCTAAAGGTAGAATTTATATTCTCTCCAAGTTATATCGACCACCGATACAACTCTACGCACACTTAATGTTTGCTTTACCTAGAACAAGTATGAAACTAGAAGTACTTTGTAGGTGTAATGCTGGAACTACTTTGCCAGAATAACACTAGGACTACTTTGCGAGATAATAAAAATTAGTTGTTTACTAGAAAGATTTTTGTAGAACGATGAGAAAGATTGTCCATAGGCAATTGAATATAACACGATAGATACTTATCATATGCAATGAGAGAGAGGCATAAGCTAACATACTTTCCGTACTTGGATCCTATGCACTTATGATAGGAACTCTAGCAAGCATCCGCGACTACTAAAGATCATTAAGGTAAAACCCAACCATAGCATTAAGTAACAAGTCACCTTTACTCCCATACGCAACAACCCCCTTACTCAGGTATAAGCTTCTGTCACTCTCGCCACCCACTATAAGCGAATCATGAACATATTGCAAAACCCTATAGCGGGTATCCCTCACGCTTGCGCGACATAGAGGGCACGATAGGATAGCACCATATTAACATACAACTCATATCAATCACACCATACCACAATTAACCCGTAGGACAAAAAGAATCTACTCAAACATCATAGGATGGCCATACATCATTGGGTAATAATATATAGCATGAAGCACCATGTTCAAGTAGAGATTATAGCGGGAAAAGAGGTGTTACACCGCTGCATAGAGGGGGAGAGAGTTGGTGATGACGGTGGCGAAGTTGTTGGTGTAGATCGCCGTCATGATGGTTCCCCCGGCGGCACTCCGACGCCACCGGAAGAGAGGGGGAGAGAGCCCCCTCCTCTTCTTCTTGCTTAGCCTTCCCCCTAGATGGGAGAAGGATTCCCTCTCTGGTCCATGGCCACCATGGCTCCCGGAGGGTAGGAGCCCCTCCGAGATTGGATCTCTCTCTGCTCTCTTCTGTTTCACGTCTGTTTTCTGGACGAAAACCGTTTCTTATATTCCCGGAGATCCGTTACTCCGATTGGGCTGAAATTTTAACACGATTTTTATCTAGATATTAGATTTCTTGAGGCCGAAAGATACCTCCAACTGACTTACGGGTAGCCACAAGCCTGCCAGGCGTGCCCTACCCCACTTGAGCTTGTGGGCCCCTCAAGCATCTTCTCATGTTGATTCTTTTTCCCAAAAATCACATATATTCCAAAAAAAATCTCCATAAAATTTTATCGCGTTTGGATTTCGTTTGATATGGATTTTCTGCGAAACAAGAAACATGCAACAAACAGGAAGTGGCACTGGGCACTGGATCAATATGGTAGTCCAAGAAAATCATATAAATTGTTGCCAAAAGTATGTGAAAGTTGTAGAATATTGGCATGAATCAATCCAAAATTATAGATACGATGGAGACATATCAGGCCTTTGACAGTGCCGTAAAAATATCCAGGACATGATTGGGCCACTGCTCGGTCGAGCCAGGTAGTGTGTCTATATTAATGTGCTCGACAGCCTCCCATGGAATTTTGAGTGCGAAGTTATGTACTCAAGGTACATAATCCTCAGCTAAACAGGGAGAGCCGTGGAGCATGCGTACCTATTTAGGGGTGCGACGTGAATGTCAAAGGGGCAAAGAAACACCTCGGGTGCGTTTCCTAGAATTCTACGCGTTTAGCTCAGCAAGGGTCTTGGATGCCTCATTGGCTGCTTGGACCTCGGCTGCAAGGGCCGAGGTTTGCTCCTTTGTATGGAGGGAGCGCTCGGTGTTACCGTTGATTGTGATGACACCCTTTGGTCCTGGCATCTTAAGCTTTAAATAAGCATAGTGCGGGACGACATTGAATCGGGCGAAGGCAGCCCGTCCGAGGAGCGCGTGATAGCCACTGCGGAATAGGACGATATCGAATACCAACTCCTAGCTCCGGAAATTCTCGGGAGAGCCAAAGACTACCTCTAGGGTAATGGTCCTCGAATACTGTGCCTCCACGCCCGGTATGACACCTTTAAACATGGTGCTGCTGGGCTTAATCCTTGACGGATCTATTCTCATTTTTCTGATCGTATCGGCATAGATCAGATTCAGGCTACTGCCTCCGTCCATGAGGACCTGTGTTAGGTGGAAACCATCCACGATTGGGTCAAGGACCAGAGCCGCCAATCCTCCATGACGGATACTGGTCGGATGATCTCGTCGGTCGAAGGTGATCGCGCAAGTTGACCATGGGTTATACTTCGGCGCCATGGGCTCTAAGGTGTATACGCCCCGAAGTGCTCGCTTCCTCTCCCTTTTAGGGATGTGAGTGACATATATCATGTTCACATCTTTGACTTCGGGAGGGAATTGCTTTTGGCCTCCATTATGTGGCCTGGGTGGTTTTTCCTTGTCCTCGCTACGAGGCTGTCCCTTGCCTGAGCTCTCGGCCAAGGTTTTGCCGGCCTGCTTGATAACCCAGCAGTTCCAGTTTGTGTGATTGGCGGGTTTATCCGCCGTGCCATGAATTTGGCAAGGTCTATTGAGGATCTTGTCCAGCGCAGATGGGCCATCCTTATTCCCTTTAAGGGGCTTCTTTCTCTGGCTACTGCGTTGGTTGCTGAATCCAGCATTTACTGTCGTCTCCTCAGCATCACTGTTATTGCTGCCTTTATGGCGGCGCTTGTTGTTTCTATTGCGCCGAGGCTTCCCATTTTCATCATGGACCTCGTAGGTGTCGGGGTCGCCATCGTTGTTAATGCTGCGGGCCGGCCAGCTATCCTCACCTGCGCAAAATCGAGTCATGAGGGAGGTAAGGGCCGCCATAGTCTTCGGCTTATCCTGTCTAAGCTGTCGAGCCAGCCATTCATCTCGGACATTGTTCCTGAAAGCGGTGATTGCCTCGGTGTCGGGACAATTGAGTATTTGGTTCTTCTTGGTTTAGAAGCGGTTCCAGAACTTCCGAGCGGACTTGCCGAACTGTTGCTTGATATGGCTCAAGTCATCAACATCCGGGGGTCGCACATAGGTGCCTTGAAAGTTGGCTCGGAATGCATCTTCGAGCTCCTCCCAGCTACCGATAGAGTCCTCGGGCAGGCTATTAAGCCAGTGCCTCGCCGGTCCTTTGAGCTTCAACGGTAAGTATTTGATAGGATGGAGGTCATCCCCCTGGCCATATGTATGTGGAGAAGAAAATCTTCAATCCACACTGTCGGGTCAGTGGTCTCGTCATATGGTTCAATGTTGATGGGTTTAAACCCTTCTGGGAATTGGTGCTGCATGACCTCATCTGTGAAACACATTGGATGGGTGGCACCTCTGACCTGAGCTATAGACTGCCGGACATATGGTGTTGTCCAAGCGCGCTGGTTTTCCCGAGACGTATCGTTTCTATCCAACCATTCCTGGTATCCCGCCTGCCCGGCAGGCACCTGATCCCTGGATCTGTAAATTGACCGAGGTGGGGCATCTAATCTATCCTAGAGATCAAATGGTGGAGCAGGGTAGTTGGGGCCTCTGCCTTCGCGACGACCGCTGGCAGGGAGTTCTCGGGGCCGTCCTGATGGCCTGTCGCGCCCCCTAGGAGGGCGGTCAGGCTGGTCGGGGCGGCCGTGTTTATGTGCTAAGTCATCATCCACTTCATCATCGAATGCTGGAAGTAGGCATCTTCACGGGTAAGATTTAGTTTGACTCTCGAGTCTATCCTCAAGGTCTTGTTCGGCCGACAGGACCTCCACCCATTTATCGTTGAGCGTGTCCTGATCAGATTTAAGCTGTCCGCGCTCCCGCTTAATACTTCGGGCGGTTGCCATAAGGCGTTTTTGATAAGTTTTGAGGGCTTGAAAGTACTCAGGGACATCAAGGTCGTCGGGTCCGAGACTTATGTCCTCCTCCGATTCTGGCATGTAGTTGCTGTCATCGGGATCCTCAAAGTCCATGGTGCCTCCGGTGCCATCGATCTGACCGGAAGCAACCTTCTCGGCGTTGTCCTGGTTCTCAGCTCCGGCGGGGGTGTTGTCGGGGGTGCCATTACTGGCATCCCTATTGCTCGTATTTCCTCTACTGGGCCTTTTCCGGTGCTTCCCACTTCGTCGACGCCTGGGGGGGGGGTCTTGATCTTCCCATCCCGCGTGGTCTTTGGGGGTATCCACCATGTATACGTCATATGTGGAGGTTACCGCCCACTTGCCGGTCTTGGATTGAGAAACGCTAGGTTGATCACCAGCGTCTTCTTCCATGTCTGCTTCCTTGGATGCGTAGTCGAGCATGTCGGTTAAGTCCTCAATCGTGGCGACTAGGTGGGTCGTGGGTGGGACATAAATTTCCTGATTATCGGCTTTACATCCGATTCGAGCATAGACCGAAGTCTGGTCATCCGAAATCCCAAGGCTCTGGATTTGGTCCAGCATCTCGTTTAAGAGCGAGAGGTCCATCAGGTTCATTGCCTGGCTATAGGCCAGGCTTATCTGAAGCATGTTTGCCGAGGCCGGAGAAACATTGTTGAAGCTTGAGTCATCCTCCATGAGGGCCTGGCCCACCATGGAAGTGATCGGATCCAAACTCGAGGCCGGTTCCGAAGTGGGATCGGATTTAGGTCCAAGATCTGATGTGATGTCTGGATCCATGTTTGACGATGGATCAGATGCGGGGTCCGGGCTCGAAGCCGGTTCGAGAGTGGGATCAGACTCGAGGTCAAGATCCGAAGTAATGGTCGTTGAATCCATGCCTGATGCTGGGCCCATCGTGACGCCCGGCGTGATGCCTGAGTGGGAGATCAGTTCCGAGGTCAACGCCTCAGTGTCCGATAAGCTTCCAAGTCGATCTGGGGCCCAACCAGAGAGGGCGAGATTGCCGTGGGAGTCCGCAGTGTACTCCAGGCTGCTGAACATGACCACTTGGTCTGGGACAAAGCTATCAACACGCCCGAGGCGACCGGTGGAGCCAGCGTGGAGGATGATGCTACCAAATGTGAAAAGCTGGCCAGGGACAAAGATGTCACCGCAGCTGATGTCACTATTGATCTGAAGACGAGCCATCGATCCGGATTGACCACACAGCGGTACCTGTATGGGCCACCAATGTCGGTGCTAAAACCGAATGATCTCGGGTAGGGGGTCCCGAGCTGTGGATCTGAGACCAATGGTAACAAGAGACGAGGGAGTGTTTACCCAGGTTCGGGCCCTCCCGAAGAGGTAAAACCCTACGTCCTGCTTGATTGTATTGATGATGGGGTATTGAGTAGAGGATGATGATCTACGTCGAGATCGGTTGTGTATGCTCTTAACCCTAAGGTGAGTAATTGTGTCTCTATGGACTAGAACCCTCGGCTTATATAGATGTCCGGGGTCCCCTAGGTTTACATGTTAGGTCGGTTGCCGATGTACCGAATACAAGGAGACCCTTGGAGTGTACGTCAAGTCTTCAACAGTTTCCATCTTGCTTACGAATAAGTCTTTGGGCTTCGGCCATCCTCCAAGCGGTGGCTTAGTGGACCCCAATTCGGTCCATGAGCCTAAAGCACCTCGGGCTGGTACCCCCTAGTCCGGGACACCCTCAGTGGGCATCTGCCCGCCAGTGGTAGTCCATTTATCAGTGGCAGGCGATGATAGTCACCCACCACTAGTGAGTAAGATACCAGTGGCAGATCCATTTATAAACCTGCCACATGCTATAGGCCTACCAGTTACAAGCCATTTTGGATGACCATCGCTAGTAATCTTCACAGGGTGAAAATAAAGGATGTCCTACACTGTCACAACAACATTTTGCACAAATACATGCTTATGCTGTCATGGAATCATTTTGCTGCCATGGCACCAAAAATAGTTATAAATATGCTTCTCAAGCTCATTTTTAGTGCCATGGTAGCATTTTTAGTTTTACAGTAGTATATGTCATGTCTGAACAAGTACTCTTATGTTTAACACTTCAATAGTTACACTAGTACCTGTTCAACAAGTAGTAATAATAATTGCAAACACATGCATGTTTAATTAATTGTAAGCAGAATCATGACTACGAACTCATCGGCACCGAGAACTATGGTGAGTCGGGTACATAGTAGTCCACCATGATCTCATGATCACGTCCATCATGATACATGTAGATCATCCTCCTAGCTTCAAACACGTAGGCTTCAACAAGTTCTCTTCCATGAGGGCAACCGAAAAAAGTTTAGTCTGCTTCGTTTGTGATAACAACCCTGAAGACCCTGCCCTTTGTTCATGATCAGGTCAGCCACAACAGTTGTCTCCTAACTTATTCCAACATTGAGCTTCTGCAGGACTTCATGCCTTTCAAGGCAAGGGATGTACTGAGGCAAATAAAAAGAAAACAATAATTAAACTTTTTTGCGCATAACTATGAACAACTCAACCACAATATGTTGAATTATCATCTTGTTGACATTCAAGAATCAACTTTCGACTAGGGTGTCCTTAGCAACGTGGTTAGAGGTCTGTAGGCGGGGTGTGTACGATCCTTATAGCCAATGTCGTCGTACACTTGACAAGGTGACACAATAATATTTTTTAAATAGGTTCAGTTGCCTCATGGGAGCAAGACCTATGTCCTATGGAAGGCCCACCGAGATTGGTGCCCGGTGCATGGGACACTTAGAGCACTAGTACCCAACAGGGCTATGCACACGGTTCAAACCCCCAACCGCACACAGTTTTTGAAAGCGTGTGCTCTGATGGGTTGGCGATAGGGGGGTTAATCGTCGATGGTTGGGAAAAACGTGTGCTTTGACGCTAGTCATCAACCACGGTTTGTCTTCAAAAATCGTGTGGGATATGGATTGGCAATCGCACACGATATGATGTGCGGAACTATGGGCGATAAATTCAGCTTCACAAACAGTCTAAGGCTAAGGAATCGTATGCGATTGACGCGGGCATCACACACGTTCGATGGAGACATAGTTGTTTGGGATTGCTGTCATGATCGCAGACGATGTCGGCAAATCGAATGTGTGGTAAGATATATGTTTGAAAGACTATTTTATACGCATGACCGTATGCGATCTTGTCGCATTGCACACAGTTGTTGATTCTTAAGCGTGTCTTCTGGTAAGTGCCATCGCACACGGTTGCTTAGAACTATGTGCGTGTGTTGTAATGGTGATCGCATACACTTTCTACAGCTTACATGTCCGCGATATTGCTACTCCTGCAGGAGTTAATGGGATTCCTGCAAGAGGAAGGGTGAAGCAACAAGTAGCAAGTATTTCCCTCAGATAGAGAACCATGGTTTATTGAACCAGTAGGAGCTTCCAAGCTAAACAAGTCAACAACACCTACACACAAGACACTAACAAAACTTGTCCCCAACACGGCAAGAGGGTTGTCTTGCTAGTTACAAGGTAAAACACAAGTGATAGAGGAAAATAGTAGCAAAAGTAGGATGACAAAATAGTGGCAATTGTGTAGAAGAATCAAGTAATGGAGAATAGACCCAGGGGCATAGTTTCACTAAAGACATCTCTCTCGAAAACACAAAGTAGCATGGTAAACAAATTACAGTTGGGCAATTGACTAGATTGCAATATTTATGACTATGATCATTCATGCTATAATCTCATATAAGCATTACGTCTGTGATATGTAGACCATTAATCTAACTGCATCTACTATTAATACTTCACTCCAAAACCGCTATCCAGCGTGCATCTCAAGTATTAAGTTTGCATGAAACATAGTATCGTAATAACCAAGATGACATAATGTAGATAGGAAGAAGCCAATCAATATGACAAAACCCCGTCATTTTACCCTTAGTAACAACAATACAATACGTGCCTTAGCCCTCCTTTTGTCACCGGGTTAGATCACCGCAAGATTGAACCCACTACAAAGCACCACTCCCTCTGAAGAAAACCCCATCGAACTTGGAGAAAGAAGATAGATGGATCAAAGAGCATGCAAAGCTATTTAATTATACAACAAATAAAACCTCAAAAGGTTCAATTGGTTTCAATGAACAATCTGACCATAAAGTGATAATTCATCATGTCCCAACAAACACACCACCAATTACATCGAATTGATCCCGATCATGTGAGAAGCTCACGGGAACATGGTATTGAAGATACAAAAGAGAGAGAGAGAGAGTCATCTAGCTACTATTGTGGACCCTAAGGTCCCGATGGAACGACTCACACATCCTCACGGAGGTAACAAGGTTGATGAAGATGGCTCCAGCAATGGCTTCCCCCTCCGGCAGAACTCCGGTACAGGCCTCTAGGTGGGATCTTCGCGAAGCAGGAGATTGCGACGGCGATAGATTTTTTCTGAAGATATGGTTGAGGGCTTCGGTATTTATAGGAATTTACGGTGGTGGAATTGACCTAAGTAGGTGTAGGTGGGCCCCATGTGCCGGACGGCCGTGTGGGCCCCTGCTTATCATCTCGACCTCTCCCAAAGCTTCTAGGGTTCCTTGATGCGCAAAATAATCATATTAAATCGACAAGTGATTTTGACCTCGTAGATATTAACTTCCTATGAAACCAAAAACAGGCAAAAAACAGGAACTGACACTCGGCACTAAATTTATAGGTTAGCCAGACAAATAATATAAATTGCTATAAAAAGTATATACAAGTGATAATATAATAGCATGAAATAATAATAAACTATAGATACGTTTGAGATGTATCAACATCCCCAAGCTTAATTCCTGCTTGTCCTCGAGTAGGTAAATGATAAACAAAGATAATTTTTGATGTTGAATGCTACCTGGCATAATCTTGATCAAATGATGTAATCAGGTATGAACATAAGACAAAAGTGATTAATGACAATAGTCTATCAATTTGACATCAAAACAATGATACATAAGTATCCAAGTAAGCAATCCTTGCCTTTCAAAGAATATAAATGCTAAATATCATGATTTCATACCAATTATAAATCAAGCATATCATGAGAACATAGCACACTCAGTCTTCATCATAGGGATAGAAATAAAGCAAAATATATTCAGGCTTGGGCTAGGTATAGAAGCTAAACCAACCTTGAGACAACTACTAATCCCTACGCTATACTTGAGCGTGAGCTTGACTTTTGGCACTTAAATGGCAAATAGAATAATGATGGAGGTTTTATGAGAAGTGAAAAATTAAGAAAGTCTCACACCAATGCAGCTGACTCTTAGGCAATCAAGAGGCCTTAGAATCGATATTGGTGCGAGGAGTAGTGATTGCCATGCAATGGATGCACTAGAGCTATGAATGTATGAAAGCTCTCCTAATGCAACTAAGTGGGTGTGCATCCAACTTGTTTGCTCATGAAGACCCCGAGCATTTGAAGAAGCTCGTCATCGTAATATACAAGCCAAGTTCTATAATGTAAACATCCCACTAGCATATGAAAATGAAGAGTATGAAAACTCTTTATATGAAGTACATGGTGCTACTTTGAAGCACAAGTGTATACTCAAAGGATAGTAATGTGTCCCCTCCCTCATTTTTTGGGTGGGCTCTTTGGCCTCCTTTTTTATCCTCACGGGTAGGGGCATTGATACGTCTCAAACGTATCTATAATTTTTTATTGTTTCATGCTACTATATTATCATTTATATATACTTTTATTATCATTTTATATTATTTTTCTAGACGAACCTATTAATTTAGTGCCCAGTGCCAGTTCCTGTTTTTTGCTTGTTTTTAGTTTTGTAGGAAATCAATATCTACGGAGGTCAAAATATGTTGCTGATTTAACACGATTTTTTTGGGAAACAAGAAACACTGGAAGCTTTAGGAGACATCAAGGGGACCCATGAGCCAGCCACATGGACGCATGGCGCGGCCAGGGGGTGGCCGTGCTACCTGTCCATGTGGGGCCCACGAGCACCGCCTTGACCTGATTCCACCGCCATAAAATCCTATAAAACTGAAACCATCCCTCATGCCTCCAGAAGAATTTTATCGCCGTCGCAAGCCTTTGTTTCGAAGAGATCAAATCTGGAGCCCTGTTCTGGAGCTCTGCCAGAGGGGGAAGCCATTGGAGGAGGCCTCTTCATCAACCTTGCTGTCTCCATGATGATGTGTGAGTAGTTCCTTTAGGACCTACGGGTCCATAGTAGTAGCTAGATGGTCTCTCTCTCTCTTTTGGATCTTCAATACCATGTTCTCGTTGATCGAGATCAATACGATGTAATTTTTGTGGTGTGTTTCTTGGGATCCGATGAATTGTGGATTTATGATCATATTGTTCATTGAATATTATTGAATCTTTTGAAGTCTCTTTGCTGTATAGTTGAGTAGCTGTGTATGCTTTCTGATCTATTTGTCTTCTCTGGCCAAGATAGATGGGTAGTTTTTCAGAGGAAGTGGTGCATAGTAGTGGATTCAATCTTGCGGTGTTCTATATCCAAGTGAAAGAATGGGGACAAGACACGTATTTGTATTGTTGCCACTAGGGATAAAACGACAGGGTTTAATCTTATTGCTAGATTTCTTTCTGTCTACATTATGTCATCTTGCTTATTCCAATACTTTGTTTCTTGTAAACTTAATATGTTGAGATGTATGCCGGATAGCAGTCTTGGGTGGAGTATTAGTAGTAGACGTCAGTAAGTTTAATAGTCTACTTATCACAGGCATAATGCCTATAGGAGATGCCATGAATGATCATAGTTATAAATGCTGCTTTTCTATCAATTGCCCAACAGCAATTTCTCTACCATGCCACTACCTTCTTTCGAGAGAGATACCACTAGTGAACCTATGGCCCCCGGGTCCATTTTCTATCAATACTTTCTTCTACAAACTTGCCTCTTTATTTGCCTTTACTATTTGTCATTTCACTATACCATTATCTATCTATCTATTTGCTTTTAACCTTATAACTAGCAAGACGAGGGGCTTGAAAACCTCCTTTCCAAGTTGGGTGCAAGTACTTATTTTGTTTGTGTGCAGGTGTTGCTTATCTTGTTAGCTTGTTGACTCATACTGGATGGATTAAACCTTGGTTCTTAACTGAGGGAAATACTTTTGCTTATGTGCTACATCACCCTTCCTCTTTAGGGAAACCCAACAACTCCTGTGGGAGTAGTAGGCACACTCTAGTTACATTACACTTATACTCATAACTCAAAAGATGTAAATGACTACATATGAATGCCTCTGGTAGTGTACCAGGATGTGCAATGATCTAGCGTAACATGTAAAAAATGATGAACGGTGGCTTTGCCCCAAATATCATGATAGCTCTATATGATCATGCAAAGCAAAATGAAAATAAAACTCAAGTCATGTGATTGAATAGTAAGAATGGAAGTTGCATGGCAATATAACTCGGAATGGCTATGGAAATGCCATGATAGGTAGGTATGGTGGCTGTTTTAAGGAAGATGTATGATGGATTATGTGTGAGAGAGCGAATCATCTCACGGGGTTTGGATGCACCGGTGAAGTATGCACCATATCTCGAGGTGAGAGAGGGCAAAGCACGATACCGGAGAGGCTAGCAAAAATATGGATAGGTGGAAGTGCACAAAAGCCAAATTCTCACATTAATCACAAGGAACTCAAGTACTTTATAAACTCAAAGAAAATGCAACTCCCACACCCCTAGGAAGTGAGGTTGGGAGGAGTTAACCATCATGTGTTCTCTTACCTTCCACACGTTACTTCAAGTTGCCAACTACTTAGACCTCACTACAATACTAGCGCTTCTCATTTTTATGTCAATTAATGTAGGTACGACCCCATGATCATTAACACAAATATTTAATACTAGGTGTTGACAATTCACTCACACAACTATACATTACCATCTCAATATCGCAAAACTATTGCAAATAATCATATTTATCATGCTTAATTGATCTACAAGATTGATGCAAGTTTTTGTTATATACCATCGTTGTATACCTATCATTTTTAGGACCAACATATAATTCATGCAAATTACCAATTATTATTCTACTCTCTAAAAGAGTATAAGTGAAGCAAGAGAGTCCTAATTTTTCTATAAAACATAATATATCGCCGTGCTCTAACATGTATAAGTGAAGTGCAAGAGAAAATTCTATAAGAGCCTCTACTCAAAAAGATATAGGTGAAGATTAATGAGCATTCTACAAATATATGATCAATGTGTGTCTCTCTTAAGAAGTGTGATTAGAACATAAGTATTGTGAAAACCAGCAAACAAAACCAAAATAAAAGCAAAAGATGATCTAGGCAAAGCACATATCATGTGAACAAATAAAAACATAATTCCAACCGAGACATACCAATAATTACTGAAGACCCAAGCTTAGACGCTTGAGTCTCCTTGGATATTACCTTGGGGTGCCTTGGGCATCCCCAAGCTTAGGCTCTTGCCATTCCTTGTTCATCTCATATCGATGTCTCCCCTCGATCTTAAAAACTCCATCCACACAAAACTCAACAGAACTCGTGAGATAGGTTAGTACATATAAAATAAATCTCCTAATCATTTACTGTTAAGACAAGATGCATATTTATTCCAAGTATTAGCTATTGTATCCTATCATTTCCACAATTTATATCCCCCAATATAATCCATGAAAACTCTAAAACAAGTAGACAATGAAAACATAACAACAATCTGTCAAAAATAGAATAGTCTCCAAAGATCTAATTAAATATCATACTTTTGTAACTCGGAAAATTCTGAAAAATTAGGAAGTCATAGACAATTTACAATGCAACACGGTATAAAAGTTTGAGGAATTGAGCAAATTCCAGTATAGAATAAAAATTCGAACACTCGAGGCAAAAGTTTCTGTTTTTGCACAGAACCTAACAAACATGCATTTGCAACATCCCAAAGGCTTAACTTGGCACAAAATAAAAGAAAAGATACAAACACAATTATTACAATAAAAATAATCATGTTAACTCAACAAATAAAATGATAACTATTTGGTTATCTCCCCCAAGCTCTTTCTTTATAGCCATTAAGATAGGCTTGAGATTTTAATGATGCTCATATGAAAATCAAGAATTGAAGCACAAAAGAGAGCATCATATAGAATGTAACAAGAACATTTAAATCTTACCCACTTCCTATGCTTAGGCATCTTACAAGTAAACAATTTATTACGATAACCAATACCTAGCATAATCAAGAGAAGAATTCAACTTTAAAACTTGATCATAAAGAGAGGTGATTTGGTAACACGAGGATTTCTATAACCATACGTGTCTCTCTCATGATAATTACATGTAGGATCATAGTCAAATACAAAGAGATATATATCATATAAAACATTCTCTTCATGATCCACATGCAGATAACTTTTATAATCTTCTAAGAAAGTGGGATTAGTATCAACCAAAATCATGACCTCTCTGAACCCACTTTCATAAAAAAAATCATAATATTGAGTATTCTCCAAACATGTGAGATTCTTTTTACCTAAGGTTGACACTCTTACAAACCAACTTTCAATATGTTGCAAATATTATTTTAAGTAATATATTCATCATGAGGCTCAAATAACTTTTCAAGATCACAAGAAGTATCATAATTATCTCCCCACTCATGATCATCATAATAAGTAGTAGGCATAACAAAATCATTATTAATAGTGCGTACAAACATAGTGTCACAATAAAAATCAATATTTTCATCAAGTGTGTCATCATCACTTGAATAATAAAGACTATCATGTTTATCCCAATCATACTTTTCATTCAATGAGCATATTGCAATAGCATTTTGTTTTATATCCTCTTCATTAGTAGGGGGACTAAAAAGATCATATTCACCAAACCTGTCATTCCCAAGCTTTGCATATCATTAGCATAATTGATATTCATGGAATACATATTAACAACATTGCAGTCATGCTTATCATTCAAGGAACTCTCGTAAATCGCTTTATAAAACTTTTCTTCTAATATTTCATAACAATTATCAAATTCACTATTTCCAAGATAAACTTTATAGAGATAAAGAAGCGCACTCAACTTCATCTTTTCTTTCAAAGAACTTATCCCAATGGCATTTTCTTCATTATTAGCTATTAGTTTGTCATAATTAGATTTATTGAAAAGTCTAGAACGTGGATAAGAGTCCATATCCAATATATTTTTATTTTTATTTTCTATTTTGTTGAGTTAACAACAAATATAGCATAACTAGGCAAGATAGATAACAAGTATGTAATGTGATGGTATGAAGGTACCTCTTTGTGTAGTAGAAGACTCCCCGGCAACGGCGCCAGAAAAGTCTTTGCTACTCCCGCAACAGTCATTGGGATTTCCCCAAGAGGAAGGGTGAAGGAACAAGTAGCAAGTATTTCCCTCAGTTAGAGAACCGGGGTTTATCAAACCAATAGGAACTTCCAAGCTAAACAAGTCAACAACACCTACAGACAAAACACAAACATAACTTGTCCCCCAACATGGCAAGAGGGTTGTCAAGCCCCTTGTCTTGCTAGTTACAAGGTAAAACACAAGTGATAGAGGAAAACAGTAGCAAAACTAGGATAGAAAAATAGTGGCAATTGTGTAGAAGAATCAAGTAATGGAGAATAGACCCAGGGGGCATAAGTTCACTAGTGACATCTCTCTTGAAAACAGCAAGTAGCATGGTAAACAAGTTATAGTTGGGCAATTAACCAGATTGCAATATGTATGACTATGATCATTCATGGTATAATCTCATATTGGCATTACGTCTGTGATAAGTAGACCATTAATGTAACTGCATCTACTACTAATACTCCACTTGAAAACTGCTATCCAGCATGCATCTCAAGGTATTAAGTGGCACGAAACAAAGTATCGTAATAAGCAAGATGACATAATGTAGACAGGAAGAAGGAAATCAATAGGACAAAACCCCGTCAGTTTACCCTTAGTAGCAACAACAATACGTGCCTTAGCCCTCCTTTTGTCACCGGGGTAGATCACCGGAAGATTGTACCCACTACAAAGCACAACTCCTTCTGAAGAAAAAGCCATCGAACTTGGCCAAAGAATATAGATAGATCGGAGAGCATGCAAAGCTATTTAATTATACAACAAATAAAACCTCAAAAGATTCATTTGATTTCAGTGCAGTCTGATCATAAAGTGAAAATTCATCATGTCCCAACAAACACACCACCGATTTACATCGAATTGATCCCGGTCATGTGAGAAGCTCACGGGAACATGGTATTGAAGATCCAAAAAGATAGAGAGTCATCTAGCTACTACTATGGACCCTAGGTTCCGATGGAACTACTCGGACATCATCATGCTGGCGGCAAGGTTGATGAAGATGGCTCTGACAATGGCTTCCCCCTCCGGCAGAACTCCAGAATAGGCCTCCAGATGAGATCTTCGTGAAGCATGAGGTTGCGATGGCGATAAAATTCTTCTAAAGATATGGTGGAGTGTTTCGGTATTTATAGGAATTTACGGCGGTGGAACTGACCTAAGGCGGTGCAGGTGGTCCCCACACGGCCAGGTGGCGCGCCCTACCCCCAAGGCGTGCCGGATGGCTGTGTGGGCCCCCTGCTGATCGTCTTGACCTCTGCCAAAGCCTGCCCATAAAATCTTATTAAATTGGCAAGTGATTTTGACCTCCGTAGATATTAATTTCCCCCGAAACCAAAAACAAGTAGAAAGAGGAACTGACATTGGGTACTAAATTAATAGGTTAGTCCAGAAAAATAATATAAATTGCTATAAAAAGTATATAAAAGTGATAATATAATAGCATGAAACAATAAAAAATTGTAGATATATTTGAGATGTATCAGCTATTTTTGTCATCGCACATGGCTTGATATGGTTAACCATGTGCAAGGAAACCTCGTAGGGTCAAATTTATTTTGGCATTTTAATTAGCCCTGCACATTTTAACAAATTCACAGATTTGCAGAAAGCATGTGAACAAGTACACCATCATGCTATAGGTTATAGTTTCTTTCATCCAAATGAAGATATAGTCAAATACTGAATAAAAAATTTCCATGTATGAAAGACATGAACCAAAGGCAGTATCAAAGACATTAAATCATAGAATTAAGAAGAATTTTTCAGCGTGCCTAAATTGACCCTTGTTAGGGA
Source organism: Elymus sibiricus (assembly GCA_039707655.1). Lineage (NCBI taxonomy): Eukaryota > Viridiplantae > Streptophyta > Magnoliopsida > Poales > Poaceae > Elymus > Elymus sibiricus. The sequence continues at coordinate 205,379,422 of CM077666.1, read as the reverse complement.
TAACTTTTTTATTGAATAATGAAGCAATCTTTGACCACATGGCATACATGTCGGTTGAGGCATCGGTTGATCATTCATTAATGTTAGGAGTTGTGTGGTATTATATGTTAAGATTTTTCTGTGCATGCTTAAAGAGGGGTCTAGCCATATGTCTGCAAACATAATAGCCACAAAGGTTTGTTACTTTTGGTTATTGGGAACACTAAAATTATGTTCCAAAAATGAGTCATGTCATATGGTAAGAAGAACATATAATCCAATTTGGCACTTAATCTTGTAAATATGTGTTTGTGAAGCAACTTAAACAAAATAATTTAGTAGGAATAAGTTTTTGTCATCAACAATATATAAGGAACTAAAAAAATAGATTTCGCTATCTTACGTACCTTAATATTTGATATGTGTTTCAAAGGTTTGTTGGGATCGATGGCCCTCGAGGTCGATCCTGCATGAAGGCTGTACTCGGCAAATGCCCTAGAAAAGAAGATGAACTTATGCAATCAATTAGAAGATGGGAGATGGGTATAGAAGTTATGAAACAAAATTGCCAATACCCTCCCAAGAAATCTTGTATGAACGTGAAATCCAGATGATTGATAGAATACTTGACAGAATCAAGGTAGTATGTCGCTCTCAGCTTTGGTACGTATAATGACAAACAAGATCCAATGTTTTCTACAAAAATAAATAACTTCATTAGGTACTATATGTTTAATGAAGACAAGTACCTGTAGATGTGTCATGAACTTACCTTTTGAAGTATGGAAGTGGAAAGAAATATGCAAATTGTCGCTTAAGAAGCCCACAAACGAGACCACCAAAGGCATATTTTTTAATGATAGTCAGTGTAATCTCTCGAGATTTGTAATGGGTCGAAGAAACTCACCAATTTCATCCTTGATTTGATCTGGACCACCATTTGCTTGAGAGGAGAACAAATTAATTAGTCATCATTGCTCAACGTAGAGGCAAAAATATCAAAAATGATGAGTGCTATATATACTTACAAGATGAAGCATCTCATAAGACTCTAATCAAGGTCAATGAGGTTGAAGAGAAGGAACAAATCCTCATAGCTTACTAGGATGGTCCCAACTTTGTTGAAAATTCATGTTCATAGTGCACCTCGATATTATCCACCGAAGGATCTTCTTCCATTCATTGTAGGAACCACTTCTACAACGACGTGCAATTGGTGTCTGCTTTCTTCAAGTCCTCTGCTAGAAGGAATTCCTCACCACACTTGAGCTAACGTTCCCATTTTGAGCCCTTTGTCCAATTACTTGTTTAACTAATCGTTGTCTAGTGTAGATAGATCCACCTACGCTTGTTTTTGTATAATCTCCATATCAACCATTAAATTCTTCTGGATGTTACTTTTGACTTCAACATTGATCTCGTTATCCCCCTTCTTACTTCAGTGCCCCCTGGCCTTGGGTTGGCTTTCCTTCTATAAGGGGATCGCGGTGCGATGAGCCCTTGTCATAATGGGGACAAGTGCTGGTGTCTCCTTAGGCTGAGTAGGCGTCACCACATGCTCCTGATTGTGGGGCAAAGTCTTTGTATTGACTGGATGAGGGAGGGCTGACACACGCTGCTGAACAGCGGGCGTGGCTGGTTTGTTGACAGGAGCTAGTGATCAGCGGCTCTTGACAGGAGCTAGTCATCAGCTGGGAATCCGGTTTGTGGTCCAATTGATCAGCTAGCGTGGCCGGTTTGTGGACAGGCTGATCGGCAACCCTTTATAGCAGCAACTGCTCAGTAGACCCTGGAAGGAGCCACTGATCCGTGGGCGAGGCCGGTTTGTCGACTGACTGATCAACAAACCATTGCAGGAGTTTTTGATCAGCAAGCATCATCGGGTAGGGCCTGCTTAGCTGGACAATCGTGCAGAGCGGGCGGTGAATAGACTACCTACATCTGCGAATGTTGAGGGAAAGGGTGACTTCCGAACCAAATTGGGGGCATATGTGATGTGCAGTCCTGCTGGGATGTAATCTGTGCTATGTTACACTGGTACCGTTATGTGCTATACAAACGATTTTTACCCCCTTTCCCCGACAGAGTTTTAAACCGTCGCCTTGCCTGTGTGTATGCGATAGGGGGGTCCATCCCACACGACCCAGAAACCGTCAGCGATAGGGCGACCCGCTGCTGACGATTTTCGTAAAGTAATCGTATGCGAAGTCGCGGACTATCCCACATGTTAGAGACCAGCACTACGTTTGTGATCCATGAGACATCCGAAACGATTACGTAGATATCCACATGTGCAAAAGGTGGATATCACAAACATTTATTTCTACTGGTCTGTTTGCGATGCGTACACTATCACACACAGTTCAAAACTATAAAATGTGTGCGGTGTCTCCACTATCACCAACGTGTCTATTTTCATAAGTGTGTGCGATAGGTAGACCTATCACACACGGTCTCCAAATGTGAACTGTCTTCTTTTTATCTGATATTACACACGCATACAGGTTTGAAACGTTTGTGGTATTACCAAGAATCACACATGCACATCATACAGAAACGTGTGTGATACTTACGGCAATCCCGCATGCGTAGGAGAATAAACCGTGCGTTCGACCACTGAGTATCACATACGTTTTCCGTGAAAGAACCGTGTGTTCTTTATTTTACCATCGCAAACGCTGTTTTCTTTCTAACCGTGTGTACGGTGTTTAATTCCCTGCTGTTTAATTTTATTTTTTCCTGTAATTTATTATTCAAATTGGAAAATTTCAAATTATGAAGTGCGAAATTCAAATATTTCATATTCTCATCACAATGGTTCAACAACCAATTCATAAATCAAAATCTCAGTACAATATGTTCAGTAATTACAAAATTAGGCAACATATTAACTATGATGAACCACAATATTTAGAGGCGGTAAAGGTGAAGAGAGAAGTGTAAATCTTTTTTGCTGCCGATAGTATTGAAGAAGCGGAATGCCCATAATGTGCCCTCCTCCATGCCAAAGGTGCGCACAACTTTTGTCCAACCCATTGTGACGATCGCCCGCCCATCCTTCACCGCCTTCAGGAAGACTTGTAGACCATTATCATGGTATTATGAATTATATACTTTAACCTTAGTTACCTCCACTCCGGTCATGTAGTTTGCAAGGTAATCATGAGTAAATTGCTTCGGAAACCACTCAACAGAGAAAACTTTCAGATATTCATGTCTAAAAGAGTAACTTGTTGTGGGCAGGGGAAAAAGGCAACAGATTACTTACCATCCTAAAGTTCACTGTTGTCTTGGATAAAGTGTAAATAAAGAGTTTAATTCCCAACACCCGTCTCTTTTGCCTAACAATCTTTCTTAGTTTCCTCACTTGACACTTGTTCATGAATATCTCATTGCCCCATACGCAAAAGGGGTCCAAGCATGGATCAGTACCGCTAATGTATGTACCTACAAGCAACCAGTAAATGTTAGATGCTAAACTGCAATTGCACAAATGATGTAAAATACTATAAGACATGGGATGCAACTAACCTCGACGGCAAACAACAGCATGCCCCATTGCGGCCCTGCGTAAGTACATGGAAAGGCATGTTAACTACATCAACCTAAAATAGCAAATGGTAATAAAACAATAGCATCTCTAGTGATATCTTCATTGCGAAGAGTAGCACGGTAGCGAAGGGACAGATTGAAAAATGGATAGAACTGTTTGCTACAATAGGCTTAACAGCAACCTAAGTCAGGCATTGTATGTTTGTAACTGGTATTGGTGAAATTGAACTGGACAGTTCATACTTGAACATCACAGTGTACATTACTGAAATAAATAAGGCATGTGTTAACTACAGACAACCTAATACAGCCATTGAAACTGGTACTGATGAAATTGAAATTGACAGAGTTAAACATCGCAAGGCAAGTGCTGCTAGAGCAGAGAATGGCCCAGTTGTCTATAAAAAGGTAGGGAAAATAGCTAAGACGGGTTAGGCGTGTGACGGTGTCTTGGATTAGGGGGTCTCGGCCTAGCTGATCTAGTCCATGGGCCGGACTTAGGGCCCGTCAAAGAGCAGGGACTCCGGAAGCTTCCAACTTGAAGAACCGACACATCGGGCCTCACCGAAGACTTGGCGTGTACCCAGGATGCGGGATTCGACGTGTATTCCTTTGATTGTGACCGACCATGTGTAACCCTAGATACCCCTGGTGCTTATATAAACTAGAGGGTTTAGTCTGTAGAGGCATAGATACTCACATCATCCCCTAGGTTTAGACCACATCTTATGATCTCGAGGTAGATCAACTCTGTACCTTGATACATCCATAATATAAACAAGAGCAGGACGTAGGGTTTTACCTCCTTAGAGAGGGCTCGAACCTAGGTAAACTTCGTGTCCCTCGTCTCCTGTTACCCATCGATCCGATCTCGCAGCTCGGGCCCCCATACCCAAGATCTGCTGGTTTTGACACCGACATTGGTGCTTTCATTGAGAGCTCGCTGTGTGATCACCTTGGAACAATGGCCTTACCAACGGGTAGTCCAAGTCCCTTTAGTGCCATAGGTGCACCCATGATCTTCATCAACGAGCCGTCGAATGGCCCCGCAAATCTCGGATCGCTTTCCCCCTTTAAAGCGGTGGGACGTGATAGGGAAACCTGTCTGGAGCTCTACGCTCCTGCTACAAGCTCGGCCGGGGGAGTCTGAATGGAGGAAACCTCAGGTCTGAGCTCCCTCCCTAGGGACGAGCACGAGCACGAATGGCTCGAGGAAGTTAACGCATCGGACTTTAAGCCGAGCCGGGACACTTCCGCGCATCACTCCTGCAAGGAACACGGGGCACCTTGGAGTCCCCCCCGATCGGATTAAAGTTTTTGATCCCACCCACCCCCACGTCGAGTATTACCCAAGTAATTCGGGCCCCCCTGACGTCTGGGATTTGATTTATATAAAACAGCAAGCCGATGAGATAGTTCGACAGTTCTGGTCAAGGTTCCTGTTCATCAAGAACAAGATAACCGACTGCCCGGACGAGGAAGCACTCGCGGCTTTCCATCACAATTGTCACGATGAGGGTGTGCTAAATGCCCTCTCTCGGCGACGAGTTCAGACTTTCTCAGAGCTCTCAGAACTGGTGTCAAAATTTAGAATCAGCCCGCACAGGCAACTCAAAGGAATACGACCTCGCACACGGGCAGCCATTAAAGCACCCCATGCTAGCAGAGTCGCTACGAAAAGGAAGAAATACAGCATCTCTGACCGTCCTTGATGGACTACTGGATCAACCGTGTCCTATACAGTCCGTCAAGACAAACACGAATCCAACGCACAACCTTCGAGCTTGTTGGGTCGTGAGGCAGGTGGCCAAGGGTGGCGAGGCTCTCCTAGCAAATAAGCCCACTATCAATCATGCCACAGACTCCTCGGACGAAGCTGAGGTCTTGACGATTTACCTGACATATGCATCCAAAACTCAAAGGAAAGGCTTCACGAGCTCGGCCCCGCCCAGATACGGCGCACCTCGGGCTGCGTGGTTAGACACGCTAATCACATTCGAGGAGCACGATCAGCCGGCAGTCGACCTAGGCCGGTGCCCAGCCGCCCTGGTCCTTGACCCAATAGTGGACGGATGCCGGCTGCATAAAGTGCTGATGGACGGGGCAGCAGTTTGAATCTCATCTATAGAGACACTCTAGAAAAGATGCAATTAGATACAACCCGCTTACAACATAGCTTCATCACTTTCAAGGGAATCATCCCCGAAAAAGAGGCACGATGTGAGGGAAAGATTACCCTCGATGTAGTCTTCGGCACACCCAAGAAATATCGGTCCGAGGAGTTAACATTCCACATCGTACCCTTCTGAAGTGGTTATCATGCCCTTTCAGGGCGGGAGGCATTTATAAAATTCTGCGCCATACCTCATTATTGGTACATGAAATTAAAAATGCGGGGCCCCAATGGAGTGATAACTGTCACAAGCAATCTAGAGAGGGCACTCAGGGTCGAAAATAAAATGGCTTCACTTGCCCTCGAATCGCTGGCAGATGCCTTTGCAGCCGAAGAGTTGACGGCACTCCGGGCCACGGTCAATTCGGATGACATCATTCTAGACAAGAGATCTTAATCAACACCAATCAAACCAACTAACGAAATTGTTAAATTTCAAGTACACCCAACAGACCCGAATAAAACGGCGTCCATTGGTGCTCAGCTAGACCCAGAAATTGATGAAGCCCTTCGAAACTTCCTTCAGGAAAATTGGGACATCTTCGCCTGGCATCCCTCAGACATGCTCGACATCCCAAGAAACTTAGCTGAACATAGCTTGAATACTATCAAGGGATTTAAACCAGTCAAGCAAACACTTCGGCGATTCTCCGAGCCCAAGCGTCAAGCTATGGGGGAAGAACTGGCTAAGCTGTTAGAAGCCGGATTCATCCGCGTGATCAAACACCCTGAATGGTTGGCTAACCTGGTCATGGTACCAAAAAAGGATAAGTCCTGGCTGCTTTGCATTGATTTCAAGGACGTTAACAAGGCCTGCGCCAAAGACCCCTTCCCATTGCGGCGCATCGACCAGATCATCGACGCCACGGCTGGACATGACTCTCTCTGCTTCCTGAATGCATATTCGGGATATCATGAGATAAAAATGAAGGAATCCGACCAGGAGGCAACAACCTTTATAACACCCTATGGGCCATTCTGCTTCAACACAATGCCGTTCGGATTAAAAAACTTCGGCGCAACATATCAAGGCATGATCTAAACATGTCTGGAAAAACACATCGGCAAAATAGCTGAGGCCTATGTCGACGATATGGTTGTAAAAACCAGGGACGTCCAGCAGCTAGTACAGGACCTCGGTGAAATATTTGCCAGCCTCCGAGTCTGCACATAAAGCTGAATCCAAAGAAGTGCGTCTTCGGAGTACCGGCAGGTAAGCCGCTCGGATTCATTGTCTCCCATAGAGGAATTGAGGCCAATCCAGCAAAAATCTGTGCCTTGGCGGCACTAGAAATCCCGACTGAGCACAAGCACGTCCAGAAACTCACTGGCTGCGTAGCCACCCTCAGCCGCTTCATCTCTCGAGTCAGGGAGACGGCTTTACCCTTGTACAAGCTGCTGAAGCAAACAAAGAACTTCAAATGGACCAGCGAGGCAGGAGATGCTCTAGAAGACATTAAAAGGCTTCTTGCCACCAACCCCATATTGGCAGCACCAGGAATAGGCAAGCCGATGTTGCTATACATCTTGGCAACAAACCAAGTGGTCAGTGCGGTCCTCGTAGACGAACGAGACGATGAAGGCCACAAATTCCATGTGCAGTGGCCCGTATACTATGTTTCCGAGGTGTTAACCCCGTGCAAAACAAGGTATCCTCACTACCAAAAGATCGCCTGTGCAGTTTTCATGGCATCTCGGAAGCTACAACACTACTTCCAGGAGTGTTCTATCACCATGGCATCTGAGGTCCCCCTGGGCGACATAATCAACAATAGGGACGCAACTGGTCGTATTGCCAAATGGGCAATCGAACTCCTCCCTTTCGAAATCACATTTCGCCCACGCCGAGCTATTAAATCTCAGGTGCTGGCAGATTTCGTGGCCAAATGGACAGAGTCTGAACTCCCTAGAGAGTACAGTACATACTCACATTGGACAATGTACTTTGACGGCTCTAAGATGCTGGCCGGACTGGGGGCTGGAGTAGTCCTCACCTCACCTACTGGCGACAACATACGATACATACTACAAATCATGTATGTAGACTCAAATAACGCAGCCGAATACGAGGCCTTGCTACATGGACTACGGATAGCAACATCCATGGGGATCCAACGTTTGGAGGTCCGAGGTGACTCCAATTTAGCGATATCACAAGTCAATGGTGAGTTCGACGTGAAGGCCCCAAAAATGACGGCGTATCGAAACACCGTTCTAGCCATATCAGCTCACTTTGAAGGTTTGGAATTCCATCATATCCCACGTGATAGTAATCAAGCCGCCGACGTTCTCGCCAGAATTGGCGCTAAACGCGACCCGGTTCCAGAAAACACGTTCTTAGAATGGCTTTTTAAGCCGTCCATGATTTGGCAGGACGGAAATGACACACCACCCGCCTCGGGCTCCGGAGAGGTCAACTCTCCGACAGCCGAGAAGGACGAGGGAATAGTTGGAGGCTCAGCTGTTGAAGAAACATCTTCGGCTCATGAAGTCATGGCAGTTATCGCACCATGGACCGAGTCCTTCCTCGGATATCTGCTCCGTAGCGAGTTACCCGAGGACCAAACCGAAGCACGAAGAATAATTCGCCGATCAAAGGCCTATCGGGTCCATGAAGGGGAGCTCTACAAAAGAAGCGTCATCGGTGTCCTCCAGAGGTGTATAGCCGAAGAGGAAGGGCGCAAGCTCCTCGCCGAAATTCATTCCGGCATGAGCGGCCATCACGCCGCAGCTCGGGCCCTAGTAAGCAAGGCTTTTCGAGCCGGATTTTACTAGCCTACTGCCAAAGAAGACGTGAAAACTCTGGTTTAGCGATGCCCCGGCTGCCAGGTTTTCGCCAACCAAAGTCACATGCCCCCACGACTCTTTGGACCATTCCAATCACTTGGCCTTTCGTGGTTTGGGTGCTATACATGGTGGGCCCTCTTAAAGGGGGATCACATAAAAAGAAATACTTACTTGTCATGATAGATAAATTCACAAAATGGATTGAGGCAAGGTCGGTAATTACAGCCGAGGCGGCGCCGGTCATGGAGTTCATCTCCAGTGTAGTACACCGTTATGATCTTCCTCATAGTATAATCACAGATAATGGCACTAATTTCAATGCCAATGAGGTAAAGGCGTGGTGCACCAAAATGGGCATTCAGCTCAATTACGCCTCCGTCTACCACCCCCAAACCAATGGACAGGTCGAACGTGCCAATGGACTCGTTTTGAGTGGCATCAAGCCACGCTTAGTCTGATCCTTGAAAGAAGCCGATTCTCATTGGGTAGAGGAGCTCGACTCTGTATTGTGGGGCTTACGTACCACGCCCAACCGGTCTACAGGTTACACACCTTTTTTTATGGTGTACGGAGCCGAGGCCATCCTACCATGTGACCTCATTCATGACGCACCTCTGGTGCGGATGTACGAAGAGAGGGAGGCTGAGCTGGATCGGCAGGACGACCTTGATGCCCTTGAAGAGGAAAGGGACGTTGCTCAGGCACGTTCCACCTTCTACCAACAACAAGCACGACGCTACCAGAGCATGGAGGTCAGGACGAAGGCATTCAATAAAGGCGACTTGGTCATGAGGTTTAATCTATAAAAGCAGAAGGACAAGCTGTCCCCGAAGTGGGATGGACCGTTCATCATCGACCAAGTACTCACCGGAGGTGCATATCGTATTCGAGACCCCGAGGACAACATGTTAGTGCCACACACCTGGAATGCCGCTCTGCTTCGACGCTTTTATGGTTAAGTACAACCATGCCTGGTTTACCTTTCCGGTCGCCCTTCTATTTAGCATACAATAGCTATAAATTTTTCCTTTCTCTTTTTTCAAGTTGTTAAAACTTTTTGGCTAGTTGTGTTTGGTAAGGCCGATGTGACTAAGTTCCTTCGGCCGCATTTTATCTGTACAACACACAATACGCTTGTCGCTTTTTTCGAAGCCGCGTGAATTTTTGAAGCACTTTTTTTACCATGAAGACTGCAGGGCTTGCACCCCACAACATTTTAATTAAAAAAGAATAAGGAATACAAGGTATAATATGTACAAGTCCTCTAGGGGAGGGAACTAAAAAGAAACAGAAAAAGGAACAAAAAATAAGCTATGTGTACAACTTATGGAGGCAAAAAATCTATCCATCTGAGGAGAGCATCCTTAAATCTACTTTTGATTCTGTGGGTGAGAAGGGTGATGTCATGGACAAACCCACTTCTCCACTGTCCAAAAGATGGCCGGATGTGTCTGAAAACTTTGTCATTTCTGACCTTCCAAATGTTCCACCATGCCAAGAAGACCACCTCTGCAAAGAATGGTTTGTTAAAGTCCTTTCTTGCCCCAAAGGCAATTGCCACCATGTCATCATTGTTGGGCAAAGCAATCTGCAGATAATTCCATACTCTGACACTAAAATTGCACCGGAAAAAGAGATGATTCCTATCCTCCAAGGCAGAAGTTGGGCACAACACACATTGTGGGCCATCTTCAATTCTCCAATGTCTATGCTGAATCATATCTTTGGTGTTAACTTTGTCCATAATGACCAACCAAGCAAACATTTTGATTGACATGGTACAACAGCTCTTCCATACCCAGTTCAAAACTGGATTTGCAATGATTGACTGGTGTATGAAATTGTAAAACTTCTTTGCTATGTAGTCTGGGGCTTTGCCATGTCTCTAGAACCATTGGTCATTGGACAGAGGATCAAAGTTCAACTTTCCCAGCATATCAGATAGTTGATTAAGCTCAAGAAATGCCATCTTAGAAAGAGGAAGGGTAAACAACTCATAAATATTGTCATAGTCCATGACCTCCTTGACAGAAATGGCTTTATCTGAACAGAAAAAGTGTAACCTAGGAAATCTTGTCTGTAGGGGGGTGCAGTCATTATCAATTTCCCAATGGTCAGACCAGAATAGCACAGTATCACCAGAATTCACCTTGACCATAGTGACTGATCGAAATTTATCCATGAGCTTTGAGACATCTCTCCACCAGAAGGAACCACATAGAGTGGTATCATGTGGAATTCTACCAAAATAATAGGAGTTCCAGATTAAGTGTACCCAGGTGACATTAGCCCTGTTGTAAAACTTGTTGAGATGCTTCATGAGTAGCACATCATTTTGCAGACCCAAGTTTAAAAATCCCAGACCTCCCCTGTTCTTGGGCCTACAAACTAAGGGCCAACCTGCCAAAGAGTGACCCTTTTCCTGTCCATATTTTCTCCAAAGACACTGCCTTTGTATTCTTTCCAGCTGCTTGAGAATACCAGGGGAATGGACAGACTACAGAGGAAATATATTGGCAGAGAGGAGATTATTGAATTAACCAGTTGTAGTCTGCCTCCTTGAGGCAGGAACCAAGAGCTAGCAGTAAGTATCCTTTCCATGCAATCCACCAGAGGCATCAAATCTACAATTTTAGGTCTTGTAGTACCCATAGGCAGTCCCAAGTTTGTGAAGGGCATCACACCTAGCTGGCAACCAAACTCTGCAGCTAGAACTGATGCATCCACCTCATTCAAATTTATTGGGATCACTGAGGACTTATGAAAATTAATTTCCAGCCCAGTTGCATTCCAGAAAGAGCACAAAGTTTCCTTTAAAGCAGATAGTTGAGATCTGTCAGCAGGCAAGAATAGCAATGTGTCATCTGCGTATTGGATAATTGGGAAATCTGGTCATGACTAGGAATTGGCAGACTGATAGTACCCAGATGCAGCATGTTGTTTATCATTCATTGCAACAGATCAGCAGCCAGAACAAAGAGCAATGGTGATAGGGGGTCACCCTGTTTAACTCCACTCTTGCTCTTGAAATGCCTCCTAGGTGCCCCATTTAGTAAAATGGAGGAGGTTCAAGAGGTCAACAACTCCCTCACCCAAGAGATTCATCTGGAACAAAAACCTTTAGCCTCCATAATCTTAATTATAGTCTCATGTTGTATGGAGTCAAAAGCCTTTTCGAAGTCCAGTTTAAGAAGCAATATTGGCCTTTTTGACTGGTTGCATTGATGAATGTATTCAAAAGCCCAAGCTAGACAATCCTGTATGGTTCTAGACTTTATGAAACCATATTGATTCTTATGAATACACTTTAAGATCTCATCCTGGAATCTATTCGCAACCATTTTTGTTAAAAAATTAAGCCCCACATTGGTTAGAGAGATAGGTCTATAATCCCCCACAGACTCAGGTGCATGTTTTTTGGGGATTAAAGTGATGAAAGCATCATTCAAATTTTCTAACCTGACTATTCCAGCATGAAATTCCTGCACCAATTTAATAAAATCTTTAGAAATTACATGCTAACACTTTTTCAGAAAAAATCCATTAAAACCATCTGGGCCAGGTGCTTTGTCAATGGGCATCTCCTTGATCACATTTTCAATCTCCTTGATCTCAAAGGGCCTGGTGAGCACCTCTAAACCCTCAACCCGTGGTAACAGATTGTGTAGATCAATATCAAATGATATTTGCTTGACCATCCCCATTCTCCTCTTAAAAGCATGCAGAAATTCCCCAGCCATGACCTCATGACCAGAAGTGGTTGAGCCGTCAGGCAGGACCAAGCTAGCAATTGAGTTCTTCCTGTGCCTCTCAGTTGCCATAGCTTGAAATTTTTTAGAATTTTCCTCACCCAGTTTGATATACCTTATGGTACACCTCTTCTTCCCGTAAAGATATTAAAGGTGTAACCAATAAAATCGTTGCATGCCTTTATATGCATCAACTTGACTTAAGTTTTTGCCAAGCTGGGTTGTCTGGCTCCTATTCTTACCCCCTACGTTCCCGATTGTTCGGCTAGGGGGTAAAGGGAGCACCTCTACGATTGTTGCCTCCGGGTCAGCCGGATACGCACCTCAAACGGGTGAAGCCAAAAGCTAGCGTTCTTAAGAAAATAGTTGGTTAGCTCCGATGGAAGTACATTTAATTGGTTTTTATAAAATCAATCACTGGGGCTTTACGCTCACGTCGGACATATGTCCTGACTTGTTTAACACGGGCCAAGCTTTATCACCCGAGGAAAGGAACCGATAGCGGAACTATTTTCCTTGCAAGGTGTTTCTTGCGCCTAGACGTGATATAACACGAGCTCTGGTTCACTTTGCTTTTCGAGCCCAATAGTCGGATTACCTGGCTATTCGAAATATCTGATTACCTTTTCGGATCAGAAGTAGGAAGCACTCCTCGGCTTATGGTCAAGGAGGGAGAAGCCGAAGGCTGGCTAGCAAAGTTTGTATAACAGCAGCATTTGTAATACCATAAAGTACATAGCTACATAGAGTCATTACAAGTATCTTACACCTTATCAACATCGTCTATTAAAGACTTAAGGGAATAGTCTCGCTGAGAGAAGCGCGCGGCGGCCATCACGTCATCATAAACCAATGAGGTTGGCACCTCCTTCCCGTTTGCGTCAACTGGTCCAACCTCGGCAAGACATTCTGTCTTTACACTCGTATAGCGAGTCTTGACCATGGCCCACACTTCCCTTGCGCCTTCCCGACAGGCCGAAACTTTCTAGGCTTGTATGCGGCGCGGAGCCCCTTTGAGACACTCGGCAAGCTCGGACATGCCCTCGGGCACACTTTCTTCAGGCCATAAAGCCTTGAAAATGACTTTCATCGCTGTCCGAGCTCGCTCGTGCACCTCGGTCAGCTCCGTCAGGGCGACCTCGGTTGGGGGGCTGCTGGCCTTTCTCAGCCGACATGTCAACAGAACTATATGAAATACATATTAGCATATGTTGAGTACCTGTGCTCTTTTTGAAAGGTAGGAGGTACTCACCGGATATTTCTTCATCCGTTTTCTTGTGCCTCTCCTCGGCAGTGGCCAACTGAGCCCTGAGCCGGTCAATCTCTTTGGATTGCTGAGCATTTTTTGCTTTCGGCTCCTTTGTTTCATCCTTGCTTCAGGACAAAACAAGATGCTTGACCTACCGCTATGACTCTGAATAAACCAGGTCCTCACGGGCCTGTTTCAGATCCTTTTCCATCTGCCCGATGACTGTCGCTGCTATGAATTATCCGGCAATCAGGCATGGAACTAATATATTATACAACAAAATGCCATGAGCCAGATGCACTTATCGTGCGCTTCCTTGGTAAATGTTTTGAGATGCGCAACCTCCGCCTGCGCAGCGCCAAGCTGCGTCTTAGTTTGGGTCAGCTCCTCGGACAGGTTCGCATTTTTCTCCCAAGTCGACTGCAAGTTGGATGCAGGGTTTGTCAAGACTCTACATGTTCACTCATGCCCATATGCGGCCTGGGGGCTGTGGGCTCCCGAGCTCATTTTTCTACGGCTACACGAAGCCACCCGTCGGAAGTACCATCCGACAAGTGTCTTGGGGGCTCTTGCCTAGTGTGGCGGTCAAATTATCGTAAGCTAAAAAAGAGAATTCAAAAATAAAATTACCTGTAGGCCTTTGGACAGAACATCCACCGCCTTCTCAAAAACGTTACGGGTTGCGCCGAGGTAGGCGTCCACCGAGCTGAGGGCATTGAACTCTTGACTCGAAAAGAAGGGACTCCTTAGAGAAGTTCTTCGGCGTCTATGGTTCATCGCACTTTCGACCTCGGAGGTGGTCACCAAACAGGTCCCCGAGGAGGCTGGTTGTGATGCCTCGGGAGTGCCCCTTGGGGGGAAGGCGGCTCCATATTGGCTCTCGATGCCGAGATGTTTGCTCCCTCCGCTAACGACTTTTCGGCGTAGGGTCTGCTTGGAAAAGTAAATTGTTAGCCTCGTGGCCCTCGATCTTCGATGGACAATGTGATATAGGCAAGAGTTACCTGCTTTGGGGAGGGGCGTCATGCTCTGCCTCCATGGTTACTTCTGCTTCGGGGGCACCTTGTGCGGCATTTGAAGGGCCCCCTTGTGGGGCCTGACTGCTGCATGCGCACTTTGAGCGTCGGCCCTTAGGAAGAGGAGTCAGGGTGCTTGGGGTTTCGCGTGTCGAAGCTCTCTTTCGAGAAGAGGGAGGGGGATGTTTTACCGATGAGGATGGTCGCATCCCTGGTAGGTTGGGGATAATGGCCACTCTTGAGCCGTCAAGGCTCTCCTGATAGAAGATACCGTCTTCATATAGGGTAGATATTTCTTCATCTTCGTGGGAGGCAGGATCTTCGTCATGATGGTACTTCTTTGGTTCGGGTGTCGGGCTGTCCAGGGCCTCAACCCACCGCCTCCACCTCTGTTTGGATACATCGAACAACCATTACGAAGGAATAAAACAAAAACTGCTCGGATAGACGAGGAAGCTTGGAGACTTACCATCTCGGTTGGGTTCTAGTAGGACAAGCCGTCTATGAACTTTCACTTAGCAAAGTCCGCGGCTTCTCCTTTGTATATGCTGGCCAGGGCTGTGACGAAGGCCGCATCACTTCGGAAGCTTTCCCGAATGGATCGGGTTGCGTTGTTGTCGCCGTTGTACATACACAGCAGGTGTTGACATTGCCAAAAGGGTTGGACTTTTCGGCTAATGGTCGTGGCCATCACATCTATAATGGTAAGGCTGGTGTTTGTCAAGCTCCTCACCTTAGCGGCTAGAGCGGCAACTTCGGTGTCATCTTTATTGGGCGGGACTCTGTAGCCTCCAGCTGAATCGCTTCTTCGGGGGATCCGAAGTGAAGGCCGGGAGCCCAGTCTGAGATGGATCATGAAGAGGGACGTCCTCCATGTAGAACCATTCGGACGCCCATGTTTCGGTGTCCTCTCGAGGGGTTCCGGTAGGGTAGCCGGTCCCAGCGATGCGACAGACCTCGGCTGCCCCAACTTCGAGTAACTTCCCGTCCCTGGAGCAGGGCATGACGCATAAGTACTTTCTCCATAGCTCGAAGTGAGATGCGCACCCCAGGTACATTTCGTAGAGGGTGACGTACCCCACGATATGTAGGATCAAATTGGGAGTCAGGTGATGGAGCTGGATCCCGTAGAATTAGAGAAGACCTCGGAGGAACGGGTGAATAGGGAACGCAGGCCGCGCAGGAGAAAGGGGACAAAGAACACCCGCTCGTTCCCGTGAGGGAAGGGGTGGCTGTCAGCATGAGCTTGCCCGTCTATGGATATTAAGCCTAGGCGGGTGGATGCTAGATCAGAGTCGGGGAGATAACCTTGAGTGGAGAGTCGATCCAACTGGAGGTGCGTAACATAGCAGTTGCCCCAGTCACCCTTGAGGGGGTCGTGGGGGCACATGGAAGAACCCGCGCCACTCGCCATTTCCGGGGCTCTCGAAGCTAGACTTTGGGAGCAAGGGCTTGCGAAAGGCGAAGGGAGAAGCAAGGCCAAGATGTGCTTTGACACAATTGTTGGTCAGTAGCCCATTAATAAAGGCTGGGTGGAACGACGCTTCAACGTCTGGCCGTAAAGTGGCTCGATTTCCAAGATAGCGTGCTACTCAAGATATCTCGTGGTGGGCCCAAAGTCGAAGGATGTTTATGGCCAAAGTCACGAAGGGGGGAACTTGCCTCCTAAGCCGAAGTCTCTCATGCTGAAGAAGTTTATTCGAAGAAGGTGGCCATCCTCGGCTTTGAAGACAAGTTCGGGGGCTACTGACGGTGTCCTGGATTAGGGGGTCCTAGCCTAGCTGATCTAGTCCATGGGCCGGACTTAGGGCCCGTCAAAGAGCAGGGACTCTGGAAGCTTCCAACTTGAAGAACCGACACATCGGGCCTCACCGAAGACTTGGCGTGTACCCCAAGGATGCGGGATTCAGCGTGTATTCCTCTGATTGTAACCGACCATGTGTAACCCTAGATACCCCTGGTGCTTATATAAACCAGAGGGTTTAGTTCGTAGAGGCATAGATACTCACATCATCCCCTAGGTTTAGACCACATCTTATGATCTCGAGGTAGATCAACTCTGTACCTTCATACATCCATAATATAGACAAGAGCAGGACGTAGGGTTTTACCACCTTAGAGAGGGCCCGAACCTGGGTAAATCTTCGTGTCCCTCATCTCCTATTACCCGTCAATCCGATCTCACAGCTCAGGCCCCCCTACCCGAGATCTGCTGGTTTTGACACCGACATCGTGCTTACGACAACATGCTTAATACATCAACCGTACTAAACATAGCCATTGCAACTGGTATTGGTAAAATTGAACTGGACAGTTCCTACTTGGTAAATCCCGAGGGGTAGGTGCTGGGGCACTTCATCTAGGCCAGGGCCCGCCCCAAGTCAGCGGTGACGGAGGCGAGGTGTTCCTGCGGGTCGAAGTGTGGATCAGTGCCGCTGACATGTGTACCTACAAGAAGCAAGTAAATGCTACAAGCTAAACTGCAATTGCACAAATGATGTAAAATGCTATAAGACATTGGGATGGAACTAACCTCGACGGTAAACAACAGCATTTCCCATGGTGGCCCTGTGTAAGTACATGGAAAGGCATGTTAACTACAACAGGGTTAACATCCACCAAAAATAGCAAATGGTAATAAAATGACATTATCTCTAGTGATATCTTCATTGTGAAGAGTAGTACGGTAGCAAAGGGACAGATTAAAAAATGGATAGAACTGTTTGCTACAACAGGCTTAACAACAACCTAAGTCAGGCATTGTAAGTTTGTAACTGGTATTGCTAAAATTGAACTGGACAGTTCATCCTTGAACATCACAGTGTACATTACTGAAATAAACAAGGCACGTGTTAACTACAGACAACCTAATATAGCCATTGAAACTGGTACTGATGAAATTGAAATTGATAGAGTTAAACATTGCAAGGCAAGTGCTGCTAGAGCAGAGAATGGCCCAGTTGTGTATAAAAAGGTAGGGAAAATAGCTAAGACGGGTTAGGCGTGTTTACTACAACGTGCTTAATACATCGACAGTACAAAACATAGACAATGCAACTGGTATTGGTAAAATTGAACTGCACAATTCATATTTGGTAAATCCTGAGGGGTAGTTGCTGGGGCACTTCATCTAGGCCAGAGCCCGCACCAAGTCGGCGGTAGCGGAGGCGAGGTGTTCCTCCTGGTCGACAGGCACAGCGGCCACCGCGCCATCGACCGCCATCAGCTCCTCGACCTCCCGCGTGATATGTAGTTAGGCTTACGCGGCTATGCTTTGGAGTAGGGGGTGGGGATTTGGATGCATGAGGATGTTTCGCAGGCGCCATCTAAGCAATCAAGCTGGGGTGGTGATGGATATCGGTGGGTTACCTGACTGGATCGACGAGGCTCGGGCAGAACGTAGATGTGGTTGAAGCTGTGGTTGCGGCGGCGGTGGTTTGAGCTGCCGGGAGGGGGGAAGGGTGGGGAGATACTGCGGAAATGTGATGGGTGGGGGGATAAATTCTGAAATCCCATGCCTACTGAAAATTTTGCTGCGAAACTCGAAACTTACACGGGCGAAACACCCAACGCAGATGAAGCATATAATATAATCATGTGCGAGAAAACAGAAAATTTGCAGATCCCGTATTCAAAAAATTGTACACGTGTAGTTGATTAAATCAGTCATGGGCGGTTGTGATGGTACGTGTGCGATGTTTTCTAACTAACTTATGGATCATTAACGCACATGGTACGCCATAGGAACCGTGTGTTTTATGGTCTTCTAAAAATTATAATATCTATCAGCATCTAGAGCCGCAACCTGCAAATTTAAAAATTTCTTTCATTGTAGTAGGGCTATCAACGTACATGAACGAGGCGAAGTTGACACTCGATGAACAATCATAAATCTATGAAATGCAATCAAGTGTCAACCTGCCTCGCTCACACAACGAGAATTGATCGACCTATGCAAAAAGGGAGATGCTTGCTGCCTTCCACCTGCGCTGCTATTTAAGCCAGTCTGCGTCCGCCCCGTGCGGCGAGGTGGGACTAAAAACCAGCTCCGGCGAGCTTGTCTCTGACCCAGTTGTGCAGAGATGAGAGAGGAAGGAGCTCCGGGGTGGCTGCGGGTGGGACCGCTATGACTCGGTTGGGTCAACTTTTTTTGACCGGGCACTAATTTGTTCTAAAAAAACTAGTAAGTAGTACTGGTAGATGCTCATAATTAATTAAACAAATGTACGGACGACACACACACACACTAACAACTTCTCGCATGCTGGCCAGACCCATACGCCATCGTTCTCCTTCCTGGCCTTGTTGGTAATAGCCCACCATGCTTGGATCTCCGTCCGGCTCTCCTCAGCAGCGCGTGTGGCCACTTCTTTCTTGTGGCAGAGGGACTCTCTTTTCTTGAGTGCTTTCTGCCTTTTTCGCTCCTTCTGTGCGGCTTTGGCCTCCTCTTGCTCCACCGCCCATTTGGCCATGACAGCTTCGAAGTCCGCCCACGTAGGTGTGCGGTCGCGGGCAGCGATGAACTCTACGCGCCGGGATGCCATCATTTCCGTATGAGTTAGTGTGCGGCGCGGTGGCATGGACGGCGACACTTGGAGAGAGCTCTGGGACGGAGTGAGAACCATGTGCGCTAACCCTATTGTGCGTTGCATTCCGATTCGTCGAAACCCCAGCCACACGGATCGCGCGTGTGCACCATAGGATGCACCAAGATCGAACGACAATCCACATCCTTCCCATCACACCCGTGTAGCTATAGCTGGGATTTGACTTATATGCACTAAATGTCAGGTAAATGCTATAAAGTGCTTAAATATATCAAATGAGTCCTGAAATGCGCAAAACGATCAAATCTAGTGGCTGATGGTGCTTGCGCACCGTGTAAATAGTTTGGAAACAATGATTCTTCTTGTGAGATGCTCTCCTTTTCAAGGAGTTATCGTTACAACTTGTGCCAGAATTTGCCATTTTTTTACCACATAATACTAAGGTCTTACCATGGCACCAAGCCATGTATCATGTTTTCCAGGCATGTTTTTCAATTTTCTAGAGTTGAAAAACCAATAAATGACACGTTTGTGGTTGAATCTTGCCACACATGTCCTTGAAATCTCTCCCCATTCCTCGTAAAAGGCATGAAAATTTACTAAATACCACAAGCATGATTTTCCAAACCGTTTTTGTGCACTTTTTCATGGACCGGTTGTGCGAAATTGAATTATGTGCATTAATGCCTAGAAAATGCACATAACGGCCCAAAGATAGTAAATTAGCCCAGAAAAGTGCCAAATTAGAACACGGTGCATTTTAGGGTGTATGTTGATCGTAGAAAAAACTCAAGGACAAACGACGAAGGAAATTTGGATTCCCCTTCAAACTTGGTGATTTCCCTCACGAAACCACGAAACTTCCTTTGTGATGGTTCAATTTTATGAAGAGCGTGTATAACAACATTAGCCGAACCTTCTAAAAAAATCACCATGGCATGTTGAGGTCATACCATGGCACCATAACAGGTATCATGTTTTTCAGGCATGTTTTTCAAATTTCTAGAGTTGAAAAACCAATAAACGTCACGTTTGTGGTTGACTCTTGCCACATATGCCCTTGAAATCTCTTCCCATTCCTCGTAGAAGGCATGAAAATTTACTAAATACCACAAGCATGATTTTCCAAACCATTTTTGTGCAACTTTTCATGCACCGATTGTGCGAATTTGAATTATGTGCACAAATGCCTAGAAAATGCACATAACGGCCCAAATATAGTAAATTAGCCCGGAAAACTGCCAAAGTTGAACATGGTGCATTCTAGGGTGTGTGTTGATCATAGAAAAAGCTCAAGGACAAACCATGAAGGAAATTTGGATTCCCCTTCGAACTTGGTGATTTCCCTCTCGAAACCACAAAACTTCCTTTGTGATGGTTCGATTTATGAAGAGCGTGTATAACGACATTAGCCGAACCTTCGAAAAAAATTACCACGGCATGCTGAGGTCATACCATGACACCATGCCAGGTATCATGTTTTTCTGGCATGTTTTTCAATTTTCTAGAGTTGAAAAACCAATAGACGTCATGTTTGTGGTTGATTCTTGCCACACATGTCCTTGAAATCTCTCCCCATTCCCCATAAAAGGCACGAAAATTTACTAAATACCACAAGCATGATTTTCCAAACCATTTTTGTGCACATTTTCATGCACCGATTGTGCGAATTTGAATTATGTGCATAAATGCCTAGAAAATGCACATAACGGCCCAAATATAGTAAATTAGCCCGGAAAAGTGCCAAATTTGAACACGGTGCATTCTAGGGTGTATGTTGATCATAGAAAAAAAACTCAAGGACAAACGACAAAGGAAATTTGGATTCCCCTTCAAACTTGGTGATTTCCCTCTCGAAACCATGAAACGTCCTTTGTGATGGTTCGATTTATGAAGAGCATGTATAACGACATTAGCCGAACCTTCTCAAAAAATTACCACAGCATGCTGAGGTCATACTGATACGTCCATTTTGCATCATGTTTTCCTACTGTTATTTATTATGTTTTGTGGCATTATTTCACTTTATGATACAATTCTTATGCTTTTTCTCTCTTCTTTTGCAAGTTTCACATGAAGAGGAAATTGCCGGCAGCTGGAATTCTGGACTTGAAAGGGCTACAATAGAGATAGCTATTCTGCACAACTCCAAATGACCTGAAAATTTACGGAGAATTATTTTGGAATATATAAAAAATATTGGCGTAAGAAATACGAGGAGGGGACCCACCAGGAAGCCACAAGCCTAGGGGCGCGCCCTACCCCCTAGGCGCGCCCCCGAGCTTGTGGGGCCCCTGGCTGGCCTCTGGCCCCCTCCTTCTGCTATATGAAGCCATTTTCCCTAGGAAAAAAAATCAGGAGAAGACTTTTGGGATGAAGCGCCACCATCTCGAGGCGGAACCTGGGCAGGAGCACTTTTGCTCTCTAGCAGAGTGATTCCGCCGGGGAAACTTCCCTCCGGGAGGGGGAAATCAAAGCCATCGACATCACCAACGATCCTCTCACCGTGGGAGGACCAATCTTCATCAACATATTCACCAGCACCATCTCATTTCAAACCCTAGTTCATCTCTTGTATTCAATCTTTGTTTCAAAACCTCAGATTGGTACCTGTGGTTGCTAGTAGTGTTGATTACATCTCGTAGTTCATGCTAGTTGATTTATTTGGTGGAAGATTATATGTTCAGATCCTTAATGATATTCAAAACCCCTCTAATCTTGAACATGAATATGATTTGTGAGTAGTTCCTTTTGTTCATGAGGACATGGGAGAAGTCTTGTTATAAGTAATCATGTGAATTTGGTATTCGTTCGATATTTTGATGATATGTATGTTGTTGCTTCCTTTAGTGGGGTCATGTGAACGTCGACTACATGACACTTCACCATACATGGGCCTAAGGGAAGGCATTGTGGAGTAGTAAGTAGATGATGGGTTGCTAGAGTGATAGAAGCTTAAACCCTAGTTTATGCGCTATTCCGTAAGGGGCTGTTTTGGATCCATATGTTTCATGCTATGGTTAGATTTATCTTAATTCTTCTTTCGTAGTTGCGGATGCTTGCAAGAGGGGGTAATCATAAGAGGGTTGCATGTTCAAGTAAGAACAACGCCCTAGAACTGGTCCACGCACATATCAGATTATCAAAGTAGCGAACGCGAATCAAATAAACATGATGAAAGTGACTAGATGAGAATTCCCATGTGTCCTCGAGAATGCTTTGCTTTATATAAGAGACCATTCCGGCTTGTCCTTTGCTATAAAAAGGATTGGGCCACCTTGCTGCACTTTGCTACTGTTGTTACTTGCTACTCTTTACAAATTATCTTGGTACAAAACTATCAGTTACCACTACTTTCAGTGCTTGCAGAAAACACCTTGCTGAAAACCGCTTATCATTTCCTTCTGCTCCTCGTTGGGTTCGACACTCTTACTTATCGAAAGGACTATGATTGATCCCCTATACTTGTGGGTCATCAAGACTCTTTTCTGGCGCCATTGTTGGGTAGTGAAGCGCCTTTGGTAAGTGGAATTTGGTACGGAAACACTTTTCTTACGTGCTGAAATTTACTGCCACTTGTCACTATGGAAAGTAATCCTTTGAGGGGTTTGTTCGGGGTATCTTCACCTCGACCGGAAGCATTAAGAGTTGCCCCTCAACCTATTGAACCTACTGAAAATATTTATTATGAAATTCCTTCGGGTATGAAAGAGAAACTGCTGGCTAATCCTTATGCAGGAGATGGAATGGTACATCCTGATATGCACTTGATATATATAGATGAAATTTGTGGATTGTTTAAGCTTGCAGGTTTATCTGAGGATGGAGTTAAGAAGAAGGTATTTCCTTTATCTTTGGAGGGAAAGGCATTGACATGGTATAGGCTATTGGATGATACTGGAACATGGGATTGGAACCGGTTAAAGCTGGAATTTCACCAGAAGTTTTATCCTATGCATTTGGTTCATCGTGATCGGAATTATATATATAATTTTTGGCCTCGTGAAGGAGAAAGTATCACTCAAGCTTGGGGGAGGCTTAAGTATATGTTGCACACATGCCCCAATCATGAGCTCTCAAGAGAAATAATTATACAAAACTTTTATGCTCGGCTTTCTCATATTGATCAATCCATGCTCGATACTTCTTCTACTGGTTCCTTTATGAAGAGGACTATTGAATTCAACTGGGATCTTCTAGAAAGAATTAAACACAACTCTGAAGATTGGGAAATCGACAAAGGTAAAGAGTCAGGTATAAATCTTAAGTTTGATTGTGTTAAATGGAAACCGACACTTTTCATAAGTTTAGTACTAAATATGGACTTGACTCTGAGATAGTAGCTACCTTTTGTGAATCTTTTGCTACTCATGTTGATCTCCCTAAGGAGAAATGGTTTAAGTTTCATCCACCTATTGAATTAAATGAAGAGCCTGTAAGTGTTAAAGAAGAAACAATTGTTTACAATATTGACCCAGTTGTGCCTACTGCTTATATTGAGAAACCTCCTTTCCCTGTTAGGATAAAGGAACATGCTAAAGCTATGACTATGGTTAATAAAAGTAATATTAGAACTCCTAGACCTTTTGAACAAATTAAAGTTGAACCTAATATTGCAATGGTAAAATATTTATTAGTTGATAATATTGATGGGCATGTTATTTACTTTTGCGAAGAGGCTGCTAGAATTGCTAAACCTGTTAGAAATGAACGAGACATGTTAGATTAGAACAAGCCAGTAGTTGGCATGCTGGTTGTTTCTGTTAAAATTGGAGACCATTGCTATCATGGTTTATGTGATATGGGCGCTAGTGTGAGTGCTATCCCTTTCTCTTTATATCAAGAAATTATGAATAATATTGCACTTGTTGAGATTGAGGATATTGATGTCACTATTAAGCTTGCAAATAGAGATACTATTTCACCAATTGGGATTGTTCGAGATGTTGAAGTCTTGTGTGGTAACATCAAATACCCTACTGATTTCTTAGTACTTGGTTCACAAGAAGATAATTTTTGTCCCATTATATTTGGTAGACCTTTCTTGAATACCGTTAATGCTGAAATTGATTGTGCTAAAGAAAAGGTTAGAGTTAAGTTTGGCGATGTATCTCATGAATTTAATATCTCTAAGTTTCATAGACAACCACTTGAGAAAGAATTATCTAATAAAGATGAAATTATTGGTCTTGCTTCCATTGTTGTTCCTCCTACTAATCCTTTAGAACAATATTTGCTAGAACATAAAAATGATATGCATATGAATGAAAGAAATGAAATAGATGAAATATTCTTTAAACAAGCACCTATTCTTAAACATAATTTGCTTGTCGAAAGTTTGGGAGATCCTCTTCCTCCTAAGAGTGTCCCTGTGTTTGAATTAAAGAAACTACCTGATACACTGAAATATGCTTATCTGGATGAAAAGAAGATATACCCTGTTATTATCAATGCTAACCTTCCAGAGCATGAAGAAAAGAGATTACTTAAAACTCTGAGGTAGCACCGTGCTGCTATTGGGTATACTCTTGATGATCTTAAGGGCATTAGTCCCACTCTATGTCAGCACAAGATTAATATGGAGCCCGATGCTAAGCCTGTCATTGATCATCAATGACGATTGAATTCTAAAATGAAGGATGTGGTAAGAACTGAAATATTAAAGCTTCTGGAGGCAGGTATAATTTATCCTATAGCTGATAGTAGATGGGTAAGTCCTGTTCATTGTGTTCCTAAGAAAGGAGGTATTACTATGGTTCCTGATGATAAAAATGAACTTATCCCACAGAGAATTGTAACCGGTTATAGGATGGTAACTGATTTTAGGAAATTAAATAAAGCTACTAGAAAGGATCATTACCCTTTATCTTTTATTGATCAAATGTTAGAAAGGTTATCTAAGCATACACACTTTTGCTTCCTAGATGGACATTCTGGTTTTTCTCAAATACCCGTATCACAAGAAGATCAAGAGAAAACCACATTTACTTGTCCTTTTGGAACTTATGCTTATCGACGTATGCCTTTTGGTTTATGTAATGCACCTGCTACCTTTCAAAGATGTATGACTGCTATATTCTCTGACTTTTGTGAAAAGATTGTTGAGGTATTCATGGATGATTTTTCCATTTATGGAACTTTTGATGACTGCTTAAGCAACCTTGATCGAATTTTGCAGAAATGTGAAGAAACTAATCTTGTCTTGAATTGGGAGAAGTTCCACTTTATGGTGAGTGAAGGTATAGTCCTTGGGCATAAAATTTCTGAAAGAGGTATTGAGGTAGATAAAGCTAAAGTTTATGCAATTGAGAAAATGCCATGTCCTAAAGATATCAAAGGTATAAGAAGTTTGCTGGGTCATGCTGGTTTCTATAGAAGGTTTATAAAAGACTTCTCTAAAATTTCTAGGCCTCTTACTAATCTTTTGCAAAAAGATGTTCCATTCATTTTTATGATGATTGTGTAGAAGCCTTTGAAATACTTAAGAAAGCCTTAATTTCTGAACCTATTGTTCAACCACCTCATTGGAACTTACCTTTTGAAATTATGTGTGATGCTAGCGACTAAGCTGTTGGTGCTGTTCTAGGACAAAGAGTTGATAAGAAATTGAATGTTATTCATTATGCTAGTAAAACTCTAGATAGTGCCCAAAGAAATTATGCTACTACTGAGAAAGAATTTTTAGCAGTTGTGTTTGCATGTGATAAATTCAGATCTTACATTGTTGATTCTAAAGTAACTATTCACACTGATCATGCTGCTATTAAATACCTTATGGAAAAGAAGGATGTTAAACCTAGACTTATTAGGTGGGTTCTTTTGCTACAAGAATTTGATTTGCATATTATTGATAGAAAGGGAGCTGAGAATCCCGTAGCTGATAATTTGTCTAGAATGGAAAATGTTCTTGATGACCCACTGCCTGTTGATCATAGTTTTCCTGATGAACAATTAGCTGTTATAAATGCTTCTAGTAATACTCCTTGGTATGCAGACTATGCTAATTACATTGTTGCTAAATTTATACCACCTAGTTTCACATACCAACAAAAGAAAAAGTTTTTGTTTGATTTAAGACATTACTTTTGGGATGACCCACATTTATATAAAGAAGGAGTAGATGGTAGTATTAGACGTTGTGTACCTGAGCATGAATAGGAACAAATCCTATGGAAGTGTCACTCCGAGGGATACGGAGGACACCATGCGGGAGAGAGAACTACACATAAGGTATTACAATCTGGTTTTTATTGGCCTACTCTTTTCAAAGATGCACGTAAGTTTGTCCTATCTTGTGATGAATGTCAAAGAATTGGTAATGCTGGTAGACGACAGGAAATGCCTATGAATTATTCACTTGTTATTGAACCATTTGATGTTTGGGGGTGTTGACCATTTCCTTCCTCTAATGGGTATACTCATATCTTAGTTGTTGTTGATTACGTTACTAAGTGGGTAGAAGCTATTCCAACTAGTAGTGCTGATCATAACACTTCTATTAAAATGCTTAAAGAAGTTATATTTCCGAGGTTTGGAGTCCCTAGATATTTGATGACTGATGGTGGTTCACATTTTATTCATGGTGCTTTCCATAAACTTCTTGCTAAATATGATGTTAATCATAGAATTGCATTGCCTTATCATCCTCAATCTAGTGGTCAAGTTGAATTGAGTAATAGAGAAATAAATTTAATCTTGCAAAAGACCGTTAATAGATCCAGAAAGAATTGGTCTAAGAAACTTGATGATTCATTATGGGCATACAGAGCTGCTTATAAAAATCCTATGGGTATGTCTCCATATAAAATGGTCTATGGAAAAGCATGTCATTTACCTCTTGAGTTAGAATATACAGCTTATTGGGCCATTAAAGAACTCAACTATAACTTTAAACTTGCCGGTGAAAAGAGGTTATTTGATATTAGCTCTCTAGATGAATGGAGAACACAAGCATATGAAAATGCCAAGTTGTTTAAAGAAAAATTTAAGAGATGGCATGATAAGAGAATTCAAAAACGGGAATTCAAAGTAGGTGATCATGTTCTATTATACAATTCTCGTTTAAGATTCTTCGCAGAAAAACTACTCTCTAAATGGGAAGGACCATACATCATCGAAGAAGTTTATCGCTCCGGAGCTATTAATATAAACAACTCCGAAGGCACTAATCCGAAATAGTTAATGGGCAAAGAATTAAACATTATATCTTAGGTACACCCATTAATGTTGAGGCCAATATTATTCAAACAATGACACCAGAAGAGCACATAGAGGAAACCATCCGGAATACTCCAGACCCCTGAAAAGGAGTAGGTATGTGGTGTGGTAAGTAAACCGACTCCAAAAATTCCATAAAAGCATTTTTTTCATTTCGGAATATATAAAAAATTAGGAAAATAATAAACAATCCACAAAGTGCACGAGGGAGCGACAAACCTGGGGGCGCGCCCTACCCCCAGGGCGCACCTACCGAGCTTGTGGCTCCCCCGTGGACTTTCCTGACTCCGTTTTTCTTCCATATTACTTGTCCTGCATGAAAAAAATTCAATATATATACTCTTGGATGTTTTGACCACCGTATCGCAAGTTTCTCCTCTGTTCTTGTTTCGGGCTGTTTTTTTGACAGATCTAGATGCGCCTCCAAGCTCGTCCAAGGGCAAGTTCTATGAGAAGGTCATCAACCCGTACCTTCCAGAGGTGATGAGACATCCTTAATCTATTGAGATGTGTGAGGGGGTGCTTCACATCCGGGATGTTCAAGGGCCCAAGAAGACCGGGAGCGAGATGGCCAGGCTGGAAGCGGTGGAACTGGAGATCTTCAAGTGCCAAGGGATGGTGGAGCGCGGACTCAATGCTAACCACTCCATGATCACGGAACTCATTCGTGAGCACAAGGTGGACAACAAGGATATTGGGGACGTCATCTTCAATCTCAATGACCGGATTGATCATCTTTAGGCCCAAATTTATGATTTACAAAACCAAAATTTTGAGTATGAGACCAAGTTCAAAGATATGAGTTTAGCTGCAAATTTTAGGACTCCGGAAACATGTTCATCCTTTTATGATGGAGAGCCTATGCCTTGGAAGACGGAGGACAAGCCTACTTCATCATCACCACCATCACTGAAGAAGAAGACTTGAGTACACGGGTATGGGCACCACCCTTGGCTTGTGCCATGCTTGGGGGAGGTGCCCCAGTATCGTATCACCATCACTCTTATCATAATTATCTATCTTAGTTTGATCCTTAGTTATTTCATGATTTAGAAGAATAAAGTTTTAGTATGATTTAGTTTTGAGTTCTTGCTTTGTGATCTATCTATCTATGTAATCGAGTGTGAGAGTTATATAATAAAGAGTAGTTTGAGTTGAGTTGTTTTACTTTTGTTGATTCAATCTTAGAAATAAAATAAAGAGAATAAGTAAAAAAGAAGATCATATGCTAATCCCATGGGGAGTGATGACTTCACATAAAAGAAGTATAATTGATGAAACTTGTTGGAAGTTAACAAACATAGCATTGGTCATTGTTGCAATCCATGAAAAAGTAATAAAGAAAGAGAGGTCTCACATATAAATATACTATCTTGGACGTCTTTTATGATATTGAGCCCCCATTAAATATTCTAAGTCAAATAGTCGACGTTGGACAAGGAGGACAATGTAATGAATGTTTACTTATATTCACATAGAAGTTATATTGTCATGGATCCTCTAACATGTGGTGCTTGCCCATAATCTTTTGCTACCCAAAATTTCATACTAAGTAGAGATACTAGTTGTGCTTCCAAAAACCCTTGTGTCGTGGTGTGACGACCATCTATGGGGCCATGCAGCCCCTTGTGGTTCGGTGGGGGAGATCGACATGCACAAAGAGCATGAACAATGGAGGGCGCAAGGGATTTTACCCAGGTTCAGGCCGCAGAGAAGCGTAAAACCCTACTCCTACTTTTGGTGTATTAATGGTGTGGGAGCACAGTACAAGGAGCGCTTCTCCCAGCAAGGTGGGAGGAGCAGCTACACGAGACGTGCTTGTGTTTGAAAAGGGGTCCGAATCCTCCTAACTGTTGCCATAGTGGTAAAACAGTAATTGCATAGCGATTAGATAGCAAACAGTGCTATCATACCTAACTCTGCTAGTTTAGGACAAAGGCATTAAATGCGCCGTTAGGTGTCATGTGGAGAGGTAGTCCCGGCAAGGTTTCTGCACCGCTTGCCCAGCTACCTCGTATTATCCTGACACGCCTCACAGATGTGTGTCATTAGAAGCAAATCCTGTCCCAGCGTGCTGACACGTGTCCGATAAGCCTTACCAACTAGCCCGCGCGGTCGACACCTCGCCCACTAGCGAACACTTGTGCGGTGAGGTGGAGCGCTGGATGGCTGGCAGGAGCTCGCCGGTACGGAGCTTGCCGGGTCCTCACCTTGCCGGCTTAGCCTTGCCGACAAGGAATGTCTTCATCTTCGGTACTGGTTGAGTGCTGTGTCTTGAGCTTCTTTTTGGTAGCTTCCACGACTGGACTCTAAATCTTTGGTCTTGACGGTTCCCGACAAGGCTTGGCCGAAAAGGAGGCTGCTACTGTCTGTGCATAAGTCAGGGTATAAAATACCCACATTTTATACACCGACAGGAGCCCCCGGGCCTGGGCCATATGCGCGTTCGAAGCATCGTTGGGCTAGGCCCAAACAATGCACAGATACGCGGCGGGAAACTGCCACTGTAATTTTCGTCATGATGGTTATCCTGACGCATGTCCAGTCCATGCATTTAATGCGGTTCGTGGGGACTTGGACTGTTGCGGTTATTTTGCGGTAGTGCGCCTGTAAAAGAACGTGGCCGGGGCAAATAGTGAAGAGCCAGCCTCCCCTCGTGCCTTCCCCATAAAAAGGCAACCGCGAGGAGGCGCCGCTCATTCACCCCTGCTTTCCCCCGCTTCATCTTCTTCCTCACGCCAGAACTGCTTCCGCCGCCGCCGCCGCTGCCTCGCATCTCCAATCGACCAGCTCCCTCCTCCCCAATTCATGATGGCGCCCAAGAGATCCGATGCGGCGGGGAAGAAGAAACCCTCTAAGCCGCTCGATCCCAAGGCAGAGGAGAAGAAGAAGGCGCTGGAAGAACTAGAGAAGCGGCGGAGGGAAAATGCTATCTTCTCGCCGTGCTCTTTGGATGCCAATGAGCTGATCAGGAGGTACGCATATATGTGGGGGAGAGATACCAAGGACCACAAGGCGCCCGTAGTGCTTCCTGAAGGCGACAAGGATCCAATGGATTCATATCCGTTTTTCTGTGCTTATTTCTACTGCGGCTTGGTTCCCCCATTCTCAGATTTCTTCAGCGCCATGATGTTCAGCTACGGGTTTAGGCTACTGGACTTCACTCCGAATGCGATGACTTGTATGGCGGTCTTCGCCCATCTGTGAGAGATCTTCGTCAGAGGGGCCCCCAATGTGGATCTGTTCCGTCACTTTTTCATCCCTTGGATCGAAGATAAATCACTCTCCGGCAGTGTGGCTTGGATTCCCAGGGCAAAGACGATGGGTGAGTATCTTGCCGGGCAGCTTCTCCTCAAGTGGGATGAGTGGAGGGCCGAGTGGTGCTGAATCCAGGAGAAGGACATCCCCCAATTTTGCATACCGCGCACAGTGAGGGTCGAGCACGGAAAGAACTGGAGCAGCATAGGTGTTACTGACGCCAAGCTTCGTCCGGCACTGAACAGGATCGCCCGCCTCAAAGCTACCAATCTGACCATAGAGATGGTTGGCGCCGATTTCCTCCGGCGATGCATAGCGCCGCTGCAGAAGAGGGAGAGATTCTCTTGGGAGTACCAGAACGCCGCCGACATCATGCGACTATACCCTGGGACCGCCAACAACTTGTCGGTGATGGAACACGCCTGCCTCTGCGAAGCATTGTTCCGAAAGACTGGCACGTTCCATTTGCCGGATAAGATTGTCCCTTTGCATATCAACTCCGCCAAGGATTCCATCCTGGCAGTGATGCCGGACTGCGATGCTCATGGGGTGAAAGCGGATTGGGATCTGCCCACCTTGGAGCATGAGATGGACTGGGCCTCCAACCTTACGGAGAAAGCCTCCCGGAAGGAAACGGATCTCATCCGGGCCACCACCGAGGAGGAACTGGCGTATATCACTAGAAAAGCCACGGAGATCGTGCGGATTAATGTGGCGGGCGGTTCCGGTGCCGTGGCGGCCGAGGACGACGAAGAGGAGCACTCCGAGGAAGAGGTTGCCGAAGGGCAACAAGAAGAGCCTGCCGGGGATGAGACGGCCAAAGCCGAGGCTGCCGGGGGTGAGGTTGTCGGAACTGGAGCCGTCGGAGAGCCCGAAGAAGAGGAAGGCCCTCGAGCCCCGAAGAGGAGGCGCCGTCTTCGGAGGGCAGTCAGTCAAGAGCCGGCGCGTACTCCTTTGCCGAGAGCTGGCCCCATGGTGAAGAAGACGACCACGAAGACCGGCCGCCAAGAAGAAGTACGCCGGCAATCGACTCGGTGTCCCCGAACTCAGCCCTCATCACCTCAGCATGAGGTGGTTGAGGAAGTTGAATCCATCCAACCGATGAGTTTGCCTCCCCCGGCACTCAAGAGGGCCAGAGAATCGCCCCCGCCAGTGACGTACGACTTCGACGTCCTCGGCGAGTCCGAGGAGGAGGAGGAGTAAGTAACTTCGCTTATTCCCATCAAGCCTTGATCCTATTTGACTGTCATTTTAACTTGTTTCCTTTTTGCATTGACAGGGATCCAGAACCGCTCGTGCATCGGTCTAAGCGGCCCAGGCCTGCAGCAATGCAGGATCCTGTGGCGGGCGCCGGGCATGGGGGTGCGATGGCCGAAGCCATCGTTACCAGCCCCCAGCCGAGCCCCCTGCGCGAGGACGTGGTGCAGGTGCTTCCCACTAGCACCAGTAATGGAGTCCCTATTGCTGAGCCTGTCGTGGAGACGGAGGAGGCCCGCCCAGAGGAGGAGTGCCAAGAAGCGGATCCAACTGTGGCTCCCCCATCTATCAATGTTCCAGAGGGCGCTTCCCCGACAAGGGCCTCCACCGACGAGCCTGTCGACACGGGGGCTACCCCGATGAGCGGGGCCGCCGACAAGATCGCTGCTCCTCTCACCGACAAGGTCCTCCAAATCCCCAGGGTCCAGGGTGATCGTCGAGATTGAGTTCGCCGTTATATTCATCACCGTGCTGCCATGTACAGGATACATTTGATCTTTTGTTAGCCCTGCACTATTCCTGTGATATAACATGTGTTGCTTGAATGTATGCACGCCGTTTGCCCTTGTCTTATTTTGCCTTTGTATGATTGTGTTCCCTACACTTATTGGAAGCTTGCTGGTGTGCACACTTGCCGTGAGCGCTTCGAGGAACGGGTCCTTAGCAGCCTACTAGAAGTGCCGCCGCCGGCAAGGTAACTCGCCGGGTCAGAACGCAGCTTTTAGGCTTGCCGAGCGGACTCGAGGCAAGCTAGAGCGCAGACCGATCACGACAAAGGTTCCTCTCACGTGCAGGTTTCTCATACATAGCATAGAATTGTTCAAGGGAAATTGCGAATGTAACAAGGAATTGTTTTTAACCTTAGCTTTTCCTTGCGTTGCTTCTCTTGTTGTATGAAATGATCTCTTGAATGTCATTAGAAATGGTACCCATCTCCACCCCCCCGGGAAACTTGCGCGCGAGGGATCCTTCTGTCCTTTTAAGAAGAAAGAAGAGAAAAAGAGTGGGTTGGGAACCTTGACGGTCCAACAGTCGCTCCACACAAACTAAGGTGTAAGTCACAATCATCACGTGTATCACATATAGAACGAATATGTACAAGGAGTTATGAAATACTTAGCTTTATTATGCACAGGATCTGCGCCTGGCTTTGTACAAAGGGTTACATGTCTTATCGACAAAGCTTGTACAAAAGGGGTTGCCGGGAAGCCCGGCAACTGCGCCTTACGGGTAGAACTTGCGAAGATGTTCAATATTCCATGAGTTTTGCACTGGGGTGCCATCTTCGGTCTCCAGACGGACTGCGCCAGGTCTGGTGACTCGTGCTACCCGATAAGGGCCTGCCCACTTCGGCGTCAACTTGTTTGATCCCTTGGCGGAATGAACGCACCGAAGAACAAGGTCGCCTTCCTCAAGGCTTTGGGCATGCACTTTGCGTCTATGGTAGCGAAGCAAGGCTTGCTGGTAGCGTGCAGCACGCACAGCCGCCCGAAGACGATCTTCCTCAAGGAGCAATGCGTCGTCTTGCCGCAACTGTTCTTGCTCAACTTCATCGTAAGCGAGCACTCGAGTTGACCCGTATATGAGTTCTGTGGGGATTACCGCTTCTACACCATAAATTAGGGAGAAGGGTGTTTGGCCGGTAGCTCAATTTGGTGTCGTTATGAGTGACCAAAGAACCGCCGGCAACTCATCAATCCAGTGCCTTCCACACTTGCGCAGCTTGTCAAAGGTTCTCGTCTTGAGGCCACGCATCACTTCCGCATTCATCCTTTCCGCCTGACCGTTGCTTCTCGGGTGAGCAACGGACGCAAAACAGATCTTGCTGCCAAGGTCTTGGATGTACTGCATGAAGGTGCGGCTCGTGAATTGTGTGCCGTTGTCTGTGATGATTTTGTTAGGAACCCCGAAACGGCAAACTAATCCTTTGAAGAACTTGACGGCTGATTGCGCTGTCACTTTCCTCACCGGCTCCACTTCAGGCCACTTTGTGAACTTGTCAATTGCGACATACAAGAACTCAAAGCCCCCGACAGCACGGGGGAAGGGGCCCAAGATATCGAGCCCCCAGACTGAAAAAGGCCAGGAGAGAGGGATTGTTTGGAGAGCTTGAGCTGGCTGATGTTTGTTCTTTGAATGGAACTGGCATGCTTCACACTTGGTTAGTAGCTCAGTCGCATCCTGGAGTGCAGTGGGCCAATAGAAGCCTTGCCGGAATGCTTTGTCGGCAAGTGCCCTTGATCCTATGTGAGAGCCACATATGCCTCCGTGTACCTCCGCCAACAGCTTTAGTCCATCTTCCCGGCAAATACACTTCAATTGCACGCCGTTTGGCCGTTTTCTGTACAGGATGTTATCCACAAACTGATACATACTTGACTGACGGGCTACTTTCTCCGCTTCTCCTTGCTCATCGGGAAGTTCTCCTGTTTGAAGGAATCGAACTATTTGCTGTGCCCATGCCGAAGCCTGCGGCTCGACGACAAGGACTAAAGGCATCTCTTTGGCTGCGGGAGCGCTCGCTTCTGCTCCAAGAACCTGGGGTTCTACGCTAAGCGTCTGCTCACCCGCAACCATGTCGTTGTTCCCGGCAGCATCCTTGTCAGCGGCTTTCGGGAGTTCTGCCAAAAAATACTTGCCGGTATTCAACTTTCTTCTCTTACTGGCCTGCATTGATGGGGTGACTGTCGGTTGATTCAAATGGAGCACAAAAGTTCCCGATTCCACGGAAAGCTTTTGAGCGGCACATTTTGACAGGCTGTCAGCGATGCTATTTTCCGCACGAGGAATGTGTTCTGTTTGTAACCCGTCAAAGTGTTCTTCCAATTTCCTCACTTCTTCCACGTACGCTTCCATCAACGGGCTCTGGTAATCTTTGTTGACTTGCTTCACAACAAGCTGTGAGTCACTGCGGATGATCAATTTTTTGATACCAAGGTCAATTGCGATCCTAAGATCGGCAAGGAGTCCTTCGTACTCAGCAGTGTTGTTCGTAGCTTGCTCCCTGGGGAAGTGCATTTGAACCACATACTTGAGGTGCTCTCCGGTGGGTGCGACAAGCAGCATTCCGGCACCGGCGCCTTGCAGCGAGAAGGCAACATCAAAGTACATGATCCATTCCTTCGCCATTTCCTTGCCGGGGAGAGCTGTTTCTTGAATTTTTTCGTCTTGCGTTGGTGTCCATTCAGCAATGAATTCCGCCAAAGCTCTGCTCTGAATAGTTGAAGTGCTTTCAAACTTGAGTGCAAAGCTTGACAATTCCAACGCCCACTCCACTATCCTGCCAGTTGCCTCTAGATTCCTCAAGATGCGTTGCAATGGAAAGCGGGCGACGACGGTGATTTTGTGCGCTTGGAAGTAGTGACGCAGGTTTCTCGAGGCCATAAGAAGACCGAAAAGCAACTTCTGCACCCCAGAGTATCTTGATCTAGCTCCCTGCAAATGGGAACTGATGAAGTATACTGGTCGCTGCACCACTTTCTTCTTCGGCACTGTTTGTTGATTATCTCCATTTGTCTGTGCTGTTCCCGACTTATCGGCACCATGATTTGCCGGAGAAGATTCCGGTTTGTCATTGGATAGGTTTGCTGCGGTTACTTCCTCGTCATCGGGTTCCCTCTACGCCACTAATGCAACACTAGCCACTTGATTCGTTGTCGCTACGTATAGCAGCAACGGCTCTCATGGTCTTGGCGCAACTAGTGTTGGCGTGGAGGAGAGGTATCTTTTCAAGTCCTGCAGCGCGGCCTCCGCTTCCGGAGTCCATTTCATCGGACCTGCCTTTTTCAAAACCTTAAAAAATGGCAGGGCGCGCTCAGTGGATCTTGAAATGAACCTACTCAAGGCCGCAACACAACCGGCAAGACGCCACACATCTTTGACGCTTTTCGGTGCTCGAATCTGCTCAATCGCTTTGATCTTGTCAGGATTTTCTTCAATTCCTCGTTGAGATACAAAGAACCCGAGAAGCTTGCCGGACGGAACGCCAAACACGCACTTCTCGGGGTTGAGCTTCAAGTTGATTTTGCGCAAGTTAGCAAACGTTACTTCCAAATCTTGAGTGAGGGTAGACTTGTCCTTGGTCTTGACCACAATGTCATCATGTATGCTTCCACATTCCAGTGTAGCTGGGGCTCAAAACCAATCTGGACTGCTCTTGCAAATGTTGAACCGGCACTCTTTAACCCGAAAGGCATACGCACAAAGCAGTACGTGCCACGGGGAGTAATGAATGCGGTTTTCTCCTCATCCTCCTTGGCCATGAATATTTGATGGTATCCAGAGTAGGCATCAAGGAAGGAGAGCAAATCACACCCGGAGGTAGAGTCTACAATTTGATCAATGCGCGGCAAAGGGAAAGGATCCTTCGGACATGCTTTGTTAATATCAGTTTAGTCGATACAAAGTCTCCACTTTCCGTTTGCTTTGTGCACCACCACTAGATTTGCCAGCCAAGTGGGATGTAGCACTCCTCTGACTAGGCCTACTGCTTCAAGCTTCTTGATCTCTTTGGCAATAAACTATTGCCGTTCCAACGCTTGCTTCCGGACTTTTTGCTTGATGGGCCGGGCATGGGGACAGACAGCAAGGTGGTGCTCAATTACCTCCATGGGAACGCCGGGGATGTCAGATGGTCGCCATGCAAACACATCGACATTCGCCCGCAGGAAGGCAACGAGCCCGCTTTCGTATTTGCTGTCAAGGGTGGCACTGATGGTGAAGGTACTGTCAGTGCCGTCCTCCCTCGCCGGTACCTTGTTGGTTGCCGGTGCAGTGGCTTTGGATTTCGTACCAGCAGAGCACTCCGGTAAGTCTTCAACAGGCACGCAACACTCCGAAGAGGTGCGCTTCCCGGAATCCTTGCTAGAGGTCTTGCCGGACTTCTTCCTTTCCTTTTGCTTGGCGGGAGTTGGCGCCTCGGCGGCCTCTGCTGCAACCGCATCTCTATACATCTTGTCGACGCAAATGACTGCATCTTTCTTGTCGGAGTTGATGGAAATGACACCCATCGGCCCTGGCATCTTCAACGTGTTGTAAGCATAGTGAGATGCAGCCATAAATTTTGCCAAGGCTGGGCGGCCAAGAATTCCATTGTACGGCAAGGGGATCTTGACGACGTCAAAGACAATCTTTTCCGTCCTGTAGTTCAGTTCTCCGCCAAACGTCACTGGCAATGTGATCTTTCCCTTGGGCTGGCTTCTTCCCGGGTTTACTCCTTGGAACGTGCCCGTTTTCTCGAGTTCCTCATCGGGGATCTGCAGCCTCTTGGTAACTTCTGGAGAGATCAGGCTCAGACCGGACCGACCGTCAACTAACATCTTTGTTACTTGGAGGTTGCGAATTGTTGGTGAAACCAACAATGGCAAACACCCGACCGTAGTTATGCGATCGGGGTGATCCACAGCATCAAAAATGATAGGCGTGTGTGACCATTTGAGTGGCTTCTGAGAGCCCATCGCCGGTTCCGCCGCATTAACCTCACGCGCCCACTTCTTAAGTTGGCGGTGAGAGGAGTGTAAGGATGCCCCTCCGTCAATGCACATGGAGTCAGTTGCCTTCTGGAATTCTCGTTCGCTGGGCTCATCATCGTCCTCTTCGTCAGTTCCAACATCCTCTTCTTTCTTCTCTTGGCCTCTGGCAGGCTTCTCTTTCTGCTGCTTATCCTTGCCACGGCGGCCCCCTCGACCGCCACGTCCCTTTTTTCCGGATCCACCAGTACCATCTTGACCCTTTTCCTTGTCGCACTTTTCATATTCAGCTTTCTGCTTCTCAACAAGGTGCTCGACTTGCCGGCATTCTTGGAGATCGTGGCCTTTGGTACGGTGAATCTTGCAGTACGGCGCATCTGACCTGCCGGCCTTCTCGTTTGCCGTCACCTCCTGGCAAGCGGTGCATGCAGCAGCCTCCTTGCCGGAGTTCTCAGTCTTGGCTTTCTTGGCGGACTCAGAGTTGCCGGAGCCTTTGACAGCCATAACAGTTTTGCCCTTGCTCTTTCTATTGCGCTTCCGGCCTTTCTTCCCTGGGGTGACAGCATCATTGTCCTCAGAATCTACTTCGGCACCAGCGTCCTCCCCGGGAAGCCTTCTTCCTTCCTCAGCACGTGCACACTTATCCGCCAACGTGTAGAGCTCGTTGACGGTCTTGGGCAACTTGACGTTCATTTTCTCCCGCATCCTCCGATTGTGCACATTCGTGTGAAAGGCGGCAATCACGGCTACGGGGTGCACATCTAGAATGTTACGGTACACACGGCTGAACCTCTGGATGTACTTGCGTAAAGTTTCACCATCTCTTTGCGGGATCATCTGCAAGTCGCTGGGATGTCCAGGGGCTTTGTGGCCCCCGGTAAAGGCACCAACGAACTCGGTGCAGAGATCTGACCATGAAGAAATGGAGTTCTCTGGCAAATTCATCAGCCAAGACCTCACGTTGGGTTTCAGTACCAACGGGAAGTAGTTGGCGAGGATTTTCTCATCTTTTCCCCCGGCAGCTTGCACGGCGATCGTGTAGATGCCCAGAAACTCTGCCGGGTTCAGCTTGCGGTCGTACTTTTCTGGCACTTCTGGCTTGAAGGCTCGAACGGACGACCATCGGACTTGCCGCAGCTCACGGGTGAAGGCGGGACATCCAATCTTGTAGGGTAGATATCCGCCAACCCTTGGCGTAGGCTCATCAACGATGGGGCCGTTGCATGCGTTGGATTGACGACGCGCCTCCCGGTGCCGTTCGATGGTGGTGCAGGCGTCTTCTGCCTGCCTGTCTCGTAGCACTTGCCACTGATCTTGTCGTGCTCGCGGATCCGAAGAGGCCATCGACACCTCGTCGGGCTCGAAGGATCGCTGAGCTTGCTGCGGTCGTTGGCGTTGTTGCCGCTGGGATTGTTGCCGCTGAGGTGATTGCACCGTTAGCGCGGCACCGTCAGTGCGGCCATCAACTGGGCTTGCCGGTGCCATTTGCAGACGCCGTGAGGGCTCCGCTTGGTGGGATTTACTGGCCTCGGCGAATCCAATCAAGCTTTGGATGGTGGCTCTCCACTCATCCATCTTCTCTGTCGCTGGAGGGAAGTTTAGCAGCATCTGGGCTCGTGCCATTGCTTCTGCTGCTGTGGCTGGCATGGCCGGAAGCGAAGAACGCGACGTCGCTCTACTCCTGGCAGAGCCAGCAGGACCACCATCGCGGTCTTGCTGCCGCGACACATGATCAGCAGTAGGTCGTCGTGGCGGAGGCGGTGCCTGAGGATCTGGGACTTGATCAACAGGAGTCTTGCCGTGAGGTCGCCGCTGCCCAGAATCGCTGGCGCCGCTCGGAGCTGTGCCACGCCCATTGTGCAAGGGGCGCGGTGTCTGTCCTGAAGCTGCATTCTTGGATGCCGCCGCAGCGGGATTTTGGTTCGCCCTGGTCCGGGCGTTGCCGCTCCGGTGGCTGCGTTCGTTGGCGCGGCGAGGAGGTGGAGGAGGAAGAGGTCGTCCGTCCGTTCCACCCACGCTGTCGCGGCTCCGTTCGCCAGAGGATCGAGGAGGTCGACTACCTCCAGCACACTCGTCTCCTGCGCCGACCGCGGTGGGCATGACGACTGCGCCGCCTGCGCTGGTCGTGCCAACCGCAGTACCCGCGCCGCCCGCATTGGCCACGCCACCTGTGCCGCCTGCGGATGCGTGTGGGGTGGCCGTCATCGTGATGCCCTTCTTCTTGGGCGCCATCGACGATGAGGAGGATGACGAGGAAATTGATGAAGAAGACGCGCAATCCACTGATCAAGGTTCGCGCAAGCGACGCTACCCCTACCTGGCGTGCCAAAGATGTCATGGTGTGACGACCATCTATGGGGCCATGCATCCCTTGTGGTTCGGCGGGGGAGATTGACGTGCACAAAGAGCATGAACAATGGAGGGCGCAAGGGATTTTACCCAGGTTCGGGCCGTAGAGAAGCGTAAAACCCTACTCCTGCTTTTGGTGTATTAATGGTGTGGGAGCACAGTACAAGGAGCGCTTCTCCCGGCAAGGTGGGAGGAGCAGCTACACAAGACGTGCTTGTGTTTGAAAAGGGGTCCGAATCCTCCTAACTGTTGCCTTGGCCCTCCTTTTATAGCTCGAAGGGGTTACCACAGTGGCAAAACAGTAATTGCATAGCGATTAGATAGCAAACAGTGCTGTCATACCTAACTCTGCTAGTTTAGGACAAAGGCATTAAATGCGCCGTTAGGTGTCATGTGGAGAGGTAGTCCCGGCAAGGTTTCTGCACCGCTTGCCCAACTACCTCGT
This sequence comes from Elymus sibiricus, assembly GCA_039707655.1. Taxonomy (NCBI): domain Eukaryota; kingdom Viridiplantae; phylum Streptophyta; class Magnoliopsida; order Poales; family Poaceae; genus Elymus; species Elymus sibiricus. The sequence continues at coordinate 205,339,376 of CM077666.1, read as the reverse complement.
ATTATCCTGACACGCCTCCCGGACGTGTGTCATTAGAAGCAAATCCTGTCCCAGCGTGCTGACACGTGTCCGATAAGCCTTACCAACCAGCCCGCGCGGTCGACACCTCGCCCACTAGCGAACACCTGTGCGGTGAGGTGGAGCGCTGGCAGGAGCTCGCCGGTACGGAGCTTGCCGGGTCCTCACCTTGCCGGCTTAGCCTTGCCGGCAAGGAATGTCTTCATCTTCGGTACTGGTTGAGTGCTATGTCTTGAGCTTCTTTCTGGTAGCTTCCACGACTGGACTCTGAATCTTTGGTCTTGACGGTTCCCGGCAAGGAGGCTGCTACTGTCTGTGCATAAGTTAGGGTATAAAATACCCATATTTTATACACCGACACCTTGAACCCAATTTCATGTCATGAGAGTCCACCATATCTACCTATGGATTGAATAAGATACTTCAAGTAAGTTGTCATTGGTGCAAAAGCAATAAAAATTGCTCCTAAATATGTATGATCTGTTATTGTAAGGGAAAATAAGCTTTGTACGAACTTGTGATGGTGAAGAAATAAAAGCGACAGACTGCATAATAAGGGTTGCTATCACAAGGGGCAATATAAAGTGACGTTCCTTTACATTAAGAGCTTCCACATTCAAAAATAAAAAGCGCATGACAACTTTTGCTTCCCTCTGTGAAGGGCCTACCCTTTACTTTATGTATTTACTTTTATGCAAGAGTCAATAGTATTCGCCTCTATTCCATTCTTGTTTTCTCTCTTGGAAAGCATCATGTGGTGGGGAAAGATCCAGGCACATATATCCAGTTGGATGTAGGTGATCATGAGTTATTATTGTGGACATTACCCTTGAGGTAAATAAGTTGGGAGGCGAAATTATAAGCCCCTATCTTTCTATGTGTCTGACTGAAACTTTTGCTCCATAAGTATGCGGTGAGTGTCAGGAATCATAGAAGACTAAATGATAGTTGAGTATGTGAGCTTGCTAAACAAAGCTTTTACATAGACTCTTTCTGATAATATGATGAATTGCAATTGCATCAGTGACCGAGATCATAGTTTGTTAGTTTTCAATATAGTTTATGGTTCATACTTTATCTTGTGGATGAATTGTCAATTATTCATGAGAAGTTTTATGATGATATATTGCTGTTATGATAATGATCATGATGCTTTCATGTCCGTATTTTGTTTTATAGACACCTCTCTCTCTAAACACGTGGTCATGATTATCGATTTCGGTTTTCGCTTGAGGACAAGCGAGGTCTAAGCTTGGGGGAGTTGATACGTCCATTTTGCATCATGTTTTCCTACTGTTATTTATTATGTTTTGGGTCACTATTTCACTTTATGATACAATTCTTATGCTTTTCCTCTCTTACTTTGCAAGTTTCACATGAAGAGGGAGATTGCCGGCAGATGGAATTCTGGACCGGTAAGGGCTACAGGCCTACAGCAGAGATAGCTATTCTACACAACTGCAAATGACCTAAAAATTTACAGAGAATTATTTTGGAATATATAAAAAATATTGGCGGAATAAATACCAGGAGGGGACCCACCAGGAAGCCACAAGCCTGGGGGCACGCCCTACCCCCTGGGCGCACCCCCAAGCTTGTGGGGCCCCTGGCTGGCCTCTGGCCCCCCTCCTTCTGCTATATGAAGCCATTTTCCCTAGAAAAAATCAAGAGAAGACTTTTGGGACGAAGCGCCGCCGTCTCGAGGCAGAACCTGGGCAGGAGCACTTTTGCTCTACGGCGGAGCGATTCCGCCAGGGAAACTTCCCTCCGGGAGGGGGAAATCGAAGCCATCGACATCACCAGCGATCCTCTCATCCTAGGAGGACCAATCTTCATCAACATCTTCACCAGCACCATCTCATCTCAAATCCTAGTTTACCTCTTGTATTCAATCTTTGTCTCAAAACCTCAGATTGGTACTTGTGGGTTGCTAGTAGTGTTGATTACATCTCGTAGTTGATGCTAGTTGGTTTATTTGGTGGAAGATTATATGTTCAGATCCTTAATGATATTCAATACCCCTATGATCTTGAACATGAATATGATTTGTGAGTAGTTACTTTTGTTCTTGAAGACATGGGAGAAGTCTTGTTATAAGTAATCATGTGAATTTGGTATTTGTTCGATATTTTGATGATATGTATGTTGTTGCTTCCTTTAGTGGTGTCATGTGAACGTCGACTACATGACACTTCACCATACTTGGGCCTAAGGGAAGGCATTGTGGAGTAGTAAGTAGATAATGGGTTGCTAGAGTGACAGAAGCTTAAACCCTAGTTTATGTGCTATTCCGTAAGGGGCTGTTTTGGATCCATATGTTTCATGCTATGGTTAGATTTATCTTAATTCTTCTTTCGTAGTTGCGGATGCTTGCGAGAGGGGGTAATCATAAGAGGGTTGCTTGTTCAAGTAAGAAGAGCACCCTAGCACCGGTCCACCCACATATCAGATAATCAAAGTAGCGAATGCAAATCAAATAAACATGATGAAAGTGACTAGATGAGAATTCCCATGTGTCCTCGAGAACACTTTGCTTTATATAAGAGACCGTTCCGGCTTGTCCTTTGCTATAAAAAGAATTGGGCCACCTTGCTGCACTTTGCAACTATTGTTACTTGCTACTCGTTACGAATTATCTTGCTACAAAACTATCAGTTACCACTACAAAACTATCAGTTACCACTACAAAACTATTATGTTTTTCAGGCATGTTTTTCAATTTTCTGGAGTTGAAAAACCAATAAAAGTCATGTTTCTGGTTGACTCTTGCCACACATGTCATTGATATCTCTCCCCATTCCCTTGTAAAAGGCACGAAAATTTAGTAAATACCACAAGCTTGATTTTTCATATTGTTATTGTGCACCTTTTCATGCACCGATTGTGCGAGTTTCAATTATGTGCATAAATGCCTAGAAAATGCAAATAATGGCCCAAATATATTAAATGAGCCCGGAAAAGTGCCAAATTTGAACACGGTGCATTCTAGGTCTATGTAGATCATAGAAAAAAAACAAGGGCGAACGACCAAGGAAATTTGGATTCCCTTGAAATCCTAGTGATTTATTATCACACACAGTTCATTTTCGTTGCTTATGAAAGCCGCGCTGACCCTATTGTGCGATGCATTCTGATTGGCCAGAACCGCAGCCACGCGGATCACACGTGTGCACCGTAGGATGCACCATGATCGAACGGCAATCCACATCCCTCCCATCACACCCGTGTAGCTGTAGCCGGGATTTGACTTATCTGCGCTAAATGTTATAAAGTGCTTAAATATATAAAATGAGTCCTGAAATGGGCAAACAAAATCAAATCTAGCGGCTGATGGTGCTTGCGCACCGTGTAAATAGTTTGGACATGAAATGATGAAGTCACCGTAAATTCAAGTCCATATTGCCATTTATCATTTTGGAAACAGTGATTCTTCTTGTGGGATGCTCTTGTTTTCAAGGAGTTATCGTTACAACTTTTTCCAGAATTTTCCATTTTTTTACCATAGAATACTGAGGTCATACTGTGGCACCATGCCCGGTATCATCTTTTTCAGGCATGTTTTTCAATTTTCTAGAGTTGAAAATCCGATAAATGACACATTTGTGGTTGACTCTTGCCACACATGTCCTTGAAATCTCTCCCCATTCCTCGTAAAAGGCATGAAAATTTACTAAATACCACAAGCATGATTTTCCAAACCATTTTTGTGCAATTTTTCATGGACCGATTGTGCGATATTGAATTATGTGCATTAATGCCTAGAAAATGCACATAACAGTCCAAATATAGTAAATTAGCCCGGAAAAGTGCCAAATTTGAATATGGTGCATTTTAGGGTGTATGTCGGTCGTAGAAAAAAACTCAAGGACAAACGACGAACGAAATTTGGATTCCCCTTCAAACTTGGTGATTTCCCTCTCGAAATCATGAAACTTCCGTTGTGATGGTTCGATTTATGAAGAGTGTGTATAATGACATTAGCCGAACCTTCTCAAAAAAATTCCACAGCATGCTGAGGTCATACCATGGCACCATGCCTGGTATCATGTTTTTCAGGCATGTTTTACAATTTTCTAGAGTTGAAAAACCAATAAACGCCATGTTTGTGGTTGACTCTTGCGACACACGTCCTTGAAATCTCTCCCCATTCCACGTAAAAGGTAGGAAAATTTACTAAATACCACAAGCATGATTTTCCAAACTGTTTCTATGCACTTTTTCATGTACCGATTGTGCGAAATTGAATTATGTGCATTAATGCCTAGAAAATGCACATAATGGCCCAAATATAGTAAATTAGCCCAGAAAAGTGCCAAATTTGAACACGGTGCTTGCTAGGGTGTATGTTCATCATAGAAAAAAACTCAAGGACAAACGACGAAGGAAATTTGGATTCCCTTCCAATCTTGGTAACATCAATCACACACGGGTTGTGTTTACAAAAAGTTGCCTCCGCAGCACATTATTTTGGCGCAGAAAACCCTCACCAACATTTCAATATAGAAAAGAAAACCCTCACTCCTCCCCCCTTCGTCCCCACTCCTCACTCACCACTGCACTCCTCCACAACTCTGCATGTCAACTTCTATTGCTGCGGCCACCCCTTAGCTCGACAACTGTCGCCGGCGGGCTTCGGCCGCGTGCCAAACATCACAGGATTTTGCCTCTGCCGCTTGCCGCCGCCTATCTGCACCGACTTGCGCAGACATCGTCGTTGCTTGTTCTCAACAGGTCTGCCCAAATCTTTGCTCTCGATGGCACCCCTTGCAACCGGCTGCCGCCAACAAACACCACCGCATTTTGTTTCTTCCCCTCAGCGACGCCTATCCGCACCAACTTTCTCGACTCTGGTCGATTCGTGTTTTCTGCGGGATTGTTTTCTGCGGGATTTTCCGTGGGCATGGGCCGGTTTTTTTGTTTCTTTCATGGAGAACAAGGTAATTAATTTAGCAAAACATTAGCACATCTCTTATCGCAGTCCGTCTGTCCCTGTTAATTACCTAGCGGAAATCGCTGTGGATTCATCTTTTATAGCTGATTCGAGGGTTTTCATTCAAGTGTCCATAGTGCAAGCACAAATCAGGCCTGTGTTGTCACGGCCAGTCAGACAGGATGTTCTATCTCACCATACCAGATGACTTCAGGGAGCGCACGGTATGTTCAATCTCATCCTACCATGGTTGGCATGGCCCAATTTTATGAACATATAACATATATTGTTATGTTTGGATAAAAGGTGCAAGATGCACCATAGACGTCGACAAAGATGTTTTTTTATAAATCAGGAAAATTAATGATGTATTGTTCCCTTAAAAAAATGATGTATTCTTCTTTCAGTTACTCTCATATTGGCACGAAATCTTTGTTACATTATCTGTTTAGTTATATATTTTTGTACTTTGCTTTCAGCTATTGTTCTGTTCTCTCAATTATTCCCATATTTGCATGTAATGATCTTAATTTTCATTTCCCACAGTACATCCCTTGCTTTGCAAGAACACATGTACAAGGAAATCTTGGCCTTTACTTTGTTGATGACTCCATGGATGTCATATTGACCACGCAACATGGATTTACAATGACATTTAGGGTAAAAGTTGATAAAGATGGTCACTCCTATTTTGATGAAGACCTTTGGAGAAAATTTTCTAAGTTTTATGTACTGAAAGCTAGCAATAAAATTCTAGTGCGTGCACCATAGTCTGGTCAAATAAACATGGATGTTTACTTCCCCAGCGTCATCAGGCAACCACAGTCTGATCGAGGTTAGTGTTGTTTCAACTTTCTCCATATCGACATATTACTTATTAGCAAAATTAAAGTAATTGTTCTGACTAAATGGTCACTATTTGAGCAACCAATTGGGATTTCATTTTCTGACTCTGTTACTAGCCAGTAACAACTTCCAATTACCAATTAATGCCCACTATTCTTCTGCCATGTTCTGAATAAATAATCCCTTTCCACCTTTTAAGGAGGATATGTTGGATGCATAGTTAACAAACTGCATGTTACTCGGCATACCAAATTTGACTGGAAAGACTTGGAGCATGTCATACAATTTGTTGATAATCTGAAAGACCTAGCACAGCATATGAACGCTGGATTTAGGATGGGGATAAATCTACCACCGGTGCACACATTGAACAAGACCAATTGTGTGAACAAAATGCTGGTACAAAGTCTTATTTGTATGTTGGTGTTCATAAACTATATTTAGCTTCAACGATATTTTACAATTGGTTTTTATTCTTCATTGCAACAGAAATTGCCCGCTGCAGCTGTTCCTTAATTAATTTCCTAGCGTGGTCGAATTACACTTGTGCCTGCTAAGAACGCCAAAGTGATTGCAAGGTACTGCATTTCCCACACAAACGGAACCATTCAAATTAATAGGTTCTCGGTTGTCCTAGCAATGCATCCTCATTCGAAAATCTGAGACACTATTATACTCATGATCTACGAAGGCACAAGAGGGATCTTCCATTTCATTGGCGAGATGCCGAGTCACCGTGATCAAGCTGCTTCCAACCGATAGTTGTGGTTGTTGGCCTATCTTAAATATGTAGATATGGACCATATGGTTGTCAAAATTATTCAGTTCGGAATTTTCATGGAAAGTATTAGTATCACCTTTTGTTAAATAGTGTCACCACTATATGTTACTCAAATGCTATATTTCAGGTTCTTAAATTTTCTGTATTGCAAAATGAGATAATATATAGATAGGCCAGCCCATACAATTGACATATTTGACATGCATGAACAAATAATCAATCGAGCATATATATGCTCAAATTGGTCCAGTGCCTAGTTCGATGAGTAATTTACAAACCATTAGCTCCCTAATTTACATCAATATAACAAATCGCACGCGCACAAAAGAGCTACTGCCCCCTGACGCGGACCCAGCATGCACAGCTGCCATCGTCCATCATCGTGTCTATCCTGCTAGGCTCAGGAGGAGAGGAGGTCGCCAAGTCGATGACCTACACCTTGATCGATCGAGACTGGGGCAGCCTCGACATCGGTGATCGCCGATACTGCCTCGGGCGCAGCTCTCACCAGGGCTGCCGCGACCGCCGGCTCTACATACATCGTCCCGGCGACCGACCAGACGTTGGCTCTCGCCAGGGCTGCCGTCACTGCCTCCATTCCTGCCCCGGCGATGCCCGACGCTGCGCCCTCCGCCATCTGGGACATAAGCCTGCGCCTCGTGCGGTGGCCTCCACTATCGCAGTTGTCCTTGCGTCGTTGCGGTTCCTGCTCCACCGCCCGCACCATCTGCCGCTCTTTGCGCCAAGCCCGCAGTATCGCCCACTGACGATCCCTAGCCGCTTTCAGGATGACTGATAACCCACAAGTATAGGTGATCAATTGTACCCTTTCTCGATAAGTAAGATTCTCGAACCCAACGAGGAGCTAAAGGTAGAATTAATATTCCCTTCAAGTTCTATCGACCAACGATACAACTCTACGCACACTTAACGTTCACTTTACCTAGAACAAGAATAAAACAACTTTGTAGGTGTAAGGATAAGTTAGCATGAATAAAACTAGAAGTACTTAGCGGGAATAAAACTAGGAGTAATTTGCAAGATAATAAAAGTTTGTTGTTTAGTAGAAAGCTTTTTGTAACACAAGAGAAAGATTTGTCCCTAGGCAATCGATAACTAGACCCGCAATCTTTATTGCAAATTTATATGAGGGAGAGGCATGAGCTAACATACTTTCCGTACTTGGATCATATGCACTTATGATTGGAACTCTAGCAAGCATCCGCACCTACCAAAGATCATTAAGGTAAAACCGAACCATAGCATTAAGTAACAAGTCCTCTTTACTCCCACACGCAACAACCCCCTTACTCTGGTTTGTGTTTCAGTCACTCACGCAACCCACTATAAGTGAATTATGAACGTATTGCAACACCCTACAGAGGTAATTCCACACGCTTGCGCGACATAGAGGGCACCGTAGGACAACACCAAAATAAAACATACAACACAAACCAATCACAATCATCAATCAACCCATAGGACAAAACGAATCTACTCAAACATCATAGGATTGCCACATATCATTGGATAATAATATATAGCATTAAGCACCATGTTTAAGTAGAGATTACAGCGGGGAGAAGAGGTGTTACACCGCTGCATAGAGGGGGAGAGAGTTGGTGTTGACGGCGGCGAAGTTGTTGGTGTAGATCGCCGTCACGATGATTGCCCCGACGGTGTTCCGGCGCCACCGGGAGAGAGGGGGAGAGAGCCCCCCTCCTTATTCTTCTTCCTTGGCCTCCCCCTAGATGGGAGGAGAGTTCCCCCTCTGGTCCATGACCGCTATGGCTCCCGGAGGGGAGGAGCCCCTCCGAGATTGGATCTCCCTCTCTGTTCTCTTATGTTTCGCATTCCTGTTTTCTAGCCGAAAACCGTTTCTTATATTCCCGGAGATCCGTAACTCTGATTGGGCTGAAATTTTGAGGGGATTTTTATCCAGATATTAGCTTCCTTGTGGCCGAAGGACACCTCCAACCGACTTACAGGGGCACCACAAGCCCCCTAGGCGCGCCCAGGGGGCCCGCGCCCTCCGAGCTTGTCGTCTCCTCGGGCATCGTCTCGCGTTGATTCTTTTTCCCAAAAATCACATATATTCCAAAAAAAATCTCCATAAATTTTTATCGCGTTTGGACTTCGTTTGATGTGGATTTTCTGCAAAACAAAAAACATGCAACAAATAGGAACTGGCACTGGGCACTAGATCAATATGTTAGTCCCAAAAATAATATAATATGTTGCCAAAAGTATGTGAAAATTGTAGGATAATGGCATGAAACAATCAAAAATTATAGATACGACGGAGACGTATCAGTATCCCCAAGCTTAATTCCTGCTCGTCCTCGAGTAGGTAAATGATAAAAAGATAATTTTTGATGTGGAATGCTACCTAGCATAATATTGATCATGTAATCTAATCATGGCATGAATATTAAGACACGAGTGATTCAAAGCAATAGTCTATAATTTGATATAAAGACATCAATACTCAGGCATACCAACAAACAATCATGCCTTTCAAAATAAAAATGCTAAAGAATGCTATCCCTAGCCCATCATGCTCAATCATTGATCCAGTCACGATGTACACAACGTTAACTATACTCAATGCATAAAAATGACAATAGTGCTCTCCAACTGGCGCTTGAATATGAAGGTGATGACTCAACAATAAAAGTAAAATAACATAAATTAAATAGATAGGCCCTTCGCAAAGGGAAGCATGGATTTGCAGAGGTGCCAGAGCTCGAAGCTTAAATCAGAGTTGAATACATTTTCAGAGGTGTACTTTTCCTGTCAATGTCATGACCGAGGGTTCTCAATATCTCTCATGCTAAACACATTATAGGCGGTTCCCAAGCAGAAAGGTAAAGTTTACTCCCCCTCAACCATTCAAACACAAGCCATGGCTAGACGAATCCTCAGGTGCCCTCCATACAATCAACTTTTCGAGGGAGTTTGTTTCATTATATATTTTTTTTCATTTTGATTACAGGACTGGGCATCCCAATTACCAACCTCTCTCGTGCAATGACAAGTGAATAAACATCCATCATGAGAATAACCCGCTTAGCATGGAAGATAATGACCACCCCCTACCGCTCCATGAGCGGTACAGGCACACAAAACATATGCTTATTTGAATGATTAGAGGTGGCACATGCAAATTTACTTGGAACAGTAGAGTAATACCACATATAGGTAGATATGGTGGACTCATCTGGAACAACTTTGGTTTAAGGATTTGGATACACAAGCATCATTCCCGCTTAGTACAGGTGAAGGCTAGCAAATAGATTGAGAAGCGACCAACTATAGAGCGACAACGGTCATAATCATGCATTGCGAATAATTAACATTGGATACTAACATGAGTAGGATATAACTTCGTCGCATAACTATACGTGCATGCTTCGGGAGTCACAAAACCTTAACACCAATATTCTTACTAAACCACAATCATTCACTAGTACCTCCCACATATCACCATCTTAATATCGCAAAACTATTGCAAGGAATCAAACTTATCACATTCAGTGATCTACAAGTTTTCTATAGGATATTATGACTAACCATGTGAATGACCGATTCCTGTTGACTCTCTAAATAGATATAAGTGAAGCATGAGAGTTTAATTATTTCTACAAAAGACTTGCCCACGCTCTAATAATATAAGTGAAGAAAAATAGTATTCTACAAATAATGGTTTTCTATATGTGGAGAAATAGGCATCCAAACTTCAAATGATATAAGTGAAGCACATGAAGCATTATATAAAGCCATACTCAAAAGATATAAGTGAAGTGCAAAGAGCATTCTATAAATCAACCAAGGACTATCTCATACCAGCATGGTGCATTATTAAAAGAAAAAGAAAAAGCACACGGCGCTCCAAGAATTTACGCATATCTTGTGAACAAAACAAAAACCGAGACATACCGATAATTGTCGAAGAAAGATGGGATGCCTTCCGGGGCATCCCCAAGCTTAGACGCTTGAGTCTCCTTGAATATTTACTTGGGGTGCCTTGGGAATCCCCAAGATTTAACTCTTGCCTCTCCTTATTCTCCTCAGATTGATACCTCCTCGTTCTTCGAATACTTCATCCACACAAAACTTAACCGAACTTTTTATTAGAGGGGTTAGTACATATAACATCAAATCCCATCATGTCCTGCTGTAACATTATTGTATAATTATAATAAAACATTACCCACTGTATGCTATCACAATTCTATGGCTCCCAAGTCAATGGGACTCAACAAGATTTCAAACATACGCAAATAAAGAAACTATAACAGCAATCTGTGAAAACAGGACAATCTGTAAAGATGTAGATGAAACATATACTTCTGTAACTCAAACAATTCTGAAAAATTAGGACAAAATGCAAAATTTGCATAGCAGTACTGTGTAAAATTTTCAGAATTTTTTCACGCTCCAGTAAAATATAGAAATTCAAACACTACAGCAAAAGTTTATGTTTTTGCACAGCACACACCAAACAAGCAATTTAAACACCCTAAAGGTAAATCTTGGCACATTATTTTTATAATACAATGGATTTGTACAAGGGGATAATTATTTTTGTTGAAAAGTTTCTGTAATCAAGATTCACAAAGTTTCCATGGGCATGAACAAAGTTCAAGGACGTCCCCCAGTTCAACGGTGTTCGTCTTTCTCACTTTCACTTTTCTTTTTGAAAAGTTTTAGGTTCCGCTCTATTATTTTTTGTTTTTAAACTTTCTAAAAGCACACAACAGAATAAAATGACTCTCTAAAACTTCAGGGTTGTCTCCCAGGCAGCGCTTTCTTTAAAGCCATTAAGCTAGGCATATAATTCTCAAGTAATTGGTCCACCCGGATCCCAAGGTATATCAAAGCCAATTTTAATTAACAATGATTTAAAATTTAGTATTGAGCACAAAGCAACATATATCATGCAATGACAAAGTCTAATTCTCTTCCTATGCATCGGCATGTCATAAAAGAACAATTCATGCACATCAAGTAAAGGCCAATGCATAGTATAAACAGTTTCTTGCAATTTTATCGTATTGGAAACATAGAGAGGTCGAGATGTAGTTCCTCTCTCATAATAATTGTAATTAGGAGCAGAAAGCACATGCATATTATATTCATCAAGATCATCATGTGTAATAGTAAAACGCAACCCATCAATGTAATCCTTGATAAGCGCAAACTTCTTCGATATAGTGTAGTTGGGAGAATTCAAAAAGATAATAGGACTATCTTGTGTGGGTGCAACAGCAACAATTTCATGTTTAACATAAGGAATTATAGCAAGTTCATCTCCATAAGCATCATTCAAATTGGCATCATGGCCACAAGCATAGCAAGCATCAAGTTCATCAAAAAGGGATATTTCGGACGAATCCAAGGGATCATAGCAATTATCATTGCATTCATCCTTCGGTAAGCATGAAGGGAAATTAAACAATGTATGAGTTGAAGAGTTACTCTCATTAGAAGGTGGGCACAGGTAGCTAATCCGCTCTTCCTCCTTTTGTTCTTCGCTCTCCTCGTCATCTTTTCCATCTAATGAGCTCATAATGTCATCAATTTCTTCTTCCATAGATTCCTGCAAAACATTAGTCTCCTCTTTGACAGCGGGGACTTCCTCAATATATTCTTTAACATAAGCATTAGAAGCATAGTTTTCATAGCAATATTGAAGTATGGAAAAAATTTCAGATTTGTAAAGAGTAGCATCACACTTTTCAATCAAAGAACTAATCACTACAGGAATCAGGCACTTTTCCATCTGCCATGGCAGACGACAAAGGAATGTCTGGCGGACGGCAAAGCCCTTTGCCGTCAGCCAGCAGACGGCCCCACGTCCGGCTGAATGAACTACGGCAGAGGGCTGCTTTGCCGTCTGCTTAAATAAAGCAGACGGCAAAGAAGTTTACCGTCAGCCATACTAAGCAAGCAGACTACAAAGGGCTTGGACGGCAGAGGAATAGGGTTAGGCCCGTTAGGTGGCTAATAGCGTACTTTGCCGTCTGCCAGCAGACGGCAAAGGCGCAAAGTTCTTTGCCGTCAGCCAGCTGATGTCAGGCGTCAGCTGGGGCCAATGCATACCCTTTGCTGTCTACCAGCAGACGGCAAAGCACACCAGCCTTTGCCGTCTGCTGGCAGACGGCAAAGTGCCCAAATAGGCCAGCCCAGGTGCCCCCAGGTTGCACAGGTAGCTGCCACGTGGCAGCTTTGCCGTCCGCTGGCAGACGGCAAAGTGCCTGTATTGCCCCTGTTAATTCTGTTTTTTCTTAAATTCAATCAATTTCACAGATATATATATATATTCATTTCAAAATACTTTCAACAAGCATACATATCCCTGCCATACGGATATGATCATCCAACACATATATATACCAAATCAAAAGTCCATATCCAACATATATATAGCCAACATATCCAACAATTAAGCAAAAAGTCCATATACAATGGTTTCATCCATACATACATATATAGGTAGCAAGTTTCACATTGTTCATCCTACAAAATCAAAACAAAAAGGAAGGACAAGGAGAAGAGTAGACTCCATCAACGCAAGCTTTCGTGATCTGAAGCAAATCTGCAAAATGGGTAAGAAGAAAGTTAGAAGAAGAAGACTAGAAGAAGAAGAAGAAGAAGAAGAAGAAGACTAGAAGATGAAGAAGAAGAAGACTAGAAGAAGAAGAAGAAGAAAAAGAAGAAGAAGAAGAAGAAGAATTTTTCTTCTCTTTCTTTTTCTCCTCTTCTTTTTCTTCTTCTTATTGCTTACTTGTGTAATTTTAGAGCTAACCTAAGTAAATAGGTCATTTTGGAGCTAAGTAAGGTTATTATGTCATTTTCGAGGAAAATAAGCTAAGTATATGACATTTTGGAGGTAACCAAGGTTATTATGCCATTTTTGACCTAAGTATGCTAAGTATGTCATAAATGAACTAAATAAGCTATGTATAGGTCATTATTGAGCTAACCTAGGTAATTATGCCATTTTTGAGCTAACTAAGCATATTAAGTCATTTTGGAGGAAAAAATGCTAAGTGTAGGTCATTTTAGAGCTAACCTAGGTAAATAGGTCATTTTGGAGCTAAACCAAGGTTATTATGCCATTTTTTACCTAAGTAAGCTAATTATGTCATAAATGAACTAGCTAAGCTAAGTGTAGGTCATTATTGAGCTATCTTAGGTAGTTATGCCATTTTTTAGCTAACTAAGCATATTAAGTCATTTTGGAGGAAAAAATGCTAAGTATAGGTCATTTTAGAGCTATCCTAGGTAAAATAGGTCATTTTGGAGCTAAGTAAGGTTATTATGTCATTTTCGAGAAAAATAAGCTAAGTATATGACATTTTGGAGCTAAACCAAGGTTATTGTGCCATTTTTGACCTAAGTAAGCTAATTATGTCATAAATGAACTAGGTAAGCTAAGTATAGGTCATTTTTGAGCTAGCCTAGGTAGTTATGCCATTTTTGAGCTAACTAAGCATATTAAGTCATTTTGGAGGAAGATAAGCTAACTATATGACATTTAGGAGCTAAATAGGTCATTTCTTAAGCTAAGTATGCATTTGTTAAGCAAAACACTAGGGAAAACGTACCGTCATCACGGAGGTGAAGCACCGGTTGCGCCAGTGGCAGACGCAGATGGATCGGTCGATGCTTGTAGGGAGTTACGCTGCACCAAAGATCATTTGAATGTCTCGTTAGCATGATGCAACTCAAATGTGAAGACTAGTAACTAATTACCTTTCAAATGAAACTCACCGTGCCCGCCGGAGCAATGACTGGCATCGGCGGAGGGGTCTGACCGTTGCTCTGGCACATGATCTGCACATTTGGTTTTCACGAGTCAGTCATATTAGTTAGTAATGAAACGAACATTACGTGCATGATTTGGCTAATATGCAGAAGAAACTTACCACGAAGAGCTCATATAAGGCCCGGTTAGCCGCGTCGTTCCGGTTCCTCTCCTCCTCCAACAGCGTAGCAGTCCTCTCCTCCAACTCCCTCTCCCTATCCGCTGCCTGCCTCTTTGCCTCCGCCAGAAGCTCCTGGGTCTTCGCTCTCTCTTTATCAAGAGCAGCCTGCAACACCACTCCTCGTTAGCATTGTAATCATCAACGGCGGCACACACAATGTAATGGAGGAAAGGTAACTGAATCCGTATAACTAACCTCGATTTGGAGCTCCATTGGCTGTGGACGAGGCCTTATCTCAGGATCGGAGCTCGTCTGGCGCTTCTTGATCCCCGGGAGAGTGCTAGGACAACGTATCAGTCCATCCCCAATGGCTATCGAGCCATGGGGCCTCCCGCCACCAGATATCATCACCAGCTCTGGATCAAGAGGTTGCCGGCTCGGGTTAAAGTCCTCCCCTTTCCTCTCCTTCCCCTCGTCTCTGTACCTCACGAGCTTGTTGTGGGAGGAGATGTTGGTGAAGCTCTCTGGATGATCAAGGTCAGACTCAGAGAATGCCTTGGCCTTCTTGTACTTTGCAGTATGGGCCATGCCATAGAGGTCGAACATCTCTGGCACCTCCGTCTTGTTGTAGCGTGCCTAAAAGAGAGGAACAAAGTATTAATTAAGGGCTCAAGCTAGCATGAAGAATGAAATTGCATGAATCATGAAGCAAACCACATACCCAGTTATTCTCGAACTCATATAGGTTGGCACTCCCTTGATGGTGTGGCACACCAACCATTTTGGCACGCCGCTCCTTGGCATTGTTGTGGATGGCTAGCCATTGGCGAGAGCACCACTCATCCACCAACGCCTCCCAACAGTCCATCCTATCCGCACACCATCTCGGGGGCACCTAAGTCAGTCAAGAGAAATTTCAGCGCTACACCTACGAATCAAATCAAGGAAACTAAGTACAAGGCCTTAAGAATAGGTATTTACCTTCATGTACTTCTCCTTACTCAGAAACTTGCCGCGGCACTTCGTCTTGGACCTCTTAATACCAGCCGAGGCGTAGTAGTCTCGAACAGCCTGCACTCGAGCCTCGTGCCGTAAGTTCTGAAGTAGGCGCCTGCACTCGGCTTCGATAACCATAGCCGCGGCCTCCTCCTCTCCCTCAAGACACCTATAGAAGGTCTGCAATCAAACAAGACAACACTGATTAGTACAATAACTCGGTACTGTTGATTTTTAATTCTGTAAAGGAGAAATTACCCAAAACATCTGGATCACCATCTCGGCCCTCGTGCGGCACAAGACACCGTCGATCCTCTCCTGCGACGGGGCCGGGGCAGCCAAGTACAGCTCCTAGCTCAGTCCGAGCTGTCGAACCTGACCCTCACCGGGCAACGTGACCCACCCCGGGAAGTTCTGCCGGCAAAGCACACCAAGGACGAAGTTGGGCTTGCGGATACCAGGGCCGTGTATCCAACCCCTACAGTATGACAAGGCCAACGCATTAGATTTTGAAGAAACATGAAGGCAAAAGGTTAAAAAAGAGTAAATGCACTTACTTTTCCCCATTAGGCGCAATCAACCACCTCTGCTCGCGGGTCGCCGGCACGGGCGGGAGCTTTGTACCACCACGCTGGTAGACGTTGCCCGCCCCCAACCAGCTCGCCCTCGCTATAGCTATCATCCGAAAAGCAATCCTCGCCACCATCAGCATGGCCACTCGCCTCCGGCGGCCAGTCCCCCCATCGGGTCGACTGCGACCTAGCCTAATCCGTGCTCTACTCCGGAGTATCGTGGGACGAAGCCTCTGGGACCGGAGTCTCGTGCGGCGAAGGCTCAGCGGCCCGAGGCTCGGCGGCCCGAGGCTCGTGGACCGGAGTCTCGTGGGGCGAAGGCTCGGCGACCTGAGGCTCGTCGGCCCGAGGCTCGTCGGCCCGAGGCTCGTGGACCGGAGTCCGAGACGGGTCCACCTCAAACGGAGCAGTCCTGTGGTCGGGTGAAACAGCTGGGGTTGGCGGCGAGGAAGGCATAGCAGCCTTCCTACCTCTCCCGCCACCACGGCACCTCTAGTACCCCTCTTCTTCCCCCGACCTCTCCCGGCCGAAGAAGAAGCGCCCGCCAGTGGTGTGTGCATACTGAGATCTAGCACTCTCCGGAGGTGCTGGGGTGGAATGGAAGCACCCCTCCCACCACGCGCCGAGGAAGGAGCCTCGGAGCGCTCTGGACCCGCGCCCACCATCTGTCAACACCTGCAATGACAAAGAGTAAACGAAATTAGTACAACATAAAAAAATTGAATACCTGACATGAATAATAATATGTATATAATTTAAGTGTATCATCATCATGAACATAATAAAAAATGGAATACCTAACATGAACTAATTAATAATATATACGTACATAATAATAATTGAATACCTGACATGAACTAATATTAATCTTCATCGTCTATATATGCTCCGGGGTCAATAAATGCATCATCATCATCACTATCAGTAATGACGTGCTCATCATCATCATCAATAAATGCATCAACATGTGGAAGGCCTCCTTTACGTAATTGGTCAAGCATTGACAGGTCATCCGCAGTAGTAACCTCTTCTTGTTCCGGCTCTTCTTGTTCAGGCTCTTCTTGTTCCGGCTCAGGGGTGAAGTCGGATTCAGTGTCGCTGTCTACTTCAATGTTCTGGGGTGAAGTAGAGCGGTTCTTGAAACGTTTTTTGGAAAGACGTGTTTCTTGGAAGAATTCTCCTTCATATGTGTCTAGGTTAATGTGAGGTTCATAATCCTCTTCATTGGGGGGAGGTGGTCTAACACGTGGTGGCACTTCATAAACGACATCCCAACCATTCAGATTTGTATTAGTTTGGCAGGCCCACGGTAGATAGAAAACTTGGGTCGCCTGTTGAGCCGTAATATAGACATCGGGAACATCTAAATGGGTGCTTTGTTTGATTTCGACTAGCCCTAAATGTTCATGAGTCCTTCTAGTCTCCTTCGGCTGGAACCAATAACATTTGAAGACTACGACGTTCGGTGGGTTTTCACCATAGAATAGAAGTTCATAAATTGCTTCAACTCTTCCATAATACTCGGTATCTCCTTCGCCGATAGCAGAGACACAATATTTTTTGACTTTCGGTCGGCCATAGATAGCTCTTTGCCAAAGGTACGAAAGCGATACCCGTTGATGTCGTATTTGTCAAATGAACGGACCTTATAGTCAAAACCATTAGCGACTTGTCTCAATTCAGCATCCATTGACTCTGAATTAGCCTACAAGTTTAATACGGAAGGATAGTTGCATTAGCCGCAAATTAGACAAAGAAATGAAATGGTCTAATGGAAATTACCGTTTGTTTGAACCAAGAGATGAAACCGGGATCGCCGCCTCCATGCTTTGCCAGAAGCTCATACTCTTCGACGGAATCCTTTTGGATCACCGCTCCATCCGAGAATTTGGCAACGTATCGACTGTATCAAATATCCGGGAATAAGAGCAGTTCAAAGGAATTAGAAGTTGCGAAACAATGTACCAAGAACTTACTCGATGTACGGCCGCACTTCTGTTATGTTGTTGAAGATATACAACGAAATGGTCCGCCATTCTTCGACATCCAACCCTACTGGTTTCGAAGCACCAGCTGGTGCGAGCTTCCCTTTGAATAGGCTGAGGTTGGATCCACCCTTTTTAGGGTCGCCAGCATTGTACCGAGGCTTCGGATTATGCAAATGACGATTTTTGGCTTCGTAGTGTGCTGTCACGAAGTTTGCCGCCTCCTCAGTAATGAATGCCTCGCCCATCGATGCTTCAATTCTACGTTTATTTTTACATTTTGCTCGAAGCATCTTCTGCATCCTCTCAGTTGCGTAGCACCAACGATTCTGCACGGGCCCCCCCAATCGTGCCTCGGTCGGGAGATGCAAAATCAAATGCTGCATTGGATTAAAGAAGCCCGGTGGAAAGATCTTCTCTAACTTGCAGATCAACTCTGGCGCCAACTCTTCCATTTCATCTAGCAAGCCAGGCGATAGTTCTTTCGCATAAAGAACACGGAAGAAATAGCTCAGCTCTGCCAGTACTAGCCATTCATCCTCAGGGATAAAGCCACGCAACATCACCGGCATTACCCGCTCAAGCCATATGTGCCAATCATGACTCTTGAGACCAAATATTTTCAATTTTTCAAGACTCGCTCCCCTCTTTAGATTCGCTGCATACCCATCGGGGAACATCAACTCCTTTTTCACCCACAGGATAATTTCCCTCATATCTGTCCTTCCAAGATTGAACCATGCCTTTGGCTTTGTCCAGTTCTGCTTTCCTTTCGGTTATCGCATGTTTTGTAACGGTCTATCACATAGAGCCTCCTGATCGACTCTAGCCTTAGGATTATCCTTTGACTTCCCCTCTATGCCGAACAATGTACCAAAGAGGGCCTCGGCGACATTCTTTTCAGTGTGCATCACGTCGATGTTGTGTGGGCAAAGGAGGTCTATGAAGTAAGGCAGATCCCACAAGCATGTCTTGTGAGTCCAGGCGTGTTCCGAATTATACCCCTTGAAATACCCTGGATGCTCTGGATCCGGCTCGAGAGCGTTTAACTGATCCAGGGTCTGTTGGCCTATCAACGCAGGTGGTGCAGAGTTTTTGACAACTCTACCTTTGATGAAGTTCTTCTTGTCTTTTCTGAACTTATGGCGAGGATCCAGGAACTGTCTATGCAAGTGGAAGCAAGAATACTTGCGACCCGCATCCAGCCAACGAAACTCAAGAGCTGCCTTGCATGTTGGGCACGGGAACCTTCCATGCACACACCAGCCAACGAATAGCGCATACGCCGGCAAGTCATGCATCGAGTACATGTACCACACATGCATTAGGAAGTTTTTTTTGTAGCGGCGTCGTATGTCTTGATCCCATTATCCCTAGCTTCTTGCAATTCATCCTTAAGCGGCTGCATGTACACATTCATACTCTTCCCCGGATAGTTGGGCCCCGGAATTATCAACGTCAGAAAAATGTTCTTTCTTTGCATAATCTGTCCGGGGGGGGGGGGGGGGGATTGAGTGGAATGACAAATACAGGCCAACAACTGTATTGGGCTGCCATCATACCAACACATTGAACCCATCCGTGCTGATGGCGACTCGAGGATGCCTTGGATCTGCCGCTTTATCATGATGTATTGCATCGAAGTGCTTCCACGCAAAAGCGTCCGATGTGTGTACCAACATCTGATTCCCATCTGCATCTAGTTCGGTTCTTTTGCCCAATTTGTGCCATGTCATCTGTCTGGCCGTCTCTTCGACCATGAAAAGACGTTGAAGTCTTGGTATGATTGGCATATACTGAAGAACATTAACTGGGATTTTTGTCTGACTCTTCTCACCCATACCGTTGTCTACCACAACATACCTAGAAGACTTGCAAATGGGACAATAGTTCAAGTCCGCATACTCAAGCCTAAATAAGGCACATCCATTCTGACAGGCATCTATCTTCTCATAGGGCATCTTAAGTACACGGAGGATTTTGTCCGACTGGTACAGGTTTGCAGACATTACATGGCCTTTGGGTAGAAAGCGTCCAAATAGTGTCATCATCACGTCATAGCATTCTCTGCCCAAGTTGAATTGAGCCTTCAGAGCCATTACTTGTGCGATGGCATCCAGCTAACAAAGCTCAGTGTGCTCGTGGAGAGGACGTTTTGAAGACTCCAACATATCATTGAAGGCCTTTGCAGATTCCTCCATCTCATCATCCGAATCCCTAGCATCATCAAAGTCTTCCACCATGTCTTCGATCCCGGTACCATGCTCGTCGGTGCGACGACGGCCCACCTCAGCTCTAGCACATTGCGCAGACTCACCATGAAATGTCCAGACTGTATAAGCAGGCGTAAAACCCCACTTCTGCAGGTGTTTACTCATTTCAAGCTCTGTCCTCTTATGATAGTTGTCGCACCGGACACAGGGGCACCAGGTTTTTCTCTGGCCATTTGCAAATGCGGCTCTCACAAACCCCTTGGTTTTTGTTAACCATTCATCGGTCCTGTCTTTCTGACTAGTGTGACCGGTGTACATCCACGCATGATCACTCATCTTGCCTAGCTACTGGACACACAAGAAATATATACATAATTCAGCAAACCATATTCATCAGTTAATGGAGCTTGTCAGTTTTATTACGTCCATGCAACCTAGACGCTAATAGGTAAAGATAGGTCCTAATCCCACCCGAGTATGTGTAGATTGGGTTCGTTTTCCCATGCTCTGCTCCGGATCCGACGCAAAATTTCGGCAGCACCTCCCCGCTGTTCTCCTGATACACGTCTCGGCAATAAGCAGAGAGGATGTGTACCCGGAGAACAACAGGGAGGCACTGACGAAATTCTGCATCGGATCAGGAGCAGAGCATATGGGAAAACGAACCCAATCTACACATACTCGGGTTGTCCATGGATAACGTTGGACAATTCGAAAGAATCACGGTTATAAATATGCAAATGCATGCATATTTATCGATGTAACCCTTTCGAACGGGAGACGCATAGTGGTCACGCATACTGATGATTGAAGACACCTATAGCTAGCAAGTTTCATCGGCACGAAGACCGGAACAGAGCAAATGAAGGGGGGAGGAGGAGATATCATTTGTGCTCACCCACGAACGCAGGGGCGGAGCTCGTCGAACGCACGGGGAGGTCGTCGAACACCAGACCCTCGCAGCGACGAAACAACTGCACATTTAAATCCACCCAATCAACACAAATATATATGATATTTTTCATAACAAAATCAGAAAATATATGACCTAACTCATAATTCACAAATATATGATCCCGTCGGCCTCTGGAAGGCCGAAGAGCACCTTTTCGGTCAACAGGAGGCCGAAGAGGTGTCGGGGGTCGGGGGTGTCGTGTCTGGGTGTCGTGGTGTCAGCGTGTCGTGGTGTCGGGGTGTCGGGTCGGGGTCGGGGTGTCGGGGTGTCGTGTCGGGGTCGGGGTGTCGGTGTGTCGGGGTGTCGGGGGTGTCGTGTCTGGGTGTCATGGTGTCGGGGTATCGGGGTCTCGGGCTGTCGGGGTGTCGGGGTGTCGTGTCGGGGTCGGGGTGTCGTGTTGGGGTCGGGGTGTCGGGGTGTCGTGTTGGGGTCGGGGTGTCGGGGTGTCATTTTCTTCTTCTTCCTCTTCTTCTTTTTTTCCCTCTTTTTCCTTTTCTTCTTCTTCCTCTTCTTCCTTTTCTTCCTTTTCTTCTTCTTCTTCTTCTTCTTCTTCTTCTTCTTCTTCTTCTTCTTCTTCTTCTTCTTCTTCTTCTTCTTCTTCTTCTTCTTCTTCTTGTTCTTCTTTTTTCTTCTCCTCCTCCTCCTCCTCTTCTTCTTCTTCTTCTTCTTCTTCTTCTTCTCCTCCTCTCCTCTTTCTTCTTCTTCTTCTTCTTTTTTCTTCTCCTCCTCCTCTTCTTCTTCTTCTTCTTCTTCTTCTTCTTCTTATTTTTTCTTCTTTTCCTTTTTTCTTTTTCCTTTTTTTTCCTTCTTCTTTCCTTCTTTTTTTTTCTTCTAGGTTTTTTCTTCTAAGTTTTTTCTTCTAGGTTTTTCTTTTCTTCTTTTTCTTCTAAGTTTTTTCTTTTTTCTTTTCTATCTAAGTTTTTTCTACCTAATAAACTAACTAACTAATTTAACAAAAAAAAAAGACGGGGGTGGGGCACTCACCAGGGGGCGGCGGGGGCGGCCAGCGGCGATGGGCGCGGGTGAAGCTCCGAGGCGGCCGGGGGCTGCCGGCGGCGAGGAGAGGAGGCCGCCGGGAGGGGCGGCCGGCGGCGAGGAGAGGAGGCCGCCGGGCAGGGGGCGGCGGAACGCGTGGGCAGGGGCGGCGGAGCGCGGGGCCAGGGGGCAGGGGCGGCGCTGCGCGGGGGCAGGGGCGGCGAGGCGCGGGGGCCGGCAGCGCGGGGCGGCAGAGCGGCGGGCCGGCGGCGGCGACGGGCGCGGCGGCGGAGGGAGCGAGTGAGAGAGGGGTGCGGGGGAGGAGAGTGGGGTAGTGGGGGCCGGGCGTGCGCGGGCTAGCCGTTAAGGCACATCGCTCCTTTGCCGTCTGCTAGCAGACGGCAAAGATGGATATGCCGTCTGCTAGCAGACGGTAAAGAGGCCAGCCATTAGGTTAGCCCACGCCGTGCTTTGGTGGGCCCCGCATCCCTCCTTTGCCGTCTGCCTGGCCGTTCTTTGCCGTCTGCTAGCAGACGGCAAAGGGCCAGCAGACATCAAAGATGTGACCTAGCCAGCGCCGAGCCCCCCTGGGGCCCACGGGCCTCTTTGCCGTCTGCCATTGGCCTCTTTGCCGTCAGCTGGCAGACGACAAAGAGCGAGCTGACGGCAAAGACTCTCTTTGCCATCAGCTGGTTCTTTGCCGTCTGCTTTTCCAAAGCAGACGGCAAAGAGGCTCTTTGCCGTCACCTGGCAGACGGCAACGAGGGGACAGATGGCAAATTGCCAGATTCCAGTAGTGAATTTCATAAGCACCCTTAAAAAAACAAATTCGTCAATTTGTTCAATATCATAGTAACTATAAACACCTTTGGCATAAGAAGATAAGATTCCATTATCCTTAAACTCACATTGGTATAGAAGGTGTTTTTTAGGGTTTTCAGAACAACAAGTAAAATCATATATTTCGCACAAATTCCAAGCATAGCATTCCAAACAATTAATTTGATACCTTAAAAGCTTCCCTTTTTGAGACAAGCGGTCTTGCACAAAATAGGCATGCTCGTCTTATGATTTTCCCTCAACTAAGCTAGTTGGGTTTTCAGCACAAGCAAAAAGGGATCGAAGATGATCCAAGTAGAAAGCTTCGGCAGTATGAAAGATTTTGGGTGGTTCTTCAACCGTTGGTTTAATAACTACAACTAATTTTTTCAGTATTTTATTTTTCCTACCCATAACTAAAGATAGAAAACAAGAGCACAAAATAAAAACTACTTAGTGATAAAGCAAACAAGCACGCACGAGAATATCAACCCCACGCTATGCTCCCCGGCAACGGCGCAAGAAAAAGGTCTTGATAATCCACAAGTATAGGGGATCAATTGTAGCCTTTCTCTATAAGTAAGAGTGTCGAACCCAACGAGGAGCTAAAGGTAGAATTAATATTCCCTTCAAGTTGTATCGACCACCGATACAACTCTACGCACACTTAACGTTCGCTTTACCAAGAACAAGAATAAAACTACTTTGTAGGTGTAAGGATAAGTTTGCAAGAATAAAACTAGAAGTACTTACCAGGAATAAAAGTAGGAGTAATTTTCAAGATAATGAAAGTTAGTTGTTTAGTAGAAAGCTTTTTGTAACTCAAGAGAAAGATTTGTCCCTAGGCAATCGATAACTAGACCGGTAATCATTATTGCAATTTTATATGAGGGAGAGGCTTGAGCTAACATACTTTCCATACTTGGATCATATGCACTTATGATTGGAACTCTAGCAAGCATCCGCAACTACCAAAGATCATTAAGGTAAAACGCAACCATAGCATTAAGTAACAAGGCCTCTTTACTCCCATACTCAACAACCCCCTTACTCGGGTTTGTGTTTCAGTCACTCACGCAACCCACTATAAGCGAATTATGAACATATTGCAACACCCTACAGCGGTAATCCCACACGCTTGCATGACACAGAGGGCACCGTAGTACAGCACCAAAATAAAACATACAACTGAAACCAATCACGATCATCAATCAACCCATAGGACAAAACGAATCTACTCAAACATCATAGGATTGCCACATATCATTGGATAATAATATATAGCGTTAAGCACCATGTTTAAGTAGAAATTACAGGAGGGAGAAGAGGGGTTACACCGCTGCATAGAGGGGGAGAGAGTTGGTGTTGATGGCGGCGAAGTTGTTGTTGTAGATTGCCTTCACGATGATTGGCCCGGCGGCTTTCCAGCGCCACCGGGAGAGAGGGGGAGAGAGTCCCCCCTCCTTCTTCTTCTTCCTTGGCCTCTGACAACCCACAAGTATAGGGGATCAGTTGTAGCCTTTCTCAATAAATAAGAGTATCGAACCCAACAAGGAGCTAAAGGTAGAATCAATATTCCCTTCAAGTTCTATCGACCACCGATACAACTCTACGCACACTTAAATTTTAGTTTACCTCAAACAAGTATGAAACTAGAAGTACTTTGTCGGTGTAATGCTAGAACTTCTTCACAAGAATAAAACTAGGAGTACTTAGCGAGAATAAAACTACAAGTAAATTGCAAGATAATAAAAGTTAATTGTTTAGTAGAAAGCTTTTTGTAACTCAAGAGAAGGATTTGTCCCTAGGCAATCGACAACTAGACCGGTAATCATTATTGCAATTTTATATGAGGGAGAGGCATGAGCTAACATACTTTCCGTACTTGGATCATATGCACTTATGATTGGAACTCTAGCAAGCATCCGCAACTACCAAAGATCATTAAGGTAAAACCGAACCATAGCATTAAGTAACAAGTCCTCTTTACTCCCATACGCAACAACCCCCTTACTCGGGTGTAAGCTTCTGTCACTCTAGCTGCCCACTATAAGAAAATTATGAACATATTGCAAACCCTACAGCGGGAATCCCACACGCTTGCATGACACGGCGGGCACCGTAGGACAACACCAAAATAAAACATACAACTCAAACCAATCACGATCATCAATCAACCCATAGGACAAAAGGAATCTAGTCAAACATCATAGGATTGCCACATATCATTGGATAATAATATATAGCATTAAGCACCATGTTTAAGTATAGATTATAGTGGGGAGAAGAGGTGTTACACCGCTGCATAGAGGGGGAGAGAGTTGGTGTTGACGGCGGCGAAGTTGTTGGTGTAGATCGCCTTCACGATGATTGGCCCGGCGGCGTTCCGGCGCCACCGGGAGAGAGGGGGAGAGAGCCCCCCTCCTTCTTATTCTTGCTTGGACTCCCCCCCTAGATGGGATAAGAGTTTCCCCTCTAGTCCATGGCCACCATGGATCCTGGAGGGGAGGAGCCCCTCCGAGATTGGATTTCTCTCTCTGTATCTCTTCTGTTTCGCATTCCTGTTTTCTGGCCGAAAACCGTTTCATAAATTCCCGGAGATCCGTAACTCCGATTGGGCTGAAATTTTGAGGGGACTTTCTTCCTGATATTATCTTTCTTGTGGCAGAATAAGGGCCCAACCGCCTTACGGGGTGGCCACAAGCCTGCTGGACGCGCCCTGGGTAGGGGGTGCGCCCCTCGAGCTTGTGGGCCCCTCGGGCATCGTCTCGCGTTGATTATTTTTCCCAAAAATCACATATATTCCAAAATAAATCTCCATAAATTTTTATCACGTTTGAACTTCGTTTGATATGGATTTTCGACGAAACAAAAAACATGCAACAAACAGGAATTGGCACTGGCACTGGATCAATATGTTAGTCCAAGGAATCATGTAAAATGTTACCAAAAGTATGTGGAAATTGTAGGATATTGGCATGAAACAATCAAAAATTATAGATACGACGGAGAGGTGGTGACATGGCCATCGACCGCAAAGCCGACCATCGCGCCGGCAGCCTCGATTCCGCTGTCGCCCAAGTCCATCCTGTCGTCGGCCATTGGGGCCGGGTATGCCGGTATGTGTGGGTAACTAGCTAGCAAGGGGATCAATAGTGAGTCATCGCCGCCGGCCATTGTTATGGCTATTTATAGCTAGAAGCTAGCTAGGGGATTGGGGATTTACAATTTACTCCTTGGGCTGGCACTTGCACAAGAAGCCTTCGCTGGAGTGCGGGAAGACTAAGTGGAGCACACAATTCCCAGCACACAACCATATGCGGTGTCACGTGTTATCACACACGTGTTAACATAAGGAAACATATGTGTAACTTACAAATCATCACACACGAGTACTCACACCACGCATCGTGTGCGATGCTCCTAGCCATCGCAAAAACTCATTTGCATTTTCAAAGGTTTTTGTACACACATAATCGCACACGAAACAACTGTACTCCCTCCGTCCAGGTGCGTAGGGCACCTAAGAGAATCAAGATTTTCCAAGAATTTTAGTCGCCCTTTCTTAATTAGCACTAATTGCCTGACTACCTTTCTCATCGTTGAAAGTGTTTTTAGTTTTTAGTTTTTCCCCTCCCACGTATGTGCCAACCAACTACCTCCAAAATTTAATTATGTTTGCATGCATGCATGGTGGAAGAGGAAAACGAGAAGGAAGTGGGAAGTGATTCAACTCTGGCAATTAATAACTTAATTAATGGGATGTGTTCATTGGCAATTTGGCGCGGTCAATTTTTTGCCTCGCCAACTCCCTGTTCACCTTGGTTGCGTTGCTCCTCCTTCGCTCTCTATCATCTCTTTCCTCTCGCCGCCCCCAAATCTGGCCTTCCTCGCTCACCTCCTCGCCTCACCCATCGGATTCCGCCATGGATAATCCCCTAGATCCCAGCATCCCGCAGGCTTCGCTCTCGTTGTGGCCCGTGGTACTACCGCCTTTGAGGGAAACCCACGTATCTATCAGAGGGGATCCATTGCTCTGGACTCATAGATCGGTGGCGCCGGAGGGCATGCTGGGGCTGCGTTGGAGGTGGTGGGCAGCAAGGGCAAATCGGATCAAGGAAGCGAGGCATCGATTGGAGACATGTTCAAAGGAGCTGCGCCTGGCGAAGCACAAGGCGGAGGCGCAAGTCAATCTCAGGGTAGAGATGCCGAGGGATGTCAGCATCTGGCATCGTCGCGTTGACTTGGAGCTGGTGCTAATGGCAGAGATCATATTCACGGAGTCGACTGTGGAGGAGATAATGCGCATTCCTGTGGAATGGTATCCGAACCCGGTGCAGCTATTCAAATAGGCGGTAGAAGAAGCCAAATCACCCAACCCGCTACAGCGGGGGCGCTGGGCATGCATCCTAGGCGAGGTGACCTGCCCTCATTCCCCGCCAGCTACTGGATGAAGATCACCTCAAGTACGCGGCCATGGACGCATACACATGCTACGAGATGTATAGGCGGATCGTTGACATGTGGAAGTGCCTCCTTCCTGTAGATGATGAGGGATCGAGGCACAAGCAGAGCACTGGAGGCAAGCGTCACAACAAGAAGTAGTTGATTTGATGATCATTTCTCCTAGTTTATTATGCATGTAATTGTTTACTTAGGTGTGCAAATGGTATCTGTAGTTAGTTATGTAATTGGATGTTTATTTTGGTTATGCAATCATGTTCTTATAAGTATATATGTTGTTGTTCTGTAGACAGAGCATAGATGTTGTGCAGACAGAGCAAATCACATCACACACGGACTAAACTACGGAACCCGTCGGTGATGAATTCATCAATCCCTGACAATTATTTACCACCAACCGTTTGCCCACAACACACACAGCTTATTAGGAGGAATCATCTGTGTTATTATCGGTCTTCCCACACAATTCTGATTACTGACCTGTTTGCCGGGCATCACACACATCTTGTAAGCTGAATCGTTTGTGTTTATTTTGGCTTATCGCAAACAGTTCATCCGAGTGACCTGTATGCCATCTATCGCACACACCTTGATCTGGCTAAACATTTATGTTGTTTTCGCTCATCGCAAACAGTTAATTCGAGTGACCTGTATGCCAACTATCGCACACACCTTGATCTGGCTAATCATTTGCGTTGTTCTGGCTCATCGCAAACGGTTCATCCTAGTGAACTGTATGCCATCTATAGCACACACCTTGATCTGGCTGACCATTTTTGTTGTTTTGGCTCATCGCAAATAGTTCGTAGATCAATTGTATGCCACAATTCGCACATGCAAATCTTTTCTGAATCGTGCTTGATGGATCCAACATCGCACATATTTCGTTTTATTGGTGACGGTTTTATTACGATACCGTTTGCGATTCATGCATCACACACAGTTTGGTTGATTGGTCTCGTATACATGTGTCGCGTTAGGACCATCCTGCAGTTGTGTTAGAACTCGCTGCCGTTGTTGCAGGGACATCCTATTTCCTTATTTGGCCACTTCACAAATAGTAACCATGTGTTTTCCAAGGTCTGGTGCTCGGCATCGGGACTGACATGATAAGGAGGCGCATTACCGAAGCCTTCGACAACCCTATTCACGTAGCATCTTACAAAACCTGGCTCTACTGGAACATTTTGCACACAACTCTCCATATGCAGCAATTAACTGACCATTGTGCACTAGGAGCTTGCACTTGACACGCTTTTTGATGGCTCCCCAATCCCAAGATGCATCATCATCACGAGTTGATGTCCCCAAGACAAGAGTAGAACCATCTGATGCACAACTACTATTCTTGTTCCCTTGGCTAGGCTGGTTTATATATGATGTTGTTTCAAATTTTGTCGAACCCTCTTTATTAGCGACGGCTATCCCTTTTCAAAGCATTGCCAGGAACCTCGGCATCAATTTTGCTTCAAGTTTTTTCTCTTTGCGCTCCTTCCTCAACCTTTTTCTCTCAATCCTTTGTCCCTTGGTGGGTGGGAACACCCTATTATGCGCCATGTTCACCCCAACAACCCTTGAACGACCAACGTCAAGGTGGGTCTTGGATCTTGGAGGCTGTTTCTGGGTCGTCAGGTTGTTTCAACTCTGGGTAGGGCAAGTTGTGCGTCTTGGTCATGACCAACATCAAGGTGGTGACTGTGCCATGTGATACGTCTCCAACGTATCTATAATTTTTGATTGTTTCATGCTATTATATTATCAATCTTGTATGCTTTATTTGCCATTTTATATCATTTTTGGGAACTAACCTATTTACTCAGTGCCCAGTGCCTGTTCCTATTTTTTGCCTATTTCTTTGTTTCGCTGAAAAACCATACCAAACGAAGTCCAAACATGATGAAACTTTACGGTGATTTTTGCTGTATTTTCCCTACCCTCGGTCAAGGCGCTAGGCCCCGATGGTTTTATTGGGGCCTTCTTCAAGTCGTGTTGAAGCAGGATGTTGTTGCAGCCATTTTGCAGTTGGCAGACCTGAAGGACAGGGTGTGCATTTGGTTTTTTCGGTTTGATTCGGTTCATTTTATATGGTCTTTGGTTTTATATGGTTTTTATACTTCGGTTTATATGGTTTTATACAAAATATGGTTCGGTTTCGGTTATAACTATTTAGTTTTGGTTTGGTTTCAGTAATAACCAAAATAACCAAAGTTGACGCGAATTTTAAAGTACAATAATTTTATCTCAAAAGAAAATTGGTGATTGTCTCCAAAAAATGGTACTAAGCTAGTATTACCACTAGGGACGTACGCGCATGTAAAGCTAAAGGTAGCCTACATGCATACTTGCATTAAGCCAGTGTTACATGCATGTAAAGCTAAAGGTAGCCTACATGCATATCTATGGTATCCTACATGCATACTTGTATAACCATCGGTACTTTTACAAGCTCACACGATCTGATGATTATAGTGCATACGATCGCCACATGCATACGTGTGCTAAGACCTTTTTTGAGATAGCTTGCAAGGCTTACTTGTGCTAAGACCTGAATTGACGTTTTGGTAGGGAAACCTGAATTGACGTGTAAGAGCCCATGTCTCATCCCAAAAGCAACCCCGCATGCATTGAACTGATCGAACCCAGGAGCTAGCCCATTAATTATCATGCCCACTCAAGCTTCACAGGATTGAATGGCCGCCAGCCCAACACATGAAAAATCTCTACTGCCGTTGTTGCGTGTTTGTGAGGTGAGTTTCCATGAGGATAAACCCACCTCACCAGTTGAGGCAGCATGTAGTTGACTAGCTAGTTATATAACGGAGCGGTGCAGTAGACGAAAGCACACAGCTCTACGTGCCTACGCCTCTGTCTGTTAGCCCTTGCGAGCATATTTTTTTCCAATTCGGTTAATTCAGTTTAACCAAATGGTTTTTGGGTTTCAACCGAAAAACCGAGGATCAAATGGTTTCTAAATCTCAAAACTGAAACCGTAAACTGAAAAAATTGAAATTTTGCTCGGTTCGGTTTTTGGTTTCTGGTTCGGTTTTGCACACCCTGACCTGAAGGGAGACTACGCCAACCTTATCAACTCCGCTAATATCATCCTACTTCCGAAGAAACTGGATGCCACTGGGGCAGCTGACTTCCAGCCGATAAGCCTGATTCATAGCCTTTCAAAAATCTTCTCCAAGCTGCTTGCTAACATACTGACCCCAATCCTCCCTTCGATTGTCACCAAGTGCCAAAGTACCTTTGTCCAGAAGTGCTGCACCATGACAATTTCATGCACGTTCCGAATCTCATCAAGGAGCTTCACCGTAAGAATATCCCTGGCCTATTCCTAAAGTTGTACATCTCAAAGGCCTTCAATTCTATGAACCGGGCCTATCTATTGGAGGTGCTGCAACACTTGGGTTTCGGGCAACATTGGAGAGATTGGATCTGTATGACCCTGGCATCCACCTCCTGCCGAATCCTACTGAATGGAAACCCCAACAAACCATTCTGTCACGCACATGGATTGCGACAAGGAGACCCTCTATCCCCGATGTTGTTCATCCTGGCCATCGACCCGTTATAGCAGATTCTCAGACTCGCATCTCAGAGAGGTATACTCAAGCCAGTTCGTGCCCGCACTACCACTTGCAAAGTTTCTCTATTTGCAGACGATGCAGGCATTTTTGCAAACCCGGATAAGGAGGAGCTGCATGCACTTTCTACCATCCTAGCGGCTTTTGGAGAGGCAAGCAGGCAGATCACCAACCTGTCCAAAATCGTGGTGTTCCCCATCCGTTGTGAAGGTATTAACCTTGCAGAGATCCTAACGAGCTTCTTGGCCAAGCTGACCCCTTTTCCGGGCCGATATCTCGGCCTTTCGCTGCACTTTTGGCGCCTGCGCAGGATTGATTTCCAACCACTCATTGACAAGCTAGTCGGCAGAATGCCCGGATGGAAGGGAAAACACTTGAACAAGCCTGGAAAGGGTGTCTCTTACAAAATCAGTGCCCACGGCCATGGTGACTTTCCATCTGACGGCCCTTGCCCCGCCCAAGTGGCTCTCGCACAAGATCAACAAGATCATATGTGGTTTTGTTTGGCAGAAATATGACTAGGACCAGCCGTCGGGTGGGCATTCGCTGGTTAATTGGAAGACCGTGTGTCGGCGAAAGCACTTGGGAGGACTCGGTATTACGGACATCGACAGATTTGGGCAAGCTTTGCGCTTGCGCTGGCCCTGGATTCAATGGACGGATCATGGCAGACCTTGGGTGGGATCCCAATTGCCTTAGCCTCCTGAGGACCCCTCCTCATGAGGCCCTGGCCTCCTGAGGACCCCTCCTCAGGGAGCGGCGAGCAAGGCTCGGCATCTTCAACAGCAGCCTC
Organism: Elymus sibiricus; assembly: GCA_039707655.1. NCBI lineage: Eukaryota > Viridiplantae > Streptophyta > Magnoliopsida > Poales > Poaceae > Elymus > Elymus sibiricus. Next base: position 205,307,505 of record CM077666.1, on the reverse strand, counting down.
GCGAGGCCCTCTCGTGAGGTGGCCTCCCGAGGTGGCCTCCCGAGGTTTCCTCCTGAAGGCGCTCAAGACGAGGGCTATTCGGTCTAGTCACGCAGTCTCGTGCTCATCACGTGGGTGACACGCACAGTGACGAACGGCGACAGGGGCAGTGCCAGCAGGCGCGGATGAAGAGGGCTTCCCCATTGGTGCTAAGGGAGCCATGCCAACATTCCACTTCCCAAAGCAACCCCAAAGGTTGCCCGATCGACGAAAGAAGACCAAAACGGCGGGCGCGCAGGGCGGAGGTCATCACCGAGCCCACTAGCACGTCATGGATCATGTTTTTGAAGGCGAAGACCGCCTTTAGTCAGGATAGCCTGAGCGCCTGTCCCCATTCAAAACCCGTCAAGTGTGGCAACCCTTCCCGCCTAAGTTTTGAGGGGGAAGAGGACCAAGGTAGGCATAAAGGGGCAGAGCTGCCATAGTAGGAGGGGATCCGGCGATCTGATCGGCTCTTGTTCCCATCATTCCCAGCCTTTTACTCTCTCTCACACCAGAGCAATCCCAACCAAGCAGGAGTAGGGTTTTAAACCGCAAGGTGGCCGAAACCTGGGTAAACCGCTGAGTTCGTGGCTTGGCCCCGCTAGCGCGCTCCCGCCGTAGTTTCGCCGTAGCTCAGCCGTGGTAGGGAACGAGGCGGTACGAACAAGCTCACCCCAGTGTTCGGACCTTTGGGTCCCCGAAGCCCTACTTACGACATTTTGGCGCGCCAGGTAGGGTTGCACAACTGTTCTTCCGCTCCATCCTCTACTCCACCAGCTTCATGGCCGACGCCCGCCGCGAGCGCGCCGAGCGCAGGGCCGGCCACATGGCTCTGCCGGAGCCTGTGGCCCGCGGCAATCGCCGCCGCCCTGTCGAGGCTACTGCCGCCACTGACCCCGCTGCTCATGAGCAGCAGGACTCCTCCCTGCACCCCTCCGTGCAGGCGAACAGGCACACCGCCACGGCCTCTTCCTCCCTCGCCCACCGTGGGCCGCCGAACACGCAGGCCGCGCTACTCATGGCGCGCGAGCTGCTCCGCTACCGTCCAGCTGACGCCGGCTACGATGCCTGGCTTGGTCGCATCACCGAGCTCGTCAACGCCACCGGGGATGCTCCGGCGCCTTCCCACTCGCTCCGACCTCCGCCTTCTCACACTGGGGACCTGGCGCACGGGGCTCCTCCGCCGCCTCCCCTGCGCGACGAGCACGGCGGGCCCCAGTGCATGAGCGGGCGCACGAGCCATCCCGTGGCGCGTCCCCGCCAGCCCGTGACGAGGCCAGCTGCCAGATCATCCGACGCACGCCCCTTGATGCGCGAGTGCTCCTCGAGCGCCAGCACCAGCGCCAGGACTAGGACGTAAAAGAGGTTGCGGCGGCTGGCCGCCAGAACCGCGCCGCTCTCGCCAGTGGCGTCCCTTCAAGCGGCGTGGGCTGCCGTGCCTTCACCCGCGAGCTGCGTCACGTGGTGTGGCCCGCGAAGTTCAAGCCTAAGCTATCTCCACGCTACGACGGCACCCCCAACCCTGCGGAGTTCCTTCAGCTCTACGCGCTGAGCGTCACGGCGGCGAACGGCGAGGCCAAGGTCATGGCGAACTGGTTCCCCATGGCCCTCAAGGACGGCCCGCGCTCCAGGCTCATGAACCTCCCCGAGGCGTCCATCTCATCGTGGGCTGAGCTCTACAGCCAGTTCATCGCCAACTTCAAGGGCACACAGGACTGCTCCCTCACCATCAACGACCTGCGGCATGTGCGGCAGTGCCCAGGCGAGACCCTCCGCAAGTACATCCAGCGCTTCAACCAAGTGCGCAACAAGATACCGCGTGCCTCCGACGCGGCCGTCATCTCTACGTTCACCACCGGCATCACGGACGTCAAGATGCGCGAGAAGCTCGCCTTCAACGATGAGCTAGACTCGGTGCTTGAACTGTTCGACCTCGCCGACAAGTGTGCCAAGGCTGAGGAAGGCCGCCTCTTCGTCCACAACGACCCCGACGCGGCGCTCGAGGCCGCCAAGACCAAGAACAAGGACGTCAAACACAAGGGCCCGGCCGTGCTCATGGCAGAGCCCAAGCAGAAGCACGGCCGTGACCACGACGAGCCTAGGAAGGACGGCCAGCCGCTCTGCGCCTACCACAGCATGCTCTCCCACAGCACCGAAGACTGTCAAGAGCTCAAGCTGCTCCGCGACGAGCGCTAGGGCCACTGAGACGATCGCAAAGGCCGTGGCGCCGGCCACGGAGGTGGCCGCGGCGGCAACTGCTGGGATGGCCGCAACGGCAACGGCAACTTCCGCCAAGGCTGGCGCGACCAGCCTCATGAGGCGAACCCCCAGGCCAATGCCGCTCTTCCGCCGCTGCCGCCGCCACCCCGGAGGAACGACGTCAACTAGCCTGATGAGGGCGCTGGGGGCTAACAGGAGCCTCGCGCGGTCGCCTGCATCCTTGGCGGGTCTCAGATCCCGCGTCCATCCGCCACTTCATGCAATTCTCTCGCGAGGGGTATGCCGCCCTCCCGAGGCCTGAGGCCGCGCGGCCCCTCAAGTGGTCGCAGTACGCCATTACCATCGACTCCAAGGACCACCCCAAGTCTGCGGCCTCCGCAGGCACGCTCCCCATGCTGTGCACCCCCACCATCAGCAACGTTGCGGTCACCAAGACCCTCATCGACGGGGGCGCCAGCCTCAACGTGATCTCCATCGAAACCTTCGAGACGCTCCAAGTGCCCTACGACAAGCTGATGCCGACCAGGCCCTTCTCCGGAGTGAAGGATGGCTCCACCATTCCTCTGGGGCAAGTGCGCCTCCCCGTCACCTTTGGCACCCACAAGAACTACCACACCGAGCTCATCGACTTCGGCGTGGCACACATCGGCCTGCCGTACAATGCCATCTTGGGCTACCCGGCTCTCACCAAGTTCATGGCGGCCACCCATGATGCCTACAACGTCCTCAAGATGCCCGGCTGCAGTGGCATCATCACCGTCACCTGCGACAAGAAGGATGCAGACAGCACACTCGAGTGTGCCTACAAGGCCGCCGCGGTCGCGCACCCGGCCGACGAGGACGCGGCCGAACCTCCTGAGGCCGCACCTGCAAAGAAGAAGCAGCTGTTCTCTCAGGACCGTGCCGAGACGAAAAAGGTGTCGGTGGATGGTAGCGGCTCTAGCCCTGCCTTCACCATCGGCACAGGCCTTCCTCCTGCATAGGAAAGTGCACTCGTCACCATCCTTCGGGCAAACTCAGATGTTTTCGCCTGGAAAGCATCTGACTTGTCCAGTGTGCGGAGGGAGGTGATCGAGCACCACTTAGCGGTGTGCCCCAATGCACGCCCCGTCAAGCAAAAAGCACGGCGCCAGGCGCCAGAGAAGCAAGATTTCATCGTCAAGGAAGTTCAGAAGCTCCAAGAAGCTGGAGTCGTCCGAGAGGTGCGCCATCCCGAATGGCTCGCCAACCCAGTCGTCTTCCGCAAGAAAGGTGGCAAGGAGTGTATGTGCGTCGACTTCACCAGCCTCAACAAGTTCTGCCCTCAAGATCCATTCCTGCCACCTCGCATCGACCAGATCATGGACTCCACCGCTGGGTGAGATTTGCTATGCTTCCTAGATGCCTTCTCAGGCTACCACCAGATCAAGATGGCGGCTGAAGACGTGGAAAGGACGGCCTTTATCACCCCCTGCGGCATATACTGCTACATCTACATGCCCTTCGGCTTGAGGAGCGCGGGCGCAACCTTCCAGCGGCTGATGCGGATCACGCTGGGGCCTCAGATGGGGAGGAACGTGGAGGCCTATGTCGACGACATCGTGGTCAAGTCCCGCGAGGAAGGATCCCACATCACGGACTTCGAGGAGACGTTCGCCAACTTGCGCAAGGTCAACCTCAAGCTCAACCCCGATAAATGCATCTTCGGCGTCCCCTCCGGCAAACTCCTTGGCTTCCTGGTCTCGCACCGTGGCATCGAGGCCAACCCTGAGAAGATGAAGGCCATCGAGAAAATGTGTCCTCCCCGGACCCTCAAAGAAATGCAGCGCTTGGTAGGATGTATGGCCTCCCTGGGTTGCTTCATCTCCAAGTTTGGCGAGCAAGCCTTGCCCTTCTTCAAGCTCCTGAAGAGGTCTGGCACATTCAAGTGGACTCCTGAGGCAGACGACGCCTTTGAAGACCTCAAGAGGTACCTCATGAGCCCGCCCATCATGGTCGCGCTACGCTCTCGCGAGCCCCTGCTCCTGTACCTAGCGGCCACCCCTCAGACGGCCAGCGCGGTGCTTGTAGCGGTGCGAGAGGAGCGCGTGTACGCTAAGGAGAAGACCTCCACACCTCCCGAGCCCTCCGAGCCTCCCGAGCCTCCCGAGCCTCGTGAGCCTCCCCAGCCTCGCGAGCTTGGTGAGGTTCCCTAGCCCATCAAGTCTCGCGAGCCACCTGAAGAGCAAGCTGCCACCGCAACTACGTGCATCGTCGAGCACCCCGTGTACTTCATCAGCACCATGCTAAGAGATGCGCGCGAGCGCTACCCCATGCGGCAGAAGCTTCTCCTCGCGCTCCTCGTCGCCTCCAGGAAGTTGCGCCACTACTTTCAGGGTCACCCCATCAAGGTCATCTCATCCTACCCCTTGGAGCAAGTTCTACTCAGCCCCAATGCCGCCGGTCGCGTCGCCGAATGGAACATCAAGCTGCAAGCCTTCCAGTTGGAGTTCTCCACCACCAGAGTCATCAAAGGCGCAGCTCTGGCCGACTTCGTGGCAGAGTGGACGGACATGTACGAGGAGGAGCCTCGCGAGGCCCAATCCCTTCCGCCGGGGGACAAGGCGCCCGGTGGCTAGACCATGCACTTTGATGGCACCTTCTCCCGGCAGGGCGCGGGGGCTGGAGTCATGCTCACCTCGCCGATAGGAGGCAGGCTCTATTACGCTGTGCAGCTCTGCTTCAAGTACACTGACAAGGTTTCCAACAACATCGCCGAATATGAGGGCCCATCGCTGGCCTCAAGGCCATGTTCGCTCTAGGAATCAAGTGTCTAACCATCAAGGGCGATTCATAGCTTCTCGTCAACTTCTCCAACAAAAGCTACAAGCCCAAGGACGAGCACATGGCCGCCTACCTAGAAGAGGTACGTAAACTTGAGAAGCGTTTTCTTGGCCTGGAGCTGCAGCACATCCCCCACGGCAGCAACAAGGAGGCCGATGATATCGCCAAACGAGCATCCCCCCGCAAGCCTCAAATCCCCGGCGTTTTTGAGGAAAGGCTCCTCAAGCCATCAGCTGCGCCCCTCGCCGCGAGCGCCGTGCTCCTTTGCGAAGAACTGCCTCCCACACCACCCACGGGCGTGCCAGACTGTGGCCCAGCCTTAGGAGCCCGCCTGCTGTTGGCGCTGGAGCCTCAAGCAGACAGCTGGGCCATGGAGTTCAAGGCCTACTTGCTTCGCAGCACCCTCCTGGAGAAGGACTCAGAGGCAGAGTGCGTGGCCCGGCAGGCCACTGCTTACTGCTTACAAGGTGGCGAGCTGTACCGCAGGCACCCCAATGGCTTCTCGCTGAGGTGCATCTCGGAAGAGCAAGGGCGCGAGTTGCTCGCCGACATCCATGGAGGAGACTGCGGCCATCACTCCTCGTCACGTACCCTCGTCGGCAAGGTGTTCCGCAGCGGCTTTTACTGGCCCACTGCGTTGCGCGACGCCACCGCGCTGGTCCAATCCTGTGAGGCCTGCCAGTTCCACGCCAAGCAGATCCAACAGCCAGCGCAGGGCCTCCATGTTGGAGGTATGCCCTAGAGGCAATCATGTATGCTGATATTTCCGATGTGTTTATGAACCGACATAGGCCTCGGATGTTATCAATGATACTTGTTGACAAGTACGTGACTTGTCTGTGAGATCTTGTGTTGTATGATACGTCCTAAAATGGTCCCTAGTCGTAAGTGACATGTGGGCACACGTCGGTCTAGAGTAACATGCAATACGGTGGATGGTTTTGTCTCACTGGCCATGAAGCATGTGATGCTGCCGAACTGCATGGATCTGATCGGATCCGAGGTAGGATACGGGTGAACGGATCCGAGCTCGGATGGATATCGGATTGGACAGACCCAACTATGAGACACAGTGATAGGTCATCTGTGAGTCTCTAGTACACATACGTTCTGTGTCCTCGGACCTGAGCTGACGCATGTGCTCGGGATGGTGACCGACCTGCTTTGGGCCGCCCAAATCCTACTCCATAACTGGGTAGTTATAAAGGTAGGTTTCGGGCTTGTCCAGACCCATGCTGCAAGACATGCTTAAGCAAGATGGGATTTGCTCCTCCGATGAGGAGAGCTATACTCTGGGCCCCTCGTGTGATCCGACTTGTATAAAGCATGGCCATGTGATGAGGACTGTGAGATAATCCGAGGTGTTGGTCGGATTCACTGAAACGAGAGAGAGGTCGGGGTGTAACAAAGATGGCCACATCGCCTTGAGCCCGACAACATATATCGTGTGGCAAAGGGAACGGAAGTGTGACGTACAGGGTCGCCAACCGGCTTCATAGTCTACTTGGTGGTCGGCACGCCTTGCTAGAGGCCGCTACCTGCCGAACAGCTCGGAGGTGATCCGAACTGCGACCAAGCCGACTTGAACCTAAGGGGTCGCGCGCTTAAGGGAAGGAACCTACGAGGTCGGATCCGAGGACACTGCGGATGTGATCTGAGCTGGACTTGGATTGTGATCGAGTAGACTTTGGGCTTTAGGATCTGTGTGAGGCCCAAGTGTTGAGCCCACGACGGATGCCTATATATAGTGGAGGTACAACACGCTTATAAAGATTGATCGCTTTGGCGTCGTCATTAGGGCTTTGCATGTGTTGCAACTAGCCACCTCCACGTGCCGTAGGCTGTGTGATTGGACCTAGTTGTCCGCCGCATAGCGTTCCTCCCGCACGCGCGGATACCATTAGAGGTGGTGCAATTGTGCCACTCCGGCGAACCTGCTCGTGGGACTTGGTGATCAGCTGTACGTGGGAGATCGACGAGGAGGAGACGACTTCGGAGACGCACTACCACAACTTTAGTTCCGCTGCACGGCACTGCGCGTCTAGTGGTAATGATCTGTGATCCATCTCTGTTAGCATGTTCCTGGTTGTTCTGTGGGTAGGAAAATTTTAATTTGGCAGTCGACGCACCCTACTGTAGATCCCAATAGTGGTATCAGAGCCTCTATTATAGGATTTGGATTCAGATCGTATGCATATTAGATATGTGGAGGCAACAGATGAGATCTGTTGTCATTTAAGAGATCGGCTATGTGCACGGTTGATGAGATCAATTGCACAAGGGATCGTTGAGGCTATGTTTTCTGACGATCGGAATCGATGAGGTTGTGACACAACCTACCCCTACATGTCGGTTTCCGCCATCGGGGTTAATAGTGAAACGTAAATCCGATTCGGATCCGTGATGATTGATGAGATTGGTCTGATCGGAAAATTCGGCGTGATCGGAGTACAGATCCGATCTGTGATTTCCGAAAACGTCGGGTGCTGCCCGCACCCGCGAGGGGCGCTACCCCTTCGAACCCCATAGATTTCGTACATGTTCACTCAAACCGGTAAAACCGGTTAGCGGGACCGCCGTTTGCGTAGCGCCATAGATTTCGTACATGTTCACTCAAACCGGTAGAATGCGATTCTATGCATAATTTTGTTTTGCAGGTTTGATGTGAATAGTATGGCTCATGTGTATGTGATGCATGTGTGTAAATTATACATGGCCTGCGCGTCATGATTTGTCAGCCGGCACGAGCCAAAGTGTTGTCATTATAATGTATACCGACCTGCGTGTCGACTTGTGATTCTCGGTAAATTCATTACTAGTTGTCGTAGTTGGAGGACAGAGATCAAGTCACTGCTCGGATAGAGATCCGAGGTGGTGTTCCGGTATGACAAGATGGAGCTGACCTGGTCCTCGGAGTTGGAGCCGACCTGGTCCTCGGACGTCCATGAAGGAGCCATAATATTTCACAATATTTATTTATTTGTGATTGATATTGCTTCTTGTCTTGTACACATGTTAAAAATGGTAGAAAGATCCCTCGTTAATATAAAGCAAATTTCCATCCCCGATGTTGCACCTTCGCACGTCAAGTACGTCTAGTAGTGGGCTCATAAAATTGGGGTGCTACTAGGTGTCCTTGAACTGCAGGGTTCGTGTCGGACACGGACTTGCACTGCATCAGGTTAACTTGACAAGGCTATCAAAACGGTTTTGGGCCTTGTGGCAAAACAGGTCGGGAGCCGTGGTATAAGATACCAACCCAGCCGACAGGAGTCGTATAGAGATACGATTAGCAAAGAGTTGCTTACCGGATAGCCACTTCGGCTAGCAGTGATGCTAAAGCTCACTAGTCGGATTGCACTACTCGGATCCTGGATCACTGGAAGTTGCAGAGGGATGTCAACTTCAGTGGGAGTATATCTGTTTAGGCTTGATTTACTCTACATAAACACAGTGCTTAGTGTTTGCGTATTTTTCTTTTGTAGATCAATGGCATCACCTGCTCAACCCAACTTTGCATTGAAATCAATCTTGGAAAAGGATAAACTTAATGGAACAAATTTTACCAGCTGGTATAGAAATTTGAGAATTGTTCTCAAGCATGATAAGAAGGAACATGTTCTAGAGAATCCACTTCCAGATGAACCTGCCGAGAATGCTAATGCCACAACAAGGAATGCCTACCAGAAACTCGTTGATGATTCAACGGAGACCAGCTATCTGATGCTGGCTTGTATGGAGCCCGATTTGCAACAGCATTTTGAAAACGTTGAGGCTTTCGATATGATCGAGAATCTCAAGAGCATGTTTCAGATGCAGGCTAGGACTGAAAGGTTCAACGTCTGGCGATCCTTGATGGATTGTAAGCTAAAGGAGGGTGATCCACTGAGCTCACATGTGATCAAGATGATCGGATACATGCAAGCTTTGGAACGCTTAGGCTTCCCGCTCTTGGATGAGCTGGCTACCGATGCAGTTCTGGGTTCTCTTCCAGCTAGCTATGGGACGTTCATTTCGAACTATCATATGCATGGCATGGATAAGAAGCTCACTGAACTGCATGGGATGCTTAAGGTGGCAGAGCAGGATATTAAGAAAGGCACGCATCAAGTGTTGATGGTGCAGAATTTGGGCAAGTTCAAGAAAAGTTGGTCCAAGAAAAAGGCTAAGGCAAAGGGCAAGGAGAAGGAATCTGTTCCGAGCTCCGCCGCTACGCCGAAGTCTGGACCGGACTTCAGGAACTGTTTGCGATCACTGCAAGGAGACCGGTCACTGGAAGAGGAACTGTAGCAAGTGGCTTGCCGAGCATGGCAAGAAGGCCGGAAGTGCAACTTCGGGCAAAGGTACACTTGTTACATATGTTATAGACATTTACCTTGCCGACATACCTAGTAGCTCTTGGGTATTTGATACCGGATTGGTTGTTCATATTTGCAACTCGATGCAGGGGCTGGTAAGAACTAGGCGTGTGTCACAAGGGGAGATTGACATCAGGGTCGGCAACAAAGCAAGAGTTGCTGCGTTGGAGGTCGACACGATGCGACTCCAGCTACCTTCCGGATTCATTTTGGAATTGAATAATTGTTATTATATTCCTGCGCTTAGTCGGAACATTATTTCTGCCTCATGCTTGATGAGTCAGGGTTATGAATTCAATTTAAAGGACAATGGTTGTTCGATATCTTTGAATGGAATGTTCCACGGCTATGCACCCATAGTTGATGGGTTATTTATTTTGAATCTGGAATCTGAACCTGTCTATAATATGAATGTCAAGAGGCATAAGCCTAATGAGATAAATCCAACATACTTCTGGCATTGCAGGCTTGGACACATTAGTCTGAAACGCATGAAGAAGCTCCATGATGATGGGCTTCTAACTTCGTCTGACTTCGGGTCATTCGAGACATGTGAATCATGCCTCCTCGGCAAGATGACTAAGTCACCTTTTGCAAAGAGTTGCGAAAGGGCGTCCGAGCTGTTGGAACTGATACACAGTGATGTGTGTGGTCCGATGAGCACAACTGCCAAAGGTGTCTATCAGTACTTCGTGACTTTTACCGACGACTTCAGTAGATATGGATATATCTATTTGATGAGGCACAAGTCAGAAACTTTTGAAAAGTTCAAGGAGTTTCAGAATGAGGTTGAAAATCAGCTCGGCAAGACTATAAAGCTTCTACGATCTGATCGTGGAGGTGAGTACATGAGCCAGGAGTTTGATAATCATCTGAAAGGCCGAGGTATAGTACCTCAGCTCACACCTCCGGGTACACCACAGAGAAATGGCGTATCGGAACGGAGGAATCGTACCATGTTAGACATGGTCCGATCTATGATGAGCAAATCGGATTTACCCTTGTTATTCTGGGGATACGCTCTAGAAACTGCAGCTTTTACACTCAACAGAGTACCATCAAAATCCGTAGACAAGACACCACATGAGATGTGGACTGGGAAGAGTCCCAAACTGTCTTTTCTAAAGATTTGGGGTTGTGAAGCATTTGTCAAGCGACTCATGTTAGACAAGCTTACACCCAAGTCAGATAAGTGCATATTTGTGGGATATCCGAGGGAAACCTTGGGATATAGCTTCTACAACCGTGAAGAGAACAAAGTGTTTGTTGCTCGGAACGGAGTCTTCCTTGAGAAAGAGTTTCTCGGACGGGAAGCCAGTGGGAGGCAGGTACAACTCGAAGAAATTTGAGAACCACTTGGGGATAGCTCGGCTGGTGATGTGATCATACCCGAGTCTGTCAAGGAACCCGAGGTGGAAGCAGCACCACAACCACAGAGGTCGGAAAGATTGCGCAGAGTGCGCGATGTATTGTTGCTGGAAAGCGACGAGGTGGCTACGTATACGGAAGCGATGGTGAGCCTGGATTCCGAGGAGTGGCTGGAAGCCATGAGATCTGAGTTAAAGTCCATGGATCACAATCAAGTCTGGGACTTGATTGATCTGCCGCCTGGCGTCACTGCCATTGGTTGCAAATGGGTCTTTAAGAAGAAAACCGATGTGGATGGAAATGTTCAGATCCACAAAGCTTGGCTTGTTGCAAAAGGATATGCACAAGTTCAAGGGATTGACTACGACGAGACCTACTCGCTAGTAGCGATGCTGAAGTCGGTAAGGATCGTACTAGCTATAGCTGCATATTTCGATTACGAGATATGGCAGATGGATGTCAAAACGGCTTTCCTTCACGGAAATTTAATCGAGGACGTGTATATGATACAACCCAAGGGTTTTGTCTATCCGACTAGTGCTGGTAAGGTATGCAAGCTCAAGAGATCCATTTATGGATTGAGAAAAGCATCTCGGAGCTGGAACATTCATTTTGATGAGGTTGTTACAAACCTTGAATTTATCAAAAGCGAAGAGGTCGCTTGTTTATACAAGAAGTTGAGTGGGAGCTCGGTAGTGTTTTTGATCCTGTATGTGGATGACGTACTTCTGATCGGAAACATTGTTTCGATGCTAAACTCGGTCAAAGAATCATTGAATGAAAAGTTTTCAATGAAGCACCTCGGTGAAGCAGTTTACATATTGGCCATTAAGATCTATAGAGATAGATCAAGGAGACTGCTCGGCTTAAGCCAATGCACGTACATAGATAAAGTGCTGAAACGGTTCAACATGAGTGAGGCCAAGAAAGGGTTCTTGCCACTCTCACATGGTATAAGGCTGAGCGAGACTCAGAGTCCTTCGACATCAGATGAGCAAAGCAGGATGAGCCGGATACCGTATGCCTCGGCAATCGGATCCATCATGGATGCCATGATATGTACCCGGCCTGATGTTGCTTTTGCAATAAGCTTAATGAGCAGATACCAGGCAAACCCCGGTGAGGCTCACTGGGTAGCGCTGAAGAATATTCTAAAGTACCTGAAAAGGACTAAAGAAATGTTTCTAGTTTATGGAGGTGAGGAGGAGCTCGTCGTAAAGGGTTACGCCGATGCTAGTTTCCAAACCGATCGAGATGATTGTCGATCACAGTCCGGATTTGTGTACATCATGAATGGAGGAGCAGTGAGCTGGACCAGTTCCAAGCAAGATACGGTGGCCGATTCCACAACGGAAGTCGAATACATTGCTAAAATGGTCCCTAGTCGTAACTGACGTGTGGGCACACGTCGGTCTAGACTAGTATGCAATATGGTGGATGGTTTTGTCTCACTGGCCATGAAGCATGTGATGCTGCCGAACTGCATGGATCTGATCGGATCCGAGGTAGGATACGGGTGACCGGATCCGAGCTCGGATGGATATCGGATTGGACAGACCCAACTATGAGACACAGCGATAGGTCATCTGTGAGTCTCTAGTACACATACGTTCCGTGTCCTCGGACCTGAGCTGACGCATGTGCTCGGGATGGTGACCGACCTGCTTTGGGCCGACCAAATGCTACTCCGTAACTGGGTAGTTATAAAGGTAGGTTTCGGGCTTGCCCAGACCCATGCTGTGAGACATGGTTAAGCAAGATGGGATTTGCCCCTCCGATGAGGAGAGATATACTCTGGGCCCCTCGTGTGATCCGACTTGTATAAAGCATGGCCATGCGACGAGGATTATGAGATAATCCGAGGTGTTGGTCGGATTCACTGAAATGAGAGAGAGGTCGGGGTGTAACAGGGATGGCCACATCGCCTTGAGCCCGACAACATATATCGTGTGGCAAAGGGAACGGAAGTGTGGCGTACAGGTTCGCCAACTGGCTTCATAGTCTACTTGGTGGTCGGCACGCCTTTCTAGAGGCCGCTACCTGCCGAGCAGCTCGGAGGTGATCTGAACTGCGACCAAGCCGACTTGAACCTAAGGGGTCGCGCGCTTAAGGGAAGGAACCTACGAGGTCGGATCCGAGGACACTGCGGATGTGATCTGAGCTGGACTTGGATTGTGACCGAGTAGACTTTGGGCTTTAGGATCTGTGTGAGGCCCAAGTGTTGAGCCCACGACGGATGCCTATATATAGTGGAGGTACAACACGCTTATAAAGATTGATCGCTTTGGCGTCGTCATTAGGGCTTTGCATGTGTTGCAACTAGCCACCTCCACGTGCCGCAGGCTGTGTGATTGGACCTAGCAGTCCGCCGCATAGCGTTCCTCCCGCACGTGCGGATAACATTAGAGGTGGTGCAATTGTGCCACTCCGGCGAACCTGCTCGTGGGACTTGGTGATCAGCTGTACGTGGGAGATCGACGAGGAGGAGACGACTTCGGAGACGCGCTGCCACGACTTTACTTCCGCTGCATGGCACTGCGCGTCTAGTGGTAATGATCTGTGATCCATCTCTGTTAGCATGTTCCTGGTTGTTCTGCTGGTAGGAAATTTTTAATTTGTAGTCGACGTACCCTACCGTAGATCCCAACACTCCAGACGATTCCCCTCTCATGGCCCTTCACGGTCTGGGGGCTGGATATCCTGGGCCCTTCCCTCGCGCGGCTGGCGGATACTGCTACCTCTATGTCGCCATCGACAACTTCACCAAGTGGGCAGAGGTCGAGCCTGTACGCCCCATCCTCGCAGGCTCTGCCGTCAAGTTCATTAAGGGCCTTGTGAGGCGCTTTGGAGTTCCCAACCGCATCATCACCGACAACGGCTCCCGGTTCACAAGCGGCCTCTTCAGGTCCTACTACGCCAGCCTCGGCACGCAGATCTGCTACGCCTCGGTGGCGCACCCGTGAAGCAATGGCTAGGCCGAGCGTGCCAACGCCGAGGTCCTCAAGGGCCTCAAAACGAGGATCTTCAAGAAGAAGCTCGAGGCCTGCGGCAAAGGCTGGCTCGATGAGCTGCAGTCCGTGCTGTGGTCCATCCGCACGACGGCGAGCAAGCCCACCGGCGAGACCCCCTTCTTCCTCATCTATGGAGCTGAGGCGGTCCGTCCATTGGAGCTTAAGCATGGTTCCCCGCGAGTCCTTGCGTTTGCCGAGGCGCGTCAGGATGGCTCGCGGGAGACCGATCTGTTGCTCCTCCAGGAGGGCCGCCGTCAGGCCACTCTTCGCGTCGCGAGGTACCAGCAGGCCTTGCGTCGCTACCATAGCCGCAACATCCGCCCTCGCACTCTCGAGGTCGTCGACCTCGTCCGGCACAGGATACTCTCCAGAGAGGGGCTCCACAAACTCTCACCTATGTGGGAAGGCCCTTTCAGGGTTACTCATGTCTCCAGGCCCGGCTCAGCACGGCTGAAGACGGAGGATGGAGTTCCTGTGCCTAACACCTGGAACATCCAACACCTCTGTAAGTTCTACCTGTGACACGCACGAGTATGAACGAAATGGGGCTGTACACGCCCCGGAGCCTCTCATTGCGTTCGCCTGATGGGCCCGCGAGAGCTCCCGCCCACGCCCAAGTGGAAGCCCCATGCTCCACGCTGGCGGAACGATCGACCCGCGATCGTACCCACACCCTGGCGGAAGCCCCATGCTCCGCGCTGGCGGAACAATCAACTGAGGGTGCCCCACGGGCTGCACCAACCTCAAGCTGACCCGTGCCGGACATGGCAGCACCCTTTTTCTCATTTTGATGTGTAACTGAGGGCACCCCACGGGTTGCACCAACCTCAAGCTGACCGTGCCAGACATGGCAGCCGCATCTTGTTTTGATTATGTAATGGATTGCTATTTTGCTTCAGTAAAGCTCGGTTTCTTTGCATGGCGTTTCATTTTGTCTTTGACTCACGAGCCTCACACGCTCGTGATGTCCCTCATGAGCCTCACGCAAGCGGGGGCTGGACACGGTGCCTGTGCTCGGGTCAGTCCCAGCAGCGCTGAAAAACCCAAGCAACCGGGCTCTGGCTCGCGGGCCTGCTCCCGTGCATGCCACCCCACCAAGGTCCTTGGTGTCTTGTCTCCTCGCGTAACGCCCATGGGCGAATCGGCTAGCGTACGCTGCTCCCCTGTCATTTAGTATTCTGCATGCAGTTATCTCAGGAGCAGATCCCCTGATGGGCCCCAGGAGGCCCCGCGGGCCCTGCCTCGGGGGCTAGCCCACGGCGGCCATCTCAGCAGGAGATCTCGCGAGTGGAACCCTCACGAGGCGTGCAAGTGATGGCCTACCGCACACTACCCTGCACAGAGCTAAGTTTCCCGCTCATGAGCCGCCCTTGCCGTCTCCTGAAGTTTTCCCCTCTAGCGACCTCACAAGCGCCAGCGTTTCTCTTGGCGCAAGCCTTCTGCGCGTCAAAGGGGGGCTCCATGAGCATCGCGCCTCGGGTGCCCTCACTAGCTCCCAGTGCCCCTCACCTCCTGGCCTTGTCCAGGCATCGCGACCTGACATACCAGCGACGGCTGTGGCCCACTCGGGGGCTGGGTCCTGACGACGTAGAGCATCAAAGCAAGCAAGAAGAGCAAAACGGGCCTCAAGAGAAAGCTCCATGAGGGCACGAGCATTCATTACGGCAAACCACGAAGTACTTAAAGACAAAGGCATCGTCTTCATGCCCCCACGCGGCCACATCGATCTAGTGCAGGATAGCGAAGGACAAAGGGACCCTAGGAGCGTGCGCCATCGTCGTCGCCGCTGTCGCCATCATCGCCGTCGGAGCTCCCGCCGCTGTCACAGTAGTACTTCCCAAGCAGCGCATCCACGTGGCCTTCTACCGCCTTCGCGAGGCCATCGCGGAGCTCCTCGGGGACGGGGGCTATCACCTTGTCGAAATCGAAGTTGGGATCGGTGTGAAGGAGGTGGCTAAAGACGGGGGTCACCGCCTGAGAGAAGAGGCCGCGACACTCCTCCTCCAAGATGTCGTCCACCTTCTTGGCCCCATCCTCGAGCCGCTCCATGAGCTGGGTGGAGAAGTCAATGTAGTCGGCGTCGCGGGACTCGTGGAGGGCTTCAAGCCTCCCCTGGCAGATGGAGTTCCGGGCGTCCCAGGCTCGGAGCTCGAGGGAGTGGAGCACCTTGACGTCTTCGCGCTGCCACTCCCGTTCCTGGTCCGCCTCGCCTCCGGCTTGCTCGGCGGCGCCGGAACCTGCCTGCGGCCGGCTTCACGACAAGTCTCCACTTCTGCAAGTGCCACCTTGAGACGAGCGATTTCCTGACGGAATTGCGCACGCTCTGTCTCGAAGGTGTCTTTCTGCTGCTTCAGCGCCTTACCGTGCTCCTCGGCAAGCGCCAGGCGCGCCTCTGCTATCTTCGCATCGGCGTCCTCCTGGGCCTTCTTCTCCTTAGCCTCTAGCAGGGCGTCGGCCTCGCTGACGCGCTTCATGTCGGCATCCTGGGCATTGGCCAGCTGGCGCCCTAGCGTCTCCAGGCACTCCCGCTTTGTGGCCTGCTCGGTCGACACCTTCTCATGGTCTTCTATGCGAGTCGTGAGGCCCGCCTTGCAGGCCGCAAGCTCCCTCTCTCGAGTGGCGAGGGCGTTTTCCCGCTCAAGGAACGACTACGCTTGCACGGCATGTTGGTCCTGGAGCTCCTTCAGGCGGGCCTCCACCTCCTCGCGGTACGTGACGGCCGCTTCAGCCTCCCGGAGAACACTCACATAGACCTCCTCCGCTTCAGCAGTGTCCCTCTCGCCTTGTGCACGAGCGCTTTCGTTTTGGTGCTGAGCCGTTTCGATGGCGATGCTAAGCCGGCGCCACCCGTCAGCAAGCTTCATGCGCTCCTCGGCGAGGCGCGACTCCGCGTCCTGGAAGTCTGTCCCTAGCCGAGCGAGTGCAGCCTTGGCGTCGCGCAAGGCTTCAGGCCTGAGCAGGGCACGGCCGCCCGTGAGTGCCAGGGGCTAGTCCGGGTCAGGCCCCCTGACATTCTTGGTCGCCGCGGTCAGGGAGGATCCGGCGCCGCTTGCCAGGAGCGGTGGGTTTGGCGGGCCCTCCCCTGCGTTCGGCTTCGGCGGCGCGCTATGGGGGCTCCCCACACCAGTCACTACTAGGAGAAAGCTTATAGATAGAATTTTAGTAGTAGCACTGGTTATGGGGCCAGCGCTACTGCTAAACTCTGTTAGCAGTAGCGCTGTTCCACCCGCGCTACTGCTAATAGTTAGCTGTAGCGCCGTAGCAGTAGCGCGCCCACCCGCGCTACTGATATTACAAAACCCCGCGCTACTGCTAGGGTTTTCCCTAGTAGTGAGTGATGGCGCGCCCCACGATTCCTCCCCCCGCGCTAAGGGAGGCCTCTGGCGGGGGAGTGGGCGCTTCGGCCTCCCCCGTCGTTGCTCCTCCCCTCGCGGCGGGGTCCGAGGGGGGCGCGTCCCCACCTCCTGGGGCTGCCTCCCGAGGCTCCTCCGTCTCGGGCTCACGAGACGCGCCTGCATGCGGCTCAGGTGGAACGACTGGCTCCCTCTCGTCTTCTGCACGCTCCGTCTCGGCGTCAGAGCGGCGGCCGGCCTCTCCACGCCCCTAGCACCCGCAACAGGTACTGATGCCCCCTGCGGGCTAGGGGTCGCCTTCGCCTTTGTCATCGTCTTCTTCTTCTTCCTTCGGTCCCCGGCGGGCCTCCTGCGCAAACGGCGGCTCAACTCCGAGCCCGGGCACAGAGCAAAAGCATAAAATGCTGGGGGGAGCAAGGGGGACTTAATCGTCGCCGGCGAATCACTTCCTTTTCCTGGAGTGGGCCGCAGTGGACCCGGATGCGTCGCCACCTGCCTCGAGGCCCTGGGAAGTGTCAGCCCCTTGATGGGCCTTAGGTGCTGGGGGCTCGGCCGCCCCCCAGCCGGGAGCCCCCTCCGCCATAGGAGGCGCGCTGTCGGCGTCGTCATCCTCAAAGTCGCAGAGGAGCTGATGGCGAGTGCGCGGTGGCGCCCGGTTGGTGTCCTCCTCCATGGCCTCTTCTGAGTCCTCCTCACCACTGCTGCCCCCTGAGTCCAGCTCCACCAAGAGAGGGTTCTTGCGGGGCCCGACGTGGCCCTCCGGCATGAGGCCCCATTGGTCAAAGAGAGGCATCTCCTTGACCAGATCCGCCATCTCCTCATAGCGAAACAGTGGGAGTGCATCCTCAGGCGGGCCCTCGGCAGGGGTGTTAAGCAGGTTTGCCAGGGCCCCGTCCAGCACTTCTTGCTTCAGGCTACTAGGGTGCAGCCTCATGGCGTCGCCCGTGCCGGTGTACTCCCACACGGGGTGCGAGTGCTGCTGGAGCGGCGCTATGCATCGCCGAAGGTACTCCCTGACGACCGATGCCCCCGATAGCTTCGCGGCCCGGTGCGCAGCCATCCACTCCAAGACAGGCTCCATCCTCGGGTCAGTGAGCTTCTCGCTCCCCCACCGAGAGTTCTTCTCAGCCGGGTCCATCGGGATCATCAGGAGCGGGCTGGTCCGGCGTGCGTCCATGAAGACCCAGCGCTGCAGATAGCCCTCCACCTTCTTCGCGACCCTCAAGTTGATGATGCTGTTTTCCATCCCCTTAACGGCAAGGAACGATGCACATCTGGAGCGCTGGTCTCCCTCGGTCAGCCGCAGGCAGAAGAAGTGGCGGAAGAGCGCCACTGAAGGCAACACGCCCACGAAGGCCTCGCAGTAAAAGGCAAACATGGCCAGGAGGAGGATGGAGTTGGGCTGAAGATGGAGGGCATGAATCTGATAGTGGGAGAGAATGGCGTAGAAAAAGTCCGAGAACGGCGGCACCAACCCGGCATAAACGCTGTGGAGGAAGAAGGGGTAGGTCGTCGCCCCCAGGTCGCGCCGTGCGCGTGACCCTGGCCAGATCTGCGTCGCTTGATTCTCGTTCACGATGCCGGCCACCAGCGGGAGCACCCGGTCTAGGCCCTCCCCATCAACGATGGAGGTGCGCTGTAGCGCCGCCCCGATGGCGGGTGCGCTTGGGGACGGGGCCGCCGCCTTTCCCCTCTTGCTGGCGGGCACCATCTGTGCGGCAGAGATGCGGATGGAGGAAGGGGAAGGAGGTAGAGCTCGGAGATGGGGTCGCGAGGAGCTATGCGCAGGAAGGAAGGCGTGAGAAGATGGGAGGCGCTGAGGAAGGCAATGATGGCCTCGCGTCGCCCGCGGCAGGCTTTATGTCAGCGCGAGCGGTTACCGAGGCATCGTGGGAGAAATGGGGCGTTCCCCATCACATCGTGCGCCATGCGTCATGCCTGGCCCGCAGGCGGTTAGGGCCCGCACTGTTTCTCCCCCTAGTAGGCGGGAACATGCGCGCCGCGGGCCTGGGGGCTACTATTGGGCCCGTGGAACCCAGGGTATCCAGGCCCGACTGCCTTTGGCCCAGGGCGCAGCGCCTGGCGTGGGCCCAGCAGGCCGTCACCACCAAGCATTTCACCAAGACCCCTCATGAGGCCCTGGCCTCCTGAGGACCCCCTCCTCAGGGAGCGGCGAGCAAGGCTCGGCATCTTCAACAGCAGCCTCGCAAGGCCCTCTCGCGAGGCGGCCTCCCGAGGTTTCCTCCTAAAGGCGCTCAAGACGAGGGCTATTCGGTCCAGTCACGCGGTCTCGTGTCCATCACGTGGGTGACGTGTGTAGCAACGAACGGCGATAGGGGCCGTGCCAGCAGGCGCGGATGAAGAGGGCTTCCCCATTTGTGCTAAGGGAGCCATGCTAGCAGTCCACTTACCAAAGCAACCCCAAAGGTTGCCCGATCGACGAAAGAAGACGAAGACGGCGGGCGTGCAGGGCGGAGGTCATCACCGAGCCCACCGGCGCATCATGGATCATGCTTTTGCAGGCGAAGACCGCCTTTAGTTAGGATAGCCTGAGCGCTTGTCCCCTTTCAAAACCCGCCAAGTGTGGCAACCCTTCCCGCCTAAGTTTTGAGGGGGAAGAGGACCAAGACAGGTATAAAGGGGCAGAGCTGCCGTAGTAGGAGGGGATCCGGCGATCTGATCGGCTCTTGTTCCCATCATCCCCAACCTTGTACTCTCTCTCACACCAGAGCAATCCCAACCAAGCAGGAGTAGGATTTTACACCGCAAGGTGGCCCGAACCTGGGTAAACCGCTGAGTCTGTGGCTTGCCCCCGCTAGCGCGCTCCCGCCGTAGTTTCGCCGTAGCTCAGCCGTGGTAGGAAACGAGGCGGTAGGAACAAGCTCACCCCAGTGTTCGAACCTTTGGTTCCCCGGAGCTCTACTTCCGACAGCGGTTGTCAGGATTCTGTCCGTCTCTCTGTTGGGCGAATTCATCTCTCTCTGGAGTTGGATCCGTCTCGTTCACCTATCACCGGACTAGGAAGACACCTTCACTTGGAACCTAACAACCAACGGGCAATACTCCTCGGCCTTGGCCTACGCGGTCCAGTTCAATGGCCCACACCCCAAATTTGAGGCCTTGAAGATCTGGACTGCCCATACGGAGCCTAAATGCAAGTTCTTTGGCTGGCTTGTCCTCCATGGCAGAATTCTCACAGCTGATTTGCTGGCTGTGCGAGGTTGGCCGCACGACACCAGATGCGAACTATGTCTACAAGCACCTGAAACCGCTACTCACCTCTGCAAGGAATGGCCCTTCTCTGGGTTTTTTTTGACTATGTACTGCAAGGCAAAAGCCTCACAACTTGCTTTATTAAAAGAAAGTTAACAAAGTCCTGTACAAGCTAATCAAGGAGAAGAAAACTTACAAAAATAGTCAAGCATCTAACTAAGGTAAGTTAGATAGCCAGTCCAAGTAACTATCCTTAAATTTACACTTGATCCTATGAGTTAATAAAGTCATATCATGAATAAAGTTGTGCCTCCAGTTTCTGAACAAAGGCCTTTCATTTCTGAAGACCTTGCCATTCCTGATGATCCAAATGTTCCAAGCAGCAGTGAACACGACCTCAATAAAGAAAGGCTTGCCAAATTCATTCCTGGCATGCAAAGCCATCTGATATGTGGTCATCCCTGGTTGCGGCTCCCAGACAACCTGCAAGTAATTCCAAACCCTTTGACTGAAGTTGCATGTAAAGAAGAGATGTCCAACATCTTCATGAATCAAATGTGGGCAGAGAACACATGTGTGATCATCAACATGCCAGTGTCTACGTTGCAGCATGTCCCTGGTATTTAAACGATCTCTCAGCAACAACCATCCAAACATTTTAGTCTTTAACGTACAAGTGCATTTCCATATCCAGTGAAAAATTGGATCAACCACAATACTCTGGTGCACATGTGTGTAGTATGATTTAGGTGTGAAGCATCCTTTGTTATAAGGCCAAATCCATTGATCATTAGCTTCAGTTATTTCATAACCTCTGAGAATTTGTTGTAGGGCGTGTAGTTCCTCAAAGGCCTGGTTCGACAAAGGCAGATGCAGACCAGCAAGGACATCATGGGACATGACCTGAGCAACTGAAAGCTGGCCATCATCCACAAAAGAAAATAATCGTGGGAACCTCTGACTAATGGCAGAACCATTTAGCTCAGAGACCCACTTATCAGTCCAAAACATGATAGAATCTCCATTTCCAAGAGTGGGTCTAGCTAGCTGGCAGTATGTGAGTGATAGCTTGAAAACGTCACGCCACCAGAAAGAGCCACACATAGTAGTTGCATGAGGCACTGATTCATGGTAGTATGTATCCCAGACTAGATTAACCCAAGGGGTGTCATGATGATTATAGAACTTGTGCAAAAATTTCATCAGCAGTGCCTCATTTTGCACTTTCAAATTAAGGACACCAAGACCACCTTTGTTCTTTGGCAGACAAACTAAACTCCAAGCAGCAAGTGACTGTCTATGTGTATCAGAATTACCTCTCTAAAGACACTGCCTCTGAAGGCGCTCAATCTGCTTTAAGCTGCCAGGTGGTATGTGAAGAGTGCACAGGAAGTACATGGGCATCGATGTAAGGACAGATTGAAGCAACTGCAGCCTACTGCCCTGATTAAGAAAGAATGAAGTGGCAGAAAGTCTCCTCTCAATTCTATGCACTAAGGGCATAAGATCTTGGACAGTAGGCCTTGTAGTCCCCATAGGCAGGCCCAAGTATGTAAAGGGCATTGATCCCAATTTACAACCGAAAATATTAGCTAATCTGGTGGCCTCATCCGTTGAAATATTCATAGGGATCATTAATGATTTTGCAAAATTGACTGACAAACCAGTTGAGGTAGCGTAAACATCCAGCATATCTTTCAGAGCAAGAAGCTGGTGGTCTAAAGCAGGCAGAACAATCAGAGTGTCATCAGCATACTGAACTATAGGATAATCCTGACAATGTGTGGGTATTGTGAGAGTTAAAATCCCCTTAGCACACATATCATTAACCACAGACTGAAGCAAATCAGCAGCAAGCGCAAATAACAGAGGAGACATTGGATCCCCCTGTCTCACACCTCTCTTACATTTGAAGTGATACCCTGGCACACCATTAAGTAACACAGATGATGATCCTGAAGATAAGATGATGTGGATCCAGGAAATCCATTTTCCATTAAAACCTTTGTATCTCAAAATTCTCAGGATTGCATCATGCTCAATTGTGTCAAAAGCTTTTGTGAAATCCAATTTCAACAACACAATGGGTCTTTTGGAGGCTTGACATTGATGGATATATTCAAAAGACCATCCCAGGCAGTCCTGAATGGTTCGGGTCCTTATAAACCCATACTGATTCCTATGAATGCAAGACAGAATAACCTTCTGCAAGCAGTTGGCCAAGAGCTTAGTTAAGAATTTCAGACAAGTGTTAGTAAGAGAGATCGGCCTGTAGTCATTCATAGTTTCAGGAGTGATCTTCTTGGGGATCAGAGTTATGAGAGAACTACTAATGCACTCAAGACCCAACTGTCCATCAGCGAATTCCTTAACCAGCATCATGAAATCCTCTTTAATTATATCCCAACGCTTCTTCAAGAAGAGACCAGTAAAGCCATCTAGCCCAGGAGCTTTGTCTGGTGGCATTTGTTTGATGACCAAATTAATCTCCTCCTCAGTGAATGGTTTTGTTAACTCATCCAGTCCATCCACCTTTTTGAGTAGGGCCTCCAGGTCAAAGCCCATATGGATGTCATTAGAACATCCCATTCTCTGTTTGAAATCCTGGAGGAATAAACCTGCCATGGTTGAATGGTCTGAAACCACCTCACCATCATCAGTAATTACACTGGAAACAGTATTAGACCTGTAACATTCTGTTGCCATGGCATGAAAATTTTTGGTATTTTCCTCCCCAATTTTAATATTCCTGATTGTACATCTTTGTTTCCAATAAATAAATTGCAGCCTAAGGATTTCCTCCAGGTGCATTTTGACAATTCTTCTGAAGTTGGATTCAGGGATGGTTAAGGATCTCTACTCTTCCAAAGAATCCAGACAGAGAATCACCTTATTACAGTCAGCTATCAGGCTCTTAACTTTCGAACGATTAGTATGCCAAACCTTAAGAGCATGCCTGAGAGCTTTGAATTTAGCTGAGATGACAGCAGCAGAGGATTTTCTCTGTACTGGCCTGTTCCAAGATTCTGTGACACATTCAAGAAAACCAGGTAAGTTAGCCCAGTAGTTTTCAAAACGAAAAACCTTTGCCTTAGGAATCATGGTTTTAATTGAAACAACACATGGTGTATGATGAGACGCAGTCCTGGCTAATGGCACAACCATTGTATTAGGATAGATAGATGTCCAAGATGCAGTTGTAGAGAACCAGTCAATTTGCTTCAGCAGGGGAATATCTTGCATATTTGACCAGGTATACCTTCTTCCTTTGAGTGGGAGTTCAATTAAACCTAAATGGACAATAACCTCATTAAAGATAAACATGTCATTCACATTGCCACCAGGCTTGTTTCTGTTATCCGTAGATCGCAAAAAGTTGAAATCTCCCAACAATAGCCAGTTGTCATTAACAGGAATCACTAAATCATGCAACCAATTAACAAATTCCTCTCTTGCGGGGTTCTGACATGGTCCATATATAGTGACAAGTGTCCAGATGTCAGAGTTATGTTTTGATTGAAATTCCACAATAATACCATAACTCACTGAGTGGATGAGCTTGCCAGAAAAGATAGCTGAATTCCAGAGAACAATCATACCCCCAGAGGCCCCAACAGATGGAACGTAAGCAAAATGATCGAAGCGTCTTGGGCAAAACTTACGAATGAAACGTTGATCCATAACCTCACACTTTGTTTCTTGTAAACAAACTACCGAACAACCGCTCTCATCAATCTTTTGACGAACGGCACGTTGACGTGCATCAGAGTTCAATCCACGCACATTCCAACATAAAACCTTCCAGTCCCTAAATAAGTTCTGATCCATTACAAATTATTAAAGCAGCAAAAGCAAAAGGCCTCCATATAGTGGCAGGACCAAACCAACGGCAGGAGACAGATAAGGTTCTGACAGAACAGAAAATAAAGCCTAAGATAAATGGTTTTCACATGGGTTGACCATAAACCCACAAAGGACTGGAGTTAAACTATCATTGGAGCTCGAAGAAGGTCAAACGCGTCAGGACCAGCATTAAGCTATTCCAACGTAAGCTTCTCAGGAGCGATGCCTAGTCGTTCACCAACACGCTGAATAACTCTGATCGGAGTAGGTGGTCGAACAGTCACATGAGGCCCATTAGGTTGCTGCACAGGTGGCGGTGATGGAACTTCCTTGGGCTGAACTTTGCGCTTCTTAGTGGGCTTAGCTGAAGGCTTCTTCAGAGGAATGGGCCGGACAAAAGAGCTCTGCTTGAAACCATCCCTAAGAGCAGACAGACGTGCACTCCTTCTCACCTCCGATTCAACAACCACAGCTTTGGACTTTCGAGAACGGTGTGAACCCACATTAGAGACAGCAGAGAAACTAAATGAGTTCATTTCAACGTCAGACAACACTGCCGAGGTGGTAGAACAATCCTCCAAAGCAGAGTCAAAGCAGAGAGCACGAGCAACTGGAGGTTTTGTTGTAGCACCAACAAACTTGCGAATGGGGCTAGGACGGCGAACCAATTTATTTGCCATGATGGAGTAGGAGAATGACACTTCCCAGGTTCTTTTGGAGAGAACAACCGCCTTGATAGGACTGAAGACAGGCATACCCCTTGGCACTTGCAGAACTTCAAAGAATGGCATTATACGAGGAAAGCTCCTCGTCCACTGCATCACTGGTGGGAGCTCCGGCCCAAAGACAGTAAACACTTGGCCAATAATGACCGGAGGCTGAATGACAGGCGGATGATAAATAGCAAGAGCACCCTGCTGGCCATGAGCTAGTCCAATATCAGAACTATGTGATGGGCCAGAGTTCTGCATGACGACTGATTCCTGGGAATCAATGTGTTGATCTTCCTCGTCAACCCATTCCTCCACAATCACATTGTCATTGTTGCCATGATGATGCTGATTGTGTGGTCCATGAGGTACAACAGGAGGGTCATTCCAGCCCAACTCAGGAAACTCAGGCAGAACAAAATTGACATTATCAAACTGTAATTGACCAGGCAAAGGGTGAGGATTTCCATTAAAGGGCATCTGATCCTCATCACCAGGAAGAATATCAGCAAATTCCGCCGAAAGCACGTAAACTGGAGCAGTCCATGACATACGAGTCGGTCCAAAATCAGCATATTCACGATAGACAACATCACGAGGAACTTGTTCAGGACATGGAAAGGAAGCATATACCATTTTCCTAACCATGCGAGGATCTTCCTGGTGCCAGAGATGAAAACGACTAAAAGTCCCAACTGCATCTAAAATATGCTGAGTTGTGCGATAGTCTAGAGGAACTCCCAACAACATGATCCAACCATGACGGAAACCTTGTGTAGCTCTATGATTAATTCCATGGTCATGAGGTATGAAACGAACAAAGTGACCATTGCCAAGGTCGTAAGGTGGATGATCCATAATGGCATGCCTAGATGCAGGACTACGAAACTCAAACAGGCCAACTCCCTCAATCCACTGCTGATCACTAAGAACATCACGATGAAGCTGAGTAATCACAAAATCACTAACCAATTGACGAAAGTGGTGGATCTGTCCCGGTGGCGGAGGCGGCTCAACAATGCCAATGGCAAACTGCTCGTGGCGGCGGTCCGGAGCAACAACAGGCGAGAAGAACGTCCGAGGCAAGCGAGTTGGACCGCCGTCAATGATCTCGAAACCCGGGGGGATGAACTCCAGAGGGTCCAAGGTGAAATTCGCCATAGCTGGAGCAGGCGACGAGGAGGAAGCTGGGTGGAGCGGGGAGGACGGTGGAGACGTGACAGGGCCCTGCGAAGGCGCGTGGGTCGTCTCTAAAACCGAGGAGTCCCTTGGAGGGTGAATAGAATCCTGACTCGTGGCGGGTATGGAAACCAACGCAGGCGATTTACCAGGATTATGTTGCATATTTTTAACCTTCCAAACAAAACCATTATCTCTAGCCCATTGATTGCATGAGAAACGCGAATGACCAAAACGGTTGCAAGCCAGGCAAACCGGGCAGCGGACAGACAGGTGGCCCCGCTGATGACATTTGCTGCATGTAAGAACTCGGGCCACCATGTCATCGATCATATTATCAAACAATGTATCCGCCTCCTGCGTCGATGGGATGGTAGGCTCCTGGGAAGAGATAGCAGGCCCATGAGGCAACAAAGGCCCATCATGGGAAACCGGAGATTCCGGGGTAGACGTGCCCAAATTTGAAATAACAGGATTGATATCCAGCCCATGCAGATCACGCTGTTGCACAGAATCAGCTGCGATATTCGTGCGGCGTATCAACGGCGATCTACACGAACCAAAAACCATAGGTGGCGTAGCCACCGTCCACTGAAGGTTCACCGGCGGCGAGGGTCTAATGACAACCCGTTCACGGGCAGGAAGACCATAACCCCCAAAAGTAACAGCTTCAATGCACTCCTGGGACGCTGGGTATTGATAACCCTTGCAAGCATAATACTATTGAAACGTGGCAAAGGATAACTTCTTCCTAATAGCACAACCCGATCGGATGGAGGATTTGCGAGGTGGATTATGCATAGCAAGCATTCCCAAAGCAGCTCGCCGCTTAGAAGGGCTAACTAAAATCCACTCAGCATCACATTCTAATTTCCAACGATTGAATTCACGCTCCCAATTAGGCCCTCCACGACCCCAAAGATTGAAATAACATTTGAAGTGTGGGCAAGCAAATGAACGAAGATCAAGAACACAAAAGTAAACTTGCTTAGAGGAAACATTAAAAGAGTAAACCTTGTCACGTATGCATGAGACGCCCAATTCAATTGCAGAGCCTCCAATAGCTGCCTCCAAAGCCGCCCCCACAGAATCATCCAAAAGCCGGAAATCATGCCGACTAAAAGACACGACCATTGTGAAATGGCCAGTATCATCCGTAGGATGAATTGGAAATCCAGTAGATCTGAAAACTTTGTCCGCAAACTCCAAACCCTTGGAGAAGTCCAAACCAAGGGTAGATCCAGATGAGAACGCCATGAAAAAATGGTATCACCAAGAAGAGGAGATGACGCCGAGAATGATGATTGGAGAGAATCCTCAATTCAGTGGTGATGGGAGGAGATCGCCGGTGGTGGTGGTGGAGGGTGGTGGGTGGTGGGAGACACCATAGCCCTGTTTTGCTTCGTGTGGAACCACGTGATCTTCTCGACAAATGAGGACCTGACGGTTTCCAACTTTCTGCCTGAACCGGCCAATGTCTCCAACTGGTGAGAAGATATGATTTGTGGAAACTCGAAGAAGGTCAGCAGACAGCACAGCGGTGGACTGCTATATAGTCTATGGAACAACTGGAAGGAAAGGAAAAAACGTATCTTCTCATCCGCCCAACTGACGCACTACGAGGTGGAAATGTTAGCGTTTGAAGATATCAAGCAATGTGCCATGGCGTTTGCCCCGGACGTACCTACTGAGGGTATAGGCTTATGTGGATTCTCGTGTTTTTAGGATTCTAGGGTTTTTGACGCGTACCCTTCAAAAATGTGTGGACCTCTGTACATTGGCTTCTTCTTTTTCCTTCTAAATGAAATAGGCACTGCTCCTGTCGATTCCTCAAAAAACAATTATGGACCAGAAAAGACCCTAGAAGCTTCAGGGGAGGGCCAGAAGACCTGCAGGTGGGCCACAAGCTCACATGGCGCGTCACCGGGGGGTGCGCCACCTGAGCTTGTGGGCCCCACAAGGCTATGTCTGATCTAATTCCAGAGCTATAAATTCCCTAAATTCTAGAAACCCCCAAAGCGAGACCCGAAACAATTTTATCACCGCCGCAAGCCTATGTTCTTCCGCGATCCCATCTGGAGGCCTCCGCCGGTACTCTACCGGAGTGGGAATCAATCACGGAGGCCATCTTCATCAACCTTGTTGCCTCCATGATGATGTGTGAGTAGTTCAGACAGGACCTACAGTGCATAGCAGTAGCTAGATGTCTCTCTCTCTCTCTCTCTCTCTCTCTCTCTCTCTCTCTTTATGATCTTCAATACAGCGAACTCTTCGGTGAACTATTCGATGTAATCTTTGCGGTGTGTTTGTTGGGATCCGATGAATTGTGGGTTTTTGATCAGATTATTCATTGAAAGTAATTGAGTATTTTCTGAGATTTATTATGTGTGATTTTATACCCTTGTATTTCTCTCCGATCTATCCATCTTCTTTGGCCAATTTGATTGATTTATCTTCAGTGGGAGAGGTGCTTGGTAGTACGTTCAATCTTGCGGTGTCCTTACTCCGTGACAGGAGGAGTTACAAGGCATGTATTTGTATTGGTGCTACTAAGGGTAAAATGATGGGGTTCAATCAAATTAATTGATTTTACTTTGTCAACATTATGCCATCATGCTCCAAGCATTACTCTATTTGTTATGAACTTAATACCTCAAGATGCATGCAGGATAGAGGCCGAGGGGTGGAGTAATAGTAGTAGATTTAGTAAGATTAACAGTCTACTTGTCTCGGACGTAATGCCTATATATTGGTCATGCCATGAATGTCATCATAACTATGAGCTATTCTATCAATTGCCCAATAATAATTTGTTCACCCACCATTACTATCACTACTGCAGGATGGTCCTAATGCGACACATGTATACGAGACCAATCGACCAAACTGTGTGCGATGCAATAATAGCAAACTGTATCGTAATAAAACCGTCACCGATGAAACGAACTGTGTGTGTGATGGCGGATCCATCAAGCACGATTCAAAAAAGATTTGAATGTGCGAATTGTGGCATACAGTTGATCCATACGAACTGTTTCCGATGAGTCAAAACAACAGAAACGGTCAGCCAGATCAAGGTGTGTGCGATAGATGGCATACAATTCACTCGGATGAACCGTTTGCGATGAGCAACAACAACAAAAATGGTCAGCCAGATCAAGGTATGTGCGATAGAGGGCATACAGTTCACTCGGATGAACCATTTGCGATGATCCAGAATAACAGAAATTGTCAGCCAGATCAAGGTGTGTGCGATAGACGGCATACAGGCCACTCGGATGAACTGTTTGCAATGAGCCAAAATAAACACAAACGATTTGGCTTAACATGATGTGTGTGATACCCAGCAAACATGTCAGTAATAAGAATTGTGTGGGAAGACTGATAATAACACAGACGATTCCTGTTAATAAGATGTGCGTGTTGTGGGCAAACGCTTGCTGGTATACAATTTTCAGCGATTGATGAAATCATCACCGACGGGTTCTGTAGTTTAGTCCGTGTGTGATGTGATTTGCTCTGTCTACAGAACAACAACATATATACTTATAAGAACATGATTGCATAACCAAATTAAACATCCAATTACATAACTGACTACTGATAGCATTTGCACACACCAAAGTAAACAATTACATGCATAATAAACTAGGAGAAATGATAATCTAATCATCATCTACTTCTTCTTGTGACGCTTGTCGCCACTGCTCTACTTGTGGCTCGATCCCTCGTCGTCTACATGAAGGAGGCACTCCCTCATGTCAAGGATCTGCCTGTACATGTCGTAGCATGTGTACGCGTTCTTGCCCATGAACGTGAGGTGATCATCATCCAGCCTCCGCACCGAAGCCTTGTGCCAGACTGAAGGATTGAGCTTGGAGGCATCCTTCATGTTACTGTAGTAGGGGTCGATGATGGACTTGGCGAGGTCAACCAGGGATGCCTTCTGCTTAATGTTGCCCCAGGCCATGTAGTGGCCACGGATGTCGACAAGCTTAAGCCCAAAGTCGCGAGCACTTTTACATCATCGATGGTGTCCACCGTAGCAAAATTGTAGTCGGGGCTGTTGACAAACCTGGCGAAACGCTCGCATGGCCTTGTGGCCAGGCAGTAGTGGTAGACGAGGACGTGATGGTGCATGCACAACTAGGTGACGGCAACCTTCTGATCAAACCCGGGATGACCGGTAGTGTACTGGAGGTCGAAGCCGACCACTTTGTTCTTGTCATCCTCAGCAAGCAACTGCTCCATGGTGTTGATGGTCTCCTCCACCATGACCGGGTCATTGGTATACACTACCAAAAGGTCCTTGCCCCTCACGTGGGTGTCCACAGGATACACGCTGAACTCCATTGGAGCGCCACTAGATATCCTCTCTCTGTGTGTCATCGTGGGTATGCTTGTTGTGTCATGGGGCGCAATCAAAAGGTTGAAGAGACTAAGGTTATAATGGCCGTGAGAATAAATGGGGAGGCCGAACTGCCTGGAGTATTGGCACGTCCTAATGGCAGTTGTTGCAGCACGTAAGTCCATCATGCGATGTATTAACTGCATCATGGCGATGCGCGCGGCGCAACCGCATGCATATGGCGCCCAAAACGTGACCGTGCACCGGCCCCAACCGCTGAAAGAGCGCACGCGGAGGGACACGAGCAGAGCGCGCGGAGGGACGCCAGAGCAGAGCACGCGCGAAGGATGCGAGCAGAGCGCGCCGTGGCCGCCTCATCGGTGAGCAGAGCGCGCGGAGGGACGCAAGCAGAGCGCGCCACGGCCGCCTCAACCGCGAGCAACCACATCGCATATAGAAGTTAAACACGCAGGGAATAGCCATCCACAAGTCGGCGGATGCGAGCCAGTGGCATCCTGGGGAACAACGACGTTGTGGTTCACATCACACCATTCGACCAAACTGTGCGTGCACCAACTTGTACCTACCAACATAGACGTGTCCCGCAATCCACGCCAATGCTTCCCATCTCTTCCCCCATTGGTTTCCCGCCACCAGCGAGTTGCTAGCTCTTTATGACCCAGCGGCAACGCACCGTAGCGACACTGTGCGCAGATCTAGTCGCCACCCATCTACCATTAATTATTCCAAGCATGCCAGGCAACCAAAGCTTCGATGTCGGCCCCTTCATGGATTACATCTTTGACGAGGAGAACGAGCCGAAGCAGGCCGGGGAGCAAAAGCATCGTCGGCTAGTGCAGGCGCCACGGCCCATCGGCAGCGATATCGCGATGCCGTTCCTTGGGCACACAATGGACGTATTACAGAGGAAGTGGGAAGAGCTGTTTGCCATCCACCACGCAAAAGATCCAGAGCTGCTAGGTGGCCGGATCGATGACCCAACTGTCGTGGTTTTAACACGGCAGATGCCCTTGTGAAAGGACTTAGAGATGAGGCCATCGCACAAGTGTGGAAGCTTAACGGGGTTGAACGGGAACGAGAGCACGTCGGGTTACCCAGGTTTGGCACCTCACGGTGGAGGTAAAAGCCTACGTCCTACTTGAGTATATTGTTGTAGATCTCGATTACCAGGATGCGGATTCGCTAACCTAGCTTTCGAGGGATTGCAACTTAGTCTTTTCGTATAGGTGCCCCCCTTTATATATACAGGTGGAACCCTAGATTACATGAGAGTCCATGTCGTCCTTTGACCCGTCTCCTACTCTTTCCTACTTGCTCTCCAAGGCGGCCTCCGTGCCACTCATCATCCTCCTGAGCTGGCCCAATGCCTAAGCCGGCCTGTCCTCACTAGGCCTCGTTAACGCGGCCCACCAAGAGTACTTCAGCCCCGCAGTGAGCTGACCCGCTGAGCTTGCTCCATGGCCGGGTTATCACCCTGCCGGGTCTATATGCTGGTAAGCATCCCCAACATTAGCCCTCGGTTTGACTTGAATTTATTCACGTTAAACTTTATCCTGAAAAAGCAAAGCATTAGTAAGATACTCTCCAAGCGCTTCCCAAGCTGGTCCTTTAGACGTTGTCCTTGACCGGCTCAAATTGCCGGGTTAAGTAGATCGATGGGTCATTCCTTTAGGTTCAGACTTAGCATTTTGTATTTCCTTTTCTTGATGACATCGCAATCCACTACCACAAATCCAGGATTACATCATGCCGTATCTTTGAGTGGGTTCATATGGTCCTGTCAGGCGCAAAAATGGAGGAGCCCACAGCCGAAAATTACTGCGCCGCCTGGGGCTCCGCACCCGCCGTTCTAATTTTTTACTGTGCCTATAAAGAGGCCAGCTCACCCCCACTATCATTTTTCACCTTTGGCTCGTCTTCTTCCTGGTGTCCGCTCTTTCTCAGACCCGAAGCGCCGCCGCCCTCAAGCTCTCCGACCACCTCGACAGCATCCTTCTCCGCCGCCTAGTCGTCGCCGGAGCTCATCCGAACACTCCGGCCACCTCCGCCGCGGTTAGGTACACCCAAATCCTTCCCCTTCAGATCTGTAGCGCCTCATTTCCATTGCAGTTCATCGACGTTCATCCGTGTTCATCTTTCTCCTCTCATCAGTAGATCGAGAATCGGTTGAATGATCCGCATAGGCACTTTAGTTATTGCGGCAATGCCATTTTTCCCGTATAGATCCCTGCACTGCTTTCAACGGACCCCCATTGACAGTAGGGCTCCCGCCTCTATCCATGTTTTAGGTCTTTAAAATTTCTTTTTCAAAGTATTTCTAGATCCGTAAAAATAGCTGCTCCATTGGATTCTTGTTTGTAGCTAGCTCAACACTTAGCAAATATCCAAACACCACTGAAATGTTGGCGCCGGCTCATAAATTTCACCGACTTCTCACTACTGTCCATAGCTTGCATAAATCTGGGTCATGAGTTTAACTATCATGGTCGTCTTATCATTTTGCCGGGTTATACCTCATGAGCTTAACACGCCGGCTTACCATTATTGCCTTTGCAGTTGGAATCTGAAATCGTCATGGCCCCCAAGACCTACAAGTCCTGCAACTGGGTCAGATCCCATGTCTCCACCCTCATGTTAACCGAGCTCGTGGGGCAAGGCCTTTTGCCGGCTCAAGAGACAATTAACTGGCGGGCGCCTGATGAAGAGAGCACCCCCCAGCCTAAGCAAGACGAAGTGGTGGTCTTCGCAGATCATCTTCATAAGGGTTTTCGTCCGCCCGGGTCAAAATTCTTCCCTGACGTTCTCCACTTTTTCGACCTCTGCCCGCAGGATCTTGATCCAAACTCCATCACCAATCTCTACCAGTTTCAAGTCTTTTGCGAAGTGTACCTCCAAACAGAGCCAACTGTCCTTCTCTTTCGAGAATTCTTCTACATCAACCATTAGACCGATTTCACCGATGGCCCTAGTATAGAACTTGGCGGTATTTCCATTCAAAGGCGAAGAAACACTCCCTTTCCTGAGGCCAAGCTGGCGAGTCACCCCAAGGGTTGGAACAAAACTTGGTTTTACTGCAAAAACACTGCTCCTCAAGACGAAAACCCCCTGCCGGGTTACACACTGGACCGGCTCAATGCCACGGTTGCCTTTCTGGGTTGGCCGTCTACAGAAGAACGTAAGCAAATTTCCCCTATTTACTCGAAGCTAAGGGCCTTGGCTGCTAATGGCCTCACCGGGATCGACCTGACCCGGTGCTGGATAAGCTGGCAAATACAGCCCCTTAGCCACAGGGGCGACTTGATGTGCAACTACACTGGTGAGCCGGCTGACGTTCAACGCTTCAGCCAAGTTAATTTATCTGCGAGTGACATCAACAAAGCCACCAAGAGATTGCTGGGAGAGCCCCAAGATAAATGCAACAAAACAGGGGTAGCTCCCTTCTGCTTGACCAATCCTGTGCCTTCAGTAAGTACTTGCACCCTCTTATCCTGTCCTTGACTTGTTTTTTTCATCTCAATCATAGTCTCTGACTCATCTCAAATGTAGGCAGATGACAAGTTTTGGAAAAGGAAGAAGCGTCGACAACCCGCCCCCGCTCGAGCGGAGCAACAGGATGAGCCGGCCGATGCTGATGAGCCGGCTGCAGAAAATGAGGCTGAGGTAGAACTTGACTCGCTTGGTCGTCTTTTTATTCAACTTGCCGACGCCCCTTCTCCTCAGGATGAAGCTGAAATTAGCCACACCAACGAGCCAGAGGTAAATTTGTTCTCTTCAGACTCTGACTCTCCAATACCCATTCGGAAGAAAACCCGGGATGTAATCCGCAAGGTTCGAAGGAAGCCCCGGGTTGCCGTCCGTAAGGTCCCTTTTTCACACCAGGACGCTCATTTGGATCCCAAGTTTGTTTTGAAGAAAACACATCAAGCCGGGACCTTCAAAAGGAAGACCCGGAGCAGTGAAGGCGAGTTAAGTGGCGGACTTCCATATGAGCTGCCATCCCGCAGAGCTCGGGTAGAGGTGTTCTTAGTCCAACTCCCTCTTTTCCTCTAGCTGGTCGTTTCAAAGAGCCCTTACATTTAAATGACTCAGCATATCAGACATCCCCCTCCTCGGGCGAGTCAAGCGCTACTCAGGCGCTGGCTTTTAACATCAACCCTGGGTAAGCAATCACTCATGTGACATAGCGGTTCCTTATTCTTCACCCTTTAAAATGAATAAATCCTTTGTTTCTTATACAGTGCCAAGGCTATCAAGAAGAAAGCACCTGCCGGCTCATCTGACCCGGTCATTCAACTAGGCCCTCAAGGGGAGAGAGAGACCACCTTGGTCAGCCAGGACGAGCCGGCAGTTCAGAACAGCCCGCCACCTCAAGACACCACCAGCCCGGCTCGTGCTCTGAAAGCGCAGGTTATCTCCCAGAGGGGGGTGAATGGGAGATTATTAGAAATTCGTCAAACTCTGATGAATTTGACGAAGATCAGAGTGAAAAAATAGAGACGCATGGGAAACTAAGTCATCACAGATTCAGAGCACATGCGAACATCGTACATAAGGCTGAAGAACATGCAATCATACAATTATACACGCATGAAGAATATGAACTAAGGAAATAAAAGATAGCATGATCAAATACTTCAGTTTAAATTTGTCAGAGGATAGATCACAAATTCTTCAGCAGCGGAATAAAGTAAGGGAGGGTGAGGAATTTGAAACCAGGTTGGCTCGGTGAAGACAATGGAATTTGGTAGACCAGTTCCAGTTGCTGCATCAACTGTACGTCTGGTTGAGGCGGCTGAGTCGCAACTCAGAGAACACTTAGTCCTCACTGTATTCCTCTTGAGCTAAGGTCACTTAGACCTCGCCCAATCACTCGTGGTAATTTTTCAAGGTAGACTTCCAAAATCTTCACAGACTTGTTCACCAGCATGCCACCATTACTCTTGGGTGCTCAGAACGTGACGCCTAACCGTCTGGAGGAATGACAGTCCTCAAAGGTAACAAGCGTCGGATCACACAGATCAATCTCTTCAGTGATGCTCAAACACTTAGGCTCTGGTTGGGTTTTTCCTCACTTGGGTTTTTCACAAAGTCGCCAGAGGATGGGTTGCTCTCAAATGACAAGTGTCAAGTTCTCTCGGAGCAGCCGACCAACAAGTGGTTGGGGGGCGGCTATTTATAGCCAGGGGGCAACCCGACATAAAATGTCTTAAATGCCCTTGTCTGATTCGACTGTTGTCGGGATAAGGATCCACTCGACAGTTGTCACGTGGCGTAGCAACGGTCTGAAAATTGAACTCTCAATTCGTTAGGGCACTCAATTTCCTCACGATAGGCAGCTCGCACTGGCGAACTCCTAACTCCTCAGCCTGACCAAATTCGTCAGCGACCAGATGAACTTCGTCACTATCGCTAGCAAATGCGTGAGCTGTACTGGAGATTTCCAAAGGCTTCACTCGAAGAGGCTTGTGTATGGGTTTCAGAAGATTTGAGCATCACTTTGGAAATGTGAAATATGTTTCACCTAGACCCCCTTTAATAGTACGGTTTTTCCGATGACTCAAATAAGAAGAAAAGAAACTATGAAAACCAAAGTCTTCAAGCTTCAAAGTCTTCACATCAATTTCTTCAAAGGCCGTACCAATTTCATCATCAAATTCTTCACTTGAAGAAATCTATTTTTAGGGGTCGTCTTCCATGTGTTAAACCAAAACTTCAGGGACTCTGTCTCCTGTGTATACTCACAAACACATTAGTTCGTCAACCTATTTGTCTTCAATACTCCAAAACCACTAAGGGGGCACTTGATGCACTTATAATCTCCCCCTGGTGATTGATGACAAATTGGTTAGGCTTTCAACGGGAGTAAAAATAATTGAAGTGTAAGTACAGAGTTTGAAGAAATTGGTTACAAGATATTGAGGAACTCCCCCTGAAGATGTGCATATAAGGAATTTGCTTTGGATTGCAAATGCACATGGAAGGTTGAAATTGCGGAGATCTCGCCCTATATCTTGGAATCCAATCATGCATGATCATAAGATACTTGATGAATATGAATGCATGATGAGAATTGGTGTCTGACGAAATTGTGCATGCATGAGCAGATATATTAGGATCAGAGCACGCATAATAAATGTAGCAAAAGTGTCAGACGACCAACAGTATTTAAGTTACAACTCATCAAAGAGCAAATCCAACAAAAGTCCAAGAGTTACAACTTAAGCAAAAACAGCCCATATATCGACCCGCTTGAAGACTAACTCACTCTTCTCCCCCTTTGTCATCAAATGACCAAAAGGAGACAAGGGTGAGGACTAACGCCCCGGAAGAAAATCAACGATGAGATGTCGAGGGAGCGCCAACTGTGTTGGGGTCGCGTGATGCAGAAGGACCAGCCGTAGTGTCTTCAACAGCTTCATTTTCATCAGTCGTGCGCGATGAAGACTCTGAACTCGGCATGAGAGGAGGAAGTTTGGTGTTCTTGAACTTCTTCCTTGGCGGTTCTGCCCAGTCAAAGTTCATCTGGAAGTCCAAATCAGCAAGTTCTTCATCAGTCTTGAGGTGTGAAAGGATGGCCCATGATCTGTCAAAAATCTCATGAAGATAATAGCGGTTTTTGCGGACTGCGTTATGCGTCACAGTCATGTTGGATTGTACAGCAGCAAACTGACGCTTAACCCATCTGTGATTCCTGTCCACTTTCTGGTGAAGACTGATGAGCAGCTCACGGTCCGTCATGACACGTGGTGCTTCAGGTGAAGAAATTGGCCTTGAAGCTTTTGCAGCAGTGTCCTGGCTGGCAGTTTCATCAGCATTGGAGCTGGAGATTGGTTGACGAAAATGTCCATCCAAAGGACGTAAGTATTCAACTACGGGAGTCTTGCCCTTGCCAGGAACTGAGGAGATGGTGCTTTGAAGAACTTCTACTTTAGGCAAATAGCTCAAGTGATTCTGACGGTCAGCCTTGTAGTGAATAGCAGATCGGGATCTGATGAATCTCATGGTCCATGGAGCATATGGCTTCAGATCAAAAGGCGACTGTCCCACTGTGACCAAAGTCCTTACAAAGAAATCATGAATGTTGATGGGAGTGCCATGAATAATATGGAACAGCAAGTTCTTCATAATTCCCACAACTACTTCAGTGTTGGAGTTGTGACCCTTAATTGGACTGAGGGTTTTGGACAGAATGCGAAAAACGGTCCTTGGCACATATAGCAAATCCTTCACTAGGAAGGTTGTCCTAGGAGCATCTCCTTCAGCCATTGGCTTCATCAACACTTGCATCAGGTGGTCGGGTAGCTCAGGTTCTTCATATATTCTCTTTGCTTCATCTTGGGTGGATCAACGGGTAGAGCACGAAGAAGTTCTTCAATAGGTGCTTTACAGTGAGTGTCTTCACTCATCCATTCCAGAGCCCATGTAGCAATGTCTTCAGCCTCTCCACAGAAATGCACAGTGGCGTAGAACTGAAGAATGAGTTCTTCATTCCAAACGCACACGTCAGAGCAGAAGCTGAGCAATCGAACATCGTGTAGAACAGCCAGAACTGGCCGAAAACATGGTAAAGACTCCATATCCACGTGAGGAATATGGCGATGCGAAAATACTTTGTTTTTATCGAACAATAATGAAGCATAGAAATTCATCTGCGTCCTTGTCTAGAATCGCAGGCGCCTGATCTTGGCTGAGTCATAAGGGGACTCACCAATGAAGAAATTCTTCTCTTCGAAGAATTTGGCATTGTCAAACTGAGGCCGCCTGAGGGTTCTGCCAATCTTGGGCATCACAGGAACTGGTTGAAGGTTGTGCATCTTCTTGCGGACATCAAACACTAGTCGAGGGGACTAAGTGGAATCAATTGGATTGGTCATAGCAAGAGACTTAGCAATTTCCTCAGCAGTGGCGGTTGGAACAGTATCTGTGTCTACTGAAGGAATTGAGTCATCGCGCTGAGGGGATGTGTTGACGACATCCACCACAGGCTCATCTTGAGCAATTTCATCAGCTGCTGCACCTGGTATTTCTTCAGGTATGGTCTAGAGTGGTGATGATTGTTTTTCCTCAGAGCCCGTATGAATTTTTTCAGTGACGGCGGGTGACTGTGGCACTTGTGTCAGAGGTGTGGTGAGGGGCAAACTTGGATGGAAAGCTTCCCAAAATTCATCGATCATCGGAGGGGTAGTAGCACCATCAATATCCACATCCTCTTCTATTTCTTCACTACTTCCAGTTGAAGCAGTGGCATGTTCTTCAGTCATCGGAACCTGTGAAGGCTTCCGAGACAAGACTTGGTGAAGCGAAGCATCTTCTTCGACTTCGATTTCTTCATCCACTTGGTCTGTGGTGGCAGCAGAGTGGGTTTCAGTGTCATCTGCATCAGCCTGAGGAATTTCGTATTCCACCCCATACGGAACAATTTGAAGATTTTCATTGGCAGAGGTACGGGGCGCTGATGAGATAGGTATGGCATCAATTGGAACATCTGAAAACATTTGAGTCGTCTTCACTTTCTTCACTAGTGCAGTGATGGCAGGAGGGGCTGAAGCTTTTCTCTTCTTTGCTTCCATCTCAGCAGCTTTGGTTTTCTTCACTTCTGATACAGAAGGAAGTATGATATGCTTCACAGGTGAAGACGCGGGTGGTGCTGCTGCTGAGGAACTTGGTGGTACATTTTCTTCAGGGTCGACTGTTGCAGTCGCCCTTGGAATTTCTTCAGGCACAACATTGTCAGTTGCTCTATCTTGTTCTTGCGGAGATAATGGCGCAGTCTCACTGGCCTGAGCTGTGGGTGGTGGAGATGACAAACTTGAAGGTGGCACTGTACCAAACTTGGCTGCTTCACGCTTGTTGTGGTCTTCAACAACCAGGTTGGTTGCAGCGATGAATCTGTCACGCACACCACAGCAGTGACTTGACTAGCGTTTAAATTCTTCAGACAACTTTTGGATCTCAGACTGTAAAGACACAAGCTGCTGAGGGGAAATTGAAAGCATGTTCTTCCGCAGCTCCTTCTCTTTCCGCAGCTGCTGTTTCCTCACCAGTTTTGCTTGAGTAATTTTATGCTTCTCATTCAGAATGAAAGCTGATAACACATGACTCAGACCAGGAGGTAGATTCAATTCATCAAGAGGCGTGTCTGGCTTGGTGCACCAGATGTCGATGAAGTCTAGAAGCTTCTTGGGGTCCAGTAGCATAGGGACTGAAGAATTCTTAGCTACTTCTGCTTGCTCTTGCTTTCGTCTGAGGAACTCAGCAAGCTCATCTTCATCTGCCAGCCCTTGTTCGTCAGCCTGAGGCACGATGGCCTTGCTCTTGGGACTTGGCCTAGTTCCACGGCCAGCTGTTGCCTTTTTCTTCAGCGTGGGCAGTGAAGACAATGGTTGCCCACACGCTGAGGCACTTGATGCAGCGATTGTGGCTGTTGGAAAGCCCTCGGTGCGCTGGCAAGATGCGAGCACGGCCGGTGTTGAAGCTTTTGCTGCTGCCTGTGATGAACTTGAAGCAGGAGGAGGCGCTGAAGATTTTGAAGCTTTGGGTGCTGAAGCCTTTGGCACTAATGGCTTTGGCTTGCTGGCAGGCTTCTTCTGCATGGCTTTCTTTGGAGCACTTGCACTGCCACTTGCGCCCTCTTTAGCTGAGGCATTTGCGGCCTTGTTGAATTCATCAACGGCCTTTTTGGCCTATTTCTGCAACTTAGACTATTGCTTTTCCCATCAGCCATTTTCTTCAACTCAGGTTTTTTAACTTCTGAGGACTCAAAAGAAGTTTGAAGGTTTTCCTCAAGCAATGCTGCAAATGAATTAATTTGATGAGAACCTTGTGATTCGTCGGCAGACATTGTACCTGTGAATAGAATATAGTTGCGAGTAAATAGGGAAGAGTCACATGCGTTCTCAGAGATTTTTCAAGATAAACCAGGTGAAGAAATTGACCCTTATCGTCTTGCCGCATTTCACTTAGTGTTCTTGACAAAGGTTCCAGAGTTGTACAGATTGAAGCAATTGCACAATTGACGAATCTAGTTGTTAAGTGAAACTTAGATGAAAATACTCTAAGACTGGCCAGAAGGAAGTGCTGAAGAACTGGAAGAGTGGTAAAAACAACACTTGAAGATTTTGTGGCAGTAAAAAGATCAAACTTGGGCGGTAAAAATAAATTTTAATTACCCCAAGGATGAACTCGACGAACTGGACGACGAGGCGAAGGAAATCGTCAGTTCAGATCTTCCGTGCCCTAACTTGGCGACGAAAGACGGCTACGGCGGCGGCGGAGGTGAAGAAATCCGCGGCCGGCGAGAGAACGACGGCGAAGAAGTTGAGGCAGTGAAGCTCTTCCTCTCCAGCGACGATGAAATCCAGCGGCGGCGCTAGGGTTTGAGAGCGACAGGGGCGCGAGAGTGAATGGAGTTGAGGTTGACGGGGTCAAGCCTTTATATAGGCGCGGTAAAAACTGAGTAGCCCGAAGATTTTGGACGGATAAGCCCCTGGAGATTCGCAACGCATCACACATACATTTTCATCTCAATCCTCGCGTGCGAAGCGCGGGATGAAGTTACTGTGGCAACTGCCAAAAAATGATTAGAAATTTTTCAAAATGTGTTCGCAATTTCTTCAGCTGACAAGGACACAGTGAAGACTTTGAACAGTGTCAAGTAGAACGCATATGAAGAATTTGTGAACAGAGTGGGTTGAGCTTAGCACAGAGGGGAGCGGGTCCGATCACATCCACATAGACGACGAAAAACACCGAATGAAGAAATAGCTATACGTGGATGCTGTTGAGGACATGAAAAGCTCAAATCAAGATAAGCAGTGAAGAATAACCTCAAATGACGAAATTGAAAAGATTGACAAAATTGCAAATGACGAACATCTCAAATTTGAAGAACGTCAAAAAGAGGAGGTGGCGTTACCCACCGTATAAGAACTATAATGATTTCAGACACCGCGTACAATTGTCGTAGGGTTCTGAGAATCAAGTTCTTCATTAATTTCTTCACACTTAGAGGGTTAGTCTTCATTGATTGAAGAAAAACGTTACTTCGTGTGTTGTGCATCAAAGTCATCAATAATGCATAAGCGTTAGGATGTGTGTCCTTTTCAAAGGACATTCGAAGATTCTAAGATGTTTAGCTCACACCGCAACATGCAAAACCTTCTCTCATCCAAGGGCTTAGTGAAGATATCTGCAAGCTGGTCTTCAGTCTTCATGTGGTCGATGACGATGTCTCCCTTCGGCACATGATCACGAAGAAAATGGTGACGAATCTCAATATGCTTCGTCCTTGAGTGTTGTACAGGGTTGTGGGCGATCTTGATGGCACTCTCATTGTCGCAGAAGAGTGGTTATTCCTTCACGTTGACGCCATAGTCCTTGAGGGTTTGCTTCATCCATAGTAACTAAGAGCAGCAGGCGCCAGCAGCAATGTACTCAGCCTCGGCAGTAGAAAGTGAAACACAGTTCTGCTTCTTCGAGGACCAACATACAAGAGATCGTCCAAGGAAATGGCATGTGCCTGATGTTGACTTGCGATCCACTCGATCACCAGCATAATCAGAATCGGAATATCCAGCAAGATCAAGTGATGAGCCCTTGGGATACCATAATCCAAGCGTTGGGGTGTGAGCCAAATATCGAAGAATTTGTTTCACAGCCTGGTGGTGTGATTCCTTCGGTGACGCTTGAAAGCGGGCACACATGCAAACGCTAAGCATAATATCTGGCCTAGATGCACATAGGTAAAGCAACGAAGCAATGATGGAGCGATATACCTTCTGATCGAAATCTTTACCATTTTCGTCAGTGTTGAGTTGGCCATTTGTTCGCATTGGTATCTTGAGGCCTTTGCAATCTTGCATTCCGAATTTCTTCAGACAGTCTCTGAGGTATTTCTCCTGAGATATGAAGATGCCATTGGGTTGTTGATGAATTTGAAGCCCGAGGAAGAATTTCAACTCCCTCATCATAGACATCTGATATTCTTCTTGCATCATATGAGCAAATTCGTCACGGTATTTCTTGTTAGTGCAACCAAAGATAATATCATCAACATATATTTGGCATATGAACAGTTCACCATCATAAGATTTAGTGAAAAGAGTAGGGTCAAGTGAACCAGGCTTGAACCCCTTTTTCTTCAGGAATTCCTTCAGTGTGTCATACCAAGCCCTCGGGGCCTGCTTGAGGCCATAGAGAGCCTTGTTGAGTCTGAAGACTTTTTCAGGATGCTTTGGGTCCTCAAAACCTGGTGGTTGAGCAACATATACTTCTTCCTCAAGCTTACCATTAAGGAATGCACTTTTCACATCCATTTGATATAAGAGGATATCATGATGGTTAGCATATGCAAGCAATATACGAATGGCTTCAAGCCTGGCAACAGGTGCAAATGTTTCATCGAAATCAATACCCTCAACCTGTGTGTAGCCTTGAGCTACAAGACGAGCCTTATTCCTCACCACTTGGCCATTTTCATCTTGCTTGTTGCGGTATATCCACTTAGTGTCGATGATATTGTGCTTGAGTGGATCAGGACGCTTGACAAGCTCCCACACATTGTTGAGCTCGAATTGACGCAATTCATCTTGCATCGCTTGAATCCATTCAGGTTCCAGAAAGGCTTCATCAACTTTGGGGGGCTCTAAAATAGAGACAAAGGCGTAATGCCCACAAAAGTTAGCCAAATGTGAAGCTCTTGAGTGAGTGAGGGGGCCAGGTGCATTGATGTGGTCGAGGTTCTTCTCAATCTTCACTTCATTCGCCACTCGTGGATGTGCTGGACGAGGGCCTTGTTGTTGTGGTTCCTGTGCAGAGTCCTCAGCATCATTTTTGTCAGGATGTTCATTTTCTTCATGACGAGGAACAACCACTTCTTCATCAGCAGCTATTTCTTCACTGGGCACAATTTCACCTGTGCCCTTCAGCTTGATAGATTCCTCAGGTGGCATTTCATCTAGCATAGGAGGCAGGTGCTCTCTTTGCGAGCCGTTAGTTTCATCGAACCGCACATCTACAGTTTCAACAACCTTGTGGTGGAAGGAGTTGAAGACTCTGTAGGTGTGCGAGTCCTTTCCGTAACCAAGCATAAAACCTTCATGTGCTTTCGGTGCAAATTTAGAACTGTGATGAGGGTCTCTAATCCAACATTTAGCACCGAAGACTTTGAAATAACTCACATTGGGTTTCTTGTCAGTGAGGAGCTCATATGAAGTCTTCTTGAGGAATTTGTGAAGATATACCCGGTTCATGATGTGGCATGCAGTGTCAATTTCCTCAGGCCAGAAGTGACGAGGAGCCTTGTATTCATCAAGCATAGTACGTGCCATCTCAATGAGGGTTCTGTTCTTGCGCTCCCCGACTCCATTCCGTTGCGGAGTGTAGGGAGCAGAGAGCTCATGAGTGATACCAAGTTCATCAAGATAGTCGTCGAGGCATGTGTTCTTGAACTCAGTGCCGTTGTCACTCCTGATGTGCTTGATCTTCAGACCATAATTCATCATGGCCCGATTGGAGAATCGTCTGAAGACATTCTGAACTTCAGTCTTGTAGGTAATGATGTGCACCCAGGTGTAGCGAGAGTAGTCATCAACAATGACGAATCCGTAGAGAGATGCTGCATTGGTTAGTGTGGCATAATGTGTAGGACCAAACAAATCCATATGAAGCAATTCAAAAGGGCGAGTAGTGGTCATGATTGTCTTCGCCTGGTGCTTGGCTCTGGTCATCTTTCCAGACTCACAAGCACCACAGAGGTGATCCTTGACGAATTTGACACCCTCGACGCCAATTATATGCTTCTTCTTGACGAGAGTGCTCAAATTCCTCATTCCAGCGTGTCCAAGACGTCGATGCCATAGCCAGCATTCCGAAGCTTTTGCCATTAGACATGTTGCAGGCTGAGGACCTGTAGAGAAATCTACAATGTACAAGTCACCTCTCCTAAAGCCTTCGAAGACTTTGGATTTGTCAGATTCCAATAGCATAATGCATCTATATTTGCCAAAGATGACAATCATATCAAGATCACAAAGCATTGAGACAGACATGAGGCTGAATCCAAGGGACTCGACAAGCATCACCTTTTTCATGTGTCGATCCTTTGAAATGGCAACCTTACCTAGACCCAATACCTTGCTCTTTCCTTTGTCAGCGTATGTGATATGCTTCAGATGTGACGGAGTAAGGGGAGTATCAGTGAGGAGATTCCTATCTCCAGTCATATGATTTGTGCAGCCACTGTCCAAGACCCATTCAGTGGCTGAAGGTGTTTCATCCTGTAGGAGCATTAGTCTGACTTACAAATTCATATGCTTCAAAGTGAAGAATATGATGATGATCAATTTCATCAGACAATTTCATCAATGAGTAATATCCAGCAGCACAAGGGATGTGTGAAATTAAAC
The DNA here is from genome assembly GCA_039707655.1 of Elymus sibiricus. NCBI lineage: Eukaryota > Viridiplantae > Streptophyta > Magnoliopsida > Poales > Poaceae > Elymus > Elymus sibiricus. Next base: position 205,262,653 of record CM077666.1, on the reverse strand, counting down.
ATTCATTCCAACATGATTAGCCTGCATCCCAACAGGCGTTTTGTCAAGTCTTCAGCAAATTCATCAGACATTTAGTTGCCTGAAGACCTGACCCTGCAGAAGAGATTAGTTCTTCTTCTTAACCACCCACATCTGAATGGGTGGCTGAGAAGCAATGTGACGAAGTGCATTGATGGAGAACTTAGGCATTGAAGAATATGCATTTCTCTTCACAGGAGGGTTATAGTAATTGAATGAGTAGGCAGAGAAATTCTTCGATGATTTGTGAACATAGTGGTTCAAAGAATAATGCTCATATTCATCAAATCGCTGTTTGTTTCCCTGCGAAACAGAGACATTAGTGCAACCATAAGTGGGTCTGCGTCCATTTGACGACTTTGATCCCTGTGAAGAATTTGCCCTGGGAAGTTTCTTCTTCATCGGTGGTGTCATGATGACATTCACCTGAAGATTTTCCAGAAGGCTTTTAGGAACCCAGATTTTCTTCACAGGTGGACCGTTCCTGCAGTTAGTACCAATGAATCTGGCAAAGACTTCACCATTCTGATTTTTGAACAGTTTATAGTTGGAGTCAAATGACTCATCTGAAGAATATGAAGAATCACAAGTATAGCCAGATAAAGAGGATGGGTCTACTGGAGGTCCCTTTGCAACAACCCATGTGGTTTTGGGATACTGCTCAGGCTTCCAATACGAACCATCAGCGTTGAGCTTTCTCTCAAAGGCAAGACCCTCTTTCCTAGGGTTCCAGTGAAGTATTTGCTTTTTGAGCACGTCACATAGGGTTTGATGCCCTTTGAGGCTTTTGTACATGCCAATGACATATAATTCCTTCAGCCCTGCATTTTCATCAGTATCACCGGTGGCTTCCTCAGATGAGGGGTTAGTGGCCACCGTAGCAGTTGAAGCAATTGCAAGCACAGAAGCATTTGAACATTTAGCTGAAGAATTAGCATTATCACGTTCAAGGCATTTTAAGCATGGTGCAACAAATTCTTCCTGAGTGGTACTGATCTGTTGAGCGAGGAGTGAATCATTTTCTTTTGAAGATCATCATGAGACACTCTCAGCTTCTCGAGATCTTGCTTCCTTTGAAGAAATTCATAGGACAGCTTCTCATGTTCAGCTGAGAGGGACACATGACGACTTTCAAGTTCATCATATTGAGACTTAAGCCTTCTGAGATCCTCAGATAGGGCTTGACTATGATCCATTTCCTCGTCCAACAGGTCATCGCTTTGTCTAGCAGTTTTTGAATCTTTTCCATGGCATGTTGTTGTTCAGTTGCAATTTTAGCAAGTTTCTTATAGCTTGGTTTAGATTCACACTCAGAGTCATCATCACTAGAGGTTTCAAAGTAAGCTTCTCGTGAGGTTACCTTTGCACCTCGAGCCATGAAGCAATAGGTGGGAGCGTAGTCATCAGCACAGTCATTATTGTTGGTGGAGATACCATTATCCTCAGTGTTGAAGATGGACTTGCTGACGTACTCAGTAGCAAGTGCAAGGCTTGCCGCACCAGTGTCTGACTCCTCCTCAGATTCCTCAACTTGCTGATCATCAGATTCTTCTTCAGAATCCATTTCCTTCCCAAGGAATGCACGAGCTTTGCTAGAACTAGATTTCTTGTGAGATGAGGACTTTGATGAAGACTTTGAGGACTTTGAGGACTTCTTTTTCTTCCGATCAAACTCATCATCATCCCTGCTCTTCTTCTTCTTCTTCTGCCAAAGAGGGCAGTCGGCGATGTAGTGGCCTGGCCTCTTGCATTTGTGACAGGTTCTTTTGTTGTAGTCTCGAGCAAACGCTTCTCCAGTGTTCTTCGAGTCATACTTTGAAGATTTTCCGAATCTGTTCTTCTTGGAAAACTTCTGGAACTTCTTCACCAACATAGCCAGCTCTCTGCCAATTTCCTCAGCACCGTCAGAACTGCTCTCATATTCCTCTTCTTCTTCTTCAGATGAAAAAATTGCCTTGGCTTTTGCTTTAGCCTTCAGAGCGTGGGGGCGACCATAGCTGGGTCCATACATGTCTCTCTTCTCTGCTTGCTGAAATTCATGTGTGTTGAGCCTCTCAAGAATGTTAGCAGGATCCAGCGACTTGTAATCTGGGCACTCTTGAATCATCAGTGCCAAAGTGTCGAAGGAACTGTCCAGAGACCTCAGCAATTTCTTCACCACCTCATGATCGGTGATGTCAGCAGCACCAAGAGCTTGTAGCTCATTGGAGATATCAGTCAGGCGGTCGAAGGTTTGTTGCACATTTTCGTTGTCAAGTCTTTTGAAGCGATTGAAGAGATTGTGCAGAACATCAACTCGGGAGTCACGTTGAGTGGAAACACCCTCATTCACTTTTGAAAGCCGGTCCCAAATAAGCTTCGAGGTTTCCAGTGCACTCACTCTGCCATACTGTCCTTTGTTGAGATGACCACAAATGATGTTCTTCGCTTGAGAGTCCAGTTACTTGAATCTCTTCACATCAGCAGCATTGACACTCGGTGAGATGGTGGGGATGCCGGTCTCGACGATGAACCAGAGATCATTGTCAATAGCCTCAAGATGCATTCGCATCTTGTTCTTCCTGTAGGGATAGTTTGTGCCATCGAAGATGGGGCACGCAGCGGAGACCTTGATCATACCTGCGGTCGACATAACTAAAACTCTAGGTGGTTAAACCAAAATCACACAGAACAAGGGAGTACCTTGCTCTGATACCAATTGAAAGCGCAGGTTTTCTCCTAGAGGGGGGGTGAATGGGAGATTATTAGAAATTCGTCAAACTCTGATGAATTTGACGAAGATCAGAGTGAAAAAATAGAGACGCATGGGAAACTAAGTCATCACTGATTCAGAGTACATGCGAACAGCATACATAAGGGTGAAGAACATGCAATCATACAATTATACACGCATGAAGAATACGAACTGAGGAAATAAAAGATAGCATGATCAAATACTTCAGTTCAAATTCGTCAGAGGATAGATCACAAATTCTTTAGCAGCGGAATAAAGTAAGGGAGGGTGAGGAATTTGAAACTAGGTTGGCTCGGTGAAGACAATGGAATTTGGTAGACCAGTTCCAGTTGCTGCATCAACTGTACGTCTGGTTGAGGCGGCTGAGTCGCAACTCAGAGAACACTTAGTCCTCACCGTATTCCTCTTGAGCTAAGGTCACTTAGACCTCGCCCAATCACTCGTGGTATGTCTTCAAGGTAGACTTCCAAAACCTTCACAGACTTGTTCACCGGCACGCCACAATTACTCTTGGGTGCTCAGAACATGACGCATAATCGTCTGGAGGAATGACAGTCCTCAAAGGTAACAAGCTTCGGATCACACAGATCAATCTCTTCAGTGATACTAAATCACTTAGGCTCTGGTTGGGTTTGTCCTCACTTGGGTTTTTCACAAAGTCGTCAGAGGATGGGTTGCTCTCAAATGACAAGTGTCAAGTTCTCTCGGAGCAGCCGACCAACAAGTGGTTGGGGGGGGGCTATTTATAGCCAGGGGGCACCCCAACATAAAATGTCATAAATGCCCTTGTCTGATTCGACCGTTGTCAGGATAAGGATCCACTCGACAGCTGGCACGCGGCGCAGCAACGGTCTGAAAATTGAACTCTCAATTCGTCGGGCACTCAATTTCCTCACGATAGGTAGCTCGCACTGGCGAACTCCTAACTCCTCAGCCTGACCAGATTTGTCAGCGAGCAGATGAACTTCGTCACTGTCTCTAGCAAATGCGTCAGCTGTACTAGAGATTTCCAAAGGCTTCACTCAAAGCGGCTTGTGTATGGGTTTGAGAAGATTTGAGCATCACTTTGGAAATGTGAAATATGTTTCACCTAGACCCCCTTTAACAGTACGGTTTTTCCTATGACTCAAATAAGAAGAAAAGAAACTACGAAAACCAAAGTCTTCAAGCTTCAAAGTCTTCACATCAATTTCTTCAAAGGCCGTACCAATTTCATCATCAAATTCTTCACTTGAAGAAATCTATTTTTAGGGGTCGTCTTCCATGTGTTAAACCAAAACTTCAGGGACTTTGTCTCCTGTGTATACTCACAAACACATTAGTTCCTCAACCTATTTGTCTTCAATACTCCAAAACCACTAAGGGGGCACTTGATGCACTTACATGCTCCCTCGCCTGTTATCCAAGAACGAGAAAATCCAACTGAGGAGCAGCCCGAAGAGCCGCCCGTGGCACCAGCTCAGGATGACGTGGTGGTGACCGGAGAACAGCAAGCGACTCCGGAGGCTTCTACCGCTCTTACCAAAATCCCCGCCAAGCCTGAGCCAGCCTCGAAGGACAAGGGAAAGACGGCTCTTAACTTTTCTTTGTTCGAGGACCAAGATGCCAGTACCCTGCACCAGGCTGTGCGGACCCGGCTGTCTGAAAGCCGGAACACAAAGATCGCCATGATAACTTCATTAAAGCGGAAGTATGAGGTAATTTGCACCCTTCGTTCTGTACCATATATATATGTAGCCCCCAAGGGCCGGGTCATTATGGAATGATGACCCGGGACTTCAAAATTGAACTCGTAAGTAGAACTTCAACCGGCGACCCCAAAGGCCGGCTCGCCATTAATGACTAGCGGGTCTTCATAACTTTAGCAAGATAGATCAATTTATGCATTAGCCCCCAAGTGCCATTTAGAGTGCCCGCAGCTGCATGGAACTTGCCTTGCTGTTTGTTTTAAGCTTGAAAGCATGTAGCCCCCATGTGCCGGGTTGTCCTTTAGGGCGGCCCGGGTCATACATATATGATGTATAACAGACTGTCTTGCAGGATATGCTGGATCAAGTGGAGGCGCAGGCTTCCTTCTTCCGAAAGGAAGCACAGAAGGAGAAAAAGCTGCGTAAAGTAGCTGAAGAATCCGCTGCTGAGGCCAACAAGTCGTTGGTCATCGTGCGGAACACTTTGCAAGAGACAGAGGGCAAGAGCCGCCCAAGCCGCGTGAGCTGAAGAGGCCGAAGCCAAACTTGAGCCGGTGACTCAAGAACCGGCGACTCTGAAAGGCCAAATCACCGCCATGTGCCGGGCCATCTTCGGTAAGCAAAACAGACCATGCGCCAATAGTTCCGACTTAAATATGCTAAGCCGGCTGGACTGATCATTTGTACGTACTTTTGCAGGTCGGAAGAATCACACTCTTGTGCAGCAACTAGTGGTGAAATTGAAGGCGGTGTACACCCTTGTAGAACAACTGTACATAGGCGGCTGTCGTTGCATAATGGCCGCCAAGAACACCAAGGCGCCATCACAGTTGATTGCAGACACGTTGAAAGAGCTGCCAGTCATGCCCAGGTGGTTTGAGGACTGCAAGAAGGTGTGTTGCCGCACTGGGGCTGTAACAGCACTTGCGCGAGCCAAGGCATACGTGCCCAAGCTCGACCCGGCTCAGATTATGGGTGGGTACCCAGAGTTCAACGTGGACGACTCGCCATTCACCAAGAAGGACTTCCAACGCTGCATCAAAGAAACCCGGGTTGCCGCCACCGCGATCGCAGAAGAGGCCGATCTGACCAAGTACCAGGAACCCTACTCAAAGGAGAATGAGCGGATAGAGCCACCTAACCATGAGCCGGTGGCCCTAACCCGTATGCGTATGCCATCCTTTGCTCCTAAAGTCGACCCCTCCTCCCTGATATCCGCTGATGCCCTATTTGAAGCGCTGCGCTCAATTCAGTGGTCGACCGGCGAGTCAAGTCAAGAGGCGGAGGATGACGACGGCCGCAAAGAGCCAGCTCATGGTGCTTCATCGGGCGCTAGCGCCAGCCCTGATCTGGCGACATAAACGCCGGCTTATCCTTTTGTAGGCCGAACTTTGTAAAAATCTATGTCGTGGCCGCAGCTGATGGGCGGCTTGTAATAGGGTAGTATGAAACACTTGATGCTGATGCCAGTGCCATCGTATACTGAGCTTGTTTATTGCCTGTACAATTGTATGTAATGGTTATTGATGAAATCACATAAACGAGTAATCTTTGTTACTGTTTGTAATGAATCAAGAATACCAAAGTGAAGTAAAGTAAATGCTATGCATGGATGTATGCATGTATGCAGAGATGAGTGCAAAAGAATATAATCGTAAGCCGGAATATGCTGGAAACGGCTGGCTCATAAAGCGCAAGCCGACTGCTAAACACCACTTGAAACGGCCGGCTCATAAAGCGCAAGCCGGAATGTGCTTTCATGAAGCAAGCACTTTGGCCTGTTGGTTTGTCCTCACTCTCTGAAAGCCGGCTCTCACACAACCAATCGAACGTTTTAACTCTGATGAGTTCAGGGTCACCTATGTGATTGACTCATCAGACGTATGCCGGGTCGTTTTTGAGGGAGTAGCATCTTGCTAACAGGCAGGTTTAACCAACTTTGTGGCATCTCGCCGGGTTAAAGGGTTTTGTAAGCTAAACTCAATTGACTTGGAAGCCCCCAAATAACCAAGATCAACAAATAAAGATCCAGCACACAAATTTTGAGGCAAAATAACACCTTTACACAGTGTTGCTGGTCGTTATTTTATTTGATCGAAAACAAGTATATACATGATAAAAGGTATGTACAAAGATATGACCTAGTCAATGACTTAGGTGTAGTATGTCCGGAGCTGGGCAATGTTCCAAGGCCGGCTTGTTTCCTCCTCAGAGGTACGTGACTTATCTGCCTCACGTATATCAATCAGGTAATAGGACCCGTTGTTGAGATTCTTGCTGACCACAAAGGGCCCTTCCCAAGGTGGTGAAAGCTTATGCATGCCTGTCTGGTCTTGTATCAGACGGAGCACCAAGTCACCTTCCTGAAAAGTGTGGCTTCGAACTCTACGGCTGTGATAACGACGTAGGTCTTGTTGATAAATTGTGGATCTAGACGCAGCAAGTTCGCGTTCCTCTTCCAGAGCATCAAGAGCGTCTTGGCGAGCCTGTTCATTGTCTGATTCCACATAAGCCGCCACTCAAGGGGAGTCATGACGAATATCGATTGGAAGTACAACTTCTGCACCATAAACTAGGAAAAACGACATATAGCCTGTTGATCTGTTGGGAGTAGTCCGTATGCTCCAAAGCACCGAAGGCAATTCTTCTTCCCAGCAACCCGGCGTGCGCTGCAAAGGCACCATGAGCCGGGGTTTGATACGATGCAGCAATTCCTGATTGGCCCGTTCTGCCTGTCCGTTGGACCGAGGATGCACAACTGATGCTAGATCAAGCCGGATGTGCTCCTGTTGACAGAACTGTTCCATGACTCCCTTGGAAAGATTGGTTCCATTGTCTATAATGATACTGTGTGGGTAGCCAAATCGGAATATCAGCTTTTTCAGAAACTTGATAGCTGTAGCCGCGTCGCAGTTGCTGACCGGCTCTGCTTCCAGCCACTTTGTAAATTTATCCACTTCGACCAATAGGTGAGAATGCTTGTTCTTCGAACGTTTGAAGGGTCCCACCATGTCAAGCCCCCAGACCACAAAAGGCCAAGTTATCAAGATCATCCTCAACTCTTGAGCTGGCACGTGAGCCTGGCAAGCATATTTCTGGCAACCATCACACTTGCGTACAATGTCCTCTGCATCAGCATGAGTTGTGAGCCAGTAAAAAACGTGCCGGAAAGCTTTCGCGACCAATGACCTTGAGCCGGCATGGTGCCCACAATCGCCAGAGTGACTCTAATTGAGAATTGTGCGGCCTTCCTCAGGTGAAACACAACGCTAAAAAACACCAGTGACACTTTGTCTGTGCAACTCGCCATTGACAATAGTCATAGACTTAGATCGTCTGATGATCTGCCGAGCAAGGATTTCCTCCGTTGGCAGTTCTCCCCGGCTTAGATAAGCCAAGTAGGGGACTGTCCAATCAGGGATAGCGTGGACAACAGCCACTAGAGCCGCCTCTGGGTCAAGAATAGCCAAGTCCTCTTCTGTTGGTAACTTGATAGACGGGTTGTGCAAAACATCCAGGAACACATTGGGTGGTACTGGCTTGCGCTGAGAACCCAAGCGAGAGAGTTCGTCTGCCGCCTCGTTTTGCCGTCGATCAATATGGTGAACTTGATAACTTTAAAGTGTCCTGCAATAATTGTGACCGCGTGCCGATAAGCCGCCATAAGGGGATCCTTGGAATCCCATGTACCAGAAACCTACTGGGCCACCAAGTCTGAGTCGCCCAAACATCTGACCCGACTCAGGTTCATATCCTCGGCCATCTGAAGCCCATGAAGCAAGGCCTCATATTCTGCTGCATTATTAGTACAAGGAAACATGAGTCTCAAAACATAACAGAACTTATCTCCTCGGGGGGGGGGGGGGGGGGAGTAATCACAACTCCAGCCCCCGAGCCTTCGAGCTGCCGTGAGCCGTCAAAGTGTATGGACCAGTATGTTGTGTCGGGCTTCTCTTCGGGAGCCTGCAACTCTGTCCAATCATTAATGAAATCCACCAACGCTTGAGATTTGATTGCTGTGCGGGGCATGTATTTGAGATGATGTGGACCGAGCTCGATTGCCCACTTAGTAATCCGACCTGTCGCCTCCCGGTTCTGGATTATATCCCCAAGAGATGCTGAGCTGACCACAGTGATTGGATGTTCGTGGAAGTAATGCTTCAGTTTGCGGCTAGCCATAAACACTCCGTAGACCAGTTTCTGCCAATGTGGATATCGTTGCTTGGACTCGGTTAACACCTCACTAATATAATACACAGGGCGCTGGACTGGATATTCTTTGCCATCCTCTTTGCGCTCGACAACGACTGCCACACTTATAGCCTTGTTATTGGCAGCAATATACAGCAACATTGGCTCCTTCTAGCAAGGGGCAGCAAGGACTGGCGGCTCAGACAACTGCTTCTTGAGGGCCTCAAAGGCCTGATCTGCAGCATCACTCCAGACAAAGTTATCTGACTTCTTAAGCAATTGGTACAACGGAATTACCTTTTCTCCAAGCCGGCTTATGAACCGACTCAGTGCCGCAACCCGCCCAGCGAGCTTCTGCATGTCATTCAGTTTGGCCGGCTTAGCCAGGGTAGTGATTGCTTTGATCTTTTCCGGGTTAGCTTCAATGCCATGCTCGGAAACAAGAAACCCCAGAAGTTTTCCTGCAGGGACACCAAAAACACACTTCTCCGGGTTAAGCTTCATCTGGTAGACACGTAGATTGTCAAATGTTTCCTTGAGATCCTCCAACATGGTTTCTTTCTTCTGGGACTTAACCACAATGTCATCAACAGAAGCATGAATGTTCCGCCTGATCTGTTTATGAAAGCAGCTTTGGACGCAACGCTGGTAAGTCGCCTGCGCACACTTTAGACCAAACGGCATGGTTGTATAACAAAAGGCCCCAAAGGGTGTGATGAAAGCCGTCTTTTCCTGGTCTTCCAACTTTATTTTGATCTAATGATAGCCAGAATAAGCATCCAGGAAGCATAAACTCTCACAACCAGCCGTAGCATCGATGATCTGGTAAATACGGGGCAAGGCAAAGGGGTCACTAGTGCAAGCCTTATTCAAGTCTGTGTAATCAACACACATCTGCCAAGTCCCGTTTTTCTTCAGAACAAGCACTGGGTTAGCTAGCCATTCAGGATGGAAGACTTCGACGATGAACCCGGCAGCTAGGAGCTGGGCCACTTCTTCACCAATAGCTTTCCGCCTTTCCTCATTAAAGCGATGGAGATACTGGTGAACTGGCTTGAACTTGGGATCCACACTAAGGGAGTGCTCAGCGAGTTCTCTCGGTACACCTGGCATGTCAGAAGGCTTCCATGCAAAGATGTCCCGGTTCTCACGGATGAACACGATGAGCGCGCTTTCCTATTGGGGATTCATATTTGCTCCGATGGTGAATTACTCAGAAGAATTGCCCGGGGTGAAATCAACTTGTTTCATGTCTCTGGCCGACTTAAACTTGAGCAGAGGGTCTGACTCCATTGTGGGCTTCTTCAGGGATGTCCTGTCAGACGGGTTAGCATTGTCCTTATAATACCGCAATTCCTCCGCAGCGCAAGCCGTCTCGGCGTATGCTGCATCTCCTTCCTCGCACTCGAGTACAATCTTATGGTTTCCTTCCACTATGTTGGTTCCCCTTGGCCCTGGCATCTTCATTTTCAAGTAAACATAGCACGGCCGTGCCATGAACCGTGCATAAGCCGGCCGACCAAATAAGGCTTGGTATGGGCTCTTAAGCTTAACCACCTCAAAAGACAGGAACTCAGAATGCCAGTTATCCTATGAGCCAAAGGCCACCTCAAGGGAAATTCTTCCCATGGGATAGGCCGACTTGCCAGGAACAATGCCGTGAAAGACTATAGAGGATGGAGTTAACTGCTTATCGGACGGATTCATCCGCCTGAACGTGTCATAGTACAAAATGTTGATGCTGCTGCCTCCGTCCATGAGCACCTTAGTCAGGGTATAGCCGCCGACTTGTGGCGCAACCACCAGAGCCAGGTGGCCAGGGTGATCGAGGAGGACAGGATGATTTGCCCTGCTCCAGGTAACCGGCTATTCAGACCAGTTGAGATAGTAAGGAGTTGCCGGCTCAACTGAGTGGGCGACTCGTCGCTGCACCTTCCGATCCCGCTTGCAGGTACTGGTGGTGAAAACATGATACTACCCGCTATTTAACTATTTCGGGTTACTCTGAAACCCTGCCGCACCAGCTTGATGCTGATTTCCCTGGTTTTTTCTCAGATTACCTCCTCCAGTATTACCAGCCCCCTGAAACCCGCCGCCTTGGCCACTGTTCCCCTGGAAGCCGGGTCCTGCGAAGGGCCCTTGCAAGCCGGCTCCTGAGAAGCCAGGTCCCTGGTTGGCGGGTTGTCCGCCGTTGCCGCCCCCATTATGATGATTCTGGAAGACCCGCTTGGCAAACTCTTGCATGACATAGCAATTTTCCCATGAGTGACTGGACGGCTTACCATTGTAACTGTGTTTCGGACAAGGAGCCTTGAGAGCTTCCTTGTAAGTGAGAGGGCGATTACCAGAGAACTGCCTCCGAGAACCGTCATTCTGATGCTGACCTTTATTCTCTGCGTTTGTGTTTGCCACTAGATCAGAGCTAACGTTGTGACCCTTGCGTTTGCCACCGTTGTTATTCTGACCGTTACTGCTGCTGACCCTTACCACCCGCTTTCTTCCCCTTATCGGATTTCTCCTCATCCGATAGCGGATCCTTGGTGTTATCTGACTCCGCATACCGAGTCAAGACATCCATGAGGTCTCCCATGTCCTGGACCTTTTGCTTGAGTCGCCCAAGCTTCTGGACCAGGGGCTGAAACTTGCATGTTTGTTCTAGAACAAGCACTGCTTGCGCGGTCGAGATGCTGTCTGAGCTATGTATGACCTCCGCAACCCGGCGAGCCCAGTGATGCGCTGACTCATCCTCGTGTTGGACACAATGCTCAAGATCAACAATTGTGGTTGGCCTTTTATAGGTTCCCTGGAAATTCTTGATGAAGCGCTCCTTCAGTTCCTGCCATGTGTTGGCAGAATTCGCCGGTAGGCTTTTTATCCAGGTGCGTGCAGGGCCTTCCAACATCAGAGGGAGGTAACGCGCACACACTGACTCACTTGCGCCAACAACTCCATTGCCAGCTCATAACTCTCGATCCACTCGGTGGGCTTCAGATTCGCTGTATAGTTAGGAACCTTGCGAGGACCTTTGAAATCGGGGGGGTATGCGCGCCTTTCGCAGCGCTGGTATTAAACATGGAGTTCCGATCATGCGGCTTGAAGAGCCCCCAAGTCGGCCATCTGGCTGGGTTGCGACGGGCGAGTTGACATTCGGCGGCGGGTTGATATCTGGCGGCGGGTTAACTCGCGCCGGTGTGTTGACGTGCGCCGGCGGGTTATGCCCTGCACGCGCGTTTTCCTCCTCCCACACTCGTAGAACTCTAGCAACGTCCACAATGTCCTGCGGGATCCTAGTTTGAGGTTGATGCACCAGCGGTGGGGTGGCCCTTCTGCGATGCGCACTGCTGGAAACCGCTGGTGACTCCGGATGCCGGCTCCTGGTACGGCTTTGGTGAGGGGTTGAGTGAAGACGGTGCTAGCTATGCGAGTAGTTGGCCTGCTGCATTATTGCGGTTTTGAGCATCGCAATAGCATTCCGAGCCTCTGTCTGAATCGGGCTGTCCCCCACAATCTGAATAGCTGCCAAGTTGTGGGTCGCTGCCAGCACGTTATCAACCGGGTTAGAGTAGTGTCCAATTGGGGTCTGGAACCGGTGAGACGGCGACTGTTGCTGCTGTTCTGGCGTGCGATGCTGGGCCGGCTCCCGCTGCTGAACCGGCTATTGCAAAGGCGGCTCTCCCGTGGGGATGACTCCATCCCCCGGGTTTGTCGGAGCCAGCGGTGTGGTGAACAGCTGAGTCGGCTCAAGATTGGCCGGAAGCTGACTCTGATGACGCCTCCGGTGGACAAGTTCCGACTCGGCCTGCCGGCGGCTCAGGTAGTTCACCTCCTCATCCAGACGCTGCCGCTCCTCGGCAATCCGGGCCTGTTCCTGTACCATGCGGGCGTTCTCCACGTTGATGTCCTTTTGGACTTGGCCATCTGTTCACGACACTTCGTGATTTCCGTGTTGCGTGCCGCTGCGTTCTCCGCAGTGACCGGCTCGGTCAACAGGGCTATGAGCGTGGTCATCAAGTCCGCAAGCGCCTGAACCCCGGTTTTCTGAGAGCCGGTGGCCGACGCGCCTGCTCCTCCTGAGCCGGCAAGGATGTTGTTCTGCCCCGCAATTGGATTGGCCGGGTCACGCACCGGATCTTGCCTACCCGCCATGTATACCTCCGCGAAGCGAGGCGGATCCGGGCTCTCTGGAAAGACGTCGTCTGCGTGGCCGAGCCCTCCAGCATGCAGAGGAAGGATTGACTCGGTTTCCCCCGTCGAGGACTCACCGTCAGATTGGACAAGCGTATCATCCTCAGACAGGGAGTTCTCCGACAAGGCCACCCCTTGGGTGAAACCTACGAAGACATGGTTTCAGCCGGTTTGACGCGGGCCGGGTCTCGCCTGGCTCTGACCAGCGTGGTGCGCCGACTCGACGCCGGCGATTTTCTCCAACCCGGCGGCCGGCTCACCGACCACGCCGAAGGGGACCCGGTATCCGTACTCGATCGAGTCGGCGTCGGGGCCCCAGTATGAATCATCAATGTAGAACTTCCCGCGGCGGCTCTTGGTCATCATGCCAACCGCGTACCTCCCGAACCCTGGAAGAGATCTCGCAAAGAACTCAACTCCACCGTGCGTAGGCCCCACAATGGGTGCCAACTATCATGGTTTTATCACGGCAGATGCCCTTGTGAAAGGACTTAGAGATGAGGCCATCGCACAAGTGTGGAAGCTTAACGGGGTTGAACGGGAACGAGAGCACGCTGAGTTACCCAGGTTCGGCCCCTCACGGTGGAGGTAAAAGCCTACGTCCTGCTTGAGTATATTGTTGTAGATCTCTATTACAAGGATGCGGATTCGCTAACCTAGCTTTCGAGGGATTGCAACTTAGTCTTTTCGTATAGGTGCTCCCCTTTATATATACAGGTGGAACCCTAGATTACATGAGAGTCTAGGTCGTCCTTTGACCCGTCTCCTACTCTTTCCTACTTGCTCTCCAAGGCGGCCTCCGTGCCACTCGTCATCCTCGTGAGCCGGCCCAATGAATAAGCCGGCCCACCAAGAGTCCTTCAGCCCCGCAGTGAGCTGACCCGCTGAGCTTGCTCCATGGCCGGGTTATCACCCTGCCGGGTCTATATGCTGGTAAGCATCCCCAACACCAACCGAAGAGCCATCGTCACCGGTTCCCATCGAGAGCCTGATGCCCCGCCAGGAATGGACAGAGGTCCTCTGCGATTCAGTTATGAGAAAGCCTGTCCGTCGCCTCATCGTTGCCGCCGGCGGCCATGTCATCCTCGATCCCGATGATGTGGTCGCCAGGCTCGAGCGCCTTGTTGTTGGAGATGATGTCCCCGACGAAGTAGAGCAACAACACCGTAATATATTGGGAATGCAGGTCATGGATGGAATTTGCTACCAATGGAGAGACATGGACATGGAGCGGAACCGCGAGTGTGTCATGCGTGTCATTGCACGCTATCAAGCTTTACTGGACGAGGCCCAGCAGCCCCAAGAGCCTCCCAACGCAAGCAGCTCTGCAGGCGGCGACGGGTACCATGGCCGCGGGTTCGGACAGTCAGAATGAACGGCCGCAAGGGTGCTGCTCAATTGCTGATCATGGAGTACGAGAAGACCATCGTCGGAAGGCCACCAGCGCAGAATTTTAGCCTATATTTCATTATAATTATATGGAAATGTCGCTTATCGACATTTGAAGTCACTAATCATATGTAAAGGCGACCAATTTTGCCCCTAATTTATAGGAAGTACCAACGTTTGTATGAGCATTTTTGTCTTTTAATTTATAAAGCCAGTTTTGGTCAACTGTTAGGCACCCGTGGGAGGCCCGACGGCCCATCCATCAGGCACAATGATGATATGTTGACCATGTGTGATAGTGGGTAGACACATACACATCCGAGAACACGGGCCCACATACGCCATCCGGGATCCATTTCAGGCTTCGAAACCAAAACCATCAATAAATTTTGTGCTTGTTTCCCGACACATTCCAAATTACCACGCTATAATTAATTGCAAATCTGTTCACACCTATGAAACCTCAACGTGTTCACACTTAGCAGCTGTTTACTAGTTGGCTATAAAACCTACCTGTCGTGGTTTTGTGACGGCAGATGTCCTCGTGAAAGGACTTAGTCGTGATGCCATCGTAGTTGCGTGCAAGCTTGAACGGGGTTGAACGGAAAGAGAGACACATGTTTACCTAGGTTCGGCCCCTCGCGGTGAAGTTAAAAGCCTACTCCTGCTTGATTGATATTGCTTTGGATCTCAATTACAAGGGCACGGATTTGCTAACCTAGCCCTCGAGAGATTGCAACTTAAGTCTTTTCGTCCTAGGGGCTCCCCTTTATATAATAGATTGAGTCCCTAGGTTTACAAAGGATTCTGGGTCATTGTAACAACCCGTATCCTACTCTAACTTCTACTCATCTTGCTTCCCAAGTTAAGGAGATTCTTCTACTTGGGCCTTCTCCATAGCCAGCCCACTTGCTCCCTTACGAGCCGACCCATGGCCGGGTCATCTTATGGGCCCTCAGCCCTTTCTTGTCGCGCCACCATGACCTGGAGAACTGTATGGCCCATAGCGCCTTCAGGCCTTTGTCGGGTCATACCTTGAGCCGGGTTATAGGCACGGGGAATATCCCCAACATTAGCCCCTAGTTTAGCTTGGATTGATCCATGGTAAACTTCATCCTGAAAAATAAAAATAAGGAAACAAAGATGTAATGAGTTAAGTCTCGGGTCTTGTTTTCTGATCCGGCATCTTCTCATCCCCTCGGTCCTTATCATTCTTGCTTTTTCAAACATCCGGCCGGGTCAATCCTTTTGCCAGGTCGTGCAACTTATCCCACACTTAGCATTTTTCTGCCGCTCCATACCATGACATCACCTTATCTGTTTCCGAAATGCTTGTATGACATCACTACGAATCTTTGATCAGATATACTAAATCCCATCTGGCGCAAAAATCGAGGCATCATTTGAGCCTAAATTTACTACACACCCTCGGGTCTCGCACCTGCCGTTTTGGGCTCCCTTCCCTTATAAATAAATAGAGGGCCCCTCAGGGTTCATTTTTACTTTCTCTGCCTCCTGCTCTTCTTCTCCCTCTTGCTTCCAACGCGCTACGCCACCTCGAGCTTTCCGCCTCTTCAGGCCAGCGACCACACCAGCGAAAGACCATCGTTGGAGCCCATTGGAGACACCGTGGGAGCGCCGCCGACCTCAAACATCTTCAATCCTAACTTCCCAGATCTGTAAGTTCCTCATTTCTTCACTATGCCCTTACAGTTCATCCCAAGTTCATCATTGGTCATCTTTAAATCGAGGCAATAAACCCAATCTCGCACCGAACTGCTGCCATAAGGCATTTTTAATCAGCACTGCAACGTAATTTATCCTATTTAGCTCTCCTTTGTTGCGCTTTAACAGACCCCTGGACTACTTTGCTACCCAACTGCTCCGCCATAGCTAGGGTTATTATATTTCTTTTCAAACATTTTCCAGATCTGTAGCTATAACTGAATCCAAATATTTTCTATTTTTGACTGCCATGACCCAGACCTTATCCTGTCACTTGTCAAAATTGCAAAATTGCACCTATTCCACCAATGCCGGCTTAAACTGTTGCTGGCTTGTCACTTCATTGTAATCTGTAGATGTTTGCAAATGGTAGAACCTTGCTTGCCTTGATAACCACAACCCGACAATGTTTTCGGCTTGAAACTTAGTTTATAATCATAATAACCCAGAATGCTTCATGACCTTACCAGCTTATACTGGTTCTGCATACTTTGTAGTTGAACCTTCGCTGCAACTGAAACAATGGCTCCAGGTTGGACAAGCGTACCAACAAGGCGGTCAACTGGACTAAATCAAACATGTCTGAACTTAGACTGCAAAAGCTAGTGGACTCCGGGTTGCTTCCAGCCCAAGAGGAAATAGAATGGCGTGTAGCCGAAGAAGAAATCCATCCTCAGCCGGGTCAAAATGAGATCGTCATATTTGGCGACCATCTGGACAGGGGCTTCCGTCCTCCGGGTTCAAAAAATTTCTGTGACGTGCTTCACCACTTTGCCATTATGCCTCAAGATCTCGGCCCCAACTCTATTCTGAACTTGAGTCAATTTCAAGTGTTTTGTGAAGTGTACCTTCAGATTGTGCCGTTCGTTAGCTTCTTCCAAGAATTTTTCTATCTCAACCATCAAACAGAATTCAAAGGAGGACCGAGCATAGAACTTGGTGGGGTTACTATCCAAAGGAGAAAAACCTCAGCCTTTCCTGAAGTAAAGCTGGCGAGTCATCCCAAAGGATAGCACAAGACCTTGTTTTATTGCAAAGACACTTCTCCAGCACAACAATACGAGTTGTCGGGCTATCGGTTGGACCGGCTTGACGCTTCAACCATATTTCCAGGCTTTGCCTCCAGAGCAGAGAGGGAAGCATGTAGCCTTTGTATTAAAAAATAAATGCCTTAATAGCTCATGGCCTCACGGGAGTTGATCTGACCCGATGCTGGATGAGTTGGCGAATCCAACCCCTCAGCTTGAGGAGCCGGCTCATGCACAAATATATATAGGCGAGCCGGAAGATTCACTGCATTTTAACTAGATCAACCTATCAGCCACCGATCTTTCAAAATCTACCAAGAAATTGCTTGGCGAGACTCGGGATGCCATAGATCTTGTAGGGCTAGCTCCCTTCTTCGCAGGCAACCCGGCACCGGCAGTGAGTCGCCTTTTTGACTTCCATTTGTTCTATTTATAATTTTGTTTTGTTGCTTTACTCAACATATCGGCTTGTCCTTTATCCAGGAGCACTCTGAATGGTGGCAAACTGAACCTCAAAATCGTACTCTGCCCAGGGGCGAAGAGCAAGAAGAAGAAGAAATTGAGGTAGAAGATCTTGACTCTCTCGGCCACCTTTTTAATGAACTTGCTGACACCACCACATCGCAGGAACATACTAAGACCAGCCAAGCCGGCGAGATGGAGGTAAACCCCTCTCCTTCTGACTTAGAACTAGTTATCCCAAAGAAAATGAGATGAACGATCTGAAAGGTACCATTTTCACATCCAGATGCTCACTTAGACCCACAATTTCTTTTGAAGAAAACTCAGTACGCTGGCACTTCAAAGCGGAAGACTCGGAGCAGTTCTGGAGAGTTAAGTGGCAGATTACCAAATGGGTCGGCATCACGAAGGGCACAAACTGAGGTGCCTCACAGCCCAACTCCTTCACACCCTCAAGCTGGCCAATTCAAAGAACCGCTTCATTCTTCTAACCGGGCCTACCAGACGACGTCTCTGTCATCTAATGAATCCAGCGCTACTCAAATACCGGATTTCAATATCAACCGTGGGTAAGTGTGTTACTGCTTTTTGTTTGACTTCATATTATATCTCCCCTTCACTGATTCTCATATATTTGCAAATCTAGGGCAAAAGCCTTTACCAAGAAGAAAATTGCTGGCATGGGTGCTGCTGCGCCAGAGACTAAAGAGAAGCCTCCTCAAAATCCTTCAATGGTTAACCCAGAGACCCAAAATGAGCCGGCTGGCAATACTGGGCCTGCTGGTGAGGCCGAGCCGGCTGGTGAGGATGAACTGGCTCGCTAAAATAACCCGGTGAGCCCTGCCCATGCCTCCACTCCTATAATGGAGGAGAGAGAAAATCCAACTAGTGATGCACCTTTGGAGATGACTTATGCTGATGTGACGGTCACTGGGAGAAACATAGTACTCCGGAAGTATCAAATGTTTTGGTAAAAAGTCCAGCAAGCTTCAATTCCAATCTCTGGAGGATCTTGATGTAAACTCCCTTCACCAAGGGTACTTGACCCGGCTGTCTCAAAGCCGTGACAATGAGATTGTCATGGTTAACACCTCGAAAAGAAAATATGAGGTATGTCTTACTGTTTGTTCCTCCCGTATACATATATATGTAACCTCCAAGTCTTAAATAGAGAAAGTAGTGATATGCTAAAGACTTGCTTGAATCCAAATTTCTGATGAAAATCCAGGTTAACACCCTTGACCCGCCCTTGATATAACCACCTTAGTTGTACTCAGATATAGCCCCCAAGGACCGGGTCATTATGTCATAATGAACCAGGACTTCTATAGATTTTCACATATGAATTTGAGCAATGGGTAGCCCCCAAGGGCAGGCTCATCATCATGTGATGGGCCAGATCTTCTAGTCAAAGTGGTATTGAGAATGACAATGCATTAGCCCCCAAGTGCCATGTTGAGTGCTTGCAGCTGCATGGGACTTTGATACAATACAAGTCAAAAAATGGCGGATGTAGCCCCCAAATGCTGGGTCGATCGCCTGCGGCGGCTCGGGACTACCAATGCTGTATCTGACTTTGAAACCCATGTGCAGGATATGCTGAACCAGGCCGAGTCACAGGCGGCCGGCTTGCAAAAAGATCTGAAGGCAGAAAAGAAGTTGCGAGAGAAGGCATAAAGCCTATCTTTCGATTTTCACAAATCCTTCCTTTCTGTGACAAATACTGTAGAGAAAACCAAAGCTGCCTTCGAAGAGGAGAAAGCCGCTTTATTGAAGCGTGCTAAAGAGGCCGAGTCCAAGCTCGAGCCGGTAACTTAAGAACTGGCAACTTTGAAGGGCCACATAAAGAACATGTGTAATGCCATCTTTGGTAAGCATAAAAATTTGCAAGTCGCCAAATTTTTGCCGGCTTAATATATTAACTGGGTTACTGATATGTACTCGTTGGCCCGCACAAAAGCTTATCTTCCAGAGATGGAGTCGGCTCTACTGGCCGACGGGTTCCCAGAGTTCAATGCAGATAACACTCCTTCCACAAATCAAGACTATCTGCATTGTGTAAAGGAGACCCGGGTGGCGGCGACAAATATTGCGGAGGAACTGGATTTGACCAAGTTCCAAGCCGGCTATTCAGAAGCCCGAAAACACATGAGTCTCACCGAGCCAAAGCCTATCGAGCTTATTCCTCCTTGTCATAAGAAAAACTTTGCTCCTGATGTCAACCCTTCAACTGTGATGAGAGAAGACTCAGTTTTTGATTGCATTCCATTAAGTGGGTGGCAGACGACCCCCAGACAGGAGCAGAAGACGTGGCCCCAAAAGCACGAGAAGAGCCAGCACAAGTTGACCCGTCAGTGACTGGCGCTGGAGAAGGGCGAAAAAACACCAACCCAGAGAGCTCCACCGCCGGCTTACAGTGATGATCTTTGCCAAGTCTTGAAAAACTTGTTGAAAAATAGCCCAAATGCGGCTTGTAATAGTCGGTAGAAAAACTCTAATCTATCAATGCCTTCACGCATTGAGTGCTTTTGAACTGTTGAGCCGGTGCTAAATATATGCTGAACATGCTTGTATTGCTCACCCCGGCAAATTGTACTTAATGTCTTTTGATTGAAATCCTGGGCTGTGTTTTGTAAAACAAGCCAGCAAATATATGCATGAGAAATCCAAGTGATGTAGTATACTGCAGAACATAATTTGGATTTCTCTAAACCTGGTCAAATTTGTGACCCAGCATCATCTGTAACCCGGCATTATTTATAACCTGGTGTTTATATATAAACTAAAACCTGCAAACAAAGACGCAGATAGATATATATAGAAGAAATAGCATGACAAAAAAAGACTTGCAAAAAATAGTAAGCCGGCTTTCGAGGCACGACATAAAGACCGGCTTTGAAAGCTCGAGTCTGATTTGCTTCTGTGATGCAGGCTTTTTAGCCTCTTTTGGTTTGTCCTAGATTTCTAAAAGCCGGCTCTCACGTGACTTAATCAGTGTTTTAACTTTGATGAGTTCAGGGTCACCTTTGTGATTGACTCATCAAGCATTCAACTGGGTCACCTTTTGTGAGTAGCATCTTGCTAACAGGCAGGTATAACCAAGTATATAATGGCATATGCTGGGTTAAGAGGGATGTTAATAGCTAAACTCGATGAGTTGGAAGCCCCCAAGTAACCAATGATCAAAGAATAAAGACTCAACACACAATTTTTGCGAAATGATAAACTCTCTTATCCAGAGATGGCGGCTTTATTTCATTGATCATAATATATATATACATGATGAAGGTATGTACAGAAGATACTACAAAGTCTATGACTTAGGTATATTATGGCCGAAGATGTGCAATATTCCAAGGTTGGCTGCCCTCCTCTTCAGAGGTACGTGACTTATTTGCTTCACGTATGTCAACAAGGTAATATGACCCATTATTGAGATTCTTGGTGATTACGAGGGTCCCTTCCCAAGGAGGCGAGAGCTTATGCATGCCTGTCTGGTCTTGTATCAGACGGAGCACTAAGTCACCTTCCTGAAAGGTATGGCTTCAAACTCTATGGCTATGATAGCGATGTAGGTCTTGTTGATATATCGCAGATCTAGACGCGGCGAGTTCGCGCTCTTCTTCAAGAGCATCAACAGCATCTTGGTGAGCTTGTTCATTATCAGCCTCCACATAAGCTGTTACTCTGGGGGAATCATGCCGAATATCGCTTGGAAGCACTGCTTCTGCACCATAGACCTGGAAGAACGGCGTATAGCCTATTGACCTGTTGGGAGTAGTCCGTATGCTCCAAAGTACTGTAGGCAATTCCTCATCCCAGCATCCTGGGGTTCGCTTAAGAGGTATCATAAGTCTTGGTTTAATCCCACATAACAATTCTTGATTAGCTCGCTCTGCTTGCCCATTGGACTGAGGATTTGCTACTGATGCCAAATCCAAGCCGGATATGTTTCTCGCTGACAAAACTGCTTCATAGCTCCCTTAGACAGATTGGTACCATTATTAGTGATGATGCTATGCCGATAACCGTAACAGCAAATCAGCTTTTTCAGGAACTTGACAGTTGTAGCAGCATCGCAATGACTAACCGGCCTAGCTTCAACCCACTTGGTAAACTTGTCAACTGCAACCAACAAGTGAGTATGCTTATTCTTGGATCGTTTGAAAGGTCCGACCATATCCAGCCCCCAGACTGCAAAAGGCTAAGTAATTGGGATCATCCGCAACTCTTGAGCCAGCACATATGCTTGAAGAGCAAATTTCTGGCAACCATCACACTTGCGAACAATTTCCGCTGCATTTGCGTAAGCTGTAAGCTAGTAAAAGCCGTGTCGAAAAGCCTTCGCCACCAGAGACCTTGAGCCGGCATGATGTCCACAATCGGCTGAATGTATCTCATTAAGGATCTCTTGGCCCTCCTCAGGAGAAACACAACGTTGAAAAACGCCTGTAACACTTCGTCTGTGCAACTCGCCATTGACTATAGTCATGGACTTGGACCTCCTGACAATCTGCCGAGCGATGATTTCCTCTGCTGGGAGCTCACCATGGCTAAGATATGTCAGATAAGGTATTATCCAGTCTGGGGTAGCATGAATAGCAGCCACCAATATGGCTTCTGGGTCAGGAATAGCAATGTCCTCCTCTGTTGGCAACTTGACCGACGGGTTGTGCAGAACATCCATGAAGACATTGGGTGGAATAGGCTTGCGTTGAGACCCCAAGCGAGATAGTGCATCTGCTGCCTCGTTAAGCCGGCAATCAATATGATCAATTTGGTATCCCTTGAAATGTCCAGCGATATTAGTGACGGCATGCCTGTAAGCCGCCATGAGGGGGTTCTTAGAATCTCAAGTACCAGAGACCTGTTGAGCCACCAAATCTGAGTCACCCAAACATCTGACCCGACTTAAGTTCATCTCCTTCACCATACGGAGACCATGAAGCAGGGCCTCATATTCTGCTGCATTGTTAGTACAGGGAAACATAAGCCTCAAAACATAACAAAACTTATCACCTCGCAGAGAAGTTATCACAACTCCAGCCCCCGAGCCCTCCAATTGCCTGGAGCCATCAAAATGTATCGTCCAGTATGTAGTATCCGGATTTTCCTCCGGAGCTTGCAACTTAGTCCAGTCATTGATGAAATCCACCAAAGCCTGAGATTTGATGGCAATCTGTGGCACATATTTGAGATGATGCGGGCTAAGCTCAATGGCCCACTTGGCAACCCGGCCTGTCGCCTCCCTGTTTTGGATTATATCCCCAAGAGGTGCGGAACTGATAACAGTAATTGGGTGCTCATGAAAACAGTACTTCAATTTGCGACTCGCCATGAACACACCATAAACCAACTTATGCCAATGTAGGTACCGTTGCTTGGACTCTGTTAGAACCTCTCTGACATAGTACACCGGACGCTGGACTGGGTATTCCTTGCCTTCTTCCTTGCGCTTGACAACAACGGCAATGCTGACAGCCTGTTGTTAGCAGTGATACATAATAACATCGGCTCCTTGTCCTAGGGAGCAACAAGGATTGGTGGCTCAGATAACTGCTTTTTGAGGGCCTCAAAAGCTTTGTTAGCAGCATCATTCCAGACAAAGTTATCTGTTTTCTTCAGAAGCTGGTACAGAGGAATCACCTTCTCAGGAAGCCGGCTAATAAACCGGCTCAAGGCCGCAACACAGCCTGTCAATTTCTAGACAGCATTGATGTTGGCCGGCTTCTCCAGAGTTGTGATAGCTTTAATTTTTTCTGGGTTAGCCTCAATGCCACACTCAGAGACAAGAAAACCAAGTAGCTTTCCAGCTGGCACACCGAACACACACTTGGCCGGGTTGAGCTTCATCTGGTAAACTCGCAGGTTGTCGAATGTCTCCTTTAGATCATCCAACAAAGTTTCTTTCTTCCGAGACATGACCACAATATCATCAACATAAGCATGAACGTTACGCCTGATCTGCTTGTGAAAACAATTCTGGACACAGCGCTGATAAGTCACCTGTGCACACTTCAGACCGAACAGCATCAACGTATGACAGAAAACTCCGAAGGGCGTGATAAAAGTTGTCTTTTCCTGGTCCTCCTCCTTCATCTTGATCTGATGATAAGCGGAGTAAGCATCCAGAAAATTGAAACACTCGCAACTAGCCGTAGCATCAATGATATGGTCAATACGGGACAGAGCAAAAGGATCACTAGGACATGCTTTATTCAAGTCCGTGTAATCAACACACATCCGCCAAGTCTTGTTTTTCTTCAGAACAAGAACTGGGTTTGCCAACCACTCTGGATGAAATACTTCAGTAATGAACCTGACAGCTAGGAGCCGAGCCACTTCCTCTCCAATGGCTTTGCATCTCTCGTCGTTAAAATGACGGAGGTATTGCCGTACATGCTTAAACTTAGGATCCACATTAAGGGAGTGCTCAGCGAGCTCTCTCGGTACACCCGGCATGTCAGAAGGTTTCCATGCAAATATGTCCCGATTCTCATGGATGAACTCGATGAGCGCGCTTTCCTATTAGGGATCCATATTCTCCCCAATGGTGAACTGCTCAGAAGAATTACCAGGGGTGAAGTTGACTTGCTTGGTGTCTCTTGTTGACTTGAACTTGAGCAAAGGATCAAACTCTATGGTCGGTTTCTTCAGAGAAGTCATATCAGCCGGGTCAACATTGGCCTTGTAGAATTTCAATTCTTCAGCCGCACAAGCTATCTCAGCATAAGCCGCATCTCCCTCCTCGCACTCGAGGGCGATTTTCCTATTACCATTGACAGCGATAGTGCCCCTCGGTCCAGGCATCTTCAACTTCAGATAAACATAACATGGACGTGCCATGAACCACGCATAAGCCGGCCTCCCGAAGAGAGCATGATATGGACTCTTAAGCTTGACCACCTCAAATGACAAGAACATCGAGTGATAGTTAAATTCAGTGCCAAAAGCAACTTCCAGAGAAATTCTGCCAATAGGGTAAGCCGACTTGCCAGGGACAATGCCATGAAAGACTGTAGTGGAAGGGGTGAGATGTTTCTCTGACAAGTTCATCCGTCTGAAAGTATCATAATAGAGACTGTTAATGCTGCTTCCTCCGTCCATGAGTACCTTGGTCAGGGTGTAACCTCCGACTTGCGGGGCAACTACCAAAGCAAGACCCCCTAGATTATCAATCCATGGGGGTGATCTTCCCGACTCCAAGTCACTGGTTCCTCTGACCAATTTAAGTAGTAACGGATTGCCGGCTCAACTGTATTGATAGCTCGTCGCTGAAGCTTCTGGTCGCTTTTACACGTACTTGTGGTGAACACATGATATTGTCCGCTATTCAACTGCATAGGATTACTAAGAAATCCGGGCTAACCTCCCTGATTCTGATTTCCTTGGTTGTTGTGCTGATTGTTGCCTCCACCATTACCAGCCCCCTAAAACCTGGAATTTTGACCGCTGTTACCTTGGAACCCGGGGCCTGCAAAATGTCCCTGTGAGCCGGCTCCCTGGAAGCCGGCCCTGGAGTTGCCAGGTCTAGGATTGCCAGGATGTCCACCATTACCGCCACCATTGTGATGATTCTGAAAGATTTGCTTGGAATATTCCTGCATGATAAAGCAGTTTTCCCATGAATGGTTGGCCGACTTACCATCAAAGCTATGTTTTGGAGACGGACCTTTGAGAGCCTCCTCGTAACTACAAGGGCGATTACCAGAAAAGGGCTTCCTGGAGCCATTGTTCTGTCACTGACTTTTAGGGCCAATGTTGGTGTTTGCAACGAGATCAGAGCCTCCCTCATGATTCTTGTGCTTGTGATTGTTATTGTTGTTTCCATTGCCATTATTCTGCTGTTGACCCTTGCCATCGTTTTCATGCCCTTGCCAGACTTCTCCTCATCAGAGGTTAGATCCTTTGTACTATTGGACTCGGCATACCGAGTTAAAACATCCATGAGATCACCCATGTCTTTGACCTTCCTTTTGAGACACCCAACCTTCTGAACCAAAGGATGGAATTTACAATTTCTTTCCAGGACAAGGACAGCCTGCTGAGCAGTGATGCTATCCGAAGAGTGGATTATTTCTGCAACCCGGCGAGACCAATGATGTGCCAACTCATCATCACGCTGAACACAGTACTCGAGATCGACGATCGTAGTCGGACGCTTGCAGGTCCCCTGGAAGTTCTTGATGAAGCGCTCCTTCAACTCCTGCCAGGTGTTAATGGAATTTGTGGGCAGATTTTTCAACCAGGTGCGCGCTGGACCCTCCAACATTAGAGGTAAACATCGAGCACAGACAGCATCACTGGCTTCCATCATATCCATAGCTAGCTCATAACTTTCGATCCACTTAGCCGGCTCCAAATTAGCTGTATAATTAGGAACCTTGTGAGGAACCTTGAAATCCGGGGGCATACGCGCGTCTCGTAACGCTGGGACTAAACATGGAGTTCCGATAGTCCGGCCTATTATGCCACTAGTGCGGACAGTTGGCTGGGTTGAGGCGGGCGGGGGTTGCACTATAGGTTGAACATATTATGCGCCTGTGTTTCCTGCCTCTAACCCCCGTAAAGCACGAGCAGCATCAACAATCTCCTGAGCGTCTGGGATTTCAGGCTGTGGCTGATTTAGAGGCGGCTGCTGAGCCCTTCTTCGCTGTGCACTACAGGAAACTGCAGGTGGCTCGGCATGTCGGCTCCTACTACGACTTGGATGGGGGGTGGAGTCCAGCCGGTGCTGGCTATGAGAGTAGTTTGCTTGCTGAGTCACTGATGTTTTCAGCATCTCAATAGCGTTCCTGGCCTCAATCTCAATCGGACTGTTTCCCTCAATTGGGATTGCAGCTAGGTTGTGAGTCGCCGCCAACACGTTATCAACCGGGTTAGAATAACGACCAGCTGGCGTCTGGAAATGACGAGGCGGCAACTGCTGAGCCGGTGGTTGCTGCTGCTGCTGAACCGGTGGCTCTTGCTGCTGATGAACCGGTGGCTGTTGCTGCTGCCGAACCGGTGGCTGTTGTTGCTGAGCTGCACTAGGGGGCACGTTCTGAGTCAACCGGGGTATGACTGGAATTACGCCTGGGGATCGAGTACCGACTCCCCGGTTTGCTGGAACGAGCAAGTTGTGCAGTGAGCTGAACAGTTGGGTTGGCTCAATAACCACTAGGAGCCGGCTCTAGTGCCTCCTCCGATGTACCACCTCTGACTCATTCTGACGAACATTAAGATGTGTGGCCTCCGCCTCCAAGCATTTAGTCTCGCTGAGGATATGGGCCTGGATTTCCGCCATACATGTGTTTTCTGCATTGATATCTTCCTGGATCTTGGCTAACTGCTCACGACACTTCATGATCTCCGCGTTGCGTGCTTCAACGTTCTCAGTAGTTACTGGCTACACCAAAAGAGCTCCATGAGTAGCCATCAACTCAGATAACGCTTGCGCCCCGGTCTTCTGAGAGTTGGCGGCAGCTGACCCGGCAGGATCTAGGTTCTGACCTGACGCGGGATCAGCCGGGTCACGGTGCTGATTTTGGTTTCCAACCATGTAGACCGCAGCAAAACGAGTTGGCTCATGGGATTCATGAAAAACTTCATCATTGGAGTAACCTCCCAACTTGCCATCAAACAGGGGATGGATTGATTCAGTCTCTCCCACTGACAACTCGCCATTAGAGTAAACGAGCGTGTCATCACCAAATATGGAATTTTCTGACAGGGCCACCCCCTGGGTGAAACCCACAAAAGCATGCCTCTGGCCAGCTCTCGGCGGGCCAAGTCTGG
This sequence comes from Elymus sibiricus, assembly GCA_039707655.1. Classification (NCBI taxonomy): domain Eukaryota; kingdom Viridiplantae; phylum Streptophyta; class Magnoliopsida; order Poales; family Poaceae; genus Elymus; species Elymus sibiricus. The sequence continues at coordinate 205,235,456 of CM077666.1, read as the reverse complement.
CACGGCGGGCTGACTCGGTGTTGGTGATGACGTCCAACCCGACGCCTGACTCGCCAATGACGCCGATGAAGACATGGATCTTGCCGAAGGGGACCCAATACCCGTACTCGATTGAGTCGGCCTCAGGGCCCCAGCCAGAATCGTCGATGTAGAGCTTGCCACGACGACTCTTGGTCATCTGACTGATCGCGTATCCCTCGATCCATGAAGGAGCTCCCAGCAAGAACTCAACTCCACCGTGCACTGGCCCCACGGTGGGTGCCGACTGTCGTGGTTTTGTCACGGCAGATGCCTCGCGAGACAGCTTGCCGCGGATGGTGATCTTCGGTGAGCCCGCCCCTTTTAGGGGGTCTTCGTGAGGCCGGCGCCTCATGAGGTGTCTTGCTTCGCGCCGCCCATGTCTGGGCCGCCTTTAGGGCCTTGCCAGGCATTGCTTCCTGGGCCACAGGCAGACAGCCCATGGTACCCTGGTTCCCACTAGACCGACAGTGTAGCCCCCAGGCCCACGACGCACATGTTTCCGCCCGTGGGGAACGAAATGGCGCAGGGTCTAAGCAGACTGCCGGGCCCAGGTAGGGACGCGTGGTTCACGACGGGACGTGGAATGCCACCACTTCCCCCACGACGCCTGGGTAACCGTCTGCGCTGCCACAAAACAGACCCGCACGGGGCGCGGCGTCATCATTGCCTTCCTCTGCTCCCTCTCGTCTCCCTTGTGCCTAAGTCCTTGCATCCTCCTCCTCTCGCCTCCAAAGCTTCCTCGCGCACCCATGGCACCAGCGAGCAAGAAGGGCAAGGCGGTGGCCGCGGCCCCGGCGGCGACGGCCTTGGAGCCGGCCCTGCTGCGATCCACCATCGTCAACGAGGAGGGGCTGGATAAGGTGCGCCCTGATAACCCACAAGTATAGGGGATATATTGTAGCCTTTCTCGATAAGTAAGAGTGACAAACCCAATGAGGAGCTAAAGGTAGAATTAATATTCCCTTCAAGTTCTATCGACCACCGATACAACTCTACGCACACCAACGTTTGCTTTACCTAGAAACAAGTAATAAAACTAGAAGTACTTTGTAGGTGTAGTAAGATAAGTTTGCAAGATAATAAAGAACGTGAAAATAAAAATTAGGTGCTGTTCTAACTAAATTAAAATTAAGTTAGTATAGCGAGTGTGGAAAAGTGGTGGTAGGATTTGCGGAATTGTCCCTAAGCAATTGGATAAGTTACTAGACCGATAGCAAGTTTTTATGTGGGAGAGGCCACTGCTAGCATGTCACCCCTTACTTGGAATTATATGCACTTATGATTGGAACTATGAGCAAGCATCTGCAACTACTAACGTTCATTAATGTAAAACCCAACCATAGCATTAAGATATATTGTTCCCCCTTCAATACCGTATGAATCAATATCTATGGTAGGAAGAAGTTTCCGTCACTCTTGCCCTCCAATGCATAGTCCTATCAACATATAACTAACCGTATGGTGTGATCGACGCGTGCTCTCATATGATGGGCACCAAAGGACAACAACATAACCACAAGCAATTTAAACCAATCATAGCAATTCACCAATCACCCATAGGAGAACAAAAATCTACTCAAACATCATATGATGGCAACACATCATTGGAAAATAATATGAAGCATAAAGCACCATGTTTAAGTAGGGGGTACAGCGGGTTGCGGGAGAGTGGACCACTGTAAATAGATGAGGGAAGGTGATGAAGGTGTTGAGGAAGATGGTGGAGTTGCTGGAGTAGATCACCGCCACACGATGTTTGCCCCGGCGGCGTTCCTCGAGCAGGTTGCGGGAGAGTGGACCACTGTAGGGGGCGCGCCCCTTGAGCTTGTGGGCCCCTCGAGCATCATTTCATGTTGATTCTTTTTCCCAAAAATCACACCTATTCCAAAATAAATCTCCATAAATTTTTATTGCGTTTGGACTTCGTTTGGTATGGATTTTCTGCGAAACAAAAAACATGCAACAAACAGGAACTGGCACTGGGCACTGGATCAATATGTTAGTCCCAACAATAATATAAAATGTTGCCGAAAGTATGTGAAAGTTGTAAAATATTGGCATGAAACAATAAAAAATTATAGATACGACGGAGACGTATCAGCATCCCCAAGCTTAATTCCTGCTCGTCCTCGAGTAGGTAAATGATAAAAAGATAATTTTTGATGTGGAATGCTACCTAGCATAATCTTGATCATATAATCTAATCATGGCATGAATATTAAGACATGAGTGATTCAAAGCAATAGTCTATAATTTGATATAAAGGCATCAATACTCAGGCATACCAACAAACAATCATGCCTTTCAGAATATAAATGCTAAATAATGCTATCCCTACAAAATCATATAGCCTTGTCATGCTCCATCTTCTTAACACAAAATATAAATCATGTACAACCCCGATGTCAGCCGAGCAATTGGTTCATACTTTTTAATGCGCTTCAGCTTTTTCAACCCCCATGCAATACATGAGTGTGAGCCATGCACATAACACTATAGGTGGAATAGAATGCGGTGGTAGGGATCAATAAGGAGATGTCAAAAAGGGAGAAAGTCTCGCATCAACTAGGCGGATCAACGGGCTATGGAGATGCCCATCAATCGATATCAATGCGAGGAGTAGGGATTGCCATGCAACGGATGCACTAAGAGCTATAAGTGTATGAAAGCTCAAACTGAAAACTAAGTGGGTGTGCATCCAACTTGCTTGCTCATGAAGACCTCGGACATTTCAGGAAGCCCATCATCGTAATATACAAGCCAAGTTCTACAATGAAAAATTCCCACTAGTATATGAAAGTGACAACATAGGAGACTCTCTATATGAAAAACATGGTGCTACTCTGAAGCAGAAGTGTGGTAAAGGATAGTAGCATTGCCCCTTCTCTCTTTTTCTCTCATTTTTCTTTCATTTTTTTCAGTTTTTTCTTCTTTTTTTGGTGGGCTCTTCTTGGCCTTTTTTTTCTTTTTTTTGTTGGGCTCTTTTTGGCCTCTTTTTTTTATTTCCTCACTGGGACAATACTCTAATAATGATCATCATCACACTTCTATTTACTTACAACTCAATATTACAACTCGATACTAGAACAATATGACTCTATATGAATGCCTTTGGCAGTGTACTTGATACTGCCAGGCGCGCCCAGGGTATGGGGGCACGCCCCTTGAGCTTGTGGGCCCCTCGAGCATCGTTTCACGTTGATTCGTTTTCCCAAAAATCACATATATTCCAAAATAAATCTCTGTAAATTTTTATTGCGTTTGAACTTCGTTTGGTATGGATTTTCTGGGAAACAAAAAACATGCAACAAATAGGAACTGGCACTGGGCACTGGATCAACATGTTAGTCCCAAAAATAATATAAAATGTTGCCAAAAGTATGTGAAAGTTGTAAAACATTGGCATGAAACAATAAAAATTATAGATATGACGGAGACGTATCACGCCCGATGACCGCCTGTGACCACAATGAGTGGAAGGCGACGCGGATCTGGCCGGGCTCGCGCCCGCCACGTGATCTATAGGCGACGACCTTCCCTTTCTTCTTCCACTCCGTCTTCGCCGGCCTTGTGCCCCCCTTCTCTGATTTCTTCTGTGCCATCCTCGCCCACTACCAGATCCACGCGCTCCACCTCCAACCAAACTCCATCCTCCTCCTCGCCATGTTCGCCTATCTCTGTGAGGGCTTCCTGGGCATCATGCCCTCCGTGGCCCTCTTCCACACCTTCTACAGCCTGCGGGTGTCTGTGGAGAACCAACGCTCCGGGTGCATCTCCTTCCGCATGGTCGATGGCATGGTGGGCCCCATCATCCCCATGAAGATCACGAAGAAGGTGGAGGGCTACCGGGCGCACTGGATCTACAAGGATATAAGCCAGTACAGCCCCTTCCCGATGCTGCCGATGGCCCCCGCCGTGAAGAGCTCTAGATGGGAGCACGACAAGCTCACCGACGAGAGGCTGGCGCCACTCTGGAGAGATGAGCGAGCTGAGGGCCGCGAAGCTCACGGGGGCGATGGTCATCAAGGAGTTCCTACACCGGCGTATAGCTCCCCTCCAGAAGCGCTCACGCCCGTAGTGGGACATCACCGGCCCCCAAGACATGATGAGGCTGAGCGTCGACAACCTCACGGGGGAGGTGGTGGAGGAGGTCATGCAGATCCTGCTTGGTGACGACGCGTAGCTCCCGCCCAAGGATGCGCTCCCGCTGTACCGCTACAGCAACAGGGGCGAGCTGGTCAAGGAGATGCCGTGCTTCGATCTGTGGGGCCTAATCCCTGAGGGCCACAAGGGGCCTCGTGACAATCCGCTCGTGGTGATGCCCGGCTCGGGAGGCCACAATGATGCCGAGGCCTCGGCAAGTGCCGAGGAGGAGAGCGATGGTAGGGCGGCCCCGCGGACCCGCCGCCAGCTGCTGGCCGAGCTCTGCGACAACGACGATGACAAGGAGCAGTTCGTGGTCATGCCCTCCCGGCCCACGTGGACGGGAAGTGAAGGAAGCACCAGCGCGGGGGCCGACGCGCCCCTTGCGGAGAGGACCAGCACCGCCGACGCGGCGGCCGAGCCCCCCACAGAGAAGACCGGCATCGGCAACGTGACCGCCGAGCCCATCGACACCAGAGATGCGGCCGTCGTGTCCCCTGTGGAGAGAACCGGCACCGGCCCAGTGGAGGAGGACCTCGGCAGGCCTCGCGCCTAGCCCTCCGGGGGGAGCTCAAGTGAGCCACGCGGGAGCGGCAGCCGCCGGCCGCCGAAGTTGAAGAAGAGGAGATGGGTTCCCAACGACGAGTGAGTTTGCCTGCCTTGTCTTTTTACTTTTCACTTTGAACTTCACCCCTTGCCTCGAGTCATGCCTTCTGCTTCCTGAGGCCCGGGCTGAGCGCTTGCGTCATGCAGGGAACCCGTGAAGAAGAGGAAGAAGGAAGCCCCTAGCTCGAGGGGGGCCTCAGCGTCCACCGCAGGGGACGAGGAGCAGGAGGGATCCCCCCGCCGCCCCGAGGATGAGACGGGGCGCGCGGAGATGGAAGAGGAGCAGGTGGCTCCTCCCGAGCCGTGCACGGACTTACCTCTACCGGCCGGGGAGGACGAGCCTTGGGAGGAGTCCTCCGAAGGGGGATCGTGCCTCCGGAGGTGCCATGCGCGGGAGGCGACGCGGCGATGGAGGGAGCCGAGGAGCCGATCCCTCCGCCAAGCTCCAGCCCCGCCAGGGAGAGCGAGGCCACGGAAGGAGCCACGGCGAGCCCCCGGCGGTCGCCAGCGTGCGAGGCTCCCGGCGAAAGTGCGACGAGCCCACGGAGCGCATCGGCGCGGCACCCCGCGGAGGAGGAGAACACGGCAAGCCCGCCGCTCCTGACAGGTGACGCAGCTCCCACAGGGAGCGCGGACATGGAGGCCCGAAAGGGGCCAGGTGCCAGGCCCTCGCGGGCTATGACGGCGGAAGAGGGCGCCGAGCCATGCACCGGCTGGGCCTTGCAACTCGTGAGACACAGCGCCGTGCTCACGTGCGGCGCCTTGTAGGGCGCCAGGGTGGCGCTAGAAACCCTTGAGGCAGACCTCTAGGCGGAGGAGGCGCGTCTCACCGACGAGCTCCTACGCCTCGCGGAGTGGTGGCGCCAGCTTGACGTGGCCATCAAGCTGGGTCGCCGGCAGGACGAAGCCATGTGGGAGCGGTGCGAGAAGCACACGCAGGATGCCAAGGAGATCTTCGAGAATGCCGTCAGGGAGGCCGACAAGGCTGACAGGCACCGCGAAGAGGCGGAGGCTCACGAGAAGGTGCTCCGGGAGCGGGCCGTCGCCAGGGGTCTAGAGCTCCAAACACTGGAGAAGGCCGCCGCAACCTATGAGGGGGAGCTTGCCTCCCACGAGGGCGAGCTCGCCAAGCACGAGGAAAGCCCTTGCGGCCTGCGAGGTAGACACTGAGATCCGTGAGCGGGTGCTCATGAGGACGGCGGGTGAGTAGGACATGGAGCGCGAGGGCCTGATGACACTGGACCGCCAGGTGGCGGCCGCCCAAGCCTCCTACGACCAGCGCCTCGCCAAGGCCAATGCCCAGCTGGCCGAGAAGGAGAAGAAGATCCAAGCAGATGCTAATGCCAAGTCCAAGAACGAGCGCGAGGTGCTCGCCAAGGACTATAGCAAGAAGCTGAAGCTCCAAGAGGATCGCTTCACCAAGAGGTGGGACAAGCTCAACCAGGAGATCTCGAGCCTCAAGAGGCAGGTGAAGGAGGCGGGGACCGCCCGGCAGCATGCACTGAAGGCCAAGGCTGACGCCGAGGAGGAGCTGGCATCCCTGCAGGCGCAGGTGGGCGGCGTCTCTGAAGTCGCCGAGAAGGCCAAGGACGAGGCGGCACGGGCGTGATAACCCACAAGGATAGGGGATTGCAACAGTTTTCGAGGGTAGAGTATTCAACCCAAATTTATCGATTCGACACAAGGGGAGCCAAAGAATATTCGCAAGTATTAGCAGTTGAGTTGTCAATTCAACCACACCTGGAGACTAAATATCTGCAGCAGAGTGATCTGTAGCACAGTAGTATGATAGTTTGATAGTAGTAGCAATGATAGTAACAGTAACAGCAACGGTAACAGCAGTAGTAGTAGCAATTGTAACAGCAGTAGTAACAATAGTAACTTAGCAAGAATCAATATGTGAAAAGTTCGTAGGCATTGGATCGGTGACTTATGTTGGATAACATTCATCATGTAACAGTCATAACCTAGGGCGACACAGAACTAGCTCAAATTCATCAATGTAATGTAGGCATGTATTCCGTATATAGTCATACGTGCTTGCGATAAGAACTTGCATGACATCTTTTGTCCAACCCTCCCGTGGCAGCAGGGTCCATAAGGAAACTAAGGAATATTAAGGCCTCCTTTTAATAGAGAACCGGAACAAAGTATTAGCACTTAGTGAATACATGAACTCCTCAAACTACGGCAATCACCGGAAAGAATCCCAATTATTGTCACCTTGGGGTATGCGGATCATAACACGTAGCAGGTGCGTATAATTTGCAAGATCGGATCAAGAACACAAATATATTGATGAAAACATAAAGGGTTCAGATCTGAAATCATGGCACTCGGGCCCTAGTGACAAGCATTAAGCATAGCAAAGTCATAGCAACATCAATCTCAGAACATAGTGGATACTAGGGATCAAGCCCTAACCAAACTAACTCGATTCCATGATAAATCTCATCCAACTCATCACCGTCCAGCAAGCCTACGAAGGAATTACTCACTCCCGGCGGTGAACATCATGAAATTGGTGATGAAGGATGGTTGATGATGATGATGCCGGAAGATCCCCCTCTCCGGAGCCCTGAACGGACTCCAGATCTGGCCTCCCGATGAAGAACAGGAGGTGGCGGCGGCTCCCTATCGTGAAACGCAATAAAACTTCCTCTCTTATTTTTTTCTTCGGGAAACTGAATTTATAGCGTCGGAATTAGGTCAGACGGAGCCACGTGGGCCCCACGAGGTACCAGGGCGCGCCTGGGGGTGGCGCGCCCTGGTGCCTCGTGGGCACTAGGTAGCCCCCCTTTGTTGATTCTTGCACCAATAATTTTTATATATTCCATAAAAATTCTCCAGAAAGTTTCATCCAAATCCAAGAACATTGATTTTCTGCACAAAAACAACACCATGGCAATTCTGCTGAAAACAACGTCAGTCCGGGTTAGTTTCATTGAAATCATGCAAATTAGAGTCCAAAACAAGAGCGAAAGTATTTGGAAAAGTAGATACGACGGAGACGTATCAACTCCCCCAAGCTTAACTCATTGCTTGTCCTCAAGCAATTCAGTTGACAAACTAAAAGTGATAAAGAAAAACTTTTACAAACTCTTTTGTTTTTGTATCTATATATATGCTTAAATAGTGTCCAAGTTTTCAGCAAGGATTATAACTAACCATACAAATGATAACTCTTAGAAATTATATTCACTCATATCAATGGCATAATCAACTAGCGAGCAATAATAAGATATCTCAAATGCCAACACTTTGTCAAAACAATCATGATATAATATGACAGCATGGTATCTCGCTAGCCCTTTCTGAGACCGTAAAACATAAATGCAGAGCACCTCCAAAGTTCAAGCAGCGACTAGACATTGTAATTCATGGTAGAAGAGATCCAATCATGATGCACACAACATTAACTATACACAATGCATGAGAATGACAATAGTGCTCTCAGCTCTAGTGCTTGTTTGAGAAGGTGATGACTCAACAATAAAAGTAAAATAACATAAAAGTAAATAGATAGGCCCTTCGCAGAGGGGAAGCATGGATTTGTAGAGGTGCCAGAGCTCGAAGCTTAAATCAGAGGTAAATAAAATTTTGGGAGGTATGCCTTTCCTGTCAACGTCATGACCGAGAGTTTTCAATATCTTCCATGCTAAACACATTAGCGGCGGTTCCCAAGCGGTAAAGTAAAGTTTACTCCCCCTCCACCAACAATCACAAGCCATGGCTAGCCGAATCCTTGGGTGCCCTCCATACCAACAACTTTCCGGGGGAGTTTGTTTTATTATTTTGCATTTTTAATAATGGGACTGGGCATCCCGATTACCAGCCCCTCTCGTGCAAGGACAAGTGAGTAAACACTCGTAGTGAGAATAACCCACTTAGCATGGAAGATACTGACCGCCCCCTGTCGCTCCATGAGCAGTACGGGCACACAAACCAGATGTTCATTTGAATAGTTAGAGGTGGCACATGCAAATTTACTTAGGACAGCAGAGTAATACCGCATATAGGTAGATATAGTGGACTCATCTGGAATAACTTTGTTTTAAAGGTTTTGATGCACAAGCAGTATTCCCGCTTAGTATAGGCGAAGGCTAGCAAATAGGTTGAGAAGCGAGCAGCTAGAGTGCGAAAACGGTCATAATCATGCATTATGAATAATCAACATTGAATACTAGCATGAGTAGGATATAAGCACCATGAACATAAATATCGTGGAGGCTATGTTGGTTTTGAATCAACTACATGTGCCAAGTCAAGCCACTTGAAACATTCAGAGGAGGATACCATATCATCATACTACATCACAATCATTTTAATGCATGTTGACACTCAAGATAAATCATTATCCACTCCTAGCTACTTAAGCATGGCATGAGCAACTATAATCTCTAATTGTCATCATAAACATGTTTAATCATAACATGCTGAATCATGAATACTGGGTTAAGCATATTTACAAAAACAAAGAACAAGTTGAGTTCATACCCGCTTTCCCTTGCCACAGTCACTTCATCAAATCATCGTCATTATTGCCTTTCACTTGCACGACCGAATGATATGAAAATAAAATAGTGCAGGTGTGCCATGGACTAAGCTGGAATCTGCAAGCATTTTACTTAGAGGAGAAGACAAGGTAATATGGGCTCTTTGTCACATAAACCATAATGCATATGCGAGCCACTCAACATTTTCATCGTGGTCTTCTCCTTACAATGACTCAACAAAACAAAAGAAAATAATTTTAGAGAAACACACTGAAATATTTTTGTAATTTTTAGTTTTCTGAAGAAACCAAAAAGAAGAAAACAAAAAATGAGAAAAGAAAACTATTTACACGGGAGAGCTCCCAATAACCAAAAGAAGAAATGGGAAATCTTTTTGGGTTTTCTTTTAATACTACTGCAAACTAAGCTAGAAAGAAAAACCGAAAAGAAACGAGAAATATTTTTGGATTTTCTCAAGGTTTTCCAAACACACAAGAAGAAAGCGAGAAAATAAAACTAACATGGATTATACAATGAAAAAGTATGAACACCGACAACTGGAATTAAATGTGTGGACATGAATGTAATGTCGGTGAGAAATACGTACTCCCCCAAGCTTAGGCTTTTGGCCTAGCTTGGTCATCGCCATCCCTGGCCTAGGTAATAATCGAAGTGGTAGCTTGTAGAAGCGTTCTTAGCCGCCTCCTTAGCCAAACGGGTAGCCTCGACCGCCGCCTTGTACTCGTGCACCTCACTCTCCAATAGATAGTATCTCTGTCTGCTCTGAAAATCAAAGAGGGCAGGAGCAGGCAAAACAACATACACAAATCGAGAGTTATTAAAAACTAGGTTATATTCATATCCTTGTGCATTGCGTTTCAAAAACTTGTGTTCTCGCATTGCTTCGAAGTTCAAATATTTGTAAGGTAAGAGGGGATCATCGGACTTGGGCGAAACCCCTAACCTTGCAGCTACGCGGGAGGCATAAATCCTCCATACAAGTCACCATTACAAACGTTACGCTGCAGCCTACGTGCGACAATAGCCCCAAGATTATAATACTTGATACCGGTCAGAGCCGTATGAATAAGACTCGGATTAGGGGCACAAAGCGTACTACAGTCTTGCTTACCAACAATGCATTTACCATTAAAGAGTGCAAAATACCGAATAGCAGGAAAGTGGATGCTAACTATTCTAGCCTGCGTAACTACCCTATCCTCACCATTGCAAAGGCTATTTAGAAATGGCTCATAATCAGATTTTTGTGGTTCATCTAACGAGCCCCAATATGGAATTTTGCATGCATCACAGAATTCTTCTAGAGACATTCTATAGGATCTGTCATAGAGGTGAAATAAAACTCTAGAAGTGCGTGGATGATACTCAAAGTGTTGAGTGAATAAATGAGTGAGGTAATAGTGCCATGGTGGCTTATCTACGATGAAAGCGGAGAGCTCGGTGTTGTGAATATATTGGTCAAATTCTTCCTTGATGCCTACACCTAGCATGAAATCATTGCACGGCCATCTACATGATTTTGCTTCGGCACCTCACACTGAACTTGCCCTTGGCTCAACGTAAGATTGGCCTGTGGGGTCTTCTCTAGATAATGCCTCGGTGGACCTCCTCCTCGAAGAACTCCTCCGGAAGATGTTCATTCTCCTAAGAACAAATTTCTGAAAAATTTTGGGTCACAAAATGATATCAATAAAACTTCACAAGATTGATAGCAACTACTCATATGGATGTCTAGAGGCTATATCAAGCATTCAAACTACTTGGAACTCAAAGAATTCAACATGCAAGATCATTTTCAGTAGCACCAAGAGCAGCTAATTATGCAAAATATAATCCACTAGAGCAAAAACTAATTGGAGCAATGGAGGAGTCACATGCCAAGGAGCAATCTCCCAAAACAGTTTCGGAAACGGAGCTCCGAGCAAAGAGATCGAAAATGTCAGGTTTGTGAGCAAGAACACAAGAGAGAGAGCTACCAGGAATTTTTGCTAGAGGTAAGAGACGAAGTGAGCTGAAGGGATAAGTGAGGGGGTCCCTATGGGGCCCACGAGGTACCTGGGCGCGCCAGGGGGGTGGCGCGACCTGGTGCCTCGTGGGCACCTGGGGCACCCCCCTGGTATGATTTTTGTGCCAAATTTTTTTAAATATTAAATAAAAATTCATATCAAAATTTTATTGCATTCTGAGCACTTTCATTTCTGGGCACTTTTTTTATTGCACGGATAATTCAGAAAACAGGGTAATCAAGGCATTTTATTGCATTTAACTAATAATAACAGAAAACAAAAGGTGGGTACAGAAAGTTGTGCTTACTAAATTCATCGACCACATGCCTCTCCAAAAGAATCCATTAATAAGGTTGATCATGTCTTATTAACAAACCATTTCTGAATGACATGAAACCGAAGAATTTTCGTATAACACTAGGTTACCTCAACGGGGATATGCATCTCCCCAATAATAAGAGTTTCATATTTCTTTTTAACAGTAGGAAGAGGGAGTTGAAAACTTCCAATAGTAATTGTTGGAGCCTTCTCAATAATATGAATACCATTTACTTGAAATTGTTTCTTCGGAAAGTGCACCGTATGTTCATTACCATTGATATGAAAAGTGACCTTGCTTTTGTTGCAATCAATAACAGCACTTGCAGTATTCAGAAAGGGTCTACCAAGGATAATTGACATGTTGTCATCCTCGGGCATATCAAGTATAACAAAGTCTGTTAGAATAGTAACGTTTGCAACTACAACGGGCACATCCTCACAAACACCGATAGGAATGGCAGTTGATTTGTCAGCCATTTGTAATGATATTTCAGTGGGAGTGAGTTTATTCAAGTCAAGTCTTTTATATAAAGAGAAAGGCATAACACAAACACCGGCTCCTAAATCACACAAAGCAGTTTTAACATAATTTCGTTTAATGGAGCATGGTATAGTTGGCATTCCCGGATCTCCTAGTTTCTTAGGTACTCCATCCTTAAAAGAATAATTTGCAAGCATGGTAGAAATTTCAGCTTCAGGTATCTTTCTTTTGTTTGTGACAATGTCTTTCATATATTTAGCATAAGCGGCCATCTTTAAAATATCAGTCAAACAAGTACACAAAAAGACTGGCCTAAGCATTTTAGCAAAACGTTCAAATTCTTCTTCATCCTTTTTCTTAGATGGTTTAGGAGGAAAGGGTATGGGCTTTGAACCCATGGTTATCTTTCTTTACCATGTTTTCTAGCTACGAAATCCCTTTTATCATAGCGTTTATTTTTAGAAGGTTGGTTATCAAGATCAGCAGCAGGTTCTATTTCAACATCATTATCAGGTTCTTTATCATCATCTGGTTGGGTATCCACATGAGCATCATCATTATTATTATCATCAGGTGAATTTTCATTACCAGATTGTGTTTCAGCATCAGAAATAGAAACATCATTACTATCCTCCAAAGGTTTTTCTACTTCAGGTTCACTAGAAGTCTGCAAAGTCCTATCATTTTTCTTTTTCTTTTTCTTTTTCTTTTTAGATGGACTAGGTGCATCAACATTAATTCTTTGAGAGTCTTGTTTAATTCTTTTAGGGTGACCCTTAGGATAAAGTGGCTCGTGAGTCATTCTACCTCCTCTAGTCATTACTCTGACAGCATGATCATTCATATTGTTATTCATTTCATTTAGCAATTCACTTTGAGATTTAGCAACTTGTTCTAATTGAGTTTGAACCATAGATGCATGTTTACTCACACCTTTAACATCATTAGCAATCCTAAATAACAAGTCACTCAAGCGATCAATCATGTAGGCATTTCTTTTCAATTGTTTCATAACATTGGCATTGAAATGATCTTGCTTAATAATAAAATTGTCAAATTCATACAAGCATTGACTAGGAGGTTTGTTAGAAGGAATATCACTTTCATCAAACTTTATAAGAGAATTTACCTCTACTACCTGTGTCAGTGTGTCAAGACCATGTATCTCTTCAATAGGTGGTAAATTCTTAACATCTTCAGCTTTAATACCTTTTTCTTTCTAACATTTCTTTGCTTCTTGCATATCTTTAGGACTGAGATATAAAATACCCCTCTTCTTCGGTGTGGGTTTAGGCGGTGGTTCAGGAAGTGTCCAATCATTATCATTCTTCAATATATTATTCAATAATTCTTCAGCTTGTTCAATAGTCCATTCCCTGAAAACACAACTCACACAACTATCTAGGTAGTCCCTAGAATCATCGGTTAGTCCATTATAGAGGATGATCAGGCAAAGCATTAAGTAATTGGAGAAGCCTCCCCCAAGCTTGAAGGAGACTCTCTTCCTTAATTTGCACAAAGTTAAATATTTCCTGTAAAGCAGCTTGTTTTTTATGAGCAGGGAAATATTTTTTAGAGAAGTAATAAATCATATCCTGGGGACTACGCACACATCCAGGAGCAAGAGTATTATACCATTCTTTAGCATCACCCTTTAATGAGAAAGGAAACAACTTAAGGATATAGTAGTGGCGAATTTTTTCCTCATGAGCAAATAGGGTGGCTATATCATTTAATTTAGTGAGATGTGCCACAACGGTTTCAGTTTCATAGCCATGGAAAGGATCAGATTCTACCAACTTAATCAACTCAGGATCAACAGAGAATTCGTAATCCTTATCAGTAACAAATATGGGAGAGGTTGCAAACTTAGGATCATATTTCATTCTCTCCCTCAGAGATTTTTCTTTCATATCAACAAACAATTTTATAACTTCATTTCTATCATTACAAGCAAGGATGGCTCTAGCTGTCTCCCTATCAAAACAATGTTCATCAGGTGTTTCAACTCTAGTAGGAGAGCTAGGCATAATAGGTGAATCACAATTTTCAAGAGTTTCAGCATTTTCAGTTTCTTTAGCTTTAGCAATTTGTTCAGTAAGAAATTCGCCAAGTGGCACAACATTATCAAGCATAGTACTAGCATCATCATGAGCATCAATCATAGCAGAAGTGGTATCATCAATAACTTGCGACATATTAGAATTAATATTATGTGGTGGTGTTGCAAGTTTACTCAAAACAGAAGGTGAATCAAGTGCAGAGCTAGATGGCAGTTCCTTACCTCCCCTCGTCTTAGAGGGAACGATCTTGGTCTTAGTGTCTTTCAGATTCTTCATAGTGATCAACATATATAAATCCCAAGTGACTTAGCAGATATAGCTATGCTCCCCGGCAACGGCGCCAGAAAAAGGTCTTGATAACCCACATGTATAGGGGATCACAACAGTTTTCAAGGGTAGAGTATTCAACCCAAATTTATTGATTCGACACAAGGGGAGCCAAAGAATATTCGCAAGTATTAGCAGTTGAGTTGTCAATTCAACCACACCTGGAGACTAAATATCTATTGCAGAGTGATCAGTAGCTCAGTAGTATGATAGTTTGATAGAAGTAGCAATGATAGTAACAGTAGCAGCAATGGTAACAGCAGTAGTAGCAGCAACGGTAACAGCAGTAGTAGTAACAATTGTAACAGCAGTAGTAACTATAGTAACTTAGCAAGAATAAATATGTGAAAAGCTCGTAGGCATTGGATAGGTGACTTATGTTGGATAACATTCATCATGTAACAGTCATAACCTAGGGCGACACAGAACTAGCTCCAATTCATCAATGTAATGTAGGCATGTATTCCGTATATAGTCATACGTGCTTGCGATAAGAACTTGCATGACATCTTTTGTCCTACCCTCCCGTGGCAGCGGGGTCCATAAGGAAACTAAGGGATATTAAGGCCTCCTTTTAATAGAGAACTGGAACAAAGCATTAGCACTTAGTGAATACATGAACTCCTCAAACTACGGCAATCACCGGAAAGAATCCCAATTATTGTCACCTTGGGGTATGCGGATCATAACACGTAGCAGGGGCGTATAACTTGCAAGATCGGATCAAGAACACAAATATATTGATGAAAACATAAAGGGTTCAGATCTGAAATCATGGCACTCGGGCCCTAGTGACAAGCATTAAGCATAGCAAAGTCATAGCAACATCAATCTCAGAACATAGTGGATACTAGGGATCAAGCCCTAAGAAAACTAACTCGATTACATGATAAATCTCATCCAACTCATCACCGTCCAGCAAGCCTACGAAGGAATTACTCACTCCCGGCGGTGAGCATCATGAAATTGGGGATGAAGGATGGTTGATGATGATGATGCCGGAAGATCCCTCTCTCCGGAGCCCTGAACGGACTCCAGATCTAGCCTCCCGATGAAGAACAGGAGGTGGCGGCGGCTCCCTATCGTGAAAAGCAATAAAACTTCTTCGCTTATTTTTTTCTTCGGGAAACTAAATTTATAGTGTTGGAATTAGGTCAGACGGAGCCACGTGGGCCCCACGAGGTACCAGGGCTCGCCTGGGGGGGTGGCACGCCCTGGTGTCTCGTGGGCACTGGGTGGCCCCCCTTCTGTTAATTCTTGCGCCAATAATTTTTATATATTCCATAAAAATTCTCCAAAAAGTTTCATCCAAATCCAAGAACTTTGATTTTCTGCACAAAAACAACACCATGGCAATTCTGCTGAAAACAGCGTTAGTCTGGGTTAGTTTCATTCAAATCATGCAAATTAGAGTCCAAAACAAGAGCAAAAGTGTTTGGAAAAGTAGATACGATGGAGATGTATCAGGCGCGGGGGCGGCAGCATGAGCGTGCAAAGATGTACTGCGCCCTCACGCAGCGGGCCCGCGCCGCCCTCTCCTGCTTTGCTATCGAGAGGCTCAAGGACCCCCTTGAGTATGATGACACCGGCTACCTGAACTTCTTCACCACGCTTGTGGGGTGGCTGGAGGAGGGAGCCATGAAGAAGAACAGCATCATCAAGGGCGAGTGCCGCGACCTCCTGAGCCAGGCGGCGATTCGGGTCTTCTCCAACCTCTTCTGCGCCGATGCCTCCTTCGACTTCGACAGGGTGATGAGCCCTATCCCTCCGGAGCTTCGCGACGGGCTCAAGAAGGACGTGCGGGAGCACCTGGAGGCCCTCGTCGAGAAGTTCTCCCATGGCAGCGACAGCTCCGGCGATGCTGGCAACGGCGACGGCAAGGATGACGGCGCCGACAACGCCTCATCCGGTTAGGCCTTTTCCTCTTTCTTTAACCTGCATCACAGTACATGTAGCCCCATGGGGGCATGAAGACCTGGTTTTTTGTGGTTAAGTTAAGTACTTAGTGTTTTGTTGCTCTTTATACTCTTCGTGATGCATCCTTGTGAGGCCCGTTTTCCCTTTTTGCTTGCCTTCGTGCTCTACGTTGCTAGGATCCAGCCCCCGAGCGTACTACGACTGTCGCTGGTATGTTAGGACGCATGCCTAGACAAGGCCAGAGAGTGTAAGGCTCCACGAGTAGGTAAGGGCTCCCGAGGTGCGATGCTCAAGAAGCCCCCCTTTGACGTGCAAGCAGCTTGCGCAAAGGACAAACACCATCACCCAGCGAAGTTGCGGGGGAGAGAGAGTTTGAGAGGCACTAAGGAAAGATCATCAGGCTTGGTGTGCCATGGCTCGCGGGGTGCACCTCGCGAGGCGTTCGCTCGTGAGGCCTCCCGTTGGCACTTGGTGGAAATGGGCGTCGTAGGTCGCCTTGCGAGGCAGCGCTCGTGAGGCCTCCTACGGGCTTCTTGAAGGGGCGATGCGCTGCGGGTCACCTCGCGAGGCAGCGCTCATGGGGCCTTCTGTGTACCCTGTTTCCATTATAACCACATTTTGACAAGTTTTGCAAGTAGTATAAGAGCGCTTGCTTGCTAGTTCACTCGTGGGTGTCACGCGAGGAGACGAAGTACCAAGGACCTTGGTGAGGTGACGTGCACGGGAGCAGGCTCGTGAGCCAGTGCTCAGTCACTTGGGTTTTAGCGGTGCTGCTGGGACTGACCCGAGCGCAGGCACTGTGTCCAGCCCCCACTCGTATGATACGCAGGAGGGAGATCACGAGCGCACACAGCCTCCTTAGGTAAACTGCTTACCAAGCACACATAATACTTAGGAAATAAAACTTTACTGCTACATAACATTGGTTCCATTACACAACCAAAAAGATGAGGCTGCCGTGACGGACACGGGTTAGCTTGAGGATGTTGCGGCCAGGCGGCGCCGTCAATTCGATCAGTCCGCCATGTTTGAGCTGGGATTCCACTAGGCTGTGGGCGGGAGCTCTCGCGGCCTCAGCAAGCACCGCAAAGAGAGGCTTCGGAGCGTGTACAACTCCACTTCATTCATGCCCGTGAGGTCACGGGTAGAACTTGCGGAGGTGTTGGATGTTCCATGTGTTTGGCACCGGAACACCCTCCTCCGTCTCTAGCCGTGCTGCGCCAGGCCAGAAAACGTGCACGACCCTGGACGGACCTTCCCACTTGGGGGAGAGCTTGTGGAGTCCTTCCCTGGAGAGGATCCTTCGCAGGACAAGATTGCCAGCTTCAAGGGTGCGGGGTTGTATGTTGCGGCTGTGGTAGCGATGCAATGCCTACTGATACCGGGCGGCTCAGATGGCAGCCTGGCGACGTGCTTCCTCGAGGAGGAGTATATCAGCTTCCCGCGGGCCGTCCTGGTGAGCCTTGTGAAAGGCGAGGACTCGTGGGGACCCGTGCTTGAGCTCAGAAGGGAGGACCGCTTCCGCCCCGTAGACGAGTAAGAAGGGTGTTTCGCTGGTAGGCTTGGTCGCTGTCGTGCAGATCGACCATAGCACGGACTGGAGTTCATCCAGCCAGCCTTTGCCGCAGGCAGTGAGCTTTTTCTTGAAGCTTCATGTCTTGAGGCCCTTGAGGACCTCAGCGTTAGCACGCTCGGCCTGGCCGTTGCTTCGCGGGTGCGCCACAAAGGCGTAGCAGATCAGCATGCCAAGGTTGGCGCAGTATGACTTGAAGGGGCCGCTGGTGAACTGTGAGCCATTGTCAGTGATGATGCAGTTGGGGATGCCGAAGTAGCTCACAAGGCTCTTGATGAACTTGATGGCTGATCCTGCCGGGATAGTGCGGACGGGCTCCACTTCCGCCCACGGGCCTAGGATGTCCAGCCGCAGACCGCGAAGGGCCACGAGAGGGGAATGGTCTGGAGCCCTTGCGCCGGCTAGTGGATCTGCTTGGCGTCGAACTGGCAGGCTTCGCAGGACTGGACCAGCTCGGTGGTGTCTTTAAGCGCGGTGGGCCAGTAGAAGCCACTGCGGAACACCTTGCCGGCCAGCATGCGCGATGAGGAGTGATGTCCGCAGTCTCCACCATGTATGTCGGCAAGCAGCTCGCGCCCTTGCTCCTCGGAGATGCACCGCAATGCGACACCATTGGGGCGCCTGCGGTAGAGATTGTCGTTCCTTAGGCAGTAGGCTATGGCCTGGCAGGCCATGCACTCGGCCTCTGAGTCCTTCTCCGGAAGGGTGTCATCCTCCAGATAGGCCTTGAACTCATTGGCCTAGCTATCAGCTTGTGGCTCCAATGCCAGCAGCAGGCAAGCGTCTGAGGGCGGGCCACAGTCTGGAGCTCCTGTGGGTGGTACGGGCGGGAGTTCTTCATGAGGCTCCATGGCGCTTGTGGCGGGTGGTGCAGCTGATGGCCTCAGGAGGCTTTCCTCGAAGACGCCAGGGATTTGAGGCTCACGGCGAGATGCCTGCTTGGCGATGTCGTCTCCTTCCTTGTTGCTGCCGTGAGGGATGTGTTGGAGTGTCACATCCCTAGACTGGTAGTGCTCTAGGCTAGAACTTACATGTTTGCATCATGTTTAAATTCAAATGAAATTTGAAATGGGGATGTCCAAACCCTAGCACCAAATTAAATCATTAGGTTCAAATTTAAATCTTTTCAATGAACCCAAAATGCCGTTTAGAAAAGTTCATGATTTCTGACAAAGGTGAAAACCTCTGTCAAAAATGATGAACATATTTCTAGCTCATTTATGGATTTTTGAATTAAGCCATAATGTATTTGAATTGGAGCATTTAATTGCTATAAATATTTTAAATGCTCCAAATATTTTGAAACTATTTGAGGGCTTTTGGAATAATCCAAATAGCGCCCACAATTATTTCCAGGATGTAATTAAATGATTTCGAATTTTTACTAAATCCAAAAAGAAAGGAATAAACAGAAAACAAAAAAAAATAGAAAAGAGAGAGAGAGAGAAAATCACCTGGGCACTCACCTGGCCGGCCCAGCCCACCTGGCCCGTTGCCAGTCAGCTCCCACCTCTGCCAGTAGACTGAGGCAAGACAACGCGCGCACACGCTCGGCGCGCCACTCCACCAGCCTGCCTGCCTCCCCCTGGCCAGCGCGACGCCACGGATGACGTCGTAGGTGCCGTCCCGATCCGCCTGGCCTCCTCACTCACCCCTGCTCTCTCCCTCGCCTCTCCATCGCCATGGCCGAACCGCCATGAGCTCGCCGTCGCCGCACGCGTAGGAAACGCCCCCCCTCGCTCCTTCAAGCAGTCCATGAGCTCCACCTCGATGCCCTAGTCCTCCTCGCCAAGCCACGCGATGCCTGGAGGCCCGCAGCGTCGTCCTCGACCTCTTCTTCGAGCTTCGGCTGCCGAGATCGCTGGCGACCATGCGCTCCCTCCGACGCTTCCGCGAGCACGCTGAGCATCTCTGCGAGTTTGCTGTGAGCCCCATGTCGTTTCCCCCTCCTCCCCTACACGCGCACACCCTCTAGGCCATCTACCCACCATGCCCGAAGCTCGTAGCCACCGGCCATGTTGCTGCCATGGCCACAGCCACTGCAGCTCGCAGACGAGCACACCAGCGAGCTCAGAACATCTTCATGACCCCGTAGCCACCAGCAGCTCCTCCTCCCGTGCCTCCTAGCGCCAACCCGAGCATGCCCGAGCTCCGACCACCGCCGCGAGCTTGATTCCGGCAAGCTCGGTCGACCTCAGCCCCACCCCCTTGCTCAGATGGATGCGGCCGAGCACCAGCTTCACGTAGATGCCCTCCGCCGTCGTTTTGGTCGCCGGAAGATGAATCACGAGCATCTCCGCCATCTCTGGCTTCGCCAGCGATGAGCCACGGGTCAACTCCAGCGAGTTTGACCCCGGTTGATCGGGTTTGACTCCCCTCTGAGTCGTTGACATGTGGGGCCAGCCCCTGGGTTAATTAGGTTAATCACCTAATTAGCACTAACAGCCACTGTTAGTGAGGTGGGTTACTGACCAATGGGACCCACTGGTCGGGTTTGACCTGGACCGCCCCTGTTAACTGCTGACGCCACCCTAACACTAAGCTAACGCAGTAATACGTTTTCTGGATTTAGTTTAATTTAAATAGCCAGGAAATTCCAAAAGCTGCTATAAACTTTTAAAAAATCATATAAAATCAACCGTAGCTTAGATGAAAACAATTTATATATATATATATGATTAGAAAAATCCAATCTATCCATTCGTACTGTTTTCATGCATGACAAAACAACTTAAACCTGCTGAACATGTCAAATCAATTAAATGGTATTTGAAATACCATATCTAGAGTTTGAATTTGAACCATGGGTTCAAACCAACTTCATTTAAATTGTTACTAGTGGCATTAGCCCAAATCACAGCATGTTGCCATGTCATGATCATGCATCATATTGTTGCATTGCATTGATTGTGTTCCTTTTCTGTTTGCCGGTGTTTGTTCCTTCTCGGTAGCCAAGGATTCCGACGTAGTGTCCATTGACACCGATGAAGTGTAGTATCATCTTCAGAAGTGCCAGGCAAGCAAACCCCCTTGAGCATTCTGATACAATCCCACTCTCTCACTCATGCTCTCTTTTATTGCATTAGGACAACAACGTTTCAACTGTTACATGTTGCGGTAGTTGAACCCATTCCTTTGCATGACCTGTCTTTGCCACAATGAATAGTAAAATCTACTAGCATGAGTAGGAATTGCTTGAGCCATGATGTGACTACTCATCCATGCTTGCTTGTTATGCTTGCTATTGCTTAGAGTTGTGTCTGGTCTGATCAATCTGGGCGATGAATTGGAATGGCTGTGAACATGTCCTACTGATGAGAGCTAAGTAGCGATGAGAGGCCATGTAGGAGTACATGGTGGGTTGTCTCATTGAGACCGTCCTTAAGAACTGAGTTCCGTGTTTGTGATCCAAGAACAGTTACTACCACACATTGGGCTCCGGGCGCTCCAAGCTCTCTCGACTTATTAATCACCTTGATCTCTGTCCAGTAGTTGCAACTAGTTTTTGGTGTTTGTAGGATGTGCTGGGGGCCATGCTTAGTGCTGACCATCGGGGTGGGCTATGTTGCGGTAGGCACGAGGCATGGTGTACCAAGTGACACTTGGATGGTGCTCTTGGGAACCCTGTTCTCATCGTTTGGGGCCGTGATAGAAACTTCGGCCGGACTTCCTTTGCGGATGCAACCTCAAATAGGCGATAAACCTGGACTAGAGTCTTGTGTGGTTAGTCAGGTTGTGGCCGACACCTTCGCCAGGCTTCTGCTTAAAGTGGCCGAGATACATGACGTGTACATGGTGGTAAGTGGTGAGAGTGTGTGTGAAGAAGTACACCCCTGCAGGGTTATCAACCTATTTGAGTAGCCGCGTCCGCGGATATGGACTACCTGGAAAGCTTACATTGTTCATAAACAAGTTTAAATGGATACTCTAAAATGCGCAAGATAAGTGTGAGTGCTATGGATTGCCTTCTCGTAGGGAGACGGGAGCGGATCCATAGTGGTGTATTTTCATGGTGACTATGTGGACTCGTGTGTGCTCTCTCACCCCAAAGAAGTTACTGATAGTCGTAGTACAGGATAGCCACAGATTTAAAGCTGGTTTGCTGCAGTTAATCCCCACAAGCCCCCTTCATTGATACCTGATGCATAAGTAGATAGTTCTGATGTAAGTCTTGCTGAGTACCTTTGTACTCACGGTTGCTTAATTTATGTTTTGTAGAGGAGACCTCAGTCTCACTAGTAGTTCTGTGTGGGCTTCGACGAGTAGCTTGGGAATCCCAGATAGAGGTCTGGCTCCAATGGAGGGTCTTGTAGATGGACAGGCTTTCTAGCCTTCTTTCTTTTTAGCTGTCTGTACTCAGACAGGTTTATGCTTCCATTGCTTGTATGACTTTGTATGTTGGGTCATGTGACCCCTGTTTGTAATATCATGTTATGAATGGCTATTCGGAGCCTCTTAAATAAATACTGTGAGTCATAGAGTTATGTTGTGATGCCATGTTGTATCTGAATATTGTGTGTATGTTTGAAATGCATTGGTATGTGTGGGATTCGACACCTAGTTATCTGCCTTTGGTAGCCTTTCCTACAGGGAAATGCCTCCTAGTGCTTCCACTGAGCCTTGGTAGTTCGCTGCTGCTCCGGAACACATGGATTGACCGACATGTATCCTTCTTTGCTCCTGTGTCTATCCCTACGGGGAAATGTCACGCGGTGTTACTGGAGTCCTGATAGCTTGCTACAGCCCAGTTACACACGCTGATGACCGACACATGCATTGCTCAGTTACCTATGTCTGTCCCTGTATGTTTGTGCCACCTTGGTTTATGACTAGTCATGTCAACCCGGGTTCTCTGTCATATGGATGCTAGCATCACAATCATATACGTGAGCCAAAAGACGCAAACGGTCCCGACCAAGGTAAAGGTGGCGGCCATGGGTTACCGTGCGTGAGGCCGCAAAGTGATATGATGTGTCTTATGCTAGATCGGTGTGACTTAGGATCGGGGTCCCGACAGCTTTGGTATTAGAGCCCGACTGCCTGTAGGATTACCAAGCCAAACTGGTCGAAGTCGAGTCTAGAAATGCTTTAGTTATATAGGGGAATTGATTGTGGAAGGGAATGTAAGGCTCTTTTTACTCCTTATCCTATGTCCTTCTGATTCTGAGTCACCCTCTTCTTTTCTATGGGGTTAAGAAACTAGGTTTTCTCATCTATCTACCAGGATGACGAGTTGCTATGCTGGAGACTTATAGGTAAGGTGTTGTCTTCTTGGATCGGTGTTTTCCATAGGATTCAGTGTTATGTTCTCAGTTGTCATGCAGGTTGTCTCATTTTTCATGCCCGTACAACCGTTATGCTGTCCAAGTTATCCTAGGTTTCTAAATAGTCTGATGCATTTGCAAAACATTTCTTCCTGTTCTGATGTCTTTTTGGCCAGACTAGACACACAAATTGTTACGTCGAGGTATTTCATTACCTTAACATATCTGTTGAAGTTAATAGGAAACCATGTTATCGTAAGTGAACCACCCAGAGATTCAGCACTTGTGCTGTATCCCCAGTGTGATAATTCTGGCCATCATTCTTGAAAGCATCTTGTGATGCCATCTAGTTAGTAGGTAATCTGTTTCTGGGTTCTTGGACCCAATATTCGATCTACTTATTCCTGTTGATAGTGTTTGCTCGTTCCTTTAGGATATTAGTAACCTTTGTGCTAGTCCTCAAGGTTCGTGGTTTATCATTCTTCCAATACCATGAACTAGTATGGAAGAAGTTCTTTTGAACCAAAAGATCACAACAACAGTGCTCTTGATGAGTTCTCCATTTTATATTGTGACTCTGCCAATCTACCCCTTTCAGCAAGGGTTATCCAGAAGAAATATGTTGAGCCTTGTTCGACATGCTAACCCATGCATCCACAACTGAGAAAATCAATGTTCCTTTGAGTCGTCCCTCTTCAGCTGTATCCCTCCCTCCATCTATCAATTGATATTCATGAGTGAATGTGCATTCGTGTGCATCGATGCCATTATCTTGTGGTCCGTCAAGCCATTCTATTTCAAATGCCAAGGAGAAACAAACTCTAGTACCTCATCCTTATCTAGGATTGGGTCAAAGCAGTTGTACTCCGCAGATCAAGAATGCCAATCCAGCTTCTAATCTGTTCTACCTTGGTGTGTTACCCTCTTCATGTTAGGAATGTCATGAGAATTGCACAACCTCTTATGAACTCTTGATACAGTGATACTTCTCACCATCATTATTCATTCCTCAGTCTCTGTGTCGTTGTAACCGGAATGCCGACAAGTGAACCGTGGTGTGTGTAATCAATACTCCTAGCAACCCTGTTGCTTGGTAGTTAATGGACAACAAATTTCATTCTTAGTATGTTGATTGCTGAATCACCATTCTAAGGTTGGTCGTGCTACCTAGTCCATTTTTCCTGGTGCACTCTTAGATCAATGTGTCAGGATTGTGCTAATCCCTCGCTCATTTGATCACATCATCTTGCCTCGAAATCAAGATTGTTCTCGAGCTTTATAACATATCGGTGGTTCGTGTCTAGGATCTGCATCCAAGAAACTTCTCCAAGAACTTAAGATTCGAACTCTGGGGGACTTTGCTTGGCGACCTATGACACGACGGAAACTATGGTGGGATCATGACGGCCTCACTGGCTCTCAGGTGACACGAAGGGGATGCGCGAGCTACCCAGGTTCGAGCCACCGTGCGGTGTAATACCCTACTCCTGCCCGTGATGGATTGCTCTATATGGAGAGCTTGTGGCTCCAGGTACACGAGGAGTGGGGGAGAATGAGTCGATCCCCTTGCATGGAGGCGGCCCTGCGCCTTTTGTAGTGCCTTGGTCCTCTTCCCCAAAAATATGAGCGGGAAATGGTGGCCACAGGGCGGCAATTCAAAGGGGGATAGGCGCGCAGGTCTATCCTGACTAAAGGCGGTCTCCGCCTGATAAAGTAGTCCTCGTGATGCGCTGGTGCGCTTGGCGATGACCTTCGTCCTGGCGCGCCGATCCGTCCTGATCTTCTATCACCAAAGAGAAAAACCTTTGGGACTTGCTTTGGGGGAGGCAGATGCCACTGCTCCCTTATCACCAGAATGGAAGCTGGGCTCGGTCATGCCCCGCTGTCCTTATGCTGACAGTGAGTCGTCACCCATGTGCTGGGCGCGGAGCCCCGCGGCTAGCGCCGTACGATCTGCTTTGTGAGGAGGCCTCGCGAGGGGAGCCTCACGAGGGAACCTGGTGCTTGGCGGCCTCGGCAGGGTCTGGACTAGCGGCGAGGGGCCTCGCGAGGCTTGCCCCTCGTGAGGCGGCTTCCTCTGGAGCGGCCGAGGCAGGGCCACCCTCATGGGCCGGCCCAAGCGTTGTCCTCCGGGCCAGAGGCAGACGGGCCGTGGTACCCTGGTTTCCACGGGGCCGACAGTAGCCCCCGGGCCCGCGGCCCGCACGTTCCGCCCGTAGGGACGAAACGACACATGGCCCGAGCTGCCGGGCCCGGAGGCGACGCGTGGCGGCAATTACGGGGCGGGTCGCCCCCACTCCACACGATGACTCGGTAACCGCCGTCCTGGCGGTAAAGCCTGCCCGCGCGGGGCACAGGCACGTCATTTCTCTTTGTCCCCATCTCGCCCTTCATCTCGCGTGAGCAGCTCCTCTGCTACTCCTCCTCCAACTTCTAATATCTCCATCGCCATGGCCCCAGGCAAGAAGCCCGTGACCGCCGAAGCCTCCTCCAGCAAGAGCTCCTCGGCGGCGGAGCTCGGTCCGGCCTTGCTGCCGGCCACCATCAACGAGAGCGGGCTAGCCAAGGCCCGCCCCCACCTGGCCTTCGCGCACTTCGAGGGAGGCGTCACCAAGATCTGGCCGGGCTCGCACCCACGGCGAGACCTCAGACTCATGGTGGTCCCCGTCTTCTTCCACTCGCTCTTCGCCGGGCTGGTGCCGCCCTTCTCCGACTTCCTCCTCGCCATCCTTGAGCACTACGAGATTTGTCTTCTCCACCTTCATCCCAACTCCATTCTCATCCTTGCTCTTTTCGCATACCTCTGCGAGGCCTTACTGGGAGTGATACCATCCGTGGCGCTCTTCTGGACCTTCTACAGCCTGCGGGTTTTTTCCTCGGGAAACCACCGCTCTGGAGGTGCCTCCTTCCGTATCGACGACGAGATGGGCAAGGTCTTCATCGACATGAAGATCTCGAAGAAGGTGGAGAAATTCAGGTCACGCTGGGTTTATGTTGATGCCCAGCGGACCAGTCCTCTCTTGGCGGTCCCTACCGAGCCGACTGAGAAGATCCCCCGCTGGGAGCACAAGAAGCTTGGCGGCGCTGCCCTGAGGCCAATCCTGACGAGGCTGGCGGAGCTGCGCGAGGCCGGGCTTACGGTAGGCATGATAGCCAAGGAATTCCTCCGCCGCTGCATCCCGCCCCTGCAGAAGCGCTCGCACCCGGTGTGGGCGATCACCAGTGCCGTGGACCGGATCCGGCTGGCGCAGGGGTCCCTCTCGGCCGAAGTAGTGGCCGAAGCTTCGGAAGTTCTATTTCCCGGGGAGGCGGAGGAGATGCCTCCTGACGTGCGCCCACTGTACCGCTGGTCCAATACGGATGAGCTAGTCGCAGTGATGCCCCAGTTCGACTAGTGGGGGCTGGTCCGGACGGACCTCGAGGAGTCTGAGTAGCTTCTCGAGGACTCTTCGGGGACGGGGTCCGCCTCGGGCAACCACGAGGCCTCCAACTCCGGGAAGGAGAGCAGTGAGGAATATTCCCTGCCGGTGCGCCGCCGGCTTCGGCTGGGCGAGGAGGTGGGCGACGACGGGGACGCGTTTCGCGTTGTGCCGGCCAGTCCCGTGCCAGTGGGGAATGGAGGAGACGGTGCCGCGGAGGCCGGTGAGCCCCACGAGGAGTGGGTGGAGGGGACCACCATGGCCGCCGACTCCGACAGGACTCGCGCCGCACCCTCGGGTGGCCGCCCAGGCGCGCTGCGCGATGGAGGCAGCAGCAGTGGCGCCATCAAGGAGCGGAAGAGGAGGCGCTTTTACCACAAGGATGAGTAAGTTCCTCCGCCCCTTCCTATCGATCCTTGCTTCCTGGCTGCTGCAGCCCTGATGAGCTTTCGCCTGCACAGGAGCTCCAAGCTGGCCGCCGAGGAGGAGGAGAAGACCAAGAGGAGGAAGGCCGAGGTCGAGGGGCCCTCCCCTCCTCTGAACACTGCCTTGCCTGCCGCGCCGGTGCCCCTGGCGGCGAGACAGGCGGGAGGTGGTGAGGAGACCACGCTGGCGCCTCCCGACGCGGCCCCCGTCGCCGGTGTCGAGATGGCGGGGAAGGGGGGCGAAGCACCGACCCCTCCCCAGCACACCACGCCTGCTACGGCGGAGGCCACTGCAGCCCTCACGGGAGCCATCTCCGGGCCCGGGCGCCCAGACCTTGAAGTGTTCAGGGCGGCGCCAGAGAGCGAGGTGATGGCAACGGTGCCGGAGGTGGCCATCCCGGGCCCCCCCGTGCCAGACGGCGAGCGCGACCCCTGCCGGGGGCGATGGCGCGGGCCTGCCAAAGGGGTCGAAGTTGTGCCCTCACATCTGCCGACGCCAGCAGGCGATGAGGACGCCCGGGCGAGTCGCGCCTTGGTGCTGGGCGAGAGCGGTACCACGCCCTGGAGCGGGGCCGTCAATAGCGTCAAGGCGGCTCTCGAGGCCCTCGAAGGTGAGCTCAGGAAGGAGGCGGAGCTCTGCGCGGAGGAGCGGCGGAAGCTGGCGGGGGGGTGGAGCTAGCTTCGTGAGGCGGCGAAGCTTGACCGTCAGCGGGACGAGGAGGCGCAGGCACAGCGCGAGCAGCTCACCAAAGAGGCCCAGGCGTCCCTCGCGAAGGCCCTCGAAGATGCCCTTCATGACGCCCTATGCAAAATTAATTATTTAATTCAGTATTATTATGATGGGAAATGTTAAAACCAAAGTTGGGCCTTGCTTGAAGCTTTTATTCAAAGTGAACTGTCAAGAGGGTCCCATAACCCCTGAGCATGTTAGGAACGCTAATCAAGGCACATAACACCGGTATTACGGAAACCAGGGTGGCATGAGTGGAACAAAACACCAGGCAAAAGGCCAAGCCTTCCACACACAACCAAGTATATAGATGCATTAATTAAATAATAGATATTGTGATATCCCATGATATCCATGTCCCAACATGGAACAACCTGCAACAGCACATGCAACTAGAAACGCTATAAGAAAGGGGCTGAACAAAGCGGTAACATAGCCAAACAACGGTTTGCTGGGATGGTGGAAGGTTAGAGGTTGTATCATGGCATATAGGAGGCTGACATATATGTGGTAGGAAGCGCGACATAGCAATAGCACTGAGACAACTAGCAAGCAAAGATAGTAGAGATATCCATGGTCATGATCATCTTGCCTGAAATTCTGCTCGGAAGAAGATCGAGTCCTTGAAGAAGACGAACACGCATAGTCGAACGAATCCTCACAACTCTGAAACATATCCAGACTAACGAGAAGAAGCACAACTGGAAAGAAACAAACAACATGGTAAACACACAAGCATAAACATGCAATGATGCACAACCAAGTATGATGCATGTTCGGTTAAAGAGGCATGGCATGACAAAGTGCAACAATTCAAATACTACACATTAAGTGAAGCTCAATATGCAATGGGTTGCATATTGACGAAATTCCACAAACAATTATGCAGTTCACTCCCATATATGCACATGACAAGGTTAAGTGTTGTTAAACATGGCAAGAGGTGAAGCATAATTAATCAACCTATCTAGGCAATTTAAATGAGGCCGGAAACAACAAACAACAATTCCGGAAAATCCCCATATGTAATTTTCGAATTTGGTACTGTTCTGACTAAAACACAATTTTAAAGTTGTTAAACATGCAAATTAATAGCACCATGTTAATCTACACATTTTTTCTAGACCATTTACATATAAAGTTCAGTTAATTCGGAGCTACGGTTACTTAGTTTTGAAATAAACCATTTTAGCAAGTCATTTAGCAATTTTAATGCAAACAACAATTTAAATGTTGTTAACATGCATGAGGATGACATACTTAAGTTGGATGCAATTTTATGAAAATGGTGGCATAAAATGATACGGAGCATTTGTCGCCATGGCGGAAAGAAATGGGTGCCACGGCGGCGATAACGGAAATGATGCCACAGCAACATTCCAGTTCCGGTAACTCGTCGAGATACCGGTGCAAAGAACAAGTGTGCGGATGTGCGGAACATGCAAGAGATGGTGGGGTGATCCCGGTTATCGGGTTCCCATGTGTCGGTGGCATGGAAACGGGGAACTTGCGCAAAACAATTCGGACACGGTGCGACACGAGCATCTCATACAACAATGCATTCGTCCACGGGCGGTCGTCTCGACGTTATACCTTCGAAGCATGCATTCGGGATGGTTCGAGTTCATTGGTAGTGGAAGTAGTGGTTCATGGTTCGGAGAGGAACTTGATGAATCCTAGTTCTTTGGGGGTCGTCCCGGTTCGTAGTGGTACTTGGCGCTTGCAGTTACGATCCAAGGTCGTAGCCATGTAGTCGAACTTGACGAAGCGGGTCTCACAGGGGACTTGGCACATTGCATAGTCGAACTTAGCATATCCAGTGTGGTAGTCAAACTTGGGTTTTGTGGAACTTGGTGATCCGGAGACGGCAATAGAGGTACTTGGCGGCTTGTGCATCCAACAGATACGTGATGGTCTTGGTGTCGTTCATCAAGGAACTTGTCGAAACCATGGCGGGCGTCGGTGGCACTTGGAGCTCATTGTGCAGTCATACACAGGGTCAAACCGAGGGCCTTGACGACCCAAAATCCATGAGCGGAGGTGCACCGAGGCCGTGTTGCGGTCGAGGGTCATGATGGTGCAACCGAAAATGCAGGTGCTCGGGGATAGGGTGGTCGTGGCGTGGCTCTCCGACGGCGGCAGCAAGGTGGAAGGCCAAACAGCGGTAGCCAGAGCCATGGCTGGTGACGGGCGAGCTAGGGAAGGAGGAAACGGGCGCGGGGTAAGGCAGCGAGCAGAGGATGGAGTTGCAGGTGGTGCGGGCGGCGCGTATGGCAAGAGCGGCCCGGAGTAGCGGCTTGTGCTTGGGCGCGAACGCATATGTGGGGCCTTGCTGGAGGCCGGCCGGCGACGGAGGGGAGGCAAGGTGGCGCGAGGGTGGAGCCAGAGGTGTTTGGTGTCAATGGCAGAGCGATTGGGAGGAGGCCGAAGGCACGGAGGGGCGGCGCGAGGCCGGAGGGTGCCGACGGCGCGGTGCAAGGGCGCAACCGCGGTGGTGCTTGCCGGAGCGGTGCAAGGTCGCTCCCCTATTGGCTGCGCGATGGGGATTGAGACTTGGGTTCTCAAGTGCGTGTGTGGCGGAGCGAGGGAGAGAGTGGAGGGAGAGATCGAGAGCAGAGAGGGCTACGAGGAGGGGATCGATCGGGGCTAGGGTTAGCTTAGGTGGGGACGGCGGCTGGGCCAACTGGGCCAGCTTTGAGGAAGGCCAGGGAGAGAGGAGAAATGGGCCAGCCTGCTGGCTTTAAAAAAAAAGAAGCAGAATTTCTTTTCTATTACAGAAAAGGAAAGAAAAACAGAGATGTTTATTTGGTGGGCCAAAAAAAAATACAAGTTGAGCTGAAATCTGGCATGAGGCTATTTCAATGAACTTCAAAATGCCATGACATGAACCGGAGCAAAATGGAGAGAGATCAAGGATTTAGAATATTTGAAAACGGAAAGAACTTAAAATGCAAGTGTGTTTGTGGGTGATTCCAAATTAATGGAATATTTCTATAATAGCTCCCTAAATATTGGGAGAATATGTTATAAAGAGAAATCACTATGTGCATTTCCCTCGATTTAAATGGATCGAAGATCCATACAATTTATTTATTTTAGTTGGAAAAAAATTAATGACATGATGGCATGATGAAATGATGCAATATAAAAAAATAAGATAGAGCAACCAATATAATAATAATAATGGAAAGAATCGGTCTCGGGGTGTCACACTTGCTCTTGCCGGTAGAGCTCTCTGGTGTGTCCTCGACATGCATGCTACACTCTGAAGTGCGCTTCCCGGAGTCCTTCACAGAGGTCTTGCCGGTCTTATTCTTCTTTTTTCCCCGGGAGCTTTGACGGCAAGGGCGAGTGCCTCGATGGCATCCGCTGCCGCCGCCTCCCGGTGGAGCTTGTCGGTACAGATGATTGCGTCCTTGTGGATTGACTTG
Organism: Elymus sibiricus; assembly: GCA_039707655.1. Lineage (NCBI taxonomy): Eukaryota > Viridiplantae > Streptophyta > Magnoliopsida > Poales > Poaceae > Elymus > Elymus sibiricus. The sequence continues at coordinate 205,204,212 of CM077666.1, read as the reverse complement.
ATGGTGAGGACCCCCATCGGCCCCGGCATCTTGATGACGTTGTACGCATAGTGCGACGCGGCCATAAACTTTGCCAGGGCTGGGCGGCCCAGAATCCCATTGTACTGCAGTGGCATCTTGACGACGTCGAAGGTAATCTTCTCCGTCCGTTAGTTGAGCTCGCTGCCGAACATGACCGGCAACGTGACTTGGCCCTTCGGTTTGTTCCTCCCCGGAGTGATCCCTTGGAAACTGCCTGTCTCCTCAAGATCCTTGTCAGGGATCTGTAGCCTCTTGATCACATCTGGGGAGATCAAGTTCAAGCCTGCCCCACCGTCAACCAACATCTTCGTCACCTTGAGGTTGCGAACTGTTAGTGAAACCAACAATGGCAAACACCCGACCGCAGTGGTGCGATCAGGGTGGTCCTCGGCATCAAAAATGATGGGCGATTGGGACCACTTGAGTGGCTTCTGTGCCTCCATCATCGGCTCCGCTGCATTGACTTCGCGGATCCACTGCTTTAGTTGCCGGTGCGAGGAGTGCAAAGACGCGCCTCCGTCAACACACATTGCATCCACCGCATTTTGGAACTCCTTGCCAGACCCGCCTCCGTCATCATCAGTATCATCCTCTTCTTGCTGGCCCTGAGCAGCCTTCTCTTTTGGCTACTTGGCCTTGCCACGGCGCCCTCTGCAGCCACCATGGTCTTGCTTGTCGGACACACCAGAACCATCTTGGGCCTTCTCCTTATCACGTTTCTCGTACTCTTGCTTTTGCTTTTCGGCAAGTTGCTCTACTTGCCGGCATTGTTGGAGATCATGGCCCTTGGTGTGGTGGATCTTGCAGTATGGCCCACCGGTCTTGCCGGCTTTCTCGCCTACCGCAGCTTCCCGGCAAGCATCGCACCCGGCAACCTCCTTGCCGAGGATGTCTGCCTTCGGCTTCTTGGTGGTGTTGGTGTCACCGGAGCTCCCGACGGCCAGTACAGTCTTGTTCTTGTGCTTTTTATTGTGCTTCCTACTCTTTTTTCTGTGGGGTTGATGCGTCGTTGTCCTCGGAATCGACGTCTGCACCAGCAACTTCCCCTGGGAGTCGCCTCCCCTCCTCAGCATGTGCACACCTATCTGCCAAAGCATACAGATCGTTGATGGTCTTGACCTGCTCGACATTCATCTCCGATCGCATCCTATGGTTGCGCACATTCGTGTGGAAAGCGGCAACAACGGCTGCGGGATGGATGTCGGGGATGTTGTGGTGCACACGGCTGAACCGTTGTATGTACTTGCGGAGGTTCTCTCCATCTCTTTCGGGGATCACCTACAAATCACTGGGCTGGCCTAGGAGCTTGTGGCCACCCTAGTAAGCGCCAACGAAATGATGGCACAGATCCGCCCAAGAAGAGATGGAGCCCTTAGGCAGGTTCATCAACCACGACCTGACGTTGGGCCGAAGCGCCAATGGGAAGTAGTTGGCGAACATTTTCTCATCCCGTCCCCCGGCAGCCTCCACCGCGATGGTGTAAATGCCAAGGAACTCGGCTGGGTTGAGCGTGCCGTCGTACTTGTCAGGCAGCTCCGGCTTGAAGGCACGGGTGGATGGCGAGCGAACTTGCCGCAACTCACGAGTAAAGGCTGGGCACCCCACATTGTAGGGAAAGTACCCAGCGGCTACTGGAGCGAGCACGTTCACTGCCGGCCTGGCACGGTTGTCAGATTGGCGGCATGCTTCCTGGCACCGCTCGATCTTCGTGCGGGCGTCCTCGTCGCACCGCTCTCGGAGCACTTGACGCTGATCTTGGCGGCACCGCGGATCCGACAAAGCCATAGACAGAATGTCATGGTCGTCTGATCGGCGGGCTGGCCGCTGAGATGGTGGGGGGTGCCGAGGTGACTGCACTGTTTGCACGGCGTCTCTGGCAGGGTAGCCGGAGGGTCCCGCCAGCATGGAGGGTGGTCGTCGTGAGGGCACCACGTCTTGAGTTTTGCCGGGATCGGCAAAACTGATGAGACTCTGAATGGTGGCTCTCCATTCGTCCATCTTGTCTGAGCCTGGCGGGAAGTTGAAAAGTATTTGAACCCGCACCATGGCCTCTGCCGTCGTGGTTGGCATGGCTGGGAGCACAGAACGAGGCATCGCTCGACTCCTGGCGGAGCCAGAAGGAGCTTCGTTACGTCCGTGCTGCCGGGGCTCATGCTCGCCAACAGGTGCACACGGGGGTGGTGGCGGCGCTCCATGAGCAATCGGAAGTTGCTGCACGGAGATCCCGCCTTGCGGTCGTCTGGAACTGCCAGCAACGTGAGGGAGCATATCGTGCCCATCTTGCGATGGTCGTGGCGTATGCCTCCCCGCGCCGTTGTTGGACGTTGCCACCACGTTCTGGGACGTTGCGGCGGCTGGGTTCTAGGTCACAGCAGTATGAACTATATTACTATGATGACTGTGCTCATCAGAATGTCTTGGAAGTTGACTGGCTACGACGTTGCTAGTTCGGTGGCTAGGCTCAGCATCGTGGTGGGGGTGCTGGGCACCCGCACCACTTACGTCTCCTGCGCCGCCCGTCCCAACAGTAGCATTCGTGGCTCCTCTCTTCTTCGTCGGCACCAGCGACGAAGATGATGAAGTTGGTACTCACACTACCAAAGAACTGATTTGTGACACACAATGCCCCCTACCTGGCGCGCCAAAGATGTCGTGGGAAACGACTATCTATGGGACCGAACGAGTCCCTTTGCGATTCGGCTCAGGGGACATGCATGGGACAAAGAGGAGGCTTTTAGTAAGTGCAAGAATACGCAGGGGATTTATCCAGGTTCGGGCCGCTATGAGCGTAAAACCCTACTCCTGCTCTGTGGTTGATCGTATATGAACTCTGGTTACAGGGAGCGCAGTTTTCCGGCAAGGTGCTCGGGAAAATGCTGCTAGGGCGTGTAATAGAGCTAGGTGTCGACCGTTCAACCTGTAGCCATGGGCCTCCTTTTATAGGCCAAGGGGTTACCACAATGGCTAATACAGTCATTACAGAGTATGAATAGTGACTTGCACCGTCATCACGTCTATCTTCCAATTGGGTAAGACAAACGCATTTAAGGCACCGTTCGGTGCTACGTTGGGGAGGCGAGGCCTTGGGCAAAAGATCTATACCACCGGTCCTGGCGCCCTCCTGTAGTCTCGACACGTCCCAGGGATGGGTGTCATTAATGTTAAACTTTGCGTGCCGTGCTGACACGTACCTTGGCTGGCTATGTTGACTGCCTGCCCGCTCGACACCTAGCATACGAGCCTATCTGGTCGATGGTGAGGTGGAACAGTAACGGGACAGAACAAGCCTACTAGCACGGAGCTTGTCAGGCCTTGCTTGCCAGCAAGGGGGCTTGCCGGCAACCATAGTCTTGGTCTTCACCTTGCCGGGGCGGAGCTTGCCGGCAAGGGCAGCGTCGATCTTCAGTACTAGAATAGTACTTCTCGATGACCTGCCTTGAGGTCTTCTTCACGGTCTTGGTGTTGAGTCTTGAGTCGTAGTTATCCTCTATCAAGCCCTTGCCGGACGGGAGGCTACAACCGCCTGTGCACAAGTCTGGGTACGAGGGCACCCATGTCTCAGTACACCAACAACTAGTGTTTCTTTTACTTTGTTGTCATGTCGTATCCTTAGCTTGTACTCCCTTTGTAAAGAAATATAAGAGTGTTTATATCACTAAAGTAGTGATCTAAACACTCTAGTGATCTAAATAGTCTTATATTTCTATACGGAGGGAGTACATCATACTCCCTCCGTCTGTATTACTTGTGGTAGAAATGGATAAAAATGGATGTATCTAGAACTAAACTACGTCTAGACACATCCATTTATTTCCGGATGGAGGGAGTACATGTCAATATGTCATGCCTTTCTATTCTTCAGTACCTATTCCATCTCTCTGCCATAGCATGTTTATAACTAAAGCACCATTCTTCTGTACAAGGTATGTAAGCAGAAGAGGGCTATGTTAGAATATGAAGGGGTACAAACAAGTTCTTTGCAAAAGATCCAAACTCCAGGAGATAGTAACCCAACTCCAGTGTTCTTAGGAACTGCTCCAGCACAGAGAAACCCAAGTCCTCCAGATAATAACTAGATTCCAGTGGCCAAAGAACCAGTCCGCTCCAGTCCAACAAAAATATTTCAACTCCTTGCTAGGAAGCGTGTGCGTATCCTCGCATCATGAAATTTTATACCATTTAGATCACATTTGATCTTATATTTTCTACATCTGTCATACGCATCTATTGTAGAAAATATGCTTAATGGATAACAAACGCTCTAAAGTAGGATCGTGTTGGAGGAAAGTACCTTGCAGCAGTGCTCTGCGCTCCAATGCTGATGTAAGTACCTGTTGTGTATCACTATATTTTTACATCAGTATGTAGTTTATTAAGTAGCATCGGCGTGAATCCAACCTTCAGTACCCAACACCAATTATCTGATATAAATTTACTTTTAGCAAAATGTATAATTAAGGCACTAATGTAGATTTTTGTAAGGGAAACTACCTGGTAGTATTGCATACTGAGCTGCATGATTGTAATATCTCATATATTGCACATTACTAAAATCTAGTGGTGTGGTCTGGTTGCCCAATCGTTCATTGTGTTAATGTTGCTTTCCTATTAACTTACCTGGCTGATGATAGCAGTGCCATATTGTGTTAATTTGGTGTAGGCTGGTGTGGTCTGGTTGCCCAAACGTTCATTGTGTCAATGTTGCTTTCCTATTAACTGACCTGGCCGATGACTTCGTGCAGGCTGCTGAAGATAATACGACAAAGTCTCAAGACAGAAAGGCAACCTTATTGTTTCTCTCCAATAAATCTAGTGAAGGTAATATGGCAATAACTCTTGATTAATCTGTTCAGTTTCCCCTCTAATTTAAGTTATGATGCAGTGGTCGAGACACTTTCCAGTATCATTGATACAAGCCTGCCAAAATCGCCATCTGAATCTATTCAATTTCCTCTGTCTCGAATCCAACGGAAAAATGTACGTTTGTGAACCAATTACTGGTTGAAGCAGTGATGGAAATCGTGGAGGAATCAGAGGTGCACATTCTTGCGCAACAACAACTGATCGATGATTTCAGTGACAATATAGCAAAGAAGAAAGAACTTGCTCACATGCTTATGGGCGTCATCCGCACAGAGGTTGTAGATTGTTAACCTCTGTTTGTTTATTTGCACTGGCATCAATCTTTGATTGCCCGGTGGGTGTAATTTCCTGTAATATATGTTTCGATGTGCTAAGTTTTTCCTGTTATGCATATATTGCTTAGCGCGGGGTCGCACCCCAGCTTTCTAGGCCGAAACCTCAACTGGCGGCAAACAAGCCAAAATATGGAGTGAAATTAATAACTAGAACAAAGCGACGTGTGCCCTTGTTCAAGGGGAACAGCCCACTGGCTGTAATGGCCCCGTAATGGGCCTGCGGTTACTAGATAGGCTCTGCCACAATCCATAATTGTTCCTCATAATGAGCTCAAAGTAATAGCTGGGCCTAAACCGACGTGGGCCTTTGATGGACTGTATTTGGCCATGTCCTTCAATGGGCCTAGAGCCATACAAGAAATTTAGCAGGCCCAAAGTAAGGTAGGCCCAATTAGTTGACGGGCCGTTAGTAGGCCGAAACCTTGATTGGGCTCCAATAGTGGAAACAGGCCAACGGGCCCTTAGTAGGCCGAAATAGATCATAATTAATGTTTGGCCCATTTCCATGTTGGGCCGTTAACAGGCCGAAAGCCAATCGGGCCATAAGTGGGCCCATATACAAAATGGGCCTTTAATAGGCCGAAAGTCATGTCGGGCTGGAATTGTGCCATGGAGAACATGGGCCGCTAAGAGACTGAAAGTCAAGTCGGACTATAAATGGCCCAACTACGGTGCAGGCCGTTAACAGGCCGAAAGATACACCGGGCTGGAAGATGGCCCAAATCCGGAATGGGCCGCTAAAAGGCCGAAATACATACCGCCTTGAAATTGGCCCATCTCTATAATTGGCCTCTAACAGGCCAAAATGCGTAGAGCCTGGAAATTGGCCAATCTCTATAATGGTCCTCTAACAGGCCGATAGAACCTCGGGCGGCAAATGAGCCCAAAGACATATCGGGCTGTTAACGGGCTGGAACTGATGATGGGCCGCAATGGTGTCAAATCGTTAACAGGCCGCTGACGGGCCGAATTGGCAGAACTCGTATGGGCCATTTTTGTAAATGGGCCAGACGGAAGTAGGCCGTAAATGGGCTGGCCCGATTATTTTGACTAGGCTGGCCTTTTTAGCTAAATGGGCCTATTTTGGGCCTGCCACGTTTCACTGTTCCATTGGCACATCTCGTCCAGTGGATGGATGACATCTGTCGTAACGACGAGATGACACGTGATTCTGTGGGCGAATGAGAATTTTACATGTGGAAAATCACCATTGGTCAGGGCTATTAACGGGTTATCATATCCAAACTAGAACCCGATAGCTTAACGGCGACCAGTTATGGTGGATGCCACGTGTTGGTTACCCTTGATGAAAACACTTCCATGACGCACCAATCGTCATGGAAGTGGACACTTCTGTGATGATAATTTGAGTATTGTCATGGAACACTTCTACGACATCACAGGTATGACTATCTTGATTCTGTCATAAAATCGTCACGGATGTACATGCATGACTGAAAACGTGACCTACTATGACAAACACGTATCATCACGGAAGTGTTTTATTTTTTGTAGTGTATGCACAGATGCAGGTAAGCTATCAGGGTGAACGTCAGTGTTTCATACGAGCGCTTGCGCTTGTATATATGGGCAGTCATATGGACCCCTGGCGGCCACAATAAGCCCAATGAAGGAGGTAAATCTTCCCATCTCTCTCCTTTCTTCTTCTTCTTCCTACAAACCTCTGCAAACCCTAGCAAAACTTTGACTGATCTCTCTACTCACTCGATTTCAGTTCAAATCCTTCTGTGTGATCGATCTACGGTACGTTTCTCCTGCGCTCCCCAATTTATTTTTCGCGAATCCACGTTCTACATGCCAAGAATTGCCATGACTAGGAAATGCATATTTTTGATCCAAATTTGAGTTTGGCTTGGATTCGTTGATGTTTTTAGAGGTGTATGATGTTGTTACTACCGTAGGATCAATGTTGTTTAATTGTATTGGACTGAAAAATTGTTTTGTAGATGTCTACAAGGAGGTCCGCTCACATACGCGGTGCGTCGAGTTCATCCGCCGCACCACCACAACAAGTTTTCACTCAGGGGATCATCTTCACCGACCGTGAAGCAAGAAAGAAATGTCGGACGCTTAGTACAAGGAAGATCAAATCAACCAAGTGGGCTTGCGAGTCAACACTCGCTAAGCTAGGTATTACTAATGATTTCAATTTGCTTTGTGATAATGCCGGGTTGCATCATTTTGTTTATCAGGGATGTGAGACATACGAACGCATGACGCTTGACTTTCTCAGCACTCTCTCGCATAATGTTGGGCTTGAGCCAAATGCCTATGAGGACGAGCAGATCACTTTCCGTCTCTTGGACCAAGACTTCAACCTCACTCTCGATGAGTGGTGTACTCAGTTTGGCTTCCCCAACAACCATGATGACATCCATTATGTTTATGATTTTACTGACCCGCACCCAAGGCAATCCTTCCATCGGATAAGTGTCCATGGCTCAAGCCAAAGAGCCAGTTGCATTGAAAGTCCTGCTATACGTTATTTCTATTATGTTATCCCTAAATCGTTGCAGGCACGAGGAGAAGTTTCTAAGGTGAATGACGAGAACATGCTAGTTCTCGGGAAAGCAACAAACCTTGACATATGTTGTTGCCTAACCTAGGGGCAATACTCTTGCTACACCTCGCGCATCAAGAAAATCATGCACAAGGAGATTTCGTGTGTGGAGGAGTGATCACCATGTTGGCCAAATCCCTTGGTCTCAACTACAATCACCTTTGCCCCGTTGTTGGTAACAACCTTGTTAATATTCGTGTTCTTACAAGCGCTGAAATGGTAGTAGTTAGGCATGGCTGTCATTGCATCAATATTCATGGAGTGGCATACTTGTAGCCCACTCCTATGCCTAACCGTTTCTCCATAGAACAGGGACAATTGCATTATGTTGCACAGGAAAGAGATGCAACTTTTGACCAAGAAGGCCCAGAACCTGAACAAGTAGATGAAGTACTCACCACAGACGAAGAAGAGGAGCACCCCCAAGAGCAGTCACAACAAGAAGCCTACACCACCTATGCAGAACTCTGCAGCCTCTAGGGCTCTATTGATTATATGAGCAACCTCATCACTTCCCTTTGAGGCACGTCCACCCACATGAGCATGAACTTCTCCAACTGGAGCCAAGGGTGGGCACCTAACCAACCGCCACAATGATTCCACCGGTTTGAGCTTGCAAAAGCTTAAGCTTGGGGGAGGTCATCTCCACGTCTACATCAAGATGCAGCGGTATTATTTGAAATAAATTGTAATGTGGTTGTACTTAAGCTCGTGGAGCTTCAAAACACTCGAGTTGGTTTGTTCCAACACTTTGCTTTTTATTTGCTTTCATTTTTTTTGCATTTGTAGTTTTTCGTTTGCAAGTTAGTTTTCAAAATCCCCAAAACAAAAATAAATAAATAGAATAAGCTTTGCTTTTGTTCTTGTTATTTTTACCCCTCGGAGTTCATTTGCTTTTTGTTTTCAGAGGAGTTGATCTACGCGGGACAACAAGGAATGTAAGAATAAGGAAGAGAAGTGTGTAAATTCACAACCGTGAAGGTATGTCCTACGACTCCCGTCTTTTGCACTTGAAATACTTGGAATAGATGTAGTAGTAGTATGTGTGATATGTGCAGTGGGAGTAAGTCTTGATAATTAAGACAAAGGTTTTGTTCTAGTAGCTGAAATAATTTTGTAACCTTTGTTTTGTTTAGTCTAGGTAACCAAGACTTGCCGTGGGACTGTTTTCAAATGAAATGATCTTAACAAAGAATAACCATGCACAAGAGAATGTCTTGAAAGACTTGGGTGTTGAGAAAATTGTACAGAAGATGATGTTTGAAATGCTCAACTCCATATTGTTAATTTTAATAGACTTGATAGCACGTGTGGATTGAATTGTCTAGAGGAACTTAGTTGAAGGGTGAATGACATTATGCCAAAAATCTATGTTGTATCTCTTACATGGTGCTTCGGCTTCTCACTGGTGCCATGGACCTGCTACTATATGCACATGTACGTGTGTAAATGTGGCTTCTTCACCTTTCTTGATGTTATGCTGAGGACTTCGCTAGCGAATGAATGATCCACCAAGAGCGACAGCTCAGATTTCGGCTATGAGTTTGTTACCGTACGTAGTGGCAACACTACAAACACATATTATTTAGCTTTTTCTTGAATGGGTGTGTATGTGGTAACTAAAGGGGACTGATCAAAAGAGCTCGAAAGAGACAACTATTGGAGGTCCTTAGTTCCCAAACATTAAGCCACAATGAAACTCTATGCATGATCACTTATTTTGCATAATCCCTTCACGTGACAACCAAAGTTTCAGCAAACAATGATTGAAACGAAGTTCTTGAGAGCCTTGAGGATGAGATAATTGTGGGCATGCTTATGAGTACTCTAGCATCATGTTTTTCTACATGCCTTTCACTCCCTAACTTATGTGTTATGGATCTATCAAAGAAAAACTCTTCCGTGCATTCCCGGTGTCGGTGTATAAAAACATGGGTGTTTCCATACCCTGACTTATGCATAGACAGTTGCAGCCTTCCAGACGGCAAGGGCTAGCCGGAGGATTGCTTCCATCAAGACTGATGACTTGGTTGATAAAACCGTGAAGAAGACCTCAAAGCAGGTCATCGAGAAACACTAAGTATGTACTAAAGATCAAGACTACACTTGCCGGCAAGCTACAGACCGGCAAGGTGAAGGACCGTCGAGCTCCGTGCCAGCAAGCTTCCCTTACCTTACCACCGCTCCACCTCATCGGTCAGCTAGTCACTTATCAATAGGTGTCGAGCGGGCAGGTCGTTTGGTGAGGCTTGTCGGGGTATGTATCAGCACGCCGCCTGGAGATCAACTTTAATGACACCCATTCTCATGGCGTGTCAAGATAATAGGAGGTAGCTAGGCGAGTGGTACAAGACCCTTGCCGGGGTTCGCTCCCAGCGTGACACCTAACGGTGCATTTAATGCCTTTGTCCTAATCTGGTAGAGTTAGGTATGATAGCACTGTTGCTGTCATTTCACCTTGTATTTACCATTTTACCACTTTGATGACCCCTTAACCTATAAAAGGAGGCCCATGGCTATCCGTAGAAGGGTTGACACTTTGCTCATTTACGCGTAGTAGCTGCACTTCCCGCGCACCTTGCCGGCAAGCTGCGCTCCTTGTAATCTGAGCTTATACACAATCAATCCACCAAAGCAGGAGTAGCATTTTACGCCTCACGGCGGCCCGAACCTGGGTAAACTTGTTGTGTGTTGTTGCATTGCTGAACCTGCTCTTCGTGCACGTCGATTCCCACAGCCGAACCGCAAAGGGATCATCTCGATCCCATAGATCGTCATATGTGCGACATATTTTGCGCGCCAGGAAGGGGATCGCTTGTTACGAACCAGTTTCAGCAGTGTGAGCACCAGTTTCTTCATCATCATCTTCGATGGCACCCAAAAAGAAGGGCGCGGCCGTGATAGCTCCTTCCACGTCCAAGCTACCGTCTCAGGAATCCGCGGGTGGCGCAGGCGGCGCTGGCGGCGCGGGTGGCACGAAGGGAGGTGGTGGAGGCAGTCAGCTTCCCCTTTGTGATGGCAATCCTAGCCATCACACTGGAGATGGCGGAGGTGGACAACTTCCATGACGCTCTGGTGAGCATAGCCACCACAGCAATATAGTCTGGAGTAGCGTGAGTCAAGATTCAGTTGTCACGACATCCAAGGACGAAGCGGCGACGTCCAAGAATGTTGCGGCGGGACGTACACCGCGACCATCGCAAAATGGGTGCGACACGCTCCCTCGCGGCACCGGCAGCTCCGGACAACGACAGAACAACGCCTAGCATCATCCTCATGATGCTCTGGCACCACCACAACCACCGCGTCTGCCTGGTCATGAGCATATGCCACGGCAGCAGGTTCGAGACGGAGTTCCTTTTGGCTCTGCCAGGAGTCGAGCGACGTCCCGTTCCTCGCTCCCGGCCATGCCAACCATGGCAGCAGAGGCCAGGGCATGGGTCTAGATGCTGCTGAACTTCCCGCCGATGCCTGACAAGATGGAGGAGTGGAGGGCAACCATCCAGAGCCTCATCTGTTTTGCTAATCCCGGCAAGACGCAGCAGGCGGGACATTCACAGCGACCACCCATGACACCGGCAGGACCAGCTGGAGGCCGAGCGGGAGATGTTGCGCTAACGGTGCAGTCACCTCTGCGTCAACAACCACAACAGCGGCAAGCTCGCCAATCTGATGAGCCCGACGAAGTGTCGATGTCGTTGTCGGATCCACGGAACTGGCAAGACCAACGCCAAGTACTACGAGACCGGCGAGTCGAGGACGCCCGTACGACCATCGAGCGGCGTCGGGAAGCGCGTCGTCAATCCGGCAACCACAACGGACCAGTAGTGAATGAGCCAGCGCAGGGTACTCTGGGAGCTTACCTTACGAGGTAGGCTGCCCAGCATTCACCAGTCAGCTACGGCAAGTTCACTGGCCATCCTCCCATGCCTTTAAGCCCAAGTTGCCGGACAAGTACGATGGCAAACTTAACCCATCCGAGTTCCTCAGGATCTACACCATAGCCGTTTGGGATGCTGGTGGTAGAGACGAGAAGATTCTCACCAATTACTTTCCATTGGCGCTTAAGCCCAACATGAGGTCTTGGCTGATGAACCAGCCGGAGGGCTCTATCTCTTCTTGGTCGGATTTATGTCACCAGTTCGTTAGCGCATACGCTGGAGGCCACAAGCTTTCTGGTTAGCCCAGCGACCTGCACGTACTTCCACAGAGAGACGGCGAGCCCCTCCACAATTATATCCAGAGATTCAGCCATGTGCACCACAACATTCCTGATGTTCATCCCGTAGCTGTCATTGCTGCATTCCACACGAATGTACGCAATCGTAGAATGCGAGCTGAGATGAACATTGAGAAAGTGAGAACCATCAACGAGTTGTACGCCTTGGCGGACAAGTGCGCATGTGCTGAGGAGGGAAGGCGACTTCCCGGGGAGGATGCTGGTGCTGAAGTTGACTCTGAAGATGATGATGCATCCACCCCGAAGAAGAAGGGCCGGAAGCGCAACCGCAAACACAAAGGCAGAGCAGTGATGGCCGTTGAGGATCTGATACTCCCGGCAAGAAATCCAAAACCGAGGGTGGCAGGAAGGAGACTGTTGTGTGTACCTACGGTCATGAGGTTGCAGCTAGTGACAAGTCCAAGAAGACCGGCGAGCCGTACTGTAAGATCCACCGCACCAAGGGCCATGACCTCTAGGACTGCCGGCAAGTGGAGCAACTTGCCGAAAAACAGAAACAAGAATACGAAAAGCGCGACAAGGAGAAGGGCCTAGAGGGTGCCGGTGGGTCCAGCAAGAAGAACTGCGGTGGTCGCGGAGGTCGCCGTGGCAAGGGCAAACAGTAGAAAGAAAACCCGGCTAGAGGCTGTGATAAGAAAGAAGGAGAAGATCATGATGATGAGGACGAGAAAGACGAGTCTGATGAACAAGAGTTCTAGAAAGTTGTCAACGCCATGTGCATTGATGGAGGTGCATCTTTGCACTCCTCTCACTGGCAGCTCAAGCAATGGGCCTATGAGATTAATGTGGCGGAACCGGCAATGGAGGCCCAGAAACCACTCAAGTGGTCTCACACGCCCATCATTTTTGATGCCGAGGACCACCCTGATCTCACAACCGCGGTCGGGTGTTTCCCGTTGTTGGTTTCACCAACAATCTAGAACCTCAAGGTACCAAAAATGTTGGTTGACGGTGGGCCGGCTTAAATTTGATCTCGCCTGATGTGATCAAAAGGCTGCAAATCCCCGACAAGGATCTCAAGGAGACAGGCACCTTTCAAGGTGTCAACCCGGGGAGGACCAAGCCAATGGGCCAAGTTACCTTGTCGGTGAGATTTGGCAGTGAGTTGAACTACCGGACGGGGAAAATCGTCTTCGACGTCGTCAAGATTCCATTGCCCTATAATGGAATTCTTGGTCGCCCAGCTCTGGCAAAATTCATGGCGGCGTCCCACTATGACTACAACACATTAAAGATGCCAGGGCCGATGAGCATCATCACAATCCACTCCGACAAGAAGGACACAGTTATCTGCGTCGACAAGCTCTACCGGGAGGCGGCGGCATCAGCCGACAAAGCACTTGCTCCAGCCGACAAAGCTCCCGATGGAGGAAACAAGAAGAAGACCGCTAAGACCTCCAGCAAGTCCTCCGGTAAGTGCACTGCAGAGTGTAGCACGCCTGTTGAGGAGAAACCAGAGAGCTCTGTCGGCAAGAGCAAGAAGGCCAAAGCTGCAGCACCTGCAATGAAGCAAGTCTCTGCGAAGGAGGATGGCACGGGAGGCACTCTCACCATAAGTGCCACCCTCAACAGCAAATAGGAAAGCGCGCTCGTCACTTTCCTACAGTCCAATGTCGATGTGTTTGCATGGCAACCATCTGACATTCTCGGTGTTCCCAGGGAAATGATTGAGCACCACCTTGCCGTATGCCCCAATGCGAGACACATCAAGCAGAAGGTCAGAAAGCAAGCTTTGGAACGCCAACAATTCATCGCCCAAGAAATCCAAAAACTTGAAGCTGTCGGCCTGGTTAGAGGAGTACTGCATCCAACTTTGTTAGCCAATCCTGTTGTAGTTCGCAAGTCAAATGGAAAATGGAGACTTTGTATTGATTTCACTGATATCAACAAAGCTTGTCCAAAAGATCCTTTTCCTTTGCCGCAGATTGACTAGATTGTGGACTCCACTACCGGCTTGGATCTACTCTCTTTCCTTGACACCTACTCTGGTTACCATCAAATCTTCATGGCCAAGGAAGATGAGGAGAAAACCGCATTCATTACTCCATGTGGCACATACTGCTTTGTGCGTATGCCTTTCGGATTATAGAGTGCCGGGGCAACTTTTACAATAGCTGTGCAAATTGGTTTTGAGCCGCAGCTACACAGAAATTTGGAAGCCTATATGGATGATATAGTGGTCAAAACCAAGCATGCAGAAACACTGATTCAAGACTTAGAAGAAACATTTGCAAATTTGCACAAGATCAATCTGAAGCTCAACCCCGAGAAGTGCGTGTTTGGCATCCCATCCGGCAAACTTCTCTGGTTCTTTGTATCTCAACATGGAATTGAAGCCAATCCCGACAAGATCAAAGCCATTGAGCAGATAGAATCACCAAAGCACGTCAAGGATGTGAGGCGTATTTCTAGATGTGTTGCCGCCTTGAGTGGGTTCATTTCCAAGTCAGCTGAGCGTACTTTGCCGTTTTTCAAAATCTTGAAATAGGCAGGTCCTATGAAATGGACCTCGGATGCAGAGGCCGCACTCCAAGATTTGAAGAAATACTTCTCTTCTTCACCAGTCCTAGTTGTGCCTAAACCACAAGAACCGTTGCTGCTGTATTTGGCGGCAACCAATCAAGTGGTCAGTGCTGCACTACTGGTAGAAAGGGAAGTTGATGACAAGGAAGCAGCAGCCGTAGAGCCGAGAATCTTCTCTGGCAAGGTTAGGTGCCGACAAGACAGATCAAGCACAAGCAAATGAAGCAAAACAACAAATTGTGCCGAAGAAGAGAATGGTGCAACTACTAGTTTATTTTGTCAGCTCTCTCTTGCAAGGAGCTAGGTCAAGATATTCTGGTGTGCAAAAATTTCTTTTTGGTCTTCTCATGGCCTCAAGAAAGTGGTGCCACTACGTCCAAGCACACCAAATTACCGTCGTCACTCACTTTCTGTTGCAGCGCATCTTGAGAAATCCAGAGGCCACCGGCAGGATAGTGGAGTGGGCGTTGGAACTGTCAAGTTTTGATTTGAAGTTTGAGAGCACTTCAACAATTCAGAGGAGAGCCTTGGCAGAATTCAGTACTGAATGGACACCAATGCAAGATGAAGAAAAACCGGAGACATCTCTCCATGGCAAGGAAACCATGAAAGAATGGATCATGTACTTTGACGGTGCTTTCACGCTGCAAGGCGCCAATGCTGGAGTGCTACTTATTGCACCCACCGGAGAGCATCTCAAGTATGTGTTTTAGATGCATTTCCCCAGGGAGAAGGCCACCAACAACACTGCTAAGTATGAGGGATTGCTTGCCGGACTCCGCATTGCAATCAATCTCGGGATCAGGAAATTGATTATCAGAGGTGACTCGCAGCTTGTTGTCAGGCAAGTCAATAAAGATTATCACAGCCCATTGATGGAAGCTTACGTCGATGAAATGAGAAAGTTGGAAGAGCACTTTGACAGTCTCCAGCTTCAGCACATCCCCCATGCTCAAAATGAAGTTCCTGACCACCTGTCAAAGCTTGCCGCAGAAAGGATTCCTGTGGAACCAGGAACTTTTGTGCTACAACTGACTCAGCCATCCGTCACACCATCAACAAGGCCGACGAAGAGAAGACAATTAAACTCTGGTGGCTACTTTCTGGCAGAGCTACCAATAGCCGCCGACAAGGTTGACACCGCCAACAAGACATCTCTTGCCGGTGAGCGGCAATCTCCGGAGAGCCAAGTTCTTGCCGTTGAGATATGCGCTCCCGCGGAGGAAGAATAGCCATTACTCCTTGTCGTCGAGCCTCAAGGTCCGGCATGGGCGCAGATGATTGTCCATTACCTTCAGACAGGTCAAGTTCCCGATGACCAAGAAGAAGCTGAAAGAGTAGCACAACAATCGAGTATGTACCAGTTTGTTGACAGCATGCATTCTACACAGAAAGAGGCCGAATGGTGTGAAATTGAAGTGCATATCCCCGGAAGATGGACAAGCGCTGCTGGCAGAGATACATGGAGGCGTATGTGGCTCCCACATTGGGTCATGTGCTCTTGTCAGGAAAGCATTCCGCCAAGGTTTTTATTGGCCCACTGCCCTCCAGGATGCAACTGCACTAGTAACCAAGTGTGAAGCATGCCAGTTCCATTCCAAGAATATACATCAACCAGCTCAAGCTCTTCAGACGATTCCTCTCTCATGGCCTTTCGCGGTCTGGGGGCTGTACATTCTCGGCCCATTCCCTCGTGCAACAGGGGGCTTTGAGTTCTTGTACATAGCGATCGACAAGTTCACAAAGTGGCCTGAGGTGGAGCCAATAAGGAAAGTCACAACACAGTCAGCCGTCAAGTTTTTCACGGGTTTGGTTTGCCGTTTTGGTGTGCCTAACAGGATCATTACCGACAACGACACCCAATTAACCAGTCGCACCTGCACAACATACTGCCAAGAGCTTGGAAGCAAGATCTGCTATGCCTCCGTTGCTCACCCGAGAATCAATGGACAGGCAGAGAGAGCAAATGCTGAAGTGTTGCGTGGGCTCAAAACAAGAACATTTGACAGGCTGCACAAGTGCGGAAGATGCTGGGTAGATGATTTCCCGGCAATTCTTTGGTCACTCAGGACGACACCAAATCGAGCTACCGGCTAGACGCCCTTCTCCCTTGTATATGGTGCGGAAGCGGTGCTCCCCACAGAACTCAAATACGGATCTCCTTGAGTACAAGCTTTTGAGGAAGCTGATCAAGAAAAAGCGAGGCATGATGACACCACACTCCTTGACGAGGATCATTTTCGGGCTGCCGTGTGTGCTGGTCGATACCAGCAAGCTTTGCGCCGCTACCATAGCCACAAAGTGCACCCCCGACAACTTGAGGAAGGTGACCTTGTCCTTCGCCGGATCCAGTCCAGCAAGGGTTCAAACAAGTTGACGCCGAAGTGGGAAGGCCCTTATCGGGTAGTTCAAGTTACCAGACCTGGGTCAGTCCGTCTGGCGACCGAAGATGGCATTAGCTTGCAAAACTCATGGAATATTGAGCATCTTCGCAAGTTCTACCCGTGAGGCGCAGTTGCTGGGCCACCCGGCAACCCTGTTTGTACAAGTTGGACAACAAGACATGTAATCCTTTGTATAGAGCCGGGCGCAGACCCCGTGCGTAGTTGAATAAAAGCTAAGTGTTTCAAAACCTTTTGTCAAAGTACAAATTTATGTATATTGCATTTGTTGTTGTGTTACATGTTACCTTGTATGAAATGATTGACGAACCATCAAGGTTCTAGCCTCCTCTTTTCTCTTCTTTCTTTTTCAAAAAGGACAGAAGTGTTCCTCGCATGCAAGTTTCCAGGGGGGAGTGTCGGTATGGATACCAAATGATGTTCAAGATATCATTTACGACAAGAAGTATAACAAAGAAAAGCTAAGTTGGAAAACTTTGAAACAATTTTTCTTTGTTGTAGTTGCTTTTCCTTGAACGATTTACGTCTTTGTATGAAAATCCTACAAGCGAAGGAACATTGTCAGAATTGTTCGCGCTTTTATTCCTGTTTCGAGTCTGCTCAACAGTATAAGTAGGCTGCATCAAAACTGATAAGTGCCATCTTGTCAGAAAGCGGCACCTCCGTCAAGCTGCTAAGGATTCGTTCCTCAAGAGCTAGCAGCAAGGTTGTGCGCACCGGCAAGTTTCCGGCAAGCGTAGAGGACAAAACATACAAAGGCAGAATCATATAAGGGAAACGACATACATTCATTCAAGCACAAGTTATATTACATCAAACACGCGGTGCAGATCTAACTTAAGACAAATTCGTCTTTTACATGATCACGCCTGCGACAAGAAATAGCGACAAGACTAATTTGTGAGCTCGCCCTGGGTCCTGGAGACATGGCCAACCCTATCGGCAATCGGGGTGACGAGCGCTTCGCCGGCGCTAGTGTCTGTCCCCTTCGGCAAGCTCGCAAAGGCCTTGGAGATGTTGATGCTGGGGTTGCAGTGCACCAGCTTGACAAGTACTTCGAAGATCACGTCATGGGTGAGTTTGCGACAATCATTGGCGAACGAAGCGGAACGCCCCTGGTGATGAGCCTTGAGCGCATCGATAAGCCCTTCGAAGAACAGCATCAACCTGGCACTCTTCACTTCATTCTTGCTGACGGAGAAGCCCCAGCTCTTCATATCCATGGCGCCAAGTTGTACCGTGAGGCGTTCAGCAATGTCAGTAAGCCTGCCGGTCCAAAGGGAAAGGGAGCTCTTCAATTGATTGAACTTCTCCTCGGTGTACACCAGCAGGCCTTGCTATCACGCCCAATATGCGATCCCATTCTCGAGGAACTCGGAGGCCCCACCAAGAGTAGAAACGCATATTAGAGACACTTGCAAGGTGGATATCATTACATCGTACCACATACATAACAGATGGGGATACATATAAATACATACAATCATCACATGAATACATCAATACATAACAAACATCATACAGTAGGGCAGCATCCGACTACGGATGAAATCAAACGAAAAGAAGAACGACATCCACCCTGCTAGCACAGGCTGCCGACCAGGAACCTATCCCCAGATCGACGAAGAAGAAGAAGCAGAAGAAGAACTCCAAAGCAAACAAGCATCGCTCTCACGTCAAGACATCGCATTACCTGTACCTGCAACTATTGTTGTAGTAATCTGTGAGCCACGAGGACTCAGCAATCCCATAACCATGGGTAACAAGACTATCAAAGCTTAAATGGGTATGGCAGGGTAAGGTGGTGAGGTTGCAGCAAGCACTAAGCATTATATGGTGGCTAACTTACGAGTACAAGAACAAGAAGAGCATCTACGAAAAACGGTCACAAACTACAAATGATCACTAAGTGATCCTGAACACCTACTTACGAGTCAAACATAACCCCACCGTGTTCTCTTCTCGAACTTCCTTGAAAAGAGACAGTCACGGTTACGCACACGGTTGGTGTATTTTAATTAGGATTTAGTGTCAAGTTCTCTACAACCGGAGGTTATAAATATCCAAGCGCCACATAACCGCGGGCACGGCTTCGCGTAAGATTTAACCATGCAGGGGTGTTCCATCCTGGCCCATCATAAGCCTACACAAGCTGCGGTGGAAATACCTCAAGCTCGAGATAGCCCAAAGTATCCTCGGAATCCCAGTGCACAAGACATTTCGACAATGGTAACACAATTCCAGCAAGACCTCCCGGCGTGCCGACACCCTGATAGTAGCCGTGCGTATCTCGTCTCAGGCCACGACCGGATGAGCAGTCCGTACAACTAAAACCAGTGCCTCGAGTTTCCTCGTGGTGGCGCTGCAAGGGGCTCTAGTTTGGACCAGCACCATCAGCACTGGCCCACCTGTATTATGTTGAATTAAGAATCCTCGGGTTCATGACGCCCTATGCAAAATTAATTATTTAATTCAGTATTATTATGTTGGCAAATGTTAAAACCAAAGTTGGGCCTTGCTGGAAGCGGTTATTCAATGCGAACTGTCAAGAGGGTCCCATTCCCCTGAGCATGTTAGGAACGCTAAACATGGATCATAACACCAGCATTACGGAAACTACGGCGGCTTGAGTGGAACAAAACACTAGGCAAAAGGCCGAGCCTTCCACCTAATACCAAGTATATATGTGCATTAATTAAATAAGAGACATTGTGATATCCCAACATATCCATGTCCCAACATGGAACAACCTGCAAGAGCACCTGCAACTAGCAATGCTATAAGAAAGGGGCTGAGCAAAGCGGTAACATAGCCAAACAACGGTTTGCTGGGTAAGGGTGGTTAGAGGCTGTATCATGGCATATGGGAGGCTGACATATATGTGGTAGGAAGCGCGACATAGTGATAGCAACGAGACAACTAGCAAGCAAAGATAGTAAAGATATCCAAGGTCATGATCATCTTGCCTGAAATCCCGCTCGAAAGAAGAACGAGTCCATGAAGAAGACGAACCAACGTAGTCGAACGAATCCTCACAATCGCAACGAAAGCAGAACTATCGAGAATAAGCACAACCGGAAAGAAGCAAACAACATGGTAAACACACAAGCATAAACATGGCATGATGCACAATCAAATATGATGCATGACAAGATTAAATGTTGTTAACATGGCAAGAGATGAAGCATAAGCAATCCATACAACTAGGCAAGTTTAAATGTGGCCGGAAACACAAACAAGAATTCTGGAAAATCCCCATATGCAAATTTCGAAATTAGTACTGATCTGAATTAAATACAATGTTAAAGTTGTTAAACAGCAAGTTAACATGCATCATGATGATCTACACGTTTTTGTAATCAAGTTACATATGTAGATCATTTAATTTGGAGCTACGGTCTAGAAGATATGAGCTAAACAAGTTTAACATGCCATATGGCACAAAATGCACGGAAACATCAACAACACACTCTCAATCAAGGATGCAACATGACAATATGAAACTACACACAATTCTAAGCAGGTTCATGTAGAGCATGATCATAACGGAGCAACGGTTCAACAATTACAATCAACACAAGCTATAATAATAATCTGCCCGAAACAGTAACATAGCACTTTGCAAACATCAAAACAGCGAGCTACATGCACATGATGGGCACAAACTTGATATGCACTTGAAATAGACATGATATACTCCAATTTATCTTAAAGGTTCAGGTTCACAGGCATCAAGGTTAATTCAATATGATCCATGCAAAATGCAAAGTTCTGCTAAACAGGGCATATACATGAGCAGAGTTAATAGGATGGCAACTTGATAGCAAGAAAAAGACATGCTACAGGAACTTTACATGGCAACCAAAGGCATGGCATCAAAGTAGACATTACATAGACCAAATCACATGAAGGAATCATATGCATATGAGCTATAGATTAGTGGCAACCATCAAGCAAAGTTGGCAAGTTTTATCACAGGCAGTTTTTACTCAGAACAGTAACATTAACTAGGCATGTTTGCAAGCTCATGGCAGTCACATCATGGCATATCATGGCATGAAATAAATACTACCAGCAAGAAGACATGAAAAAGCTCCAAAGTCATGTTGACAAGTTGCTCATATGGGGCATGCATTAAATCACACAAAAAAGACAAAGTGACAAACATTAACAGTTTCAGCAGTAATATTAGGATGCACTCTTGCAACAGAGATATTGACATGTAGATGAATTCTATCATGAATGCAAATGCTACCATCATGTAGATCACAAAGAGTAGAGCAATTTACATATATAATTCATCATCATAGGACCAAGATGCACAAAGTTATCATCATCGCAAAATGCCTATATGCTGTTGAAATCATCACCTCGCGGAAATCGGGACGGGTGGATCCCAGGACGGAGCGGTGTTTGGTTGGCTGGATCGGACACGACGTGGGACGGAGCCGTTCCGGCGTGGGTGTGGAGGCAGAGGAGGCCGGCGACGTCGCGGGCGGCGGAGGCGAGCGACGAACGGGCGGATCCGGCCGTGGACCGCCGGATCCGGGCGCGGTGGAGGTCGAGGAGGCGAGCTGCGTTAGTGGACGAGCTCGAGGCCAGCGGCGGAGGCCTCGACGGCGGCGACGAATGCTGCGGGGAGAGTGAAGCCATGAGTGCGAGAAAGAAGGAGAGGGAGAGGAAGGCAAGGCGGCGGCAGCGGGGACCTAGTCCGGGCGGCGGCGCTTGCTGGCGTTGAGGTCGAGGCGGCATTGGGCGGACGCGAGGCGGCGGGGCAGAGGCGAGCTCCTGGGTGGCGCGATCCGCGGGCGGCGTGCGGGCTTCCCCGGGCCCAGATGGGCTCGGGCGGGCCTGTGATGGGCTCCGCGGGCCCTGGCGGCTGGGAGGAGAGAGAAGGTGGGCAGGTGGCGGCGCGGGAGTGCTGGAAGCGGTGGCTGGGTGGCGGCGTGGCCTGTGGCTGGCTGCCAAGTGGCGGCGGGGCTGTGGGTGGTGCCGGAATTTGGGGAGAAGGTGGGAGGCTGGCGGCGCAGGTGATTGGCTGGGCACAGAAAGCGAGGTGGAGGGCTAGGTTTCCAGATATGGAGGGCTAGGTCTTCCTTTTATAGGCAGGGATGCTAGGGTTTGGTTTGGGGGTGTTTCGGAGCCCTCCGATCACCATCGGACGGTCCGGAGTGGAGGGGTAGCTAGGTGGGCTGGATGGGCTGTGTAGAGGGGGTTGGGCTAAGAAGAGAGGGAAGTGGTGCAGCCCGGCAGGGTTTTCGGAACACCGAAAACGTCCGACGTTTTGACCGGCTATAGTGCCGCTATAGGTTAACGGTTGGGCTCTCAAACGAAATCCGAATGCGACGAAATTTGGCAGGTGGTCTACCTATAATATAATAAGACCGCACGCCAACTTTCACTCCACTCCGAGAACATTTTTATCACACTTATAAAATAATATTTCGGAGGTGTCGCAGGCGCGTGCGAGTGTGTCGGGTCTCGAAACGGACAACGAAAGGAACTGTGAGAACGCCAACTACGAACGGATGCAAGTTTTTGAAAAACATGCGGATGTAATGCACATGATGACATGGCCAAGTGCAACACACAAGCGAAGGACATGGCAACGACGACGAATAAATGGAAGACATCTGGAGCATCGGTCTCGGGGCGTCACACTTGCTCCTTTTCGAGCTCTTCCGCCAAGATCTTTTCCTAGGTTCTGGCGTCTTCAAGATTTTTCTCCAAGTTGGCGAGCTTCAACTTCAGATCTTCTTCGGCATCGGCAGCTTTGTTGAGCTCCTGGTTCTTGGATGACAGTTGTGTTTGCAGCTTCCCCAGGGTGTGAGCTGCCTTCCGCACTGCTTCTTGGAGGGCCGGGATCTCCTTGTTGTTGCTGGCAAGATCTTCCTCTAGTTTTCTCACCTTGGCTTCTAAATCTGCCTTGGCGGTAGCTACAGCGGTGGCAGAGTCAATAGCTTCCTTGAGTTTGCCGGCGTGATCTTGAGCTTGGGCCTCGATGACTTCCTTGTGGGTCTTCTCTAGCACTTGCGTCCATTGCACAAGAAGGGCTTGTATTTCATCATCTTTGGCTTTGAGCTTGGCGGTAAGAGCGGCTTCCCGGGAGGCAAGGTTGACTCTTTAACGGCAAGATCCTCCTCGTGAGAGTCGAGGGCAACCTTGCGTTCAGTCAATTCCGCATCCCTTGCCGCAGCAATCTTGTCAGCTTCCTCCTTGGCCAGCTCAGCTACAGCCTTTTCCAAGACGAAGGCTTCCTTAGCGGCGGCAAGCTCCATTTCCCGGCACTGGATATCCTAAAGTTGGTCTTCATACCACCTATACGCGCCTTCGAACTTCTCCTTCAGCTTTTCATCCGCCATTTCCACGACGGTTGGCCGGGTCTTGAGCTTGTCCCAGCACTTGCTGTAACGCTCTTGGACGGCCTTGAAGCCATCACCCATGGCTTGGAGGAAGGCGAGGTCTTCAACAACATCGTTGGCGGAGCGCACATCTTTAGTGTTGCGCGACATGGGAACAACACCTTCGTCTTCCACAGCTTCAAGACCTCCAGCACCAGACGAGCTGGTGGCTTCGGGATTTGGTTGCGGCTCGAGGAACATAAAAAAAAATCCTTGTCGGAGGGGTTTTGGACGTTGATGCTTGGTCACCAGCTGCCGGCATAAAGTTGTTGGCTGCTCCCATGCTCACGTCCGTACTAGCGCTTGGCGCTCCTGGGGCAGATTCGCCACCAGTGGCCTTGGTGGCTTCTTCGGGGGTTACCTTGGTGGCCTCGTCAACAGACCTCTTGCCGGCATCCTCAGCAGCAACCCTAGCGGCTTCTTCAGTGGCAGCGTCTGCGGACTCCTTGGCAGCAACCTTGGAGGCCTCGTCGGCTGCGCTCTTTGCGATCCCCTCGACATCGACATCAGTGTCCATGTCTTCAGACTGAGGTGGATCTAAGAAGAAGAAGAAGGAGGGAAGAAAAATTAAAATCAAGTTCAAGAAAACAAGATAAGGCCAACAGCGGAGAAGAAGTGTTCAAGAAGAAAAAGGTTACCTGTCTGTGTATATTGAGAAGTGATGACCTCTTCTCCCACAACTTTAGTTGTCGTTGTGTGGCTGCCGGCAACATCACTTGCAGGCACGTCGTCAACACGAACAGCCTCATTAGCAGAGATCCTTGCCGGAGAGCTGATCTCCACAACTTCTTGGTGCTCCTCTTCTACTCCCTTGTCAGCCTCAGGGAAGATGGTGTCGGTGCGGACGCCCGCCAAAGGATAGTTTACGGCGGTCTCACGTTGGGGGCTGGACTGGGGGCTGACGACCACAACATCTGGCAATGCTGTGGTTTGCCCAGCGCTTGTCGCTAGTTCCCCCTCTTCGGCAGTCTTCGCCATCTTTGAGAGCCTCTGGGCCAATGTTTCCTCGTCCCTGCAGGATCAAGGCAATCAAGTCAAGTCAACTATTGCAAGAAATCAAGAATTGATGGAGAAAGTTAGAAGCACCTACTCCTCATCCTCGTCGCAATTGCTGAGGGCGGAGAGGTCCCATACGGTCTCGTTCCCAACATTAGAAGTTGGGGGCGGAGGAGGTGCTCTAGCACGCTTGGCGGACGAAGGAGTTGCAGTTTTTGAAGACCCTACCTCTCCGGCAGGAGGTGCAGCTTGCCATCTCGAAGATGTGCGCCTGGTCTCTTGTTGTTGAGAAGCTTGCCAACGAGCACCTTGCTGTCGGGTGACCCTGGCACTCGTCTCCTTGTCAGTACGCCCGTCGCCTGATGATGAGCAGTGCACTGGCTCTTGGCTGGCAGTTTTCTTGAGGACTCAACGTCTCTTTTTCGGGACAGGAGCGACTGGGGGCTCCTCCTCTTCCTCCCGCTCCCCGGCAACTGCACCACTTTGCTCTCTGCTGGCTCATCTTGCTGCTCTTCAGAAATTTCCTCTTTGCCAACCTCTTCATAGTCAGCTGCCGCGGATCCAGACCCGCCGGCAACCGCTGTCATTCCTGCTTCCGCTACTCTACTAGCTATGTATGCCAGCTCTTCTTTACTGGTGTCACGGATCAAGTCCTTCTCTTCTCTGGTGGGCTTCTCGTCGGCAGAAGGCTCCTTCCAGTCGCCCTTGACCCCTTGGGCATTGCATGAAGGCATCACCACTAAGATCGAATCCTTGGTGGAGTTAACACACAAAGGAACTACTAATTCCAGCAAGTGAAACTTGCCGGACACACGGAAGAGCTGGTGGCAGAGACTGGCATGTTGTAGCACCGTCAGATTGTTGCCCGGCCCAGCAATCAGCCGCATTACGTCTGTGGCATTCTTGTACTCCCAGGCGCATCGTGCTCTCTTCTGGAGGGGAGCAATGCACCGGCGGAGGAAATCAACACCTACCATCTCTATGGTCAGGCCCGCATCTCAAAGACGGATGATGCGGTCCAGCGCGAGGGTGAGCTTGGCGTCTCATGCACTGAAGTTGCTCCAATCCTTGCCGCGCTAGACTCTCTCTGTCCGGGGCTCACAGAAATCAAGAAAATCCTTCTCCTTGATCCAGCACAGCACCATTCTGCCCGCCATTCCTCCCACTTCAGATGCAGTTGGCTCTTGAGTTAGATTTCCTTGCTGCCGCTCCTGGGGATCCAGGTGATGCTTCCGGAAAGAGCACCCCCTTCGATGCGAGGAATGAAGAAGTGGCAGAAGAGTGCGACATTGGGGAAGACACCAACAAAATTCTCGCACATGTGTGCGAAAACTGACATGCAGGTGATGGCATTCGGTAAAATCCAGGAGCTGGAACCCATAGGTCCATATGAGCTCGGAGAAGAAATCAGAAAAGGGTCGAACAAGCCCGTAATAGAATTAAGTGCAAAAGAAAGGAAATTTGTCTGCGGAGGGCTTGAGATCAGCAGGAAGAACATGAGGGGCACCGAGGTCATTTGATTCCTTGCCCCACATATAAGCGTACCTTTCGGTCAAGATGCTCTTATCCAACACCGGCGGCCGGAAAATGACATTCTCCCTCCGCTGATTGGATATGATCTCCTTCCTCCTCTCTGCCTCCGGATCGGTGGGCTTGGCAGCCTTCTTCGCCTTTGGGTCGGCCTGTTTGGTGGCTCTCTTGGGTGCCATGGCGCTCTCAGGGAGATGGGATGGTGGATGGATTGAAGTGTGGAGCGGTGGCGGCGATGGATTCTATTCTGGCGTAAGGAAGAAGACGGAAGCAGCGGTGAGATTGGGGACAAAAGACGTGAATGAGCAGCGCCATTCACAGATGCCTTTTTATGGGGAAGGCACGGGGGGGCTGGCTCCTCGCTACCCAAACGTCTCTACACTTTGTCAAGCGCACGGCCCTAATTTACCGTTACTTTCCACTCCACCCATGTCCCGCATTTAATGCACGTCATGGGCGTGCAGTAAAACCATCATTACAATAGTGATTCTTCACCACGTGTGTCTGTGCATCGATTTGGGCCTAGCCCAACGACGCCTCGGATGTGCGTGTGGCCCAGGCCCGGGGCTCTTGGCGGTGTATAAAAACATGGGTGTTTCCATACCCTGACTTATGCACAGATAGTTGCAGCCTTCCCGACGGCAAGGGCTTGCTGGAGGATTGTTTCCATCAAGACTCAAGACTTGGTTGATAAAACCGTGAAGAAGACCTCAAAGCAGGTCATCGAGAAGTAATAAGTATGTACTGAAGATCAAGAATACACTTGCTGGCAAGCTACACACCGACAAGGTGAAGGACTGCCGAGCTCCATGCCAGCAAGCTTCCCTTACCTCACCACTACTCCACCTCATCGATCAGCTAGTCACTTATCAATAAGTGTCGACCGGGCAAGTGGTTTGGTGAGGCTTGTCGGGGCACCTGTCAACACGCCGCCTGAACATCAACTTTAATGACACCGGTCCTTATGGCGTGTCAAGATAATAGGAGGTAGCTGGGCGAGCGGTACAAGACCCTTGCTGTGGTTCGGTCCCAGCGTGACACCTAACAGCGCATTTAATGCCGTTGTCCTAATCCGGCAGAGTTAGGTATGATAGCACTGTTGCTGTCATTTCACCTAGTATTTACCATTTTGCCACTATGGTGACCCCATACCCTATAAAAGGAGGCCCGTGGCTACCTATAGAAGGGTCGAGACTTTGCTCATTTACGCGTAGTAGCTACACTTCCCGCGCACCTTGCCGGCAAGCTGCGCTCCTTGTAATCTGAGCTTAAACACAATCAATCCACCAAAGCAGGAGTAGGGTTTTATGCCTCACGGCGGCCTGAACCTGGGTAAACTTGATGTGTGTTCTTGCATTGCTGAACCTGCTCTTCGTGCATGTCAATTCCCACAGCCGAACCGCAAAGGGATCATCTCGATCCCATAGATCGTCGTACGTGCGACACCCGACAAGCAAGTGTTGTCTAGAATAAATAGAATAGAGTGTTACAAAGTTATTTTATCTAGTAGATCAAAAACTTTGTGTTGATTATCTTTGCTTTGCTAACACTTGCACAATAACCATGCCACCGGTACAGCTATACTAAGTTTTCAAGTCAAGAAGCGGAGGGTTATCTAGGCGTACCGATCGTACGTGAACCAAAACCTTCTCGTTATTTCGGTTTAAGCAACTGAGTTCCTTATGATTCGGATTTCTCTCTATGTTGCTCAAAGACGATCAAGTTTAAGCTTGGGGGAGTTGATGAGTGATATTTTTACACTCATTCACCCTTTGTCTAAACGAGATATTTCATTTTAATAGAGATATTTGCTCCGATATTAATTCTAATGACTAATGAACGCAAAGGATTCCACAAATCCTCTCTTTGATGTGTTTGCACAGGAAATGGGCTAAAAAGGCAAGAAATCACGTGGGAATGAGGAAAGGAATGGAAATGAAGAAAGAAGCAATCACTAGGAGGCGTGCAAGATAAGGCAGCACAAAAGACGGCGTTTCATATGGGAGCAAGCGCCAGTATGAGTGCCCGTATGGCGTCGAAACCGAGGTAGCTCGTCTACCTGAACGACTTTTATAAAGGGGCCCCATCGAAATGTCAAGAGAACATCATCGAGCGAAGCCAGAACAGTAACATTGTCATCCACCTTCACAAACCCTAGCCGCCGCCATTTCCATCTCCATAGCCACCATCACCACCATAGTCCATACTTGTAATTGTGCATAGCACAAGGCATCCATTGTAAGACATATTTGTAATCAATCAATCTTCAAGATGTGTTCTTCAATGATTTCTTCTTGCGATCTGATCTCCATGTGTGAGTAGTTCGGTAAGGTATGGTGCTACTTGTGAGTTGCGTTGGGATTTTCACCGAAGCGGAAGGGAACCAAGGTTATCAAACAAATAGGAGAACCACGCAAACACTCCTTAGCAGTACCTGCACAAACAAGAGCAAATACTTGCACCCAATGCGGGCAAGAGGGTTGTCAATCCCCTTGAACTAGTTAATTGCAAGGATCAAATCTGGTAGTGGTAGATAGATAAATTGAAAAGTAAATAAATTGCAACAAGGTATTTTTGGTTTTTGTAATATGATAAAAGTAGACCCGGGGGCCATAGTTTTCACTAGAGGCATCTCTCTCATAAAAATAACATACGGTGGGTAGACTAATTACTGTTGGGCTATTGATAGAAAAGCGCATAGTTATGATGTTATTCATGGCATGATCATGTATATAGGCATTACGTCCGTGACAAGTAGACCGATTCCTGCCGACATCTACTACTATTGCTCCACCAATCGACCGACTCCTGCCTGCATTTATGGTATTAAGTTCATGACGAACAGAATAACGCTTTAAGCAAGATGACATAATGTAGATAGAATAAATCCAAGCAATATGATTAAACCCCATCGTTTGACCCTTAGTAGCAACTATACAATACGTGCCTCGCTACTCCTCCTGTTACAGAGTGAGGACACCGAAAGATTGTGTTGGAAATATACCCTAGAGGAAATAATATTGTGTTATTATATTTCCATATTTATAGTTAAGTGTTTATATTTCATGCTATAACTGCTATGATCCTGGAATATGCGATTCAGTGGAAAACTCATATGAACGTGTGAAATGATAAATGGATAAAATAAAGGTTCCTAGTCTCGCCTCTAGGACTAGCTCAAGGGTCGTTGGTGATCATGTTTCCCGGACCTTAGGATATCGTTAAGTTTAACGATAGTCCTAAAGCAACATTGATATTATGACGTTGGAAGAACGATCATATTGAATCAACCCAAACTTATTTGTTATGAATTGAGCTAATATCGTCTGTAATTAATTTTAATGACACAGAGTGTTAACATGTGATTTTGCTCCTTAGACCATGAGAGTATTGTAGTCACTTCTTACTGTACGGTGAGCTTTGGGGTTGCTCAAACGTCACCTGTAACATGGTGATCATAACGACAACTTACAGGTTCATCGGAAAGTTTGACAAGGGACTAGATATCCCGAGAGTGGGATTTGCTCTCCGACAATGGAGAGATATTATTAGGGCACTCTTGGTGTGATGGCATCCATCATCTTCTGGCCAGACACAGGTGACTTCATCACGGGGATGCCGGAACACGACAACGATAAAGAAGAACAAAACCAGTAACGAGGATAATAGTATAGTGAGCATGTGATGACTCAGGAGGATACCGATGCATCCCTGGTTTTGTGAAGTATCGCGATGCAAAGGGAACATCACATGATAACCGAAGGTTCACATGAATATCATTCGTGTGCTCATAGGGATCGATATGGACGTCCACAGTCCCGCTATCGGTCATTGAACGAACGATTTTGTTCATGTCTATGAGTTACCGAACCTACGGGGTCACAAGCTTAAGGCAATCACGATCTTCTGAGTGTTAGTAGGACGGGAGTGATGAGAATATATTTGTGGAATTGTTTCATTAATATTCGGAATAGTTTAGAGAGGATCCGGAAGCGTTTCGGGGTCACCGGAAGGGTTTCGGAGTTTATCTGGCGATACAGGTTATTCCTCATAATTAATATATAGGTGGAAAATGTTTCCAGTGATGTTAAATTCTATATGAAAGGGTCTAATAATAATTAGAAGGCTTTCATATTAATTTAAATATCAACTGGCCTTAAAAGGCCAAGAGGTGGAGGAAGAATTGGGCCACCAAGGCCCAATAGGGGGAGGCGCCCCCCTTCCCATAGAGGGAGGCCGAATTGGGGTGGGGGAAGGACTCCCCCTTCACCCTTTGGCCAGCGCAAGGGGAGGAGAGTCCTTCCCCTCCTCTTGGCTGCCCCCTCTCCCCTCCAACCTATATATACATGAGGTGTAGGTCCTTTTCTATACACAAGTTTTGAAGCCTCCTCTAGTTCATCTAGCCCTAGTTCTAGTTGGTCCTAGTTGACTAATTAGAGCTTTGTCTAGTTGCTCTAATCCTCTTAATTAGAAGCCCAGTGTCATTCTAATCTCCTCGCTGTAATTCTCTGGCGACGATTAGCTCTAGACGGCAAAGCGATGCCGGATCGTGAAGGCTGCACGCTTGCAACCAAGTAGAGAGGTCGTGCTTTTGGTCTTTGGTTCGAGGGACTGTTCGTGGGCGGTTCGCTGGATCGTTCATCGATGGTTTGAGGGACTCCAAGTATGATCTACACTGACACAATCTTCTTCCGCTACAACTCGATGACGGTAACGATCGTGATCCCGACGCGTTGTGCATCTTCAGATTGATCTTGGGTGTGGGTAGGCACGATTTTTTTTGTTTTCAACTACGTTTCCCAACAGTGGCATCATGAGCAGTTATATGAGTAGGTGTAGGTTGCGATCTATATCACATGTGGATGTGAGGGTTGATGTTCTTGCTATGCTTCCCTCGAGTGTTGCTTCGGTTCAGTTTATTGATAGTACGATGAAGCTTTGTTACTGTCGGGCCCATGGAACCCAGGGTATCCAGACCCGTCTGCCTTTGGCCTAGGGCGCAACGCCTGGCATGGGCCCAGCAGGCCGTTATCACCAAGCACCTCACTAGGACTCTTCATGAGGCCTTGGCCTCCTGAGGCCTCCTCCTTAGGAAGTGGCGGGCAAGGCTCGGCATCCTCACCAACAGCCTCGCGAGGCGGCCTCCCAAGGTGGCCTCCCGAGGCCTACTCCCAAAGGCGCCCAAGACGAAGGCCATTCGGCACAGCCGTGTGGTCTGGGGCCCGTCACGTGGGTGACACGCGCGATGAGGAGCGGCGACAGAGGCCGCGTAAGCAAGCACGGATGAAGATGGTTTCCTCTTTTGTGTTAAGGGAGCAGGGCCAGCTATCTACTCCGCAAAGCGACCCCAAAGGTTGCCCGATCGGTGAAGGAAGACCAAGACGGCGGGCGCGCAGGGCGGAGGTCATCACCGAGCCCACCGGTGCGTCATGGATCATGGTTTGGTAGGCGAAGACTGCCTTTAGTCAGGATAGCCTGAGCGCCTATCCCCTTTCAAAACTGCCAAGTGTGGCAACCCTTCCCGCCTAAGTTTTCAAGGGGGAAGAGGACCAAGGATGGTATAAGGGGCAGTGCTGCCGTTGTAGAGAGAGAGAGATGTCGATTGAGTCCTGCCTCCTCCACCTTGTACGCAAGAACTCTATTGCCCCTTGCAATCCCAACCACAAGCAGGAGTAGGGTTTTACACCGCAAGGTGGCCCGAACCTGGGTAACCGTTGAGTCCATAGTCCGTTCCTCGCTAGCGCGCTCTCGCCGTAGCCTCGCCGTTGCTTAGTCGTGGTAGGAGATGAAGTGGTAGAACGAGCTCACCCCAGTGTTTGAACCTTTGGGTCCCCAGAGCCCGAATTCCGATATTTGGCGCGCCAGGTAGGGGTGCGCTACTGTTTTTCCGCTCCACCCTCTGCTCCACCAACCTCATGGCCAATGCACGCCGCGAGCGCTCCGAGCGCAGGGCTGGCCGCGTGGCTCAGACGGAGCCAGTGGCCCGTGGCAACCGCCGCTGCCCCGACGCTGAGGCTGCTGCCGCCATCGACCCCGTTGCCCGAGAGCAGCAGGCCTCCTCCCTGCACCCCTCTGTGCAGGCGAATGGCCACACCGCCAGGGCCTCCTCCCTCGCCCACCGTGGGCCGCCGAACCCGCAGGTCGCGCTGCTCATGGCACACGAGCTGCTCCGCTACCGTCCAGCTGACGCAGGCTACGATGCCTGGCTTGGCCGCATCACCGAGCTCGTCAACACCGTCGGGGACGCTCCGGCGCCTTCCCACTCGCTCCTCCCTCCGCCGTCTCACGATGGGGACCTGGCGCACGGCGCTCCCCCGCCGCCTCCACTGCACGACGAGCACGGCGGGCCTCAGCACAACGAGCGGGTGCGCGAGCCGTCCCTTGGCGCGTCCCCGCCGGTCCGCGACGAGGCCAGCTGCCAGAAAAT
Source organism: Elymus sibiricus (assembly GCA_039707655.1). Taxonomy (NCBI): domain Eukaryota; kingdom Viridiplantae; phylum Streptophyta; class Magnoliopsida; order Poales; family Poaceae; genus Elymus; species Elymus sibiricus. Next base: position 205,171,893 of record CM077666.1, on the reverse strand, counting down.
TAGACGCGCGCCCCCCGACGCGCGAGTGCTCCTCGAGCGGCAGCGCCAGCTCCAGGACCAGGCCGTCCAAGAAGGTGCGGCGCCTGGGCGTCAAAACCGCGCCGCCCTCGCTGGCGGTGTCCCCTCAAGCGGTGTGGGCTGCCACGCCTTCACTCGCGAGTTGCGTCGTGTGGTGTGGCCCGCGAAGTTCAAGCCTGAGATGCCTCCGCACTACGACGGCACCCCCAACCCTGCAGAGTTTCTTCAGCTCTACGCGTTGAGCGTCGAGGCGGCGAACGGCGACGACAAGGTCATGGCGAACTGGTTTCCCATGGCCCTCAAGGACAGCCCGCGCTCCTGGCTCATGAACCTCCCCGAGGCATCCATCTCATCTTGGGCCGAGCTCTGCAGCCAGTTCGTCACCAATTTCAAGGGCACACAGGACCGCTCCCTCACCATCAACGACCTGCGGCGTGTGCGGCAGCGCCCAGATGAGACCCACCGCAAGTACGTCCAGCGCTTCAGCCTGGTGCGCAACAAGATCCCGCGCGCCTCCGACGCGGCCGTCGTCTCTGCGTTCTCCACCGGCGTCATGGACTTCAAGATGCGCGAGAAGCTCGCCATCAACTATGAGCTCGACTCCATGCTTGAGCTACTCGACCTAGCCGACAAGTGCGCCAAGGCTGAGGAAGGCCGCCTCTTCGTCCACGACGACCCCGACGCGGCGCTCGACACCGCCAAGACCAAGAACAAGGACGTCAAGCGCAAGGGCCCTACCGTGCTTGCGGCGGAGCCCGAGCAGAAGCGTGGCCGTGACCGCGACGAGCCCAGGAAAGACAGCCGGCCGCTCTGCGCCTTCGACAACGTGCGCTCCCACAGCACCGAGGAGTGCCAGGAGCTCAAGCTGCTCCGCGACGAGCGCCAGAGCCGCCGAGATGATCGCAATGGCTGTGGCGCCGGCCACGGAGGTGGCCGCAGCGGCAACCGCTGGGACGGCCTCAACGGCGGCTTCCGCCAGGGTTTGCGCGACCAGCCTCGTGAGGCCGCCTTGCGCGACCAGCCTCGTGAGGCGAACCCCCAGGCTAACGCCACTCTTCTGCCGCTGCCTCCGCCGCCCTGGAGGAACGACGCCAACCAGCCTGATGACGGCGCTGGGGGCTACCAGGAGCCTCGTGCAGTCGCCTGCATCCTGGGCGGGTCTCAGGCCCCCGCGTCCATCCGCCACTTCAAGCAACTCTCTCACGAGGTGTATGCCACCCTCCCGAGGCCTGAGGCCATGCGGCCCCTCAAGTGGTCGCAGTATGCCATCACCTTTGACTCCAAGGACCACCCCAAATCCACGGCCACCGCAGGCGCGCTCCCCATGCTGTGCACTCCCACCATCAGCAACGTCGCGGTCACCAAGATCCTCATCGATGGGGGTGCCGGCCTCAATGTGATCTCCATCATGACCTTCGAGACGCTCCAAGTGCCCTACGACCAGCTGATGCCGACCAGGCCCTTCTCCGGAGTGACCGATGGCTCCACCATCCCACTGGGGCAAGTGCGCCTCCCCGTCACCTTTGGCACCCACAAGAACTACCACACCGGGCTCATCGACTTCGACGTGGCACACATCGGCCTGCCTTACAACGCCATCTTGGGCTACCCAGCTCTCACCAAGTTCATGGCGGCGACCCATCACGCCTACAACGTCCTCAAGATGCCTGGCTGCAGTAGCATCATCGCCGTCACTTGTGACGAGAAGAACGCGGCCAGCACCCTCGAGCGCGTTTACAAGGCGGCCACTATCGTGCATCCGGCTGACGAGGACACGGCCGAGCCTCCTGAGGCCGCGCCCGCGAAGAAGAAGCCGCTGTTCTCTCAGGACCGCGCCGAGACGAAGAAGGTGTCGGTGGACGGCAGCGGCTCCGGCCCTGCCTTCACCATCGGCGCTGGCCTTCGTCCTGCATAGGAAAGCGCGCTCGTCACCTTCCTTCGGGCAAACTCGGATGTTTTTGCCTGGAAAGCATCTGACTTGTCCGGTGTGCCAAGGAAGGTGATCGAGCACCACTTAGCGGTGTGCCCCAATGCACGCCCCGTCAAGCAGAAAGCACGGCGCCAGGCGCTAGAGAAGCAAGATTTCATCGTCACGGAAGTTCAGAAGCTCCAGGAAGCTGGGGTCGTTCGGGAGGTGTGCCATCCTGAATGGCTCGCCAACCCAGTCGTCGTCCCCAAGAAGGGCGGCAAGGAGCGCATGTGCGTCGACTTCACCAGCCTCAACAAGTTCTGCCCTCAAGATCCATTTCCACTACCCCGCATCGATCAGATCGTGGATTCCACCGCCGGGTGCGATTTGCTATGCTTCCTAGATGCCTTCTTAGGCTATCATCAGATCAAGATGGCGGCCAAAGACGTGGAGAGGACGACCTTCATGACCCCCTGCGGCATATATTGCTACGTATGCATGCCCTTCGGTTTAAGGAGCGCGGACGCCACCTTCCAACGGCTAATGCACATCACGCTGGGGCCTCAAATGGGGAGGAACGTGGAGGCCTACGTCGACGACATCGTGGTCAAGTCTCGTGAGGCTGGATCCCTCATCACGGACCTCCAGGAAACATTTGCCAACCTGCGCAAAGTCAACCTCAAGCTCAACCCCGAGAAGTGCGTCTTCGAAGTCCCCTCCAGAAGCTCCTCGGCTTCTTAGTCTCGCATCGTGGCATCGAGGCCAACCCAGAGAAGATCAAGGCCATCAAGAAAATGCGTCCTCCCCGGACCCTCAAGGAAATGCAGCGCTTGGTAGGATGTATGGCCTCCCTGGGGCGTTTCATCTCCAAGTTTGGCGAGCGAGCCCTGCCCTTCTTCAAGCTCCTAAAGAGGTCAGGCTCCTGCAAATGGACTCCTGAGGCAGACGCTGCCTTTGAAGCCCTCAAGAGGTACCTCATGAGCCCGCCCATCATGGTCGCGCCGCGCTCTCGCGAGCCCTAGCTCCAGTACTTGGCGGCCACCCCCCAGACGGCCAGCACGGTGCTGGTGGCGGTGCGGGAGGAGCGTGTCTGTGCTAAGGAGAAACCCTCCACGCCCCTTCAACCACGTGAGCCTCCGAGCCTCGCGAGCCTCCTGAGCCTCGTGAGGCCGCCGGTCCTCGTGAGCCTTCCAAGCCTCGCGAGCCTCCTGAGACTCGTGAGATTCCCGAGCCTTCCAAGCCTCGCGAGGCGCCTGGAGAGCAAGCTGCCACCACAACCACGTGCCTTGTCGAACACCCCGTGTACTTCGTTAGCACCGTGCTAAGGGACGTGCGCGAGCGCTACCCTATGCAGCAGAAGCTCCTCCTCGCGCTCCTTGTTGCGTCCAGGAAGCTGCGCCACTACTTTCAGGGTCATCCCATCAAGGTCATTTCTTCCTACCCCTTGGAGCAAGTTCTGCACAGCCCCAATGCCGCCGGCCGCGTCGCCGAATGGAACATTGAGCTGCAAGCCTTCCAGCTGGAATTCTCCACCACCAGAGTCATCAAAGGCGCGGCTCTGGCCAACTTCCTGGCAGAGTGGATGGACACGTACGAGGAGGAGCCTCGTGAGGCCTAGTCCCTTATGCCAGGGGAAGAGGTGCCTGGCGGCTGGACCATGCACTTCGACGGCGCCTTCTCCCGACAGGGCGCGGGGGCTGGGGTCATGCTCTCCTCGTCGACAGGGGACAGGCTCTTCTACGCCGTACAGCTCTGCTTCAGGCACACCGACAAGGTCTCCAACAACATCGCAGAGTATGAGGGCCTCATCGCCGGCCTCAAGGCCACGTTCTCCCTGGGCATCAAATGTCTGACCATCAAGGGCGATTCGCAACTTCTCGTCATTTTCTCCAACAAAAGCTACAAGCCCAAGGACGAGCACATGGCCGCCTACCTGGAAGAGGTACGTAAACTTGAGAAGCGTTTTCTTGGACTGGAGCTGTAGCACGTCCCACGCAGCGGCAACAAAGAAGCCGACGACATCACCAAACGACCATCTCGCCGCGAGCCTCAAAGCCCCAGCGTCTTCGAGGAAAGGCTCCTTAATCCATCAGCCGCGCCTCCTGCCGCGAGCACGGCGCTCCTTCGCGAGGAACTCCCGCCCGCACAACCCACTGGCGCGCCAGACTGCGGCCCAGCCTCAGGAGCCCGCCTGCTGCTGGCGCTGGATCCTCCGGCGGATAACTGGGCCGTAGAGTTCAAGGCTTACTAGCTTCGCGGCACCCTCCCGGAGAAAGACTCAGAAGCAGAGCGTGTGGCCCGGCAGGCCACCGCTTACTGCCTACAAGATGGCGAGCTGTACCGCAGGTGCCCCAATGGCGTCTCCCTATGGTGCATCTCTGAAGAGCAAGGGCGCGAGTTGCTCACTGATATCCATGGAGGAGACTGTGGCCACCACTGCTCGTCACGCACCCTCGTCGGCAAGGTGTTCTGCAGTGGCTTCTACTGGCCCACAGCACTGCGTGATGCTACCGCGCTGGTCCAAGCCTGCGAGGCCTGCCAATTCCATGCCAGGCAGATCCACCAGCCGGTGCAGGGCCTTCAGACGATTCCCCTCTCATGGCCCTTCGCGGTCTGGGGGCTGGACATCCTAGGGCCCTTCCCTCGCGTGGCTGGCGGTTACCGCTACCTCTACGTCGCCGTCGACAAGTTCACCAAGTGGGCAAAAGTCGAGCCATTGCGCACCATCCCGGCAGGCTCCGCCGTCAAGTTCATCAAGGGCCTCGTGAGCCGCTTTGGAGTTCCCAACCGCATCATCACCGACAATGGCTCCCAGTTCACAAGCGGCCTCTTCAAGTCCTACTGCGCCAGCCTCGGCATACAGATCTGCTACGCCTCGGTGGCGCACCCGCGAAGTAATGGCCAGGCCAAGCGTGCCAATGCCGAGGTCCTCAAGGGCCTCAAAACAAGGAGCTTCAAGAAGAAACTCAAGAACTGCTGCAAGGGCTGGCTCGACGAGCTGCAGTCCGTGCTGTGGTCCATCCGCACGACGGCAAGCAAGCCTACCGGCGAGACCCCCTTCTTCCTCGTCTACGGCGCTGAGGCGGTCCTCCCACTGGAGCTTAAGCACGGCTCCCCGCGAGTCCTTGCCTTCGACGAGGCGCGTCAGGATGGCTCGTGGGAGACCGATATGCTGCTCCTCGAGGAGGGCCGCCGCCAGGCCGCCATTCGCGCCGCGAGGTACCAGCAGGCCTTGTGTCGCTACCACAGCCGCACCATCCGCCCTCGCACTCTCGAAGTCAGCGACCTCGTCCTGCGCAGAATCCTCTCCAGAGAGTGGCTCCACAAACTCTCAACTATGTGGGAAGGCCCTTTCAGGGTTACTCATGTCTCCAGGCCCGGCTCAGCCTGGCTGGAGACGGAGGACGGAGTTCCTGTGTCTAACGCCTGGAACATGCAACACCTCCGCAAGTTCTACCCGTGACCCTCACGCGTACGAACGAAATGGGGCTGTACATGCCCCGGAGCCTCTCATTGCGTTCGCCTAATGGGCCCGCGAGAGCTCCCACCCATGCCCAAGTGGAAGCCCCATGCTCCACGCCGGCGGAACGATCGACCCGCGATCATACCCACACCCCTTTGGAAGCCCCATGCTCCGCGCTGGTGGAACAATCAACTGAGGGTGCCCCACGGGCTGCACCAACCTCAAGCTGACCCGTGCCGGACACGGCAGCGCTCTTTTTCTCATTTCGATGTGCCATTGAGGGTGCCCCAAGGGTTGCACCAACCTCCAGCTGCCCCGTACCAGACACGGCAGCCGCATCTTGTTTTAGTTATGTAATGGGTTGCTATCTTACTTCAGTAAATCTCGGTTTCATACGTGGCGTTTCGTTTTGTCCTTGACTCACGAGCCTCACGCGCTCACGACGTCCCTCATGAGCTTCACACGAGTGGGGGGTGGACATGGTGTCTGTGTTTGGGTCAGTCCCAGCAGCGCTGAAAAACCCAAGCAACCGGGCTCTGGCTCGCGGGTCTGCTCCCGTGCACGCCACCCCACCAAGGTTCTTGGTGTCTTGTCTCCTCGCGTAATGCCCATCAGCGAATCGACGAGCGTGTGATGCTCCCCTGTCGTTAAGTACTCTGCATGCAGTTATCTCAGGAGCAGGTTCCCGGAAAGGCCACGCGAGGATGCCTCGCGAGGTGGCCCCCTCGGGGCCTCAGGAAGCCAGCAGGCCCCGCCTCGGGAGCTAACCCTCGGCGGCCGTCTCTGCAGGAGATCTCGCGAGCGGAACCCTCACGAGTCGTACCCTACGAGAGATGGCCCACCAGACACTACCTTGTACAGAGCTAAGTCTCCCGCCTCATGAGCCGCCCTCGCCGTCTCTCAAGCCTTCCCCTCCGGCAGCCTCACGAGCGCCAGCATTTCTCTTGGCGCAAGCCGCTTGTGCGTCAAAGGGGCTCTCTGAGCATCGCGCCTCAGGAGCCCTAACTAGCTCCTGGTGCCCCTCACCTCCTGGCCTTGTCCAGGCATCACGACCTGACATACCAGCGACGGCTATGGCCCGCTCGGGTGCTAGGTCATGACGACGCAGAGCACCATGGCAAGCAAAAAGAGAAAAACAGGCTTCAAGAGAGAGCGTTACGAGGGCGCGGGCATTCGATACAACCAGAAGCAAAGTACTTAAAATGTAAAAGCATTGTCCTCACACCCCCATGGGGTCACGATCAACTATATGCATGATATGAGGAAGGGCCTAAAAAGACGTGTCGCCATCACCGCTGCTGCCACCGTCATCGTCACTTCCCTCGACTCCGCTTGAGCTCTCGCTGCCGCCAGGGGCGAAGTGCTCGTGCAAGGCATCCATGTGATCCTCCTCCACCGCCATCCCAAGGGTGTCGCGGACCTCCTCCGGGACGGGGAATCTCACCTTGCCGAAGTCAAAGTTGGGGTCGGCGTCGAGAAGATGGCTGAAGATGCACGTGGCGGCCTGGGTGAGGAGATCGCGGCTCTCCTCCTCGATGATTCCGCCCACCTTCTTGGCGCCCACCTCGAGCCACTCCACGAGCTTGGTGAAGAAGTCGAGGTAGCTGCCGTCATGGGTCTCGAGGGGGCTGCTGATGTCCTCCTCGCAAATGGAGCCTAAGGCGCGGCGGGCCCGGAGCTCGAGGGTACGGAACATCTTAGAGCGCTGGAGTTGCCACCCCCGTGCACGGGCCGCCTCGTCCCGCTCCTGCTCCACGACTGCGGCAACGCCCCCCACCTGCTGCCAGAGGGAGGTCAGCTCGGCCTCGGTGTTGGCCCGGGCCTTCATCGCAGTCTCACACCGTTTTTCGGCTTCGACCAGCATCTCCTCGAGGCCCGCGATCTCGTGCTGGAACTCCTCGCGCTTGGCCTTGAAGCGGTCCTCCTGTCACTTCAGCTTCTTGCCATTCTCATTGGCAAGTGCTTCACGGCTCTGCGCGACCCTCCTGTCGGCATCCTCCTATATCTTCTTCTCCTTGGCCGCCAGATTGGCATTGGCCTTGTCTAGGCGCTCGGAGTAGGAACTTTGGGCAGAGGACACCTCTCGCTCCAACGTCTCCAGCCGCTCGCGCTCCAAGTCCTGCGCGGATGCCGACCGCACGAGCTCCCGCTCACGGATGCCAAGGTCCACCTCACGGGCCGCCAGCCCCTCTTCGAGGGCGGAGATGGCGTCTCTCCGTGCCTGGAGTTGTCGCTCCAGCAAGGTGTTCTGGTCCTGGAGCTCCTTCCTGCGGGCCTCCGCCGCCTCGCGCCGCCTGTCGGCCTAATCGGCCTCCCTGATAGCATTCTCAAAGATTTCCTTCGCGTCCTGGGCGGCCTTCTTTCACTTCTCCCGCGCGGCGTCGTCTTGACGGCGGCCCAGTTTGATGGCCACATCACGCTGGCGCCACCTCTCCGCGAGGCGCTGGCGCTCCTCAATGATGCGTGCCTCCTCCACCTAGAGATCTGCTTCCAACTGGTCAAGGGCTGCCCGGGCGCCTTGCAGGGCCCCATGCTTGAGCATGGCGCTGCTACTTACGAGCTGCAGGGCCCAGCCGGTGTGCGCCCCAGTGCCGCCCTCTCGCGAGGGCCTGGCGCCGCCGGTCAGGAGCGGAGAGCTAGCGGGGGCCCCCTCTTCGTCCCGCCGTGGCGACGCACCCCGCGGACTCGGTGCCCCCCCGGAAGGGGCCCCACGCGCTGGCAAGCCCGGACAACCCCCTGCGACACCGCCGCCACCGGTGGTGCGGGGTTGGAAAACCGGCATCTCCGCCTCTGTTGCCGCAGCGTCCGCCCTGGCAGTGGGCGCCCCAGGAACTGCGGAGCCGCCTCCTGAGGCTCGCCTGCTGGGGTCCCCTGAGCCGCGTCCTCCTGCGGCTCGGGAGGGGCCGCCTGCCCCTCTGCCCTCGCGAGGCCAGCTTCGGCGTCGAGGCTGCTGGTGTTCTCTTCATGCCCCCGACCCTAGCAACCGGCGGTGTAGCCCCCACTAGGCCGGGGGACCTCTCCTCCTTCTTCCTTTTCTTGCTCGAGGAGGTCCTGAAAAAGGGAAGAGAAACAAGGGCTCAGGCGCGTGGAACATGCCGGGTGCAGGAGAAAGGGAGGCGAACGCTTACTGGTGCCTGGCAAACCATCTCCTCTTCTTCAGCGGCCACGGAGGAACGTTGCCACCGCCGCCTTCATGGGGCCCTTTCTCGCGACCGGCCCCCCTGACGGAAGGGCCACAGGATCTGCCCTCGCCACCGCTTCTGGAGCCCCGCAGCTGCCGCACGGGGGCTTCCCGCGCCCTTTGCCTGGTCGGGCGCGGCGGGCGGCACCTCAGGCGGGGTGACGTCATCATCGTCTCCAAGCCCGCGAACGAGTCGGCGGCGGATCCGCCGAACCAGGCCGCCTCCGCCCTCCACAGCGCCCGTCGAGGCCCCGGCGTCGCCACGGTCGCTTGAACTAGGAACCACCAGAAAGGGGTTGTCCCAGGGCCCTTCGAGTCCCTCTGGAAGCAGTCCCCACTGGTCGAAATGCGGCATTGAGCCGGCAAGCGCCTCCTTGTTCTTGTAGCGATACAAAGCCCATCCATGGGTGGCTCGCTCGCCTCTTCGCCGGTCAGGGTATGGAGCACCCCATTCAGCACCTCCGGTAGCAAGCTGTCCGTGCTCAACCGCATCGGGTCCTCTGGGCCGGAGAAGGCCCACATCGGGCGGGAGTGTCGCTGGAAGGGAGCTATGCGGCGCCGGAGGAACTCCCTCACGACCATGACCACCGTTTCTTTCGCGGTCCTCAGCTCGGCCAACCTCCTCCATTCCCGCGCCAGCCTCGGGTCGGCGAGCCTTTCATGCCCCCACCCGGAGCTTCTCGCCGCCGGGTATGCAGGGAGCTACAGCAGGGGGCTGAATTGGGCCGTGTCCACGTACACCCATTGCCACCTGAAGCCCTTGACCTCCTTGGTAAGCCTCATGTCAATTCCGTCACCCGCCGTCTCGTCTACGATGCATAACGAGACGCACCCGGAGCATTGGTTCGCCGCGGTCAGCCGCAGGCTGAAGAAGTGGCGGAAGAGCACCACTGAGGGCATCACGCCCAGGAAGGCCTCGCATAAAAAGGCTTAGGGCGGAAAGAAGAAGGACGGAGTTCGGCTTGAGATGCAGCGCATGGACCTGGTAGCGAGAAAGGGCGGCGTTGAAGAAATCGGAGAATGGAGGTAGCAGGCCCGCGAAGAGCGTAGGAAGGAAGAGGACAGCAGAGGTGGCGTCAAGGTCGGCGGTCGGGCGGGAAGCCGGCCAGATGCGAGTGGCCCCCCACTCATTAGAAGCAGCTGCAGTCATTGGAAGCACCTTGCTGAGCCCCTTGGCGTTGACGATCGTGGGCCTACCCAGAGCAGGCTCTGGCACGACCTCTGCAACCACTGAGTCCGCTGCCTCTTCCTCCCTGCCGGGGGGCGACATGGCGGCACAGCAAGGGTTTATGGCGGCGGAGTTTTGGGAAAGGTAGAAGGATTTGTGCGTGGGAAGGAAGGCGCAGGGAGACGGAACGTGCGAAGGAAGGCAATGATGGCCTCGCGTCGCCCGCGGCAGGTTTTATGTCAGCGCGGGCGGTTACCGAGGCATCGTGGAAGAAGTGGGGGCATCCCCCGTCACATCATGCGCTACGCGTCACGCCTGGCCACAGGCGGTTAGGGCCCGCACCGTTTCGCCCCCAGTAGGCGGGAACGTGCGCGCCGTGGGCCCAGGGGCTACTGTCGGGCCCATGGAACCCAGGGTATCCAGACCCGTCTGCCTTTGGCCCAGGACGCAACGCCTGGCATGGGCCCAGCAGGCCGTCATCACCAAGTTCCTCACCAGGACTCTTCATGAGGCCTTGGCCTCCTACGGCCTCCTCCTCTGGAAGTGGCTGGCAAGGCCCGGCATCCTCACCAACGTCCTCGCGAGGCCCTCTCACGAGGCGGCCTCCTGAGGGGGCCTCCCGAGGCCTCCTCCCAAAGGCGCCCAAGACGAAGGCCGTTCGGCACAGCCGCGCGGTCTGGGGCCCATCACGTGGGGGACGAGCGCGACGACGAGCGGTGACAGAGGCCGCACCAGCAGGCGCGGATGAAGATGGTTTCCTTATTTGTGTTAAGGGAGCCGGGCCAGCTCTCTACTCCCCAAAGCGACCCCAAAGGTTACCCGATCGGCGAAGGAAGACCAAGACGGCGGGCGCCCAGGGCGGAGGTCATCACCGAGCCACCGACGCGTCATGTATCATGCTTTGGCAGGCGAAGACCGCCTTTAGTCAGGATAGCCTGAGCGCCTATCCCCTTTCAAAACCGCCAAGTGTGGCAACCCTTCCCGCCTAAGTTTTCGAGGGGGAAGAGGACCAAGGCTGGTATAAAGGGCAGTGCTACCGTTGTAGAGAGAGAGAGAGATCTCGGTTGAGTCCTGCCTCCTCCACCTTGTACGCATGAACTCTCTTGCCCCTTGCAATCCCAACCACAAGCAGGAGTAGGGTTTTACACCGCAAGGTGGCCCGAACCTGGGTAACCGCTGAGTGCACGGTCTGTTCCTCGCTAGCGTGCTCTCGCTGTAGCCTCGTCGTTGCTTAGTCGTGGTAGGAGACGAAGTGGTAGAACGAGCTCACCCCAGTGTTTGAACCTTTGGGTCCCCAGAGCCCGACTTCCGACAGTTACAAGGTTCGGACAATCAATCGGCTCTGGCTGTCGACGATCTGCTAACAGTTCCTTGGGCTTCATCATAGTCGAGAATAGTGAACCGTCGTGTACACAAGAGGGTGCTGAAGATGGATGATCTTCTAGGGGGTCACACATATTTGACGAAGTTTAGTGTGGGGTTAGAGATTTTTAATTAAGTCTCTTGTTTCACAAACCCTGAAACTTAATCTAGCATCAAGAATCATCGCCTATGTTGTGGACGTAGGTAGCTAGTATTATTTGTTAAAACTAGTTAACCGTGTAACTAACATTTGCTAAAACTGATTAGACTACGTCTAACTTGGTTTTGCAGACTCTGCATATGATGTGGTATAGCCTTCGTCATGATAATGAGTTTATGTATGAGATGGTTATATGTTGTAATGTTAAGTTGCCGGCGCGTCACGACATGATGGCTGGATCCACGAGATTGCCATGTTAATGTAAATATCGTAGAGATAGCCTACAGGTTACAGGAGACGATGACAAACATACTCGGAGGACCCTGACATGGAGAAGGTGTACTAGGCGCGGGACGAGGAGCTATAATTTTGTGCCACGGCGGAATTTCTGAATTTAGTGCCACGACGACGTTTTCTGAAATGGTCGCCACGGCAACGTTTTCTGAAATTGCCAGCACGGTAATGTTTTTCATATGGTTGCCACAACAACAAAATATTGGCCATCATGACGCTTCAACAGAAGATTGAAGATGATCGTGAAGGATTCCTGACGCCCAGGGCTATACCATATCCTGCTTTTATGAATTGCCTGAGATGTTTATCCCTTTGTTGTTTGCACTCTTTGATTGCGCAGTAGTCAATTATTAGGGTGATCTCCGACAGATAAAATCAAGATTAAAAGGTGCTCTTCCAAGTGTTGCAACCATCTATGACATTCTAGCCTTTCGGAGTACGTCATGTCCACATGTGTACAAACGAGATGAGAGGTGTAAGATGGAGATGGTCAGACCATGTATGCAGATAGCACTAGGTTATCTTGAAGTTCTAGCAGAATCATTCGGAGCTCGAAGCACGAAGCATCGAAACATGAACAATAGTCATATGGTGATATGATCGGCAATAGTTTACCTACTGGTCCAAATTTTTGTCATCAGTGATGTCCACATCAATGACTGAAAATAAGATCAAGATCTTGAATCACTCACTATCAATTATGATAGATATTGATTTGAGTGTAGAGCACAATTATGTATTACTTAAGTTTAATCACTAATGCAAATTAATTATGAACAATGTCTATGTGCAGTTTGCATTATAGTTGTAGAATTATGGCTCACGGTTCCACCTTTGTAGTGGACATTGATTGACTGTTATTTATCTGGTTGAATCTTTTACGATTGAGAGGATTGTCCTCTAACAATGCCAAGAAGGATTTTGTCCTACTGCATGCTTGCAATGCTCTCTTGCTAATGCTATGGATGACTAGACTTACGTCTTTCGATCCAAAAGACTAAGAACTACATTACGGTCTGCTTGCTTTCGAGAAACCAGAACATCAAAATGTTTGGGATAGTTATGTGATATTCTTGGAACTAAAAATTGTTTCCAGAAACAAACGAAGGTTAAAAGATATATGATATCTAAAGAAGTGTTTTGTTTGCAAGTTCTAGTGAAGCGTTCAACTATGTTTGAGACTAAAATGTGTAAGATCCAGAAGAACACCAGTCATGAGTTGATGGCACTACAAAAAAACACTTCCGTGATGATACATGTTTGCACAGTAGGTCACATTTTCTGTCATGCATGTACATCCGTGACGATTTTATGACAGAATCAAGATAGTCATACCTGTGCTGTCGTAGAAGTGTTTCATGATAATACTCAAATTATCATCACGGAAGTGTCCACTTCCATGATGATAAATGTCGCGTCATGGAAGTGTTTTCATGAAGGGTAACCGACATGTGGCATCCACCGTAACGGGTCGCCGTTAAGCTATCGGGTTCCGGTTTGGATCCGATAACCCGTTAACAACCCTGACCAATGGCGATTTTTCACGTGTAAAATTCTCATTCGCCAACGAAACCACGTGTCAGCTCATCCTCTTGACAGATGTCATCCATACACTGGACAAGAGGCGCCTATGGAACAGTGACATGTGGCACGGCCCAACAGTGGCCTATTTAGGTTAAAAAGGTCGGCCCAATGACGGCCTGCTTGCACATGGCCCATTTACAGCCATGGCTCATAAGGAGGGTATCAATTCGGCCCATCACTGGCCCATTGTCCATTTAACATCATTGCGGCCCATCGGCACTTCCGGCCCGTTAACAGTCCGCTATGTATATGGGCCCAATCACGGCCCGGTGTGTTCTCGGCCTGTTAACGGCCCATCCTAGAATTGGGCCATTTTCCGTCAGATCTATTTTTCGGCCTTTTAGCGACCCGTTAAAGAGTTGAGCCTTTTCCTGGCCTGTGTAACTTTTGGCATGTTAACGGACCATCCTAGAATTGGGCCATTTTCATTAAGGTCTATCTTTCGGCCTTTTAGCGGACCATTAAAGAATTGGGCCTTTTCCTGGCTTGTGTAACTTTCGACCTGCTAACGGTTGAGAGTACATTTGGGCCAATTGTAGTCCGACATGACATTCAGCCTATTAATGGCCCATGTTGTCCAGGTCAAAATTCCGGCCCGCCCTCACATTCGGCCTGTTAAAGGCCCTTGTAGTACGTCGCCGCATTTATGGCCCAAGAGAGCATTCAGCCTGTTAGCAGCCCAACATGTAATTCGGGCGGTACATGTCTAGGGTAGTGTTCGGCCTGCTAATGGCCCATGGGCTTCCCAGCAGATTTCAGGCCCAAGCTTTCTTTGGGACTGCAAATAGCATTGCGTATGCTATGGCCCATTAATGCCTTAGTTGTGTTTCAGCCTTTTAAGGGCCCATATCCTGTATGGGCCACATTACGGCCCGATGTTGATGGCCAGAATTTTGGGCCTTCATTGATTTTGGTCCAGTTAATTTCAGTGGGATATAGGTCCATTAGGGCCCATAATTGTTCAACATGTCGTTCTAGGCCAGCCCAATTATGACCCGTTATGCCTCTGGGCCGTTTCGCTTGATTTGGCCCGTTAGCCTCCTATGATGCTTTCTGCCTACAAGTAGACCGATGAAACCAAAAACATTAACTAACAATAAACCTACACTATAAAAAATGGCTTGTTGTTGTCTACAGTCGGTTGATGCCCGTTAAGAACAAATGATGTATCGCAACAAAATGTTTTACACTCATAAAACAAAAGGTTGGTTGGCATAAAAGTTTACAGTCCGGTAGATAAGTGCACCATTAGAAGTTCAGAAGCTCAGATCATTTGACCTGATTGGTACATTTTCATGCTGTAGTGTCTGATGGAGCACCATAACCTTTGCCTTCATTTCTCCTAGGCTCCTGAACAACATAGCACATGTCTGATAGTCTGGTTTCAAAACCATTCATATCTTCACGACATCTAACAATGGATGTTCTTGTTTCACAAAGTGTCTCTGTTTGGGATTGGACTTGTGTCTGGAGCGCAGATATATCATTTTGTCGAGCTTGAACATCTTGTTCCTGAGGTAGTTTGGATGAGATTGCCTTAAGAACCAACCCAGTATTGCATAGGAAGGTGCTTCTGGCACTGTTAGTGGAGAGATACTGACCCACTGCAGCATGAGGTGACATTGTGGTTATGGTTGCCTCGTCACCTTTAGGAGGTTGTGGCGGTTCCTGTGTAAAACAAACAGAATAATTTTGGTCTATATACAGAACTTTTTTTGGTGAACCTGTGTAAAATATTAGTTGTATTTCACTGCAAAGTACATAATAAAGATAGGTTCCAAACATATGTCCATGTACCATGGCTTATGTATTGTCTATTTATTCACATTGTATTAACATCTAAGGATAAAGAGACAAAGTTTATAATACAGTGAGCATAGTATGAAATCATTCATATCACAAAACAAGTGAGATCAGACAAACAGGCAATTGTAACATTGTGTGGGCAAGTCCAGCATGCAACTAGATTACATATCAAGAGCAAAGGAACATCATTCCTCTCTTTTAAACCTTGTAAGGTGCAATGATATGTTCAGATAACTGTGTATAAAATTCAAAAGAGTAATAGGCATTGGCTGCAAACCATGCAGTTCAATGCACAAGGCAGAGTAACCAGTAGTTCAAAGGCATGAGGATTAAGGACTTACAACAGTGGCTTTGACTGGTGTAGTGATGCCCTTCATCTTGCTGGTCTGATAGTCCTTGAAGATTTCCACCGCATTTGGTTCAGGTTCTTTTTGGTCCTTACGGGCTTTCCTCTGCATTTGGAACAAGTCAATATATATCTGATAATATGGCACAGCCAAAAGAGTGAAATAGCAGCTAGTTACAAGAGCCTCGCAGTGTGCAATATAGCTACGAGATCCTGTCGTCTGTTGGAATTTCACTTTCGTACGGTTGGCCTTGTTCTTTGAATAGTTCACCTAGAAGAAGATAGATTTGTAAGACACATTCGTAAATAGGAGTTTAACATGTGATCTGATCACATATATATATAACGTACCTGATACTTTGGATTAGACCAGTGTATAAAAAGGGCTGTCCAGTCTTCATCCGTTATATTTTCCACTAGAGATGTTTGGTCAAGTTCATTGTTAGCCTTGCCTTCAAAGTGAGTTTTTCTCAGGTTATACCGATACTGCCACACAGCAAACTTGAAAACATGAGTGCGTGCTTGTCTGATTGCATCATCTTGCCGATCCAACTTGAACCACATCTATTGAAAATTATGGGAGTCTCATTACCAACAACCTAGAAAGTATGGGACAGAGCAAGACAATATTACTGATTTCCATAAATAACCATTCTTACAGATAAATGATCGAGGAAGGTGTTAAACTGTGTTTTGTCTTTGTCATTCCTGTACTGAATCCATGTTGGGAGGATACATGCATGACACCTAACGGCAACGGTTGCCTCTAATATTAACTTGGCTGACTCTGTAGCATCACGCGAGCTTTTTAAACCTTCCTCAAAATGGATCTCCATTCTTCCCCCTTTAGATTTAGTTAACCTGTCAAGCATTATCCCTGATGTCTGTTTCCTCTTGCGCCTAGGTGCTAGTTCAACAACGAACATGGGAAGTGTTAGTGTAAATCGAACTGTGAGACTACATATAAAGAAGAATGCAACTGTAACTTGACTCGATCAAGTACCTTCTGGGTGTTCAAGCTCACATGGTTCATCTGATCTTGCCAAGTCCTCTTGTGTCAAGAGTGCTTCGGAAGTAGTGTCAGGTGGCAAGAGAGCTTGGGAACTTGCCGCTATCAGAGCTATTGAACAAGTAACTCGGTCAGATGTTGGTACTGTGGAAGAAGGTGCTGCAACCACTAGGGCTGTCATTGCTTGTTAAGTGGTAACTTTTGGCTTGTGTTTGGTACATGTTCCACCTTGTGGAGCAGGAGATACTGTGTTTGTAGATTTGTCTAGTGGACTTTGACCTTCTATTGCACTTTCAGTACCAGCAGAGTCTGCAGAGATGTTCTGCTTCCGTTTCCATACCTCCTGATGACTAACACCATCCCCTGACATCCTCTTTTCCTTCCACTTTTTTTACCATGTCAAGTCAAACCCACAGGAAAAAGGAATAAAAATTCGCTTGTCACATCTAATTGGTGCGTGATACGGATGAACTATACTTCGATGTTAGACAACCGCATGAAAGGAGGATGTAATACGTACAAAAAATAGGACGACACAGACCTATGATGTGTAAACCAAGTAGAAGGCATTTCAATAAATTAGAAGCAATGCAATGGAAGCTAGACACCATATGAAACATGCAACAAATATCACTCTGCCAAATTAACAGTGTCTCGTCATAAGTGGCATTTAGACAAATGTGAAGTAGTACAAGCAATAAATCATATGCATGATGCAAACAATATCACACTACCAAGTTAAAGGTGTCTCGTCATAAGTGACTGATGCAGGATAGACACGAACAGTAATTTGATGTTACAACATGTAATAGACAGATGTAGTATATGCAAAAACAGGAAGACATGCCATATTCACATGTATAATGTGTAAACTAAGCATATGCAATTTAATCAAATTAGACGCAATACAAGCTAGACATCGTATGCAACATGCAAGCAAATATCACACTCCCAAGCTAGAGAAAGCACCTGGGATGATGGAGTAGGGTTGTTGGGCCCATCATATTTACTTGGAACTTCTACTGCACTAGCAGTAGTAGTATAATGTCTAGGGTGCCTCTTTACCGGTTGCAGCAGATGACCGCCATCAGCCCCTTACTTTTTTCCTTCCTCTTTCTTATGTTTATTTCCTAGTCAAGTCAAACACACAAGAAAAATGAATAAAATTCGCTTTTCAGAACTCATTGATGCATGACACTGACGAACACTACTTTCATGTAAGGCGACCGCATGATAGGAGGATTGAATATGTAAGAAAAAAGGACAACATTGCATATTCACACCTATGATGTGTAAACAAAGTAGAAGACATTTCAATAAATTAGTAGCAATGAAAGCTAGACACCATATGAAAGATGCAACGAATATCACTCTACGAAGTTAAAAGTGTCTCATCATAAGTGCCATTTTAATAAATTAGAAGCAGTACAAGCTAGAAAACAATGCAAGATGCAACCTATATGACACTCGTCATAAGTCATTGTTGCAGGTTACACAACAATAGTACTTTCATGTAAGAACATGTTGTGATAGACAGATATTGTATGTTCTAGAAACAGGAACACGTTTCTTATTCACAAGTATAATGTGTAAACTAAGCAGATGCAATTCAACAAAATTAGAAGCAATACAAGCTAGACATCATACGTAACATGCAACCATGATACGTCTCCAACGTATCTATAATTTTTGATTGTTTCATGCTATTATATTATCAATCTTGGGTACTTTATATGCTTTATATGCAATTTTATATCTTTTTTGGGAACTGACCTATTAACTCAATGTCCAATGCCAGTTGCTGTTTTTTGCTTGTTTTTGGCTTTTCAGAAAATCAGTACCAAACGAAGTCCAAACGTGATGAAACTTTACGATGAATTTTGCTGGACCAGAAGGGACCCTAGAACATTCGGGAGGAGGCCATAAGGTCTACGGGAGAGCCACGAAGTCACCTGGCGCACCCTTGGGGGGGCACCACCTGAGCTCGTGGGTCCACGCAGCTCTGTTTGACCTAATTCAACTTTTATAAATTCCCATAAATCCCAAAACAAACAGAGAGCCACCCAAAATAACTTTTCTACTGCCACAAGCTTCTGTTCTTCTGCGATCCCATCGGGAGGCCTTTTCTGGTACTCTGCCAGAGGGGTAATCGATCACGGAGGGCTTCTACATCAACCTTGTTTCCCTTCCGATGATGTGTGAGTAGTTCACCACAGACCTACAGGTCCACAGCTAGTAGCTTGATGGCTTCTTCTCTCTCTTTGATCTGCAATACAAAGTTCTCCATGATCTCCATGGAGTTCTATTCGATGTAATCTTCTTTTGCGGTGCGTTTGTTGGGATCCGATGAATTGTGGGTTTATGATCATATTATTCATGGAAAGTAATTAAGTCTTTTCTGAACTTTATTATGCATGATTATTATAGCTTTGTATTTCTCTCTAGTCTATCCGTTTGGTTTGGCCAACTAGATTGATTTATCTTCAATGGGGGAGGTGCTTTGTGATGGGTTCAATCTTGCGGTGTCCTCACCCAGTGACAGAAGGCATAGCGAGGCACGTATTGATATTGTTGCCATTAAGGGTAAAACGACGGGGTTCAATCATATTGTTTGGTTCTATTCTGTCTACATCATGTCATCATACTTCATGCATTACTCTATTTGTTATGAACTTAATACGTAGAGAGGCTAGCATAGAAGCGCTCTCGAAGTGGAGAAATTGTAGTAGATGCAGAATCATTTCGGTCTATCTGTCATGGACATGATGCCTATATACATTATCTTTGCCATGAATAACATCATAACTATGCACTTTTCTATCAATTGCCCAACAGTAATTTGTTTACCCACCGTATGCATTGTTTCGAGAGAGAAGCCTCTAGTGAAACTATATGGCCCTCGGTTCTACTTTAATCATATTAGAAAAACCTAAAATACCTTGTTGTAATTAGTTTACTTTTTATTTACTTTTCAATTTATATATCTATCATTACCAGATTTGATCCTTGCAAGTAACGAGTTCAAGGGGATTGACAACCCTCTTGCCCGCGTTGGGTGCAAGTATTGCTCTTGTGTGTGTAGGTACTGTTTGACTAGGATTTGCTTGGTTCGATAACCTTTGGTTCTCATTGAGGGAAATACTATCCGCTACTATCACTACAAGAAAAAACACTTCCGTGATGATACGTCTTTGTCACAGTAGGTCAAGTTTTCTATCATGCATGTACATCCGTGACAATTTTATGACAGAATCAAGATAGTCATACCTGTGCTGTCGTAGAAGTGTTCCATGATAATACTAAAATTATCATCACGGAAGTGTCCACTTCCATGATGATAAATGTCGCGTCATGGAAGTTTTTTCGTCAAGGGTAACCGACATGTGGCATTCACCGTAACAGGTCGCCGTTAAGCTATCGGGTTCCGGTTTGGATCCGATAACCCGTTAGCAGCCCTGACCAATGCGATTTTCCATGTGTAAATTTCTCATTCGCCGGCGGAACCACGTGTCAGCTCGGTGTTGGGACAGATATCATCCATTCATTGGACGCGAGACACCTATGATACGGCAACACGTGGCATGGCCCAATAGTGGCCCATTTACGTTAAAAAGGCCGGCCCAGCAAAAGGCCCACAAGATTTCGTCAGATACTAATGGGCCAGCCCGTTAACAGCCTGCCATGTTTTGGGCCAAATTACGGCCCATATAAGATCCGGCCCGTTAACAGCCTGCCATGTTTTTGGCCAAATTATGGCTAGTATCAGATCCGGCCCGTTAACAGCCTGCCATGTTTTGGGCCAAAACACGGCCCATATCAGAACCGGCCCATTAACAGGCACTGTGCTTTTGGGCCCATTTTGGCCCGATTTGGACTTTGGCCTCTTAAAGGCCCATTTAAGAGTTCGGCCCGTATTAGTTTTGGCCTGTTAGCGGCCCTTTGTACATTTGGGCCATTGTTGGCCCGGTTTCACTTTCGGCCATTTAATGGCCCGTGCTGCATGTGGGCCAATTTCTGGTCCGAAGTGACATTCGGCCTCTTAATGGCCTGCAGTCTTCGTGGATACATTTTAGCCCAACCTGGCTATCGGACTGTCAAAGGGCCGTGATATAGTTGGGCCTAATTATGGCCCGCTTTGCATTCAGCCTGCTTACAGCCCATCATGTGATTGGGCCAACCAAGGCCCGACATAAATTTTGGCCTGTTAACGGCCCGTCATGTCATCGGGCCATTCATGGGCCCAGATATATTTCAGCCTGCTGTAGGCACGCGAATTGTTTGGCACAAAGCAGGCCCAATCTACTTTTCAGCCTGTTAAAAGCCCATTGTATTTTCCGGAACATCTAAGGCAAGCGGTTTACTCAGCCTATAAAAGGCCCGAAACTAATAGTGGGCCAGTTTACGTCTAGGCGCCCGAGATGATTGTGGGCCCACGATTCGGCCCATTTATAGCGATTGGTGGGCCAGCCAGTTTTTTACCGTAATTTTTTATATAAACCTAACGATTTGGCCCATTGCACTCGGTCTAAACTTACGGCCTTTTCAGAGAGTGACGACAGCATATACAGTAAATAAATTACAGCATCATGACAAAGAATTAACCTAGACTATACAACAAAGAAATTACGGCATATTACATCCACTGGGCATTAAAGTTCGTCGCTAGTGATAATAAAGCACAACCAGACAGCAGATTACATACACTGGGCATCAAAGGTCGCCACCAGTGCAAATAAACACACCGACAAAATAATATATAAAACCGATAGCACTTTAACACAGTTCAAGAAAGGTTAGCCCTGCCCAGGAGCTGCAACACAAGCAACTGAGCAAGCTGATGAGACTGCGCTTGTTTGATGCTTATATCCTCCAACTCTAGCTCCATAGCATCAATAGACGTCCTGTACTTTTCATTAATCTTCCATAGAGATTGCACTTCCAGTAGGATTTGAGCTGAAGCATGTCTTTTTGCTTGAATTTGAGACTGAAGAAGTCGAACAGATTCAGGCGGCGACTTCATCGAGCTTTTGTCAGTGCAATTAGCGAGTAACTTCGACACTACATCATGACATGACTTTGGGGTTGTATCGCTATCCCCAAGATGTGTTGCCTTCTTCCCTGCAATATATGTTAGAGGGACAAGCAATGGGTTTGTCTCACTATCATTGTGGCAGTCCTTCCTGGCGTCAGAGATATCACTCTGAAAGACAAATAAGAAAACAGATAACAGGTTTTGCACGTATAAGCATCAGTGTTGTCAATTCATCCCATTTCTTACGGGCAAATAAAGAGACACGGTTTAAAATAGCATAAACATCATATGGCATTGTTCATAGTTAAGACATGGCAGGATATGGTGTTGTGCAAGAGTGGCCAGCTTCACCACACCACTGGATTACATATCAAGAACACAAGCATACATGTGGTGCTAAAGAACGTATAAGCATCAATGGGCAGTGTGCTATCAATTAATCCCATTTCAGATTGGAAAATAAAGAGACATGATTTAAATAACATTAACAAAATATGGCATAGTTCATAGTTAAGACATAGCAGGATATGACATTGTGCTGGAGTGGGTAGTTTCACTTTCACCACACTCCTGGATTATAGATCAAGAACACAAGCATGCATGCACTCTAAAGAAGATCACTTGCAATGTTTAGTTTCATTTACATGCTATGAATAAGGAACTTGGTTGTATAACTAAAAACTGAAATTGAGAAGGACAAACTTATGTTTATGAACTTCTTCATAAGAAACTTTAAACATGCAATTTGATGCAAACGCGGAAAATAAGCAGCAGTTGCAGTCATGCCTATCCAAATATACTCAATAAAGTTTGAAGGCTCGAGAAGGACAAACTTACATTAGTACTGAAGACGGGCTCTATAAAGCCCTTGTCCATGCTGATGGGGGGCAATTCAAGTAGTTTACCACAAAATCTTCTTCATAACCATTGCCTTTATTCTACATTTTGTTAAGCGTAAATATAGATGTGATAATATAGGAACAAATGGAGAATATTTAAGCTAAGACGCAGAGTGATGCTACATAATCAACTAGATAGAAATGTAAGTGCAGCGGTACAGGCAAAAAGGTACCGACAAGAGCAATGCAGAGCTAAACTTCTTCAGTAGCATTTGTTTTATTCAACATTTTGGTAAGATTAAATATAGATCTGATAAGGTCTAGAAAATGGAGGGCAAGGGGAAATAAGCTGTAGAGTGATGGTACATGAACATCTAGCTGTCAATATAAGTATAGTGATAAAGGACAATAGGTACTTACAAGAACAATGCAGAGCTAAACTTCTTCATAAGAATTGGGTTTATTCTACATTAATGTAAGCATTAATATAGATCTGATAATTTGGAGCGAACAATGGATAAGCAAGCTATCATGCACACAGATGTCACATAATCAACCAGGTATGAATGTAAGTACAGGGATACAGGGAAGCATGTACTAACAAGAGCAAAGCAGTGAGCAGCATAGTTGCAATATCCTGTCGTCCATTTCAAACCGTTATTCTTCTTGGAGCAGTTTTCCTGCAAAAGAGATCGGTAAGGCACATGCAGAAATTTACGAGTTCAAATTGTCATGTGATCTCATAGACAGTACCTCTTCTTGGGGACAAGATCAGTGCATAACAAGGTTTTTCCATTCAATATCTTGTAAATTTAGCACAGGAGACTTCACCAAAATTTCGTTTATAGACTTGCCATCAAAGTGTGTTTGCCTCAGGTAATAGCGGTACTGCTGCAACACGTCCTTGAAAAGCGCAAGCAAGCTTTGCTTGTCATGACTATCCAGATTGACTCTCTCCTATTTAGAAGAATGTAATGTAAATGTGTGTTCAATCAACAGAAAACAAGACAATAATCACCATGAATAATAGCACTTACACGTAAGTGCGATAGGAAGATGTGAAAATGGCCTTTGTCTTCACTATAATCTTCCCATGATGGGAAGATACGCACATGGTTCCTAACAACATTGAAAGCATTGTCTTTTAAACTGGGAATAACTAGAATGGGGTTCCAATCTGCAGGAATTGGGGCACTTTGCAGTTGGAATAGGTCTTTGGCCTGTGGATTTGGTGTACTTTTTGCTGGATTGGGATTTTTCTGTGGTACGACTGGTGGTATGGCAACTGAAATCGGCATACCTTTTGCTGGAGTGCAGTTCTTGTGTGGTGGGGCTAGTGGTATGGCCAGTGGAGTATGGGTACAGTCTGCTAGAGTCAGGCCTAGGTTTTGTGGTGCTGGTTCTGTCACAATATAACTGGGGTGCTATCTGATTTCTCTGGTACCACCTTTTTCAAAGACTTTGTTTGTACTCCTTCAGGGTCTGCAATCACCCTCTTCCTTTTGGATGTCTGATACACAAGAGCAGCATTTGAATGGAAAAACATGGTATGATGATAGATGGAATAGGTATTGATAATGGATGGGCATGGCATCTTCACATATATGATGAGTAAACTAAGCAGATGGAGGTGCAACGAAGTAGAAGAAATGCAAGACACCTTATGCAAGATACGTGCAACCAATAAAACCTTGCCAAATTAGAACAGGCATCTTGATGGGTGAACACAATAGGCAATCTGCCTTTGACTGCACGAGCTCAGAATAGTCATTAGGATCATATTCTGAACACAAATATGTAGGTGGGGAGCGTGTGGGTTTCATTCCATCCAGATTGTTACTCAATCCCTTGATTCCATGTTTGTTAGCCATTGCACTTTTCTGCAGTATTCCTCTAATGCGCGCAATCTCATATTCATTGTGATCATGTTCAATATCTGATATGCATGAAAACAGAAATAGTAGTGAGATTATCTTTGAAATGCATAGGATATCCTAATATAATAGGGGCTCCCTGTAAACCCTTGTGTGCTACCTCTGGAATTCTGATGAGAGAGCCCATGTGTGCTGTAATTTGGTGCGTACATTAATATAATCTGGCACTACTACTAAAAAAAAGAGGCTCCCTATTGGGAGCTCCAAAAGTAATGATAGTTGGTAGATGATAGGTTCAAAATATACTGTATGCAAAGTTTATTGCCAAAGCATGATGATGAGAGCGCACAGAGAAATAGTATTCCCTCATGAGTCTATATGTGGCGCACATGCATTTCAAAACTCGCGTAGTAACATTAGCTGACCAATTAAATGTGTCTCTATTTTATTAGTATCTGTATCGTATCAGATTTGAATTTGGTAACTAAGCTTTGGAATTATGAGTGGCATGTAGTTTAGCTTGAAGGATGGAGTGCTGCTAGTACGACATGAAGCATCTAGGCAGATAGTAGTGTAGATAAAAAGGGGAAAGCATGACATCATAAATAAATCTGGAAAGTGGAACTGGCTTGAAAATATGGGGTTGTATTGCAGCTACTAATCGAAAGCATTTCGATCCCCTACAGGCCAGCTCTATTCAACTGAAGGCGCACTATTATTACTATCAGTCTAGTCTCTCAAAGGCCACACAGCTCCTAGCATTTCCTGGATATTATGGCAAAATAACTCGAAGTGCTGAAAGCATCTACCAGAAGCGGCCAATAGACCTGTTTGCTGCAGATCTCCCTGCTCCCCTTTCTGACAAGGAACATACTGTACTTATTAAAGAAGAATAGAAGAGGAACATGTTAAAGAATAGAAGAGGAAGCATATTATGGAGATTCCACTTCTTTCTACACATTTGGAAACTAAGCTCATGATAAACCAGGCCACGTGCATTTGGAAACTCAAGTGGGAACATTAGCTGACCAATTAAATGTGTTTGTTAACTAATATCATTATCATATCACATTCAGATATGAACAACTAAGCTTTGGAAATATGAGTGGTGTGTTGTTTAGCTTGAAGGGTGGAGTGCTGCTAGTACAACAAAAAGCACTTACGCAGCTGATAGTGTAGATAAAATGGGAAGACCCTAAGCATCACGAGTAAAATTGGGAAAGTGGAACTAGCAAAAAAAATAAGGGCTTGTATTGCCAGTACGGCTACAAAGGCTTTGGATCCCCTACAGGGGCAGCTCTCTTCAACTGAAGGCGCGCTACTATTGCTATCAGTCCAGACTATCAAAGGCGACACAGCTCTCAGCATTTCCTGGATATTATGGCAGACCAACTCGAAGAGTTGAAAGCATCGATCAGAAACAACCCAATAGACCAGTGGACTGGAAATGACCCTGCTCCTCTTCCCGACAAGGAACATACTGTACTACTATACTTATTAAAGAACAAAAGAAGAACATGTTAAAGAAGAGCAAGCAGATTTTGGATAATACAATATTCGTTGCCCACCCATGATGAACCAGAGCGCACAAAGAAATGCAATTCCCTGCTGTCTCTCTATATGTGGCCACGTGCGTTTGGGAACTCAAGTGGAAACATTAGCTGACCAATTAAATGTGTGTCTGTTAACTAATATCATTATCATATCACATTCGTATATGAACAGCTAAGATTTGGAATTATGAGTGGTGTTTTGTTTAGCTTGAAGGGTGCAGTGCTGCTAGTACGACACAAAGCACATACAAATCATAGTGTAGATAAAATGGGAAAACCCTAAGCATCACGAGTAAAATCGGGAAAGTGGAACTAGCTGGAAAATATGGGCTTGTGTTGCCGGTATGGCTAGATAGGCTTTGGATCCCCTACAGGAGCAGCTCTCTTCAACTTAAGGTGCACTACTGTTACTATTAGTCTAGACTCTCAAAGGCGACACAGCTTCCAGCATTTCTTGGATATTATGGCAGACCAACTCGAAGAGTTGAAAGCATCCATCAGAAGCGACATAATAGACCTGTCTACTGCAAATGTCCCTGCTCCTCTTCCAGGCAAGGAACATACTGTACTACTATACTTAATAAAGAACAGAAAAGGAACAGGTTAACGAAGAGCAAGCAGAGTTTGGATACTACAATGTTCGTTGCCCACCCATGATGAACCAGAGCACATAAAGAAATGCAATTCCCTGATGTCTCTCTATATGTGGTGCCAATGCTTTTTCAAAACTAAAGTAGGAACATTAGCTGACCAATTAAACATTCACTGTTTTAGTAATATCAGCATCATATCAGATTTGTATATGAACAACTAAGCTTTGGAAATATGAGTGGCATGTTGTTTCGCTTGATGGGTTGAGAAGCAGTGCTGGGACGACACGAAGCACCTAGGATGATGGTAGTGAATATAAAAGGGGAAAACCATAAGCATTGTGAGTATAGTGTTGAGCGTACCATGGCGGATCTGAAGGTGCAAAGGAGACAAAGGCTACTTCGCAAACAATGTTTGCTTTCAACTAAGAAGTAAGATTCTAAGTGATGGACAAGAAATCACAGTAAAGCAGTGGCGATCTATTTTCTGTCTGAGATAAATAACTTGAGCAGATATGAAAGAGTACCGCCTCTATTGCAGCGCCGTGTAGGCATCTACTGAGAAGTTGACAGTGCTGCGGTTGTGAAGGCTGTCGGCGGCATGGAAGCAGATCTAGCAGGGCAGACGGTGGCGGCGGGGGATATGTCCCGGCGCGGTGTACGAGACGGTCGTAGGAGCGGCCCCGGCAAGGTGGATGATGTCTACTACACAGCTTATTCTTGTAGACTCGTGTTGGGCCTCCAAGCGCACAGTTTTGTAGGACAGTAGCAATTTTCCCTCAAGTGGATGACCTAAGGTTTATCAATCTGTGGGAGGCGTAGGTTGAAGATGGTATCTCTCAAACAACCCTGCAACCAAATACAAGAAATATCTTGTGTCCCCAACACACCCAATACAATGGTAAATTGTATAGGTGCACTAGTTCGGCGAAGAGATGGTGATAAAAGTGTAGTATGGATAGTAGATATAGGTTTTTGTAATCTGAAAATATAAAAACAGCAAGGTAGCAAGTAACAAAAGTGAGCACAAACGGTATTGCAATGCTTAGAAACAAGGCCTAGGGTTCATACTTTCACTAGTGCAATCTCTCACCAATGCTAACATAATTGGATCATATAACCATCCCTCAACATGCAATAAAGAATCACTCCCAAGTTCCTATTAGCGGAGAACATAAGATAGAAATTGTTTTTAGGGTACAAAACCACCTCAAAGTTATTCTTTCTGATCGATCTATTGAGCTATTCCTATAAGTGTCACAAACAGCCCTAGAGTTCATACTAAAATAACACCATATGATACACATCAACCAACTCTAATGTCACCTAGATACTCCAATGTCACCACAAGTATCCGTGAGTTGATTATACGATATGCATCAAACAACTTCATAATCATAATATTCAATCCACACAAAGAACTCCAAGGAGCACCCCAAAGTTTCTATCGGAGAAAAGATAATGAAAACGTGCATCAACCTCTATGCATAGATTACCCCAATGTCACCTCGGGAATCCGTGAGTTGAGTGCCAAAACATATATCAAGTGAATAAATATAATACCCCATTGTCACCACGGGTATTCATATGCAAGACATACATCAAGTGTTCTCAAATCTGAAATAATCAATCCGGCAATAACGAAACCTCAAAGGGAAAAGATTCGATTCATCACACCAAGGATAGAGCGGGAAGAAACACCATATAATCTAACTATATTAACAAAGCTCGCGGTACATCAAGATCGTGCCGAATCAAGAACGCGCGAGAGAGAGAGAGATAAAACACATAGCTGCTGGTACAAATCCTCAACCCCGAGGGTGAAGTACTTCCTACTCGTCATGGAGACCGCCGAGACGATGAAGATGGCCTCCGGTGATGATTCCCCCCTCCGGCAGGGTGCCGGAAAAGGGATGTAGATTAGATCGTGGAGGTACAGAGGTTTGCGGCAGCGTAAAAACTCATCTAGGTTAACTTTCGGGGGTTTCTAAATATATATGATTTTTCAGCGTTGGAATCACGCAAAGAGGTGCCACAGGGGGCCCACGAGCCACCTGGGCGCGCCTGCGGGGCGCGCCCAGGTGGCTCGTGGGGCCCCTCTGGCTCTTCTGCTGCTCCTCCGAAGCTTTCTGGGTCTGTTTCCTTCAAGAAAAAATCGTCAAAAAGTTTCGCTGCATTTGGACTTCGTTTGATATGGATTTTCTGGAAAACCAAAAACAAGCAGAAAATAGCAACTGGCACTGGGCACTAGGTCAATATGTTAGTCCATAAAAATCATATAAAAGCCATATAAAAGTGCACGAAAATCATACAAAACTATAATAAACATGGCATGAATACTTCATCAATTATAGATACGTTGGAGACGTATCAGCATCCCCAAGCTTAATTCCTGCTCGTTCTCGAGTAGGTAAATGATAAAAGAAATAATTTATGAAGTGTGAATGCTAGCATAGTGCATAAGTTTGATCAATGATAATTTCAATCACTTTTTCTAGCATCAATATATATCATAATCAGTAGCTCATCTCATAAAACTTCTCATGATCAAGTAGCAAGCTATTCACATGTTTAAAGTATAGGCCATAAACTTTCTTGAAAACTAACAAACTATGTTCTCAGTCATCAAACAATTGCAATTCATCTTATTTTCAAAAAGGGTCTATGTAAGAGCTTTGATCTAGCAAATTCCACATACTCAACCATCTTTTAGTCTTCCATGATTGCTGACACTCAAAGCATATTTTTAGAACAAACCATTTCAGTCAAACACATAGGAAGATAGGGGCTTAATGTTTCTCCTCCCAACTTATTTATCTCAGGGATAATGTCAACAATAATAACTCATGATCACCTATATTCAACTGGATATATGTGCCTGGATCTTTCCCTACCACATAATGCTTGCCAACTAAAGATTAAATAGAGCAGAATAGGGATGAACATTAATGACTCTTGCATAAAAGTAAATATAGCAAAGTAAAAGATAGGCCCTTCGCAGAGGGAAGCAGAGGTTGTCATGCGCTTTTTGTTGTTGGATGCACAAGCCCTTAATGCAAAGGAACGTCACGTTATATTGCCCCTTGTGATAGCAACCTTTATTATGCAGTCCGTCGCTTTTATTTCTTTACCATCACAAGTTCGTACAACACTTATTTTCCCTTGCAATAAAAAATCATACATATTTTAGGAGCAATTTTTATTGGTTTTTTCACCAATGACAACTTACTTGAAGGATCTTATTCAATCCATAGGTAGATATGGTGGACACTCATGGCAAGAAACTGGGTTTAAGGGTTTTTGGGTGCACAAGTAGTATTTCTACTTAGTACGAATTTTTGGCGAGCAAAAGATCCTAAGCAAGCACCACATGTTAGAGGATCTATGACAATATAACTTCTATGTGAATATAAACAAACATAACTCATTACGTTATCTTCCTTGTCCAACGTCAACTACTTGATCAAGCTTGAAAATAATTAATGGGGGTTCACAATCATAGAAGATGTCCAAGATAGTATATTTATATGTGAAATTTCTCTTCCTTCAAAATTCTTTCATAAATTGTTCAAGTGACCAATGTTATGTTTGTTAACTTTCAATAAATTTTACCACTTATACTTCTTGTATGTGAAGTCACTACTCCCCATGGGACAAGCATATGAAGCATATAAATTTCAACTTTATGATATTCAATTCATTTCAACAATTTACTCATAGGATATGAGTGGAGAACAGGAGTAAATGACAAACTACTCCAAAAGGATATAAGTGAAGACCGAATGAGTAGTTAAGTAATTAAGTAGCTATGTGAGAACTCTCTCTCATTTAAAAAAAATTCAGATCTTAAGTATTTTATTCAAACAGCAAAGAAAACAAAATAAAATGACATTCCAAGGATAGCACATCTCATGTGAAGAAGCAAAAACTTAGGCTAACCGATAGGTGTTGACGAAGAAAGGTGGGATACCAACTGGGGCATCCCCAAGCTTAGTTGCTTGAGACTTCTTGGAATGTTATCTTGGGGTGCCTTGGGCATCCCCAAGCTTGAGCTCTTGTGTCTCCTTAATTTCTCTCATATCATTGCTTCTCCTAAATCTTAAAAACTTCATCCACACAAAACTCAACAAGAACTCGTGAGATAAGTTAGTATAAATCAACTCAAAACCTTGACATTCTCTACTATAAAAAATCACTAAAATTATAATTAAACATTGCATACTAAATGCCTCTGCATATTTAATACTCCTATCCACAAATAGAAACATTAAACAAGCAAACATATGCAGACAATGCAACTATAACAGCAATCTGCAAAAACAGAACAGTCTGTAAAGGGGGATTTAAAATTCAAACTTCCCTAACTCCAAAAATTCTGAAAAACTACCACGTGACATAGAACTCATGCATTCTTAATGTGTAAAAATTTCAGATTTTTATCATGTTCTGACTATTCAGGAATATTCTGGACATAATAGAAAACTTTCTGTTTTCAAACAGCAACACATGAACTTGCAAACTGAGCATGGTAAAGGCTATAATTGGCATTTTATTGAACTAAAATATACAAAACATGATTATTGATAACAGCAAGCAAATCTCAAAAAAATAAAATGACGCTCCAAGCAAAACTCATATTATGTGACGAATAAAAATATAGTTCCAAGTAAGGTTACCGATAATGTTGAAGGTGAAAGAGGGGATGCCTTCCGGGGCATCCCCAAGCTTAGTTGCCTGGGTCTTCCTTGAATATTACCTTGGGGTGCCTTGGGAATCCCCAAGCTTAGGGTCTTGCCACTCCTTATTCTCCTCATATCGATATCTCACCCAAAACTTGAAAACTTCAATCACACAAAATTTAACGGAGCTTGGTGAGATAGGTTAGTATGATAAAAATAAATAATCCACTTAGGTAATGTCAAGACAAGTTTCATAATTCTTCTCACATAATTCCTACTGTATTCTATCATTTCCACAATTTATATTACTCAATATAAGCTATGAAAACACTAAAACAAGCAAACTATGCACCAAAAACAGAATCTGTCAAAAACAGAACAGCATGTAGTGAGCAATTTAAAAACCATATTTCTGTATCTCCAAAAATTCTGGAAAATTAGGAAAACGTAAAAAATTTGTAACCGAATACTGTGTAAATATTTCAGAATTTTCTCATGCTCCAGTATAGAATAGAATATCCAGCACTGGACGCAAATGTTTCTGTTTTTGCACAGAATCAAATCAACAAGCATCCACACTATCCCAAAGGCTTTACTTGGCACATTATTGAAAGAAAACATATAAAACATGATTACTACAGTAGATTAATCATGTTAACACACAAAAACAGAAGGTATAAGTATTGGGTTGTCTCCCAACAAGCGCTTTTCTTTAATGCCTTTTAGCTAGGCATGATGATTTCAATGATGCTCACATAAAAGTAAAGAATTGAAACACAAAGGGAGCATCATGAAGCATATGAATAGCACATTTATGCCTAACCCACTTCCTATGCATAGGGATTTTGTGAGCAAACAACTTATGGGAGCAAGAATCAACTAGCATAGGAAGGCAAAACAAGCATAACTTCAAAACTTTCAACACATAGAGAGGAAACTTGTTATTATTGCAAAACCTAAAAGCATATGATCCTCTCTCATAATAATTTACAGTGGCATCATGAATGAATTCAACAATATAGCTATCACATAAAGCATTCTTTTCATGATCCACAAGCATAGAATTTTTATTACTCTCCACATAAGCAATTTTCTTCTCATTCATAGTAGTGGGAGCAAACTCAACAAAATAACTATCATGAGATACTTGATTGGCATAATCCAATTGAAAATTAAAATCATGATGACAAGTTTCATATTTATCATTATTCGTTATAGCATACATGTCATCACCATAATCATCATAGATAGGAGGCATGCAATCATCATAATAAATTTTCTCATCAAAACTTGGGGGACTAAAAATATCATCTTCATCAAACATAGCATCCCCAAGCTTGTGGCTTTGCATATCATTAGCATCATGGATACTCATAGAATTCATACTAACAACATTGCAATCATGCTCATCATTCAAAGATTTTATGCCAAACATTTTATTGAATTCTTCTTCTATCAATTGAGCACAATTTTCCTTTCCATCATTTTCACGAAAGACATTATAAAGATGAATAATATGAGGCAACCTCAATTCCATTTTTTTTGTAGTTTTCTTTTATAAGACAAACTAGTGATAAACAAGAAACTAAAAGATTCGATTGCAAGATTTAAAGATATACCTTAAAGCACTCACCTCCCCGGCAACAGGCCTGAAAAGAGCTTGATGTCTACTACACAACTTATTCTTGTAGACTCGTGTTGGGCCTCCAAGCGCAGAGTTTTGTAGGA
The DNA here is from genome assembly GCA_039707655.1 of Elymus sibiricus. Taxonomy (NCBI): domain Eukaryota; kingdom Viridiplantae; phylum Streptophyta; class Magnoliopsida; order Poales; family Poaceae; genus Elymus; species Elymus sibiricus. Next base: position 205,139,298 of record CM077666.1, on the reverse strand, counting down.
CAGTAGCAATTTTCCCTCAAGTGGATGACCTAAGGTTTATCAATCCGTGGGAGGCATAGGTTGAAGATGGTATCTCTCAAACAACCCTACAACCTAATACAAGAAATCTCTTGTGTCCCCAACACACCCAATACAATGGTAAATTGTATAGGTGCACTAGTTCGGCGAAGAGATGGTGATAAAAGTGTAGTATGGATAGTAGATATAGGTTTTTGTAATCTGAAAATATAAAAACAGCAAGGTAGCAAGTAACAAAAGTGAGCACAAACAGTATTGCAATACTTAGAAACAAGGCCTAGGGTTCATACTTTCACTAGTGCAATCTCTCAACAATGCTAACATAATTGGATCATATAACCATCCCTCAACGTCCAATAAAGAATCACTCCTAAGTTCCTATTAGCGGAGAACATAAGATAGAAATTGTTTGTAGGGTACGAAACCACCTCAAAGTGATTCTTTCCGATCGATCTATTGAGCTATTCCTATAAGTGTCACAAACAGCCCTAGAGTTCGTACTAAAATAACACCATATGATACACATCAACCAACTCTAATGTCACCACAAGTATCCGTGAGTTGATTATACAATATGCATCAAACAACTTCATAATCATAATATTCAGTCCACACAAAGAACTCCAAGGAGCACCCCAAAGTTTCTATCGAAGAAAAGATAATGAAAACATGCATCAACACCTATGCATAGATTACCCCAATGTCACCTCGGGAATCCGCGAGTTGAGTGCCAAAACATATATCAAGAGAATCAATATAATACCCCATTGTCACCACGGGTATTCATATGCAAGACATACATCAAGTGTTCTCAAATCTGAAATATTCAATCCGACAATAACGAAACCTCAAAGGGAAAAGATTCGATTCAGCACAACAAGGATAGAGAGGGAAGAAACACCATATGATCCAACTATACTAACAAAGCTCGCGGTACATCAAGATCGTGCCAAATCAAGAACGCGAGAGAGAGATAAAACACAAAGCTTCTAGTACAAACCCTCAGCCCCGAGGGTGAACTACTCCCTCCTCGTCATGGAGACCGCCGGGATGATGAAAATGGCCTCCGATGATGATTCCCCCCTCCAGCAGGGTGCCGAAAAAGAGCTGTAGATTAGATCGTGGAGGTACAGAGGTTTGCGTAGGCGTAAAAACTCATCTAGGTTAACTTTCGGGGGTTTCTGAATATATATGATTTTTCAGCATTGGAATCACGCAAAGAGGTGTCACAGGGGGGCCCACGAGGCACCAGGGCGCCCCTGGGGGTGCAAGCGCGCCCAGGTGGCTCGTGGGGCCCCTGTCGCTCTTTTGCTACTCCTCTGAAGCTTCCTGGGTCTGTTTCCTTCCAGAAAAAATTGTCAAAAAGTTTCGCTGCATTTGGACTTCGTTTGTTATGGATTTTCTGGAAAACAAAAAACAAGCAGAAAACAGCAACTGGCACTGGGCACTAGGTTAATATGTTAGTCCATAAAAATCATATAAAAGCCATATAAAAGTGCACCAAAATCATACAAAACTATAATAAACATGGCATGAATACTTCATAAATTATAGATACGTTGGAGATGTATCAGTGGACTACGGTGCGGATGAAGCGAGAGGACGCGATGCAAGGATCCTGGTCCGGAACCGTGGATGAGAGATGTCGATCTGTTGTAATGGACGACGGCATGGTGGAGGAGGAAGGCGGTGGATGGGGTGGCGCACGAAGGAGGCTGGGGTGGAGAGGGTGTTTTGGCGCCCACGGAGTACGAATCTGGAAATGGAGGGAGAGAGAGGTAGGGGGGAACCATGTCTTTGGGACGCGCTTGTCTCAGATGCGGGGAAAGTTACAAACTAGCCCCCGTTTAAACTTTTAGACACCAAAGCGATATTGGTCGGTTGGGGGTAGGACGGTAATCTTGCATACCCCGAATATTGGGCGAGAGCGATTTCGGCCGAGGAGAGTTTGTTTTGGCGCCCACTGTTGGCGCCCACCGTGTATGAATCGGGGTGAGAGCCGATTTCGGCCGAGGAGAGACTGTGTTTTGGCGCCCACCATGTATGAATCGGGGTGAGAGGCGGTTATGTCATGTTTGAGTGAAATTACAAACCTACCCCTATCGAGACATATAGAAATCGAGCCTGCGGGTTTTGCGTGTCACGGCATAGGCAGTAATTTCCATCACCCAAAATTTGGTTTCGGGCAGTTATGGCCGATGAGGGACTTTGTGTTTCGTCGCTTCATTCAAAGTTTAGGAGAATAAGCTTGCACGTTTACCATGCCATCTCAATTCTAATCCATTTTGTATTCTTTTTTTTCAGGCAGGATCCAGTTTGTATTCAAATACAAATCTATATACATCATTTTTTTATATATACTTTCAAAAGCATAACACCCTTTATATATATAAATGGTTTACAATTGCCATAATCTCAAATTCATAAGGTTGAATTCAAATATTTGAAACCACTTTATGTTCAACTCAAATGCTTGGATCACTAATATCAAGAAATTAAATAACATACATGTGCCCAAATTCAAATGAATATGCATGTTTGATAGATCAATTTTGGTTCGAGTATGAATTACATGTATCATCATCTCTAAATCAAATATTTGAATCCCTTTTATGTTGACATCTTTTACATGCGCAACTAAATATTTGAATCTCCTTTCATGCCCATCTCTCTCTATGTCTCTCTCACGTGCTCCTTCATATAGCAGTATAGCTATCACACTCTTTACTCTATCTCACCCGCACATTCAGTACATGTTTCTTTTTTTTCACAAACACAGTCTCGCGCCGTCTCTCTCGACATGTGTCAAACTCTCTCTTTCTCTATAGACCACTCGGCTTTCATTATCTCTTACGTCTCTATCGTGCTCTGGTATCTCTCCTGCTACCTAGCGTTATTTTTCCCCGCCACACTATAACACCCCTGTGTAATGAGCAACAGTGTTCCATGATTATTAAGCTAATTCTCTGTGATTGGCAATGCTTGCTCATGTTGGAATAATATCTCATTTCAAATTCCTCCACTGAATTCAATTCAAATTCAAAGTGAAATTTGAAGTTGCTAAAAAATTGTTGGAATATAGTTCATGTTGTTGCAAAAATTCCAAAACAATTTAATGTTAAGAAAAACAGCATCACCTATTTTCCTAAAATGGGCTAGAGCATTAAAATAGTGCAAAAAACAGCACTTTAAATGCCATTTCCATTTTTGAAAAATTCAAATGGAATTCAAAATTGCCCAAACTTTTTGTGGCAGTGCATCATTTTCCCTAGTATTTGTTTCTACTAGTTGCTTATTTTTACTAAGTCATTTGGTGGCAAAATAAAATAGCAAGTGCTACTGGAAAAAAAAATAGAAAAATAAAAGGGGAAAAAGAAAAAGGCTACTGTGGACTGGGCCTAAGTCCACAGTGCGGCCCAGCCCACAGCGCCCGTCATCCTCCTCTCTCTCTTCCCCCGTGTCAGCCGCGCCGTGGACGCGCGCGCGCACCGGCCAGCCGCCGACACGGCGACGCCCGCGGCCAGGCGAGGGGATAAGGATGGCCTCCCTGGCCTCCTCTTCCTCCCAGATCCATTCGCCCCCCTCTTCTGCCTCTCTCTCGCTCGCTCCCATCGACGACCGAGCGCGGTCGTCGCCGCACGCCATCGTCACCGTGGCCTCTCGCCTCGCCTCACCTCGCCGCCTTGTCCCTCTGCTCCATCGTCGTCATCCACGTCACCTGGCGCCAGCCGTTGGAGCCGGGGAGTTCTGTAGCGAGCGCTACGAGCTCGTCTTCTTCCTCGAACTCCGGCGCCTCTCCGACGAATCCGCCGCCGTGCTGCGCTACTAAGCCGTCACCGGGCCACCTTGTGCCTCCCCGGTGAGCTCCGCCTCTCCCCTCTCTCTCTCTGAGCTCGCGCACGCCTCCTAGCTAGTTCTCCGCCGTGGCCATACCCGCCACCGCCGACGAGCTCGTCGTCGTGGCCATGGTCGTTACCACGCAAGTCTGAGCTCGGCAACGTGCTCAGCGCAGCCGTAGGGCCCCAACGCGCTAGCCCATGCACCTCGCCGTGCCCGCAAACGCCAGATCCGTCGACGCCCGTACTCCGGCGCCGCCTCCGCCGCTCGCCGTCGCCGATAACGGCCATCTCCGGCGAGGCCACGACCACCACTAGACGCGGCGCAGTGCGCTCGTTCGAACGCGCTAACGCGCGGGCCAAACGGCCCCGTATACGCGAAACCCGACGCCGTCCCATGCGCCTCCGCCGCAAAACAGGGTCGCCGGCGTTTAAATGCCGGCGCCGCCGAGCTGGCTGCCACGTGGGCGCCTCTGGGCCATTGACCTGTGAGCCCAGGGGCCCCAGTTGACTCGTTGACCAGGCAACTGTGCTGACATGGCAGCACAGTGTCACTGACCAGTGGGCCCCCTGCGGTTAATTAATCTAATTAGGTTTTTAAAATAAAACTGATAATTAGTTAGTCACTGACACCTGGGGCCCACCCTCTAATTAGCTTTTGTTAGTTTAAATTAACCTCTAATTAGTACTGTGTCTATGACATGTGGGACCCAGTTGTCAGGTTTGACCTGAACAGCTGCGGTTGACCACCGACGTCATGATGACGTCATGCTGACATCACCCGTAACTGTTCTAGATAATGCGATTTAATTAATTAAAATAATTACAGGAATTTCAGAAAATGTTTAAATCTTTGAAAATTCGTAGAAATTCAACCGTAGCTCGGATCGAAAAGTTTTCAACATGAAAGTTGATCAGAAAAATGAGACGAATCCGAATATGTGGTCAAAATGCTTGACCATCACTCCAAACTACCTGAACATGGACCTTCCCCTCCGGTTCAGTACTCCGAAGTCTGCCTAAACGCCGGGAAAATATCCCAGATATTTTCCCGTTTCGTCTGCGACATGTAGCCATGCATTAGGTCATCACTAACACTGCATACTGCCATGCCATGCATCTGTGTTGCATTTGTCTGCCTTTATTTATTGTTTCTTCCCCCTCTTCTTCTCCGATAGCCCCCGAGACCGACGCAGCTCAGGAGACCGACGACACCACTGATGACCCCACCTTTGCAGCAGAGCTTCCAGGCAAGCAACCCCCCCTTGACACATGCATATATCACCTATTCCTTCTCCCCTCTGCTTGCATTAGAAATTGCTACTGCTCTGTTTTATCCTATTCTGATGCATAGCCTGTTCCTTGTAACTTCTGTTGATACTCTACCTGATATCCCAAATGCTTAGTGTAGGTTGGTAGTGAACCATCTGTGGCCCTCTTCCTTGCTCTAGTTGCCCCGCTTTAGTACCTGTGCCCCGATCGATGTGATCGAACGGGCTGAGACCAGCACATCACCGCACAACCCCTAAGTTGCTCGACTCTACAGAGTTATCATCGAGTGCCGAGGGTGATACCTCTTATCTCACTCCCGATGTCGTCTCTGTAGTACAGCTAGCCGGTCGTGGGTTAACGAGGGTGATTCCTCTTTCACCACCTCCGATGATGCTCCTGTCGTGCAACCCCGCAAGTGTGAATACCATCGAGGGTGATTCCTCCGGATTCACCTTGACGGGATCATCGAGTGGGAATCCAACGAGGGTGATTCCTCGGATTCCTTCTTAATGATTTGGACACACGGATACTGTGACTTTACTACTGATACGGGATAAAGTCGGGTCAGCCCCGAGGGGTACCCGCGAGAGATATGGATTCGGGTTGACCATGAGGGTACCCGAGAGATGAATACGTGGCACGGCCGGGCATTCTTAGCCCTTGCCGTAAGTCCACGAGACGGGGCGACGGGGTCACATGATCGTGAGTCCCTGCTTGTCACCGCGAGCTACCAAGACACTAAGGGTTAGGATATGTGATTTGAGTAGGCCTCTGGCCTTTTCGTGCTAACCATCACCTGGGAATAATATGGGTACTCGGCGTCGTGGTATCAGCCGAAGTTCTTCATATGTCAGCGATTGAGCGGCGCCCGCCGGGTTGGACTGGGAACGCCCGCGCTTGTATTAAGGGGGCTAGGTCTGCTCCCGGCCGCCCACGCAACGCGCAGGAGTGCAAAGGGCGATGGGCCCAAGACCCCTTCGCACTTAGGATGTAGACCGGCGTGCTAGCCTCTCTGTTGAACCTTGGTAGGACTACGACGTGTCGATCAGCCGAGGCCGGGCATGGAGCGAGCAAGTGTGTCCGGCCAGAGTTAATCGAGCGTGTTGGGTAAAGTTGGTGCACCCCTGCAGGGAAGTATATCTATTCGAATAGCCGTGTCCACGGTAACAGGACGCTCGGAAACTATCCCGATCTTCTACAACTAGAAATGGGTTAATTATATTGGCTTCGGGATTGCTTTCTCGTAGGGAGTCGAGAAAGGATCTCTGGGCGTGGTTACTACCTGTTGCTATTATTATATTTATGTACTATTCTGCACTCTTCTAATGCTGCAAGATGCTGAAGATGCTAGTCTTCGATAGGCTAGGCCTTCCCCTCTATTTTGGCATTTCTGCAGACAAGTCCACTAATACAGCCTTTCTTTGAAACCAATGCATATTTAGAATAGATCTGATGTAAGTCTTGCAAGTACTTTGGATGAGTACTCACGGTTGCTTTGCTTCCCTTTTTCCCCATACCCGATTATTGCGACCAGATGACGGAGCCCCGGAGCCAGCTGCCCCACTTGACGACTACTACCACTACTACCCCTCTGGCGGATACTACTACTATGAGGAGCCCTCTAACGACCAGGAGTAGTTAGGAGGAACCCAAGCAGGAGGCCTGCGCCTTTCGATCCATTGTTTTTATTTTGCCCCGCCTTCTTAAAGGCCCATCTGTTTAACTTTATGTATGTACTCAGATACTAATGCTTCCGTTGATGCTTGTATGACATCGAGCTTATGTACTCGAGCCCTCGAGGCCGCTGGCTTGTAATATAAAGCTTGTATGACTTTTATTTGTGTTTAGAGTTGTGTTGTGATATCTTCAAGTGAGTCCTTAGGCTTGATCGTCTGCATTTGCGTGTATGATTAGTGCACGATTAAGTCGGGCACGTCACACACACACACTCTCTCACTCGGCTTTCATTTTGTCTCTCTCTCTCTCTCTAGGGATCTATCACGCACCTCATCTCTTTCTAGATATAACTCCTACCACTGAAATTTATCTCTCACACACACACCGTTTGTGGGCGTCTCCTTGCACTCTTCACCTCCATTCCAAAATTGAAACTATTCCTTTGTTTACTGGTCAGACAATCTCTCTCTCTCTATCTAACTCTCTCTCTCTCTCACACACACACACGCACACGCACACACACACACAGACACCTCTTTAATTTCGCCCGCCCCTTCCCGACCCCTGTCTCCCTCACACACACACACACACACACACACACACACACGCACACACACACACACACACATAACTCTCCCTTTCGCACTCCCGACTCCTGTCTCTCCCACACACACTTATCGACTAGCCTCTGGCTAGGTTTATCCATCTATTACACACTCTCGCTTCCCCTCTCGTATATGTCTGTCTTGCGCTCCTTGTATCTATGTAGATATCTCACCCCTTCTTGAAACACACCCTCTCTGTGTAGTGTCTCTCGCGCTCCCTATTTGTTTGTAGCAAGAACTCTCTTTCTCCGTAGCACACATACACATGCACTCGGCATTCTTTCTCGTGCGCTGTCTCTAGGTCTCTCTCACACAATGTTTGTAGGCCCCTTCGTTCCATGCACCCCGTCCCTCTCGGCCTCCCTTGCACACAATGTATTTCGCTCCCTAACCATTCATGTGTACTCCATGTAACTTCTCCCATCCTTTCTCCGTCGCACACAAACGCACTCAGTCGATCACCGAGCCTTCTTCCCGACTTCTCTCACACCCGCATACTCCGATGTCTCTATCTGATCCTCGATCTTTTGTCTACCTCTATTTCTCTCGATCGTGCACACACACTAGCTACCGTCTCTCTTTATGTCGATACCTCTCGCACACACACTCTTCGTGTCTTTTCACACATGCAATACTCCCTCATCTCTCTCTCTCTCTGATCCTCAATCTTTTGTCTACCTCTATTTCTCTCCATCGTGCACACACACTAGCTACCGTCTCTCTTTATGTCGATACCTCTCGCACACACACTCTTCGTGTCTTTTCACACATGCAGTACTCCCTCCTCTCTCGCTCTCCCCCCCTCTCTTTCAAACACACGATCTATCTCGAGGTCGATCTCTCGTATGCACGCTCTCTCCCCCCCTCTCTCTAGGTTACTCTCTTTCTCTATGCTGGTTCTCACGCACACACAGCATTTGTTTGAGGACGATCCCTTGTGGGGCAAAATCTGGTGCTCCAAGGCCTCCCAAGCTCCCACGATACGATAGTTCTCCGGCCGTTGGAACATGGAATAAACCTCTGGACCCGAGAAAAATTTTGAGACTCTTTGAGAGCTTTTCTGCAAATTTTTACTACCTCTACCCGTGTCTGTTTGATCGACGATCCAACGGTCCCCACAGGAACGCTGATGCATTATAATTATTTTTTGGGCATCACACATACAGTGGAGTACATATACGAAGAGAAGAGGCGCACGCAGTCGGTCTCTTGCTGTCTCGCACATATGAGAGTTACGTAACGCACAGTAAACAAATAAACCTGTAGGTGCACGATTTCTGCATGCACAGGTACCGGGTACGTGGTGGAGCGCACTTTTGTATGAAGAATCAGCTCGTGTGATAATTTGATCCGCAGGTGTTGACGGTCCGGGACTACACGTGAACGACCTGGAGGCGGTGGCTTGCTACTGATCGAGGTGCCACGTTTATAAAATACAGTTTTTAGTTTAAAAAAATACATTTTTTAGCAAGACACGAGTTCCATTTTTCAATGGCGCGTTATACAATTTTTTTTGAGAATCGCGTTATACAATTTATTAAAACGATTAGTATGGAGAGAAAAATGAAAATCATCACTATACATGTAGGCTGGAGTTTCAGCGCTTGCTGCTAGCCAGGGTAGCTCCCTTCACACTCTCACCCTCTCCTGATCTAAACGAGATGGGCGGTAGCCATTGTCTCTCTCCTCACCAGCGGTGAAAGATCCGACCGGATCCTGTCCGCCGTGGAAGGGCGGCGATGAAGCATTGATGCGGTCGCCGTCGGTGAGGTAGGAGACACACTGTCGGCGCGTCCTGATCTGTGGACCGTGTCATCCTCTCTCACCCGGTGCCAGAGCGGACACGACCTCTCACTAGCGCAGGCATTGAATTGGCGCGCCGGCCGAGAAAGCAGCACCCGCTGCACGCCAGGCTGAACATGCCTCCTCTCCGCATTATATCTTGCTTAGTTGGAGGACAAAGAAGATGAGAGAGAAGGAAAGCGGGCTATAGAATAAGAGCCGGCTATAGCATGAGACCCAAGACACTTTGTGAGAATGTATGGTGGGCCAGCTATTAACAAAGTAGGAGTACATATTTAAATCTTACTATTGTATACAAGCCGGCTTTTAGGTTAACTCTAAATGACATGGCAACTTCTTATAGCCAATTGTTGGCTATATTATTAAACATGCTCTCAGAGCAAGTACAATAGTGGGCTATAAGCCTGCTTACATGGAATTTTTGCTTATGTGGAGGAGAGAGACAAGGAAGAAGTGAAGGAGTGGGCTCTCATGCAAGAGCCAGCCTCTACGCGTGCTCCAAGGTAAAATCATTAAATGAGAGGAAAGAGTAGAGAGGAAGTGAATAAAACTTGTGAACATATAGCCAACCTTATAGCCAGCCCTATTGTACGAGTAATTAATAATGCTAACTCTTGATGACATGGCATGTCCATATAGCCAGCAGCGGGCTATACTATTAACCATGCTCTCAACCGGCTTCAGACTGCCCCGCCTACCTCCATTGAACCCTCACATGTGCGGAGAAACCAACTCCGCCCACACGTCCGTCCGCGAGCCTATCGGCATTCAACACAATGCCGCTTGGCTCCTAGCGTCCGCCCGCTAGTTAAACGAGGACAGACGCCTGGCAAGAACCGCACCACACCTCCGCTCTCCATCTCCTCCTTGCACCATTTTCTCCACAGTCTCCATAGCATCCGGCGAGCATGAAGACGAGTTCTCTGGCATAAAAGCCGACTAGGTGCCAAGCCGAGCCTGCCGGATACGAGCCAGGCAACTGGCTGCTCCACCTCCCTCCCCGTCCCAGGCCATCAATACCATGGGCGAGGCTGCAGGCGGGCAAGCGGAGGAGCAAGCTGCCGCTCCAAGCTGGCCCCTGGTGCAGCAACTCGCCGTTCCAAGCCAGCTCGTAGAGGAGTGACCAGTTGCTCCACACCGGCAGGCGGGGGAGCACGGCATCCAGTGCACCATGGCCGGCCGCGCCATCCGCTGCAAACGTTGGCGGAACCGCGGCTTGCCGGCGGAGGTGGCCAGCACCCCCGCGGCTGCCGCCGACACCGAGGAAAAGTAGACCATGGGAGCCGCCGCTGCTTGGGACCCATGAAGGCCACCACCACCGCGTCGCCGGCATACACACCCTGTGTGTTGCCCGGTTTAGCGCACAACACCGTTGACCCCCGCCTCGGCTTCACGGAAGCGGAGGAGCCACTCTTCCCCTGGGTCATCCCCTTTGACTGAAGCGCAACAGGATACAAGGAAGTTATGGCGGAGGCGGAAGGCACGGAGGGCCGCCGCGGCCGGCATTAGATTATACCTGCCTCCAGAGGCTATTCGCGTTTAGTTAAAAAATGTCCGAAATGTAATTAATTTCGTACGGTCTAGTTTTGTTGTGCTCGCACTGATATGTTTGTTGCTCTCGGCAACTAGCTCTGCCTCGACAATTTATTGCATCTGTGGAGGTACTTCACATGGTGTTGGCGCGCCCAACATCGCCATGCCCTTATATTGCCATTGTTTAATTGCTGTCAATCCAATGTCACTTGAAAAATGATGCAATGTCACATAGGGAGTAATATGCTGCTGTCAATCTAGTGCCATCAATAAATCCAATGGCACTTGTAAAATGACGCAATGCCATCGATAACCCTTTTAGATATTTTTGCAAACACGGATGTCAATCTCAGGCATGTTTGTGCAAACAGAAGCAAATACCTCAATTTTAGTGGAACCACAGAATTATATGGGAGTCCCTCCGCCATTGGTAGAAAATACACCTTTTTCATCAATGCTCTCAGAAGGAATTTGTGTTTTGGCTGTGAACTAAATGTTGTTTAGGAGAAGCATTGATGTTGGTAGTAAGAACTATAGATTTTTCTTTATTTCTAGTTCTCCTCACTTTTTTTAGCTTTGAAGTGAATCATTGAGATGCATGAACTATTTCAACTATGGCTATTAATTGGTTATGGACATTATCTATGAATGTGAAGATATTTGTGAACATGAGTTTGATGTGAAAGTTAGTTTGTCTGTTATTGTTCTGGAAATAGAGTAAGTTATTACATGAACCGCAAAAAATATATTATGTGCCACATCTCGGCATCAGACTTACATACATCTCAGTGGATGCACGAACATCACAATATGCATGCTGACTGGATCAACATTTGAACCTAGCTGTTATGAATGAAAATTCAGATTGACATCACTTTTAGATAGAAGGAGACGCTTAGCCTGCTCTGCCTCTACTAGATTCTTTCTGGCTTCTTCCATCTCTTGTTTGGCTTGGGTGAAGAGAGCATCTGATTTCTCTTTTTGCATCTTCAGGAACTCAGCTACATTCTCAAGGGCTGCTGCACGCTTTCTTTCAGCCTTTACTAGAGCCACGAGGACACGAACACTTGACGACTTCACCTGGCTAGTGTGTAATCCAGCATCATTTAGGAATTGGCACCTTGTGCCTAATTTGGCATCATTAGGGGACTGACACCTTGTGTGTAGTCCAGCATCATTTGGGAACTAGCACATAGGACTAGACTCAAAACCTGATCTTGAGGTTGACCATACTTCCCTCCTCGCATGAACTGCATCCTGACATGAAGAAGTTACCTCTTTTTTAGATCAACAGTGAGAGCTCCACAGATGCATTCAGTAGAAGCCCCATAAACAGGACTAGTAGAAGTGAGTTCAGAAGGAGAAATATAAAAACAGACTCGTAGGGTGAGAACACCCACTTCCTACATCAAGCTAAGGGCCTCTTTGATTCGCAGGATTTTGAAAATGTAGGAATAAGAAAAGTATAGGATTGGAGTGGCATGACAACTTGAATCCTATAGGATTAGAAAGGAGTGTTTGATGCCACATGAAAAACAAAGGAATTGTAAAAGAGGTTGGACTGCATGTTAGATTTCCTATAAAATGTAGTACAAAAGATTCCCTAGGAAAAATTCCTATGGAATCCAATCATATGAATCAAAGGGCCAACATAGGAAAAAATCCTAAGGGTTTCAATCCTCCAGAAATCCTATAGAATTACTTTGAATCAAAGGAGCCCTAAAAAGGAAAGCATTACGACGATTAAGACTATGCTTATTACTTATCGAGTAGAGCTACTTTACAGAAACTACAATATATACATCAAAGAACACAAGGCTAAGCCAAATAGGAAAACCAGCAGAGGGGTGCACTAAGCCAAGGGTAGCTTCAGCAAAATAACTGGCAACCAGATGATCTCCACAGCCTCTGTAGTCATGTTTGACTGACTAGTTTTTCATCCTACGGCATGGTGGGTCCAGTGAGTAAATTGAGATCCTACAAATGATAGAGAGCCTAATCAAGTGTAGAGGCAATTGTTTGTCCCGCCTATTATTGTTTAATAATTTGCCACACCACTGGATTGCATGGCAAGAACCCTAGCCAAGCACACAACATTGTTTGACGTTGTTTTTGGCTCGGGACTTGCCCAGGGCCTGGCTTGGTTCTGTCTACAATACTGCTGCCAGACACATAGCATGTCAATGTAATTGAAAGGCTATTACTTACCAAACCTCGTTTTACTGGTTCAGTGTAGCTCGTCTTTATCTTGCGACGTTCCTTGAAGATGTCCCCAACATCACGTATTTGATCTTCATTTCCCCTTTGCATGTTTGCATTAGTAGTTTTGTAAAATCCCAACATGGCAAGAAAAATATAGTAATACTCACACATCTTGTAGGCAACATTAAAGCACTCATCTGCAATGTTGGCACGAGTAATTTTTAATATCCTACTTTGTGGTTATTCAACTTTGCTACAAATACGTTGTGGTCTCATTCTGAGTCAATAGAACTGGGGGATCACCTCCCTGCTATTCTCAACAACTTTTAACCATCTGCCACACTACTGGTTAGAGATGAAGAACCTATGCAAGCACACCACAATACAGGAGGGACGCCCAATTACAAGATGATATTCTGTTGGATAATGCAAATTATAACCAATTACTTTTACTGGAACAATAGCAGCTAGGAAAGGGGAACAATAGCAGCACGGAAATTTGATGGGTAGGTATGAACAAAATCGGAACTGCACAAGTACAGCTAAGAGAATCAATGTACACATTACCAATCGCAGAGGAGCATGAATATCGCGGCCACATCGGTGCATCATGGGCGGCAACGGGAGTCAGTTCATTGTCGCCGACGGTGCTGCTGCGGCCCTTGCCGTCGGCTACCGGGAAGCAGATCTGAGACCGTCGACGACGGCGCCGGGGAAGCAGCTCCTATGCGGTGTACGACGGCTTAGGTGGACCGGCTCCAGTGTGGCGTATGACGTCGTCGATGAGGCAGATGCGCTGCGGTGGACGAGTATGCCGATGTAGAAGGGGATGGACAGGAAGGCCGGCTAACAGCAGCCGGCTTCTAGTGGGGTGTTGCGGTGCCGTGGAGAAGTGTATTTTGTGGTGGGGATAGAAAATGGGGATTATTGAGATGTCCTCTGGGTGCGGGGGTGGGGGTGGCTGGGCGGGGTGAACGTGAAGTTACCAAAGCAACCCCCGACCCAACACCGTCCTTCAGCCAGTTGTACAAAGGGTATGATGGTCATTTTGCATTGCTCAAATCTGGGACGCGGGAGATATCGATGGAAGCGGGAGATTTTGCCGCCAACCTGAAAATTTGTAACACTGTACTCCCCGTCCGGTGTGTTGGGTGATTGGGCTAAGCAACTAGGAGTACTAGTACACATCTGTTTTCTTAGTTTACTGTCATGACATTAATTATTTGTTGTAGTTGTCAAATAAATATATTAAGCTATTGACTTCGAATGTAATGGTTTATACAATTCAACAGTTAGAATCATTGTTGAATTCCAAGATGAATACCAAGTCTATGGCACTTCACAATATACTCAAACTCACATAATCCAACTCAAATGAAATTCTAAATGCATTTCATAATTATTAATTAGTTGGATGCAACGTAACCATCAATAACTCTACATGATCCAGTCCAAAACAATATTTGAACACATCCCATTGTGTGAATTCTTGCGTTTGTGAATGAAGCGTAGAGAGAGAGTGTGTGACGATGGAGCAATGACGGGAGACTGATGTGTGCGCGCAACACACAAGATATACACCCCATGGAAGAGAGAGACAGAGGGCGGGAAAGATTGTATATATGTGGGCGAGAGAGTAGGAGAGAAACCTCACAAGAGAGAGAGAGAGGAAGTGTGCGAGAGAGGGACATTTGTATAGGGAGGAAGAAGTTAGGTCTGTGAGAAAGATGGAGACATGTATATATACAGAGTGAGATGTGTGCGTGCGATCAAGATTTTGTACATGTGGAAGGAGAAGAGACAAAAGGTTTGATGAGAGAGCTCAAAAAAACATGGATGAGAGGGGGGGTTGTGTGTGTGCTTGTGGCCTTGTGGGTTCAGGGATTGATATTTTTGTGCGGGAGAGAGAGAGAGAGAGAGGGACCAAAGGAGTCAGTCAGCCGCTTTTACGTCAGCCTGCGTCCATCTGGCCCCACATTCTCTAGTGCGGTCTGGTCGGCGTCTTCATTCTTCCCGATGCCCTCCTTGAAGATCGAGGTGGTGTGCATGCCGGGGTGCAGAGAAGCACAAGCGATTGTGGTCGCTATATAACCTTGGACAGGGATGGATAGTGTGCAAGGGGGTGTGTGAAATATTGAGAGAAATCAAACCTAGGGAGAGTGTGTGTGCATTGTGTGCAGGTGAGAGAGGCTAATGGTGCGATATGGATACATTGTGTGCGTGAGTGTTTAAGCAATGTAGAGAGACCGTGTGCGGGATACGAAGAGAGGACTATGGGGAGTGTGTTTGTGAGGCAGAGAGACATAGCGAGAGAAAAATGTGTGTGCGTGGTATAGGGTGTATGTGACAGAGAGGTAATGCTAAATAGGGTTTTCGGGAAGAGATTGTGTGCGAGATAGACAGGGAGAGAGAGAGAGAGAGAGAGAGAGATAGGGGCCTTGAGGCGGGCAGGAGCTGGGTGAGGGTGTGAAAATGTGTGCGTTGATGCATGTGTTACGTGCGAGTGTGCGAGGGAGGGTCGAATCGAGAGAGATGTTTGTTGTGTTACGGATGCCTTTCTCTCTCTCTCTCACACACACACAAACACAAATACAAGACCATTCTCTCATGCATACACAATATCTCGGCATCTCTCTATGTCTCACTTATACACGATCATTTGCACATTCACACCTCTCTATATCACACACACACCGTCTCCACATTGCCCTTTCGCCACCACACATATAGACACATCCACATGTTCTCTCTCCGTCACACCCATAGAATCTCTCTCAAAAAAAATACTTTTAGGGTGCACCTAAAACGTCCAAATCCAAATAAGCACGAACTGAAGCTAAATTCAAATATATGGAAATATTGTAGCGTGAAGAACTTTTCCAAAAAAAAGTGTAGCGTGATATTCGGGGATTGTTTTCACACACACACAAAGGTTCGGTGGATGTCCTTCGAGCACGACACCGTGACGCACCGTTCGATCGACCGCGCGGCCGTGGTGCACACGCTTGCAGTGGATTCCGTATCGATGTTGTGCTAATTAATGTGGTAGTGCTCTGGCCGACCATTTCTCGCCCATCACCGCCGTGTCCCCGCCATCCCGGTGCCATGAAGTCGCAGGCTCGCCCGCACACGTCGTCTGTAGTCCCTCCGGGTGATGCCGTCGCGCTGCCAAGGACGTGAGCAGCTGGAGCCGCGTCTATGCCCGTAGCGTACGAAGAGGACGAGGACGAGCACGTGCTCCAACACGCCGGTGAGGAGGAGGAGCTAGCGGGTCATTGTGGTCTCCGCCCGCGAGGAGGATGCCCGCATGGTGGCTGTCAGGGTGGAAGCCGGTCGCGTCCACGCTAAGGCTACAAACCAAGTGCGGACGTGGAATCTACCCTCGAGAGCTTGAATGCCACGTGGATAATCCAATCTGAAGGAACAATTTGGGGCAGTCGACTCTTGTGAGCCATTGGATGCAACATGGATGGCTAGAAGGGCTTCTTCAACCTCCGGAAATGATGCACTCTTCATCTTCTCTCTCAAACATCGAGCGGCCACAGGCCTAACCGCCTGTTGCCGCCACCCCGCCCTCCCCTCAACCGCCTCCCACCGCCGTGCTCCACCCTTACCATCCGTCTAACCTCGGGCAAGATCCATTTTTTCCGGTGAACTGCATCCCACACCCAACACTCATAAGATAGATCATGGGCACCCTGCCACCATAATATAGATACTGGGGTAGCATCTCTGCCGTCTTCTTCCTTCCCACCGGCGAACTTCTTCTTTCACAAATCGACTGACCCAAATTGCTATAGCTGTTGTGTAAGAAATGAGTAGTACAGACAAATAGTACCAACTAGTTAGACGGATGGAAATAATACTACAAGTACTTATTAAGTACAGTAGGAAGGTGAAGAAATGAGTAGTAGTACCATCTACAACTCGAACTGTAAGAAATACTAGTACGTAAGAGTTCAAGTAACGAGGAAGAACATAATATAGTTCTACTGGGATCTCAGCACAACACACCATTGAAATAAAACTAAGCTCACTAAAATAAAACTAAGCACCCTGAAATAAAACTAAGCAACTAATCCGGTTGACACTGCATCAGAACCAGCATGAGCAACGACAATGCCATCTTACTCGGAGTCCTCGTCCACATCCTCGACTTCGTCCTTGTCCCTCTTCCTCTTCGCCGATACTTCCTTGCTTGAACCGGACACTAGGCTCCACCTCTTCATCCAACCCTTGTAGATATTTAAACAAAGGTAGGCATCCAGTGCTGCGTACCTGATGTGAGCTTCATCTATATTCTTCCGCTCCCATGAATAATGAAATGTATAATGAGGTTTCTTTAGTTTACCGTACGAAGGATCAATCATGGCTTCTGCTAGGGTCATCATTGAAGGCTGAGAGGAGGACACCAGGCGTTTCTTCTGGAGGTCGAAGGGCTGGTGTACAATGAGGCCTATCTCCGACCCAGGACTTCCTTGTCGTTGGTAAAGTCTACAATAATGAATTTGACTCTTTCGTCCTTGAGGAATTCTTGAAAATTCTGGCACGTTACGTCAGCATGGCATATGTGGTACACCAAGCACAAGTTATGTACGCAAACCTGGATCACAACGGGCTTCTTCTTCTCTTCCTCCTTTAGAAACTTCTCTTTCTCAAAGACTATGGTGTACTCAACATCTAGCCCAGCGACCCACTCATCATTTGAATTTTGGAACATGCGTTGGAAGCGACGAAGGCATCCTTGCGCCGTCGCGGAAGAACGGGTGTAGATGACGTCGATCTCATCACCGGTGATGGTTTCAACCTTGTACTCACCGCTGATCATGGACATTTGGGAGGCCCTGGAGTTTGGAGGAGGGCTAGGAGAAGTGGAACTGCTGTAATGCGGAAGGACGGGACGAGTGGGAGCGAACTGCTATAATGTTAAAGGACGGGGACGAGCAGGAGCAAACTGCTAGCGGTTTTCCGATTGTAAAAAAGCTGAGTAGGGCATGCGAACGGCATGGGGTAGTGGCTTGGCCGGTGGATAAATGGCTGCATGCCCCCAAAGAGTTCTCTAGTACTATGGGGGACCCACTAGATGTCATGTCTATTAGACCCACTTCGTAGTGCTGACAGTATAGGATCTGCATGTTCACACGCCATGCCGGCATGTGCATGCAACTTTGACTTAATTCCATCAAGCATCACGCCTCCCACGACCGTCGCCTTGCTCGCGCGGTCGCGCCCTTTGAGACTTCGGACAGCTATAAATGAGCATTTTTTTCTGATTTACCCTCTCTCTAAGGCTCGTCTCCTAATGCGAATTACTCATGCTAATTACTCTCTACCGGTCCTTTCTCCTTTTTTCCATTGGTGGAAACGACTAGCATGCTAGCGGGTGGGAATTCCATTGGTCTTCATGAGGGGGCTGCATTGACCGCACCGTGAGAATACAATTGCATGCATGCATATCGTGGGAAACCAACTCCATTTAATTAACTAAACATGATCTTGATTGGAGGAAAGGAACGAGACGAGTAATCGCTACTAGCCAGTAGTCATCCACCTTGGTCATGATGCGATTGCTAGTGAGCCTCACACACCAGACCATAGTACTACTTCCTCCGTCCGGGTGCGTTAGGCTATATGATGTTACCATGTCATATATAGTCATCACTTATAGTCACTCATAGAACAAGGTTAGCTATAAGGTTGGCTATAAGAGTACTGTTTTTTACCTTCTCTCTATCTTGTTCTTCGTATTTCTTGCATTTTCCAAGGAGTACGCATATAGCTAGGCTCTTGCATGAGAGCCCAGTCCCACCATTTTTCCATTTCTCTCTACTCTACATAGGCAAAAGTGCCATGTAAGCGGGCTATAAGCTCATTATTGTACTTACTCTAAGAGAATTCAGAAAATCTTAAAGTATTAGCTGCGATGTACAGTAGTAATTAAACTGCGCCTCGTTTAACTCAACTGCCTCATGCGCCCACCTCCCTCTCGATTCATTTTTCTCGTTCAGCCTACCAGGAAACCCGTTCGCCTCCAAATCTTTTCCTCTCCATGTGTGAAAACAGTCTGCTGCATGACTCTCCTTCTCCCCCCCCCCACAGTGCCACCTGTCCTCCCCGTGTGAAAACAATCTGCATGCATGAGAGCAAGTAGTACTCCCTCCCTTCCGGTTTATAGGGGTCAATTAACAAATCTCACCAATCAAGGTAGATGGTGAGTGGTGGAATATTTTTTGTAGTTTGGAAAAGTACTCAATTAATGCGCTTGTTTTTCCTCAAAAAATTGTGTTTACCAATGCATTAATTGCAATGCATGCAAGCGTGGCCAATAAATGACCAAGAAGCTTTACATGGATTGGTGAATTTTATCATATTCCTTGCATGTAGAGACTTAATGCACATTGAAATCTGAACATGTGATGGGAAGTAGTACAAATGAGACTTATAAAACGGAAAAACTGAAATTTTGAGATGATCCCTATAAACCAGAAGAGAGGTAGTAGTACAATAAGGTGATGTAGGCAGGCTGTAATACTTTAAATACTAATATATTTTTGTTGAGTTGGATGAGAGAGAAGAGGAGAGAGAAGAGAAGCGGGCTAAAAAATTACAGCCGGCTGTAGCACGAGCTCCAACACACTTTGTGAAAGAAACGTGTGGGCCATATATTAATGCTATAGCATAGTAGTATAGCCGATTGTTGACTCTCCCTCCCAATCTCCTCCTGCATAATAAATTGCAGATCACCTAAACCGTAAACCGTTGTGAACAGCAATATCTCAACCTCGCCCCCTGAATTCAGCTCGGTGCCCCCCCACCTCCCCCTTAATTTCCTCCAACAAAAAAATGCCCACCTAGCTATTACGTTAATCACGCAACCTATCTTACGTAGGTGTACCATTGCTCGCTATAAATAATGCGCCTCCCACGGCATTCCGAAGAACTCTCACATTCATCTCCTCGCCCTCCCTCTCAATTACGGACCCGTCGACCACCATGGCATCGCCCCTCCCTAGCCCTAGGCGCCCCTCACTGCCCCGCGCGGAGGGTCACGCGTTGGCGTTCCGTTCCTTGCTGCCATGATTCGAGGAGAACGCGTCGGCATTCCGCTCCTCACTGCCACGAGTCGCGGATGATGTGACGGCATTCCGCTCCTCCCCGTCGCCGCGACGCGTTGAGGTGGATGTGTCGGTGTTCCCAGACTCGCCAGCATGTGCATCGGAGGACGCGTCCCTGCCCCGCTACGAGGAGGACGTCGCACTGGCCCCTGTGCCGCCCAGCTTGGAGGAGCTAAGGAAAGAAATGGAGGTCACCTTGTGGGAGGCTTTGCCTTCGGCGGAGCGCGCCAAAAGAGAGGCAGAGAAGTAGGCCGAGGAAGAGAAGCGCGTCGCGAGGGATGCTGCCTGGCAGGCCTATGTCACCTCCGAGAGAGTCAGGCAATTCACTCTTTGGCATAAGGCTTGTGCGAGGGCCGTGTGGGTGGCGGGGGACGCCCGTGCGAAAGCCCTGAGTGCAGTCGGGTCGATGCGCCTCATCTACAATTGGCGGTACATCGATCGGGTGCACGCTTCCAGCGAGGAGGAGTACCTGTTGGCGCCGGATCACCAGACCGGTGAGATCGCGCTTGTCCGCCGGCAAGTCGCTAATCAGCACCTCACGACTTGTGAGGCCGAAGAATAGGCGTTGTCTCGCCGCGCTGGGAAACGGCCGCGCACCTCCTGCGAGCGCCGTGGCTTTTGTTAGGAATAATTTATTGTCGTAAGGTGATCCCATTAGTAGGTAGGAGTACTCATAGTTTTCTATGGTATTGGGACAGAAATGATAAATCCCGAATGCTCGGGACTTATTAGCGTCCTTAATTAATTATGTATAAAAGGAACAAGTTTGAAAACCTTTTGTATCCGTACGCTTGTTACTTTTTGTAAGTAGAGTATGTACATAGCACGAAGTTTAACACTATATATCGCAGTACACGTCTCTCTCTAGTGCATGTCTCTCTCTATATCTAGGCTTATGCACTAGGACAACTAGTATATATGTATACACACGTGCATCAAAATATTACGATGCGGTTTTTGTAAAAGTAGTAAAATAGTAGACAACCTTGTGAAATGATTCAATGCAAAAGAAATGCAAGAATGAGAAGTGAAAACTCCATTGATTGTTTTCTGATGAGCTATAAATGGTGGGACTCATTCTCATTTGATTGTTTACTTCCTTCTCTCTGTAGATTTTTCTCTATCATAGTAGTTATATCTCATTGGTCGGAAGTCATGCAAATTTTATGGACAAGCACCATTGTGATTGTTCCAGAATAGTACCGATGCAGCAGCTACTGTTCAAGCGAATCCCGTAGATCAGCCATTCGATCTATGCCCTATGCACCGGGGAGGTAGTAGTGGCCTTTGGTGGCACACCGTACGTACTAGCACGTACTCCTACGAGTGACTCCTACTACCCTCCGTTCCATAATGCAGTGCATATAGACTTTTTCAAAAGTCAAACTTCACTAAATTTGACCTAGTTTTTGGAGAAAAATATTTGCATCTAGAGTGCAAAACATATTTCATCAGATTCATCACAACACATAGTTTCATAATTTATATATTCACTATTATAGATACAAGTAGTTTTCTATATAAACTTGGTCAAAGTTTGTAAAGTTTGACTTTTCAAAAAATCTATATGCAGTATTTTTTTGCAAGTACTACTACTACTCCCAAATCGCTTCGTACTCCCAAATCGCTTCGTACATGAAGTTGTGCCGTGCAATTGGAATTCCAACTTGAGTACTACTAGTAGATAGGGATCGAGCGTGCCGCTTTAGGATCGACCGTAAATGTGGAGAGATGAACCGGACTGAAGAGAGATGAAATGCAATAAAGACAGGAGTGATATGATGGTTGCTTGTTCGTTCATTTTACCAGGCCACTTATTACTGGGAGTGGTGGGGTTTTGTGATATGATGGCTTTACTGTCGTGCCACGAGCGGGGTGAGACTCCCCTGCAGCGCCGCCCTCTACTCTCGTAGCCCCTACTACTCCTACTTCCGTCCCGGTTTACTAGCACCTCTCGTATTTTGACTTTTCGACCTATATTTTTTACCATAAATTTAACTAGTAGGGAAATAGTACTCCAGTATAAAGTTCGACGTCGGAACCACGTGACACATGTGGTAAGCAATCCATACAATTCAAAAAAAAAAGAATTCGACATTGGATTCGGGTTAAAAAATAGTATATGTTATATGCCCTGGCAAAAATAATATTACTAGAAAGTGCATTCAAATGCAAATTATGATGGCTCTGAGTCGAGAAACCGGTTCCGATGATCAAAGAGGATCCAGGAAGCGATAGATTTTTTTAGAGAAAAGGCAGATCGCCTGCCCAACCAGCCAAATCATAGAGTAGCAACATGAACAGTACGGCAACAGGAAGGTTTAATACAACCAAGCAGGCAAAAGGCACATAGGCCCAACAAAACAAACGAAGATAAAGCAGCACAAATCACACTCGAGGGAGCTGGCTCTCATGGGCGGCAGGACGAAGGCTAAGGGCAGACGTACGGATTTTGGTAATGAAACCGGTGAGAGCGTCAGTGTCCACATGCTTAGACAGCCGCTTCCATTAAGCGAAGACTAATGATGAACAGTTAACTTGGTAATGCATATGCCCAGGTGAACACGCACGATCCGCGTGGCTAGGGTTCCTGCCATTCAGAATGCAATGCACAATAGGTCAGCGCACATGGTTCTCATAGGCAATCAAATCTCGAGTGCTCTAAAAACCACCGCACTATACGGTTGTCCGGCCACGCCGTCCCAGAGCTCTCCCCAAGCATCGCCGTTCATGCCACCATGCCGCACACTAACTGGTAAGGAAGCGATGGCATCTCACCGCACCGAGTTCATCGCCGCCCGCGACCGCACACTAACTAGTATGGAAGCGATGGCATCCCGCCACGCCGAGTTCTTCGCCGCCTGCGACCGCACACGAACTGGTAAGGAAGTGATGGCATCCCGCCGCGCCGAGTTCATCGCCGCCCGTGACCGCACACCTACGTGGGTGGACTTTGAAGCTGCCATGGCCGAATGGGCAGTGGAGCACCAGGAGGCCAAAGCCACACAGAAGGAGCGGAAAAGGAAGAAAGCACTCAAGAAAAGAGAGTCCCACCACCACAAGAAAGAAGCTGCCGCACGCGCTGCTGAGGAGAGTCGGGCGGAGATCCAAACATGGGGAGCTGCCGCCGAGAAGGCTGGGAAGGAGAACAATGGTCTCTGGCCAGCATGGCCCGATGCCTCCACCTGCCAGGATCGCGGCGGTAGATACCGCGATGCTGAGGAGAGCTGGGCAGAGGTCCAACAAGCACGGTGGGTTCCCATCGACAAGGAGGAGAAAGAGAACGATGGCGTTTGGGTCTGGCCAACATGCGAGAAGTAGTTAGTGTGTGTGTGTCGCTCATATGTTTGTTTAATTAATTATGAGCATCTACCAGTACTACTTACTACTACCTCTGTCTTGGTTTATTGGTCCTCATTGTATTTTGTACCAACTTTTAACGAAAGATTTAACTAACCAAATATTAATGCATGTCATCAAAAATAATATCATCTCAAACTATGTTGAAATACGAATCCAATGATATAATTTTTGGTGACATGCATTAACATTTTATTAGTTAAATTTTTGGTCAAAATTTGGCACAAAATACAATGAGGACCAATAAACCAGGATGGAGGTAGTAGTTAGTAATGATACCTGGCGAATGTTCGCCACAAGCCCAATCCTGGCGAACGCCCACATAACTGCTAGATTTCCATCCGACGGTGGCCTTTTTTTTAAGCCCATGGTATTTGACAAAACTGCCACCCTTACACATGTAACTGCGACGCGGGCGTTTGCAACTGCCATGTTTCCCAGTGAACTTTTGATGGAGATTGGCATTAGCACCGACGGTGGTTCGTAGTAGTTCCACCCTCGGGCATTGAATTTGTACTATTTACTATACTACTCCGGTAGAGCAGAGTCATACTCCACTATAGTAGGTATTGTAGTTTATAGGAGTATATTTTAGTAGTACTGTAATCAGTCAAGTTGTCTCGCATCGATATGACCCTACGCTGCTGGGATGTGTCTTGTAAGTCAAGCGGCGTGCTGCTGTTACATTGTCATCATCACCTGTCCACTTCCTGCAGCACATATTCGCTTCTCCATCCTCGCCAGCACAAAATCACCCAATCTTCCATCCCCGCTAGGTGCCTCGCCACTCTTCCGAAACCCAAGCACTAACAATGGCAGAACCGAGCAGCGTCCGCCAAAAGAGTGGTTGGAATTCGCTCCCCACAGAGGCAATGAAACTCATCGTTTCGCGTGTGAACAATCTCAGTACCATGCCGCTCGTCGCGTGCTCGTCGGGGCTGTACCATTTATTCAAAGCCCTCAGGCCAGAGCTTTTTAAGCCAGCTCCCGGCTTGCTGATGCCGCATGATCTTCAGAAACGGCGTGTCACGCAACTTAAGGATCCTAGGGTGGCGAGCATCAACCCCCTCGACTGCGATCCGATCCCCGTCACCCTCAACTACATTAACGGTATGTACTGGATCGGCATGAACACGTCTTGGATTGTTCTCGTCGACGGACGCGGCAGGTGGATGCTCGTGGAGGTCCACACCCGGCGATTTATACCCCTTCTTTCAATTAACACTGCACTGCTTTGGCACCGCAACCCAGAATACTCGGAATCTTATAGTAAGCAACATGATACCAAGTTTGATTTGCTCAAGGTTATAATCTGCCAAGTGCCCACAAGATCTGCTAATTATAAAGACTTCAGGCTAATTGCGTTCTTCAACCGCGGTCTCGCCTATTTGATAGGTCACTGTGGTAAGTGGATAAATCTCCACGTCCATCGCAGGATCATACATCCTCCATGGCTCTCTGATGCCATTGAACACAAGGGCTTCATTTACGCTGTGGACTCCTTCTATGGCTGGACACATTGCTGGCCTACTCCAGTCATCGCTACAAATGGCTGTTACAACAGTATGTTACTCCTAGTTTCCTATGATATCATGATGGCTGCTTTCTTCCTATTGCCAGAGTATAGTTTGAGAAGAGTTAGAATCATGACATTGTTGTTAGAAATTAACACCACGCTGTCAAATACACCCTCTGTTTAGTAACGTGGACGTTTTGACAGTTTAATTCGAACTCCCAAAACGTTCCACATTGGTGATCAGATGTAGTAGAATTTTGGTGAAATCAAATCATCCTTCCCATGCTTATATTACTGTCATCATTTACTGAAAAAATATTCATGCTCTAAACATGGTGTTCTTAAATTTAGAGTACCAGCCCATTTTTATTTGACTCCAACTTGATATGATGTTGTAGGCCCCGTGGTATCCCTTCCCTTCCTAATCCCAGAACCTTTCAAAGAAAAGCGGCATGGCAGTTGCAGGTGGTTCCTGGCTCAATCAGACGATGGCGAACGATTGATGATCGTTCGCACGTACCGGACATGTTGTTTCGCAGAATACAATCACAGTCACTGCATGGTCTTTGAGTAGGATCCCAGCTTCTTCGGGCCTTCAGGAATTTTTGACTGGAGGACAGTAACTAGCCTCGGCACACACTCTCTGTTTCTCGGACTAAATTATCTGATTAACCAGGAGATTACCAATGTCAAGGATCCTGATGACAGCGCGGTTCCGTTCATCAGGCAAAACTGTGTGTACACAGTGTACCATGCGTCTCTCCATGCACCATACCCTGATATGTGCCGCCACGCTCTGGAGCCCAAAGTAGGAGAGAGGGTCGCATGTATCAGACTTCAACCTACTGGCGGGAATTTCCCACATCAGGCACCCATCTGGTTCAAGCCTTCAGCCAATCTCCACAGCTTAATAAATAGTAACGTCTAACCGAGCCAGTTAGTTAGATGCGTACACTTGGTGTAGTAGGATCTTTATTAAGTGTGATGCATACACTTGGTTTTTTTGGTAGCCCTTCTGTAATGTTGGCTGATGTTTGGTTGGAAGAGAGAGCTGCGTCTTTACTCTATTGGTCAGCTTACTGCTTCTGTTGCACCCCACCCCTAGTGGTATCTTCAATCCCAAGGCTCCTTTGTAGGGCTCTAGTTTGCTGTGAACCTCTAGTGGTTTCTATTAACGGAAAATTGGCGGCAAACCCCTTTTACTTAAACAATATAGAGCCATGGATGCTGCTGGTGTTTTCAATGTACAATGAGTAATATATTTTGTCTGTTGGTTGAATAAATAGTGGTGTTAGAATGATAAAAACAATGTTTTGGAAGTCGTTGCATGCTCTGATCCTTTAGTGCCTCTTACGTTTTTTTGAGAGGTTAGTGCCCCGTACGTAGCACATACTATTTTATTTTCTAGGGAACAAATCTTCCACTGGTCGAGGATATGCACCCCAGTGATTTAGGCCCAATAGAAGAGCCTATAATTAAATGGGAGGGAAGCTCTCACATGAATCCGGCCTAGCTACATGCTCATGCTCACCCAAATAAATAAATAAAACTAAATGTTCATGCACAGGTTGTTTATTATTCTTAGGCAAAGATAGCGACCAGTCTTTTTTCTCACACCCTTTTCTTCGTGCAACCAGTGGACAGTTATTTGGTACCCACCAGGTTGAAGCCGATGCAAATCGTAGTCAACGTGGTTAACATCTAACAATTATTAGTGGCAAGTTGTAATAAATATCACAATCTTTTTCCGTTGCATTTGAATGTTTTATGGATTGTGCTGCCCAGGTCTCGCGTTCGAATCCCAGGTACCACAAGTTTTTTGACAAGCCTAGTTTTTTTATGATAAAAAGTTCCAACCCAACATTATTTTTCGATAAGAATGCCCAGCCCAACACATGTGGTGACCCCATTTTATCCCAAGGCTTCTGAATGTCCTCGGCTTCACACCTAAAGAAAAAAAAGTGCTCGGCTTCATTTTACAATAAGTTGTAGCCATATAAAATTAATTCTTATTATCGAGCATGCTGACTTTTTGGGTCTGACCGATCCAGGCGCCAAAACCAAACCAGCGCCGGCGGGACGGCCTGTTCCTGCCTTCCACGGCTGGTTGCGGTGCCGGGCCCGGATCGCCGCCCTGTCGTACCATGAAATGCTAGCCATGCCATCCCTCTACTCCCCACACATCCTATTCTTCTCCGGCGACGGCAGCCCACCCCGCACCAGAACCAGTCAACCGTCGTACTCCCCGCCGCCGACAAACACACTGCCGCATCTTCCCCGGCTCCTGTTCATTCCCGTCAGAGGCCTCGCCGTCGACCTCCGCCTTGGTGTGCTCGCCGCGGCGCCGCCGTTTGGCCTTGTCAACATAGTCAACATGGTGAATCGGGGGAGGACTGTAGTTGAGATTATGATAGTAGGGACCCACCAGGTCCACTGCCAAACGCAAGCAAGTGCCTCCTTACTACTTAGATCGACCCCTCAATTTTTTTTCTGATATCCACCATGTTGATATCTGGGACTAACATCATTGTCAACGTATAGTCAATTAATGACAGAATTGCACAAGGAGCGGCTGACACCAGGGATCCAGTAGCTCGAGCAGGTTTTTTTGTTTGTTCAGATGGAGCAGCATATAAACTGGGTTATGCAGTGTCTGTGGCCCATCTAACAACATGACCAGGCGAGCTGTTTTTTCTTTGGGAAAACGGGTAGCCTGCCATTTTTTTGAAGAATACCCAACCTAGGCCTATTTGTTTTCCCTGACTTGCTGGGCTGCAAATCTTTCAAGACAAGGAGGGATGCATTCGGCCTGGCCAGAAAATGGGCAGTAAATCATAAAAGTAATATGAAATGGGCTCCAAATGTAAAAAAAAACACAGCAAATGAGCAATTAGTTTCATATTTTGTTTTTTTTATTATTTGAGATTTTATATTTCATTGGATTTTAACATTTTTCTAAATTACTTTTAATCTCCCTCCTAATTTTGGGATTAAAAATAGTTCGGACCCCAGCAAAAATATGCGAAATTTCAAAAGTTTCGCATATTTTTTAGCAATTTTTTAACCCTGGTCCTGACCAGAAAAGGGCAGCAATTCTAAAAATGACAAATGGGCTGTAATAAATTCCATATGAATTAGCAAATGGGCTTTAAATTGTAAAAATAATAGCAAATGGGCTGTACACGCCATAGATTTCCAGGCTGACTTGTTGGCCGACTAAGTTGATGCCTACGTAAGGCTTTGTCAACTTATAGTCAACAAATGATTCTAGCAGCAGCAACTGTTGGTTGTCCATGCAACGCCCGTCGTGCTTCTTCAATCTCTGATCTTCCTGCTCAAGCCGCC
This sequence comes from Elymus sibiricus, assembly GCA_039707655.1. Lineage (NCBI taxonomy): Eukaryota > Viridiplantae > Streptophyta > Magnoliopsida > Poales > Poaceae > Elymus > Elymus sibiricus. Next base: position 205,111,016 of record CM077666.1, on the reverse strand, counting down.
CAAACCAACGCCGGCTTTACTGCCTGCTCCCACCCTACTCCCACCACTGACCAGGCCATCCCTCTACCCACCCGCACCTCCTGTTATTTTCTGGTGACGACAGCCTCACCCCGTAGCCAAACCAGTCAACCCTCGTACTCCCCTCCGCGTGGGCATCGACTGCTGTGTCTTCACCGGCTCCGGGTCGTTCCCTTCCTAGGCCTCGCCGTCGTCCACCGTGTTGGTGCTCTCGGTGCGGCGTGGTCAACGTGGTCAACAAATGACAGTCATCGGAAGAGGGATGTAGGTGGAGAGGTTGACAGTAGGGCCCCACATAGTCCATGGCTGCACGCAAGCAATTGCCTCCTTTTTACGTGAAAAAAATGATTCTTCACCCTGAGATGTTGGACCCACCAACAACATCTTCGCACGCAAGGAAGTGCCTCCTTATTATGCAGAAAAAAAACTTTTGTCCCTCTGACAGCTGGGACCTACCAGCTGCATCTTTTTCAAGGAAGTGCCTCCTTATTAGGTGCAAGAAAAATAATTCCTCCCCCTGCTAGTTGGGTCCCACCTAATTTGGAGGCTGACTTGTGGGCCTACTAAGTTGACGCGTACGCAGGGCTATGTAACCTTAGTCAACAAAATGGACTCTAGTAGCGTGAGACCGTTAGATGTCAATCTAACGCCCGGTGTGCTTCTTCAATCTCTGATCTTCCTGCTCCAGCCGCCCAAACTAGTGACGGCGTGACCGCCTGCTCCCACCTTCCGAGGCCGGCTGTGCTGCCGCGCAGCCTCACCGCCCCACCCTACTCCCATCGCTAGCCAGGACATCCCTCTACTGACCCACACCTCCTGTTATTCTCCAGCGACGGCAGCCTCACATCATAGATGAGCTAGTAAACCCTCGTATTCCCCTCCACGTGGGCATCCATTGCCGAGTCTTGACCAGCTCTGGGTCATTTCCCTCCCTAGGCCTCGCCGTCGTCCACCGCCTTGGTGCTCTCGGCACGGCGTCGTAAACGTGGTCAATGAACGACAGCCAACGGAAGAGGACTGCACGTGGATAGGTTGACAGCTGGGACCCACGAGGTCCATGGTCGCACGCAAGGAAGTGCCTCCTTATTACGCGGAAGAAAAATGATTCCACTCCCTGACAGCTGGGACCCACTAGCTACGTCTTCGCACGCAAGGAAGCTCCTCCTTATTACATGAAAAAAATGCTGCTGACACGTGGGTCCCAGTTGCTCGATCAGTTTTGTTGTTGTTGTTTTTTTGTTGTTGTTGAGAGGGAGTAGGTTATCAACTAGGTTGTGCGGTGTCTGTGGCCCGTCTAGCCCAGGCTTTTATTTTATATTTACAACATGATGAGCCCAGCTGTTTTTTTCTCGGTGAAAATGGCTAGCCCACCTCTTTTTTTGGTAGAATAGCCTACACAGGACAATTTCTTTTTCTCCGTCCTGCTGGGCTGAAAATCTTTCAAGATGACGAGGGATACATTCGGCCTGCCTAGACAAAAAAGGCTGTAAATCTTATAAGTAATATGAAATTGGGTGTATATGTATAAAAACAAAGAAGATGGGAAATTAGTTTCAAATTGCGGATTTTCTTTTATTTTTTGATATTTCAATTTTCATTTTTTAACATAATTTAAATTTAGTTTTTATCGGGCTCAAAATTTCGGCTTTGTCGACTTAAAGTTAACAAACACACGATTCCCCTCAAAAAAAAAACTTAAAGTCAACAAACGATTCTTGCAACGGTGACCGTTGGATGCTAATCCAACGGCCGTGCTCCTTCTTCAATCTCTGATCTTCTTGCTCCAGCCGCCCAAACCAGCGCCGGCGGGACTACCTGCTCCTGCCTCCCATGGCTGGCTGTGCTGCCACATAGGCCTCAATGCCCCACCCTACTCCCACCGCTGGCCAGGCCTTCCCTCTACTCACTCACATCCCCTGTTATTCTCCGATGATGGCAGCCTCACACCGCAGCTGAACCAGTCAACCCTCGCACTCCCATCCGCGTGGGCATCCACTGCCACGTCTTCCCCATCTCTGCGTCGTTCCCTTCCGAGGCCTCGCCGTCGTCCACCGCCTTGGTGCTCTTGGGGCGGTGTAGTCAACGTGGTCAATGAACGACAACCATCGGAAGAGGACTGTGCGCGGTGAGGCCGACAGCAGGACCCATCAGCTACATCTTTGCATGCGAGGAAGTGCCTCCTTATTACACGCAAAAAAAATGATTCCATCCCCTTATAGCTGGGACCCACCAGATATATCTTAGCACGCAAGGAAGTTCCTCCTTATCCACTGACAGCTAGGACCCACCAGGTCAAAGCGTACGTGGTGTTCTCTGTCTGGTTGCGAACGTGTACGTACATACTGGTCGATCGGTCTCTCTGCAAGGTTGAACCGTGGCCGAGTAAGTAGCGGCACGTGTCGTAGTAGAGCCCCCGACATGGCAGTTCAGACACTCCCGTCTAAATCGTGTACACGTATGTATAGCCACACGGCAAAGAATATGGCCCCTGACATGGCAGTTCAGACACTCCCGTCTAAATTGTGTACACGTATGTACAGCCACACGGCAAAGAATATGACCACGTACGTACATACGGGCGGGGTCTCGAACGTGTACTCGCGCATACGTATGGCCAGGGCTCGTGTACATGGAGAGGCAATGGATGGTAGCAACGGCATCGTGCTCATCGGCAGCCAACCGGCTGGGTCAGAACGGAGGAAACAGCGTCATGTTCATTGGGAGCCAAGCGACTCAGTCGGAACACGTCCTATTCATCGGGAGCCAACCGGCTTGGACGGAACAGCCGAAACGGGGTCCTGTTCATCGACTCGGGGTCTAGCGTACAGCAAAACGGAGGAAACGGCCTTCTGTTCGACCACCTACGGTCGAAACGGGGTCCTGTTCATCGGCTGGGGGTCTGGCGTACCGCAAAACGGAGGAAACGGACTTCTGTTCGAGTGCCTACGGTCGAAATGGGGTCCTGTTGATCAGGAGGGCTCTGGCATACCGCAAAACAAAGGAAACGGACTTCTCCCCAACTGCCTACGGTCGAAACGGGGGGTCCTGTTCATCGGGAGGGGTGTGGCGTACCGCAAAACGGGACTCCACGGGCTACTGTTCATCCACGGTCGACCTCCCACTAGCCTCCACCAGCTACTGTTCATCCACCGTCTACTTCCTCCAACCTCCACCGGCTAATGTTCATCCAGCCTCCACGGGGTCCTGTTCATCCACCCCCAACCGGATGGCCTCCTCGGGGTCCTGTTCATCCAGCGCCAACCACATTCACACAGCCAGGGTACTGTTCATCCACAGCGAACCCACCGGCTGGGGTGGGGTGTACGAGCGGGCGGCAGCAACGGGAACTGTTCATCCACAGCCAACCAACTGGCTTGGTCAACTCACCACGTCTCGCGCAATGTGTCTCGACTCGTTCTACGTATATCGCGCGGGTGGCAGCAACGGGCATTGTTCATCAAGAGGCAACCCAACATGCACCGGCTATGTCTCGCACATACGGGGGCTCGACCGGCTTCAGTTAGCAGCGAAGGAATCGCTCAGGTTCAGTTAGCAGCGAAGGAATCGCTTGGATTCGGTTAGCAGCGAATGGATCGATCGGCTTCAATACGTAGCTAGTGCGATCGCTCGGGTTCAGTAAGCGAACACCGCACTCGGGTTCAGTTACCGAATGCCTCGCACACACGCGCCCGTACGAGAGAAACACGCAAACCCACACTGCATCGCTCGGCCCCGACCACCCACTGTAACCGGGAACTCCCCGAAAATTTCCTCGCCCTCACTTCTACCATGATTTTTTACGTTATGGACATCCCAAAGAATGTCATGCGGGTGCGTCTCCGGCCCGCCCTGGACGAAAAGCCCATTTTCTGTCATAATTTATTGTCATAGAAGTAGGAGCACACCACATCTATGATGATACGTGTTTTTCTCACAATTATTGTCGTAGAAGTGTCACAACCATGACAGAAAAAGTTTTCGTTCGGGCCATAATGTCACGGATGTGTCTTTTTTTTGTAGTGTATATTGCTTCACCCTTCCTCTTCGGGGAAAATCCCAACGCAGCTGACAAGTAGCAGAAAGAATTTCTGGCGCCGTTACCGGGGAGACATCATCAAATACCTATAGGTTCCTTCACAGAAATTATCATTTACTTGTTCTACTTATTGTTTGCTTTTATTAGTCTCATTAAAAAAATTCAAAAATACAAAAAAAATTATTTATCTTGTGTGCTTATGTTGACATGTGCCTCCTATGTGCTTGCATCTTCGCTTGCTAAAATATGGATCACCTTAAAGCTTTCTACTTGGGTCATCTTTGATCCATTTGTGCTCGTGCTGAAACCCCAACTAGCTTAGTTGAGGGAAAATCATTAGATGAGCATGCTTATTTTGTGCGTCACCACTTATCTAAAAAGGGGGGACACTTACGGGATCAAATATCTAGATTGGACTGCTATGCTTGGAATTTATGTGAATATTATGATTTTTACTTGTTGTTCTAGAAAGGACTCTAAAAACACCTTCCCTGCCAATGTGAGTTTAATGATAATGAAATCTTATCTTCTTATGCCAAGGGTGTTTATGATTACAATGATATTGAACAAATTGAAGAATTTGTTGCCTTTAAGGGTGCCTATGAAATTGCTTCCTTGATTGAAAAGTATGATGCTACTCTTTACGAATCTGAAAATTTTGAAATACTTAATGATTGCTATGAAAATTATGATTCTAATGCCTATATTAAAGATTATATTAAGAAAATCTCTATTGTCCAAGAAGGGACTGATACTTTGCAGGAATCTATAGATAATTGTTATGACCCCATTGATTCGATTGAAATATGCCCTCTTGATGAAAGTGATGCTTGCTATGCTTATGGCCATGATGCCAATATTAATAATGCTTATGGAGATGAACTTGCTATATTTCCTTATGTCAAAAATGAAATTGTTGCTATTGCACCCATGCTTGACAATCCTATTATCTTTTTTAATTCTCCCAACAACACTATATCGGAGAAGTTTGCACTTACTAGGGATTATATTGATGGGTTGTGTTTTACCATTATACATGATGATTTTGTTATGCCTAATACTTATTATAATGATCATGATTGGGGTGACAATCATAATGCTATTAAAAGTGGGTTTGGAAGAGCGTCAACTTTAGGTAAAAAGAATCCCACATATTTGGAGAGTGTTCAATCTTATGAAATTTTTGATCAAAGTGGGTTTGGAGAGGTCATCACTTTAGTTGATGATTATCCCACTATTTTGGAAGATTATAAAACTTTTATGCATGTGGATCATGAAGAGAATATTTTGTATGACAGCTATATTGTTGAATTTGATTATGATCCTACATATAATTATTATGAGAGAGGCAAATATGGTTATAGAAATTTACATGTTACTAAATTACCTCTCTTTGTGTTGAAATTATTAATGCTTCATTCTTCCTATTTGCATATGCTAGTTATTGCTTGTCTTGATAATTTGTTTTCCTACAAAATGCCTATGCAGAGGAAGAGGATTAGACTTAAATGTGTTTGTTACATGTTATATGATGCTCTCCTTGTGCTTCAATTCTTATCTTTTATGCGAGCATCATTTAGAATCTCAAGCCTATTATAATGGCTATAAAGAAAGAGCTTCTTGGGAGATAACCCAATATTTATATTTATGCTTTTTGTTTCAGTCAGATGATTATTGCTACTGTAATGATTGTGTTTTTATCTTTTAGTTAGTGTTTGTGCCAAGTAATGCCTTTGGGATGATTTAGATGATAGTATAATTGATGCTGTTTGAAAATAGAAAGTTTTATGCCCAGTTATGGAATTTATATTATGTATTGGAACATGATAAAATTCTAAAATTTTTACACAACATTGGAATACAAATTGTTTACGTTGTACTATTTTTTCAGAATTTTTGTAGTTACAGAAGTATGATTTGAGGTCAGATCTTTACATACTGTTCTGTTTTTTATTGCATAGTTTGCTTATTTTAATGATGCTATGGATTATATCGGGGGGTATAAGTCATTGAGAAGTTAGGATACAGTAGGTATTATGCTAGAATAATTATGAATGAGTTTACAACAATACCTAAAGTTTATGATTTGTCTATTATACTAACGGATCTCATGAGGTTTCTGTCGAGTTCTGTGTGCTGAAGTTTTCAAGTTTCGGGTGAGATCACGATGGATGAAGGAATAAGGAGTGGCAAGACCCTAAGCTTTGGGATTCCCAAGGCACCCCAAGGTAATATTCAAGGAAGACCCAAGCGTCTAAGCTTGGGGATGCCCCGGATGGCATCCCCTCTTTCGTCTACAATCTATCAGTATGTTACTTGGAGCTATATTTTTATTCATCACATGATATGAGTTTTACTTGGAGCATCTTGTGAATCATTGTTTGCTTTTTACTTTGTCACAATCATTGTTTGTTGAACGCACCTTTTGAGAGAGACACACATTTATCGAGATTTGTTAGAATACTATATATGCTTCACTTATATCTTTTGAGCTAGGCAGTTGCTCTTGTGCTTCACTTATACTTGTTAGAGCACGGCGGTGGTTCTATTTTATAGAAATAATTGCACTCTCATGCTTCACTTAAATCTTTTTGAGAGTCTTAAATAGGAATGGTAATGTGCACGAGTTATGATATTAGACCAAAAAGGATAGGTATTCAAGAGTGGTATATGTTGGAAATATGCCCTAGGGTTGGAAACCCTAGGGGGGCCGCCGCCCCCCAAGGGCCCAAGGCGCCTAGGGTTGGAAACCCTAGGGGGGGCGCCGCCCCCCCCTCTAGATGGATCTAGGGGGGCCGGCCCCCTCTCCCCTTCCCCCTATAAATAGTGAGGGGTGGGAGGGCAGCCGTACACCCTTCCCTTGGCGCAGCCCTTCCCCCTTCCTACACCTCCTCCTCCGTAGCGCTTAGCGAAGTTCTGCCGAAGAACCACGAGCTCCACCGCCACCACGCCGTCGTGCTGCCGGAGCTCTCCCTCAACTTCTCCTTCACCCCTTGCTGGATCAAGAAGGAGGAGACGTCCCCGGGCTGTACGTGTGTTGCACGCGGAGGCGCCGTCCGTTCGGCGCTTGGATCGGATCTTCCGCGATTTGAATCATCGCGAGTACGACTCCATCAACCGCGTTCTTTGTAACGCTTCCGCTTAGCGATCTTCAAGGGTATGAAGATGCACTCCCTCTCTCTCGTTGCTAGCATCTCCTAGATTGATCTTGGTGACACGTAGGAAAATTTTGAATTATTACTACGTTCCCCAACAGTGGTATCAGTGCCAGGTCTATGCGTAGATTCTATGCACTAGTAGAACACAAGTAGTTGTGGGCGATGATTTGGTCAATTTGCTTGCCGTTACTATTCCTATCTTGATTAGGCGGCATTGTGGGATGAAGCGGCCCGGACGGACTTTACACGTACGCTTACGTGAGACTGGTTCCACCGCCTGACATGCACTTGTTGCATAAGGTGGCTAGCGGGTGTCTGTCTCTCCCACTTTATTCGGATCGGATTCGATGAAGAGGGTCCTTATGAAGGGTAAATATCAATTGGCATATCACCGTTGTGGCTTTTGCGTAGGTAAGAAACGTTCTCGCTTGAAACCCATAGCAGCCACGTAAAACATGCAACAACAATTTGAGGACGTCTAACTTGTTTTTGCAGGGTATGCTATGTGATTTGATATGGCCAAAAGGATGTGATGAAATATATGTGATGTATGAGATTGATCATGTTCTTGTAATAGGAATCACGACTTGCATGTCAATGGGTCTGACAACCGGCAGGAGCCATAGGAGTTGTCTTAATTTATTGTATGACCTGCGTGTCAATTTAAAATGCCATGTAATTACTTTACTTTATTGCTAACCGTTAGCCATAGTAGTAGAAGTAATAGTTGGCGAGACAACTTCATGAAGACACGATGATGGAGATCATGATGATGGAGATCATGGTGTCGTGCCGGTGGCGATGGTGATCATGTCGCGCCCCGAAGATGGAGATCAAGGGCGCAATATGATATTGGCCATATCATGTCACTTTATGATTTGCGTGTGATGTTTATCATGTTTTTACATCTTATTTTCTTAGAACGACGGTAGCATAAATAAGATGATCCCTCACTAAAATTTCAAGAAATGTGTTCCCCCTAAGTGTGCACAGTTGCGAAGGATCGTTGTTTCGAAGCACCACGTGATGATCGGGTGTGATAGATTCTAACGTTCGCATACAACGGGTGTAAGCCAGATTTACACACGCGAAACACTTAGGTTGACTTGACGAGCCTAGCATGTACAGACATGGCCTCGGAACATGAGAGACCGAAAGGTCGAACATGAGTCGTATAGTAGATGCGATCAACATGGAGATGTTCACCATTGATGACTAGTCCGTCTCACGTGATGATCGGACACGGCCTAGTCGATATGAATCATGTATCACTTAGATGACTAGAGGGATGTCTATCTGAGTGGGAGTTCATTAAATAATTTTATTAGTTGAACTTAATTATCATGAACTTAGTCTAAAATTGTCTTTACAATCTATCTTGTAGATCAAATGGCCCACGCTAACGTTGCCCTCAACTTCAATGCGTTCCTAGAGAAACCAAGCTGAAAGACGATGGAAGCAACTATACGGACTGGGTCCGTAACTTGAGGATCATCCTCATAGCTTCCAAGAAATTATATGTCCTTGATGCGCCGCTAGGTGACGCACCCGTTTTCCCAGCAACTCAAGACGTTATGAACGCCTGGCAGTCGCGTAGTGATGATTACTCCCTGGTTCAGTGCGGCATGCTTTACAGCTTAGAACCGGGGCTCCAAAAGCGTTTTGAGCAACACGGAGCATATGAGATGTTCCAAGAGCTGAGAATGGTTTTCCAAGCTCATGCCCGGGTCGAGAGATATGAAGTCTCCGACAAGTTCTTCAGTTGTAAGATGGAGGAAAATAGTTCTGTCAGCGAGCACATACTCAAAATGTCTGGGTTGCACAACCGCTTGTCTCAGCTGGGAGTTAATCTTCCGGATGACTCGGTTATTGACAGAATCCTCCAGTCGCTTCCACCTAGCTACAAGAGCTTTGGGATGAACTACAATATGCAAGGGATGGAGAAGTCCATTCCTGAGTTATATTCGATGCTGAAATCAGCGGAGGTGGAAATCAAAAAGGAACATCAAGTGTTGATGGTGAATAAGACCACTAGTTCCAAGAAAGGCAAGGGTAAGAAGAACTTAAAGAAGGACAGCAAAGCAGTTGCCACGCTCGGTAAATCAGTTGCCGGGAACAAGCCCAAGAATGGACCCAAGCCTGAGACTGAGTGCTTTTATTGCAAGGGAACCGGTCACTGGAAGCGGAACTGCCCCAAGTACTTAGCAGATAAGAAGGCCGGCAACGTCAAAGGTATATATGATATAAATGTTATTGATGTGTACCTTACCCGCGCTCGTAGTAGCTCCTGGGTATTTGATACTGGTGCGGTTGCACACATTTGTAACTCAAAACAGGAGCTGCGGAATAAGCGGAGACTGGCAAAGGACGAGGTGACGATGCGCGTCGGGAATGGTTCCAAGGTCGATGTGATCGCCGTTGGCACGCTACCTCTACATCTACCTTCGGGATTAGTTTTAAACCTCTATAATTGTTATTTAGTACCAGCTTTGAGCATGAACATTGTATCTGGATCTCGTTTGATGCGAGATGGCTACTCATTTAAATCCGAGAATAATGGTTGTTCTACTTATATGAGAGATATGTTTTATGGTCATGCCCCGCTGGTCAATGGTTTATTTTTAGTGAATCTCGAACGTGATGTTACACATATTCATAGTGTGAATGCCAAACGATGTAAGGTTGATAATGATAGTCCCACATACTTGTGGCACTGCCGCCTTGGTCATATTGGTGTCAAAAGCATGAAGAAACTCCATGCAGATGGACTTTTGGAGTCTCTTGATTATGAATCATTTGACACGTGCGAACCATGCCTCATGGGCAAGATGACTAAGACTCCGTTCTCCGGAACAATGGAGCGAGCAACCAGCTTGTTGGAAATAATACATACCGATGTATGTGGACCGATGAGCGTTGAGGCTCGCGGTGGCTATCGTTATGTTATCACCCTCACTGATGACTTAAGCAGATATGGGTATGTCTACTTGATGAAACACAAGTCTGAGACCTTTGAAAAGTTCAAGGAATTTCAGAGTGAGGTAGAGAATCAACGTGACAAGAAAATAAAGTTTTTACGATCTGATCGTGTAGGAGAATATTTGAGTCATGAGTTTGGCACGCACTTAAGGAAATGTGGAATTGTTTCACAACTCACGCCACCTGGCACACCTCAGTGTAATGGTGTGTCCGAACGTCGTAATCGCACTATATTGGATATGGTGTGATCTATGATGTCTCTTACTGATTTATCGCTATCATTTTGGGGATATGCATTAGAGACTGCCGCATTCACTTTAAATAGGGCACCGTCTAAATCCGTTGAGACGACACCGTATGAATTATGGTTTGGGAAGAAACCTAAGCTGTCGTTTCTGAAAGTTTGGGGATGCGATGCTTATGTCAAGAAACTTCAACCTGAAAAGCTCGAACCCAAATCGGAAAAGTGCGTCTTCATAGGATACCCTAAGGAAACTATTGGGTATACCTTCTACATCAGATCCGAAGGCAAGATCTTTGTTGCCAAGAATGGATCCTTTCTAGAGAAAGAGTTTCTCTCGAAAGAAGTAAGTGGGAGGAAAGTGGAACTTGATGAGGTAATTGTACCCCCTCTCGAACCGGAAAGTAGCGCAGCGCAGGAGAATGTTTCTGTGGTGCATGCATCGACTAGAGAGGAAGTTAATGATGATGATCATGAAACTTCTGATCAAGTTACTACTGAACTTCGTAGGTCCACGAGGACACGTTCCGCACCAGAGTGGTACGGCAACCCTGTCCTGGAAATCATGTTGTTAGACAACGGTGAACCCTCGAACTATGAAGAAGCCATGGCGGGCCCAGATTCCAACAAATGGCTTGAAGCCATGAAATCCGAGATAGGATCCATGTATGAGAACAAAGTATGGACTTTGGTGGACTTGCCCGATGATCGGCAAGCCATAGAAAATAAATGGATCTTTAAGAAGAAGACTGACGCAGATGGTAATGTGACCGTCTATAAGGCTCGGCTTGTCGCTAAGGGTTATCGACAAGTTCAAGGAGTTGACTACGATGAGACCTTCTCACCCGTAGCGATGCTGAAGTCCGTCCGAATCATGTTAGCAATTGCCGCATTTTATGATTATGAGATCTGGCAAATGGACGTCAAAACGGCATTCCTTAACGGTTTCCTTAAGGAAGAATTGTATATGATGCACACGGAAGGTTTTGTCGATCCTAAGAATGCTGCCAAGCTATGCAAGCTCCAGCGCTCCATCTATGGGCTGGTGCAAGCATCTCAGAGTTGGAACATTCGCTTTGATGAGGTGATCAAAGCGTTTGGGTTTATACAGACTTATGGAGAAGCCTGTATTTACAAGAAAGTGAGTGGGAGCTCTGTAGCATTTCTCATTTTATATGTGGATGACATATTGTTGATGGGAAATGATATAAAACTTTTGGAAAGCATAAAGGCCTACTTGAATAAGTGTTTTTCAATGAAGGACCTTGGAGAAGCTGCTTACATATTAGGCATCAAGATCTATAGAGATAGATCGAGACGCCTCATTGGTCTTTCACAAAGCACATACCTTGACAAGATATTGAAGAAGTTCAATATGGATTAGTCCAAGAAGGGGTTCTTGCCTGTATTGCAAGGTGTGAGATTGAGCACAGCTCAATGCCCGACCTCGACAGAAGATAGAGAAAAGATGAGTGTCATCCCCTATGCCTCAGCCATAGGCTCTATTATGTATGCCATGCTGTGTACCAGACCGGATGTGAACCTTGCCATAAGTTTGGTAGGGAGGTGCCAAAGTGATCCCGGATTGGAACACTGGACAACGGTCAAGAATATCCTTAAGTACCTGAAAAGGACTAAGGATATGTTTCTCGTTTATGGAGGTGCCGAAGAGCTCGTCGTAAAGGGTTACGTCGATGTTAGCTTCGACACGGATCCGGATGACTCCAAGTCACAAACCGGATACGTGTATATTTTGAATGGTGGGGCAGTCAGCTGGTGCAGTTGCAAGCAAAGCGTCATGGCGGCATCTACATGTGAAGCGGAGTACATAGCTGCTTCGGAAGCAGCACAGGAAGGAGTCTGGATGAAGGAGTTCATCACCGACCTAGGAGTGATTCCCAATGCGTCGGGCCCGATGACCCTCTTCTGTGACAACAGTGGAGCTATTGCCATTGCCAAGGAGCCCAGGTTTCACAAGAAGACCAAGCACATCAAGCGCCGCTTCAACTCCATTCGTGGTTACATTCAGGATGGAGATATAGATATTTGTAAAGTACATACGGATCTGAATGTCGCAGATCCATTGACTAAACCTCTTTCACGAGCGAAACATGATCAGCACTAGAACTCTATGGGTGTTCGATTCATCACAATGTAACTAGATTATTGACTCTAGTGCAAGTGGGAGACTGTTGGAAATATGCCCTAGAGGCAATAATTAAATGGTTATTATTATATTTCCTTGTTCATGATAATTGTCTATTGTTCATGCTATAATTGTATTAGCCGGAAACCATAATACATGTGTGAATACATAGACCACACCATGTCCCTAGTGAGCCTCTAGATGGCTAGCTCGTTGATCAATAGATGGTCATGGTTTCCTGGCCATGGACATTGGCTATCGTTGATAACGGGATCACATCATTAGGAGAATGATGTGATGGACAAAACCCAATCCTAAGCATAGCACAAGATCGTGTAGTTCGTCTGCTAGAGCTTTTCTAATGTCAAGTATCATTTCCTTAGACCATGAGATTGTGCAACTCCCGGATACCGTAGGAATGCTTTGGGTGTATCAAACGTCACAATGTAACTGGGTGACTATAAAGGTGCACAACAGGTGTCTCCGAAAGTGTTTGTTGGGTTGGCACGAATCGAGACAGGGATTTGTCACTCCGTGTGACAGAGAGGTATCTCTGGGCCCACTCGGTAATACATCATCATAATGAGCTGAATGTGACTAAGGAGTTAGTCACGGGATCATGTGTTACGGAACGAGTAAAGAGACTTGCCGGTAACGAGATTGAACAAGGTATAGGGATACCGACGATCGAATCTCGGGCAAGTAACATACCGATGGACAAAGGGAATTGTATACGGGATTAATTTAATCCCCGGCATCGTGGTTCATCTGATGAGAGCATCGTGGAACATGTGGGAGCCAATATGGGTATACAGATCCCGCTATTGGTTATTGGCCGGAGAGGTGTCCCGGTCATGACTGCATGGTTCCCGAACCCGTTGGGTCTACACACTTAAGGTTCGGTGACGTTAGAGTTGTAATGGGAATTGTATGTGGTTACCGAAAGTTGTTCGGAGTCCCGGATGAGATCCCGGATGTCACGAGGAGTTCCGGAGTGGTCCGGAGCTGAAGATTTATATATGGGAAGTCCAATTTCAGTCACCGGAAAGGTTTCGGGGTTTATCGGTATTGTACCAGGACCACCGAAGGGGTTCCGTGGGTCCACCGGGAGGGTCCACCTGCCCCGGAGGACCTAATGGGCTGTAGTTGGGTGGGAACCAGCCCCTTAGTGGGCTGGTGCGCCCCCCCAAGGGCCCAAGGCGCCTAGGGTTGGAAACCCTAGGGGGGCCGCCGCCCCCAAGGGCCCAAGGCGCCTAGGGTTGGAAACCCTAGGGGGGGGGGCGCCGCCCCCCGGGGGGCCGCCGCCCCCCAAGGGCCCAAGGCGCCTAGGGTTGGAAACCCTAGGGGGGCCGGCCCCCTCTCCCCTTCCCCCTATAAATAGTGGGGGGTGGGAGGGCAGCCGTACACCCTTCCCTTGGCGCAGCCCTTCCCCCTTCCTACACCTCCTCCTCCTCCGTAGCGCTTAGCGAAGCTCTGCCGGAGAACCATGAGCTCCACCGCCACCACGCCGTCGTGCTGCCGGAGCTCTCCCTCAGCTTCTCCTCCCCCCCCCCTTGCTGGATCAAGAAGGAGGAGACGTCCCCGGGTTGTACGTGTGTTGCACGCGGAGGCGCCGTCCGTTCAGCGCTTGGATCGGATCTTCCGCGATTTGAATCGTCGCGAGTACGACTCCATCAACCGCGTTCTTTGTAACGCTTCCGCTTAGCGATCTTCAAGGGTATGAAGATGCACTCCCTCTCTCTCGTTGCTAGCATCTCCTAGATTGATGTTGGTGACACGTAGGAAAATTTTGAATTATTACTACGTTCCCCAACAGTATAATAAAAACTTTCATGTAGATCACTAAATATGAAACGTATGTTTTAATTATATTGATATCGTAATATGAAAGGGTATTGGTTCATGATCATTGGTTAGTAGAAATATCGATATTAAAGCTTGTTATTAACTACTCATTTAAGTGTCCGACATGGCATGGTGGGGAGGTTTGAGCATTTTTATGTCTGATTGAAATCCTTGAGTGCTGTCATAATCAAGGGTGCGCGATGGTTAGCTCCTACCAACCTCCTCCCTAGGGGCATGCGAGTAGTACTTTGCTTCGAGGGCTAATAAAACTTTCACAATAAGTATATGAGTTACTTATGACTAATGTGAGTTCATGGACAATTACACACTGTTACCTTTCCGTAATTTGCTACCCTCTTCATTACTGTGCATTGCCCTTTCTCACCTCGAGAGTCGGTGCAAACTTCGCCGGAGCATCCAAACCCCGTGATGTGATACGCTCTATCACACTTAAGCCTCCTTATATCTTCCTCAAGACAGCCACGAAACCTACATATTATGGCATTTCCATTGCCATTCCGAGATATATTGCCATGCACCTTCCACCGTTCTGTCTAATGACATGTGTGTTCATCATCATATTGCTTTGCATGATCATAAAGAGCTGACATGATATTTCTGGCAAAGCTACCGTTCATCATTGTCATACATGTTAAGCTAGATCATTGCACATCCTGGTACACTTCCAGAGGCATTCATATAGAGTCATATTGTATCAGTCTATCGAGTTGTAAGTAAATAAAAGTGTGATGATCATCATTATTAGAGCATTGTCCCAGTGAGGAAAAGAATGATGGAGACTAATGAGTACTCCAAAATGAGGGGATGAGGTCCACGAGATTCTTGTCGGTGTACCAAGACATGGGTGCCTTAGTACCCTGACTTGTGCACAGGCAGTTGTAGCCTTCCCGATGGCAAGGCTTGCCGGAGGACTACTACAAACAAGACTCAAGACTTGATGAACAAGACCATGAAAAGGACCTCCAGGCAGGTCATCAAGAAGTACTTGTTTAGTACTGAGGACCAAGACTTTGGTTATGGCAAGCGAAGGCCCGACAAGCTCCATGCCGGCAAGATCCCACTACCTGTCCGCCACTCCACCTCAGCGACACGTCAGTCGCTTGTCAAGTAGGTGTCCAGCGGGCAGGCTGTTTGTTGAGTTTTGTCTGGGCACGTGTTAGCTCACCGTCGAAGATACAACTTTAATGACACCCGTCCAAGAGGCGTGTCAAGGTAATAAGAGGTAGCTGGGCGAATGACACAGAAGGAGATACTACCCTTGCCGGCAAGCTTCACCAGCGTGACACCTCACGGTGCATTTAATGCATTTGTCCTAACCCGTCAGAGTAAGGTATCACTACTGCAGGCGACTGCTAACGCGACACATGAATTAGAGACCCCGTGACCAAACTGTGTGCGATGCATGAATCGCAAATGGTGTCGTAAAAAAACCGTCCCCAATAAGACAAACTATTTGCGATGTCGGAGACATCAAAAATGATTCAGATTAGAGACGCGTGTGCGATACGTGGCTTACATTTGATCCATACGAACTGTTTGCGATAAGCCAGAACAACAAACACGGTCAGCCAGTTCGTGGTGTGTGTGATACACGGCATACAGTTCACTCGGATGAACTGTTTGTGATTACGCAACACAACAAAAACGGTCAGGCAGATCAAGGTGTGTGCGATATATGGCATGCGGTTCACTCGGATGAACTGTTTGCGATTACCCAACACAACAGAAACGGTTCAACTTAACAAGATGTGTGTGATACGTGGCAAACAGGTCAGTAATCCGAAATATGTGGGAAGACAAATAACAACACGGACAATTCCTTCTAATAACCCGTGTGTGTTGTGGGCAAATGCTTGCTGGTATACAATTGTCAGCGATTGAAGAAATCATCACCAACGGGTTCCCTAGTTTAGTCCGTCTGCGTTGTAATTTGCTCAGTCTACAGAAGAACAACATATATAACCAAATTAAACATCCAATTACATAGGTGACTATACAAAACATTCGCACACACCTCAATAAACAATTACATGCATTCTAAACTAGGAGAAACGATCATCTAATCATCTACTTCTTGTGACGCTGCCGCCACTACTCTACTTGTGGCTCGATCTCTCATCGTCCACAGGAAGGAGGCACTCCCTCATGCCAATGATCCACCTGTACATCTCGTAGCTTGTGTACGCGTCCTTGGCCGCATACTTGACATGTTCTTCATCCAGTCTCCGCACCCAGGCCTCGTGCCAGGCATCCTTGTTCTTTTTGCACTCATCTTTCATGCCTCTATAGTAGGGTCGATGATGGCCACGGCTAGGTCAACCAGGGAGTCCTTCTTCTTCTTTCTGCCATAGACCCTGTAATAGCCTTGGATGTTGACAAGATTCTGGTAGGCCAAGCCCGTAGTCTCGAGCACCTTTAGATCATTCACAGTGTCCACCATAGCGAACCTGTAGTCGGGGCTATTGATAAACCTGGTGAAACGCTCGCAAGGCCTTGTGGCCAGGGAGTAGTGGTGGATGAGGACGTGATGGTGCACGCACAACTGGGCGATGATGACCCACAAGTATAGGGGATCAATCATACTTCTTTCGATAAGTAAGAGTGTCGAACCCAACGAGGAGCAGAAGGAAATGACAAGCGGTTTTCAACAAGGTATTCTCTACAAGTACTGAAAGTAGGGGTAACAGATAGTTTTGATAGCAAGATAATTCGTAACAAGTAACAAGTATAATAAAGTGCGGCAAGGTGGCCCAATCCTTTTTATAGCAAAGGACAAGCCGGAACGAACTCGTATAATAAGCAAAGCGTTCTCGAGGACACATGGGAATTTCATCTAGTCACTTTCATCATGTTTGTTTGATTCACGTTCACTACTTTGATAATTTGATATGTGGGTGGACCGGTGCTTGGGTGCTGTTCCTACTTGAACAAGCCTCCCACTTATGATTACCCCCTCTCGCAAGCATCCGTAACTATGAAAGAAGAATTAAGATAACTCTAACCATAGCATGAAACATATGGATCCAAATCACCCCCTTACGGAATTGCGCATAAAGTAAGGTTTAAGCTTCTGTAACTCTAGCAACCCATCATCTAATTACTACTCCACAATGCCTTCCCTTAGGCCCGAAGATGGTGAAGTGTCATGTAGTCGATGTTCACACGACACCACTAAAGGAAGCACAACATACATAGCATCAAAATATCGAACAAATACCAAATTCACATGATTACTTATAACAAGACTTCTCCCATGTCCTCAAGAACAAAAGTAACTACTCACAAATCATATTCATGTTCAAGATCAGAGAGGTATTGAATAGCATTAAGGATCTGAACATATAATCCTCCACCAAATAAACCAACTAGCATCAACTACAAGATGTAATCAACACTACTAGCAACCCACAGGTACCAATCTGAGGTTTTGAGACAAAGATTGAATACAAGAGATGAACTAGGGCTTGAGATGAGATGGTGCTGGTGAAAATGTTGATGAAGATTGGTCCTCCCATGATGAGAGGATCGTTGGTGATGTCGATGGCTTCGATTTCCTCCTCCCGGAGGGAAGTATCCCCGGCGGAATCGCTCCGCCGGAGAGCAAAATAGCTCCTGCCCAGGTTCTGCCTCGAGACGGCGGTGCTTCATCCCAAAAGTCTTCTTCTGATTTTTTCTAGGGCAAATGGCTTCATATAGCAGAAGGAGGGGGCCAGAGGCCTGCCAGGGGCCCCACAAGCCCGGGGGGCACGCCCCCAGGCTTGTGGCTTCCTGGTGGGCCCCCTTCTGTTGATTCTTTCACTAGTATTTTTTATATATTCCAAAATAATTCTCCGTAAATTTTCAGGTCATTTGGAGTTGTGCAGAATAGCTATCTCTGTTTCACCCCTTTCAGGTCCAGAATTCCAGCTGCCGGCATTCTCCCTCTTTGTGTGAATCTTGCAAAATAAGAGAGAAAAGGCATAAGAATTGTACCATAAAGTGAAATAATGATCAAAAACATAATAATTATTAGTAGGAAATCATGATGCAAATTGGCAGACCGCACGCCAACTTTCAACCCATTCCGAAAACATTTTATTCCCACTTATAAAATAATATTTCGGAGGTGCCGCGGGCGCGTGCGAGTGTGTCGGGACTTGAAATGGACAACGGAAGGGACGGGGAGAATCCGGCAACTACGAACGGATGCAAGTTTAACGAAAACATATGGATGAAATGCACACGATGACATGACGAAGTGCAACAAGCAAACGAATCACACGACAACGACGGAAATAAATGGAAGGAATCTAGAGCATCGGTCTCGGGGCGTCACACATAGCTTGTACCCCTCTCGGAAGCCGAAGGGTGGACCTCTTGCGAATCCCCATCATCTTCTTTCATGGTCACCTCTCCTTCCTCCTCCCTCCCGAGCTCCATCTGCAGCAACCAAGCGTTGTCTCCCATGTTGTTTTAGGAAGGGGAAGACATGATGCCTGGCCTTGGAAATCTGGCAGACAATAGCATGAAACAAGAACAGAGGAGAAACTTGCGATGCGGTGGTCAAAACACCAGTGAGTATATATAATGAATTTTCCCGTGCAGGACAAGTAATATGGAAGAAAAACGGAGTCGGGAAAGTCCACGAGGGAGCCACAAGCCTGGTAGGCGCGCCCTGGGGGGTAGGGCGCGCCCCCAGGCTTGTTGCCTCCTCGTGCACTTTTCGGACTGTTTATTATTTTCCTATTTTTTATATATTCCAAAACGGACAGAAAGTACTTTTATGGAAGTTTTGGAGTCAGTTTACTTACCGTACCACATACCTACTCCTTTTCAGGCTTCTGGAGCGTTCCGGAAGATTTCTTCTATGTGCTCTTTCGGTGTCATTGTTTGAATAATATTAGTTTCAACATTAATGGGTGTACCTAAGAAATAATGTTTAATTCTTTTCCCATTAACCACTCTCGGATTATTGCCTTCAGAGTTGTTTATTTTGATGGCTCCGGAGTGATAAACTTCTTCGATGATATACAGCACTTCTCATTTAGAGAGAAGTTTTCCTGCAAAAAATCTTAAATGAGAATTGTATAATAGAACATGATCACCTACTTTGAATTCTTGTTTTTTAATTCTCTTATCATGCCATCTTTTGACCTTTTCTTTAAACAACTTAGCATTTTCATAAGCTTGGGTTCTCCATTCATCTAGAGAGCTAATATCAAATGACCTCTTTTCACCAGCAAGTTTAAAATCATAGTTGAGTTCTTTAATTGCCCAATATGCTTTATGTTCTAACTCAAGAGGTAAATAACATGCTTTTCCATAAACCATTTTATATGGAGACATACCCGTATATAGAATTTTTATAAGCAGTTCTATAAGCCCATAATGCATCATCCAGTTTCTTAGACCAATTCTTTCTGGATCTATTAACAGTCTTTTGCAAAATTAATTTTATTTCTCTATTAGTTAATTCAACTTGACCACTTGACTGAGGATGATAAGGAGATGCAATTCTATGGTTAACATCATATTTAGCAAGCAATTTACGGAAAGCACTATGAATAAAATGTGAACCACCATCAGTCATTAAATATCTAGGGACTCCAAACCTCGGAAATATAACTTCTTTAAGCATTTTAATGGAAGTGTTATGATCAGCACTACTAGTTGGAATAGCTTCTACCCACTTAGTAACATAATCAACAGCCACCAAAATATGAGTATACCCATTGGATTTAGGAAAAGGTCCCATATAATCAAAACCCCAAACATCAAATGGTTCAATAACAAGTGAATAATTCATAGGCATTTCCTGACGTCTACCAACATTACCAATTCTTTGACATTCATCACAAGAAAGGATAAACTTACGTGCATCCTTGAAAAGAGTAGGCTAATAAAAACCAGATTGTAATACCTTGTGTGCAGTTCTGTCTCCCGCATGGTGTCCTCCATATGCCTCGGAGTGACACTTACATAGGATTTGTTCCTGTTCATGCTCAGGTACACAACGTCTAATAATACCATCCACTCCTTCTTTATATAAGTGTGGGTCATCCCAAAAGTAATGTCTTAAATCAAAGAAGAACTTTTTCTTTTGTTGGTATGTGAAATTAGGTGGTATATATTTAGCAACAATGTAATTAGCATAGTATGCATAACAAGGTGTGTTACGAGAACCATTTATCACAGCTTATTGTTCATCAGGAAAATCATCATTAATAGGAAGTGGGTCATCAAGAACATTTTGCATTCTAGGCAAATTATCAGCTACGGGTTTCTCAGCTCCCTTTCTATCAACAATATGCAAATCAAATTCTTGTAGCAAAAGAACCCACCAAATAAGTATAGGTTTAGCATCTTTCTTTTCCATAAGATATTTAATAGCAGCATGATCAGTGTGAATAGTAACTTTAGAATCAACAATGTAGGATCTGAATTTATCACATGCAAACACAACTGCTAAAAACTCTTTGTCAGTAGTAGCATAATTTCTTTGAGCACTGTCTAGAGTTTTACTAGCATAATGGATAACATTTAATTTCTTATCAACTCTTTGTCCTAGAACAGCACCAACAGCATAATCACTAGCATCGCACATAATTTCAAAGGGTAGGTTCCAATCAGGTGGTTGAACAATAGGTGCAGAAATTAAGGCTTTCTTAAGTACTTCAAAGGCTTCTATGCAATCATCATCAAAAACAAAGGGAACATCTTTTCGCAAGAGATTAGTAAGAGGCCTAGAAATTTTAGAGAAGTCTTTTATAAACCTACTATAAAAACCAGCATGACCAAGGAAGCTTCTTATACCTTTGATATCTTTAGGACACGACATTTTCTCAATAGCATCAACTTTAGCTTTATCAACTTCAATACCTCTTTCAGAAATTTTATGCCCAAGGACTATACCTTCATTTACCATAAAGTGGCACTTCTCCCAATTCAAGACAAGATTAGTTTCTTCACATCTCTGCAAAACTCGATCAAGATTGCTCAAGCAATCATTCAAAGAAGTTTCGTAAACAGAGAAATCATCCATGAAAACCTCAACAATCTTTTCAAAAAAGTCAGAGAATATAGCAGTCATACATCTTTGAGAGGTAGCAGGTGCATTACATAAACCAAAAGGCATATGACGATAAGCATAAGTTTGAAAAGGACAAGTAAAGGTGGTTTTCTCTTGATCTTCAGGTGAAACAGGTATTTGAGAGAAACCAGAATAACCATATAGGAAGCAAAAGTGTGTATGCTTAGATAATCTTCTAACATTTGATCAATAAAAGGCAAGGGGTAATGATCTTTCCTAGTAGCTTTATTTAATTTTCTGAAATCAATTACCATCCTATAACCAGTTACAATTCTTTGCGGGATAAGTTAATTTTTATCATTAGGAACAACGGTAATACCTCCTTTCTTAGGAACACAATGAACATGACTTACCCATCTACTATCAGCTATGGGATAAATTATACATGCTTCTAGAAGCTTTAATATTTCAGTTCTTACCACATCCTTCATTCTAGGATTCAACCTTCTTTGATGGTCAACAACGGGTTTAGCGTCTGGCTCCATATGAATTTTATGCTGACACAAAGTGGGACTAATCCCCTTAAGATCATTGAGAGTATATCCAATAGCAGTCTGGTGCTTCTTCAGAGGTTTAAGTAATCTCTTTTCTTCATGCTCTGAAAGGTTAGCACTAATAATAACAGGATATATTTTCTTTTCATCAAGATAAACATATTTAAGAGTATCAGGTAATTGCTTTAGTTCAAACACAGGATCACCTTTGTGTGGAGGTGGATCTCCCAAGGTTTCAACAGACAAATTATGTTTAAGGATAGGTGCTTGTTTAAAGAACAGCTCATCTATTTCATTTCTTTCATTCATATTTATATCATTCTCATGGTCTAGTAAATATTGTTCTAAAGGATCAGTAGGAGGCACAGCAATAGAAGCAAGACCAATAATTTCATCCTTATTAGGTAAATCTTTATCATGAGGTTGTCTACAAAACTTAGAGAAATTAAACTCATGAGACACCTCACCAAAATTATCACTGACAGATTCTTTATTGCAAACAATCTTGGCATTAACTGTATTCAAGAAAGGTCTACCAAATATAATGGGACAAAAATCATCTTGTGGTGATCCAAGAACAAGAAAATCAGTAGGATATTTGATCTTACCACACAAGACTTCAACATCTGTAACAATCCGAAGAGGTGAAATAGTATCTCTATTCGCAACCTTAATAGTAACATCAATATCTTAAATCTCAACAGGTGCAATATCATTCATGACTTCTTGATAAAGAGTAAAAGGGATAGCACTCACACTAGCACCAATATCACACAAACCATGATAGCAATGATCTCCAATTTTAACAGAAATAACAGGCATGCCAATTACAGGTTTGCTTTTATCTTTAGTGTCTAGCTTAGCAATTCTAGTTGCTTCATCACAGAAATATATGACATGTCCATCAATATTATCAACAAAAAGATTTTTAACCATTGCAACATTAGGTTCAACTTTAATTTGTTCAGAAGGTCTAGGTGCTCTAATATTACTCTTATTAACCACAGTTGAAGCTTTAGCATGTTCCTTAATCCTAACAGGGAAAGGAGGTTTCTCAATATAAGCAGTAGGCACAACTGGATCAACATGGTAAACAATTGTTTCTTCTTTAACACTAACTGGTTCTTCATTCAATTCAATAGGTGGATGATATTTAAACCATTTCTCTTTAGGGAGATCAACATGAGCAGCAAAAGATTCACAAAAGGTAGCTACTATCTCAGAGTCAAGTCCATATTTAGTACTAAACTTATGAAAAGCATCTATTTCCATAAAAGATTTAACACAATCAAACTCAAGATTTATACCTGACTCATTACCTTTGTCGATTTCCCAATCTTCAGGGTTACGTTTTATTATTTCCAGAAGATCCCATCTGAATTCAATAGTTCTCTTCAAAAAGGAACCAGCAGAAGAGGTATCGAGCATGGATTGATCATTATGAGAAAGCCAAGCATAAAAGTTTTGAAGAATTATTTCTCTTGAGAGCTCATGATTGGGGCATGTGCGCGACATATACTTAAGCCCACTCACCAAATGCGCTTCACTCCCCGGCAACGACGCCAGAAAAGAGTCTTGATGACCCACAAGTATAGGGGATCAATCGTAGTCCTTTCGATAAGTAAGAGTGTCAAACCCAACGAGGAGCCGAAGGAAATGTCAAGCAGTTTTCAGTAAGGTATTCTCTGCAAGTTCTGAAAGTAGTGTTAACAGATAGTTTTGATAGCAAGATAATTCATAACAAGTAACAACTAACAAGTATAATAAAGTGCAGCAAGGTGGCCCAATCCTTTTTATAGCAAAGGACAAGCCGGAACGAACTCGTATAATAAGCAAAGCGTTCTCGAGGACACATGGGAATTTCATCTAGTCACTTTCATCATGTTTGTTTGATTCACGTTCGCTACTTTGATAATTTGATATGTGGGTGGACCGGTGCTTGGGTGCTGTTCTTACTTGAACAAGCCTCCCACTTATGATTACCTCCTCTCGCAAGCATCCACAACTACGAAAGAAGAATTAAAATAACTCTAACCATAGCATGAAATATATGGATACAAATCAGCCCCTTACGGAATAGCGCATAAACTAAGGTTTAAGCTTCTGTCACTCTAGCAACCCATCATCTAATTACTACTCCACAATGCCTTCCCTTAGGCCCAAAGATGGTGAAGTGTCATGCAGTCGACGTTCACACGACACCACTAAAGGAAGCACAACATACATAGCATCAAAATATCGAATGAATACCAAATTCACATGATTACTTATAACAAGACTTCTCCCATGTCCTCAAGAACAAAAGTAACTACTCACAAATCATATTATGTTCAAGATCAGAGAGGTATTGAATAGCATTAAGGATCTGAACATATAATCTTCCACCAAATAAAACAACTAGCATCAACTACAAGATGTAATCAACACTACTAGCAACCCACAGGTACTAATCTGAGGTTTTGAGACAAAGATTGAGTACAAGAGATGAACTAGGGCTTGAGATGAGATGGTGCTGGTGAAAATGTTGATGAAGATTGGTCCTCCCACCATGAGAGGATCGTTGGTGATGTCGATGGCTTCGATTTCCCCCTCCCGGAGGGAAGTATCCCCGGCGGAATCGCTCCACCGGGGAGCAAAATAGCTTCTACCCAGGTTCCGCCTCGAGACGGCGGCGCTTCATCCCGAAAGTCTTCTTCTGATTTTTTTCTAGGGAAAATGGCTTCATATAGCAGAAGGAGGGGGCCAGAGGCCTGCCAGGGGCCCCACAAGCTCGGGGGTCGCGCCCAGGTGGCGCCCACCAGGCTTGTGGCTTCCTGGTGGGCCCCCTTCTGATGATTCTTTCACCAGTATTTTTTATTTATTCCAAAATAATTCTCCATAAATTTTCAGGTCATTTGGAGTTGTGCAGAATAGATATCTCTGTTTCACTCCTTTTAGGTCCAGAATTCCAGCTGCCGGCGTTCTCCCTCTTCATGTGAATCTTGCAAAATAAGAGAGAAAAGGCATAAGAATTGTACCATAAAGTGAAATAATGATCAAAAACATAATAATTATTAGTAGGAAATCATGATGCAAATTGGACGTATCAGGCGACGGCAACCTTCTGATCATACCCGGCACGACCGCCGGTGAACTCGAGGTTGAAGCCGACCACTTGGTACTCGTCCTCAGCAAGCATCTGCTCCATAGTGTGGATGGAGCTCTCCACCAAGACCGGCTCATTGGTGTACACCACCGAGAGGTCCTTCCACCTCGCGTGGGTGTCCACTACGTGAGGCGTGGGGAACTGCCGCCCGTCGTCGTCGTCAACCGCTGGGAGCGCCATTGGAGCCGGGTGCGCCATTGGAGCCGCTGGATATCCTCCCTGTATGTGTCGTCGTGGGTGTGCTTATTGTGTCATGGGGCGCGAGAGATGAAGGTAAATGGCCGCGGGAATAAATGAGGGCCGGGCGACCGGGATTCTTGGCACATCCGCAAGGCAGTTTTTGCCACACGTAACTGCGCCGTGGTGCCGCCTCCGGCGTAACCGCATGCATAAGGCACCTCGAACGTACGTGATCGTGCGCCAGCCTGAAACGCTTGCAGCGCGCGCGGAGGGACGCGAGCTGAGCACGCGCGGCAGGACGAGAGCAGAGCGCGCCGCGGCTGCCTCAATCGCGAGCAACCACACGCATAGAGCAGTTGAACATGCAGGGAATTGCCGTCTACAAGCCGGCCGGCAGTTGCGAGCCGGCGGCGTGATGTGAAACTACGTCACGTTCCACATCACACAGTGGGCGAACAATCGTTCGCGACGCTGCGTAGAGAGCGGCCGTGTGCTAGATAATTAAATCACAATTTTTTTTATTAACCGTTTGTGTACGTGTCATTTCGTCCTCCTCTCACACATCTTGTCACCGCGCTGCCGCAGAAGGCTTAGAGCGCAAGCTTGAGCACCGCACAGGCGTTCTTTTGGCGAAACATTAGCTCAAAGAGGCGCCAATGAATCATCGGTGAGCCCGTTCCCGCGCAAGCTTCCCGTCCGACTCGGTGAAATCCCAAAAAAACCCGGTGCTTATCGGCCTGCTTTATAAACAGTCACGGCCGGCGAGTCGGCATCGCATTTTCCCCTCCCTCCCCATAGGTTATCTCGTCTGCTTCTTCCACCATCACCAATGGCACCGGTCCGTCGTCGTCGCTCAACCACTCCACTGTCGTCTAAGGACAGCTCCAGCTGGGAGGCCACACCGCGGCAGCGGCGTAGTCCCCGGCGGCGTGTACTGCCCGTGGCGTCCCTGTTGGGTGTGCGCACAACACCCGCCACACGCTCCGCTGCCGCTGCCCGACGGCAGCTGTTGCCGGCAGCCGTTGCCGCCACCCCACCATCGGCCACTGTGGCCGCCATACCACCAAAGCCCGCTAGGGCCATTGCCCGCTCTGCCACCGCGTCTCGAAGGCGGGTGGTGGCCGTCTTGGCCACCACCCTACCATTGGGCGTCGTGGCCATCACCTACTCCGCCACCACGGCTCGAAGACGGGAGGTGGCCGCCACCCCACCGTCAGCCGCTGTGGCTGCCTCCCCACCGTCGACCGCCGGGGTCATCACCCGCTCCGCCACCGTGACCCGAAGGCGGGATGTGGAGGCCCGCACAAGCATCAGCGACCTTGCCACACACTACATCGAGTTCCTGCAGGAGGAGAAGGAGCGCCTGGTCGAGCACGCAAAGCGTCTTACCACCGCCGTAGCCGCAGCAGAAGCCGCCGTAGTGGCACGGAATGCGGAGATATACGCGGAGTCCTGCCTCTTCGAGAGGGATCGTCTAGAGTGGCAGAGGGCGTTCGAGCTGGGCGTTGCTAAAGGTGCAGCAGCGGCAGTCGCCGGATTCCGCTTCTCTAGCTCGTCGGTAGGCTCCTCCTCCTCGGCCTCTTACTGAGTGCGCTCGGATGAGGAGAGGCTGCTGGAAGTAGTACAAAGCCCCTCCGTAGTAGTAGTATTTAGGGGCTATTTTGTTCAGTTCATCTAACTATAGATATGGTTGAACTGTACTACATACTTAAATTTAGCTAGTATATATAGTTGAACTAGCTATTTCAGTACGTGGTTGGCAACAATTGGGTAAAAGTTTGTTCGGTTCAGCTGTCGAGTTGAACTGTTTGTATAAAGAACGACTGCTTAATCTATGAATGAAATCTATGCTTACTGAATTTCATTTGCAAAAATTACAGTACTAGTGATTTTTATCTGCAAAATTTGAAAAATGGCAGTGTTTTTTTCTAAGGATCACAAATGGCAGTGTTACTAGGTTGACAAATGGCAATGTTACCAGATTGACAAATGGCAATGTTACTAGATTGACAAATGCCAATTTTTCCATTTTGACAAATGACAATTATACCAAATATGACAGATGCAAATCTTACAACACTGTTTGTACGTCGTTGCACACAGGTCATCATGCAAAATCGTTTGCGATGAAGAGATGCACAAAACCTGCGCGCCACATTATTCCTTGGCTTAGATGCGAAGAAACCCAGCTCTTGCTTTGCATACGGGTGTTCAGTCTGAAACATTTGCGATGAAGAGATGCACAAAACCTGTGCACCACATTTTTCCCTTGGCTTGGCTGCGAAGGAACCCAGCTCTCGCTTTGCGTGTGGGTGTTCAGTTTGAAAATGTTTGCGATTTGTGTTTTATTCAAAGAAAGATGTTGATGTTTTTTTACTTTGGTAAGTCTGTACATTCAGAGAAAAAACACTAAGTTGATCAAAACCATGGATTTCATTCAGTGACACTTTGGTTTTACATTCATATGATTCGGATACAATATTAAACAAAAAAACTAATTGCAGCGGCGGCGGTGTGCTGTGCCGGTGTTGTCGTCGTCCGGGACGTCGTTGTTCAAGTCTTCAAGCCATCCCAGAATGTTATGGACTTCCAAATCCAAGAGCCATTTGTCGCGTGATCGATGGGCGATGTGCGGGGGGACGGCGACTAGCAGTGCTGTGAGGTAGCGGTTGACAGCGGCGTCCCATGACGCTGAGGGGGGCACAACGGGTGCAGGTGCGCGCACGGGCCCGGGCGTAGCTGGTGCAGGAAAGCGCACGGGGATCGACGCCGTGGTGAGTCCGCGGGGACCTCGCTGACACCCGCGGCTTCCAGCTCTGTGATGGTGCTCGGCGACCAGCCCGTCAATGCCACGGGGATGGTCGCTGGCGCGGGCGCGGGGATGGGAGCTGGGACGGACGCGGGGGCAGCATCCGCCGTGGCCAGCTCGTTCAGGGCCATGTCCCTGAGGTCCCATTCCTCCTTATTTTCTATCTTCTCCGGCTCGGAGTCGACTTCACCAAACCGGAAGACTAGTGGCAGATGATCCTTGTGCGCCATGGAGTAGGTGGAGCTCTGAAAGATAGGATTCGGGCGAGATGGGAAAGGGAGGCGAAGAGAGATCAGTAAGGCCACCTATTAAATAGTGGCTTGGGCGCCATTAATGGATAAGTTGAGAGCGAGGCGGGCGGCGATGGAGGTCAAAGGGCTCGCTTCCCGGTGAGTCTATGCAGCGTACTGCTCGCACGCCTCCCGGTGAGCCTGCATAGCGAAGGACTAGTCACATGCCTCCCGGTCAGCCTGCATAGCGCATGACTGGTCGCACACCTCTCGGTCAGCCTGCGCCGCGGACTTCGCTCGCACGCCTCCTGTCTACTCAAATAGCTGCCCGGACGGCAGCTCCTTGCCATTAAAAAAGTGGGACGCGTGGCGGCACATAAATGGTCAGTAGAACGCCCGTGATTGAAATAATACTATACAACCGTTTGTGATGATAACGTGACAGCTATTTGTTGGCTGTTAATGTGTGCGCCTTCTCTCATATTGGACAACTTTTTTACCACAGCATGTTGGTGCCATTCCATGACATCATGCCATGTCTCATGAATTTCAGACGAGTTTTGGATTTACTAGAATTTCAAAACCAAGTTCTCAAGTTTGTAGCCGAGCCACGATGAGCCTAGGTGTTTGCAATTCATTCCCATTTCTTGCATGGGACCTAAACATGCAACCAAGGACACATATATGATTTTTCAACCCATTTTGGTGCACAGGAGCATGTGCATGCAGTTCAAATTTGAATTTTGCAGATAAAATGCCTAGAAAAATCAGTTAAAGTATAAAAATGTCCAAATGGACCACGAATAATTCCAAAATTTAACACGACACTCCTATTGGTCTATGTTACCTCTAGAAAAAAATCAAGGCAAGAAGAGGCAACGAATGTTGTTTCGTCTACAAACGTGACACGTTCCCTACCTTATGAGGCTTCTGTGAGAAGCTCTGGTTTGTGAGAAGCTTATACCAAAACCTACCCAAAATGGGACAAAAATTTTACCACAGCATGTTGGTGCCATTCCATGATAGCATGCCAAGTTTCATGAATTTCAGACGAGTTTTGAGATTTACTAGAATTTCAAAACCAAGTATCTAAGCATTCGCGGCCGAGCCACGATGCCGAGGTTTTTGATATTCATTCCCATTTCTTGCATGGGACCTAAGCATGCACTCAAGGACACACATGATTTTTCAACCCATTTTGGTGCACCGGAGCATGTGCATGCAGTTCAAATTTGAATTATGCACATAAAATGCCTAGAAAACCCAGTTAATGTATAAAAATGTCCAAATGAACCCCGAATAATTCCAAATTTTAACACGACACTCCTGTTGGTCTATGTTGCCTCCAGAAAAAAATGAAGGCAAGAAGAGGCAACGAATGTCAATTCGTCCACAAAGGTGACACGTTCCCCACCGGAACCATGAGGCTTCTTGTGAGAAGCTCTGGTTTGTGAGAAGCTTATACCAAAACCTACCCCCAATGGTACAGTTTTTTACCACAACATGTTGGTGCCATTCCATGATAGCATGCCAAGTTTCATGAATTTCTGACGAGTTTTGGATTTACTAGAATTTCAAAACCAAGTATCTCAACGTTTGCGGTGGAGCCACGATGCCGAGGTGTCTGAAATTCATTCCCATTTCTTGCATGGGACCTAAGCCTGCACCCAAGGACACATATATGATTTTTCAACCCATTTTGGTGCACCGGAGCATGTGCCTGTAGTTCAAATTTGATATATGCACATAAAATGCCTAGAAAACTCAGTTAATGTATAAAAATGTCCAAACGAACCCCGAATAATTCCAAATTTTAACATGACACTCGTATAGTTTTATGTTCACTGCAGACAAATGTTCTAGCAATTCAAACACCATCCTTTGCCGTTGTGACCCCATTTCGTATTTCAATTCAAGATGAAAAATCAAGTACATCACACACAGTTTATTATCACCAACCATGTGAGATGCAGTACAAAATATCTTGGTGCACCGTCATATATGGCTTACGCGGGAAGGCTCATCGGCTATAGTCCATAGTCGGCGCGTCAAGCAAACTAGCCCCCCAAATATCATTTCACTGCTCAATCATCGCCGGTCAAAGATGGGGATATGGACACGCGTCATGAGGGCAACTTCAACGGCCCAGTCCGGCGAGTGCACAGCCGCAGCCGCCATGAGCGTGCTCACAACCTGTGTGAGCGCGTCCGCAATCTGTGACCGGGCGGCTACGGCAGCCCAAACGGCAGCTACTGCAGCTCAGATGGCGGCAGCAACATCTGCGACGGGGATAGCAAATGGCGAGAGTGGGACAGCAGCTGTCCATTGCACGGCAGCCGCCTTAGCCCTGATGGAGGCTGCCTGCGCCCATGTCGAGGCCGGCCATGCCCAGCTCCTGGCGGTCACCGCACAAATCGCACGAATCTTCTCCGACAATGGTGGGCAACCCACGGCCATAGAGTTGGCAATCGCCGAGAGTGTTCGAGCAGCCGTCCGTTCGTTCGCGGCATACCTTGCCGCGATGGAGCCCTTCCTAGCCCAGACCGCGGCCTCCCACGCCCAGCTCATGGCGGCCTTTTCCAAAGAGATGGCGGACGCGGATGGCGAGATGCTTGCCGAGTATGGTGCGCTGGATGCCATGGAGCCCCTTCCCCAGGAGATCGTCGGGCGCGAGCTGGACATGGAGGAGGCGGTGGAGATCGACGAGCGCCAGGCGGAGTAGTAGTCTTAGTTTAGAGCGCCGGTCTTTTGTTAGAGTAATGTTTAGGTTAGCTAGCTTTGTTTAATTGCAGAACTTGCTCGATTAAGAAGTGTGGGTGTGCTGTAGGCTCTTTTGTGTACCCAAATTATGCAAGGACGTGGATGACCACTGTAACTAGGGAAATTCGAACCAAAATTTGCACGTTCAAACACATCACACACGGGATATGCCATATGAATCATTTGTGATGTTCAGATATCGTACACAGTGCTGAATAAGGGACCGTGTCTGATGACACTTCGCGCGCCAGTTTTTCGCTGCACGGAGCAAAAAATTTCGGCATCCGTGGAAGTATCTACCTCCCATGCCCCCCTCCTCCTTACCAAAATCAACATTTCCCCTGTTTCCGCCTTCCATTCCAAGTTCAAACCTTCACTGCTTGCTTGCAGCGACGCTCCTTCCTGCCGCTCGGCCTCGTCGATCTAGTCAGGTAATCCACACCCAACCCCCATCCTCCACCTCCTTCTACTCCCACATGCCTCGACCGCTGGCGCGACACCTTCCACCCAAATCATCGACCCATCCTCCAAATAAGCGCCGCCCTAAGCCATGGTGCACGCATTATAGCCAAGAGCTCAAGGAGCATCTGGCAGCGGAGAAGAAAATCGCGGCCGCACGCGCGGATGAGGTCGCGATGGCTGCCATGCATGCCGACCCCCAGATCTTGGAGGAGCACCTCGCCGTCGAGGCCACTGTGGACTCCTCACGCGCGGAGGCCGCCATGCGGTTGGCTGCTTTAAACGATAGTTCATGGCATTTTCTCGAGGCCACCGTCGGTGCCTTCAACAAAGACTACAAGGTGTTTTCTCAGTGTGCCCATGCTTACCTCAACTCCAGAGCTAGCAGGTTGGTGCCCGGAACAGCTCACGCAACTCACCACTACGAGGAGGGCACCCATGATGTGGAGGCCTCGCCCTCTTCCAAGTCTAAGGAGCCCATCGTCATCGATATCTCCGACGATGAGGAGTAGCTTGTCTTTTTAGCTCACTGCAAGGACCTATGTTCAGCTAGCTAGCTACGCCGGTTAAGCATGTTCGGTTTACCTATTGCATGTGTTGCTCCTGCCTTTCCTTTACAAATTCTAGTGAATTGTCCTATGTACTCTTACTATGCAATATGATCCTCTAGTATATATGTTCTATATATTGTGCAATGTGGTGCAGAGTTAACTGTTTGGTTATTTTTTTGTCATGTTCAGTTAATTTTTTAGTTCAATTCTACAATATGATGCTCAATTCTTGTGGGTGCAATTTTGTATTCTCTTGCATGTGAGAAATAATCGAATTTGGCTGTACAAAATACATGAGATACAAATAAAATTGCTATATTTCCAAGTTGTTAAGCATACTAGGTATGGTTAACTGTCTGATCTTGTAGTAAGTTCTCTTGTGCAATGTGGTGCTCAGTTAACTATTTGGTTCATTTGTTGTGGTGCTTAGTTAACTGTTTGGTTCAATTCTGCAATGCGATTTTCAATTGTTGTGGGTACAATTTTGTATTGTTATGCATGTGAGAAATAAATCGAATTCGGCTATACTAAATACATGAGAAACATATACAATTGCTATATTTCCTAGTTCTTAAGCATGCTTGGTTCGGATAAATGGCTTTTCCATGTGGCTCGAATTAATCTGTTGAATCTGCAATGTATTTATTTTTCATCAACATATTTTACTGATAGTATGCCAACCCTCACTTAGCCTGATCAATAACTACCTTATATGTGTTGCAGGGAAACAATGGGAGGCATTGAGGTTTACCATCAAGGATCGCACATGCATGGTCCTTTGTCTAATAGCACATTATTGTGCAATTGCAGGAACCATTCTAGTATTTAGGTTTTTAACAATTTGGTCTTGCACATGTAGGTCCTGCTGTCAGAGGTTTTGGCCCACTATTCGACCCATTTTGCATATGGGGAAATGAGATGTCCATGAATCTCAGTCAAGTCATGAAATTCAGAAAGATTGTGAGGATAAAGAAACTAGCGACAAAAAGCAACAAGATCTTTGTCTGCACAATGAAGAAGACATCAGTGAACTACAGGATGGTACTAACTCTTATACTCCCTCCGGTCCTTTTTAGTCTGCATATAAGTTTTGTCCGAAGTCAAAGTATCTCTCCTTTGACCAAAGTTATAGAAAAAAGCATCAACATTCAAACTTCAAAATCATTATTTTTAGATGCATTATGAAATACAATTTTATAGTTTACATATTTGGTATCGTGGATGTTGATATTTTTTAAAATAAATTTGGTGAAACTTTACAAAGTTTGACTTGATACAAATCTAATGCGTGGAGTAAAAAGGACCAGAGGGAGTACCTTGGTTTTTTATTCCTTTGCGCCATTACAAAATTCAGAGAAGATATTTATGCATATCTTTGTTTTCAGGCCTTTCCAAAGCAGTTCACAGATGATTACCTCTCAAACCACCTGTATGATCAAGAGGCGAGGAAGATGTTCATACAAGACCCACGGTACAATATTGAAGTCTTCCTCAAGAGGACGAAGGATGGGCGTTCAATCATCCACAGGCACTGGCTTAAAGTTGCAAGGACATTCAACATCATTGAAGGCTCAATATTCGCCTTCCGCTTCAGCAGTTTTCCAGATGAGATTCATCTGTCTATCTACCATCTATGATGCTAATTTCCAAAGGTTTTAGATGTTGCATGTGAAACTTGGTGCTGTTGTGTAATGAGGTAGCTAGCTATATGCTTCTATGTTGTGAGTGAGTGCTGAAGCTATAAGATGTTGTCCTCTGGTGTATTTCAATTATGAAATCCTGGTTCCGTAATACAAAAATGAAATATATTGTGTGTTTATTATGAAATGTAAATTTGATTACTAAATGGATTAATAATAATAGGCCAATTAGCCTGCTTATTGTGTTTTTCTAGTGCAAACGGTTATTGAGACAACACCGTGGGCGATGATCTTAGACAACCCACATAGTTTATAGGAAGTAAACGTGTTGGATCAATGAACAATCACACACGACTTACTCTGGACAACTGTTTGCGTTAGGCCACCTTACACAAACATTTTCCACATAAAAAGTGTCTGTGATGGACAGCCTATGCCACACAATTTCTTCTAGACACTGTGCGTGATGCATTCAATAACACAGACGATAAAATTATTACTATCGTCTGCAATGGCAACACTATCACAGACGATGTGATGCGGAAAATTGTGTGCTTTGTATATACGAACGGAAACGTTTGTCTGGGATTCACTGTGTGGGATGTATATACGAACGGAAACGTTTATCTTGGATTCACTGTGTGGGATGTACATACGAACGGAAACGATTGGGCCAGTTTAATTGTCTGCGATGGCTCACCCGATCGCACACGAGCTCTTTTTGCCCCGCGTGTGTGACCAGAGGCCCTATAGCGGAGGGTTTCTGGGTCGTGTGGAAAGGAACCCCCTATCGCACACACAGGCAAGGCGACAGTTTAAAACTTCGTCGCTGAAAGGGGGTAAAAGCCGTTTGTATAGCAGCTCGCTGTACTAGTGTATTTAGCACTGTAGCCACTATCCACCCTATGTAAAGACTGTTTCGCCACTGTGGTGACCCCTTGGTCTATAAAAGGAGGCCCATGGCTACGTTTACAAAGGTCGACACTTTACACAACTACGTGTGTAGTTGCACTTCCCGCACACCTTGCCGGTGAATTGCGCTCCTTGTACTTGTGTTTCCACAATAATACAATCAAAGCAGGAGTAGGGTTTTACGCCTCACGGCGGCCCGAACCTGGGTAAAACACTTGTGTTGATTGCTAAATCTGCTCTTTGTGCTTGCACATCCCCATAGTTGAACCGCAAAGGGGCCCTCTCGGTCCCATAGATCGTCGTACGCACGTCATCTTTGGCGCGCCAGGCAGGGTGTTCGCTTGTGCGAATTTGATTCAGCAGTCTACGCATCAGCTTTTCTTTATCATCATCATCATCGTCGATGGCGCCCAAGAAGAAGGGCGCGGCCGCAACACCTCCTTCCATGTCCAAGCTGCCATCCCAAGTGTTCGCGGGTGGCGAAGGCGGCACCGGCGTCGCAGGCGGAGCGGGCGGTGCAGACGGTGGTTGTGGAGCTAGTTAGCTTCGCCACCGCGATGGCGATCCGAGCCATCACACTGGAGATGGTGGAGGCGGCCACCATCAGCGACGCTTTGGTGAACACAGTCGCAGCGGCAACACCGTTCGGAGTGGTGCAAGCAAGGACCCAGTCGACGCGACATCCAAGGACGGAGCGGCGGCATCCAAGAACGCCGTGATGGGACGCACACTGCGACCATCACAAGATGGGCGCGACGCGCTTCCTCATGGCGCCGGCGGCTCCGGACGACCACATGGCAAGACCCCGGTGCAGCACACCCAAGGTGCTCACGGGCCAACACCACACCAGCCCGCTGCTGGGCATGAGCCGCGGCAGCAAGTTCATGATGGCGGTCCTCCTGGCTCTGCCAGAAGTAGAGCGACGTCCCGTTCTTCGCTCCCAGCCATGCCAGCTACGGCAGCGGAGGCCATGGCGTGGGCACGGATGCTGTTGAACTTCCCGCCAGCCCCTGAGAAGATGGATGAGTGGAGGGCCACCATCTAGAGCCTCATCGGTTTCACCAATTCATGCAAGACGCAGCTGGCGGGACCATCACAGCGTCCACCCACGGCGCCAGTAGCTCCAACTGGCGGTCGTGCCGGAGATGCTGCGCCAATGGTGCAGTCACCTTTGCGGCAACAACCACAATAGCAACGCCAAGTTTGCCAATCAGATGAGCCCGACGAGGTGTCGATGGCCTCTTCAGATCCACGGGCACGGCAAGATCAGCATCAAGTGCTATGCGAGAGGCGGGTGAAGGACGCCCGCACCACTATTGAATGTCGTCGGGAAGCACGCCATCAATCTGACGTGCACAACAGTCCAAACGTTGATGAGCCTGCGCCAGGGGCTTGCAGGTACTTACCTTACGAGGTGGGGTGCCCGGCCTTCACCCGTGAGCTGCGACAAGTCCGTTGGCAGTCTTCCCGGACCTTCAAGCCAGAGATGACGGAAAAATACGACGGCATGCTCAATCCGGCAGAGTTCTTGGGCATCTACACGATTGTCGTTCAAGCTGCCGGAGGGCGAGAAGAGAAGATCCTCGCAAACTAATTTCCGTTGGCGCTCAAGCCCAACGTGAGATCATGGTTGATGAACCTGTCGGAGGGCTCCATCTCTTCGTGGTCCGATTTGTGCAACGAATTTATTGGTGCATACAATGGGGGCCACAAGCTTTTCAGCAAGCCCAGTGATTTGCACGTAATCCCGCAAAGAGACAGAGAGCTTCTCCGCAAATACATCCAGAGATTCAGCCGTGTGCACCACAATATCTGGAATGTTCATCCTGCTACCGTCATCGTTGCGTTCCACACCAACGTGCGCAACCGTAGGATGTGAGCAGAGATGAACATTGAGCAAGTCAAGACCATCAACGAGTTGTATGCCTGGGCGGACAAATGTGCACGCACTGAAGAGGGGAGGCGACTTGCCGGTGAAGATGCTGGCGCCGAAGTTGACTCTGAAGATGACGACACAGACGACGCATTGACTCCAAAAAAGAAAGGCCGAAAGCGCAACAGGAAGCGCAAAGGCAAGGCAGGGATGGCTGTCGAGGGTTCCGGTGACACCAATGCCGGCAAGAAGGCTACCGTGTGTACCTGCGGTTACGAGACCGCCGCAGGCGACAAGACCGACAACGCCAAGGGGCCATACTACAAGATTCACCGCACGAAGGGCCACGATCTCCAGGAGTGCCGGCAAGTCGAGCAACTTGCCGAGAAGCAGAAAGCTGAATACGAGAAGCGCGACAAGGAGATGGGCCAAGAAGGTGCTGGCAGATCCGGCAAGAAGAGTCGTGGTGGCCGTGGAGGTCGCCGCAGCAAGGCCAAGCAGCAGAAGGAGAAGCCTGCTCGAGGCCGTGACAAGGAGGAAGACGAAGATGAGGATGAGGATGAAGTGGAGTCCAGCGAAGAAGAGTACCAGAAGGCAACCGAAGCCATGTGTATTGACGAAGGCGCATCTTTGCACTCCTCTCACCATCAACTCAAGCAGTGGGCGCGTGAGATCAATGCGGCGGAGCCGGCAAAAGAAGCTCAGAAGCCACTCAAGTGTTCACACATGCCCATCATCTTTGATGCTGAGGACCACACTGACTGCACAACTGCGGTCGGGCGTTTGCCGTTGTTGGTTTCACCAACAATTCGCAACCTCAAGGTCACAAAGATGCTGGTTGACGGTGGGGCTGGCTTGAACCTGATTTCACAAGACGTGATTAAGAGGCTACAGATTCCCGATAAAGATCTCAAGCAGATGGGCATGTTTCAAGGGATCAATCCGGGAAGGATCCAACCCAAGGGGAACATCACTTTGCCGATGACGTTTGGCAGCGAGCTATATTATAGGATGGAGAAGATTGTCTTCGACGCTGTTAAGATTCCTTTGCCATACAATGGAATTCTTGGTTGTCCAGCACTAGCGAAGTTCATGGCGGCGTCTCACTACGCCTATAACACACTCAAGATTCCAGGGCCAATGAGTGTCATCACCATCCACTCTGACAAGAAGGACGCGGTCATATGCGCCGACAAGCTCTACCGGGAAGCAGTTGTAGCATCTGCCGTCAAGGCACCTGCTCCTGCCGACAAGGCCACAGGGGGGAAGAAAAACAAGAAGACCTACAAGATCTCTGGCAAGGACTCCGGCAAGCGCACCTCTTCGGAGTTCTGCGCTCCCATTAAGGAAATACCGGAGAGCTCTACCGACAAAAGCAAGAAGTCCAGGGCAGCTCCGCCAGCAACGAAGAAGGTGTCTGCAAAGGAGGATGGCATGGGCGGCACTTTCACCATAAGTGCCACCCTCAGCGACAAATAGGAAAGCGTGCTCGTTGCCTTCCTGCGGGCAAATGTTGATGTGTTTGCATGGCAACAATTTGACATCCCCGGTGTTCCGAGGGAGGTAATTGAGCACCACCTTGCCATCTGTCCTCATGAATGACTACTACTTTTAGACTGCATTGGTATTTCCCCGAAGAGGAGAGGATGATGCAGTATAGTAGAGATAAGTATTTCCCTCAGTTAAGAACCAAGGTTATCAATCCAGTAGGAGAACCACACAGAACCTCGTTAGCAACACCTACACACACAAAAGCAAACACTTGCACCCAATGCAAATAAGAGGGTTGTCAATCCTCTTAGCGGTTATTTGCAAGGATTAATTCTGATAGTGATAGATAGAAATATAAATTGCAAAAGGAAATAAAAGTAAATAAATTGCAGCAAGGTATTTTTGGATTTTAATATATGATAGAGATAGACCCGGGGGCCATAGTTTTCACTAGAGGCTTCTCTCTCGAGCGCAGAACATATGGTGGGTAAACAAATTACTATTGGGCAATTGATAGAAAAGAACATAGTTATGACGATATTCAAGGCAATGATCATGTATCTACTACTATTACTCCACCCATCGACCGCTATCCAGCATGCATATATGGTATTAAGTATAAAACAGAGTAACGCCTTAAGTAAGATGACATGATGTAGACAAAGTAAACTCAAGCAATATGATTAAACCCCATCTTTTTATCCTTAATGGCAACAATACAAATACATGTCATGTCCCTTTCTGTCACTGGGATTGAGCACCGCAAGATTGAACCCATCACAAAGCACCTCTCCCATTGCAAGATAAATCAATCTAGTTGGCCAAACCAAACAGATAGATCGGAGAGAAATACAAAGCTATAACAATCATGCATAAAAGAGTTCAGAGAAGGCTCAAATATTTCTCATGAATAATCTGATCATAAACCCACAATTCATCGAATCCCAACAAACACACCGCAAAAGAAGATTACATCGGATAGAACTCCAAGAACATCGAGGAGAACATGGTATTGAAGATCAAAGAGAGAGAACAAGCCATCTTGCTACTAGCTATGGACCCGTAGGTCTGTGGTAAACTACTCACACATCATCGGAAGGGCAGCAAGGTTGATGTAGAAGCCATCCGTGATCGATTCCCCCTCCGGTAGAGTACCGGAAAAGGCCTCCAGATGGGATCGCGGAAGAACAGAGGCTTGCGGTGGCGGTAGGGTTTTCTCATCTGGCTCTCTGATGGTATCTGAATATTTGAGAATTTATAGAAGTGGAATTAGGTCAAAAGGAGCCACGAGGGGCCCACAAGGCATCAAGGCGCGCCCCCCTGGGGCCGAGCCCTGTTGCCTTGTGGCGTCCTCGTGAGGCTTCAGGCTTCCTCCCGAAGCTTCCAGGGTCTCTTTTGTCCAGAAAAAAATCGTCAAAAAGTTTCGTGGCATTTGGACTTCGTTTGGTACTGATTTCCTGAAAAACCAAAAACAAGCAGAAAACAGGAACTAGCACTGGGCACTAAGTTAATAGGTTAGTCCCAAAAAATGATATATAATTGCATATAAAACATCCAGGATTGATACTATAATAGCATGGAACAATAAAAAATTATAGATACGTTGGAGACGTATCAAGCATCCCCAAGCTTAATTCCTGCTCGTCCCCGGGTAGGTAAATGATAAAAACAGAATTTTTGATGTCGAATGCTTCCTAACATGTTTCATCATGTAATCTCTCTTACGGTATGAATAATAAGATCCGAATGATTCGAAGCAATAGTCTATAATTTGATATAAAGACATCAATACTCAGGCATACTGATAAACAATCATGGGTTTCAAGATAAAAATGCTAAAGAAAGTTATCCCTACAAAATCATATAATCCTGTCATGCTCCATCTTCTGAACACAAAGTATTTATCATGCACTACCCCGATGATAAGCCGAGCAATTGGTTCATACTTTTTAACGCGCTTCAGCTTTTTCAACCCCAACACAATAGATGAGCGCAAGCCATGGATATAGCACTATGGGTGGAATAGAGTGTGGTGGTAGAGATTAATCAGGGGAAGTCAAAAATAAGAAGATAGTGTCACATTGATGCGGCTAATCAACAAGCTATGGAGATGCCCATCAATTGATGTCAATGCGAGGAGTAGGGATTGCCATGCAACGGATGCACTAAGAGCTATAAGTGTATGAAAGCTCAACATGAAAACTAAGTGGGTGTGCATCCAACTTGCTTGCTCATGAAGACCTCGGGCATTTGAGGAAGCACATCATCGGAATATACAAGCCAAGTTCTATAATGAAAAATTCCCACTAGTATATGAAAGTGACAAACTAGGAGACTCTCTATATGAAAAACATGGTGCTACTTTGAAGCACAAGTATGGAAAAGGATAGTAACACTGCCCCTTCTCTCTTTTTCTCTCATCATCATTTTTTTTTCTTTCTCTCTCTTTTTTTTCCTTTTTTTTTCATTGGCTCTTTTTTTTCCTCACTGGGACAATGCTCTAATAATGATGACCATCATACTTCTATTTACTTACAAATCACAAAAAATTACAACTCGAAACTAGAACAAAATATGACCCTATATGAATGCATCTGGCAGTGTACCAGGATGTGCATGATACTAGTGTAACATGTATGAAAAATGAGGAACGGTGGCTGAGCCACAAATACTATGTCAGCTATATGATCATGCAAAGCAATATGACAATGACGATGTGTGTCAAATAAAAAGAACGGTGGAAGTTGCATGGCAATATATCTCGGAATGGCTATGGAAATGCCATAATAGGTAGGTATGGTGGCTGTTTTGAGGAAGATATAAGGAGGCTTATGTGTGATAGAGTGTATCATATCACAGGGTTTGGTTGCACCGACGAAGTTTGCACCAACTCTCGATGTGAGAAAGGGCAATGAACGGTACCGAAGAGGCTAGCAAATTGCGGAAAGGTGAGAGTGCGTATAATCCATGGACTCACATTAGTCATAAAGAACTCACATACTTATTGCGAAAGTTTATTAGCCCTCAAACCAAGGGGGATAGATTGGTAGGAAAAGACCAGTGCTCTTCCCCGACCGCCACTCATAAGGTAGACAATCAATAATAAATCATGCTCCAACTTCTTAGCATAACGACAGATCATACGTGCATGCTTCGGGAATCGCAAACCTTAACACCAATATTCTTACTAAATCAAAATTATCTACTAGCACCTCCCACATATTACCATCTTAATATCGCAAAACTATTGCAAGGAATCAAACTTATCATATTCAGTGATCTACATGAAAGTTTTTATTATATCCCTCTTGAATACCTATCATATTAGGACCAATTTCATAACCCGTGCATATTACCATTACTATTTATTTGACTCTCAAAAATATATAAGTGAAGCATGAGAGTGAAACTATTTCTTTAAAATATAACCACCGCCGTGCTCTAAAAGATATAAGTGAAGCACTAGAGCAACTGCCTAGCTCAAAAGATATAAGCGAAGCACAAAGAGTATTCGAACAAATCACGAATAATGTGTGTCCCTCTCAGAAAGGTGTGTTCAGCAAAGATGATTGTGGCAAATTAAAAATCAAACAAAAGCAAACAAACTATAACACAAGATGCTCCAAGTAAAACACATATCATGTGATGAATAAAAATATAGCTCCAAGTAAGTTACCGATAGATTGTAGACGAAAGAGGGGATGCCATCCGGGGCATCCCCAAGTTTAGATGCTTGAGTCTTCCTTGAATATTACCTTGGGGTGCCTTGGGCATCCGCAAACTTAGGCTCTTGCTACTCCTTATTCCTTTATCCATCGTAATCTCACCCAAAACTTGAAAACTTCAGCAGACAAAACTCAACAGAAACCTCGTGAGATCCGTTAGTATAACAAAAAAAATCTTAATCTTTAGGTGCTGTTGTAAATTGATTCATATTTAATATTGGCATAATGCTACTGTACTCCAACTTCTCCATGACTCATACCCCCCGATACGTTCCATAGATCCATCAAAATATGCAAACTATGCAACAAAAACAGAATCTGTCTAAAACAGAACAGTCTGTAAAGATCTGAATTAACGTCATAATTCCGTGACTCCAACACTTCTGAACAATTAGGAAAACGTGGGAAATTCATATTACAATACTGTGTAAACAATTCAGAAGGTTATGACGCTCCAGCAAAAAATCAAAATTCCAGCACTGGACGCAAAAGTTTCTGTTTTCAAACAACATCAATTATAGTATCATCCAGATCATCCCAAAGGTATTACTTGGCACAAACACTAATTAAAATATAAAAAACAATCATAAGAGAAGCTATAATTGTGTAAACACACAAAAACAGAAAATAAAAAGCTTATTGGGTTGTCTCCCAACAAGCACTTTCTTTATAGCCATTAAGATAGGCTTGAGATTTCAATGATGCTCACATGAAAGATAATAATCGAAACACAAAGAGAGCATCAAAAAACATGTGACAAACCCTTTTAAGTCTAACATACTTCCTATGCATAGGCATTTTATAGGAAAACAAATTATCAAGACAACCAATTTCTAGCATATGCAAATAGGAAGGATGAAGCATTAATAATTTCAATACAAAGAGAGGTAATTTAGTGACATGAAAATTCCTATAACCATATATTCCTCTCTCATAATAATTACATGTAGGGTCATAATCAAGTTCAACAATATAGCTATCATATAAAATATCCTCTTCATGATCCACATGCACAAAAGTCTTATAATCTTCCAAAATAGTGGGATTCTTTTTTCCTAAAGTCGACACTCTTCCAAACCCACTTTCAATAGCATTGCAATCATTATTATCAATATCATATTCATCACGAGGCTTAAATAAATTTTCAAGATCATAAGAAGCATCACCCCAATCATGATCATTACAATAAGTAGTGGACATAACAAAATCATCATCCCCAAGCTTGTAGTTTTGCATATTATTGACACAATTGACATTAATAGAATTTGTAATAAAATCATTGCAATCATGCTTTTCAATCAAGAAGCTATCATGAATCACTTTATAAATTTCTTCATAACAATTTTCAAGCAAAACTTCATAAAGATAATCTAGTGCACTCAACTCACAAGCAATTGGCTCATCATAATTGGATTTTTTGAAAATATTAGCAAGTGGATGAGCATCCATATCAATAGTTTTTTAGCAAGCAAAGTTGCAAGCAAATAGGAAGCACATGGCAACACAAGCAAACAAATGGGCAAATAAAAATATTTTTGTGTTTTTGTAAAATTGTTTTAGAAGTGGGGGAGATGAAAACAAGAGGCAAATGCAAATAAAAGGCAAATAAAATAAATGCAAGTGGATGACAGTTTGTGCGAAGGTACTTGATAAGTTTTGGTGATGTCTCCCCGGCAACGGCGCCAAAAATTCTTCCTACAACTTGTAGATTGCGTTGGTATTTCCCCGAAGAGGAGAGGATGATGATGTATAGTAGAGATAAGTATTTCCCTCAGTTAAGAACCAAGGTTATCAATCCAGTAGGAGAACCACACAAAACCTCGTTAGCAGCACCTACACACACAAAAGCAAACACTTGCACCCAACGCAAATAAGAGGGTTGTCAATCCTCTTAGCGGTTATTTGCAAGGATTAATTCTGATAGTGATAGATAGAAATATAAATTGCAAAAGGAAATAAAAGTAAATAAATTGCAGCAAGTTATTTTTGGATTTTAATATATGATAAAGATAGACCCGGGGCCATAGTTTTCACTAGAGGCTTCTCTCTCGAGCGCAGAACATACGGTGGGTAAACAAAGCGCATAGTTAT
The DNA here is from genome assembly GCA_039707655.1 of Elymus sibiricus. Lineage (NCBI taxonomy): Eukaryota > Viridiplantae > Streptophyta > Magnoliopsida > Poales > Poaceae > Elymus > Elymus sibiricus. The sequence continues at coordinate 205,067,143 of CM077666.1, read as the reverse complement.
GATGATATTCAAGGCAATGATCATGTATATAGGCAACACATCCGAGACAAGTAGACCGACTCCTGCCTGCATCTACTACTATTACTCCACCCATCGACCGCTATCCAGCATGCATATATGGTATTAAGTATAAAACAGAGTAACGCCTTAAGCAAGATGACATGATGTAGACAAAGTAAACTCAAGGAATATGATTAAACCCCCATCTTTTTATCCTTAATGGCAACAATACAAATACATGTCATGTCCCTTTCTATCACTGGGATTGAGCACCGCAAGATTGAACCCATCACAAAGCACCTCTCCCATTGCAAGATAAATCAATCTAGTTGGCCAAACCAAACGGATAGATCGGAGAGAAATACAAAGCTATAACAATCATGCATAAAAGAGTTCAGAGAAGACTCAAATATTTCTCATGAATAATCTGATCATAAACCCACAATTCATCGGATCCCAACAAACACACCGCAAAAGAAGATTACATCAGATAGAACTCCAAGAACATCGAGGAGAACATGGTATTGAAGATCAAAGAGAGAGAAGAAGCCATATAGCAACTATCTATGGACCCGGGTCTGTGGTAAACTACTCACACATCATCGGAACGGCAACAAGGTTGATGAAAAGCCCTCCGTGATCGATTCCCCTCCGGCAGAGTGATACGTCTCCAACGTATCTATAATTTTTGATTGTTCCATGCTATTATTTTATCAATCTTGGATGTTTTTATATACATTTACATCAATTATATATCATTTTTTGGGACTAACCTATTAACTTAGTGCCCAGTGCCAGTTGCTCTTTTTTGCCTGTTTTTGGTTTTCTAGAATATCAGTACCAAACGAAGTCCAAATGCCACGAAACTTTTTGAAGATTTTCTTCTGGACATAACAAGTACTGGAAGCTTCGGGAGAGGGCCAGAAGATGAAGTAGTGGCCTACAAGGCACCAGGGCACGCCCCAGGGTGAGCGTGCCCTGGTGGCTTGTGGGGCCCACACAGCTCCGTTTGACCTAATTCCACCACTATAAATTCTCTAAAATCGGGAAACCAACAGAGGAATCCACGAAATACTTTTTCCGCCACCGCAAGCTTCTGTTCTCGAGAGATCCCATCTGGGGGCCTTTTCCGGCACTCCGCCGGAGGGGGAATTGATCACGGAGGGGCTCTACATCAACCTTGTTGCCCTTCCGATGATGCGTGAGTAGTTTACCACAGACCTTCGGGTCCATAATTAGTAGCTAGATGGCTTCTTCTCTCTTTTTGATCTTCAATACAATGTTCTCCTCGATGTTCTTGGAGTTCTATCCGATGTAATCACTTTTGGCGGTGTGTTTGTTGGGATCCGATGAATTGTTAGTTTATGATCAGATTATCCATGAATATTATTTGAGTCTTCTCTGAACTCTTTTATGCATGATTATTATAGCTTCATATTTCTCTACGATCTATTAATTTGGTTTGGCCAACTAGATTGATTTATCTTGCAATGGGAGAGGTGCTTTGTAATGGGTTCGATCTTGCGGTGCTCAATCCCAGTGACAGAAAGGGACATGACACGTATGTATCATTGCTATTAAGGGTAAAAAGATGGGGTTTATTCATGTGTGAGTTTACTTTGTCTACATCATGTCATCTTGCTTAAGGCGTTACTCCATTCTTTATGGACTTAATACACTAGATGCATGCTGGATAGCGGTCGATGTGTGGAGTAATAGTAGTAGATGCAGGCAGGAGTCGGTCTACTTGTCTCGGACATGATGCCTATATACATGATCATTGCCTTGGATATCATCATGATTATTTGCTTTTCTATCAATTACCCAAAAGTAATTTGTTTACCCACCGTATGCTATTTTCTTGAGAGAAGCCTCTAGTGAAAACTATGGCCCCCGGGTCTATCTAAATCATATATTAAAAACCCTAAAAATACCTTGCTGCAATTTTTCTTTGTTTATTTTATTTTATATTTTAGTTTAATCTATCTATCTATCACATACAATTTAATATTGCAATTAACCGCCGAGGGATTGACAACCCCTTGTTTGCGTTGGGTGCAAGAATTTGTTGTTTTGTGTGCAGGTGCTGCTAACGAGGTGTTGGGTGATTCTCCTACTGGATTGATAACCTTGGTTTCATAACTAAGGGAAATACTTATCACTACTGTACTGCATCATCCCCTCCTCTTCGGGGAAATCCCAACGCAGCTCACAAGTAGCACATAGTACCGGAAAAGGTCTCAAGATGGTATCACGGAAGAACAGAGGCATGCGGTGGCGGTAGGGTTTTCTTGTCTGGCTCTTTAATGGTTTCCGAATATTTGAGAATTTATAGAAGTGGAATTAGGTCAAAAGGAGCCACGAGGGGCCCACAAGGCATCAGGGCGCGCCCCCTGGGGCCGCGCCCTGTTGCCTTGTGGCCTCCTCGTGAGGCTTCTAGCTTCCTCCCGAAGCTTCCAGGGTCTCTTTTCTCCAGAAAAAAATTGTAAAAAAGTTTCGTGGCATTTGGACTTCGTTTGGTACTGATTTCCTGAAAAACCAAAAACAAGCAGAAAACAACAACTGGCACTGGTCACTAAGTTAATAGGTTAGTCCCAAAAAATGATATATAATTGCGTATATAACATCCAAGATTGATACAATAAGAGCATGGAACAATCAAGAATTATAGATACGTTGGAGACGTATCAACGGCCCGTCAATCCAGTTGGCCAATCCAGTTGTAGTGCGCAAGTCAAATGGGAAATGGAGGATGTGTATCTATTACACTGATATAAATAAAGCTCGCCCAAAAGATCCTTTCCCTTTACCGCGCATCGACCAGACTGTAGACTCCACTGCCTGCTGTGATTTACTCTCTTTTCTTGACACCTACTCTGGTTACCATCAGATTTTCATGGCCAAGGAAGACGAGGAGAAAACCGCATTCATCACTCCATGTGGCACATACTACTTTGTGTGTATGCCTTTCGGATTGAAGAGTGCTGGTTCAACATTTGCAAGAGCAGTCCAGATTGGTTTTGAGCCCCAGTGATACGTCTCCATTGTGTCTATAATTTTTGATTGTTTCATGCCATTATCCTACAATTTCCACAAACTTTTGGCAGCATTTTATATTATTTTTTGGGACTAACATATTGATCCAGTGCCCAGTGCCAGTTCCTGTTTGTTGCTTGTTTTTTGTTTCATAGAAAATCCATATCAAACAAAGTCCAAACATGATAAAACCTTACGGAGATTTATTTTGGAATATATGTGATTTTTGGGAAAAATAATCAACGCGAGACGATGCTCGTGGGGCCCACAAGCTCGAGGGGCGCGCCCCCTACCCTGGGCATGCCGAGCTGGTTTGTGGATCCCCTATAATGTGGATGGGGCCCTTCTTATGCAGCAAGAAATATAATATCCAGAAGAAAATCCCCTCAAAATTTCAGCCCAATCAGAGTTACGGATCTCCGAGAATATAAGAAACAGTTTTCGGCCAGAAAACAGGAACGCGAAACAGAAGAGAACAGAAAGAGAGATCCAATCTCGGAGGGGCTCCTCCCCTCTGGGAGCCTTGGAGGCCATGGACCAGAGGGGAAACTCTCCTCCCATCTAGGGGGGAGGCCAAGGAAGAAGAAGAAGGAGGGGGGCTCTCTCCCCCTCTCTCCCGGTGGCGCCGGAACGCCGCCGGGGCAATCATCGTGACGGCGATCTACACCAACAACTTCGCCGCCGCCAACACCAACTCTCTCCCCCTCTATGCAGTGGTGTAGCACCTCTTCTCCCCACTGTAATCTCTACTTAAACATGGTGCTTAATGCTACATATTATTATCCAATGATGTCTTGCAATCCTATGATGTTTAAGTAGTTTGTTTTGTCCTATGGGTTGATTAATGATCGTGATTGGTTTGAGTTGTATGTTTTATTTTGGTGCTGTCCTATGGTACCCTCCATGTCGCGCAAGCGTGAGGGATTCCCACTGTAGGGTGTTGCAATACGTTCATAATTCGCTTATGGTGGGTTGCGTGAGTGACTGAAATACAAACCTGAGTAATGGGGTTGTTGCGTATGGGAGTAAAGAGGACTTGTTACTTAATGCTATGGTTGGGTTTTACCTTAATGATCTTTAGTAGTTGCGGATGCTTGCTAGAGTTCCAATCATAAGTGCATATGATCCAAGTAGGGAAAGTATGTTAGCTCATGCCTCTCCCTCATATAAAATTGCAATAATGATTACCGGTCTAGTTATCGATTGCCTAGGGACAAATCCTTCTCTTGTGTTACAAAAGCTTTCTACTAAACAACTAACTCATAGTTTTATTTTCGCTAAGTACTCCTAGTTTTATTCTTGCGAAGTAGTTCTAGCACTACACCTACAAAGTACTTCTAGTTTCATACTTGTTCTAGGTAAAGCGAACGTTAAGTAGGTGTCGAGTTGTATCGGTGATCGATAGAACTTGAAGGGAATATTGATTCTACCTTTAGCTCCTCGTTGGGTTCAACACTCTTATTTATCGAGAAAGGTTATCAAGACCTTTTTCTGGCGCCGTTGCCGGGGAGCAATAGCGTGGGGTTGATATTCTCGTGTAAGCTTGTTTGCTTTATCACTAAGTAGTTTTTATTTTCTGCTCTAAGTTGTTTTATATATTTAGTTATGGATATGGAACACGAAACACCAAAAAAATTAGTTGTATTTGCTACTCTTGGAGATGGGGAACCTCCTAAAACCCTCGATGCTGGTTATGGGGAAAACATTAAATACTACTTTGATAATCCTGATAAATCTCCATTCAACTTGATAATGGGAGATACTTTGGATCAACGAGAATACTTTAGGGATTATCGCTTGTCTCAAAAAGGGAAACTCTTATGGGATCAAATTAAACTGCTACGTTGGTATGCTTGGAATTTATGCTTAAGGTGTGATTATACTTGTTGCTCTAAGATGAAGGCTCCACACCTTTCCTTTCAATGTGAATTTAATGATAATGAAACCATGGCTTCTTATGCTAATGGTATATATGATTACTATGATGTGGAACTAATAGAAGAATTTGTTGCTTTTATGGGTGCTTATGAAATTAAATCTTTGTTTGAAAAGTATGAAGATTGTGATGCTACTATTTACATATCTAAAAATTATGTTATACTTAAATATTGCCATGAGAATTATGAATATAATGCCTATAGTGATGAATTTATTGAGAAAGTCTCCGCTGTCCAAGAAGAGTCTAATATTTTGCAGGCTCCTATGGAAGAAGAAATTGATGACACTCTGAGCTCATTAGATGGAAAAGATGATGAGGAGAGCGAAGAACAAAAGGAGGAAGAGCGGATTGATCACCCATGCCCACCTTCTAATGAGAGTAACTCTTCAACTCATACATTGTTTAATTTCCCTTCGTGCTTACCGAAGGATGATTGCTATGATCCCTTGGATACGTCTGAAATATCCCTTTTTGATGAACTTGATGCTTGCTATGCTTTTGGCCTTGATGCCAATATGAATTATGCTTATGGAGATGAACTTGCTATAGTTCCTTATGTTAAACATGAAATTGTTACTATTGTACCTACACATGATAGTCCTATTATCTTTTTGAATTCTCCAATATACACTATATTGGAGAAGTTTGTGCTTATTAAGGATTATATTGATGGGTTGCGTTTTACTATTACACATGATGATTTTGATGAATATGATATGCATGTGCTTGCTGCTCCTACTTGCAATTATTATGAGAGAGGAACTATATCTCCACCTCTCTATGTTTCCAATATGGTAAAATTGCAAGAAACTGTTTATACTATGCATTGGACTTTACTTGATGTGCATGAATTGTGTTTTTATGACATGCCGATGCATAGGCAGAGAGTTAGACTCCATTGTTATGTGATATATGTTGCTTTGTGCTCACTACTAAATTACAAATCATTGTTAATTAAAATTGGCTTTGATATACCTTGGGATCTGGGTGGATCGATTACTTGAGCACTTTATGCCTAGCTTAATGGCTTTAAAGAAAGCACTGCCTGGGAGACAACCCAGAAGTTTTAGAGAGTCATTTTATTCTGTTTTGTTCTTTTAAAAAGTTAAAAAAAATATAGAGGGGAACCTAAAACTTTTTCAAAAAGAAAAGTGAAAGTGAGAAAGACGAACACCATTGAAGTGGGAGACGTCCTTGAACTTTGTTCATGCCCATGGAAACTTTGTGAATCTTGATTACAGAAACTTTTCAAAAAAAATAATTATCCCCTTGTACAAACCATTGTATTATAAAAATAATGTGCCAAGATTTACCTTTAGGATGTTTAAATTGCTTGTTTGGTATGTGCTGTGAAAAAACAGAAACTTTTGCTGTAGTGCTTGAATTTTCATATTTTACTGGAGCGCGCAAAAATTCGGAAATTTTTACATAGTACTGCTATGCAAATTTGTTATGTTGTCCTAAGTTTTCAGAATTTTTCTAGTTACAGAAGTATATGTTTCATTTGCATCTTTACAGACTGTCCTGTTTTCACAGATTGCTGTTATAGTTTCTTTATTTGCGTATGTTTGAAATCTTTTTGATCCCTATTGATTTGGGAGCCATAGAATTGTGATAGCATACAGTGGGTAATGTTTGATTATAATTATACAATAATGTTATAGAAGGACATGATAGGATTTGATGTTATATGTACAAACCCCTCTAATAAAAAGTTTGGTTAAGTTTTGTGTGGATGAAGTGTTTGAAGATCGAGGAGGTATCGATATGAGGAGAATAAGGAGAGGAAAGAGCTCAAGCTTGGGGATGACCAAGGCACCCCAAGTAAATATTCAAGGAGACTCAAGCGTCTAAGCTTGGGGATGCCCCGTGAGGCATCCCATCTTTCTTCAACAATTATCGGTATGTCTCGGTTTTTGTTTTGTTCACATGATATGCGTAAATTCTTGGAGCGTCTTTTGTGTGGATTTTTTTTATTTTAATAATGCACCATGTTGGTATGAGATAGTCCTTGATTGATTTATAGAATGATTCATGCACTTCACTTATATCTTTTGAGTATGGCTTTATAGAATGCTTCATGTGCTTCACTGATATCATTTGAAGTTTGGATGCCTGTTTCTCTACATATAGACAACCGTTATTTGTAGAATGCTCTTTTTCTTCACTTATATTTATTAGAGCATGGGAAAGTCTTTTGTAGAAAGAATTAAACTCTCATGCTTCACTTATATCTATTTTGAGAGTCAACAGGAATTGGTCGTTCACATGGTTAGTCATAAAATCCTACATAAAACTTGTAAATCGCTGAACATGATAAGTTTGATTCCTTGCAATAGTTTTGCGATATTAAGATGGTGATATGTGGGAGGTACTAGTGAATGATTTTGGTTTAGTAAGAATATTGATATTAAGGTTTGTGATTCCCGCAGCATGCACGTATGGTATGTCGTTATGCTAAGAAGTTGGAGCATGATTTATTATTGATTGTCTACCTTATGAGTGGTAGTCGGGGACGATCGATGGTCTTTTCCTACCAATCTATCCCCCTAGGGGCATGTGTAGTAGTACTTTGCTTCAAGGGCTAATAAACTTTCGCAATAAGTATGTGAGTTCTTTATGACTAATGTGAGTCCATGGATTATACGCACTCTCACCTTTCCGCAATTTGCTAGCCTCTTCGGTACCGTGCATTGCCCTTTCTCACATCTAGAGTTGGTGCAAACTTCGCCGGTGCATCCAAACCCCGTGATATGATAAGCTCTATCACACATAAGCCCCCTTATATCTTCCTCAAAACAGCCACCATACCTACCTATTATGGCATTTCCATAGCCATTCCGAGATATATTGCCATGCAACTTCCACCATCATCATATATGAAAGGATCGATATGGTTGACTAGAGGGGGGGTGAATAGGCAACTACCAGTTTTTAGCTTTTCTTAACAATTTAGGTTTAGCAACAAATAGGTTGTCTAGATATGCAACTAGGTGAGCAACCTATATGATGCTAACAACAACAATAACAACAACAAGCAAGCAAATAAAACAACACAACAATAGCTTGCACAAAGTAAAGGTAAGAAGTAACCACAAGTGGAGCCGTTGAAGACGAGGATACGTTACCGAAGTTCCTTCCCTTTAGGGGCAAGTACGTCTCCGTTAGAGCGGTGTGGAGGCACAATGCTCCCCAAGAAGCGACTAGGGCCACCGTATTCTCCTCAAGCCCTCGCACAATGCAAGATGTCGTGATTCCACTAGTGGTGCCCTTGAAGGCGGCAACCGGACCTTTACAAAGCAAGGTTGAGCCTCTCTCCACAACTGAATTGGAGGCTCCCAACAACACCACGAAGCTTCACCACAATGGAATGTGGCTCCGAGATGACCTCTTCCATCTAGGGTGCCCAAACACCCAAGAGTAACAAAATCCACATAACAAAGTATGGGGGAATCAAATTTCCTTTGGTGGAAGTGTAGATCTAGGTCTCCTCCTTCAATCCCTAGCAAATCAACAAGTTTGAGTGGCTAGGGAGAGAGATCGGGCAAGAAAGCTTGGAGGGCATCAATGGAGGAGAGAGAGAGGCAAGAGGTAAAAAGTAGGTGGAAGAACCAACCCCTTATATAGTGTCCCTCAAATCCAACTGTTACGGCAGTTTTTACACTGCAGCAGTACAACTGCTTGAGTCACCGGTACAACCGGAAAACACGGGGAACACTGTAGAAGATGGGCTAGGTGGTACAACCGGGACCAGCACCAGTAGTACCAGTTGTCCGGAATGACTCGGGAATAACCGATCTACAACCGCCCAACCATCGCTTCATTACAGAAGGGCGTCACCCCCATAGCGGTGGTTGAGGCGGTTGTTGGGCCGGTGCAACCGCCCGACCAAGAACCCGGTGGTGGCAAAGTCATAGGCGGTACAACTGCCCCTTGTGCCGGTAGTACCGGTTGGCACGAACCAACCGGGAACAACCGGTCCTCCACCGCCCACCAACCGCTCCACTACAGAACAATGTCCGGTAGTTGAGCGGTGCTGGGCCGGAACAACCGCCCCGCCCCACATACAGGTGTCAGCCAAGCATCAGGCCGTACAACCGCCCGGAGGCAGCGGTACAACTCCTTGACGACAACCTGAAGGTGGCTAGGGTTACAACCTTAGGAGCGGTGGTTGAGCCAGAACTGCCAGTCCAGCGGTACAACCGCTCGGACGAGGTAAAAAAAACCGCTGGCCCATAAAACAACTGCCGCAGCTACAACACGAGAAACCTCTCTCCTCGAACGGAAGGATATATGGTGGGTGAAAAGGAATGTGTACGTGCATTTGATTCACCCGGTACCTTCCGACGCGGATTCCCTCTTAATAGTATGGGTTTCCTATGACCAAAGAAATAAAACACGTTGGAAACCCCGTCTTCGATCTTTTTCGTCCGGAGGGAAGACTTAACCGTTTTGCACCACACAAGATGTACCTGAGTAACTTGGCACACGATTAGTCCGCAAAGTGGATTGTCATCATCACCAAAACACCAAGGCGGGAAATGCCCTAACAATCTCCCCCTTTTTGGTGGATGATGACAACCACACGATTTGCCCCAGAGGTCTAGAAAATATAGAAGGGCTCCCCCTTGATGTGTGCAATATTTTGATTTGCTTTTGGAATGCAAAGTGCACACATTAGGATCAACACTCCCCCTAGATTTTATAGACCAACCAATGAGTACAAAAGACAAGAATAAACAATACACATGCATTTGTACAAGAAGAAAAGTAGAGCAATATGACAAAGGCAACAATGATAAGCAAGCTCTACTAATATAACGAGACATAATAACGGGATCGCATGTCTCACACCGTGCACAAAGTCTCCACATACGACAAGTTCACAAACCAACTCGAAGCAAATAAAGGTTCAACACGAAGCAAGCAAGCAAATAACCACACCCATGCAAATGCCGAGACCTAGTAGAAATCTCTCCCCCTTTGGCATCAAGACACCAAAAAGGAAAAGAGCGAAGATAATGCCCTAGAGCTTAGTAGTCCTCCTCTGACTCCTTGGTCTCCTCTAGATCAACATCATCAGACTCCCCATCCTCGTCCATGGCATCATCCGCGGCAGCAGCAGAGGTGGAGGTAGCAGGACGGCCAGAGGCCTCATCGTCAGACCAGGTGCTGTGCTCAAAGATCAACTTGTCTTCTGGAGTGATGATCTTCTCGGATCCACTAGTCACTGGGATGTTGAGGTGCTTCATCATCTGAATCTGTCGGTGCCTGGCTTTCTTCCCATTGACATGTGCCTCATATAGCTTCTTCTGCACGTGAGCTTGTAAGCAAAAGGTCTTCTTCACCTTGTCAGAGAGCTTTGTCACCCAGGAGGGCTTGGCCCCGGACTCAAGCTCAAAGTCCTCATCACTAGAGGTGGCATAAACATCCTCGGGATCATCAGCAGGAAAACGAGGCTCAGCATGTTTCTTCTTCTTGAGCTGCTTGACCACATGCACAGTGAGGTTGTCTGGCGATGTAAGGGGCTCTCCAGGCCTGTGAACTACCCATACTGAGTTCAGAAAATACATGACAAAGGGAGCCTAGATTGGAACCTTCCTGAAAATGACCATGTTGTACATCTCCTCCCATAACCACTTGGACACATCAAACGTAGCACCGGAGCCCACTTGGGACTTCATAGCCACTAGCAGATCCACAAGATAGCCATAAATCTCATCCTGATTCCCAACCTTGGGCAGAAGCACATTGTGGAACACCTGATGCATAATATCATAAACCTTCTCCAGATGCTTGGACTCACCAAGAACTCCACGCCCCCGAATGTACAAGGGGCAAGCATCTCCTTACCCATGGAATTGGCATGGTCATGAGGACGGATGCGACCATTCCTGTTGAGACCAGTATCCTCATACCCGAGAGCATTCAAGAAGACACTCCATGGTACCTGAAAGAGCTCATCACGGCACATGAACGACAGAGTACGAGCCTCATCGGTGCCGAAATGGACGGTGGCATAAAACTGATGGATAAGCTGCACATTAAAGTCATAGTTGATAGACATGAGCTTGACTAAGTCAAACTCCTCGCAAAGAGCCAATGCCTCCCCAAAGTACTCCATGTTGTTTGTCCAATGCTCAAGGTCAATGGTCCAATGCTTGGCATATCGGCTCTTGTGGTGCTCAAATAGCTCATGCACAATCCTTACTTGCATCTCATTCCTGAACTGTACTGTGGTCCACCGAGGAGCGATGGGGACCTCATAGGGGTTCTGAATGCGAAATCATTCCCAATCCGGTTGCTTCCATCTATGCATAGGAATGGCCACATGTTGTTTGGTAGCAGCGGACTTCTCACGACGGGTGGGCTTGGTTGGAACCACCACTTCCTGTTCTTCCTCAGTGTCATTAGGATGCTTGCTCCTACGGACTCTCTTCATGGTCTTCTGGCGAGGAGCAGAGCGAGAACTAGAGCCACCTACACACACACGGGAAGCACACACAAGAACCCTGAAAAGATGAGAGGATTGCACACAAGAAAGGAGGAATAGATTGCTTGTGAAAAGAAAGAAGTATAAGAGTTGCTACAGATTTCAGACAAGCCGGTTGTACTGGTTTTACAACTGGTGGTACCGCCTCGATGGTTGTACCTCCCATAACGAGTGGTTGTACCATCGTCTGTGAGCGGTTCCACCCGTTGAAGAACAGGCACAAGCGGGAATCGAAACGAGTAGCAAATATTTAACTTCTAGCGATGCACAAATAATAGAGAGTAGTATAGAGATCTCTTCCACCCAATAGTTTAGCCAAAAATGCGGGATATCAAGCAATGCCCTAACAATGGTGATTTCAAGAATGAAACCAAGGGAGAAGGAAAAATGGGGCATTACTGGCATCCATGGGAAGAGATCGGGGAGGAGGCGGCCTCCACAGAGCGAATCCGAGAGGAACCAACAGATCCGGGGCGCCGGAGGGCACTCCGGGGCGAGGGTGACGGCGACCGGCGGCTAGGGCAGGAGAAGAGGACGGGCACGAAGGGGAAAAAGAGATACCCCTTCAGCCCGAGCCCTTATATACCTGGCCAGACCGAGGAGCGGTTGTACCGCTCCAAAGAGCGGTTGTACCGCCCGGTCACAGTCACCCACGCACGATCAACTTATGTGCAATTGGAATTAGATGGTTTATGGGAAGGGAAAGGCTTGGGATAGAAACACGGCACTGTAATATGGTGAAGTACACTCCAAGATTGTAAGAAGCAAACAATAATGGCCAATACTTGGAGAGTACAAACACCTAGGACCAAAAAAATCTAGCAAGAGCGAATAAGATCCAAAAGATGAACCTCTAAAAAGAGGGCGGTGGCCAGAGCCACCTATGTTTGAGTCAATTGGTATGGGACCGCGAAGATTTGCACCATTGGCCCATGACCAAAACTCATCTTTGAAGCACAAGTACCATAAAAAATGGCTAATGTGAAAGACTTGATTGATTTATGCATAATGGGGGGAGGGTGAGTTCATTGAGAGAACAACACCCCCCCTATGTCCATGCCTACATCTATAACAAGATAATCATGATGAATGCAGTGGGGTGTGTCGAGATTCAAGCCACATTGCTCGAATCAGTGATATTTAGCTCATGCCTTAACTCGCGAAATCTTGCTTCATCCAATGCCTTCGTGAAAATATCCGCTAGTTGCTCTTGAGTGTTGACATAGATAAGATCAATCTCTCCACGCTTGATGTGATCCCAGATGAAATGATGATGAATCTCAATATGCTTCGTCTTGCTATGTTGCCCTGGATTGTAGGAGATCTTGATCGCACTTTCATTGTCACATAGAAGAGGCACTTTGTCACAAGTGACACCGTAATCCTTTAAAATTTGCCTCATCCATAGCAATTGTGCACAATAACTTGCGGCGGCTACATACTCGGCCTCGGTGGTGGAGAGAGACACACAATTTTGCTTCTTTGACGACCAACTCACCAAAGAGCGACCAAGGAATTGGCACCCTCCGAAAGTTGACTTCCTATCCACACGGTCTCCTGCCCAATCCGAATCCGAATATCCCATGAGATCAAAACTTGCACCTTTGGGGTACCATAAGCCAAAGTTTGGGGTATGAGTCAAATATCGAAAGATTTGCTTGACCGCCACAAAGTGGCTTTCCTTAGGTGCGGCTTGAAACCGTGCACACATTACCACACTCAACATGATGTCCGGTCTAGATGCACAAAGGTAAAGCAAGGATCCAATCATGGAGCGATATACCTTTTGATCCACCGCTTTGCCATTGGGATCAATGTTAAGTTGGCACTTGGTGGGCATTGGAGTCTTGGCTGGCTTGACATCATCCAACTTGAATATCTTGAGCATGTCTTGGGTATATTTGGCTTGGTTGATGAAGGTTCCTTCTCTCCTTTGCTTGACTTCGAACCTGGGAAAGAACTTCAACTCTCCCATCATAGACATCTCAAACTTCTCCATCATTAGTGCGGAAAACTCATCATTGAAAGCTTTGTTAGGAGAACCAAATATAATATCATCAACATATAGTTGGCATACGAACAAATCCCCGTTAACCCTCTTCGTAAAAAGAGTGGGATCGATTTTCCCAATTTCAAACCCATGGTCTTGCAACAACTCGGTAAGGTGCTCGTACCATGCATGTGGGGCTTGTTTAAGGCCATAGAGTGCCTTATCGAGCTTGTATACATGATTGGGGAACTTTGGATCCTCGAACCCCGGGGGTTGTTTGACATATACCAACTCATTAAGAGGACCATTAAGAAATGTACTTTTCACATCCATTTGTTGCAACTTAAAATGATGATGAGATGCATATGCAAGCAACATGCAAATAGATTCAGGACGAGCAATGGGAGGAAAGGTTTCACCGTAGTCGATACCCTCGACTTGGGAGTAGCCTTGTGCTACCAATCTTGCCTTGTTTCGAACAACAACACCGTTCACATCTTGCTTGTTCTTGAATATCCATTTGGTTCCAATGACATTACGGTTCTCCGTTGGCCTTGGCACCAATTTCCACACTTTGTTGCGCTTGAAGTTGTTGAGTTCATCATGCATGGCTTCAAGCCAATCCATGTCCTTGAGCGCCTCATGTACCTTTTGGGGTTCAACACAAGAAACAAACACGTCATGCTCACAAAAGTTTGTTAATTGACTACGAGTGGTTACCCCTCTTTTTAAGCTTCTATAAACATTCTCCATGACATGTTGTTGATGCTTGAGTTTGGAAGCGATCTTGGCGGCACGATGCTCCAATAGCTCCTCCATAGACATTTGAGGAGGATCATCTAGAACATCTTGAGCGCCGTCTTGAGCTTGCTCTTGATCTTGTTCTTGCTCTTGATCTTGAACTAGTTCTTGATCTTGAGCTTGTTCTCGATCTTTAGCTTGCTCGGTGTCTTGAGCTTGCTCGGAGTCTTGAACTTGATCTTGGGCATCACTTGGTGAAACACCATCATCGTGAGATTGATCTTGCCCTTGATCTTGTTCACTCGGTTGAGGGCCTTCGGTTTGCTCTTCGAAAGCGTGTGGATCAATGGTTGGTGATGGCTGCACTTGCGTAGAGCATTGTCCTTCTCCTTCGGCCACAAGGGGTTCCTCAATGGGGAGAATTTGACCAATCCCCATTCTTCTTATGGCTTGGGGAGGAATTTCAGCACCTACATCGCAAAGACCACTTTGCTCCACTTGGGAGTCATTATTTTCATCAAACTCTACGTTACACGTCTCCTCAATGAGTCCATTGGATTTGTTGAGAACATAGTAAGCATGAGAGTTTGTAGCATAGCCGACAAATATGCCCTCTTGAGCTCTAGGTTCGAACTTAGACAAACAAGCACCCTTCTTGAGAATGAAACACTTACACCCGAACACCCGGAAGTACTTGAGGTTGGGCTTGTTACAGGTAAGTATCTCATATGGAGTCTTGTTCAAGCCTTTGCGGAGGTAGAGCCGATTGGATGCATGACATGCGGTGTTGATGGCTTCGGCCCAAAAGTTGTACGGAGACTTGAATTCCGCCATCATGGTTCTTGCCGCGCCCATCAACGTCCGGTTCTTCCTCTCAGCTACACCATTTTGTTGAGGGGTATGGTGCGGATTATTGATGCTTGATCCCTTCATCACTAAGGAACTCATCCAAGGTGTAGTTCTTGAACTCGGTGCCGTTGTCACTTCTAATCATCAATATATTTGCTTCATGTTGACGTTGAGCTTCATTTGCAAAGTCGATGAAGGTTTGTTGGGTCTCACTCTTCCTCTTGAAGAAGTATACCCAAGTGTATCTAGAATAGTCATCCATAATCACCAAGCAATACTTTCTTCCCCCAAGACTATCAAAGGATGGAGGTCCAAAGAGGTCCATGTGAAGGAGCTCCAAGGGCCTCTTCGTGTAGATGATAGTCGTGGGTCGGTGAGCCGTCTAATGTAACTTTCCTTTGATACAAGCACTGCACGCACGATCTTTGGCAAAGCTCACATTTGTTAGTCCACGAACGTGATCCCCTTTGAGGAGACTTTGCAAAGATCTCATATTGACGTGGGCTAGACGGCAATGCCAAAGCCACCCCACGTCAACTTTAGCCATTAGGCAAGTCGCGATCTTAGTGGGTCGCTACGAGATGTTAACCACATAGAGACCATTCTCGACATGCCCAACAAAAGCTACTTTAAGAGTCTTGCTCCACAAAAGGGCCACATTATCAAGATCAAAGAATGTGGCAAAGCCCATAAGTGCAAGTTGACGAACGGAAAGTAAATTGTATGCAAGGGTCTCAACAAGCATGACTTTCTCAATTGATAAATCATGAGAAATCACAACCTTGCCAAAAACCAATACCTTAGATGTTGAGGCATCACCAAATTGAACATGGGTGGGCATAGAAGGGCTTGGTTGCACGTCCACCACCAAATGCTTGCTCCCGGTCATATGATTTGTTGCTCCACTATCGAGCAACCATGATCCTCCACCGGAAGCAAATTCCTACAAGAGATCAATGCTTGGTTTTAGGTACCCTTTCTTGAATGGGTCCTTTGATGTTAGAAACAAGGGTCTTTGGAACCCAAATAGACCATTCAATGTACTCATAATAAGAACCGACAAATTTGGCATAAACATGCCCATCACTAGCACGACATAAAACATAAGAAGGATTAAAGTCACCAGCTTTGTTCGATGGAGTGGTATTGCCCTTCTTGGCATTTCCACCCACCACCTTGTCCTTCTTGTCCTTATGAGCACCCTCTCCCTTCTTGACAAATACCTCGTTGATAGGGAGAGGTTTCTTGGTATTGTTGTTCTTCTTCTTCTTTGACTTGGGCACAAACCCAAGTCCCTCCTTTGCCACAACTTCCTTTTGATTGCTCAAAAGTTCATTGAGGTTCTTCTCACCTTGTATGCAAGTCACAAGGCCTTTCTCGATTTCTCGTTTAACTTGGCATTCTCCTCCACAAGATGAATATGCTCACAACAAGGGTTAGTAGCATGAGCATTATCAATTAGCACAAAAGGACGACATGTGGCTATTTCCTCAGTGAGCTTTGCTTGGAGTTGATCACGAGACTCTTTGAGTGTAGCATGTTCACTTTTCAAGGCCTTGTGAGCCTTGTCAAGTAGCTCAAACTCCTCTTTGAGTCTAGCATGGCCAACCCCAAGCTCAACATTCTCGGATTTAAGCACACGAGCAAGAACTTGAGCATGATCATGATCTTTCTTTAGTTTAGCAAGGTCAACATTTTGCGACTCCTCAAGAGCCGAACGAAGACCTCGCTCTTCCTCAAGAGCGACGGAAAGATCCGCAATCTCATCAGCATAGTCACGATATGGCCTTCCAAGTTGGTGATATTCTCCTCGTGAGACTCAATGATATCATTGTCCTCACCTAGTTCTTCTAAGAGAGCAACAAAGTGCTTCTTGGTCTCACCTTTGAGCTTACCCAAGAACTTGCCGAACTCATTCTCATCCACCTTTACCTCCTCATTTTTATCCACACAATCCATCAAAGATGGATTGGTAGTGTAGGAAGTTTTGATGTTGGAGGTTACCTTGTTGATGCCTCTTGCCATGAGGCACATGGGGATGGAGTTCTCGTTGGGAGCGTCGAAGAGAGACACCGAGGTTGGGGAAGAGGTGGCAATGGCCATGGTGGCCGTTGCAAATGCTTCACCACTTGCGTCATCATCATCATCGGAGTTGTACTCTTCTTGCACCACCAATCCCTTTTGTGGCACCTTCTTTGTGGCATTGCTCTTGTTCATGGTGGACTTGGCCTTGTCTTTGCGGATGAGCTTTCCACCATTGTGTTCCCTCTTCTTGTAGGGGCAATCCTCCACAAAATGACTCACATTGCCACAATTGTAGCAAGTTCTCACACGTTGCTTGCCCTTGGAGCCACTTGAGTTGTTCTTGTTGAAGTTGGGCCTTGAGTTTCTCTTGTTGCCCCAAAATTGCCTTGATGCAAGAGCCTTGTGCTCGTGGTAAGCATATTTGGTGTCCTCGGGGCAACTCTACTCATCTTCCTCTTCTTCTTCCGGAATTGCCTTGGCCTTCAAAGCAAGGTTGGTCTTCTTTGACCATTGGACACGAGCTAGAGCATTGTCGACGGTCTTGTTCAAAATGTTCATTGCAATGAATTCATCCAACACTTCACTTGAGGACAAGGTGTGGAAGTCCGGTCTTTGATGGATCACGGAAGACATGCTCTTGTTGAATGGCATGATGGCCTTTAGGAACTTGCGCTTGACCCAAGTGTCATCCATATCCTTGCTCCCATGATCTTGGAGTGAGACCGTGAGAGTAGTCAACCTCTGCTAAAGCTCACGAGGATCTTCATCATCCTTCATCACGAACTCATCGGCCTCATCAAGTATGACCTCAAAGTAGGACCGTTGAATGCTTGAGCTTCCTTTGTACATTGAGACAATATGCTCACAAGCTTCCTTGGCACATGTGAATGGCCGCAAGTGAGAGAGTTCTTCCGGCGGCATTACGGATTGGAGAATGAACAAGGCGGAGTGATTGAGTTGATTGTCCACTTCCTTTCTTGGCGTCATATTGTTCCGATCATGAGGGTAGAAACCTTGCTCAATGACTCTCCAAAGTTGTGTTGAGCTGTGATTCAAATGAGACTTGATACAAAAAATCCAATCATGAAAGTTATTCAAATCAAGCCGAGGAGGAGGACCAAGAGGATTAATGTGAGGTGATGGTACCAGACTTCCATAGTCCGGGGGAGGGCCACCCGAGGCATGGATTGTGGCACCCTGGCTCAGAATCACCGGAGCACCCCGTATTCTAGCCCAGAGATCAAGTCTTCTGGAATACGGCCCTGCTTGGCATAGAACAAATCATCTCTTTATTACTAGTAAATGGGGTAAAAAGTTTGAGATATTAGAAAGGGGTTGCCTCGGCAAAGCTACGCTTGCTATGATAATGCTATGCTAGTAGCGGCTCGAATCCTAGCAGCATAATTACAGCGTTAAAATGGACTCCACTCCACAAGGACTCTGGCTGGGACACGTCCTAGCTCGCAACGCGAACACCTCCACTATGCAAACATGGCAGCACCTGCAAACTGGCATGACACGCCAGGTGAGTACTTTGAATGTACTCGCAAGCTCGCAACAAACAAGAGCATCAAGGCATAACAATGCCACAACAATCATGATTAAATCAGATTTTAAATGTCACTAAAAGGGTGGAAGAAAATAATAACAAGCTGTTGCTACAACCATCAATCTTGCTACTACTATTGAACCACTTTGTCCCGAGCCACATAATGGAACCACTTACTCTCGTGTTCAACTCATGGTCACCTCGAGGGCTTTTGACAATCTTCCCCAAGAATCATCCTCAACAGTTACCAGCGGTCCTCACTAATCGGCCACTTAACCACACTGAGATGAGTTCTTCCATCATTAACATGTCATTCCCTCATTGGTGTTGATCAGACAGTGTGACTTAGTATGAACTGTGTCCAATACCGTGGACTCGGCTATTCGAATAGATTCTTACACTCTGCAGAGGTTGCACACTTTACCCACACTATGAAGCTCCTGGTCCTGTACCTCGGTACACTTCCCTTCCAGGTGGACCGGTGCTGCTCCAACGAAACTTGCCTAACCCGTGACCCCTCCATCGTACCACCGACAATCATCCTCCCCCGGAGTCATGCCCTAGGTGGCCCCTGTGTCACTCTTGACACCTGCCACCGTCATGGCCAACCGACAGTCCCAAACGGGGACCTGAGCTCAAAAACCAAACTGGGCTCACAAGGTTATCGTCGTCTACCTGATCAGGGCAGCACGTGCGCATAACCTCCCCTCTTTGGTGGTACCGATAAAAGAGCATGATGTTAGACCAAGCCAACGCCATCCCATTCTGGCAGGTGTGGCTGCACTGGAAAGTTTGGTTCAGTGGCACTTGATCAACGATGAAGGAATTTATCCCCAAGTAATCATAGTCATCACTGACACTCCTATATACAAGTGATCCATGTTACCACAGTAGCTATCTAGAAATCCAAGGAGCAACGTGATCAACTTCTACTACCGATGCCATATATGCAGTGCCGGCGGAATCACAAAATAATCATAGACGGTAATCTCACTGTCCAACATCATTACCACACAAATCTGGAAATCTACTACTATCCTATAATCCCAACATCATCATAACAGTAACTTATCCAAAATCCTCAAAGTATTGCATGAATTAATCCATTCACAAATAATTCATATTTAACATTAAAATAATTATTTAAACTATGATATTGCAATGCAATAATGCAAATGAGAGTTGTGGCTTTCCTTGCACCAAGTAAGTGTGGGGGAATACTCCTGGTCTTCACCAACTTGGCAAAACAATCTGAAAAGTATTTTTGAAAGCATTTTCAAATACCACATAAAGCATTTTCTTTTGACCAGAACTTCTAGATAGCAGAGAAAAATACCAAATTTTTACAGCAAAAAGATGAGCTCATAAGAAAAATAATGCAAAAAGAATGAACTCATTTGGACTTATGGTTTAAAAGTTATTGATGGTCAAAGTTCAGTCAAAGTTTCTGGAATTATTTGAATTTAACTGAAAAACAGAAAAACCCTGGAGTGGCCACGTCGAAGACGTAAAACCGCTTCGGGCACGGCTGGGTCACTGACAGGCGGGGCCCGCCTGTCATATTTGAAGAGGAGAGAGAGGAACAGAAGCAGAGCGACTCACTGGCGAGGGTTGCCGGCGATAGCGACGGCGGCGAGTTTCGGGGATGGCGGGGATGGATCGGGCAGACACTGACGAGCACTCCTGTACCCGTATCTTGTCGGCAGATGGCAGGACGGCGTCGCCCCCTTCATCTCAGGCGGCAGCGTGCTTCAGGGGTCGACGGATCCAGCGACTCCGGCGAGCACTCGAGCAGAGGAAGGGCTGGGGATGGTCAGTGGAGCTTCACGAGCTCACTGGTTTTCTCAGCTGAGCCTAGGGTGGACGGAGGCGAGCGGACGGAGCTGGGGCAGGGTGGCGGAGCTCTTCGCCGGAGACGGAGAAGAAGAGCTCTCCGGCCTGCCCTGGCGCTGCTGGTGGCGATTGAGAGGGAGAGGAGTGGAGTGGTGCAGCGAGACGAGGCCGCGAAGGGCCTTTTATAGGTGGACGGAGGTGGCCGAGCCGGATCCCGCCACGGTTGAGCTAGCCGGGCGAGGACGGTGAGCTGGCCGTCGCGGCGTGGGCTGAAGTGACGAGAGGGGTGCGAGAAGTCAATGCGACGGCGATGGCTCGAGGCAGAAGACGCGAGCTAGCTAGGCCTCAGTGCCCGTACGGTGCACAGCGGCGGAGCTTGGCCGTCTCTGCCGGTGAGCTTAGCTGGAGAGGGAGAGAGTTCCAGATGGTCTAGGTGGACGGCGGCGACAACGTCGGCACGATGGGACAAGGAGAGGCATCGCGAAGCGGCCGGAGCAGTCGCGTCTGACGCGGTCGACGTGCAGAGCACGGTTTTGGCCTGGCCAGACGCGTGGTCACTGCATGCACTGGCGCGCTCTGGCCTGTCCGTTCGTGTCCATGCGATAGTCCCTCCTTCCAGAGCCCCCCCGGTGCAACTGGTTTGGCAAGAGGTGGCTAGGACAGCTGGATAGGTTCCAGGCAAGTTTCTAGATAGAAACTTGTGCAGCTAGTTGAGGTGAAATGGTTAGGGCTTTGGGAGTGAAAGTTTGCCATACTGGAGTGTGGTAGGAAGGTGCACATACTGGGAAAAATTCAGACCAAATGGATCAGTGTAGAGCATAGTTGCTTCACAACTGCCTCTCTGATCCAGAAATCTTGCAGAGGATGTTGCACTCACTTGGATGGGTTCCTGGAGTTGAAACTTGATATTGGTGGGTGATTTGAGGATGCCAACATGCTATAAAAATTTCAGTCCAATTGGGTTAGTGTACAGGGTACTTCCTTCACAGCACTTCCCACTAGACAGAAACTGGGAGGAATTTTATAGAGAAATTGGCTAAATGAAATGAGCCCAAAATTTGCGGAGACTGATAATATGGGTAGGAGAATGTCCTCTACTAATTTCAGAATTTTGAAGCAATATAAAATATAGTTGCCTCACAAACTGAAATTATGACCAGAATCAAAGATTAGATGTTGTCCTCACCATGAGGAGTATATCTTGAATATATTCACATATCCAAGGATCACATGGTCCAAAGGATTTATGAGAATTTTCTTGGGATTTTTGGAAGAACAGAAATATGGGTTGCTTCACAACCTAGAGCTCCAAGGGTTATTCCTTTAATGGAAAAAGGAATATTAAATTGGAATGGGATTGAGTAAGGATGGAAGTGACATGCCTTGAGAGAAGTTTTTGAGAACTTGAATCACTTGGGAAAGAAAATCAAAAGAAATTCCCAAGTGTTAAGTCCATAGAGCCATTCAGAAACAAAACCAAGCCAAATTCCAACTAAAATTTGGAAAGAAAAGCTGAGAAAAACCAGGGTGTCACAAACCTACCCCCCTTAGGATAAATCTCGTCCTCGAGATTTGGTTGCTCAGGGAACAAGTATGAATATTCTGCCTTTAAGGAAAACCGGTTCCAACTCAGGTATCCTTTTTCTTGATATAATGTTTTCCCATGAATCTTATATGACCTGAGTTTCTTACTCTGGGGTGGTTTGCTTTACCGCACCCACATTCTGACAGATCTTTACTCACATATCCAACATTATGTTGATTTCATTCTTACTATGTCTGCTGGTTCATCTAGCATATTTTTCTGACTGGAGTAAGCCATCCTCCCATAAGTCCGGGAGCAGTGTTTGATGAGCATGTCCTGCTCCCGTCTGGTACCAATAAGGATTATGAACAACTTTCCTTAGTGGACGCAAACCAACTGGTTATTGTATCGAATTACAATGCTGAGAATCACAAGGTTTTTTTTACCCGGGTGGGGTCCGACTGCTTGCAGCGAAGCTGAATCCTCTGAGCAGACTATTTTGCTTCCATTCTGCATTGATGTTTTGGCTTGTTCATGACAGAGGAGTGCATGCGTGGGCATTTGATCCGAAGTTGTTGTGTAGCATTGCAAGCGCCTATCCTGTCGAGATATCCATAAGTCTTGCGATGCCTGATAGGAAATCCTTCAATACAGAGCAAAGCGGACCACTTGGTGGTGTATTCATGATAATTGATCAGCCCATCTTAGGTATTCGTATCATGTGATTTCTGTAATGATCATCACGCCTACATCTTCAGTCTTGCTCTTCTTTATTGCTCTCTTTCCTGATTCCTGTGCCACAACAGCTTGGTCACGTATTCCCCAATTTTTCATATGACCATGGGTGTTATCAGGTGCAACATTCCGGCAAGCATGTCTTGTCCTTAACCTAGTGTAGCCACACTTATCTGGCAAGCTTTTCATCTCACACGCTGTAGTGGTAAGGCATTGGTCCTCCGAACCCCTTGCATGAAATTGGCAAATAAACTAGTGGCCACCAGAACGGTCTTTACAACTCAGATCTGGGGCTTTTACTAGAGTAATTCAATCATGGCTCAAGACGGCTGGAAAGTAGCTCAGAGCATGAGACCATGTTGATAAAAAGAATGTAGCGGCTCCCTAAGACGGCCGAAGAACAGCTCTGAACATAGAGTCACTGCTACCAAAAGAAACTCAACAGCTGCCTGAGACGGCCGAAAAAAAACAGCTCAGAACACAAGACAGTTGTTGAAAAGAGAAATATAATGCCGGCATCCACCATGAATGGCCGAAAAACAGCTCAGTACACGGGTGTGGTACCGTTTCCAAGGAAAAGAAAGCAAGGGTTCATCGGGACCATATACCAAGTTCATAAGTACCTTGATATCCACTGCCCAAATTGAAATTCCAAATTGTCTTACTTCATAGCTTGTGAGTCCTCCCAACATGCTGATGGGTATACCGGCGTCCGTTCACTTGCATAACTTATGCAGGGGCTGAGTCCTTACCTTCCTTTGGTAATCCGGCGCAAACGTAGTTACTTCCGTACGAGTGATTGTCATGACTCGGCCAATACTCCACAATGTATATAGAAGCATGTATAGCTGAACATCTGATTCCCCGAGGCAGATCTTTTGTGTTCTGACCAGCTCATATTTCTGACCGAACTACTATGACTTAGCTTCTCAAAATGTACTGCCACTACACTGTGTACTAACTTATACCAATGCTGCCAACTATTTGTGGTACCGTGCTGAAGAAGATTGGATAGCTTGGGTTGGAAGCCATCGGGTATCGTGTTAAGGAAGACTGGAGAGCTTGTGCTCGAAGCTTCTGCCGGAATAGCGTGCTGGAAAAAGCTGGGTAGCGTCCCCCAGAAGCTTTCCCTCCTGGTTACTTGTCGATGAAGATTCTGTACCTTATGCTAGAAGCTTTTCCACGGTAGCTTATCGAGGAAGACAGGGTATCTTGTGCTGGAAGCCATCCAGATATCGTACTGAGGAAGACTCGAAGAGCCTTGCCCCATAAGTTTCTCTAGTGGCGTGCGGAGGACGACTGGATTGCTTATACCAGAAGTTTCTTACAGTGCTATGCTGCTACATATATCCATCCTCGCAACTCCGATTGTTGGTTTACTACGGAAGTGTTGGCCGACTATCCGTCTTGAATCCCAACTTGTACTGTAACCATATCACGGTTTTGCACACACTGGGCTTCCTGCTTGTTTAACCATTACTGCTAATTGGACTGCTGATGTAAACTTGACACTAATTGTCAATTCAGAATACTGTTTGCTTTCCACCAAATGCTCCCTTGAGCAATGTGGTCGTGAGAAATTCACACTGCTCAACTTAACCTCCAAGTACTGACAATCCTCATTATCTCTTCATGTCCAATAGTTGAGGAGCAACTTCCATAGAGAAGGTAGTATGACACAGAATAGCCAAAGAAGAGCAAATAAGACTACTCAAGGAAAAGCACCAAACTTGCAAAACCACACTTTATTGCTACTCAGGGTAATTTACAGCACTTGGCACTACCACAACTCATGCAACATGAACTTCGCGGATACTTAGGTGCTAGGGTTGGATGGCGGATTGCTGGAGAGCGAAGGAGCTGGCGGAGAGGTCGACGGAGCTAAAGCCATACCATGCGCTCTCCGGGCACGAGTTGCATTTCGAACTAGCTCAGCGATGAGGACGTACTCTGCGACCATGTAACGAGACATATATTCCACATCGACATCGTCATCTAAGCGGACAGGAGGAAATCTAATCTGTCTGGGAGTGGTGGACATGGTGGGATAGTACTGGAATGCACGATTCTCCTGCATCGCGTTTTCCTGATGGCGAATAATAGTGAGGCCTGCTAGAGCGGCAAGTTGGATAGCGCGATCCGGGGTACAGGCATAACCACCATGGAGAGTATAGGTGTGCTTCCCCAAAGGTAGATCAACTGACAGAATGACATTGGCATGATACATAGGCACCAGTCCCGTAAGCAAGGTCTGGAACACTTGGTTCCTTGGCATCTCTCCACTGGGATTGAGAAGACGCCAAACATCCCAAAGCAGGGATGTGAAGCTGAGGGGTGCCGGGGCTGAGTTGTAGTCAACCGGAACGGATGCCATCTACAAAATCAACGGATTGGTGAGCCAAATCTATATGCATGCCATGCAACAAACAAATGCAACAACCAAGTGCAGCAATTCCAATGCAAGACACAAGCAAGCTGGGCTCTAAACTAACGGTTTCTAACGTCCGGGTTAGCTAGGGTGTCCTATAGCCAAACCTGCTCTGATACCAAACCTTCTGGCACCCCCGCTCAGAGTCACCGGAGCACCCCGTATTCCAGCCCAGAGATCAAGTCTTCTGGAATATGGCACTGCTTGGCATAGAAGAAATCAGCTCTTTATTACTAGTAAATGGGGTACAAAGTTTGAGATATTACAAAGGGGTTGCCTCGGCAAAGCTACGCTTGCTATGATAATGCTATGCTAGCAGCGGCTCGAATCCTAGCAGCAAAATTACAGCGTCAAAATGGACTCCACTCCACAGGGACTCTTGCTGGGACACGTCCTAGCTCGCAACGCGAACACTATGCAAACATGGCAGCACCTGCAAACTGGCATGACACGCCTGGTGAGTACTTTTAATGTACTCGCAAGCTCGCAACAAACAAGAGCATCAAGGCATAACAATGCCACAACAATCATGATTAAATCAGATTTTAAATGTCACTAAAAGGGTGGAAGAAAATAATAACATGCTGTTGCTACAACCATCAATCTTGCTACTACTATGGAACCACTTTGTCCTGAGCCACATAATGGAACCACTTACTCTCGTGTTCAACTCATGGTCACCTCGAGGGCTTCTGACAATCTTCCCTAAGAATCATCCTCAACAGTTACCAGCGGTCCTCAATAATCGGTCACTTAACCACACTAAGACGAGTTCTTTCATCATTAACATGTCATTCCCTCATTGGTGTTGATCAGACAGTGCGACTTAGTACGAATTGTGTCCAATACCGTTGACTCGGCTATTCGAATATTTTCTTACACTCTGCAGAGGTTGCGCAATTTACCCACACTATGAAGCTCCTGGTCCTGTACCTCGGTACACTTCCCTTCCGGGTGGACCGGTGCTGCTCCAACGAAACATGCCTAACCCGTGACCCCTCCATCGTACCACCGACAATCATCCTCCCCCGGAGTCATGCCCTGGGTGGCCCCTGTATCACTCTTGACTCCTGCCACCGTCGTGGCCAACCGACTGTCCCAAACGGGGACCTGAGCTCAAAAACCAAACTGGGCTCACAAGGTTATCGTCGTCTACCTGATTAGGGCAGCACGCGCGCATAACCTCCCCTCTTTGGTGGTACCGATAAAAGAGCACGCTGTTAGACCAAGCCAAGGCCGTCCCATTCTGGCAGGTGTGGCTACACTGGAAAGTTTGGTTCAGTGGCACTTGATCAACGATGAAGGAATTTATCCCCAAGTAATCATAGTCATCACTGACACTCCTATATACACGTGATCCATGTTACCACAGTAACTATATAGAAATCCAAGGAGCAACGTGATCAACTTCTACTACCGATCCCTTATATGCAG
Organism: Elymus sibiricus; assembly: GCA_039707655.1. Classification (NCBI taxonomy): domain Eukaryota; kingdom Viridiplantae; phylum Streptophyta; class Magnoliopsida; order Poales; family Poaceae; genus Elymus; species Elymus sibiricus. Next base: position 205,040,566 of record CM077666.1, on the reverse strand, counting down.
TGCCGGCGAAATCACAAAATAATCATAGACGGTAATCTCACAGTCCAACAGCATTACCACACAAATCTGGAAATCTACTACTATCCTATAATCCCATCATCATCATAACAGTAACTTATCCAAAATCCTCAAAGTATTGCATGAATTAATCCATTCACAAATAATTCATATTTGACATTAAAATAATTATTTAAACTATGATATTGCAATGCAATAATGCAAATGAGAGTTGTGGCTTGCCTTGCACCAAGGAAGTGGGGGGAATACTCCTGGTCTTCACCAACTAGGCAAAACAATCTGAAAAGTGTTTTTGAAAGCATTTTCAAATACCAGATAAAGCATTTTCTTTTGACCAGAACTTCTAGATAGCAGAGAAAAATACCAAAGTTTTACAGCAAAAAGAGGAGCTCATAAGAAAAATAATGCAAAAAGAATGAACTCATTTGGACTTATGGTTTAAAAGTTATTGATGGTCAAAGTTCAGTCAAAGTTTCTGGAATTATTTGAATTTAACTGAAAAACAGAAAAACCCTGGAGCGGCCACGTCGAAGGCGTAAAACCGGAGTACGCCTCCACTAGCGTACCGCTTCGGGCGCGGCTGGGTCGTTGACATGCGGGGCCCGCCTATCATAGTTGAAGAGGAGAGAGAGGAACAGAAGCAGAGCGGCTCACTGGCGAGTGTTGCCGGCGATAGCGATGGCGGCGAGCTTCGGGGACGGCGGGGATGGATCGGGCAGACACTGACGAGCACTCCTGTACCCATATCTCATAGGGAGATGGCCGGACGGCGTGTCCCACTTCATCTCAGGCGGCGGCGTGCTTCAGGGGTCGACGGATCCAGCGACTCCGGCGAGCACTCGAGCAGAGGAAGGGTTGGGGATGGTCAGTGGAGCTTCACGAGCTCACTGGTGGTCTCAGCTGGGCCTGGGGTGGACAGAGGCGAGCGGATGGAGCTGGGGCAGGGTGGCGGAGCTCTTCACTGGAGACGGAGCAGAAGAGCTCTCCGGCCTGCCCTGGCGCTGCTGGTGGCGATTGAGATAGAGAGGAGTGGAGTGGTGCAGCGAAACGAGGCCGGGGAGGGCCTTTTATAGGTGGACGGAGGTGGCCGAGCTGGATCCCGCCACGGTTGAGCTTACCGGGCGAGGACGGCGAGCTGGCCGTCACGGCGTGGGCTGAAGTGACGAGAGGGGTGGGAGAAGTCAATGCGACGGCGATGGCTCGAGGCAGAAGAAGCCAGCCAGCTAGGCCGCAGAGCCCGTACGGTGCACAGCGGCGGAGCTTGGCCGTGTCTGCCGGCGAGCTTCACCGGAGAGGGAGATAGTTCCTGATGGTCTAGGTGGACAGCGGCGACAACGTCGGCACGACGGGACAAGGAGAGGCATCGCGAAGCGGCCGGAGCAGTCGCGTCCGACGCGGTCGACATGCAGAGCACAGTTTTGGCCTAGCCAGACGCATGGTCACTGCATGCACTGGCGCACGCGGCACGCTCTGGCCTGTCTATTCGTCTCCGTGCGATAGTCCCTCCTACTAGAGGCCTCCCGGTGCAGCTGGTTTGGCAAGAGGTGGCTAGGACAGCTGGATAGGTTCCATGCAAGTTTCTGGATAGAAACTTGTGCAGCAAGTTGAGGTGAAATGGCTAGGGCTTTGGGAGTGAAAGTTTGCCATACTGGAGTGTGGTAGGAAAGTGCACATACTGGGAAAAATTCAGACCAAATGGATCAGTGTAGCGCATAGTTGCTTCACAAGTGCCTCTCTGGTTCAGAAATCTTGCAGAGGATGTTGCACTCACTTGGATGGGTTCCTGGAGTTGAAACTTGGTATTGGTGGGTGATTTGAGGATGCCAACATGCTATAAAAATTTCAGTCCAATTGGGTTAGTGTACAGGGTACTTCCTTCACAACACTTCCCACTGGACAGAAACTGGGAGGAATTTTATAGAGAAATTGGCTAAATGAAATGAGCCCAAAATTTGTGGAGACCGATAATATGGGTAGGAGAATGTCCTGGATTAATTTCAGAATTTTTGAAGCATTATAAAATATAGTTGCCTCACAAACTGAAATTATGACCAGAATCAAAGATTGGATGCTGTGCTCACCATGAGGAGTATATGTTGAATATATTAACATATCCAAGGTTCACATGGTCCAAAGGATTTATGAGAATTTTCTTGGGATTTTTGGAAGAACAGAAATATGGGTTGCTTCACAACCTAGAGCTCCAAGGGTTATTCCTTTAATGGAAAAAGGAATATTAAATTGGAATAAAATTGGGATTGAGCAAGGATGGAAGTGACATGACTTGAGAGAAGTTTTTGAGAACTTGAATCGCTTGGGAAAGAAAATCAAAAGAAATTCCCAAGTGTTAAGTCCATAGAGCCATTCAGAAACAAAACCAAGCCAAATTCCAACTAAAATTTGGAAAGAAAAGCTGAGAAAAACCAGGGTGTCACAAACCTACCCCCCTTAGGATAAATATCGTCCTCGAGATTTGGTTGCTCAGGGAACAAGTATGAATATTCTGCCTTTAAGGAAAACCTGTTCCAACTCAGGTATCCTTTTTCTTGATATAATGTTTTCCCATGAATCTCATATGACCTGACTTTCTTACTATGGGGTGGTTTGCTTTACCGCACCCACATTCTGACAGATCTTTCCTCACATATCCAACATTATGTTGATTTCATTCTTACCATGTTTGCTGGTTCATCTAGCATATTTTTCTGACTGGAGTAAGTCATCCTCCCATAAGTCCGGGAGCGGTGTTTGATGAGCATGTCCTGCTCCCGTCTGGTACCAATAAGGATTATGAACAACTTTCCTTAGTGGACGCAAACCAACTGGTTATTGTATCGAATTACAATGCTGAGAATCACAAGGTTTTTTTTCCCGGGTGGGGTCTGACTGCTTGCCGGGAGGCTGAATCCTCTGAGCAGACTGTTTTGTCTCCATTCTGCATTGATGTTTTGGCTTGTTCATGACAGAGGAGTGCATGCGTGGGCATTTGATCCGAAGTTGTTGTGTAGCATTGCAAGTGCCCATCCTGTCGAGATATCCATAAGTCTTGCAATGCCTGATAGGAAATCCTTCAATACAGAGCAAAGCGGACAATTTGGTGGTGTATTCATGATAATTGATCAGCCCATCTTAGGTATTCGTATCATGTGATTTCTGTAATGATCATCACGCCTACATCTTTAGTCTTGCTCTTCTTTATTGCTCTCTTTCCTGATTCCTGTGCCACAGCAGCTTGGTCACGTATTCCCCAATTTTTCATATGACCATGGGTGTTATCAGGTGCAAAATTCTGGCAAGCATGTCTTGTCCTTAACCTAGTGTTGCCACACTTATCTGGTAAGATTTTCATCTCACAAGCTGTAGTGGTAAGGCATTGGTCCTCCAAACCCCTTGCATGAAATTGGCAAATAAACTAGTGGCCACTAGAATGGTCTTTACAACTCAAATCTGGGGCTTTTACTGGAGTAATTCAATCATGGCTCAAGACGGCTGGAAAGTAGCTCAGAGCATGAGACCATGTTGATAAAAAGAATGTAGCGGCTCCCGAAGACGGCCGAAGAACAACTCAGAACATAGAGTCACTGCTACCAAAAGAAACTCAACAGCTGCCTGACACGGCCGAAAAAAAACAGCTCAGAACATAGGACAGTTGTTGAAAAGAGAAATATAATGCCGGCATCCACCCCGAATGGCCGAAAAACTGCTCAGTACATGGCGTGGTGCCGTTTCCAAGGAAAAGCAAGTAAGGGTTCATCGGGACCATATACCAAGTTCATAAGTACCTTGGTATCCACTGCCCAAATTGAAATTCCAAATTGTCTTACTTCATAGCTTGTGAGTCCTCCCAACATGCTGATGGGTATACCGGCGTTCGTTCACTTGCATAACTTATGCAGGGGCTGAGTCCTTACCTTCCTTTGGTAATCCAGCGCAAACGTAGTTACTTCCGTACGAGTGACTATCATGACTCGGCCAATACTCGACAATGTATATAGAAGCATGTATAGCTGAACATCTGATTCCCCGAGGTAGATCTTTTGTGTTCTGACCAGCTCATATTTCTGACCGAACAACTATGACTTAGCTTCTCGAAATGTACTGCCAATACACCGTGTACAAACTTATACCAATGCTGCCAACTATTTGTGGTACCGTGCTGAAGAAGATTGAATAGCTTGGGTTGGAAGCCATCGGGTATCGTGTTGAGGAAGACTGGAGAGCTTGTGCTCGAAGCTTCTGCCGGAATAGCATGCTGGAAAAAGCTGGGTAGCGTCCCCCAGAAGCTTTCCCTCCTGGTTACTTGTCGATGAAGATTCTGTACCTTATGCTGGAAGCTTTCCCACGGTAGCTTATCGAGGAAGACAGGGTATCTTGTGCTGGAAGCCATCCAGATATCGTACTGAGGAAGACTCGAAGAGCCTTGCCCCATAAGTTTCTCCGGTGGCGTGCGGAGGACGATTGGATTATTTATACCAGAAGTTTCTTACAGTGCTATGCTGCTACATATATCCATCCTCGCAACTCCGATTGTTGGTTTACGGCGGAAGAGTTGGCCGACTATCCCTCTTGAATCCCAACTTGTACTGTAACCATATCACGGTTTTGCACACACTGGTCTTCCTGCTTGTTTAACCATTACTGCTAATTGCATTGCTGATGTAAACTTGACACTAATAGTCAATTCAGAATACTGTTTGCTTTCCACCAAATGCTCCCTTGAGCAATGTGGTCCTGAGAAATTCATACTGCTCAACTTAACCTCCAAGTACTGACAATCCTCATTATCTCTTCATGTCCAATAGTTGAGGAGCAACTTCCATAGAGAAGGTAGTATGACACCGAAGAACTAAAGAAGAGCAAATAAGACTACTCAAGGAAAAGCACCAAACTTGCAAAACCACACTTTATTGCTACTCATGGTAATTTACAGCACTTGGCACTACCACAACTCATGCAACATGAACTTCGCGGATACTTAGTTGCTAGGGTTAAATGGCGGATTGCGGGAGAGCAAAGGAGCTGGCGGAGAGGTCAATGGAGCTAAAGCCATACCAAGCGCTCTCCGGGCACGAGTTGCATCTCGAACTAGCTCAGCGATGAGGACGTACTCTGCGACCATGTAACGAGACATATATGCCACAGCGACATCGTCATCTAAGCGGACAGGAGGAAATCTAATCCGTCTGGGAGTGGTGGACATGGTGGGATAGTACTGGAATGCATGATTCTCCTGCATCGCGTTTTCCTGATGGCGAATAATAGTGAGGCCTGCCAGAGCGGGAAGTTGGACAGCGCGATCCGGGGTAGAGGCATAACCACCATGGAGACTATAGGTGTGCTTCCCCAAAGGTAGATCGACTGACAGAATGACATTGGCATGATACTCAAGCACCAGTCCCGTAAGCGAGGTCTGGAATAGTTGGTACCTTGGCATCTCTCCACTGGGATAGAGAAGACTCCAAACATCCCAAAGCAGGGATGAGAAGCTGAGGGGTGCAGGGGCTGAGTTGTAGTCAACCGGAACGGATGCCATCTACAAAATCAACGGATTGGTGAGCCAAATCTATATGCATGCCATGCAACAAACAAATGCAACAACCAAGTGCAGCAATTCCAATGCAGCACACAAGCAAGCTGGGCTCTAAACTAACGGTTTCTAACGTCCGGGTTAGCTAGGGTGTCCTATAGCCAAACCTGCTCTGATACCAAACCTTCTGGCACCCCCGCTCAGAGTCACCGGAGCACCCCGTATTCCAGCCCAGAGATCAAGTCTTCTGGAATATGGCACTGCTTGGCATAGAAGAAATCAGCTCTTTATTACTAGTAAATGGGGTACAAAGTTTGAGATATTACAAAGGGGTTGCCTCGGCAAAGCTACGCTTGCTATGATAATGCTATGCTAGCAGCGGCTCGAATCCTAGCAGCAAAATTACAGCGTCAAAATGGACTCCACTCCACAGGGACTCTTGCTGGGACACGTCCTAGCTCGCAACGCGAACACTATGCAAACATGGCAGCACATGCAAACTGGCATGACACGCCTGGTGAGTACTTTTAATGTACTCGCAAGCTCGCAACAAACAAGAGCATCAAGGCATAACAATGCCACAACAATCATGATTAAATCTGATTTTAAATGTCACTAAAAGGGTGGAAGAAAATAATAACATGCTGTTGCTACAACCATCAATCTTGCTACTACTATGGAACCACTTTGTCCTGAGCCACATAATGGAACCACTTACTCTCGTGTTCAAGTCATGGTCACCTCGAGGGCTTCTGACAATCTTCCCTAAGAATCATCCTCAACAGTTACCAGCGGTCCTCAATAATCGGTCACTTAACCACACTAAGACGAGTTCTTTCATCATTAACATGTCATTCCCTCATTGGTGTTGATCAGACAGTGCGACTTAGTACGAATTGTGTCCAATACCGTTGACTCGGCTATTCGAATATTTTCTTACACTCTGCAGAGGTTGCGCAATTTACCCACACTATGAAGCTCCTGGTCCTGTACCTCGGTACACTTCCCTTCCGGGTGGACCGGTGCTGCTCCAACGAAACATGCCTAACCCGTGACCCCTCCATCGTACCACCGACAATCATCCTCCCCCGGAGTCATGCCCTGGGTGGCCCCTGTATCACTCTTGACTCCTGCCACCGTCGTGGCCAACCGACTGTCCCAAACGGGGACCTGAGCTCAAAAACCAAACTGGGCTCACAAGGTTATCGTCGTCTACCTGATTAGGGCAGCACGCGCGCATAACCTCCCCTCTTTGGTGGTACCGATAAAAGAGCACGCTGTTAGACCAAGCCAAGGCCGTCCCATTCCGGCAGGTGTGGCTACACTGGAAAGTTTGGTTCAGTGGCACTTGATCAACGATGAAGGAATTTATCCCCAAGTAATCATAGTCATCACTGACACTCCTATATACATGTGATCCATGTTACCACAGTAACTATATAGAAATCCAAGGAGCAACGTGATCAACTTCTACTACCGATCCCTTATATGCAGTGCCGGCGAAATCAAAAAATAATCATAGACGGTAATCTCACAGTCCAACAGCATTACCACACAAATCTGGAAATCTACTACTATCCTATAATCCCATCATCATCATAACAGTAACTTATCCAAAATCCTCAAAGTATTGCATGAATTAATCCATTCACAAATAATTCATATTTGACATTAAAATAATTATTTAAACTATGATATTGCAATGCAATAATGCAAATGAGAGTTGTGGCTTGCCTTGCACCAAGGAAGTGGGGGGGAATACTCCTGGTCTTCACCAACTAGGCAAAACAATCTGAAAAGTGTTTTTGAAAGCATTTTCAAATACCAGATAAAGCATTTTCTTTTGACCAGAACTTCTAGATAGCAGAGAAAAATACCAAATTTTTACAGCAAAAAGAGGAGCTCATAAGAAAAATAATGCAAAAAGAATGAACTCATTTGGACTTATGGTTTAAAAGTTATTGATGGCCAAAGTTCAGTCAAAGTTTCTGGAATTATTTGAATTTAACTGAAAAACAGAAAAACCCTGGAGCGGCCACGTCGAAGGCGTAAAACCGGAGTACGCCTCCACTAGCGTACCGCTTCGGGCGCGGCTGGGTCGTTGACATGCAGGGCCCGCCTATCATAGTTGAAGAGGAGAGAGAGGAACAGAAGCAGAGCGGCTCACCGGTGAGGGTTGCCGGCGATAGCGATGGCGGCGAGCTTCGGGGACGGCGGGGATGGATCGGGCAGACACTGACGAGCACTCCTGTACCCGTATCTCATAGGGAGATGGCCGGACGGCGTGTCCCACTTCATCTCAGGCGGCGGCGTGCTTCAGGGGTCGACGGATCCAGCGACTCCGGCGAGCACTCGAGCAGAGGAAGGGTTGGGGATGGTCAGTGGAGCTTCACGAGCTCACTGGTGGTCTCAGCTGGGCCTGGGGTGGACAGAGGCGAGCGGATGGAGCTGGGGCAGGGTGGCGGAGCTCTTCACTGGAGACGGAGCAGAAGAGCTCTCCGGCCTGCCCTGGCGCTGCTGGTGGCGATTGAGATAGAGAGGAGTGGAGTGGTGCAGCGAAACGAGGCCGGGGAGGGCCTTTTATAGGTGGACGGAGGTGGCCGAGCTGGATCCCGCCACGGTTGAGCTTGCCGGGCGAGGACGGCGAGCTGGCCGTCACGGCGTGGGCTGAAGTGACGAGAGGGGTGGGAGAAGTCAATGCGACGGCGATGGCTCGAGGCAGAAGAAGCCAGCCAGCTAGGCCGCAGAGCCCGTACGGTGCACAGCGGCGGAGCTTGGCCGTGTCTGCCGGCGAGCTTCGCCGGAGAGGGAGATAGTTCCTGATGGTCTAGGTGGACAGCGGCGACAACGTCGGCACGACGGGACAAGGAGAGGCATCGCGAAGCGGCCGGAGCAGTCGCGTCCGACGCGGTCGACATGCAGAGCACAGTTTTGGCCTAGCCAGACGCATGGTCACTGCGTGCACTGGCGCACGCGGCATGCTCTGGCCTGTCTATTCGTCTCCATGCGATAGTCCCTCCTACCAGAGGCCTCCCGGTGCAGCTGGTTTGGCAAGAGGTGGCTAGGACAGCTGGATAGGTTCCAGGCAAGTTTCTGGATAGAAACTTGTGCAGCAAGTTGAGGTGAAATGGCTAGGGCTTTGGGAGTGAAAGTTTGCCATACTGGAGTGTGGTAGGAAAGTGCACATACTGGGAAAAATTCAGACCAAATGGATCAGTGTAGCGCATAGTTGCTTCACAAGTGCCTCTCTGGTTCAGAAATCTTGCAGAGGATGTTGCACTCACTTGGATGGGTTCCTGGAGTTGAAACTTGGTATTGGTGGGTGATTTGAGGATGCCAACATGCTATAAAAATTTCAGTCCAATTGGGTTAGTGTACAGGGTACTTCCTTCACAACACTTCCCACTGGACAGAAACTGGGAGGAATTTTATAGAGAAATTGGCTAAATGAAATGATCCCAAAATTTGTGGAGACCGATAATATGGGTAGGAGAATGTCCTGGATTAATTTCAGAATTTTTGAAGCATTATAAAATATAGTTGCCTCACAAACTGAAATTATGACCAGAATCAAAGATTGGATGCTGTGCTCACCATGAGGAGTATATGTTGAATATATTAACATATCCAAGGTTCACATGGTCCAAAGGATTTATGAGAATTTTCTTGGGATTTTTGGAAGAACAGAAATATGGGTTGCTTCACAACCTAGAGCTCCAAGGGTTATTCCTTTAATGGAAAAAGGAATATTAAATTGGAATAAAATTGGGATTGAGCAAGGATGGAAGTGACATGACTTGAGAGAAGTTTTTGAGAACTTGAATCGCTTGGGAAAGAAAATCAAAAGAAATTCCCAAGTGTTAAGTCCATAGAGCCATTCAGAAACAAAACCAAGCCAAATTCCAACTAAAATTTGGAAAGAAAAGCTGAGAAAAACCAGGGTGTCACAAACCTACCCCCTTAGGATAAATATCGTCCTCGAGATTTGGTTGCTCAGGGAACAAGTATGAATATTCTGCCTTTAAGGAAAACCTGTTCCAACTCAGGTATCCTTTTTCTTGATATAATGTTTTCCCATGAATCTCATATGACCTGACTTTCTTACTATGGGGTGGTTTGCTTTACCGCACCCACATTCTGATAGATCTTTCCTCACATATCCAACATTATGTTGATTTCATTCTTACCATGTTTGCTGGTTCATCTAGCATATTTTTCTGACTGGAGTAAGTCATCCTCCCATAAGTCCGGGAGCGGTGTTTGATGAGCATGTCCTGCTCCCGTCTGGTACCAATAAGGATTATGAACAACTTTCCTTAGTGGACGCAAACCAACTGGTTATTGTATCGAATTACAATGCTGAGAATCACAAGGTTTTTTTTCCCGGGTGGGGTCTGACTGCTTGCCGGGAGGCTGAATCCTCTGAGCAGACTGTTTTGTCTCCATTCTGCATTGATGTTTTGGCTTGTTCATGACAGAGGAGTGCATGCGTGGGCATTTGATCCGAAGTTGTTGTGTAGCATTGCAAGTGCCCATCCTATCGAGATATCCATAAGTCTTGCGATGCCTGATAGGAAATCCTTCAATACAGAGCAAAGCGGACAATTTGGTGGTGTATTCATGATAATTGATCAGCCCATCTTAGGTATTCGTATCATGTGATTTCTGTAATGATCATCACGCCTACATCTTTAGTCTTGCTCTTCTTTATTGCTCTCTTTCCTGATTCCTGTGCCACAGCAGCTTGGTCACGTATTCCCCAATTTTTCATATGACCATGGGTGTTATCAGGTGCAAAATTCTGGCAAGCATGTCTTGTCCTTAACCTAGTGTTGCCACACTTATCTGGTAAGATTTTCATCTCACAAGCTGTAGTGGTAAGGCATTGGTCCTCCAAACCCCTTGCATGAAATTGGCAAATAAACTAGTGGCCACTAGAATGGTCTTTACAACTCAAATCTGGGGCTTTTACTGGAGTAATTCAATCATGGCTCAAGACGGCTGGAAAGTAGCTCACAGCATGAGACCATGTTGATAAAAAGAATGTAGTGGCTCCCGAAGACGGTCGAAGAACAACTCAGAACATAGAGTCACTGCTACCAAAAGAAACTCAACAGCTGCCTGACACGGCCGAAAAAAAACAGCTCAGAACATAGGACAGTTGTTGAAAAGAGAAATATAATGCCGGCATCCACCCCGAATGGCCGAAAAACTGCTCAGTACATGGCGTGGTGCCGTTTCCAAGGAAAAGCAAGTAAGGGTTCATCGGGACCATATACCAAGTTCATAAGTACCTTGGTATCCACTGCCCAAATTGAAATTCCAAATTGTCTTACTTCATAGCTTGTGAGTCCTCCCAACATGCTAATGGGTATACCGGCGTTCGTTCACTTGCATAACTTATGCAGGGGGTGAGTCCTTACCTTCCTTTGGTAATCCAGCGCAAACGTAGTTACTTCCGTACGAGTGACTATCATGACTCGGCCAATACTCGACAATGTATATAGAAGCATGTATAGCTGAACATCTGATTCCCCGAGGTAGATCTTTTGTGTTCTGACCAGCTCATATTTCTGACCGAACAACTATGACTTAGCTTCTCGAAATGTACTGCCAATACACCGTGTACAAACTTATACCAATGCTGCCAACTATTTGTGGTACCGTGCTGAAGAAGATTGAATAGCTTGGGTTGGAAGCCATCGGGTATCGTGTTGAGGAAGACTGGAGAGCTTGTGCTCGAAGCTTCTGCCGGAATAGCGTGCTGGAAAAAGCTGGGTAGCGTCCCCCAGAAGCTTTCCCTCCTGGTTACTTGTCGATGAAGATTCTGTACCTTATGCTGGAAGCTTTCCCACGGTAGCTTATCGAGGAAGACAGGGTATCTTGTGCTGGAAGCCATCCAGATATCGTACTGAGGAAGACTCGAAGAGCCTTGCCCCATAAGTTTCTCCGGTGGCGTGCGGAGGACGATTGGATTATTTATACCAGAAGTTTCTTACAGTGCTATGCTGCTACATATATCCATCCTCTCAACTCCGATTGTTGGTTTACGGCGGAAGAGTTGGCCGACTATCCCTCTTGAATCCCAACTTGTACTGTAACCATATCACGGTTTTGCACACACTGGTCTTCCTGCTTGTTTAACCATTACTGCTAATTGCATTGCTGATGTAAACTTGACACTAATAGTCAATTCAGAATAATGTTTGCTTTCCACCAAATGCTCCCTTGAGCAATGTGGTCCTGAGAAATTCATACTGCTCAACTTAACCTCCAAGTACTGACAATCCTCATTATCTCTTCATGTCCAATAGTTGAGGAGCAACTTCCATAGAGAAGGTAGTATGACACCGAAGAACTAAAGAAGAGCAAATAAGACTACTCAAGGAAAAGCACCAAACTTGCAAAACCACACTTTATTGCTACTCATGGTAATTTACAGCACTTGGCACTACCACAACTCATGCAACATGAACTTCGCGGATACTTAGTTGCTAGGGTTAAATGGCGGATTGCGGGAGAGCAAAGGAGCTGGCGGAGAGGTCAATGGAGCTAAAGCCATACCAAGCGCTCTCCGGGCACGAGTTGCATCTCGAACTAGCTCAGCGATGAGGACGTACTCTGCGACCATGTAACGAGACATATATGCCACAGCGACATCGTCATCTAAGCGGACAGGAGGAAATCTAATCCGTCTGGGAGTGGTGGACATGGTGGGATAGTACTGGAATGCATGATTCTCCTGCATCGCGTTTTCCTGATGGCGAATAATAGTGAGGCCTGCCAGAGCGGGAAGTTGGACAGCGCGATCCGGGGTAGAGGCATAACCACCATGGAGACTATAGGTGTGCTTCCCCAAAGGTAGATCGACTGACAGAATGACATTGGCATGATACTCAAGCACCAGTCCCGTAAGCGAGGTCTGGAACAGTTGGTACCTTGGCATCTCTCCACTGGGATAGAGAAGACGCCAAACATCCCAAAGCAGGGATGAGAAGCTGAGGGGTGCAGGGGCTGAGTTGTAGTCAACCGGAACGGATGCCATCTACAAAATCAACGGATTGGTGAGCCAAATCTATATGCATGCCATGCAACCAACAAATGCAACAACCAAGTGCAGCAATTCCAATGCAACACACAAGCAAGCTGGGCTCTAAACTAACGGTTTCTAACGTACGGGTTAGCTAGGGTGTCCTATAGCCAAACCTGCTCTGATACCAAACCTTGTGGCACCCCGGCTCAGAGTCACAGGAGCACCCCGTATTCCAGCCCAGAGATCAAGTCTTCTGGAATATGGCACTGCTTGGCATAGAACAAATTAGCTCTTTATTAATAGTAAATGGCGTACAAAGTTTGAGATATTACAAAGGGGTTGCCTCGGAAAAGCTACGCTTCCTACGATAATGCTATACTAGTAGCGGCTCGAATCCTAGCAGCAGAATTACAGCGTCAAAATGGATTCCACTCCATAGGGACTCTGGCTGGGACACGTCCTAGCTCGCAACGCGAACACCTCCACTATGCAAACATGGCAGCACCTACAAACTGGCATGACACGCCAGGTGAGTACTTTTAATGTACACGCAAGCTCGCAACAAAAAAGAGCATCAAGGCATAACAATGCCACAAAAATCATGATTAAATCAGATTTTAAATGTCACTAAATGGGTGGAAGAAAATAATAACATGCTGTTGCTACAACCATCAATCTTACTACTACTATGGAACCACTTTGTCCGGAGCCACATAATGGAACCACTTACTCTCGTGTTCAACTCATGGTCACCTCGAGGGCTTCTGACAATCTTCCCCAAGAATCATCCTCAACAGTTACCACCGGTCCTCAATAATTGGTCACTTAACCACACTGAGACGAGTTCTTCCATCATTAACATGCCATTCCCTCATTGGTGTTGATGAGATAGTGTGACTTAGTATGAACTGTGTCCAATACCGTGGACTCGGCTATTCGTATAGATTCTTACACTCTGCAGAGGTTGCGCACTTTACCCACACTATGAAGCTCCTGGTGCTGTACCTCGGTACACTTCCCTTCCGGGTGGATCAGTGCTGCTCCAATGAAACTTGCCTAACTTGTGACCCCTCCATCGTACCACCGACAATCATCCTCCCCCAGACTCATGCCCTGGGTGGCCCCTGTGTCACTCTTGACACCTGCCACCATCGTGGCCAACCGACTGTCCCAAACGGGGACCTGAGCTCAAAAACCAAACTGGGCTCACAAGGTTATCGTCGTCTACCTCATCAGGGCAGCACGCGCGCTTAAACTCCCCTCTTTGGTGGTACCGCTAAAAGAGCACGTTGTTCGACCAAGCCAAGGCCTTTCCATTCCAGCAGGCGTGGCGACACTGGAAAGTTTGGTTCAGTGGCACTTGATCAACGATGAAGGAATTTATCCCCAAGTAATCATAGTCATCACTGACACTCCTATATACAAGTGATCCATGTTACCACAGTAACTATCTTGAAATCCAAGGAGCAACGTGATCAACTTCTACTACCGATCTCATATATGCAGTGCCGGCGGAATCACAAAATAATCATAGACGGTAATCTCATAGTCCAACAGTATTACCACACAAATCTGGAAATCTGCTACTATCCTATAATCCCATCATCATCATAACAGTAACTTATCCAAAATCCTCAAAGTATTGCATGAATTAATCCATTCACAAATGATTCATATTTGACATTAAAATAATTATTTAAACTATGATATTGCAATGCAATAATGCAAATGAGAGTTGTGGCTTGCCTTGCACCAAGGAAGTGTGGGGGAATACTCCTGGTCTTCACCAACTAGGCAAAACAATCTGAAAAGTATTTTTGAAAGCATTTTCAAATACCACATAAAGCATTTTCTTTGGACCAGAACTTCTAGATAGCAGAGAAACATACCAAATTTTGACAGAAAAAAGAGGAGCTCATAAGAAAAATAATGCAAAAAGAATGTACTCATTTGGACTTATGGTTTAAAAGTTATTGATGGTCAAAGTTCAGTCAAAGTTTCTGGAATTATTTGAATTTAACTGAAAAACAGAAAAACCCTAGAGCGGCCATGTCGAAGGCGTAAAACCGGAGTACGCCTCCACTAGCATACCGCTTCGGGCGCGGCTGGGTCGTTGACATGCGGGGCCCGCCTGTCATATTTGAAGAGGAGAGAGAGGAACAAAAGCAGAGCGGCTCACCGGTGAGGGTTGCCGGCGATAGCGATGGCGGCGAGCTTCGAGGACGGCGGGGACGGATCGGGCAGACGCTGATGAGCACTCCTGTACCCGTATCTCGTCGGGAGATGGCCGGACGGTGTCGCCCCCTTCATCTCAGGTGGCGGCGTGCTTCAGGGGTCGACGGATCCAGCGACTCCAGTGAGCACTCGAGTAGAGGAAGGGCTGGTGATGGTCAGTGGAGCGTCACGAGCTCACTGGTGGTCTCAGCTGGGCCTGGGGTGGATGGAGGCGAGCGGATGGAGCTGGGGCAGGGTGGCGGAGCTCTTCGCCGGAGACGGAGCAGAAGAGCTCTCCGGCCTGCCCTGGCGCTGCTCGTGGCGATTGAGTGGGAGAGGAGTGGAGTGGTGCAGCGAGACGAGGCCGAGGAGGGGCTTTTATAGGTGGATGGAGGTGGCCGAGCCGGATCCCGCCACGGTTGAGCTAGCTAGGCGAGGACGGCGAGCTGGCCGTCATGACGTGGGCTGAAGTGACGAGAGGGGTGGGAGAAGTCAATGCGACGGTGACGGCTCGAAGCAGAAGACGCCAGCCAGCTAGGCCATAGTGCCCGTATAGTGCACAGCGGCGGAGCTTGGCCGTGTCTGCCGGCGAGCTTCACCGGAGAGGGAGAGATTTCTAGTTGGTCTAGGTGGACGGCGGCGACAACGTCGGCATGACGGGACAAGGAGAGGCTTCGCGAAGCGGCCAGAGCAGTCTCGTCCGACGCGGTCGACGTGCAGAGCACTGTTTTGGCATGGCCAGATGCGTGGTCACTGTGTGCACTGGCACACGCGGTGCGCTCTTGCCTGTCCGTTCGTGTCCATGCGATAGTCCCTCCTTCCAGAGGCCTCCCGGTGCAGCTGGTTTGGCAAGAGGTGGCTAGGACAGCTAGAGAGGTTCCAGGCAAGTTTCTGGATAGAAACTTGTGCAGCAAGTTGAGGTGAAATGGCTAGGGCTTTGGGAGTGAAAGTTTGCCATATTGGAGTGTGGTAGGAAGGTGCACATACTGGGAAAATTTCTGACCAAATGGATCAGTGTAGAGCATAGTTGCTTCACAACTGCCTCTCTGGTCCAGAAATCTTGCAGATAATGTTGCACTCAATTGGATGGGTTCCTGTAGTTGAAACTTGGTATTGGTGGGTGATTTGAGGATGCCAACATGCTATAAAAATTTCAGTCCAATTGGGTTAGTGTAGAGGGTACTTCCTTCACAACACTTCCCACTGGACAGAAACTGGGAGGAATTTTATAGAGAAATTGGCTGAATGAAATGAGCCCAAAATTTGTGGAGACTGATAATATCGGTAGGAGAATGTCCTGGATTAATTTCAGAATTTTGGAAGCAATATAAAGTATAGTTGCCTCACAAACTGAAATTATGACCAGAATCAAAGATTAGATGTTGTGCTCACCATGAGGAGTATATCTTGAATATATTCATATATCCAAGGTTCACATGGTCCAAAGGATTTATGAGTATTTTCTTGGGATTTTTGGAAGAACAGAAATATGGGTTGCTTCACAACCTAGAGCTCCAAGGGTTATTCCTTTAATGGAAAAAGGAATATTAAATTGGAATAAAATTGGGATTGAGCAAGGATGGAAGTGACATGACTTGAGAGAAGTTTTTGAGAACTTGAATCACTTGGGAAAGAAAATCAAAAGAAATTCCCAAGTGTTAAGTCCATAGAGCCATTCAGAAACAAAACCAAGCCAAATTCCAACTAAAATTTGGAAAGAAAAGCTGAGAAAAACCAGGGTGTCACAAACCTTCCCCCCTTAGGATAAATCTCGTCCTCGAGATTTGGTTGCTCAGGGAACAAGTATGAATATTCTGCCTTTAAGGAAAACCGGTTCCAACTCAGGTATCCTTTTTCTTGATATAATGTTTTCCTATGAATCGCATATGACCTGACTTTCTTACTCTGGGGTGGTTTGCTTTACCGCACCCACATTCTGACAGATCTTTCTCACATATCCAACATTATGTTCATTTCATTCTTACCATGTCTGCTGGTTCATCTAGCATATTTTTCTGACTGGAGTAAGTCATCCTCCCATAAGTCCGGGAGCGGTGTTTGACGAGCATGTCCTGCTCCCGTCTGGTACCAATAAGGATTATGAAAAACTTTCCTTAGTGGACGCAAACCAATTGGTTATATCGAATTACAATGCTAAGAATCACAAGGTTTTTTTTCCCGGGTGGGGTCTGACTGCTTGTAGGGAAGCTGAATCCTCTGAGCAGACTGTTTTGTCTCCATTCTGCATTGATGTTTTGGCTTGTTCATGACAGAGGAGTGCATTCGTGGGCATTTGATCCGAAATTGTTGTGTAGCATTGCAAGCGCCTATCCTGTCGAGATATCCATAAGTCTTGCGATGCCTGATAGGAAATCCTTCAATACAGAGCAAAGCGGACCACTTGGTGGTGTATTCATGATAATTGATCAGTCCATCTTAGGTATTCGTATCATGTGATTTCTGTAATGATCATCCCGCCTACATCTTCAGTCTTGCTCTTCTTTACTGCTCTCTTTCCTGATTCCTGTGCCACAGCAGCTTGGTCACGTATTCCCCAATTTTTCATATGACCATGGGTGTTATGAGGTGCAAAATTCTGGCAAGCATGTCTTGTCCTTAACCTAGTGTAGCCACACTTATCTGGCAAGCTTTTCATCTCACAAGCTGTAGTGGTAAGGCATTGGTCCTCCGAACCCCTTGCATGAAATTGGCAAATAAACTAGTGGCCACTAGAACGGTCTTTACAACTCAGATCTAGGGCTTTTACAGGAGTAATTCAATCATGGCTCAAGACGGCTGGAAAGTAGCTCAGAGCATGAGACCATGTTGATAAAAAGAATGTAGCGGCTCCCTAAGACGGCCGAAGAACAGCTCAGAACATAGAGTCACCGCTACCAAAAGAAACTCAACAGCTGCCTAAGATGGCTGAAAAAAACAGCTCAGAACACAAGACAGTTGTTGAAAAGAGAAATATAATGCCGGCGTCCACCCCGAACGGCCGAAAAAGAGCTCAGTACATCGGCGTGGTGCTGTTTCCAAGGAAAAGCAAGCAAGGGTTCATCGGGACCATATACCAAGTTCATAAGTACCTTGGTATCCACTGCCGAAATTGAAATTCCAAATTGTCTTACTTCATAGCTTGTGAGTCCTCCCAACATGCTGATGGGTATACCGGCGTTCGTTCACTTGCATAACTTATGCAGGGGCTGAGTCCTTACCTTCCTTTGGTAATCCGGTGCAAACGTAGATACTTTTGTACGAGTGACAATCATGACTCGGGAAATACTCCACAATGTATATAGAAGCATGTATAGCTGAACATCTGATTCCCCGAGGCAGATCTTTTGTGTCCTGACCAGCTCATATTTCTGACCGAACAACTATGACTTAGCTTCTCGAAATGTACTGCCAATACACCGTGTACTAACTTATACCAATGCTGCCAACTATTTGTGGTACCGTGCTGAAGAAGATTGGATAGCTTGGGTTGGAAGCCATCGGGTATCGTGTTGAGGAAGACTGGAGAGCTTGTGCTCGAAGCTTCTGCCGGAATAGCGTGCTGGAAAAAGCTGGGTAGCGTCCCCCAGAAGCTTTCCCTCCTGGTTACTTGTCGATGAAGATTTTGTACCTTATGTTGGAAGCTTTCCCACGGTAGCTTATCGAGGAAGACAGGGTATCTTGTGCTGAAAGCCATCCAGATATTGTACTGAGGAAGACTCGAAGATCCTTGCCCCATAAGTTTCTCCGGTGGCGTGCGGAGGACGACTGGATTGCTTATACCAGAAGTTTCTCACAGTGCTATGCTGCTACATAGATCCATCCTGGCAACTCCGATTGTTGGTTTACTGCGGAAGAGTTGGCCGACTATCCCTCTTGAATCCCAACTTGTACTGTAACCATATCACGGTTTTGCACACACTGGTCTTCCTGCTTGTTTAACCATTACTGCTAATTGCATTGCTGATGTAAACTTGACACTAATAGTCAATTCAGAATACTGTTTGCTTTCCACCAAATGCTCCCTTGAGCAATGTGGTCCTGAGAAATTCATAGTGCTCAACTTAACCTCCAAGTACTGACAATCCTCATTATCTCTTCATGTCCGATAGTTGAGGAGCAACTTCCATAGAGAAGGTAGTATGACACCGAAGAACCAAAGAAGAGCAAATAAGACTACTCAAGGAAAAGCACCAAACTTGCAAAACCACACTTTATTGCTACTCAGCGTAATTTACAGCACTTGGCACTACCACAACTCATGCAACATGAACTTCGCAGATACTTAGGTGCTAGGGTTGGATGGTGGATTGCTGGAGAGCACAGGAACTGGCGGAGAGGTCGACGGAGCTAAAGCCATAACAAGCGCTCTCCGGGCATGAGTTGCATCTCGAACTAGCTCAGCGATGAGGACGTACTCTACGACCATGTAACGAGACATATATGCCACAGCGACATCGTCATCTGAGCGGACAAGAGGAAATCTAATCCGTCTTGGAGTGGTGGACATGGTGGGATAGTACTGAAATGCACGATTCTACTGCATCGCGTTTTCCTGATGGCGAATAATAGTGAGGCCTGCCAGAGCGGCAAGTTGGACAGCGTGATCCAGGGTAGAGGCATAACCACCACGGAGACTATAGGTGCACTTCCTCAAAGGTAGATCGACTGACAGAATGACATTGGCATGATACTCAAGCACCAGTCTCGTAAGCGAGGTCTAGAACACTTGGTACCTTGGCATCTCTCCACTGGGATGGAGAAGACGCCAAACATCCCAAAGCAGGGATGCAAAGCTGTGGGGTGCAGGGGCTGAGTTGTAGTCAACCGGAACGGATGCCATCTACAAAATCAATGGATTGGTGAGCCAAATCTATATGCATGCCATGCAACAAACAAATGCAACAACCAAGTGCAGCAATTCCAATGCAACACACAAGCAAGCTGGGCCCTAAACTAACGGTTTCTAACGTCCGGGTTAGCTAGGGTGTCCTATAGCCAAACCTGCTCTGATACCAAAACTTGTGGCACCCCGGCTCAGAGTCACCGGAGCACCCCGTATTCCAGCCCAGAGATCAAGTCTTCTGCAATATGGCACTACTTGGCATAGAACAAATCAGCTCTTTATTACTTGTAAATGGGGTACAAAGTTTGAGATATTACAAAGGGGTTACCTCGGCAAAGCTACGCTTGTTATGATAATGCTATGCTAGCAGCGGCTCGAATCCTAGCAGCAGAATTATAGCGTCAAAATGGACTCCACTCCATAGGGACTCTGGCTGGGACACGTCCTAGCTCGCAATGCGAACACCTCCACTATGCAAACATGGCAGCACCTGCAAACTGGCATGACATGCCAGGTGAGTACTTTGAATGTACTCGCAAGCTCACAACAAACAAGAGAATCAAGGCATAACAATGCCACATCAATCATGATTAAATCAGATTTTAAATGTCACTAAAAGGGTGGAAGAAAATAATAACATGTTGTTGCTACAACCTTCAATCTACTACTATGGAACCACTTTGTCCTGAGCCACATAATGGAACCACTTACTCTCGTGTTCAACTCATGGTCACCTCCAGGGCTTCTGACAATCTTCCCCAAGAATCATCCTCAACAGTTACCAGCGGTCCTCAATAATCGGTCACTTAACCACACTGAGACGAGTTCTTCCATCATTAACATGTCATTCCCTCATTGGTGTTGATCAGACAGTGTGACTTTGTACAAACTGTGTCCAATACCGTGGACTCGGCTATTCGAATAGATTCTTACACTCTGCAGAGGTTGCGCACTTTACCCACACTATAAAGCTCCTGGTCCTATACCTCGGTACACTTCCCTTCCGGGTGGACCGGTGCTGCTCCAACGAAACTTGCCTAACCCGTGACCCCTCCATAGTACCACCGACAATCATCCTCCCCCGGGGTCATGCCTTGGGTGGCCCCTATGTCACTCTTGACACCTGCCACCGTCGTGGCCAACCGACTGTTCCAAACGGGGAGCTAAGCTCAAAAACCAAACTGGGCTCACAAGGTTATCGTCGTCTACCTGATCAGGGCAGCATGCGCGCATAACCTCCCCTCTTTGGTGGTACCGATAAAAGAGCATGCTGTTAGACCAAGGCAAGGCCTCCATTCCGGCAGGTGTGGCTGCACTGGAAAGTTTGGTTCAGTGGCACTTGATCAACGATGACGGAATTTATCCCCAAGTAATCATAGTCATCACTGACACTCCTATATACAAGTGATCCATGTTACCACAGTAAGTATTTAGAAATCCAAGGTGCAACATGATCAACTTCTACTACCAATCCGATATATGCAGTGCCGGCGGAATCACAAAATAATCATAGACGGTAATCTCACAGTCCAACAGCATTACCACACAAATCTGGAAATCAACTACTATCCTATAAACCCATCATCATCATAACAGTAAGTTATCCAAAATCCTCAAAGTATTGCATGAATTAATCCATTCACAAATATTTCATATTTGACATTAAAATAATTATTTAAACTATGATATTGCAATGCAATAATGCAAATGAGAGTTGTGGCTTGCCTTGCACCAAGGAAGTGTGGGGGAATACTCCTGGTCTTCACCAACTAGGCAAAATAATCTGAAAAGTATTTTTGAAAGCATTTTCAAATACTACATAAAGCATTATCTTTTGACCAGAACTTCTAGATAGCAAAGAAAAATACCAAATTTTTACAGCAAAAATAGGATCTCATCAGAAAAATAATGGAAAAAGAATGAACTCATTTGGACTTATGGTTTAAAAGTTATTGATGGTCAAAGTTCAGTAAATGTTTCTGGAATTATTTGAATTTAACTGAAAAACAGAAAAACCCTGGAGCGGCCACGTCGAAGGCTTAAGACCGGAGTACGCCTCGACTAGCGTACCGCTTCGGGCACAGCTGGGTCGCTGACATGCGGGGCCCGCCTGTCATATTTGAAGAGGAGAGAGAGGAACAGAAGCAGAGCGGCTCATCGGTGTGGGTTGCCGGCGATAGCGATGGCGGCGAGCTTCGGGGACGGCGGGGATGGATCGGGCAGATGCTGACGAGCACTCTTGTACCCGTATCTCATTGGGAGATGGCCGGCGTCGCCCTCTTCATCTCAGGCGGCGGCGTGCTTTAGGGGTCGACGGATCCAGCGAATCCAGCGAGCACTCGAGCAGAGGAAGGGCTGGGGTTGGTCAGTGCAGCTTCACGAGCTCACTGGTGGTCTCAGCTAGGCCTGCGGTGGACGAAGGCGAGCGGACGGAGCTGTGGCAGGGTGGCGGAGCTCTTCGCCGGAGATGGAGCAGTAGAGCTCTCCGGCCTGCCCTGGCGCTGCTGGTGGCGATTGAGAGGGAGAGGAGTGGAGTGGTGCAGCAAGATGAGGCCGGGGAGGGCCTTTTATAGGTGGACGGAAGTGGCCGAGCCGGATCCCTCCATGGTTGAGCTAGCCGGGAGAGGACGGCGAGCTGGCCGTCGCGGCGTGGGCTGAAGTGATGAGACGGGTGGGAGAAGTTAATGCGACGGCGATTGCTCGAGGCAGAAGACGCCAGCCAGCTAGGCCACAGTGCCCGTACGGTGCACAGCAGCGGAGCTTGGCCGTGTCTATCGGCGAGCTTCACCGGAGAGGGAGAGAGTTCCAGATGGTCAAGGTCCCGTCGTGCCAACGTTTTGGACGGCGGCGAAAACGTTGGCACGACGGGACAATGAGAGGCATCGTGAAGCGGCTGGAGCAGTCGCGTCCGACGCGGTCGACGTCCGGAGCATGGTTTTGGTCTGGCTAGACGCGTGGTCACCGCATGCACTGGCGCACGTGGCGCGCTCTGGCCTGTCCAGTCGTGTCCATGTGATAGTCCCTCCTTCCAGAGGCCTCCCAGTGCAGCTAGTTTGGAAAGAGGTGCCTAGGACAGCTGGATAGGTTCCAGGCAAGTTTCTGGATAGAAACTTGTGCAGCAAGTTGAGGTGAAATGGCTAGGGCTTTGGGAGTGAAAGTTTGCCATACTGGAGTGTGGTAGGAAGGTGCACATACTGGGAAAAATTCAGACCAAATGGATCAGTGTAGAGCATAGTTGCTTCACAACTGCCTCTCTGGTCCAGAAATCTTGCAGAGGATGTTGCACTCACTTGGATGGGTTCCGAGAGTTCAAACTTGGCATTGGAGGGTGATTTGAGGATGCCAACATGCTATAAAAATTTCAGTCCTATTGGGTTAGTGTACAGGGTACTTCCTTCACAACACTTCCCCCTGGACACAAACTGGGAGGAATTTTATAGAGAAATTGGCAGAATGAAATGAGCCCAAAATTTGTGGAGACTGATAATATGGGTAGGAGAATGTCCTGGATTAATTTCAGAATTTTTGAAGCAATATAAAATATAGTTGCCTCACAAACTGAAATTATCACCAGAATCAAAGATTGGATGTTGTGCTCACCATGAGGAGTAAATCTTGAATATATTCACATATCCATGGTTCACATGGTCCAAAGGATTTATGAGAATTTTCTTGGGATTTTTGGAAGAACAGAAATATGGGTTGCTTCTCAACCTAGAGCTCCAAGGGTTATTCCTTTAATGGAAAAAGGAATATTAAATTGGAATAAAATTGGGATTGAGCAAGGATGGAAGTGACATGACTTGAGAGAAGTTTTTGAGAACTTGAATCACTTGGGAAAGAAATTCCCAAGTGTTAAGTCCACGGAGCCATTCACAAACAAAACCAAGCCAAATTCCAACTAAAATTTGGAAAGGAAAAGCTGAGAAAAACCAGGGTGTCACATGGATGCCTGTCCCATTTTTACCTAGAGGAGGATAAGTTTGAATACCTTTAGCCGCTTCCTTACCAGAGTTGGCCTCGGACTCCGATGCGGTGGGATTAACCACTTGCATCGGACAGGTATAAGATTTCAACCCCTCAAGGAGTTCTTTAAACATAGACTTGACCTCGTCCGTCATAGACGTCTTAAGTGAAGCCATAGCTTCATTTAAGTCGTCTTTGGTGACCGAGTTCAACTCCACAGCCTCGGGTACTTCTTCATCCCGATCCCCGTCGTCAACCATACACTTCGGGTGGTGAAACCCTTAATAAAGAGACGAGGCTCTGATACCAATTGAAAGGATCTATATGGTTGACTAGAGGGGGGGTGAATAGGCAACTACCAATTTTTAGCTTTTCTTAACAATTTAGGTTTAGCAACAAATAGGTTGTCTAGATATGCAAGTAGGTGAGAAACCTATATGATGCTATCCACAACAACAAGCAAGCAAGCAAATGAAACAACGCAACAATAGCTTGCACAAAGTAAAGGTAAGAAGTAACCACAAGTGGAGCCGGTGAAGACGAGGATGTGTTATCGAAGTTCCTTCCCTTTAGGGGGAAGTACGTCTCCATTAGAGCGGTGTGGAGGCACAATGCTCCCCAAGAAGCCACTAGGGTCACCGTATTCTCCTCCCACCCTCGCACAATGCAAGATGCCGTGATTCCACTAGTGGTGCCCTTGAAGGCGGCAACCGAACCTTTACAAACAAGGTTGAGGTTCTCTCCACAACTGAATTGGAGGCTCCCAACACCACCACGGAGCTTCACCATAATGGAATGTGGCTCCGAGGTGACCTCTTCCTTCTAGGGTACCCAAACACCCAAGAGTAACAAAATCCACACAAGAAATTATGGGGGAATCAAATTTCCTTTGGTGGAAGTGTAGATGTAGGTCTCCTCCTTCAATCCCTAGCAAATCAACAAGTTTGAGTGGCTAGGGAGAGAGATCGGTCAAGAAAGCTTGAAGGGCATCAATGAAGGAGAGAGATAGGCAAGAGGTAAAAAGTAGGTGGAAGAACCACCCCCTTCTATAGTGTCCCTCAAATCCAACCGTTACGGCAGTTTTTACACTGTAGCGGTACAACCGCTTGAGTCATCGGTACAACCAGAAAACATGGGGAACACTACAGAAGATGGGCTGGGCGGTACAACCGGGACCGGCACCGGTAGTACCGGTTGTCCGGAATCACCCGGGAATACCCGGTCTACAACCGCCCAACCATGGGTTCATTACAGAAGGGCGTCACCCCCATAGCGGTGGTTGCGGTGGTAGTTGGGCTGGTGCAACCGCCTGACTAGGAACCCGATGGTGGCAAAGTCATAGGCGGTACAACCGCCCCTGACGCCGGTAGTACTGGTTGGCAAGAACCAACCGGGAACAACCGGTCAGCCACCGCCCACCAATAGCTCCATTACAGAGCAATGTCCGGTAGTTGAGCGGTGCTGGGCCGGAACAACCGCACCGCCCCACATACAGGTGTCAGCCAAGCATCAGGCGGTATAACCGCCCGGATGTAGTGGTACAACCGCTTGATGACTACCTGAAGGTGGCTAGGGTTACACCCTTAGGAGCGGTGGTTGAGCCGGAACTACCAGTCTAGTGGTACAACCGCTCGGAGGAGCGGTAGAACCTCTGGCCCATAAAACAACTGCCGCAGCTAGAACACGAGAAACCTCTCTCCTCGAACGGAAGGATATATGGTGGGTGAAAAGGAATGTGTACGTGCATTTGACTCACCCAGTACCTTCCGACACGGATTCCCTCTTAATTGTACCGGTTTCCTACGACCAAAGAAAGAAAACATGTTGGAAATACCATCTTCGATCTTTTCCATCTGGAGGGAAGACCTAACCATTTTGCACCACACAAGATGTACCTGAGTAACTTGGCACATGATTAGTCCGCAAAGTGGATTGTCATCATCACCAAAACACCAAGGCGGGAAATGCCCTAACAATATACATGACTTGAGCATTCATTGTCATATAGCTTTGCATGATTGTAAGATTGCTAGCATGATATTTTCAGGGCTTGTCCCTTTTTTGATATCTTTTCTATGCTAGATCATTGCACATCCTAGTACACTGCCAGATGCATTCATATAGAGTCATCTTGTATTGTTTTTTATCGAGTTGTAATTTTGAGTAGTAAGTAAATAGAAGTATGATGATCTTCATTATTAGAGCATTGTCCCAGTGAGGAAATAAATAAATAAGAAAAAAAAAGAGGCCAAAAAGAGCCCACAGAAAAAAAGACAAAACAAGAAAAAAAAAAGAAAAAAATAGAAAAAAAAAGAGAAAAAGAAAAAAATGAGAGAAAAAGAGAGAAGGGGCAGTGTTACTATCCTTTTCCATACTTGTACTTTAAAGTAGCACCATGTTTTTCATATAGAGAGTCTCCTATGTTGTATCTTTCATATACTAGTGGGAATTTTTCATTATAGAACTTGGCTTGTATATTCCGATGATGGGCTTCCTCAAATGCCCGAGGTCTTCATGAGCAAGCAAGTTGGATGCACACCCACTTAGTTTTCAGTTTGAGCTTTCATACACTTATAGCTCTTAATGCATCCGTTGCATGGCAATCCCTACTCCTCGCATTGATATTTATTGATGGGCATCTCCATAGCCCGTTGATCCGCTTTGTTGATGCAAGACTTTCTCCCTTTTTGACTTCCGCTTATTAATCTCTATCACCACATTCTATTCCACCCATAGTGCTATATCCATGGCTTACGCTCATGTATTGCATGGGGGTTGAAAAAGCTAAAGCGCATTAAAAGTATGAACCAATTGCTCGGCTTGTCATTGGGGTAATGCATGATAAATACTTTATGTTAAGAAGATGGAGCATGAGAGGATTATATGATTTTGTAGGGATAACTTTCTTTAGCATTTTTATTTTGAAATGCATGATTGTTTGTTGGTATGCCTGAGTATTGATGTCTTTATATGAAATTATAGACTATTGCTTAATCACTCGTGTCTTAATATTCATGCCATGATTAGATTATATGATCAAGATTATGCTAGGTAGCATTCCACATCAAAAATTATCTTTTTATCATTTACCTACTCGAGGACGAGAAGGAATTAAGATTGGGGATGCTGATGTGTATCCATCGTATCTATAATTTTTGATTGTTTCATGCCATTATCCTACAATTTCAACATACTTTTGGCAATATTTTATATTAATTTTTGGGACTAAGATATTGATCCAGTGCCGAGTGCCAGTTCCTATTTGTTGCATGTATTTTGTTTCGCAGAAAATCCATATCAAACGAAGTCCAAATACGATAAAAACTTATGAAGATTTATTCTGGAATATATGTGATTTTTGGGAAAAAGAATCAACGCGAGACGATGCTCGAGGGGCCCACAAGCTCGAGGGGCGCGCCCCGCTACCCTGGGCACACCGGGCAGGCTTGTG
This sequence comes from Elymus sibiricus, assembly GCA_039707655.1. NCBI lineage: Eukaryota > Viridiplantae > Streptophyta > Magnoliopsida > Poales > Poaceae > Elymus > Elymus sibiricus. The sequence continues at coordinate 205,013,514 of CM077666.1, read as the reverse complement.
GCCCCCTGTAAGGTGGTTGATGCCCTTCTTCTGCCACATGAAAGATAATATCTGGAAGGAAATCCCCTCAAAACTTCAGCCCAATCGGAGTTTCGAATCTCCGGGAATATAAGAAACGGTTTTCGGCCAGAAAACAGGAACGCGAAACAGAAGAGAACAAAGAGAGAGATCCAATCTCGGAGGGGCTCCTCCCTCTGGGAGCCATGGCTGCCATTGACCAGAGGGGAAACCCTCCTCCCATCTAGTGGGGAGGCCAAGGAAGAAGAAGAAAGAGGGGGGCTCTCTCCCCCTCTCTCCTTGTGGCACCGGAACGCCGCCGGGGCAATCAGCATGACGACAATCTACACCAACAACTTCGCCGCCGTCAACACCAACTCTCTCCCCCTCTATGTAGTGGTGTAGAAATTCTTCTCCCTGCTGTAATCTCTACTTAAGCATGGTGCTTAATGCTACATATTATTATCCAATAATGTCTTGCCATCCTATGATGTTTGAGTAGATTCGTTTTGTCCTATGGGTTGATTGATGATCGTGATTGGTTTGAGTTGTATGTTTTATTTTGGTGCTGTCCTATGGTGCCCTCCGTGTCACGCAAGCATGAGGAATTCCAGCTATAGGGTGTTGCAATACGTTCATAATTCGCTTATGGTGGGTTGCGTGAGTGACTGAAACACAAACCCGAGTAAGGGTGTTGTTGCCTATGGGAGTAAAGAGGACTTGTTAGTTAATGCTATGGTTAGGTTTTACCTTAATGATCTTTAGTAGTTGCGGATGCTTGCTAGAGTTCCAATCACAAGTGTATATGATCCAAGTATGGAAAGTATGTTAGCTCATGCCTCTCCCTCATATAAAATTGCAATAATGATTACCGGTCTAGTTATCGATTGCCTAGGAACAAATCCTTCTCTTATGTTGCAAAAGCTTTCTACTAAACAACTAACTTTTATTATCTTGCAAATTACTCATAGTTTTATTCTTGCTAAGTACTCCTAGTTTTATTCTTGCAAAGTAGTTCTAGCATTACACCTACAAAGTACTTCTAGTTTCATACTTGTTCTAGGTAAAGCGAATGTTAAGTGTGCGTAGAGTTGTATTGGTGGTTGGTAGAACTTGAAGGGAATATTGATTCTAACTTTAGCTCCTAGTTGGGTTCGACACTCTTATTTATCGAGAAAGGCTACAACTAATCCCCTATACTTGTGGGTTATCACCCAGCTGCACAGAAATGTGGAAGCATATATGGATGATATAGTGGTTAAAACCAAGGACAAATCCACCCTCATTCAGGATTTAGAAGAGACATTTGCAAATCTGCGAAAGATCAACTTGAAGCTCAACCCTGAGAAGTGTGTGTTTGGTGTTCCATCCGACAAGCTTGAAGCTGGAAGCTGGACTAGTGTACAGAGAAGACTGGATGTGAACACGGGCGGACATTGGCTATGTATGGGGCACTCACTAATCACTATTAGCAGGAAACAACTAGCAGAAAGAAAGATGAACGCACTTTCACTCCTTGCTCTTCAGCACGTACTCACACGAGGGACTCTCAAATCTCTATTTCAGACCATAATCTTTCGATCCCTTTACCGAAGTGATTGATAGCAGGGCTAAAAAATCATAGGGCTTCTTCTATTTTTAGTGTGAACTCACTTCTATTCTATATCAAGATAGGGGCTTCAGTACTTGGCTGACCGCCCGGTGGAAGACCTGGTTCTACCACACAAGGGCAGCTTTCGTAGTCCAGGATTATTTTCCTCATATGTAATTTCACCTCAATGTGGAAATGTCCGATCTTATTCCAAAATATAAGGTCTTCATGAAGGTCTGTCTTGTTTCAGGAATATAGGTACCGAAGTTCAATAGCGGTAGGTACCAAGGAGAAGACGAGTCAGGGCCGATTGACAAGACTAGCTAGGCTGACCTTCCAGCCATACTCCATCCAATATCGAACGGAAGTGCTAAAGGTTTCATGTGATGCTGACCTCAATGAACCAGACCTCGAGAATTCGTTCATCCCTTCGCTCAGAGGATTGGTCGAGTACTTGGCCACATGCATGAGTAGGCCTGTTGCCGGGATGTCCCATTAAAAAGGCAGGTCCCATATTTGAAATACAAAAATAAGATCAGATAGCGCTCAAGAGGTTTTTCTCCATACGAGAAATCCTTCACTCGTAGGGAATTCAAATAGATGTGTTGAAGATCATCAAAGAAAGGAAAAAGACTGAATTCGATCCATCTCCTCCCTTTTCTTTAAACCAAGAGCTACTCCTCCCTTTTCTTTTTTTTATGTAATTTCAATACGATTTCGTTTGTGTTCATGTTTTCAATTTAGAACCCCACGGAAGTGAATAGAAAAAAGAAAAATACCCCTGTGATACGCCTTCCTTTACCTATTTCTAGATTGATTGATGTTCAATGGAGGGAAACTTGCCATTCCTTCTTTCCTTTGAAATTGTACATTTTTTTGATTCTGAACTAATTGTATCCTTTTTGTTCCCATCGAGCTTTCTTGCCTAGTGACTAAGGATTTTCACACTTGTTGTGTCTATAAAAGATTTTCTCATAAAACACTAACAGAAGTGTTAGAGGGATTCACTTTCGATAAGAATCCAAAAGCAAGTTCCCTATACTACCTTCTTTCCCTCCTCTGTTTCTGTCTTTAAGAGGCAGTGCATCCGGCAGGAATCGAACCTACTTTTTGACCCATTTTGCCTTTCTAGGTTGGTGGGCGCTTTCACCATTCAGCCATGGATGCTTTAGCGAGTGAACTAGGTTTTTATTTTAGAGCGAACTAGGTTTTTAGTGGTATTCCTTCTCGAGCTTCTATTTCTTCCGTTAAGGGAGATTCGGGAAAAGATGGAATAGGAAGACGTGTTTCCAGAACGAACAAGATACGGGTAGAGAAGGGGAAGTTAGCAAAGTTAGACAAGATTGGAATGGGCATAGGAACATGTATTGATGTACCAGATCGGCTAATGCTCCCAGGTTGATGCGATGTATTCCACCAGTTGACTGGAGACTTTATTATTGGTATATCGATCGGTCCAGCACGGATTGAAATAGGAGCCGGTTCGATAGGAAGCTTTTGAAAACGCAGTGCACCCAGGTAAATAAGGAACAAGATGAATACAGAAGTTAAACGAGCATCCCACACCCGAAAGGTACCCCACATAGGCCTTCCCCGAAACCCCCCAGTCACTAACGTAAACAAAGTAGAAAAAGCACCAATTTCTGTACCGGTTCCGGAAGAGCGAAGAAAAAGGGGATGTTTTGTTAATGGGAACAAGGAACTATTTATAGCTGTCGCGATATAAATAACTATACTCATCCGAGCCGCAGGAACATGTACATACGAAATACGAGAATTTCCACCTTGTTGAAGATCTGGTGGTGCTACCCGAAGAATTAAATGAATAGCCATCGCTGTTAAGAACAACCGAGATCCAATGAGAATTTGCGCGTAGCTTTTTGTCTTTGACATAAAAAAATAAGGTTGTAATAACGAAACTGACATTTTATTTTCCTTGCCTTGCAAGTGGAACAAGAAAGACTATATAGTTATTTTGATTCTATAAACAATCAAAGGATTTCGCATGCTTTCCATGGAATGACGGAATTCCCCTTGCTTAGTTTTCGCTCCGCTCGTGCGTGGCACTCCTTGCTTGCGGAGCGGCATATCGGAAAAGGAAGGATTGACTTTCTATACGGGCCCGTCCCCTCTTACCCCTAACTAACAATTATGCTGCTCTCGCCTTTTTGTAATCTTATCTTTCAAAAATGCACTACTAATTTTTACGGCCTCCTTAGTCACCCTATCCACTCTCGTCCTGTTTTCGGGTTCCCTTTCAGGGGATGAGGATATTTCGATGATTTCTCCCTCCGTAGGTGGAAAACGCGTGGGTGAGTAGAGTCTGTGCTTTGCTTTTGGGGGCACCGGCAAGAAGCTTCTCGGCCACCCTACTCTGACTTGATTAGCTACTAGTAACTAGGATTGTTCAAACAGTCAGTCAGCAATGCGTACTTCTTTCCTAGTTGAGTGGATCTGCGTAGCAGAGCCCAATCTTCTACCACAAGCTCTAACCTGACTTGTTGTACTTGATTCACCCACGTAAATAGACAACTTGGATAATAAAAGTCATCCCATAAAAGAGAAGTGAGTCTGCATGTCGGCAAATGATTTGGAATTGAAACTGGCTACAGAGGAAACCGAAGCCCTAACTCCCCATTCTTTCTATCTTACATCGCCATCGAGCCCTGGCTGTAGAGTCACTGGTTTCTAATCGCAATGGATTTATGTTTTCTTTGGCTTTTCCATTCGCTTCGTTCAACCCTGATCTGGATAGATAGCTCGGCTTCTATTAGCTGAGAATGGTTTTGTCAAGGAAAGGTTTCGCTATACAACAACAATGAACTCACTTCTGATCAAATTGGATTGGATGAATCGGTAATCTTTCTCTGTCTTGTGAGAGAGAGTCACTTGCTGTATTGAGAGCGGGCGGGTGACATGCATTAAGCGAAATCAGTTGTTATGTTTTTGATCTTATTTGCACGAGAAGACCCTTGACTGAGGAGACGTGTTTGGCTTGGATGATGCCGCTATGCTCCTATTCACTTTCAGAGACCGCTCTGAGTTTGCCGGTTTTGCGGCAACCCTTTCACTAAGAACATTTTAGCCATTAACGAAATGCCACTATTCCACAATGCTTCTTTGATTTATGTGTAGAAGCGGTAGTAGTGAAGAAAATGGAGGGAGAAGAAAGAAAGCGATGTGACACGAGAATAGATCACATCCGACAGCCAGCCATGCCATTAGATAGATCCGCTCTGAGTCTTCTGCAGGATGAGATCCGCTTGGTCTTGTGATAGGGGCTTGAGGAGGAAGAAGAGGGGATTTCTGAAAAAAAAGAATGAATCTCCTTATTTATAGGGAACAGGACGTGTGACTTCCTCAAACGAAACGAATGTGGCTTTCGTGATAAGGCAAATCCTTCGTTCGGTACAATCAACATATTGAATCTACGCTCGCTCGGCTCGGTGCTGAATGAACTCCTTCATTGATTCCGGGCTGCTCGTAGGGGGACTGTGAAAGCAAGCGTAGGAGATCAAAGTGTGAGTCGAGTCCGATGGGTAAAAAGGGGAAGCAGGAAAGGGTTCTGATGTGAATTCTTCTGGTTTGTATATCTATCTCAGCCCTTGCTTGAAAACCTCAAAATTGACTTGCATCTTCCCTTATCACACTACACTTTCTCTTCCTTATTCCATTTCACTAAGCTAAGCAACACTTTTTCACGTATTCACCCGAGATATTATAGAAATTGGTCATATTGATCTGTCGTCTTGTTCTCGATAGGAACTTGCTGCTGTCTTGGTTGGTTTGAGAGCAGGCACTGTCTATATATCCAAAACCGGAGGAGAGTTTGGGTTTGGACCACAGATGATCGGAGATTTTGGATTGAGATGGATGGTTGTGCTTGAAGTTACGAGTCGGGTAATGCTAAGTTGAATCGGCTGATCCGTTTCATCCTCTTTCGGCAAAGGAAGTTGGACTTTAGTTAGCTAAAAAAAAAGTACCAGCAGCCTGTCTGTGCCCTTTGAGTCTATAGCCGCCAAATCTAAAGATTCCTTAAGTTGTTGTATAGCTTCTTTTTCTTCTTTTGTCAATGATCAGTGACAATGAATGCTACGAATGTTCGCTTCCACTAATGTCGTATAAGAATTGTGAGGTGCCCATAGCTTCCCGGAAAGAAGAAGAGTCATTGTCGTTTCTTGACCGATATGAATGCACATATTTACCCTCGCCTCGGGAAATACCACCAGTAGAGTCTGCAGAAGGTGTCGTTCAGGAGAGATGCTGGGCTCTAGATATGCGAGTGAGATACCCGCCCTCGGTCATGACCTGGGTTGAAGAAGGAATCTATGTTCTTGGAAGCAAAGAAAGAACTCCGGTATTCCGACCTTATCTTTTTGCTCAAAGAACGAATCAAACCCCTTGTCGAAGCCCTTTATGATATATAACCCTGGATCGAGTCAGATTTGGGGCGGCTGAAGCCACTTAAGCTGAAGCCTTAGTAGATGTCGACGGAAAGGTGAGAAGAGCTGATCGAACCTACCAAGCAACGGTTAGTTGTGCGGTGTACATACAGGCTGGTTTCGCCATTAGCAATGAATTGGATTTATTAGTAAGGGAATGAATGAAGCGGACCGGAAAGAAGATGGATTTTGGAATAGAAAGAATTCCTCTTCTAGGTTTCTGCTTCAAGTAGTAAGCAAAGGATCCTACCTGCTTGTCTAATGGTTGAAGACCTTGGCGGCCTCTAGTTCTTCTATCTAGTTTTTTAGCCTAGCACGAACGAATAAGCTTAAACAAATGGTTTCTTTGGCAACGGTTTTTTCTAGTTGATTTGTCCTTATATATATTAGCCGTAGTGTAGTTTAATAAACTGCTCATAGCTCTTATCATTCCTTTATCCATGCATAGACTGGGAATATATTAGCTCTTAGCTCTGGCACTTTCTTCTTCTTTATTTGCCGTTGCATTCAATAGCCTATTTGAAGTTAACAAAAGCTTTATTAGCTAGCTCTATGAAATACGTATATCTTCTTGGCTATCTAGGCTATCTCTACAGGCTTTTTCAACCTATAAGCAGACCTTTGTATACACCCTTGTAACTGAACTAGCTATTCACAAAGAAAGGTCTATACCGTACATATACCAACTACGCACCCCTTGTATACTTCTTTTTCCTTCTCCCGTGCTTCAAGTTCTGCCCCGGCTCACTCCTCTTTCCAGCAATCTATGTGGGAAGCACTCGTTCAAAGTAAGTTGAGATTCAAAGCGTTCCCGTAAGCTAGTAAGTCAATCAAAGCTATAACTCTATTTGTTAGTTTCAGGAAACTGGTACATATTTCTAATAATAATAATAATATATATATATATATATTATTTGGTATTTACCAATTTTAGACTAAGCATAAATTCATTTGGAAAGAAAAGGGAAATCCCCTGAAATAAAGGATTTTTACTACGTTACCCTCAAAAAGAAGAGGAAGACAAACTAGCCAAGAGACAGAAAAAGGTAGAGACCAACCACCGAAACAAGGGAGTAAGGGCTAGGGGGATATGGGCCAAGAAAGGTCCGATGTATCGGTCAGCTATACCTAATCCTTCACTCAAAAATGCATCACACCCTTTGTAGGTTCAAGCCGAAGTCAAGCATGATCACCTACTGCAAACTCCAAATATCGTGGTCGGCGTACCTGGTCCTGAACTGCTTTTAATCTAGAATAAGTGGAATCTTCTCGGCACTCTCCTTCATCTTCTGTGGCTCCGTCGGTCGGTACGTGCCAACCCCAACAAATTGGGGTACGACAAAGGTTCCCGTAGAGTGCTTCGAAAGGTGCCATTCCGATGCTAGAGTGATAGCAGTTGTTGTAAGCAAACTCGGCTAATGTATCTCTATGCCTATTTAGTAGGCCTGCTCATTGATGCTCTTCGGGCCGATTGTATGGGATGTGTTCTGGTGTACAGTGGGAGATGCAAGGATATCGATTGAAGTTTGATTTGTTGGCCATGGAGTTGGGAGCATATGATGTAGTCCTAGGAGTAGACTGGATGAGGAAATTCCCTATTATTTCAATAAGTCTTTCCGTTGGTTGTAACTAATCACGTACCCGCTGCTGCGGAATTCCTTTTACCTAACCAGGATTGCAGTAAAGATAAACAACGTTGGGCCTGCCTGCTTGTTCAGCACCACCCATTCCCATGGGAATATATGGGTTTTTCGGTCCAGTGGGAGGATCATTTTCCTTGGAAGGTAATTTTCCCAACCAATAAGTATTGGGCTCCCAAGTAAACAAAGCGAAGGATCAAGTAACCAACATGTTGCGGAGCAGCCAAGTAAACCCAGAAATGACTCAAGTAATCCAAGGGCAGAGCAACGTAATCCAACGGAGGGGCTACGTGATCCAACAGAAGAGCTACGTAAACAAGGAACACATGAACCTGCTAAGGATCCACTCCACCTACCAAGTGGACCAATCACAAGAGCTCGGGCCGAGAAATTCAATGAAGTAATCCATATGCTGATTCAGCAAGCCAAGCATTGGAGTTGGTATTCCAAGTTTCTTGAATAACCTAGTTGTCTGAAACTCGCCAATGGGATTCTGTGTAATCCTCCGGTCTACATGGTGTAGGTAAAGGGCAAAAAAGGTCGCTAATTAGTGGCACTGAAGTATGCACCCGGCGTGTAAACTTCTTCTTTTTATTTACCAATGTCGCTATCCGACTGATCATCCTTTGAGACCACGGAGAACATCAGAGAGAAAGATACGTCACCTAAAAAAAATTTACACCCTTACTTATATGAGTCGGCTAGAAACTCAAGGCCTGGCCTTTTGTGGGAGAATGCTGAGTCCTTCCCAAAATCGCCTGGATCAACGAAAGATCTGGATAACGCTAGGTTGTGATACTGATGTCTGATTTTACTCATATACATCCGATAGTGAAGGCCGTGAAGTTTGAACAGCCTCACTTAACCCTGGTTCGGTAACCTTTCTAGCGCCCAGGTATCCATGACCTGTAGATAGAGGCCCACTTTCCATTGGATACTCCGAATAAAAGAAGAAGTAGTTACCTAATCATGGGTCTATACGTAAGATCTCCTTGCGTAGAGGTTAAGGCCAGACGGATTACTGAAATGTAGTTTTACTAACGTTTCCTCATCGACTGCGAGAGTTTGTGGTGTGTGTTCTCGGACCAAAGAAACCAAACAAGCATACCTTTCCTTTAATGGAGTATCTTGGGTATGGTACTCCCTCTTTATCAGCTCGATGTTCAATCAGCATTCCTTCACGGGGATCTTGACTGGATGTAAGTCAAGATTGCTATTATCTTATTAAAGAACATAAACTTCAAAGCTTCTAGTTTGTCCCAACTCTTTCGAGCCGCTCTCCCAGTCAACGTTCAAAGGCATCACCATACCATAGCACTTTTGAGCTTGAGAAATGCTTTTCTGGCTTCTTCTCCGCACCTTTCTTTAACAACTCAGTTAAAGGCCTGCTGATAGCTCCATACCCCGGTACAAACCTCCTGTAATAACCCCTGCAACCCTCGGAGTTCTCTGACATTGGCTGGTTCTGGCCAAGCTGTCATGCCCTCTACCTTGTTTGTATCAGTAGATACCCCAATTTCATAAATAATGTATTTCCTTTATGAAATTTGGCTCACCCACAAAAAGTTTGTTCTGCCGGAACACTTCCTCTAGCAACTTGAGATGCTCCACCATGGTAGAACTGTACACTAGAATGTCATCGAAAAAGACCAATACCCCTTTCCAACATATATCTTTAAAAACACTATTCATGAGTTGTTGAAAGGTTGCCGGGGCATCACCTTGAATTCAAAAAGCCGGTCCTTCAGGCTGTTTTGTAGATATCCTCTTCCTTTCATTCTTATTTGGTGATAACCAGCCCTCAAATCTATCTTAGTTCACACCTCATCCAAAAGTGCCGGTCTTCTATGATAGGAATGGGGTATTTGGAAAACATAGTTGCTGCATTTAGTTTTCGATAGTCGAAACACATTCTCCAGGTTCCATCTTTCTTCAACACCAGAGCTGCTTTGGGGCTTGTACTGGGCCTGATTACAGCATTTTGCAACAGCTCCTCTACTATCCTGTCAATCTCTGTTTTCTGGGTGATAGCATTTCGTCGGAATACAAATGGTGGCCCACGTTTAGAAAACATTTTTAGGGTATTCTATTTCAACAGAATAGATCAAACTTTTTATATAATCTATTTCATCTATATAAACTAAATGGCCCACTCAACTTTCTTAATTCATCCAGGAAGTCCTTCCAGGTTTTGGAGGTTACACGGTTTAAGGCCCGGATCGCATAGTTGACTTGATCGCGCCTTTTCCCATATAAAATAAGATCTGCTGCCCAGGAGATGTCTTCATCATCATCCAGGCTAATTCCCCGGCTATTTAGAAGCTCCCTGGCTTTAGATTCCAATATATTGTCCCTTTCTTTCGCTGTCTCTATTCTATTGGTGGACGGTCGTAACTCTAATATAGGGCTTTGAAGCATAAAAATCAGCTGCAATCTAGTTTTTTCACAAAGGCTGGTTGAGGCTCAGACTCAACCATCTGTGCTTTGCAGATGATCTTTTTTTTCAGCGGTGGTGATCTGAATTCTATCCAAGAGCTTACTAGTATCTTGACTCATTTTAACAGAGTGTCTGGGCTTTCAGTTAATGCCAAAAAAGTAAGATCTTCTTCAGTGGTATTTCCTTTTCTTTGAAACAAACTATTTTTGAGTGTGTCTTTAATGAAGGGATTTTACCAGTGAAATACTTATACCCTCCATTCATTTCCTTTTCTTTCCAGGCTAGCTCCCTCTGTAGCCGGTGGTTGATGTAGATGAGTATGGGAAGACAATGGTAGTTTCATTCTAGGTCCCACTAATTGTTGAATAGTTGGTTTGAGTTTTTTTTTTGGATCCATGCAAGCCATTTCCAGTTGAAGTCATAAGGTACCATCCTGTTCCAACCAGGAAGACAGCTCTATCTCACAAGTTAGCTGGATCTTTTATTTAAGCCAAAGGCTAGAAAACCTATTTCAAATGAGTTTGGGCTCCGTTAAGTTATCCTCATTTCCTGAGATAAGCGCAGTTCAACAAAACTAAAAGCTAGATATATCGTTGTAAAGTAGAGCTAGACTGCATGATTGGATTGTATAGAAGGATAAGAAGGATTTTTAAATTCCTTCTTTTTTTCTTAAAACGAAAGAAGAAAGAGAGTGGGATGGGATGAAAGTAAACGCAAAGAGCTGATTCGATCAAAGAACCTCGCAGCTTTAGTGCAACAAGCCGATCGAAAGCACTCATCTTTATCGACTAAATGCTTTTTTGTCTCTTCCTCACTAAACGCCCGCTTCCTGGCTCCTCCCTCTTTGCCTATCGGTTAAGTAGATAGTAGGTCCCCCCTGGCCCCGCAACCAAGAGTCACTCGTCGAAAGCTGACCAGGAAGACAATAACTGCTATTTCAAGAAAGCATGGTTGGAGTTCTTCTATTGACGAAGGGAAGAGGACGGTCTTACTTTTCAGAGATACCTGACTTATTAGTGGACTGGTCATGTCATAGCGGAAGGTCAGAGGTGGGAAACAAGGAAATAGAGGAAATGCTTACTGGGACATAGCCTTCGGTACGAGTTGAAGGGAAGAGGTTTGATTGCTAATAAAATGAGTGGAAGAGCTGCTCGGTCAAAGGCATTCTCTCAAGTAGCAAAGGCAAGACGGAAAAGCAGGAATGAAGGTTGCTAGGTACCGCTCCGTGGTAACATCTATCGATTCTGCTATCGGGAAAGTCTGGCAAGGGGAATATCTGGCTGAGGAATTAGAGGAACTTTGGTAGCACTCGGGGACGGAATCAATCAAAGAACTTAAGAAATTGCCCATACCGACAGCAGCTCCCGCTTTAGAAAAAACCCTATCTCATCAGGCAGGTATACCTGACCCTTTTTTAGCTAGTTTCGGGAAAGCGGTAAGTTAAGTAAGTCAAGCCCTTCTAAGCGAAGAATAGCGGAGAGAAATGGTAACGTAATAAGGGAAAGGGAGCTAGCTGCTTCCATATCGCCCCCAAAAAAGAACCAAAAAGTTCCAGAGGCATCTTCCATTCATTTCGATTTAGGTCTTTCTGCACCATATTTAGATCTTCCCTTTCTACGATCCGGAATTCCCAGCAAATCCTTGACTCCTCGAATACGATGGGATTTCACACCTGGCGAATCTTTCACTCTACCTCCTCTGACTAAAACTATAGAATGTTCCTGCGAATTATGACCTTCGCCTGGAATGTGAGCAAATATATCATGTCGATTGCTCAACCGTACTTTTGCTATCTTACGTAGAGCTGAATTAGGTTTTTTCGGTGTTCTCGTCGAAACATGCAGGCATACTCCTTGCTTCTGGGGACATTGATCCGAAGCTCGAGTACGGTCCGTGTGCCGTTTTTCTTCTCTACCATGACGAATCAATTGATTTTTTGTAGGCATCCCTCTTTCCTATGTCCTTCCCCCGTTTGCCCTTTCAAAAGTGGTTACTCCCGATCCGAAGCACCCCTTTTCCATTCATAGAGAGATCCAATCGTCAAAATCAATAAAAAGGCCATCATGGACCAAGATCCAAACAGATCAATCTTGTTAGGAGGTACTGCCCAAGGAAAAGAAAAGGTGACTTCCGGATCAGGGATAATAAATAAAATAGGAACCGGATAAAATCGTATATCGAAACGACTTCTGGCATCACCGGAGGGATCGGAACCACATTCGTAGGCCGACAATTTTTCTGGATAGGTCGAACTATTGGAAGCAAATGGAAAAGGAACACCGAGTGGAATCAAAGAAACTAGCGGACTGATCACTAAATAGATACAAATAGGTGCAAATTCCGACATCACCAAAGCCCACTTCATTCTCTCGCTCTCCTCGCGGCGCTCCTTGCTCGCGGAGCGGCATACCGAAAAAAAGACGCTCAGATGTGGATTCGAACCACTGAAGGATTTCAAGGGCAATGCCCCTTGATCTTCCCACTGAAACAAGAAAAAAAGGATTTGCAGTCCAGCAAGAAAACGGATGCGCTAACGCGCAACGGCTTTCGCGCTAGTTGCTCAATCCGTTGCTTGTTTTGCTCTAACCAGCTGAGCTACCAGAACCACTTGCCTAAAGTCTCTTTTCTTCATCTATGAGCATCCTACCTGCAGTGGAGGAGCTTGCTCAAGAACCGAGAGCCGGCCAGGGACTGGACGGCCCTCGTTCGGGAAGGTCTTCTTCGCTATAGACGCCACCAAGAACAAGAAAGGGGCGCTCCGCTCCTAGTTACTAAGCAGCTATTCTGTCCGACGGTGGACTCCATCAATCTGAGGTTCTTTCTCTCACGTAATTTCGCCCGCCCGTTCTACTTCCGTGCCGGAGGAAATGGGATTCGAACCCATGATACAATCTTCTTGTATGTCGATTTAGCAAACCAATGCCTTAAGCCACTCAGCCATACCTCCAAGTTGTTGATCGGAATTGGATGTGCCGGGTTGGTTGCCCGAAGATCCACTGCGTAAGCCGTAGCGCGCGTACTCTTCTTTACTGAGCGAGAAAGACTCTATCCAGATCTATGGATCTCCCCAGCGTCGAAGCGAGACCCCATCCAAACCAAATCCGCCACTCGTTGGGCGAGGCCTTGCTTTCTATGAACACCTCACCACTGAATGAGAAACTTAGCCTCCGACCCGACCAAGAGAGAAGACAGGGTCAAGCCGACGCCGCCCTTCCTCACCTGCCTGAATGGAATGAATATCTCCTTCGTCTAGTCGAGAAGGGAAAAAGCCCGGCGGGGAACAGGACCGTGACTCTTCTAAACCATTACATGACGGAGAAGTCCATTCTCGTCATGATCGATCCACGTCCTACCATAGTGCCCGGAGAACCTGCTTCTAGAAGATTCTATAGTGATCCACTGGAATCGGCCTCGGGTGACGCCTCCCTAGTCGTCGAAAGATTTCATCCCTCGCTCGGTCGTTAAGGTGGGGTGAAAACTGCAATTAATGCTCTATCTCCATCATAGAATATGGAATACTCACTTTCAATGGCCTCGCATCCCCAGAGCCTCAGACTGGCCTGCCCTTCCAATCGGGGTTATAACGGGTCCGGTATCAGCAACACCAACCAATCGTGTTGGTACGGTGGGTTCCCCATACCCACTATTCGGAAAAAAAGCTTGCCATAGCAGCTCAAACCTCCGATCGGGAAATGGGAGTTCTAACCGGTCCTAACCCCAATTCCATACAAATTGATTGGACCGAGGTTCGTGCAGGGATAGAATAGAAACTAATAACGATGGAGCAAGAAAACGGATGCGCTAACGCGCAACGGCTTTCGCGCTAGTTGCTCAATCCGTTGCTTGTTTGGTTCGAGGTTGAGCTCACCCGCCGCCCTACGTCAGTAGTCTTCCTAACTTCTATTCCCTTTTTTTTGCTCTAAGGTAAGGTCCTTCAAGAACAGCATTGCGGTCGCAACGGGGCTCTGGGTGAATATTGTCCGCCCGTATGAGTCGTGCTGTGAATATTTATAGGTCGGGGTCTTTACTGAAAAACCACAATACTACACTACAACAATTTGAAGAAATCCGCAAGTGACTCTAATTTGAATTCACTAGTCGTGTTGAGTTTTTTTTTTATTTCAATATAACAAATCTGCCAATCCCGATATTCCCACATTTCATTCTGGTCCAGTGTCCATTCCTGAATGAAAGAAATGAGCTTTTTTCTGCGCCCCTTCACTCACTTCTGAATGACTCCTTTAGCACTCTCTTTTTTATATCAAAAAATAGAAACAGTTTACCTTTACCATACCTTCCAAGCAAGAGTGTTTTATTGCAAGATTAAGTTATTACTGAACAAAGAGAAATTCTCATTATAAAGGATGAGATCAATTCGGAAGCACTTTTTTCTTATTCTAGCAGACGGAATTGAATTGGTCTAATTTAGGACTTTCCAATCGATTTTTATCTTACCTAATTCTATCTACGCCCAGGGGGTAGGTACGTCGCAAGCTCTGGGCAGCTATCTTATTAAAAAGAATCTCGCTCCCTAAAAGGTTGCCGATACCATACCTCTATTGAACCCTACTGGATCCAATTGTTTAAGTGTTTAGTCGAGAGGAACCACATTGACACCATGCTTGTGCTAAGCCACAGCTCCATCAAACTAATCTGGATTTCTTCTTGTTTACGAATAATGGGGCATCTGCCTAACCCTATCAAACCTCTCTGCAACTACTTCTCTCTGTTCTCAGCAGCCCGAAGGATTTTTCTAGTCTCAAAGTCCTATTAGAACTCCCGCGCTTGCTCCTTTGGAGCCAAATGGATCTGAATTTCGATAAGATAATACAAGAATCATATTTGGTTGGGTTCTAACTCTGCTGTTCAGTCTGGCGCGGGTGTGATACCGGTGAAGAAGCGAGTAGTTGACAGTCAGGGAAGTAGATTCCTTTAAGGAGAGAAATTCATTGGTTTAGCCGTTAGGCGGAGCTTCTTTACACGCCGGTAGCGGAACAGCCTAGGCAGCTTAACGTGCTCTTGGCACAAAGGTAATAGAATGGGAGTCTGACGACACCCGGTACTCGGGATCTCCTGCTTGAAGAAGCAAGGAATTTCAATTACTCAGCCGTTGAATAAAATAAACTAGATACCCATGTTTCCAATATTTACTTCTCTTTACTTGCAGGACCTGGCCTAAGCATAAAGTAGATTTGCTGCACAAGCTCAAGTGGAGGAGGAAGCAGGGGTGGTGAACAAAATGTTGGTATGGAAGATCTCTTGCTCCCCCCCTGAAGGGTTCTTAGATTACCAAGTAAGGGAGGGAGGTAGGTACCATGGTTTCCTTCTTTTATTGAATACCAGTAACGCGAGTAAACATTTAAGTGAGAAGTTAGGTAAGCGTTGCCAATGGCCAAAGCCTTTACTCTTGACTTCTTGACTATAGTAATAGTAAATAATGTCACTAGATTTCGGCATAAATACTAGCCAGGTACCATTTCCCAAACTTGATTTCCTTTTTATGCACCTGTTTATGCACCTGGGTCATTGTTCACGAACTAAGACGGCTTAGCCGCCTTTCTTTGGGCCGTATGAAGGAAGTACTTCAACGAACGGGTAGGTTGCCAACCCAACATTATAGGCGGGAAGTTCTCCTTTCTCCAAGTATGCTCATTAGACCGATAGGTGAGTAGCTAGTATAGTAGTAGCCAATACTAAAAACCGATAGTAGAAGGGTCGGTGGATGGCCCTTGCGAAAGTGGCCACGCCGCATCCCTTCAGTAGCCAATCCTTTTTCTCAACGATGCAGTTCGCTTGGAACATGGCACAAGGTGTGACGTTCCGAGCGGTGGAGGACAACCTGTTTGTTGTTCCAGTTTTTTGCCTTGGCGACTGGCAGAAGCTCATGGAAGAAGGGCCGTGGCTGTTCCGCAACCATGGCGTGTAAAGAAGCCTTACGACGGGATGGCTAACCCGCGATCTGTGGTTCTGAACCAGATTCACGTCTGGTCGCAGATTCATAAGATCCCGGAACTGTTCCGCCTGGAAAACCTGGTGCGGGATCTGGCTAATAAGAAGCAACAATAGAGAATCTCGCCTAGCTCGAGGCTGCGCCTCAGTGCCCTCTGTAAGTACTTTCAAGTAAAAAGAACTACCTTTCAAAGCACATACCATTATGGCTAGCTAAAACGAAAGAATGAGAGTACAAGGTATGGGTCTACGCTTCCAGCTTGCTCTAGAAAAACTTAAATTGGATCTCTCTCTGGTGGGAGCCTGCCAAGCAGGAAAGCTTGTTATAGTCGCGTTTTATTCATCTCTTCCCCTCTCCGCAGGCAATCACTATAACTACTTCAACCTTCTTCCGTGGTTGTGGTTCAGGAAAAAATAGTGGCAAGAAATGTTGATTTCCCTTTAACGGGTGTACAGGACCCGAGAAATATGCAGGTTTCTAATAGTGCTCACTCCAGTGGGGTCCCGGCACAGTCCGAATGGAAGTTCATTCATTGGAGTAGTGCCAAGCAAGAAAGTGCTCAAAGGTATCATAGTTCATAGGTATTAACAGGATCCTTCTTGCATCAATTGGATTGAAAATTGACGTGATTAGCTGCTCGTCCCAAGTACCCGAAGCAGGGTCAATCAACGACTTTCCTTGTCTCCATTCTGATTGATTCGCTTCTTCGCGCAAGCACTTGGTTCGCCCCTTACTATAACCATCCCACTCAATCTTTTACACCGATGTTTCGTACTCTCTCGACCAGGTCATCATAAGAAAATACTGCCAAATCTTTCCGAAATGAGAGAAGGAGGGAAGGCGCGCTACAACTAACTGCTGAAAAACGCAAGATTAGCGCTAAGAAGCAACCCTAGTTTAAGTACTAGCGTCCCACCCCAACGTTCTTGTACTTCAAAATACTCTCCCCCGCTTGCTGCTCGCCTCAGCCAGACGTGGCTTATGTAGTGGTCGGCATTCCTACATGCTCCGACTGATCCCCACTGGAGATTATATGAGGGGTCTTGGAAACTGTCGTGACGCCTTGGTGACGAAGGTCACCGGGGTGACTATGGAAGGATTCCGTGGTAGTCTCTGACTCCCTCCAACTCAATCAATATCAAGAACATGTCGTGAGCATGGGGTTTGGTTAGGCTTGGTTGAGTTTGTAAGAAAAGATAGTAGGTTGAGGGGCTTCATTGATTAGTAAACCTACGGTGCTGGTAAGGTCGGGACCGTGGTCGTCCGTCTCCGCTTTGCCGGCCGATAAGATCACTGAGATTGACCAGCCAGCTGGGTAGGTTTGGCTATTCCTTTCTATTGAAAAGGAGTCAGCTGTCTGCGCGAGTCACCTTCCTTAGGCTCCGAGTCACCTTCTTCTAAGCTCCGCTGGACGACACGGCATTCTCGTTCTATAGGCCGGCCGTACTTGTGATGGTTCCCCAGGATCCAATAAATCCACTTAGGTCTACGTTGCCGCGATATTGTTCTATGGAAGCGGGTGGGCTGCTTTTTAGAAGTTCGGCCCGGTTTTTCATTAAAAAAATAAAAAAGGGGGGAGGGATTGACCTTTCTAACGCATATTCTGTCGTACCGGCATGGCCCCACTGATTTGTTTTCGATCAGAGCATCAAGCAGCGCAACCCGGTTCTGCTTGACTAAGCCCCGTGCTCGTCCAAGGAGGGAGTTTGCTTTACCCAACTCCCCTTTTTGATAACAAGACAAAAACCTCCGACCCAACATTCATGAGTTTCGAATGAAGAATGAAGAGTGCCCTGCCCCTCTTTTTTTTCCCTAAATCTTGGATTTGGAAGTTGGTAAAGACCCACCCCTTGTTTAAGTCAGAATGAGTCCCCAAGACATTGGCTTCCGCCAACAGTGAACTATTAAGGATCGCATCCCGCGCATATTCTACATTATAGCCTGCAACTAATTCAGCTTCCGCTTCTAGGAGATCAGATGGAGCTCGATTAGTTTCTGCTAGACGAGGAATAAGGAACATAACCAATACGGGGAATAAGGGAATACCGGACCATATCTGCTTTTGCGCCATGACAATCTCACTCGAATTACAGGGACCTACACATATTAGTACAGTATACCGGGGTCCCCGGCCAGAACCACACGTGCAAGTTTCCCTGCATGTGGCTCGTCCGTGCTTTTATCCGAGGCGCTGCCTGCGACTCTGCATGGGAGAAGAGGGCTGAACTGCAAACTTTCGTGTTCAGAGCATTGCATTGTCTAAGGGAGTAGGGTGAGTAAGCTGCGCCTACCAAGCTAAGCTTTCGTCGAAAAGGCGTCACTGCTTCCTTTTCGGCGCCCGCCCTTTATTTAGATGTTGGGGCAAGGCAAGCCCAAGGAAAGTCTAGGTTGGCGCTCCATCTCGGCCGGCATCCTGCTCTCGAGAGGGTGTGGTCCTTGAGCGAACTAGTCATGTGCTGTGTTGCCCCAACGTAGGGGCATTTGGTGAGGAGCTACGGTCCGGTGGTTGACAAGCCACTAATCGGAGGCGACTGGACTGGAGTGCTTTCATCAAATGATGCATGTGGGCTGAGCCATTCCCATCCCAAGTGGTGGCCCGATTCGGCCTGGCCTGGTCGGAAAGAGATTCTAAATCTCGAATATGCGCACCGAGAATAGATATCTATGTTAGCTAGCGGGGGCGGGCTTTCCCCTGGTAGTCCCGCTGCGTCCTCTGACAGTCCGTCTCGTCTCATCTTTCTTTGGCTATACTTGTAGCCAGCCATATTAGCTCCACATTCCACCCTTTTTGATTTCTGACGAAAAAGGCAGTCATCAGTCGCCCCCTTTCCTATTTAGCTTTGCTTGCTGCCTATTATGAGAATAGGTCCCGGTTCAAGCGGCCCGCCTTTCATCATCATCTATACCAGCTGCCACGCACGATCCCATAGGAACGATTTCATCGCCCTAAGAAGCAGAACGCGCCATCACCTACAGCCCTTTCCTCTACCGGGGACTTTCACGAAATGAAAACGGGCGGCATCATCGTATGCTCGACATTAGTTGCCCTGGTGTATATCCCGGAGTACTCCTATGGCCGATCTGTCACCCATACATGAAGGCCTTGGCCCCGTCCCGTGTGGAGAATGCCCCCCTTACGGCACGGCTTAGTCTGTTATTTTATTTTGTCAGAGTGGATTCGGACCGCCACTTCTCTGAAAGCATGGTTCTTGCCTCCCTATCTCCTCCCTCCTTGGAGCTCGTCCATTCGTTGGGTGATCCCTTGCTCTCACGTTCGAGTGTTTGCTCGTCGTTTAGGCCGGTGAGTTACATTTTTGCTCATTGCAGTCGCCTCCGGGGTTCTTCGCACCTGGGTAGTACCAGGACCCTTGTGCCCCGGACTGCACTGCCCGCCCTATGACCCAAAACTCAAAATGAGCCTTGCGACGAGACGTGGACATTCCTCATGCTGCGGTTCCCTCCGGTCCATTCCCGGGTTGGGTTAGGGGAAGATCCGAGCGATTGCCTTCGCGGATCCAAACGTGCTCACAAGGCGCACAATAAGAATAAGACCAATAGAGACTTCATAAGGGACCATTTGAGCTGCAGATCGTAATGCTCCTAGAAAGGCATATTTCGAATATAGAGGACGTTCCCAACAATCCACGAGAATATCATACCCAACTATGAACCGTACGAGCACATCCTCTGTCACCCCCACCGCGCTTACGGCTCTATACCCCAACCCAACTTGCTCTGGCCCTGGGTCCTCCCGCATCTCTTCCTCGGTAAGCGGACATCTGTGGATGTTCAGCCAAAGACTTGATTATGTTATCTATGGTCTCAACAAGCCCCGATAGCGTTGTTATGTTATGTGCAATTTGAACATAAATCTGCTCCCTATCAAGCGGACATCATGACTTCAAACAAATATAAAAAAATTATCTTGTTTCCCCTTTCCGAGGCAAATATCGGGGAAATCAGTAGTATATATTTTGTATATCGAAGTCCTAGATAGGAAAGTAGAGTAGGCGATCGCTCGGGAATTGAGACTTATGAATTTCACTAAAAGAGTCTTTCTTGGGTTCTTTGTATCTCAGCGAGGAATTGAAGCCAATCCCGACAAGATCAAAGCTATTGAGCAGATAGAATCACCCAAGAGCGTCAAGGATGTGCGACGTCTTGCCGTCTGTGTAGCTGCACTGAGCAGGTTCATCTCCAAGTCTGCTGAGCGCGCCTTGCCGTTTTTCAAGATTTTGAAAAAGGTAGGTCCAATGAAGTGGACTCCATAAGCGGAGGCTGTGCTGCAAGACTTGAAGAAGTACCTCTCCTCTCCACCAACACTAGTTGCGCCTAGGCCACAAGTGTCGTTACTGCTATACTTAGCGGCAACAAATCAAGTGGTTAGTGCCGCATTAGTGGAAGAGAGAGAAGCTGATGAGGAAGAAGCAGCAGCTGCAGAGCCACCAAGCGATAAGCCAGAATCTTCTCCGGCAAGGTCTGGTGCCGACAAGTCAGAATCAACGCCAGAAAATGAAGCAAACCAGCAAGTGGTGCCGAAGAAGAAAATGGTGCAGTGCCCAGTTTACTTTGTCAGTGCCCTTCCGCAGGGGGCTAGATGAAGGTATTGTGGTGTGCAGAAGTTGCTTTTTGGCCTTCTCATGGCCTCAAGGAAGTTGCGCCATTACTTCCAAGCACATGAGATCACTGTCGTCACTCGCTTTCCGTTGCAGCGTATCTTGAGAAATCCAGATGCCACCGGCAGGATAGTGGCGTGGGCATTGGAGTTGTCAAGCTTTGCACTCAAGTTTGAAAGTACATCAACTCTTCAGAGCAGAGCCTTGGCAGAGTTCATTGCAGAATGGATGCCAACGGAAGACGAAGAAATTCAAGAGACCTCTCTCACTGGCAAAGAAACAACTCAAGACTGGATCATGTACTTTGAAGGTGCCTTCTCGCTGCAAGGCGCCGGTGCCGGAGTGTTGCTTGTCGCACCCACCGGAGAGCACCTCAAATATGTGGTGCAGATGCACTTTCCCAGGGAGAAAGCTACCAACAACACTGCTGAGTACGAAGGCATGCTTGCCGGTCTTAGGATCGCAGTGGACCTTGGGATTAGGAAATTGATCATTAGAGGTGAATCGTAGTTAGTTGTGAAGCAGGTCAACAAAGACTACCAGAGCCCATTGATGGAAGCTTATGTAGATGAATTGAGAAAATTGGAAGCGCACTTTGACGGATTACAAATAGAGCACATCCCTCGTGCGAAAAATAGCATTGCTGATGATCTGTCGAAACGTGCCACACAAAAGCTGCCTGTGGAACCAGGAACTTTTGTGCTCCATTTGACTCAACCATCTGTCACACCATCGACGTAGCCAAGCAAGAGAAGAAAGTTGAATACCGTCAAGTACTTCCCGACAGAGCTCCTAGAAGCCGCCGGCAAGAAAGCTGCCAGAGACAACACTAAGCTTGCCGGTGAGCAGCAGCCTCCGGCAGGACCTCAAGTCCTTGCCGTCGAGACAAGCGCTCCTGTAGCTGAAGAGATGCCTTTAGTCCTTGTTGTCGAGCCGCATGCTCCGACATGGGCACATCAAATCATCCAATTCATTCAAACAGGAGAACTTCCCGATGATCAAGAAGAAGCTGAAAAAGTAGCCCGTCAGTCAAGTATGTATCAGTTTGTTGACAACATTCTGCACAGAAAGAGACCAAATGGGGTGAAATTGAAGTGCATTTGCCGAGAAGATGGACTAAAGCTGTTGGCGAAGATACATGGAGGCATATGGGGCTCTCACATAGATTCAAGGGCTCTTGTCGGCAAGGCTTTCCAGCAAGGCTTCTATTGGCCCACTGCTCTCTAGGATGCAACTACACTAGTAAACATGTGTGAAGCATGCCAATTCCATTCCAAGAATACACATCAGCTAGCTCAAGCCCTTCAAACAATCCCTCTTGTCGGAAGTCGGGCTCTGGGGACCCAAAGGTTCAAACACTAGGGTGAGCTCGTTCTACCACTTCGTCTCCTACCATGGCTAAACGACGGCGAGGCTACGGCGAGAGCGCGCTAGCGAGGGACAGACCGTGGACTCGACGGTTTACCCAGGTTTGGGCAACCTTGCGGTGTAAGACCCTACTCCTGCTTGGTTGGTATTGCTCTGGTGCGAGAGGGAGAGTACAAGGTCGAGGGTGATGGGAACCGGAGTCCTCTCTACAATGGATGCTCTGCCCCCCTTATACCCGCATTGGTCCTCTTCCCCCTCAAACCTTAGGCGGGAAGGGCTGCCACACTTGGTGGGTTTTCAAAGGGGACACGCGCTCAGGCTATCCTGACTAAAGGCGGTCTTCGCCTGCCAAAGCGTGATCCATGACGCGCCGGTGGGCTCGGTGATGACCTCCGCCCTGCACGCCCGCCGGCTTGGTCTTCCTTCGCCGATCGGGCAACCTTTGGGGTTGCTTTGGGGAGAACATATCTGGCCCAGCTCCCTTAACACAAAAGAGGAAACCATCTTCATCCGCGCCTGCTGGCGCAGCCTCTGTCGCCGCTCGTCGCCGCACGCGTCACCCATGTGATGGGCCCCAGACCACGCGACTCCACTGAATGGCCTTCGTCTCGTGCGCCCTCGGGAGGGGGCCTCAGGAGGCCACCTCAGGAGGTCGCCTCGCGAGAGGACCTCGCGAGGCCGCTGGTGGAGGTGCTGAGGCTCGCTCGCCCACTCCCTGAGGAGGGGGCCTCGGGAGGCCAAGGTCTCATGAGGAGCCTTGGTGAGCTGCTTGGTGATGACGGCCTGCAGGGCCCACGCCAGGCGTTGCGCCCTGGGCCGAAGGCAAACGGGCCTGGATACCCCGGGTTCCATGGGCCCGATAGTAGCCCTCGGGCCCGCGGCACACACGTTCCCGCCTACAGGGGGAGAAACGGCGCGGGCCCTAACCGCCTGCGGCTAGGCGCGACGCGTGGCGCACGATGTGACTGGGGATGCCTCCACTTCTCCCATGACGTCTCGGTAACCGCCTGCGCTGACATAAAGTCCGCCGCGGGTGACGCAAGACCATCATTGCCTTCCTTCTCACGTTCAATCTCCTTGCGACTTCCGTCCCGCGCATGGCTCCTTCTTCCTCTCCCAAAACTCAGCCGCCCTAAACCCTTGCTGTGCCGCAATGTCGCCCCCGGGCAGGGAGGAAGAGGCGGTAGACACGGAGGTTGCAGGGGTGGCATCGGAGCCTGCTCTGAGTAGGCCCACAATTGTCAACGCCGAGGGGCTCAGCAAGGTGCTCCCAATGACCGCAGCTGCTTCCAACGAGTGGGGGGCCACTCGCATCTGGCTGGCTTCGCGCTCGTCCACCGACCTTGATGCCACCTCTGCCATCCTCTTCCTTCCCGCGCTCTTCGCAGGCCTACTTCCTCCATTCTCCGATTTCTTCAATGCCGTCCTCTCCCACTACCAAGTCCATGCGCTGCATCTCGAGCCGAAATCCGTCTTTCACCTTTCCGCCTTTGCCTTTTTATGCAAGGCCTTCCTGGGCGTGACGCCCTCAGTGGCGCTCTTCCGCCACTTCTTCAGCCTGCGGCTGACCGCGGCGAACCAAAGTTCTCATTCCGCATCGCCGACGACGCGGCGGGCGACGGTATCGACATGAGGCTTACCAAGGAGGTTGAGGGCTTCAGGCGGCAATGGGTGTACATGGACGCTGCCCAATACAGCTCTCTGCTACAGCTGCCCACGTCCCCGGTGGCGAGAAGCTCCGGGTGGGGGCAGGAAAGGCTCACTGAACCGAGGCTGGCACGGGTATGGAAGAGGTTGGCCGAGCTGAGGGCCGCGAAAGTGACGGTGGTCATGGTCGTGAGGGAGTTCCTCCGGCGCCGCATAGCTCCCCTCCAGCGACACTCCCGCCTGATGTGGGCTTTCACTGGCCCGGAGGACCTGATGCGGTTGAGCGTGGATGGCTTGCTACCGGAGGTGCTGAACGGGGTGCTCCATGCCCTAACCGGTGAGGAGGCGAGCGAGCTGCCCATGGGCGGGATTCCCTTGTATCGCTACAAGAACAAGGAGGCGCTGGCCGGCTCGATGCCGTGCTTCGACCAGTGGGGACCATTTCCAGAGGGCCTCGAAGGGCCCCGGGACAACCCCTTTTTGTTGGTCCCGGGTTCAGGCGGCGGCGGCGACACCGGGGCCTCGACGGGCGCTGCGGAAGGCGGAGGCGGCCCGGTTCGGCGGACCTGCTGCCGACTCATCCGCGGGCTTGAAGATGATGACGACGTCACCCTGCCTGAGGCCTAGGCCGCCGTGCCCGGCCAGGCGGAGGGCGCGGGAAGATCCCGTGCGGCAGCTGCGAAGTTGTAGAGCTCCGGAAGCGGTGGCAAGGGCGGACCCCGCAGCCCTCCTGCGTGGGGAGCCGGTCACGAGAAGGGGCCCCAAGAAGGCGGCGGCGATATTCCTCCGTGGCCGCTTAGGAAGAGGAGATGGTTTGCCAGGGACCAATAAGTGCTCGCCCTCCCTTCTCCTGTGCCCGGCGCGTTGCGCGTGACTGAGCCCTTGTTTCTCTCCTCTCTTTCAGGACCTCCTCGAGCAAGAAGAGGAAGAAGGAGGAGAGGTCCCCCGGCCTGGCGGGGGCTTCACCGTCGGTTGCCAGGTCCGGGGGGCGTGAAGAGGGCGCCAACCGCCTCGACATCTAGGCGGGCCTCACGAGGGCAAAGGGGCAGGAGGCGCCTCCTAAGTCACAGACGAATGCGGCTCGGGGGTCCCAAGAAGGCGAGCCTCAGGAGGCATTGTCAGGAGGCGGCTCAGCGGTTCCCGGGGTGCCAACTGCCAGGGCGGACGTGGCGGCGACAGAGGCGGAGACGCCGGTTCTCCCACCCGGCACCACCGAAGGTGGTGGCGTCGCGGGGGGCCGGCAGGACTCGCCAAAACGTGGGGCCTCTTCCGGGGGGCCACCGAGCCCGCGGGGTGCGTTGCCACGGCGGGGCGAAGAGGGGGCCCCCGCGAGCTCCCCGCTCCTGACCGGCGGCGCCAGGCCCCCGCGAGAGGGCGGCGCTGGGGCGCACACCGGCTGGTTCCTGCAGCTTGTGAGTAGCAGCGCCGTGCTCAAGCGCGGGGCCCTGCAAGGCGCCAGGGCTGCCCTTGACCAGCTAGAAGCGGACCTCTGGACGGAGGAGGCATGCATCATCAAGGAGTGCTAGCGCCTCGCGGAGAGGTGGCACCAGCTTGATGTGGCCATTAAACTGGGCCGCCGTCGAGACGACGCCGCGCGGGAGAAGCGTGAGAAGGCCGCCCAGGACGCGAAGGAAATCTTCGAGAATGCCATCAGGGAGGCCGATGAGGCCGACAAGCGGCGCGAGGCGGCGGAGACCCGCAGGAAGGAACTCCAGGACCAGAATGCCTTACGGGAGCAACAACTCCAGGCACGGAGAGACGCCATCTCCGCCCTCGAAGAGGGGCTGGCGGCCCGCGAGGCGGACCTTGGCATACGCGAGCGGGAGCTCGCGCGGTCGGCATTTGCGCAAGACTTGGAGCGCGAGCGGCTGGAGACATTGGAGCGAGAGGTGTCCGCTGCCCAAGGCTCCTACGCCGAGCACCTACACAAGGCCAACGCCAATCTAGTGGCCAAGGCGGAGAAGATCCAGGAGGACGCCGACAGGAGGATCGTGCTGAGCCGCGAGGCGCTTGCCAACGAGAACAGCAAGAAGCTGAAGCGACAGGAGGACCGCTTCAAGGCCAAGCGCGAGGAGTTCCAGCATGAGATCGCGGGCCTCAAGGAGATGCTGGTCGAAGCCGAAAGGCGGCGGGAGACCGCACTGAAGGCCTGGGCCGACGCCGAGGCCGAGCTGGCCTACCTCCGGCAATAGTTGGGGGTTGTCGCCGCGGTCGTGGAGCAGGCGCGGGATGGGGCGGCCCGAGCGCGGTGGCGGCAACTCCAGTGCTCTAAGATGTTCCGTGCCCTTGAGGTCCAGGCCCGCCGCGCCTTGGGCTCAATTTGCAAGGAGGATGTCAGTAGCCCCCTCGAGACCCAGGACAACAGCTACCTCGACTTCTTCACCAAGCTCGTGGAGCGGCTCGAGGTGGGCGCCAAGAAGGTGGGCGGAATCATCGAGGAGGAGAGCCGCGATCTCCTAATCCAGGCCGCCACGCGCATCTTCAGCCATCTTCTCGACGCCGACCCCAATTTTGACTTCGGCAAGGTGATAGCCCCCATCCCGGAGGAGGTCCGCGACACCCTTGGGAAGGCGGTGGAGGATCATGTGGATGCCTTGCACGAGCACTTCGCCCCTGGCAGTAGCGAGAGCTCAAGCAGAGTCGACGGAAGTGAAGATGATGGTGGCAGCAGCGGTGAAGGCGACGCGCCGTCTTAGGCCTTTCCCCATATCCTGTGCATAGTTGATCGTGACCCTGTGGGGGCGTGAGTGTCGGGCCCATGGAACCCGGGGTATCCAGGCTCGTCTGCCTTTGGCCTAGGGCGCAACGCCTGGCGTGAGCCCTGCAGGCCATCACCACCAAGCACCTCACCAGGGTTCCTCATGAGGCCTTGGCCTCCTGAGGCCTCGTCTTCAGGGAGCGGGCGAGTGAGGCTCAGCACCTCCACCAGCGGCCTCGTGAGATCCTCTCGCGAGGCGACCTCCTGAGGTGGCATCCCGAGGCCCCCTCCCGAGGATGCACGAGACGAAGGCCATTCAGCGGAGCCGCGCGGTCTGGAGCCCATCATGTGGGTGACACGCGCAGTGATGAGCGGCGACAGAGGCCGCGCCAGCAGGCGCGGATGAGGATGGTTTCCTCTTTTGTGTAAGGGAGCAGGGCTAGATACCTACTCCCCAAAGCGACCCCAAAGGTTGCCCGATCGGCGAAGGAAGACAAAGACGGCGGGCGCGCAGGGCGGAGGTCATCACCAAGCCCACCGGAGCGTCATGGATCACGCTTTGGCAGGCGAAGACCGCCTTTAGTCAGGATAGCCTGAGCGCCTGTCCCCTTTCAAAACCCGCCAAGTGTGGCAGCCCTTCCCGCCTAAGTTTCAAGGGAGAAGAGGACCGATGCGGGTATAAGTGGGGCATAGCAGCCATTGTAGGAGGGAGATCTCGAGGTCCCATCACCCTCGACCTTGTATTCTCTCTCTCGCACCAGAGCAATACCAACCAAGCAGGAGTAGGGTCTTACACCACAAGGTGGCCCAAACCTAGGTAAACCGCTGAGCCCATGGTCTGTCCCTCGCTAGCGCGCTCTCGCCGTAGCTTCGCCGTCGCTCAGCCATGGTAGGAGATGAAATGGTAGAACGAGCTCACCCCAGTGTTCGAACCTTTGGGTCCCCGGAGCCCGACTTCTGACATTTGGCGCGCCAGGTAGGGGTGCGCTACTGTTCTTCCACTACACCCTCTGCTTCGCCAACCCCATGGCCGACGCACGTCGCGAGCACGCCGAGTGCAGGGCTCGCCGCGTGGCTCAGACAGAGCCAGTGGCCCGCGGCAATCGCCGCCGCCACGAAGCCGAGGCTACTGCCGCCACTGACCCCGCTGCCCGTGAGCAGCAGGAGTCCTCCCTGCACCAATCCGTGCAGGCGAACGGCCACACCGCCACTGCCACCTCCCTCGCCCACCGTGGGCCGCCGAACCCGCAGGCCGCGCTGCTCATGGCGCGCGAGCTGCTCCGCTACCTTCCAGCTGACGCCGGCTACGACGCCTGGCTACTCGCTTCGCTCTCCACCGTCTCGCGCTGGGGACCTGGCGCACGGCGCTCGCACGCCGACTCCTCTGCGCGACGAGCACGGCGGGCCTCAGCGCGGCGCACGGGCTCGCGAGCCGTCCCGCGGCGCGTCCTCGCCGGACCGAGACGAGGCCAGCTGCCAGATCATTCGCCGCGCTCCCCCCGATGCGCGTGTGCTCCTCGAGCGGCAGCGCCGGCGCTAGGACCAGGCCGTTCAAGACGTCGCGGCGGCTGGGCGTCAAAACCACGCCGCCCTCGCTGGCGGCGTCCCCTCAAGCGGCGTGGGCTGCCGTGCCTTCACTCGCGAGCTGCGTCGCGTGGTCTGGCCCGCGAAGTTCAAGCCTGAACTGTCTCCGTGCTATGACGGCACCCCCAACCCCGCAGAGTTCCTTCAGCTCTACGCGCTGAGCATCGAGGCGACGAACGGCGATGACAAGGTCATGGCAAACTGGTTCCCCATGGCCCTCAAGGGGTGCCCGCGCTCCAGGCTCATGAATCTCCCCGAGGCATCCATCTCCTCATGGGCCGAGCTCTGCAACCAGTTTCTCGCCAACTTCAAGGGCACGCAGGAACGCTCGCTCGCCATCAACGACCTGCGGCGCGTGCGGCAGCGCCCGGACAAGACCCTCCGCAAGTATATCCAGCGCTTCAGCCAGGTGCGCAACAAGATCCCACGCGCCTCCGACGCGGCTGTCATCTCTGCATTCTCCACCGGTGTCATGGACATCAAGATGCGCCAGAAGCTTGCCATCAATGGTGAGCTCGACTCCGTGGTAGAGTTGCTCGACCTCACCGACAAGTGTGCCAAGGCTGAGGAAGGTCGCCTCTTCATCCACAACGACCCCGACGCGACGCTCGACGCCGCCAAGGCCAAGAGCAAGGACGTCAAGCATAAGGGCCCGGCTATGCTTGCAGCGGAGCCCGAGCAGAAGCGCGGCCGTGACCACGACGAGCCCAGGAAGGACGGTCGGCCGCTCTGCGCCTTCCACAATGTGTGCTCCCATAGCACCAAAGACTGTCAGGAGCTCAAGCTGCTCCGCGATGAGCGCCAAAGCCGCCGAGACGACCGCAATGGCCGTGGCAGCAACCGTTGGGACGGCCGGAACGGAAGCGGCAACTTTCGCCAGGGTTGGCGCGACCAGCCTCGTGAGGCCGTCTGGCGCGACCAGCCTCGTGAGACAGACCCCTAGGGCAATGCTGCTCTCCCGCCGCTGCCGCCGCCACCCCAGAGGAACGACGACAACCGGCGTGATGAGGGCGCTGGGGGCTACTAGCAGCCTCGCGCGGTCGCCTGCATCCTTGGCGGCTCCCAAGCCCCCGCGTCTATCCGCCACTTCAAGCAGCTCTCTCGTGAGGTGTATGCCGCCCTCCCAAGGCCCGAGGCCGCGTGACCCCTCAAGTGGTCGCAGTTCGCCATCACCTTCGACTCCAAGGACCACCCCAAATCCACGGCCTCCGCAGGCGCGCTCCCCATGCTGTGCACCCCCACCATCAGCAACGTTGCGGTCACCAAGACTCTCATCGACGGGGGCGCCGGCCTCAACGTGATCTCCAACGAAACCTTCGAGACGCTGCAGGTGCCCTACGACCAGCTGATGCCAACCAAACCCTTCTACGGAATGACCGATGGCTCCACCATCCCTCTGGGGTAAGTGCGCCTCCCCGTCACCTTCGGCACCCGCAAGAACTACCACACCGAGCTCATCGACTTTGACGTCGCGCAAATCGGCCTGCCTTACAACGCCATCTGGGGCTACCCAGCTCTCACCAAGTTCATGGCGGCCACCCATCACGCCTACAACGTCCTCAAGATGCCCGGCTGCAGTGGCATCATCACCGTCACCTTTGACGAGAAGGACGCGGCCAGCACCCTCGAGCGTGCCTACAAGGCCGCCGTGGTCGAGACGAAGAAGGTGTCGGTGGACGGCAGCGGCTCCGGCCCTGCCTTCACCATCGGCGCAGGCCTCCCTCCTGCATAGGAAAGCACGCTCGTCACCTTCCTTCGGGCAAACTCGGATGTTTTCGCCTGGAAAGCATCTGACTTGTCCGGTGTGCCGAGGGAGGTGATCGAGCACCACTTAGCGGTGTGCCCCAATGCACGCCCCGTCAAGCAGAAAGCATGGCGCCAGGCGCCAGAGAAGCAAGATTTCATCGTCAAGGAAGTTCAGAAACTCCAAGAAGCTGGGGTCGTTCGCGAGGTGCGCCATCCCGAATGGCTCGCCAATCCATTCATTGTTCCCAAGAAGGGCGGCAAGGAACGCATGTGCGTTGACTTCACCAGCCTCAACAAGTTCTGCCCTCAGGATCCCTTCCGGCTGCCTCGGATTGGCCAGGGCATTAGCCCCACCGTCGGCGGCTTGCGCATGCCTTTCGGGCTGAGGAACGCCGGCGCCTCTTTCCAGAGGCTGGCGCACTTCGTGCGAGAGCCTCATGAGCCTCCTGCTCCTCGCGAGCCCCCAGGGCCTCGTGAGCCCCCTGGCCCCGGAGGAGCGGACCCCCTGGGCGCGCCTCGCCAAGCGGTCTGACATCGCCCCAGCGCAGTCCAGCCAGGTGTGCTCGATGCGTCGCCCTGCGCAGCCCACACTCCTTCTTGCCGCGCCTCCCGCGTCTCGCTCCCGGAACCCTTCTGCCAAGGTGATTTTGTTTAAATGCGGCTGAGGGCGCCCCACGGGCTGCACCAACCTCGAGCTGATCCGTGCCGGACGCGGCAGCCTAGCCCCTATCCTTTTGGTTGTGTAACGAATTTTGCTGATTTTACCTTGATAAGTTATGTTACCTGCTTAATTGCCTGTTAAGTCGATGCCGACCGGAGAGCGCCACACGCTCGCGACCCCCCTGGCCGATTCCGTGAGCGGGGGCTAGGCACGGTGCCTGTGCTCGGGTCCGTCCCTATAGTGCCACCAAATCCAAGCGACTGAGCTCTGGCTCGCGGTCCTGCTCCCGTGCATGCCACCTTACCAAGGTCCTTGGTGCCTTATCTCCTCATGCAACGGCCACGGGCGAGTTTGCGAGCGCGTGCCGCTCCCCCCATCGTGAATCTGTTAACGTGCAGTCCCCCAGGAGGCGAGCTACGCGAGGACCTCACGGGCGGCCTCTCACGAGGCGAAGATGCTTCGAACGGCGAGCCTCTTGGGCACGCCTCGCGAGCTGTGTGAGCTCCACACGAGCTGTGGCTCGCCCGACACCGCTCTCCGCCAAAAGCTAAGTCTGATTACCTTGCGAGGCACCCTTACCGCCACTCAAGCTCTCTCCCCTTGCGATCCCGTGGGTGCCAGCATTTTTTCTTCAGCGTAAGCCGCTTGCACGCCAAAGGGGGGCTCCCTAAGCATCGCGCCTCTGGAGCCCTCACTAGATCCCAGTGCCCCTCACCTTCTGGCCTTGTCCCGGCATCACGACCGGACATACCAGCGACGGCTGACGCCCGCTCGGGGGCTGGGTCCTGACGGCGTAGAGCGCTGAGGCAAACAAAGAAAAAAAACAGGCCTCACGAGAGGACTTCGGGAGGGAATGCATACATCCCGGATCACAAAAGCGTTAAGCTAAGCATAGAAGATACTGTTTTCACGACCCCAAGGGGCTACGTAGGTTCAATGCACGAAAATAAAAAAAGAAAGGGCCTAGAAGAGGCGCCGTCTCCCCCAAGACTCCAGCGCAGGCGCCGCGCGCGTTCCCAAGAAGGCGCTGCGGGTGAGCGCGACTCCGTCACCGTGCGTGCGGTGCCCTGGCTCCGGAGTCATCGCCGCCCGCGCCTAGTCGGAGTCCTCATCCTCGCTCTTGACGCGGGGGGAGTTGCCGTCGTTACCGCCCCCATCGGAGGCCGTACCGCTGGAGCTGTCGTCCTCGCTGGAGGAGCCGCTGTAGCTGCTGTCCTCGCTCTCTGCGTAGCACTCCAGGCGGCTGCCGGAGAGCCCGAAGATCTTCATGAAGAGTGTGGCAGCCTCGTCGTACTTGAATTGGAGGACGTGCCCCCGCTTTAGTACGTGGGCGAGGGCGAACAACTTCCACCCCTGCCTCAAGAACATGAAGCCCAAAGGAGTGAGCTCCGTCGCCACCCAGGAGGGGCCGTTGCAGCAGCCGTCGGCCTGCACCCACAAGCCCAAGGGCACATGCTCCGCCATTGCCGCCGCGAAGGAGTCCGGAAGCCGGAGCCAGGTGCAGAGGCTGCGGTGCATGTTCACGATGAACTCGTGCGCCGCCTCTACCGAATGGCTCCCCGCCTGAGGAGGTAGCACAGTTGTCCCGCCGCGGCCGTCTCGGCCCTGCGCGCCTCGCCCTCCGTGCCCGCGAGCGGTGCCCCTCCCACGACTGCTGGGCCTGGCGCGGGCAGCCGTCGGGGAGCGCCCGTGCCCCCGGGGCGGAGCCGGAGATGCGGCAGCGGAAGCACGGCCACGGCCTCTCCCCCTCACCATTTCCGTGGCGGCTTTAGCAAGACGACAAAGGAAGCAGGAGGAAGGAGAAGATGGGTGGAGGACTTTGGCTCTCCCCTTTCCCTCTTTATACTCGGTGCGGAGCTTCCCTCGTCGCTCCGCCTTCTCCGGCATTGGGAATTGAAGCAACAGGGAGGCGCTGAGGAAGGCAATGATGGTCTCGCGTCGCCCGTGGCGGACTTTATGTCAGCGCGGGCGGTTACCGAGACGTCGTGGAGAAGTGGAGGCGTCCCCAGTCACATCGTGCGCCACGCGTCGCGCCTAGCCGCAGGCGGTTAGGGCCCGTGCCGTTTCGCCCCCCTTGTAGGCGGGAACATGCACGCCGCGGGCCCGGGGGCTACTGTCGGGCCCATGGAACCCGGGGTATCCAGGCCTGTCTGCCTTTGGCCAAGGGCGCAATGCCCCGGCATGGGACCTGTAGGCCATCACCACCAAGCACCTCACCAGGGCTCCTCTTGAGGCCTTGGCCTCCCGAGGCCCCCTCCTCAGGGAGCAGGCAAGCGAGGCTCAACACCTCCAACAGCGGCCTCACGAGGCGACCTCCTGAGGTGGCCTCCCGAGGCCCCATCCCGAGGATGCATGAGACGAAGGCCGTTCAGCGGAGCCGCGCGGTCTGGAGCCCATCACGTGGCTGACGCGTGCGGCGACGAGCGGCGACAGAGGCCGCGCCAGCAGGCGCGGCTGAGGATGGTTTCCTCTTTTGTGTAAAGGAATAGGGCCAGATACCTACTCCCCAAAGCGACCCCAAAGGTTGCGCGATCGGCGAAGGAAGACCAAGACGGCGGGCGCGCAGGGCGGAGGTCATCACCGAGCCCACCGGCGCGTCATGGATCACGCTTTGGCAGGCGAAGACTGCCTGTAGTCAGGATAGCCTGAGCGCATGTCCCCTTTCAAAACCCACCAAGTGTGGCAGGCCTTCCCGCCTATGTTTCAAGGGGGAAGAGGACCGATGCGGGTATAAGGGGGGTAGAGCAGCCATTGTAGGAGGGAGATCTCGAGTTCCCATCACCCTCGACCTTGTATTCTCTCTCTCGCACCAGAGCAATACCAACCAAGCAGGACTAGGGTCTTACACCGCAAGGTGGCCTGAACCTGGGTAAACCGCTGAGCCCATGGTCCGTCCCTCGCTAGCGCGCTCTCGCCGTCGCTCAGCCGTGGTAGGAGACGAAGTGGTAGAACGAGCTCACCCCAGTGTTCGAACCTTTGGGTCCCCAGAGCCCGACTTCCGACAGTGAGGATAATGCTTTTATATTTCAAGTACTTTGTTTCTGGTTGTATTGAATGCCTGTGCCCTTGTAACGCTCTCTCTTGAGGCATGTTTTGCTCCTTTTGCCCGCCATGATGCTCTGCGTCGTCAGGACCCAGCCCCCGACCGGACCTCAGCCACCGCTGGTACGTCCGGTCGCGGTGCCTGGACAAGTCCAGGAGGTGAGGGGCAGCAGGAGATAGTTAGGGTTCCTGAGGCGCGATGCTCAGGAGGCCCCCTTTTGATGTGCAAGCGGCTTGCACCAAGAGAAACGTTGGTGCTTGTGAGGCTGCCGGAGGGGAAGGCTTAAGAGATGGCGAGGGCGGCTCGCGAGGCGGGAGACTTAGCTCTGTACAGGGTAGTGTCCGAGGGGCCATCTCTTGTAGGGTACGCCTCGTGAGGGTTCCATTCGCGAGATCCCCTGCTGAGACGGCCGCCGGGGGCTCGCTCCTGAGGCGGGGACCGCTGGCTTCTTGAGGCCCTGAGGGGGCCACCTCGCGAGGCATCCTCACAAGGCCTTCCGGGGAACCTACCCCTGAGATGACTGCATGCAGAGTGCTTGACGACAAGGGAGCAGCACGCACTCATCGATTCGCTCATGGGCATTACGCGAGGAGACAAGACACGAAGAACCTTGGTGGGGTGGCGTGCACGGGAGCAGGCCCGCGAGCCAGAGCCCGGTTGCTCGGGTTTTTTAGCGCTGTTGGGACTGACCCGAGCGCAGACCCCGTGTCCAGCCCCCACTCGCATGAGGCTCATGAGGGAGGTCGTGAGCATGCGAGGCTCGTGAGTCAAAAACGAAATGCCATGTGAGGAATGGAATTTTACTGAAGTGAAATAGCAGCCCGTTACATAACTAAAACAAGATGCGGCTGCCGTGTCCGGCACGGGTCAGCTTGAGGTTGGTGCAGCCCGTGGGGCGCCCTCAATTGATTGTTCCGCCAGAGCGGAGCATGGGGCTTCCACAGGGGTGTGGTTATGATCGCGGGTCGATCGTTCCACTAGCGCGGAGCATTGGGCTTCCACTTGGGCATGGGCGGGAGCTCTCGCGCGCCCATCAGGCGAACACAATGAGAGGCTCTGGGGTGTGTACATCCCCATTTCATTCGTACGCGTGAGAGTCACGGGTAGAACTTGCGGAGGTGTTGGATGTTCTAGGCGTTAGGCACAGGAACTCCGTCCTCCGTCTCTAGCCGGGCCTGGAGACATGAGCAACCCTGAAAGGGCCTTCCCACATTGGTGACAGTTTGTGGGCCCCCCTCTCTGGAGAGGATTCTGCGTAGGACGAGGTCACGGACTTCGAGAGTGCGAGGGCGACAGAGGCCGTGGCTGTGGCAGCGACGCGAGGCCTTCTGGTACCTCGCGGCGTGAACGGCGGCCTGGTGGCGGTCCGCCTCGAGGCGCAGCAGATCAGTCTCCCGTGAGCCGTCCTGACGCACCTTGTCAAAGGCAAGGGCTCACGGGGAGCCGTGCTTCAGCTCTAGTGGGAGAACCGCCTCGGCGCTGTGGACGAGGAAGAAGGGTCTCGCTGATAAGCTTGCTTGCCATCGGGCGGGCGGACCACAGCACGGACTACAGCTCGTCGAGCCAGCCCCTGCTGCTCACGAGTCGTGCTCACGAGGCTCGGCGTTCGAAGTGTCTTCGTCTCGCGAGGCCGGCTCGCGAGAGGCCGCCTGCGAGGTCCTCGCACAGCTCGCCTCCTGAGGGGCTGCATGTCGACAAATTCAGGATGGGGGGAGCGGCACGCGCTCACTAACTCGCCCGTGGCCATTGCATGAGGAGATAAGGCACCAAGGACCTTGGTGAGGTGGCGTACACAGGATCAGGCCCACGAGCCAGAGCTCAGTCGCTTGGATTTGATGGCACTGGAGGGACGGACCCGAGCATAGACACTGTGCCTAGCCCCCGCTCATGGAATCGGCCAGGGGAGGGGTCGCGAGCATGTGGCGCTCTTCGGTCGGCATCGAACTTAACAGGCAATTAAGTAGGTAACATAACTCATCAAGGTAAAATCAGCAAAATTCGTTACACAACCAAAAGGATAGGGGCCAGGCTGCCGCGTCCGGCACGGATCAGCTCGAGGTTGGTGCAGCCCGTAGGGCGCCCTCAGCCGCATTTAAACAAAATCACCTTGGCAGAAGGGTTCCGGGAGCGAAGCGCGGGAGGCGCGGCAAGAAGGAGTGTGGGCCGCGCAGGGCGACGCATCGAGCGCACCTGGCAGGACCACGCTGGGGCGACATCAGACCGCTTGGCGAGGCGCGCCTAGGGAGTCCGCTCCTCCGGGGCTAGGGGGCTCAAGAGGCCTTGGGGGATCGCGAGGAGCAGGAGGCTCACGAGGCTCTGGCACGAAGGGCGCCAGCCTCTGGAAAGAGGCACCGACGTTCCTCAGCCCGAAAGGCATGCGCATGCCGCCGACGGTGGGGCCAACGGCCTGGCCCAGCCGAGGTAGCCGGAAGGGATCCTGAGGGCAGAACTTGTTGAGGCTGGTGAAGTCAACGCACATGCGCTCCTTGCCGCCCTTCTTGGGAACTATGACTGGGTTGGCGAGCCATTCGGGATGGCGCACCTCGCGAACAACCCCAGCTTTCTGGAGCTTCTGAACTTCCTTGACGATGAAATCTTGCTTCTCTGGCGCCTGGCGCCATGCTTTCTGCTTGACGGGGCATGCATTGGGGCACACCGCTAAGTGGTGCTCTCAAGAGAAATTATCTTACAGAATTTTTATGCTCGGCTTTCTCATGATGATCAAACCATGATCGATTCTTCTTCGACTGGCCCCTTTATGAAGAAAACTATTGGCTCCTTTATGAAGAAAACTATTGAATTCAGATGGGATCTTCTGGAAAGAATTAAACACAACTCTGAAGATTGGGAACTCAACAAAGGTAATGAGTCAGGTATAATACTTGAGTTCGATTGTGTTAAATCTTTTATGGCCACCGATGCTTTTCATAAGTTTAGCACTAAATATGGACTTGCCTCTGAGATAGTAGCTTCCTTTTGTGAATCATTTGCTAATCATGTTGATCTCCCAAAGGAGAAGTGGTTTAAATATCATCCCCCTGTTAAAGAAAAGATTGAGGAACACATTAGTGTTAAAGAAGAAACAATTATTTACCATGTTGATCCTGTTGTGCCTACTGCATATATTGAGAAACCACTTTTTCCTGTTAGGATTAAGGAACATGCTAAAGTTTCAACCATGGTTAACAAAAGTAATATTAGAGCACCTAGACCCTCTGAACAAATTAAAGTTGAACCTAATGTTGCGATGGTTAAAGATCTCTTGGTCGATAATATAGATGGGCATGTTGATTACTTCTGTGATGAAGCAGCTAGAATTGCTAAACCAGATCCTAAAGATAAAAACAGACCTGTAGTAGGCATGCCTGTTGTCCTTGTTAAAATAGGAGATCATTGTTATCATGGCTTATGTGACTTGGGTGCTAGTGTGAGTGCTATTCCATTTACCTTATATCAAGAAATTATGGATGATATTGCACCTATTGAAATAGAGGACATTGTTGTTACTATTAAGCTTGCAAACAGAGATACCATTACACCACTTGGGATCGTTAGAGATGTTGGAGTCTTGTGTGGAAAAATAAAATACCCTACTGATTTTCTAGTCCTCGGTTCTCCACAAGATGATTTTTGTCCCATTATATTTGGTAGACCTTTCTTGAACACTGTTAATGCCATGATTGATTGCGCTAAAGAAACTGTTAGTGTTAATTTTGGTGGTATGTCTCATGAGTTTAATTTCTCCAAGTTTCGTAGACAACCTCATGATAAAGAATTACCTAGTAAAGACAAAATTATTGGTCTTCCTTCTATTGCCGTACCGCCTACTGATCCGTTAGAACAATATTTTCTAGACCATGAAAACGATATGCATATGAATGAAAGAAATGAAATAGATAAGATGTTCTTTGATCAACCACCTATCCTTAAACACAATTTGCTGTTGAAACTCTTGGAGGCCCTCCTCCACCTAAGGGTGACCCTGTATTTGAATTGAAGCAATTGCCTGATACATTGAAATATGCTTATCTAGATGAAAAGAAGATATACCCTGTTATTATTAGTGCTAACCTTTCAGAGCATGAAGAAAAGAGATTACTAGAAACTCTGAGGAAGCACTGCGCTGCTATTGGATATACTCTTGATGATCTTAAGGGCATTAGTCCCACTCTATGTCAGCACAAAATTAATATAGAGCCTGATGCTAAACCAGTTGTCGACCACCAATGATGATTAAATCCAAAAATGAAAGAGGTGGTAAGAACTGAAATATTACAGCTTCTAGAAGCAGGTATAATCTATCCCATAGCTGATAGTAGATGGGTAAGTCCCGTTCATTGTGTCCCTAAGAAGGGAGGTATTACTATTGTTCCTAATGATAAAAATGAACTCATTCCACAAAGAATTGTAACTGGTTGTAGGATGGTAATTGATTTTAGAAAATTAAACAAAGCCACTAGAAAAGATCATTACCCCTTACCTTTTATTGATCAAATGTTAGAAAGGTTGTCCAAGCATACACACTTTTGCTTTCTAGATGGTTATTCTGGTTTCTCTCAAATACCTGTATCACCTGTAGATCAAGAGAAAACCACCTTTACTTGTCCTTTTGGAACTTATGCTTATAGACGTATGCCTTTTGGTTTATGCAATGCACCTGCTACCTTTCAAAGATGTATGACTACTATATTCTCTGACTTTTGTGAAAAGATTGTTGAGGTTTTCATGGATGATTTTTCCCTTTATGGAACTTCTTTCGATGATTGCTTAAGCAACCTTGATAGAGTCTTGTAGAGATGTGAAGAAACTAATCTTGTCTTGAATTGGGAGAAGTGCCACTTTATGGTGAATGAAGGTATTGTCTTGGGGCATAAAATTTCTGAAAGAGGTATTGAAGTTGATAAAGCTAAGGTTGATGCTATTGAGAAAATGCCATGTCCTAAAGATATTAAAGGTATAAGAAGTTTCCTTGGTCACGCTGGTTTTTATAGGAGATTTATTAAAGACTTCTCTAAAATTTCTAGACCTCTTACCAATCTCTTTCAAAAAGATGTTCCATTTGTTTTTGATGATGACTGTGTAGAAGCCTTTGAAACACTTAAGAAAGCCTTAACCACTGCACCTATTGTTCAACCACCTAATTGGAACTTGCCTTTTGAAATTATGTGTGATGCTGGTGATTATGCTGTTGGTGCTGTTCTAGGATAGAGAGTTGATAAGAAATTAAATGTTATCCATTATGCTAGCAAAACTCTAGACAGTTCCCAAAGAAATTTTGCTACTACTGAGAACGAATTTCTAGCAGTTGTGTTTGCATGTGATAAATTCAGATCTTACATAGTTGATTCTATAGTAACTGTTCACACCGATCATGCTGCTATTAAATATCTTATGGAAAAGAAAGATGCTAAACCTAGACTAATTAGGTGGGTTCTATTGCTACAAGAATTTGACTTGCATATTATTGATAGAAAGGGAGCTGAGAATCCCGTAGCAGATAATTTGTCTAGAATGGAAAATGTTCTTGATGACCCACTTCCTATTAATGATGATTTTCCTTATGAACAATTAGCTGTCATAAATGCTTCTCGTAATACTCCTTGGTATGCGGACTATGCTAATTATATTGTTGCTAAATTTATACCACCTAGTTTCACATACCAACAAAAGAAAAAGTTTTTCTTTGATTTAAGACATTACTTTTGGGATGACCCACATCTTTATAAAGAAGGAGTAGATGGTATTATTAGACATTGTATACCTGAGCATTAATAGGAACAAATCCTACGGAAGTGTCATTCCGAGGCCTATGGAGGACACCATGCGGGAGACAGAACTGCACATAAGGTATTGCAATCTGGTTTTCATTGGCCTACTCTTTTCAAGGATGCTCGTAAGTTTGTCTTATCTTGTGATGAATGTCAAAGGATTGGTAATGTTGGTAGACGTCGGGAAATGCCTATGAATTATTCACTTGTTATTGAACCATTTGATGTTTGGGGATTTGATTATATGGGACCCTTTCCTAAATCCAATGGGTATACTCATATTTTAGTTGCTTTTGATTACGTTACTAAGTTGGTAGAAGCTATTCCAACTAGTAGTGATGATCATAACACTTCTATTAAAATGCTTAAAGAAGTTATTTTCCCAAGGGTCGGAGTCCCTAGATATTTAATGACTGATGGTGGTTCACATTTTATTCATGGTGCATTCCGTAAACTGCTTGCTAAATATGATGTCAACCATAGAATTGCATCTGCCTATCACCCTCAATCTAGTGGTCAAGTAGAATTGAGAAATAGAGAAATAAAATTAATTTCGCAAAAAACCGTCAATAGATCTAGAAAGAATTGGTCTAAGAAACTTGACGATGCATTATGGGCTTATAGAACTGCTTATAAAAATCCTATGGGTATGTCTCCTTATAAAATGGTTTATGGAAAAGCATGTCATTTACCTCTTGAGTTAGAACAGAAAGCATATTGGGCAATTAAAGAACTCAATTATGATTTTAAACTTGCCGGTGAAAAGAGGTTATTTGATATTAGCTCGCTAGATGAATGGAGAACCCAAACTTATGAAAATGCCAAATTGTTTAAAGAAAAAGTTAAAAGATGGCATGATAGAAGAATTCAAAAACGGGAATTCAAAGTGGGTGAGCAAGTTCTATTGTACAATTCTCGTTTGAGATTCTTTGCAGGAAAACTTCTCTCTAAATGGGAAGAACCGTATATCATTGAAGAAGTTTATCGCCGGAGCCATCAAAATAAACAACTCCGAAGGCACTAATCCGAGAGTGGTGAATGGGCAAAGAATTAAGCACTATATTTCAGGTCCATTAATGTTGAAACTAATATTATTTAAACAATTACAGCGGAGGAATACATAAGAGAGACCTTTCGGAACACTCCAGAACCCTGAAAAGGGGTAGGAATGTGATACGGTAAGTAAACCGACCCCAAAAATTCCACAAAAATACTTTCTGTCAGTTTTGGAATATTAAAAAAAATACAAAAATAAGAAATAGCTGAGGGGACCCACGAGGTGCACACGAGGCACCAGGGCGCGCCACCCCCCCCCCCCAGGCGCGCCCTGGTGGCTCGTGGGCCCCTCGTGACCCTTCCCGACTCCGTTTTCTTCTGGAATACTTGTTTTGCAAGATAAAAATTCTTTATATATACTCCCGGACGTTTTGACCACCGTATCGCAGAAATCTTCTCTGTTCTTGTTTCATGCTATTTTTCTGACAGATCCGAAAGTATGTCGTCTCAAGACTCAGATGGAGAGAGCTTCGTATCGCACTATGTTACAAATCCAAGAATCTATGGGGATATAGACCCTTATGGATGGTCCGCGGAGGCGGAGCGATATGCCGACATGAAGCGAACGGAAGACACGAGTTCGGATGGAGAAGATGCCCTTTTACCTCAACCGGGAGATATGCATGTGCAGTTCAAGAAGTCGAGCCTCCCACACATAGTAAACAAATCTAAGATCCAATTTATCCCTTTCTGTCTTCTACAGGAAACCAAGAATGTATTGGGTGAGAAGATAGTGGAGCTTGAGCAAGAAATTAGCAAGTTCAAGGAAGAAAACTATGTTCTCCAGCAGAAACTGAAGGACAAGCCCGCCACTTCACCATCACCACCATCACCGAAGAAGGAAAGTTGAGTACATGGGTATGGGCACTCCCCTTGGCTTGTGCCAAGCTTGGGGGAGGTGCCCCGGTATCGTATCACCATCACTTTTATTATCTTTACCTATTTTTAGTTCGATCCTTAGTTATTTTGTGATTTAGTTGAATAAAAGTTTAGTATGATATATTTTTGAGTGCTTGTTTCATGATCTATCTATCTATGTAATTGAGTGAGAGTTATATAATAAAGAGTAGTTTGAGTTTTTGCTTCTTTACTTTTATGTTTCAATCCTAGCAATGAAAATAATGAAAAAGATCATATGCTAATCTTATGGAAAGTAATGACATCACATAAAGAAAAGTACAAGTTGTAAAATTTATTGGAAGTTAACAAGCATAGCATTAGTCAATGATGCAATTCATGAAAAAATTAATAAGGGAAGACAAGATTCACATGCAAATACACTATCTTGGACATCTTTTATGATTGTGAGCCCCCATTAAGTATTTTATGTCAAATTGTTGATGTTGGACAAGGAAGACAACGTAATGAATTATGTTTGCTTATATTCACATAGAAGTTATATTGTCATAGATCCTCCAACATGTGGTGCTTGCCCAATATCTTTGCTAGCCAAAAATCCGCACCAAGTAGAGATACTACTTGTGCATCCAAAACCCTTAAACCCAGTTTCATATCATGAGAGTCCACTATATCTACCTATGGATTGAATAAGATCCTTCAAGTAAGTTGTCATCGGTGCAAAAAGCAATAAAAATTGCCTCTAAATATATGTATGAACTTTTATTGTAAGGGAAAATAAGCTTTGTATGAACATGTGATGGTAAAGAAATAAAAGAGACGGACTACATAATAAAGGTTGCTATCACAAGGGGCAATATAAAGTGACGTTCCTTTGCATTAAGAGCTTGTGCATCCAATAACAAAAAGCGCATGACAACCTCTGCTTCCCTCTGCGAAGGGCCAATCATTTACTTTTATGTATTTACTTTTTATGCAAGTGTCAATAGTGTTCTCCTCTATTCCTTTTTATTTTTCTCTTTTGCAAGCATCATGTGGTGGGGAAAGATCTAGGCATATATATCCAGTTGGATATGAGTGATCATGAGTTATTATTGTTGACATCACCCTTGAGGTGAATAAGTTGGAGGGCGAAATTATAAGCCCCAATCTTTCTTTGTGTCTGGCTGAAACTTTTTGCTCCATATATATGTTGTGAGTGTTAGCAATCATAGAAGATTAAATGATGGTTGAGCATGTGGACTTGCTAAAAAGGTCCTACATGAGACCCTTCCTGAAGATATGATGGATTGCTATTGCATTGTTGATTGAGAACATAGTTTGTTAGTTTTCAAGAAAGTTTATGTCTTATACTTCGTTGTTGTGATGAATTGTTACTTGCTCATGAGAAGTTTTATGATAATAAATATTGTTGTTATAATAATGACCAT
This sequence comes from Elymus sibiricus, assembly GCA_039707655.1. Classification (NCBI taxonomy): domain Eukaryota; kingdom Viridiplantae; phylum Streptophyta; class Magnoliopsida; order Poales; family Poaceae; genus Elymus; species Elymus sibiricus. The sequence goes on along the minus strand of CM077666.1, from coordinate 204,970,982 downwards.
GATGCTACTATGTCCGTATTTTGTTTTTATCGACACCTCTCTCTCTAAACATGTGGACATGATTATTGATATCGGCTTTCGCTTGAGGACAAGCGAGGTCTAAGCTTGGGGGAGTTGATACATCCATTTTGCATCATGTTTTACTACTGTCATTTATAGTGTTTTTAATCAATATAATACTTTGTGGAGCAATTCTAATGCCTTTTCTCTCTTAATATGCAAGATTTACACAAGGAGGGAGATTGCCGGCAGCTGGAATTCTGGACCTGAAAAAGCTATGTCAGAGATACCTATTCTGAACATCTCCAAACGAGCTGAAATTCCACGAAGATTTATTTTGGACTAAATAAAAAATATTGGAAGAAACAAGTACCAGAGGGGGCCACCCAGGTGCCCACGAGGCACCAGGGCGCGCCACCCCCCCCCCCCCCCCCCCAGGCGCGCCCTGGTGGCTCGTGGGGCCCCTGGCCAGCCTCCGGTGCCCATTATCTTGTATATAAGCCCATTTGCCCTAAAAAAATAAGGAGAAGACTTTTGGGATGGTGCGCCGCCATCTCGAGGCGGAACTTGGGCAAGAGCACTTTTGCTCTCTGGCGAAGCGATTCTGCCAGGGATACTTCCCTCCAGGAGGGGGAAATCGGAGCCATCGACATCACCAACGATCCTCTCATCGTGGGAGGACCAATCTTTATCAACATCTTCAACATCACCATCTCATCTCAAACCCTAGTTCATCTCTTGTATTCACTCTTTGTCTCAAAACCTCTGATTGGTACCTGTGGGTTGCTAGTAGTGTTGATTACATCTTGTAGTTGATGCTAGTTGGTTTATTTGGTGGAAGATTATATATTCAGATCCAATATGCTATTCAATACCCCTCTGATCTTGAACATGAATATGGTTTGTGAGTAGTTACTTTTGTTCTTGAGGACATGGGAGAAGTCTTGCCATAAGTAATCATGTGAATTTGGTATTCGTTCGATATTTTGATGATATGTATGTTGTTGATTCTCTTAGTGGTGTCATGTGAACGTCGACTACATGACACTTCACCATCTTTGGGCCTAAGGGAATGCATTGTGGAGTAGTAATTAGATGATGGGTTGCTAGACTGACAGAAGCTTAAACCCTAGTTTATGCACTATTCCGTAAGGGGTTGATTTGGATCCATATGTTTAATGCTATGGTTAGAGTTATCTTAATTCTTCTTTCATAGTTGCGGATGCTTGCGACAGGGGGTAATCATAAGTGGGAGGCTTTTTCAAGTAAGAACAGCACCCAAGCACCGTTCCACCCACATATCAAATTATCAAAGTAGCAAACGCGAATCAAACAAACATGATGAAAGTGACTAGATGAAATTCCCATGTGTCCTCGAGAATGCTTTACTTATTATAAGAGATCATTCCGCCTTGTCCTTTGCTACAAAAAGGATTGGGCCACCTTGCTGCACTCTTTGTTACTATTGCTACTTGTCACTTGTAACAAATTATCTTGCTATGAAACTACTCGTTACCAATAATTTCAGTGCTTGCAGAAAATACCTTGCTGAAAACCGCTTGTCATTTCCTTCTGCTCCTCGTTGGGTTCGACACTCTTACTTATCGGAAGGACTATGATTGACCCCCTATACTTGTGGGTCATCAGGCACTGTAGCCACTATCCACCCTATGTAAAGACTATTTTGCCACTGTGGTGACCCCTTGGTCTATAAAAGGAGGCCCATGGCTACGTTTACAAAGGTCGACACTTTACACAACTATGTGTATAGCTACACTTCCCGCACACCTTGCCGGCGAATTGCGCTCCTTGTACTTGAGTTTCCACCGTAATACAATCAAAGCAGGAGTAGGGTTTTACGCCTCATGGCGGCCCGAACCTGGGTAAAACACTTGTGTCGATTGCTGAATCTGCTCTTTGTGCTTGCGCATCCCCACAGTCGAACTGCGAAGGGGCCCTCTCGGTCCCATAGATCGTCGTACAAACGACAATTGTTCTAAAAAAGTGAGAGAAAAAGAGAGAAGGGACAATGCTACTATCCTTTTACCACACTCGTGCTTCAGAGTGGCACCATGTTCTTCATATATAGAGTCTCCTGAGTTATCACTTTCATATACTAGTGGGAATTTTTCATTATAGAACTTAGCTTGTATATTCCGATAATGGGCTTCCTCAAAATACCCGAGGTCTTCATGAGCAAGCAAATTGGATGCACACCCACTTAGTTTCATGTTGAGATTTCATACACTTATAGCTCTTAGTGCATTCGCTGCATGGCAATACCTACTCCTCGCATTGATATCGATAGATAAGCCTCTCCATTGCCTATTGATCCGCCATTGATGCGAGCCTTTCTTCCTTTTTGACTTCTCCGATATATCTCTACCACCGCATTCTATTCCACCTATAGTGATAATGTCCATGTCTCACGCTCATGCATTGAGTGGAGTTGAAAATGCTGAAGCGCGTTAGAAAGTATGATCCAATTGCCTGGTTAGACACCGGGGTGCTCATGATTTATATTTACGCGGTGAAGGCAGAGTCATGCTGTAACACCCCTATGTAATGAGCTACAGTGATCCTCATGATTATGCTAAGTCACTTTGCTTTGAAGTGCTTGATCATATTGGCTTCCTATCTCATTTCAAATCCCATCACTGAAATCAATTCAAATTGTAAGTGAAATTTGAAGTTGCACAAACTTGGTTGCAAAATAGTCCATCATTTAGCAAATATTCCATAAAAATTATTTGTTAAGGAAAACAACATCACTTATTTGCTTAAATGGGCTATAGCAATTAAAACAATGCCAAATCAGCATTTTTAAATGCTTTTCCATTTATGAAAAATACAAACAACTTCAAACATTTCCCATACATTTTGTGGCAGTGCCAAACATTGCAATGTAATTATGTGGCAAAGTCCCACATTTTACAAAATTCATTTGCTAGCTAAATAAAAATGCAAAACAGAAAGGAATAAAGAAAACAGAAAGAATCAGGAAAAGAAAAGAGAAAGGCCACTGTGCACTGGGCCTTAGTGCACAGTGCCTGGCCCAGCCGGCCCAGCCTACCTCCCCCGTCGTCTCCCTCCTCTCTCCTCCCAATGTCAGCGCCGCGTGCGCGCCTGTCGCCGAGCGCCGTCGCCGCCGAACCAGCTCCCCGCCCGCGTCGCTACAGGCGCTGTGGAGGGGATAAGAACGCCGCGTCGATGCCTCGGGGTAGTTCCCGTCCACATCCCCCTCTGCCCACGTCTCCCTCACTCGATCTCGAGCTCGCCCGAGATGCCGTCGCCGTCGCCGCGTCGATCCCACGGCCACCGGCCGCCTCTCGTCTCGCCGTCATGTCCTAGAGCTTCGCCGCCGTCTGCTACGTCCTCCGGTGCCGCTGGGCTGAGCCAGGCGCCACCACAACGACGCTCACGCCCTCGTCTTCTTCCTCTGCACCGTCGGACCTCGCTGTCGATTCCGGCCGCCCCGAGCCCACTTAGCACATCAGCAGGCTCACTGTGAGCCCCTCTCTCTTTCCCCTCTCTCTCGGCGCTCGCGCACGTCCCCTAGCTGTTGCTCCCATCGCTGTCGGAGCTCTCTGCCACCGTTTGCTTCGCCGCCGCGTTTACAGTTGCTGCCGCTCGCGCCCGAGCCCACAGCCGTGCTCCTGGAGCTCCTAGGAGTGTAGCGAGCCCTCGCATGCGCCCTCCCATGCCCCGTAGCGACGTACTCGACCTCGCCCGAACTACGGCATCTTCCGCAGTGGTCGCTGCCATTGTTCTAGCCCACCTCCGGCCGCGCCACCGCCACCAAATGACGCGGCGTCGAACGCCCTTTCCAACGTGCCAAGCCGCACGCGAAATGGTGCCCTGTGGGCGATTTCCGGTGAGGCCCGAGGCCCTTTGCCGCTTTTCTGTGTCGCCGGTGGTGAGACGCCGGTGCCGCTGACCTGGCATTGCCTGGGGCCCACCCCTGGATCACTGCGTTGACCCAGTGAACGTGCTGACTAGGCAGCCCCAGCCACTGACATGTGGACCCCATGCGCTAATTAAATTGATTTTATAAAATAACCTAATCTGTTAATTAATTTGACACAGACAAGTGGGTCCCACTAGCTAATTAACTTAATTAGTTAAAATTAAGCCTCTGTTAAAGTGATGTGTCACTGACATGTGGGCCCCCCTGGTCAGATTGACCAGTCAACTGTTGACTGTTGACTGCTGACTCAGCAGTCAACTGGGCCCCACCAGTCATCCTCTGTGTGCACAACAGGGTGCACTGGACCGGGTGCACCTAGCAATTTCCCATTTAATTTCGAAATAATAATAATTCCAGAAAATCCAGAAAATCATTTAAACTTTGGAAAATCATACAAAATAATCTGTAACTCGGATGAAAATAATTTATATATGAAAAATGATCAGAAAAATATAACAAATCCGAATATGCCATCCACATACCTGTCACATGCCTCCAACACTGCAAACATGGAACCTTCCCCTCCGGATCGTCTGACCGATAATTGCCTAAAGCCGGGAAAATATTCCCAGATATTTTCCCGCTCTGTTTGCAACACTTAGCTCCACATTAGGTCGCCCCCAGCACAGCATATTGCCATGTCATGCCTTGTGATGCATTTGTTTGCTTTATATTTATTGTTTCTTCCCCCTCTTCTCTCTGGTAGACTCCGAGACTGACGCTGCTCCCGAGTATGACTACGCCCCTGATGTCCAGCCCCTTTCAGCAGAGCTTCCAGGCAAGCAAAACCCTCTTGATCATTCCTATATCGTCCATTCTTTCTCTCTCGTGCTTGCATTAGATTTTTGTACTGTGTTCGATAGCTCCTATTCTGATGCATAGCCTGTTTTTGTAACCTGTTGTTGATACTTTACCTTTTGTCCTATATGCTTAGTATAGGCTGGTTAGTGATCCATCAGTGGCCCCACACCCTTGTCCGTGTTGCCCTGCTTTGCTACCGGAAGATTTGATCAATGTGATCGATGTATAGAGACCTATCACACCACCAGCACCCCCCTTAGTTGTACGACTCTGCAGAGCTACTATCGAGTGCCGAGGGTGATACCTCTTACCTCACTCCTAATGATATCTCTGTAGCATAGCTAGTCGGTTGTGGGTTACCGAGGGTGATTCCTCTTTCACCACCTCCGATGATGCCTCTTTCGTGCAACTCCTCAAGCGTGAACCCATCGAGGGTGATTCCTCTAAGTTCACCTTGACGGATACATCGAGTGGGAATCCATCGAGTGTGATTCCTTGGATTTCCCCATTGATGTTACAGACACACTGTTACCTTTACCTGTTCCCCGTTTACTGTTTCTGTGGGACTGAAGGGACAGGCGGTACCACCCCGGTAGAGGTGGACCTGAGTTCCCGACAGTCTCTTGTGAAGTCGGGTTGACCTGGAGGGTACTCGCGAGATAATTACGCAGCACGGCTGGGCAGGCAGACCGCCCTAGAGAGGGATGGGCATGGCCCTTGCCGTAAGTCCACGAGATGGGGCGACAGCAGCACTGATTGTCACCACGCGCTCCCAACAGACTAATGGGTTTGGATATGTGATCTGAGTAGGCCTCGGGCCTTTTTGGACTAACCACCACGCGGGATAAGTTATGGGCACTCGGCGTCGTATGATTCTACTGAAAGCTCTATCAGACGTCCAGTGTAGCATTGCGGCTAGGCTGGGCCGGCGCCATCCAGGACAGAGGTGGTGCCTGGATTCACCCTGCGCACAATGACCCAGAGTGCTTAGGACGATTGGCCTATGACCCCTTCGCACTTATGATGTAGACCGGCGGGGACCTCTCTGCAGAGCCTAGGTAGGACTACGGCATGTCGATCAGCCGAGGCCGGCCATGACCCGAAAAAGTGTGTCCGGCCGAAGTTAATGGAGCGTGTTGGGTAAGTTGGTGCACCCCTGCAGGGAAGTTATCTATTCGAATAGCCGTGTCCATGGTAACAGGACGCTCGGAGTTGTATCCCGATCTACTACAACTAGAACTGGATGCTTGTGATACTTAACTGATATGATTGGCTCCGAGATCACTTTCTCGAAGGTAGTCGAGGAAGGATCTCTGGGCATGGGTAATATATATACTTGTTACTATATGCTATGTTACTCTATTCTCTTCTGTTGCTGCAAGACGCTGAAAGATGCTAGTCTTCGATAGGCTAGGCCTTCACCTCTATTCTGGCATTCTGTAGTATAGTCCACAGATACAACCCCTTCCCTTTGATACTGATGCATACTTAGTTTAGATCTGATGTAAGTCTTGCGAGTACTTTGGATGAGTACTCACGGTTGCTTTCCTACCTTTTTCCCCCTACCCGATTGCTGCGATCAGATGACGGAACCCCGGAGCTAGCTGATCCCGCCGACAACTACTACTACACTGACGGAGCCTACTACTATGTGGAGACCGACGACCAGGAGTAGTTCGGAGGCTCCCAGGCAGGAGGCCTGCGCCTTTCCGATCTAGATGTAGTTGTTTTGCTCAGCCTTCTTAAGGCAAACTTGTTTAGTTATGTCTGTACTCAGATATTGTTGCTTCCGCTGACTTATGTACTCGAGCCTTCGTGGCCTGGCTTGTAATATAAAGCTGTATGACTTTAATTTGTGTCTAGAGTTGTGTTGTGATATCTTCCCGTGAGTCTCTGATCTTGATCGTGCGCATTTGCGTGTAGGATTAGTGCACGATTGAGTGGGGTTCATCACAAGTTGGTATCAGAGCCGACTACCTGTAGGTAGCCCCTTTCCAGCTCCTTGGCCGAAGTTGAGTCTAGTCTTGAAAAACTATTTTACTAACATGGTTGTGTGGCTTACGAGCCCATGTCGCCAATGGATGGGATTAGGATCTTTTATTCCTCTTCTTTACTCTGGGATTCTGATCTCTATTCTTTTTGGGTTAAAGATTTTACTAACTCTAACATTAGGTTCTCGTGATCACCTCAACACGGAGAGCTGGATTATCTGCAACTATTCCTTTGAATGTATGATGTATGATTCACACACTGTCATTTGACATCATTAAACTCCTTTGTTTCAGATGCGTCCCGCAACTCAGCTCATACGCCAGACTATGGTTGTTGATGCGACTGGATTCCCTGCTATTCTGGTCGACCTCTTGACCAGGCTGGGATATCTCTGGTACCCCGAGTACACTATATACAAGGACTACCGCGAGTTCAACCAGGAGCAGTACCGCGCTGTGGTTCGAATCTTCGATTTGTAGAATAACTCCATCACTGAGTTGCACACCTTTCATGGTGTTGGAGTAACTGTTGACATGGCAGTCCAGGATGCTGCCTATGCTGCTTTTTCCCATCTCCGTGGAGAGCACCCTCACTTGGATGAGTCTGGATTCTGCTACATTCCGTATGCCTCCGCTGGGGATGAGAGTGGATACTATACTGCTGTCTGTACCCCTTACGTGCGACGTCGTTATGACCCGCAGGTTTTGGATGAGAGTGGATACTACACTGCTGTCCAGTACACTGAGGCTCTGGATCACACTGCCCGAGCTCTTGCTGTCGAGTTGTACGCCACTCGTGCTCGTCTTTATGACGCTCTGTGTAACACCTTGGATTTTGCCTTTTTCTTTTATTTGGATTTATTGAATGTTTTATTTGCAATTGGGTTTTCCAGTCATTTCTTTTGGACACACCACTTGGATTTATTTTTGATTTTCTTCCAAGTGGGTTCTTTCATCCATAAACCCTCCCTAGACATCATCCCTCTCATAATAATGCCATTGGGTATTTTTATTTAATGTCATTACATGCGTTTTCTCTCTGAAAATGCTCCTTTTCTCATATAGCTATGAAGCAACCCTTATTTTTAGTGCCCAGAAAATTCCTAGAAAATTCCCAAATATTCTTTGTGTCATGCCTCACCTTCCTATGCAAAAATATCCCATGGTCATTTGGAAAATTTCAGCCCAGGAAAATATTTTTGCTTCTAGACAGAAAAGTCACTTTGTGAAGCAACTATATTATTCCTTGATCTTTTTAATCTGAAATTTTTACCACTTAATGACCTTCCTAAGTAATGCTTAAACGCCTAAAACCAGCCCTAGAATGTCAGCCATTTGTCCTCAGCACTTGGAGCAAGTTTTTGTCCAGAAACTTTTCTTCTTCCTCTTGTCACCTCCATTGCACCATTTGGCAAGCCCAGCGCGTTTCCTGGAAAAGTGTTGAAGGGACAACACCATAGACATGCTTTGGCAGCGCCGAAAGCCACCCCCGTGCCAGGGCACACGGTGACCGCGTCCGAGCAGGGTGCAATGCACGCGCTCTGAGTGCTCTGCTCGTCGGGTTCGATCGGCCGCCGTCCAACCTATCCCCTCGCGCCACCGAATCGTGTCTAGTCGACTCAGTACACTCCCATTCATCCCCCCAGCCCCTCCCTGACCTTCCCCAGCGCCGGAAGGAGGCACGGCGGAAGCGGCCACGGCGCTAGCCGACGGCACAGTGGCTTGCACGCGCACCCTGTTCCTCCTTAGTGCACCAGCGCTCGAGCCCGCGTGCAAGCACTATGCTTGGCCTCGCCTGCGTCGTCTCCTTGCTCACCCGAGACCTCACCGCCCCCAGTTCGCCCTCCCGCTCAGCTCCGGCGGAAGCCCGAGCACTCCCTCGCCTCCTCCTATAAATAGGGCCCCTCCCCGACCGGTCTAACCATCCCAACCCACTCCTACACTCTCAAATCAAACCCCAGTAGCTGATGGCAAAGCCGGGAAGGCCTCTGGCCTTCAAACCTCGCCGGCGACCGCCGCAGATCCCTCTCCTCCGTTCACTCATCCTAGGCCCTCCCAGCTCCAACCACTGCCACCGTTGAGACCGTAGCAACCTCCTGAGCACGACGGTAGCAAGAACTCACCGGATTGTCGCCAGAAACGCCGACTCCGATCAGCTTCGCCGCAGCCGTCTCTGGAGAAGATCGCCGCGACGCCGTCCGACCTCCTCAGCTCGAGTTTCGGGTACGTGTGTGACCGTCTCGTCGAGCTAGTCCCATTCCTCTTCTCTCCGGTGATCGCCAACGTCTCCTCGGTGGAGAAACGCTGGCGACAGAGCCGCCAGGCCCTGTTCCCCTCTCTATCTCTCATTTAAAACAGACTGGGGCCCCACCTGTCATTCTCTCTCTCGCTCCCGAACCGGTACGTAAGTGGAGGCGTATTCTCAAAATACGCCTTCGACCTGGCCGCTCGGTTAAATTCATTTAAATGGAAATTTTGACCAGATTCTAATCCAACTTTGACCATCAATAACTTTTTATCTATAAGTCCAAATGAGATGATTCTTTTTGCTGCAGGTTTGTAAAATTCCAAAGTTTCTGTATGCCAAGTTTTAGAATTTTTCTTGATGTTGAGAATTTCTGGTGCAATAAACAGTAGTATGTGACATTTTCTTTTTGCTTTTAATTTAATTTCAGAAGAGCCTAATTGTGTTGAAGAAGGCCAGGAGTACTGTGACACTCCTCTGAACCAAGGCAAGCCACAACATTCATATGCAAGGATGGCATTCCAATGACTTGGTTTAATTGAATTAAATTCATCCTTTATTCACTATTTAAAATAATTTGATATATAAATCTTATTGCATATACTTTGTTCTGTCATGCTGATAATTTATGCAGTAGAATACATGCTTTCTTGCTAGTGTGCAGTAGGTATCATGGCTTATACTCATATGACAACATGATGCATTTGTTATTCATGACTGTGACCCATGCACCCATTCATTCACTATGGCTCGAATCATTTTCTTTTTAAGTTAAACTTGATAATAATCCAACTTGAACATGCTGTTGATCGAGTCATGGTGCCACCGAATCGAGCTCACCAGTGCAACCACACTTGCCTGGATGGGGAGGCCCTAATGCGGTCTATTGCCATGCCTCTCGCCGGTGCCTCCTACGAGGGAAGGTTGTGCTCTGGCGCTACCCTGGCCCGGTAGGCAGTCATAACCTTGAGGACCCGAGTTTTGATGGTACCGAGGTCCCCGTTTGGGATAGTTTTGATGTTGGCCACGACGGTCGCAGCCACAGAGGTGGCGGATGTCACATGTTGACATCAGGGTCACCCAGGACATAGCCCAAAGGGGAGTTTGTTGGAGTGGCCGGGAGAGTGTCATGCAATAGATTGGTTTTGTCGGAATGTCGTTGGTCCACCCAAATGGGAGCACGAGGCCATGAATTCCGTAGTGTGGGTACAATGTACTAACCTCTGCAGAGCGTATAATTTATCGATAGCCGCGTCCTCGGATATGGACACAGTTCGTAGTAGGTCACACTGTGGGTCAACAGAAATAATTAACTTGCACACTAAGATGCACAAGATGGCACATGCAGAAATGGTGATCGAGGATCACTATGGAAGGTATGAATGTGATCCAGTAAGGATCACGTTGGTAAGTTTTGAACGGTGGTTATGCGGTAACCCCGAAATGGTAAGTTGGTCCCGAGGACCATGGCAATGTTTCACGCACATCTCATGTTGAGTAGCATCATGCTCATGCATTAAATCTGTTAAATGCCTTGTTATTGTTTGTCGCACTTGTTTCGTTTGCTGTGAGCTTGCGAGTACATTCAAAGTACTCACCTGGCTTATCATGCCAGATGCAGGAGAAGCCGTGCAAGGAGTTGACGTTGAGCAGTTTGTCGCTATCTAGGCCGCGTCCCAGCAGTGTCCCTGTGGAATGGAGTCCCGCTACCTCGTCGTTCCGCTGTCGCGTAGTAGTTCCCCTATCATCGAGGCCCCTGCCTTGTCTACTAAATAATGTACATAAGTGCAGCTGCACCGTGTGTGCCGCTTGGCCTCGCTCATCATGTAAGATGTAAACCTATGTTTCCGCTAAGAGATCAATAAAGCGGTTGTTTTCTGTACCAAGATGTTGTGTATTGCCAGAAGACTTGATCTCTGGGCTGGCAATGCAAGGTAAACCGGTTGCTCTGAACCGGGGTGCCACAATGCTTGGTATCAGAGCCGCGCTGACTGTAGGACGCCCTAGACAGCCGACGAGTTAGAAAAACAGTAGTCTTAGTCTCGATTGTGATTTAAGACTTGATTGTGCACTTGGGTGTTGCACTGCATGCATATAGCTTACTTTTAATGCTGACCAGCTAATGTTGTGAGTGTAGATGGCACCAGTCCCTTATCCGTAACAACCTGAGCCGGCACCTTCCAGCTTTCCGCATCTGCTGACCAACGTGTGGCACTGACTCTACCTCGATGGCGATGACCCCATATACCAGGTGTACCGAGAGCAGCTTGCCGACGGCGTTTACGAGTATCACGCGGAGCTCATCCTGCACAACAGTACCGTGGTGGGCACGTACACTCGCTCCACTAAGGGCGGGACTGCTTCTACACCCGACCAGGCGGTCCAGTTTGCAGCATTCGAGGCTCTCACTGACTTGCGCTATAACGAGGTTCAGATGCAGACTCACCCAGGTTTCTACTTCTATCCGTCCCTGTACGAGTCAGGACAGATCCGCTTCCCTTACATTAATCCGGAATGCGACCGGTCAGCCAGTCACCTGTCTCGCTACATAACGGCAGGGTATTTTCTGATCACCAGTCTAGCCCAGGAGCTGAACCGCGTTCGAGGTGAGCTAGCTGCCGCTCGATCTGCCTTCGCTCCACCTCTACTCATCCATACATCACTTGTCCCTCCAGCTACATTACCTCCACCCACACCAGTGGTCCCCACACCCTCCCAGAGTAGCTCAGGCACTTCGGTAGTGACTCCTCATGAGTCCCCAGCCCAGTGGGCTATGTTTCTCGCTACCCCAGCCGCTCCGATGCTGCAGACTCACCACGCTCCAGACCCTGAGGGAGAGCCTTCCCGTCAGCGTCGTTGTGTTTCCTTTGCACCGGACGTATCAGTTATCAGTTCCGGTTCGGAGTCTGACACCGAGGAGACACCAGCAGGACCGTCAGTGTGCCAGTGCGATCCCGTTCGTCGCATGTAGACGAGGATGATGTGGTGTTTGGTTGTATGCATGTAGTGGTACTATCCATGTTGTTGCCCTGCTATGTATGCTGGATGGTGTATTGTATAATTATGTTGCTTTCTGTTATTCGCTTTGGCTTTTCTCGATTTCTTTTCCGGGTTTGTTGCTTCACCTCCCTATTTTTGCTTGTTTTCCCCTAATGGGTGTTGCTCATCTCGATGCTTCATATTGGGAAACATATATAGGATGACAAGGTGTGGCAGTAACTGTTATGGTGGCAACGATATTCCAGTTCGTCGATCCGCTAGGCAAGCAGGACATTCTCCGGAACCATATCAGCCACCACCTCCTCCACCTCAAGCACCCACGACAGAGCAAATTATGCGGATGTTTGAGGAAAAGAGAAACCAAGACCTGATGGAATTCCTGAGAAGCATGCAGACTGTGGTTGGGCAGAATAATCACAATGGTAATCACTCCAAGCTGTCAGACTTTCAGAGGACCAAGCCCCCAAGTTTCAGTCAAGCAGTGGACCCGATGGAAGCCGATGATTGGTTAAGGACCATAGAGAAGAAGCTGGAAATTGCTCGCACCGAAGATGCTGACAAGGTACCATTTGCCACTCATTATCTAGAAGGACCAGCTGCTATATGGTGGGACAATGCCAAAGAGATGTGGCCCGTTGAAGACGAGATTACTTGGGAAAAATTCAAAGACAAATTCCGCAAGTACCATATTCCTGCCGGCATCATGAAGGTCAAGCAGCGAGAATTTCTCACTCTTACCCAAGGAACCTCGACTGTAAGTGAATATTTAAACAAGTTCAATCATTTGGCCCGTTACTCCACTCATGATGTGGCCACTGAAGAACGGAAGATAGATCGGTTCCTCGGAGGGCTCAATCTTACCCTCCGATGTGCACTCAGCATGCTGGATTTCCCCGACTTCCAAACTTTGGTAAACAAGGCACTCATTGCCGAAAGGGAACACAAACTGGTTAATGATCATAAGACTGCCTTTTAAGACCACAAACGCAAGTTTGAACCCAAGAAGGAAGGGCAAGTTTTTCAGAAGGTTCGTACTTGGCAGCAACCTCAGTTCGAGTTCAAGCCAACTTGGCAGCAGGGAAACATCAAGACAGATCAAGACTGTGGTTGCCAAGCCAAATAAGGAAGACTGTCAGCGTAACAATGCCTGTTTCACGTGCGGACAGACTGGGCATTACGCTAGGCAGTGTCCCAAGAACGGCAAGGCACAAGCCAACCTGAAACCTCAAGTCAATTACGTGGGGCAATTCCCCAAACGGAGATACATTCAAGGGCAAGTTCATCATATCTCCGCTGAAGAAGCCGCCGAAGTACCCGAGGTGATCATTGGTATGTTTCCTGTTAATGACATACCTGCAACAATTTTATTCGATTCCGGGGCTTCCCATTCTTTTATTTCGCGGAGTTTTGTTGCCCAACATCGTCTCCCCTATACTCTTTTGGACAAAACTATGGTGGTACAGTCCCCCGGATCCATGCTCAAGACAAATATTGAATGCCGAGGATTGAAAATATCAATCTATGGAGTCATCTTCCCCGCATCACTGGTATCAATTGAGTCTCCCACCTTGGACATTATTTTGGGGATGGATTGGTTGACAAGACACCAGGTTTGTATCAACTGCGCAACAAGAGAAGTCACGCTCATAAATCCCTCAGGTCAGTTCGCCCGATTCTATGCTGGTCGAGCCATACCAAAGAAAGGGATGGTTTATGCTGCCATCGCCACAGAAATGAATCTAGTCCCAGTGGTCTGTGAGTTCCCAGATGTGTTTCCAGATGAATTACCAGGCATGCCACCTGATCGAGAGCTTGAATTCTCAATCGAACTTGTGCCCGGGACAGCACCAATTTACAAGAAATATTATCGAATGCCTTCATCTGGACTACTGGAGTTGAAGAAGCAATTGGATGAGATGCTTCAAAAAGGATACATTCGCCCCAGCTCATCTCCATGGGGTGCTCCTGCAATATTCGTGGGCAAGAAAGACGGTAGTCTTCGAATGTGTGTTGATTACCGTGCTCTCAATGATGTCACAATCAAGAATAAATACCCGCTGCCAAGTATTGATGATTTGTTCGATCAACTCAGCGGAGCTCAAGTGTTCTCCAAGATCGACTTGCGCACCAGGTATCACCAGCTGAAAATCAGAAAAGAAGATATCCCTAAGACAGCATTCACCACAAGATACGGGCTGTACGAGTATACGGTCATGTCATTTGGGCTGACCAACGCCCCTGCATTCTTCATGCACATGATGAACAAGGTGTTCATGGACTTCTTGGACAAGTTTGTAGTGGTTTTCATTGACGACATTCTCATATATTCCAAAAGTGAAGAGGACCACAAGCAACATCTCCAAGCAGTGCTGGAACGATTACGTGCTCATCAACTCTATGCCAAATTCAGCAAATGCGAGTTTTGGCTTAAAGAAGTGGGATTCCTTGGGCATACTCTTTCCGCTCAAGGAGTGGCCGTGGACCAAAGCAAGGTCACAGAAGTCCTAAAATGGCAGACCCCTGTTTCGGTAATAGAAATCAGGAGTTTCTTAGGTCTAGCAGGCTATTACCGTCGTTTCATTGAAGGCTTCTCAAAGATTGCCAAGCCAATGACTGAACTGCTTAAGAAGAATCAGAAGTTTATATGGACCGAAGCATGTGAGAACAGTTTCAATGAGCTCAAGACCCGTTTGACTACCGCTCCAGTGTTGACTCTACCAGACATCTACCGGAGCTTCGACATCTATTGCGATGCATCCAGGCGTGGCATTGGGTGTGTACTTATGCAAGATGGAAAGGTCGTGGCCTATGCATCAAGGCAGCTCCGACGCCATGAGGAGAATTATCCTATCCATGACTTAGAGATGGCAGCTGTGGTTCACGCCCTAAAAATTTGGAGGCATTACATCATTGGAAAGCGATGCCAAATCTACACCGACCACAAGAGTCTCAAGTATATATTCACACAGCCGGACTAGAACCTCCGACAAACAAGATGGCTTGAGTTTGTCAAAGACTATGACCTGGGTATCAACTACCACCCAGGGAAAGCGAATGTGGTCGCCGATGCCCTCAGTCGCAAACCGGCTACCGCAAACTCATTAATCGAGCGTCTGCACCCAGCAATTCAAGAAGAAATAGCTTAGCTCAATATGATTCTGTGTGATGTAATCTGCTCGGTTACCTTGGAAGTAACCCCTACCCTGGAAGACGAAATTCGAAAGGCTCAACCTGGTGACCCTATGTTACTAAAGATGATGACTCAAGTACGAGAAGGGAAGACGCTAGACTTCAACATTGATGACAAGGGTACACTGCGATTTCGGGATCGAGTGTGTGTCCCGGACCTCAAGGACCTAAAGCAGCAGATTCTGAAGGAAGCTCACGAGTCCGCATACTCTATTCATCCTGGGGGCACCAAAATGTATCAAGACTTAAAGCAAACATTCTGGTGGGAAGGTATGAAGAAAGACATCGCTTACTACGTCGCCTGTTGTGATATATGCAACAAGGTGAAGGCTGAACACCAGAAACCAGCTGGCCTACTTCAACCCTTACCCATTCCACAATGGAAGTGGGATGATATCTGCATGGACTTCATCGTGGGATTACCCAGAACCCCACGAGGAAACAATGCCATATGGGTCGTGGTCGACATGCTTACCAAGGTGGCCCATTTTATTCCAATCAGGACCACCTACCATGCAGATCAACTTGCTCAACTCTATGTATCCAGGATTGTCAGTCTGCATGGGGTACCCAGGACTATCACTTCAGACCGAGGATCTTTGTTTACCTCGGCATTCTGGCTACGTATACACCAAGCCTTGGGAACCGCCTTGAAGCACAGCACCGCTTATCACCCGTAGACAGATGGACAGACAGAGCGAGTAAATCAAATCTTGGAAGATATGCTCTGGGCATGCGCTCTTGCACAAGGACCCAAATGGGAAGACAGCCTGCCGTACGCTGAGTTCTCCTACAACAATGGCTATCAGACTAGCCTCAAGATGTCACCTTGTGAGGCCCTATATAGACGTAAGTGTCGTACCCCGCTGAACTGGTCACAGACAGGGGACAGCCGAATCTTCGGGACTGACTTGATGATGGAAGCAGAAAAGCAAGTAAAGGAAATTCGAGACCGACTGCAAGTGGCAAAATCTCGTCAGAAAAGCTACTATGACAAAAAGCATCGGCAGATCAGCTTTGAACCAGGTGAATATGCATATCTCCGAGTTACCCCCATGAAGGGAGTTAAAAGGTTTCACACTCGAGGAAAGCTCGCACCAAGATACATAGGTCCGTTTCCAGTTATGACCCGAGTTGGTAAAGTGGCTTACCAGTTGGAATTGCCTCCCGAGCTATCCGAGGTTCATGATGTGTTCCACGTATCTCAGCTACGGAAATGCATCGCACCACCGGCAAAACAGGCGGATATGACAGAACTAGAGCTTGCCAAAGATTTAACATTTGAGGAGAAACCCTTGAGAATCCTGGAAGAAATGGACAGAGTCACCCGCAACAAGACTATAAAATTTTACAAAGTCCAATGGGAGCACCACACCGAGGATGAGGCCACCTGGGAAAGAGCGGGTTTCTTAAGGACTGCATAGCCATATTTGTTTCCTGAGCAACCGAATCTCGAGGACGAGATTCATCCTAAGGGGGGAGGTTTGTACCACCTTGGGTTTTGCCTTTTTCTTTTATTTGGATTTATTGAATGTTTTATTTGCAATTGGGTTTTCCAGTCATTTCTTTTGGACTTACCACTTGGATTTATTTTTGATTTTCTTCCAAGTGGGTTCTTTCATACATAAACCCTCCCTAGACCTCATACCTCTCATAATAATGCCATTGGGTATTTTTATTTAATGGCATTATATGTTTTTTCTCTCTGAAAATGCTCCTTTTCTCATATAGCTATGAAGCAACCCTTATTTTTATTACCCAAAAAATTCCTAGAAAATTCCCAAATATTCTTTGGGTCATGCCTCACCTTCCTATGCAAAAATATCCCATGGTCATTTGGAAAATTTCAGCCCAGGAAAATATTTTTGCTTCTGGACAGAAAAGTCACTTTGTGAAGCAACTATATTATTCCTTGATATTTTTAATCTGAAATTTTTACCACTTAATGACCTTCCTAAGTAATGCTTAAACGCCTAAAACCAGCCCTAGAATCTCAGCCATTTGTCCTCTGCACTTGGAGCAAGTTTCTGTCCAGAAACTTTTCTTCTTCCTCTTGTCACCTCCATTGCACCATTTGGCAAGCCCAGCGCGTTTCCTGGCAAAGTGTTGAAGGGACAACACCGTAGACATGCTTTGGCAGCGCCGAAAGCCACCCACATGCCAGTGCACGCGGTGACCGCGTGCGAGCAGGGTGCAATGCACGCGCTTTGAGTGCTCTGCCCGTCGGGTTCAATCGGCCGCCGTCCAACCTCTCCCCTCGCGCCACCGAATCGTGTCTAGTCAACTCAGTACACTCCCATTCATCCCCCCAGCCCCTCCCTGACCTTCCCCGGCGCCGAAAGGGGGCACGGCGGAAGCGACCACGGCGCTAGCCGACGGCACAGTGGCTTGCACGCGCGCCCTGTTCCTCCTTAGTGCGCCTGCGCTCAAGCCCGCGTGCAACCACTATGCTTGGCCTCACCTGCGTCGTCTCCTTGCTCACACGAGACCTCACCACCCCCAGTTTGCCCTCCCGCTCAGCTCCGGCGGAAGCCCGAGCACTGCCTCGCCTCCTCCTATAAATAGAGACCCTCCCCGACCGGTCTAACCATCCCAACCCACTCTTACACTCTCAAATCGAACCCCAGTAGCTGGTGGCAAAGCCGGGAAGGCCTCTGGCCTTCATACCTCGCCGGCGACCGCCGCAGATCCCTCTCCTCCATTCACTTATCCTAGGCCCTCCCAGCTCCAACCACTGCCACCGTTGAGACCGTAGCAACCTCCTGAGCATGACGGTAGCAAGAACTCACCGGATTGTCGCCAGAAACGCCGACTCCGATCAGCTCCGTCGCAGCCGTCTCTGGAGAAGATCGCCGCGACACCGTCCGACCTCCTCAGCTCGAGTTTCGGGTACGTGTGTGACCGTCTCGTCGAGCTAGTCCCATTCCCCCTCTCTCCGGTGATCGCCGACGTCTCTTCGCCGGAGAAACGCCGGCGACAGAGCCGCCAGGCCCTGTTCCCCTCTCTCTCTCTCTCATTTAAAACAGACCGGGGCCCCACCTGTCATTCTCTCTCTCGCTCCCGAACCGGTACGTAAGTGGAGGCGTATTCTCAAAATACGCCTTCGACGTGGCCGCTCGGTTAAATTCATTTAAATGGAAATTTTGACCAGATTCAAATCCAACTTTGACCATCAATAACTTTTTATCTATAAGTCCAAATTAGATGATTCTTTTTGCTACTGGTTTGTAAAATTTCAAAGTTTCTGTGTGCCAAGTTTTAGAATTTTTCTTGTTGTTGAGAATTTCTGGTGCAATAAACAGTAGTATGTGACATTTTCTTTTTTGCTTTTAATTTAATTTCAGAAGAGCCTAATTGTGTTGAAGAAGGCCAGGAGTACTGTGACACTCCTCTGAACCAAGGCAAACCACAACATTCATATGCAAGGATGGCATTGCAATGACTTGGTTAGTTGAATTAAATTCATCCTTTATTCACTATTTAAAATAATTTGCTATAAAAATCTTATTGCATATACTTTGTTCTGTCATGCTGATAATTTATGCAGTAGAATACATGCTTTCTTGCTAGTGTGCAGTAGGTATCATGGCTTATACTCATATGACAACATGATGCATTTGTTATTCATGAATGTGACCCATGCACCCATTCATTCACTATGGCTCGAATCATTTTCTTTTCAAGTTAAACTTGATAATAATCCAACTTGAACATGCTGTTGATCGAGTCATGGTGCCACCGAATCGAGCTCACCAGTGCAACCACACTTGCCTGGATGGGGAGGCCCTAATGCGGTCTATTGTCATGCCTCTCGCCGGTGCCTCCTACGAGGTAAGGTTGTGCTCTGGCGCTACCCTGGCCCGGTAGGCAGTCATAACCTTGAGGACCCGAGTTTTGATGGTACTGAGGTCCCCGTTTGGGAAAGTTTTCATGTTGGCCACGACGGTGGCAGCCACAGAGGTGGCGGATGTCACATGTTGACATCAGGGTCACCCAGGACATAGCCCAAAGGGGAGTTTGTCAGAGTGGCTGGGAGAGTGTCATGCAATAGATTGGTTTTGTCGGAATGTCGTTGGTCCACCCGAATGGGAGCACGAGGCCATGAATTCCGTAGTGTGGGTATAGTGTACTAACCTCTGCAGAGTGTATGATCTATCGACAGCCGCGTCCTCGGATATGGACACAGTTCGTAGTAGGTCACACCGTGGGTCAACAGAAATAATTAACTTGCACACTAAGATTCACAAGAGGGCACATGCAGAAATGGTGATCGAGGATCACTATGAAAGGTATGAATGTGACCCAGTAAGGATCACATTGGTAAGTTATGAACGGTGGTTATGCGGTAACCCCGAAATGGTAAGTTGGTCCCGAGGACCATGGCAATGTTTCACGCACATCTCATGTTGAGTAGCATCGTGCTCATGCATTAAATCTGTTAAATGCCTTATTATTGTTTGTCGCACTTGTTTTGTTTGCTGTGAGCTTGCGAGTACATTCAAAGTACTCACCTGGCTTATCATGCCAGATGCAGGAGAAGCCGTGCAAGGAGTTGACGTTGAGCAGTTTGTCGCGATCTAGGCCGCGTCCCAGCAGTGTCCCTGTGGAATGGAGTCCCACTACCTCGTCGTTCCGCTGTCGCGTAGTAGTTCCCCAATCATCAAGGCCCCTGCCTTGTCTACTAAATAATGTACATAAGTGCAGCCGCACCGTGTGTGCCGCTTGGCCTCGCTCATCATGTAAGATGTAAACCTATGTTTTCGCTAAGAGATCAATAAAGCGGTTGTTTTCTGTACCAAGTTGTTGTGTATTGCCAGAAGTCTTGATCTCTGGGCTGGCAATGCAAGGTAAACCGGTTGCTCTGAGCCAGGGTGCCACACTCTGACACAGTTGCTGCCAGCAGTCAGTGCAGGGATACATCCTCAGCATATCCTTTACCCGTGCAGGAGGGAGATGCCACCGGGTCTTGAGTGGCCTGCTGTTGGAGGTTGTACTCCTCCATGTGGTCCTCTTCTTCTAGTTCGGGACCAGGTTCTACACCAGAGTGTTCACGGAGGGCAAGATCCTCGTGTCGAGGGCACCCCGCGTCATCAGTTACAGTTGCCTGGCTTCAGTGGTTTTCTCCGATGTTGATGTAGCTATCGCTATGTCCCGTTGTTGTAACCCTCCACCGCGTGCCTGCGTGCCGCCTAGTATGTCTAGCTTTCCTTTCCGTTCTTGTAACGCTGGCTTGTAACCGACTCTATGTATGGATCTATATGTCATGTTTGACTGTTGTGATGTATCTATTGCACTTCCCTTAATGTGCATGTTACTTCATGAATGATTCCATACTTCGGCAATTGCTCGTTGCTAAACTACCCCCTATTAATTTTTAGCAGGATGGTTAGACCTGTAGGTCGTGGCCGTGGTGCCAACAATCCACCACCGCCCGACTATATGGCAGGTATGATGCAACAGTTTGAACTGAACCGCCAATTCATGCAAGGGATTATGGACTAGTTTCCACGTCCGAATGTGAATCAGCAGCCATTTCCAATAACCTTGCAAGACTTTGTTCGCCTCAACCCTGCTGTGTTCCGCAACTCCATTCAGCCTCTTGATGCTGATGACTGGCTTCGTGACATCACATACGAGATGGAGTCAGCTAATGTTGCCCCTGACAGTTATGTCACCTTTGCATCCTACTTCCTGAATGGTCCCGCTGCTCAATAGTGGAACAGCCACAGATGCACTCTGCCTGTTGGAACAATCATCACCTGGCTGGAGTTCCAGGCTGCTTTCTGTGCCTGCTACATTCCCCAGGGAATCATGCACCAGAAGAAACATGAGTTCCGTAACCTCGTTCTGGGAGGCAAAACTGTGGATGTGTACCAGTGGGTGTTCCTTGAATTGTCTCGCTATGCTGAGGAAGACATCGCTACGGATGCCCGCAGACAGGAGAAGTTCCGTGAAGGGCTCAACCCTGATATCAAGCTAGCACTCCTTGTCCAAGACTTTGACGACTTCGCCACCCTGGTGAACAAGGCCATTCAGGTTGAGACTGGTCTGAAGGAACACAAGGACGCTCTCAAGCGCACCCGTGACGCGGGCTCATCTTCGGGCTCGTCCTCGCAGAAGTGCCGAATATGAATTCCTCACAGCATGTACCATCCAGCTGCACCTGCTCCAAGGTTGTCTTATGTTGCACCTCGTCTGCCTCCTCCACCTCCGAGGCAGCCAAGACCTCAGGCTCCACTACTTCGAGCTCCTGCTCCCGGTTCCAATGACAGGCTGTGTTTCACGTGTGGTCGTCCAGGTCATCGTGCCAAAGATTGCTGTCAGAACCAGTATTAGCTTGCACTTCCATCTGCTGGCCGCGGCAATGGCCGTGGTAACAACCAGCCCCGCAACAACAATGTCAGGCCTTCTTATAGTTGTGGTCAGGCTTATCATGTTGATATGACTGAAGCTCCAGACCAACCTACTACTGTGATGGGTACTCTTCCTGTTAATTCAGTACCAGCTTCTGTTTTATTTGATTCAGGAGCATCGCATTCATTCATATCAGAAGCTTTTGCATACATGCATGGCATTAAATATGAGGAGTAGAATGTTCCACTAGTGCTAAACACCCCCGCGGGCCAATGTCAAGTCTCCATGGTTAGCCACAATGTCACCATTGAAATTGAAGGGTTGGAATTCCATGCCTCTCCCATTATTTTGAAGACTTCCAATATTGACCTCATTCTGGGAATGGATTGGTTGAAAGCTCATACTGCTTCAATCGATTGTGCCTCTAAAATTGTCCAACTCCTATATCCTTCGGGTGAGATAGTAAACTCCTATGCTCGTCTTTTTCGAAGTGCTGAAGCCCAGATTTTTTCTTTGAATGCGTTGAATGCTTCACCTCTTGAGGGAATCGAAAACATTCCAGTCATTCATGACTTCCAAGATGTTTTCCCAGAAGAACTTCCAGGAGTACCCCCTATTAGAACTGTCGAGTTCATCATCGACTTGAAACCAGGCACTACTCCTATTGCGAAGCATCCTTACAAGACGCCACCACAGATCTCTCACATCCACGATGTCTTCCATGTGTCGCAACTTCGTCGTTGCTTTAAGGATCCACACCGTGCAGTGGATCATGAAATGCTTGAATTGCAAGATGATCTCTCTTATAAAGAGCATCCGATCCGCATTTTGGATAAAGCTGAACATCGAACCCGTCAAAAGGTAATCTATTTCCTTAAAGTGCAGTGGTCGAATCATACTGAAGATGAAGCCACTTGGGAATGTGAAGAGCGCCTACGTGAAGAATACCCCGACCTTTTCCCTTCTACCTCCTGAATTCTCAGGACGAGAATTTCTTTTAGAGGAGGAGAATTGTAACACCCCTATGTAATGAGCTACAGTGATCCGCATGATTATGCTAAGTCACTTTGCTTTGCAGTGCTTGATCATATTGGATTCATATCTCATTTCAAATTCCACCACTCAAATCAATTCATATTTTAAGTGAAATTTGAAGTTGCACAAACTTGGTTGCAAAATAGTCCATCATTTAGCAAATATTCCATAACAATTATTTGTTAAGGAAAACAACATCACTTATTTGCTTAAATGGGCTATAGAAATTAAAATAGTGCCAAATCAGCATTTTTAAATGCTTTTCCATTTATGAAAAATACAAACAACCTCAAACATTTACCAAACTTTTTGTGGCAGTGCCAAACATTGCAATGTAATTACGTGGCCAAGTCCCACATTTTACAAAATTCATTTGCTAGCTAAATAAAAATGCAAAACAGAAAGGAATAAAGAAAAGAGAAAGAATCAGAAAAAGAAAAGAGAAAGGCCGCTGTGCACTGGGCCCTAGTGCACAGTGCCTGGCCCAGCTAGCCCAGCCTACCTTCCCCGTCGTCTCCCTTCTCTCTCCTCCCCGTTTCAGCGCCGCGCATGCGCCCGTCGCCGAGCACCATTGCCGCCGAACCAGGTCCCCGCCCGCGTAACTATAGGCACCGTGGAGAGGATAAGAATGCCGCGTCGACGCCTCGGCGCAGTTCCCCGTCCTCATCCCCCTCTCCCCACGTCTCCCTCGCTCAATCTCGAGCTCGCCCGAGACGCCGTCGCCGTTGCCTCATCGATCCCGCAGCCACCGGCCACCTCTCGCCTCGCCATCATGAATGAGAGCTTCGCCGCCGTCTACTACGTCCTTCGGTGCCGCTGGGCTGAGCCGGGAGCCACCACAACGACGCCCACACCCTCATCTTCCTCCTCTGCATTGTCGGACCTCACCGTTGATTATGGCCACCCCGAGCGTCCCCTGAGCCCACTTAGCACATCTCCAGGCTCAGTGTGAGCCCCTCTCTCTTCCCCCTCTCTCTCTGCGCTCGCAAACATCCCCTAGCTGTTGCTGCCATCGCTGCCGGAGCTCTCCGCCACCGTTCTCTTCGCCACCGCGTTTACAGCTGCTGCCGCTCGCGCCCGAGCCCACAGCCGTGCTCCTGGAGCTCCTAGGACTCCAGCGAGCGCACGCACGCGCCCTCCCGTACCCCGTAGCGACGTACTCGACCTCGCTCGAACTCCGACGTACGCCGCGGTCGTCGCTGCCGTCGTTCTAGCCCACCTCCGGCCGCGCCATCGCCACCAAACGACGCGGCGTCGAACGCCCGTTCCAACACGCCAAGCCGGATGCAAAATGGTGCCCTGTGGGCGATTTCCGGCGAGGCCCGAGGCCCTCCGCCGCTTTTCTGGGTCGCCGGCGGCGAGACACCGGCACCGTTGACCTGGCATCGCCTGGGGCCCACCCCTGGATAATTGCCAGTAGGTCCCATGGGCCCCATTGACTGCGTTGACCCAGTCAACGTTCTAACTAGGCAGCCCCAGCCGCTGACATGTGGACCACAATTGCTAATTAAATTGATTTTATAAAATAACCTAATCTGTTAATTAATATGACACTGACAAGTGGGTCCCACTAGCTAATTAACTTAATTAGTTAAAATTAAGCCTCTGTTAAAGTGCTCTGTCACTGACATGTGGGCCCCCCTGGTCAGATTGACCAGTCAACTGTTGACTGTTGACTGCTGACTCAGCAGTCAACTGGGCCCCACAAGTCAGCCTCTGTGTGCACAGCTGGGTGCACTTCACCGGGTGCACCTAGCAATTTCCCATTTAATTTCAAAATAATAATAATTCTAGAAAATCCAAAAAATCATTTAAACTTTGGAAAATCATACAAAATAATCCGTAACTCGGATGAAAATAATTTATATATGAAAAATGATCAGAAAAATATAACGAATCCGAATATGCCATCCACATACCTATCACATGCCTCCGACACTGCAAACATGGAACATTCCCCTCTGGATCGTCTGACCGATAATTGCCTAAAGCCGGGAAAATATTCCCAGATATTTTCCTGCTCCGTCTGCAATGCTTAGCACCGCATTAGGTCACCCCCAGCATAGCATATTGCCATGTCATGCTTTGTGATGCATTTTTGGCTTTATATTTATTGTTTCTTCCCCCTCTTCTCTCCGGTAGACTCCGAGACTGATGCTGCTCCTGAGTACGACTATGCCCCTGACGTCCAGCCCCTTTCAGCAGAGCTTCCAGGCAAGCAAAACCCCCTTGATCATTCCTATATCGCCCATTCATTCTCTCTTTTGCTTGCATTAGATTTTGCTACTGTGTTTGATAGCTCACATTCTGATGCATAACCTATTTTTGTAACCTGTTGTTGATACTTTACCTTTTGTCCTATATGCTTAGTATAGGCTGGTTAGTGATCCATCAGTGGCCCCACACCCTTGTTCGTGTTGCCCTGCTTTGCTACCGGAAGATTCGATCAATGTGATCGATGTATAGAGACCTATCACACCACCAGCACCCCCCTTAGTTGTACGACTCTACAGAGCTACTATCGAGTGTCGAGGGTGATACCTCCTACCTTACTCCTGATAATATCTCTGTAGTGTAGCTAGTCGGTTGTGGGTTACCGAGGGTGATTCCTCTTTCACCACCTCCGATGATGCCTCTGTCGTGCAACCCCTCAAGCATGAACCCATCGAGGGTGATTCCTTTAAGTTCACCTTGATGGATACATCGAGTGGGAATCCATCGAGGGTGATTCCTCGGATTTCCACCTTGATGTTACGGACACACTGTTACCTTTACCTGTTCCCCGTTTACTATTTCTGCGGGACTGAAGGGATAGGCAGTACCACCCCGGTAGAAGTGGACCTGAGTTCCCGACAGTCTCTTATGAAGTCGGGTTAACCTGGAGGGTACCCACAAGATAATTACGCGGCATAGCCGGGCAGGCAGACTGCCCTAAAGAGGGATGGGCCTGGCCCTTTCCGTCAGTCCGCGAGATGGGGCGACAAGAGCACTGATCGTCACCGCGCACTCCCAACACACTAATGGGTTTGGATATGTCATCTGAGTAGGCCTCTGGCCTTTTCGCACTAACCACCACGCGGGATAAGTTATGGGCACTCGGCGTCGTACGATTCTCCCAAAAACTCTGTCAGACGTCCAGTACAACATTGCGGCACGGCTGGGCCAGGGCCATCCAGGACAGAGGTGGTGCCTGGATTCACCCTGAGTGCAATGACCCGGAGTGCTTAGGACGATTGGCCCATGACCCCTTCGCACTTAGGATGTAGACCGGCGGGGACCTCTCTGCGGAGCCTAGGTAGGACTACGGCGTGTCGATCAGCCGAGGCCGGGCATGACCCAGAAAAGTGTGTCCGGCCGGAGTTAATCGAGCGTGTTGGGTAAGTTGGTGCACCCCTGCAGGGAAGTTATCTATTCGAATAGCCGTGTCCATGGTAACAGGACGCTCGGAGTTGTATCTCGATCTACTACAACTGGAATTGGATACTTGTGATACTTAACTGATATGATTGGCTCCGGGATCACTTTCTCACAGGAAGTCGAGGAAGGATCTCTCGGCATGGCTAATATATATACTTGTTACTATATGCTATGTTACTCTATTCTCTTCTGTTGCTGCAAGATGCTAGTCTTCGATAGGCTAGGCCTTCCCCTCTATTCTGGCATTCTGCAGTATAGTCCACAGATACAACCCCTTCCCTTTGATACCGATGATTCTTAGTTTAGATATGATGTAAGTCTTGCGAGTACTTTGGATGAGTACTCACGGTTGCTTTGCTACCTTTTTCCACCTACCCGATTGCTGCGATCAGATGACGGAGCCCCGGAGCTAGCTGATCCCGCAGCCGACTACTACTACACAAACGAAGCCTACTACTACGTGGAGACCAACGACCAGGAGTAGTTCGGAGGCTCCCAGGCAGGAGGCTTGCGCCTTTTCGATCTAGATGTCGTTGTTTTGCTCAGCCTTCTTAAGGCAAACTTGTTTAGTTATGTCTGTACTCAGATATTGTTGCTTCCGCTGACTTATGTATTCGAGCCTTCGTGGCCTGGCTTGTAATATAAAGCTGTATGACTTTAATTTGTATCTAGAGTTGTGTTGTGATATTTTCCCGTGAGTCTCTGATCTTGATCGTGCGCATTTGCGTGTATGATTAGTGCACGATTGAGTCGGGGGCATCACACATGCCATGCTTACATAATTCAATGACTAGGGATAACATTCGTTGAGCATCGTATATTCTAAAAATTTAATGATTATGTTCTTATATTCATGGATATTATTATGCTGATATCGATTACTTCATCGTTTCTCAATATTTACACCATAAGAGAGATTACATGATAAACAAGCTAGGTAGCATTCAACATCCAAAATTCTATTTTTATCATTTACCTACTTGAGGATGAGCAGGAATTAAGCTTGGGGATGCTGATACGTCTCCAACGTATCTATAATTTTTGATTGTTTCATGCTATTATATTATCAATCTTGGATCCTCTATATGCTTTATATGCAATTTTATATCATTTTTGGGAACTAGCCTATTAACTCAGTGCCCAGTGCAAGTTGCTATTTTTTGCTTGTTTTTGGCTTTTCAGAAAATCAGTACCAAGCGAAGTGCAAACATGATGAAACTTTACGATGATTTTTTCTGGACCAGAAGGGACCCTAGAACGTTCGGGAGGAGGTCATAAGGTCTACGGGAGAGCCACGAGCTCACCTGGCGTGCCCCTAGGGTGCGCCACCTGAGCTCGTGGGTCCCATGTAGCTCCGTTTGACCTAATTCTACTTCTATGAATTCCCATAAATCCCAAAACCAACAGAGAGCCACCCGAAATAATTTTTCCGCCGCCACAAGCTTCTGTTCTTCCGTGATCCCATCTGGGGGCCTTTTCCGGTACTCTGCCGGAGGGGGAATCAATCACGGAGGGCTTCTACATCAACCTTGTTGCCCTTCCGATGATGTGTGAGTAGTTCACCATAGACCTACGGGTCCATAGCTAGTAGCTACATGGCTTTCTTCTCTCTCTTTGATCTTCAATACAAAGTTCTCCATGATCTCCATGGAGTTATATCCGATCTAACACTATTGGGAAAGGGCTTATAGGTGAACCCAAATGAGTGGCGGGCGAGGCAGGGCACCCGCCACAGCTATTTTTGAAAGCAAGCAGTGGCGGGTGCTAAGAGGTGCCCGCCACAGCTAAGAGCATAACTGTGGCGGGCAGGACTCATTTCCTGCCACAGGTATAATCTCCTGGTTGGGACTTGTTTCCACATCTCAGGAGTGATGGGCTCTAACTGGCGCCCGCCACAGCTAGATGACGAAGTAGTGGCAAGCACTGCCTAGCAACTGCCACTGGTTATCCTTGTCAGATGTCCGGTTTTGGCAGAACGTAGCTGTGGCGGATCCTTCTGACTGCCGGCTAGTGGTAGATTAAGGAACCTATGGCGGGCCGGTGGCAGCACCTGCCACAGCTACTAATTTTTTTTCATATTCCAGTGCGGGACTGGACGAAAATTACGTCCGCACGGTCGGCCGGGAAAGCTAATCCGATACCCGCCCAATTCATGACACTGAGGTCCCCCCACCCAATCCCCCCCGAACGCCACCGTGCTCCGCCGGCCCCAACAAGCGTCGACAACGGGCGCCACCGCCGCCTCCCCCCCCGCACGCTCTGTCGGCTCCCGCAAGCACCGGCAACGCGCCCCGCCGCCGCGGCCCCCCGCACGCTCCGCCACTCCCCCCATCCCTCTTCCCCTACACCCAACGGCGGCCCGCACGCCATCGGCCGCCCCTGCTCCTCGGCCCTCTCTCCACCGAACCCCTCCGCCGGTGCGCCTCCACCCGCACCAACGGATGACCGTCGGCCATCTCCACATACCCATCCACCGGGGCACCTCTGACCGCACCAACAGCTCCTTGGGCATCTACACGCCGCTGCCCTCGCTTGCTTGAATTCATTGCTTCTACTATATATGTTCATTGATTTGAAATGATTTCAATTCGCATGTGCTATGTTCGTGCTCACAGGTTGTTGTGCTATGATGGATGAATATGATACAATTGATTGTGCTATATGTCGATGCTCACGGTTTAATTTACAGGGAATAGAAAAGAGTGTCAAAGTTTTGATGAAATGTTGATTCACTTCTATTCCATTGAATTTCTGGCATTCTATACGTCCAATTTGTAGCAATGGTTATGCCAAAAAAATGATAAATGGTGATGGCCGGTGGTGAATTTCATTGCGGTTTGTTGTCTTCTTTTACAAGGAATATAAATGAGTGCGAAAGTTTTGACGAAATGTTGATTTACTTCCATTTCATCGAATTTCTTGCATTTAATATGTCCAATTTTTAGAAATGGTTATGCCATTTTTTTTAATAAATGGCGATGGCCGGTGGTGAATTTCATTGTGGTTTGATGTCTTCTTTTACAGGGAATAGACATGAGGGCCAAAGTTTTGATGAAATGTTGATTCACTTCCATTTCGTCGAATTTTTGGCACTTAAGATGTCTCTATTTTAGCACTCATCTTGCCAAAAAAAATTATTAATTTGTAATTCTATTTTTTTACTCATTACGGATGCAATCTTCATTTTGCAGATAAAAGATGGTGAGACTTACACTGTCTCGGAGTGAGACTTTGACTTCCCAATAGGATGAGCCAAATGATGCTTACGAGTTGAACGAGGAGACCGATCGTGCTTCATATGCAGGGCTAGATGGGGAAGAAGATTCAGATGCTGCTGAAGAGGAAGTGAAAGGATGTTTCGGCGATGGTGCTGAAGAGGAAGTGCAAGATGGCCAACATTTGGGAGAAGAGTTGGATGGTGCTGAAGAGGAAGGAGACCTCAATGGTGCAGAAGCTGATTTGGAAATCCAGCCGCGGAAGCTTAGGTCACGAAATAAGGTGCCTACAGCTACTTACATAATAAAAACGGATTAACAAAGAAGTGAGACCCATTAGTCTGCTCAAGAACGCAACCAAATGGGGTAACGTCCTAGGTGCCATCACCCGTGAAAACCGTGGCATCAACGTTAGATGCTTAAGGGGCCCTAAAAACAAACAATGCTCAAACCTTCTATTAGGAAAGATGAGAGATATTTTCCAGTTCAACGACCGAGACAATGCACTTGTAGAAATCCATGCCATGCGCGTGTTCACTAAGGCCTTGAGTAGTAATAGATACCGTGCAAACAAGCTACTGGACGACGGGTATGATTTAGAGCATATCAAAAAGCTATATCCTAGTACTACCGATGAAGAATGGAAGGAGTTCCTTGATTACTGAGACTCAGATGCATACAAATAGGAGAAAGAGAAGTTTGCGAAGCTCCGAAGCCAAATGGTAGGGAAGCACAATCTAGGCACCCGTGGTTATGAAGGGAAGCATCCAATCTGGGATAAGCATGATGCTATGTTTTCTTCACAAGGTCAGTCGACACCCTTCGGTAATATCCTAGACCCATGTACCAAGAAATATTTTAGATCCCTAAGGATGCTTCATAAAGAAACCAGACTCTACTACTTCGAGGACCCTGAGGTGGCGAAGGCGGCCGAAAGAGCAGTACGTAGCCTATACAACCACACTTACCATCATATATATGTTTAGGAGCAGTTTCTAAACGATATTAGTTTGTTCATGCAGGAAAATTTTACCCAAAACACACAAAGCTCTGAAGAGTCACCGGATGCCCCAAGGTGCTCATCTGACCCAATTATGTATGCCCTCCAAAGGAAGAGAGAGCCCACAAGAGGCCGTAAGCTCGGCGCTGGCAGTACTTTCTGGGATGCCTACTATCCCCACAAGAAATAGATGACTAAGTCAGAAAAGGAAAGAAGGGACAGAGACAAAATAAACCAGTTAGTCAATTACAGGTTAAAGGAAGTCTTACCTGATTTCTAGCGGAGGTTCAAAAGCATATTCAGTCCAAAGGGTCGACAAATATGCCAGAAATGGTGGATACGCCGCCGGCCCTTGCTCCCACAAAAATTATAAGCCCCTCGGTCATTAATGTCATGCATGGTCATGGTGGGTCACCACATTCGTTTGAGGAACAAATTCCTTGCACTCTCCTAGCTAGAGTTAGTACTAGTGGCGACTTGGTGAAGGTTGCAAAAGCTAGAGTCTTTACAGGAAATGTCATGCACAACAGCAAATTAGATGAGAACATGCGGAAGGTTTGTTTGATTAGGGTGTTCGAACATTACCACAGTTTGATTCTGCCACAGAACATTCTCAAAGAGGGTGATGAGCCGCAGCCCCTTTCGGACTGCTTTGCTAGTTTCCTCAAGTGGCCTGCAATGCATATCATAATGGAAGAAAAGCCATCCCCAAATAGAACACCGTCTTTGACCATCCCTGGCATTGCACCACCATCACCATCTCCCAACATCCACGGCGTTGGACCGCCACCTAGAAGATCTCCTCTAGGTCTTTGTAGCCCCGTATCGGCTAAGGATGTGTAGGAAGAGCGCATGCTTGAAGAATCACAAAATCCTAATTATGCTACAGATGAGGAGACGCCGCCAGCCCATCCCGAGATGCAACCTTGCAAAAAACCAAAGTTTACTCCAACAACACTGAAGAATGTGGTGGCCCAAGAAGCGATTTCATGTCTGCCCGTTTCCGTCCAACCGGTGAAAAAAACAAACACGCATCTAAAGGGTGTGAAAATGAATACTAAGGCAAACACTTCTGCCACCACACATGCAAATGGTAGACCACCGGTAAAGAAGGCACCGAAGAAGTCCTTGGCATATGAACAATGTGCTGACAACCCAAAAGCACATGTCTATATCCCGGGTCAAAGAATGCTACCACACAAAGTGTACGAGCACCTGAGGCTTGAGATGAAGATTGTACATGACAAAATTGTGGAATCAGAGCTAGCCAATAATAAGCAAGGATCCATCGTTAACCCAACACATTACACTGCGAAGGTGCCAAAGGGATATACTTTCTTTGAAAAATTCAGCGGGGACAAAATATATGTAGATTTCAAAGAGATCTTCTATATGTTTAGATTCTATAGTCTTGAAACTTGCCTAATGAGGCTATGGGCAATTTTTCAAGCCACTGAGGAAAGAAGCAAGAATATTTCCGATGTTGCCATAGCTGACCCTTATCTCATGAACGAGGAAAACCAAAAAATGAGGAAGTGAGGCGGTGCAGGAAGAGTTACCTTCTGGATTTCATGCAACGGAACAAGCATAAAAACTTCCTCCTCGTGCCGTACCGACCCATGTACATCCTTCTCTGGCTTTACGCTTTCGCTTTTGTACCTTTTTCCTTCATATATGTTTTCATGCCTCAAAATTTGTAACTTTCTCATGATTGTGGTATGTTTATTTTGTTTTGCGTTGCAGCCATTGGGTTCTCCTAGTGCTAATACCGCAAAGGTGCAATTGTTACTTGCTATATTCCACGAAAAGCCCGGGAAAAGATTGGTCACTCCTGAAGGACCTTCTTGATGATTTTCTTTTTGACTGGAATACTACAGGAGGCCACATGGTTGAAAAAAACTACAAAGGAAGTGGAAAGAAAATGATTGCCTTCAAATGGAACACTCTATCTTGTATGCAAGAACCGCCGACTAGTCTGACCTGTGGCTTCTACGCCTGCATTCACATGGTAGAATTCATACGGTCCGCGGAAATGTTAAATCAGCATGATAAAATCCTCAAATGGGGTCAACAAGTACAAAACAATTCGACGGAAGCTGGCTTAGTGTTCGAAGAACTACAAGTCAAGTTCGCGACTATCATAAACAATGAGGTCCGCTCGTCATCCGGCCTATTCTATCATAACTCCGAAGAAGATGAGTCCAACCAACAAAAGAGCCTAACCTAGTTGTATCTTCGGCGATGAGTTGACATGTGCCCAGACAAAGCTCACCGAACAACCTGCCTACTCGACACCTACTTGACAAGCGACTGGTGTGTCGCTGAGGTGGAGCAGTGGACAGGTAGTGGGATGTTGCCGGCACGGAGCTTGTCGGGCCTTTGCTTGCCGGCAAATAGCTTGCCAGCAATCAAAGTCTTGGTCTTCAGTATTGAACTAGTACTTCTCGATGACCTGCCTGGAGGTCTTCTTCATGGTCTTGTGATCTTGTATAAAGTAGTCCTCTGGAAAGCCATGCCGGTGGGAAGGCTACAACTGCCTGTGCACAAGTCAGGGTACTAAGGCACCCATGTCTTGGTACACCGACTGTAGGGTCGCCCGCCACTACTACGACATCAACTGCACTGGTGGACAAATAACATCGCCCACCACTGTTAGGGCCCTACAAGTGGCGGGCGGGCACCCGCCACTAATGCCCCTTCAGCAATGGTGGGAGGTCAGTGGCGGGCAGCCCAAAGAGGCTTGCTCACCACTGCTGGGCTTTAGGCTCCCGCCACTGCTAGGCATTCCTGCAGTAGTGCAATCTTCTTTTGCGGTGCGTTTGTTGGGATCCGATTAATTGTGGGTTTATGATCAGATTATTAATTGAAAGTAATTGAGTCTTTTCTGAACTTTATTATGCATCATTATTATATCTTTGTATTTCTCTCTGATCTATCCGTTTGGTTTGGCCAACTAGATTGATTTATCTTCAGTGGGGGAGCTGCTTTCTGATGGGTTCAATCTTGCGGGGTCCTCACCCAGTGACAGAAGGGGTAGCGACACACATATTTGTATTGTTTCCATTAAGGATAAAACAACGGGGTTCAATCATATTGTTTGGTTCTATTCTGTCTACATCATGTCATCATACTTCATGCATTACTCTGTTTGTTATGAACTTAATACGTAGAGAGGCAAGCATAGAAGCGCTCTCGAAGTGGAGTAATAGTAGTAGATGCAGAATCATTTTGGTCTATTTGTCACGGACGTGATGCCTATATCACTACAGGAATCAGGCACTTTGCAGCCTGCCATGGAAGACGGCAAAGGAATGTCTGGCGGACGGCAAAGCCCTTTGCCGTCAGCCAGCAGACGGCCCCACGTCCGGCTGAATGAACTATGGCAGAGGGCTGCTTTGCCGTCTGCTTAAATAAAGCGGACGGCAAAGAAGTTTGTCGTCAGCCATACTAAGCAAGCAGACGGCAAATGCCTTGGACGGCAGAGGGATAGGGTTAGGCCCGTTAGGTGGCTAACGGCGTACTTTGCCGTCTGCCAGCAGACGGCAAAGGCGCAAAGTTCTTTGCCGTCTGCCAGCTGACGTTAGCTGACGTCAGGCGTCAGCTGGGGCCAATGCATGCCCGTTGTCGTCTGCCAACAGACGGCAAAGCACACCAGCCTTTGCCGTCTGCTGGCAGACGGCAAAGTGCCCAAATAGGCCAGCCCAGGTGCCCCCCAGGTTGCACATGTAGCTGCCACGTGGCAGCTCAGACGGCAAAGCGCCTGTATTGCCCCTGTTAATTCTGTTTTTTCTTAAATTCAATCAATTTCACAGATATATACTTTCAACAAGCATACATATCCCTGCCATATGGATATGATCATCCAACACATATATATACCAAATCAAAAGTCCATATCCAACATAT
Organism: Elymus sibiricus; assembly: GCA_039707655.1. NCBI lineage: Eukaryota > Viridiplantae > Streptophyta > Magnoliopsida > Poales > Poaceae > Elymus > Elymus sibiricus. The sequence goes on along the minus strand of CM077666.1, from coordinate 204,936,862 downwards.
ATATAGCCAACATATCCAACAATTAGGCAAAAAGTCCATATACAATGGTTTCATCCATACATACATATATAGGTAGCAAGTTTCACATTGTTCATCCTACAAAATCAAAACAAAAAGGAAGGACATGGAGAAGACTAGACTCCATCAACACAAGCTTCCGTGATCTGAAGCAAATCTGCAAAATGGGAAAGAAAAAGTTAGAAGAAGAAGACTAGAAGAAGAAGAAGAAGACTAGAAGAATAAGAAGAAGAAGAAGAAGAAGAATTTTTCTTCTCTTTCTTTTTCTCCTCTTCATTTTCTTCTTCTTATTGCTTACTTGTGTCATTTTAGAGCTAACCTAGGTAAATAGGTCATTTTGGAGCTAAGTAAGGATATTATGTCATTTTTCGAGGAAAATAAGCTAAGTATATGACATTTTGGAGGTAACCAATGTTATTATGCCATTTTTGGCCTAAGTATGCTAAGTATGTCATAAATGAACTAAATAAGCTAAGTATAGGTCATTATTGAGCTAACCTAGGTAATTATGCCATTTTTGAGCTAACTAAGCACATTAAGTCATTTTGGAGGAAAAATGCTAAGTTTAGGTCATTTTAGAGCTATCCTAGGTAAAATAGGTCATTTTGGAGCTAAGTAAGGTTATTATGTCATTTTCGAGGAAAATAAGCTAAGTATATGACATTTTGGAGCTAAACCAAGGTTATTATGCCATTTTTACCAAAGTAAGCTAATTATGTCATAAATGAACTAGCTAAGCTAAGTATAGGTCATTTGAGAGCTAACCTAGGTAAAATAGGTCATTTTGGAGCTAAGTAAGGTAATTATGTTATTTTCGAGAAAAATAAGCTAAGTATATGACATTTTGGAGCTAAACCAAGGTTATTATGCCATTTTTGACCTAAGTAAGCTAAGTATGTCATAAATGAACTAGCTAAGCTAAGTATAGGTCATTTTTGAGCTAGCCTAGGTAGTTATGCCATTGTTGAGCAAACTAAGCATATTAAGTCATTTTGGAGGAAAAAAATGCTAAGTGTAGGTCATTTTAGAGCTATCCTAGGTAAAATAGGTCATTTTGGAGCTAAGTAAGGTCATTATGTCATTTTCGAGGAAAATAAGCTAAGTATATGACATTTTGGAACTAAACCAAGGTCATTATGCCATTTTTGGCCTAAGTAAGCTAATTATGTCATAAATGAACTAATTAAGCTAGGTATAGGTCATTATTGAGCTAGCCTAGGTAAAATAGGTCATTTTGGAGCTAAGTAAGGTTATTATATCATTTTCGAGGAAAATAAGCTAACTATATGACATTTTGGAGCTAAATAACATCATAACTATGTGCTTTTCTATCAATTCCCCAATATTAATTTGTTTACCCACCGTATGCTATGTTTCGAGAGAGAAGCCTCTAGTGAAAACTATGGTCCCCGGGTCTACTTTAATCATATTAGAAAAACCTAAAATACCTTGCTGCAATTATTGTACTTTTTATTTACTTTTCAATTTATATATCTATCATTACCAGATTTGATCCTTGTAAGTAACGAGTTCAAGGGGATTAACAACCCTCTTGCCCGCGTTGGGTGCAAGTATTTGCTGTTGTGTGTGTAGGTACTGTTTGACTAGGATTTGCTTGGTTCTCCTATTGGTTCGATAACCTTGGTTCTCACTGAGGGAAATACTATCCGCTACTATATTGCTTCACCCTTCCTCTTCGGGGAAAATCCCAACGCAGCTTGCAAGTAGCAAACCACATATAACAGTGCCAAGTTAGAGCGAGCACCTTTGATGGTGGAGTAGGTGAGATGTGCTCATCATCAACATAGCTACATTGAATGTCTATGCATGTGTTGTCTTGCAAATCTTGTTGGGAAGATGGCGTTGTAGAATCTGTAGAGACCCTCCATTTCAGTTGGTCGGAAGGAGCACCATCATCCACTGCCTTGCTAATTTCCTTCCGCTGTATTGATTTTGCATTGTCAAGTCAAACCGACAAGAAAAAGGAATAAAATTCACTCTTCAGAACTCATTCATGCATGATACTGATGAACACTACTTTGATGAAAGGCAAACACTTGATCCGAGGATGGAATGTGTACGAAAAACAGGACGGGATCGCATATTCACACCTATTTGTGTAAACTAAGCAGAAGCCATTTCAACAAATTAGAAGCAATGCATGCTAGACACCACATGAAAGATGCAACCAATATGACTCTTCCAAGTTAAGTGGCATTTCAATAAATTACATGCAGTACATGCTATAAATCATATGCAAGATGCACCCAATGTCATGCTGCATATACTAAAGGTGTCTCTGTTGGGTCCTACGGTAGGGTGCGTCGACTGCAAATTAAAATTTTCCTACACGTAGAACAACCAAGAACATGCTAATGGAGATGGATCACAGATCATTACCACTAGACGCGCAGTACCGTGCAGCGGAAGTAGAGTCGTGGCAGCACGTCACCGGAATCGTCTCCTCCTCGTCGATCTCCCACGTACAGCCGATCACCAAGTTCCACGAACAGGTTTGCCGGAGTGGCACAATTGCACCACCTCTAATGGTATCCGCGCGTGCGGGAGGAACGCTATGCGGTGGACTGCTAGGTCCGATCGCACAGCCTGCGACACGTGGAGGTGGCTAGTTGCAACACATGCAAAGCCCTAATGACGACGCAAAAGCGATCTACCATGATAAGCGTGATGTACCTCCACTATATATAGGCATCCGTCGTGGGCTCAACACTTGGGTCTCACACAGATCCTAAAGCCCAAAGTCTACTCGGTCACGATCCAAGTCCAGCTCGGATCACATCCGAAGTGTCCACGGATCTGACCTCGTAGGTTCCTTCCCTTAAGTGCGCGACCCCTTAGGTTCAAGTCGGCTTGGTCGCAGTTCGGATTACCTCCGAGCTGCTCGGCAGGTAGCGGCCTCTAGCAAGGCGTGCCGACCACCAAGTAGACTATGAAGCTGGTTGGCGAACCTGTACGTCACACTTCCGTTCCCTTTGCCACACGATATATGTTGTCAGGCTCAAGGCGATGTGGCCATCCCTGTTACAGCCCGACCTCTCTCTCGTTTCAGTGAATCCGACCAACACCTCGGATTATCTCATAATCCTCGTCGCATGGCCATGCCTATACAAGTCGGATCACACGAGGGGCCTAGAGTACATCTCTCCTCATAGGAGGGGCAAATCCCATCTTGCTTAACCATGTCTCGCAGCATGGGTCTGGACAAGCCCGAAACCTACCTTTATAACTACCCAGTTACGGAGTAGCATTTGGTCGGCCAAAAGTAGGTCGGTCACCATCCCGAGCACATGCGTCAGCTCAGGTCCGAGGACACAGAACATATGTGTACTAGAGACTCACAAATGACCTATCGCCGTGTCTCATAGTTGGGTCTGTCCAATCCGATATCCATCCGAGCTCGGATCCAGTCATCCGTATCCTATCTCGGATCCGATCAGATCCATGCAGTTCGGCAGCATCACATGCTTCATGCCTAGTGAGACAAAACCATCCACCGTATTGCATGCTAGTCTAGTCCGACGTGTGCCCACACGTCACTTACGACTAGGGACCATTTTAGGACGTATCATACAACACAAGATCCCACACACAAGTCACGTACTTGTCAACAAGTATCATTGATAACATCCGAGGACTACATCGGTTCATAAACACATCGGAAATATCATCATACATGATTACCTCTAGGGCATACCTCCAACAGTCTCCCACTTGCACTAGAGTCAATCAAACAGGCATCGTATGCCCATGGCTCTAATATGCCCCTCATGCTTGGGTTGTGGAAGCGGCTTAGTCAACGGATCTGCAACATTTGCATCCGTGTGTATTTTGCATAACTCTATATCACCACTCTTTACGATCTTACGTATCAGGTGATATTTCCGATCTATGTGTCTGGTCTTGTGGTTGGTCCTTGGATCCTTGGCTTGTGCGATGGCACCAGAATTATCACAATAAAGGTCCAACGGTTTTACCGAGGTTGGGAAAACACCAAGATCATCCAGAAAGTTCCGGATCCAAACACCTTCCTTTGCAGCTTCACAAACCGCAATGTATTCGGCTTCTGTTGTGGAATCGGCCACCGTATCTTGCTTGGAACTGGTCCAGCTCACTGCTCCTCCATTCATGATGTACACGAATCCGGACTGTGATCGACAATCATCTCGATCGGTTTGGAAACTAGCATCGGCGTAACCCTTTATGACGAGCTCCTCCTCACCTCCATAAACTAGAAACATTTCTTTAGTCCTTTTCAGGTACTTTAGAATATTCTTCACCGCCGCCCAGTGAGCCTCACCAGGGTTTGCCTGGTATCTGCTCGTTAAGCTTATTGCAAAAGCAACATCAGGCCGGGTATATATCATGGCATACATGATGGATCCGATTGCCGAGGCATATGGTATCCGGCTCATCCTGCTTTGCTCATCAGATGTCGAAGGACTCAGAGTCTCGCTCAGCCTTATACCATGTGAGAGTGGCAAGAACCCTTTCTTGGCCTCACTAATGTTGAACTGTTTCAACACTTTATATATGTACGTGCACTGGCTCAAGCCGAGAAGTCTCCTCGATCTATCTCTATAGATCTTAATGCCCAATATGTAAACTGCTTCACCGAGGTCCTTCATCAAAAACTTTTCATTCAATGATTCTTTGATTGAGTTCAGCATCGAAACATTGTTTCCGATCAGTAGTATGTCATCCACATACAGGATCAAAAACACTACTGAGCTCCCACTCAACTTCTTGTATAAACAAGCGTCCTCTTCGCTTTTGATAAATCCGAGGTCTATAACAACCTCATCAAAACGAATGTTCCAGCTCCGAGATGCTTGTCTCAATCCATAAATGGATCTCTTGAGCTTGCATACCTTACCAGCACTAGTCGGATCGACAAAACCCTCGGGCTGTATCATATACACGTCCTCGATTAAATTTCCGTGAAGGAAAGCCGTTTTGACATCCATCTGCCATATCTCGTAATCGAAATATGCAGCTATAGCTAGTACGATCCTCACCGACTTCAGCATCGCTACTGGCGAGTAGGTCTCGTCGTAGTCAATCCCTTGAACTTGTGCATATCCTTTTGCGACAAGCCGAGCTTTGTGGATCTGAACATTTCCATCCACATCGGTTTTCTTCTTAAAGACCCATTTGCAACCAATGGCAGTGACGCCGGGTGGCAGATCAACCAAATCCCATACTTGATTGTGATCCATGGACTTTAACTCAGATCTCATGGCTTCCAGCCACTCCTCAGAATCCGGGCTCACCGTCACTTCCGCATACGTTGCCGGCTCGTCGCTTTCCAGCAACAGCACATCGCGCACTCTGCGCAATCTTTCTGACCTCCGTGGTTGTGGTGCTACTTCCACCTCGGGTTCGCTGACAGACTCCGGTATGATCACATCACCAGCCGAGCTATCCCCAAGTGGTTCTCGAATTTATCGAGTTGCACCTGCCTCCCACTGGCTTCCCGTCCGAGAAACTCTTTCTCAAGGAAGACCCCATTCCGAGCAACAAACACTTTGTTTTCTTCGCGGTTGTAGAAGCTATATCCCAAGGTTTCCCTCGGATATCCCACAAATATGCACTTATCCAACTTGGGTGTAAGCTTGTCTGACATGAGTCGCTTGACAAAGGCTTCACAACCCCAAATCTTTAGACAAGACAGCTTGGGACTCTTCCCAGTCCACATCTCATGTGGTGTCTTGTCTACGGATTTTGATGGTACTCTGTTGAGTGTAAAAGCTGTAGTTTCTAGAGCGTATCCCCAGAATGACAAGGGTAAATCCGATTTGCTCATCATAGATCGGACCATGTCTAACAAGGTACGATTCCTCCGTTCCGATACGCCATTTCTCTGTGGTGTACCCGGAGGTGTGAGCTGAGGTACTATACCTCGGCCTTTCAAATGATTATCAAACTCCTGGCTCATGTACTCACCTCCACGATCAGATCGTAGAAGCTTTATAGTCTTGCCGAGCTGATTTTCAACCTCGTTCTGAAACTCCTTGAACTTTTTAAAAGTTTCTGACTTGTGCCTCATCAAATAGATATATCCATATCTACTCAGTCGTCGGTAAAAGTCACGAAGTACTGATAGCCACCTCTGGCAGTTGTGCTCATCGGACCACACACATCACTGTGTATCAGTTCCAATAGCTCGGACGCCCTTTCGCAACTCTTTGCAAAAGGTGACTTAGTCATCTTGCCGAGGAGGCATGATTCACATGTTTCGAATGACCCGAAGTCAGACGAAGTTAGAAGCCCATCATCATGGAACTTCTTCATGCGTTTCAGAGTAATGTGTCCAAGCCTGCAATGCCAGCAGTATGTTGGATTTATCTCATTAGGCTTATGCCTCTAGACATTCATATTATAGACAGGTTCAGATTCCAGATTCAAAATAAATAACCCATCAACTATGGGTGCATAGCCGTATAACATTCCATTCAAAGATATCGAACAACTATTGTCCTTTAAATTGAATTCATAACCCTGACTCATCAAGCATGAGGAAGAAATAATGTTCCGACTAAGCGCAGGAATATAATAACAATTATTCAATTCCAAAATGAATCCAGAAGGTAGCTGGAGTTGCATCGTGCCGACCTCCAACGCAGCAACTCTTGCTTTGTTGCCGACCCTGATGTCAATCTCCCCTTGTGACACACGCCTAGTTCTTACCAGCCCCTGCATCGAGCTGCAAATATGAACAACCGATCCGGTATCAAATACCCAAGAGCTACTAGGTATGTCGGCAAGGTAAATGTCTTTAACATATGTAACAAGTGTACCTTTGCCCGAAGTCGTACTTCCAGCCTTCTTGCCATGCTCGGCAAGCCACTTGCTACAGTTCCTCTTCCAGTGACCGGTCTCCTTGCAGTGATAGCAAACAGTTCCCGAGTCCGGTCCAGACTTCGGCGTAGCGGCGGAGCTCGGAACAGATTCCTTCTCCTTTTCCTTTGCCTTAGCCTTTTTCTTGGACTAACTTTTCTTGAACTTGCCCGAATTCTGCACCATCAACACTTGATGAGTGCCTTTCTTAATATTCTGCTCTGCCACCTTAAGCATCCCATGCAGTTCAGTGAGCTTCTTATCCATGCCATGCATATGATAGTTCGAAATGAACGTCCCATAGCTAGCTGGAAGAGAACCCAGAACTGCATCGGTAGCCAGCTCATCCAAGAGCGGGAAGCCTAAGCGTTCCAAAGCTTGCACGTATCCGATCATCTTGATCACATGCGGGCTCAGTGAATCACCCTCCTTCAGCTTACAATCCATCAAGGATTGCCAGACATTGAACCTTTCGGTCCTAGCCTGCATCTGAAACATGCTCTTGAGATTCTCGATCATATCGAAAGCCTCAACGTTTTCGAAATGCAGTTGCAAATCGGGCTCCATACAAGCCAGCATCAGACAGTGATCTCCGTTGAATCATCAACGAGTTTCTGGTAGGCATTCCTTGTTGTGGCATTAGCATTCTCGGCAGGTTCATCTGGAAGTGGATTCTCTAGAACATGTTCCTTCTTATCATGCTTGAGAATAATTCTCAAATTTCTATACCAGCTGCTAAAATTTGTTCCATTAAGTTTATCCTTTTCCAAGATTGATTTCAATGCAAAGTTGGGTTGAGCAGGTGATGCCATTGATCTACAACAGAAAAATACGCAAACACTAAGCACTGTGTTTATGTAGAGTAAATCAAGCCTAAACAGATATACTCCCACTGAAGTTGACATCCCTCTGCAACTTCCAGTGATCCAGGATCCGAGTAGTGCAATCCGACTAGTGAGCTTTAGCATCACTGCTAGCCGAAGTGGCTATCCGGTAAGCAACTCTTTGCTAATCGTATCTCTATATGACTCCTGTCGGCTGGGTTGGTATCTTATACCACGGCTCCCGACCTGTTTTGCCATAAGGCCCAAAACCGTTTTGATAGCCTTGTCAAGTTAACCTGATGCAGTGCAAGTCCGTGTCCGACACGAACCCTGCAGTTCAAGGACACCTAGTAGCACCCCAATTTTATGAGCCCACTACTAGACGTACTTGACGTGCGAAGGTGCAACATCGGGGATGGCAATTTGCTTGATATTAACGAGGGATCTTTCTACCATTTTTAACATGTGTAAAAGACAAGAAGCAATATCAATCACAAATAAACAAATACTGTGAAATAGTACGGCTCCTTCATGGACGTCCGAGGACCAGGTCGGCTGCAACTCCGAGGACCAGGTCGGCTCCATCTTGTCACACCGAAACACCACCTCGGATCTCTATCCGAGCAGCGACTTTGATCTCTGTCCTCCAACTACTAAAACTAGTATTGAATTTACAGAGAATCACAAGTAGACACGCAGGTCGTTATACATTATAATGACAACACTTTGCCTCCTGCCAGCTGACAAATCATGACGTGCAGGCCATGTATAATTTACACACATGCATCACATACACATGAGCCATACTATTCACATCAAACCTGCAAAAAAAAGTTATGCATAGAATCGCATTCTACCGGTTTGAGTGAACATGTACGAAATCTATGGCGCTACGCAAACGGCGGTCCTCGCGGGTGCGGGCAGCGCTCGACGTTTTCGGAAATCACAGATCGGATCTGTACTCCGATCACGCCGAATTTTCCGATCAGACCGATCTCATCGATCATCACAAATCCGAATCGGATTTACCTTTCACTATTAACCCCGATGGGGGAAACCAACCGGTAGGGGTAGGTTGTGTCACGACCTCATCGATTCCGATCGTCAGAAAACATAGCCTCAACGATCCCTTGTGCAATTGATCTCATCAACCGTGCACATAGCCAATCTCTTAAATGACAACAGATCTCATCTGCTGCCTCCACATATCTAATATGCATACGATCTCAATCCAAATCCTATAACAGATGCTCTGATACCACTGTTGGGTCCTATGGTAGGGTGCGTCGACTGCAAATTAAAATTTTCCTACCCGCAGAACAACCAGGAACATGCTAATGGAGATGGATCACAGATCATTACCACTAGACGCGCAGTACCGTGCAGTGGAAGTAGAGTCGTGGCAGCGCGTCACCGGAGTCGTCTCCTCCTCATCGATCTCCCACGTACAGCCGATCACCAAGTTCCACGAACAGGTTCGCTGGAGTGGCACAATTGCACCACCTCTAATGGTATCCGCGCGTGCGGGAGGAACGCTATGCGGCGGACTGCAAGGTCCGATCGCACAGCCTGCGGCACGTGGAGGTGGCTAGTTGCAACACATGCAAAGCCCTAATGACGACGCCAAAGCGATCAACCATGATAAGCGTGCTGTACCTCCACTATATATAGGCATCCGTCGTGGGCTCAACACTTGGGCCTCGCACAGATCCTAAAGCCCAAAGTCTACTCGGTCACGATCCAAGTCCAGCTCGGATCACATCCGAAGTGTCCTCGGATTCGACCTCGTAGGTTCCTTCCCTTAAGCGCGTGACCCCTTAGGTTCAAGTCAGCTTGGTCGCAATTCGGATTACCTCCGAGCTGCTCGGCAGGTAGCGCCCTCTAGCAAGGTATGCCGACCACCAAGTAGACTATGAAGCCGGTTGGCGAACATGTACGTCACACTTCCGTTCCCTTTGCCACGCGATATATGTTGTCGGGCTCAAGGCGATGTGGCCATCCCTGTTACAGCCCGACCTCTCTCTCATTTCAGTGAATCCAACAAACACCTCGGATTATCTCATAATCCTCGTCACATGGCCATGCTTATACAAGTCGGATCACACGAGGGGCCCAGAGTACATCTCTCCTCATAGGAGGGGCAAAGCCCATCTTGCGTAACCATGTCTCGCAGCATGGGTCTGGACAAGCCCGAAACCTACCTTTATAACTACCCAGTTAAGGAGTAGCATTTGGTCGGCCCAAAGCAGGTCGGTCACCATCCCGAGCACATCCGTCAGCTCAGGTCCGAGGACACAGAACGTATGTGTACTAGAGACTCACAGATGACCTATCGATGTGTCTCATAGTTGGGTCTGTCCAATCCGATATCCATCCGAGCTCGGATCCGGTCATCCGTATCCTATCTCGGATCCGATCAGATCCATGCAGTTCGGCAGCATCACATGCTTCATTGCTAGTGAGACAAAACCATCCACCGTATTGCATGCTAGTCTAGTCCGACGTGTGCCCACACGTCACTTACGACTAGGGACTATTTTAGCACGTATCATACAACACAAGATCCCACAGACAAGTCACGTACTTGTCAAGTATCATTGATAACATCCGAGGACTACATCGGTTCATAAACACATCGGAAATATCATCATACATGATTGCCTCTAGGGCATACCTCCAATAGTCTCGTCATAAGTGATTGATGCGGGATACACAAGAACAGTAGTTTGATGTAAGGACATGGTTAATAGACATATGTAGTATGTACCAAAAACAGGAAGGCATGTCACATTAACAGGTATAATGTGTAAACTAAGCAGAATAGCAGATGCAATTTAACCAAATTAGAAGAATTACAAGCTAGACACCATATGCAACATGCAACCACATATCACACTGCCAAGTTAGAGCAAGCACCTGTGATGGTGGTGTAGGGGAAATGCAGTCATCAACTACAGAGCTATGTTGACTATCTTCATCTAGCCTTGCTATTTCTTGAGAATCATGTGGGAAGGATGACACTGCACTGTTTAAAAGAGTAGCGTGTCTCAAACTAACCCACTGGCATGACTGTCTCATCATAAGTGATTGATGCAGGATACACAAGAACATTATCTTGATGTAAGAACATAGTTAATAGACAGATGTAGTATGTACCAAAAATAGGAAGGCATGGCATCTTCACAGTACATTGTGTAAACTAAGCAGATGCAATTTAACCAATTTAGAAGCAATACAAGGTAGATACCCTATGCAACATGCAACCACATATGACACCATGAAGTTAAAGCAAGCACCTGTGATGGTGGTGTATGGCGAATGGGATCATTAACTACGGAGCTATGTTGACTCTCTTCATCGAATGACACTACACACATCTTTAGAGCATCCTACCGCATCTTTCCAATCCTCGATGCAGACTGGAGCGAGTGCTCTGTTTTCTTTTTAGAATAATGTGCTTGAGATTCTAAAATACCCATGTGTAATAAAACAACTGTGAGAGTATGGGTGTAGTTTGTGCACAAGTAGTGCAGTGTAAAAGTATCAGATAGCGGGTGGGTCAAAAATAAATGACGACAGACATATGATAGCTCTACAATATGCATGGCACACGAAATTACATTCTAGGATTTTGAAATATGAGCACATGGATGGCTGGGAACTGCTGGTAATCCTCCAGCAAACCACCACATGTGGTCCTATGAAAATAAAAGTCGACTGGCAACAAATACGTCAGTCGATTTTTTCTACACCGTCCGATTAACAAGGAACGGGCATATGGCCTTCATCTACCTCTCGCCAGTCACTATTGACGATCTTCCTCAACCGCTAGTGACCACCGGCCCTGACGGTGTCCTGGACTAGGGGGTACCAATCAAGTTGGCCCATATTCCTCGGGCTGGGCTGGTGGGCCCTCATTATTATCAAAATGGACTCCGGAAGAACAAGACTGCATCTACCGAAGACTTGGCGCATACTCCAAGACTCCTCCTGCCGCCACCTCGCCGGGATGCCTACCTTGTAACCCTAGATACCCGACCTGGCATGTATATAAGCCGAAGGGTTTAGCCCGTAGAGGGGACCTCAACACAATCTCATTCACCTTGCCTTAGGACTAGATCATACGATCTCGAGGTAGATCAACTCTGTACTTGATACTTCTCCATCAATATAAACAAGAGCAGGACATAGGGTTTTACCTCCATCAAGAGGGCCCGAACCTGGGTAAACATCGTCTCCCTGTTCCTGTTACCATCTGTCCGAGATCCACAGCTCGGGACCCCCTACCCCGAGGTCTGCCGGTTTCTACACCGATATTGGTGCTTTCATTGAGAGTTCCGTTGTGTGATCACAAAAGGTCGATGGCCCATTTGCAGATCAACTGCGATAATGGCTGTGGGGACACCTACATCCCCGGCCAACATTTTGTGTTCGGCAGCATAACCTTCTACACCGACTCGATAGGCCATCTGACCATTGTCAAGAACTACGCTCCCGGCCAGATCGTAACCTTCGGAGGTCTGGAGTACACTGCGGACTCCCGCAGCGAGCCTGTCTTATCAGGTTGGACCCCTGGCCGGATTTCAGATCTGGCAAACTCCAGAGGCTCGGCCTCGGAATGGATCTTCGCTGGGGACCACGAATCATGCACCCCAACACAACCGGGGGCTATGGAGGAACTTCCCTCCCCCTCCTCGGATGACCTTGCCGCGGTACCTGACTCCGACGTCGATTAGAGTACGGTCGGGAGTACCAAATCGGGCTTAGAACCGATCCCGGTGGCGGATCTTGAATCCACCCCGCTTCCTCGTACGATAGAAAATGCATCAGGCGTGCCGTTGTGAGTCGATCCGGCTTATGACCAGACCATGAACCCTGAGGAGCTATCTAACCTTAATGAGATGCTTGACCGGATCCAAAGTTTTTCAATCTCGAACTCCTCGGTCTATGACAAGATCGGACTTAAAGCCAATGATCGGGAAATTTACATCCCACCCACCACCCAACTAGTCGCCACTGTCGACGATTTAACCGATGTGCTAGACTACGACGAGGCAACCGACATGGATGAAGATGTCGGCAGCAGTACGGACAACACCCCGCTGCCTACTAACACTGGCAGGTGGAAAGAAACATCCACGTATGATGTGTACATGGTTGACACTCCCAACTCCCCTCCAAGGCATAGGCGAAGACGCAGAAGGGGCACTAATGGGGAGCCTAGCGGGAACAACCCTACCATCGATACGGCGGCTAACGACGCTGAGGACCAAGGGGAGAACCTTCAAACATCCCCAGAGTGTCACGTCGACCCCGAAGGCACCCCCATGGACTCGGATCTCAATGACCTCTTTGAAGGGGCCGATGACAATTACATGCCAGAATCTGAGGAGGACGTAAGCCTTGGCACCGAGGACTTCATAGTCCCCGAAGACCCTCTTGAGCAGGAGCGCTTTCGGCGGCGCCTAGTCGCCACCGCCCGAAGCATGAAGCGCAAGCTGCAGCAGCTGCAGGCTAACGAGGACGCGCTCAATGACAAGTGGGTTGAAATACTTTCGGACGAGCAGGACCTCGAGGAACGGTGCCGCAGTGCGCCCAAATCTTATCCACGCAGGCGTTTACTGCCTTAATTCGATGACGAACTAACCGCCGAGGCACCTGACCGCCCCCCTCGAGGATGCGACAGGCTCGCGCGGGAGGATTTCCACACTCAACCAGCTCCGCGCCGTTATGGCAAGGACCCTATGGACTATCTTGAGTCGCAGGACGTTTGACGTCGGATAGAGGCAAATCGGGCTCCGCCCCGGTCCATTTACGGATCAAGAGGACGCTCTCCGGCTGGGCACGACGGCTACGACGCCTGGTTGGACAGGAATGGCCGCGCCCGAGATCAAACTCAAAGAAGGTTCTCTCCCGAAGCCCGGCATGACACCGCTCGGTTCCGAGGACTAGCCCACCCGATCTGTTTTATAGATAGGGTAATGGAACACCTGTTCCCAGATGGGTTTAAACCCATCAACATAGAATCGTACAATGGCACCACGGACCCAGCCGTATGGATTGAAGACTTTCTTCTCCATATACACATGGCCAATGGAGATGACCTCCATGCCATCAAGTACCTGCCGCTCAAACTAAAGGGGCGGGAAAGGCACTGGCTGAATAGCCTGCCACCCCACTCCATCGAAAGCTAGGAAGCTCTTGAAGACGCCTTCCAGGCAAATTTCTAAGGAACCTACGTCCTACCTCTGCATGCCGATGACCTCAGCCATGTCAGTCACCAGCCTGGCGAATCAGCTCGAAAATTCTGGAACCGATTTCTTACTAAAAAGAACTAGATCATAGACTGCTCAGACGCTGAGGCCATCGCTGCATTCAGGAACAACATCCGAGATGAGTGGCTTGCCAGCCAGCTCGGCCAGGACAAACCGAGGACCATGGTAGCCCTAACCTCGCTCATGACCCGCTTTTGCGTGGGAGAGGACAGTTGGTTGGCCTGCAGCACACATGACGGTGAGGCAGGGACCTTGGAGACTCGCGACGCCAATGGTAAGCCTAAGCGCAATAAAAATAAGCGCATGCATAGAAATGGCGAAAGCGACACAGAAGACGCAGTAGTCAATGCAGGCTTCACCGGACCTCGATCCGGACAAAAAAGAATGCCCTTTAAAGGGAACAAGGATGGACCGAGCTAGCTTGACAAGATCCTGGACCGACCATGCCAAATTCATGGCAACCAAGAAAAACCAGCAAGACACACCAACAGGAATTGCTGGCTCTTCAAGCAGGCCAGCAAGATAGCGACAGAGGGTCAGCATAAAACCGAAAATTGCAGCGAAGATGAGGATGAACCTCGGCGGCCAAACAATGGAGGCCAAAAGAAGTTTCCTAATGAGGTACCAGAAGTAAACATGATTTACATTACCCACGTCCCCAAAAGGGAGAGGAAATGCGTACTTTGGGACATCTACGCGTTAGAGCCTGTGGCCCCGAAGTACATTCCGTGGTCAGCTTACCCGATCACATTTGACAAACACGACCACCCAACAAGCATTAGGCATGGCGGGTCGGCCGTGCTCATCCTGGACCGGATCATCAATGGTTTTCACCTGACGCGCGTCCTTATGGACGGAGGAAGCAGCCTCAACTTGATCTATGAGGACACAGTACGGAAGATGGGGATTTACTCATCTCGGATCAAGCCTAGCAGCACCACCTTTAAAGGTGTAATACCAAGGGTCGAGGCTCGCTGCACAGGAACCGTGTCTCTAGAGGTGGTATTCGGGTCGCCCGAGAACTTCAGGAGCGAAGAGTTAATCTTCGGCATCGTACCTTTTCGCAGTGGATACCATGCGCTCCTAGGATGCACCGCATTCGCCCGCTTTAATGCAGTCCCGCATTACGCCTATCTTAAGCTCAAAATGCAGGGACCCAACAACATTATTACAGTAAATGGTAACACCAAACGCTCTCTCCGGATGGAAGAGCAGACTGCTGCTTTCGCAGCCGAGGTACAGGCATCTGAGGAGGCCGCCTGTGGCGGTAAACGCACCCCCAGCTCTTCGAAGCGTACGCGGGCTGCGCCAGTTGACCTCGGACAAGCATCTCCCCACCCCAAGTAGGGGTACGGGCTCCTCGCGCGCCTCCCTTGGAAGGGGCACTACGTCCCCAGGGTGCACAACTTCGCCCTGAAAATTCCCTGGGTCGCCGAGGAGCCACTACAATGGAGACATCGGCTCGGCTAGACCGAGCAGCGACGATGCGTCGAGCTTGCACATCGGCAGGGTCCTGTCAAAGAACTAGCCCATATTAGCATAACCATGTGGCTTCAACCACGCAACTAGCAGCTGCAGACCTTTTCGAAGGGATCGACCAATGGACGTATCAAGCGCATGCTTGGCCGAAGCTGCACAATACCAACCCCCGCTATCAATGAGGACGACCTGGTCAATAGCACAGAGACACAGACGTGCGGAAGGAAGCGGCCCGGGCTCATAGACCCGATGACATGATCCGCCCTGTTTTCTTTTAGTTTCTCCCTCATTATCTTTACACGCATTGTATCTTTTTTTTCCTCATACATTCGGCATGAAAAGCTTGGATACTCGAAATAAATAAATTGTACCTGTAAAGGTTTTCAAATGCATTTTCTTACAAGCTCTGCCTACATCTTTAAGATACAAATGCTAAAGGGTTTCAATTTTTGCACCCTAAAACAAAAGTCCGAAGTACTCGGCGTCTCGGATGTTGCGCAATATGCATTAGTTTTGAACCTAGATTTTGGTCAATAGTTGGGTTGCCCGGCTCCTATGTGTACCCCTTACGTTCCCGAAAAATTCGGCTAAGCGTGAAACAGGAGAACCACAGCAATAGTGCCGCTAGTTTAACTGGCAGAGCGCCTCAGTGGAGAAAACCGAAGACTAACTATCTAGGTAAGCGAAAACTGGTCAGCCATCCAAAGACCGCGTTAAGCGACGTGTCGTTAGAGATCACCCATGTTAAACGAAGGGCTTATTTCTCAAATTAGCCGAGGTGGGCAGGGTATAAACACTGGCTCATTAGGTCGACCACTTAACACATCGGGGTCTTGTCATCTGTCCCCACTGTCAAACTCCTACGACTAAGTAAAAGTCATAAAGCCATTATAGTCCGATTGCCTAGTCCCTACGTGTACAGACCTTCCCCGAGAACTGAGACATCGGCTACGGGTCATGAACACCTAAAAGGGGCACCCTTTGTATTGTACAAAGGGGTCGAAGCCGACGACTGGCCGCTTTCCGTCCAACATGGTCAAACAGGAGGAATCTTAAAAACAAAACATAAATATATGAGAGGAAATTCAACCATACTCATTAAATAACTTAAAAATCTTTATACATCACACGCACTTTGGCATTCCGAAGTGCTACCTAGAAATACAAGTTGGCCTTTGGACACATGGCCTCGGTAAGACGGGCACCCTCCTCCACGTCGGCGAAGAACTGCTCCGCGGTGCGCGCCTTCCCTTCGGGGGGGGGGGGCGCAGCAACAACCTCCGTCTCCACCTTTCGGAAGTGCGTTTTCAAGCAGGCATACGCCCGCCACGCTCCCTCCAGACACGTGGATCGCTTCTAGCGGCTGACTTATGGGACGACTTCTTGCAGCCGCACCAGGAGCCCGAAGAAGCTGGCTCGCAACGCCTCCGTGGGCCATAGATTGATGCAGAGGTCTTGGAGCACCGGCCTCGCCATCCGAAGAAGCTCTGCTAGCTGCTTCATCTGATTATTGAGTAGCTGCGATTGCGAGGGCTCCTGGAATTGATTCCAGAACGCCTTTTCCGTCTCATGGCCCTCCAGTTGCCGAAATGAAGGCCGGCGTCCGCCGCACTCTTCGGGAGATCGGCGAAGATCTCTGCGGATCGCCATAGCTGGGTGAGCTTGGCGAATCCCTTGCTGCCAAATACACATTGCAGTAAATATTGCTTACTAGTGGCTATTCGCTCCACTTGCTGAATCACGTGGTGGTCGGCCCGGTCCCGGGTCTGGAGCTCAGCATGAGACAGGCGGAACTTTCGCAGCTGCTCGCCCATCTCTTTTTCTTTCTTCTCAAGGGCATCGCATTCGAGATACACGCCCTTGAGTGTCTCCTCGACCTCCAGGACCCACTCTTGGTTATTCTCCCTAGCCACCTTCTCGGTGGCTAGGTCTTTCTCTACTTGGGCCGCAGCAGCCTTCTGCTGCTCGACCTCTTGCCGAGCCGTCAAGAGCTTGGCCTTGAGCCCCTCAAGCTCGGCCAACGCTGCTGTCATCAAATCAGTTCGGCATCAGTCCTTGCTCAAAAGTCAAAATTCAAAAAAAAAGCGAGAAGCGCGATGCGTCGGTCGCTTACCTTGAGACTGCTCGACCTGCTTGTTCATCAGGTCGAGGTCCTTCTCGGACCTCTCGAGCTTCCAGCTCATCTCTGCAATCTCCTCGGAGGCGGAGTCCAGAGCCGAGGTTGACACCTGCATAAACGATTCCTAATGAGCCCCATAATCTATTTAAGGACACTTCGAACATACATCCTGTTTCATCAAGTCCTGGGGCTACTTCTTTCTCTGCGCCTATATTTTGACCCCAACTCTAGTTTTTTCAAACTGGCCCCAGGCTCGGGGGCTACTCACTAGTCAGGCCTATTAAACGATTGGAAACATATGCCTTCGGACAATTACAGAGATTGATAAATCTAAGCAGAGAAGATCCTTTTTTCTCAAAGACAGAAGATTACCTCGAAGCTCATGATTAGGCCCTTGAAGACCTCGTGCATTCCGGCCTCTGCGGACCAGAATCCTTGTAGCGCCGCACCGACTAGCGCGCGGTGCTCTTCCATGAGGGAGGAGCCTGTCAAGGCTGCCTCCATCTCTTCGGTCGACCCCGCGCTAGCCTGCCCTGGAGCGGGAGGTGAGGGCGGAACGACCTCGGGCCCCAGCACCTGGGTGCTGGGTTCGTGGGTCTCCGGCTGCGGTGGTGGAGCTGGAGTAGACTCTGGCTGGGCTGTTGCTTGGCCCAACCCTTGCTGGACGACCTCGGGGACCTCATCCCCTTGGCCTTGCGGGGCCGAGGTATCAACCTTGGCCATAACCACCTCTTCGACCCCCGCTGCGTCAGCTTGAGGGGCCGGGGTCGACGTCACCTCGCCCAGCCCTTCTGGAGCCGGGGCTGCAAGGTCAAGCGTCCCGCTGGTGAGCGGTAACCCGCTGGAGGAATCGCTTAGGCGTGCCCTAGGCGGCCTGTGGAAAAACATTTACATGGCATTAGCCTTGCCAAAGAATTTAACTGTGAAGACAAGTACAAAAGACAGCGGCATACCTTCGAGGCACCGGCTTCTTCCTTCCCAGTGCGAGGGGGTCATCTTCGGACTCGTCGGAGAACACGTTCTTCTCCGACGGCTGGGGCTCATCAGCCACCCCAGCCTAGGTTTGTTTCAACCTCTTTTGGCCTGAGGGTTGAGCCTCGGCCTCGGCGTCTTCTGGTGCCGCCCTCTTCCCCTTTAGGGGAAGGTTATCCTCGTCCTGCCCCCCGGTCACTTTCATGGGTGGAGGAGGCGTAGGTCTCCTCGGACCGGGTGGCCGAGGTCTCCCGCCCCCGAAGGCCCATCCTGCCCTTTTGGGGCTTCGCCGCCCTGGGGATCACCATGTGCAGCTCCTCGGTCAGGAGCGCGGTGAGCAGAGGGGACTTCTTCTCCTCCGGGAGTGGTGCTGGGCACGACATCTGGTGCACCTTCGTCACCCAGTTCTGCAAATACGAAAGGGATCGATTCATTGAAGTCCGTCTCACTTAACAGGAAAAGAATATGGCGTAGCCGACCTCGAAGCCGTGGTCTTTCCCCTCCTCCGGGATCTTGTCCTTGGCCAGCTTGAAGAGCCGCGTCCACATCCCCACCAGGGAGGAGCGAAAGAAGCTGAGGACGTGTCCGGCATCCCCAGATTTGTGCTCCCACATTGGGGTGGCCCGGAATTGGAGTGGGAGGATGCGGCGATGGAGCATGACGTTGACCACGTCGGGCAGGTGGAGTTTCTTCTTGAGGGACCACCATTGGATCCTCTTGATCAGCGTCTCCATCTCCTCAGGGTTTCCCCAGAGGACGCACTTCTCCTTCGAGGACTTGAGCTTCTTTGGTGGCCCAGCCGAGAAGGCTGGGACCTCGGTCTGGCCAGCGGTGAACGGCTTAGTGATGTAGAACCACTCTCGCTGCCATTCCTTGACCGTCTCGATGAAGGTGTCGTCGAACCAGGCGGCCCCCTGGTTCTTGCTGACCATGGCGCCCCCACACTCCGCCAGCTCGGAGCCGCTGGACTTCGGCTTAACGCCGAAGGTCTTCAGCCACAGGCCGAAGTGCGGCTCGATGCGGAGGAAGGCCTCACACACCGTGATGAAGGAGGCGAGGTAGAGGACGGAATTCGGGACCATGTGGTGGAAGTCGAGGCCATAGTAGAACATCACCCCGCGCACGAATGGGTGCAGCGGGAACCCCAGGCCTTTGATGAGGTCGGGGATGAAGACTACCCGCTCCCCAGGGTTGGGGGCGGGCACCTGCTAGTCGGCATCGGGAGCGTGGGTAGCGACATTGGCGGGGATATACCCCGCACTCCGCAGCTCCTGGAGCATGCCCTCCATCACGATGGAGCCCCCCAGTGCCCTTTGAGGGTGTCGGCCATGGCTGGGTAGGGGAGTTCGGGTGTGCAAAGGTGGGGAGAGGCGAGATTGGATCTGGGCGCCGGAGTTCAAGGAGGCAGAAGGTAGGGGAAATGGGAGTGTAGCTACAGGCTCTGTTAACTTTTTGCTCTTATAGGCTGCTGAAAGGCCAAGAGTCCCCCTTGCTGCGCCGATAAAAACGCCACTCTCCTCTTCCGAAGATGCCGTTATGCGCGTAGGGGGAAACAAAATCTTGATGATATCCCTGAAAATACGGGCACGTTCCTCACCTTGACGGGACATGCTAGTAAAAAGGCGGCCTTGAACCACGATTTGAGATAAGCAGTAACTGCCTAACCCATCGTGGGTAGCGCCGCTTCGATTAAGTTGTCAGGCTAGGAGGTACTATTCACACCTGGGTGGCTAGCCTTCGAGGCTAAGTTAACTCATGACCCCGGATGGGGAGAGGACCCAGCTGAATCTCGTCTGCAAGACACCACTCCTTCGAAGGGTGGCTAAGAGATCCGGAATTGCGAAGGGGAACTCGTCTGTCAAGCCAAGGACATCGGATTCGAAGTTGCCACCGTTGAAGAGATCGTCCGCGGCATAGAAGACCAGTTCGGGGGCTACTGACGGTGCCCTGAACTAGGGGGTACCAATCAAGTCGGCCCATATTCCTCGGGCTGGGCCGGTGGGCCCTCATTATTATCAAAATGGACTCCGAAAGAACAAGACTGCATCTACCATAGACTTGGCACATACTCCAAGACTCCTCCTGCCTCCTCCTCGCCTGGATGCCTACCTTGTAACCCTAGATACCCTACCCAGCGTGTATATAAGCCGAAGGGTTTAGCCCGTAGAGGGTACCTCAACACAATCTCATTCACCTAGCCTTAGGACTAGATCATACGATCTCGAGGTAGATCAACCCTGTACTTGATACTTCTCCATCAATATAAACAAGAGCAGGACGTAGGGTTTTACCTCCATCAAGAGGGCCCGAACCTGGGTAAACATCGTCTCCCTATTCCTGTTACCATCTGTCCGAGATCCACAGCTCGGGACCCCCTACCCCGAGGTCTGCCGGTTTCTCCACCGACAGGCCCAGACCCCTGCCTCCACCGCCCCGCCCTCCCCTCGACCTCACCCCACCGCCGTGCTTGGCAGTGCCCCCCCAGCCATCCCTTTAATCTCGGCCGACCTCCAAACCGGGCGCCAGCAGCTCCTGCACCACACAGACCTCTTAGATAGACACCGAGGCACTACTTCCCCGGCGAACAGGTGGACTAGGTGCTCCACGCGCCTCCGCAGGTGGTGCTTCCTTTAATTGAGAATCAACTGACACTAAATTGAAATCCAGGTAGGTGACGGACCTCTAGCTAAAGTGAAATAGTAAATGGGGGGAAGCCTTGTGCATCGTGAGTTACTTGGAACATCTAGTATCAAGAAGAATGTGAAGTAAGCAGTGGTCAACTCGTTTCTTTCGTGGGATGAATACCGTGCGAGCAGACATGTAACATTTGTAAGAATAAGGGAAGAGAACTACAAATATCGGTTGGCAGTGTTGTGTCCTCCTTCTGTTTTTTCGAAGATCTTCTTGTGGTTCGCTAGAGACCAGATGTTGTGGAGGACGGTGGGGCCTTGGACGAACCCATGGCCAAGTTGTTGAGTGTGGTGTGGTGACCGTTTGTCGGCGGCGGGGAAGCAGATTCGAGGCGGCAAACGACGGCGTAGAGGGAACAGCTCAGGTGCGGTGGACAGATGCGATGTTGCATTGGCAGGGGTGAGGCACAGAATGGCGTGGAAGAAGTGGCTCGTGTACGGCGCACGTCGGCATCATGGAGGCAGCTCTGCCTCGGCTTCAACTGCTAAGTCCTGGAGGGCGTTGCGGTTGCGATTGTGGTGGACGACGACGTCGGGGTGTCGGCTCTGGCGTGATGGAGGAGGGCGGCGGTGGATCCATGCGATGGGGTGGTGGACGAAGGAGGGTGGGGTTTCACGGCTGGTGGAGAGGGAGTTTTGGCGCCCACGGAGTGTGAATCGGGAATCGGATGGGGGAGGGGGAAGCTAAGGGGAAACATGTTTCCGGGACGCGCTTGTTTCAAATTTGGAGGAAGTTACAAAATTTGCCCCCTTCTAAAATTTCGGACATGTTGCGGGTTGGGGGTAGGACGGTAATCTCACGTGTCCCAAATAGTGGGCGGGACCGATTTCGGCCAAGCACATGGGTGTTTAGGCGCCCATGGTGTATGAATGTTTTTTGGAGGCGGTCGTGTGGCGTCTCGGTGAATTTACGAACCTATCCCGGTTTAGACCTTTGGACATCGGGCCGATAGGTTTCACAGGTCAGAGTTAGGACGGTAATTTCCTTCTACCAAATAGTGGTCCCACGCGGTTTCGGGCAAGGAGAGGCTCTTTGGGCACTTCGTTCAAAATTTGGGACCACAAGCATTCACGTTTACAGTACTCTTCAGTTGAAGTTTCCTAAATAGACCTCATTAAATTTGATGTTGTATATTTGAAATCCTCATAAATTATGCGATTCTTTTGAAATTTTGACTCTTGAAAATCCTATAACTACGATTATTTTGGAATGGAGGAGATAAATTTGAATCTATTTTTTACACAACTATATATTATTATGTTCAAAAGCAAAGCAAAGATTGATGCCCCCTTAATTTAGGTATGATTTACAAATGCCATGATCTCAAATTCAAATAATTGAATGCACTTCATGTTGAATTGGAAAATTTGAAACCACTTTAAGTTGAATTCAAATGTATGCTACTTCCTATCTAGCTATTTAGAATGTTTACTATGTATCTTTTGTTTGTATAATGTTCATTACACACACAAGACAAAACTATATTCACGTTTATATTTGAACCGCTAAAGCCATACATTATCTGGATTTCGAAATACAGACCATGGAGCAATTATGTCAAATAATACCATACGCATGCTCAAATTTGATATAATATGGATGTTTGATAGACCAATGTTCGTTCTTACGTGAATTGCAAATATCATGATCCCATCCAAATATTTTGATACAATTCATATTTTAATTTAATGTGTACAATAGTCTTTTACGCATAGATTCACACTCCCTCGGCCCCTCCTCACACACGCGCTATGTTTGTCTCTCACACATACGCACACACACTATATGACCATCGTCCTTCTCTCTGACACATGCTCACACTCTCTCCCGAGGTGTCTCTTGCACACACGCCCTCTATATCTCCCTCCCTCTCTCTCTTACTACTATCGACGACTCTTCTCACTAATCTCTATAACAAACACTCTTTCTCTCACATGCATACGCACGCACGATCTCCATTGGCCCTTTCTCCATACATGTACGGATATACCTGCCTACGTGTCTCCCGCATGCACGTTGTCTTTAGGCCTATCTCGCACGCATTGTCTCCACTTCTCTTACTAGTTGACAGATATGATTTCAGCAGAGCAGTCAGTACTATATCACGTACAGTTAGGTTGGATGGTAATAAGAGACAAGGAATTACCCTAGTTCGGGCCCTTGCGGTCCAGGAAATACCTACTCATGGTCGTGTATATTTGTAATTAGGGTGTGTACAAAGTACACTACGTGAATACCAAGGGATTCTGTGTATACTATCGACGAACTAGGCCCGAGGCTTGTATAACATACCCCGGGCCTAGGGTTACAAATCCTAACCGGCATTGTCAATGGACACAAAGTCCTTCACGGCACTTGTATCTTTTTCTTGTACGTCAAGTCCTCCATGGGTCTTCGTATAACGCATCACAGGCCGACCAATGTGGCCTAGGACGGAACTAACCTAGGGGACTCACCTCGGCCCACCAGACCTCACACACCCTCTACCCCTAAGTCTCGCTATCTTCTCATACCCACACATAACAATACACACCCACACACTATTTCTGCTCATGTCTCTCTCCCCTCCCCCCTTGCATACACACACTCAAGGCCATCTCTCGTCGAGACATCCTATTCGTCTCTCTCTCTCTAGATCTCTCTCATCTTTCAGCTGCTCTCTCTCACTCTAGATCTCTCTCATCCTCGTCTCTCGTGCTCTCTCTCTCCCTCTCTCTCTCATGCATACACCCCCTCTATCCACGCATCTCTCGAATACGTACACATACCCTCTCCAAGCCCTCCAAAATACGTCAACTACACATTCATGCATGTTACATCTTATCATGTGCTCCAATGATCTAAAAAGCCTTGTGTTCACTTTTACTCCACATACAAGATTTCTTTTGAATTAAAACTACACAAAAGTGTGGCCAAATATTTATTTTAGAAAATCTACATCTGTACAGTACTATAAAGTTATATGGAGCATGAAAGTTAATTGCATGGTGCATCCAATGATATTTATTCTGAATTGTGAATGTTTATATTTTTATCCTATAAAGTTAGTCATACTAAAGTGAAATGAAGAGCATCTCTCTCTCTCCATCGCACACCACCCTCTCTCTATGCCCCTTTCACATACGCACACAAACTATCTCTATGCCCTCTAAAAATATGCCCCGACACATTCACGCATGTTCCATCTTTCTTTCGTGACATAAATACATCGAGGGTCACTGTATTTGAAGCGAAAGCATGATACGTTCACTGGACTTCAGAATACACTCATTACGGTCACCATATACGTTTTGTGGTCGTTATACGGTAACTGGCTCACCGTAGAGCTCTGTATTTGTTGAAGACACGATCAGTTGACCAGTAAAACAGTCCACGTGGCGCATCCACTATTTCATCATCAGCGCACATTATCTCACTATCATAGGGCCCACTTGTCAGCGGGTATAAGAAAGAAAACAAAGGAAAATAAATTACTGCTCAGTGGGTACCGCAGAGCTCTGTATTTGTTGAAGACATGATCAGTTGACCAGTTAATCAGTCCACGTGGCGCATCTACTATTCCATCATCAGCGGACATTATCTCACTACCATAGGGCCCACCTGGCCACCTGTCAGCAGGTATAAGAAAGAAAACGAAGGATAATAAATTACTGCTCGGTGGGAATTATAGAAGGGATTCGAAGTCGTGACCTCGGGTTCGCACTCACGCGCGCTAACCACAACGGACAAGGTACCCTTCTATTGGTATGCTGAGCCTGTTCTTGTAATATACAGGAGCAACTGTGGTGATTATACACACATGACACACGCACGCATGCAAACGAACTTCATGCATGCAACACTCACACATACACATGCACGCATGCACACACAACATGACGCAACACACACGCTCATGCTCAAGTGCTCAACCTACATGTGCATGCACACGAGTAAATTGCTGAAAACCACCACATTTATGGCTAGGGTACTCCAAAACTACCGTTTTTGTCAAAAATCACATAAGACCACCACTTCTGCGCCAAGTGAGTAACAAATGACACTGATTCACAGATTAGCTCCAAAAACAGCAAAACTTATAGGCGGGACCCACTAGTTGATCCAACATGGCATGCTTATGTGTACACTTTGCTGAGGTGGAATGTGGGTCCCACATGTCATCCACCCACCTCCTTTTTCCTCTCTTCTTCTTCCTCATCCTCTTCTCCTTCCCTGGCCTCCTCTCTCTGGTCACGGATTCATTCCCGATGACGGGAGCTCCGGCGGAAGCGGCGGGCCGCGGTGGTGCATCTCAGGTGCGGTGCTCCCGCTGGGACACGTGCACCCGGCCCGGCCTTCTCCCGCTGGGACACAGGCACTCAGCCCGCCCTTCTCCCGCTGGGGGAGCGTGTTGCTAGGAGGCGGCCTTCAGGAGGAAAGGGAGGAGCCGTTGGGAGGGGCCGCCGGTAGTGGCCTGCCGCGCTCACATCCACCTTCCCGTGTTGCATGAGAAATGGCCGCCGCTCAAGCTCCTGTACCGCCGCTCGAGCTCCTCATCCGGCCCCAGCTTCCCCCGCTTCAGATCGGGGCACCCGCAACCCCGGCGCCCAGGATCTGCCGCCCAAGACTCCGCTACCGACCACGATGGCTTCAGGCCAAGGCCGCCCGCACCGAGTGCTTTGCCGGCATAGTCACAGTCGGCAGCGTGCTTTGGGCTGGGACAACCTCCGCTGCCAGAGGTCGCTGAATCACAGTGCTCCAGGCAGAGCACCATGGCTGGGCTGCTGGCCCGGTGCCGTGTGCGCCGCCCTTGCTGTATGCGCGGCGGAGGGCAAGGGAGGCTCTGCTTTGTGTCCTCGACGGCGTACTGTCGCGTGGAGAGGCAGCGGGGACGCGGTGTAGTAGGGGCTATCGCCGCCGGGATAGGGCCGGAGTCACTCGAGCCATCGAGCGTGCTGTCTGCGATGGGGGGAGAGAGAGGGGAAGAGAGATGTGAGCAGGAAGAAAGAGGTGTGGGGCTGACATGTGGGACCCTTGGCCACATCAACGTATTATCCATGTAGATATGCCATGTGGACCCGACAGGTTGGCAAGCCTTGTCGGTTTTCTTGATATGCCATGTGGACCCGACAGGTCGGCAAGCCTTGTCGGTTTTCTTATTAGTCGCGGCTTGCAGCTCGTTTAGTGCAATATGTTACTCACTTGCCGCAGAGTTGGTGGTCTTTTGTTATTTTTGGCAAAAGCGGTAGTTTTGGAGTAGCCTAGCCACTAGTGTGGTGGTTTTGAGCAATTTACTCCATACACACAGATACACAGCCAGCGTGGTTCACACGAAAGGGTTGGATTCATGCCGTTCCTGCCTGAACTTTTGTTTATCTTATTTCTTTGCTCTGCCAACTGACAGATGGGACCCACAAGGCACGTGGCCAATTTATGGCTACTCCTGTATCATCTAGTGATCTGAAAGGGCCGACTATACACACACAAAAAAGGGCCCACTACACATTCAAGCATTTCACATCTTTCTCTCGCTCTCTATGTCAAACCGACTATGCCAAACTCCCGTTCCTACCACGCGGGAAAAAGACCCGCCCTCACCTTTTTAATCGGGGTTTGTATCGGTGGATCGCGTGAAGCAGCCAAAGCAAGTGTGACGGTGTCCTGGACTAGGGGGTGCTAACCTAGTCTGCCTGTGTTCCTCGGGCTAGGCTCGTGGACCCTCATTCTCATCAAGATGGACTCTAGAAGATACACGAAGGAGGAGAGATCAAGACTACATCTGTCGAAGACTTGGCGTATACTCCAAGACTTCTCCTCCCGCCTCCACGCCTAGATACCGACCTTGTAACCCTAGATAATCTACCTGGCGTGTATATAAGCCAAAGGGTTTAGCCCTTAGAAGGGAGTTCAACACAATCTCATTCACCTAGCCTTAGGACTAGATCATATCTTACCATCTCGAGGTAGATCAACTCTGTACTTGATACATCTCCATTAATATAAACAAGAGCAGGACGTATGGTTTTACCTCCATCAAGAGGGCCCGAACCTGGGTAAAACATCGTCTCCCTATTCCTGTTACCCTCTATCCGAGATTCACAGCTCAGGACCCCCTACCCCGAGGTTTGCCGGTTTTTACACCAACACTGGTGCTTTCATTGAGAGTCCTGCTGTGGGATCAAAAAAGGATCGATGGGATCATTGGCTTACGAATCCGATCTTGTGGGCATGATTCCCGCACCTGAAGCTTCTGTCACAAAAGCACCCTTCCTTCTGCACGGGTCAGGAGTGATCCATGACTCCTCCCCAGCTCCGGCCGAACCCCCTTTCAAGGGCGAAGGGACGAAGTATTTCCTGGAAAGCGATTCAGAAGGCGACTAGCCAGACGCGGCCGATGAGCCTGATCTTCAAATCAGTCCGGCCGGTCCGACGGCCGTAGGCCTATCATGGGATGAAGATACTAGGACTTTGAGCCCACAGTCCATAGAGATCGAAAACCACCCACCCACCTCCCAGATCGAGTACTGCCCCGATTATTCGGGGCCTCCAAATGTCTGGGATCTAGCCTACGTGCAACAACTCCCCGACAAATCGATCAGACAGTTCTAGGCCAGGTTCTTGTCGGTCAAGGACAAGATACCAAACTACCAGGACTCAGATATAATAAAAGCCTTTCAGCACGGATGCAAGGATAAAGGCGTCTCGAACGCCCTCGCCCGCCACTGTGTACAAACCATCTTGGAGTTGTCCGACCTGGTGTCCAGGTTCTGCACCATCGAAGATGCTTGGATTACCAAGAAGAGCACAGATTCGATCTGTGAGAACAAGTTAAAACGAGAATGACCCGCACCACGATGTGCACGCTATGCGGGGACCGTACCGACCAAGCAACCTCAGAAAAAGAAGAAAACCTCTGTCCTCCCTGGGACCACCCTTGATGGTCTCCTGGATAAACTGTGTTCGATACATGCTATTTTGCTTAATTCTTGCCCAACTCACAGCCTTTGCGACTGTTGGGTAGTGAGGCAAGTGGCAAAAAGAGGACCTGCCCTCCTTATGGGCACCCCCAGTCACGCAGAAGAATCCTCGGACGAGGGCGAGGTCATGATGATCTACGAGACCTTTACATCAAACAACCAGTGCAAGCGGGCCCTGCGAGAGATTAATTCCATCCGTCACGTACCAACTCAGGGCGCGTGGATAGACACGCCCATCACCTTTGATCACAAAGATAAGCCGAGGTCCACCCCGAACAGGTGCCCCGCCGCCCTGGTCCTTAACCCAATTGTGGGCAGCTGCCGTCTCCAAAAAGTATTAATGGATGGGGACAACAGCTTAAATTTGATATACGCAGACACTCTGGTCAGAATGCAAATCGATAAATTGCGCATCGAATAGAGTAGCACCACCTTCACAGGCATCATACCTGGGCAAGAAGGACGCTGCAGTGGAAAGATAACCTTGGATGTGGTCTTTGGAAACCCGGATAATTATCGATCCGAAGAAATTACGTTCCACATTGCCCCTTTTAGGAGCGGATATCACGCCCTCCTGGGACGAGACGCCTTCTCCAAATTTCAAGCAGTACCACACTATGGCTATATGAAGCTCAAAATGCCGGGCCCCAACGGGATAATCACCGCCTTGAGTGACCCCGACAGAGCACTCAAAGCCGAGAACAAAACGGCATCACTCACCCTCAAATCTCTGTCCGAAGCCCTCGTGGCCGAGGAACTGAGCACATTATGAGCCCAAGTCGACCGAGATGATGTCATCCTCGGCAAACAGCCGAAGTCCACCTCATTCAAGCCGACCAATGAAATAGTCAAATTCCAAGTACACCCCACGGACCCAGCTAAAACGGCGTCCATAGGGGCGAACCTCGATCCAGAGATTGATGAGGCTCTACATAGTTTCCTTATGGAAAATTGGGATATATTCGCCTGGCACCCTTCGGACATGCCAGGGATACCCCGCGGGCTTGCGGAACACAGCCTAAACATATTGAAAGGCTACAAGCCCGTCAAACAGTCACTTTGGTGCTTCTCTGAACCCGAGCGTCAAGCAATGGGTGAGGAACTGGCCAAATTATTGGAAGCCGAATTCATGCGAGACATAAAACACCCCGATTGGCTTGCCAATTTGGTCATGGTACCAAAGAAGGATAGGTCCTGGCGCCTGTGTGTCGATTTCAAAGACCTCAATAAAGCATGCCCCAAGGAACCTCTCCCTTTACCACGAATTGACCAAATTGTGGATGCCACAGCCGGGCATGATTCGCTGTGCTTCTTGGATGCCTACTCAGGATACCATCAAATCAAAATGAAAAAATCTGACCAGGCAGCAACAGCATTCATCACACCCTATGGGCCGTTTTGCTTCAATACGATGCCCTTCGGCTTAAAGAACGCCGGTGCCACATACCAGCGCATGGTTCAATCATGCTTGGAGAAACACATCGGGAAGACCTACGTCGATGATGTGGTTGTCAAAACCAAACACGTCGGACAATTGGTAGACAATCTCCGTGACACATTCGCCAGCTTACGGGAGTATCAAATTAAGCTCAACCCGGAGAAATGTGTCTTTGGAGTACCAGCCGTCAAACTCCTTGGCTTCATCGTATCTAGCCGAGGTATTGAAGCCAATCCGGCAAAAATAAAAGCCTTGGACCGCTTAGAGGTACCAACAGAGCTCAAACATGTACAAACGCTGGCAAGGTGCGTGGCGGCACTGAGTCGCTTCATATCAAGACTCGGGGAGAAAGCCTTACCTTTGTATAGACTCTTAAAACAGACAAAAATCTTCAAATGGACCGAGGAGGCCGCGGCGGCTCTGGAAGGCATTAAAGTTCTCCTTGCAACCAATTCGGTCTTAGCGGCACCAGGCATACACGAGCCGATGATATTATACATCTCGGCCACAAACCAGGTGGTCAGCGCAGTACTCATGGTCGAACGAGACGTGGAAGGTCACAAGTTCCGGGTACAAAAGCCCATTTACTACGTCTCCGAGGTCCTAACCCCGTGCAAGACACGCTACCCCCACTATCAAAAGATAGCCTATGCTATCTTCATGGCATCTCGAAAACTTCGGCACTACTTTCAAGAATGCTCAGTAACCATGGCATCCGATGTCCCATTAAGCAACATAATCAACAACAGGGATACAACGGGGCGCATAGCCAAATGGGCAATAGAGCTCCTACCCTTTGAAATAACTTACCGACCACGTCGAGCTATTAAATCTCAAGTGTTGGCCGACTTCGTGGCCGAGTGGACGGAGGCCGAGCTCCCTCGAGAATATAGCACTTATTCGCATTGGACCATGTATTTCGACGGTTCCAAAATGCTTGCCGACCTAGGGGCTGGCGTAGTGCTTACCTCACCCACAGGGGACAATATTCGGTATGTGTTGCAAATTATGTATACCGACTCCAATAACGCGGCAGAATACAAAGCCCTGTTACACAGACTCCGAATAGAGGTCTCCATGGGAGTCCAACGTCTTGAGGTCGGAGGTGATTCCAACCTCGTCATCTCACAAGTTAACGGCGAATTCGATGCAAAGGACCCAAAGATGACACCCAACTGGAATGCCATCGTAAAAAATCTTGGCCAGGTTCGAGGGGCTTGAATTTCATCATATACCCCGAGATAGCAACCAGGCCACAGATGTACTCGCCCGAATGGGCGCTAAGGTGGAAAAAGTCCCGGACAATACCTTCCTCGAATGGCTCTTTAAGCCGTCCGTAGTCTGGCAAGAAGACAAGGGAGCATCGGACTTAAACGACATCGAACAGCCCTCCTCGCCCGAAGACGACGATGGGCCAGATATAGTGGGTGGCTCAGTTGTCTAGAAAACAGCTTCTGCACAAAAAATTATGGCAGTTATTGCACCATAGACCGAGCCGCTCCTGGCATACCTGCTCTATAAAGAGCACCTCGAAGACCAAACCGATGCACGTCAGATCGTAAGGCAATCTAAAGCCTACAGAGTTCATTAGGGAGAACTCTATAAAATAAGCACCACGGGCGTCCTCCAGCAATGTATTTCTGAAGAGGAAGGGTGATTATTACCCCAAGATGTTCACTCCGGCATGAGCGGACATCACGCCACTGCTCGGACCTTGGTCAACAAGGTCTTCCAAGCTGGTTTTTACTCGCCAACCGCGGGCACCGACGCCGCTGTGTTAGTACAGCGCTGCCCCGGCTGCCAGGTATTCGCCAAACAAAGCCACATGCCCCCGGCGGCTCTCCGCAGAATCCCTATCACTTCGCCTTTCATGGTCTGGGGGCTAGATATGGTCGGCCCACTCAAGGGCAGGTCAAGAAAAAATAAATACCTACTTGTCATGGTGGACAAGTTTACTAAGTGGATCGAAACAAAACCAGTAACTTCGGCCGGTGCAGTCCATGTACTCGAATTCATCTCAGGGGTAGTGCACCATTATGGTATCCCCCATAGTCGCATACCAGACAACGGGACAAACTTCACGGCCAAAGAAGTGAAAACATGGTGCGCCAAAATGGGCATCAAGCTCTACTACGCATCCGTATATCACCCGCAGTCAAACAAGCAAGTGGAACGCGCCAATGGATTAATCCTTAGTGGCATCAAGCCTAGGCTAGTTCGCTCCCTTAAGGAGGCCGACTACAAATGGGTAGAGGAATTCGATTCCGTCCTATGGGGTCTGCGCACCACACCAAACATATCCACTGGGTATACTCCATTTTTTATGGTGTACGACGCCGAGGCAGTGCTCCCTTGCGACATCATACATGATGCACCTCGGGTACACATGTATGAAGAACAGGAGGCCGAGTTAGATCGGTAGGATGCCTTGGACGCCCTACAAGAGGAACGCAATATTGCTTGGGCACGGTCTACCATTTACCAACAACAAGCCCGTCACTACCACAGTAGGGAGGTTCGCGCAAAGGACTTCAACAGAAGAGACCTTGTCATGCGGCTTCATCCAGAGAAGTAGACGCACAAACTCTCCCCTAAGTGGGATGGGCCATTTATCATCGACCAGGTTCTCATCGGAGGCGCTTATCGAATTCAAGACCCAGAGGATGGGCGTTTAGAACCCAACCCCTAGAACGCGACGCTACTCCGATGTTTCCACGGTTGAAGCTCCGAAAAGCTACTCACCTCTGTACATACACCACCCTACTTTACCTCTTCCTCTCTCTCTTCTCTCTCTCTCAAGAGATCTCGGGGGTATTCTTTGCAGGACCTCGAGAAACAAATTCAATACTGCATGTTCTTTTCAAAACACGCATCATTCCACATCTTACATACTATTGTCTTTCAAGCCATAATATGCATCGATTTGACTTAAGATTTGGCCATGCTGGGTTGCCCGGCTCCTATGCTTGCCCCTTACGTTCCCGATCAGTTGGCTAAGAGGCAAAGGGAGCATTGTTGTGATTGTTACTCCCGGGTAACCCGGTGCAGTACCTCAGACAGACAAAGCCGAACGCTAGCACTCTTAAACGTACAAACCGGTCGGCCATGACATAGAAGTAGAGTGGAGGGGGTCTGTCGGGGATATAACTCCACGATATGACCCGGCTCATGACGTTAAGTCGCCCTGAGGTTAAGCCATCTCTGGGCTTAAGTCATCCTGAGTATGACACCCGGCAGAAGTATGACCCGGCATGCTACAGTGCCAGGGGTGAAGTTAACCCGGCATGCTAGAGTGCCAGGGGTAAAGTTAACCCCGGCCTACTACAGTGTCAGGGGAGAAGTTAACCCGGCATGCTACAGTGCCAGGGGTGAAGTTAACCCGGCATGCTACAGTGCCAGGGGTGAAGTTAACCCGGCCTAATACAGTGACAGGCCTGAAGTTAACCCGGCCTGCTACAGTGCCAAGCCTGAAGTTAACCCGTCCTGCTACAGTGATCCAGGCGAGGTTCCGTCGGGGAAGAGTCAAAATACAAGATGGAGACCCTTTAACTTGGAAGACACGGATGACTTAGAGTAGGACTCCAATCACAGGTATAACCCGGAATCTCATGTAAGCCGCCCCTTCAACTTATATAAGGAGGGGTAGGGCACCCCAAGAGGGACAAGTTTTTAGAGGTCAAGATAGACAGATAAGTCTGGAGACAGATGTTTTGGCAGGTCTTAGGACAGACGTTTTGATAGCTCTGGAGACAAAGTCAGGGAAACAGCACCCTTGTAATCGAGATTATGATCATCAATATCAATCAAACAGGATGTAAGTTTTTACCTCCACCGCGAGGGGCCGAACCTGGGTAAAATTCGTGTCTTCTCGTTTCCGATCAACCCCGTTCAAGCTACTACCTAGTTGCAATGGCCTCAGGACTAAGTCCTTTCATGAGGACATCTGCCGTGACAAAACCACAACAGTTGGCACCCACCGTGGGGCTGCACACGGTGATGTTGTGTTCTTGGAGGGAATTCTTCAGCGATCGAGAAGTTCATGATCCGCCGGATGATCTGTTTGGAAGAGAGCAAGTCCCGATCCACTGCAGCATCTAACAGGAGCTTTGTGGGGTCCAAACAAGAGATCCGTTGTTATTCGCGTACATAAATGTTCATCTCAAGGCAGTGGGGCACCTACATCAACAAAAGATATAGTCCATGACCCACCATTGGAGCCCAGACAATCTGTGATCTGCATGTCCCTAGGCAACTGCTACTCCGTATCAAGCAAGATGCACCGAGTCCTGACAGAAGACGTGCTAGATCGGTCGAGATCCGAATAAAACAAGAAAGGAAAGTGAGAACCAAAGAAAGGAAAGAATACGCCGGGAGATCTGTCTGCCATTGACTGCATATGTTGCTATGTCTAGCACTAGTATTAAAAAAAAGGGGGGGTCATAACCCGGAGGGGAACAGGGATATGGATTCATCCAACCGGCCATGACTCGGAAGCGGAGATGAACGCGGCCTTCGCTGCTGCGGCCTTGCCTCGCGGGCGCCCCTTCGCGGTCGCGCCTCACCACCTCCGCCGCGGACTCCCCACTGTCGCAGCAGCCTCAACCGCAGCCTCGACTTGCCATTAGTAGCCGCGGGTTCGCCGGCGCGTCAAAACGCCCCTGAGCTGCCTCCGACGACCGTGCCACGCCCGCTTTGCTTCCGCGTCGAGCCGGTCCTCTTGCCGTGTCCGTGGCTTCACCTCCGTCGGCCGCGCCAAACTTGCCTCGCCCTTACCGCGAGCCAGCCATGCCGCGTCGTCTCGCTGGGGCACCTCTGTAGCAGCCGCGAGCCGCCGCCATGGCCCACTTCATCGACTCGACGCGCCTGGAGCCGCCTCCTCCGCCCACCGGCGCCGTCCGCGCCTGAGCTGCTCCGCCGAGCCGCCTCTTCCGCCGGTCTTCATCAAGTCGCCATCGAGCCGCCTCTGCCATGGATTCACGTCGAGCCGCCGCTCGCCTCTGAGCCATCGCCTCACCTCGCGCCGCGTCTCGTCGCCGCGGGCTCACCGGCGTGCCGAGCCGCCTTCGAGCAGCCTCGCTCTGCCAGCCACCAGTGCGCCTCCGAGCCGCGCTAAGTCGGCACAACGGCCTCGCCTTCGGGCCGGCCGGCCCCTGCCATCTCCTCTGCAACCTCGCTCTGAGCCGCCACCCCGGCCTCGCCTTCGAGCTGGCCGGCCTCCTCCACCGCCTCGCCTCGAGCCGGCCCTGTCGCCTCCGCCATCGCGCGTTGGGCCGCCCTGCCTCTCTTCGTCACCGCGTGGCCACGCCGAGCCGTCCCGGCCGAGCTACTCCGCCGTCGGCCTCTGAGCCATTTGGCCTCGTCCCGCCTCCGCCGTCGCCTTCGCGCTTCAAAGCCGCCCTAATCAAGTCGCCTTCGCCTCCGAGCCGCTGCGGCCCTGCGCCAAGCCACTACTACCGCTGCCACTCGCCTCCGCCAGCCCCTCGCCTGCGAGTCGCCGCCCCGGCCTCGCCCTCAAATCGCCTCTCCTCCGCAGCCTCGCGTCGAGCTCCGAGCCGCCGCCGTTCTCCACTTCCGCCATGGCTCGCCAGTGCCTCTGAGCCTCGTGCCGTGCTGAGCAGCACCTTCACCTCCGCCGCTTCTTCTGCCGCGAGCCGCCCTCTCCATCGCCGTGGGCTACCTTGTCGACCGGCCTTGCTTCAACCACCGCCGGCCTCGTGCCATTGCGGCTGCGACCTCGCGTCGAGCTGCCGCTCCAGCCTGCCTCTGACGTGGCTGGCCTTGCCTCCACCTCTGATGCGCGTCGCCGCGGCCTCGAGCCACCGCCCCCATGTCTGGCCTCGCCTCACTCTCCGGCTCCAACGATGCCTCCCCACCACAATGAGTTCCGAGAGACTTAACCTCGACGCGACCAAAAATACCCTCGGGCGGGAGGATGACACGGCGCAGGGTCTGATATTTCCGAAGGATAAGGTTTAGACCTGCTCGCACACTAGTAAAGCAAAAAGGAAGGTAACAATTCATTTAAACGACCTCCTAAGAAAGTTGTGACGGCTGCTTCTTTTAAGGATGAAGAGGCGAGGCCAGGATTTACAGAAAATGATACAAGCACCCTGTCCTGTGGTAACCGTGGCAGGGTGGCTCGCCTTTATCGAGGAAACAACTCCAGTGAGAAAACATCATCGAAAGAATCTACAGTCACTAATGACAATGAAAAGAAGCAAGAGATGGATTATAATGCTGACCATGCTTAGTATAATTGAGAAGAACACCACCATGCTCGATGGTGATAATTATGTTGCAGATGATAGCTCCTACAAAAAGAAGGAAGCACAATTGCCTAAGAAATTGTCTCGTGAAGATGTGGGAGGACAGACAATGGTTGAGATCTGGAGCTGTTAGAGAATCGGAGCTGGTTCAAAGCTATCAGCTCAGCCGCCTTGCCGTCACGGCCAGCTCACGACAACAGTTGACCCATAGTTGCTGCCGATTCATCTTTATAGTCGCCTTGTCATTACGACTGGCTCGACATCCTACGAGAATACCAGGTCCTATCCGCCTTATTGTTGGAAATATGCCCTAGAGGCAATAATAAATTGGTTATTATTATATTTCCTTGTTCATGATAATCGTTTATTATCCATGCTATAATTGTATTGATTGGAAACTCAAATACATGTGTGGGTACATAGACAACACTGTGTCCCTAGTAAGCCTCTAGTTGACTAGCTCGTTGATCAAAGATGGTTAAGGTTTCCTAGCCATTGACATGAGATGTCATTTGATAACGGGATCACATCATTAGGAGAATGATGTGATGGACAAGACCCAAACTGTAAACGTAGCATTTGATCGTGTCAGTTTATTGCTATTGTTTTCTGCATGTCAAGTATCTGTTCCTTTGACCATGAGATCATGCAACTCACTGACACCGGAGGAATACCTTGTGTGTATCAAACGTCGCAACGTAACTGGGTGACTATAAAGGTGCTCTACAGGTATCTCCGAGGGTGTCTGTTGGGTTGGCATGGATCAAGACTGGGATTTGTTACTCCGTGTGACGGAGAGGTATCTCAGGGCCCACTCGGTAATACAACATCACAATGAGCCTTGCAAGCAATGTGACTAAAGTGTTAGCCGCGAGATCTTGTATTACGGAACGAGTAAAGAGACTTGCCGGTAACGAGATTGAACTAGGTATAGTGATACCGACGATCGAATCTCGGGCAAGTAACATACCGAAGAACAAAGGGAACAGCATACGGGATTAACTGAATCCTTGACATAGAGGTTCGACCGATAAAGATCTTCGTAGAATATGTAGGAGCCAATATGGGCATCCAGGTCCCGCTATTGGTTATTGGCCGTAGAGGTGTCTCGGTCATGTCTACATAGTTCTCGAACCCGCAGGGTCTACACACTTAACGTTTGGTGACGATTAGTATAATTGAGTTATTATGTTGGTGACCGAAAGTTGTTCGGAGTCCCGGATAAGATCCCGGACATGACGAGGATCTCCGGAATAGTCCGGAGGTAAAGATTGATATATGTGATAATAGTGTTTTGATCTCTGGAAGGGTTCCGGAGTTCACCGGAAGGGGTTCCGGATGTTTACCGAAGTGTTCGGGTGCAGCAACACTTTATATGGGCCAAGGGATAAAAGCCCACGAGGTATTGGAAAGTGCAAAAGTAGTTTTGCTGCCGCGTAAGCGGTACTACCGCTTGGTGAAGCGGTACTACCGCCGGAGCGGTACTACCGCTTGTGTGAAGCGGTACTACCGCCCAAGCGGTACTACCGCTTGTGTGAAGCGGTACTACCGCTTGTGCGCGGCTGTGCACGGTTCGGCAGGGATCCGAGTTGGACTCTTTCCCTGCGGGCCAAACCGACCTTGTGCGGGCAAAACCGACCCGGAGGAGGCTTTTACTCCAAGTTTAGACCCCAAGGCTCAACATATAAATAGAGGGGCAGGGCTAGCACACGGGACACATCAGGATTTCCCAAGCCGTGTGCCGGCAACCCTAGCCCTCTAGTTCCTCCGTCATAATCTCCGTAGTGCTTGGCGAAGCCCTGCAGAGATTGTTCCTCACCACCATCACCACGCCGTCGTGCTGCTGGAACTCAACCACTACTTCACCATCGCTCGCTGGATCGAGGAGGTGAAGGCGTCATCAAGCCGTACGTGTGTTGAACGCGGAGGTGCCGTCCGTTCGGCACTAGATCGGAAGGATCGTGATTGGATCGCGGGACGCTCGGCGATTTGGATCGCGAAGACGTTCGACTACATCAACCGCGTTTATTAACGCTTCCGCTTAGCGATCTACAAGGGTATGTAGATTCACTCTCCCTCTCGTAGATGCTCATCACCATGGATAGATCTTGTGTGTGCGTAGGAAAATTTTTGTTTCCCATGCAACGTTCCCCAACAGTGGCATCTGAGCTAGGTCTATGCGTAGATGAGATCTCGAGTAGAACACAAAGGAGTTGTGGGCGTGGGTGTATACATATTGCTTGCCGTTACTAGTTGATACTTGATTCAGCGGTATTGTGAGATGAAGCGGCCCGGACCGACATTACGCGTACGCTTACGCGAGACTGGTTTTACCGCTGCGTGCACTTGTTGCATAAAGGTGACTGGCGGGTGTCTGTCTCTCTCACTTTAGTTGAATCGGTTCAATGAAGAGGGTTCTTTTAGAAGATCAAAAAGCAATCACTACACCACGTTGTGGTTTTGCGTAGGTAAGAACGGTTCTTGCAAACCCGTAGCAGCCACGTAAAATTTGCAACAACAATTAGAGGACGTCTAACTTGTTTTTGCAGGGTATGTTGTGATGTGATATGGCCAATTACATGATGAGATATATGTGATGTATGAGATGATCATGTGTTGTATAGAATATCACGACTTGCATGTCGATGAGTACGGCAACTGGCAGGAGCCATAGAGTTGTCTTTAATTATTGTATGACCTGCGTGTCAATCATTAAGCGCTATGTAATGCTTTACTTTATCGCTAAACGTTAGCTATAGTCATGGAAGCAACAGTCGGCGCGACAACCTTATGGCGACACGTTGATGGAGATCAAGATGATGGAGATCATGGTGTCGTGCCGGTGACGATGGAGATCATGCCGGTGCTTTGGAGATGGAGATCAAAAGCACAAGTTCATGGCCATATCATGTCACTTATGATTTGCATGTGATGTTAATCCTTTTATGCATCTTATTTTGCTTAGGACGACGGTAGCATTATAAGGTGATCCCTCACTTCAATTTCAAGATAAATTGTGTTCTCCCCAAGTGTGCACCGTTGCGAAAGTTCGTCGTTTCGAGACACGCCGTGATGATCGGGTGTGATAGACTCTACGTTCGCATACAACGGGTGTAAGCCATGTTACACGTGCGGAACACTCGGGTTAAACTTGACGAGCCTAGCATGTACAGACATGGCCTCGGAACACAAGAGACCGAAAGGTCGAACATGAGTCATATAGTAGATATGATCAACATGAAGATGTTCACCATTGAAACCACCTCAACTCACGTGATGATCGGACTTGAGTTGGTGGATTTGGATCATGTTACACTCGAATGATCGGAGGGATGTCAATTTGAGTGGGAGTTTTTTAAATATGATTAACTAAACTCATTATCTAAGAACAATAGTCTAAGTTGTCTTTGCAGTATTTATGTTGTAGATCATGGCTCGCGCAGTAGCACCCCTGAATTTTAATGCGTTCCTAGAGAAAGCTAAGTTGAAAGATGATGGAAGTAACTTTGTGGACTGGGCCCGTAATCTAAGGATTATCCTTACGGCTTCCCAGAAGGCTTATGTCCTTGATGCACCGCTTGGTGATCCACCCGCTCCAGTTGAGTCTCTAGACGTTGT
Source organism: Elymus sibiricus (assembly GCA_039707655.1). Classification (NCBI taxonomy): domain Eukaryota; kingdom Viridiplantae; phylum Streptophyta; class Magnoliopsida; order Poales; family Poaceae; genus Elymus; species Elymus sibiricus. Next base: position 204,897,348 of record CM077666.1, on the reverse strand, counting down.
GAACGCCTGGCAGGCTCGTTCTGATGATTACTCAATAGTTCAATGTGCAATGTTGTATGGCTTAGAACCGGGACTTCAAAGACGTTTTGAACGTCATGGAGCATATGAGATGTTCCAGGAGTTGAAGTTTATCTTTCAGAAGAATGCCCGGATCGAGAGATATGAGATCTCCGATAAGTTCTATGCTTGCAAGATGGAGGAGAACGGGTCTATCAGTGATCACGTGCTCAGAATGTCTGGGTACTCCACCCGTCTGGCTGAGTTAGGGATGCCCCTTCCGCCAGAGGCTATCACTGACAGAGTTCTTCAATCATTGCCACCTAGCTACAAGAGCTTCGTGTTGAACTATAACATGCACGGGATGAACAAGTCAGTCGCCGAGCTGTTTGCGATGCTGAAAGCCGCTGAGTCTGAAATTCAGAAGGAGCATCAAGTGTTGATGGTCAATAAAACCACTAGTTTCAAGAAAAATGGCAAGGGTAAGAAGGGTAACTCCAAGCAGAGTGGCAAAGCAGTTGCTCCTCTCGTGAAGAAACCCAAGGCTGGACCCAAACCAGAAACTGTGTGTTTTCATTGCAAGGGAACTGGACACTGGAAGCGGAATTGCCCCAAGTATTTGGCTGACAAGAAGGCGGCCAACAACAAACAAGGTATATATGATATACATGTTATTGATGTGTACCTTACCAACTCTCGTTGTAGTGCCTGGGTATTTGATACCGGTGCGGTTGCTCATATTTGCAACTCAAAACAGGAACTGCGGAATAGACGGAGGCTGGCAAAGGACGAAGTGACGATGCGCGTGGGAAATGGTTCCAAGGTTGATGTGATCGCCGTCGGCACGCTCGCTCTTCGATTACCGTCGGGATTAGTGATGAACCTAAATAAGTGTTATTTGGTGCCTGCGTTAAGCATGAACATTATATCTGGATCTTGTTTATTGCGAGACGGTTACTCATTTAAATCAGAGAATAATGGTTGTTCTATTTATATGAGTAATATCTTTTATGGTCATGCACCCGATGTGAAGGGTTTATTCTTATTGAATCTCGATAGTAATGATACACATGTTCATAACATTGATGCCAAAAGATGTAGAATTGATAATGATAATACCACTTTCTTGTGGCACTGCCGTTTAGGTCATATTGGCGTAAAACGCATGAAGAAGCTCCATGCTGATGGACTTTTGGAGTCACTTGATTTTGAATCACTTGACACATGTGAGCCATGCCTCATGGGCAAGATGACTAAAACGCCGTTCTCTGGAATAATGGAACGGGCAAGTGACTTATTGGAAATCATACATACTGATGTGTGCGGTCCGATGAGTATTGAGGCGCGCGGTGGTTATCGTTACTTTCTCACCTTCACTGATGACTTAAGTAGATATGGGTATATTTACTTAATGAAACACAAGTCTGAAACATTTGAAAAGTTCAAACAATTTCAGAGTGAAGTTGAGAATCATCGTAACAAGAAGATTAAATTCCTACGATCTGATCGAGGAGGAGAATATCTGAGTTATGAGTTTGGCAGTCACTTAAGACAGTGTGGATTTGTTTCACAATTGACACCGCCTGGAACACCACAGCGTAATGGTGTGTCCGAACGTCGTAATCGAACCTTATTGGATATGGTGCGATCTATGATGTCTCTTGCCGATTTGCCACTATCGTTTTGGGGTTATGCATTAGAGACAGCTGCATTCACTTTAAATAGGGCACCATCGAAATCCGTTGAGACAACGCCATATGAACTTTGGTTTGACAAGAAGCCAAAGCTGTCGTTTCTTAAAGTTTGGGGATGTGATGCTTATGTCAAAAAGCTTCAGCCTGAAAAGCTGGAACCCAAAGCGGAGAAATGCGTCTTCATAGGATACCCAAAAGAGACAATTGGGTATACCTTCTACCTCAGATCCGAGGGCAAAGTGTTTGTCGCTAAAAACGGAACATTTCTTGAGAAAGAGTTTCTCTCGAAAGAATTGAGTGGGAGGAAGATAGAACTTGATGAGGTTGTTGAACCTTTACTTCAACCTGAGAGTAGCGCAGCGCAGAAAGTTGTTTCTGTGGAGCCTACATTAGCTGAAGAGGAAGTTAATGATGATGATCATGAAGCTTTGGATCAAGTTGCTATCGAACCTCGTAGGTCGACAAGGACGCGTACTGCTCCCGAGTGGTACGGCAACCCTGTCTTAGAGGTCATGTTGTTAGACAACGATGAACCTACGAGCTATGGAGAAACGATGATGGGCCCGGATTCCGAGAAGTGGTTAGAGGCCATGAAATCCGAGATGGGATCCATGTATGAAAACAAAGTATGGACTTTGGAAGTATTACCTGAAGGGCGTAAGGCCATTCAGAACAAATGGATCTTTAAGAGGAAGACGGACGCGGACGGTAATGTCACCGTCTATAAAGCTCGACTTGTGGCAAAGGGTTTTTCACAAGTTCAAGGAGTTGACTACGATGAGACCTTCTCACCCGTAGCGATGCTTAAGTCCGTCAGAATCATGTTAGCAATAGCTGCCTTTTTCGATTATGAAATTTGGCAGATGGATGTCAAAACAGCGTTCCTTAACGGTTACCTTAAGGAAGAGTTGTATATGATGCAACCAGAAGGTTTTGTCGATCCAGAGAATGCTGACAAAGTTTGCAAACTCCAGCGATCCATTTATGGACTGGTGCAAGCATCTCGGAGTTGGAATCTTCGTTTTGATGAGGTGATCAAAGCGTTCGAGTTTATACAAGTTTACGGAGAAGCTTGTATTTACAAGAAAGTGAGTGGGAGCTCTATAGCGTTTCTAATATTATATGTGGATGACATATTACTGATTGGAAACAATATAGAAATGCTGGAAAGCGTAAAGGAATATTTGAACAAGAGTTTTCAATGAAGGACCTAGGAGAAGCTGCTTTCATATTAGGCATCAAGATCTATAGAGATAGATCGAGACGCTTAATAGGACTTTCACAAAGCACATACCTTGACAAAGTTTTGAAGAAGTTCAAAATGGATCAGTCCAAGAAGGGGTTCTTGCCTGTATTGCAAGGTGTGAAGTTGAGTAAGACTCAATGCCCAGTGACTGCAGAAGATAGAGAAAAGATGAGTGTCATCCCCTATGCTTCGGCCATAGGCTCTATCATGTATGCAATGATGTGCACAAGACCCGATGTCAGCCTTGCCATAAGTATGGTCGGAAGGTTTCAAAGTGATCCAGGAATGGAACACTGGACGGCGGTCAAGAATATCCTGAAGTACCTGAAAAGGACTAAGGACATGTTTCTCGTTTATGGAGGTGATCAAGAGCTCGTCGTAAAGGGTTACGTCGATGTAAGCTTTGACACTGATCCGGATGACTCTAAGTCGCAAACCGGATACGTATTTATTCTTAATGGGGGTGCGGTTAGCTGGTGCAGTTCCAAGCAAAGCGTGGTAGCAGATTCTACATGTGAAGCGGAGTACATCGCTGCCTGGGAGGCGGCGAAGGAAAGTGTCTGGATGAAGGAGTTCATGACAGATCTTGGAGTAGTGCCTAGTGCGCTTAACCCAATGACTCTGTTTTGTGATAACACTGGTGCCATTGCTCTAGCCAAGGAACCAAGATTTCACAAGAGGACCAGACACATAAAACGACGTTTCAATTCCATCCGCGATTACATCAAGGAGGACGACATAAATATTTGCAAAGTACACACGGATCTGAATGTTGCAGATCCGATGACTAAACCTCTTCCAAGGGCTAAACATGAACAACACCAGAACTGCATGGGTGTTCGATTCATTACAATGTAAATCACATAGTGATGTGAACTAGATTATTGACTCTAGTGCAAGTGGGAGACTGTTGGAAATATGCCCTAGAGGCAATAATAAATTGGTTATTATTATATTTCCTTGTTCATGATAATCGTTTATTATCCATGCTATAATTGTATTGATTGGAAACTCAAATACATGTGTGGGTACATAGACAACACTGTGTCCCTAGTAAGCCTCTAGTTGACTAGCTCGTTGATCAAAGATGGTTAAGGTTTCCTAGCCATTGACATGAGATGTCATTTGATAACGGGATCACATCATTAGGAGAATGATGTGATGGACAAGACCCAAACTGTAAACGTAGCATTTGATCGTGTCAGTTTATTGCTATTGTTTTCTGCATGTCAAGTATCTGTTCCTTTGACCATGAGATCATGCAACTCACTGACACCGGAGGAATACCTTGTGTGTATCAAACGTCGCAACGTAACTGGGTGACTATAAAGGTGCTCTACAGGTATCTCCGAGGGTGTCTGTTGGGTTGGCATGGATCAAGACTGGGATTTGTTACTCCGTGTGACGGAGAGGTATCTCAGGGCCCACTCGGTAATACAACATCACAATGAGCCTTGCAAGCAACGTGACTAAAGTGTTAGCCGCGAGATCTTGTATTACGGAACGAGTAAAGAGACTTGCCGGTAACGAGATTGAACTAGGTATAGTGATACCGACGATCGAATCTCGGGCAAGTAACATACCGAAGAACAAAGGGAACAGCATACGGGATTAACTGAATCCTTGACATAGAGGTTCGACCGATAAAGATCTTCGTAGAATATGTAGGAGCCAATATGGGCATCCAGGTCCCGCTATTGGTTATTGGCCGTAGAGGTGTCTCGGTCATGTCTACATAGTTCTCGAACCCGCAGGGTCTACACACTTAACGTTTGGTGACGATTAGTATAATTGAGTTATTATGTTGGTGACCGAAAGTTGTTCGGAGTCCCGGATAAGATCCCGGACATGACGAGGATCTCCGGAATAGTCCGGAGGTAAAGATTGATATATGTGATAATAGTGTTTTGATCTCTGGAAGGGTTCCGGAGTTCACCGGAAGGGGTTCCGGATGTTTACCGAAGTGTTCGGGTGCAGCAACACTTTATATGGGCCAAGGGATAAAAGCCCACGAGGTATTGGAAAGTGCAAAAGTAGTTTTGCTGCCGCGTAAGCGGTACTACCGCTTGGTGAAGCGGTACTACCGCCGGAGCGGTACTACCGCTTGTGTGAAGCGGTACTACCGCCCAAGCGGTACTACCGCTTGTGTGAAGCGGTACTACCGCTTGTGCGCGGCTGTGCACGGTTCGGCAGGGATCCGAGTTGGACTCTTTCCCTGCGGGCCAAACCGACCTTGTGCGGGCAAAACCGACCCGGAGGAGGCTTTTACTCCAAGTTTAGACCCCAAGGCTCAACATATAAATAGAGGGGCAGGGCTAGCACACGGGACACATCAGGATTTCCCAAGCCGTGTGCCGGCAACCCTAGCCCTCTAGTTCCTCCGTCATAATCTCCGTAGTGCTTGGCGAAGCCCTGCAGAGATTGTTCCTCACCACCATCACCACGCCGTCGTGCTGCTGGAACTCAACCACTACTTCACCATCGCTCGCTGGATCGAGGAGGTGAAGGCGTCATCAAGCCGTACGTGTGTTGAACGCGGAGGTGCCGTCCGTTCGGCACTAGATCGGAAGGATCGTGATTGGATCGCGGGACGCTCGGCGATTTGGATCGCGAAGACGTTCGACTACATCAACCGCGTTTATTAACGCTTCCGCTTAGCGATCTACAAGGGTATGTAGATTCACTCTCCCTCTCGTAGATGCTCATCACCATGGATAGATCTTGTGTGTGCGTAGGAAAATTTTTGTTTCCCATGCAACGTTCCCCAACACTTATCTACTTTTCAATATATATTCCTTTTGAGAACAATTACTCTGGCTTGCGATATTTTTTGTCCAGGACAATTATTCACTGCAAGAGCGATTGTCATGCCATGGATATAGAGCTCGCGCCAACATTATCATGCGCTAGCATCCGACCGTGCCGTACTGCTCAATGAACTTGTGTACAAACCGCCGCCTATGCGGTTCGGTCTACATCAACACGCGGCCGACTCATCTGCTCACGCCACGGCCGATTCATTCGTCCGCACCCGCGGCCGACTTGCCCGTCCGCGCCGACTTACAAGCCGCGGCCGACTCGCGCGTTCGCGCTTACAAACACCACGGGCGACCCCCGTGTTCGCGCCGGGTTACCGGCCGACTCCCATATCTACATCAACACACCGGATCCGCGCCCGTCTATACGAACTGCTCAAACGGACGCCGCCGCCCCCGTGGCCCGGTCTACTCCAACAACTCTGAAGCAAGTAATAACATATTATCAGCCTCTACCTGCACCGGATGGCTCAATGGACGGGCGCACAAGTTACCGCAGCTGCGGTTTGGTTAACTTCAACAACCAACCAGGACAAACCATCGGCTGGATTACTGACACGATTTATACGGGATCATCTATGACCCGCCACGGTCGACCTCAACCTTCCGCGGATTCACATCGCGTTATCAACGCCATGGACATACAACAAGTGTCGCGAAGATCATCAACTCGCCACATGCTTCTGGCTTCAATAAATTTCAGCTATCAGTTGTCAACTATATGCCGGTTTATGGTACGGCTAAGTATGAAGAATCTCAAGCCAATTCCTCGAGTCGACTTAAGATTCGGGAACTACACAGACATGACTCATCAGATTTGGTCGGTTTTCACAAATTCAAGAACCCCAGTCATTGCGAGGAAGACAACCAGGACCTGGGGGCTGTTGCCTTATTGGCGAAAAATTAAGGTTGCCAAAGAGAACTAGCTGCCATGATGCGCGGTTCAAACATGGGTATCCTGCCTTAATGGCTCATCATATTATGATCAATGGAATAAAGCCGGCTTATCTGGACTCCAGATGTTTTGCAGTAGTAGCATTGTTTCCTGTATATCCTATGCTAAGCTTTTCCATGATCACATAGTCACTTGGGGGCTTCCAACTCACCGAGTTTAGCTTTCTCACCCTCTTGACCCGGCAATAACGCCACATTATCTTGGTTAAACCTGCATGTCTGCTTGATGCTACTCGGCTTAGGTGACCCGGTGTACTCTTGACAAGTCAATCATTTTTATGACCCTGAACTTGTCTTGGTTAAAACATCGGTTATGTCACGTGAGAGCTGGCTTACAAAGAGCGAGGATAAACCATGGGCTATCACGCCAGCTTCATTGAAGCAAGACTCGAGCCTCGAAAACCGGTCTTATGTCGTGCCTCAAAAGCCGATGTTTTTATACTCTGTTATCATACACATACATCATCATACATTGCATCATCATAAAATGCATCATATATGCATATACATATTTGTTTATATTGCAGGAGCCGGTTTTCAAACCGGGTTACATTGTAACTCTACAGGAACAAACAAATCTTTAATAGCCAAAATGGCTGGATCTTCATCATGGTTTATCATAACCAGTATTAACTGATTGAGATATCAGTTCTCCTATTTTCCCGGGGTACAATTCCAGCCGGGTCACATATAATACCTGGTCATTTAATTGACCGGGTTTTTGGTTATTCAACATGTGCTTTGTAGAAGACTACAACACTTATGGATTTTCTCACATGTTTGTCGGGTTCCACTGCAACCACGGCCAAGGATTTCTTTCATCACAAAGGCATCACAGAGTGGATATGATTTTATTTTATAATGGAAGAAAAAGTCCCGAGTCGCCGCAGGCGCACGACCCGGCCCTTGGGGGCTACATTATTCAAATCAAGATTACATCAAGTATGAAAGTCCCATGTCACTGCAAGCATGCACCACGGCACTTGGGGGCTAATGCATGGTCATTTTTACTAGCCGGCCCTTGGGGGCTACCAATTGCTCCTGTCAAAAATTCAAAGTACACAAGCCTTAATAGTGATCCGAAGCTTGGGGGCTACATCATATGATGTTCTTTTCAAAGGAGTACATGTAAGTCCCAAGTCGCTGCAAGCAAACGACCCGGCACTTGGGGGCTACAACAGTCAGTTGTTTCAATAAAATCAAAAGGTCCAAGTTGAAGACCTGGCCCATCATATACTATTGAGCCGGCCCTTGGGGCTACACATGTGAAGTGCAAAATTTTTAGTTCATGATTGAAGACTCAGACGAATAACCCGGATTTTTCTCCAAAGTTACAACATTTATATTTAAGCAAGTCTTAAGCTATCACTTTGCTCTATCTTAAGACTTGGGGGCTATAGGTTATCTCCTCCACGCTATTCAGACAAGCCAGCTTAACATCATACGGATTTTTTATTCATTTTTCATCAAAGGCTGAAGCATTAAAAGTTGGCTCAACATCAGACGGATATTCTTTTTATCAAGCCAAGGCATTTGAAGACAACTCAAAAATATCATAAGGGTTATTTTTTCTGCATGGAATCAGCATCAACATATTGACATGTAAGAAACTCAGGAGCTTAGCATGAATAAATCAAAGCTAATCTGGGGGCTAATGTCGGGGATATAACTCCACGATATGACCCGGCTCATGACGTTAAGTCGCCCTGAGGTTAAGCCATCTCTGGGCTTATGTCACCCTGAGGATGAGACCCGGCAGAAGTATGACCCGGCATTTTACAGTGCCAGGGGTGAAGTTAACCCGGCATGCTACAGTCCCAGGGATAAAGTTAACCCCGGCCTGCTACAGTGTCATGGGTGAAGTTAACCCGGCATGCTACAGTGCTAGGGGTGAAGTTAACCCGGCCTACTACAGTGATAGGCCTGAAGTTAACCCGGCCTGCTACAGTGCCAGGCCTGAAGTTAACCCGGCCTGCTACAGTGATCCGGGCGAGGTTCCGTCGGGGAAGAGTCAAAATACAAGATGGAGACCCTTTAACTTGGAAGACACGGATGACTTAGATTAGGACTCCAATAACGGGTATAACCCGGAATCTCATGTAAGCCGCCCCTTCAACTTATATAAGGAGGGGCAGGGCACCCCAAGAGGGACAAGTTTTTAGAGGTCAAGATAGACAGATAAGTCTGGAGACAGATGTTTTGGCAGGTCTTAGGACAAACGTTTTGATAGCTCTGGAGACAAAGTCAGGGAAACAACACCCTTGTAATCGAGATTATGATCATCAATATCAATCAAGCAGGACGTAGGTTTTTACCTCCACCGCGAGGGGCCGAACCTGGGTAAAATTCGTGTCTTCTCGTTTCCGATGAACCCCGTTCAAGCTACTACCTAGTTGCAATGGCCTCACGACTAAGTCCTTTCACGAGGACATCTGCTGTGACAAAACCACGACAGGGTCTCTCAAACCCCGACCAGGGGCTTTGCCTCCGAGGTCACCCGTCTTCGGACTTATGTGTTCAACACAGCTACCCGAGGAAAGGAACTGTTGGAAGAACTATTTTCCTCGGAAGATGTTTCTTACGTTAAAAAGTAATATAAGATAACTCTCTACCTCACTCTTGTCGTTCGCACCACATAGCCGGATTGCCTCATCTCCTGAAGCATCTGGTCCGAAGTACTTCGGTCAGTAGTAAGTGGACACTCCTCGGTCACTGACCGAGGAGGTAGAAGCCGATGGCTGGTTGACAGAGTTCGGATGCGCGGTTTGAATAATGGCGTAAAGTACTTTCATACACACACATTATCATTACACATGGTCTAACCCATCTATTAAGATGTCTAGGGCGCAGTCCTTCAGCGAAGACCGAGCAGTAGGCATTACATTCTCGTATACAAGACTAGTGGGTATTTCTTCCGAGTCTTGACCCTACCTTGGCCAGGTGTGCCGTATCAACACTCGTATACCGAGTCTTGACCATGGCCCAGGCCTCCCTTGCCCCTTCCCGGCAAGCGGACACCTTCCATGCCTAGATCCGGCACCGAGCTCCATTCAAATGTATGGCTAGGACGGCCATGTCTTCGGCGACGTGCTACACTTCGGGCCATAACGCCTTGAAAACTACCTTCATCGATTTCTGCGCACTTTCTTGCACCTCGGATAGATGAGCCGCCATGTCTTTGGGTACCGGACCTCGGCCATCAAGGGATTGGACGGACAGTAAAGCTGGCAAGAAACATGTGTTAGCCTGGTAATCATTTCAGCAAAAACCCCAAACTCAAGTAACGATTCTTGAAATAAAAACTTACCAAAAATTGTCTCATCTGTTTGACGATTCTTCGCCTCGGCAGCAGCCAGTTGAGCTTTTAAGCTCTTAATCTCCTCGGCCTGTCGGGCTTTTTCGGCCCTTAGCGCATTAAGGCCATCTACCATTTGGGTCACCACATGTTGTTTCGCCTGGCGCTGCGACTCCGTATAGAGCAAATCCTCGCAAGCCTGCTTGAGATCTCTTTCAAGATGACCTAGGGCTTCCGCTGCTACATTGGATTATGTTGTTAGGATATCTTAATTACTAAGATTATTATATACAAGACAAAGCACTTACCGTGCGGCTCACGGGTGAACTTCTTCACCTGCTCCACCTCGACCAAGGCAGCCTCCAACCTCCCCTTTGCTTGGGAAAGGGCCTCGGACAACTGATCATTTCTCACCCGAGCACTCTACCAAAAAGTAACAATTTCAGGTTAATATCTAGTCTCGCTATGGGCATTCTTGCCCATATCAAGCCTTAGGGGCTACTACCACGGTTGGCGGTGTTGTTTGTCTTTAAACAAACAGAACGCTGTAAGATGAGCTCGGGTTGGACCTTACCTGTAACCCTCATGACAAAACATCCAGTGATTGATCAAAAACTGCGCAGGTCGCCCCAAGGTATGCATCCACTGAGCTGAGGGCATTGAACTCCGGATCCGAGAAGGCTAGACTCCTTAGAGAGGTCTTCCGCTGTCGGTAATTCACGGCACGCTAGATCTCGGAAGGAGTAGCTGAGCTGGTCTCTGAGTCCTCGGGCTGGGGAACTTTAGGAGTGGCTCCCGAAGAAGGGCGCGCTTCCGCTTCCCTCTTTGAAGTTGCCATCACCTCGGCTCTCGCGCTTGTGGCCACGAAGGAAGGAGAAGGCCGCCTACGAAATGATCAAAGGGGTCAGCGCCTGAGACGGCGTCTCTACAAAATACAGTAATCACAGTCACCTGGTAATTGAGGGAGCACTTTTGCCCGCCTCCGTAACCTCGGCCGGTGCTTCTTCCGCCCCTTGCGGGCGGCTCCCTCGAGGATCCATCTCTCCGCGCGGGCGTTTCGAACGCCGTCCCTTTGGAGGAGAAGTCAGGCGACTAGGGGCTTAGGGATGAGGGGCTCGCTTTCGAGTAGAGGAAGAGGGCGTTACTGATGAAGCTAGCCTCATCCCCGGCTCGTCAGGGGTGACAACTACCTTTGAGCTGTCCTGGCACTCCATATAAAATTTCCCCCCTTCGTAGATAAGGGCCAAGTCCTCGTCCTCGTGAAAGAGGGGATCTTCCGCCCGGCGGTGCATCTCTGGCTCGGGCGCCAGGCTGTTCAGAGCCTCCACCCAACGCCTCCATCTCTGTTCGAAACCAGTAAAAGGATCAGTCAAATGGATTGGCTATTGAAACAAAAACAACTCGAGTACGCAGGGAAAAGTGGAGAAGCTCACTGTGTCGGCCGGATTGTAGTAGGACAGCCCGTCCCGGAATTGTCGTCGGGCAAAGTCCTCCGTCGTTCCCTGGTAAATGTCGGCCATCACTGTCCCAAAAGCTGCTTGGTCGAAGAAGCTCTGCCGAATTGATCGGGAAGAGTCTTCGATTCTGTTATATGCATGTAGCAGGTAGGGACGCTGCCGGAGTGGTTGAACTCTTCGGTCTATCACCGTGGCCATTATGTCTATTATAGTGAGGCCGGTCCTCACCAATTGCTTCACCTTGGCGGCTAGTTCAGTCACCTCGGCGCCGTCTTCCTGGGCCATACCCTGCGGCCTCTAGCTATATCTCCTCTTCGAGGGCTCCGAAGTTAAAGGGGGGAGCCTGAGCTGAACTGGGTCAAGGAGAGGGACGTCGTCTATATAAAACCACTCTGTTGGCCAGACGTCGATATCCTACCGAGGTGTTCCCGATGGGTATTCTGGCCCCTCGACTCGACAGACTTCGGCTGCTCCAACCTCATCAAACTTTTTGACAGGGGAACGAGGCACTATATAGAAATACATCCTCCATAAACCGAAGTGCGTCTCGCACCCAAGATGCATCTCGCATAGGGCAACGTACCCCGCAATGTGCAAAATCGAGTTGGGGCTGAGATGGTGGAGTTGCAGCCCGTAGAACTCTAGCAAGCCTCGGAGGAAGGGATGAATTGGAAATCCTAAACCGCGCAACAGGAAGGGAACAAAGCAAACCCTTTCGTCCTTTTGAGGGGAGGGGTAATTCTCTGCGTGTACCTGCCCGTTGATGGATGTTAAGCCCGGGCGGGTCGCCGTCAGATCTGAATCTGGCAGGTATCCTTCTGTGGCTAGGTGCTCCAGTTGGAGGCGCGAGAGAGCGCAACTGCCCCAATCACCTCTCCCAGGGCCGTGAGGGCACCTTGAAGAACCTGCATCGCTTGCCCTGGGAAGCTCTCGAGGTTGGACTTGGGAGGGAAGGAAGCGCTAGTGCAGTCTGCTTGGAAGGGGAAGTTGAGGTTTCTGATAAATCCGCACACCTGGCTCATGGATAAAAAGGGGTAGAGACCGACGCTTCGATATTTCGCCATAAATTAACTCGCCCCCCCGTAAGACACAGTTCCTAAGGCCAGAAGACAGAGGCCACGTGCGGCGAAGCTGGACCCGCCTGGCGGGACTATCAATCTTACCGAGAACTGCTTGAGGCTGTATTGGAGAGGTTATACATGGAACTTGCCTGCCGAGCCAAAGACTTCGGAACCGAAGTGCAAGAATGTCATCCTCAGCATCGTAGACCAGTTCAGGGGCTACTGACGGTGTCCTGGACTAGGGGTGCTAACCTAGTCTGCCTGTGTTCCTCGGGCTGTGCCTGTGGACCTCATTCTCATCAAGATGGAATCCAGAAGATACACGAAGGAGGAGAGATCAAGACTACATCTGCCGAAGACTTGGCGTATACTCCAGGACTTCTCCTGCCGCCTCCATGAATAGATACCGACCTTGTAACCCTAGATACCCTACCTGGCGTGTATATAAGACAAAGGGTTTAGCCCTTAGAAGGGAGTTCAACACAATCTCATTCACCTAGCCTTAGGACTAGATCATATCTTACGATCTCAAGGTAGATCAACTCTGTACTTGATACATCATCATTAATGTAAACAAGAGGAGGACGTAGGGTTTTACCTCCACCAAGAGGGCCCGAACCTGGGTAAAACATCGTCTCCCTGTTCTTGTTACCCTCTATCCGAGATCCACAGCTCGGGACACCCAACCTCGAGGTCTGCCAGTTTTTACACCGACAAAGTGGTACAAAACTACCACATACTTCTACAGTACTTACAATACAAGTTACAGTTCACTGGGCTATCGTGTGTCGTACTCCTCCATCGTAAGAGTGGAGATGCTCGCTTTCATAAATGTTCTACCCGTTTCTCCGACATATGGGACATCTAGCATTCGGGTACACGTGCCATGCACCAAATATCAGTGCAGAACAGTAGGGGGACGCACCCCGGATATAGCGATGCAGTAGTAATGAGCAATGAGGTGTCAAATCACAAAGCCCCGCTGCCAAATTACACAGTTTGGGGCAGCGGGAGGCACCTCAGTCGTAGCACTGCAGTACTCCTAGTAACTAAGCAATGAGGCGTCAAATCACAAAGCTGGATGGACGAAGCAAGCATCATTTCACTCTTCGTTGAATCCGCTTCTCCCTCATCTTCTTCCAGAAAATCACCTTTCCCGTAGTAAGCTGGACGGACGAAGCTATTGTGTACAAAGTTGAGTCACTTATTTTGGGATAGAGGGAGTACATTTAATAGGAAGTCCTGCATCTACTCCAACCTATTTTAAAAAGGTGGTTGTCTCGGCTTCTCGGCGGCACTTGCGAACGACATGACCGTCGTCTGCCTCAATGTTGCGCTCTGTCGAATGCACTTCACCAAAGCTAGCCATCGCGATATCGTCGACGTCACCGTACTGGGGACGGAAGTCAAATAGAGATATGATTAGCATGATGATTGCGGCCAGAGGGGTGAAGAGGACACCTTTTTACGGGATTTAGTAGAAAAGTCAGCGCCATTATAATCGGGATTTCCAACGATGTATCACACGAAGGAGCAAAACCAAGTGTTATCTTCACAAGTTCAAAACGAAGAAAAGGAACACTAACAGCATGCCAATCGCGTTTGCATCAGACGCCGCTCAACACGCATCAGCTTGGCATTTCACTAGCATGTGGGAACGCATGTCACCAATCCAACCATGGGCCAAACTAGCCCGCCAACTGCCGCATTTCTAATCAAGATTTGTATCGATCGATCGCGCGAAGGAAAACCCCCGCCCTTCTTTTTAACACAGTACTAAAATCGAAGTCGCTCACCCTCGCAAACTAAATGTTACGATTTACAAGTTCAAAATGAAAAGGCAGTACACTTACAACATGCCTGTCACGGTCGCACCGCACCCTCACACAGCCGGTCTGGCACGCCGCACACCCAAGGGAACGTGCCTCGGCTTGCCTTTTTCATTGACATGTGGAACCACATGTGATCAAACCGAGCATGGGCCAAACTCGGCCATCCAACCGCAGACACCTAATTGTTGCTGATATATTTATGAGTCCTCCATATTTATTAAATATGTTTTTACACAGCAAAAGATCCCTAAAAACAACAACATATAGAAAAACTATCCTAGCTCATGGAATGAGCCGGCCTCATCGTCTTTGGCTGCCGGCGTGAACCAGCCGGAGCTGCCGACGTGTGTCTCCGAGACATGGTTGTCTTTGGCCTCCAGCTACTCGTTCACGCGGAGCGTGCGGGCGCTCTAGACGGACGCGAGTACCGCCCGATTCATGTCCACGACGACTGGTTCTGCCCGTAGGAGGGCCTCAATGGCAGCGGCATCCGTGCTCTCCGTGTCGAGTTGAGATTCTGCTGCCCGGTTCACGTCCACGATGTTCGGTTCCGCTTGCGGGAGGGCCTCGATGGCAACGGCATCTGTGCGCTCCGCGTCGACATGAGCCTCCGCCGCCCGGTGCTCCTTTAGGATAGCCAGGTTGAACCGCTGGTCCACCTGCACCACGGGGGACCCGGACGCCGGCACGAAGTTGACATCCATCACCTCCTCTGTTGTGGGGGACTTCTGCACCACGACCTCCGCCATGACCATTGGATCGACTTCCTTCTCCTCGAAGCTTGGCTTCATAAGACTCGGGGGTTGGCCCGCCACAAAGCCAGCTTGGGAACGGAGGTCTGTGGTGCCAGCAGCTACCGAGATTTCTGTGCGGTGCTTCAGCGTCAACATCTTGTAGTACGTGATCTTGCTGCGCACCATGGCTATCTAGCAAGATGCGGGCTAGGGGATCGAAAGCTGGGAGAATGGCCTGGGAGGTGTAGTTTTGGGGCAGTAGAGACCGGCCGACAACGGCAAGTAGCTGGCATAGGCCGAGCCACGGGGTTCCAGTGTGAATACTGGTATTGGTGACGACCAGTCAATCCGTTTTGAATAGTACACGATCGGTCCGGCACGTCGCTCACCGAATGCAATGCGCATCGTCTTGCGTTTTTGCTCGTTTGTGGGACCACAGTTGAGAGCAAACCAACGATAGGCAAACTTTCCCCCTCACCAGCCCACGTCGGCTGAATTTAGAGGAGAGAGACGAGTGATGTCAAAAAAATAGAAGAGAGAAACGAGGAGGGATATATTGTAGCACCGATTCCAAGAAATTTGTTGAGAGTGTGAGGTGGGCCATATGTTAATAATGTAGGAGCACTCCATACTCCACTACAGAAGTTGTCAGTACTCCACTATACTAGTACTATTGGATTGGCTAGACGTGGCAAAATCCCATAGCAAGTGCATGCGCGAGAACAAGCATTCACGTGTTTGAATGGAAATTGGAAACCATTTTCTGTTTGAATACAAATGTACGTACGTGCTTGTACACATATTGTACATTGAAAAGCATAACGAAGATTGAATGCCCTTTACATATGATTTGCAAATGCTATGATCACCAGTTCAAATATTTGAATCCACTGTAGGTTCAATTCTAATATTTGAAAGTTTTATATGTTAGATTCAAATACCATGTGTCTTTCTTATGCATAATGTGTCTCACACACCCAACATAGAGTGTTGTCTGGTTTTTTTCTTTGGCACACTCCCTCTCTGTATTACACACCCACTCAATCTCTCTCGGTTTCATTTCAGGGTCTCTCTCTCTTTCTCTAGCACAAACACACATGCCACCTCTCTTTCTCTTTCTACATGTCACACATGATCGATCTCTTGAGTTATCGGGATTGTATCTCGCTCATCATGTCGCTCTTAGACACACTCACAGGTCACTCTAGCATGCATTCATCTTTCTCTCCGCCCCTATCTGGATCGGTCAATCGATCGATCTTCGGACCCACCGTAGTCCTCTTTCAGTCGATCTATAGCTTGAGGGTATGTGACTGACTCGTGCACACACAACCCCCCACCCCCTCTCTTTGTCCACTCCACACGATCATTTCTATCATGGACACACACCAAACCTTTATTTCCTTGCACGTCACGCTCGATCTCTCAACATCCATTGATCTCGTCAAGACGTGTCGGTTTACGTTGTCACTACTATATAAGATGGGAAGCGACACATAGTTGAGGCAACGCGAAACTTTAAATGAACCGTTTGTATTTATATATGCATGCCGAACAAATTACAACTTTGGACAAACTGGAACACCGTTGAACTATATCATAAATACAACGTCTAGGGCCACATGTCAATGACACTCGGCGGAATGTGTGAGATGAGGCATGCGGGGGGATGGAGTCAGAGGGTGGCATGATCGATGGAGATGAGGGTTGGAGAGGAATGAGAAAGAAGCAAAGCCGCATGCTTATATTTGGATGGCTCATAAGACCGACCTCGGTAACTAATTTTCCAAGCAACTTACATATAGTTAGAACACCTACAGCCAGAACTTGGTAATTTGGACACCTAAATGCGGACATGGACTGGGCACACATCGATTTTTACTTCTCACAGCCGGACACCTCAATTAGCACACCTCAAATCCATACAAAGACATCCAACACACATCGCCCGACTACTACATCAGGCCAAATGCCATCGGACTACCCAAATTTGGCATTTTTCTACCTACTACATACTTGCTATAGCCATGGAGAAAATCATCCACGTCTACCCTTGCCCTTCCTGGCGTGCTTGCAAAAGGCGGTACACCGACAACACCCCTGTCGCGTTCGCGTCGCACCCCCAGATGGTCGGTCTGGCATGTGCTACTTGTAGCTTGCGTTGGTTTTATCCCCGAAGAGGAAGGGATAACGTAGCACAGTAGAGGTAAGTATTTCCTTCAGTTATGAAACCAAGGTTATCAATCCAGTAGGAGAACCATGCAACACCTCGTTAGCAGTACCTGCACACAAACAACAAATCCTTGCACCCAACACAAACGAGGGGTTGTCAATCCCTCGGCGATCAATTGCAAGATTAAATTGTATGTGATAGATAGATAGATTGAAACAAAAATACAAAATAAAATAAATAAAAGAAAATGGCAGCAATATTTTTAGGGTTTTAGTAATATGATTTAGATAGACCCGGGGGCCATAGTTTTCACTAGAGGCTTCTCTCAAGAAAATAGCATACGGTGGGTAGACAAATTATTGTTGGGCAATTGATAGAAAAGAAAATAATCATGACGATATCCAAGGCAATGATCATGTATATAGGCATCACGTCCAAGATAAGTAGACCGACTCCTGCGTGCATCTACTATTATTACTCCACACATCGACCGCTATCCAGCATGCATCTAGTGTATTAAGTCCATAAAGAACGGAGTAACGCCTTAAGAACGATGACATGATGTAGACAAGATAAACTCATGTATGAATAAACCCCATCTTTTTACCCTTAGTAGCAACGATACATATGTGTCATGTTCTTTTCAGTCACTGGGATTGAGCACCGCAAGATCGAACCCACTACAAAGCACCTCTTCCCATGGCAAGATAAATCAATCTAGTTGGCAAAACCAAATCAATAGATCGGAGAAGAAATATGAAGCTATAATAATCAAGCATAAAAGAGATCAGAGAAGACTCAAATATATTCATGGATAATATGATCATAAACTCACAATTCATCGGATCCCAACAAACACACCGCAAAAAGTGATTACATAGGATAGAACTCCAAGAACATCGAGGAGAACATTGTATTGAAGATCAAAAAGAGAGAAGAAGCCATCTAGCTACTAACTATGGACCTGAAGGTCTGTGGTAAACTACTCACGCATCATCGGAAGGGTAGCAAGGTTGATGTAGAGCCCCTCCTTGATCGATTCCCCCTCCGGCATAGTACCGGAGAAGGCCTCCAGATGGGATCTCTCGAGAATAGAAACTTGCGGTGGTGGAAAAAGTATTTCATAGACTCCCCTGAGGGTTTCTGATTTTTTCTGAATTTATAGTGGAGGAATTAGGTCAAACGGAGCTCTGTGGGCCCCACGAGGTGCCAGGGCGT
Organism: Elymus sibiricus; assembly: GCA_039707655.1. Lineage (NCBI taxonomy): Eukaryota > Viridiplantae > Streptophyta > Magnoliopsida > Poales > Poaceae > Elymus > Elymus sibiricus. The sequence continues at coordinate 204,878,871 of CM077666.1, read as the reverse complement.
GCCTGCCCTCCCCCCCAGGCGCGCCCTGGTGCCTCGTGGACACCCCCTGGGGCTTCTGGCCTCCTCCCGAAGCTTCTAGTACTGTTTATCTTGTCCAGAAAAAAATCTCCAAAAAGTTTCGGGGCATTTGGACTTCGTTTGGTATTGATTTTCTGTAAAACAAAAACAGGGCAGAAAACAACAACTGGCACTGGGCACTAGGTTAATAGGTTAGTCTCCAAAAATGATATATAATTGCTGTAAATGTATATAAAAACATCCAAGATTGATAATATAACTGCATGGAACAGAATGTGGGTCGTCTTGATTTTTCACTGACATGTGGGATCGCATGTGAGCAAAGGGCATCTCTAATGTTGCCATGCGCACAGCTGACTACCCTAGCCCACCAAAAACCCTCGTCCCTCGCCCGCGTGCGTTCTTGCCTGGCGCCAACTGTCCGCATTCAGGCCGTCCATCCGTATGCCGCCATTAAGCAGGCTCGCCGGCCGAGGAACAACTCCGGCGACTCATTGACGCACCCGGACGCTTGGCCTCGCCGGAATCCTCTATTTAAAGGCGGCAACACCCAGCTAAACTCCACAGCAGAACACATCCTCCTCCCTTGCACCACATCCACCATGACCGTGATTGGGAACACTCTGCGGGAGAGCCTGTCTTCGGAGATGAAGCATGAGGTCTCCGCCCTAGCTCAACACGCCGCTCGCAATGCAGTGCCGGCGCAGCCGGACGCGGCCGCGGCCACACAAGCGCTGTCCATGCCGGCGGTAGAGGATGAGAGCACCGCCAGCCGCGCGTCCTACGCGCCGCCGTCCAACATTCGGGGTGCATGTGCCAGGTGGACAGCGACGGACCGTCCACGTCCATCATCGACCTCATGTCCACCGTCAGCGGCGAGGTCGCGGACTCCTCCGAGGATGAGTAGGGCATGGGAGGCGGCAGGGCATGGTGTCCCAAGTGGGCTGGTCTGTCTCCCGTGTTCTACTCTTCCTTGCCGGAGACCGCACCTTCACTTCACGGGTCTTGAACCCCGCCGCCGTTCATGGAGATGGAGGATGGAGGACGTGGTCACCGATGCGGAATACAAAGGAAAGTGGATGTCGGCCGCCGCTGTAGGATAGGTTTAGGGTCGGGTTTCTTTTCTTTTTTTGTCCTAAATGTTCGAAATGTAATGAAAATCTGTTGTGTATGCATGAATCTCGTCAGGTTTATATGAAAATCCACGGTGTTTGCATGAATTTCGTTTTTCATGTATAATAATATTGAAAGTTAATATGGTGTATCCCTCCATTTTATTCACTCCGCAGATTAGCTTTCACTTAAGCCAACATTTAAAGTTTGACCAAGTTTTTTTGCAAATGGTAAAGTTTGACCAAGTTTATTGGAAGAATGATAAAATTTGACAAAGTTTATGGAAAACAATATAAACTTTAGCAAATAAAAAGATATATGGTATGAAAATAGATTGAATGATGATTTTAATGGTATTTACTTGGTATTGTGGATGTCAATGTTTTTGTATGTATAAACTTGGTCAAAGTTTAGAAATTTTGACCCGAGACAAAGCTAATATGCAAAGTATATAAACACAGAGGGTTTACATTCTCTTAAGCCCTATAAAAGTATGTCTACTACACATTCACACATTTTACGTCTTTCTCTCATTCTGTCTGTCAAACCGACTAAGCCGAACTCCCAGCCTGTCCCACGGGAAAAGACCCGCCCTCGCCGTTTTAGTCGGTATTTGTATCGATGGATCGCGTGAAGCACCAAAACCAAGTGTTACGCTTTACAAGTACAAAAGCAAAAGGCGATACACTTGCAGCATGCCTATCATGTTCGCATTGCACCCCTCACACGATCGGTCCGGCACACCGCTTACCCAAAGGGAACGCGCTTCGGCTTGCCTCTTCACTGACACATGGGACTGCATGTGGCGAAACCGACCATGGGAAAAGCTCCCCCGCCCACCGCGCGAAAATTCTCCCCAAATCCCAAATTCAACTCCCCTCCGGCCAACTAGCCAATAATATTCCCCAAACCCCCCTCCCCCTGCCCCCCTCCACTCCATTCGCTCTGCCAAAGCCGCCCTCCCCGCCGCACTGATACATCGGCGCCGCGGTTCCTCGAAGGGACGCACGGCAATCCTCTCGCTCCCACAGTACGCTCTCGCAAACTGCCATCCTCCTGCCGCACCGCCATCACTTGAGACGTTCTTGTGGTGACGCACGACGGTCAGCTTCTCCCACGGTACGTGCATTCTAGACTGAGGCCCCGTGCATGTCGAAGTAACACTGGATGTTAGCTGATAGACACTTGTCAGTGTACTAAAGCATGGGTGCCCTCGTACCCTGACTTGTGCACAGGCAGTTGTAGCCTTCCTGACAGCAAGGGCTTGCTGGAGGGTTGTTGTGACCCAAGACTTAGATTAAACAAGACCGTGAAGAAGACCTCAAGGCAGGTCATCGAGAAGTACTATTCTAGTATTTAAGATCAACATTGCCCTTACCGGCAAGCTTCGTACCGGCAAGGTGAAGTCCAAGACTCTAGTTGCCGGCAAGCAAAGTCCCGGCAAGCTCCGTGCCGGCAGGCTGGTTCTCTCCCGTTACCGCTCCACCTCATCATCGGCTAGATAAGCACGCATGATAGGTGTCGAGCGGGCAGGCAGTCAACATAGCTGGCCAAGGCACGTGTCAGCATGCCACGCAAGGATTAGCTTTAATGACACCCGTCCCTGGGACATCTCAAGATAACAAGAGGGCGCCAGGACCGATGGTACAGATCTTTTGCCCAAAGCCTCGCCTCCCCGACGTAGCACTTAACGGTGCATTAAATGCGCTTGTCTTACCCCATTAGGAGATAGACGTGGTGACGGTGCAAGTCACTATTCATACCATGTAAATGACCGTGTTAGCCACTCTGGTAACCCCTTGGCCTATAAAAGGAGGCCCACGGCTACACTTAGAACGGTCGACTCCTAGTTCAATTACACGCTGTAGCTGCACTTCCGGTGCACCTTGCCGGGAAGCTGCGCTCTTTGTAACCTTGAGCTCACACACAATCAATCAACAAGAACAGGAGTAGGGTTTTATGCTCTCAGCGGCCCGAACTTGGATAAATTGTTGCTTGTTCTCACATCTATTAGACCTGCTCTTTGTAGTATATTGATCCCACAGCCGAACCGCAAAGGGATCCTCTTGATCCCATAGATCTACCTTTTCCCACGACATCTTTGGCGCGCCAGGCAGGGGATCTTGTATTACGAACCAGTGTTCGTAGTGCGATCTTCCGCCCCATCACCTTCGTCGATGGCATCGAAGAAGAAGACCGGAGCCACGATGGCTCCCACCACCTCCAAGTGGCCTTCCCAAGCATCCGTAGACGGCGTAAGCGACGTAGTTGGCGCGGGCACTACGGTTGGGACGGCCGGGGCAGGAGGCGCCTGCGGTGCGGATGTCCAGCCTCCCAACTGTGCCGACGATCGTGGCCACCACACCGTAGTTGGTGCCAACAGCCAACTCCAAGAACCCTCTGGTGAGCCTAGCCATCGTAGTCATATAGTTTGAACTGGTGCCAGCCAGGAACTCGCCGCCATGACGTCCAAGGACGGAGCGGCGATGTCCAACAACGCAGCGGCGGGACGTGTGCTGCGACCATCGCAAGATGGGCGCGCCGCGCTTCCCCGCGGTGCTGCTGCTCCTGAACGGCGTCAAGCCAACCCTGAGCATCGTCCCCACGGTGTTCAGGCACCACCACCACGCCAACCCGTTGGTGAGCATGCGCTGAGGCAACCGGTACGCGACGAGCTTCCTCCAAGCCCTACCAAGAGTAGAAGACCGTCCCGTTCCATGTTCCCCGCCATGCCAACCACGGCAGCAGAAGCCATGGCGTGAGTTCAAATGCTTTTGAAATTCCCGCCAGCACCAGACAAGATGGAAGAATGGAGGGCCAACATTCAGAGCCTCATCAGTTTTGCCGATCCCAGCAAAACACAAGACGTGGGCTGATACGTCTCCGTCGTATCTACTTTTCCAAACACTTTTGCTCTTGTTTTGGACTCTAATTTGCATGATTTGAATGAAACTAACCCGGACTGACGCTGTTTTCAGCAGACATACCATGGTTTTATTTTTTTGTGGAGAAATAAAAGTTCTTGGAATTGGACGAAACTTTTTGGAGATTTTTTATGGAATAAATAAAAAATACTGGAGCCAAAACCTACTGGAGGGGGACCACCTGCTGCCCACGAGGCACCAGGGCGCGCCACCCCCCCTCGCGCGCCCTGGTGGCTTGTGGGGCCCACGTGGCTCCGTTGACCCCAATCTCAGGCCTATAAATTCACAATTCTAGAGGAAAAAATAGGATAGGAAGTTTTATTGCGTTTCACGATACGGAGCCACCGCCACCTCCTGTTCTTCATCGGGAGGCCAGATCTGGAGTCCGTTCGGGGCTCTGGAGAGGGGGATCTTCTGGCATCATCATCATCAACCATCCTTCATCACCAATTTCATGATGCTCACCGCTCAGAGTGAGTAATTCCTTCGTAGGCTTGCTGGACGGTGATGAGTTGGATGAGATTTATCATGTAATCGAGTTAGTTTTGTTACGGCTTGATCCCTAATCTCCACTATGTTCTGAGAATGATGTTGCTATGACTTTGCTATGCTTAATGCTTGTCACTAGGGCCCGAGTGCCATGATTTCAGATCTGAACCCTTTATGTTTTCATGAATATATTTGTGTTCTTGATTCGATCTTGCAAGTTATACACACCTGCTACGTGTTATGATCCACATACCCCAAGGTGACAATAGTTGGGATTCTTTCCGGTGATTACCGTAATTTGAGGAGTTCATGTATTCACTATGTGTTAATGCTTTGTTTCATTTCTCTATTAAAAGGAGGCCTTAATATCCCTTAGTTTCCTTATGGACCCCGTTGCCACGGGAGGGTAGGACAAAAGATGTCATGCAGGTTCTTATCGCATGCACGTATGACTATATACGGAATACATGCCTACATTACATTGATGAATTGGAGCTAGTTCTGTGTCGCCCTAGGTTATGACTGTTACATGATGAATGTTATCCAACATAATCACCAATCCAATGCCTACGAGTTTTTCACATATTGTTCTTGCTAAGTTACTACTGTTGCTATTGTTGTCACAATTTCTACTACTATTGCTGCTACTATTACCGTTACTCTTATTGCTACTGCTATCAAACTATCATACTACTGTGCTACTGATCACTTTGCTGGAGATATTTAGTCTCCAGGTGTGGTTGAATTGACAACTCAACTGCTAATACTTGCAAATATTATTTGGCTCCCCTTGTGTCGAATCAGTAAATTTGGGTTGAATACTCTACCCTCGAAAACTGTTGCGATTCCCAATACTTGTGGGTTATCAAGACCTTTTTCTGGCGCCGTTGCCGGGGAGCATAGATCTATTTGTTGAGTCACTTGGGATTTATATCTGTTGATCACTATGAAGAATCTGAAACACGCTAAGACCAAGATCGTTCCCTCTAAGACGAGGGGAGGTAAGGAACTGCCATCTAGCTCTGCACTCGATTCACCTTCTGTTTTGAGTAAACTTGCAACACCACCACATGCTATTAATTCTGATATGTCGCAAGTTATTGATGATACCACTTTTGCTATGAATGATACTTATGATGATGCTAGTACTATGCTTGATAATGTTGTGCCACTTGGTGAATTTCTTAGTGAACAACTTGCCAAAGCTAAAGAAATTGAAAATGTTGAAACTCTTGAGAATTATGGTTCACTTATTATGCCTAGCTCTCCTACTAGAGTTGAAACACCTGATGAACATTGCTTTGATAGGGAGACGGCTAGAGCCATTCTTGCTTGTAATGATAGAAATGAAGTTATAAAATTGCTTGCTGAAATGAAAGAAAAATCTATGAGGGAGAGAATGAAATATGATCCTAAGTTTGCTACCTCTCCCATATTTGTTACTGATAAGGATTATGAATTCTTTGTCGATCCTTAGTTATTACTTTGGTTGAATCTGATCCTTTCCATGGCTATGAAACTGAAACCGTTGTGGCACATCTTACTAAATTAAATGATATAGCCACCCTATTTGCTCATGAGGAAAAAATTCGCTATTACTATATTCTTAAGTTATTTCCTTTCTCATTAAAGGGTGATGCTAAGGAATGGTATAATACTCTTGCTCCTGGTTGTGTGCGTAGTCCCCAGGATATGATTTATCACTTCTCTGAAAAATATTTTCCAGCTCATAAGAAACAAGCTGCTTTACAGGAAATATTTAACTTTGTGCAAATTAAAGAAGAGAATCTCCCTCAAGCTTCGGGGAGGCTTCTCTAATTACTTAATGCGTTACCTGATCATCCTCTAAAGAAAAATGAAATACTTGATATCTTTTACAATGGACTAACCGATACTTCTAGGGACTACCTAGATAGTTGTGCTGGTTGTGTTTTCAGGGAACGGACTATTGAACAAGTTGAGGAACTATTGAATAATATATTTAAGAATGATAATGATTGGACACTTCCTGAACCACCGCCTAAACCCACTCCAAAGAAGAGGGGTATTTTATTTCTCAGTCCTGAAGATATGCAAGAAGCAAAGAAATGTATGAAGGAAAAAGGTATTAAAGCTGAAGATGTTAAGAATCTACCACCGATTGAAGAAATACATGGTCTTGACACACCGCCACAGGTAGTAGAGGTAAATTCTCTTATAAAGTTTGATGAAAGTGATATTCCTTATAACAAACCTCCTTGTCAATGCTTGTATGAATTTGACAATTATATTATTAAGCAAGATCACTTCAATGCAAATGTTATGAAACAATTGAAACAAAATGCCTACATGATTGATCTCTTGAGTGACTTGTTATTTAGAATTGCTAATGATGTTAAAGGTGTAAGTAAACATGCATCTATGATTCAAACCCAATTAGAACAAGTTGCTAAATCTCAGAGTGAATTGCTCAATGAAATGAATAACAATATGAATGATCATGCTGTTAGAGTAATGACTAGAGGAGGTAGAATGACTCAGGAGCAACTTTATCCTGAAGGTCACCCTAAAAGAATTGAACAAGACTCTCAAAGAATTAATGTTGATGCACCTAGTCCATCTAAAAAGAAAAAGAAAAATGATAGGACTTTGCATACTTCTAGTGAACCCGAGGTAGAAAAACCCTTGGAGGATAGTAATGATGTTTCTATTTCTGATGCTGAAACACAATCAGGTAATGAACATTCACCTGATGATAATAATAATGATGATGCTCATGTGGATACCCCACCAGATGATGATAAAGAACCGGATAATGATGTTGAAATAGAACCTGTTGTTGATCTTGATAACCCACCTTCTAAAAATAAACGTTATGATAAAAGAGACTTTGTTGCTAGAAGACATGGTAAAGAAAGAGAACCATGGGTTCAAAAACCCATGCCCTTTCCTCCTAAACCATCTAAGAAAAAAGATGAGTAAGAATTTGAACGCTTTGCTGAAATGCTTAGGCCTGTCTTTTTGCGTACTCGTTTGACTGATATTTTAAAGATGGCCCCTTATGCTAAATATATGAAAGACATTGTCACAAATAAAAGAAAGATACCTGAAGCTGAGATTTCCACCATGCTTGCAAATTATTCTTTTAAGGATGGAGTACCTAAGAAACTAGGAGATCTGGGAATACCAACTATACCATGCTCCATTAAACGAAATTATGTCAAAACTGCTTTGTGTGATTTAGGAGCCGGTGTTAGTGGTATGCCTTTCTCTTTATATAAAAGACTTGATTTGAATAAACTCACTCCCACTGAAATATCATTGCAAATGGCTAACAAATCAACTGCCATACCTATCGGTGTTTGTGAGGATGTGCCCGTTGTAGTTGCAAATGTTACTATTCTAACAGACTTTGTTATACTTGATCTGCCCGAGGACGACAACATGTCGATTATCCTTGGTAGACCCTTTTTGAATACTGTAGGGGTTGTTATTGATTGCAAAAAAAGCAAGGTCACTTTTCATATCAATGGTAATGAACATACGGTGCACTTTCTGAAGAAACAATTTCAAGTAAATGGTATTCATATTATTGAAAAGACTATGATAATTACTATTGGAAGTTTTTAACTCCCTCTTCCTACTGTCAAAAAGAAATATGAAACTCTTATTATTGGTGAGATGCATATCCCCGTTGAGGTAACCTAGTGTTATATGAAAATTCTTCGGTTTCATGTCACTCGGAAATGGTTTGTTAATAAGACTTGATCAACCTTATGAATGGAGTCTTTTTGAGAGGCATGTGGTCGATGAATTTAGTAAGCACAACCTTCTATACCCACTTTTGGTTTTCTATTATTTTTAGTTAAATGCAATAAAATGCCATGATTACCATGTTTTCTGAATTATTCGTGCAATAAAAAATGCCCAGAAATGAAAGTGCTCAGAATGCAATAAAATTTTGATATGATTTTTTATAGAATATTTAAGAATTTTTGGCACTAAAAACTTACCATTGGGTGCCCCAGGTGCCCACGAGGCACCAGGGCGCGCCACCACCCCTGGCGCGCCCTGGTGGCTTATAGGCCCCACAAGGACCCCCCCTCACTTATTCCCTCAGCTCACTTCGTCTCTTACCTCTAGCAAAAATTCCTGGTAGCTCTCTCTCTCGTGTTCTTGCTCCCAAACCTGAAATTTTTGATCTCTTTGCTTGGAGCTCCGTTTCCGAAACTGTTTTGGGAGATTGCTCCTTGGTATGTGACTCCTCCATTGCTCCAATTAGTTTTTGTTTTAGTGGATTATATTTTGCATAATTAGCTACTCTTGGTACTACTGAAAATGAGCTTGCATGTTGAATTCTTTGAGTTCCAAGTAGTTTGAATGCTTGATATAGCGTCTAGACATCCATATGAGTAGTTGCTATCAATCTTGTGAAGTTTTAGTGATATCATTTTGTGGCCCAAAAATTTTCAGAAATTTGTTCTTAAGAAAATGAATATCTTCCGAAGGAGTTCTTCGAAGCAGACCGCCAAGGGATTCCTTGGGGACTCCTCGGACAACGACCTTCATTCCGCGTAGGATGGAGGTCCGGCCGTGCGAATGGCCGCACAATGCCTTCATGAACGAAGCTGGATTCTACCAAGAGTTCGCGCAATTTGTCGCTAATGCCGGATTGACCGACTTCCTCGCAGATGAGTGTGACCAGCACCACATCCTGACGAATTCCTTTGTGCAAAACTTTCATTTTCTGAATAGGCTCGAACCCCCTGAGGTGTGCTTTGATTTATATGCTGAACATCATCAGATACCTCTGGCTAAGTTTTGTGAGATTTGTTTGATCCCCTTTGATGGGGAAATTAGAGAGCCTCACCCGGAGGAGTTCGAGGGCTTCCTCCGCACATTAACTGTGGGAGAGGAAAGGGGCGTGTCGAGAGCCCGAGCCACTAGCTTGCAGTTTCCTTCTGTTCATTACTTTGCTTTATTCATAGGGAAATGCTTGACTGCTAGAGAGCAAGGTGGTGCTATGTGCACCTGACTTTGCCATTTTACGCCGCGCACTTTATAATGACAACACTTATAACCTAGGAGCTATTATTGCATGCCGCCTGCACACTAACAGGACTAAGGGTAAAATTCATGGTGGTATTTATGCTACTCGCTTAGCGAGACGTTTTAATGTTAACATTCACCCTCATGATTACTTGCTGCCTAGAGTTTACTTAGATCACTGGTCTATGAGGGACCACCACTTTCTTGATGCTCCTGAGCCTCCTCACCACATTCGTTATAACTTGGTTTTTAGTGAGGATACTCGTGATATTATTCCGTTTCCTACACCTGCTTTGTTTGATTCTCATGCCAGGAACGGATATACAATGATGCCACCGGACATCGTTGCTTACCGGAATGCGTTGGCAGCGGAAGAGGAGGAGGCCCAGGATTGGGTCGCTCAGGTGCCGCCGCCTCAGCACTTTCACATGGGACCGGATGGCTACTACAGATGGCCGTAGACCAAGCTAGGCCAAAAGCCTAAGCTTGGGGGAGTACGTATTTCCCACCGACATTACATTCATGATCACACATTTCATTCCAGTTGTCGGTGTTCATACTTTTTCATTGTATAATCCATGTTAGTTTTATTTTCTCGCTTTCTTCTTGTGTGTTTGAAAAACTTTGAGAAAATCGAAAAACATTTATCGTTTCTTTTCGGTTTTTCTTTCTAACTTAATTAGTTGTAGAATCAAAAGAAAACCCAAAAAGATTTCCCATTTCTTCTTTTGCTTGTTGGGAGCTCTCCCGTGTAAATAGTTTTTCTCATTTTTGTTTTTTCTTTTTTATTTTTTTCTTCAGAAAAACTAAAAACTCCAAAAATATTTCAGTGTGTTTCTCTGAAATTCTTTTCTTTTGTTGAGTCATTGTAAGGAGAAGACCATGATGAAAATGTTGAGTGGCTCTCATATGCATTATTGTTGATCTAACAAAGAGCCCATATTACCTTGTCTTCTCCTTTAAATAAAATGCTTGTAGATTCCAGCTTAGTTCACGGCACACTTGCACTATTTTTATTTTCATATCATTCGGTCGTGCAAGTGAAAGGCAATAATGACGATGATTTGATGAAGTGACTGTGGCAAGGAAAAGCGGGTATGAACTCAACTTGTTCTTTGTTTTTGTAAATATGTTTAACTCAGTATCCATGATTCAGCATATTATGATTAAACATGTTTATGATGACAATTAGAGATTATAGTTGCTCATGCCATGCTTAAGTAGCTAGGAGTGGATAATGATTTATCTTGGGTGTCAACATGCATTAAAATGTTCATGATGTAGTATGATGATATGGTATCCTCCTCTGAATGTTTCAAGTGGCTTGACTTGGCACATGTTCACGCATGGAGTTGATTCAAAACCAACATAGCCTCCACGATATTTATGTTCATGGTGCTTATATCCTACTCATGCTAGTATTCAATTTTGATTATTTATAATGCATGATTATTCATAATGCATGATTATGACCGTTTTCGCTCTCTAGCTGGTCGCTTCTCAATCTATTTGCTAGCCTTCGCCTGTACTAAGTGGGAATACTACTTGTGCATCAAAACCCTTAAACCAAAGTTATTCTAGATGAGTCCACTATATCTACCTATATGCGGTATTACTCTGCCATTCTAAGTAAATTTGCATGTGCCACCTCTAAATATTCAAATGAACATCTGTTTTGTGTGCTCGTACCGCTCATGGAGCGATAGGGGGCGGTCAGTATCTTCCATGCTAAGCGGGTTATTCTCATGATGAGTGTTTATTCACTTGTCCTTGCACGAGAGGGGCTGGTAATCAGGATGCCCAGTCCCATTATTAAAACTGCAAAATAATGAAACAAACTCCCTTGAAAAGTCGTTGGTATGGAGGGCACCCGAGGATTCGGCTAGCCATGGCTTGTGTTTGTTGGTGGAGGGGGAGTATACTTTACTTTACCACTTGGGAACCGCCACTAATGTGTTTAGCATGGAAGATATTGAAAACTCTCTGTCGTGACGTTGACAGGAAAGGCATACCTCCCAAAATTTTATTTATCTCTGATTTAAGCTTCAAGCTTTGGCACCTCTGCAAATCCATGCTTTCCTCTGCGAAGGGCCTATCTATTTACTTTTATGTTAATTTACTTTTATTGTTGAGTCATCACCTTCTCAAATAAGCACTAGTCCTGAGAGCACTATTGTCATTCTCATGCATTGTGAATAGTTAATGTTGTGTCTATCATGACTGGATCTCTGCTACCATGAATTACAATGTTTAGTCGCTGCTCGAACTTTGGAGGTGCTCTGCATTTATGTTTTGCGGTCTCAGAAAGGGCTAGCGAGATACCATGTTGTCATATTATATCATGATTGTTTTGACAAAGTGTTGGCATTTGAGACATCTTATTATTGCTCGCTAGTTGATTATGCCACTGATATGAGTAAATATAATTTCTAAGAGTTATCATTTGCATGGTTAGTTCATGATCTTTGCTGAAAACTTGGGTACTATTTAAGCATATATATAGATACAAGAACAAAAGAGTTTGTAAAAGTTTTTCTTTATCACTTTCAGTTTGTCAACTGAATTGCTTGAGGACAAGCAATGAGTTAAGCTTGGGGAAGTTGATACGTCTCCGTCGTATCTACTTTTCCAAACACTTTTGCTCTTGTTTTGGACTCTAATTTGCATGATTTGAATGAAACTAACCCGGACTGACGTTGATTTCAGCAGAACTACCATGGTGTTGTTTTTTATGCAGAAATAAAAGTTCTTGGAATTGGACGAAACTTTTTGGAGATTTTTTATTGAATAAATAAAAAATACTGGGGCCAAACCCTACTGGAGGGGGGCCACCTGCTGCCCATGAGGCACCAGGGCGCGCCACCCCCCCTGGCGTGCCCTGGTGGCTTGTGGGGCCCACGTGGCTCCGCTGACCCTAATCTCAGGCCTATAAATTCACAATTCCAGAGAAAAAAATAGGAGAGAAAGTTTTATTTCGTTTCACGATACGGAGCTGCCGCCACCTCCTGTTCTTCATCGGGAGGCCAGATCTGGAGTCCGTTCGGGGCTCCGGAGAGGGGGATCTTCCGGCATCGTCATCATCAACCATCCTTCATCACCAATTTCATGATGCTCACCACCGGGAGTGAGTAATTCCTTCGTAGGCTTGCTGGACGGCGATGAGTTGGATGAGATTTATCATGTAATCGAGTTAGTTTTGTTAGGGCTTGATCCCTAGTATCCACTATGTTCTGAGATTGATGCTGCTATGACTTTGCTATGCTCAATGCTTGTCACTAGGGCCCGAGTGACATGATTTTAGATCTGAACCCTTTATGTTTTCATGAATATATTTGTGTTCTTGATCCGATCTTGCAAGTTATACGCACCTGCTACGTGTTATGATCCGCATACCCCAAGGTGACAATAATTGGGATTCTTTCCGGTGATTACCGTAGTTTGAGGAGTTCATGTATTCACTATGTGTTAATTCTTTGTTCCGGTTCTCTATTAAAAGGAGGCCTTAATATCCCTTAGTTTCCTTATGGACCCTTCTGCCATGGGAGGGTCGGACAAAAGATGTCATGCAAGTTCTTATCGCAAGCACGTATGACTATATATGGAATACATGCCTACATTACATTGATGAATTGGAGCTAGTTCTGTGTCGCCCTAGGTTATGACTGTTACATGATGAATGTTATCCAACATAATCACTGATCCAATGCCTACGAGTTTTTCACATATTGTTTTTGCTAAGTTACTATTGTTGCCACTGCTGTCACAATTCCTACTACTATTGCTGCTACTGTTACCGTTACTCTTATTGCTACTGCTATCAAACTATCATACTACTGTGCTACTGATCACCTTGCTGCAGATATTTAGTCTCCAGTTGTGGTTGAATTGACAACTCAACTGCTAATACTTGCAAATATTCTTTGGATCCCCTTGTATTGAATCAATAAATTTGGGTTGAATACTCTACCCTCGAAAATTGTTGCGATCCCCTATACTTGTGGGTTATCGTGGGCCCCTCCAGACGACCACCCACAATGCCGGCAGGACCATCTGGCTGCCGTGCCAGAGACGGTGCACCAATGGTGCAGTCGGCTCCACACCAAGAACCACAGCGGCGGCAAGCTCGCCGATCGGATGACCAGGACACTATGTCCATGGCATCGCTGGATCCGCGGGGCCGCCGAGACCAGCGCCAAGTGCTCCACGAACGACGCGACGAAGATGCCCGTACGAAGATCGACCGGCGCCGGGAGGCACGCCATCTGTCAGACGACCGTGCCAGGCCGACAGCGTACGTGCTAGTGCCAGGGTACCCTGGGTGCTTACTTTATGAGGTGGGCTGCCCAGCGTTTACTCGTGAGCTGCGGCAGGTTTGCTAGTTGTCCGCCCGTCCCTTCAAGCCAGAGCTACCCGACAGATATGACAGCACGCTCAGTCCAGCAAAGTTCCTTGGCATCTACACCATCACGGTGCAGGCTGCCGGGGGCGCGATGACAAGCTTTTGGCCAATTACTTTCTGTTGGCGCTCAAGCCCAACGTCAGATCGTGGTTGATGAACTTGTCGGAGGGCTCCATTTCTTGTTGGTCGGATCTATGCCATCAATTCGTGGGTGCCTACCAGGGTGGCCACAAGCTTCCTGGTTAGGAGAGCGATTTGCATGTGATCCCCCAGAGAGATGGCGAGCCCCTCCGCAAGTACATACAGAGGTTTAGCCGTGTGCACCACAACATCCCCGATGTTCATCCCGCAGCCGTTTGCACCGCATTCCACACAAACATGCGCAACCGCAGAATGCGGTCTGAGATGAATATCGTGAAGGTTAGGACCATCAACGAGTTGTACGCCTTGGTGGACAAGTGTGCACGAGCTGAGGAAGGGAGGCGACTCCCTTGGGAAGATGCTAGCGCCGAAGTCGACTCTGAAGATGATGATGCAGAAGAAGAGCCGGAAGCGCAACAGGAATCGCATAGGCTAGTCAGTGATGGCAGTTGAGAGCCCCGTTGATGCCAACACCACCAAGAAGTCTAAGGCAGAAAGCCCCGGCAAGGAGGTTGCCGGATGCGCTGACTGCCGGGAGGCTACGACAGGCGACAAGGGCGGCAAGACCGGTGGGCCGTACTACAAGATCCACCGTACCAAGGGCCACGATCTCCAGGAGTGCCGGCAAGTAGAGCAGCTTGCCAAGAAGCAGAACCAAGAGTATGAGAAGTGCGACAAGGAGAAGGGCTAGGATGGTGCCGGTGGATCCGGCAAGCAGAACCTTGGTGGCCGAGGGGGCCGCCGCGGCAAGGCCAATCAGCCAAAAGAGAAGGCTGCTCAAGGCCAGGATGATGGTGATGAGGATGAAGATGGGTCCGAGAATGAGTTCTAGAATGATGTGGAAGCCATGTGTGTTGACGGAGGCGCATCTTTGCACTCATCGCATCGGCAACTGAAGCAGTGGGTCCGCGAGGTGAATGCCGCGGAGCCCATGATGGGAGCGCAGAAGCCACTCAAGTGGTCACACACGCCCATCGTCTTTGACGCCAAGGACCACCCTGATCGCAACACTGCGGTCGGGTGTTTGCCGTTGTTGGTTTCGGAAACAATCTGCAACCTCAAGGTGACAAAGATGTTGGTTGACGGTGGGGCCAGCTTGAATTTGGTCTCTCCTGACGTGATCAAGAGGCTGCAGATCCTCGACAAGGATCATGAGGAGACCAACACGTTCTAAGGGATCATTCCAGGGAGGAACAAGTCGAAGAGCCAGATCACGCTGCCGGTCACATTCGGCAGCAACCTCAATTACCGGACGGAGAAGATCGTCTCCGACGTCGTCAAGAAGCCGCTGCCATACAATGGTTTTCTAGGACGTCCGGCGCTAGCCAAGTTCATGGCTGCATCGCACTTCGCCTACAATGTCATCAAGATGCCAGGGTGGATGGGCGTCCTCACCATCAAGTCCAACCAGAGAGATGCAATCATCTGCGCCGACAAGCTCTACTGGGAGGCAGTGGGAGCACCAGCCGTCAAGGCACCTGCTCCTACCAGCAAAGCTCCCGGGGGAGGAAAGAATAAGAAGAAGTCTGGCAAGACATCTGATACAGACTCCGGGAAGCGCACTTTAGAGTGCAGCACGCCCGTTGAGGACATACCAGAGAGCTCTACTGACAAGAGCAAGAAAGCCAAGGCTTCTACGCCAGCGACCAAGCAAGTTTCTGCGAGAGAGGATGGGACGAGTTGCACTTTTTCTGTAAGTCCCACTCTCAGTGACAAATAGGAAAGTGAACTCGTTGCCTTCCTACGGGCGAATGTCGATGTGTTTTCTTGGCAAGCATCTGACATCCCTGGTGTTCCTAGGGAGGTAATTGAGCACCACCTTGCTGTCTGCCCTCATGCGAGACCCGTCAAGTAGAAGGTCAAGAAGCAAGCCTTGGAGCGGCAAGATTTCGTTGCCGAGGAAATCAAGAAGTTGGAAGCAGCAGGCCTAGTCAGAGGAGTGCTACACCCTATGTGGTTAGCCAATCCAGTCGTAGTGCACAAGGCGAATGGGAAGTGGAGGCTTTGTATAGACTTCACTAATATAAATAAAGCCTGTCCAAAGGACCCTTTCCCTTTGCCGCGCATCGACCAGATTGTAGACTCCACTGCTGGCTGTGAGTTACTCTCTTTTCTTGACGCCTATTCTAGTTATCATCAGATCTTTATGGCCAAGGAAGATGAGGAGAAAACCGCATTCATCACTCCATGTGGCACATACTGCTTTTTGCGTATGCCTTTTGGATTGAAGACTGCTGGGGCAACCTTTGCCAGAGTAGTTCAGATCAGTTTGGAGCCACAGCTGCATAGAAATGTGGAAGCTTACATGGATGACATTGTGGTCAAAACCAGAGACAAGTCAACCCTGATCCAGGATTTGGACGAGACGTTTGCGAACTTGCGCAAGCTCAACTTGAAGCTCAACCACGAGAAGTGTGTGTTCGGTGTTTCGTCCGGCAAGCTTCTTGGGTTCTTTGTGTCTCGGAGAGGGATTGAAGCCAACCCCAACAAGATCAAAGCAATTGAGCAGATTGAAGCACCAAGACGCGTCAAGGATGTCAGGCGTCTTGCCGACTATGTTGCTGCCCTTAGCAGGTTCATCTCCAAATCGGCATAGTGCGCCTTGCCGTTTTTCAAGATATTGAAAAAGGCAGGTCCAGTGAACTGGACTCCGGAGGCGAAGGCCACGCTCCAAGATTTGAAGGGGTACCTGTCCTCTCCGCCAGTCTTAGTTGCGCCTAGGCTGCAAGAGATGTTACTGCTATACTTAGCGGCAACGAATCAAGTGGTTAGTGCTGCACTTGTGGCTGAAAGAGAGGCAGATGAAAAGGAGGTAGCAGCCGCAGAGCCACGACCCGACGAGCCAGAATCTTCTCCGGCAAGGTCAGGTGCCGACAAGCTAGAGATTGTGCAAGCCAGCAAGCCAGATCTGCAAGTTGTGAAGAAGAAGATGGTGCAGAACCCGGTTTACTTTGTCAGCTCCCTTCTGCAAGGGGCTAGGTCAAGGTACTCTAATGTGCAGAAGTTGCTCTTTGGCCTTCTCATGGGGTCAAGGAAGTTGCGCCATTATTTTAAAGCACACCCAGTTAGCGTCGTCGCTCGCTTTCCGTTGCAATGCATCTTGAGAAATCCAGAAGCAACCAGCAGGATTGTGGAGTGGGCATTGGAGCTGTCAAGTTTTGATTTGAAGTTTGAGAGTACATCAACAATTCATAGCAGGGCTTTGGCATAATTCATTCCAGAATGGACTCCAATGCCGGACAAAGAAATTCCAGAGACCTCTCTCCCCGGTGAAAGCGCAAGTTTACTCCCAGAGGGGGGTGAATGGGAGATTTTTAGAAATTCATCAAACTCCGAAGATTTTGACAAAAATCAGAGAGACGAAATAGAAACAGAGGTGAACCTAAATCGACACAGATATAAGTAGCATGCATATGAAATACATACGAGTGAAGAACATGGGATCATACAGGCAGACATGCATAAGGAAGATGAACTGAAGAAATGAAAAACAGCATGATGAAAGTCTTCAGTTCAAATTCATCAGAAAAGTAAGGCACAAGTTCTTCAGCAGTGGAATTGCGTAAAGGTAAAGGGGTTGAGGAATTTGAAACCAATTAGGCTCAATGAAGACATAGCGATTTGGTAGACCAGTTCCAGTTGCTGTATCAACTGTACGTTTGGTTGACGCGGCTGAGTCTTACCTCTGAGGACACTTAGTCCTCACCGTCTTCCTCTTGAGCTAAGGTCGCTTAGACCTCGCCCAATCACTCATGGTAAGTCTTCAAGGTAGACTTCCAAAATCTTCACAGACTTGTTCACCGGCACACCACAATTACTCTTGGGTCCTTAGAACATGACGCCTAACCGTTTGGAAGAATGACAGTCTTCAAAGATAACAAGCGTCGGATCAAATAGATCAACTTCTTCAGTGATGCACAATCACTTTGCCTCTGGTTGGGTTTTTCCTCACTTGGGTTCTCACAAAGTCATTAGAGGAAGGGTTTCTCTCAAATGACAAGTGTCAATCTCTCTCTAGAGCAGCCAACCAACTAGTGGTTGTGGGGGCCGCTATTTATAGCCAGGGGGCAACCTGACATGAATTGTCATAAATGCCTTTCTCAGACATGACCGTTGTCAGGATAAGAATCCACTCGACAGCTGGCACGCGGTGTAGCAATCGTCAGAAAATTGAACTCTCAATTTCGTTGGGGCCCTCAATTTCCTCACGATAGGCAGATCGCACTGGCGAAATCCTAACTCCTCAGCCTGACCTAATTCATCAACGACCAGATGAACAGTGTCACAGTTGCTAGCAAATTCGTCAGCTGTTCCGGAGATTTCCAAAGGCTTCACTCGAAGTGGCTGTAATGTGTATAGGTTTGAGCATCGCTTTGAAGTATGATAAATGTTTCACCTAGACCCCCTTTAACAGTACGGTTTTTCCTATGACTCAAATAAGAAGAAAAGAAACTATGAAAACAAAGTCTTCAAGCTTCAAAGTCTTCACATCAATTTCTTCACAGGCCGCACCAAATTCTTCACCTGAAGAAATACATTTTGAGGGGTCGACTTCCGTGGTTAAACCAAGTCTTCAGGGACTGTTTTCACATGTGTACACTCACAAACAAATTAGTCCCTTAACTTATTTGTCTTCAATAAGTGTAAGTACAAAATGTGAAGACATTGGTTACATAATATAGAGGAACTCCCCCTGAAGTTGTGCATATGAAGAATTTGCTTTTGATTGCAAATGCACATGGCAGGTTGAAATTGTGGAGATCTCCCCCTATATCTTGGAATCCAGTCATGCATTATCATAAGACATTGAAGAATTTGAATGTATGATGAAAATTGGTGTCTGACGAATTACAGCATGCATGCACACATATATAAGAATCAGAGCATTACAATCAAAATGCATTATGGTCAAGCATGCAGATAAAACGTATCAGAAAAGCGTCAGACCACCAATAGTTTTAAAGTTACAACTCATCAATGGAGCGATTCAAATGAAGACCAAGAGTTGCAACTTAGCAGAAAACAGCCCAATATAAGAACCTGCTTGAAGACTAAATCTCAAATTTCTCCCCTTTTGTCATCAAATGACCAAAAGGAGAAGAAACTGAGGACTAACGCTCCCACAGAAGATCATCTTGAAGAACGTGGAGGAGCGCCAGCATCGGTGTTGGGGTTGCGAGTTGAAGAAGGGCCTGTAGTTGTGTCTTCAACGTCTTTATTTTCATCAATAGCACAGGGCGCAGAAACAGAGCTTGGTACCATCTGAGGAACTTGAACCATTTTGAACTTCTTCTTGGGCGGGTTAGCCCAATCAAAGTCTTGTTGGAATTCCATTTCGACAAGTTCTTCAGGGGTCTTCAAGTGTGAAAGAATGGCCCAGCTTCTGTCAAATATTTCATGGGCATAATAATTATTCTTGCGAACTGAGTTTTGTGTCACAGTAATGTTTGCAATGATGGCATGGAGCTGACGCTTAACCTAGTTGAGATTTCTATCCATCTTCTGATGAAGACTGATGAGAAGCTCACGATCAGTCATGACCCGTGGAGCTTCACCTTGAGGCTTTTGGTGTGGGTCATTTGCTTCAGTATCATGGCTTGATGTGTCATAGCCCGTGGACTGTGATACTGGCTGACGAAATTGCCCATCAAGAGGACGAATGCCTTCATCAATGACCGCTTTGCCTTTGCCAGGAACAGAAGAGATGGTACTCTAAAGAATTTCAACATCTGGCATAAAGCAGAGATGATTCTGGCAGTCAGCCCTGTAGTTGAATGAAGACCTTGTTCTGATGAATTTCATTATCCAGGGTGAATAAGGCTTCAAATCAAACAGTGATTGTGCGATAGTGGCTAAAGTCCTCATGAAGAAATCATGGATATTGATCGGGATACCATGAATGATATTGAATAGCAAGTTCTTCATGATTCCCACAACTTCTTCAGTCTCAGAATTATGGCCTTTGATAGGACTGAGCGTTTTGGCCAAAATGCGATACACTGTCCTTGGCACAAATAGCAAATCCTTCAGTAAGAAGGTGGTTCGAGGAGTATCTTCTTCAGCCAAAGGCTTCATTAGCACTTTCATTAGATGGTTAGACAGCTCAGGTTCTTCATAAATTTTTCTGGCATCAGTAGAGGCCAGATCAACAGGAAGAGCGCAAAGCAATTCATCAGCAGGAGCCTTATAGTGTGTGTTCTCACTCATCCAGTCGAGAGTCCAGGAATGAATGTCATCAACATCACCAGAAAGATGTAGAGTTGCATAAAATTGAAGAATAAGCTCTTCACTCCAGTCGCAGACGTCAATGATGAAATTTAGCAAACGTGCTTCATGAAGAACTGCCATTACTGGTGTGAACCATGGTAGCGACTCCATATCCACGTGAGGAGTATGGCGATGAGGAAAGACCTTGTTCTTGTCAAATAGAAGTGATGAATAATAGTTCATTTGAGCATTGTTCCCAAATCGTTGACGCTTGATTTTTGCTGAGTCATAAGGTGACTCGCCTATGAACAAATTCTTCTCTCCAAAGAAGGCAGCATTGTCAAACTTGGTTCTTTTGATGCTCTTTCCAACTTTAGGCATTGAAGGCACTGGCTGAAGATTGATCTTCTTTGGTCTCACATCAAAGATGGGTCTTGGAGAGCCCGTTGAATCATTGGGATCCATGATGGCCAAAGACTTATCAATTTCCTTAGCTGTTGCAAATGGAACTGTTTCAGAATCTGCTGAAGGAGCTGGTTCTTCTTGTTGAGGGGGAGGGGGTGCAACTTCTTCATCAGTCACGTGTTGCACAGTTTCTTCAGCTGATGCAGCTGGAATTTCTTCAGTAATAGCAGGCAACTGAGGTACTTGTGTGAGAGGTGTGGTGAGGGGTGAGTTCGGATGAGCAGCATCCCAGAAGTCATCATGCATAATAGGCGTTGTGGAGCCCACATCCACATCCTCATCAATTTCATCAGTCACATGGACTGGAGGCGATGATACCTGATGAAGTGAAGGATCTGCTTCAACTTCAATTTCTTCATCCACCTGCTTTGTGGAAGCAGCAGAGTGGGTAGTCACTTCTTCATCAATTGGTGGGATGACATAATCCACACCATATGGAACAATTTGGAATTCTTCAAAGTTTCGGGTCGGGGTGCCAATGAAATTGGGATAGCATCAATTGGCTCAGTTGAAGACATTGGAGCCGTCTTCAACTTCTTCACAGTCTTTCTGGTAGGGGGTGCTGATGCTTTTCTCTTCTCAGCTGCCTTGGCATTTTTCACTTCTGATGCAGAAGGAAGTGTGATAAGCTTCAAAGATGAAGACAGTTTAGGCTCTGCTGCTGAGGAACTTGGTGGTACAATTTCTTCAGGCACGACTGTTGTAGTCGCCCTGGCAGTGTCTTCAGGTGCAACTTCTTCAGTTGCCCTGGCTTGGTCTTGCGGAGGAGGTGAAGGAACAGTCTCATCGCCTGAGGGGTTTGTTGAGGCGCTGACGAACTTGATGGAGGTGCTTGGCCAAGCCTTGCAGCCTCCCTTCGATTGTGATCATCAACCACTTTGTTTGAAGCATTGATGAATCTGTCCTTCACACCATAGCAGTGCTCTGCCTGGCGATCATATTCGTCAGAAAGACGCTGAATTTCGGTCTGCATGGCAACGAGCTGCTGAGGGGTTATGGTGAGCATGTTGTCCTTCAGTTCCTTTTGTTTCTTCTTCATCTGTTTCCTCACAAGCTTGGCCTGATCAATCTTGTGCTTCTCATTGAGGACAAAAGCAGATAGAACATGACTTGGTCCAGGAGGCAGATCCAATTCATCAAGTGGAGTATCAGGCTTCTGGCACCAGATATCAATGAAGTCCAAGATCCTTCTGGGGTTCAGAAAGGTAGGGACTGTGGTATTCTTAGCATGAGCAGTTTCTTCCATTCTTCTCTGAACATACACTGCAAGCTCATCTTCGTCGGCCATGTCATTTTCATCAGCCTGAGGCAATACAGCCTTGCTTCTGGGGCTAGGTCTTGTTCCACGGCTTGCAGTGGCCTTTTTCTTCAGCATCGGTGTGTTTGAAGATATATGCCCTGATGCTGAGGCACTTGATGCAGCTATAGTGGCTGTTTGAAAGCCTTCAGTGTGCTGGCATCATGCTAGCACAACTGGCATTGAATCTCTTGCAGCCGCCATTGAGGAACTTTTGGCTGGCGGAGGCACTGATGAACTTGGAGCAGAAGGTGCCTTGGGTGCAGAAGCCTTCGATGATGATGGCTTTGGTTCTGAGGGCTTTGCAGAAGACTTTGGTGCAGAATATTTTGGCCGAGAGGGCACTTCAGTTGAAGGTTTTGGCTTTTGAGCTGGCTTCTTTTTCATGGCTTTCTTGGGCGCGCTGCCACTAGAGCCTGCACCAGCCTCTGCTGATGCCTTTGAAGCCTTGTTGAATTCTTCAACAGCCTTCTGAGCCTATTTCTGCAATTTGGCTTGTCGCTTGGCCCCTTCTTTGGGGAATTCTTCACCCCTTCTGATGCTTGTGGGGTCAGCAGTTTGACCAGGAGCCAACTCTGTCCTTTTGCAAGGAGGTTTAACAGCAAAATCCTTCATGTACTTGGGAGTGATGTAATTGTAACTCCTCCATTCATAGGTCCAATACCTCTTGATCTTTTGCATGCGCGCCTTGCGCTGCTTTTTAGTTTCTTTCCCATGAATCCTTTCATCAGGGGTACTGTATCCTGCATATAAGTCATCAGGAATCTCGAATGCAGTATGTTCCTCTTTCCTTTTGCCTCCCTTCTAAGGCCTTTTGTCATCTGCCAATTTCTTCAACTGAGGGATTTGAACTTTAGAAGTTTCTGATGAAGTTTGGAGATGTTCCTCAAGCAACGCTGCAAATGAATTAAGTTGATGAGAACCAAGAGATTCGTTGGCAGATATGTGTACCTGTGAACATAGTATAGTTGCGACTAAATTGGGAAGAGTCACATGCGTTCTCAGAAGTTTTCAAAAACAAATCCAGTTGAGGAAATTGACCCTTATTGTCTTGAAGAAATTCACTAAGTGTCGTGACTTAGGTTCCAGAGTTGCGCAGATTGTGAAATTTGCACAATTGAGGAATCTAACCGTTAAGCATGACTTAGATGAAATAACCAAGACTGGCCAGAGGGAAGTGCTGAAGAATTGGAGAGAAGTGGTAAAAACAGCACTTGAAGAATTTTAGACTGTAAAAAGATTAAACTTGGGCAGTAAAAATAAACTTTAATTACCCCAAGGATGAACTCGATGAACTGGACGACGAGTTGAAGGAAGTCGTCAGCTCAGATCTTCCGTGCCCTAACTTGGCCACAAAAGACAACTACGGCGGCGGTGGAGGTGAAGAAATCCGCGGCTGGCACGAGTACAATGATGAAGAAGTCGGGGCAGTGAAGCTCTTCTTCTCCGGTGGCGATGAATTCCAGCGGCGGCGCTAGGGTTCGGGAGTGAGAGCGACAGGGGCGCGAGGAGAGGAGTGAATTAGGTTTGACGTAGTCAAGCCCTTATATAGGCGCGGTGAAAAATGAGCGTTCCGAACATTTTGGACGGATAAGCCCCTGGCTATTCGCATCTCTACGACACGCATCACCCATGCATTTTGAGTGCGCTTATCCACGCGTCGGAGGCGCGGGATTAAGTTACTGTGGCAACCGCCAAAAATTTGAATAGAAAATTTTAAAATGTGTTCGCAATTTCTTCAGCTGACAAGGATACAATGAAGACTTTGAACGTTGTCAATTAGAACACATATGAAGAGATTGTGAATAGAGTGGTTTGAGTTTAGCATAGAGGGGAGCGGGTCCGATCACATTCACATAGATAGAAAAGGCAACTTGAAGAATTAGCAATATGTGAATGCTGTTGAGGACATGAAAAACTCATATATATATATATATATATATATATATATATATATATATATATATATATATATATACATAAACACTATTCTGATCACGGGATCAGAATAATATTCTGATCCTTGGTTGAACTTCCTGAGTTGTTCGACCTGAACTGCCCTCTGTAAGAACCCGACCTTCGTGCTATCTTCGCAACTGTGGCTTCCCGCGCGATTTTTTCTGGTGCGTCGTGTTCTTTGTGATGTAAGTGTAATCCGGATACGCTTTGTAGCATCTAAATGGTCGTTTTGTTTTGGAATCTGGCTCGTTGGCGGATGTGATCTCGGGACGTGATGAACTTGTGTCTGTTACAAGTTTAATGCATGCACTGGTTGTTCTCGAACCTCTAACACGATGTGAATTAGGTTTAGGTATGAGTTTCGTGGACAATTTGTTGTTATTTCTAACGGATTTGATTTCGGGTTGTGTTCTTCGCCCGCGGGAGTGGTTTCCGCCGATTCTGTCGATTTGTCGTTTTCCTGTGATGATTGCCGGCGGATTTGCGTATTTTAGTGAAATTGAAGCATTCCTGCGTCGTCAATTTCAGTCGGGAGGGTCCATACACTTTGAATTCGGGTGATTGGATCTTGCTCCGCCCGCGGCGGTTGCACGCGGTGGCGGATCCACCATTGGGGCGAGCTGGGGCGGCCGCCCCGGCTCTCCGGCGACGGAGCAGGGTATCTCCCGTGCCTAGCAACCAGCGGTGCAGTTCAATGAAGCTCCATCGTCATCCGTCGCCCCGGCAAACCTCAATTTCTGGGTCCGCCACTGGTTGCACGGGTGGTTTTTCGTTTGGATAGATTGGTGGCGCGTCTTTGTTGTTGTAGGAAGGGATTTGGCAAAGCATTTCGAAATATTGGCAGTCGTGTTTTAAGCTGACGTATAGGATTTTATGCTTCGAATGAATTCGTTCGGGGATAGTTTTTGGATCATCCACGGTCTGTAGTAGAAGCTGGACTTCTTTGTTATTCATGGTTGAACTTCTGGTTTTCCACATTGCAAGGTAATGCAGCATTGTGCTCTATATTTCTTTGTTTGCTTTTTTTGTAATTTTCATTCTTGAATTGGTTTTGATTTTTTGACATTGTCCCGTGAGCAACCATGGAATTGGCCCCCGTATGCACGCATACTTTTTATTTTTTCTAACATGTTTTCATATTTCGAACAGTAGTAGAACTTCAGTAGGTATGTAACCTGAACTTAATAGATTTTGCTCCAGTATAAATTGCTCTTTTTTTGACATGTTCATCTGAGGTTTTTTCAAAACCCGGAACTTCTGTGTCTTTACAATTTGAACTTCTTATTTAAATATTGATTAATTTTTTTGGATTTAAATATTTTAATCATTGAAAACCGCATTGCGCCTGTCAACCAAGCGCGCACTGTCGTGTTAGCGCGAGGCCAAGCCGGGGGGCCCCGCGGCGAGCGGATGCGAGTCCACGGGGACAACCGATGAGGCCGAGCCAGGAACGAGCCGGAGCAGGCGACGGCGCGGCGTGCCGCGGCGTCGAATGCGGAGGCGAGTCCGTCACATCAGTGACACCACTATCTATCTTAGGGGTGTGGCTCTGGGGTGCGTGCATGGGGGGTGGAAACAGAATAACCGCATTATGCCTGTCAACCAAGCGCGCACTGCCGCGTTAGCGTGAGGCCGAGCCGGGGGGGAGGGGGGTCGGGACCCCCCCTCCCCTCCCCCTGCGAGGCCGAGCCAGGAACGAGCTAGAGCAGGCGACGACGCGGCGTGCCGCGTCGTCGCATGCGGAGGTGAGTCTGTCACATCAGTGCCCTACTATCTATCTTAGGGGTGTGGCTCTAGGGTGCGTGCGTGGGGGTGGAAACAGAATAACCGCATTGTGCCTGTCAACCAAGCGTGCACTGCCGCGTTAGCGCGAGGCCGAGCCGGGGGGAGGGGAGTCGGGACCCCCCTCCCCTCCCCCTGCGAGGCCGAGCCAGGAACGAGCCGGAGTAGGCGATGACGCAGCGTGCCGCGTCGTCGCATGCGGAGGCGAGTCCATCACATCAGTGACCCCACTATCTATCTTAGGGGTGTGGCTCTGGGGTGCGTGCGTGGGGGGTGGAAACAGAATAACTGCATTGCGCCTGTCAACCAAGCGCGCACTGCCGCGTTAGCGCGAGGCCGAGTCGGGCCCCCCCGCGGTGAGCGGATGCGAGTCCGCGGGGACCCCCCGGTGAGGCCGAGCCAGGAACGAGCCGGAGCAGGCGACGACGCGGCATGCCGCGTCGTCGCATGCGGAGGCGAGTCCGTTATATTATTTGCTTTCTACTGAAAATTGGACTTAGCGTGTCGGTGAATTTGAACTTCTCCTTTGTTTCTAAGTTGTGTATTTAGTTATAGATGGACTTCCTTTGTTTGTGTATTTGAACTTCTCCTTTGTTAAACTGAGGTTGTCTTAATTTATATATGGACTTACTTTGTTAGTGTCTTTGAACTTCTGTTTTTCTTCTGTTTTTGGTTTCTAAGGGTTGCCAACATTTATTTTTTTGTGTTTTTGTGTTTTTACTTGTACTGATTGTTATTTAATCTTTTCTTATTACATGCATGCATCATCTTTATTCTATTTTTATTTTTATTTATTGAGTGTTAAAATTCTGCATTTTTATTGTAGTGGTGTTGAAATGGTGCATTTATATTTGAATAGATGCATTTATTTTGTAGTGGATGGGTTAGTGTGTAATTATCCCCTGCCTCTCCACCATCTGTCAGAAAGCTTCCCCCGCCGCTCGCCCACCTTGTCAGAAACCCCCCCTCTCGCTCGCTCTCTTCTCCCTCTCTGTCTCTCGCTCTCTTCCTCCAACTTCCCTCGATTTCGTCGCCGCATTCTCCTGCGCTCGTGGGTGGAGTAACCGGCGTGCACGCCCCACTCCTATTTCTGCCCCACGCCTCGCTCTCCCTCCCTCGGGCCGCTCTCTTCTGGTTTGAAGCGAAGCCGGCAACCGTCTCTGCGGTTTGAAGTTGCGCGTGGCGTCGTGGGGTGGAAGAATTGCCGCGGATTCGTGCACCAGCGTCGTCTGGAGAGGTACAAATGCTGCCTCCCCCCAACATTTGCTCTTAGGATTCGCCAGATCTAGCGCGTGCTGTCTGTTTCTTTTGTGCGCTCTCGCATCCACCTCCCCCCTTTCTTCTGATGGTTGGATGCAAGGGTAGGTAGGGTTCTTCTGCAGGTGGTGGGTAGATGCTTCGATTTCGTGTCTGTGTGCTATTTTAGCCTTTAGTCTGGTGTGGATTCCATTTGCCCGTGGGTATTTTTACCTGTGAGATGTATGTAAGCAGGGTGTGGTGTGGTGGTTGCTGCTGGATCTGATGTAGCTTCATCCTTTCCTCTTATTGATTTGGCAGTCTAGTTTGCGTCTGTGACATACTAATAAGTTTGTGAGTACTGTTTGTTGCTGTGCTTGCCTTGATGTGCTGGTGTTCATCTTCATAGTTGTTGCTGCGATTTAGTTGTTATATTCTAGGTTTTGATTTAGTTGCTTTTGAACCATGGTTTGATTTTCTACTTGCTAATAAGATGTATTTTTTCCTTGTTTTTTGTTTTTGTATTTGTAGGTGGATCTAGGGCTTGGACTATCTTACATCAGGGAGTGGTGTTGTGATGGCTTCAGGACCTTCTTCAGGTATGTATATGTATATGCATGTTGTCTTATAAATAGGAGTTTTCTTTTATATGGCTGCCCTGATCTTCACTTGGTTGTCATGTTGAACTGCCCATGTTTGACAGTGTGAACTTCTTACATAGTTGATGTGTATGCATTTTACTCTTAGTTGAAGTTAGCAGAGTGTGCCTTAGTGGATTTTTGATGGAATTACCAATGAACTATCTCATCAAGTGTGTTTGGACTTCCCAATGTTTTATGTTTAGTGTATATCTTTGTATTTGTGTTATCATTTTCATGGTAATCAAAAGTAGTTTGGCTTTGTCGTTGTACATTGTTATACATTGCTGAACTTGTGGCTATTGAGTGACATAGATTGTTTTGCTCATGCTCCATCTTTTTTATGTAGTACTGCCTTGGGTCACAAAGTTGAACTTCTGGTTTTATTTATTTATTTATCATGAAATTTAGTTGAACTTCTGTTTGTGCATTGTTTTACTAATTTGTTAGGTATTGTTGAACTTCTGGATATTCATTGTTATGTATTGTTTATCTCATGCTCCATCTTGTTTATGTAGTACTGCCTTTGGTCTACTTTGTTTTATTTTTTGTATGTATCTTAGGATTTGTGTTTTCATTTCTAAGGCAATTTTCTGTGTTGGATTAAAAGTCAGCTGCCTTTTTTAACTTTTTGTAGTTGGTGATGAATTTAATAATTCTGAAAAAACTGCCTGTGATCAAGATGGAGCTTCAGAAGTTAATGCTGATGTTCCAAAATCTGGTGCAGCTAAATCACCTGTTGTCCCTTTGAGTATAATTGCTGAGGTTGCTTGCAGTCTTGAGAAAAATTTAAACCTCATAGATCTTGCTTCTGCAGCTCTTGCTTCACCTAGTATGTGCAACTCCTTTTATTTTTTTAATTCTATAGCCATGTTTTTGAACTTGTTCTTATCGTGTGCTTTGTATTTGTTCTAGACTCTTTTCCTTTTGTTTTGTTTTTGTGCTGGTTTTTCAGATGCATCCAGAGAGGAGGAAGCTGTTAATACCATCAACGATGTTCTATCTGACTTGGGTGGGGCAGATAACACTGCTGAGGCTGAGCAGGGGGCTCCATCAGTTGAAGATTGCGATCCCATTCAGGAGCCTTTGTGCTCTCTTTAGTTGTCAGTTCTATCTGACTTGGGTGGTGCTGAGAAGACTGCTAAGGCTGAGCAGGTGGCTCCATGAGCTGAAGATTGCAATCCCATTGAGGAGCCTTTGTGGTCTCTTCAGTTGTCAGAGACGCAGTCCCAATCCGTTGATGGCACTGAACCTGTCACACAAGCTGATGATGTGCCTCTACAGCTTCTTCTAGAGGATGAACGCAAGAGGAAAAAGCTAGAAGCCTTCGAGAGGAAGAAGGCGGCCCGCCTAGAGAACGGTTCTAATGTTTCTAAATCTGGTGATGTTGCTGAGCCCACGCTTGGGCATGTGCCTGGTGCTGAAGAAGACGTGGCGCGTGCCAGTTATAACATGGTTGTTCCTGTGAAGAAGAAATTCAAGTGGACCGTAGTGAAGAAGCATCTCGTTGGTGAAGTTACTCCTCGGAGGAGCCCACGTGTTTCTATGGTTGCAAGCCCAAGTGTAGTTGAACTTCCTGAAATTAGTGGTCAAGCTGCTGGTGTTACCCCACGTCGTAGTCCTCGTGTTCTTGGTTGTGCGAAGCCTACACCGTCTCCGCTTGGTGCTGGTGTATCTAGGAAGGGCAAGAAATATGGCGTTAAGCGCAAGGGTGGGCCGGCAAAGGTTAACAAGGGTTGCAAGAAGCGTTCTCGTGTTAATGCAGATGGCCAGGTTAATGTTGATTTCGACGCTGATGATGAGGATGCTGATGATGAAGGTGCTGATCAGGTATGAATCTGTTATATTTTTATTGTTGTTTTTTGTTCCTTATGTTAATATTTTTATTTTTCTTTAGTTGTTTTGTCTGCATGCTCTATATTTGTGTATGTAGTACTGCCTTGTCCTACATTGTTGAATTTCTGGTATATTATTATTAACATGGGAAACAGTTGAACTTCCGGTTATACATGCTTGAACTGCCTTGTTCTACATTGTTGAACTTCTGGTATATGCAACCAGAAGTTTTACATTGTTGAACTTCTGGTTATACATGGTTTGCACTGCCTTGTTTTACATTGTTGAACTTCTGGTATATTATTGTTAACATGTAAAAACAGTTGAACTTCTGGTTATACATGGTTGTACTGCCTAGTTTTACATTGTTGAACTTCTGGTATATTATTGTTAACATGGAAAAAGAGCAGAACTTCTGGATATACATGATTGAACTGCCTTGTTATACATGGTTGAACTTCTGCCATATACATTGCTTTACATTTTTTTGGCCATGCTCTATTTGCTTATGTAGTTCTTCCTTGTTCAGCATTTCTGAACTTCTGGTTTATTTTGTTTAACACGTTGTTCTGCCATGTTTTCTTCTATTGCATTTTTTGCAGTATGAGCTAGTGAAGAGGCCTGTGAGAAGGAAAAGAGGAAGCAAAGCAATGGAAGGAGCTGTTGAAGGAGAAGACGATGTGAAACGTTTTAACAAGACTGTTCGCTGCTCACTGAAAGAGTTGAAGGTGTGCGCAAAATTGCTACAGCCTAGGCACAAGGAGAAGGTTGTCAAGCATGGTTTTGGTGTTGTGTTCGATTGGAATATTGATTCGAACATTTCTCGTCCCTTGATGGGCCACATCTACACCAAGATTGACCCTTCAACTATGATTCTAGACATGGGCGAGGCAAATAAGAATTTGCGTATTACAAGTGATGCTGTTCACCATCTTTTTGGTTTCCCTCAAGGTGATCGTACCCCTCCTAGGCCCTCAGAGGATGGATTCGATGACGCGGTTATGAGGCTGAAGGCCAAACTTGGCTATAAGAGGAGTGATGATATCAAGACAAAGGATCTGCAGAAGATCCTCGAGGATCTTGTGAAGGATGACAAGAAAGATGATTTGGCTCTGCAGGTGTTTTACCTGATTCTTTTCATGAAGGTTGTTATTCCTGGTACGTCTACACGGGTTTCCAGGGAGGCAGCAATGGCTGAGAATCTTGTTTCTGAAGATATGGCAAATATGAACTATTGCCAGTTGCTTGTTGATGATCTTCGAAGGGCTGTAATTAGGTATCAAGAAGGGACTAGCAGGGGAAAAGCTGTTATAGGCTGTGGCATTGCGCCGCTTCTTATGTATCTGGACTGCCTTATCCTTGGCAAGAAGCCTGTTGTTGATTTGAGAACTCCACGCATCAATTTCATGGACCAGGCCAAGCTATCTGAGTTTGCTGCAGCTGACTTGGTTAAGAAGGGTGATGATGACCCAGCCAACTGGGTGTTTGGGAAACTGCCTGTGAGTCTTATTATGCATAATTCTTTCCTGTATAGTTTAACTTGAACTTCAGATATTGTCTTAACTATTGTTTCATGTCCCTTCATTATTTTTTTGACCCGTTGACTTTTATTTGCGTGTAGTGGAAGACACAGGCTGAGGTTGTGTTCTGTAGGCATATCGAACGTCCTGTTCTTACTATGCTTCGTGCCACCGGTATTGGGAGTGAAGATGCCCCAAGAATTGAATGCTCCCAGGATGTCAACACTGGTGCTCCCCCTGTAGATCCTGGAGGTTCTTCTGCCCATGTGAATGCTGCAGCTGGCATTTCTTCTGATTCTGCTAAGGGTTTCTATGATGCTGCCAGTGTTTCCCTTGGTAGGATTGATGGTCTTCTAGACACTGTTTGTGGGGAGATTGCCCGTGTTCTGACAACTGTTGAGCATCTTAGTCGTGTCGACGGGATTCTTCCTCCCGGTCATGGTTTTGATGCAGAGTCTTCGAAGGAGGCTTTGTCAATTGAAGCTAAAATTCTTGCTGAGCTTCGTCAGAGCACGGTTCACCTCCGGACTAGCTTTGGACTGTTCAAGGAAATGCAGGATGCTCGTTGCAAGCCTTTTGAAGATGAGGCTAGTGTTTACGTGAGTCAGATTGAGAGGCAAGATTCTGTTTGTTTGGATCGTGAAGGATGCAACGAGGAGCGTACTGAAGAGGTTTGTTTTGTTGACTTTGATAGTTCTTTGAATTAATGTTCAGTGTTAGATTTCAGTTATTATTGTTTTGTCATAGGTGACCCTTCTTGATTTCATGTATTCTGAACTTCTTTTTTCAGTATTAGTGTTTCATAGCTGACCTTCTTTGTTTACAGAATCTGAACTTCTATGGCTACAATATCTGAACTTCTTTGGTTTCCATAACTGGACTTTTTCCTTTGTATGTTAGTGTTTGTTATCTGACCTTCTATGTTTACTGTCTTTGGACTTCCTTCATGTGTCAGTGGTCATAGCTGACCTTCTTTATTTAGTTAATGTGAACTTCTCCTAATTACACATTGTTCTACGTAGCCTATCATGTCTTTTTATTCTCATGTTTTCTATGATTTTTGTAGGCTGTTGTTGATGGTGTTAGGGATGATGATGATATTTTACCTGAAAGTGCAACTATCCCTCTGCATGAATCTGCTCCTGCAAGTGATTTCTTTGTTGATGTGGTTCATGGCAGTGATCCTAAGGTATCATTTTTCTTGTCCATTTGTTTCCTTTTTCTTTTACTGCTTGTATTTTTTTATTTTTTCTATGTGCCCATTTTTATTGAGTTTTGTTCTTGCTGCAGAATGACGATGTTAGTGTTGCTTCAGAGAAGCTTGCAAACAAGGATGTATCAGGCATTGGCTGCTCCGATGGGCTGGATCGAACTGAACCTTAGTCGTCCATTGGTGATGGGGTTTCTGATGCTGAGCAGGGCAAGTCAGCTGGAGCTAGCATTTCCGAGAAAGATTCCATCGAGGTTGCTGTTGAGACTGGTAGTGCTCATGCAGGGCCGGCGAAGTCTCCTGCAGCCGAGCCATCAGTGGTTGTTGATGCCGATTCTCCAGCTCCTCCTACTGCAGCACAACCAACAGTTTTTGTTGTTTCAGATTCTCCAGCTGCTACTGGTGTACTTGAAGACGATATTGCAATGTCTACTGGAGATGGCGATGATTCAGAAACTGAAAGTGATAGTTTGGGAAAGGAGGATGATCTTTCCAATGCTGCTACTGGTTTAGGCAAGAATCCATAAAGAGAGGAGCATGCTTCTCTCTTCTTTCCCCATCCCCATCCCTTTTGTTTTTGGTTTGCCTGTTTGATATCCCTATGTACTATCTGTGTGGTACAAGTTGAACTTCTGGTTCATCCTTTGTCATGTGATTGTAAATAAAGTGAAGTGCAGTTGTTTTTATGTGGGGGGAAGGTGTGTACTGCATGGGTTGTGATGTTTTTAATCCTGTGGGTTCTCTTTTGGTGTAATAGCTGAGATGTGTTTGTGTAGTTTGTAGCACCTTTCATGATCTATGTGTTTGAATCTGATTTTTGTTAGTTGTGTGCATGGGAATCCCTTAATTTTCAGGGAACACTTGTGTCTATGTGTTGTATTGCTTTTCCCATACCGAAAATCGTTTATATATATGTATGTTTTGTATCTAGCTCTTATTTTCTATACTTTTGCTGAGCAGATAGTGAACTTGCTATCGTTAGAAAGAAGGTTGATGACTTTTATTTCAGTGTAACTAGGCTTAAGAATGATCGTTCTAAGAGGTGAGTCCAGTCAGTCAGAATGTATGTGCATCTAACTTATGTACTGCCTGTGGTTATGTAGCTTGCCTGTGGTTATGTAGCTGAACTTCTTGACTTTCTAATGCTGAACTTCTTGACTTTCTTTTTTTGTACTCTCTAGTTGTTATTAAAGCACACATAGAATATAATGCCATTGTTGTCTATTTTAGATCAAAGGTTATGTTCCGAAACAATGAGTGTGAAGCTACTGTTGAAGATGTCACATCGTCTTTTTCTTCTCGCGGAATGCTTCGATCTTCTGTCGCCGAGGTTGCCCTGTATTGTCTACGTGCCAAATACCAGGGGTCAGACAAGCTCATCCTGCCGTATTGGGTTTGTGTAAGTCAACCCTATAGTATTTTCCTTTCTATTGTTCTTTACAAAATTAGTTTAAACTTGTCGGTCTCATTGTATTTCATATGTACCTCTTTTTGTTGCCCCTTATGTGTTATTTTGTTGTTATCTGCATTATCTTAGGACAAGATTTAAAGAGAGCAATTTGATTCCCGTGTGAGGAAGTATTTCAAAGCGACTGGTCCAGATAGCATGGATGCGCATGATTGTGTAAGCAATATTTTGTACTTGTCTCTATATTTGTTTCCACTGTGATCCTCTCTGTTTTTAATGTTTTATTTTGTGCTCTTGATATTAATATCAGTTTTAATGATTGTGTGTTTATCTTGCGTCAGGTTATTTTCCCTACTTTTGACCCACCTGAAATTCCTGCTCACATGGGTGGTGTTGGTCATTGGGTTTCTATATTTCTTGACTTGAAGGCTGAAAGGTTTCAGCTTCTCGACTCCTACTATGGACCAAGTGATGAATGTGCGGTGCGCCTCTTTCGGCGGATGACTGATAACATCAAGAAGCTTTGGAGTGATGCCAGCAATGACAGGGAGACACCCTTCAGTCCAGTTTCTATTGACCACTTCCCTTTGGATTGGATTGATGTCCCCCAATGGAATAACAAGTATGAGTTCCACTTTCTCTCTATTACTTTTGTTCATTTGTAGGAGTACATAAGCTGCAACGTCTTGTTATGCTTTGGCTTTCTTTGTTTTCACACTGTTCTTTTGTTTGATGGCAGTATCGACTGCGGATTCTTCATGCTTACGAATGATAATTCTTTCATAATGGGGTTCTTGAAAACTATTCTCATGAGAATATCTTGGATATCAGGAAGACATGGTTGTACTCAATTGCTTCTTCTAACTTGTTTGAAACAGATTTCAAGGATCTGTTTGGCTTCTATACACGTAAGTCTTGAAACTTAGAGTTTTTTGCTACTTTTTATCTCTCTTTTTGCTAATTTGTGACCTGATTCATTGTCTTTTATTTGCTTGTATATTTTGTTTTAGTAGTTTTTCCTGTCATTACTTCCTTGGACTGCAGCTTTTATTGTACATGAACTTCAGAGATTATACATTCTTATGTTTTGGTAGCTGAACTTGAATGGTTTTCATGTCATCAGTTTATCTAGAACTGTGCCTTGGGTTGTACCTGAACTTCATTGGTTTTTAAATGCAACACATTCTTTTGAGCTGAAGATCTTTATTTTTGGTAGCTGAACTTGAGTAGTAATCATGTCATCTATATTTGTTGGACTGTACATTGTGTTGTACCTGAACTTCAGTTTTTTTAATGGCCTTTTTTTTATGACAGTGGAGCAGTTGGACTTGACCGACTACCATTACGCATTCCTCGGGACACAGGAATACCAGCCTAAGGAGGAATCGATGAGTACAAGTCCAAAACATGATGAGAGTGCTCGAACCCTTGTTCCTTCCGAGATGGGCAAGCAGCCTGTCGGTATTGGAGTCTCTAAAGCCCCAGGGAGTGCCGCTCCAAAGACCCCTTGCACTGGGAAGGTGGATGCAGTCCAAGCTGAAGAGATTTCATCAGATGATGATTTCGAGAAGATTGCTGGCATGAGGAAGGGTAAATCTGCTGCTGCTACTATTGTTGGGAGAGGTGGGAAGAATGCTGTCATCGCCAGGAGGAATCCGGCACTTGACTCTGGAAACATAACTTCCTCAAAGAGAGCAACAAGATTGCCTATGAAGTGGCGTTCTGCTGTCCGTCCCCTAAAGAAATACAGTTACCCTCACCTATCTGAGGCCCGGAGGTTAAAAGAGTTTGTGCTTAGTGAAGATGGTCTAAAGAAGTATTTTGAGTGAGTTTTCTTCTTCTGTTTTGCTCCCTGACATGCTCTTATGTGAACTTCTGTTATGAAAGTATCTGAACTTCTCTTCATTTTCTTTCTCTTCTCTTTCTCTTGTAGTTGGGCTTCTAATATTTTTCCATCCTTTTATTCTGCAGGACAACCTACTGCATGTTTAGTCTCCCTGGCAATGTGATTGACCTCACTGGACGTGTCCTTCATACTCTTTTCGGTGAAGGGCAGCAGATGGAAGGAGACGTAATGGACTTTCTCATAAACCAGTGGAAGGATAAGCCGGAGACCTCTGAGATCTTCTCTTGTGCTGACAGGGTTGTTCTGAGTCCCTACTTCATACAGGTTTTTGTTTTTGTAACCCTATCTCACTATTTTGCGCTAGTTTTGGTTAAGTGGTATTGTGAGGTGTTTTTATTTGTCGTGATTTTTGAGTTCTTAATTTTGTTGATGGTGTGTTTGTGATGCAGTACTGCCTGGAGTATGATTTTTTCGGTGCATCAATTCCAAAATTCGATGCAAAAAAATCGGCTGGAATGTTCTGAATGTTTGTTCGTGAGGAAGAAGACCTTCTTAATGCAAAGCTGGTTAGGTTTTCATAACTCTTGCTTTTTAATTATGTATATCCTTTTGCTGAGTTTTTCAAGAAGTTTTTGTTCATCTCAGTTGTTCATTACTTATGGTTTATAGTTTGTGTTCCCCATTTTTTCAATCTTGGCAGGTTTTTATGCCATTTTTCAAGCCCATTAATAAATTAGCGCACTACAGTGTGTATGTGCTGAATAGATATCGTGGGAGAATTGACATCCTTGATTCACTTCCTTACTCTAATAAGGGACTTTCACGAACAAGTTTCCATGGAGACTGCGCAAATATCGTGAGTTTTCTTAGTCTGAACCTCCCATCATAGGCTTTTTTGTCCTGAATTTTATTCTGCCTTCCTTTGACAAACATTTTTTATCTATGGTTGGTAATACTGCTTCAAAGTTGTGTGCTTGAACTGATTATCATTTGACACTTGAACTTCTGATATCTTTTAGTTGGATTTTATGCAAGTGTCAATTTATGTACCTGAACTTAGCTATTTGTTTAAGATGTTTTTGATTTTATCGTATTTGTCATGTCTGGCAGTTCAAGAGATTCGTTGGGTTGCTGGAGGAGGTGCACGGCAAGGCTGAGTACAAAGCGAGCAAGCAGCCAAACTGGCCGACTATTGCAAAGAGGCCGACTTTTGTTGAAGTTCCAAAGCAAGGGAATAATGAGTGTGGTTTCTTCTACGTGAAGTTCTGCTCTATCTATGATGGCGATGAGCTTGTCGAAGATTTTGGTGATGTGGAAGTATGTTTTCTCCTTATTCTTGTCTCATTATCTTTTCATGTTTTATTTTGTTTTTGCCGACACTCTCCTGTTGTGCTTTAGTTTGTGTTCTTACTTTTATCCTTTACTCTTTTTTTGATTCTTCATTCTTTTGTTTACAGGCTGCTGTAGATGACTAGAAGGCCGAGTACATGCACACTCTAGTCTTCAGCGAGAAGAATGAAATTGTGCGTGGAGAGCTTCTAGCTGAGATCCAGTCCTTGGGCCCGTGAATTCTGCGCGTAGAAACATTGGTTTAGTGTAGATTTGATTTCGTAAAGATTTGGTTTGATAATGATTGGAACGATTTAGTTGCATGAGCTGTGTAAGAATGGTTTAGTAATTTGTGTATCTATAGCTGCAACACTGTTTTTATGTTATTGAGGACAAATGTATCTGGAATCAAGTATGTTTGGTTTGTGAATTTCAATGTATTGCATGGTTTCAGTAATCCAGTGTGGTTTCTTTTGCCCCAACATATGAACTTGAACTTCTGCCAGTGTTCTGGCTGAACTGCAGGTTTAATGTGGAGAGAGTTTTTTGTCCACAGAATCCAGTGTTGTTTTGGTTTGCCCAACCATATGCACTTGAACTTCTGCTTGAGATCTGGCTGAACTGTTGGTGTAAGATGGAGAGATTTTTTTGTGTTGTAAAATGTATTTATTATTTTTCAACTCATTCAAAATGTAGCCTTTTGCAAAGAAGCTATATGTCCTTTTTTTGTAATTCTTGAACTGCGAATAGTTTTCAACTAGAACTTCGTGTAAAAACATTCTCATACACTCCTTTATGTTTCTTTATCTTGTCGGCATTCTAGGTGAACTTCTCCAGGTATCCAAATAGAACTTCATAACTGCACGCGTCGCCTTTGGCTTACTAACTTTGTTTATACGGCAATACTTATTTGTCAAGCATATTTTTGCTACATCGATTATTTGATTATTATGCCAGAACTTCTACAGTAAGCTTATGTGAACTTCATAGTTTATTCTTTATTCCTGCTTGCTCTTTTTTGTAATATAGCACCAGCACCTCCTCTCATATTATACCAGAACTTCTACAGTAAGCTTACTTGAACTTCTACAGTATAATTACTTCGAAACTTCTACAGTGTGCTTACTTTGAACTTCTCCAAACATACTGTTCAATAGTGGAATAACATAATAGATACTGACATGACATAAGTTTGCTTTGTTTAATCGACCTAGTCTAATTGTTCATCAGCCTTGCGCTCCTCCTAGGCTTTGCTGCTTGTGGTTTATGTTTGACATGTACCTCTTCCTCTTCCTCTTTCTCTTCCTCTTCATCTTTCTCTTCATCTTCCTCTTCTTTGATGATGTCTTCATCTTCTTCTTCCTCGTCCTCGTCTTCAAAGTCTTGCTCATCTTCATCTTCCACCAATTTCTTGATGTTGGCTCTAGGTTTTGCTTTCTGTTTCTTTTCTGGCTTTTGACTTCTCTTTTCAGCTTCTTCTCCGCGCTTCGGACATGTTCGTGCATTGTGTGGAGCATATTCCTTGCATATGCTACAAAGCCTGCTGCTAGCTTTCTCTGGGTGTGGTCCCTTGTTTTGTTTTTGGACTTTGGGTTGCTGTTTTTGAACTTTGGGTTGCTTGACCTCCTCGGCATCGTTTCTTTCTAAAAGTGTTGGACAAGTCAGTTTGTTGTGTCCTGCAACCAGTTTTCATACACTACATTGCCTTTGTCCAAGTGGCACTCCATTCTCATCCAGCTTGACCACTCTATCTGCAGATGGTGCCTTTTTTTGACCTCTCTGGTCACTTTTCTTTGCTGCAGAAAGTTTCTTCCTACCCTTTGTTTCAGAGTACAACGGCGGTTTCATCATCCCTTGCTGCTGCTATTGTTGGTTATGCTGCTGCATTGGAAGACCTGCACCCTCCTGACATTGCATGGCTCGAGCAGCGGTTTGGAGCATTTCAGCTTCATAATAAGCAAGGTCATCAGCTATTTCAGCATCCTCTTCAGCCATTCTTTCGTCAATATCTGTTTGATTTGCTGAATGTATGGCGTCTTGAGAACATAGAAGGCTCTATCGTATTGTTGTTCACATCTCATTGCTTTCTTGTTAACATTCAAATTTAGCTGCAGCAGGATGTCTTGCTTGGAGAGTTTTGAGCTGCCATCCGATGCTATTGTGTTGTAGTACCTTGTATCAAATGTGGGTTGTGATTTTGCAGTATTTGTGTACCGTTTCAGGATATACTTGTCTGGAAATTTGTCAGCCCTCAGGTAGTCCAGAATGTTCATTATGTGAAGGCAGAACAGACCTGCATTGTGATGAATGCAGAATACACTGTTTGTGAGCCAGCAATGAGCTTCATATAGTGATATCATACTACTAGTTTAGCTATTTAATTAGTTTGTTTTTCAGCTCACCTGTGTGTGTACAAAGCTTGCATTCGCACTCATATATTTCATTCTCTGGGTCAGCTACAACCTGGAATTCATGCTTTGACCAGGCAAACCTTCTTTCCTCATCATTGTCACCCTTGTTGTGGTAGTACACAAGGTACTTAGTGTCCTCTGCTGTTTTTTCGCACGGAATAGTGTGCTCTTTCTCATCCTATCCCTCATCTCGGTGTATACGGCTCTCGTGTACTTGATAGCCATGTCTTCCTCATAGGCGTAAGTTGATTTTGTCACTGGATTGCTCTGCACATGTCAAAAAATAAGAGATTAGTCGAGCAGAGTCATCGATTTCATTTAAATACCAAGTGCACATGTTCAAGGAAGTCAGAATAGGAGGTTTTTTTTGTCTTAATACCATGCTGGCCATCGTTTGCTCGTTCTCCTTCTGCAACCGAGTTTGTATGCAAGCATTTACCCGCCTAGCAAACTTGTGTTGGTTCTGTGTCCCCTTGACAAACCCTCTCTTGGGCACGTGATTCATGCTCTCACTTCGTTGTGTCGAAGTCATTCTAGCACAGAAAATGTTCTTGTAATATGCTGATATCCACATTTTCCTATCACTCCACAGCTGCATCATCATCGGGTCGTTCTGCAGGTTGTACTTCTGCACGAGTGCAACCCAGGCAGCTTCCAACTCTATTGGCATTAGCGGCCAGTTTAAGATAAATGTGAACTCCTCTTTGAATGTTGGATACTTTTTGTATAGCAATGCGAGGTATTCCTTGAACTTCTTGAGGATGTGCCAACGGCATAGCTTGTGGACGGTATTTGGGAATGCTTGTGGTATAGCTTTTGCCATTGACGGGCACTGGTCTGCATGAATAAAAAATCAAGATATGCAGTTTTTATTGAACTTCGTTGATCTATCTAATCATGTAAAATGTAAATTGCTTCTTGCACTGATGGTGAACTTCTGTGATACAATTACTTGAACTTTACAGCCAGCAGTAGGTCTATCTAATCATGTGACATATATTTTTCTTATTGGAGTGTCGTTGAACTTTTGTGCTACCAGTGCTTGAACTTCACAGCCAGAACTATATTTTTCTAAACAAGTCACATATATTTTTCATATTGTAGTGTTGTTGAACTTCTATGATTCCTGTATTTGAACTTCACAGCCAACACTATATTTATTTAATCATGTCACATATATTTTTGCTTCTTGTACTGTTGTTGGACTTCTGTGCTACCAGTGTTTGAACTGCATGGTTTACTTTCTTTTCAATTTCAACCAATATACCCAATATACACCCAGAACTAAAAAGATGATGAAACTTGTGGTGTTTTTTTTAATTTACCTGTGAGAATGCAAGTTGGGTGTTTGTTGTTCATGCACCGTACAAATGTATCGAAGAGCCACTTGAATGATTTTGCATCTTCGTCTCTGATCAGGGCAACAACAAATATCGTTGACTACAAATGGTGGTTTGTTCCAACAAACACTCCCAGAGGCATATGAAATCTGTTAGTCT
Organism: Elymus sibiricus; assembly: GCA_039707655.1. Classification (NCBI taxonomy): domain Eukaryota; kingdom Viridiplantae; phylum Streptophyta; class Magnoliopsida; order Poales; family Poaceae; genus Elymus; species Elymus sibiricus. The sequence continues at coordinate 204,838,116 of CM077666.1, read as the reverse complement.
TCTAAGTTGTGTAGAATGTTACGCAATCACCAAAGTCTTGGTATGCTCCCCGGCAGCTTGCATTGGACCAGAAAATGTTTTTTATTGCATTGTCGCTGTGTACTTGTATGTCATAGAAGAACTCATCATTGATTGCCTTCATGTCTTTAAAGAAAGATACATGTTTCGATGCATCATCCAAGTCATCTTTCCTTGCATTCATAGCCTTCCTGCAAAATATATACAAACATGCATTTGTTATTTTTGCTAGCAAGGGTGGTGACTTAGGATGCTATGTACATTGAAGTATGTGCATTTTTCAATACTTACTGGTTTAGTAGGTCTCGTCCGGTCATGCTCAGGAAGTAGCTTCCATGTTCATTTTTTGATAGCATGGACATAATTGTTGTATGTTTGACATCATGGTACTGCAAGAGCTTTACGTACTCCAAAATAGTGGGGTCATAATTCTTGTGTGAGTGCAAGAATACCAGCATGTCAGCAGTTTGGATGAGGTGGTGATTATGATTGTATTCAATGTCCACCACCACACATGTGTTATCCTCTTGCACCTTCACCCTCATTCTTGCATTGCAGCCTGTCCTCTGTGATGTTTTGTTTCGCTTCCTGTTAGCTTCTGAAATAGTAGGATTGTGTTTCCCTTGGAATGCGCAAACAAAGTACTTGTGATTATCATTTCCCCCTGTCTTCCTGATGCCAAAACCAGCGTGCCTGGCGTATCGGTTGTAAAATTCCTAGGCTTTGTCTACATTCTTGAATGGCATCTTTAGTCTTGGTATTAGATAATCTGGGAGATCCGGCATCTACAGAAAAAGAAAAAAAATCAAACGGTACGTTAAAATGCAGTTTATAAATATGTTATCCTGGTGGTGCAGAAAAATGGCAGATCAGAACAGATGCATATATAAGTACTTAAATTTTTTGTTCACTTACGTGTGTGTATGATCGCAACTCCACCGGAGTCTGCTGCTGGCCCGCTGGGATGGGGCAGGGCGGAGTTACCATAGCAGGGTGTAGGAGTGGATCACGAGGAGGTAGGAGGGTTGAAGATGGCCTCTCTCTTGTTTGTGTCCTTTTGGCTTCTGGTGGTTGTGGAGGTATGGCAATCCTGGTTTTTGTTTGCTCTTTTGTTCTGTGAAACAATCCATCAACCTCATGTCCCGTACGATCATGAGTTGTAGCAGCAGCATCAGCATGCCTCGGCGGTAGTGTGCAGAGCACTTTCCTCCATGAGTGTGTTACTGTTGGAATTGTCCTGGCATCTGGTTTACTTGCTGCTCTTTCACATTGACGAGCCACACCAGGATAACCTCCAGAGTTATACGCAGATCCTGAGCTAACACCCTCCTCCATCGGTGTGCTTGGAAGTCTGCTGGTGGATACAAAGAATCCGCGGGGGATTTCCGGCGTCACCCAATTAGGTGGAGGCGCAAAATGGTGCAGATCGGGGTGTGACCCAGCATCTTGGAAGTTAGCTAGGTTTTCGGGTGTCACCCAATTTTGGTGTGGAGCAGATTGGGAATGCTGATGGTGTGTTTGAGGTGTGACCCATTCAGGGGGCGGCGCAACGCGTACAGGCTTAGGGTTGTATACATGCTGCTGGGAAGTTCTAACCTTCTTTCTGCGTCTGTCATCCTGCTGGCATGAAAAAAATGTGTTAGCACAAGTCACATCTGCCTATACTGGTGTAGCTGAACTGAGCATTCTTCACAGTCTGAACTTCCCATAAAAGTGTTGTTATAATAAAATTTTTTGCAAGGGAAAGAGTCACAGCTTTTCTGTAGCTGAACTGAGCATTTTTCACAGTCTGAACTTCTGGTTTGCAAAGGGGGAAGGTTAAATGATATTTGAACAAGAGTCACAGCTATACTCCTGTCTATAGTTAAACCTGACCTTCATGTGATTGCATGGTTGAACTTACAACTACATAACAACATGAGCTGCTTGTTTCATGTCTGCAGTTCAGTTTATGGTGTTTTCACATGTTTTTTTATTTTCCTTTTTTGCACACAATCAGATACAAACCAACCTGAACTCTAGCTCATTTACTAGTTGAACTTCACATGGTGTTTCCCCTCCCACATTTATTATTTTTTTACATATGTAGGCAGGCAGATATTTTTATTTTCCAGCTTGGGCTGAGGCTCACACACTAGCAGAACTTCACATGGCGGAAAGAAAATAACAGAAAAACAACAGCAGGAAGTTCAACCATACCTTGACTAGAAGTTCGGCCAGCCTTTTTCCAGCAGTAGATAGGCCACCTTTAGAGCAATGCGCCGGAGAGTTGGGAGAGGAATCCCATGGCTTTCCATGGCTTGCAGATGGCGCGAAGTTCATATGCTTGCAGCAAGAAGTTCAGGTACTGTATGGTTGAAGGAGTACGCAGGAAGAGGCAGGAAGTTCAGGTACCCTTGGCCAGGCTAGATCAGAAGGCTCCACCGCTAGATCAGAAGGCTCCGCCGCTGACATGCGGCCAACCTTGCTCCCTTGGCCGCACCATTCGCCGTACCTGGCGCCTTCGCCGTCGTTAGCTTTGCTGAGCCGTAGGTAGGAGGTCAGGAGGGAAGGAGGAGGCCTTCGGCTATCCATGGCGCACGCAGAAACTCCGGCGGCTTCGCCGCCACCAGCTGCCGCGGGCTCCCTCGCGCCGGTGTCCGCCGTCGCTCGCTCGCCCGCGCCGGCGGTCGGACCAGAGGTGGAGACGGAGGGGAGGGTGCTCCATCCGGTCGAGACGGTGGTAGAAGGGATGGGAGGGGAAATCCCGGCGGTCGATGGCGGCAAATCGCGGCGGAGACGACGGCCGGCCGGTGCTCGAGGGGACAAGAGGGGCAGGGGAGGCGGGGATCGGGGATCGGGATCGGGTTTGCCAGATTTCTCGGCACCTGGTCGTTGTGCCTGTCGGGCCTGAGTTTCGGGAGGGCCTGGTCGGGAGTTCGGGAGGGCCCGACAGGGCCCTATATAGGGCAATCGGGATCAGAATAGTTATTCTGATCCTGGGATCAGAATAGTGCTACTCTATATATATACATATATATATATATATATATATATATATATATATATATATATATATATATATATAGGAAAAATTAGCTCAAGCAATGAAGAACAACCACAAATGACGAATTCGAAAAGTTTGACGAAATTGCAAATGACGAAAAACTCAAGTCTAAAGAACGTCATGAAGAGGGTGGTGGCGTTACCCACCGTATAAGAGCTATGATGATTTCAGATACCGCGTACAATTGTCATATGGTTCTGAGAATCAAGTTCTTCATTAATTTCTTCACACTTAGAGGGTTAGTCTTCATTGATTGAAGAAAAACGTTACTTCGTGTGTTGTGCATCAAAGTCATCAAGAATGCATAAGCGTTAGGATGTGTGTCCTTTTCAAAGGACATTCGAAGATTCTAGGATGTTTAGCTCACACCGCAACATGCAAAACCTTCTCTCATCCAATGGCTTAGTGAAGATATATGCAATCTGGTCTTCAGTCTTCACGTGGTTGATGACGATGTCTCCCTTCAGCACATGATCACAAAGAAAATGGTGATGAATCTGAATGTGCTTCGTCCTAGAGTGTTGCACTGGGTTGTGGGCGATCTTGATGGCACTCTCATTGTCATAGTAGAGTGGTACTTTCTTCACGTTGACGCCATAATCCTTGAGGGTTTGCTTCATCCATAGTAGCTGTGAGCAGCAGGCGCCAGCGGCAATGTACTCAGCCTCAGCTGTAGAAAGTGAGATGCTGTGCTGCTTCTTCAAGGATCAACAGACAAGAGATCGTCCAAGGAAATGGCATGTGCCTGATGTTGACTTGCGATCCACATGATCTCCAGCATAATCAGAATCAGAAAATCCAGCAAAATCAAGTGAAGAGCCCTTGGGATACCATAATCCAAGCGTTGGTGTGTGAGCTAAATATCGAAGAATTTGTTTCACAGCCTGATGGTGTGATTCCTTCGGTGACGCTTGAAAGCGGGCACACATGCAAACGCTAAGCATAATATCTGGCCTAGATGCACATAGGTAAAGAAGCAAACCAATGATGGAGTGATATACCTTCTGATCGAAATCAATACCCTCAACCTGTGTGTAACCTTGAGCTACAAGATGGGCCTTATTCCTCACCACTTGGCCATTTTCGTCTTGTTTGTTGCGGTAGATCTATTTGGTGTCGATGACATTGTGCTTGCACGGATCGGGACGCTTGACTAGCTCCCACACATTGTTGAGCTCGAATTAATGCAATTCCTCTTGCATGTCCTGAATCCATTCTGGCTCGAGAAATGCTTCATCAACTTTGGTGGGCTCTGAAATAGAGACAAACGTGTAATGCCCACAAAAGTTAGCTAGATGTGAAGCTCTTAAGTGAGTGAGAGGACCAGGTGCATTGATGTTGTCGAGGATCTTCTCAATCTGCACTTCATTCGCCACTCATGGATGTGCTGGACGAGGGCCTTGCTGTTGTTGTTGCCATGCAGAATCCTCAGCATCATTCTCCTCAGGATTAGCAGTTTCTTCACGATGAGGGATCACTACTTCTTCATCAGCTATTTCTTCACTAGGCACAATTTCACCAGTGCCCATAAGCTTGATAGACTCCTCAGCAGGCATTTCATCTAGCACAGGAGGCAGGTGCTCTCTTTGCGAGCCGTTAGTTTCATCGAACCGCATATCTACAGTTTCAACAACCTTGTTGTGATGGGTGTTGAATACTCTGTAGGTGTGCGAGTCCTTTCCGTAACCAAGCATAAAACCTTCATGTGCTTTCGGTGCAAATTTAGAACTGTGATGAGGATCTCTAATACAGCATTTAGCACCGAAGACTTTGAAATAACTCACATTGGGTTTATTGTCAGTGAGGAGCTCATATGAGGTCTTCTTGAGGAATTTGTGAAGATATACCCGGTTGATGATATGACATGCAGTGTCAATTGCTTCAGGCCAGAATTGACGAGGGGTCTTGTATTCATCAAGCATTATGCGAGCCATCTCGATGAGTGTCCTATTCTTGTGCTCCACGACTCCGTTCTGCTGAGGCGTGTAGGGAGCAGAGAGCTCATGAGTAATACCAAGTTCGTCAAGATAGTCATCAAGTCCTGTGTTCTTGAACTCGGTGCCGTTGTCGCTCCTGATGTGCTTGATCTTGAGACCATAATTCATCATGGCCCGATTGGAGAATCGTCTGAAGACATCCTGAACTTCAGTCTTGAAGGAAATAATGTGCACCCAGGTGTATCGAGAGTAGTTGTTAACTATGATGAATCCGTAGGGAGATGCTGCATTGGTTAGTGTGGCATAATGGGTACGACCAAACAAATCCATATGAAGTAATTCAAATGGACGAGTAGTGGTCATGATTGTCTTAGCTGCATGCTTGGATCTGGTCATCTTTCCAGACTCACAAGCACCACACAGATGATCTTTGACCAATTTGACGCCTTCGTCGCCAATGATGTGCTTCTTCTTGACGAGTGTGCTCAGATTCCTCATGCTAGCGTGTCCAAGACGTCGATGCCATAGTCAGCACTCTGAAGCTTTTGTCAATAGACACGTGGCAGGCTGAGGACCTAGAGAGAAATCTGCAATATACAAATCACCTTTCCTAAAGCCTTCAAAGACTTTGGATTTGTCAGATTCCATCAGCACAATGCATCTATATTTGCCAAAGATGACATTCATATCAAGATCAGAAAGCATTGAGACAGACATGAGGTTGTATCCAAGGGACTCGACAAGCATCACCTTTTCCATGTGTCGGTCCTTCGAGATAGCAACCTTACCTAGACCCAATACCTTGCTTTTCCCTTTGTCGGCGTATGTGATATGCTTCAGATGAGATGGAGTAAGGGGAGCATCAGTGACGAGATTCCTATCACCAGTCATATGATTCGTGCAACCACTATCCAGGACCCATTTAGTGGATGTGGGTGTGTCATCATGTAGAAGCATTAGTCTGACTTACAAATTCATATACTTCAAAGTGAAGAATATGATGATGATCAATTTCACCAGACAAATTCATCAAGGAATAATATCTAGCAGCATAAGGGATGTGTGAAATGAGTATTCATTTCGTCATGACTAGCCTACATCCCAACAGGCACTTTGTCAGGTCTTCAGCAAATTCATCAGACAGTTTAGTTGTCTGAAGACCTGACCCAGCAGAAGAGATTAGGTCTTCTTCTTAACCACCCACATCTGAATGGGTCGCTGGGAAGCAATGTAACGCAGTGCATTAATGGAGAACTTAGGCATTGAAGAATATGCATTTCTCTTCACAGGAGGGCTATAGTAATTGAATGAATAAGCAGAGAAATTCTTCGAGGATTTGTGAACATAGTGGTTCAAAGAATAGTGCTCATATTCATCAAATCGCCATTTGTTTCCCTACGAAATAGAAGCATTAGCACGATGATAAGTGGGTCTGCGTCCATTTGTCGACTTTGATCCCTGTGAAGAATTTCGCCTGGGATGTTTCTTCTTCATCGGTGGTGTCATGATGACATTCACCTAAAGATTTTCCAGAAGGCTTTTGGAAACCCATATTTTCTTCACAGGTGGACCGTTCCTGCAGTTAGTACCAACACATCTGGGAAAGACTTCACCATTATGATTCTTGAACAGTTTAGAGTTGGAGTCAAATGACTCATCTGAAGAATATGAAGTATCACAAGTATAGCCAGATAAGGTAGATGGGTCTATTGGTGGTCCCTTTGCAGCAACCCATGTGGTTTTGGAATACTGCTCAGGCTTACAATATGAACCATCAGCATTAAGCTTTCTCGTAAAAGAAATACCCTCTTTCCTACGGTTCCTGTGAAGAATTTGCTTTTTGAGCACGTCACATAGGGTTTGATGCCCTTTGAGGCTATTGTACATGCCAGTGACGTACAATTCCTTCAGCCCTTCATTTTCGTCAGTATCACAGGTGGTTTCCTCAGATGTGTGGTTAGTGGCCACCGATGCAGTTGAAGCAATTGAGAGTACTGAAGTATTTGAACATTCAGCTGAAGAATTTGCACTATCATGTTCAAGGCATTTTAGGCATGGTGCAACAAATTCTTCCTGAGCAGTACTGATCTATTGAGCGAGGAGTGAATCATTCTCTTTTTTAAGATCATCATGAGACGCTCTCAGCTTCTCGAGAACTTGCTTCCTTTGAAGAAATTCATAGGACATCTTCTCATGTTCGGCTGAGAGGGACACATGACGACTTTCAAGTTCGTCATACTTTGACTGAAGACATTTGAGTTCGCCAATCAAGGTCTGTGAGCGTTCCATTTCGTCGTTGAACAGATCATCGCTTTTGTCTAACAAATTTTGAATTCTTTCCATGGCATTTTGTTACCAAGTGGCAGTGTTAGCAAGCTTGGAATAGCTGGGGGTCATGTTTTCATCAGATTCACCTTCACTAGAGGAAGATAAAGGTCTTTGTAGTACCTTGGTGCCTCTTGCCATGAGGCAGACAACTGACGAAGTTGAGGCAGGATCTGGATCCCGAGATTTGAGGGAATTCCTGAATTCCACAAGCCAGGGATCATCCCGTCTATACGCCCCTTAATAGACATCAGAGATCTTGTCCTAGATGAGCTTCGCATTGCCTAGATGATAAATGCGGGTGAACTCATCTTTGGTCAGACGAGAGCAGATGAAGTATTTGGCCCGAGCATCAAGCTGAGTATACTTGCGAATGTCCTCAGCATTCGCCATCTTGCAGAGGTCGGTCAGTCCCAGTTCAATGACTGTCCATAGCTCACTGTCCATGGCCAAGAGAAGCTTTCGCATCATGACTTTCCAGTATGGATAGTTTGTGCCATCGAAGATGGAGCACGCAGTGGATACCTTCATCGTACCTGCGGTCGACATAACTAAAACTCTAGGTGGGTAAACCAAAATCATACATAACAAGGGAGTACCTTGCTCTGATACCAATTGAAAGCGCAGGTTTACTCCCAGAGGGGGGGTGAATGGGAGATTTTTAGAAATTCGTCAAACTCCGAAGATTTTGACGAAAATCAGAGTGACGAAATAGAAACAGAGGCGAACCAAGATCAACACAGATACAAGTAGCATGCATATGAAATACATACAAGTGAAGAACATGGGATCATACAGGCAGACATGCATAAGAAAGATGAACTGAAGAAATGAAAAATAGCATGATGAAAGTCTTCAGTTCAAATTCATCAGAAAAGTAAGGCACAAGTTCTTCAGCAGCGGAATTGCATAAAGGTAAAGGGGTTGAGGAATTTGAAACCAGTTAGGCTCGGTGAAGACACAGCGATTTGGTAGACCAGTTCCAGTTGCTGTATCAACTGTATGTCTGGTTGAGGCGGCTGAGTCTTACCTCTGAGGACACTTAGTCCTCACCGGATTCCTCTTGAGCTAAGGTCACTTAGACCTCGCCCAATCACTCGTGGTAAGTCTTCAAGGTAGACTTCCAAAACCTTCACAGACTTGTTCACCGGCACACCACAATTACTCTTGGGTGCTCAGAACATGACGCCTAACCATCTAGAAGAATGACAGTCTTCAAAGGTAACAAGCGTCGGATCACACAGATCCACTTCTTCAGTGATGCTATATCACTTTGGCTCTGGTTGGGTTTTTACTCACTTGGGATCTCACAAAGTCGTCAGAGGAAGGGTTGCTCTCAAATGACAAGTGTCAATCTCTCTCTAGAGCAGCCAACCAACTAGTGGTTGTGGGGGCGGCTATTTATAGCCAGGGGGCAACCCGACATGAATTGTCATAAATGCCCTTCTCAGACATGACCATTGTCAGGATAAGAATCCACTCGACAACTGGCACTCGGCACAGCAACAGTCGGAAAATTGAACTCTCAATTTCGTTGTGGCACTCAATTTCCTCACGATAGGCAGATCTCACTGGCGAAATCCTAACTCCTCAACCTGACCTAATTCGTCAACGACCAAATTAACTGCATCACTGTCGCTAGCAAATTTGTCAGCTGTTCCGGAGATTTCCAAAGGCTTCACTCGAAGCGGCTGTAATGTGTATAGGTTTGAGCATCGCTTTGAAGTATGATAAATGTTTCACCTAGAGCCCCTTTAATAGTACGGTTTTTCCTATTACTAAAATAAGAAGAAAAGAAACTACGAAAACAAAGTCTTCAAGCTTCAAATTCTTCACATCAATTTCTTCACAGGCCACACCAAATTCTTCACCTGAAGAAATACATTTTTAGGGGTCGACTTCCGTGGTTAAACCAAGTCTTCAGGGACTGTTTTCACCTGTGTACACTCACAAACACATTAGTCCCTTAAATTATTTGTCTTCAATACTCCAAAACCACTAAGGGGGCACTTGATGCACTTACACCCGGCAAGGAAACTGTTAACGGTTGGATCATGTACTTTGATGGTGCTTTCACGCTGAAAGGCGCCGGTGCCGGCGTGCTGCTTATAGCACCCACCGGAGAGCACCTCAAGTACGTGCTTCAGATGCACTTTTCCAGGGAGCAGACCACCAACAACAATGTTGAATATGAAGGATTGCTTGCCGGCCTACGCATTGCAATCGACCTTGGTATTCGAAAGCTGATTATCAGAGGCGACTAGCAGCTTGTGGTGAGGCAGGTCAACAAGGATTACCAGAGGCCTTTGATGGAGGCCTATGTTGATGAAGTGAGAAAGTTGGAAGAGCACTTTGACGGTCTACAAGCGAAGCACGTTCCCCGTGCCCAGAATTGGATTGCCGATGACCTGTCAAAGCTTGCCGCCCAAAAGATGCCTATGGAACCAGGAACTTTTGTGCTCCATCTAACTCAGCCATCCGTTACGCCATCAAGGCTGGCGAAAAAGAGAAAGCAAGATGTTGGTGGTTACTCTTCGGCAGAGCTGCTGGCAGCCGCAAAGAAAGTGGATACCGCCGACAAGATACCCTTGGCTGGTGAGCCATAGTTTCCGGCAAGCCAGATCCTTGTCGTCGAGGCAAGCGCTCCCGCAGAGGAAGAAGTGCCTTTAGTCCTTGTCGCCGAGCCACAGGCTCCGGCATGGGCACAGCCAATTGTCCAGTACCTTCAGACATGAAAAATTCCTGATCAACAAGATGACGCAGAAAGTGTAGCCCGTCAATCAAGGATGTATAAGTTTGTTGACAACATTCTGTATAGAAAGAGACCAAATGGGGTGAAATTGAAGTGCATCTGCCGGGAAGATGGACAGAGGCTGTTGGAAGAGATGCATGAAGGGATGTGCGGCTCTCACATTAGGTCGCGCGCGCTTGTCAGCAAGGTGTTCCGTCAAGGTTTCTACTGGCCGACAGCCCTTCAAGACGCCTTGGCGGTGGTCATCAGATGCGAATCATGCCAGTTCCACTCCAAGGACATCCACTAGCTAGCTCAAGCCCTCCAAACCATCCCTCTCTCCTGGCCCTTCTCGGTCTGGGGGCTTGACATCGTCGGCCCCTTCCCCCGTGCTACCGGGGGCTTTGAATTCTTGTACATTGCAATCGACAATTATACAAAGTGGCCTGAGGTGGAGCCAGTGAGGAAGGTGACAGCACAGTCAGCCATCAAGTTCCTCAAAGGATTGGTTGCTCATTTTGGTGTCCCCAACAGGATTATCACCGACAACGGCACCCAATTCATGAGCCGCGCATTCCCAGAATATTGCCAAGAGCTTGGAAATAAGATTTGCTATGCCTCTGTTACTCACCCAAGGAGCAATGGACAAGTAGAGAGGGCAAATGCAGAAGTGCTGCGTGGTCTCAAGACCAGAACTTTCGACAGGCTGCACAAGTGTGGAAGGCGCTGGGTGGAAGAGTTGCCGGCGGTTCTTTGGTCAATCAAAACGATACCAAGTCGAGCTACTGGCCAGACACCCTTCTCCCTTGTTTATGGTGCAGAAGCAGTGCTCCCCACAGAACTCAGATATGGGTCACCTCGAGTCTTGGCCTTTGATTAGGAGGATCAAGATGAGCTGCGGCAGGATGATGCCACACTCCTTAAGGAAGATCGTTTCCGGGTTGCTGTCCGTGCTGCACGGTACCAGCAAGCTTTGCGCTACTACCATAGCCGCAAAGTGAACGCCAGGAACCTTGAGGAAGGCGACCTTGTTCTTTGTCGGATTCAGTCCATGAAGGGTCAAAACAAGTTGACGCCAAAGTGGGAAGGCTCTTACCGGGTGGTACGAGTCACTAGGCACGGCACAGTCCGCCTAGAGACCGAAGATGGCACTCCGGTGCTCAACTCATGGAATATTGAGAATCTTCGCAAGTTTTACCCGTAAGGCGCAGTTGTCGGGCTGCCCGACAACCTCTTTTGTACAAGTTTGCCGGCAAGGCATGTAAACCTTTATATAGAGCCGGGCGCAGATCCCGTGCACATAAATAAAGCTATGTGTTTCACAACTCTTTGTCAAAGTACATATTTGTTTATATGTTGCAGGCAGCCTTGTGTTACATTTTCCCTTACATAGGATGATTAACAAACCATTAAGGTTCCAGCCTCCTCTTTTCTCTTCTTTCTTTTTCTCAAAGAACAGAAGGTTTCCTTGCATACAAGTTTCCCGGGGGGAGTAATGGTATGGATACCAGGATACCAAATGACGTTCAAGATATCGTCCTACAGCAAGAAGCACAGCAAAGAAAAAGCTAAGTTGAGAAACTTTGAAATAAATTCTTTGGTGTAGTTGCAATTTCTCCTTGAACGATTTTGGCCTTTGTATGAGAAACCTGCACGCTAAGGAACCTTGTCGTGATCAGCTACGCCCTTACTTTGTTTCAAGTCCGCTCAACAACTTAAGTGGCTATGTTGTGATCGTCAAGCGTATCCTTGCCGGCAGCAGCACTTCCAGCAAGCTGCTAAGGACCCGTTCCTCAAGCACTCGCAGCAAGAGTGCACGCACCGGCAAGATTCCGGCAAGCGTAGGGTACAAGAATCATACAAAGACAGAATAGAATGGGGAAAATAGCATGCATACATCCATTCAAAGCACAAGTTATATTGCATCAAAGCCAAGTGCAGTTCTAACTTCTGATAAATCTGTCTTTTACATGATCATGCACGCGACAAGGTGTGGCTACAAGATTAGTGGGTAACTCCACCTTCTGTCCTAGGGATCTGGCCAACCCTATCAGCGATAGGTGTGACGAGCTCTTCGGCGGTCCTAGTGTCGGCTCCCCTCGGTAGGCTGACAAAAACCTTGGAGAGATCAATGCCTGGGTTCCGGTACACCACTTTGATGAGTACCTTGAAGAGGACATCCCGGCAAAGCTTGTGGGATTCACTGGCAAGGTATGCGGCTCAAACCCCGTGATGCTTCTCTAGTGCCTCGATCAAGCTTTCGAAAAGGAGAAGGAGGAGGAGGTGGCGGCGGAGCCAGTGATTTTGACCAACATTGAAACAATGCTACAAAATGCTCGCGCATTTCAAGAAATTACACATGTACAAGAAAAACGGTGGGCCCGCATGTTGGACCAATGCAACGTGGCTGTCACCGCAGGTTGTAAGCTGTCAGTATTCTCAGCTATGGTTAGCTTTCTTCAGGTGAAGACATCTCAGCGGATGACCAACAAATCATTCGATGCGATGATGACTGCTTTCCATGATTGTTACCCAGCTGTGTCTGAGCTGCCACACACCTACAGTAAAATGAAGAATTTCCTTCGTGCGGTTGGAATTGGATATGATGTGATCCATGTTTGCGAGAATAATTGTGTTCTGTTCCGGAAGGACTATGCCAACTTAAGTGAATGCCCAAAATGCAAATCATCAAGATGGAAAGATGGCGATGCTGTGAAAAGGATTCCTCATAAGGTTTTGAGACATTTTCCAATTATACCAAGATTGCATAGGTTTTTCCATGATGCTCAAACAAGAGAGGATGTACTATGGCATTATAGGAACCAGGAGTATAGAGATCGGAATGTAATGAGCAATCCATCTGATGGTAGTGACTGGACAAGCTTCAATCTGAAACACAAAAAGTTTGCTGCTGAGCCGAGAAACATTAGACTTGGCTTAGCTACAGATGGATTCAACCCATTTGGCCACCAGAGCGCCACATATAGCATGTGGCCAGTCCTTGTTATCCCTTACAACATGCCGCCAAATGTCTGCACCAAAGAATCAAACTACATCATGGCCTTGCTCATCCCAGGTTCAAAAAGTCCTAGAAATGATTTTGATTTATACATGGAGCCTGTTGTGGAGTAACTTCAAAAGCTATGGAGGGGTATTCTCACTCGAGACCTATATAGCAGCCCACCAGCTGATTTCATTCTACGTGTTGTTATAATTTGGTGCATCCATGATTATCCGGCTTTGGGCACTATGTCAGGGAGAACGACACATGGTTATAATGCATACCTTCGCTGTGACAAGAATCCGCTATCATACCCAATACTTAGCAAGGTTTGTTACATTGGACACCGCCGTTTCCTTGACAAGGACAAGCTGCATCTTAGAAAATACTTAAAACCTGTGTTCAAAGTAGATCATGAAAACCGTGATGTGCCAAAGAGGCTCACCAGTGATGAGTTGCAGGAGGAATTACAGAAGGTCAAGCATATTACACCAGGAAACCATCTCGATAATGGTAGCGGGAAAAGGAAGCGTGGCAGGGCAGAAGAGAGATTAATGTTTACCCGTAGGTCCACTTTGTGGGACTTGGAGTATTGGAAAGATTTGGATCTGTGGCATAATCTTGATGTGATGCACATCAAGCTAATATGGAAGGCAAGACAAAAGATACCTTAAAATCTAGGATTGATTTGACACACCTGGGTATCAGATCCGATTTGTAGGTGAAAAATGATGGTGCATCACGAGATATGGCACCAGCTGTGTATGTCTTGGACATGAAAAAAAGAAAAGATTTATGCAAGGTCTTGTCATGTGTGAGATTCCCGCATGGATCAGCTTCCAAACCTGAAAGGAGAATCAGTGCAGATGGAACCAAGGTACAAGGGTTTAAAACGCCATGTCCTACTTCAAAGGGTTTTACCTATTCTCCTTAGAGGATTGGGCCGCCCTGACTTATACAGAGCAGTTGCAGAGTTGGGACAATTCTTCACGGAACTCTGCAGTAGAAATATCAGGATAGATGCTGTGGAGTGTCTTAAAGACAAGATACCAACTATCCTATGTGACCTTGAGAAGATATATCCTCTAGCATGTTTGATGTGATGGTGCATTTGGCTGTTCACCTACCTGATGAGGCACTACTTAGAGGTCCAGTACAGTATGGATGAATATACCCTATTGAAAGGTGGCTAGGCACTTTCAAGGGCTATGTTAGGAACATAGCTAGACTTGAGGGTTCCATTGCAGAGGCCTACATTGCTACAGAAGCGTTGACATTCTGCTCAAGATACATTGAAACAACTGATCAGCTGATGACATCCTTTCAATAAGTAAGAGTGTCGAACCCAACGAGGAGCAGAAGGAAATGATAAGCGGTTTTCAGCAAGGTATTCTCTACAAGTACTGAAAGTAACGGTAAAACATAGTTTTGTAGCAAGATAATTCGTAACAAGTAACAATAGTAACAAGGTGCAGCAAGATGGCCCAATCCTTTTTATAGCAAAGGACAAGCCGGAAAGTTCTCTTATAATAAGTGAAGCGTTCTCGAGGACCCATGGGAATTCTCATCTAGTCACGTTCATCATGTTTAGTTGATTCGCGTTTGCTACTTTGATAATTTGGTATGTGGGTGGACCGGTGCTAGGGTGTTGTTCTTACTTGAACAAACAACCCTCTTATGATTACCCCCTCTCGCAAGCATCCGCAACAATGAAAGAAGAATTAAGATAAATATAACCATAGAATGAAACATATGGATCCAAATCAGCCCCTTACAGAATAACGCATAAACTAGGGTTTAAGCTTCTGTCACTCTCGCAACCCATCATCTACTTATTACTCCCCAATGCCTTCCCTTAGGCCAAAGTATGGTGAAGTGTCATGTAGTCGACGTTCACATGACACCACTAAAGGTAGAACAACATACATATCATCAAAATATCGAACGAATACCAACTTCACATGATTACTTATAACAAGTCTTCTCCCATGTACTCAAGAACAAAAGTAACTACTCACAAATCATATTCATGTTCAAGATTAGAGGTGTATTAAATATGCTTAAGGATCTGAACATATAATCTTCCACCAAATAAACCGACTAGCATCAACTACAAGATGTAATCAACACTACTAGCAACCCACAAGTACCAATCTGAGGTTTTGGGACAAAGATTGAATACAAGAGATGAACTAGGGTTTGAGTTGAGATGGTGCTAGTGAAGATGTTGATGAAGATTGGTCCTTCCATAATGAGAGGATCGTTGGTAATGTCGACGACTTCAATTTTCCCCTCCCGGAGGGAAGTATCCCCGACGGAATCGCTTCGCCGGAGAGCAAAAGTGCTCCTGCCCAGGTTCCGCCTCGAGACGGCGGCGCTTCGTCCCGAAAGTCTTCCTCCTAATTTTTTTAGGGCAAATGGCTTCATATAGCAAAAGGAGGAGGCCAGAGGCCAGCTGTGGGCCCCACAAGGCATCAGGGCGCGCCCTGTTGCCTTGTGAGCAGCGGGTGGCCCCCCTCCGGTGGATCTTCATTCTAGTATTTTTTTATATATTCAATAAAAATTATCTGTAAAGTTTCAGGTCAATTGGAGCTCCGTAGAATAGCTATCTCTGCTGTAGCTCATTTAGGTCCAGAATTACAGCTGCCGGTAATTTCTCTCTCCATGCAAATCTTGCAAATTAAGAGAGAAAAGGCATTAGAATAGCATTATAGAGTGAAATAATGACAAAAACATTATAGATAACAGTCGGAAAACATGATGCAAAATGGATGTATCAACTCTCCCAAGCTTAGACCTCGCTTGTCCTCAAGCAAAAGCCGAACTCAATAATCATGACCACATGTTTAGAGAGAGAGGTGTCGATAAAACAAAATACGGACATGGTAGCATCATGGTTATTATTATAGAAGAATTATTCATCATATAACTTCTCATAATAAACTGACAATTCATCACAATATCGAAGTACAAAGCATAAACTTTCTTGAAAATAAACAAACTATGTTCTAAGTCATTGAAACAATTACAATTCATCATATTTCCAGGAAGAGTCTATGTAAGAGCTCTTGTTTAACAAGTCCACATACTCAACTATCATACAGTCTTCTATGATTGCTAACACTCAAAGCATATTTTTGGGAACAAACGTTTCCGTCAGACACATAGGAAGATGGGGGTTTATTATTTTCACCTCCCAACTTGTTTACCTCAACAATAATGTCAACAATAATAACTCATGATTACCTACATCCAACTAGATATATGTGCCTGGATCTTTCCCTACCACATGATGCTTGCCAAGTGGAAAATAAATTAGAATGGAATAAGGGTGATCACCACTGACTCTTGCATAAAAGTAAAAACTGAAAAGTAAAAGATAGGCCCTTCGCAGAGGGAATCAAAGGTTGTCAAGCGCTTTTGATGTTTGGATGTGCAAACTCTTAATGTAATGGAACGTCACTTTATATTGCCCTTATGATAGCAACCTTTATTGTGCAGTCCGTCACTTTTATTTCTTTGCCATCACAAGATCATACAAAGCTTATTTTCGCTTACAATAAAAGATCATACATATTTAGGAGCAATTTTTATTGCTTTTTGCACCGATGACAACTTACTGGAAGGATCTTATTCAATCCATAGGTAGGTATGGTGGATTCTCATGACAAGAAACTGGGTTTAAGGGGTTTTGGATGTACAAGTAGTATCTATACTTAGTGCAAAGTTTTGGCTAGCAAAAGGTTATGAGCAAGCACCACATGTTGGAGGATCCATGACAATATAACTTCAATGTGAACATAAGCAAACATAACCCATTATGTTGTCTTCCTTGTCCAACATCAACTATTTGACCAAGCAGAAAATATATGATGGGGGCTCACAATCATAAAAGATGTCCAAGATAGTGTATCTATATGTGAATCCTCTCTTCTTTACTAATCTTTCATGAATTGCATCAATGACAAATGCTATGTTTGTTAATTCCCAATAAATTTTATCAACTATACTTTTCTTTATGTGAAGTCATTACTCCCCATGGGATTAGCATATGATCTTTCATTCTTTTTTATTGCTAAGATTGGAACAAGAAAGTAAAGAAATAAAACTCAAACTACTCTTTATTATATAACTCTCACACATGATTACATAAGTAGATAAATCACGAAGCAAACACTTGAAACTAAATCATACTAAAATTTTGTTATTTTAAATCACGAAATAACTAGGGATCGAACTAAGATAGATAATGACGATAAAAGGTGATGGTGATGCGATACCGGGGCACCTCCCCCAAGATTGGAACAAGCCAAGGGTGGTGCCCATACCCGTGTACTCAAGTTTCCTTCTTTGGTGATGGTGGTGACGAAGTAATCTTCTTGGCGATGATTCCCCTGAGGGTATGATTCTCTTCATTGAGCTTATTGACTTCCTGTTTAAGGTCCAAATTCTCCTTGCGAAGCTTGTTTTAACGGTTAATGCACCATCAACCAATGGGTGAAATTTTGTTATGGGAGAAGAAGGGACATCATCCTATGCACGGAGATAAGGAGTAAATCGAGTACTAGATGGTTTAACGTTATTTGGCAAGCTTGACTTTTTGAACTCCACATGCATATCTCCTGGTTGAGGTAGAGGAGTTTCTTCTTCTTCGCTCGAGGATTCCAGCCTTTTCAGGTCGGCCTCCTCCTCATCATCCGTTGTCCACCCATAGGAGTCAACTTCCCCGTAAACTCTAGGGTTTGGGGTGATGTGTGAAATGTAGCTCTCCCCGTCTGACTCTTGAGACGACATGATGACCTCGATCTGCCAGAAAAATAGCCTGAAACAAGAACAGAGGAGAAACTTGTGATACGGTGGTCAAAACATCCGGGAGTATACATAATGAATTTTTATCTTGCGAAACAAGTATTCGGGAAGAAAACAAAATCGGGAAGGCACACGAGGGGCCCACAAGGCAACACGGCACGCCCTGTTGCCATGTGACCTCCTCGTGGGTCCTCTTGGCTGTTTCTTATTTTTGGTAATTTTTCTAATATTCCAAAACGGACAAAAATAATTTTTATGGAATTTTTGGAGTTGGTTTACTTACCGTATCACATACCTATTCCTTTTTAGGGTTCTGGAGCGTTCTGGAAGGTCTCTTTTATGTGTTCCTCCGGTGTCATGGTTTGAATAATATTAGTTTCAACATTAATGGGCATACCTGAGATATGATGTTTAATTCTTTGCCCATTAACCACTCTCGGATTAGTGCCTTCGGCATTGTTAATCTTGATAGCTCCGGAGCGATAGACCTCTTCGATGATGTATGGCCCTCCCATTTAGAGAGAAGTTTTCCTGCAAAGAATCTGAAATGAGAGTTCTACAATAGAACTTGATCACCAATTTTAAATTCCTGTTTTTGGTTCTTTTGTCATGCCATTTTTTAACTTTTTCTTTGAACAACTTGGCATTTTCATAAGCTTGGGTTCTCCATTCATCTAGAGAGCTGATATCAAATAATCTCTTTTCACCGGCAAGATTAAAATCTTATTTAAGTTCTTTAATTGCCCAATAAGCTTCATGTTCTAATTCTAGAGATAAATGACATGCTTTTCCATAGACCATTTTATAAGGAGATATACCCAAAGGATTTTTATAAGCATTTCTATAAGCCCATAATGCATCATCAAGTTTGTTAGACCGATTCTTCCTAGATCTATTAACAGTCTTTTGCATAATCAATTTTATTTCTCTATTGCCAATTCAACTTGACCACTAGACTGAGGATGATATGGCGATGCAATTCTATGGTTAACATCATATTTAGCTTGGAGTTTATGGAATGCACCATGGATAAAATACGAACCACCATCAGTCATTAAATATCTAGGGACATCAAACCTCGGAAAGATAACTTCTTTAAGCATTTTAATAGATGTGTTGTGATCAGCACTACTAGTTGGAATAGCTTCTACCCACTTAGTAACATAATCAATAGCAACTAAAATATGAGTGTACCCATTAGAGGATGGAAAAAGGTCCCATATAATCAATGCCCCAAACATCAAATGGTTTAATAACGAGTGAATAATTCATAGGCATTTCCTGACGTCTACCAATGTTACCAATTCTTCGACATTCATCACAAGAAAGGACAAACTTACGTGCATCTTTGAAGAGAGTAGGCCAATATAAACCAGACTGTAATACCTTATGTGCAGTTCTGTCTCCTGCATGGTGTCCTCCGTATGCTTTGGAATGACACTTCCGTAGGATTTGTTCCTGTTCATACTCAGGTACACAACGTCTAATAACACCATCTACTCCTTCTTTATATAGGTGTGGGTCATCCCAAAAGTAATGTCTTAAATCAAAGAAGAACTTTTTCTTTTGTTGATAAGTGAAACTAGGTGGTAAATACTTAGCAACAATGTAGTTAGTATAGTCTGCATACCAAGGATTATTACGAGAAGTTGAAGCATTTATAACAGCTAATTGCTCATCAGGAAAACTATCATCAATAGGCAATGGGTCATCAAGAACAGTTTCCATTCTAGACAATATATCTGCTACAGGATTCTCTGCTCCTTTTCTATCAATAATATGCAAATCAAACTCTTCTAGTAAAAGAACCCACCTAATCAGTCTAGGTTTAGCATCTTTCTTTTCCATAAGATATTTAATAGCAGCATGATCGGTGTGAATGGTTACTTTAGAATCAACAATATAAGGTCTGAATTTATCACATGCAAACACAACTGCTAAAAATTCTTTCTCAGTAGTAGCATGATTCTTTTGAGCACTATCTAGAGTCTTGCTAGCATAATGAATAACATTCAATTTCTTATCAACTGTTTAACCTAGAACAGAACCAATAGCATAGTCACTAGCATCACACATTATTTCAAATGGTAGGTTCCAATTAGGTGGTTTAACAATGGGTGCAGAAATTAAGGCTTTCTTAAGTATTTCAAAGGCTTCTACACAATCATCATCAAAAACAAATGGGACCTCTTTTTTCAAAAGATTAGTAAGAGGCCTAGAAATTTTAGAGAAGTCTTTTATGAACCTTCTATAGAAACCAGCATGACCAAGGATACCTCTTATACCTTTGATATCTTTAGGACATGGCATTTTCTCAATTGCATCAACTTTAGCTTTATCTACCTCAATACCTCTTTCAGAAATTTTATGACCAAGGACTATACCTTCATTCACCATAAAGTGGCACTTCTCCCAATTCAAGACAAGATTAGTTTCTTCACATCTCTGCAAAACTCTATCAAGGTTGCTTAAGCAGTCATCAAAAGAAGTTCCATAGACGAAAAAATCATCCATAAATACCTCAATGATCTTCTCACAAAAATCAGAGAATATAGCAGTCATGCATCTTTGAAAGGTAGTAGGAGCATTAAATAAACCAAAAGGCATAAGTCTATAAGCATAAGTTCCAAAAGGACAAGTAAAGGTGGTTTCTCTTTATCTTCTTGCAGTACGGGTATTTGAGAAAAACCAGAGTATCCGTTTAGGAAGCATAAGTGTGTGTGCTTAGATAATCTTTCTAACATTTGATCAATAAAAGGCAAGGGGTAATGATCCTTTCTAGTGGTCTTATTTAATTTGCTGAAATCAGTTAGCATCCTATAACCGGTTACAATTCTCTTTGGGATAAGTTCATTTTTATCATTAGGAACAACAGTAATGCCTCCTTTCTTGGGGACACAATGAACAGGACTTACCCATCTACTATTAGCTATAGGATAAATTATACCTGCCTCCAGAAGCTTTAGTATTTTAGTTCTTACCACATCCTTCATTTTAGGATTCAGGTGACGTTGATGATCAACAACTGGTTTAGCATCAGGCTCCATATTAATCTTGTGTTGGCATAAGGTAGGACTAATGCCCTTAAGATCATCAAGAGTATATCCAATTGCAACACGGTATCTCCTTAGAGTTTTACGTAATCTCTTTTCTTCATGGTCTGAAAGGTTAGCATTGATAATAACAGGATATATCTTCTTTTCATCAAGATAAGCATATTTTAGTGTATGAGGCAATTTCTTTAATTCAAACACAGGATCACTCTTAGGTGGGAGAGGGTCTCCCAAAGTTTCATCAGGCATTATGCTGAAGGATAGGTGCTTGTTTAAAGAATATCTCATCTATTTCATTCCTTTCGTTCATATGCATATCATTTTCATGGTCTAGCAGATATTGTTCTAACGGATCAGTAGATGGTACAACAATAGAAGCAAGACCAATCATATCATCTTTGCTAGACAATTCTTTCTCATGAGGTTGTTTACTAAACTTGGAGAAATTAAGCTCATGAGATACATCACCAAACTTAACTCTAACCTTTTCTTTAACACAATCAATTCAGCATTAACCGTATTCAAGAAAGGTCGACCAAATATAACGGGACAAAAATTATCTTGTTGCGATCCAAGCACTAAGAAACCAGTAGGGTATTTGATCTTACCACACAAGACTTCAACATCTCTAGCAATCCCAAGTGGTGAAATGGTATCTCTATTTGCAAGCTTAATAGTAACATCAATATCTTCAATCTCAACAGGTGCAATGCCATTCATTACTTCTTGGTAAAGAGAAAACGGAATAGCACTCATACTAGCACCCATATCACATAAACCATGATAGCAATGTTCTCCAATCTTAAACGAAATAACAGGCATGCCAACTACAGGCTTATTCTTGTCTAACATATCTTGTTCGTTTCTAGCAGGTTTAGCAATCCTAGTAGCCTCGGAACAGAAATAAATAACATGCCCATCAATATTATCGACCAGGAGATCGTTAACCATTGCAATATTAGGTTCCATCTTAATCTGTTCAGAGGGTTTAGGAGTTCTAATATTACTCTTATGAACCATAGTTGTAGCTTTAGCATGTTCCTTAATCCTAACAGGGAAAGGAGGTTTCTCAATATAAGCAGTGGGTACAACTGGATCAACATTATAAATGATTGTTTCATCTTTAGCTATAATAGGTTCTTCACAATTTACTTCAATAGGTGGATGAAACTTAAACCATTTTTCCATAGGGAGATCAACATGAGCAGCAAATGATTCACAAAAAGTGGCTACTATCTCAGAGTCAAGTCCATATTTCGCACTAAACTTATGAAAAGCATCTGTTTCCATAAAAGATTTAACACAATCAAACTTAAGATTTATAATTGAATCATTACCTTTGTCGATTTCCCAATCTTCAGAGTTGCATTTAATTCTTTCCAGAAGATCCCATTTTAATTCAATAGTTTTCTTCATAAAAGAACCAGTAGAAGAAGTATCGAGCATTGATTGATCATTATGAGAAAGCCGAGCATAAAAGTTTTGTATAATTATCTCTCTTGAGAGCTCATGATTGGGGCATGTATGCATCACATACTTAAGCCTCCCCCAAGCTCGAGCTATACTTTCTCCTTCACAAGGCTAAAAATTATATATATAATTCCGATCACGATGAACCAAATTCATAGGATAAAAATTCTGGTGAAATTCCACCTTTAACCGGTTCCAGTCCCATGTTCCGGTATCATCCAATAGCCTATACCATGTCAATGATTTTCCCTCCAAATATAAAGGGAATACTTTCTTCTTAACTCCATCCTCGGATAAACCTGCAAGCTTAAACAATCCACAAATTTCATCTATATAGATCAAGTGCATATCAGCATGTGTTGTTCCATCTCCTACATAAGGATTAGCTAGAAATTTCTCCAACATACCCGAGGGAATATCATAATAAATATTTTCAGTAGGTTCAGTAGGTTGAGGGACAAATCTTATTGCTTCCGGTCGAGGTGAAGTTACCCCGAACAAGCCCCTCAAAGGATTATTTTCCATAATGACAAGTGACAATAAATTTCAGCACGTAATAAAAATGTTTCCTTGCCAAATTCCACATACCAAAGGCGCTTCACTCCGCGGCAACGGTGCCAGAAAAGAGTCTTGATGACCCACAAGTATAGGGGATCAATCATAGTCCTTTCGATAAGTAATAGTGTTGAACCCAACGAGGAGCAGAAGGAAGTGATAAGTGGTTTTCAGCAAGGTATTTTTTGCAAGTACTGAAAATAGCGGTAAAACATAGTTTTGTAGCAAGATAATTCGTAACAAGTAACAATAGTAACAAGGTGCAGCAAGATGGACCAATCCTTTTTATAGAAAAGGACAAGCTGGAAAGTTCTCTTATAATAAGCAAAGCGTTCTCGAGGACAAATGGGAATTCTCATCTAGTCACGTTCATCATGTTTAGTTGATTCGCGTTCGCTACTTTGATAATTTGGTATGTGGGTGGACCGGTGCTTGGGTGCTGTTCTTAATTGAACAAACAACCCTCCTATGATTACCCCCTCTCGCAAGCATCCACAACTACAAAAGAAGAATTAAGATAAATCTAACCATAGCATGAAACATATGGATCCAAATCAGCCCCTTACAGAATAACGCATAAACTAGGGTTTAAGCTTCTGTCACTCTTGCCTTCCATTAGGCCCAAGTATGGTGAAGTGTCATGTGGTCGACGTTCACATGACACCACTAAAGGAAGAACAACATACATATCATCAAAATATCGAACGAATACCAGCTTCACATGATTACTTATAACAAGACTTCTCTCATGTCATCAAGAACAAAAGTAACTACTCACAAATCATATTCATGTTCAAGATCAGAAGTGTATTGAATATGCTTCTGAACATATAATCTTCCACAAAATAAACCGACTAGCATCAACTACAAGATGTAATCAACACTACTAGCAACCCACAGGTACCAATCTGAGGTTTTGGGAAAAAGATTGAATACAAGAGATGAACTAGGGTTTGAGATGAGATGGTGCTAGTGAAGATGTTGATGAAGATTGGTCCTCTCACGATGAGAGGATCATTGGTGATGTCGATGGCTTCAATTTCCCACTCCCAGAGGGAAGTATCCCCGGCGAAATCGCTCCGCAGGAGAGCAAAAGTGCTCCTGTGCAGGTTCCGCCTTGAGACGGTGACGCTTCATCCCGAAAGTCTTCCTCCTAATTTTTTAGGGAAAATGGCTTCATATAGCAGAAGGAGGACGCCAGAGGCTAGCTGTGGGCCCCACAAGTCATCAGGACGCGCCCTGGGGGGTAGGCGCGCCCTATTGCCTTGTGAGCAGCAGGTGGCCGCCCTCCGGCGGACCTTCGTTCCATTATTATTTTAATATTCAATGAAAAATCACCGTAAAGTTTCAGGTCATTTGGAGCTCTGTAGAATAGCTATCTCTGTTGTAGCTTTTTTAGGTTCAGAATTCCAGATGTCGGTAATTTCCCTCTCCATGCAAATCTTGCAAATTAAGAGAGAAAAGGCATTAGAATTGCATTATAGAGTGAAAGAATGACCAAAAATATTATAAATAACAGTAGGAAAACATGATGCAAAATGGACGTATCATTAGCCTAGCAAAAAGGTGGACAAAAACAATCCCGAGCTCAATGTTTTCGATCATTCTGTTCGAGTAACAGGGAAGAGTCGACAAGATGACAAACCTTAAGATTTGGACAAAACGGTTTGGTATGTGTTGAATAACTGTCCTGAGATTCTACCTTATATCGAGTAAGTGCTAAATACTACAGTTTATACATCGTAATCTACTAAACTTGTAGCACATTCTTATATATTTAGATGTTTAACACAATCACTATGTTCTGCAGCATGTACGAAGAGGAGTTCAGGTGCAAAATTCAAGAAACATTGACAAATGGGTTAGGGAAGGATTTGCGAAATGGTTGAAGAGCCGTGTAAGCTTTTCAATTGCACTGTCAGTTTTTTAATATATTGAGTACATAAGATGATCAGCATATCTATTTTCTAACCATATGTTAAGAAGATGTGGGAGGAGGGGCAGGCAGTTAGTGATACCCTTTACGCACTAGCAATGGGTCCTGATACTCAGGTAGGACATTATGCATCTTGCATTGTTGGAGATGTACGCTACAACACCCTTGCACGCGACGAAGGCAGGAAGACACAAAACAATGCCATCATGAGCACGGATACGCACAAGAATGTGACAACTGAAATGTATGCTAACATAATAGATATTTTTCAGTTGCAGTATATCTCCAGTTTCGAGGTTCATCGGTGCATTGTTCTATTTTGCTGTCGTTGGTATAACCAGTTTACCAAGATCTCAAAACCCAAAGCTGATGATTATTTTAAATCCATCAATTTCAAGGCGGCATACCGCACCGACGAGCCTTATATTTTGGAAAATCAAGCAACACATATATTTTTCTTGGAAGACACATATGCATGTAACCAAGACTGGAGAGTATTGCAAAAGTTTGAGTAGAGGAATTCGTTTAATGAAGTTGCACAACAAGATGATGCTTACACTGCTACTAATTTAGAGGATTCCACAGATGTTTATGATATGTTTGCGGACCATCACATCAATAAGGTTGGAGAAAAGATTGCCTGTCGGGCTGTGGAAGTAGATGAGTTGATCAATAAGAAGCCAACATTCAAGGACATTGATGGTGAACAAGAAAATGACACTGGGGGGAATTACGATTCAGACTAATACACATGGTGAAGATTTTGACGCTACTGTTGCGGATGATGATTAGATTGCTTTTGTCGTATTTGCCTGTGAGAAGACAACTTATTATCTAATATATGAAATTGTGTTTGCTATGACAACTGGAACCTGATGAAGTTGTTGTTTAGTATTTCGCTATGAGAACATCACTTATTATGTATGTTGATTTGTGTTTGGTGATTGTATGACGACTGAAACATGATGACATTGTTGTTTAATAGTACTCATATTTTGCTGTGAAACTTGTATTTGATGATTGTACAACCATAATGTAGCTGATGGCAGTTTGCTGTTGGACTACAATTTGCTAAACATCTTGCAATGGGAACAAAGCTGACCCGACAGGGCCTCTACTAATTTATTTATTTATTAGGAAAAGGGGATGCCCCCGATTTCCATTAATAGAAATCATTAGATGTTCACAACACTAGACGCCCAGCCTGCTAAACAGGTTTCATTCATTACTAGTTTCAGCAAAGTGCTCATGGTAGAGCCACTTAATACATCACGAGTGCTACATACACTGCAAATAAAGAGATAATCATCCTAGAGAACACAACGATCTTGCCAATTATCTTCACAAGCTCTTTCATCTCCTCATTGTTGCCAAGGCCGTTCACCAGCTGTTGCTTGACCATGATCTGATGAACTGCATCTTTAACCTCCTGCTCTGCATCTTCCTCTTCTGTCGTTCCTTCAGTTACTTGTCCAACACCCCAGCCTGTTGGTATTGGGATTCCTCGGCTAACCAAATAATCTGCGTAGTTCCATTCGCCCACATCAGCAACTTCCCAGAAATAAAATCACAAGAATCTTCCCTTTTCTGCACGAATCAAATTGGGAGATCATCAACCAAACTCTTAAAAAAATTAGCAACTGAAAGGAGGCGAACAACTTAACCATATTACCCCATGATTTGGGCATTTGTAGAAGACTCGGCCAGGGTTGATGATTGTAATTGAGACACGACGGATGACTAGGCGTGATTTGCAGCAGTGGCACCACACCAACGGCAGCGGGGTGCGGTGAGCAACCGGATGCGGTGAGTATGCCGGCGGGGGTGTGATGAGACCCACAAGTGGTGGTACGGGTGGCGACTTCATGCACATCTGGTTGTTGGCTCGATTCCCTGCCGAAGAGCAGGTGGACGAGCCAACGGACATGGTTGTTGCGGCCGGAGCTTCTGAAGCTAGGTAGAGTAACTAGAGAAGAGGAGAAGCGAATGTTGGATATGTCAGTTTCATTACTTGCAGAGTAGTATAACACTATATGTAGTCTAGGTTTGGATTCGATCCAGTTACAGCAGCACGTCTCTCTTTTTTCTAACAGTCAGCAACGTCTCTTTACTGGTAGACTAGCTTGTTCTATATGCCTTCTCAAGTCTTTGATTTTTGGCAATGTTATCTGGTGAACGTTCCCTAGGAGGAGGATGGCAAACGAACGCATTTTCCAGGTAGTTTTAGTTGCGACGCAAGATCAAACGGTGGCAGTTTCGGGAATGTTATCAGGAGAACGAGCCCAGTTTTTCTTTTCTTGTGAAAAACATATGCAACATGGTGTCGGCTTAGTCAACAAACGATTCTGCCAACCTTGACCATTGGATTGACATCCAACGTCTGTCGTGCTTCTTCAGTTTCTTTTTCCTCCAGCCGCCAAAACCAAACCAGCGCCAGCGGGACCGCCTGCTCCTGCCTCCCACGGCTGGATGCGCTGCCGCACACGCATTGCCGCCCCATCACACCGTAAAACTCTAGCCAGGCCATCCCTCTACCCCACACACCTCATGTTATTCTCCAGCGAAGTCAGCCCCACCCCGCACTCGAACCATTCAACCCTCGTACTCCCCTCCGCCTATGACTACACTGCCGCATCTTCCTCGGCTCCTGTTCGTTCCCGTCCGAGGCCTCGCCGTCATTCTCTACCTTGGTTCGCTCGCCGCGGTGCCGAGCTCTGGCGTTGTTAGCATGGTCAACAACCGAGAGGAATTAGGAGATGACTGTACATGGAGAGGATGACAGTAGGGACCCACTAGGGTCATGGCAGTATGCAGGCAAGTGCCTTCTTATTACAAGAAAAAAAATGCTTCCTCCTAATGGTTTCCCGACATCTGGGACCCATGCCATTGTCAACGTAGTCAATAAATGAGAGAATTGCACGAGGAGCGGCTGACACCAGGGCCTACTTGCTTTTCTCCGCCCTGCTGGGCTGCAAATCTTTCAAGACGAGGAGGGATGCATTCGGCTTGCCCAAAAAATGGGCTATAAGTAATAAGAAATGGGCTGTAAATTCAAAAAAAAATACAGCAAATAGGCAATTAGTTTCAAATTAATTTTTTTGGATTATGATATTTTAAATTTCATTGATTTTTTTTGCCGGGAAAATTTCATTGGATTTTAAATTAATATAAATTTATTTTTTTAATTAATTTGAATCTGACTAGAAATTTTGGTATTAAAAACAGTTCAGACCCCACTGAAATATGAAAAATTTTGTTGAAATTTTTAAACGTGGCCAGAATATGGGCTGTAATGCTAACAAAAAGAATATGTGCTGCAATAAATTCGCTAAGAATTAGCAAATGGGCTATAAATTATTAAAAATAATAGCAAATGGATTGTATGCAGTTTACGACAGATTTGGAAGCTGACTTGTGGGCCTACTAGGTTGACGTGTACGCAAGGCTTTGTCAACTTAGTCAACAAACGATTCTAGCAGCAGTGACCGTTGGATGTTAATCCAACGGCCATGCTGCTTCTTCAATCTCTGATCTTCTTGCTTCAGCCGCCCAAACCAGCGCCGGCAGGACCGCCTGCTCCCACCTCCCATGGCCGGCTATGCAACCGTGTAGGCCTCACCGCCCCACCCTACTCCCATAGCTGGCTAGGCCATCCCTCTACTCACCTACACCTCTTGTTATTCTCCAGCGACGGCGGCCTCACACTGCAGCCAAACCAGTAAACCCACATACTCCCCTCTGTGTGGGCAACCACAGTCGAGTCTTCCCTGGCTCCGGGTCATTCCCTTCCTAGGCCTCGCCGTCGTCCATCGCCTTAGTGCTCTCGGCATGACGTCGTTAACATGGTCAACGAGCGACAGCCATCGGAAGAGGACTATACGTGGAGAGGCTGACAGCTGGGACCCACGAGGTCCATGGTCGCATGCAAGGAAGGGCCTCCATATTACGCGCAAGAAAAATGATTCCTCGACCTGCTAGCTGGGACCCACCAAATTTGGAGGCTGACTTGTGGGCATACGAAGTTGACGCGTACAAAGGTCTTTGTCAACATAATCAACAAACGATTCTAGCAGCAGTGACCGTTGGATGTTAATCCAATAGCCATGCTGCTTCTTCAATCTCTGGTCTTCTTGCTCCTGCCGCCCAAACCAGCGCCCACGGGACTGCCTGCTCCTGCCTCTCGTGGCTG
Organism: Elymus sibiricus; assembly: GCA_039707655.1. NCBI lineage: Eukaryota > Viridiplantae > Streptophyta > Magnoliopsida > Poales > Poaceae > Elymus > Elymus sibiricus. The sequence goes on along the minus strand of CM077666.1, from coordinate 204,809,046 downwards.
GCCGTGCTGCCGCGCAGGCCTCACCGCCCCACCGCTGGCCAGGCCATCCCTCTACTCACCCACACCTCCTGTTATTCTCCGGCGATAGTAGCCTCACACCACAGCCGAACCAGTAAACCCTCTTACTCCCCTCTGCATGGGCAACCACGGTCGAGTCTTCCCCGGCTCCGGGTCCCTTCCAAGGCCTCGTCGCCGTCCACCGCCTTGTTGCTCTCAATACGGTGTCATCAACACGTTCAATGAACGATAGCCATCAGAAGAGGACTGTACGCGGAGAGGCCGATAGCTGGGACCCACGAGGTCCATGGTCGCATGCAAGGAAGTGCCTCCTTGTTACACGGAAAAAAAAATTCCTCCCACTGACAGCTGGGACCCACCAGCTACATCTTCTTTACGCAAGGAAGTGCCTCCTAATTATGCGGAAAAAAAATGTTACCTCCCCCTGATAGCTGGGACCCGCCATCCAGATCTTTGCACGCAAGGAAGTGTCTCCTTATTATGGGCAAAAAAAATGATTCCTCCACCTGACAGCTGGAACCCACCAGCTATATCTTCGCACAGAAGGAACTGCCTCCTTATTATGCGAAAAAACGAGTCCTCCACCTGACAGCTGGGACCCACTAGCTACATCTTCACACGCAAGGAAGTGCCTCCTTATTACGCAAAAAAAATTGAATCCTCCCCATGACAGCTGGGACCCACCAGCTATATCTTCGCACAGATGGAAGTGCCTCCTTATTCCCCCCTGACACTTGGGACCCACCAGGTCGAAGTGTATGTAGCATTATATCTCTGGTCGCAAACATGTACGTACATACTAGTTGATCGGTCTCTCTGCCATGATGAATAGTGGCCGAGTAAGGTGCGGTAGCAGTTCACGCAGTCCCGTCTAAATCGTGCACACATACTGTCGGTGTATACAAACTTGGGTGTTTCTATACCCCTTGACTTATGCAATGACAGTAGCAACCTTGCCAAGGGCAAAGGCTTGCCGGAAGATTACTCTCATCAAGACCCAAGACTTGGTTGACAAAACCATGAAGAAGACCTTGAGGCAGGTCATCGAGAAGTACTAAGTTAGTACTGAAGATAAAGACTACACTTGCCGACAAGCTGTGCACCGGCAAGGCGAAGACCCGGCAAGCTCCGTGCCGGCAAGCTTTCTCTGCCTCGCCACTGCTCCACCTCATAGATCAGCTAGTCACTTTTCGATGAGGTATCGAGTGGGCAGGCTGTTAGGTTAGACTTGTCAGGCCACGTGTTAGCACACTGGGATGAAGATCAACTTTAATGACACCCGTCCAGGAGGCATGTCAACGTAATAGAAAGTAGTTGGGCGAGCGGTACAGAATCCTTGCCGGGGGACGCTCCCAGCATGACACCTAACGGGCATTTAATGTGTTTGTCTTAATCCGGCAGAATTAGGTATGATAGCACTATCGCTGTCATTTCACCTTGTAATTACGGTTTTGCCACTGTGGTGACCCCTTAGTCTATAAAAGGAGGCCCTTGGATACCTTTACAAAGGTCGACATTTTGCTCATTTGCACGTAGTAGCTGCACTACTCGCACGGCTTGCCGACAAGCTGCGCTCCTTGTAACTTGAGCTCATACACAAATAATCCACTAAAGCAGGAGTAGGGTTTTACGCCTCACAGCGGCCCGAACTTGGGTAAAACCTGTGTGTGTGTTCTTTTGACACCCTGGTTTTTGGCAACTTTTTCTTTTCAAAATCTTTCTGGCTTTATTTGCAATTTGGATGGATTTTGAATCTTCTCAGTTGACTTTGGACTTATGAATTTCTCTCATTGATCCAAAGCCCTCCTCATCTTGCCACAATCTTGTCACACACCTTCTGGATCAAATTCTAATTCTTCATCTTTCCCAAATACTCCCTCCGTCCCAAAATAAGTGACTCAACTTTGTACTAAAGTTAGTGCAAAGTTGAGTCACTTATTTTGGGACGGAGGGAGTATTCATTTTCTTCCTTTGGGAAAATATGTCATCACTATGGGTTACAAAGCAACCTATAGTTCCGGTGATCAGAAAATTCGCAAATTAATCCCACACCTTCTTGTCATCATCTACTCCCACAATCTTCAAAAACATTTCATGGTCCAGTACAAAATTTTGTCCAGAAAACTCAATTTGTCTTCTGGATAGTACTGGTCCTTTGTGAAGCAACTCATATTTTCCCAACGCAGTAAATTCCCAAATAATTCCCTGAGATACTAGGGAACCTATCCTTCCACAATATCCAACAATATCATCCTGCCCAGTACAAATTTTCACCAGCAATATTCTGCCAAGTTTCTGTTCAATTGGAACCTCTGTGAAGGAAGTGCCAGCTAGAGGTATCCAATTGAGCTGAAATTTTTATGACATCTTCTATCCACCAAATAACCCTCCTACACCAATTTTCAGCTCCAGCAAATCAGCCAGATGGGTGCTACAAGCTCATCTTTCTTCTGGTCCAGTAACCACACTTGTACATGAACTATATTCAAATCTTGATGAAATTTCCTCAAACTTGGCCAGCTCATAATCCTTCCAAGATAGATCATCCCAGACATCCCCACTGGCTCCATCTCCAGCTCACCTCTCCTCTAGATCCCTCTCAAGTTTTCTGTCAGAAACTGTAGCTGAAGCTACACTTCGCATCAGAGTGAATCTAGTCAAACCAGAGGCATAGGGGGACTAAGTGATCGAGGGTCGACGTGCTAGACAAGAAACGCCAGGCTCGCGTGGCCTCTAGACACCAATGCCCGTTGTGAGCACGGCAGTGGCATGCCAAACCATGCGCTCTGCACCGTGCCCGTGTCTGACGAGTCGCATCCGACTGCCTAGCGTCGCCGTAGCTTGTCTCAGTGCGCCGACTAGCTCCTCTCCGTTCATCTGGCCGCCCTGGATCCTTCCCCTCGCCGGAGAAACTCTCGCCGGCCGCCACGCGCGCGGGCACTGTGGCACCCGTGCGGCCACAGTGGCCCTGTCGCCCATCGTCTTCCTCCCGCTAGCCGCCACTGCCGCATTTACTCCACTGAGCTCTCCTGTCACTTCGCCCTACGTCGCGACGGCCAGCTCGCCGTCCTTGCGCTGGCGACGTGGCCCGAGCCCCGCCCGTTCCCGAAGCCTCTCCTCCTCCTATAAATAGGCCTCCCCGGCCTCTCCCCGCTCCTCACCCCACCTCCTCCACCTCCTAATCGAGCTCCCGAGCCCCGAGCCAAGGCCGAAAGGCCCTCTGGCCTCGCTTCTCGCCGGAGATCCGCCGCCACCCGAGCCCAGCCTCCTTGCCGTTCCACTCCTCCCCGCACTCCATCGACTGCTCGAGCAAGCTCAGCTCACTCCACTGACCCCGCCCAAGCTCTTGCCCGACTGAATCCTTGCCGGAATCGCCGTCTCCGGCGACGCCCGAAAGCCACCGCCGCCAGAGAGGAAGGGGACGACGTCGTCCGGCCACCCCACGTCAAGCTACGGGCACGTACGTGTGCACCTCCGAGCGCTCGATCCATTCCCGTAGTCGCCGGACCTCGCCGCCGTCTGTATTGCCGGCGACCATCGCCGGAGTGCCGCCGCTCTCTATTTCCCTCCTCCCCCTTTTAAATCTGACAGCGGGGCCCATTCGTCAGCGACACGCTGAAGCGGTAAGTGGAGGTGCCCGGGCAAAGTACGCCTTCGACGTGGCCCCCTGTGGATTTTCTGATTTTCTGTTTTAATTCAAATTTTGACCAGGAACTTTGACCAGCCATAACTTTTTATCCATAAGTCCAAATCAATTGATTCTTTTTGCTCTGGGTTTGTCTTGATCTCCTCTATTTTCTGGAAAAATTTGGTATTTTTCCCATACTCACAGAATTTCTGGTGAACTGAACAGTAATATGTGACATTTTCCTTTGCACTTTTAAAATATTTTCAGAAGGAGATTCTTTTGGTTTTGAAGCCCAGGAGTTTGTGGACAACCCAGCCGAGCAAGGAAAGCCATGTCATCCATTACATGAAGCATTTCAATAGTGTTGGTTATTTGATTGAATTATATGCATTATTTTTAATATGTGATAATTCCTAGTAAATTAATTGGATGCATAGCTACTGCCTTGTTAATTTACTTTCAATTAAAATCCATGCTTGACAAATACTTGTCAACACTAAACATAATTGGTTGATCTAGTGTCACCTATCCGGACTTATCCGTGCTGCCACATTTGCCGGTATGGGACGGCCTTGACTTGGTCTGGCCTTGTGCTCTTTTTTCGGTACCACCACACTAGGGAGGGTTATGCATGCGTGCTGCCCTGATCAGGTAGACGACGATTATCCTGTGAGCCCAGTTGAGTTATTTTGCCGGCGTCCCTGTTTGGGACAGTTAGTGGCCACGACGGTGGCAGGTGTCACGGGGTGACACAGGGGCCACCCAGGACATGACCCTGGGAGGGTATGACTGTCGGTGGTACGATAGAGGAGTCACGGGTCAGGCAGGTTTCGTTGGAGCAGCACCGGTCCAACCGAATGGGAGCATGAGGCCAGGAGCTCCATAGTGTGGGTAAAGTGTGCAACCTCTGCAGAGTGTAAGAATCTATTCGAATAGCCGCGTCCATGGTATTGGACAGTCCGTACTAGGCCACGGGATGATCAACCGTAATACTGATAATAATGATGGAAGAACTTGTCTTATGTTCAGAAGTTCTCAGTGGTTTATGAGCGTTCCGAGGGTTTTGGGACAACCCAGACGAGAGTAAGTTGGTGACAGTAAGCAACCCAGTATTTAATATGTTAATTGCCATGCTATTGTTTGCTGCATTGTTTTGGTTGGCATGAGCTTGCGAGTACATTCCAAGTACTCACCTGGCATATCATGCCAGATGCAGGAGAAGCCGAGGATGGAGGTCCCGATGGTTCGTGCTACGCTAAGTAGGCCGTGTCCACAGCAGTGTCCCTGTGGATGGAGTTTTCCGCGATATGTTCCACTAGGCCGTAGTTCTATCCAGTAGTATCGAGGCCCTGCTATGTTCCATAAATAATGTAGATATTGTCTCAGCACGTGCAGTGCTTTTGGCCTCGCTATCGATGTAAATTATGAGCTTGTACTCGAGATATTTCAATAAAGTTTAGTTCAGTTATGTTCCAAGTTGTTGTGTGTTTCCAGAAGACATGATCTCTGGGTTGGAAACACTGGTAAATTGGTTCTCTGAGCCGGTGTGCCACAATGCTTGGTATCAGAGCCGCGCTGACTGTAGGACACCCTAGTTCACCCTGCGCTAGAGCCGCGACTAGTTTAGAGTCTTGGTGTGTCTTGCTTGTTGCATCTGTTTGCTGCATGGCATGCATATAGTTTTTATTGTGCTAACCGCTGGTTTGATGAGTGTAGATGGCACCAGTTCCGTACCACTACAACCATGTGCCGGCACCGTTCACTTTTCCAGTACTGCTTCATAGTGTCTGGCTTTGGCTGTATACCAACGGTGAAGATCCGGTGTATCAGGTGTTCCGAGAGAAGCTTGCTGGTTCAGTATACGAGTATCACGCGGAAGCCTTTCTCACTATGAGTTTAGATATTGGCAGCTACTCCCGTTCTTCCAAGGGCAGAACTGCTTCTACTCCGGAGTTGGTGATCCAGTTTGCTGCGATGGAGGCTCTTACTGACTTGCGCTTCCACGAGGTCGAGATGCAGACTCATCCAGGTTTCTTTCACTACCCAACCCTGTCGCCTGCGTCGCACCTGTTGATCCGGCGAGTGATCGTGCTACTGGTGTTTTATCTCGTTATCTGAACGCCAATTACCGTATGATCACTTCACTAGCTGAGGAGCTGACTCATGCCCGCGAGGGACTTGCAGCCGTTGCGGCAGCACAGTCTCCTCCTCCACCTCCGTTTTCACCCGTGTACACTCCACCCGTTCCACTTTCCGACACTCCTAGCTCGTTCGGACCGCCAGGCTTTTCGTCTGGTAGCCGACGTGAGACCCCGGCATAGTGGGCCTCACTCCTAGCTACTCCAGCTGCTCCGACGCTACGGCATCGTGCTCCTTCTCCCTCGGAGGGGGAACCTTCCCGCCAGCGTCGTCGTGTTTCCTTTGATACGGAGGCCGAGGTGCACATCATCAGCTCAGATTCGGAGACATGATCAGACGACGAGGAGTCTTCAGTTTTCCAGTGTTCGTGCCACCGGCGTCACTAGAGTGGAGGCTTGAGTTTCAGTGCATGCATCATAGCATCCCTGCATATGTCAACTGCCGTATGAGCAGTCTAGTCATGATAATCCCCCTACTAGCTTGTCATGTATGATGTTGGGTTGCCTTGTATAATTATGTTGTTCACTTTATTCTCTCTTTTTATTTGGCTTCTTTCTGGTGTCATACTACCCTGCTTTTCCCTTATGGATGTTGCTCATCGATTCGGTATTTTGCAATGGGAACAAATTTAGGATGAAGAGGTGTAGTAATCAAGGCGGTGATGGAAATCCCGTTCGTCGATCCGCCAGGCAAGCAGGACAGCCACCAGAAGATTTGCCACCTCCGCCACCACAGTCACCTACCACTGATCAGGTCATGAGAATGTTTGAAGAGAAAAGAAACCAAGATCTTATGGAATTTCTGAAAAGTATGCAGACTATGGTGGGTCAGAACAACCACAATGGGACACATTCCAAATTGTCTGATTTTCAGCGTACCAACCCACCCAGTTTTGGTCAAGCTGTGGATCCTATGGAAGCTGATGACTGGCTGAGGACCATGGAAAAGAAGTTGGACATAGCCCGCTGTGATGAGTCAGACAAGATTCCTTTTGTTACTCACTACCTGGAGGGACCAGCAGCTATATGGTGGGACAACACAAAAATAATGTGGCCCTCTGGAGAAGATATTTCTTTGGAAAAATTCAAAGAGGTATTCCGCAAGTATCATATTCCTACTGGCATAATGAAGGTGAACCAGAGGGAATTTCTTGCTCTTACTCAAGGGAACATGTCAGTGGGTGAGTATCTGAACAAGTTTAATCATTTGGCACGATACTCCACCCATGACGTGTCCACCGAACAAAGGAAGATTGACCAATTCCTAGGAGGACTCAATCATACCCTCCGCTGTCAGCTCTGTATGCTGGACTTTCCTGACTTCCAGACTCTGGTAAACAAGGCCTTCGTAGCTGAACGAGAGCATAAGTCAGGATATGATGATCGCAAGCGGAAGTTTGAACCCAAGAAGGACAACCGTGAGCAGTTTGTGCAGAAGCCGCGTATCTGGCAACCAAGCTCATCTGAGTACAAGCCTGCCTGGAACAATGGTCACAACAACAATAAGCCTTTCAGCCAAGACAAGACCTTCAGCAAACAGCCAGTGCTGGAAGATTGCCGTCGCAACAACACATGCTTTACTTGCGGTCAGGGTGGGCATTACTCCAAGCAGTGCCCTACAAGAAATGGGAAGCCACCATCCGACTTCAAGCCACAAGTCAACAGTGTTGGACGCCGCCCCAATACGAACTTATATCGCGGCCAAGTCCATCATATCTCTGCTGAAGAAGCCCGTGAAGCACCAGATGTGGTCCTTTGTATGTTTTATGTTAACAACATACCTGCAATAATTTTATTTGATTCTGGGGCTTCTAATTCATTTATTTCGTGGAGTTTTGCCACCTTGCACACATTTCTCCTTCCCTTTTGGACAAAATCATGGTGGTACAATCCCCTGGCTCCATGCTCAGAACAAATGTGATATACAAGGATCTGGAAATCTTGATACATGATGTAAAGTTTCCAGTTACTCTTGTAGCCATTGAGTCCCCTGGTCTGGATATAATATTGGGGATGGATTGGTTGGTACCACATCAGGTGTGTATCAACTGTGCCACCAGGAAGGTGACACTGGTTAACCCGACTGGCCAAACAGTGCAATTCACTGCTAGCAGAATGATGTCAAAGAAAGGAATGGCATTCAAAGCCACAGCTACAGACATAAGTCTGATTCCAGTAGTCAGTGAATTTCCGAACATATTGCCGGAAGAATTGCCAGGAATGCCACCAGATCGGGAACTGGAGTTCACTATTGAGGTTGTTCCCAGAACAGCTCCAATCTACAAGATGTACTACCGCATGCCTTCCCCAGAGCTGGTGGAACTGAAGAAACAGTTGGATGAATTATTACAAAAAAGGTATATTCGTCCAAGCACTTCACCTTGGGGATCACCCGTGCTATTTGTCAAGAAGAAGGATGGCAGCCTACAAATGTGAGTTGATTATTGCCAGCTGAATGAGGTCACTATCAAAAATAAATATCCGCTCCCCCGCATTGATGATCTGTTTGACCAATTAAACGGAGCCCGGGTATTTTCCAAGATTGACCTTCGAACGGGGTATCATCAGTTAAAAATCCGGAAAGAGGATATCACCAAGACAACCTTTACTACTAGATATGGTCTGTATGAATTTACAGTCATGTCATTTGGGCTCACAAATGCTCCAGCCTATTTCATGAGTATGATGAATAAAGTCTTCATGGACTTCTTGGACAAATTTGTGGTAGTATTCATCGATGATATCCTCATCTATTCAGAAATATGAAGAGGAGCACACGAAACATCTCCGAACGGTCCTAGAAAGACTAAGGACCCATCGCTTGTATGCCAAATTCAGCAAATGCGAATTCTGGCTGAGTGAGGTGGGATTTGTGGGACATGTTCTATTAGAGCAGGGTGTGGCCGTCGACCCCAGCAAAGTGACTGCTGTATTAAACTGGAGGACACCAGCCACAGTAACGAAAGTCCGTAGCTTTCTGGGATTGGCAGGCTACTACCGTCGCTTCATTGAAGGCTTCTCAAAAATAGCCAAGCCACTGACAGAATTGCTGAAGAAGAACCACAAGTTTGCCTGGACAGAAGAATGTGACAGTAGTTTCATGGAGTTAATGACGAGGCTAACTACAGCCCCTGTCTTGGTTCTTCCAGACATTCACAAGAGCTTTGACATATATTGCGATGCTTCTAGACGTGGAATCAGCTGCGTCCTAATGCAAGAAGGAAAGGTTGTAGCATATGCATCCAGGTAGCTACGACCTCATGAAGAGAACTATCCCACTCATGATTTGGAATTGGCAGCCGTGATTCATGCATTAAAGATATGGTGGCATTATCTCATTGGGCAGCGGTGTGAAATATACACGGACCACAAGAGTTTCAAGTATATTTTCACTCAACCTGATTTCAATCTCAGGCAGCGAAGATGGCTTGAGTTGGTCAAGGATTATGACATTGGGATTAATTATCATCCGGGAAAAGCCAATGTGGTCGCGGATGCCCTCAGCAGAAAACAAGGTACCCTAAATGCATTAATGGAAGGAATTCATCCGAGGCTACGAGAAGAGTTTGCCAAGCTGAATATGGTGTTATGCGGCCCAACTAGCCCGGATACAATGGAAATTACTCCAACACTTATGGAAGAAATTAAAGCAGCTCAGAAATTAGATGAAGGTATACAAGAGATCAAGGAGCATATTCAGCAAGGGAAGGCCAAGTCCTTTCGAATTGATGACCAGGGCACCGTATGGTTTGAGAACCGAATATGTGTGCCTGATCAAGACAGCTTGAGACAACAATTACTCAGAGAGGCACATGAATCTGCATACTCTATCCATCCGGGAGGAACAAAATGTACCAGGACTTGCGAGAAACTTTTTGGTGGCCAGGAATGCGAAGAGACATAGCATACTATGTCGCCTGTTGTGACATCTACAACAGAGTCAAGGCTGAACACCAGAAACCCGCTGGGCTACTACAACCTGTACCAGTTCCCCAGTGGAAATGGGATGACATATGCATGGACTTCATTGTTGGACTACCCAAGTCAACAAGAGGCCATGATGCTATCTAGGTCATCGTGTGTCGGGCCCATGGAACCCGGGGTATCCAGGCCCGTCTGCCTTTGGCCCAGGGCGCGATGCCTGGAGTGGGCCCGGTGGGCCGTCGCCACCAAGTGTTTCACCAAGACCCCTCATGAGGCCCTGTCCTCCTGAGGCCCCCTCCTCAGGGAGTAGCAGGCTGATGCCGACCAGGCCCTATGACCAGTTGATGCCGACCAGGCCCTTCTCCGGAGTGACCGATGGCTCCACCATTCCGCTGGGGCAGGTGCGCCTCCCCGTCACCTTCGGCACTCGCAAGAACTACCACACCGAGCTCATCGACTTCGACGTGGCACACATCGGCCTGCCCTACAATGCCATCTTGGGCTACCCAGCTCTCACCAAGTTCATGGTGGCCACTCATCACGCCTACAACGTCCTCAAGATGCCCGGCTGCAGCGACATCATCACCATCGCCTGCGACGAAAAGGACGCGGCCAGCACCCTCGAGCGCGCCTACAAGGCTGCCGCTGTCGCGCACCCAGCCAACGAGGACGCGGCCGAGCCTTCCGAGGCCGCGCCCGTGAAGAAGAAGCAGCTGTTCTCTCAAGACCGCGCCGAGACGAAGAAGGTGTCGGTGGACGGCAGCGGCTCCGGCCCCGCCTTCACCATCAGCACGGGCCTCCCTCCTGCATAGGAAAGCACACTCGTCACCTTCCTTCGGGCAAACTCGGATGTTTTCGCCTGGAAAGCATCCGACTTGTCCGGTGTGCCGAGGGAGGTGATCGAGCACCACTTAGCAGTGTGCCCCAATGCACGCCCGGTCAAGCAGAAAGCGCAGCGCCAGGCGCCAGAGAAGCAAGAGTTCATCGTCAATGAAGTCCAGAAGCTCCAAGAAGCCGGAGTCGTCCGTGAGGTGCGCCATCCCGAATGGCTCTCCAACCCAGTCGTTGTCCCAAAGAAGGGCGGCAAGGAGCGCATGTGCGTCGCTTCACCAGCCTCAACAAGTTCTGCCCTCGTGACCCCTTCCAGCTGCCGCGAGGCGGCCGGGGTGTTGGCCCCACCGTCGGCGGCACGTGCATGCCCTTCGGGTTGAGGAACGCCGGCGCCTCTTTCCAGAGGCTGGCGCTCTTCGCGCCAGAACCTCATGAGCCTCCTGCTCCTCGCGAGCCTCCAGGGACTCATGAGGCCCCTGGCCCCGGAGCGCGGCCCTCCTCCTCGCCGCGCCTCCCGCGCCTCCAGAGCCCCGCTCCCGGAACCTTTCTGCCAAGGTGATTTTGTTTAAATGCGGCTGAGGGCGCCCCACGGGCCGCACCAACTTCGAGCTGATCCGTGCCGGACGCGGCAGCTTAGCCCCTATCCTTTTGGTTGTGTATCGAATTTTGCTGATTTTACCTTGGTGAGTTATGTTACCTACTCAATTGCCTCTTAAGTTCGATGCCGACCGGAGAGCGCCACACGCTCGCGACCCCTTCCCTGAGCGATTCCGTGAGCGGGGGTAGGCACGGTGCCTGTGCTCGGGTCCGTCCCTGCAGTGCCGCCAAATCCAAGCGACTGAGCTCTGGCTCGCGGGCCTGCTCCCATGCATGCCACCTCACCAAGGTCCTTGGTGCCTTATCTCCTCACTCAACGGCCACGGGCGAGTTAGCAAGCGCGTGCCGCTCCCCCCATCGTGAACCTGTTGACATGCAGTCCCCCAGGAGGCGAGCTGCGCAGGGACCTCGCGGGTGGCCTCTCACGAGGCGGCTTCGCAAGGCGAAGATGCTTCGAACACCGAGTCTCGCGAGCTGCGCGAGCCCCTCATGAGCCGTGGCTCACCCGACGCCGCTCTCCACCCAAAGCTAAGTGTGACTGCCTCACGAGGCACCTTTACCGCCACTCAAGCTCTTTCCCCTCGCGATCCCGTGGGTGCTAGTGTTTTTTCTTCTGCGTAAGCCGCTTGCACACCAAAAGGGGATTTCCTGAGCATCGCGCCTCTGGAGCAATCACTAGCTCCCGGTGCCCCTCACCATCTGGCCTTGTCCCGGCATCGTGACCGGACATACCAGCGACGGCTGAGGCCCGCTCGGGGGCTGGGTCCTGACGGCGTAGAGCGCTGAGGCGAACAAAGAAAAAAACCAGCCTCACGAGAGGGCTTCGGGAGGGAATGCATACATCCTTGATCACAAAAGCGCTAAGTTGAGCATAGAAGACATTGTTTTCACGCCCCCGCGGGGCTACATCGGTTCAATTCAGGAAAATAAAACGAAGGCCTAGGCGAGGCGCTGTCACCCCCAAGACTCCAGCGCGGGCACCGCGCGCGTCCCCAAGTAGGCGCTGCAGGCCAGTGCAGCTCCGTCACCGTGCGCACGGTGTCCGGGCTCCGGAGTCGTCATCGCGCGTGCCTAGTCGGAGTCCTCGTCCTCGCTCTTGACGCGGGGGGAGCCGCCGTCGCCTCCGCCCCCGCCGGAGGGGGCGACACCGTCGGAGGAGTCGTCCTGGCTAGAGGAGCCGCGGTAGCTGTCCTCGCTCTCGGCACAGCACTCTAGGCGGCTGCCGGAGAGCCCGAAGATCTTCACGAAAAGCGTGGCGGCCCCGTCGTACTTGAACTGGAGGACGTGCCTCCGCTTCAGGCTGTGGGCGAGGGCGAACAACTTCCACCCCTGCCTCAGGAACATGAAGCCCGAGGCGGTAAGCTCCGTCGCCACCCAGGAGGGGCCGTTGCAGCAACCGTCGGCCTGCACCCACAGGCCCAAGGGTGCGCGGTCCGCCATCGCCGCCGCGAAGGAGTCCGGGAGCTGGAGCCACGTGCAGGGGCTGCGGTGCATGTTCACGATGAACTCGCGTGCCGCCTCCGCCGAGTGGCTCCCCGCCTGGGGCGGAAATGCGGCCGCTCCGCCGCGACCGCCTCGGCCTTGCGCGCCTCGCCCGCCGCGCCCGCAAGCGGCGCCCCTTCCGCGACTGCTGGGTCCGGCGCCGGCGGCCGTCGAGGATCGACCACGCCCCCGGGGCGGGACCTGCGATGCGGCGGTGGAAGCACGGCCGCGCCCTCGTTCTCTCGCCATCTCTTCGGTAGTTCTAGCAAGGAGACGAGGAAGCTGGAGGAAGGAGAAGATGAGTGGGGGCTCCGGCTCTCCCTTCCCCCTTTTTATCTCGGCGCGGGACTCCCCTCGTCGTTCCGCCTTCTCCGGCACCGAGATTTATGTCAGCGCGGCAGTTCCCGAGGCGTCGTGGGGAATTGGGGGCGTCGCCTGTCACATCGTGCGCCACGCGTCGCGCCTGGCTGCAGAAGGTTAGGGCCCGCACCGTTTTGCCCCACTATAGGCGGGAACGTGCGCGCCGTGGGCCTGGGGGCTACTGTCGGGCCCATGGAACCCGGGGTATCCAGGCCCATCTGCCTTTGGCCCAGGGCGCGACGCCTGGAGTGGGCCCGGCGGGCCGTCGCCACCAAGTGTTTCACCAAGACCCCTCATGAGGCCCTGGTCTCCTGAGGCCCCCTCCTCAGGGAGTAGCAGGCTATGCTCAGCACCACCATCAACGGCCTCGCGTGGTCCCCTCACGAGGCGGCTTCCCGAGTGGCCTCACGAGGCGGCTCCCCGAGATGGCCTCACGAGGCCCCCTCTCCAAGCGGTCCCCCGAGGCATCCTCCCGATGGCTTACAAGGCAAGGAAGATCCGGCTCAGTCGCGCGGTCTCAGCCCATCACGTGGGTGACGCGCGCGGCGACGGGCAGCAGCAGACGCCGCGCCAGCAGGCGCAGATGCAGATAGTTTCCTCTTTTGTGTTAGGCAAGCAGGGCCAGCTATCTACTCTCGAAAGCAACCCCAAAGGTTGCCCGATCGGCGAGGGAAGACCAAGACGGTGGGCGCGCAGGGCGGAGGTCATCACCGAGCCCATCGGCGCGTCATGGATCATGCTTTGGCAGGCGAAGGCCACCTTTAGTCAGGATAGCCTGAGCGCCTGTCCCCCTTCCAAACCGCCAAGTGTGGCAACCCTTCCCGCCTAAGTTTCCTGGGGGAAGAGGACCAAGGCTGATATAAAAAGGGCAGTGCTGCCATTGTAGAGGGGTTTGGAACCTGTTCTTCCTCCTTCACCGTGTACGCGAGAACTCTCTTGCCCACCGCAATACAACACACAAGCAGGAGTAGGGTCTTACAACGCAAGGTTGCCCGAACCTGGGTAAACCGCTGTGTCCTTGCCCGTCCTACGCTAGCGCACCCTCGCCGTAGTCCCGCCGTAGCGCTGCCGTGGTAGGAGACGAAGTAGTAGAACGAGCTCACCCCAGTGTTCAAACCTTTGGATCCCCAGAGCCCGACTTCCGACATCGTGGACATACTTACGAAGGTGGCTCACTTCCTTCCAGTAAAGACCACTTTCAACGCTTACCAACTGGCACAGCTCTACATGTCCCGGATAGTCAGCCTTCATGGAGTACCCAAGTCTATCACGTCAGATAGAGGCTCCCTGTTCACTTCAGCATTTTGGCTGCGACTGCATCAAGCCCTGGGAACTGTGCTAAAGCATAGTATGGCATATCATCCACAGACAGATGGACAGACCGAACATGTGAATCAGATTCTGGAAGATATGCTTCGGTCCTGTGCTCTCACCTACGGATCCAAATGGGAGGATAGTCTACCCTATGCAGAATTTTCTTACAATAACAGTTATCAATCAAGTCTCAAGATGTCACCATTCGAAGCCCTATATGGACGGAAATGCCGCACTTCTTTAAATTTGTCTCAGACAGGAGACAGTCGTATCTTCGGCACCGATTTAATGCTCGAGGCTGAGAAGCAAGTAAAGGATATTCAGGAACGTCTTCGAGCAGCCAAGTCCCGACAAAAGAGCTATTATGACCCGAAGCATCGGGAAGTAACTTTTGAGCCCAGAGAATATGCCTATCTCCGAGTTACCCCCATGAAAGGAATAAAGAGGTTTCATACCTGAGGAAAGCTTGCACCGAGATATATCAGTCCCTTTCCAGTCATGGCTAGAAGAGGCAGAGTGGCATATCAGGTAGAGTTACCACCAGAGTTGGCTGACGTTCATGATGTTTTCCACATATCACAGCTGAGAAAGTGCATTGCAGCTCCGATCAAACAGGCAGATATGAGTGAGCTGGAATTGACTGAAGATTTCACCTATGAGGAAAAACCTGTCAGAATTTTGGATAGGATGGAAAGAACTACCAGGAGTAAGACAATTAGGTTTTACAAGGTGTTGTGGGATCATCATATTGAGGAAGAGGCTACCTGGGAAAGAGAGAATTTTCTGAGATCAGCCTATCCACACTTGTTCCCTGAGCAATCGAATCTCGAGGACGAGATTCATTCTAAGGGGGGTAGGTTTGTGACACCCAGGATTTTGGCAACTTTTTCTTTTCAAAATCTTTCTGGCTTTATCTGCAATTTGGATGGATTTTGAATCTTCTCAGTTGACTTTGGACTTCTGAATTTCTCTCATTGATCCAAAGCCCTCCTCATCTTGCCACAATCTTGTCACACACCTTCTGGATCAAATTCTAATTCTTCATCTTTCCCAAATATTCATTTTCTTCCTTTGGGAAAATCTGTCATCACTATGGGTTACAAAGCAACCTATAGTTCCGGTGATCAGAAAAATCCCAAATTAATCCCACACCTTCTTGTCATCATCTACTCCCACTATCTTCAAAAACATTTCATGGTCTATACAAAAGTTTGTCCAGAAAACTCAATTTGTCTTCTGGACAGTACTGGTCCTTTATGAAGCAACTCATATTTTCCCAACTCAGTAAATTCCCAAATAATTCCCTGAGATACTAGGGAATCTATCCTTCCACAATATCCAACAATATCATCCTGCCCAGTACAAATTTTCACCAGCAATATTCTGCCAAGTTTCTGTTCAATTGGAACCTCTGTGAAGGAAGTGCCAGCTAGAGGTATCCAATTGAGCTGAAATTTTTATGACATCTTCTATCCACCAAATAACCCTCCTACACCAATTTTCAGCTCCAGCAAATCAGCCAAATGGGTGCTACAAGATCATCTTTCTTCTGGTCCAGTAACCACACTTGTACATGAACTATATTCAAATCTTGATCAAACAACCCAGTAGAGCAAGGCAAGCCATGTCATCCATTGCATGAAGCATTTCAATAGTGTTGGTTGTTTGATTGAATTATATGCATTATTTTTAATATGTGATAATTCCTAGTAAATTAATTGGATGCATAGCTACTGCCTTGTTAATTTACTTTCAATTAAAATCCATGCTTGACAAATGCTTGTCAACAGTAAACCTAATTGGTTGATCTAGTGTCACCTATCCGGACTTATCCGTGCAGCCACATTTTCCGGTATGGGACGGCCTTGACTTGGTCTGGCCTTGTGCTCTTTTATCGGTACCACCACACTAGGGAGGTTTATGCGTGCGTGCTGCCCTGATCAGGTAGACAACGATAATCCTGTGAGCCCAGTTGAGTTATTTTGCCGGCGTCCCCGTTTGGGACAGTTAGTGGCCACGACGGTGGCAAGTGTCACCGAATGACACAGGGGCCACCCAGGACATGACCCTGGGAGGGTATGATTGTCGGTGGTACGATAGAGGAATCACGGGTCAGGCAGGTTTCGTTGGAGCGGCGATGTCTAGGAACACTGCGGCAGAACGCATACAGCGACCATCGCAAGATGGGCACGACACACTTCCTCACAACGCCGGCGGTTCCGGACGGCGACACAACAACAACAACAACAACAACAACGCCGAGCATCATTCTCAAGACGCTCTAGAATCACCACCACCGCGTCAGCCCACTGGCGAACAGACGCCGCGGAAGCAGGTTCGGGACAGAGTTTCTTCTGGCTCTGCCAAAAGTTGAGCGGCATCGCGTTCCTCGCTCCCGGCCATGCCAACCACGGTGTCGGAGGCCATGGCGCGGGCCCAAATGCTGTTGAACTTCCTGCCTACGCCTGACAAGATGGAGGAGTGGAGGGCAACCATCCAGAGCCTCATCTGTTTTGCTGACCCTGGCAAGACACAGGTGGCGGAGCCTTCACAGCGACCACCTATGGCATTGGCAACACCAGCTGGAGGCCGAGCCGGAGACACTGCACCTACGGTGCAGTCACCTCTGCGTCAACAACCACAGTAGCGGCAACTTCACCGATCTGATGAGCCCGACGAGGTGTCGATGGCGTCTTTGGATCCGCGAGGCCGCCAAGATCAGCGCCAAGTGCTGCACGACAGGCGGGTGGAGGACGCCCACACAACCATCAAACAGTGTTGGGAAGCGTGTCGTCAATCCGACGAGCGCAATGGACCAATCGTAGACAAGCTAGCGCTAGGGGCCTCTGGGTACTGATTCGTCTCCAACGTATCTATAATTTTTGATTGTTCCATGCTATTATAGTATCAATCTTGGATGTTTTATATGCAATTATATGCCATTATATATCATTTTTTGGGACTAACCTATTAACCCAGTGCCCCGTGCCAGTTGCTGTTTTTTTTGCTTGTTTTTGCCTTTTCAGAAAATCATTATCAAACGGAGTCCAAACGAAGAAAAAACTTTGGATTAATATTTTCTGGACCAGAAGGGACCCTCGAAGCTTGGAGAGAAGACCAGACGAGCCACGAGGGAGTGACAACTCGGGAGGCGCGCCCAGGCTTGTGGGCCCCTCGTGGCACATCTTGACCTAATTCCAACGCAATAAATTCCCAAATATTCCCAATACAGCAAAGAGACAGAAGAGAAAACCTTTCCTCCGTCCCAAGCCTCTGTTCTTCTGTGATCCCATCTGGAGGCCTTTTCCGGTACTCTGTCGGAGGGGGAATCGATCACGGAGGGCTTCTTCATCAACCTAGCTGCCCTTCCGATGATGTGTGAGTAGTTTACCACAGACCTACTGACGGTGTCCTGGACTAGCGGGTACCAACCTAGTCGGCCCATACTCCTCGGGCTGGGCCAACCGGCCCTCATTCCTGTCAAGATGGACTCCGGAAGATGCATGCGAGAAGGAAGAACAAGATTACATCTGCCGAAGACTTGACGTATACTCCAAGACTTCCCCTGCTCGCTTGGATACCGAACTTGTAACCTTAGATACCCTATTCGGCGTGTATATAAGCCGAAGGGTTTAGCCCGTAGAGGGGACCTGAACACAATCTCATTCACCTAGCCTTAGGACTAGATCATATGATCTCAAGGTAGATCAACTCTGTACTTGATACTTATCCATCAATATAAACAAGAGCAGGACGTAGGGTTTTACCTCCATCAAGAGGGCCCGAACCTGGGTAAACATCGTCTCCCTGTTCCTATTACCAACTGTCCGACATCCACAGCTCGGGACCCCCTACCCCAAGGTCTGCCGGTTTTTACACCGACACTGGTCCTTTCATTGAGAGTTCCGCTGTGTGATCACAAAAGATCGATGGCTCATCTGCAAATCAACTGCAGCAATGGCTGTGGGGACACCTATGTCCCCGGCCAACTTTTTGTGTTCGGCAGCATGTCCTTCTGCGCCGACTCGACAGGCCAGCTGTCCGCCGTCGAGAACTATGCTCCTGGTTAGATCATAACCTTCGGAGGTCTGGAGTACACCACAGACTCCCGCGGTGAGCTCGTCTTATCTGGCTGAACCCCCGGCCGGATTCCGGATCTGACAAACTCCAGAGGTTTGACCTTGCAACGGATCTCTGCTGAAGACCACGAATCATGCCCCCAACATTGCCGGGGGCTATGGAGGAACTTCCCTCCCCTCCTCAGATAACCCTGTCGCGGTGCCTGACTCCGACGTGGATCAGAGTTCGGCCTCTAATACCAAATCGGGCTTAGAGCCGATCCCGGCGGTGGATCTTGAATCCACCCCGCTTCCTCGTACGGCAGAAAATGCGTCAGGCGTGCCATTGCGAGTCGATCGGGCTTATGGCCAGACCATGAACCCTGAGGAGCTATCTCACCTTAATGAGATGCTTGGCCAGATCCAAAGTTTGTCAATCTCGAACTCCTCGGTTTATGACAAGATCAGACTTAAAGCCGACGATCAGGAAATTTACATCCCACCCACCACCCATCTAGTCACCACTGTCGACGATTTAACCGACGTGCTAGACTACGGCACAGATGAAGATGTCGGCAGCCCTACGAACAACACCTTGCCAACGACGCCGAAGACCAAGGGCAGAACCTTCAAGCCTCCCCGGAACGCCCCGTCGACCCCGAAGGCATCCCCAGGGACTCGGATCCTGACGACCTCTTTGAAGGGGCCGATAAAAATTACATGCTGGAATCCGAGGAGGACATAAGCCTTGGCACCGAGGACTTCATAGCCCCCGAAGACCCTGTTAAGCAGGAACGCTTTCGGCGACGACTAGTCGCCACCGCCCGAAGCATGAAGCCCAAGCAGTAGCAGCTGCAGGCTAACGAGGACGCGCTCAACGACAAGTGGGTCGAAATACTTTCGGCCGAGCAAGACCCCAAAGAGCGGCACTGCAGCGCGCCTAAATCTTATCCACGCAGGCGTTTACTGCCTGAATTTGATGATGAACTTACCGCCGAGGCACCTGACCGCCCCCTCGAGGATGCGACAGGCCCGCGCGGGAAGATTTCCACACCCAACTAGCTCCACGCCGTCATGGCAAGGACCCTGTGGACTATCTTGACCCTCAGGACATTGGACGTCGGATAGAAGCAAACCGGGCACCACCCCGGTAAATTTATGGATCAAGAGGATGCGCTCCGGTCGGGCATCACGGCTATGACGCCTGGTTGGACAGGAACGGCCGCACCCGAGATCAAACTCATACGCGGTTCTCTCTCGAAGCCCGGTACGATACAGCTCGGTTTCGACGGCCAGCCTACCTGATCTGTTTCATAGATAGGTTAATGGAACACCAGTTCCCCGATGGGTTTAAACCCATCAACATAGAATCATACGATGGCACCACGGACCCAGCTGTATGGATTGAAGACTTTCTTCTCCACATACGTATAGCCAATGGAGATGACCTCCATGCTATCAAGTACTTGCCGCTCAAGCTAAAGGGGCCGGCAAGGAACTGCCTGAATAGCCTACCGCCCCACTCCATTGGAAGATAGGAAGCTCTTGAAGACGCCTTCAGGGCAAATTTCCAAGGAACCTACGTCCGACTTCCAGACGCCGATGACCTCAGCTGTGTCACTCAGCAGCCCGGTGAATCAGCTCAAAAATTCTGGAACCGGTTTCTTACTAAAAAGAACCAGATCATAGACTGCTCAGACGCCGAGGCCATCGCTGCATTCAAGAACAACATCCGAGATGAGTGGCTCGCCCGCCAGCTCGGCCAGGACAAACCGAGGACCATGGCAGCCCTAACCTCGCTCATGACCCGCTTTTGCGTGGGAGAGGACAGTTGGTTGGCCCACATCACACATGACGGTGAGGCGGGGACCTCGGAGACTCGTGACGCCAACGGCATGCCTAAGTGCAACAGAAATAAGCGCATGCATAGAAACAGCGAAAGCGACACAGAAGATGCAGCAGTCAATGGAAGCTTCACTGGACCTCGATCCGGACAGAAAAGAAAGCCCTTCAAAGGGAACAAGGATGGACCGAGCTATCTTGACAAGATCCTGGATCGACCGTGCCAAATTCTTGGCACTCAAGAAAAACCAGCAACCCACACTAACAGGAATTGCTGGGTCTTTAAGCAGGCCGGCAAGATAGCGACAGAGGGTCAGCATAAAACCCAAAATCACAGCGAAAACGAGGATGAACCTCGGCGGCCAAACAATGGAGGCCAGAAAAAGTTTCCTAATGAGGTAACGGAGGTAAACATGAATTACGTTACCCACATCCCCAAAAGGGAGAGGAAACACGTACTTCGGGACATCTACGCGTTAGAGCCTGTGGCCCCGAAGTACAATCCGTGGTCGGCTTACCCGATCACATTTGACAAACATGACCATCCGACAAGCATCAGGCATGGCGGATCGGCCGCACTCGTCCTGGACCCGATCATCGATGGCTTTCACCTGACGCGCGTCCTTTTGGACGGAGGAAGCAACCTCAACTTGATCTATGAGGACACAGTACAGAAGATGGGGATTGACTCATCTCCGATTAAGCCTAGCAGCACCACCTTCAAAGGTGTAATACCAGGGGTTGAGGCTCGCTGCACAGGAACCATGTCCCGGGAGGTAGTATTCGTATCACCCGAGAACATCTGGAGTGAAGAGTTAATCTTTGACATCGTACCTTTTCGCAGCGGATACCATGCGCTCCTAGGATGCACCGCATTCGCCCGCTTTAATGCAGTCCCGCATTGCACTTATCTTAAGCTCAAGATGCCAGGACCCAACGGCGTTATTACAGTAAATGGTAACACCGAACGCTCTCTCCGGACAGAAGAGCAGACTACGGCTTTCGCAGCCGAGGTACAGGCATCCGAGGAGGCCGCCCGTGGTGGTAAACGCACCCCCAGCTCTTCGAAGCATACGCGGGCTGCGCCAATTGACCTCGGACAAGCACCTCCCCACCCCAAGTATTGGTACGGGCTCATCGCGCGCCTCCCTTGGAAGGGGCATGATACGTCTCCAACGTATCTATAATTTTTGATTGTTCCATGCTGTTATATTATCAATCTTGGATGTTTTTATATACATTTATAGCAATTATATATCATTTTTTGGGACTAACCTATTAACTTACTTCCCAGTACCAGTTGTTGTTTTTTGCCCTGTTTTTGTTTTATAGAAAATCAATACCAAACGAAGTCCAAATGCCATGAAACTTGTTGGAGATTTTTTTCTTAACAAGATAAACACTAGAAGCTTCGGGAGTAGGCCAGAAGCCAAAGGGGGTGCCCACGAGGCACCAGGGCGCGCCTGGGGGGCAGGCGCGCCCTGGTACCTTATGGGGCCCACAGAGCTCCGTTTGACCTAATTCCTCCACTATAAATTCAAAAAAAATCAAAAACCCTCAGGGGAGTCCACGAAATACTTTTTCTGCCACCGCAAGTTTCTGTTCTCGAGAGATCCCATCTAGAGGCCTTCTCCGGTACTCCGCCGGAGGGGGAATCGATCACGGAGGGGCTCTACATCAACCTTGCTACCCTTCTGATGATGCGTGAGTAGTTTACCACAGACCTTCGGGTCCATAGTTAGTAGCTAGATGGCTTCTTCTCTCTTTTTGATCTTCAATAAAATGTTCTCCTCGATGTTCTTGGAGTTCTATCCGATGTAATCAGTTTTTGCGGTGTGATTGTTGGGATCCGATGAATTGTGAGTTTATGATCAGATTATCCATGAATATTATTTGAGTCTTCTCTAAACTCTTTTATGCATAATTATTATAGCTTCATATTTCTTCTCTGATCTATTGATTTGGTTTGGCCAACTAGATTGATTTATCTTGCCATCGGAAGAGGTGCTTTGTTATGGGTTCGATCTTGCAGTGCTCAATCCCAATAACAGAAAGGGACATGACACATATGTATCGTTGATATTAAGGGTAAAAAGATGGGGTTTATTCATGCATGAGTTTATCTTGTCTACATCATGTCATCGTTCTTAAGGCGTTACTCCGTTCTTTATGGACTTAATACACTAGATGCATGTTGGATAGCGGTCGATGTGTGGAGTAATAGTAGTAGATGCAGGCAGGAGTCGGTCTACTTGTCTCGGATGTGATGCCTATATACATGATCATTGCCTTGGATATCATCATGATTATTTGCTTTTCTATCAATTGCCCAATAGTAATTTGTCTACCCACCGTATGCTATTTTCTTGAGAGAAGCCTCTAGTGAAAACTATGGCCCCCGGGTCTATCTAAATCATATTATTAAAACCCTAAAAATATTGCTGCCTTTTTCTTTTATCTATTTTATTTTGTATTTTTGTTTCAATCTATCTATCTATCACATACAATTTAATCTTGCAATTGACCGCCGAGGGATTGACAACCCCTCGTTTGCGTTGGGTGCAAGGATTTGTTGTTTGTGTGCAGGTATTGCTAACGAGGTGTTGCGTGGTTCTCCTACTAGATTGATAACCTTGGTTTCATAACTGAGGGAAATACTTACCTCTGCTATGCTGCATCATCCCTTCCTCTTCGGGGATAATACCAACGCAAGCTACAAGTAGCAGGAAGAATTTCTGGCGCCGTTGCCGGGGAGACATCATCAGCATCTATCAAGTACCTTTGCATAAACTCTCATCTCCTTGCATTTATTTTATTTGCCATTTGCCTCTCGTTTTCATCTCCCCCACTTCTAAAATGTTTTTACAAAAATACAAAAATATTTTCCGTTTGCCTTTTTCTTGTTTGCTTTTTTTGCTTGCTTGTTATCTTGTTTGCGTAGTCACGATGTCTCAAGAAAATACAAAATTGTGTGATTTTTCGAATACTAATAATAATGATTTTATTAGTACTCCGATTGCTCCTCCCGCCACTTGTGCGGAGACTTGTGATATTAATGCCGCTTTGCTAAATCTTGTCATGAAAGATCAATTTTCCGGTAGTCATAATGAAGATGCCGCATCCCATCTTAACACTTTCGTAGAATTGTGTGATATGCAAAAGAAAAAACATGTGGATAATGATATTGTGAAATTAAAATTATTCCCATTCTCACTGTGGGATCATGCAAAAATTTGGTTTTCATCTTTACCATGAAATAGTATCGATTCTTGGGATAGGTGTAAAGATGCTTTTATTACTAAGTATTTTCCTCCCGCAAAAATTATTTCTCTTAGAAATCAAATTATGAACTTTAAGCAACTTGATCATGAACATGTTGCCCAATCTTGGGAGAGGATGAAATTAATGATAAGAAATTGCCCTACTCATGGTTTAAATTTATGGATGATCATACAAAAAATTTATGTGGGATTGAATTTTGTTTCTAGAAATCTTTTAGATTCCGCCGCGGGTGGTACTTTTATGGAAATTACTTTGGGAGAAGCTACTAAATTGGTTGATAATATTATGGCAAATTATTCACAATGGCATACTGACAGAACTCCTACTAGTAAAGAAATTAGTACTTTGAGTGATAAAGTTGATGCGCTTATGAAATTGGTTGCTAGTAAAAATGCTCATATTGATCCTAATGATGTGCCATTGTCCACTTTGATTGAGCAAAATACTGATCCCGTAGATGTGAATTTTGTCTCACGAAACAATTTCAATAATAATGCTTATAGAGGTAATTTCAACGCTAGGCCGTTTCCTGGAAATTCCTCTAATAATTATGGCAATCCCTATGGTAATTCTTATAATAATAATAGGATGCCCTCTGATCTTGAAAGTAATATTAAAGAATTTATTAATGCTCAAAAGGTTTTCAACACTACGATAGAAGAAAAATTGAGTAAACTTGATGATAGGTCTAGGAGCATTGATAGAACTATTCATGATGTGGAAAATCCTAAGACGAAAATTTTTCCACCCAAAATTGATATTAGTGAATCAATTAAAGCTTTATATGTCTCCATGGATGAGAGTAAGAAAAGAACCACCATGCTAAAAGCTAAACGAGAATTTTTAGAAAAAGCAATTCCTTCTGGTTTTTATCGTAGTAATGATGAGGATATTAAAATGATTGGTGTTTCATCTATTGACTCTTTGTTTTGCAATATAAAACTTGATGAAAAGGGAACTGAAGAAGAGTCAACTTTATCTAGTAGGAGTTCCCATAATTCGGAGGGTGAAAATCTTAATGAAAAAATTGCTAAAAGTGGGTTTGGAGAGGTAAAAATTTTAAATAGCGATGTACCCACTCTCTTGGATTACAAAGATTTTAATTATGATAATTGTTCTTTGATTGAGTACATTTCTTTGTTACAATCCATGTTAAATTCACCCAACGCTTATGAGCAAAACAAGGCTTTTACTAAACATATCGTAGAAGCAATGATGAAAGCGTTAGAAGAAAAGCTAGAACTAGAAGTCTCAATTCCTAGAAAATTATATGATGAATGGGAACCCACCATTAAAGTTAAAATTAAAAATTATGAGTGCAATGCCTTATGTGATTTGGGTGCTAGCGTTTCCACAATTCTAAAATCCTTATGTGATGTTCTAGGTTTCACCAATATAGATGAATGTTCTCTTAATTTGCACTTGGCGGATTCTACTATTAAAAAGCCAATGGTTAGAATTAATGATGTGCTTATTATTGCAAATAGGAACTATGTGCCCATTGATTTTATTGTACTTGACATTGAATGCAATTCTTCTTGCCCCATAATACTTGATAGACCGTTCTTACGAACTATATGTGCCGTTATTGATATGAAAGAAGGGAATACAAAATTTCAGTTTCCATTAAAGAAGGGTATGGAGCACTTCCCTAGAAAAAGAATTAAAGCACCACCTGAATCAATTATGAGGGCCACTTATGGAATCAATTTGAAAGATGACAATACTTAAAACTATGCATTATGCCTAGCTAGGGGCATAAAACAACAGTGCTTGTTGGGAGGCAACCCAATGAATAAAATAATTTTTTACTTATTGTTTCTGTTATTATGTGTTTTCACAATTATGCTACTGGTATGATTGTGTTTTTGTGTTTTTAATTAGTGTTTGTGCCAAGTAATACCTTTAGGATGATTTGGAAGATAATATAAATGATGCTGTTTGGAAAACAGAAAGTTTTGCGTCAAGTGCCCGAATTTTGTTTCTGTACTGGAGCATGATAAAAATCTGAAATTTTTACACAGTATTTTTATATGAATTTCCCACGTTGTCCTAATTTTTCAGAATTTTTCGAGGTACAGAAGTATGGATTTTAAATAGATTCCTACAGAATGTTCTGTTTTTGATGCACTACTTGCTTGTTTTGATGAATCTATGGATTGTATCGGGGGGTATAAGCCATGGTGAAGTTAGAGTACAGTAGGTATAATGCAAAAATAAAATATGAATGGATTTGCAACAGTACTTAAAGTAGTGATTTATTTTGTTATACTAACGGATCTCACGAAGGTTTTGTTGAGTTTTGTGTGATTGAAGTTTTCAAGTTTTGGGTGAGATCACGATGGATGAAGGAATAAGGATTAGCAAGAGCCTAATATTGGGGATGCCCGAGGCACCCCAAGGTAATATTCAAGGAAGACTCAAGCGTCTAAGCTTGGGGATGCCCCGGAAGACATCCCCTCTTTCTTTTACCAACCATCGGTAATTTTACTTGGAGCTATATTTTTATTCGTCACATGATATGTGTTTTACTTGGAGCGTCTTGTATTATATGAGTCTTTGCTTTGTTTGCTTTTTAGTTTGTCACAATCATCCTTGCTGAACACACCTATTTTGAGAGAGCCACACGTTTATCATCATAATTTGTTAGAATACTATATGTGCTTCACTTAAATTTTTTGAGCTAGACATTTGCTCAAGTGCTTCACTTAAATCTTTTTGAGCACGGTGGTGGCTATATTTTGAAGAAATAAACTCTCATGATTCACTTATAATATTTTGAGAGTTGATTAAAATTTTGAAGAAATGAATTCTCATGCTTCACTTATATTATTTTGAGAATTGACAAGATTAAAATTTTGAAGAAATGAATTCTCATGCTTCACTTATATTATTTTGAGAATTGATAAGATTAAAATTTTGAAGAAATAAACTCTTATGCTTCACTTAAATCTTTTTGAGAGTTGATAATAGTAACGGTAATTCGCACAAGATATGAATTTCGTCCCAAAGTGATGAATATTCAAGAGAGATATAATAAAAGCTTTCATATAGATCATTGGATATGACAAGTGTGATTCCTTCCAATAGTTTTGCGATATGGAGATGATGATATGTGAGTCATGTTAGTGAGTAACTGTGATTTAGTAAGAATATTAGTGTTAAGGTTTGTGATTCCC
The DNA here is from genome assembly GCA_039707655.1 of Elymus sibiricus. Taxonomy (NCBI): domain Eukaryota; kingdom Viridiplantae; phylum Streptophyta; class Magnoliopsida; order Poales; family Poaceae; genus Elymus; species Elymus sibiricus. The sequence goes on along the minus strand of CM077666.1, from coordinate 204,782,393 downwards.
TATGCATGCACGTTAAGTCAATAGTTATGCAATGAAATTATATCGTACTTATGGTGCATTATTCGGTGTTAGTTATGTTCAATGCATGTTTATGACCGTTTTCGCTTTTTGGTTGGTTGCTTCTCAATCTATTTGCTAGCCTTCATTTGTACTAAGCGGAAATACTGCTTGTGCATCCAAAATCCTTAAACCCAAGTTGTGCCAAATGAGTCCACTATATCTACCTATATGCGGTATTTCAATGCCATTCCAAGTAAATTTGCGTGTGCCAACTCTAATTTTCAAAATATTTTTTCTGTTTTGTGTGCCCATACCGCTCATGAAGCGGCAGGGCTGGCCATTATTTTCCATGCTAGGTGTGTTATTCTCACGATGAGTGTTTATTCACTTGTCATTGCACGAGAGGATGGTTGGTAATAGGGATGCCCAGTCCCACAATGAAATCAAAATTAATAACAACAAAATTCCTTGGAAAGTGATGGTATGGAGGGCACTCGTGGATACGGCTAGCCATGCATTGTGAAAGAATGGTGGAAAGGAAATAAACTTTACTTTCTATTTGGGAACCGCCTATGATGTGTCTAGCATGGAAAATAATGGGAATTCTCGGTCGTTTTCGTTGACAGGAAAAGCATGCCTCTCAAAATATTTTATCTCTTTAATTTCAGCCTTGAGCTCTGGCACATTTGACAAATCTCTGCCTCCCTCTGCGAAGGGCCTATCTATTTACTTTTATGCAATTTTTATTTTTATTTGAGTCTCCATCTTCTCTTACAAAAGCACCAACTAGAGAACACTATTGTCATACTTGTGCATTGGATGTAGCTAATATTTGAGTGTGTTTCATGAATGGATCAATGATTGAGCATAATGGGCTAGGGATAACTTTCTTTAGCGTTGATATTTTGAAAGACATGGTTGCTTGTTAGCATGCTTGAGTATTTATATCTTCATGTCAAACTATAGACTATTGCTTTGAATCATTCAAGTCCAATGTCCATGCTATAAAAGAAAAGAATATGTGATGAATATGATAGGCATCATTCCACATCAAAAATTCTGTTTTTATCATTTACCTACTCGAGGACGAGCAGGAATTAAGCTTGGGGATGCTGATACGTCTCCAACATATCTACAATTTTTTATTGTTCCATGCTGTTATATTATCAATCTTGGATGTTTTTATATACATTTACAGCAATTATATATCATTTTTTGGGACTAACCTATTAACTTAGTGCCCAGTGCCAGTTGCTATTTTCTGCCCTATTTTTTTTACAGAAAATCAATAACAAACGAAGTCCAAATGCCATGAAACTTTTTGGAGTTTTTTTCTGGACAAGATAAACACTAGAAGCTTCGGGAGGAGGCCAGAAGCCCCAGGGTGTGCCCACGAGGCACCAGGGCGTGCCTGGGGGGGGGGGGGGGGCAGGCGCGCCCTGGTACCTCGTGGGGCCCACAGAGCTCCGTTTAACCTAATTCCTCCACTATAAATTCGGAAAAAAATCAGAAACCCTCAGGGGAGTCCACGAAATACTTTTTGCGCCCCGCAAGTTTCTGTTCTCGAGAGATCCCATCTGGAGGCCTTCTCCGGTACTCCGTCGGAGGGGGAATCGATCACGGAGGGGCTCTACATCAACCTTGCTACCATTCCGATGATGCGTGAGTAGTTTACCACAGACCTTCAGGTCCATAGTTAGTAGCTAGATGGCTTCTTCTCTCTTTTTGATCTTCAATACAATGTTCTCCTCGATGTTCTTGGAGTTCTATCTGATGTAATCACTTTTTGTGGTGTGTTTGTTGGGATCCGATGAATTGTGAGTTTATGATCAGATTATCCATGAATATTATTTGAGTCTTCTCTGAACTCTTTTATGCATGATTATTATAGCTTCATATTTCTTCTCCGATCTATTGATTTGGTTTGGCCAACTAGATTGATTTATCTTGCCATGGGAAGAGGTGCTTTGTAATGGGTTCGATCTTGCGGTGCTCAATCCTAGTGACAGAAAGGGACATGACACATATGTATCGTTGCTATTAAGGATAAAAAGATAGGGTTTATTCATGCATGAGTTTATCTTGTCTACATCATGTCATCGTTCTAAAGGCGTTACTCCGTTCTTTATGGACTTAATACACTAGATGCATGCTGGATAGCGGTCGATGTGTGGAGTAATAGTAGTAGATGCAGGCAGGAGTCGGTCTACTTGTCTCGGATGTGATGCCTATATACATGATCATTACCTTGGATATCGTCATGATTATTTGCTTTTCTATCAATTGCCCAACAGTAATTTGTCTACCCACCGTATGCTATTTTCTAGAGAGAAGCCTCTAGTGAAAACTATGGCCCCCGGGTCTATCTAAATCATATTATTAAAACCCTAAAAATAATGCTGCCATTTTCATTTATTTATTTTATTTTGTATTTTTGTTTCAATCTATCTATCACATACAATTTAATCTTGCAATTGACTGCCGAGGGATTGACAACCCCTCGTTTACGTTGGGTGCAAGGCTTTGTTGTTTGTGTGCAGGTACTGCTAACGACGTGTTGCGTGGTTCTCCTACTGGATTGATAACCTTGGTTTCATAACTGAGGGAAATACGTACCTCTGTTGTGCTGCATCATCCCTTCCTCTTCGGGGATAATACCAACGCAAGCTACAAGTAGAAGGGCACTACGTCCCCAGGGTGCACAACTTCGCACTGAAAATTCCCTGGGTCGCCGAGGAGCCACTACAATGGAGACGTCGGCTCGGCTAGACCGAGCAGCGATGAAACCTCGGGATCGCATATCGGCAGGGTTCTGTCAAAGAGCTAGCCAATATTAGCATGCCCATGTGGTTTTAACCACACAACTACAGCTACAGACCTCTTCGAAGGGATCGACCAATGGACGCATCAAGCGCATGCTTGGCCGAAGCTACACGTTACCAATACCAAACCCCGCTATCAACGAGGACGAGCTGGTCAATAGCACGGAGACACAGACGTGCGGCAGGAAGCGGCCCGGGCTCATAGACCCAATGACATGATCCGCCTTGTTTTCTTATAGTTTCTCCTTCATTATCTTCACTTGCATTGTATCCTGTTTAGTCCCTTTCATGAAAGAGTTTGGCATGTAAAGCTTGGCTACTTGAAATAAAGAAATCGTTAAGATACAATTGCTAAAGGGTTTCGATTCTACACCCTGAAACAAAAGTCCGAAGTACTCGGCGTCTCGGATGTTGCACTATATGCATCAGTTTCGAACCTAGATTTTGGTCAATAGTTGGGTTGCCCGGCTCCTATGTGTACCCCTTACGTTCCGACAAATTCAGCTAAGGGTGTAATGGGAGACCCACTGCGATAGTGCCGCTAGTTTAACTAGCAGAGTGCCTCAGTGGAGAAAGCCGAAGACTGACTATCTAGGTAAGCGAAAACTGGTCGGCCATCCGAAGATTGCATCAAGCGACGTGTCGTTAGAGAACACCCATTTCAAACGAAGGGCTTTTTCCTCGAATTGGCTGAAGTGGGCATGGACATAGACCTCAGCTGACCACGCCGACCACTTTACTCACCGGGGGCTCGTCATTAGTCCCCACCATCAAACTCCTACGGCTAAGCAAAAGTTATAAAGCCACCATAGTCTGATTGCCTAGCCCCTACGTGCATAGACCTCCCACGGGAACCGAGACGTCGGCTACGAGTCAGGAATGCCTAAAGGGGGCACCCTTTGTATACTATACAAAGGGGTCGAAGCCGACGACTGGCTGCTTTCAGTTCAACATGGTCAAACAGGAGGAATATTAAAAACAAAACATAAATACATGAGAAGAAATTCAACCATATTCATTAAATAACTAGAAATATTTATACATCACACGCACTTCGGCCTCGGTTGGCCTTAGGACACATGGCCTCGGTAAGACGGGCGCCCTCCTCCACGTCGGCGAAGAACTACTTCGCGGTGCGCGCCTTCCCTTCGGTGGGCCCCGCAGCAACAACCTCCGCCTCCACCTTCCGGAAGTGTGTTTCCATGCAGGCATACGCCCGACGTGCTCCTTCCATACACGTGGATCGCTTCCAGCGGTTGACTTGCGGGACGGCTTCTTGCAGCCGCACTAGGAGCCCGAAGAAGCTGGCTGGCAATGCCTCCGTGGGCCACAGATTGACACAGAGGTCTTGGAGCGTCAGCCTCACCATCCAAAGCAGTTCCGCCAATTGCTTCATCCGATGATTGAGCAACTGCGACTGCGACGACTCCTAGAACTGACTCAAGAAGGCCTTCTCCGCCTCATGGCCCTCTAGTTGGCCAAAATGAAGGCCGGCGTCCGCCGCACTCTTTGGGAGATTGGCGAAGACCTCTGCGGATCGCCATAGCTGGGTGAGCTCGACGCACCCCTTGCTGCCAAATACACATTGCAGTAAATATAGCTTACCCGCAGCTATCCACTCCACTTGCTAGAGCACGTGGTGGTCGGCCCGGTTCTGGGTCTGGAGGTCTTCGTGAGACAGCCGTAGCTTTCGCAGCTGCTCGGCCGTCTCTTTCTCCTTCTTCTCATGGGAGTCGGGTTCGAGATACATGCCCTTAAGAGTCTCCTCGACCTCCAGGACCCGTGCCTGGTTTTTCTCCCTAGCTAGGTCTTTCTCCGCTCTGGCCGCCACAGCCTTCTGCTACTCGACCTCTTGCCAAGCTGTCAAGAGCTCAGCCTTGAGCCTCTCAAGCTCGGCCAACGCCGCTGTTATCAAATCAGTTCGGCATCAGTCCTTGCTCAAAATTAAACTTCAAATTAAAATGCAATGCATCAGTCACTTACCTTGAGATAGCTTGACCTGCTTGTTCACCAGGTCGCGGTCCATTTCGGACCTCTTGAGCTTTCGGCTCATCTCTGCAATCTCCACGGAGGCGGAGCCCGGAGCCGAGGTTGAAACCTACATAAACAACTCCTAATGAGCCCCATAGTCAATTTAATGACACTTCGGACATACATCTTGTTTCATCAGTCCTGGGGGCTACTATCTCCTCCGAACAAATACTTTGACCCCATCACCAGTATTTCAAACTGGCCATGGGCTCGGGGGCTACTCATCGGGCAGGTCATCTAAACGACGGATAACATATGCCTTCAAACAATTACAAAGATCGATAACATGTGCCCCCCGTCACTTTCGCGGGTGGACGAGGCGTGGGTCTCCTCGGATTGGGTGACCAAGGTCTCCCGCCCCCGAAGACCCGTCCTGCCCTTCTGGGCTTCGCCGCCCAGGGGATCACCACATGCGGCTCCTTGGTCAGGAGCACGGTGAGCTGAGGGGACTTCTCCCCCTCCGGGAGTGGTGCCAGGCACGACATCTGCTGCACCTTGGTCACCCAGTTCTGCAAATACGAAATGGATTGATTCATCGAAATCCCTCTCACTTGTCAGGAAAGGAATATGAACGTATATATTGAACATACTTACAGGGGTGTTGGTGTAGCCGACCTCGAAGTCGAGGTCCTTCCCCTCCTCGGGAAACTTGTCCTTAGCCAGCTTGAAGTGCCGCGTCCACATCCCGGCCAGGGAGGAGCAGAAGAAGACGAGGACAGGTCCGGCATCCCCAGATTTGTGCTCCCACATTGGGGTGGCCCAGAATTGGAGCGGCAGGATGCGGCGATGGAGCATGACGTTGACCACGTCGGGCAGTTGGAGTTTCTTCTTGAGGGACCACCACTGGATCCTCTTGATCAGTGTCTCCACCTCCTATGGGTTTCCCCAGAGGACGCCCTTCTCCTTCCAGGACTTGAGCTTCCTTGGAGGCCCAACCGAAAAGGCTGGGACCTCGGTCTGGCCAGCGATGAGCGGCTTAGTGATGTAGAACCACTTCCGTTGCCACTCCTTGACCGTCTCGATGAAGGCTCCGTCGAACCAGGCGGCCCCCTATTTCTTGCTGACCATGGCACCTCTGCACTCTGCCAAATCGGAGCCGCTGGACTTCGGCTTAACATCGAAGGTCTTCAGCCATAGGCTGAAGTGCGGTTCGATGCGGAGGAAGGCCTCGCACACCGTTTTGAAAGAGGCGAGGTGGAGGATGGAGTTCGGGGCCAAGTGGTGGAATTCAAGCCCATAGTAGAACATGACCCCGCGCACGAACGGGTGCAGCGGGAACCCTAAGCCTATGATGAGGTGAGGGATGAAGACTACCTGCTCCCCTGGGTTGGGAGCAAGCACCTGCTAGCCGGCGTCGGGGGACGGGCGGCGACATTGGTGGGGATATACCCCGCGCTCCGCTGCTCTTGGAGCGTGCCCTCCATCACGATGGAGCCCCCCAGTGCCCTTTGAGGGTATCGGCCATGGCTAAGCGGGGGAGCACGGAGGTGCACAGGTGGGAGGAGGCAAGATTAGATCTGGGCGCTGGAGCTCAAGGAACCAGAAGACGGGGGAAATGAGAGCGTAACTACAGGCTCTGTTTACTTTTTACTCTTATAGGCTATTGAAAGGCCAAGAGTCCCCCTTGCTACGCCGATAAAAATGCCGCTCTCCCTCCGAAGATGTTGTTATACTCATAGGAGGAAACAAAATCTTGATGATATCCCTGAAAATAGGGGCACGATCCCCACCTTGACAGGACGTGCTAGTAAAAAGGTAGCATCGAACCATGTTTTGAGATGGGCAGTAACTACCTGACCCATTGTGGGTGGCGCCGCTTCGATAAAGTTGCCAGGCCATGGGGGACTGTTCACACCTGGGTGGCTAGCCTTCAAGGCTAAGTAAACTCATGACTCTGGATGGGAAGAAAACCTGGCTGAACCTCGTCTACAAGACCCCCCTCCTTAGAAGGGCGGCTAAGAGATCTGGAATTCTGAGGGGGAACTCGTCTGTCAAGCCAAGGACTTCGGATCCGAAGTTACCACCGTTGAAGAGATCGTCCTCGGTGTAGAAGACCAATTCGGGTGCTACTAACAGTGTCCTGGACTAGGGGGTACCAACCTAGTCGGCCCATACTCCTCGGGCTAGGCCAACGGGCCCTCATTCCTGTCAAGATGGACTCCAGAAGATGCATGCGAGAAGGAAGAACAAGATTACATATTCCAAAGACTTGACGTATACTCCAAGACTTCCCCTGCTCGCCTGGATACCGACCTTGTAATCCTAGATACCCTATTCGGCGTGTATATAAGCCAAAGGGTTTAGCCCGTAGAGGGGACCTGAACACAATCTCAGTCACCTAGCCTTAGGACTAGATCATACTATCTCAAGGTAGATCAACTCTGTACTTGATACTTCTCCATCAATATAAACAAGAGCAGGACGTAGGGTTTTACCTCCATCAAGAGGGCCCGAACCTGGGAAAACATCGTCTCCCTGTTCCTGTTACCATCTGTCCGAGATCCACAGCTCGGGACCCCCTACCATGAGGTCTGCTGGTTTTTACACCGACACTGGTGCTTTCATTGAGAGTTCCGCTGTGTGATCACAAAAGATCGATGGCTCATCTGCAGATCAACTGCGGCAATGGCTATGGGGACACCTATGTCCCTGGCCAACTTTTTGTGTTTGGCAGCATGACCTTCTGCACCGACTCGACAGGCCACCTGTCCGCCGTCGAAAACTATGCTCCCGATCAGATCGTAACCTTCGGAGGTCTGGAGTACACCACGGACTCCCGCGGCGAGCTCGTCTTATCAGGCTGGACCCCCGGCTGGATTCTAGATCTGACAAACTCTAGAGGTTTGAACTCGGAACGGATCTCTGCTGAAGACTACGAATCATGCCCCTCAACACTGCCGGGGGCTATGGAGAAACTTCCCACCCCCTCCTCGGATAACCCCGTGGCGGTGCCTGACTCCGACGTGGATCAGAGTTCGGCCTGTAACACCAAATAGGGCTTAGAGCCGACCCCGGCGATGGATCTTGAATCCACCCCGCTTCCTCGTACGGTAGAAAACACATCAGGCGTGCCGTTGCGAGTCGATCCAGCTTATGGCCAGACCATGAACCCTGAGGAGCTATCTCACCGTAATGAGATTCTTGACCGGATCCAAAGTTTGTCAATCTCAAACTCCTCGGTTTATGACAATATCGGACTTAAGGCCGACGATCGGGAAATTGACATCCCACCCACCACCCATCTAGTCGCCACTGTCAACGATTTAACCGACGTGCTAGACTATGATGAGGCAACCGACATGGATAAACATGTCGGCAGCCCTATGGACAACACCTTGCCAACTACCAATACCGGCAGGTGGAAAGCAACATCTACATATGATGTGTACATGGTCAACACTTCCAACTCCCCTCCATGGTGTAGGCGAAGACGCTAAAGGGGTACTAACAGGGAGCCCAGCGGGAACAACCTTACCGCCGATACGGCGGCCAAAGACACCGAAGACCAAGGGGAGAACCTTCAAGCCTCCCCAGAACACCCCGTCTACCCCGAAGGCATCCCCAGGGACTCAGATCCCGACGACCTCTTTGAAGGGGCTGATGACAATTACATGCCGGAATCTGAGGAGGATGTAAGCCTCGGCACCGACGACTTCATAGTCCTCGAAGACCCTGTTGAGCAAGAACGCTTTCGGCGGCGCCTAGTCGCCACCGCCCGAAGCATGAAGCACAAGCAGCAGCAGCTGCAGGCTAACGAGGACGCGCTCAACGACAAGTGGGTCGAAATACTTTAGGCCGAGCAAGACCTCGAAGAACGGCACCGTAGCGCGCCTAAATCTTATCCACGCAAGCGTTTACTGCCTGAATTCGATTATGAACTAACTGTTGAGGCACCTGATCGCCCCCCTCGAGGATGCGACAGGCCCGCGCAGGAAGATTTCCACTACCAACTAGCTCCACGCCATAACGGCAAGGACCCTATGGACTATCTTGACCCTCAGGACGTTCGACGTCGGATAGCGGCAAACAGGGCGCCACCCCGGTCCATTTATGGATCAAGAGGACGCGCTCCGGCCGGGCACGACGGCTACGATGCCTGGTTGGACAGGAACGGCCGCGCCCGAGATCAAACTCATACGCGGTTCTCTCCTGAAGCCCGGTACGATACAACTCGGTTTTGAGGGCCAGCCCACCTGATCTGTTTCACAGACAGGTTAATGGAACACCAGTTCCCCGATGGGTTTAAACCCTATCAACATAGAATCGTACGATGGCACCACGGACCCAGCATGGATTGAAGACTTTCTTCTCCACATACACATGGCCAATGGAGATGACCTCCATGCCATCAAGGACTTGTCGCTCAAGCTAAAGGGGCCGGCAAGGAACAGGCTAAATAGCCTACTGCCCCACTCCATTGGAAGCTGGGAAGCTCTTGAAGACGCCTTCAGGGCAAATTTCCAAGGAACCTACGTCCGACCTCCGGATGCCGATGACCTCAGCCGTGTCACTCAGCAGCCGGGCGAATCAGCTTGGAAATTCTGGAACCAGTTTCTTACTAAAAAGAACCAGATCATAGACTGCTCAGACGCCGAGGCCATCGCTGCATTCAAGAACAACATCCGAGATGAGTGGCTCGCCCGCCAGCTCGGCCAGGACAAACCGAGGACCATGGCAGCCCTAACCTTGCTCATGACCCGCTTGGTTGGTCCGCAGCACACACGACGGTGAGGCGGGGACCTCGGAGACTCGTGACGTCAACGGCAAGCCTAAGCGCAACAGAAATAAGCACAGGCATAGAAACGGAGGAAGCGACACAGAAGACGCAGCAGTCAATGCAAGCTTCACCGGACCTCGATCCGAACAGAAAAGAAATCCCTTCAAAGGGAACAAGGATGGACCGAGCCAGCTTGACAAGATCCTAGATCGATCGTGCCAAATTCATGGCACTCAAGAAGAACCAGCAACCGACACTAACAGGAATTGTTGGGTCTTTAAGCAGGCCGGCACGATAGCGACAGAGGGTCAGCATAAAACCCAAAATCGCAGCGAAGACGACGATGAACCTCGGCGGCCAAACAATAGAGGCGAGAAAAACTTTCCTAATGAGGTAATGGAGGTAAACATGATTTACGTTACCCACATACCCAAAAGGGAGAGGAAACGCGTACTTCGAGACATCTACGCGTTAGAGCCTGTGGCCCCGAAGTACAATCCGTGGTCGGCTTACCCGATCACATTTGACAAACATGACCATCCGACAAGCATCAGGCATGGCGGATCGGCCGCACTCGTCCTGGACCCGATCGTCGACGGCTTTCACCTGACGCGCGTCTTTATGGACGAAGGAAGTAGCCTCAACTTGATCTATGAGGACACAGTATGGAAGATGGGGATTGACTCATCTTAGATTAAGCCTAGCAGCACGACCTTCAAAGGTGTAATACCAGGTGTCGAGGCTTGCTGCACAGGAACCGTGTCCCTGGAGGTAGTATTCGGATCACCCAAGAACTTCAGGAGCGAAGAGTTAATCTTCGACATCATACCTTTTCGCAGCGGATACCATGCGCTCCTAGGACGCACGCTTTAATGTAGTCCCGCATTATGCTTATCTTAAGCTCGAGATGCCAGGACCCAATGGCGTTATTACAATAAATGGTAACACCGAACGCTCTCTCCGGACGGAAGAGCAAACTGCGGCTTTCGCAGCCGAGGTACAGGCATCCGGAGAGGCCGCCCGTGGCGGTAAAGGCACCCCCAGCTCTTTGAAGCGTACACGGGCTGCGCCAATTGACCTCGGACAAGCACCTCCCCACCCCATGTAGCGGTACGGGCTCCTCACGCGCCTCCCTTGGAACGGGCACTACGTCCCTAGGGTGCACAACTTTGCACTGAAAATTCCCTGGGTCGTTGAGGAGCCACTAGAATGGAGATATCGGCTCGGCTAGACCGAGCAGCAACTAAACCTCGGGCTCACATATCGGCAAGGTTTTGTCAAAGAGCTAGCCAATATTAGCATGCCCATGTGGCTTTAACAACAGAACTACAGTTGCAGACCTCTTCGAAGGGATCGACCAATGGATGCATCAAGTGCGTGCTTGGCCGAAGCTACACGTTACCAACACCAACCCCCGCTATCAACGAGGAAGAGCTGGTCAATAGCACAGAGACGCAGACGTGCGGCAGGAAGCGGCCCGGGCTCATAGATCCGATGACATGATCTGCCCAGTTTTCTTTTAGTTTCTCCTTCATTATCTTCACTTGCATTGTATCCTATTTAGTCCCTTTCATCAAAGAGTTCGGCATGTAATGCTTGGCTACTTGAAATAAAGAAATCGTACCCATAAAGGTCTTCAAACGCATTTTCTTACAAGCACTTCCCACATCTTTAAGATACATTTGCTAAAGGGTTTCGATTCTACACCCTGAAACAAAAGTTTGAAGTACTCGGTGTCGGGCCCATGGAACCCAGGGTGTCCAGGCCCGTCTGCCTTTCGCCCAGGGCGCAACGCCTTGCGTGGGCCCAGCAGGCCGTCATCACCAAGCTTCTTACCAAGACCCCTCATGAGGCCCTGGCCTCCTGAGAATCCCTTCTCAGGGAGCGGCAAGCAAGGCTTAGCATCTTCACCAGCAGCCTCGCGAGGCGGCCTCCCAAGGTTTCCTCTTGAAGGTGCTCAAGACGAGGGCTGTTCGGTCCAGTCGCGCGGTCTCGTGCCCATCACATGGGTGACGCGTGCGGCGACGAACGGCGGGCGAGGCCGTGCCAGCAGGCGCGGATGAAGAGGGTTTTCACCATTTGTGCTAAGGGAGCCAGGTCAGCAGTCCACTTCCCAAAGCAACCCCAAAGGTTGCCCGATAGACGAAAGGAGACTAAGACGGCGGGCACGCAGGAGGGAGGTCATCACCGAGCCCACCGGCGCGTCATGGATCATGCTTTTGTAGGCGAAGACAACCTTTAGTCAGGATAGCCTGAGCGCCTGTCCCCTTTCAAAACCCACCAAGTGTGACAACCCTTCCCGCCTAGTTTTTGGGGGAAGAGGACCAAGGCAGGTATAAAGGGGCAAAGCTGCCATTGTAGAGGGGAGGCGGTCGACTCTTGTTCCCATCGTCCCCAGCCTTGTACTCTCTCACACCAGAGCAATCCCAACCAAGAAGGAGTAGGGTTTTACACCACAAGGTTGCCCGAACCTGGGTAAACTGCTGAGTCCATGTCTTGCCCCTGCTAGCGTGCTCCCACCATAGTTTCGCCATAGCTTAGCCGTGGTAGGGGACGAGGCGGTAGGAACGAGCTCACCCCAGTGTTCGAACCTTTGGGTCCCCGGAGCCCGAACTCCGATACTCGACGTCTCGGATGTTGCACTATATGCGAGCAGGTCCCTTGAAAGGCCTTGCGAGGAGATCTCGCGAGGTGGAACCCTCAGGGCCTCAGGAAGCCCTGTAGGCCCTGCCTCGGGAAGCTGACCCACAATGGCCATCTTGGCAGGAGATCTTGCGAGCGAAGCCCTCACCAGGCATACTCTACCAGCGACGGCCCACCAGACGCTATCCTGCACAGAGCTAAGTCTCCTGCCTCGTGAGCCGCCCTCACCGTCCCCTAAAGCTGCCCCCTCCAGCAATCTCATGAGCACCAGCATTTCTCTTGGCGCAAGCTGCTTGCCCGTCAAAGGGGGGCTCCCTGAGCATCGCGCCTCAGGAGCCCTCACTAGCTCCCGGTGCCCCTCGCCTCCTGGCCTTGTCTAGGCATCGCGACCTGACATACCAGCGACGGCTATGGCCCGCTCGAGGGCTGGGTCCCGATGACGTAGAGCATCAAGGTAGGCAAAAAGAGTAAAACAGGCCTCAAGAGAAAGCTCCACGAGGGCATGGGCGTTCATTACAGGAAATCATAAAGTACTTAACGCAAAGGCATCGTCTTCACGCCCCCACGGGGCCACATCGATCTAGTGCAGGTTAGCGAAGGAAAAAGGGACCCTAGGAACTTGCGCCGTCATCGTCGTCGTTGTCGCCATCATCGCCGCCAGAGCTCCCGCCGCTGTCGCAGGAGTACTTCTCAAGCAGCGCATCCACGTGGCCTTCTACCGCCTTCGCAAGGCCGTCGCGGAGCTCCTCAGGGACGGGGGCTATCACCTCATCAAAATCAAAATTGGGGTCGGCATGAAGGAGGTGGCTGAAAACGCGGGTCGCCACCTGAGAGAAGAGGCCGCGGCACTCCTCCTCCAAGATGTCGTCCACCTTCTTGGTCCCATCCTCGAGCCGCTCCACGAGCTTGGTTGAGAAGTTAATGTAGTTGGCATCGCGGGACTCCTGGAGGGCTTCAAGCCTCCCCTGGCAGATGGAGTTCAGGGCGTCGCGGGCTCGGAGCTCGAGGGAGTGGATCACCTTGATGCGTTCGCGTTGCCGCTCCCGTTCCTGGTCCACCTCGCCTCCGGGTTGCTCGGCGGCGCTGGCGGCGCCTTTCACCTGAAGACGAAGGTAGGACGGCTCGGCCTCGGTGCCGGAACCGGCCTGCGGCGCGGCCTCTCGGCGGGTCTCCGCCTCGGCAAGTGCCGCCTTGAGACCGGCGATTTCCTTCTGGAATCGCTCACTCTCCATCTCAAAGGTGTCCTTCTGCTGCTTCAGTGCCTTACCGTGCTCATCGGCAAGCGCTAGGCGCGCCTCGACTAGCTTCGTATCGGCGTCCTCATGGGCCTTCTTCTCCTTAGCCTCCAGCTGGGTGTCGGCCTCGTTGACACGCTCCGCGTGGGCATCCTGGGCGTTGGCCAGCTGGCACCCCCAGCGTCTCCAGGCGCTCCCGCTCAGTGGCCTACTCGGTCGACACCCTCTCGAGGTCTTCCATGCGAGTCGCGAGGCTCGCCTCGTGGGCCGCAAGCTCCCTGTCTCGAGTGGCGAGGTCGTTTTCCCGCGTGAGGAACGACTGCGCTTGCACGGCATGTTTATCCTGGAGCTCCTTCAGGCGGGCCTCTGCCTCCTCGCGGCGCGTGACGGCCGCTTCAGCCTCCAGGAGAGCACTCGCACGGACCTCCTCCGGTTCAGCAGCGTCGTTCTCACCCCGTGCGCGAGCGCTTTCATTCTGGCGCTGAGCCGTTTCGACGGCGACGCTAAGCCGACGCCACCCATCAGCAAGCTTCAGGCACTCCTCGGCGAGGCACGCCTCCGCGTCCTGGAAGTCCGTCCCTAGCTGAGCGAGCGTGGCCTTGGCGTCGCTCAAGGTTGCAGGCCTGAGCAGGGCACGGCCACCCATGAGTGTCAGGGGCCAGTCCGGGTCAGGCCCCCTGATATTCTTCGTCGCCGCGGTCAGGGAGGACTCGGCGCCGCTTGCCAGGAGCGGTGGGTTCAGCGGGCCCTCCCCTGCGTTCGGCTGCGGCGGCGCGCTGTGGGGGCCCCCCATGCCTGTGACGGTGCGCCCCCCGATTCCTCCCCTCGCGCAAAGGGAGGCCTCTGGCGGGGGAGTGGGCGCTTCGGCCTCCCCCGTCGCTACTCCTCCCCTCGCGGTGGGGTCCAAGGGGAGCGCGTCCCCACCTCCTGAGGCTGCCTCCCGAGGTTCCTCCATCTCGGGCTCGCGAGACGCGCCCACATGCGGCTCAGGGGGAACGACTGGCTCCCTCTCGACTTCCGCACGTTTCGTCTCGGCGTCAGAGCGGCGGGTGGCCTCTCCACGCCCCCCGGCACCCGCAGTAGGTACTGATGCCCCCTGCGTGCTAGGGGTCGCCTTCGCCTTTGTCGTCGTCTTCTTCTTCTTCCTTCGGTCCCCGGCGGGCCTCCTGCGCAAACGATGGCTCAACTCCGAGCCCGGACACCGAGGAAGAGCATAAAACGCCGGGGGGAGTCGGGGGGACTTAATCGTCGCCGGCAGACCACTTCCTTTTCCTCTCCACGAGGGACAGGTCGTCGCTGCCCTCGTCAAGCATCGCCCGGTTCCGCCGCTTGGGCCCCCGGAGTGGGCCGCAGTGGACCCGGACGCGTCGTCGCCTGCCTCGAGGCCCTGGGAAGTTTCACCCCCTTGACGGACCTCTGGCACTGGGGGCTCGGCCGCCCCCTGGCCGGGAGCGCCCTCCGCCGTAGGAGGCGCACTGTCGGCGTCATCGTCTTCATGGTCGCAGAGCTGACGGCGAGTGCGCGGTGGCACCCGGTTGGCGTCCTCCTCCGTGGCCTCCTCCGAGTCCTCCTCACCACCGCTGCCCCCTGAGTCCAGCTACAGCACGAGAGGGTTCTCGCGGGGCCCGACGTGGCCCTCCGGCATGAGGCCCCACTGGTCAAAGGGAGGCATCTCCTTGACCAGCTCCGCCATCTCCTCATAGCGGAAGAGCGGGAGTGCATCCTCAGGCGGGCCCTCGGCAGGGGTGCTAAGCAGGTTCGCCAGGGCCCTGTCCAGCACTTCTTGCTTCAGGCTACTAGGGTGGAGCCTCATGGCGTTACCCGCACCGGTGTACTCCCACACGGGGTGCGAGTGCTGCTGGAGCGGCGCTATGCGTCGTTGAAGGTACTCCCTGATGACCGACGCCCCCGATAGCTTCGTGTCCTGGTGCGCAGCCATCCACTCCAAGACGGGCTCCATCCTCGGGTCAGCGAGCTTCTCGCTCCCCCAACGGGAGTTCTTCTCAGCCGGGTCCGTCGGGATCATCAGGAGCCGGCTGGTCCGGCGTGCGTCCATGTAGACCCAGTGCTGCCGATAGCCCTCCACTTTCTTCGCAACTCTCAAATTGATTATGCCGTTTTCCATTCCCTTAATGGTGAGGAATGACGCACATCCAGAGCGTTGGTCTGCCGCGGTCAGCCGCAGGCAGAAGAAGATGCGGAAGAGCACCATTGAAGGCATCACACCCACGAAGGCCTCGCAGTAAAAGGAAAACATGGCCAGGAGGAGGATGGAGTTGGGTTGAAGGGGGAGGGCATGAATATGATAGTGGGAGAGAATGGCGTAGAAAAAGTCCGAGAACGGCGGCACCAACCCGGCATAAACACTGTGGAGGAAGAAGGGGTAGGTCGTCACCCCCAGGTCATGTCGCGCTCGTGATCCTGGCCAGATCTGGGTCGCCTGATTCTCGTTCGTGACACCGGCCTCCAGCGGAAGCACCCTGTCCAGGCCCTCCCCATCGACGATGGAGGAGTGTTGTAGTGCCACCCCAATGGCGGGCGCACTTGGGGATGGGGCCGCCACCTTTCCCCTCTTGCTGGCGGGCACCATCTGTGCGGTGGAGACGCGGATGAAAGAAGGGGGAGGAGGTAGATCTCAGAGATGGGGTCGCGAGGAACAGTGCATGGAAAGGAAGGCGCGGGGAGACGAGATTCGCGGAGGAAGGCAATGATGGCCTCGCGTCGCCCATGGCAGGCTTTATGTCTGCGTGAGCGGTTACCAAGGCATCATGGGAGAAGTGGGGACGTCCCCCATAGCGTCGTGCGCCACGGGTCGCGCTTGCCCGCAGGCAGTTAGGGTCCACGCCGTTTCGCCACCTAGTAGGCGGGAACGTGAGCGCCGCGGGCCCAGTGTCTACTGTCGGGCCCATGGAACCTAGGGTGTCTAGGCCCGTCTGCCTTTGGCCCAGGGCGCATTGCCTGGCATGGGCCCAGCAGGCCGTCATCACCAAGCTTCTCACCAAGACCCCTCATGAGGCCCTGGCCTCGTGAGAATCCCTCCTCAGGGAGCGGCGAGCAAGGCTCAGCATCTTCACCAGCAGCCTCCCGAGGCGGCCTCCCGAGGCGGCCTCCCGAGGTTTCCTCCCGAAGGCGCTCAAGACGAGGGCTGTTCGGTCCAGTCGCGCGGTCTCCTGCCCATCACGTGGGTGACGCTCACGGCGACGAACGGCGGCAGAGGCTGTGCCAGCAGGCGCGGATGAAGTGGGTTTCCCCATTTGTGCTAAGGGAGCTAAGCCAGCAGTCTACTTCCCAAAGCAACCCCAAATGTTGCCCGATCGATGAAAGGAGACCAAGACGGCGGGCACGCAGGGTGGAGGTCATCACCGAGCCCATCGGCACGTCATGGATCATGCTTTTGCAGGCGAAGACCGCCTTTAGTCAGGATAGCCTGAGTGCATGTGCCCTTTCAAAACCCGCCAAGTGTGGCAACCCTTCCCGCTTAGTTTTTGGGGGAAGAGGACCAAGGCAGGTATAAAGGGGCAGAGCTGCCGTCGGCTCTTCTTCCCATCGTCCCCAGCCTTGTAATCTCTCACACCAGAGCAATCCCAACCAAGCAGGAGTAGGGTTTTGCACCACAAGGTGGCCCGAACCTGGGTAAACCGCTGAGTCCATTGCTTGCCCCTGCTAGCGTGCTCCCACCGTAGTTTCACCGTAGCTTAGCCGTGGTAGGGGACGAGGCGGTAGGAACGAGCTCACCCCAGTGTTCGAACCTTTGGGTCCCCGGAGCCCGAACTCCGACACTCGGCGTCTCGGATGTTGCACTATATGCATCAGTTTCGAACCTAGATTTTGGTCAATAGTTGGGTTGCCTAGCTCCTATGTGTACCCCTTACGTTCCGGACAAATTCGGCTATGGGTGTAATGGGAGAACCACTACGATAGTGCCGCTAGTTTAACTGGCAGAGCGCCTCAGTGGAGAAAGCCGAAGACTGACTATCTAGGTAAGCAAAAACTGGTCGGCCATCCGAAGACCGCGTCAAGCGATGTGTCATTAGAGAACACCCGTGTCAAATGAAAGGCTTCTTCCTCGAATTGGCCGAAGTGGGCAAGGGCATAGACCTCGGCTGACCACGCCGAAAACTTTACTCACTGGGGGCTCGTCATTAGTCCCCACCGTCAAACTCAAACGGCTAAGTGAAAGTTATAAAGCCACCATAGTCCAATTGCCTAGCCCCTATGTGCACAGACCTCCCTCGGGAACCGAGACGTCGGCTATAGGTCAGGAATGCCTAAAGGGGGTACCCTTTGTATACTATACAAAGGGGTCGAAGCCGACGACTGGCCGCTTTCAGTTCAACACGGTCAAATAGGAGGAATATTAAAAACAAAACGTAAATACGTGAGAGGAAATTCAACCATACTCATTAAATAACTTGAAATCTTTATACATCACATGCACTTCGGCATTCCGAAGTGCTACCGAGAAATACAAGTTGGCCTTAGGACACATGGCCTCGGTAAGACGGGTGCCCTCCTCCACGTCGGCGAAGAACTGCTCCGCGGTGCCCGCCGTCCCTTCAGGGGGCCCCACAGCAACAACCTCCACCTCCACCTTCCGGAAGTGCATTTTCACGCAGGCATACGCCCGACAAGCTCCTTCGAGACACGTGGATCTCTTCCAGTGGTTGACTTGCGTTACGGCTTCTTGCAGCCACACCAGGAGCCCGAGCAAGCTGGCTGGCAACGCCTCTATGGGCCCCAGATTGACGCAGAGGTCTTGGAGCGCCGGCCTCGCCATCCGAAGCAGTTCCACCAGTTTCTTCATCCAATGATTGAGCAACTGCGACTACGACGACTCCTGTAACTGACTCCAAAAGGCCTTCTCCGCCTCATGGCCCTCCAGTTGGCCAAAATGAAGGCCGGCGTCCACCGCACTCTTCGGGAGATCGGCGAAGACCTCTGCGGATCGCCATAGCTGGGGGAGCTCAACACACCCCTTGTTGCCAAATACACATTGCAGTAAATATAGCTTACCCATGGCTATCCTCTCCACTTGCTGGATCACGTGGTGGTCAGCCCGGTTCCGGGTCTGGAGCTCGGCGTGAGACAGGCGTAGCTTTCGTAGCTGCTTGCCTATCTCTTTCTCCTTCTTCTCAAGGGAGTCGCGTTCTACATACACGCCCTTAAGAGTCTCCTCGACCTCCAGGACCCGCGCCTAGTTTTTCTCCCTAGCCACCTTCTCGGTGGGTAGGTCTTTCTCCGCTCTGGCCGTCGCAGCCTTCTGCTGCTCGACCTCTTGCTGAGTCATCAAGAGCTCGGCCTTGAGCCTCTCAAGCTCGGCCAACGCTGCTGTTATCAAATCAGTTCAGCATCAGTCCTTGCTCAAAATTAAACTTCAAAGAAAAATGCAACGCATCAGTCGCTTACCTTGAGACTGCTCGACCTGCTTGTTCACCAGGTCGAGGTCCTTTTCGGACCTCTCGAGCTTTCGGCTCATCTCCGCAATCTCCTCGGAGGCGGAGCCCGGAGCCGAGGTTGAAACCTGCATAAACAACTCCTAATGTGCCCCATAGTCAATTTAATGACAATTCGGACATACATCCTGTTTCATCAGTCCAGGGGGCTACTATCTCCTCCAAACCTATATTTGACCCCAACACCAGTATTTCAAACTGGTCCTGTGCTTGGGGGCTACTCATCGGGCAGGCCTTCTAAACGACGGGTAACATATGCTTTCGGACAATTACAAAGATCGATAAATCTGAGCAGAGAAGATCCTTTTTCTCAAAAGGCAGAGGGTTACCTCGAAGCTCGTCAGGAGGCCCTTGAAGACCTCATGCATTCTAGCCTCTACGGACCGGAATCCCTGCAGCGCCGCGCCAATCAACACGTGGTGCTCATCCTTGAGGGAGGAGCCTGTCAAGGCTGCCTCCATCTCTTCGGTCCACCCCGCGCCAGCCCGCCCTGGAGCGGGAGGTGAGGGCGGAAAGACCTCGGGCCCCAACACCTGGGTGCTAGGTTCGTGGATCTCCGGCTACGGCGGTAGAGCTAGAGTAGACTCTGGCTGGGCCGTTGTTTGGCCCAGCCCTTCCTGGAGGACCTCGGGGACCTCGTCGCCTTGGCCTTGCGGGGCCGAGGTATCAACCTCGGCCATGACCACCTCTTCGACCCCCGCTGCATCAGCCTGAGGGGCCGGGGTCGACGTCACCTCGCCCTGCCCTTCTGGAGCCGGGGCGGCATGGTCTGGTGTCCCACTGGTGGGCGGCAACCCGCTAGAGGAGTCGCTAAGGTGTGCCTTAGTCGGGTTGTGGAAAAAACATTTACATGGCATTAGCCCTGCCGAAAAAACTTACCTGTGAAGACAAATACAAAGGACAACGGCGTACCTTCGAGGCACCGGCTTCTTCCTCCCCAACGTGAGGGGGTCATCTTCGGACTTGTCGGAGAGCATGTTCTTCTCGGATGGCTGGGGCTCGTCAACTGCCCCGGCCGAGGTTTCTTTCAACCTCTTTTGGCCTGTGGGCTGAGCCTCAGCCTCACCGTCTTCTGGCGCCGCCCTCTTCCCCTTGAGGGGAAGGTTATCCTCATCCTCTCCCCCGTCACTTTCGTGAGTGGAGGAGGCGTGGGTCTCCTCGGACTAGGTGACCGAGGTCTCCCGCCCCCGAAGACCGGTCCTGCCCTTCTGGGGATTCGTCGCCCTGGGGATCACCGCGTGTGTCTCCTCAGTCAGGAGCGCGGTGAGCAGAGGGGACTTCTCCCCCTCCGGGAGCAGTGCAGGGCACGACATCTGCTACACCTTGGTCACCCAGTTTTGCAAATACGAAATGGATCGATTCATCAAAATCTGTCTCACTTGTTAGGAAAGGAATATGAACGTATATACTGAACACTTACCGGAGTGGCGGTGTAGCCGACCTCGAAGCCGAGGTCCTTCCCCTCCTTAGGAATGTTGTCCTTGGCCAGCTTGAAGAGCCGCATCAACATCCCAGCCAGGGAGGAGCGGAAGAAGCTGAGGACGGGTCCGGCATCCTTAGATTTGGGATCCCACATTGGGGTGGCCCGGAGTTGGAGCGGGAGGATGCGGCGATGGAGCATGACGTTGACCACGTCGGGCAGTTGGAGTTTCTTCTTGAGGGACCACCAATGGATCCTCTTGATCAGTGTCTCCACCTCCTCTGGGTTTCCCCAGAGGACGCCCTTCTCCTTCCAGGACTTGAGCTTCCTTGGAGGCCCAGCCGTAAAGCCTGGGACCTCGGTCTGGCCAGCGGCGAGCGGATCAGTAATGTAGAACCACTCCCGTTGCCACTCCTTGACCGTCTCGATGAAGGTGTCGTCGAACCAGGCAGCCCCCTGGTTCTTGCTGACCATGGCGCCTCCGCACTCCGCCAAATCGGAGCCGCTGGACTTTGGCTTAACACCGAAGGTCTTCAGCCATAGGCCGAAGTGCGGCTCGATGCGGAGGAAGGCCTCGCACACCGTGATGAAAGACGCGAGGTGGAGGATGGAGTTCGGGGCCATGTGGTGGAAATCAAGCGCGTAGTGGAACATGACCCCGTGCACGAACGGGTGCAGTGGGAACCCTAAGCCTCTGATGAGATGAGAGATGAAGACTACCCGCTCCCCTGGGTTGGGAGCAAGCACCTGCTGGCCGGCATCAGGGGCACGGGCGGCGACATTGGCGGGGATATACCCCGTGCTTCGTAGCTCTTGGAGCATGCCCTCCGTCAGGATGGAGCCCCCCAGTGCCCTTTGAGGGTATTAGCCATGGCTAAGCGGGGGAGCACAGAGGTGCAGAGGTGGGAGGAGGCAAGATTAGATCTGGCCGCTGGAGCTCGAGGAAGCAGAAGTCGGGTGTCGGAGTCTAGGATCTGCGTCCAAGAAACTTCTCCAAGAACTTAGGATTCGAACTCTGGGGGACTTTGCTTGGCAGCCTACGACGGGACTATGGTGTGGACACGACGGACTAACTGGCTCTCACCGGACATGAAGGGGACATGCGAGCTACCCAGGTTCGGGCCACCGTGCGGTGTAATACCCTACTCCTGCTTGTGTTGGATTGCTCGGTGGAGAGATTGTGCTCGAAGTACAAGAGGTGCGGGGGAGAATGGGTCGATCCCCTTACATGGAAGCAGCCCTGCCCCTTTTGTAGTGCCTCGGTCCTCTTCCCCAAAAATATGAGCGGGAAAGGGTTGCCACAGGGCCGCAATTCAAAAGGGGGACAAGAGCGCAGGCTTATCCTGACTAAAGGCGGTCTTCGCCAGCTAAAGCATCTCCTTGTGACGTGCTAGTGGGCTTGTTGATTACCTCCATCCTGGCACGCTGATCCCCCTGATCCTCCTTCACCAAAGAGGAAATATCTTGGGGCTTCCTTCGGGGGAAGCTAGGCACCACTGCCCCCTTATCACCAGAATAGAAGCCCGCCTGAGCTGCATCCTGCTGTCCTCGAGCTGTACCCTGCTGTCCTTGTCCAGTCACCGGGGCGTCACCCACGTGACGGGCTGGTCGCCCCGAGGCCAGCACCGTGCGCCACGCCCCGCAAAGCGGCCTCCCGAGGGACTGCCTCACGAGGTGATCCGGGGCTTGCCGGCCTCGCCAGGGCCTGGCTTGGCGAAGAGGGGCCTCGCGAGGCTATCCCCTTGCGAGGTGACCCCTCCCGGCCGACGATCCCAGGGCCATCTCGCTTGGGCCTGCCCAAGCGCTGCCTCCTGGGCTAGAGGCAGATGGGCCGTGGTACCCTGGTTCCCACTGGGCCGACAGTAGGCCCTAGGCCCGCGGCGCATGCGTCCCGCCCGTTGGGGACGAAGCACTGCGGGGCCCATCTAGCCACTAGGCCCAGGGGCGACGCGTGGCGGCCTTTCCGGGCGCGGCGCCTCCACTCCCTACAACGGCTTGATAACCACCTCCTCGGCGATAGAACCTGCCCGCGGGGGGCGTGGGCATTCCATTGCCTCTTCACTCCGTCCCCAGCCTGCCTTGCGACCAACTCCCCGGCTCCCCATCTCTTCAACTTCCAACCTCTCTACCAATCTCTCCGCCCGTCACCGCCGCGGCCATGGCTCCCCCAAGGAAGCTCTCTGCGGCCGAGAAGGGGAAGAGGACGGCAGAGGAGGTGGGGCCGCCGAAGCCGGTGGCGGTGAGGGGTAGAGGCCGGGCCCGTGGTTCGTCCATGGCGACGAGGGTCCCTCCTCGGGGTCGGGCGCGCTCCGTGGCTGCCGGCGTGGAGGCCGGCCCCAGCACCCGTGGGACAGACGCGACTTGTGGTCACGGAAGAGGTGCGGCTCACAGGCACGGAGGCCGCGGCCGAGGCGGCCGCGGCGCTTCCGCCGCTCTTCCTCCCCAGGCGGGGAGCCACTCGGCGGAGGCGACCCACGAGCTCATCGTGGACATGCACCGCTTGCCCTGCACCTGGCTTCGGCTTCCGGACTCCTTTGTGAGGGAGATGGAGGAGCGCGCGCCCCTGGGCCTGTGGCTGCAGGCGGACGGTTGTTGCAACGGCCCCTCCTGGGTGGCGGCGGAGTTCACCCCCTCCGGCTTCATGTTCTTGAAGCAGGGGTGGAAGTCCTTTGCCCTCGCCCGAGGCCTGAAGTCGGGGCACCTGCTCCACTTCAAGTATGACAGATCCGCCACCCTCTTCGTGAAGATCTTCGGGGTTTTCGGCAGCCACCTGGAGAGCTGCATGGAGAGCGAGGACGGCAGCTACAGCGGCTCCTCCAGCGAGGACGGCAGCGACGGCGGTGCCGCCTGCCCCGACGGAAGCGGGAGCGACCACAGTTCCCCCCTCATCAAGGATGAGGACGAAGACTCTGATTAGGCATGGGCAAAGCTCGATGCGGACTCTTGTGGATGACGGCGCTGCGGCTGGCCATCTTTCTTCTTTTTTTTCTGTATTGGATCGATGTAGCCCCTGGGGGTGTGAAGCATTTACGCAACACTTTTAATACTAAGTACTTGATTCTTAATGTGCTTTCGTTTTCCTCCTGAAGCCCTTATCCCCCTTTACATTGCCCTCGTGCCCTGTGTCACTGGGACCTAGCCCCTGATGCGGGCTACACCATCGCTGGTATGCCCAAAGCGTGCGCTCGGCAAGGCTAGAGGGTGTAGGGCTCTTGGGGCCGGTAGGAGTCCCTGAGGCGCGATGCTCAGGGTCCCCCCTTGATGCGCAGGAGGCTTGTGCCAGGGAAATCAGGACGCCACGAGAGAGAAATGAGAAGAAAAGGACCCGAGGGGCGCTTAGACTTAGCTCCTTAGTCGACGCTCGGCTTGGGGGGAACCCTTCATGAGGCGCTGCACGCGAGGCGCGGTTCCTCACTAAGCCTTCCGTCAGCGGGGCGCCGACCGCGAGGCCTCCCGAGGGCGGGGCTCCTGAGGCTCTTGAGGCCCTGCACCAGGGAAATTACCAAGTCTTTGCAAGTAACGCGGTGGGGTGCGCTCACGAGGCCGCCTGTGGGTGTTACGCGAGGAGGCAAGAGCACCAAGGACCTGGTGAGGTGACGTGCACGGGAGCCGTCCCGCGAGCCAGAGCTCAGTCACTTGGGTTTTGCAGCGCTACTGGGACTGACCCAAGCACAGGCACCGTGCCCAGCCCCAGCTCGTGTGAGACACACGGGGGGAGATCGCGAGCGCGCCTCCCGTGGAAAACTCTGCGGCAAGAACACCGGTTGCTATTAGGAAGTAGGCTTTACTGATGCATGAAATTGATTCATTGTACAATAGAAACCATACTCGCTGCCGTGTTCGACACGGGTCAGCTTTTGAGGATGTGATGGCCGTGGGCCCCTCAAGTAAGTAGGCCGCCAGCGCGGAGCATGGGGTATCCGCCAGCGCGGAGCATGGGGCTTCCAGGAGAGTGGGAGGGAGTTCCCGCCTGCCGATGGCAGCGCTGGTAGAGGGAGCTCCGGATCGTGTACAGCTCCATTTCGTTCGTATCCGTGAGGTCACGGATAGAACTTGCGGAGATGTTGGATGTTCCATGTGTTTGGTACCGGAACACCCTCCTCCGTTTCAAGCCATGCCGCGCCGGGGCGGGAGATGTGCGTGACCCTGAAAGGGCCCTCCCACATGGGTGGGAGTTTGTGGAGTCCCTCTCTGGATAGGATCCGGTGCAGGACAAGGTCGCCCGCCTCGAGGGTGCGGGGGCATATGTTGCGGCTGTGATAGCGACACAACGCCTGTTGGTACCTTGCCGCGCGAAGGGCGCCTGGCGGCGCGCCCCTTCGAGGAAAAGCAGGTCATCCTCCCGCAGGCCAGTTTGACGAGACTCGTCGAAAGCCAAGACCCATCGGGGACCGGTGCTTGACCTTGGCTGGGAGAACCGCTTCTGCCCCATAGACGAGGAAGAAGGGAGTCTCGCCGATGGGCTGGGTCGCCGTGGTACGGATGGACCATAGCACTGAAGGTAGCTCCTCCAGCCAGCCCTAGCCGCATGCCGCGAGCTGCTTCTTGAAGCTCCTAGTCTTGAGGCCCTTGAGGACCTCAGCGTTGGCGCGCTCGGCCTGGCCGTTGCTTCGAGGGTGTGCCACAGAGGCGAAGCAGATCTGCGTGCCGATGCCGGCTGTCTTGAACTGGCCGCTGGTGAACTGCGTGCCGTTGTCCGTGATGATGCGATTGGGGACGCCAAAGTGGCACACCAGGCCCTTGATGAACTTGACCGCCGATCCTGCTAGAATGGTCTGGACAGGCTCCACCTCCGCCCACTTGGTGAATTTGTCGATCGCGACGTAGAGGTAGCGGTAGCCGCCAGCCACGCGAGGGAAAGGCCCGAGGATATCCAGCCCCCAAACAGCGAAGGGCCACGAGAGGGGGATGGTCTGGAGCACTTGTGCCGGCTGGTGGATCTGCTTGGCATGGAACTGGCAGGCCTCGCATGCCTGGACCAGCTCCGTGGCATCCTCAAGCGTTGTGGGCCAGTAGAAACCGCTGCCAAATGCCTTACCTACGAGAGTGCGCGAGGACGAGTGATGGCCGCAGTCGCCTATGTGGATGTCGGCGAGCAGCTCGCGGCCTAGCTCCTCGAAGATGCACCGCAGCGCGACTGCGTTCGGGCGGTGGCGGTACAGGTCACCCTCCCTCAAGTGGTAGAGCGCGGTCTGGCGGACCACGCGCTCTGCTTCCGTGTCGATCTTCGGGAGGGCGCGGCCCTCCAGATAGGCCTTGATCTCCACGGTCCAGCTTTCGGGCTGCGGCTCGAGCGCCAGTAGCAGGTGAGCGCCTGAAGCTGGCCCGCAGTCTAGTGCGCCCATGGGTGGTGCGGGAGGGAGCTCTTTGCGAGGCGCCGGGAGGCTGGCGATCGGGGGCGCCACTGAAGGCTTCAGGAGCCGCTCCTCAAAGACGCCGGGGCTCTGGGGCTCACGGCGAGAAGCGCCCTTGGCGATTTCGTCCGCCTCGCCGTTGCCGCCGCGAGGGACGTGCTGCAGCTCCATGCCCATGAAGCACTTCTCAAGCTTGCGCACCTCCTCCAAGTAGGCCGCCATGTGCTCGTCCTTCGGCTTGAACTTCTTGTTGGAGAAGTTGACGAGGAGCTGCAAGTCGCCCTTGATGGTGATGCGCCTGACTCCAAGCGCGATGGCGGCGTTGAGCCCGGCGATGAGACCCTCATATTTGGCGATGTTGTTGGAGACCTTATCGGTGCGCCCGAAGTAGAGCTGCACTGCGTAGTAAAGCTTGTCGCCTATAGGTGTAGTGTGAACCACCCCAGCCCCCGTGCCCTGGCGCGTGAAGGCGCCATCGAAGTGCATGATCCAGCCTCCGGAGGTAGCTTCCTCCGGCAAGGACGACTCCACCTGCGGCTCATCCTGACGCGTGTCCATCCATTCCGCCACGAATTCCGCCAAGGCCGCGCCCTTGATGGTCCTGGTGGTGAGGAACTCCAGCTCGAAAGGATGCAGCTCGATGTTCCACTCAGCGACGCGGCCGGTGGCATTTGGGCTCTGTAGGACTTGCTCCAGCAGGTAGGAGGAGATCACTCGGATTGGGTGACCCTGGAAGTAGTGGCGCAACTTCCTGGAGGCCATGAGGAGCGCCAGGAGGAGCTTCTGCTGCATGGGGTACCGTTCACGCGCGTCTCGCAGCACCGTACTAACGAAGTAGACGGGGTGCTCGACGAGGTGCGTGACCGTGGTGTCCAAGTCATGCTCGCCGAGGGGCTCAGGCTGCTACGTCACGGGGGCCTCTAGAGGCGGCGCCACGGTATCTCCGGAGGCTGAGCTCCAGAGGCCTCCTGAGGAGGTGCGGGGGCCTCCCGAGGGGGCCCTCGGCAGGCACCGGCAGGTCCTTGAGGGGCTCCAGCGATGTCTCCGTGGCACCCGCATGCACAAGCTCGGCAGGCTTCTTTTTGACGCAGACTCACTCCTCCCGCTCCGCCACAAGGGCCGCACTGGCCGTTTGGGGAGTGGCCGCCAAGTACAGCAGCAGGCGCTCGCGTGGCCGCGGGTCGACCATGACGGGAGGGCTCGTGAGGTATCTTTTGAGGTCTTCGAAGGCAGCGTCGGCCTCAGGAGTCCACTTGAAGGGGCCTGACCTCTTCATGAGCTTGAAGAAAGGCAGAGCCCATTCGCCGAACTTGGATATGAAGCGACCGAGCGAGGCCATACATCCCGCCAGGTGCTCCATTTCCTTGACGTTGCGGGGTGGCCGCATCTCCTCGATGGCCTTGATCTTCTCAGGGTTGGCCTCGATGCCGCGATGGGAGACCAGGAAACCCAGGAGCTTGCCGGAACGGACGCCGAAGACGCACGTGGCGGGGTTGAGCTTGAGGTTGACCTTGCGTAGGTTGACAAAGGTTTCCTTTAGGTCCTCGATGAGGGTGCACGCCTCGCACGTTTTGATGACGATGTCGTCGACGTATGCCTCCGTGTTCCTCCCCATCTGGCACCCCAGGCAGATGCACATCAGCCTCTGGAAGCTAGCCCCCACGCTCTTCATGCCAAAGGGCATGCACATGTAGCAGAACACTCCGCAGGGGGTGATGAAGGCCGTTTTCTCCTCATCTTCCTTGGCCATCTTGATCTGATGATAGCCCAAGAAGGCGTCTAGGAAGCAGAGCAGATCACACCCGGCGGTGGAGTCTACTATTTGGTCAATCCTGGGCAGCGGGAAGTGATCCTTGGGGCAGGCCTTGTTGAGGTTGGTGAAGTCAACGCACATGCGCAGGCCGCCGTGCTACTTGGCGACGACAACGGGGATGGCGACCCACTCCGGGTGGAGCACCTCGCGGATGATTCCGGTGTCTTGGAGCTTCTCAACCTCCCCAATGACGAAGTCCTGCTTTTCGGGCGCCTCGCACCGTACTTTCTGCTTGACGGGGCATGCATTGGGGAACACCGCCAAGTGGTGCTCGATCACCTCCCTCGGCACGCCAGGCATGTCCGAGGCTGTCCAAGCGAACATATCATCGGTTGCCCGAAGGAAGTCGATGAGGGTGCCTTCTTGCTCGGGGGAAAGACCGCTACCGATGATGAGGAAGGGGCCCGCGCCGCTCCCATCTAGCGACACTTTCATGGTCTCGGCCCGCTCCTAGGAGAACAGCAGCTTCTTCTTTGCGGGCGCCCGCTCGGCAAGCTCAGGGGCGTCCTCCTCGGCCTGGGATGCGGCGGCGGCAGCCTAGCAGGCGCGCGCGAGGGCGCGCACTGCATTCTTTACATCGCAACGGATTGTGAGGGTGCCGCTGCTGCCGGGCATCTTGACGAGGCCGTAGGCATGGTGTGTCGCGGCCATGAATTTGGAGAGCGCCGGGTAGCCCAAGATGGCGTTGTAGGGCAGGCCAATGCGGGCCACGTCAAAAACGACGAGCTCCGTGCAGTAGTTCTTGCGGGTGCCGAAGGTGACGGGAAGACGCACCTGCCCCAGGGGGGGCAGTGGAGCCGCCTGTGACGACCGAGAAGGGCCTAGTGGGCACCAGGCGCCCACCTGGCACCTGGAGCGTCTCGAAAGTCTCCACAGAGAGCACGTTGATGCCGGCGCCGCCGTCGATGAGCGTCTTGGTGACGGCCACACCGCCGATAGTCGGCGTGCACAGCAGTGGGACAGCCTCCGCAGCCCTGGCGGACTCGGGATGGTCGCTCGCGTCGAAGGAGACGGGGAACTCGGACCACTTGAGGCGGCCGGCGGGCTCGGGCACCTAAAGGGCCGCGCTCACCCCGCGCGTGAAGCGCTTGAGATGGCGGCAGGACGGAGGGGCCTGGGCCCCTCCCAGAATGCAGGCCACCCCTCGGGGCCCCTGGGAACCCCCGCTGGTGACACCGGCCTTGGTTGGGCAGCGACCGCCGACGTCGCTCCACGCAGACGGGCCACGGCCCGGAGGAGGAAGAAGGCGGGGAACGGCGCGCCCAGGTCGCTCAGCGTGCCGTGGTGAAGTGAACGAGGGGCGAAGGGGCGCCTGGCCGCCGCTAGCAGTGAAGACGAGCTCACTGATGCGCTCGAGCCAGGCGTCGCGGCCGTCCTTGGAGGGGGGACAGCGCAACAGCCCCCGACCCATGAGCAGCGCGGCGCGCGGAGCAAGGGGGCCGCTTCCTGTGGGCGAAGACGCGGTTGAGGAAAGGCCGCGGTCCAGCCCACTCGCCGCCGGGTGGACAGAGGAGGGCGCCCGCTCCCCAGCGGGGCCGGCGGCGGCGCCGTCCATGTCGGTGCCGAAGTCGAGGTCGAAGGTCTGAAGACGGCAAGTCCCCCTACCTGGTGTGCCAAATGTCGGAGTCTAGGATCTGCGTCCAAGAAACTTCTCCAAGAACTTAGGATTTGAACTCTGGGGGACTTTGCTTGGTAGCCTACGACAGGACTACGGTGTGGACACGACGGACTCGCTGGCTCTCACCGGACACGAAGGGGACGCGCGAGCTACCCAGGTTCGGGCCACCGTGCGGTGTAATACCCTACTCCTGCTTGTGTTGGATTGCTCAGTGGAGAGCTTGTGCTCAAAGTACAAGAGGTGCGGGGGAGAATGGGTCGATCCCCTTACAAGGAAGCAGCCCTGCCCCTTTTGTAGTGCCTCGGTCCTCTTCCCCGAAAATATGAGCGGGAAAGGGTTGCCACAGGGCGGCAATTCAAAAGGGGGACAAGAGCACAGGCTTATCCTGACTAAAGGCGGTCTTCGCCGGCTAAAGCAGCTACTTGTGACGCGCTGGTGGGCTTGTTGATGACCTCCATCCTGGCACGCTGATCCCCCTGATCCTCCTTCACCAAAGAGGAAATATCTTGGGGCTTCCTTCGGGGGGAAGCTAGGCACCACTGCCCCCTTATCACCAGAATAGAAGCCCGCCTGAGCTGCATCCTGCTGTCCTCGAGCTGTACCCTGCTATCCTTGTCCAGTCCCTGGGGCGTCACCCACGTGACGGGCTGGTCGCCCCGAGGCCAGCACCATGCGCCACGCCCCGCAAAGCGGCCTCCCGAGGGACTGCCTCATGAGGTGATCCGGGGCTTGCCGGCCTCGCCAGGGCCTGGCCTGGCGAAGAGGGGCCTCGCGAGGCTATCCCCTCGTGAGGCGACCCCTCCCGGGCGACGATCCCAGGGCCATCTCGCTTGGGCTTGCGCAAGCGCCGCCTCCTGGGCCAGAGGCAGATGGGCCGTGGTACCCTGGTTCCCACTGGGCCGACAACAGGGGAAATGAGAGCATAACTATAGGCTCTGTTTACTTTTTACTCTTATAGGCTATTGAAAGGCCAAGACTCCCCTTGCTGTGCCGATAAAAATGCCACTCTCCTTCTGAAGATGCCGTTATACTCATAGGGGGAAAGAAAATCTTGATGATATCCCTGAAAATAGGGGCATGATCCCCACCTTGACGGGACGTGCCAGTAGAAAGGTAGCCTCAAACCATGTTTTGACATGGGTAGTAACTGCCTGACCCATCGTGGGTAGCGCCGCTTCGATAAAGTTGTCAGGCCATGGAGGACTGTTCACACCTCGGTGGCTAGCCTTCAAGGCTAAGTAAACTCATGACTCCGGATGGGAAGAAAACCCCCCCTCCTTAGAAGGGCGGCTAAGAGATCTGGAATTCTGAAGGGGAACTCGTCTGTCAAGCCAAGGACTTCGGATCCGAAGTTACCACCGTTGAAGAGATTGTCCTCGGTGTAGAAGACCAGTTCGGGGGCTAATGACGGTGTCCTGGACTAGGGGGTACCAACCTAGTCGGCCCATACTCCTCGGGTTGGGCCAACGGGCCCTCATTCCTATCAAGATGGACTCCAGAAGATGCATGCGAGAAGGAAGAACAAGATTACATCTGTCGAAGACTTGACGTATACTCCAAGACTTCCCCTGCTCGCCTGGATACCGACCTTGTAACCCTAGATACCCTATTCGGCGTGTATATAAGCCGAAGGGTTTAGCCCGTAGAGGGGACCTGAACACATTCTCATTCACCTAGCGTTAGGACTAGATCATACGATCTCGAGGTAGATCAACTCTGTACTTGATAATTCTCCATGAATATAAACAAGAGCAGGACGTAGGGTTTTGCCTCCATCAAGAGGGCCCGAACATGGGTAAACATCGTCTCCCTGTTCCTGTTACCATCTGTCCGAGATCCACAGCTCAGAACCCCCTACCCCGAGGTCTGCCAGTTTTTACACCGACACCTACGGGTCCATAGCTAGTAGCTAGATGTCTTCTTCTCTCTCTCTCTTTGATCTTCAATACCATGTTCTCCTCGATGTTCTTGGAGTTCTATCCGATGTAATCTTCTTTTGCGGTGTGTTTGTTGGGATCCGATGAATTGTGAGTTTATGATCAGATTATTCATGAGAAATATTTGAGTCTTCTCTAAACTCTTTTATGCATGATTTTTATAGCTTTGTATTTCTCTCCTATCTATCGATTTGGTTTGGCCAACAAGATTGGTTTATCTTGCAATGGGAGAGATGCTTTGTGATGGGTTCAATCTTGGGGTGCTCAATCCCAGTGATAGAAAGGCACATGACACATATTTGTATTGTTGCCATTAAGGATAAAAATATGGGGTTTAATCATATTGCTTGAGTTTACTTTGTCTACATCATGTCATCTTGCTTAAGGCGTTACTTTGTTTTATACTTAATACCCTAGATGCATGCTGTATAGCGGTCGATGGGTGGAGTAATAGTAGTAGATGTAGGCAGGAGTCAGTTTACTTGTCTCGGACGTGATGCCTATATACATGATCATTTCCATGAATCCTTCATAATTATATGCTTTTCTATCAATTGCCCAACAGTAATTTGTTTACCCACCGTATGCTATGTGTTCGAGAGAGAAGCCTCTAGTGAAAACTATGGCCCCCGGGTCTACTTTTATCATATTTTAAAATCCAAAAATACCTTGCTGCAATTTATTGACTTTTATTTTATTTAGTATTTTACTTTATATATCTATCACTATCAGAATTAATCCTTGCAAATAACCGCTAAGAGGATTGACAACCCTCTTATTCGCATTGGCTGCAAGTGTTTGCTTTTGTGTGTGTAGGTGCTGCTAAAGGGGTTTTGCGTGGTTCTCCTACTGGATTTATAACCTTGGTTCTTAACTGAGGGAAATACTTATCTCTACTATACTGCATCATCCTCTCCTCTTCGGGGAAATACCAACGCAGTCTACAAGTAGCAGGAAGAATTTCTGGCGCCGTTGCCGAGGAGACATCACCAAAATCTATCAAGTACCTTCACACAAACTATCATCCACTTGCATTTATTTTATTTGCCTTTTATTTGCTTTTGCCTCACATTTTCATCTCCCCCACTTCTAAAACAATTTTACAAAAACACAAAAATATTTTTGTTTGCTTGTTTTGTCGTGATGTCTCAAGAAAACACAAAATTGTGTGACTTTTCCTATACTAATAATAATGATTTTATTAGTACTCCTATTGCTCCTCCCACCACTAGTGCGGAGTCATGTGACATCAATGCTACTTTGCTTAATCTTGTTATGAAAGAACAACTTTCTGGTAGTCCTAATGAAAATGCTGCATCCCATCTAAATACTTTCATTGAACTTTGTGATATGCAAAAGAAGAAATATGTGGATAATGATATTGTCAAATTGAAATTATTTCCGTTCTAACTTTGAGATCATGCTAAAACTTGGTTTTCATCCGTGCCTAGAAATAGTATTGATTCTTGGGATAAGTGTAAGGATGCTTTTATTGCCAAGTATTTTCCTCCCGCTAAGATTATTTCTTTAAGAAATCAAATTATGAATTTTAAGCAACTTGAGCATGAACATGTTGCGTAATCTTGGGATAGAATGAAACTAATGATAAGAAATTGCTCAAAACATGGTTTAAGTTTATGGATGATCATACAAAAATTTATGCGGGAGTAAACTTTGTTTCTAGAAATTTGCTAGACCCTGCCGCAAGTGGCACTTTTAGGGAAATTACATTGGGAGAAGCTACAAAACTTCTTGATAATATTATGACGAATTATTCTCAATGGCACACTGAATGAACTCCAACTGGTAAGAAGGTAAATTCTGTTGAAGAAATTAAGACTTTGAGTGATAAGATGGATGCTCTTATGAAATTGCTTGCTAGTAAAAATGCTCATATTCATCCTAATGATGTGCCATTTTCTACTTTGATTGAGAAAAATAATGATGCAATTGATGTGAATTTTGTCTCTAGAAATAATTTCAACAACAATGCTTATATGGGTAATTTCAATCCTAGACCATTTCCTGGAAATTCCTCTAATAATTATGGTAATTCCTATGGTAATTCTTATAATAATAATAATAGGATACCCTCTGATCTTGAAAGTAATATTAAAGAATTTACTAATTCGCAAAAGGTTTTCAATGCTATGATAGAAGAAAAATTGAATAAAGTTGATGATATGGCTAGGAACATGATTAGAATTGCTCATGTTGTGGAAAATGTCAAAATTAAAATTTTGCCACCCAAGCATGATATAAATGAGTCTATTAAAGCTATCTATGTCTCCTTTAATGAAAGTAAAGAAAGGACTGCTAGGTTGAGAGCTAAGCGAGAATTCCTAGAAAAAGCTATTCCACCCGGTTTCTATCGTAGTAATGATGAAGATATTAAAATGATTGGCGTCACCGCTATTGAATATTTATTTAGTAACATAAAACTTGATTAAAAAGGGACTGGATATGAGTCAACTTTAGCTAGAGGGCGTCCCAATTATTTGGAGGGTGATGATCTTAATGATAAAAATGGAAAAAAGTGGGTTTGGAGAGGTCAAAACTTTAAATAGTGATGTGCCCACTACTTTGGATTACAAGGAATTTAATTATGATAATTGTTCTTTAATTGAGTGTATTTCCTTGTTGCAATCCATGATTAATTCTCCTAATGCATATGAACAAAATAAAGCTTTAACTAAACATATTGTAGAAGCTATGATAAAAGCTCATGAAGAAAAACTTGAGTTGGAAGTTTCAATTCATAGAAAATTACATGATGAATGTATTATGAATGTAATGCCTTGTGTGATCTAGGTGCTAGCGTCTCCACTATACCAAAATCTTTATGTAATGTGCTAGGTCTCACCGATATGGATGCTTGTTCCCTTAATTTACATCTTGCGGATTCTACTATTAAAAATCCATTCGGTAGAATAAATGATGTGCTTATTCTTGCTAATAGAAATTATGTGCCCGTGAATTTTATTGTGCTTGATATTGAATGCAATCCGTCTTGTCCTATAATACTTGGTAGGCCTTTCCTACGAACCATAGGTGCTATTATTGATATGAAAGAAGGTAATATAATATTTCAATTTCCATTAAAGAAAGGGATGGAACAATTCCCTAGAAAGAGAATTAAGCCACCATATGAATCTATTATGAGGGCCACCTATGGAATTAACTTGAAGCATGACAACACTTGAAACTATGCATTATGCCTAGGTAGGGGCATAAAACAATAGCGCTTGTTGGGAGGCAACCCAATAAATAAAATAATTTTTTGTTTTACCTTCTGTTTTTGTGTGTTTACACAATTATAGCCTCTGTTATGATTGTGTTTTTATATTTTAATTAGTGTTTTGCCAAGAAATGCCTTTGGGATGATTTGGAAGATAGTACGATAGATGCTGTTGGAAAACAGAAACTTTTGCATCCAGTGCTGGAATTTTGATATTTTGGTGGAGCATGATAAAACTCTGAATGTTTTACACAGTATTGATATATGAATTTCCCACGTTTTCCTAATTTTTCAGAATTTTTGGAGTTACAGAAGTATAACGTTAATTCAGATCTTTACAGACTGTCCTGTTTTAGACAGATTCTGTTTTTGTTGCATAGTTTGCTTATTTTGATGAATCTATGGATCGTATCGGGGGGTATGAGTCATGGAGAAGTTGGAGTACAGTAGAATTATTCCAATATTAAGTATGAATCAATTTACAACAGCACCTAAAGTTTAAGATTTATTTGTTATACTAACGGATCTCACGAGGTTTCTGTTGAGTTTTGTGTGCTGAAGTTTTCAAGTTTTGGGTGAAACTAAGATGGATAAAGGAATAAGGAGTGGCAAGAGTCTAAGCTTGGGGATGCCCAAGGCACCCCAAGGTAATAATAAAGTAATACTAAAGCATCTAAGCTTGGGGATGCCCCGGATGGCACCCCCTCTTTCGTCTACAATCTATCGGTAACTCACTTGGAGCTATATTTTCATTCATCACATGATATGTGTTTTACTTGGAGCGTCTTGTGCTATAGTTTGTTTGCTTTTGTTTGCTTTTTAGTTTGTCACAATCATATTTTCTGAACACACCTTTTTGAGAGGGACACACATTATTCGTGATTTGTTAGAATACTCAATGTTCTTCACTTATATCTTTTGAGCTAGGCAGTTGCTCTAGTGCTTCACTTAGATCTTTTAGAGCACGGCAGTGGTTATATTTTAAAGAAATAGTTGCACTCTCATGCTTCACTTATATATTTTTGAGAGTCTAATGAATAGAATCGGTAATATGCATGGGTTATGAATTTGGTCCTAATATGATAGGTATTCAAGAGGGATATAATAAAAACTTTCATGTAGATCACTGAATATGATAAGTTTGATTCCTTGCAATAGATTTGCGATATTAAGATGGTAATTTGTGGGAGGTGTTAGTAGATAATTGTGGTTTAGTAAGAATATTAGTGTTAAGGTTTGTGATTCCCGAAGCATGCACGTAAGAATATTAGTGTTAAGGGGCAGTGTTACTATCCTTTTCCATACTTGTGCTTCAAAGTAGCACCATGTTTTTTTTCATATAGAGAATCTCCTATTATGTCACTTTCATATACTAGTGGGAATTTTTCATTATAGAACTTGGCTTGTATATTCCGATGGTGGGCTTCCTCAAATGCCCGAGGTCTTCATGAGCAAGCAAGTTGGATGCACACCCACTTAGTTTTCATGTTCAGCCTTCATACACTTATAGCTCTTAGTGCATCCGTTGCAAGGCAATCCCTACTCCTCGCATTGACATCAATTGATGGGCATCTCCATAGCTCGTTGATTAGCCACGTTGATATGAGACTATCTTCTTCTTTTTGACTTCCCCTTATTAATCTCTACCACCACATTCTATTCCACCCATAGTGCTATATCCAAGGCTTGTGCTCATGTATTGCGTGGGTGTTGAAAAAGCTGAAGCGCGTTACAAAGTATGAACCAATTGCCCGGCTTGTCATCGGGGTAGTGCATGATAAATACTTTCTGTTAAGAAGATGGAGCATGACAGGATTATATGATTTTGTAGGGATAACTTTCTTTAGCATTTTATTTTGAAAGACATGATTGTTTCTTAGTATGCCTGAGTATTGATGTCTTTATATCAAATTATAGACTATTGCTTTGAATCATTCAGATCTTCTTATTCATATCATAAGAGAGATTACATGATGAAACATGTTAGGTAGCATTCCACATCAAAAATTCTATTTTTATCATTTACCTACTCGAGGACGAGCAGGAATTAAACTTGGGGATGCTCGATACGTCTCCAACTTATCTATAATTTTTTATTGTTCCATGCTATTATAGTATCAATCTTGGATGTTTTATATGCAATTATATGCCATTATATATCATTTTTTGGGACTAACCTATTAACCCAGTGCCCAGTGCCAGTTGCTGTTTTTTTTGCTTGTTTTTGTCTTTTCAGAAAATCATTATCAAACGGAGTCCAAATGAAGAAAAAACTTTGGATTAGTTTTTTCTGGACCAGAAGGGACCCTCGAAGCTTCGGGAGAAGACCAGACGAGCCACGAGGGAGCGACAAGCTTGGGAGGCGCGCCCTGGGGGGTAGGGCACGCCCCTAGGCTTGTGGGCCCCTCGTGGCACATCTTGACCTAATTCCAACGTTATAAATTCCCAAATATTCCAAATATACCAGAGAGACAGAAGCAAAAAACCTTTCTGCCGCCGCAAGCCTCTGTTCTTCCGCGATCCCATCTGGAGGCCTTTTCCAGTGCCCTGCCGGAGGGGGAATCGATCACAGAGGGCTTCTTCATCAACCTTGCTGCCCTTCTGATGATGTGTGAGTAGTTTACCACAGACCTACGGGTCCATAGCTAGTAGCTAGATCGCTTCTTCTCTCTCTTTGATCTCAAATACCATGTTCTCCTCGATGTTCTTGGAGTTCTATCCGATGTAATCTTCTTTTGTGTTGTATTTGTTGGGATCCAATGAATTGTTTGTTTATGATCAAATTATTCATGAGAAATATTTGAGTCTTCTCTGAACTCTTTTATGCATGATTGTTATAGCTTTGTATTTCTCTCCGATCTATTGATTTGGTTTGGCCAACCAGATTGGTTTATCTTGCAATGGGAGAGGTGCTTTGTGATGGGTTCAATCTTGCAGTGCTCAATCCCAGTGACAGAAAGGGACATGACACATATTTGTATTGTTGCCATTAAGGATAAAAAGATGGTGTTTAATCATATTGCTTGAGTTTACTTTGTCTACATCATGTCATCTTGCTTAAGGCGTTATTCTGTTTTATACTTAATACCCTAGATGCATGCTGAATAGTGGTCGATGGGTGGAGTAATAGAAGTTGATGCAGATAGGAGTCGATCTACTTGTCTCGGATGTGATGCCTATATACATGATCATTGCCATGAATGCCGGGCCATTGGGAACTAGGGTACCATGGCCCGTCTGCCTGCGGCCCAGGAGACGATGCTTGGCGAAGGCCCAAGGCGCGGCCCAACTGCGGGCGCCGCGAAGCGAAGACACCTCACAAGGCTCCAGCCTCCCGAGAACCCCTCCTCAAGGCGCGAATCACCAAGACTTAGCCGCACCAGTGGTGCAAGCCTCGCGAGGCCCTCTCGTGAGGTGGCCTCCCGAGGCGGCCCCCCGATGCGGCTGCCCGAGGTCAACCAAGCCTGACGCTAGCCGCGCGGTCCTGTGCCCACCACGTGGGTGACGCGTGTAGCGACGAACAGTGGTAGAGGCCGCGCGAGCGGGCACAGACATGGAGGCTTTCCTCTCTCGTCCTAAAGGGGCAGCCCCAGCTGCCCACCTAGAAAGAAAGTCCCAAGGACTACCCGTTTGGTGAAAGAAGACCAAGACGGCAAGGCGCGCAGGGCGAAGGTCATCACCGAGCCCACTAGCGCATCACGGATCATGCTTTTGCAGGCGAAGACCGACTTTAGTAAGGATAGCGTGGGCGCTTGTCCCCTTTCAAAACCCGCCAATTGTGGCTGCCCTTCCCGCCTAGATTTTCAGGGGAAGAGGACCAGGGCGGCTATAAAAGGGGCAGGGCTGCCATTGTAGAAGAGGGATTCCTTGGTCTCCTACCTTGTATGCGAGAACACATTCTTGCCCACTGCAATCCCAACCACAAGCAGGAGTAGGGTTTTACACTGCAAGCTGGCCCGAACCTGGGTAACCGCCGCGTCCCCTGTCGTGCTCTGCGCTAGCACTCTCGCCGTAGCCTCGCCGTGGTCACCCTTGGATCGGTAGGAACTAGCTCGCCCCCAGTGTTCGATCCTTTGCGTCCCGGAGCCCCTATTCCGACATTTGGCGCACCAGGTAGGGGGCGGCTCCATTTCTTCCCACGTCCTCACCGCCATGGCCGATGCTTGTCGTGAGCGCTACGCGCGCAGGGCTGCCAGGGTGGCCCAGACGGAGCCGGTCGCCCATGACGACCGTCGACGCCACGCCGCTGGCACAGCCACCGACCTCGCTGCAAGGGAGCAGCAGGCTTCCTCCCTCCACCCGTCCGTGCAGGCAGACGGCCACACCGCCACGGCCTCCTCGCTCGCCCGTCGCGATGCGCCGGCCCGTAGGCCGTGCTGCTCATGGCGCGCGAGCTCCTGCGCTACCGCCCCATCGACGCCGGCTACGACGCCTGGCTCAGCCGCATCACCGAGCTCGTCAACGCTGTCGGAGACGCCCCGGCGCCCTCTCACTCCTTCCACCCTCTGCCATCTCACACCGGGGACGTGGCGCATGATGCACCTCCTCCGCCTAGCGAGGGTGCTAGGTGTCACCGCGATGCGCGGGCGCGTGAGCCGTCCCGCGGCACGTCTTCGCCGGACCATGGCGAGCCCAGCTGCCACATCGTTCGGCGCGCGCCGCCTGACGCGCGTGTGCTCCTCTAGCGGCACCGCCAGCGCCAAGAAAGGATTATCCAGGAGGTCGCGGCTGCCGGCCGCCAGAACCGTGCCGCCCTCGCTGGTGGCATTCCCTCCAGCTGCGGGGGCTGCCACGCCTTCACCCGTGAGCTATGCCGCGTGGTGTGGCCCACCAAGTTCAAGCCGGACCTACCTCCGCGCTACGACGGCACCCCCAACCCCACAGAGTTCCTGCAGCTCTACGCCCTAAGCATCAAGGCAGTGAACGGTGACGACAAGGTCATGGCGAACTGGTTTCCCAAGGCCCTCAAGTACGGCCCACGCTCGTGGCTCATGAACTTCCCTGAGGCGTCCATCTCGTGGGCCGAGCTCTGCCGTCAATTTGTGGCCAACGTCAAAGGCACCCACGAGCACTCCCTCACGCCCAACGACTTGCGCGTCGTGCACCAGCGCCCTGACGAGACTCTCCGCAAGTACATCCAGCGCTTCAGCCAAGTGCGCAACAAGATCCCGCGCGCCTCCGAGGCCACCATTGTCTCCGTGTTCTCCAACGGCGTCACGGACGTCCGGATGCGCGAGAAGCTCGCCATCAACGACGAGCTCGATTCTGTGCTCGAGATGTTCAACCTTGCCGATAGATGCGCCAAGGCCGAAGAAGGCCATCTCTTCACCCACACCAATCCTGACGCGGCGCCGGACGCCGCCAAGGCCAAGAGCAAGGACGCCAAGCGCAAGGGCCCTGCCGTGCTCGCGGCGGAGCCCGAGCTGAAGCGCGGCTGGGAGCGTGACGAGCCTAAGAAGGACAACCGCCCTCTCTGCGCCTACCACAACTCGCACTCCCACAACACCGAGGACTGCCACAAGCTCAAGCTGCTTCGCGACGAGCGCCTAGGCTGCCGAGGCGACTGTAATGTTCGCGGCACCGACCGCGGAGGCGGACGCAATGGCAACCTCTGGGGAGACTGCAACGGCAACGGCAACTTCCGGCAGGGCTGGCGCGACCAGCCTCACGAGGCCGCTTGGCGCGACCAGCCTCGTGAGGCCAACCCTCAGGCCAACGCCACTCGTCCACCATTAACGCCGCCACCGTGAAGGAACGATGGCAACCCACCGGACGAGGGCGCCGGGGGCTACCAGGAGCCTCATGGAGTGGCCTGCATACTTGGCGGGGCCCAGCCTCCCGCGTCCAACCGCCACTGCAAGCTGTTCTCTCGCAAGGTGAACGCTGCCCTCCCGAGGTCAGAGGCCACTCGGCCCCTCAAGTGTTCCCAGTACGCAATCACCTTCGACTCCAATGATCACCCCAAGTCTTCAAGCGCTGCGGGCACGGTCCCCATGCTGTGCACCCCAACCATCAACAACGTCGCTATCACCAAGATGCTCATCGACAGAGGTGCCGGCCTCAACATGATCTCCATCAAGACCTTTGAGCAGCTCCAAGTGCCCTACGACCAGCTGATGCCAAGTAGGCCCTTTTTCGGAGTGACTGATGGCTCCCACACCCCTCTGGGGCAAGTGCGCCTTCCCGTCACCTTTGGCACCCACAAGAACTACCACACTGAGCTCATTGACTTCGACGTGGCGCACATCAGCCTGCCGTACAATGCCATCCTGGGCTACCCGGCTCTCGCCAAGTTCATGGCGGCGACCCATCACGCCTACAACGTCTTCAAGATGCCAGGCTGCAGCGGCATCATCACCGTCTGCTATGACGAGAAGGACGCGGTCCGCTCCCTCGAGAGCGCCTACAAGGCCACCGCCACCGCCTATCCTGCTGACGAAGACATCGCCGAGCCTCATGAGGCCGCACCCGCGAAGAAGAAGCAGCTGTTCTCTCAGGACCGCGCCGAGACGAAGAAGGTGTCGGTGGACGGCAGCGGCTCAGGCCCTACCTTCACCATCGGCACCGGCCTCTCTCCTGCATAGGAAGACGCACTCATCACCTTCCTTCGGGCAAATTCAGATGTGTTCGCCTGGACGGCATCTGATTTGTCCGGTGTTCCGAGGGAGGTGATTGAGCACCACTTAGCGGTGTGCCCCAACGCACGCCCCGGGAAACAGAAGGCACGGTACCAGGCGCCAGAGAAGCAAGATTTCACCGTCAAGGAAGTTCAGAAGCTCCAAGAGGCTAGAGTCATCCGTGAGGTACGCCATCCTGAATGCCTCGCCAACCCAGTCGTGGTGCCCAAGAAGTGCGGCAAAGAGCGAATGTGCGTTGACTTCACGAGCCTCAACAAGTTCTGCCCTCAAGATCCCTTCCTGCTGCCCCGTATCAACCAGATCGTGGACTCCACCGCCAGGTGTGAGTTGCTATGCTTCTTAGATGCCTTCTCAGGCTACCACCAGATCAAGATGGCAACCGAAGATGTGGAGAAAACGGCCTTCATCACCCCCTGCGGCATATTCTGCTACATCTGCATGCCCTTCGGCCTCAGGAGCACCGGAGCCACCTTCCAGAGGCTGATGCACATCGCCTTGGGGCCCCAGATGGGGAGAAACGCTGAGGCCTACGTCGACGAAATCGTTGTCAAGACTCGCAAGGCCTGGTCCCTCCTCGCGAACCTCAAGGAGACGTTCGACAATCTGTGCAAGGTCAACCTCAAGCTCAACCCAGACAAGTGTGTCTTCGGAGTTCCCTCTGG
The DNA here is from genome assembly GCA_039707655.1 of Elymus sibiricus. Taxonomy (NCBI): domain Eukaryota; kingdom Viridiplantae; phylum Streptophyta; class Magnoliopsida; order Poales; family Poaceae; genus Elymus; species Elymus sibiricus. The sequence continues at coordinate 204,740,812 of CM077666.1, read as the reverse complement.
CAAGCTGCTTGGCTTCCTGGTCTCCCACCGCAGCATCGAGGCCAATCCTCAGAAGATCAAGGCCATCGAGAAGATGCAGCCCCCCCAGAGCCTCAAGGAGATGCAGCGCCTGGCGGGATGCATGGCTTCGCTTGGGCGATTCATCTCCAAGTTCGGCGACCGAGCCCTACCATTCTTCAAGCTCATGAAGAGATCCGGCCCCTTCAAGTGGACTCCTGAGGCCGACACTACCTTCGAAGACCTCAAGAGGTACCTCACGAGCCTACCCATCATGGTCGCACCGCGCTCTCGCGAGCCCTTGCTCCTATACTTGGCGGCCACTCCCCAGACAACCAGCGCGGCCCTGGTGGCGGTTCGAGAAGAGCGCGTGTGCGCACAGAAAAAGCCTGCCATGCCGGCGCCTCCCGAGGTCGCACCGTCACCTGCTGAGATCCTGCCTCAGGAGGCCCCTGGCCCGTCGCCTCCCGAGGCCGCGCCTCCACCTGCTGAGGGCCCTCCTCAGGAGGTCTCCGATGAGCCGCCCCACGAGCTGCCTCCCGAGCCTCCTGGACGTCATGAGCCTCTCGGGCCCCCCGAAGACAAAGCTGCCACGACAACTACTCGCCTCATCGAGCACCCCGTGTACTTCATCAGCACTGTGCTGCGGGATGCGCGCGAGCGCTACCCCATGCAGCAGAAGCTCCTCCTCGCACTCCTCATCGCCTCCAGGAAGCTGTGCCACTACTTCCAGGGCCATCCCATCAAGGTGATCTCGTCTTACCCCCTGGAGCAAGTCCTGCAAAGCCCCAATGCCGCTGGCCATGTCGCCGGGTGGAACATTGAGCTGCAGGCCTTCGAGCTGGAATTCTGCACCACGAGGGTGATCAAGGGTGCAGCCCTGGCTGACTTCGTAGTGCAATGGATGGATCCGCCCCAGGAGGAGCCTCGCGAGGACAAATCCCTCTTTCCTGGGGATGAGGCGCCTGGCAGTTGGACCATGCACTTCGATGGCGCCTTCTCCTAGCAGGGCGCGGGGGCTGGCGTCATGCTCACTTCGCCGACAGGAGACAAGCTCCGCTACGCCGTCCAACTCTGCTTCAAGCGCAACGACAAGGTCTCCAACAACATCGCAAAATACAAAGGCCTCATCACCGGACTCAAGGCTGCCTCTGCTCTGGGCATCAAACGCCTCACCATCAAGGGCGATTCGCAGCTCCTCGTCAACTTCTCCAACAAAAGCTACAAGCCCAAGGACGAGCAGATGACCGCCTATCTGGAAGAGGTATGTAAGCTCGAGAAGCGTTTCCTTGGCCTGGAGCACCAGCATGTCCCCCGTGGCGGCAACAAGGAGGCTGACGACATCACCAAGCAAGCATCTCGCCGCGAGACTCAGAACCCCGGCATCTTCGAGGAAAGGCTCGTCAAGCCATCAGCTACACCACCTGCCATGGGCGCCACGCTGCTTCACGAAGAACTCCCACCTGCACCACCCTCCGGCGCACCAGACTGCGGCCCAGCCTCAGGCGCCTGCCTGCTGCTGGCGCTGGACCCTCAAGCGGATAGCTGGGCCGCTGAGTTCAAGGCTTACTTGCTTCACGGCATCCTCCCGGAGAAGGACTCGGAAGCAGAGCGTGAGGCTCGTCAGGCCACCGCCTACTGTCTGAGGGATGGTGAGCTGTACCACAGGCACCCCAATGGCATCTCGCTCCGGTACATCTCTGAAGAACAAGGTCGCGAGCTGCTCGCCGACATCCATGGAGGAGACTGCAGCCAAAACTCCTCATCGGGCACCCTTGTCGGCAAGGTGTTCCGCAGCGGCTTCTACTGGCCCACCGCGCTTCACGACGCCACCGAGCTGGTCCAATCTTGTGAAGCTTGTCAATTCCACGCCAAGCAAATCCACCAGCCAGCACAAGACCTCCAGATGATTCCTCTCTTGTGGCCCTTCGCGGTCTGGGGGTTGGGTATCTTGGGACCCTTCCCTCACGCAGCTGGTGGCTACCGCTACCTCTACGTCGCCATCGACATGTTCACCAAGTGGGCAGAGGTCGAGCACGTGCGAACCATCCCGGCAGGCTCTGCCGTCAAGTTCATCAAGGGCCTCGTGAGACGCTTCGGCATCCCCAACCGCATCATCACTGACAAGGGCCCCTACTTCATAAGTGGCCTCTTCACGTCATACTGCGCCAGCCTCGGCACGCAGATCTGCTATGCCTATGTGGCGCACCCGCGAAGCAACGGCCAGGCCGAGCATGCCAACGTTGAGGTCCTCAAGGGCATCAAAATGAGAAGCTTCAGGAAAAAGCTCAAAGCCTGTGGCAAGGGCTGGCTTGACGAGCTACAGTCTGTGCTATGGTCGATCCGCACAACGGCAACCAAGCCTACCGGTGAGACTCCCTTCTTCCTCGTCTATGGAGATGAAGCAGTCCTTCCTTTTGAGCTCAAGCACGGCTCTCCACGAGTCCTCGCCTTCGATGAGGCTCATCAGGACGGCTCGCGAGAGGCTGACCTGCTACTCCTCGAGGAAGCCCGTCGCCAGGCCGCCCTGCGTGCCGCAAGATACCAACAGGCCTTGCGTCGCTATCATAGCCGCAACATACGCCCACGCACCCTCGAATTCGGCGATCCCATCCTGAGAAGGATCCTCTCTAGAGAGGGACTCCACAAGCTCTCACCCATGTGGGAAAGCCCTTCAGGGTTGCTCATGTCTCCAGACCCAGCGTCGCCCGGCTGGAGACGGAGGACGGAGTTCCTGTGCCCAACACATGGAACATCCAACACCTCCGCAAGTTCTACCTGTGACCCTCACGTGTACAAACGAAGTGGAGCTGTACACGCTCCGGAGCCTCTCATTGCGTTTGCCTGATGGGCCCGCGAGAGCTCCGCCCATGTCTCAGTGGAAGCCCCATGCTCGGCGCTGGCGGCACGTCCCACGCCTAGTGGGAGCCCCATGCTCAGTGCTGGCGGACAATCGAACTGAGGGCCCCCCACGGGCTGCACCAACCTCAAGCTGACCTGTGCCGGATGTAACACCCTGGATTTTACCTTTTCCTTTTATTTGGATTTATTGAATAATTTATTTGCATTTGAGGTTTTCGGTCATTTCTAGTGGACTTACCACTCGGATTTATTTTTTGATTTTCTTCCAAGTGAGTTCCATCATCCTTAAACCCTCCCTAGACCTCATCCCTCTCAAAATAATGCCTTTGGATATTTTTATTTAATGGCATTATATTCATTTTCTCTCTGAAAATGCCTATTTTCCCACAGAGCTATGAAGCAACCCCTATTTTTATTGCCCAAAAAATTCCTAGAAAATTCCGAAATATTCTTTGGATCATGCCTCACCTTCCTATGCAAAAATATCCCATGGTCATTTGGAAAATTTCAGCCAGGGAAAATGTTTTTGCTTCTTGTCAGAAAGAGCACATTATGAAGCAATTATATTTTTCCTTGATCCTTTGTAGCTGAAATTTTTACCACTTGATCATCCTCCTAAGTGATGCTTAAATGCCTAAAATCAGCCATAGAACCTCAGCCTTTTGTCCTCAGTGCTTGGAGTAAGTTTCAATCCAGAAACTTTCTCTGTAGCTCCAGTCACCTCCAATGCACCAGATGGCAAGGCGAGCGCATTCCTTTGCAAAGCATTGACGGGACAACACCTAGGACATGGTGTGGCAGCGCCGAAAGTCACCTGCATGCCAATGCACGCGGTGACCGCGTGCGGGCATGGTGTAGTGCACGCGCTCTGTGCGCTCTGCCCGTCGGGTTCAATCGGCCGCCGTCCAACCTCTCCCCTCGCGCCACCACAACATGTCTAGTCCACTCAGAGCACTTCCATTCTTCCACCTAGCCCCTCTCTGACCCTCCCCAACGCCGGTAGGAGGCACGCCGGAAGCGGCCACGGCGCTAGCTTGCGGTACAGTGGCTTGCACGCGCGACCCTGTTGCTCTTAGTGCGCCTGCGCTCGAGCCCGCGTGCATGCACTATGCTTGGCCTCGCCTACGTCGTCCCCTAGCTCGCCTGAGTCCTCACCGTCCCTGGCTCGCCCTGCCGCTCAGCTCTGGTGGAGCCCGAGCACTGCCTCGCCTCCTCCTATAAATAGAGCCCCTCCCCACTTGTTCTAGATATCCCAAACCTCACCACTGACCTCCAATCGAGCTCTAGTAGTTGCTGGCAACGCCGGGAAGGCCTCTGGCCTTCAAACCTCGCCGGCGACAGCCGCGGATCCCTCTTCACCGAGCACTCATCCTAGTCCACCCCAGCTCCAACCTCTGCCACCCCTGAGACCGTAGCAACCTCCTGAGCACGACGGTACCAAGAGCTCGCCGGATTGTCGCCGGAAACGCCGATCCCGATCAGCTCCACCGCCGCCATCACTGGAGAGGATCGCCACGACGCCGTCCGACCACCTCAGCTTGATCTGCGGGTACGTGTGTGACCGTCTCGTCGAGCTGGTCCCATTCGTCCTCTCTCCGGTGATCGCCGACGTCTCCTCGCCGGAGAAACGACGGCGACAGAGCCGCCAGGCCCTGTTCCCTCTCTCTCTCGTTTAAAACAGAACCAGGGGCCCCACCTGTCATTCTCTCCCTCGCCCGCCCAAAGCGGTATAAAGGGAGGCATATTCTCTGAATACGTCTTCGATGTGGCCGCCTCTGGATTTTCTTTTAAATTCAAATTTTGACCAGATCTAATCCAACTTTGACTAGGAATAACTTTATATCCATAAGTCCAAATGAGATGATTCTTTTTGCTACTGGTTTATAAAATTCCAAAGTTTCTGTATGCCAAGTTTCAGAATTTTTCTTGCTGTTGAGAATTTCTGGTGCAATAAACAGTGTTATGTGACATTTTATTTTTGCATTTAGTTTAATTTCAGAAGAGCCTTGTTGTGTTGAAGAAGGCCAGGAGTACTGTGACACTCCTCTGAACCAAGGCAAGCCACAACATTCATATGCAAGGATGGCATTGCAATGACTTTGGTTTAACTGAATTTAATTCATTAAATATTCACTATTTAAAACAACTTGCCATATAACTTCTATTGCATAGACTTTGTTCTGTCATTTTGATATTATACAGTAGGTTACATGCTTACTTGTTGATACAGGCAGTAGGAATCATGTCATATGCACATATGGTAGTATGTTGCATTCATCATTCATAATCGTGACCCGTACATCCATTCATACACTATGACTCGAATCATTTTCTTTTCAAGTTAAACTTGATAATAATCCAACTTGAACATGCTGTTGATCGAGTCATGGTGCCACCGAATCGAGCTCACCAGTGCAACCACACTTGCCTAGATGGGGAGGCCCTAATGTGGTCTATTGTCATGCCTCTCGCCGGTGCCTCCCACGAAGGAAGGTTGTGCTCTGGCGCTACCCTGGCCTGGTAGGCAGTCATAACCTTGAAGACCCGAGTTTTGATGGTATCGAGGTCCCCGTTTGGGACGATGTTTATGTTTGGCCACGACGGTGGCAGCCACAGAGGTGGCGGGTGTCACATGTTGGCACCGGGGTCACCCAGGACATAGCCCAAAGGGGAGTTTGTCGGAGTGGCCGGGAGAGTGTCACGCAATAGATTGGTTTTGTCGGAATGTCATTGGTCCACCCGAATGGGAGCACGAGGCCTTGAGTTCCGTGGTGTGGGTACAGTGTACTAACCTCTGCAGAGTGTATAATCTATCGATAGCCGCGTCCTCGGATATGGACACAGTTCGTAGGAGGTCACACCGTGGGTCAACAGATATAATTAACTTGCACACTAAGATTCACAAGATGGCACATGCATATGTGGTGATCAAGTGAGCATCACTATGAAAGGTATGTTTGTGATCAAGTGAGGATCACGGTGGTAAGTTATAAACGGTGGTTACGTGGTAACCCCAAGATGGTAAGTTGGTCCCAGGGACCTTGGCAATGTCTCACGCACACCTCATGTTGGTAAATATCATGCTCATGCATTAAACCTGTTAAATGCCTTGTTGTTATTTGTCACACTTGTTTTGTTTGTTGTGAGCTTGTGAGTACATTTAAAGTACTCACCTGGCTTATCATGCCAGATGCAGGAGAAGCCATGCATGGTGTTGATGTCGAGCAGTATGTCGCGCTCTAGGCCGTGTTCCAGCAGTGCCCCTGTGGAATGGAGTTCCGCTACCTCGTCATTCCGCTGCCGCGTAGTAGTTCCCCTATCATCGAGGCCCCTGCCATGTTTACTAAATAATGTACATAAGTGCAGCCGCACCGTGTGTGCCGCTTGGCCTCGCTCATCATGTTAAATGTAAACCTATGTTTCCGCTAAGAGATCAATAAAGCGGTTGTTTTCTGTACCAAGTTGTTGTGTATTGCCAGAAGACTTGATCTCTGGGCTGGCAATGCAAGGTAAACCGGTTGCTCTGATCCGGGGTGCCACAACGCTTGGTATCCGAGCCACGCTGACTGTAGGACGCCCTAGAAAACCGACGTGTTAGAAAACGGTAGTTTTAACCTCGGTAGTGGTTTGAGACTTGATTCTGCACTTGGGTGCTGCATTGCATGCATATAGCTTACTATTAATGCTAACCAACTAATGTCGTGAGTGTAGATAGCACCAGTCCCTTATACGTACCAGCCTGAACCGGCACCTTCCACCTTTCCACACCTGCTTATCAACGTATGGCGCCGACTCTACCCCGATGGCGATGAACCCATATACCAGGTGTACCGAGAGCAGCTCGCTGATGGCGTTTACGAGTATCATGCGGAGGTCATCATGCACAACAGTACCGTGGTGGGCACTTACACTCGCTCCACCAAGTGCAGGACTGCTTCTACACCCGACCAGGCAGTCCAGTTTGCAGCATTCGAGGCTCTCACTGACTTGCGCTATAACGAGATCCAGATGCAGACTCACCCAAGTTTCTACTTCTATCCGTCCCTATATGAGTCAGGACAGATCCGCTTCCCTTACATTGATCCGGAGTGTGACCGGTCAGCTAGTCACCTGTCTCGCTATATAACTGCGGGATACTTTCTGATCATCAGCCAAGCCCAGGAGCTGAACTGCGTTCGAGGCGAGCTAGCTGCCGCTCAATCTGCCTTCGCTCCACCTCTGCTTATCCACACATCCCTTGTTCCCCCAGTTACCTTACCTCCACCCACTCCAGTGGCCCCCACCCCTTCTCAGAGTTGCTCAGGTACTTCGGTAGTGACTCCTCATGAGTCCCCAGCCCAGTGGGCTATGCTTCTCGCTACCCCAGCCGCTCCGATGCTGCGGAGTCACCCCGCTCCAGACCCTGAGGGAGAGTCTTCCCGTCAGCGCCGTCGTGTTTCCTTTGCTCCGGATGTATCCATTATCAGTTTTGATTCGGAGTCCGACACTGAGGAGACACCAGCAGGACCGTCAGTGTGCTAGTGCGATCCCTGTCGTCGCGTGTAGACGAGGATGATGTGGTGTTTGGTTGTATGCATGTTGTAGTACTTTCCATGCTATTGTCCCGTTATGTATGCCGGATGATGTATTGTATAATTATGTTGCTTTCTGCTATTCGCTTTGGTTTTTCTCGATTTCTCTTCCGGGTTTGTTGCTTCACCTCCCTATTTTTCTTTTTTTCCCTAATGGATGTTGCTCATCTCGATGCTTCGTATTGGGAAACATATATAGGATGACAAGGTGTGGCAGTAACTGTCATGGTGTTGACGATACTCCAGTGCGTTGATCTGCCAGGCAAGCAGGAAATTCTCCGGAACCATATCAGCCACCACCTCCTCCACCTCAAGCACCCACAACAGAACATATTATGCGGATGTTTGAGGAGAAAAGAAACCAAGACCTGATGGAATTCCTGAGAAGCATGCAGACTATGGTGGGGCAGAATAATCACAATGGTAATCATTCCAAGATGTCAGACTTTCAGAGGACCAAGCCGCCCAGTTTCAGTCAAGCAGTAGTCCCGTTGGAAGCCGATGATTGGTTAAGGACTATTGAGAAGAAGCTAGAAATTGCTCGCACTGAAGATGCTGACAAGGTACCATTCGCCACTCATTATCTAGAAGGACCAGCTGCTATATGGTGGGACAATGCTAAAGTTATGTGGCCTGCTGAAGACGAGATTACTTGGGATAAATTCAAAGATAAATTCCGCAAGTATCACATTCTTGCCGGCATCATGAAGGTCAAGCAGCGAGAATTTCTCACCCTTACCCAAGGGACCTCGACCGTAAGTGAATATTTAAACAAGTTTAATCACTTGGCCCATTACTCCACTCATGATGTGGCCACCAAAGAACGGAAGATAGATCGGTTCCTCGTAGGGCTCAATCTTACCCTCCGATGTGCACTCGGCATGCTGGATTTCCCCAATTTCCAAACTTTGGTAAACAAGGCACTCATTGCCGAAAGGGAATACAAACTGGTTAATGATCATAAGACTGTCTTTGAAGACCGCAAACGCAAGTTTGAACCCAAGAAGGAAGGGCAAGTTTTTCAGAAGGTTCATACTTGGCAGCAACCTCACTTTGAGTTCAAGCCATCCTGGTAGCAGGGGAACATCAAGAATGAAAGTCAGATCAAGACTGTGGTCGCCAAGCCAAACAAGGAAGACTGTCAGCGTAACAATGCCTGCTACACATGTGGACAGACTGGGCATTACGCTAGGTAGTGTCCCAAGAACGGCAAGGCAACAGCCAACCTGAAGCCTCAAGTCAATTATGTGGGGCAAGTCCCCAAGCGAAGGTATATTCAAGGGCAAGTTCATCACATCTCCGCCGAGGAAGCCTCTGAAGTGCCCGATGTGGTCATTGGTATGTTTCCTGTTAATGACATACCTGCAACAATTTTATTCGATTCCGGGGCTTCCCGTTCTTTTATTTCGCGGAGTTTTGTTGCCCAACATCGCCTTTCCTGTACTCTTTTGGACAAACCTATGGTGGTACAATCCCCCGGATCCAGGCTCAAGACAAATATTGTATGCTGAGGGTTGAAAATATCAATCTATGGAGTCATCTTCCCCGCATCACTGGTATCCATTGAGTCTCACACCTTGGATATTATTTTGGGGATGGATTGGCTGACAAGACATCAGGTCTGCATCAACTGCGCAACAAGAGAAGTCATGGTAATAAATCCCTCAGGCCAGTCTGCTCGATTTTATGCTGGTCGAGCTATACAAAAGAAAGGGATGGTTTATGCTGCCATTGCTAAAGAAATGAATCTAGTCCCAGTGGTCTGTGAATTCCCAGATGTGTTTCCAGATGAATTACCAGGCATGCCACCTGATCGAGAGCTGGAATTTTCAATTGAGCTTGTGCCCGAAATAGCACCAATTTACAAGAAATATTATCGAATGCCTTCGTCTGAACTAGTGGAGTTGAAGAAGCAATTGGATGAGATGCTCCAAAAAGGATATATCCGCCCCAGTTCATCTCCTTGGGGTGCACCTGCGATATTCATGGGCAAGAAAGACGACAGTCTTTGGATGTGTGTTGACTACCGTGCTCTCAATGATGTCACAATCAAGAATAAATACCCTCTGCCCAGGATTGATGATTTGTTCGATCAACTCAGCGAAGCTCAAGTGTTCTCCAAGATTGACTTGCGCACCGGGTATCACCAGCTAAAGATCAGAAAAGAAGATATCCCCAAGACTGCCTTCACTACACGGTACGGGTTGTACGAGTATACAGTCATGTCATTTGGACTGACCAACGCTCCTGCATTCTTCATGCACATGATGAAGAAGGTATTCATGGACTTCTTGGACAAGTTTGTAGTGGTGTTCATTGATGACATCCTCATATATTCCAAAAATGAAGAAGAGCACAAGCCGCATCTCCAAGCAGTGTTGGAACGATTACGTGCTCATCAACTCTACGCCAAGTTCAGCAAATGCGAATTTTTGCTTAAAGAAGTGGGATTCCTTGGGCACACTCTTTCCGCTCAAGGAGTGGCCGTGGACCAAAGCAAAGTCACAGAGGTCCTGAAGTGGAAGACCCCTATTTCAGTAATAGAAATCAGAAGTTTCTTGGGTCTGGCAGGTTATTACCATCGCTTCGTTGAAGGCTTCTCAAAGATTGCCAAGCCAATGACTGAATTACTCAAGACGAATCAGAAGTTTATATGGACGGAAGCATGTGAGATTAGTTTCAATGAGCTCAAGACCCGGTAGACCACCGCTCCAGTATTGACTCTACCAGATATCTACCGGAGCTTCGACATCTATTGCGACTCATCCAGGCGTGGCATTGGGTGTGTACTTATGCAAGATGGAAAGGTCGTGGCCTATGCATCAAGACAGCTCTGACCCCCTGAGGAGAATTATCCTACCCATGACTTAGAAATGGCAGTTGTGGTTCACGCCTTAAAGAGTTGGAGGCATTACATCATCGGAAAGCGATGCCAAATCTACACCGACCACAAGAGTCTCAAATATATATTCACTCAACCGGACTTGAACCTCCGACAGCGAAGATGGCTTGAGTTGGTCAAAGACTATGACCTGGGTATCAACTACCACCCAGGGAAAGCAAATGTGGTCGCCGATGCCCTCAGTCGCAAACCGGCTACCGCAAACTCATTAATCGAGCATTTGCACCCAGCACTTCAAGAAGAAATAGCTCAGCTCAATATGATCTTGTGTGATGCAATCTGCTCGGTTACCTTGGAAGTAACCCCTACCCTGGAAGACGAAATTCGAAAGGCTCAACCTGGTGACCCTATGTTACTAAAGATAATGGCTCAAGCCCGAGAAGGGAAGACACCAGATTTCAACATTGATGACAAAGGTACACTCCGATTTCGTGATCGAGTCTGTGTACCGGACCTCGAAGAACTAAAGCAGAAGATTCTGAAGGAAGCTCACGAGTCCGCATACTCTATTCATCCTGGGGGCACCAAAATGTATCAAGACTTGAAGCAAACATTCTGGTGGGAAGGTATGAAGAAAGACATCGCCTATTACGTCGCCTGTTGTGACTTATGCAACAAGGTGAAGGCTGAACACCAGAAACCAGCCGGTCTACTTTAACCCTTACCCATTCCGCAATGGAAATGGGATGATATCTGCATGGACTTTATCGTGGGACTACCAAGGACACCACGAGGAAATAATGGCATATGGGTCGTGGTCGACATGCTCACCAAGGTGGCCCACTTTATCCCAATCAAGACCACCTACCGTGCAGACCAACTTGCTCTACTCTACATATCCAGGATCGTCAGTCTGCATGGGGTACCAAGGACTATCACTACAGACCGAGGATCTTTATTTACCTCGGCATTCTGGCTACGTCTACACCAAGCCTTGGGAACCGCTTTGAAGCATAGCACCGCTTATCATCCTCAGACAGATGGGCAGACAGAGCGAGTAAATCAAATCTTGGAAGATATGCTTCGGGCATGCGCTCTTGCTCATGGACCCAAATGGCAAGACAGCCTGCCATACGCTAAGTTTTTGAACAACAACGGCTATCAGACTAGCCTCAAGATGTCACCTTTTGAGGCTCTATATGGACGTAAGTGCCGTACCCCACTGAACTGGTCTCAGACAGGAGACAGCCGAATCTTCGGGACAGATTTAATGATGGAAGTAGAAAAGCAAGTCAAAGAAATTCGAGACAGGCTGCAAGTGGCAAAATCTCGTCAGAAGAGTTACTATGACTCAAAGCACAAGCAGATCAGTTTCGAATCAGGTGAATATGCATATATCCGAGTCACCCCCATGAAAGGTGTTAAAAGGTTTCATACTCGGGGAAAACTTGCACCAAGATACATCAGTCCGTTTCCAGTTATGACCAGAGTGGGCAAAGTGCCTATCATTTAGAATTGCCTTCCGAGCTATCCGAGGTGCAAGATGTGTTCCACGTGTCTCAGCTACGAAAATGCATCGCACCACCTGCAAAACAGACAGATATGACAGAACTAGAACTTGCCAAGGATTTAAATTATGAGGAGAAACCCTTGAGAATCTTGGTAGAGATGGACAGAGTCACCCGCAGCAAAACCATAAAGTTTTACAAGGTCCAATGGGAGCACCACACCGAGGATGAGGCCGCCTGGGAAAGAGCGGATTACTTAAGGACTGCATACCCATATTTGTTTCCTGAGCAACCGAGTCTCGAGGACGAGATTCATCCTATTGGGGGGAGGTTTGTAACACCCTGGATTTTGCCTTTTTCTTTTATTTGGATTTATTGAATATTTTATTTGCATTTGAGGTTTTCGGTCATTTCTTTTCGACTTACCACTCGGATTTATTTTTTGATTTTCTTCCAAGTGGGTTCCATCATCCTTAAACCCTCCCTAGACCTCATCCCTCTCAAAATAATGCCATTGGATATTTTTATTTAATGGCATTATATTCATTTTCTCCCTGAAAATGCCTATTTTCCCATAGAGCTATGAAGCAACCCCTATTTTTATTGCCCAAAAAATTCCTAGAAAATTCCCAAATATTCTTTCGATCATGCCTCACCTTCCTATGCAAAAATATCCCATGGTCATTTGGAAAATTTCAGCCAGGGAAAATGTTTTTGCTTCTGGTCAAAAAGAGCACATTGTGAAGCAACTATATTTTTCCTTGATCCTTTGTAGCTGAAATTTTTACCACTTGATCACCCTCCTAAGTGATGCTTAAACGGGTAAAATCAGCCCTAGAACCTCAGCCTTTTGTCCTCAGTGCTTGGAGTAAGTTTCTGTCCAGAAACTTTCTCTCTAGCTCCAGTCACCTCCAATGCACCAGATGGCAAGGCGAGCGCATTCCTTGGCAAAGCGTTGAAGGGACAACACCTTAGACATGGTGTGGCAGCGCCGAAAGTCACATGCATGCCAATGCACGGGGGTGACCGCGTGCGGGCATGGTGCAGTGCACGCGCTCTGTGCGCTCTGCCCGTCGGGTTCGATTGGCCGCCGTCCAACCTCTCCCCTCGCGCCACCACAGCATGTCTAGTCCACTCAGAGCACTCCCATTCTTCCACCTAGCCCCTCTGTGACCCTCCCCGACGCCGGTAGGAGGCACGCCGGAAGCGGCCACGGTGCTAGCTTGCGGTACAGTGGCTTGCACGCGCGACCCTATTACTCTTAGTGCACCTGCGCTCGAGCCCGCGTGCGTGCACTATGCTTGGCCTCGCCTACGTCGTCCCCTAGCTCGCCCGAGTCCTCACCATCCCCGGTTCGCACTAATGCTCAGCTCCGGCGGAGCCCGAGCACTGCCTCGCCTCCTCCTATAAATAGAGCCCCTCCCCGCTCGCTCTAGCCATCCCAAACCTCACCACTGACCTCCAATCGAGCTCTAGTAGCTGCTGGCAACGCCGGGAAGGCCTCTGGCCTTCAAACCTCGCCGGCGACAGCCGCGGATCCCTCTTCTTCGAGCACTCATCCTAGTCCACCCCGGCTCCAACCTCTGCCACCCCTGAGACCATAGCAACCTCCTGAGCACGACGGTACCAAGAGCTCGCCGGATTGTCGCCGGAAACGCCGATCCCGATCAGCTCCGCCGCCACCGTCTCTGGAGAGGATCGCCGCGACGCTGTACGACCACCTCAGCTCGAGCTGCGGGTACGTGCGTGACCGTCTCGTCGAGCTGGTCCCATTCCCCCTCTCTCCGGTGATCGCCGACGTCTCCTTGCCGGAGAAACGCCAGCGACAGAGCCGCCAGGCTCTGTTCCCACTCTCTCTCGTTTAAAACAGAACCAGGGGCCCCACCTGTCATTCTCTCCCTCGCCCTCCTGAAGCGGTATAAAGGGAGGCGTATTCTCAGAATACGTCTTCGACGTGGCCGCCTCTGGATTTTCTTTTAAATTCAAATTTTGACCAGATCTAATCCAACTTTGACCAGCAATAACTTTTTATCCATAAGTCCAAATGAGATGATTCTTTTTGCTGCTGGTTTATAAAATTCCAAAGTTTCTGTATGCCAAGTTTCAGAATTTTTCCTGCTGTTGAGAATTTCTGGTACAATAAACAGTGTTATGTGACATTTTCTTTTTGCATTTAATTTAATTTCAAAAGAGCCTAGTTGTCTTGAAGAAGGCCAGGAGTACTGTGACACTCCTCTGAACCAAGGCAAGCCACAACATTCATATGCAAGGATGGCATTGAACTGACTTTGGTTTAATTGAATTTAATTCATTAAATATTCACTATTTAAAACAACTTGCCATATAACTTCTATTGCATAGACTTTGTTCTGGCATTTTGATATTATACAGTAGGTTACATGCTTACTTGTTGATACAGGCAGTAGGAATCATGTCATATGCAAATATGATAGTATGTTGCATTCATAATTCATAATCGTGACCCGTGCATCCATTCATACACTATGACTCGAATCATTTTCTTTTCAAGTTAAACTTGATAATAATCCAACTTGAACATGCAGTTGATCGAGTCATGGTGCCCCCGAATCGAGCTCACCAGTGCAACCACACTTGCCTTGATGGGGAGGCCCTAATGCTGTCTATTGTCATGCCTCTCGCTGGTGCCTCCTACGAGGGAAGGTTGTGCTCTGGTGCTACCCTGGCCCGGTAGGCAGTCATAACCTTGAAGACCCGAGTTTTGATGGTACCGAGGTCCCCGTTTGGGACGATGTTTATGTTTGGCCACGACGGTGGCAGCCACAGAGGTGGCGGGTGTCACATGTTGGCACCGGGGTCACCTAGGACATAGCCCAAAGGGGAGTTTGTCGTAGTGGCCGGGAGAGTGTCATGCAATAGATTGGTTTTCTCGGAATGTCGTTGGTCCACCCGAATGGGAGCACGAGGCCATGAGTTCCGTGGTGTGGGTACAGTGTTCTAACCTCTGCAGAGTGTATAATCTATCGATAGCCGCGTCCTCGGATATGGACACAGTTCATAGTAGGTCACACCGTGGGTCAACAGATATAATTAACTTGCACACTAAGATTCACAAGATGGCACATGCAGATGTGGTGATCAAGTGAGGATCACTATGAAAGGTATGTTTGTGATCAAGTGAGGATCACGGTGGTAAGTTATAAACGGTGGTTACGTGGTAACTCCAAGATGGTAAGTTGGTCCCAGGGACCATGGCAATGTCTCACGCACACCTCATGTTGGTAAATATCATGCTCATGCATTAAACCTGTTAAATGCCTTGTTGTTGTTTGTCGCACTTGTTTTGTTTGTTGTGAGCTTGCGAGTACATTCAAAGTACTCACCTGGTGTCGGAAGTCGGGCTCCGGGGACCCAAAGGTTCGAACACTGGGGTGAGCTCGTTCTACTGCTTCGTCTCCTATCACGACTAAGCTACGGCGAGGCTACGGCGAGAGCGCGCTAGCGAGGGACAGCGAGGACTCAGCAGTTTACCCAGGTTCGGGCCACCTTGCGGTGTAAGACCCTACTCCTGCTTGGTTGGGATTATTGTGGGCAAGAGAGTTCTCGCGTACAAGGTTGAAGACAAGGGAATCGAATCACCCCCTCTACGGTGGCAGCACTGCCCCTTTTATATCAGCCTTGGTCCTCTTCCCCCTAGAAACTTAGGCGGGAAGGGTCGCCACACTTGGCGATTTTGAAAGGGGACAGGCGCTCAGGCTATCCTGACTAAAGGTGGTCTTCGCCTGCCAAAGCATGATCCATGACGCGCAAGTGGGCTCGGTGATGACCTCCGCCCTGCGCGCCCGTCGTCTTGGTATTCCTTCGCCGATCGGGCAACCTTTGGGGTTGCTTTGGAGAGTAGATAGCTGGCCCTGCTCCCTTAACACGAAAGAGGAAACCATTTTCATCTGCGCCTGCTGGCGCGGCCTCTGCTGCTGCTCATCGCCGCGCGCGTCACCCACGTGATGGGCTCCGGACCGCGCGGCATGCCGAACGGCCATCGGCTCGAGCGCCTACAGGAGGGGGGCCTCGGGAGGCCACCTCAGGAAGCCGCCTCGCGACGTCACTTCAGGAAGCCGCCTCGTGAGGTCACTTCAGGAAACCGCCTCGTGAGAGGGCCTCGCGAGGCGTTGATGGTGGTGCTGAGCGTTGCTTGCTACTCCCTGAGGAGGGGGCCTCAGGGGGCCAGGGCCTCATGAGGGGTCTTGGTGAGATGCTCGGTGATGACAGCCTGCTGGGCCCATGCCAGGCGTTGCGCCATGGGCCGAAGGCAGACGAGCCTGGATACCCCGGGTTCCATGGGCCCGACAATAGCCCCCGGGCCCGCAGCGCGCATGTTCCCGCCTATTGGGGGGCGAAACGGCGCGGGCCCTAACCGCCTGCTGCTAGGCGCGACGCGTGGCACACGATGTGACGGGGGACGCCCCCACTTCCCCACGACGCCTCGGGAACTGCCGCGCTGGCATAAATCCTGGCACGGGCGGCGCGAGGCCATCATTGCCTTCCTTCACGCGCTCCACCTCTCTGCGCCTTTCCTTCTCGCGTGTGGTTCCTCACGACTCCCCCTTTCGAACATCGCCTGCTCTTGCTCCCAATCCGCGCCTCCGCCGCGCAGATGGCTCCCGCCGGCAAGAGGGGGAAGGAGGTGGCCCCGTCCCCAAGCGCGTCCGCCCTTGGGGCGGCGCTGCAGCACTCCACCATTGACGACGAAGAAGGTTTGGGCAGGGTGCTTCCGTTCGTGGCCGGCAGCCAGAACGGGCGGCGCGACCTGGGGGCGACGGCCTACCCCTTCTTCCTCCACAACGTATATGCAGGGTTGGTGCCACCATTTTCGGACTTCTTCTATGCCATACTTACCCACTATCAGGTTCACGCTCTTCATCTTCAACCCAACTCCATTTTTCTCCTGGCCACGTTCGCCTTTTACTGTGAGGCTTTCGTGGGCATGAGGCCCTCTATGGCGCTCTTCCGCCACTTCTTCTGCCTGCGGCTGACTGCGGCGGACCAGCGCTCCGGATGCGCGTCGTTCCTTGCCGTCAAGGGAATGGAGGACGGCATTATCAACTTGAGGGTCGCGAAGAAGGTGGAAGGCTACCGGCAGCGTTGGGTCTATATGGACGCGCGCCAGACCAACCGGCTCCTGATGATCCCTACGGACCAGGCCAAGAAGATCTCTGTGTGGGGGCACGAGAAGCTCGCCGACCCGAGGATGGAGCCCGTCTTGGAGCGGATGGCGGCGCACCGGGCCGCAGCAGTGTCAGGGATGGCGGTTGTCAGGGAATACCTGTGGCGGCGCATCGCGCCACTTCAGCTGCACTCGCGCCCCATGTGGGAGTACTCTGACGCGGGCGACGCCATGCGGCTGAAGCCGGGCAGCCTGGGGTCAGACGTGCTGGACGGGGCCCTGGCGATTCTGCTCAGCACCCGTGCCGCGGAAATGCCGGAGGAGGCGCTCCCGCTTTTTCGCTACCCGGAGAAGGCGGAGTTGGTGAAGGAGATGCCCCTCTTCGATCAGTGGGGCCTCGTGCCGGAGGGCCACGTCAGGCCCCGCGACAACCCCCTCGTGGTGGAGGTGGATTCGGGAGGCAGCAGCGGCAGCGGAGGCTCGGAGGAGGGTACGGAGGAGGGCACCAGCCGGGCGCCACCATGCGCTCGCCGTCAGCTCATCTGCGAGCTTGAGGATGACGACACCGATAGCGTCCCGCCCGCGATGGCGGGGGCTCCTGACTCGGGGGCGGGCGAGCCCCCAGCACTTGAGGCCCGTCACGAGGCTAAAGCCGCCCAGGGCCCAAAGGCAGACGACCACGCGTTCGGGTCCACCGCGGCACGCCCCGGGAGCCCGAGCGGCGGCGCCGAGGCGATGCTCGGCGAGGGTAGCGTCGGCCTGCCGTCCGCGGGGGAGAAGAAGAGGAAGTGGCACGTCAGTGAAAAGTAAGCCTTCTGCCTTCTCCCGGCGCCCTTAGTTCTTGTTCCTTTATCCGGACTCGGAGCTGAGCCACCATTTGCGTAGGAGATCTGCCGCGGATCAGAAGAAGAAGAAGAAGAAAAAGAAGAAGAAGAAGACAAGGAAGACGAGGGTTACCCCTAGCCCGCAGGGGGTGTCGATGCCCGCCGCCAGTGCCGGGAGGCGTGGAGAGGCTACCCGCCATCCCAACGCCGAAGCGGGGCCTATGGAGATCGAGGAGAAGGTAACCACTTGTTGCATGCGGGTGCATCCCGCGAGGCCGAAGTGGAGGAGCCTCGGGAGGTAGGCTCAGGAGGCGGGGACGCCCTCACCCCTGACCCCGCCGAGAGCAAGGAAGCGGCGACGGGGGAGGCCGAAGCGCCTACCCCCCCCGCCAGGGCCCTCCTCGGGCACAGGGGCAGGAGTTGTTGGGCGTACCATGACCGGCGCTGAGAGCCCCCGTGGCGCACCACCGCGGCCGAACGAGGGGGGCGGCCTGGTGAGCCCGCCGCACCAGGCAAGCGGCGCCGAGGGCTCCCTCGCCGCCGCGGCAGAGGGTGCCAGAGGACCCGACCCAGACTGGCCCCTGGTCCTCGCGAGTGACCTAGCTTTGCTCAGGCCTGAAGCCTTGCGCGATGCCAGGACGTGGAGACGCGCCTCACCGAGGAGCGCCTGAAGCTTGCCGACGGGTGGCGCCGGCTCGGCGTCGCCATTGATATGGCTCGGTGCCATGACGAACGTGCTCGCGCGCAGCGCGAGAGGGACACCGCCGAAGCGGAGGGGGCACGCGCGAGAGCCCTCCAGGAGGCCGAAGTGGCCACCGTGCGCCGCGAAGAAGCGGAGACCCTCCTGAGAGAGTTCCAAGACCAACGTGCCGAGCAGGCGCGGTTGGTCCTCGTGTGGGAAGGCGCCCTTGCCACTCGCGAGAAGGACGCCGCAGCCCGCGAGGCGGACCTCGAGACTCGCACGGAGGGCCTCAAGAAGACAGCGACCGAGCAGGCCATGGAGAAGGAGTGTTTGGAGACGCTGGGGCGCCAGCTGGCTGATGCCCAGGAGGCTCACACGAAGCGCGTTACCGAGGATGCCAACGCCCAACTGGAGGCCAAGGAGAAGAAGGTCCAAGAGGACGCTGACGCAAATTTAGCGGAAGCGTGCCTGGAGTGCGATAAGGCGCTGTCGCATCAGAGGGACGCCTTTGAGTCAGAACGCGAGCAACTCCGGCAAGAGGTCACTTATCTCAAGGCAGCAATCGCCGAGGTGGAGATCCGCCGGGGAGCGGCGCTACAGCCCGGCTCGGGCGCCGCCGATCGGGCGCAGGAGCAGCGCGAACGCGTCAAGGCGCTCCATTCCCTCGAGGGTCGCGCTCACGACGCCCTGAATTCCATCTGCCAGGGAAGGCTTGGGGTCCTCCGCGAGTCCCGTGATGTCGACTACGTCAGCTTCTCGACCAAGCTCATGGAACAGCTTGAGAACGGAGCCAAGGAGGTGGATGGTATCTTGGAGGAGGAGTGTCGTAGCCTCGTCTCCCTGGCAGCGACTCGCGTCTTCAGCCACCTCCTTCACACCGATCCCAACTTCGACTTTGAAAAGGTGATAGCTCCGGTCCCCGAGGAGCTTCGCGATGGTCTCGCAAGGGTGGTGGAAGGCCATGTGGGTGCGTTACTCGGAAAGTACAACTGTGGCAGCGGCGAGAGCTCTGGTGGCGACGACGGCGCCGGCGAAGACGATGACGGCACGAGCTCCTAGGGTCCCTTTCTTTTCGTCACCCTGCGCTAGATCGGTGTGGCCCGTGGGGGCGTGAAGACGATACCTTGGTGTTTAAATACTTTATGATTTGCCGTAACGAACACTCGCGCCCTCGTGAGGCTCTCTCTTAAGGCATGTTTCTCTCTTTTTGCTTGCCATGATGCTCTACGTTGTCAGGACCCGGCCCCCGAGCAGCCATAGCCGTCGCTGGTATGTCAGGTTGCGCTGCCTGAACAAGGTCAGGAGGCGAGGGGCACCGGGAGCTAGTGAGGGCTCTTGAGGCGCAATGCTCAGGGAGCCCCCCTTTAACGCACAAGCGGCTTGCGCCAAGAGGAACACTGGCGCTCATGAGGCCGTCGGAGGGGAAGGCTCGAGAGACGGTGAGGGTGGCTCGCGAGACGGAAGACATAGCTCTGCACGAGGTAGTATGGTGGGCCATCCCCTGCAGGGTGCGTCTTGTGAAGGTTCCTCTCGCGAGATCTCCTGCTGGGTCGGCCGTCGAGGGTTAGTTCCCGAAGCGGGGCCTGCTGGCCTCCTGAGGTCCCGAGGGTGCTACCTCGCGAGATCTTTCAGGGGATCTGCTCCTGAGGTAGATCTGCTCCTGAGGTAACTGCACGCAGAGCACTTAACGACAGCGTGCGCTCGTCGATTCGCACAGTAATAAGTTCATTACACAACCAAAAAGAGATATCTTAGGAAATAAAGCTATACTGAAACACAGTAATAAGTTCATTACACAACCAAAAAGAGATATGATTGCCATGTTCCGCACGGATCAGCGTGAGGTTGGTGCAGCCCGTGGGGCGCCCTCAAGTGATTGTTCCGCCAGCGCAGAGCATGGGGCTTCCACTAGGAGTGGGCATGATCGCGGTTCGATCGTTCCGCCAGCGCGGAGCGTGGGGCTTCCACTGAGACATGGGCGGGAGATCTCGCGGGCCCATCAGGCGAACGCAATGAGAGTCTCTGGGGCGTGTACAGCCCCGTTTCGTTCGTATGCATGAGGGTCACGCGTAGAACTTGCGGAGGTGTTGGATGTTCTAGGCGTTAAGCACAGGAACTCCGTCCTCCGTCTCCAGCCGGGCTGAGCCGGGCCTGGAGACATGAGTAACCCTGAAAGGGCCTTCCCACATAGGTGAGAGTTTGTGAAGTCCCTCTCTGGAGAGGATCCTGCGCAGGACGAGGTCGCCGACCTCGAGAGTGCGAGGGCGGATGTTTCTGCTGTGGTAGCGACGCAAGGCCTGCTGGTACCTCGCGGCACGAAGGGCGGCCTGGCGGCGGCCCTCCTCGAGGAGCAGTAGATCGGTCTCCCGCGAGCCATCCTGACGCGCCTTGTCGAAGGCAAGGACTCGTGGGGAGCCATGCTTAAGCTCTAGTGGGAGGACCGCCTCAGCACCGTAGACGAGGAAGAAGGGCATCTCGCCAGTAGGCTTACTTGCCGTCGTGCGGATGGACCACAGCACGGACTGCAGCTCGTCGAGCCAGCCCTTGCCGCAAGCCTCAAGTTTCTTCTTGAAACTCCTTGTCTTGAGGCCCTTGAGGACCTCGGCGTTGGCGCGCTCGACCTGGCCATTGCTTCGCGGGTGCGCCACCGAGGCGTAGCAGATCTGCGTGCCGAGGCTGGCGCAGCAGGACTTGAAGAGGCCGCTTGTGAACTGGGAGCCATTGTTGGTGATGATGCGGTTGGGAACTCCAAAGCGGCTCACGAGGCCCTTGATGAACTTGACGGCGGAGCCTGCCGGGATGGTGCGCACCGGCTCGAACTCTGCCCACTTGGTGAACTTGTCGATGGTGATGTAGAGGTAGCGGTAACCACCAGCCACCCGAGGGAAAGGCCCCAGGATATCCAGCCCCCAGACCACGAAGGGCCATGAGAGGGGGATCGTCTGGAGGCCCTGCGCCGGCTGGTGGATCTGCTTGGCTTGAAATTGGCAGGCCTCGCAGGCTTGGACCAGTGCGGTAGCGTCACGCAAAGCAGTGGGCCAGTAGAAGCCGCTGCGGAAAACCTTACCGATGAGGGTGCGTGATGAGGAGTGGTGGCCGCAGTCTCCTCCATGTATATCAGCTAGCAACTTGCGCCCCTGCTCTTCAGAGATGCACCGCAGCGAGACGCCATTGGGGCGCCTGCGGTAAAGCTCGCCATCTTGTAGGCAGTAAGCGCTGGCCTGCCGGGCCACGCGCTCTGCTTCTGCGTCCTCCTCCGGGAGGGTGCCGCGGAGCAAATAATCCTTGAACTCCGTGGCCCAGCTATCCGCCTGAGGCTCGAGCGCCAGCAGCAGGCGAGCTCCTGAGGCCGGGCCACAATCTAGCGCGCCCGTGGGTGGTGCGGGCGGTAGTTCCTCGCGAAGGAGCGCTGTGCGCGCGGTTGGGGGTGCGGCAGATGGCTTGAGGAGCCTTTCCTCAAAGACGCCGGGGCTCTGGGGCTCGCGGCATGATGCTTGTTTGGCGATGTCGTCGTCTTCTTTGTTGCTGCCGCGGGGGATGTGCTGCAGCTCCAGGCCAAGAAAGCACTTCTCAAGTTTAAATACCTCTTCCAGGTAGGCAGCCATGTGCTCGTCCTTGGGCTTGTAGCTTTTGTTGGAGAAGTTGACGAGGAGTTGCGAATCGCCCTTGATAGTTAGACGCTTAATGCCTTGGGCGAATGCGGCCTTGAGGCCAGCGATGAGGACCTCGTACTCTGTGATGTTGTTGGAGACCTTGTCGGTGTGCCTGAAGCAGAGTTGTACAACGTAGTAGAGCCTGTCTCCTGTCGGCGAGGTGAGCATAACCCCAGCCCCCGCGCCCTGTCGGGAGAAGGCGCTGTCGAAGTGCATGGTCCATCCGCCAGTCGCCTCATCCCCTGGCAGGAGGGACTGGGCCTTGCGAGGCTCGTCCTCGTACGTGTCCGTCCATTCTGCCACGAAGTCGGCCAAAGCCGCGCCTTTGATTACTCTGGTGGTGGAGAACTCCAGCTGGAAGGCTTGCTGCGCGATATTCCAGTCGGCGACGCGGCCGGCGGCGTTGGGGCTGCGCAGAACTTGCTCCAAGAGGTAGGAGGAAATGACCTTGATGGGATGACCCTGAAAGTAGTGGCGCAGCTTCCTGGAGGCGACGAGGAGCGCGAGGAGGAGCTTCTGCTGCATGGGGTAGCGCTCACGCGCGTCCCTTAGCACGGTGCTGACGAAGTACACGAGGTGCTCGACGAGGCGCGTAGCTGTAGCGACGGCTTGCTCTTCAGACGCCTTGTGAGACTCGGAAGGCTCGGGGACCTCGCGAGGCTCTGGAGGCTCGTGAGACCCGGGGGGCTCGCGAGGCTCAGCGGGCTCGTGAGGCTGAAGGGCCGCTGAGGGTTTTTCCTTGGCACAGATGCGCTCCTCCTGCACCACCACCAGCACCGCACTGGCCGTCTGGGGGTAGCCGCCAAGTACAGGAGCAAGGGCTCGCGAGAGCGCGGCGCGACCATGACGGGCGGGCTCGTGAGGTACCTCTTGAGGGCTTCGAAGGCGGCATCTGCCTCAGGAGTCCACTTGAAGGGGTCGGACCTCTTCAGGAGCTTGAAGAAGGGCAGGGCTCGCTCGCCAAACTTGGAGATGAAACGCCCTAGGGAGGCCATACACCCTGCCAAGCACTGCATTTCCTTGAGGGTTCGGGGAGGGCGCATTTTCTCGATGGCCTTAATCTTCTCTGGGTTGGCCTCGATGCCACGGTGCGAGACTAGGAAGCCGAGGAGCTTGCCGGAGGGGACTCCGAAGACGCACTTCTCCGGGTTGAGCTTGAGGTTGACCTTGCGCAGGTTGGCAAATGTTTCCTGGAGGTCCGCGATGAGGGATCCAGCCTCGCGAGATTTGACCACGATGTCGTCGACATAGGCCTCCGCGTTCCTCCCCATCTGAGGCCCCAGAGTGATGCGCATTAGTCGTTGGAAGGTGGCGCCCGCGCTCCTTAAACCGAAGGGCATGCAGACATAACATTATACGCCGCAGGGGGTGATGAAGGCCATCCTCTCCACATCTTCGGCCGCCATCTTGATCTGATGATAGCCTGAGAAGGCATCCAGGAAGCATAGCAAATCACATCCAGTGGTGGAATCCATGATCTGATCGATGCGGGGCAGCGGGAACGGATCTTGAGGGCAGAACTTGTTGAGGCTGGTGAAGTCGACGCACATGCGCTCCTTGCCGCCCTTCTTGGGGACGACTACTGGGTTGGCGAGCCATTCGGGATGGCGCACCTCACGAACGACTCCGGCTTCCTGGAGCTTCTGGACTTCCTTGACGATGAACTCTTGCTTCTCTGGCGCCTAGCGCCGTGCTTTCTGCTTGACCGGGCGTGCATTGGGGCACACCGCTAAGTGGTGCTCGATCACCTCCCTCGGCATACCGGACAAGTCGGATGCTTTCCAGGCGAAAACATCCGAGTTTGCCTGAAGGAAGGTGACGAGCGCGCTTTCCTATGCGAGAGGGAGGCCTGTGCCGAAGGTGAAGGCAGGGCCGGAGCCGCTGCCGTCCACCGACACCTTCTTCGTCTCGACGCGGTCCTGAGAGAATAGTTGCTTCTTCTTTGCGGGCGTGGCCTCTGAAGGCTGGGCCGCGTCCTCGTCGGCCGGGTGAGCAACAGCGGCAGCCTTGTAGGCACGCTCGAGGGTGCTGGCCGCGTCTTCTTCGTCGCAGGCGACGGTGATGATGCCGCTGCAGCCGGGCATCTTGAGGAGGTTGTAGGCGTGATGAGTAGCCGCCATGAACTTGGTGAGAGCCGGGTAGCCCAAAATGGCGTTGTAAGGCAGGCCGATGTGCGCCACGTCAAAGTCGATGAGCTCGGTGTGGTAGTTCTTGCGGGTGCCGAAGGTGACGGGGAGGCGCACCTGCCCCAGCGGGGTGGTGGAGCCATCGGTCACTCCGGAGAAGGGCCTGGTCAGCATCAACTAGTCGTAGGGCACCTGGAGCGTCTCGAAGGTCTCGATGGAGAGTACGTTGAGGCCGGCACCCCCGTCGATGAGGGTCTTGGTGACCGCGACGTTGCTGATGGTGGGAGTGCACAGCATGGGGAGCGCACCTGCAGAGGCCGTGGACTTGGGGTGGTCCTTGGAGTCGAAGGTGATGGCGTACTGCGACCACTTGAGGGGCCGCGCGACCTCAGGCCTCGGGAGGGCGGCATACACCTCGCGAGAGAGTTGCTTGAAGTGGCAGATGGACGCGGGAGCTTGGGACCCGCCGAGGATGCAGGCGACCGCGCGAAGCTGCTGGTAGCCCCCTGCGCCCTCGTCAGGCTGGTTGACGTCGTTCCTTGAGGGTGGCGGTGGCAGCGGCGGGCGAGCGGCATTAGCCTGAGGATTCGCCTCACGAGGCTAGTCGCACCAAGCGGCCTCACGAGGCTGATCGCGCCAGGTGGCCTCACGAGGCTGATCACGCCAGGTGGCCTCACGAGGCTGATCGCGCCAGCCCTGGCGGTAGTTGCCATTACCGTTGCGGCTGTCCCAGCGGTTGCCACTGCGGCCACCTCCACGGCCGGCGCCGCGGCTGTTGCAGTCGTCCCAGCGGCCTTGGCGCTCATGGCGGAGCAGCTTGAGCTCGTGACAGTCTTCGGTGCTGTGGGAGCGGACGTTGTGAAAAGCGCAGAGTAGCCGGTTGTCCTTTCTGGGCTCGTCGAAGTCGCGGCCGCGCTTCTGCTCGGGCTCCGCCGCAAGCACGGCAGGGCCTTTGCGCATGACGTCTTTGCTCTTGGCCTTGGCGGCGTCAAGCGCCGCGTCGGGGTCGTTGTGGACGAAGAGGTGGCCTTCTTCAGCCTTGGCGCACTTGTCGGCGAGGTTGAGCAACTCGAGCACGGAGTCGAGCTCACCGTTGATGGCGAGCTTCTTGCGCATCTTGACGTCCATGATGCCGGTGGAGAACGCAGAGATGACGGCCGCGTCGGAGGCGCGCGGGATCTTGTTGCGCACCTGACTAAAGGGCTGGATGTACTTGCGGAGGGTCTCGTCTGGGCGCTGTCGAACACGCCGCAGGTCGTTGATGGTGAGGGAGCGGTCCTGCGTGCCCTTGAAGTTGGCGATGAATTGGCTGCAGAGCTCGGCCCATGATGAGATGGAAGCCTCGGGGAGGTTCATGAGCCAGGAGCGCGGGCCGTCCTTGAGGGCCATGGGGAACCAGTTCGCCATGACCTTGTCGTCACCGTTCGCCGCCTCGACGCTCAGCGCGTAGAGCTGGAGGAAGTCCGTGGGGTTGGGGGTGCCATCGTAGCGTGGAGGCAGCTCAGGCTTGAACTTCGCGGGCCAAACCACGCGATGCAGCTCGCGGGTGAAGGCACGACAGCCCACGCCGCTCGAGGGGACGCCGACAGCGAGGGCGGCGCGGTTTTGGCGCCCGGCCGCGGCAACGTCCTGAATGGCCTGGTCCTGGCGCTGGCGCTGCCGTTCGAGGAGCACTCGCGCGTCGGGGGGCGCGCGGCGGATGATCTGGCAGTTGGGCTCATCCTGGCCTGGCGAGGACGCGCCGCGGGACGGCTCACGAACCCGCGCGATGCGCTGAGGCCCGTCGCGCTCGTCGCGCAGAGGAGGCGGAGGGGGAGCACCGTGCGCCAGGTCCCCAGCGCGAGACGGCGGAGGGCGAAATGAGTGGGAAAGCGCCGGAGCGTCCCCGGCGGCGTTGACGAGCTCGGTGATGCGGCCAAGCCAGGCGTCATAGCCGGCGTCAGCCGGTCGGTAGTGGAGCAGCTCACGCGCCATGAGCAGCGCGGCCTGCGGGTTCGGCGGCCCGCGGCGGGCGAGGGAGGAGGCCGTGGTGGTGTGGTCGTTCGCCTGCACGGAGGGGTGCAGGGAGGAGGCCTGCTGCTCATGGGCAGCGGGGTTGGTGGCGGAAGTAGCCTCGCCGTCGTGGCGGCGGCGGTTGCCGCGGGCCACCGGCTCTGTCTGGGCCACGCGGCCAGCTCTGTGCTCAGCGCGCTCGCGACGTGCGTCGGCCATGGGGTTGGTGGAGCTGAGGGTGGAGCAGAAGAACAGTAGCGCACCCCTACCTGGCGTGCCAAATGTCGGAAGTCGGGCTCCGGGGACACAAAGGTTCGAACACTGGGGTGAGCTCGTTCTACTGCTTCGTCTCCTATCACGGCTAAGCTACGGGGAGGCTACGGCGAGAGCGCGCTAGCGAGGGACGGCGAGGACTCAGCAGTTTACCCAGGTTCGGGCCACCTTGCGGTGTAAGACCCTACTCCTGCTTGGTTGGGATTATTTTGGGCAAGAGAGTTCTCACGTACAAGGTTGAAGACAAGGGAATCGAATCACCCCCTCTACGGTGGCAGCACTGCCCCTTTTATATCAGCCTTGGTCCTCTTCCCCCTGGAAACTTAGGCGGGAAGGGTCGCCACACTTGGCAATTTTGAAAGGGGACAAGCGCTCACGCTATCCTGACTAAAGGTGGTCTTCGCCTGCCAAAGCATGATCCATGACGCGCCGGTGGGCTCGGTGATGACCTCCGCCCTGCGCGCCCGTTGTCTTGGTCTTCCTTCGCCGATCGGGCAACCTTTGGGGTTGCTTTGGAGAGTAGATAGCTGGCCCTGCTCCCTTAACACGAAAGAGGAAACCATCTTCATCCGCGCCTGTTGGCACGACCTCTGCTGCTGCTCGTCGCCACGCGCATCACCCACGTGATGGGCTCCGGACCACGCGGCACGCCGAACGGCCTTCGTCTCGAGCGCCTACGGGAGGGGGGCCTCAGGAGGCCACCTCGGGAAGCCGCCTCGCGAGGTCACTTCAGGAAACCGCCTCGTGAGGTCACTTCAGGAAACCGCCTCGTGAGAGGGCCTCGCGAGGCCGTTGATGGTGGTGCTGAGCATTGCTTGCTACTCCGTGAGGAGGGGGCCTCAGGGGGCCAGGGCCTCATGAGGGGTCTTGGTGAGATGCTCGGTGGTGACAGCCTGCTGGGCCCATGCCAGGCGTTGCGCCCTGGGCCGAAGGCAGACTGGCCTGGATACCCCGGGTTCCATGGGCCCGACACCTGGCTTATCATGCCAGATGCAGGAGAAGCCGTGCGTGGTGTTGATGTCGAGCAGTATGTCGCACTCTAGGCCGTGTCCCAGCAGTGTCCCTGTGGAATGGAGTTCCGCTACCTCGTCGTTCCGCTGCCGCGGAGTAGTTCCCCTATCATCGAGGCCCCTGCCATGTTTACTAAAAATGTACATAAGTGCAGCCGCACTGTGTGTGCCGCTTGGCCTCGCTCATCATGTTAAATGTAAAACTATGTTTCCGCTAAGAGATCAATAAAGCAGTTTTTTTCTATACCAAGTTGTTGTGTATTGCCAGAAGACTTGATCTCTGGGCTGGCAATGCAAGGTAAACCGGTTGCTCTGAGCCGGGGTGCCACACCGGACATGGCAGCGGCATCTCTTTTCGGTTGTGTAATGAACTTATTATTATGCTGTAGTAAAGCTTTATTTCCTAAGATATTTTATGTGTTCGTAAGTTGCCTGCCTCAGGAGCTGTGTACGCTCGTGACCTTCCTCCTGCGCTCACGGTGCCTGTGCTCGGGTCAGTCCCAGCAGTGCTGCAAAACCCAAGTGATCGAGCTCTGGCTCGCGGGCCTGCTCCCGTGCACGCCACCTCACCAAGGTCCTTGGTGGCTCGTCTCCTCGCGTGATGCCCACAAGCAAGCTAGCAAGCGTGCACCGCCCCCCCCCTTTGTGAAATCGATATGAAGTTGTCACAGGAATAAGGCACGCAAAGGCCACGCGAGTGCTGCCTCGCAAGGTGACTCATGACAAGACGCCTCCGTAAGCCCTCAGAGAGCCTCGCGAGCGCTGCCTCATGAGCCAACCTGTGGTGGCTGTCTCCACCAAGTGTTAGCGCGAGTCTTCACGAGCAAGGGCCTCACGAGGCGCACTCTGCAGCCACAATACGGCAAGCAACACTCGTGAAAGAGCTAAGTACAAAAACACCTCATGAGCCGCTCTTGGCGCCCCTCAAGTTTTCCTCTCCCCACAACCTTGCTGAGTGTTGACGTTCTCTCTTACGCGCAAGCCGCTTGCATGTCAAAGTGGGGCTCTCTGAGCATCGCCTCAGGAGCCCTTACCACCTCTTAGTTCCCTACACCTCCTGGCCTTGTCCAGGCAACGCGACCTGACATACCAACGATGGCTGTAGCCCGCTCGGGAGCTGGGTCCTGACGATGTAGAGCGCCAAGGCAAGCAAAGAAAGGGAGATAGGCCTCATGAGGAAACACACATTGCAACAAATCATAAAGTACTTAAACAAAAGACATTGTTTTTACGCCCCCACGGGGCTACATCAATCTGGCATAGGTAAAAGGAAGGATCTAAGAGGTTGTGGCGTCACCGTCATTGCCATCATCGCCTTCACCGTCGTTGCCCTCGACTCCGCTGGAGCTCTCGCCACCGCTGTGGGAGAACTTCGTGAGCAGGGCGTCCACGTGGTCCTCCACCGCCTTCCCGAGGCCGTCACGGAGCTCCTCGGGCACGGGGGCTATCACCCTGTCGAAGTCGAAGTTGGGGTCGGCATGGAGGAGATGGCTGAAGATACGCGTCGCTGCCTAGAAGAGGAGGTCACGGCTTTCGTCCTCGATGATGCCATTCACCCTCTTCGCTCCATCCTCGAGCCGCTCCACAAGCTTGGTGAAGAAGTCGAGGTAGCTGGCATCATGGGTCTTGCGGGGGCCCTCGAGCCTCTCCTTGCAGATGGTGCCCAGGGCGCCGCGGGCCCGATGCTGGAGGGAGTGGAACATCTTGGCGCGCTCGTGCTGTCACCCCCGCGCCCGGTCTGCCTCCAACCACGCCTGCTCGACGACGTTGGAGACACCGCTCACCTGCTGCTGGAGGGAGGCTAGCTCCGCCTCAGTGTCGGCCTTGGCCTGCAGCGCGGTCATCCGCCGGTTCTCCGCCTCATCAGTACCTCCTTGAGGCCATCAATCTCCTTCTGGAGCTCATCGCGCTTCTTGTTAAAGAAGTCCTCCTGGGTCTTTAGCTTCTTGCTGTGCTCCATGGCGAGCGCCAGACGGTTCTGCTCTATCTTCGCATCGGCATCCACCTGGGCCTTCTTCTCCTTGGCCTCCAGTTGGGCATTGGCCTTCTCCATGGGCTGGTATTAGGCGTTTTGCGTGGCAGCCACCTGACGGTCCAGCGTCTCCAGGCGCTCGTGCTCCGCGGCCTGCTCGGTCGTCGTCCGCACGAGCTCTCGTTCGCCGATCGCAAGGTCCGCTTCTCGGGGCGTGAGCTCCTCCTTGCGGGAGGTGACGGATTTCTCCCACGTCTGGAACAGCTGCTCCTGCATGGCGTGCTGCTCTCGGAGCACCCTCGTGCGGGCCTCCGCCTTTTCGTGGCATTTGTCGACCGTGTTTACCTGCCGGAGGGCGCTCTCGAAGAACTCCTTCGCCTCCGCGGCAGACTTCTCATGTTTCTCCTGCGTGGCCTTGTCCTGGCGACAGCCCAGCTTGACGGCAATGTTGAGCCGATGCCACCCCTCGGCAAGGCGCATGCGCTCCTCGGCAAGGCGCCCCTCAGCCTCCTGGAACTCCGCCTCGAGCTGGCCTAGAGCTCCCCTTGCAGTCCACAGGACCCCGCGCCTGAGCAGAGTGCGGTTGCACATGAGCGTCAAGGCCCAAGCAGGGTCTGACTCCTCGCCGCCCTCCACCGTCACGGCCTGGGAAGGCCAGGCATCCTTCGTCAGGAATGGGGGATTCGCCGAAGCCTCCTCCTCTTGCAATGGTGGAACACCCCATGGGATCGCCGCGCCTGCGGCCGGGGCCCTGCGCACCGGCGTGTGCTGGGGGCTCCTTGAAACGCCTCCAGCGTCTGCGCTGCTCGGCGGAGGACTTGGCGCCTCCGCCTCCTCCATCTCCACGTCCGCCTCCGTAGCGGGCACCTCGGGAGCCGCGGCGTCACCTCCGGAGGCCGCCTCCCAAGGCTCGATGTCCTCGGCTTTGGGAGCCGCGTCTGCCTACGGCTCTGGAGGGACCGCTTGCTCCATCTCCACCTCCGCGCGCTTCGCTTCAGCATCGGGACGGCGGGTGGCCTCTTCACGCCCCTCGACGCCTGCGGCTGGCGCTGGGCCCCCCTTCGAGCTAGGGGTCTTCTTCTTCTTCTTCTTCTTCGTGGATGCCCTAAATGAGGCGAGGGCTTAGCCCCAGGCCGCGAGACAAATGCAAAGGGAAAAGGGTAAGGTAGGCACTTACTCATCATTGGCAACCCACTTCCTCTTCTTCAGGACCTACGACGGACAGTCCTTGCCGTCGCCCTCACGAGGCCTCCTCCCAAGGTGCCCCCCCGAGGCTCGGCGGCCTCGTCCTTGGCGTCGCCCCCTCCGGCCGGGGGATTGGTGGCCACGCCTTCTGTGTCGGCCTCCTCCGCGGGGGGCTCAGTCCCCCCGCTGCCGGCGTCGGTCTCCTCCACGCGTGGCTCGACCCTGAATCGGGCATCACCGTCGTCGTCATCGTCATCATCCTTGAGGTCACAGATGAGTTGGCAGCGGGTCCACGAGGTGGGACCGCCCTCGCTCCCCTCCGCGTCGCCCCCCGAGGCCTCGGCGTCGTCCAAGTCCCCCGAGCCGGGAACCACCACGAACGGGTTCTCATGAGGCCCCTCATGGCCCTCCGGCACGAGGCCCCACTCGTCGAAGATCGGCATCTCAGCGACCAGCTGATCGACCTCCTCTTAGCGGTACAGCGGGAGCGCGTCTGCGGGCGGGTCCTCCGCGGTGCTGCTGAGCAAGATCTGCATGATCCCATCCACCACCTCCGACTTCAGACTGGCGACGCTCAGCCGCATGGGGTCCTTCATGCCGGTGATCTTCCACACCGGGCGTGAGCGCATCTGGTGTGGTGCTATGCGCCGCTGCAGGAACTCCTTGACAACCATCGCCCCCGTGAGGCGCGCCGCCTTGTGGTCGGCCAGCCGCTCCCAGACGGGCGCCAGCCTCATGTCGGTGAGCTTCTTGTTCTCCCACCCCGAGCTCTTCGCGGCAGGGGCCATCAGCTCCATCAGCAGCTGGTTGCGATGGCGCGCATCCATGTAGATCCAGCACTGCCGATAGCCTTCCACCTTCTTCAGGATCTTCAGGCTGATGATGTCGTTCTCCATCGCCTTGACGGCGAGGAATGAGGCACACGCGGAGCGATGATTCACTGCGGATATCCACAGGCTGAAGAAGTGGCGGAAGAGCACCACCGAGGGCATCACGCCCACGAAGGCCTCGCAGTAAAAGGCGAAGATGGTGAGGAGGAAGATGGAGTTGGGTTGGAGATGGAGAGCTTGGATCTGGTAGTGGGAGAGGATGGCGTTGAAGAAATCCGAGAACGGCGGCACCAAGCCGGCGTAGATGCTGTGGATGAAGAAGGGGAAGGTTGTCGTCTCCAGGTCTCTCCGTGCAAGCGTGCCCAGCCAGATCTTCGTCGCCCCATTCTCATTCTGGTCACTGGCGGACATCGAGATCACCTTATCCAGGCCATCTTGGTTGGCGATAATGGAGGGCTGCAGAGCCGGCTCCACGGCCGGCGCGCGCGAGGCCGTGGCCGCTGCCTTGCCTTTCTTTCCGGCAGGCGCCATTGCTATGTGGTGGAGCTTGGAGGGCAGTAGGAGGAAGGTGCGGTGTGCAAGGTGCGGATGCGAGAAGCCAGGCGCTAGGAGGCGGAGTGCGAAGGGAAGCAATGATGCCCTGCGCCCCGTGCGGTCAGGCTTTATGGCAGGCGTAGGCAGTTACCGAGGCGTAGTGGGGAAGTGGGGGCATCCCACGTCCCGTCATGCGCCACGCGTTGAACCTACGCCCCGCAACCTCTCAGGGCCCGCGCCGTTTCGCTCCCAACGGGCGGGAACGTGCGTGCCACGGGCCCGGGGGCTACTGTCGGGCCATTGGGAACCAGGGTACCACTGCTCATCTGCCTGTGGCCCAGGAGACGACGCTTGGCGAAGGCCCAAGACGCGGCCCAACTGCGGGCGCCGCGAAGCAAAGACACCTCGCGAGGCTCCAGCCTCCCGAGGACCCCTCCTCAAGGCGTGAATCACCAAGACTTAGCCGCAGCAGCGGCGGAAGCCTCGCGAGGCGGCCTCCTGAGGCGACCCCCCAAGGCGGCTGCCCGAGGTCGACCGAGCCTAACGCCAGCCGCGCGGTCCAGTGCCCACCACGTGGGTGACGCACGTGGCGACGAACGGCGGCAGAGGCCGCGCCAGCAGGCGTAGACAGAGAGGCTTTCCTCTTTGGTGCTAAAGGGGCAGCCCCAGCTGCCCACCTACAAAGCAAATCCCAAGGACTGCCCATTTGGTGAAAGAAGACCAAGACAGCAAGGCGCGCAGGGCGGAGGTCATCACCGAGCCCACCGGCGCGTCATGGATCATGCTTTTGCAGCCGAAGACCGACTTTAGTCAGGATAGCCTGGGCGCCTATCCCCTTTCAAAAGCCGCCAATTGTGGCTGCCCTTCCCGCCTAGATTTTCAGGGGAAGAGGACAAGGGCGTCTATAAAAGGGGTAGGGCTGCCATTGTAGAAGAGGGATTCCTTGGTCTCCTACCTTGTACGTGAGAACACCTTCTTGCCCACTGCAATCCCAACCACAAGCAGGAGTAGGCTTTTACACCGCAAGGTGGCCCGAACCAGGGTAACCGTTGCGTCCCCTGTCGTGCTCCGTGCTAGCGCTCTTGCCGTAGCCTCGCCGTGGTCACCCTTGGATCGGTAGGAACTAGCTTGCCCCCAGTGTTCGAACCTTTGGGTCCCCGGAGCCCCGATTCCGACAATGAATCCGTCATAATTATTTGCTTTTCTATCAATTGCCCAACAGTAATTTGTTTACCCACCGTATGCTATCTGTTCGAGAGAGAAGCCTCTAGTGAAAACTATGGCCCCCGGGTCTACTTTTATCATATATTAAAATCCAAAAATACCTTTCTACAATTTAATTACTTTTATTTTATTTAGTATTTTACTTTATCTATCTATCACTATCAGAATTAATCCTTGCAAATAACCGCTAAGAGGATTGACAACCCTCTTATTTGTGTTGGGTGCAAGTGTTTGCTTTTGTGTGTGCAGGTGCTGCTAAAGGGTTTTGCGTGCTTCTCCTACTGGATTGATATCCTTGGTTCTTAACTGAGGGAAATACTTATCTCTACTATACTGCATCATCCTCTCCACTTCGGGGAAATACCAACGCTGTCTACAAGTAGCAGGTACTTTGTAACGCCCAATATGAAGCTCTATCGCAATCTCGTGATGAACTCAAGATCGTGACAGAACCTCATTTTGGAATGCATAGCAAGGTGATTCTCAAATACATACAACTGAATGAACAGGTGAGGATACTAGATAAAGGCTTACACTCGCCACATGCTACAACATAAATATATCATAATCATCATACAATCATCCAAATGAAAGACAGGGTCCGACTATGGACGAAATCAAACAAGAAAACACCACCCTGCTATTATCCCCGGATCAACCGACTAGGGCCCACTACTGATCGTCTGGCATCGTGACGTACATACGTCCACGCTCATCGTCATACTCCCAATGGAGCATCTCGGGCTCACCTGTGTCTGACTCAAAAGTACCTGCAACTGGAGTTATGTAGTAATCTGTGAGCCACAGGGACTCAACAATCTTATCACCCAAGGTAACAAAACTATTTAAGCTTATAGGAATGGAAGGGGAATTGTGTTGAGGTTGCAGCAAGCACTAAGCATGTTTAAGTGCCTAACTTACGAGTAGAAGGATAAAGATGAGCATACTACGCATAACGGTCGCAAATTTAATATGATCAAGAAGTGATCCTGAACACCTACTTATGGTTCAATCATAACCCCACCGTGTTCTCTTCTCGAACTTGCTCAAAAAGAGACCATCACGGTTACGCACACAGTTGGTGTATTTTATTAGAATTAGTGTCAAGTTCTCTACAACCGGAGGTTATAAATTTCCAAGTCGCCACATAACCACGGGCACGGCTTCGCGAAAGATTTAACCCTGCAGGGGTGCTCCAATTAGTCCATTATAAATTACCACACGCATCCGATGGAACATCCTCACACCATGATAACACGATGCTTATGATAAGGAATTCCGGTGGACAAGCCACTTGTAACAGGCAAAACTAAAATAGCAAGACCTCCTGGTGAGCCAGATCCGTGTCTAGAGCCGCGCGCACTCTATCTACGGGCATCATCCGTCTATGCTAAGTGGACGGTAGCCAAAAGAACCCGAGTTGCCCTGAGGCAGCTTCGCCGACTGCTAGGTAGGTGGACCAATGGTTGTGTTTTGCCGCTGGCCCGAGTTATGTTGGAATTAAAAGAGTCCCTGAGGTGGCGACCCTCTATGCATTTAATTATTAGGTTCATGTTGGCAAATAGTAAAACCAATGTTGGGCCTTGCTGGAGAAGTCTTATCCTAAAACAAGTGATCAGGGGGGTTCCCATATGCCCCACATGTGTTAGAAGCGCTCATCAAGGAACATAACACCGGTATTACGGAAACTAGGGTGGCATGAGTGGAACAAAACACTAGGCAAAAGGCTGAGCCTTCTACACACGACCAAGTATATAGATGCATTAATTAAATAAGAGATATTGTGATATCCCAACATGGAACAACTTGCACTACACCTGCAACTAGCAACGCTATAAGAGGGGTTGAGCAAGCGATAACATAGCCAAACAACGGTTTGCTGGGTAGGGTGGTTAGAGGCTGTATCATGGCATATGAGAGGCTGACATGTATGTGGTAGGAAGCGTGACATAGCGATAGAAACGAGACAACTAGCAAGCAAAGATAGTAGTGTTATCAAGGGTAATGATCATCTTGCCCTTGATAACACTACTATCTTTGCTTGCTAGTTGTCTCGTTGCTATCGCTATGTCGCGCTTCCTACCACATACATGTCAGCCTCTCATATGCCATGATACAGCCTCTAACCACCCTACCCAGCAAACTGTTGTTTGGCTATGTTACCGCTTGCTCAGCCCCTCTTATAGCATTGCTAGTTGTAGGTGCAGTGCAGGTTGTTCCATGTTGGGACATGGATATGTTGGGATATCACAATATCTCTTATTTAATTAATGCATCTATATACTTGGTCGTGTGTGGAAGGCTCGGCCTTTTGCCTAGTGTTTTGTTCCACTCATGCCGCCCTAGTTTCCGTAATACCGGTGTTATGTTCCTTGATGAGCACTTCTAACACATGTGGGGCATACGGGAACCCCCCTGATCACTTGTTTTAGGATAAGACTTCTCCAGCAAGGCCCAACATTGGTTTTACTATTTGCTAACATGAACCTAATAATTAAATGCATAGAGGGTCGCCACCTCGGGGACTCTTTTAATTCCAACATAACTTGGGCCAGCGGCAAAACGCAACCGTTGGTCCACCTACCTAGCAGTCGGCGGAGCCGCCTCGGGGCAATTCGGGTTCTTTTGGCGACAGTCCACTTAGCATAGACGGATGATGCCGGTAGATAGAGTGCGCGCGGCTCTAGACACAGATCTGGCTCACCGGGAGGTCTTGCCGGTTTAGTTTTTCCTGTTACAAGTGGCTTGTCCACCGGAATTCCTTATTGTAAGCATCGTGTTATCATGGTGTGAGGATGTTCCATCAGATGCGTGCAGTAATTTATAATGGACTACTTGGAGCACCCCTGCAGGGTTAAATCTTTCGCGAAGCCGTGCCTTGTTTATGTGGCGACTTGGAAATGTATAACCTCCGGTTGTAGAGAACTTGACACTAATTCTAATAAAATATACCAACTGTGTGCATAACCGTGATGGTCTCTTTTCGAGCAAGTTCGAGAAGAGAACACGGTGGGGTTATGATTGAGCCGTAAGTAGGTGTTCAGGATCACTTCTTGATCATATTAAATTTGAGACCGTTATGCATAGTATGCTCATCTTTATCCTTCTACTCGTAAGTTAGCCACTTAAACATGCTTAGTGCTTGCTGCAACCTCAACACAATTCCCCTTCCATTCCTATAAGCTTAAATAGTTTTGTTACCTTGGGTGATGAGATTGCTGAGTCCCTGTGGCTCACAGATTACTACATAACTCCAGTTGCAGGTGCGCTTGAGTTAGACACAGGTGAGCCAGAGATGCTCCATGGGGAGTATGACGATGAGGGTGGTCGTATGTACGTCACGATGCCAGACGATTAGTAGTGGGCCCTAGTCAGTTGATCAAGGATAATAGCAGGGTGGTGTTTTCTCGTTTCATTTCGTCCGTAGTCGGACCCTATCTTCCATTTGGATGATTGTATGATGATTATGATATATTTATGCTGTAGCGTGTGGCGAGTGTAAGCCTTTATCTAGTATTCTCACCTGTTCATTCGGTTGTATGTATTTGAGAATCACCTTGCTATGCGTTCCAAAATGAGGTTCTGTCACGATCTTGAGTTCATCACGAGATTGCGATAGAGCATCATATTGGGCGTTACATACTTGCCTTATGAGGTGGGTTGCCCAGCGTTCACCCATAAGCTGCGGCAAGTCCGTTGGCCATCATCCCATGCCTTCAAGCCAGAGCTGCCGGAGAAATACGACGGCAAGCTGAACCTGGCAGAATTTCTCGGGATCTACACCATAGCCGTCCAGGAGCATCCGCCGACAACAAAGATGCAGTCATCTGTGTTGGTCAGCTCTACCGGGAGGCAGTGGCGGCGTTCGCCG
The DNA here is from genome assembly GCA_039707655.1 of Elymus sibiricus. Taxonomy (NCBI): domain Eukaryota; kingdom Viridiplantae; phylum Streptophyta; class Magnoliopsida; order Poales; family Poaceae; genus Elymus; species Elymus sibiricus. The sequence goes on along the minus strand of CM077666.1, from coordinate 204,703,713 downwards.
GCAAGGCACCTGCTCCTGCCGACAAAGCTCTTGGGGGAGGAAATAAGAAGAACGGCAAGACCTCTGGCAAGTCTTCCAGGAAACGCACTGTAGAGTGCAGCACGCCTATTGAGGACGAACCAGAGAGCTCTGCCGGCAAGAGTAAGAAGGCCAAATCTGCTGGGCCTGCAACGAAGCAAGTCTCCGCAAGGGAGGATGGCACGGGAGGCACTTTCACTATAAGTGCCACCCTCAATGAGAAATAGGAAAGCGTGCTCATCACTTTCCTATGGTTGAATGTCGATGTGTTTGCATGGCATCCATCTGACATTCCCGGCGTTCCCAAGGAAGTGATTGAGCACCACCTTGCCATCTGCCCCAATGCGAGACCCGTCAAGCAAAAGGTCAGAAAGCAAGCTTTGGAGCGCCAAGAGTTCATAGCCCAAGAAATCCAAAAACTTGAAGCTGCCGGTTTAGTTAGGGGAGTCCTACATCCAACTTGGTTAGCCAACCCTGTTGTAGTGCGCAAATCAAATGGAAAATGGAGAGTTTGTATTGATTTCACTGATATCAACAAAGCTTGTCCAAAAGATCGTTTTCCTCTGCCACAGATTGATCAGATTGTGGACTCTACTACCGGCTGTGATTTACTCTCTTTTCTTGACGCCTATTCTGGTTATCATTAGATCTTCATGGCCAAGGAAGATGAGAAAAAAAGGCATTCATAACTCCATGTGGCACATACTGCTTTGTGCGTATGCCTTTCGGGTTAAAGAGTGCTGGATCAACATTTGCAAGAGCTGTGCAGATTGGATTTGGCCCGCAGCTCCATAGAAATGTGGAAGCCTATATGGATGATATAGTGGTCAAAAGCAAGCATGCAGACACACTGATTCAAGACTTGGAAGAGACATTTGCAAATTTGCGCAAGATCAACTTAAAGCTCAACCCCGAGAAGTGTATGTTTGGCATCCCATCCGTTAAACTTCTTGGGTTCTTTGTGTCTCAATGTGGAATTGAAGCAAATCCCGACAAGATCAAAGCCATTGTGCAAATAGAAGCACCAACGACCGTCAAGGACCTTAGGCGTCTTGCTGGTTGTGTTGCCGCCCTGAGTAGGTTCATTTCCAAGTCAGCTGAGCGTCCCTTGTCGTTTTTCAAAATATTGAAAAAGGCAGGTCCTATGAAATGGACCTCGGAAGCGGAGGCCACACTCCAAGACTTGAAAAATACCTATCTTCTCCTCCAGTTCTAGTTGAGCCTAAGCCACAAGAGTCGTTGCTGCTTTACTTAGCGGCAACCAATCAAGTGGTCAGTGCTGCACTAGTGGCGCAGAGGGAAGTTGATGACGAGGAGGCAGCAATCGCAGAGACTAGAGCCGACAAGCTAGAATCTTCTCCGGCAAGGTCAGGTGCCGACAAGATAGATCAAGCACAGGCAAATGAAACAGAACAGCAAGTTCTGCCGAAGAAGAAAGTGGTGCAGCGCCCAGCCTATTTTGTCAGCTCCCTTCTAAGGGGGCTACGTCAAGATATTCTGGTGTGTAGAAATTGCTTTTTGGTCTCCTCATGACGTCAAGAAAGTTGTGTCACTATTTCCAAGCACATGAAGTTACTGTCGTCACTCGCTTTTTGCTACAACACATCTTGAGAAATCCAGAAGCTACCGGCAGGATAGTGGAGTGGGCATTGGAACTATCAAGCTTTGATTTGAAGTTTGAAAGTACTTCAACAATTCAGAGTAGAGCCTTGGCCGAATTCATTGCTGAATGGACACCAACGAAAGACGAAGAAAAACCAGAGACATCCCTCCCTGGCAAGGAACCTGTTGACGATTGGATGATCTATTTTGATGGTGCTTTTACGCTGAAAGGCGCTGGTACCAGCGTGCTGCTTATCACGCCCACCGAAGAACATCTCAAGTAGGTGGTTCGAATGCACTTTCCCAGGGAGCAGGCCACCAACAACACTACTGAGTATGAGGGATTGCTTGCTGGTCTGCGTATTGCAATCGACCTTGGTATTCGAAAATTCATTATCAGAGGTGACTCGCAGCTTGTGGTGAAGCAAATCAACAAAGATTATCAGAGCCCATTGATGGAAGCATACGTTGATAAAGTGAGGAAGTTGTAAGAGAACTTTGATGGTCTACAACTTGAACATGTCCCCCGTGCTCAAAATCAAGTTGCTGACCACCTATCAAAGCTTTCCGCAGAAAGAATCCCTATGGAACCAGGAACTTTCGTGCTACAACTGACTCAACCATCTATTACGCCATCAACGAGGCCGACAAAAAGAAGAAAATCAAATTCTAGTGGTTACTTTACGGTAGAGCTACCAATAGCCGCCGACAAGGTTTACGCCGCCAACAAGACCTCTCTTGCCGGTGAGCGGCAATCTCCGGAGAGCCAAGCTCTTGCCGTTGAGATCTGCGCTCCCGGAGAGGGAGAAGAGCCATTGTTCCTTGTCGTCGAGCCACAAGCTCCGGCATGGGCGCAGCTGATTGTCGATTACCTTCAAACAGGTGAACTTTCCAACGAACAAGAAGAAGCTGAAAGAGTAGCACGGCAATCGAGTATGTACCAGTTTGTTGACAGCATTCTGCATAGAAATAGGCCAAATGGTGTGAAATTGAAGTGTATATCCCGGGAAGATGGACAAGCGCTGCTGGCAGAGATACATGGAGGCATGTGTGGTTCCCACATTTGGTCACGCGCCCTTGTCGGAAAAGCTTTCTGGCAAGGTTTTTATTGGCCCACAGCCCACCAGGATGCAACTGCACTAGTAACCAAGTGTGAAGCATGCCAGTTCCATTCAAAGAATATACATCAACTAGCTCAAGATCTTCAAACGATTCCTCTCTCGTGTCCCTTTATGTTCTGGGGGCTGGACATTCTCGGCCCATTCCCCCGTGCGACGGGGGTTTTTGAGTTCTTGTATGTGGCCTGAGGTGGAGCCGGTAAGGAAAGTTACAGCACAGTCAGCCATCAAGTTTTTCAAGGGTCTGGTTTGTCATTTTAGTGTGCCCAACAAGATCATTACCGACAACGGCACCCCATTTACCAGCCACACCTACACAGCATACTGCCAAGAACTTGGAAGCAAGATCTGCTATGCCTCCATTGCTCACCCGAGAAGCAATGGGCAAGCGGAGAGAGCAAATGCTGGAGTGTTGCATGGACTCAAGACGAGAACCTTTGATAGGTTACACAAGTGTGGAAGACACTGTGTAGATGAGTTACCAGCAGTTCTTTGGTCAATCAGGACAACACCAAATCGAGCTACAGGTGAGACACCCTTCTCCCTTGTATATGGTGCAGAAACGGTGCTCCCCACAGAACTCAAGTACAGATCTCCTCGAGTCGAAGCTTTTGACGAAGCTGATCAAGAAGAAGCAAGGCATGACTATGCAATGCTCCTTGAGGAGGACCATTTTCGGGCTGCCGTGCGTGCTGGTCGATACCAGCAAGCTTTGCGCCGCTACCATAGCCGCAAAGTGCACCCCCGACAACTTGAGGAACGTGACCTTGTCCTATGCCGGATCCAGTACGGCAAGGGTTAAAACAAGTTGACACTGAAGTGGGAAGGCCCTTATCAGGTAGTTCAAGTTACCAGACCTGGCTTAGTCCGTCTGGCAACCGAAGATGACATTCGCTTGCAAAACTCATGGAATATTGAGCATCTTCGCAAGTTCTACCCGTAAGGCATAGTTGCCCCCCCCCCCCCCCCGGCAATGTCTTTTGTTCAAGTTGGCCGACAAGGCATGTAATCCTTTGTACAGAGCCGGGCACAGACCCTGTGCATAGTTGAATAAAGCTAAGTGTTTCACAACTTTTTGTCGAAGTACATATTTACTTATGTATTGCATGCAATGTTGTGTTTCATTTTTGTCTTGTATGAAATGATTAACGAACCGTCGAGGTTCCAGCCTCCTCTTTTCTCTTCTTTCTTTTTCTGAAAGGAATGAAGTGTTCCTCACGTGCAAGTTTCCCGGGGGGAGTGACGGTATGGATACCAAATGACGTTCAAGAAATCACTCACGACAAGAAGTACAGCAAAGAAAAGCTAAGTTGCAAAACTTTGAAAATTTTTTTTGTTGTAGTTGCTACTTTTCCTTGAATGATTTACGTCTTTGTATGAAAAACCTGCACACGAAGGATACTTATTGGGATTGCTCGCGCTCTTATTTCTGTTTCGAGTTCGCTCAACAGTATAAGTAAGCCGCGTCAAGATTGGTAAGTGTATCTTGCCCGGAAGCGGCACCTCCGACAAGCTGCTAAGGATCCGTTCCTCAAGCGCTAACGGCAGGCTGTGCGCACCGGTGTTCAGCAATATCAGTGAGCTTGCCAGTCTAGAGGGAAAGCGAACTCTTCAGCTGCTCGAACTTCTCTTCAGCGTCCATTAGTGAGCCATGTGTTTCTTCGAGTTCCTCCGTCAAGATCATTTCCCTATTCTTGGCGGCTTCAAGATTTTCCTCCATAGAGGAGAGCTTTAGCTGAAGATTGGCTTTAGCGTCTGCGGTAGTACTGAGCTCTTTGGTCTTGGATGAGAGTTGTGTTTGCAATTCCGCCAAGGGGTGAGTTGCATTCTGCATTGATTCCTACAGACTAGTGATCTCTTTGCCGCGGGCAGTAAGATCCTCTTCGAGCTTCTTTACCTTGGCCTCCAAATCAACCTTGGTGGCCTCGGTGGTGGCAATAGCATCAGCAGCCTCCTTGAGCTTGCTAGCGTGATCCTAAGATTGGGCCTCGATGAGCTCCTTGTGGGCCTTTTCCAACTCTTGTGTCCATTGCACAAAGTGGGCTTGTATTTCATCATCCTTGGCCTTGAGTTTGGCAGCAAGAGCAGCTTCCCGAGTGGCTAGCTCTGATTCTTTGGCGGCAAGGTCCTCCTCGGGAGAGTTGAGGGCAACCTTGCGTTCAGTCAATTCTGCATCCCTTGCCGCTGCAATCTTGTCAGCTTCCTCCTTGGCCAAATCGGCTGTAGCCTTCTCAATTATGACATTCTGCATGTCGAGAGCAAGCTGGTCTTGGCAGTCTTTGAGGTCCTGGACACTTTCAGCATACCAAGTTTGTGCTTCATCGACGTTCAGCAGAAAATCTTGCTCCACCTTCTCATGCTTGGCAGCGCGACGATCAAGCTTCTCTGCATAGTCGCTATAGTGCTGCTAGAACTTCTTGAAGCCTTCACTCGTGTCCTAAAGGAAGAAACAATCTTCAGCTTCAAGGTTGTGCTCATGCTCATCTTCAATGGTAGTGCAAGGAGGAATGATAAGCTCATCATCAATTACATCCTCCTACATGGGCTCTACTCCGCCTGACAACCTGGGGGCCTCGGGATTTGATTGCGGCTCGAAGAACATCAAGTGATTATGGGTTTGAGGAGCTTCAAATGTTGACGCTTGGTCGTTAGTTGCCAGCGCAGCGTCGCCGGTTACTCCCGTGTCATTATCTGCGCCAGCGCTTGATGCTCCTGGGGCGGATTCGCCCCCACTGGCCTTGGCAACTTCTTCGGAAGCTACCTTGGCGGCCTCCTCCACAGACCCCTTGTCGGCCTCTTCACCGGCAACCCTTGCAGCTTCTTCGGCGGCGGCGGCTGTCGTTTCCTTGCCGGCAACCTTGGCAGCATCGTCGGCCGCGCTCTTCACGATCCCCTCAACATCAACATCAGCGTCCATGTCTTCATTCTGAGGTGGATCTAGAAGAAGAAGGAGGGAAGAAAAGTCAATATCAAGTTCAAGAAAACAAAAAAGAGAAAGAAAATTACCAAAGATCAGAAGCACTCCAAAGCAAGTGGATTACCTGTTTGGTCTTGTTGAGAAGAGATGTTCTCTTCTTCGGCAACTTTAGTTGTCGTTGCCTGGCTGCCGGCAGATTCGCCTGCCGGTATGTCCTTAGTGCGGACAGGATCATCAGCGGAGGCCCTTGCCGGCGAGCTGCTCTCCGGAATGTTGGTCGATGGAGACGCCACTACAGGATCTGCCTCCAGGCGCTCCTCCTCTTGGCGGTCTCCTCCCATCTCTGAGCCAAGTTCGGAGATAGGAGCGTCGACGCCAGAGCTCGCGAGCGGGTACTGCATCGCAGCCTCATGCCGGGGGCTGGGCTGGGGGCTGACAATAGTGGCATCGGTAGGTGTTGCACCCCGCCCAGAAATTGTTGTGGGCTCACCTTCAGCCGCAGCCTTAGCCCGCTTCGCCCTGTGCACCAGCGGCTCTCTATTTCTGCAAGGACAAGAAAAATCAAGTCAGATCAATAATTAGGAAGAAATCAAGAGGTTGATGAAGATAGGTAAGGACACTTAGTCCTCGTCTTCACAGTCACTGAGGGCGGAGAGGTCCCATAACCGGTGGAGAAGATACCCTAGCTCGCTTGGTTGCCGGAAGACTTGCAGTTGTGGACTGCGAAGACCCTTCTTCCCCGACGACTACTTGCCGGGAAGAAGTGTGTCGAGTTTGAGGCTGCCGAATAGGTTGTCGGCGAACACCTTGTTGCCAGCTGGCCTTGGAGGTCGTTTCCTTCATGACAGGTCCTTCGCCTGACCCATCGGCAACTGGACCTTCAGGCTCTCTGGCAGGCTCTTCTTGATGTTCTCCGGCAGGCTCTTCATCAACATGCTCTTCTTCATCTTCAATGGCCGTAGACTGAGAATTGCTGGCGCTGGCGAACCTCTTGGCTTCTTCTGCCCTGCTAGCGATATACGCCAGCTCTTCTTCGGTGGTGTCACCAATGAGGTCCTTTTCTTCCCGAATGTGCTTCTCATCCAAGTTGTCAAGCCATACTTTCACCACGTCGGTAGTGGGATCCCGCCAAGTACCCTCTACTTCTTGTGCGTTGCATGATGGCATTATCGCCAAGATGGAGTCCTTGGCAGAGTTGTTGCATAATGGCACTCCTCAGGCTGGCAAGTGAAACTTGCCAGTAGTGCGAAACAATTGATGGCAGAGGCAGGCTTGCTGCAGCACCGTCAAGTTCTTCCCAAGCCCGGTGTGCAGCCTCATCTTGTTGGCAGCATTTTTGTACTCCCAGATGCATCGTGCATTCCTCTGCAATGGTGTAGTATGGCGCTAAAGGAAGTCTGCACCAACCATTTCGATGGTCAGCCCGGTAGCCCTGAGATTGCGGTCCACGGCATTTGCTGAAAGCACTCCAGTCTTCACCTCGTTGGACTCTTTCTGTTTGGGGAGCGCAGTAATCGGGGAATTCTTTCTCTTTGATCCAGCACCACACAGCTCTCCATTCCTCCCACTTCAGGTGCAGTTGGCCTTCAACATACACTTGTTTGCTGCCGCCCCTGGGGATCCAAGTGATGCTGCCTAAGAGGGCATCTCCTTCGATGCGAGGGATGAAGAAGTGGTGGAATAAAGCAAAATTTGGGACGACCCCAACAAAGTTCTCACACATGTGAGCAAATACGGACATGCAGGTGACGGCATTTGGAGTAAAATCAAGAAGCTGAAACCCATAAGTGCGCATGAGTTCGTCGAAGAATTCAGAAAAAGTAGGAACAAGGCCGCAATAGAAATATGTGGTGAAGAAGGGAAATTTGTCTTTGGAGTGTGGAAGATCGTTGGGAAGAACAACCGGCGCGCCATGATCTGGAGTTTCTTTTCCCCACATATACGCATACCTCGTGACAAGGTCATCCTTCTTCAGCACTGGCGGGAAAATGACGTTCTCCCTCTGCCATTTCGCGGTGGCTTCCTGTCGTGGGAAAATGACGATCTATGGGATCGAGAGGATCCCTTTGCGGTTCGGAAGTGGGATCAAAATACTCCTGTTCTGGTGGTTTAATTGTATGTGAGTTCAAAGGTTACAAAGAGCGCAGCTTGCCGGCAAGGTGCGTGGGAAGTGTAGCTACAGCGTGTAGTTGAGCTCAGAGTCGACCATTCTAAGTGTCGTCGTGGGCCTCCTTTTATAGACCAAGGGGTTACAACCGTGGCTAATATGGTCATTTACAGAGTATGAATAGTAACTTGCACTGTCACCACGTCTATCTCCAGACGGGGTAAGACAGGTGCATTAAATGCACCGTTAGGTGCTACGTCGGGGAGGCGAGGCTTTGGGCAAAAGATCTGTACCACCGGTCCTGGTGTCCTCTTGTCACCTTGACACGTCCCAAGGACGAGTGTCGTTAAAGTTAATCCTGGCGTGGCATGCTTACACGTGCCTTGGCTAGCTGCGTTGACTGCCTGCTCACTCGACACCTATCATGGGTGCTTATCCAGCCGATGATGAGGTGGAGCGGTAACGGGACAGAACGAGCTTGTCGGTGCGGAGCTTGCTGGGCCGTTGCTTGTCGGCAAGGAGCTTGCCAGCAGCCGGAGTCTTGGTATTGTCACCTTGCCATTACGAAGCTTGCCGGCAAGGGCCACCTTGATCTTCAGTACAAGAATAGTACTTCTCGATGACCTGCCTTGAGGTCTTCTTCACGGTCTTGTTTAATCTGAGTCTTGAGTCACAGCAACCCTCTAGCAAGCCCTTGCCGTCAGGAAGCCTACAACTACCTACACACAAGTCAGGGTACGAGGGCACCCATGCTTTAGTACACCGACAGGAGCCCCTGGGCCTGGACCACAAGCTCATGCGAGGCATCGTTGGGCTAGGCCCGAATAGTGCATAGGCACGCGTGGCAGAAGATAACTGTCGTAATCTTCTCTGTTACCACACCCCCCACGATGCGCATTAAATACGGGCGTGGGAGAGGTGGAATGGAACGGGCGCGGGGAGGTAGTGCGCCTGAAAAGTGCATCCATGTAGGACGGTAAAGAGCCAGCCCCCGCGCCTTCCCCATAAAAAAGAAAATGAGAAGGGCACTCCTCATTTAACCCCCTTCTCCCAATCTCGCCATCGCTTCCATCTTCGTCTTCTTCCTTGCGCCATAGTAGAAACACGCCCTCCGCTTCCGCCGCCGCGCAGCGCAGCTCTCCCCCACAAATCTTGCCATGGCGCCAAAGAGAGCCGAAAAGGCCCCGAGTTCAGTAGCGGATGAGAAGAAAGCCGCCAAGGCTGCACAGCGGCGGACTCACGCCATTTTCCCACCGGTTCTTATAGAAGGTGACCTGACAAAGGATTACGTGCACATGTACGCGGGCAAGACGCAGAATCATGAGGCCACAGCAGTGCTCCTAGGATCCCTCCCTCCTGCTGACAATCTATTTCACTTCTTCGTCGGGTACTTCTACTGCGGTTTGTGCCTGCCTTTCTCTGATTTCTTTGTTGAGGTGATGAACACTTTCGGATTTAGACTGCTGGATTTCACCCCCAACGCGGTCACCTGTCTAGCAACCTTCGCGCATCTGTGGGAGAACTTTGTGGGAATAGCCCCAAATGTTGCTCTGTTCCGGCATTTCTTCATCCCTCGGGTCGAGGAGGGCGCTCTTTCTGGTAGTGTCGCCTGGATCCCAAGGGGAAACTCAAAGAGGCACTACTTGGACAGCAAGCTCACACCAAATGGGAAGAGTGGCGGGCCGACTAGTGCTGGATCAAGCAGCAGGATTTTCCAGCCTTTTGCCACCTCGGGACCAAGAGGATTGAGAAGCCCGATAGCTAGAACAATGTCGACCCCATCGACGCCAACCTGGGAGTGGCGCTACGCCGAATCCTCGCTCTCAAGGGGGCCGGCCTGACGATTGAGATGGTGGGGGCGGACTTCACTCGCCGCCGGATCGCCCTGCTGCAGCACAGAGAAGGCCGTCGAGCGTGGGACTACTAGGGCCCCATCGACCCAATGCGTCTGCATCCAGGCTCCGACAAGAACTTGACGGTAATGGGGCAGTACTGGCTAATTTGCCAGCTCTTCAACAGGGGTTGCATCTTCGATCTGCCGGCGGAGGTAATCCCCTTGTGCAACAATACCGCCAAGGCTTCCATCTTGGCGATGATGCTGGACTGTGATGCCAGGGCGGTTCTGAGCACATGGGAGGAACCCAGCCAGGAAAATGTGGACAATTGGTTTGCCGGCCTAGTGGAGGCGGCCATTGGAGCCAAGGATGACATGATGCATCCGACGAAGGATGATCGTGAAGAGTTCCTGGCCTTGAGAGCTAAGGAGCTCAAAAGAGTGAAGGCAACTCGTTCCCGGGCGGCCAAGGGCCTCGGCAACGGAGGAGGCACCGGAAGCGAGGCTGAAGAGCAAGCCACAGTTCCAGGAACCAGCGGAGGCCGCCCCCAAGAGCGTGTCAAAGAGCATGCCGATGAGGAAGAGTAGGCTAAGGACTCTGAGGAGGGGGGAGAAGAGGAGGAGCAGCCCGAGGGGTCTTCGGACGAATGGGAGGAGGAAGAGGAAGAAGAGCCACCTCATGCTCCTCCCGCCAAGGTGAAGATGGCCGTCGCCAAGAAGCCCGCTCGAAAGAAGGTAGTGCATACCGAGCCGGTAAGCCAAGAGCTCGCCACCGTCAAGGTATCAGCCGCGGCTCCCAGGGCACAGCCTTCCTGGCAATAGCCTTCCCGCGCTGCTGTCCCTCGCCGACCCATCCCACCAACCGTGGAGGAGGCAGGCGTTCGGCAGCCCTCGGCTCCCCTAGGGACGGAGCGCCCCAGGAGTTCACCGCCATCACCTACGACTGCGGGGATCAGGGACATAGTTCTCTATGATCTGTCAGTCCTTAGTGACCGCGACGAGGACGAAGAGTAAGCACCTCCATCTTCGTATACTTTTCTTGTAATCGTCCAAACTCTGTTGTTGAACTAATCTTTTTGATTGCTCTGATCTTGCAGGGACGAAGTGCAACTGGTGAAGAAGCCCAGGACCACTGAAGAGGGCGAGACGGTGACTGGCACCGATCAAGGTGCAATTTTCCCTAAGGTTGTCGGTGATACGTCTCCAACGTATCTATAATTTTTTATTGTTCCATGCTATTATAATATCAATCTTGGATGTTTTATATGCAATTATATGCCATTATATATCATTTTTCGGACTAACCTATTAACCCAGTGGCCAGTGCCAGTTGCTATTTTATTGCTTCTTTTTGTCTTTTCAGAAAATCATTATCAAAAAGAGTCCAAATGAGCAAAAAATCTTTGGATTAGTTTTTTATGGACCAGAAGAGACCCACGAATCTTCGGGAGAAGACCAGAGGAGCCACGACGGAGCCACAAGCTCGGAGGGCGCGCCCTGGGGGTAGGGTGCGCCCCCCCAGGCTTGTGGGCCCCTCGTAGCCCCTCCTGACCTAATAACAGCGCTATGAATTCCCAAATATTCCCAATATACCAGAGAGACAGAAGAGAAAACCTTTCCGCTGCCGCAAGCCTCTATTCTTCCGCGATCCCTTCTGGAGGCCTTTTCCTGTACTCTGCCGGAGGGGGAATCGATCACGGAGGGCTTCTTCATCAACCTTGCTGCCCCTCCGATGATGTGTGAGTAGTTTACCACAGACCTATGGGTCCATAGCTAATAGCTAGATGGCTTCTTCTCTCTCTTTGATCTTCAATACAATGTTCTCCTGATGTTCTTGGAGTTCTATCCGATGTAATCTTCTTTTGAGCTGTGTTTGTTGGGATCCGATGAATTGTGAGTTTATGATTAGATTATTGATGAGAAATATTTGAGTCTTCTCTGAACTCTTTTATGCATGATTATTATAGCTTTGTATTTCTCTCCGATCTATCGATTTGGTTTGGCCAACTAGATTGGTTTGTCTTGCAATGGGAGAGGTGCTTTGTGATGGGTTCAATCTTGCGGTGCTCAATCCCAGTGACAGAAAGGGACATGACATGTATTTTTATTGTTGCCATTAAGGATAAAAAGATAGGGTTTAATCATATTGCTTGAGTTTACTTTGTCTACATCATGTCATCTTGCTTAAGGCGTTACTCTGTTTTATACTTAATACCCTAGTTGCATGCTGGATAGCGGTCGATGGGTGGAGTAATAGTAGTAGATGCAGGCAGGAATCGGTCTACTTGTGTCGGACATGATGCCTATATACATGATCATTGCCATGAATCCGTCATAATTATTTGCTTTCCTATCAATTGCCCAACAGTAATTTGTTTACCCACCGTATGCTATGTGTTCGAGAGAGAAGCCTCTAGTGAAAGGTATGGCCCCCGCGTCTACTTTTATCATATATTAAAACCAAAAATACCTTGCTGCAATTTATTTACTTTTATTTTTTTAGTATTTTAGTTTATCTATCTACCACTATCAGAATTAATCCTTGCAAATAACCACTAAGAGGATTGACATCCCTCTTATTTGCGTTGGGTGCTAGTGTTTGCTTTTGTGTGTGCAAGTGCTGCTAAAGGGATTTTTTGTGGTTCTCCTACTGGATTGATAACCTTGGTTCTTAACTAAGGGAAATACTTATCTCTACTTTACTGCATCATCCTCTCCTCTTCGGGGAAATACCAACGAAGTGTACAAGTAGCAGGAAGAGTTTCTGGCGGCGTTGCCGGGGAGACATCACCAAAATTTATCAAGTACCTTCGCACACACTATCATTCACTTGCATTTATTTTATTTGCATTTGCCTCTCGTTTTCATCTCCCCCACTTCTAATTTTTTTTTACAAAAACACAAAAATATTTTTATTTGCTAGTTTGCTTGCTTCGTCGTGATGTCTCAAGAAAATACAAAATTGTGTGACTTTTCTAATACTAATAATAATGATTTTATTAGTACTCCTATTGCTCCTCCCGCCACTAGTGCGGAGTCGTGTGACATTAATGCTGCTTTACTTAATCTTGTTATGAAAGAACAATTTTTTGGTAGTCCTAATGAAGATGCTGCATCCCATCTAAATACTTTCGTTGAACTTTGTGATATACAAAAGAAAATAGATGTGGATAATGATATTGTCAAATTAAAATTATTTCCGTTCTCACTATGAGATCGCGCTAAAACTTGGTTTTCATCCTTGCCTAGAAATAGTATTGATTCTTGGGATAATTGTAAGGATGCTTTTATTACCAAGTATTTTCCTCCTGCTAAGATTATTTCTTTAAGAAATCAAATTATGAATTTTAAGCAACTTGATCATGAACATGTTGCACAATCTTGGGAGAAAATGAAACTAATGATAAGAAATTGCCCAACACATGGCTTAAATTTATATATGATCATACAAAAAAAATATGCGGGGCTAAACTTTGTTTCTAGAAATTTGCTAGACTCTACCGTAGGTGGTACTTTTATGGAAATTACATTGGGAGAAGCTACAAAACTTCTCGATAATATCATGACAAATTATTCTCATTGGCACACTGAACGAACTCCAACTGGTATGAAGGTAAATTCTGTTGAAGAAATTAATACTTTGAGTGATAAGATGGATGCTCTTATGAAATTGGTTGCTAGTAAAAGTGCTCATATTGATCCTAATAATGTGCCATAGTCTACTTTGATTGAGCAAAATAATGATGCTATTGATGTGAATTTTGTCTCTAGAAATAATTTCAATAACAATTACTTATAGGGGTAATTTCAATCATAGACCGTTTCCTGGAAATTCCTCTAATAATTATGGTAATTCCTATGGCAATCCATATAATAATAGGATACCCTCTGATCTTGAAAGTAATATTAAAGAATTTATTAATTCGCAAAAGAATTTCAATGCTATGATAGAAGAAAAAATGAATAGAGTTGATCAATTGGCTAGGAACATGGATAGAATTGCTCATGATGTGGAAAATCTCAAAATTAAAATTTTTCCACCCAAGCATGATATAAATGAGTCTATAAAAGCTATCTATGTCTCCATTAATGAAAGTAAAGAAAGGACCACTAGGTTGAGAGCTAAGTGAGAATTTCTAGAAAAAGCTATTCCACCCGGTTTTTATCGTAGTAATGATGAAGATATTAAAATGATTGGTGTCACTCCTATTGAATCATTATTTAGTAACATAAAACTTGATGAAAAAGGGACTGAAGAAGAGTCAACTTTAGATAAGAGTCCCAATTGCTTGGAGGGTGATAATCTTAATGATAAAAATGAAAAAAGTGGGTTTGGAGAGGTTAAAACTTTAAATAGTAATGCACCCTCTACTTTGGATTACAAGGACTTTAATTATAATAGTCGTTATTTAATTGAGTGAATTTCCTTGTTGCAATCCATGATTAATTCACCAAATGCGTGTGAACAAAATAAAGCTTTCACTAAACATATTGTAGAAGCTATGATGAAAGCGCATGAAGAAAAACTTGAGTTGGAAGTTTCAATTCCTTGAAAATTACAAGATGAATGGGAACCTACTATTAAAGTCAAAAATAAAGATTATGAATGTAATGATCTATGTGATCTTGGTGCTAGTGTTTCCACTATACCAAAGTCTTTGTGTGATGTGCTAGGTCTCACCGATATGGATCCTTGTTCCCTTAATTTGCATCTTGCGGATTCTACTATTAAAAAACATTGGATAGAATAAATGATGTGCTTATTCTTGCAAATAGAAATTATGTGCCCATGGATTTTATTACTCTTGATATTGAATGCAATCCTTCTTGCCCTATAATACTTGGTAGGCCTTTCCTATGAACAATAGGTGCTATTATTTATATGAAAGAAGGTAATATAAGATTTCAATTTCCATTAAAGAAAGGGATGGAACACGTCCCTAGAAAGATAATTAAGGCACCTTATGAATATATTATGAGGTCCACCTATGGAATTAACTTGAAGGATGACAACACTTGAAACTATGCATTATGCCTAGCTAGGGGCATAAAACAATAGCGCTTGTTGGGAGGCAACCCAATGAATAAAATAAATTTTTTGTTTTACTTTCTATTCTTGTGTGTTCTTATATTTTAATTATTGTTTGTGCCAAGTAATGCCTTTGGGATGATTTAGATGATAGTATAATTGATGCTGTTTGGAAAATAGAAAGTTTTGCGTCCAGTGCTGGAATTTTGATTCTGTACTGGAGCATCAGAAAAATCTGGAATTTTTACAAAGTATTGGTATATGAATTGTTTACGTTGTCCTAATTTTTCAGAATGTTTGGAGTTACATAAGTATAGCTTCTAAATAGATCTTTATAGACTGTTCTGTTTTAGACAGATTCTGTTTTTGTTGCATAGTTTGCTTATTTTGATGAATCTATGGATCGTATCGAGGGGTATGAGTCATGGAGAAGTTGGAGTATAGTAGCATTATGCCAATATTAAATATGAATCAATTTACAACAGTACGTAAAGTTTAAGATTTGTTTGTTATACTAACAGATCTCACGAGGTTTCTGTTGAGTTTTGTGTGCTGAAGTTTTCAAGTTTTGGGTGAGACTACGATGGATAAAGGAATAAGGAGCAGAAAGAGCCTAAGCTTGGGGATGCCCAAGGCACCCCAAGGTAATATTCAAGGAAGACTCAAGCGTCTAAGCTTGGGGATGCCCCGGAAGGCATCCCCTCTTTTGTCTACAATCTATCGGTAACTCACTTGGAGCTATATTTTTATTCATCACATGATATGTGTTTTACTTGGAGCGTCTTGTGATATAGTTTGTTTTCTTTTTAGTTTGTCACAATCATCTTTGCTGAACACATCTTTTTGAGAAAGACACACATTATTCGTGATTTGTTAGAATACTCTATGTGCTTCACTTATATCTTTTGAGCTAGCAGGCAGTTGCTCTAGTGCTTCTCTTATATCTTTTAGAGCACGTCGGTGGTTAAATTTTAAAGAAATAGTTGCACTCTCATGCTTCACTTATATCTTTTTGAGAGTGCAATGAATAACAATGGTAATATGCACGGGTTATGAATTTGGTCCTAATATGATAGGTATTCAAGAGGGACATAATAAAAACTTTCATGTAGATCACTGAATATGATAAGTTTGATTCCTTGCAATAGTTTTGCGATATTAAGATGGTAATATGTGGGAGGTGCTAGTAGATAATTGTGGTTTAGTATGAATATTGGTGTTAAGGTTTGTGATTCTCGAAGCATGCCCATATGATCTGTCGTTATGCTAAGAAGTTGGAGCATGATTTATTCTTGATTGCCTACCTTATGAGTGGCAGTCGGAGCCGAGCGATGGTATTTTCCTACCAATCTATCCCCCTAGGGGCATGCATAGTAGTACTTTGCTTCGAGGGCTAATAAACTTTCACAATAAGTATGTGAGTTCTTTATGACTAATGTGAGTACTTGGATTATACGCACTCTCACCTTTTCGCAATTTGCTAGCCTCTTCGGTACCGTGCATTGCCCTTTCTCACATCGAGAGTTGGTGCAGACTTCACTGGTGCATCCAAACCCTATGATATGATACGCTCTATCACACATAAGCCTCCTTATATCTTCCTCAAAACAGCCACCATACCTACCTATCATGGCATTTCCATAGCCATTCCAAGATATATTGCCATGCAACTTCCACCATTCCGTTTTTATGACACACATCGTCATTATCATATTGCTTTGCATGATCATATAGCTGACATAGTATTTGTGGCTTAGCCACTATTCATCATTTTTTACACATGTTACACTAGTATCATTACACATCCTGGTACACCGCCAGAGGCATTCATATAGAGTCATATTTTTGTTCTAGTTTCAAGTTGTAATTTTTTGAGTTGTTAGTAAATAGAAGTATGATGATCATCATTATTAGAGCATTGTCCCAGTGAGGAAATAAAAAAAGGCCAAAAAGGGCCCATGACAAAAAATGAGAGAAAAAGAGAAAAGGGGCAGTGTTACTATCCTTTTCCATACTTGTGCTTCAAAGTAGCACCATGTTTTTAATATAGAGAGTCACCTATTTTATCACTTTCATGTACTAGTGGGAATTTTTCATTATAGAACTTGGCTTGTATATTCCAATGATGGGCTTCCTCAAATGCCCGAGGTCTTCATAAGCAAGCAAGTTGGATGCACACCCACTTAGTTTTCATGTTGAGCTTTCATACACTTATAGCTCTTAGTGCCTCCGTTGCATGGCAATCCCTACTCCTCGCATTGACATCAATCGATGGGCATCTCCATAGCCCATTGATTAGCCTCGTCGATGTGAGACTATCTTCTTATTTTTGACTTCCACTTATTAATCTCTACCATTACACTCTATTCCACCCATAGTGCTATATCCATGGCTTGTGCTCATGTATTGCGTGGGGGTTGAAAAAGCTGAAGCGCGTTAAAAAGTATGAACCAATTGCTCGGCTTGTCATCAGGGTAGTGCATGATAAATATTTTGTGTTAAGAAGATGGAGCATGACAGGATTATATGATTTTGTAGGGATAACTTTCTTTAGCATTTTTATTTTGAAAGACATGATTGTTTATTAGTATGCCTGAGTATTGATGTCTTTATATCAAACTATAGACTATTGCTTTGAATCATTCGGATCTTATTATTCATACCGTGAGAGATCACATGATGAAACATGTTAGGTAGCATTCCACATCAAAAATTCTATTTTTATCATTTACCTACTTGAGGATGAGCAGGAATTAAGCTTGGGGATGCTTGATATGTCTCCAGCGTATCTATAATTTTTGATTGTTCCATCCTATTATAGTATCAATCTTGGATGTTTTATACGCAATTATATGCCATTGTATACCATTTTTTGGGACTAACCTATTAACCCAGTGCCCAGTGCCAATTGCTATCTTTTTGCTTGTTTTTGTCTTTTCAGCAAATCATTATCAAAAAGAGTCCAAATGAGAAAAAAAACTTTGGATTATTTTTTTCTGGACTAGAAGAGACCAACGAAGCTTCGGGAGAAGACCAGAGGGGCCACGAGGGAGCCACAAGCTCGGAGGGCGCGCCCTGGGGGGTAGGGCACGCCCCCCAGGCTTGTGGGCCCCTTGTAGCCCCTCCTGACCTAATTCCAGTGCTATAAATTCCCAAATATTCCCAATATACCAGAGAGGCAGAAGAGAAAACCTTTCCGCCGCCGCAAGCCTCTGTTCTTCCGCGATCCCATCTGGAGGCCTTTTCCGGTACTCTACCGGAAGGGGAATCGATCACGGAGGGCTTCTTTATCAACCTTGCTGCCCCTCCAATGATGTGTGAGTAGTTTACCACAGACCTACGGGTCCATAGCTAGTAGCTAGATGGCTTCTTCTCTCTCTTTGATCTTCAATACCATGTTCTCCTAGATGTTCTTGGAGTTCTATCCGATGTAATCTTCTTTTGCGGTGTGTTTGTTGGGATCCGATGAATTGTGAGTTTATGATTAGATTATTGATGAGAAATATATGAGTCTTCTCTGAACTCTTTTATGCATGATTATTATAGCTTTGTATTTGTCTCCGATCTATCGATTTGGTTTGGCCAACTAGATTGGTTTGTCTTACAATGGGAGAGGTGCTTTGTGATGCGTTCAATCTTGCGGTGCTCAATCCCAATGACAGAAAGGGACATGACACGTATTTGTATTGTTGCCATTAAGGATTAAAATATGGTGTTTAATCATATTGCTTGAGTTTACTTTGTCTACATCATGTCATCTTGCTTAAGGCGTTACTCTGTTTTATACTTAATACCCTAGATGTATGCTGGATAGCAGTCGATGGGTGGAGTAATAGTAGTAGATGCAGCCAGGAGTCGATCTACTTGTCTCGGACGTGATGCCTATATACATGATCATTGCCATGAATCCGTCTGTCGGGCCCATGGAACCCGGGGTATCCAGGCCCGTCTGCCTTTGGCCCAGGGCGCAACGCCTGGCGTGGGCCCAACGGGCCGTCGCCAGCGAGCATCTCATCAAGACCCCTCATGAGGCCCCGGCCTCCTGAGGCCCCCTCCTCAGGGAGTAGCAAGTGACGCTCAGCATCACCTTCAACGGCCTCGCGAGGTCCCCTCACGAGGCGGCTTCCCGAGTAGCCTCGCGAGACGGCTTTCCGAGGCGGCCTCCTGAGGCCCCCTCCCGCAGGCGTTGAAGACGAAAGCCGTTCGGCGTGCCGCGCGGTCCTGGAGCCCATCACGTGGGTGACGCACGCGGCGACGAGCAGCAGCAGAGGCCGCGCCAGCAGGCGCGGATGAAGATGTTTTCCTCTTTTGTGTTAAGGAAGGAGGGCCAGCTATCTACTCCCCAAAGCAACCCTAAAGTATGCCCGATCGGCGAAGGAAGACCAAGACGACGGGCGCGCAGGGCGGAGGTCATCACCGAGCTCACCGGCGCGTCATGGATCATTCTTTGGCAGGCGAAGACCACCTTTAGTCAGGATAGCCTGAGCGCCTGTCCCCTTTCAAAATCGCCAAGTGTGGCAACCCTTCCCGCCTAAGCTTTGAGGGGGAAGAGGACCAAGGCCGATATAAAAACGGCAGAGCAGCCATTGTAGAGGAGAGAGAGCTCTAGTTCGGATCACCTTCAACCTTGTATTCCCTCTCTCGCACCAGAGCAATACCAACAAAGCAGGAGTAGGGTCTTACACCGCAAGGTGGCCCGAACCTGGGTAAACCGATGTGTCCTCGCCCCATCCTCCGCTAGCGCGCTCTCGCCGTAGCCTCGCCGTAGCCTAGCCGTGGTAGGAGACGAAGCGGTAGAACGAGCTCACCCCAGTGTTCGAACCTTTGGGTCCCCGGAGCCCGACTTCCGACATTTGGCGCGCCAGGTAGGGGTGCGCTGCCGTTCTTCTGCTCCGCCCTCAGCTCCACCAACCGCATGGCCGACGCACGTCGCGAGCGCGCCGAGCGCAGGGCTGGCCGCGTGGACCAGACCGAGCCGGTGGCTCGCGGCATCCGCCGCCGCCTCGACGCTGAGGCTGCTGCCACCACCGACCCCGCCGCTCGCGAGCAGCAGGCTTCTTCCCATCACCCGTCCATGCGGGCGGACGGCCACACCGCCACGGCCTCCTCCCTCGCCAACCATGGGCCACCGAACCCGCAGGCCGCGCTGCTCATGGCACGCGAGCTGCTCCGCTACCGCCCGGCCAACGCCGGCTACGACGCCTGGCTTGGTCGCATCACCGAGCTCGTCAACGCCGCCGGGGACGCTCCGGCGCCTTCCCACTCGTTTCGCCCTCCGCCGTCTCGCGCTGGGGACCTAGAACACGGTGCTCCCCTCCGCCTCCTCTGCGCGACGAGCGCAACGGGCCTCAGCACAGCGCGCGAGTTCGTGAGCCGTCCCGCGGCGCGTCCTCGCCAGGCCAGGATGAGCCCAGCTGCCAGATCATCCGCCGCGCGCCGCCCGACGCGCGGGTGCTCGTTGAGCGACAGCGCCAGCTCTAGGACCAGGCCGGTCAAGACGTCGCAGCGGCCGGGCGTCAAAACCGCGCCGCCCTCGCTGCCGGCGTCCCCTCGAGCGGCGTGGGCTGCCGTGCCTTCACCCGCGAGTTGCGTCGCGTGGTCTGGCCCGCAAAGTTCAAGCCTGAGCTGCCTCCGCGCTACGACGGCACCCCCAACCCCACGGAGTTCCTCCAGCTCTACGCTCTGAGCGTCGAGGCGGTGAACGGCGACGACAAAGTCATGGCGAACTGGTTCCCCATGGCCCTCAAGGACGGCCCGCGCTCCTTGCTCATGAACCTCCCCGAGGCTTCCATCTCATCGTGGGCCGAACTCTGCAGCTAGTTCATCGCCAACTTCAAGGGCACGCAGGACCGCTCCCTCACCATCAACGACCTGCGGCGTGTTTGACAGCGCCCAGGCGAGACCCTCCGCAAGTACATCCAGCGCTTCAGTCAGGTGCGCAACAAGATCCGGCGCGCCTCCGACGCGGCCGTCATCTCTGCGTTCTCCACCGGCGTCATGGACGTCAAGATGCGCGAGAAGCTCGCCATCAACGGTGAGCTCGACTCCGTGCTCGAGTTGCTCGACCTCGCCGACAAGTGCGCCAAGGCTGAAGAAGGCCGCCTCTTCGTCCACAGCAACCCCGACGCGGCGCTCGACGCCGCCAAGGCCAAGAGCAAAGACGTCAAGCGCAAGGGCCCTGCCGTGCTTGCGGCGGAGCCCGAGCAGAAGTGCGGCCGCGACCTCGACGAGCCCAGAAAGGACAGCCGGCCACTCTACACTTACCACAACGTCCGCTCCCACAGCACTGAAGACTGTCACGAGCTCAAGCTGCTCCGCAACGAGCGCCAGGGCCGCCGAGATGACCGCAATGGCCGCGGTGCCGGCCGCGGAGGTGGCCGCAGCGGCAACTGCTGGGACAGACGCAACGGTAATGGCAACTACCGCAAGGGCTGGCGCGATCAGCCTCGGGAGGCCGCCTGGCGCGATCAGCCTCGTGAGGCCGCTTGGCGCGACCAATCTCGTGAGGCGAATCCTCAGGCCAATGCCGCTCTCCCCCCGCTGCCACCGCCACCCCGAAGGAACAACATCAACCAGCCTGACGAGGGCGCTGGGGGCTACCAGGAGCCTCGTGCGGTCGCCTGCATCCTTGGCGGGTCCCAAGCCCCCATGTCCATCCGCCACTTCAAGCAACTCTCTCGCGAGGTGTACGCCGCCCTCCTGAGGCCTGAGGTCACATGGCCCCTCAAGTGGTCGCAGTACGCCATCACCTTCGACTCCAAGGACCACCCCAAGTCCACGGCCTCCGCAGGCGCGCTCCCCATGTTGTGCACTCCCACCATCAGCAACGTCGCGGTCACCAAGACCCTCATCGACGGGGGCGCCGGCCTCAACGGGCTCTCCATCGAGACCTTCGAGACGCTCCAGGTGCCCTACGACCAGTTGACGCCGACCAGGCCCTTCTCCGGAGTGACCGATGGCTCCACCATCTCGCTGGGGCAGGTGCGCCTCCCCGTCACCTTCGGCACCCGCAAGAACTACCCCACCGAGCTCATCGACTTCGACGTGGCGCACATCGGCCTGCCTTACAACGCCATTTTGGGCTACCCGGCTCTCACCAAGTTCATGGCGGCTACTCATCACGCCTACAATGTCCTCAAGATGCCCGGCTGCAGCGGCATCATCACCGTCGCCTGTGACGAAAAGGACGCGGCCAGCACCCTCGAGCGCGCCTACAAGGCTGCCGCTGTCGCGCACCCGGCCGACGAGGACGCGGTCGAGCCTTCAGAGGCCGCGCCCGCGAAGAAGAAGCAACTGTTCTCTCAGGACCGCGCCGAGACGAAGAAGGTGTCAGTGGACGGCAGCGGCTCCGGCCCTGCCTTCACCATCGGCACAGGCCTCCCCCCCGCATAGGAAAGCGCGCTCGACACCTTCCTTCGGGCAAACTCGGATGTTTTCACCTGGAAAGCATCCGACTTGTCCGGTGTACCGAGGGAGGTGATCGAGCACCACTTAGCGGTGTGCCCCAATGCACGCCCCCGTTCAAGCAGAAAGCACGGCGCCAGGCGCCAGAGAAGCAAGAGTTCATCGCCAACGAAGTTCAGAAGCTCCAAGAAGCCGGAGTCGTTCGTGAGGTGCACCATCCCGAATGGCTCGCCAACCCAGTCGTCGTCCCCAAGAAGGGCGGCAAGGAGAGCATGTGCGTCGACTTCACCAGCCTCAACAAGTCCTGCCCTCAAGACCCCTTCCAGCTGCCTCGGATTGGCCAGGGCGTTGGCCCCACCGTCGGCGGCATGCGCATGCCTTTCGGGCTGAGGAACGCATGCGCCTCCTTCCAGAGGCTGGCGCTCTTCGCGCCAGAGCCTCGTGAGCCCCCTGCCCCTCGCGAGCCCCCAGGGCCTAGTGAGGGCCCCGGCCCCGGAGCGCGACCCTCCTCCTCGCCGCGCCCCCCGCGCCTCCAGAGCCCCGCTCCCGGAACCTTTCTGCCAAGGTGATTTTGTTTAAATATGGCTGAGGGCGCCCCACGGGCTGCACCAACCTCAAGCTGATCTATGCCGGACACGGCAGCCTAGCCTCTATCTTTTGGTTCTGTAATGGATTTTACTGATTTCGCCCTGATGAGTTATATTACCCGCTAATTTCTATGTTAAGTTCGGTGCCGACCGGAGAGCGCCACGCGCTCGCGACCCCTCCCCTGACCGATTCCGTGAGCGGGGGCTAGGCACGGTGCCTGTGCTCGGGTTCGTCCCTGCAGTACCGCAAAATCCAAGCGACTGAGCTCTGGCTCACGGGCCTGCTCCCGTGCACGTCACCTCATCAAGGTCCTTGGTGCCTTATCTCCTCACGCAACGGCCACGGGCGAGTTAGCAAGCGCGTGCTGCTCCCCTACCGTGAATTTGTTAACATGCAGCCCCTCAGGAGTTGAGCTACGCGTGGACCTTGCGGGCAGCCCCTCGCGAGCCGGCCTCGCGAGGCGAAGATACTTCGATAGCCGAGCCTCGTGAGCACGCCTCGCGAGCTGCATGAGCCCCTCACGAGCTGTGGCTCTCCCGTCGTCGCCCTCCGCCAAAGCTAAGTCTGACTACCTCGCGAGACGCCCTTACCATCACTCAAGCTCTCTCCCCTCGCGATCCCGCTGGGTGCTAGCATTTTTTCTTCTGCGTAAGCCGCTTGCACGCCAAAGGGGGGCTTCCTGAGCATCGCGCCTCATGAGCCCTCACTAGCTCATGGTGCCCCTTACCTCCTGGCCTTGTCCCGGCATCGCGACCGGACATACCAGCGGCGGCTGAGGCTCGCTCGGGGGCTGGGTCCTGACGGCGTAGAGCGCTGAGGCGAACAAAGAAAAAAAAACAGCCTCACGAGAGGACTTCGGGAGAGAATGCATACATCCCCATGTAACAAAAGAATTAAGTTATACATAGAAGATATTGTTTTCACGCCCCCGCGGGGCTACATCGGTTCAATGCAGGAAAACGAAAAGAAAGAAAAGGCCTAGGCGAGGCTCCGTCACCGCCAAGACTCCAGCGCGGGCACCGCGCGCGTTCCCGAGAAGGCGCCGTAGGCGAGTGCGGCCCCGTCAGCATGCGCGTGGTGTCCCGGCTCCGGAGTCGTCATTGCGCGCGCCTAGTCGGAGTCCTCATCCTCGCTCTTGACGCGGGGGAAGTCATCGCCGCTTCCACCCCCGCCGGAGGGGGCGACACCGTCGGAGGAGTCGTCCTCGCTGGAGTTGTCGCTGTAGCTGTCCTCGCTCTCCGCGCCGCACGCCAGGCGGCTACCGAAGAGCCCGAAGATCTTCACGAAGAGCGTGGCGGCCTCGTCGTACTTGAACTGGAGGACGTGCCCCCGCTTCAAGCCGCGGGCGAGGGCGAACGACTTCCACCCCTGCCTCAGGAACATGAAGCCCGAGGGGGTGAGCTCCGTCGCCACCCAGGAGGGGCCGTTGCAGCAACCGTCGGCCTGCACCCACAGGCCCAGGGGCGCGCGGTCCGCCATCGCCGCCGCGAAGGAGTCCGGGAGACAGGTGCAGGTGCTGTGGTGCATGTTCACGATGAACTCGCGTGCCGCCTCCGCCGAGTGGCTCCCCGCCTGGGGCGGGAGCGCGGCCGCTCCACCGCGGCCGCCTCGGCCTTGCGCGCCTCGCCCGCCGCGCCCGCGAGCGGCGCCCCTTCCGCGACTGCTGGGCCCGGCGCCGGCGGTCGTCGGGGATCGACCGCGCCCCCGGGGCGGGACCCGCGATGTGGCGGCGGAAGCACGGCCACGCCCTCGTCCTCTCGCCATCTCTTCGGCAGTTCTAGCAAGGAAGCAAAGGAAGCTGGAGGAAAGAGAAGATGGGTGGGGGGCTCCAGCTCTCCCTTCTCCCCCTTTATCACAGCGCGGGACTCCCCTCGTCACTCCGCCTTCCCCGGCGCCAGGATTTATGTCAACGCGGCAGTTCCCAAGGCGTCGTGGGGAAGTGGGGGCGTCCCCCGTCACATCGTGCGCCACGCGTCGCGCCTGGCCGCAGGCGGTTAGGGCCCGCGCCGTTTCGCCCCTCTGTAGGCGGGAACGTGCGCGCCGCGGGCCCGGGGGCTACTGTCGGGCCCATGGAACCCGGGGTATCTAGGCCCGTCTGCCTTTGGCCCAGGGCGCAACGCCTGGCGTGGGCCCAGCGGGCCGTCGCCAGCGAGCATCTCATCAAGACCCCTCATGAGGCCCCGGCCTCCTGAGGCCCCGGCCTCCTGAGGCCCCCTCCTCAGGGAGTAGCAAGCGACGCTCAGCATCACCTTCAACGGCCTCGCGAGGTCCCCTAACGAGGCGGCTTCTCGAGTAGCCTCGCGAGATGGCTTTCCGAGGCGGCCTCCCGGGGCCCCCTCCCACAGGCGTTCGAGACGAAAGCCGTTCGGCGTGCCGCGCGGTCCTGGAGCCCATCACGTGGGTGACGCACGCGGCGACGAGCAGCAGCAGAGGCCGCGCCAGCAGGCGCGGATGAAGATGTTTTCCTCTTTTGTGTTAAGGAAGTAGGGCCAGCTATCTACTCCCCAAAGCAACCCCAAAGGTTGCCCGATCGGCGAAGGAAGACCAAGACGATGGGCGCGCAGGGCGGAGGTCATCACCGAGCCCACCGGCGAGTCATGGATCATGCTTTGGCAGGCGAAGACCACCTTTAGTCAGGATAGCCTGAGCGCCTGTCCCCTTTCAAAATCACCAAGTGTGGCAACCCTTCCCGCCTAAGCTTTGAGGGGGAAGAGGACCAAGGCGGATATAAAAAGGGCAGAGCAGCCATTGTAGAGGAGAGAGAGCTCTAGTCCGGATCACCTTCAACCTTGTATTCCCTCTCTCGCACCAGAACAATACCAACAAAGCAGGAGTAGGGTCTTACACCACAAGGTGGCCCGAACCTGGGTAAACCGATGTGTCCTCGCCCCGTCCTCCGCTAGCGCGCTCTCGCCGTAGCCCCGCCATAGCCTAGCCGTGGTAGGAGACGAAGCGGTAGAATGAGCTCACCCCAGTGTTCAAACCTTTGGGTCCCCGGAGCCCGACTTCCGACACCGTCATAATTATTTGCTTTTCTATCAATTGCCCAACAGTAATTTGTTTACCCACGGTATGCTATGTGTTCGAGAGAGAAGCCTCTAGTGAAAACTATGGCCCCGGTTCTACTTTTGTCATATATTAAAACTAAAAATACCTTGCCGCAATTTATTTACTTTTATTTTATTTAGTATTTGAATTTTTCTATCTACCACTATCAGAATTAATCCTTGCAAATAACCGCTAGGAGGATTGACAACCCTCTTATTTGCATTGGGTGCAAGTGTTTGCTTTTGTGTGTGCAGGTGCTGCTAAAGGGATTTTGCGTGGTTCTCCTACTGGATTGATAACCTTGGTTCTTAACTGAGGGAAATACTTATCTCTACTATACTGCATCATCCTCTCCTCTTCGGGGAAATACCAACGCAGTCTACAAGTAGCAGCCGGCTCGAGCCCCCCGCGCGAGGTCCATGTGCAGTTTCCGCTGGCGAGCGCTACCGTCGAGTCTTTCGTGATGGAGACCGACAAGGGGTTGGAAAGCAGCCTGCCGGAAGGAGAGCGCCAAGGGGTAGACCCCTTGACGGCGCCCTCGACTCCCAGGCCGTCGCCAAGATCTTCACCGGCAAGGAGCAGCCCTCCTCCAGAGGAGCCCCAAGAAGGGCTCATCTGTACGGAGGTCCCTCCGGCAACCAATGTTGCCGGGGACCAAGCGCCGGCAACTGAAGTTGCCGGAGGAAGAACGGCATCCCCTCCATGTGTTCATCAAGGTAACCCTCTTTCCAGACGCATTGGATCCCTTGCCAATCCTTCTTTTTTGTTTTGTTGAACTTGATCTGAGTCTTGAATTTCTCTTTTCTCCACTTCTTCTCCAACCCCTCCGGAAGAGAGGCAAGTATCTGTGGAGGGAATCGCGAAGAGCGCCGCTGATGAGGCCGCCAGGATTTCTGCCACGGAAGCCGCCGCGTCCACCGTTGAGGAGGCCAGGAAACCCCCGAAGAGCCTGCCATGCCCTCCGGCAGTGCATCTAGGCTCGTCATAATGGACGCTGAGATGGGCGAGGCTGGCAGCGATAGGCCAAGCGTCGTTGTCCACCCTAGTGTGGCTGATGCACAGGCTCTGACAAGGCCTTTGGGGCCAACCGATCAGCAGCAGGGATCCAAAGCCCCTAGCACATCTGGTGCCGGGGAGCCTACTTTTGACGAAGCCATCGCGGAGATCTTGGCACCCTTCTCCAGCGGCATCACAGTACCAGACGGCTCCAATGGTGGTGCCGCGGACCTTGCATTCTTGACGGTGATGGCCAACGGCTTCAAGGATGTGCAAGACCGCTACGGCAAGTGCTGGGACAGACTACACGCACAGCAGCAAGCCGTGGAGCTGGCTGAACGGAAGTTGCAGGAGAAGGTGGAAGAGATCTGCCATTGGTATAATAGCAAATTCCATATCCTCCAGAGGCAGGAAGAGAAGCTTGACGCTGCCAAGGAAGAGGCAACGACCCTGGATGGCAAGTTGATGGAGCGTGAAGCGCAGCTCACCGTCAAGGAAAAAGACCTTGCCGCCCGAGAGGAAGCACTTGCCGCCAAGCTATGCGACAAGGACGAGGAGATCCAGAATCTGCTTGTGCAGCGGACCCAAGAGCTAGAGGAGGGCCACAAACAAGCCATCGATACTCAAGCCCAGGCTCACGCCGCCAAGCTCCTGGAAGCCTTCAAGGCCGCAGAGGTCGCTGAGGCCGCCAGGGTAGAGTTGGAGTCCAGGGTGTCGAAGCTTGAGGAGGACCTCGCCGCCAAAACCCAAGACCTCTCGACCGCCAACAACTCCATTGCTGACCTCAAGTCAAAGCTCGCGACCCTGGAGATGGATCTGGAGGTTGGCCAGGAGAAGGAGAGGGAGCTGCTGATAAACTGGGAGAAGAAGGCTGCGCATGCCGATGTTGCAAATTCCTTCGACGGGCATAAGAAAGCCCTGGATCTATGGACTGGTCACCTTGTCGATGTCGCCGAGCGCCTTGCTGCTCAAGTGACCATCATGGACAAGGAGAACCATAGCTTCACTATCGGCGAGCATGATTCCACAAGCGCCAACCTCACCCTCTTCTTCGAAGGACTCCTCGAGATACTGAAGAAGCATCATGAAAAGAGGTCCGCCAACTTTGCCAGTGAATCTCGCAAATTCTGTAGCGACGTCGTCTCCAAGATGCTCAACAAGATTATCTGCCGGAACCCTGGGATTGACGTCTCCAAGGCCTTCAAAAGCTTGCCGCCGGGGACAGACACCGCAGCTGCTGAAGAAGCCGTCGCTCCCCTCATCAGCGAGATTCATCAGGTCCCGAGGACTAAGGGTGATCGCAAGGATTAGCCCCTTTCGCTCTTTCCTTGTTGCAAGTGTAGTTCATGTAAAAGACAGATTATCTTGAAGCAGAACTGCACTTGGCTTTGATGTACTATAACTTGTGTTCTGGATGGATGTATGCAAGCTATCTCTCTTGTCTTATTCTATCTTTGCATGGCTCTCGTACCCTACGCTTGCCAAAAACTTGCCGGTGCGCACACTCTTGTCATGAGCGCTTGAGGAACGGGTCCTTAGTAGCTTGCCGGAAGTGCCGCTGCCGGCAAGGATACACTTGACGATCACAACGTAACCACTTAAGTTGTTGAGCGGACTCGAAACAAAGTAAGGGTGTAGCTGATCACAACAAGGTTCCTTAGCATGCAGGTTTCTCATACAAAGGCCAAAATCGTTCAAGGAGAAGTTGCAACTACAACAAAGAATTTACTTTAAAGTTTTGCAACTTAGCTTTTTCTTTGTTGTGCTTCTTGCCATAGGATGATATCTTGAACGTCATTTGGTATCCATACCATCACTCCCCCCGGGAAACTTGCACGCGAGGAACCCTTCTGTCCTTTGAGAAAAAGAAAGAAGAGAAAAGAGGAGGCTGGAACCTTGACGGTTCTTTAATCATCCTATGCAAGGGAAAAATGTAACACAAGGCTGCCTTCTACACATAAACAGATATATACTTGGACAAAGAATTGTGAAACACTTATCTTTATTTATGTGCACGGGATCTGCGCCCAGCTCTGTACAAAGGTTTACATGCCTTTCTGGAAAACTTGTACAAAAGAGGTTGCCGGGCAGCCCGACAACCGCGCCTTACGGATAAAACTTGCGAAGATGCTCAATATTCCATGAGTTGAGCACCGCAGTGCCATCTTCGGTCTCTAGGCGGACTGCGCCGGGCCTAGTGACACGTACTACCCGGTAAGGGCCCTCCCACTTTGGCGTCAACTTGTTTTGACCCTTCGTGGACTGGATCCGACGAAGAACAAGGTCACCTTCCTCAAGATTCCTGGCGTTCACTTTGCGGCTAAGGTAGCGGCGCAAAGCTTGCTGGTACCGTGCAGCACGGACAGCAGCCCGGAAATGATCTTCCTCAAGGAGTGTGGCATCATCTTGCCACAGTTCATCTTGATCCTCCTCATCGAAGGCCAAGACTCGAGGTGACCCATATTTGAGTTCTGTGGGGAGCACCGCTTCTACACCATAAAAAAGGGAGAAGGGTGTCTCGCAGTGGCTCGACTTGGTGTCGTCCTGATGGACCAAAGAACCGCCGGCAACTCTTCCACCCAGCGCCTTCCACACTTGTGCAGCCTGTCAAAAGTTCTGGTCTTGAGACCACGCAGCACTTCTGTATTTGCCCTCTCTACTTGTCCATTGCTCCTTGGGTGGGCAACAGACGCGTAGCAAATCTTATTTCCAAGCTCTTGGCTATATGCTGTGAAGGCGTAGCTCGTGAATTGGATGCCTTTGTCGGTGATGATCCTGTTGTGGACACCAAAATGAGCAACCAATCCTTTGAGGAACTTGATGGCAGACTGTGCCATCACCTTCCTCACTAGCTCCACCTCAGGCCACTTTGTAAACTTGTCGATTGCAACGTACAAGAATTCAATGCCCCTGGTAGCACGGGGGAAGGGGCCGACGATGTTGAGCCCCCAGACCGAGAAAGGCCAGGAGAGAGGGATGGTTTGGAGGGCTTGAGCTGGCTGGTGAATATCCTTGGAGTGGAACTAGCATGCTTCGCATTTGATGACCACCGCCAAGGCATCTTGAAGGGCGGTCAGCCAGTAGAATCCTTGATGGAACGCCTTGCCGACAAGCGCACGTGACCCAATGTGAGAGCCAAACATCCCTTCATGCATCTCTTGCAACAGCCTATGTCCATCTTCCCGGCAGATGCACTTCAATTTCACCCCATTTGGTCTCTTTTTGTACAGAATGTTGTCAACAAACATGTACATCCTTGATTGACGGGCTACTCTTTCTGCGTCTTCTTGCTCGTTGGGAAGATCTCCTGTCTGAAGGAACTAGACAATTGGCTGCACCTATGCCGGAGCTTGTGGCTCAACGACAAGGATTAAAGGCATTTCTTCCTCTGTGGGAGCGCTTGTTTCGACGGCAAGGATCTGGCTGCCGGAAACTGCGGCTCACCGGCCAAGGGTATCTTTTCGGTTGTATCTACTTTCTTGGTGGCTGCCAACATCTTGTTTTCTCTTCTTTGCCAGCCTTGATGGTGTAACGGATGGCTGAGTCAGATGGAGCACAAAAGTTCCTGGTTCCACAGGCATCTTTTGAGCGGCAAGCTTTGACAGCTCATCGGCAATCCAATTCTGGGCACGTGGAATGTGCTCTGCTTGCAGACTGTGAAAGTGCTCTTCCAACTTCCTCACCTCATCGACGTAAGCCTCCATCAAAGGGCTCTGGTAATCCTTGTTGACCTGCCTCACCATGAGCTGCAAATCGCCTCTGATAATTAGCTTCCGAATACCAAGGTCGATTGCAATGCGCAGACCGGCAAGCAATCCTTCGTACTCAATAGTGTTGTTCGTGGCCTGCTCCCAAGGAAAGTGCATCTAAAGCACGTACTTGAGGTGCTCTCTGGTGGGTGCTGTAAGGAGCACGCCGGCACCGGCGCCTTTCAGTGTAAAAGCACCATCAAAGTACATGATCCAATCGTCAACAGTTTCCTTGCCGGGGAGAGAGGTCTCTGGAACTTCTTCATCTGGTGTTGGAGTCCATTCTACAATGAATTCCGCTAAGGCTCTGCTCTTAATCATTGAGGTACTCTCAAACTTCAAATCAAAGCTTGACAACTCCAATGCCCACTCCACAATCCTGCCGGTTGCTTCTGGATTTCTCAAGATGCGTTACAATGGAAAGCGAGTGACGACGGTGACTGGGCGAGCTTGAAAATAATGGCGCGGCTTTCTTGAACCCATGAGAAGGCCAAAGAGCAGCTTTTGCATACTAGAGTACCTTGACCTAGCACCTTGCAGGAGGGAGCTGACAAAGTAGACCGAGCGTTGCACCATATTCTTCTTCACAACTTGCCGATCTGGCTGGCTACCTAACCTTGCCGGAGAAGATTCTAGCTCATCGGGTCATGGCTCTGTGGCTGCTACCTCTTCCTCATCTACCTCTCTTTCAGCCACAAGTGCAGCACTAACCACTTGATTCGTTGCCGCTAAGTATAGCAGCAACGTCTCTTGCGGCCTAGGCGCAACTAGGACTGGCGGAGAGGACAGGTACTCCTTCAAATCTTGGAGCGCGGCCTCCGCTTCCGGAGTCCAGTTCACTGGACCTGCCTTTTTCAATATCTTGAAAAACGGCAAGGCACGCTCTGCCGATTTGGAGATGAACCTGCTGAGGGCGGCAATGCAGCCGGCAAGGCGCCTGATAGCCTTGACGCATCTTGGTGCTTCCATCTGCTCAATTGCTTTGATCTTGTCGGGGTTGGCTTCAATCCCTCTTTGAGACACAAAGAACCCAAGAAGCTTGCCGGACGGAACACCGAACACACACTTCTTGGGGTTGAGCTTCAAGTTGAGCTTGCGCAAGTTCGCAAATGTCTCTTCCAAATCCTGAATCAGGGTTGACTTGTCTCTGGTCTTGACCACAATATCATCCATGTAGGCTTCTACATTTCTGTGCAGCTGTGGCTCAAAACTGATCTGAACTACTCTGGCAAAGGTTGCCCCGGCACTCTTCAATCCGAAAGGCATACGCAAGAAGCAGTATGTGCCACATGGAGTGATGAATGCGGTTTTCTCCTCATCTTCCTTGGCCATAAAGATCTAATGATAACCAGAATAGGCGTCAAGGAAAGAGAGTAAATCACAGCCGGCAGTGGAGTCTACAATCTGGTCGATGCACGGCAAAGGGAAAGGGTCCTTTGGACAGGCTTTATTTATATCAGTGAACTCTATACAAGGCCTCCACTTTCCATTCACCTTGCGCACTACAACTGGATTGGCTAACCACGTTGGGTGTAGCACTCCTCTGATTAGACCTGCTGCTTCCAACTTCTTTATCTCTTTGGCAATGAACTCTTGCCGCTCCAAAGCTTGCTTCCTGACCTTCTGTTCGCACACGAACACGTCACCGTGTACCCTCGACGCCGGGGGTGATGCACCGCAGCTCACGTCGAAGGAGGTCCGTCCGGCAGCGCGATACGCAAGACAGCCGGCGGACGCTTTTGCAGACCCGAAGCCCCGCACGCCCGGGAGGGACCCCGTCAGGGATTGCGGCGGCTATGGGCTGCCCTAGGTCGATTTGCTCGCCCCTAGAGCCTCTATACTCGCAGCTCTCCAACACGAAGAACAACGAAGAACGAGAGAGAAAAACGATGGAGAGATAAAACGTAGATGAAAAAGTAATATATTGATTGTTCGATTGTGTGTTGTTCAATCGGCCGTCACCCCCAACATATATAAGAGGCGGCTGGACTTCCCGTACAAGCAAAGGATTCATCTAGGCTTTCCTTACAAGA
This sequence comes from Elymus sibiricus, assembly GCA_039707655.1. Taxonomy (NCBI): domain Eukaryota; kingdom Viridiplantae; phylum Streptophyta; class Magnoliopsida; order Poales; family Poaceae; genus Elymus; species Elymus sibiricus. The sequence goes on along the minus strand of CM077666.1, from coordinate 204,671,270 downwards.
AAATTACATCAATTCACGCTCTAGAGTCCTAGTTCTGGTCCCGCTCGGATTCAGTCCGAATCTGGTCCAATCTTCTGTCTTGCTCCTTGCGTGGGCCGTGGAATCTGCACACGACCTCCGATGGAGATGGTACAAACACGAATTTTGTGCGCTTCGACGAGGCCAATAATCCGTATGTTGATCACTTTTCCAAATAAGGCCATCTTGAATACTCCACGGGGTCATCTTTAATTTCGAGTCGGACTCGGTTATGTAGCTGACTGGACCGTCCGACTCTTGTAGCGTCTCTGCAGGTCGTATACTATGTCAGATGATGATGACTCCAAAAGCAAAGTTGACCGTTTCGACGTTACGAACAACTTTCATGTTGAACACTTTTTCATCTGAGGCCATCTAGATAATTATTTGAGCCCATCTTCAGCTTCTGGTCGGATTTGACAGTTTCCACCCCGGCAAGCTTTTCCCGGCAAGCTTTCCACCCCGGCAAGCTTCACCCCGGCAAGGTTTCCATCCCGGCAAGCTTTCATATCCCGGCAAGGTTCACCCCGGCAAGGTTTCCATACCGGCAAGCTTTCACACCCCGGCAAGGTTTCCATCCCGGCAAGATTTCCCCGGCAAGGTTTCTATCCCGGCAAGCTTTCTGGCTGTACCTTGCGGGTCTTATTTGGGGCAGTAAACGACCTCGGATGAAAATGTGCCCAAAAGCAAAGTTGACCGTTTCAACGTCACGAACAACTTTCACGTTGAACGTTTTTGGATTCGAGGCCATCTTGAATGGCCAATTGCTCACGCATTGCATCAGACACTCGTCAAGACGCGTCTGGTCTCCCGCGTCTTATTTCGCCTCTTGACATGGCTGCATTCAGATAGATCTAACTTTTGCATACGAACTCGGATTGAGATGATTTTTATATCAAAATCGACCGATTCGACGAGACGAAGACAATTCATGTAGATAGTTTTCTCATATGAGATCATCTTGAGGGCGTAATCAGCCGAATAGTGTTCTGGATACAAAATCCCAGTACTTCGAACACAACTTCGGCCTTAGAGATGAGATCGGATGGCTATGGCCCAAATATCAAAGTTTCTCCTTTTGACGATACGGAACTTTATCACTTTGAGCACTTTTCCATTTGAGGCCTTCTTAATTACGTTTTTGTCCATGCCAAAATCTGGTGTCAACACATGCCCCCCTGTTTTTCGGCAAAGCTTGCATGCCGAAAAATAATTTGCACCATGTTTGTTCTAAGGACGATGTCAACACTCCATCGGCCATCTATATTTCTCAGGGCGATAATTATGTATCAGCCATGTTTATGCTAAGGGCGATAATCATATATCAGCCATTGCCTAACTAGGCTTCATGCCACACACTCGGGTGGTACTTCTTCAGATATCTACCATTGAGAGCTCGAGGTAATAATACTCCTTGCATGGATTCCACTAAATATGAATTTCCAGGAACTATCCTTGCAATCCTAAAAGGACCTTCCCAGTTTGGAGACCACTTCCCGAATTTTCTATCTCTAGAACCAATCGGCAGAATCACTTTCCACACAAGATCGCCAACCTGAAAATTCTTCAACTTGACCTTTTTATTGTAAGGTCTTGCTACCCTCAGCTTGTCCCTCTCTATGGCTTTTAATGCAACCAAACGTTTATCGGCAACCTCATCAATATTTTCCATCATCAACTTATAAAAGTCTACTGCCGATAAATCATTCTGTTTAGCTATTCTCAAAGCATTCAAATTCACCTCCACCGGTAAAACGGCCTCTTGACCATATACGAGCTCATATGGAGTTACCTTCGTCGCACCATGCCTTGAGATTCTATGTGCCCACAAATCCTCGGACAATAATTCATGCCATCTTCTTGGATTATCCTCAATTTTCTACTTGATGAGCTTGATCAAAATTTTATTGCTAGACTCAGCTTGCCCATTGGCTTGAGCATAATACGGGGAGGATTTGAGCAACTTTATCTTATATGATTCGGCAAATTCTCTAACTTGATGTGACATGAAAGATGAACCTTGATCCGTAGTTAATGTTTGCGGAATGCCGAATCTATGAATAATGTGCTCACTTATGAATTGAATTACCTCCGTATGCGTCATATTCTTGAGAGGTATTGCTTCAGACCACTTAGTGAAATAATCAGTTGCCACCAACACGAACCGATGCCCCTTTGAAGAAGAAGGATGAATCTCTCCAATAAAGTCTAATCCCCAACCTCTAAAAGGCCACGGCTTGATAATAGGATGTAACATAGCAGCGGGAGCTAACTGAATATCACCAAACTTTTGACAAGCTTCACATCCTTTATAATACCTGAAGCAATCGTTGATCATCGTCGGCCAATAAAATCTAGCACGTCGTAATAACCACTTCATCTTGGGGGCCGACTGATGAGTGCCGCAAATTCCTTCATGAACCTCTCCCATAGCAATTCTCGCTTGGTCTTTGTCCAAACACTTCAAGAGAACATCTTCAACCGTTCGGCGATAAAGACCATCGTCCCTCATTGTATATTTGAAAGCCATGCGCCGAACAGCCCTGTCCACCCTTCCACTCGGATTGCACAAGTAATCAATAATGGGCTCCCTCCAGTCATGATTTTTATCTGCACTAGATTTATTGTTAGTGACCGAATCAGTGGGCTCTGGTTCGGTCTCTCCTATGTTAGCAAGACAAGACATCGGCTTTAGGGAGATATGAAACATGCCATGATCGACATGATAGCCGGATGCTTGTTGTGCCAACTCGTTTGCTCTCCAATTATCATGTCTAGATATATGAGCAATGCTAAAATGATCCAAAGTAGAAATTATATCTAGACATTTATCAAGATAAACATTAAGTGATTCGTCTAAACAATGAAAAACTTTGGATACCTGTTGTACTACTAATAACGAATCACCAAAATCCTCAATATGTGTAGCACCTATAGCAAGCAACATCTCTAAGCCGAATAACAATGCTTCATATTCGGCTTGATTATTTGTGCAAAAAAATTCTAAGCGGCATGAGGCTTCAAAAACAGCACCATGAGGAGATATATAAGCAATACCAACACCTTGGCCGTTGCTACAAACTGAACCATCAAAATATAATCTCCATGGTACTAACGAGACAAGGTTTATATCACTATCTTGCTTGTCATTAATCCGATCCTCAACGATAAAATTAGCAACAATTTGGCCTTTCATGGATCTTAGAGATTCATAAGCCAAATCATACTCTATTAAAGCATAAGCCCATTTACCAATTCTACCACTAAGAATTGGTCTATGCAACATGTATTTAATGACATCGGTTTGACAAGCTACTATGCAAGCACTTGGTACTAGATAATGTCTCAATTTTGTGCAAGCATAGTATAAGCATAGGCATAATTTTTCAATAAATGTATACCTTGTCTCGGCATCCAATAGGCGTTGGCTCAAATAAGTGATAGCATGCTCTTTTCCTTCGGTTTCTTGAGTCAAAACAGCTCCAATAACGCCTTCCTCGGCTGCAATGTAAAGTCTAAAGGGCTCTCTATGCTTGGGCGCCTTCATCACCGGAGGAGTGCACAAATAATTCTTAATCATATCAAATGCTTCTTGCTGTTTTGCCCCCCAAGTAAAATCAACATCATTCTTCAACCGAAGGATATGAGTAAATGCATCAACCTTCCCTGACAAATTAGCTATGAACCTCCTCAAATAATTGACCTTGCCAAGGAATTTTTGCATATCTCTCTTGCATGTTGGAGCCTCCACTTTTTGTATAGCTTCTATCTTTTTGGGATCAATCTCTATGCCATCTTCATGAATAATGAAACCCAAAAACTTACCAGCCGACACGCCAAACGCACACTTCAAAGGATTCATCTTCAGCCCATATTTCTTCATCCTCTCAAAAGTTAAACGCAAATCGGCTAAGTGAGATTTAAAAGCATCCGATTTGACAACAATATCATCAATATAGACTTCAAGTATAACACCGAGTAAATCATGAAAAATCAAATTCATAGCCCTTTGATATGTGGCGCCGGCATTCTTCAATCCAAAGGTCATCACTGTCCACTCAAATAATCCAAGGAAACCGGGGCACCGAAAAGCCGTTTTGGACATGTCCTCTTCGGCCATGAAAATTTGGTTGTACCCCGCATTGCCATCAAGAAAGCTAATAACCTTATGTCCAGAAGCATCATTAATAAGCATGTCGGCTATAGGCATAGGATACTCATCTTTGGGCATAGCTCTATTCAAATCTCTGAAATCAATGCACACCCTCAACTTGCCGGAGCCTTTCTTTTCCACTGGCACAATATTAGAAATCCACTCGGCATACCTGCAAGGTCTAATAAAATTAGCTTTAAGCAAACGACCGATCTCTTCCTTGATCCGGTCATATATTTTTGGATTGAACTTCCTAGCCGATTGTTTATATGGTCTAAAACCGGTTTTTATAGGTAACCGATGCTCTACTAGCTCTCGGCTTAAACCTAGCATTTCATGATATTCCCATGCAAAGCAACAAATATATTCTTTCAATAGCTCGATTAACTTGATTTTACAATCGTCTTTCAAATTCTTGTTTACAAATGTCGGCCTAGGAATTGATCCATCTCCAATATCTATTTCTTCCAATGGATCGGCCGATGTAAAACCTTGTCCAAGTTTATCCATATCATCTAACTCTTCTATAGACTCGTACATATCGTTCCCATTGGACCGATATTCTGCAAGCCGCTTTTGTAGCCACTCAGAGTTAGGATCCATTTAAATACATTATGTTTTGGAGCCGATTGCTACCAACCGGCTTTAGAGAAACGGGGACAAAACCGCTTTTGGTAGCGCTGAGAAAATCAAACTCTGACAAGTCCCGTCCCGTCAAGCAAGCAGCATTGGGGTGTTGCCAATCTACCGGTGCATCAGCCAAAGCAACGCAAGCCGAATTATCCGCATGAATGATCTCCACTTCATCATCAACCCACTGAATTAAAAACTGATGGTAGATGGCACGCATTGGTTTGCATGGACCCAATCACGGCCTAGTATGACGTTGTAGTTACCTTGTACCTCGGCGACAAAGAATGCAGTAGCCAAAGTTTTGCTCCCAACCGTAAGCTCCACGTACATCACCCCTTTGGCTTCGGTTTTCTCTTTGCCTTCAAATCCATTGAGCACCATATTGGTCTTCATCAATCGTTCGTCAGGCAAACCCAATTTCTTGAAGACTGAATAAGGCATGAGATTCACTACAGCACCACCATCGACAAGCATTCGAGTAATCGATGACCCATTGATATGGCCTCTGAGGTACAACGGTTTCAAGTGCGTCACTGGTTCTTTTGGCTTCTCAAATATTGCATTCTTAGGACCAAAATCCAGCTGAGCCACCTCCCCTTCTTCATCTATAGCACGAAACTCAGCGGGTAAATAAAACACCATGTTGATATCCATTCCTTCATGTACTGGTGTAGGCTCACAATCTACCACGTCGCCGTCCTCCTCGGGTGTGTTCAGTGCCGGGCTTGCCGGTGTTGGGCTTGCCAGGCCTGCCGAGCTTGCCGGGTCTGCCGAGCTTGCCGGGTCTGGGTTTGCCCTCTTCATTGATTCTGAAATCTGTTCGGGCGAAACGGAATCAATAGGCGTTGTAGACGATGTAACAGCAGTAGCATCGTCCTTCCTTGGTGGTACAGGTGCTGATGTGACAGATGTAGAAACCACCGCACTTTGTATTTGCTTAGGCACCCATACTTGTTCTGTAGGTACCATGGGCCGAACGTCATTGAACCACTCATCTCTTTGCTTCTCGGCCTCCTGTTCTGCCATCTCATGACTCCTTAACCTCTGTAGTTTCCTCTTTTGTGTTTTTGTTAGCCCTGGAGGACACCACTTAGGCTGCATGTACTTTGGATCTTTGAACTTGGCTTTGCTTGTGCTAGCTTCATGATCATTAGCCGAGTGCTTTGGTGCGATAGCAAGTATCATCTCAATAGGGTTGTTCCGCACAGTCGGCTGTTGTATAGTGAATGTCTTAGTGCCCAAGATGGGTGAACCGGCATCAACTCTTTCTTTGCCCTTTCCAGACTCGACCACTGCACTTGGTGACTTGGCACGCCACACTTGCTTATTGATCCTTCCTTGATTATTCTGCATTGGCCGATTGACTCCTTTGTTCAAACGGCCTCGTGTGGGATAAGAAAACTTCTCACGTATAGGCCTCCTTGGTTCTGCCCATCCTGGATGAAAAGCATAAGGGGCCATTGGGGGCTGCCCCCATCCTCCATTAAATCCTCCCACGTGGTATGGTGCATAGGGAGGTGGCGCCATCCACAGTCCTGGTGCCCGTGACCCATATGGCCTTGTGCGATATTGCAATTCTTGTCTTGGAGGTGATCTTGGGCGCTTCAAATATGATAACCGGTTAGAGCTAGAACCGGCCGCTTGATTAGCATACTTGGACAGCAACATATCAAAAGTTGGCTTGATTTTCTTGCACTGCACTTTGGCTTCATTCATCTTCCACTTGCCAACTTCCGGACTCTTGGGCTTGACAAACTTAACACGGGTATTCTCTTGCTCTTGCGGTTGCCCCCCGAATGTAGGATTCTTGACGGTGATCTTGATTATCTCCCCACCATCGGGTTGCTTGTCAAGCACCACTTGCCTTCCTAGGACCTTGTCGCCATCTTTGTTTTTCCTGGGCTCACCAATGACAACATTAGTTTTATTAGCAGATTCGGCCACCTCCGGCCGAATGAGTAACTTTTTCCCCTCCAAATCCAGAGTATTCATTGGGAAGGGCTGCTTATCAACTTGCATCTCAGAAAAGTTCAATCGTCCGTCATTAATGGCCGATTGTATCTGTCATCGAAAAACATTGCAATCATTAGTAGCATGAGAGAAAGAATTATGATACTTGCAATAAGCACGCCGTTTCAGCTCTTCAAACGGCGGTAAAGTATGAGATATTCTAATAATCTTAGCTTGTAGCAAAGCATCAAATATTCTATCACATTTAGCAATGTTAAAAGTGAACTTCATCTCATCATCGCGATTCTTATGAATCGGCTTTAAATCATGACAAGTAAAAGGTTTGGCCTTCGAGGGCCAAACAAATTCAGCAGCATAAATATCACCCTCATCGTCCGAATGATCACTATCATGTTCAACCATATTCATCTTAGGACGATCAGTTTGTATCTATGCACTTCTTTGAGGTCCTTGCTTCGGCTTTCATGAGCCAAAGCCCTCTGTAAGACTTGGTTGATGCTTATAAATTCATAGCCTTCTAGCTTTTCTCTAATATGAGTTCTCAAACCATTGAGCACAAGATCAGCCAAGTCTCTCTCAGTTATCACTAAACTATAGCACCGGTTCTTTGTCTCTCTAAATCTCTTGACGTAATCGGAGACCGATTCGTCATGCTTCTGCTTAACCGATGTAAGATGTGACAACTTAAGTTCGTTGTCGCCGCTATAAAAATGATCATAAAATTTTTGCTCTAGTTGTGACCAAACACGAATAGAGCCATGCGGCAAAGAAGAAAACCATGAAAATTCAGTACCAGTTAATGACAAAGGAAATAAACGCACTTTCAATTCATTTATCGAGCCTGCTTCACCCAATTGTGCTAGGTATTGGCTAACATGCTCCCACGTGGTCTTCGTGCCTTCTCCATTAAACTTAACAAAATCTGGAATTTTATATCCTTGAGGGCACGGAATTGCATCAAAGTACTCAGGATACGGCTTTTGATAAATCCGATTCCTAGGTAATTCAACACCAAAATTCTCTCGAAGCGTTTTAGCCATCTCCTCTCTAAAATTAGCTAAAGCATCGTCCATAGTAGACGATGAAGCTTGTGGCACTGGCATAGGAGGATTAGGGTTAGCAACTACGGGTACAAATTGTGGCATGTTTGCCGAACCATAGTTCGGCAATGATCTAGCAATGTTTCCACCTATCGGTAAGGTTTGGTTCGGCGTTGCCACCGAATTCTGCATATTCATAAAAGGATTAAGCGGTGCAGCCACAATTTGATTGGTATGGGTGGGAAAATAATTCATCGGCATGGGGGGCGCCGATGAGATAGGCAAAGCTGAATTAGGCTTTCCCATACTAGCAGGCATATTAGGCATATTCTTCTGGGCATTAGTATTTTCTAAAAAAGCTCTATAGATCAGATTATTGCTATCAGAAATACGGCTCTCAATTTCAGCCCATTGCTCAGGAGAAAAGGTAGTACTTACAGAAGGTTTAACCTGATCGGTTTGAAGAGGAGGAAACTTGATTTCTCCAACCGGAGTGATATTGCCTTGGCGGTCCTTCTTGAAGTTTCCAAGGAACTCCTGCAACTCCTTCTCTTCACGCGCCTTCTTGTACTCCTCATAAGCTTGACGATGCTCGGCCGATAACTCCTCCAGATTGGGCTTGATAATGTTATCGGCGTCAACTTTCGAGGGATTGGGAAGATTGGACATGATGGATGATGATTCTTGATCAAAAGTCCCCAGCGGAGTCGCCAAAAAGTGTGTTCGCACACGAACACGTCACCGTGTACCCTCGACGCCGGGGGTGATGCACCGCAGCTCACGTCGAAGGAGGTCCGTCCGGCAGCGCGATACGCAAGACAGCCGACGGACGCTTTTGCAGACTAGAAGCCCCGCACGCCCGGGAGGGACCCCGTCAGGGATTGCGGCGGCTATGGGCTGCCCTAGGTCGATTTGCTCGCCCCTAGAGCCTCTATACTCGCAGCTCTCCAACACGAAGAACAACGAAGAACGAGAGAGAAAAACGATGGAGAGATAAAACGTAGATAAAAAAGTAGTATATTGATTGTTCGATTGTGTGTTGTTCAATCGGCCGTCACCCCCAACATATATAAGAGGCGGCTGGACTTCCCGTACAAGCAAAGGATTCATCTAGGCTTTCCTTACAAGAAAATTACATCAATTCACGCCCTAGAGTCCTAGTTCTGGTCCCGCTCGGATTCAGTCCGAATCTGGTCCAATCTTCTCTCTTGCTCCTTGCATGGGCCGTGGAATCTGCACACGACCTCCGATGGAGATGGTCCAAACACGAATTTTGTGCGCTTCGATGAGGCAAATAATCCGTATGTTGATCACTTTTCCAAATAAGGCCATCTTGAATACTCCACGGGGTCATCTTTAATTTCGAGTCGGACTCGGTTATGTAGCTGACTGGACCGTCCGACTATTGTAGCGTCTCTGCAGGTCGTATACTATGTCGGATGGTGATGACTCCAAAAGAAAAGTTGACCGTTTCGACGTTACGAACAACTTTCATGTTGAACACTTTTACATCTGAGGCCATCTAGATAATTATTTGATCCCATCTTCAGCTTCTGGTCGGATTTGACAGTTTCCACCCCGGCAAGCTTTTCCCGGCAAGCTTTCCACCCCGGCAAGCTTCACCCCGGCAAGGTTTCCATCCCGGCAAGCTTTCATATCCCGGCAAGGTTCACCCCGGCAAGGTTTCCATCCCGGCAAGCTTTCACACCCCGGCAAGGTTTCCATCCCGGCAAGATTTCCCCGGCAAGGTTTCTATCCCGGCAAGCTTTCTGGCTGTACCTTGCGGGTCTTATTTGTGGCAGTAAACGACCTCGGATGAAAATGTGCCCAAAAGCAAAGTTGACCGTTTCGACGTCACGAACAACTTTCACGTTGAACGTTTTTCGATTCGAGGCCATCTTGAATGGCCAATTGCTCACGCATTGCATCAGACACTCGCCAAGACGCGTCTGGTCTCCCGCGTCTTATTTCGCCTCTTGACATGGCTGCATTCAGATAGCTCTAACTTTTGCATACGAACTCGTATTGAGATGTTTTTTATATGAAAATCGACCGATTCGACGAGACGAAGACAATTCATGTAGAAAGTTTTCTCATATGAGATCATCTTGAGGGCGTAATCAGCCGAATAGTGTTCTGGATACAAAATCCCAGTACTTCGAACACAACTTCGGCCTTAGAGATGAGATCGGATGGCTATGGCCCAAATATCAAAGTTTCTCCTTTTGACGATACGGAACTTTATCACTTTGAGCACTTTTCCATTTGAGGCCTTCTTAATTACGTTTTTGTCCATGCCAAAATCTGGTGTCAACACCTTCTACTTGACGGGTCTTGCATGAGGGCAGACAGCAAGGTGGTGCTCAATTACCTCCCTAGGAACACCGGGGATGTCAGATGCTTGCCAAGCAAACACATCGGCATTCGCCCATAGGAAGGCAACGAGCTCACTTTCCTATTTGTCACCGAGAGTGGCACTGATAGAAAAAGTGACACTCGTCCCATCCTCTCTCACAGAAACTTGCTTGGTCGCCGGCGCGGAGGCCTTGGACTTCTTGCTCTTACCGGTAGAGCTCTCTGGTATGTCCTCGATGGGTGTGCTGCACTCTAAAGTGCGCTTCCCGGGGTCCGTATCAGATGTCTTGCCAGACTTCTTCTTCTTCTTTCCTCCCCTACCTGGTGCGCCTAAGATGTCATTGGAAAACGATGATCTATGGGATCGAGAGGATCCCTTTGTGGTTCAGAAGTTGGATCAAAATACTACAAAGAGCAGGGCTAGTAGATATGAGCACAAGCAACAATTTATCTAGGTTTGGGCCACTGTGAGCGTAAAACCCTACTCCTGTTTTGGTGGTTTGATTGTATATGAGCTCAAAGGTTACAGAAAGCGTAGCTTACCGGCAAGGTGCACGGGAAGTGCAGCTATAGCGTGCAGTTGAGCTCAGAGTCGACCGTTCTAAGTGTAGCCGTGGGTCTCCTTTTATTGACCAAGGGGTTACCACAGTGGCTAATATGGTCATTTATAGAGTATGAATAGTAACTTGCACGGTCACCACGTCTATCTCCAGACGGGGTAAGACACGCGCATTAAATGCATCGTTAGGTGCTACGTCGGGGAGGCGAAGGCTTTGGGCAAAAGATCTGTACCACCGGTCCTGGCACCCTCTTGTCACCTTGACACGTCCCAAGGACGGGTGTCGTTAAAGTTAATCCTGGCGTGGCATGCTAACAGGTGCCTTGGCCAGCTGCGTTGACTGCCTGCCCACTCAACACCTATCATGCGTGATTATCTAGCCGATGATGAGGTGGAGCGGTAACGGGACAGAACGAGCTTGCCGGCGCGGAGCTTGCCGGGCCGTTGCTTGCCGGCAGCCAGAGTCTTGGTATCTTCACCTTGCCAGTACGAAGCTTGCCGGCAAGGGCAACCTTGATCTTTAGTATGAGAATAGTACTTCTCAATTACCTTCCTTGAGGTCTTCTTCACGGTCTTGTTTAATCGGAGTCTTGAGTCACAGCAACCCTCTGGCAAGCCCTTGCCGTCAGGAAGGCTACAACTGCCTGTGCACAAGTCAGGGTACGAGGGCACCCATGCTTTAGTACACCGACAGTTCCTTCCTCTTCTCCGCCTCCGGGTCGATGGGTTTGACGGCTTTCTTTACCTTCGCCTTGGCTGGATTGCGGCTCTCTTTGGTGCCATGCTGCTCTCAGGAGAAAGATTGGAGGATGGGTGAAGCAGCAACGCGGCGGCGGCGAGATCTGCTCTGGTGCGAGGAAGAAGACGATGGAGCGGCGGCTAGATTGGCAAGGAAGGGGCTAAATGAGCAGCGCCCCTTCGCGATTGCCTTTTTATGGGGAAGGCGCAGGAGGCTGGCTCTTTACTGCTCAACGTGTCAGCATTTTTGCAGGCACACTACCACAAGCCACCGTTCCAGCCCACCTCACCCATGTCTCGCATTAAATGCGCGCCATGGGCATGCAGTTAAAACCCATGATTACGGCGGTAATTTCTGGCCATGTGTGTTTGTGCACTGTTTTTGGCCTAGCCCAACAACGCTTTGCACGCGTGTATGGCCCAGGCCCGGGGGCTCCTGTCGGTGTATACAAACATGGGGGTTTCTATACCCCTTGACTTATGCACAGACAGTAGCAGCCTTCCCGAGGGCAAAGGCTTGCCGAAAGATTACTCTCATCAAGACCCAAGACTTGGTTGACAAAACCATGAAGAAGACCTCGAGGCAAGTCATCGAGAACTACTAAGTTAGTACTAAAGATCAAGACTACACTTGCCAGCAAGCTACACACCGGCAAGGCGAAGACCCAGCAAGCTCCGCGCCGGTAAGCTTTCTCTGCCTCGCCACCGCTCCACCTAATTGATCAGCTAGTCACTTATCGATGAGGTGTCGAGCGGGTAGGCTGTTAGGTGAGACTTTTCGGGGCACGTGTCAGCACACTGGGATGAAGATCAACTTTAATGACACCCATCTAGGAGGCGTGTCAATGTAATAGAATGTAGATGGGCGAGTGGTACAGAATCCTTGCCGGGGGACGCTCCCAGCATGACACCTAACGGGCATTTAATGCGTTTGTCCTAATCCGGTAGAATTAGGTATGATAGCACTGTAGCTGTCATTTCACCTTGTAATTACGGTTTTACCACTGTGGTGACTCCTTTGTCTATAAAAGGAGGCCCTTGGCTACCTTTACAAAGGTCGACACTTTGCTCGTTTGCACGTAGTAGCTGCACTACTCGCACGGCTTGCCGGCAAGCTGCGCTCCTTGTAACTTGAACTCATACACAAATAATCCACTAAAGCAGGAGTTGGGTTTTATGCCTCACGGCGGCCCGAACCTGGGTAAAACCTGTGTGTGTTCTGCTGATTCTGCTCTTTGTGCTCATCGATTCCCACAGCCGAACCACAAAGGGATCTTTCATGGTCCCATAGATTGTCTTGGTCGTACCTCGACGCATACGTACAGCCGCGCAGCAAAAAATACAGCCACATACGTACATATGGGAGGGGTCTCGAACGCGTACTAGCGCATATGAGAGGCAACGGATGGCAGCAACGGCCTCCTATTCATTGACAGCCAACCAGCTGGGTCAGAATGGAGAAACAGCGTCGTGTTAATTGGGAGGCAACCAATTGGGTCGGAATGCGTCTTGTTCATCGGGAGCCAACCGGCTTGGACGGAATAGCCGAAATGGGGTCCTGTTCATCGGGAGGGGTCTGGCATACCGCAAAACGGAGGAAACGGACTACTGTTCAAATGCCTACGGTCAAAACGGGGTCATGTTCATCGGGAGGAGTCTGGCATACTACAAAACCAACGAAATAGACTTCTCGCCAACCGCGTATGGTCGAAATGGGGTCCTGTTGATCGGGAGGGGTCTGGCGTACCGCAAAACAGAGGAAACGGACTTCTCTCCAACCGTCAAAGGCCGAAATGGGGTCCTGTTCATCGAGAGGGGTGTTGGGTACCGCAAAACAGGACTCCACGGGCTACTGTTCATCCACTGTCGACATCCTCCCGCCTCCACCGGCTACTGTTCATCCAGCCTCCCCGGGGTCCTATTCATCCACCCCCAACCGGCTGGGGTGTGGCGTACCGCGGCACGGCCTCCTCGGGGTCCTGTTCATCCAGCGCCAACCGCCTACACGGTCAGGGTCCTGTTCATCCAACCCCCACCGGCTGGGGTGGGGCGTACGAGCGAGCGGCAGCAGCGGGAACTGTTCATCCACAGCCAATCAACCGGCTAGGTTAACTCACCACGTCTCGCGCAAGGGGCTCGATCAATGCAACAGCAGTCTCGACTCGTTCTATGTATCGCGCGCGGCAGCAACGGGCACTGTTCATCGAGAGTCAACCTAACCGGCTAGCTACATCTCGCACGGGGGCTCGATCGGCTTCAGTAAGCATCTAAGGGATCGATCGGGTTCAGCTAGCAGCGAAGAGGGATCGATCGGGTTCAGTTAGCAGCGAAGGAATCGCTCGGGTTCAGTTAGCAGCGAAGGGATCGATCGGCTTCAGTACGTAGTGCGAGGGATTGATTGCTCGTGTTCAGTACGTAGTGCGAGGGCAATCGATCGCTCGGGTTCAGTAAGCGAACGCCTCGCTCGGGTTTAATTAGCGAACATGGCTCGCACACGCGCGCATACGAGAGAAACATGTGAGCGACTTCACTCATCGCTCGGGCCCGACCACCCCACCGTATACCGGGAACTCCCCGAAAATTTCATCGCCCTCACTTCTACCACGATTTTTTACGTCATGGACGGCCCAAAGAATGTCATGCAGGTGCGTCTCCGGCCCGCCCAGGACGAAAGCCCATTTTCTGTCATAATTTTTGTCATAGAAGTAGGAGCCCACCACATCTATGATGATGCGTGTTTTTGTCACAATTATCATCATGGAAGTGTCATATCCATGACAGAAAAAGTTTTCGTTCGGGCCATAATGTCACGGGAGTGTCTTTTTTTTGTAGTGTGGTGAGAACTTAAAGAGAAAGAACAAAACCAAAGGATGTAATGAGACTTGCATACCTAGGGAAGTTCGGGGCTCACGCCACTCTTGAAAAGTTAGATAATTCTTTCGTTGAGTGGGAGAAATATTGAAAGTAAAACTATAAGTTTAGAGGCGGAAAGAAAAAAAGACTAGAATGTCTAGCTCAGGTATGAATGTCATACAAGTTATAAGATGTAGAGAAAGTCGGTCAAGTAAAGTGTGATTTTTGAGAATTGTGATTAAATTGTTAAACACTAAATTCTTCGGGAATTGTGGTTAAAAGTTGATCACAAGGATACCGACTCGATTGCATATTGTTGCGAATCAATGCAAGAATTACTATGGCCTAATGACCAACAAATTAATCAGGTTAAAATATATGTTGAAAAATTTGTAAAAGTTATGATACTTTTTCATCAACATATTACCTCTGAATTTATTGTCATAATTCATTTTAGAGTTTTGTACACTCTAGCCCATTGCATAGAAGTTGCAAGGAGGCTGTTCATAAGAGAACAATAGTTGTTTGATGTAATGAACAAAAGGGCCATACTCCTATTATGAATAGGATGTAAGTTATGAATATTGATGATAGAATTGACCATCCATAACATTGACACTAAATGTCACAAGACTAAAGGAATACCACATATGTGTGGCACTGCATTTAGTCACATTGGAGAAATCCGCATGGAGAAATGCCATAGTGATGGATTTTGGAGTCATACGATTACAAATCATCTGACACTTGCAAATTTCATCCAAATAGTGAAATAAACTAAAATACCGTTCACAGGCCATAAAGAACAAGCAACAAAACAATTGGAAACACTACTGCAGGCGACCGCTAACGCGACACATGAATCAGAGACCCCGCGACCAAACTATGTGCGATGCCGGAGACATAAAAAATGATTCAGATTAGAGACGTGTGTGTGATATGTGGCATACAGTTGATCCATACGAACTGTTTGCGATAAGGCAGAACAACAAACACGGTCAGCCAGTTCATGGTGTGTGCGATACCCGGCATACAGTTAACTCAGATGAACTGTTTGTGATTACCCAACACAACAGAAATGCTCAGGCAGATCAAGGTGTGTGCGATATATGGCATGCGGTTCACTTGGATGAACTGTTTGCGATTACCCAACACAACAGAAATGGTTAAACTTAACAAGATGTGTATGATACGCGGCAAACAGGTCAGTAATCAGAAATGTGTGGGAAGACCGATAACAACACAGACGATTCCTGCTAATAACCCGTGTGTGTTGTGGGCAAACGCTTGCTGGTAAACAATTGTCAGCGATTGATGAAATCATCACCGACGGGTTTCGTAGTTTAATCCGTGTGCAATGTGATTTGCTCAGTCTGCACAACATCTACGCTCTTTGTCTACAGAACAACAACATATATACTTATAAGGACATGATTGCATAACCAAATTAAACATCCAATTACATAACTGACTACACACATAACATATGCACACACCAAAGTATACAATTACATGCATAATAAACTAGGATAAAGGATCATATCTAATCATCATCTACTTCTTCTTGTGACGCTTGCCGCTGCTGCTCTGCTGGTGGCTAGATCCCTCGTCATCTACAGGAAGGAGGCACTCCCTCATGTCGATGATCTGCCTGTGCATCTCGTAGCATGTGTACACATTCATGGCTACAAACTTGAGGTGAGGTTCATCCAGTCTCCGCACCCAGGCACCGTGCCAGAATTCAGGATTTCTCTTGGAACCTTCCTTCATGTTTTCGTAGTAGGGATCGATGATGGCCACGGTGAGTTCAACCAGGGAGTCCTTCTTCGTGCTGCCCCAGACCCTGTAGTGGCCACGGATGTTGACAAGCTTCGGGCAGGCCAAGCCCAAAATCTGGAGCGCTTTTACATCGTTGACGGTGTCCACCGTAGAGAACTTGTAGTCGGGGCTCTTGACAAACCTGGTGAAATGCTCGCAAGCATGTGTGGCCAGGCAGTAGTGGTAGACGAGGACGTGATGGCCCACACACAACTGGGCAACGGCAACCGCCTGATCAACCCCGGGACGATCGCTGGTGTACTGGAGGTCAAAGCCGACCACTTTGTACTTGTCGTCCTTAGCAAGCAACTGCTCCATGGTGTTGGTGGAGTCCTCCACCACGGCTGGGTCGATGGTGTACACCACTATAACGCCCTTGTGTAATGAGCTACAGTGATCCATAATGATTATGCTAAGTCACCTTGATTTGCAATGCATGATCATAGTGAATTCATATCTCATTTCAAATTCCATCACTGAAATCAATTCAAATTGTAAGTGAAATTTGAAGTTGCACAAAAGTTGCTACAAAATAGTTCATCATTTAGCAAATATTCCAAAACAATTATTTGTTCAGGAAAACAACATCACCTATTTGCTAAAATGGACTATAGCAATTAAAACAGTGCCAAAACAGCATATTTAACTGCTTTTCTAATTATGAAAAATTCAAATGAACTCAATTGCCTCCCAAACTTTTTGTGGCAGTGTCAAACAATGCAATGTAAATTATGTGACAAGTTGCATATTTTACAAAAAACAAATAGTGGCTAAGAAAAGGCAAAACACTGACTGGAAAAGAAAACAGATAAAAGATATTGAAAGGGCCTAAACATTGCTGTGCCTGTGGGCTCTAAGTCCACAGTGCAGCCCAGCCCGCTCCCCCGGTCGTCTCCCTCCTCCCGCCTCTCTCTCCTTGCGTGTCAGCGCGCGCACGCGCCCGAGCCGCCAATTGCGCACGCGTCGGCCATCCCTGGCCATTGCGGTCGGCGAGGAGGTGATAAGAACGTCGCCCACGACCCCAGGCAAACCCTAGCGCCCTATTCGCAGCTCTGCTCGATCCCTCGTCCCGATCTGGACACGTCCGACGCCACTGTCGCCATGGCCAACCTCGCTCGCGCGCTCCCCATCGTCCCCGTCGGTTGAGCTTGTGTCCACCCGTTCCGCCATCGTCCGCTACGTCGCCTGGTGCCGTCCGTTGGAGCCCGGGGACCCTGCGTCGACCCCAACCTCGCCGTCTTCTTCCTCGGCCCCGACGAGCTCTGTCGACATTTCCGGCGCCACCAGGCCTTCCCCGCGCCCGCTTTGCTCACCTACAGGATCGCCTGAGCCCCCCTTCCTTTCCCCTCTTCTTCCCGCCTTGTTTGTCCCTCTAGCTGTAAGATCCGTGACCACCCGAGCGTGCCGCCGCTCGAGCTCATCGCCGGCGTAGCTCCGGTGACCAAATGGTCACGCGCGTGTGTCCGTTAGCATTGCCGCAACACGTAGGCCCTTCCAAGCTGCTCCATTTGCTCGTTTGCGAGCCGTGTCGCCGTTTCCGCCCATGCCCAATCTCCGGTCGCCGCCGTTGTCATCGCCGGCCACGCTACGGTGCTCCCTCGGCCACGCCTCTGCTACCTTTCGACGTGCCGTCGAACGGCCGTTCGAACGTGACCAACCGCGCACGAAACCGTCGCCCGTAGCCGAATCCCGACGAGCTCCCGTGCACGCTGCCGCGTTTGTGGTCGCCGGCGGCGAGACGCCGGCCGCCGCTGACCTGGCGTCGCCTGGGGCCCACCTTGGGTCACTGCCAGTGGGTCCCAGGGGCCCAGTTGACCGCATTGACCCGGTCAACTGTGCTGACTGGGCAACCCGGTCACTGACATGTAGGCCCCACGTGCTAATTAACTAATTTACTAATTAAACTAATCTGTTATCTAAATGTGTCACTGACAGATGGGTCCCACTAGCTAATGAAGTTAGGTAGTTGAAATTAACCTCTGTTAAATAACTCTGTCTATGACAGGTGGGACCCACTGGTTAGTTTGACTAGTCAAAGTCCACAGTTGACTGCTGACTGGGCAGTCAACTGGGCCCCACTGTCAGCCTCTATGCTGCTCTGCTGTGTACACTTTGTGTGTGCATGTAGCAAAAAAATCATTTAAAACTTTGAAAAATCATAGAAAATAAACCGTAGCTCAGATGAAAATAATTTATATATGAAAAATGATTAGCAAAATAAGACGAATCCAAATATGCCATCCACATACCTGTCACATGCCTCTGCAAACTTGGAACCTTCCCCTCCGGATCGTCTGTCCGATAATGGACTAAAGCCGGGAACATATTCCCAGATATTTTCCCGCTCCGCCTGTAACGCTTAGCACTGTGTTAGGTCCCCCCAGCGTAGCATATTGCCATGTCATTCATTGTGTTGCTTTTGTTTGCTTTATATTTATTGTTTCTTCCCCCTCTTCTCTCCGGTAGACCCCGAGACCGACGCTGCTCCCAAGTACGACTACGCTCCTAACGTCCAACGCTTTTTCTGCAGAGCTTCCAGGCAAGCAAAAGCCCCTTGATCATTCCTATATCGCCCATTCTTTCTCTCCCATGCTTGCATTAGATTCTGCTACTGTATTCGATTGCTCCTATTCTGATGCATAGCCTGATTTTGTAACCTGCTGTTGATACTTTACCTGTTGTCCTATATGCTTAGTATAGACTGGTTATAGATCCATCAGAGGCCCTACACCCTTGTCCGTGTTGCCATGCTTAGCCTTCGGATGTTTCGATCAACGTGATCGATGTGCAGAGACTGACACAGCACCGCACACCCCCTTAGTTGTATGACTCTGCAGAGCTACTATCGAGTGCCGAGGGTGATACCGCCTACCTCACTCCTGATGATATCTTTGTAGCGTAGCTAGTCGGTTGTGGGTTATCGAGGGTGATTCCTCTTTCACCACCTCCGATGAAGCTCCTGTCGTGCAGCCCCTCAAGTGTGAACCCATCGAGGGTGATTACTCCAAGTTCACCTTGACGGTTACATCGAGTAGGAATCCAAGGAGGGTGATTCCTCGGATTTCCCCTTTATGTTACAGAAACACTGTTACATTTCACTATTGCCCCTTTTACTGTTACTGCGGGACTGAAGGGACAGGCGGTACCACCCCGGTAGAGGTGGACCTGAGTTCCCGACAGTCTCTTGTGAAGTCGGGTTGACCTGGAGGGTACCCGCAAGATAATTATGCGGCACGACCGGGCAGGCAGAGACCGCCCCAGGAGAGGGATGGGCCTGGCCCTTGCCGTAAGTCCGCGAGACAGAGCGACAGGAGCACAGATTGTCACCGCGAGCTCCCAACACACTAACGGTTTGGATAAATGATCTGAGTAGGCCTATGGCCTTTTCGCACTAACCACAATGCGGGATAAGTTATGGGCACTCGGCATCATACGATTCTTCCGAAAGCTCTGTCAGATGTCCAGTGCAGCATTGCGGCACGGCTGGGCCGGCGCCATCCAGGACAGAGGTGGTGCCTGGACTCGCCCTGCTCACAACGACCCAGAGTGCAAAGGGCGATGGGCCCAAGACCCCTGAGCGCTTAGGATGTAGACCGGCGGGGACCCTC
Organism: Elymus sibiricus; assembly: GCA_039707655.1. Lineage (NCBI taxonomy): Eukaryota > Viridiplantae > Streptophyta > Magnoliopsida > Poales > Poaceae > Elymus > Elymus sibiricus. The sequence continues at coordinate 204,651,524 of CM077666.1, read as the reverse complement.
TCTGCAGAGCCTAAGTAGGACTACGGTGTGTCGATCAGCCGAGGCCGGGCATGACCCAAAAAAGTATGTCCAGCCAAAGTTAATCGAGCGTGTTGTGTAAGTTGGTGCACCCCTGCAGGGAAGTTATCTGATCAAATAGCCGTGTCCATGGTAACAGGACGCTCGGAGTTGTATCCCGATCTACTACAACTTGAACTGGATACTTGTGATACTTAATTGATGGCTCCGGGATCACTTTCTTGCAGTGAGTCGAGGAAGGATCTCTGGGCATTGCTATTACTTACTTACTACTTTATAATATGCTAATCTGTACTCTTCTAATGCTGCAAGACGCTGCAAGATGCTAGTCTTCGATAGGCTAGGCCTTTCCCCTCTATTATGGCATTTTTGCAGTTTAGTCCATAGATACAGACCCTTCCCTTTGATGCCGATGCATACTTAGCATAGATCTGATGTAAGTCTTGCGAGTACTTTGGATGAGTACTCACGGTTGCTTTGCTACCCCTTTTTTCCCTGCCCGATTGCTGCGATCAGATGACGGAGCCCCGGAGACAGTTGATCCTGCCGACGACTACTACCACACCGACGGAGCCTACTACTACGTGGAGACCGCCGACCAGGAGTAGTTCGGAGGCTCCCAGGTAGGAGGCCTGCGACTTTTCGATCTAGATGTCATTGTTTTGCTCAGCCTTCTTAAGGCAAATTTGTCTACTTATGTCTGTACTCAGATACTGATGCTTCCGCTGACTCTTGTACTCGAGCTTATGTATTTGAGCCCTTGAGGCCCCTGGCTTGTAATATAAAGCTTGTATTATTTTATTTTGTGTCTAGAGTTGTGTTGTGATATCTTCCTATGAGTCCCTAGGCTTGATCGTGCGCATTTGCGTTTATGATTAGCGCACGATTGAGTCGGGGGTGTCACAAGTTGGTATCAGAGCCGACTGCCTATAGGAAGCCCCTTTCCAACTCTTTGGCCAAAGTTGAGTCTAGTCTTTGAAAAACTGTTTTACTAACATGGCTGTGTGGCTTACGGGCCCACGTCGCCAATGGATGGGATTAGGATCTTTTATTCCTCTTCTTTACTCTGGGACTCTGATCTCTCTTCTTTTTGGGTTAAAGATTTTACTGACTCCGACTCTAGGCTCTTGTGATCACATCCACCAGGAGATTTGAATTAACCCTTCTTCAAGTTGAGGGCCAGGTTCTGCTTCATAGTTCACGGACCGCAGGATCCTTTTATCGAGGGCACCCTGCGTCGTCACCTGCAGATTCCTCACTCTACTAGTTTTCTCCGACGTTGATGTAGCCTTTGCTATGTCTCGTTGTTGTATCTCTCCACCGCGTGCCTGCGTGCCGCCTAGTTTGTCTAGTTTCGAGTGTTTCCGAACTCGTGCTGCCCGTTGTATCCAACTCTGTGCATGGATTTGTATGTCTTTAATGACTACTAATACGTATCTAATGCACTTCTTATTCATTGCTCATGTTACGTCATGAATGGATCCATACATTTGCAATTCCTCTTACTAAACTAACCCCTGCTATTTTAAGCAGGATGGTTAGGTCCAATGCCCGTGGTCATGGTCGTGGTGCCAGTTGATAACCCTCAAGTATAGGGGATCGCAACAGTTTTCGCAGGTAGTATTTCACCCAGATTTATTGATTCGACACAAGGGGAGCCAAAGAATATTTGCAAGTATTAGAAGTTGAGTTGTCAATTCAACCACACCTGGAAATAAAATATCTGCAGCAAAGTATTTAGTAGCACAGTAATATGATAGTTTTGATAGCAGTAGCAATAGTAACAATAGTAACGGTAACAGTAACAGTAGCAGTTTTGCAGTGATTGTAACAGCAGTAGCAACAAAGTAACTTAGCAGAAAACAATATGAGAAAGTCGTAGGCATTGGATCGGTGATGATAATTATGTTGGATGATATTCATCATATAACAGTCACAACCTAGGGCGATACACAATAGCTCCAATTCATCAATGTAATGTAGGCATGTATTCCATATATAGTCATACGTGCTTATAGTAAGAAATTGCATGACATCTTTTGTCCTACCCTCCCGAGGCAGCGCGGTCCTTAAGGAAACTAAGGGATATTAAGGCCTCCTTTTAATAGAGAACCGGAACAAAGCATTAACACATGGTGAATACATGAACTCCTCGAATTACAATCATCCCCGGAGAGTATCCCAACTATTGTCACTTTGGGGTCTACGGATCAGAACCATAACAAGTGCATATGACAAGCAGATAGGATCAAGAACTCAAATATATTCATGAAAACATAGAGGGTTCAGATCTGAAATAATGGCACTCGGGCCCTAGTGACAAGCATTAAGCATAGCAAAGTCATAGCAACATCAATCTCAGAACATAGTGGATACTAGGGATCAAAGCCCTAACAAATTGACTAGATTACATGATAAATCTCATCCAACCCATCACCGTCCAGCAAGCCTATGAAGGAATTACTCACGCCCGGTGGTGAGCATCATGAAATTGGTGATGGAGGATGGTTGATGATGACGACGGCGTCGAATCCCCCTCTTCGGAGCCCCGAACGGACTCCAGATCAGCCCTCCCAATGAAGAACAAGAGGTGGCGGCGGCTCCGTATCGTAAAACGCGATGAAACTTCTTCTTCTATTTTTTTATCAGGGAAAGAGAATTTATAGTGTTGGAATTAGGTCAGACGGCCGCCTATGGGCCCCACAAGGTAGCACGGCGCGCCCTAGGGGGTCGCGCCCTGCTGCCTTGTGGGCAGCAGGTGGCCCCTCTTCTGTTGATTCTTGCGCCAATAACTTTTATATATTCCATACAAATTCTCCAAAAAGTTTCGTCCAAATCCGAGAACTTTGATTTCTGCACAAAAACAACACCATGGTAGTTCTGCTGAAAACAGCGTCAGTCCGGGTTAGTTTCATTCAAATCATGCAAATTAGAGTCCAAAACAAGAGCAAAAGTATTTGGAAAAGTAGATACGACGGAGACGTATCAACTCCCCCAAGCTTAACTCATTGCTTGTCCTCAAGCAATTCAGTTGACAAACTGAAAGTGATAAAGAAAAACTTTTACGAACTCTTTTGTTCGTGTATCCGTGTATAAGCTTAAATTGTACCCAGGTTTTCAGCAAAGATCATGAACTAACCATGCTCATAATAACACTTAGAAACTATATTTACTCATATCAATGGCATAATCAACTAGAGAGCAATAATAACATATCTTAAATGCCAACAATTTGTCAAAACAATCATGATATAATATGATAACATGGTATCTCACTAACCCTTTCTGAGACCGCAAAACATAAATGCAGAGCACCTCCAAAGTTCAAGCAGCGGGTAAACATTGTAATTCAGGGTAGAAGAGATCCAGTCATGGTGCACACAACATTAACTATACTCAATGCATAAGGATGACAATAGTGCTCTCAGGATTGGCGCTTAGTGCAAGAATGAGAGACTCAACAATTAAAGTAAAATAACATAAAAGTAAATGGATAGGCCCTTCGCAGAGGGAAGCAGGGATTTGCAGCGGTGCCAGAGCTCGAAGCTTAAATCAGAGATGAAAAATAATTTTGGGAGGTGTACTTTTCCTGTCAATGTCACGACCGAGAGTTTTCAATATCTTCCATGCTAAACACATTATAGGCAGTTCCCAAGCGGAAAGGTAAAGTTTACTCCCCTTCCACCATACCAACACAAGCCATGGCTAGCCCAATCCTCGGGTGCCCTCCATACCAACAACTTTTCCAGGGGAGTTTGTTTGCATTATTTTTTCGATTTCGAGCATAGGACTGGGCATCCCAAATACCAGCCTCTGTCGTGCAATAACAACTCGTCTGAGAATAACCCGCTTAGCAGGGAAGATACTGACCGCCCCTTGTCGCTCCATGAGCGGTACGGGCACACAAAACGGATGTTTATTTGAATGATTAGAGGTGGCACATGCAAATTTACTTGGAGCAGCAGAGTAATACTGCATATAGGTAGATATAGTGGACTCATCTGGAATAACTTTGGTTTAAGGATTGTGGATACACAAGCAGAATTCTCGCTTAGTACAGGTGAAGGCTAGGAAATAGATTGAGAAGCGACCAACTAGAGAGCGAAAACGGTCATGATCATGCATTAAGAATAATTAACATTGAATACTAGCATGAGTAGGATATAATCACCCTGAACATAAATATCGTGAAGGCTATGTTGGTTTTGAATCAACTACATGCATGAACATGTGCCAAGTCAAGCCACTTGAAACATTCAGAGGAGGATACCATATTAACATACTACATCATAACCATTTAATGCATGTTGACATTCAAGATAAATCATTATCCACTCCTAGTTACTCAAGCATGGCATGAGCAACTATAATCTCTAATTGTCATCACAAACATGTTTACTCATAATATGCTGAATCATGGATACTGAGTTAAACATATTTACAAAAACAAAAACAAGAAGAGTTCATACCAGCTTTTCCTTGCCATGGTCACTTCATCAAATCATCATCATTATTGCCTTTCACTTGCATGACCGAATGATGTGAAAATAATAATAGTGCAAGTGTGTCGTGGACTAATCTGGAATTTGCAAACATTTTATTCAAGGGAGAAGACAAGGTAATATTGGCTCTTCGTTAGATTAACAACAAAGCATATGAGAACCACTCATCATTTTCATCGTGGTCTTCTCCCTATGACAACACAACGAAAAGGAAAGAAATTCAGAGAAACACACTGGAATATTTTTGGAGTTTTTAGTTTTTCTGAAGAAAGCAAATTAAAGAGAAAAACAAAAAGCGAGAAAAAAAACTATTTACACGGGAGAACTCCCAACAAGCAAAAGAAGAAATGAGAAATATTTTTGGGTTTTCTTTTAATACTACAAACTAACAAACGAGAAAGAAAAAACAAAAAGAAGCGAGAAATATTTTCGGGTTTTTGAAGTTTTTCAAACACACAAGAAGAAAGCGAAAATAATACTAACATGGATAATATAATGAAAAAGTATGAACACCGACAACTAGAATGAATGTGTGATCATGAATGTAATGTCGGTGAGAGATACATACTCCCCCAAGCTTAGGCTTTTGGCCTAGCTTGGTAATCACCACCCGTAGTGGCCATCGGGACCGGGCGGATAGTACTGGGGTGGAGGCACCTGAGGATCCCACTGCTGGACCTCATTCTCCGCTGCTGCCAGCTCGTTCCTGTAAGCTGTGATGTCCGCCGGCATGATGGTGTATCCGTTCCTGGCATGAGAGTCAAACAAAGAGGGTGCAGGAAACGGAATAATATCACGAGTCATCTCACTAAAAACCAGGTTATAACGAATATACTGAGGGGGTTCTGGCTCATCAATAAAGTGGTGATCGATCATGCTCTGTTGGTCTAAATAAGCCTTGGGCAACAAATAGTCATTTGGGCGAATAGCAACATTAAAACATTTCGCAAGACGTGAAGCATAAATACCGCCATGGATTTTACTCCTAGTCCTATTGATGTGTAAGCGGCGTGCGATGATAGCTCCCAAGCTAAAGGTGTTATCGCCGTAAATAGCACAACGTAAGATGGCGAGGTAAGGGGCACTAAGCGTACCACCTTCCTCCCTAGCAGTCAAACATTTCCCTATGAATAAAGCAAAGTAGTATACGGCAGGAAAATGCAAGATAGTGACACAAGCTTTCGACACACCCCTATACTCTCCCACAGTCAAAGTGCGAAGGAAGTCTTCGAACTCCTCGGGCCGAGGCTCCCTCAAATCCCCATCAGAAGGGATCAAGCATATCTCACAAAATTCATCTAGCGTTAACTCATGATGTTCAGCATATAAATTGAAATACACCATGGGGATATCGAGCCTAGGCATGAAATAAAAAATTTGCACAAAGGAGTTTGTAAGGGTTTGGTGCTGGTCACACTCATCTGCGAGGAAGTCGGTCAGCCCGGCGTTCACAACAAATTGTGCGAACTCTTGACGGAACCCGGCTTCATTCATGAAGGTGTTGTGCGGCCATTCGCACGGTCGGATCTCCGTCCTGCTTGGAATGTTGAGGTCGTGGTGTTGGTCATCCCCAAGGACACCCTTGGAGCTACGGCGCAAAGAACTCCTCCGAAGAAAGTTCATTCTCCTAAGAACAAATTTCTGAAAAAAAAATTGGACCACAAAAAGATTGATAGTAACTACTCATACAAGTGCCTAGAGGCTATATCAAGCTTTCAAACTACCTAGAACTCAAAGAATTCAACATGCAAGCTCATTTTCATTAGCACCAATAGCAGCAATTTATGCAAAATATAATCCACTAAAGCAAAAACTAATTGGAGCAATGGGAGAGTCACATACCAAGGAGCAATCCCTCAAAACAGTTTTGGAAATGGAGCTCCGAGCAAAGAGATCGAAAATCTCAGGTTTGGGAGCAAGAACACGAGAGAGAGAGCTACCACGATTTTTTCTAGAGGTAGGAGATGAAGTGGGCTGAATGGATAAGTGAGTGGGTCCCTGTGGGACCCACAAGGTACCATGGCGTGCCCTAGGGGGTGGCCGCGCCCTGCTGCCTTGTGGGCAACAGGTGCACCCCCCTGGGTTATTCTCAGTGCCAAGAATTCTTACATATTCCAGAAAAAAATCATGTTAAAATTTTATTGCAATCTGAGCACTTTTATTTTTGGGCCATTTTTTACTGCACGGATAATTCAGAAAACAGGATAATCATGGCATTTTATTTTATTTAAACTAGAAATAACAAAGAGCAAACTAAGATTACAGAAAGTTGTGCTTACTAAATTCATCGACCACATGCCCTTCAAAAAGAATCCATTAATAAGGTTGATCAAGTCTTATTAACAAACTATTTCCGAGTGGCATGAAACCGAAGAATTTTCGTATAACACTAAGTTTCCTCAATGGGGATATGCATCTCCCCAACAATAAGAATTTCATATTTCTTTTTGACAGTAGGAAGAGGAAATTTGAATCCCCCAATAGTGATTATTGAAACCTTCTCAATACAATTGATACCATTCACTGAAGTTTGTTTCTTCGGGAAATAAACCGTATGCTCATTACCATTGACATGAAAAGTAACCTTGCTTTTGTTGCAATCAATAACAGCCCCTGTAGTATTCAAAAGGGTCTTCCAAGGATAATCGACATGTTGTCATCCTCGGGCATATCAAGTATAACAAAGTCTCTCCAGATAGTAACATTTGCAACAACAACGGGAACATCCTCGCAAATTCCAATAGGTATAGCAGTGGATTTATCAGCCACTTGCAAAGATATTTCAGTAGGTGTGAGCTTATTCAAATCAAGTCTTCTATATAAAGAGAAAGGCATAACACTAACACCGGCTCCCAAATCACATAAAGCAGTTTTGACATAACTTCTTTTAATGGAGCATGGTATAGTAGGTATTCCCGGATCTCATAACTTTTTAGGTACTCCACTGTTAAAAGAATAATTTGCAAGCATGGTGGAAATTTCAGCTTCAGGTATCTTTCTTTTATTAGTGACAATAGCTTTCATATATTTAGCATAAGGAGACATTTTCAACATATCAATCAAGCGAGTGCGCAAAAAGACAAGTCTAAGCATTTCAACAAAGCGCTCAAAATCTTCATCATCCTTATTTTTAGATGGTTTAGTAGGAAAAGGCATAGGTTTTTGAACCCATGGTTCTCTCCCTTTCCACGTTTTCTAGCAACAAAGTCTCTTTTATCATATCTTTTATTTTTACGAGACAAAGACAACCCAGCGGAGTCGCCAAAAAGTGTGTTGACACACGAATGCGTCACGCGTACCCACGGCGCCGAGGGAGATGCTCCGCAGCTCGCACCATGGGAGGCCTGCCGGAAGCGCGATACGCAAGACAATTCGGCCGGCGCTTTTGACACCAGACGCCCCGGTTACTCGGGAGGGACCCCGTCAGAGTACCCGATGACGATTGGCTGCTCCAAGTCGTTCTGAACGCCCCTGGAGCCTCGTGGATCGCTGCCCTCCTTCACGAAGAACGAACGAAGAACGAGAAGAAAGATACAAGGGAGAGGGATAAAAGTAGGGTAAAAAGATGTAGATGTGTTTGTTCGATTGTGTGTTCTTTTAATCGGCCATCACCTCTTCTATTTAAGAGGGGGTTGGACTTCTCGTACAGGACACGGACCCAGATTTCCTTCGAAAGGGTCAAAAAACACAGCCAAACTCGGACTTTTTCGATCTGCCCGAGTCTGTGCGGCTATAGGCAAGCGGTAGTACCGTTCTGGGCACGGTAGTACCGTTCTGGGCGGTAGTACCGCTCTAGTACCGCTTAGGGTCTCGGGATGCCAGAAACTTTTTCGTAAGCGGTAGTAGACACGGTAGTAGGAGCGGTAGTACCGCTCAAGCGGTAGTGCCGCTTATTGGAGCGGTAGTACCGTTCTCTGCTGTATCAGCAATCTTGTAACGGCCGTAACTTTTGCATACGAACTCGGATTGAGACGATTTTTATATCAAAATCGACCGATTCGACGAGACAAAGACAATCCGTGTAGAAACTTTTCTCATATAAGGCAGTCTTGGGGGCGTAATCAGCCGAATAGTTTTCTGCATACACTTCAAACACAACTTCGGCCTTAGAGATGAGATCGGATGGCTATGCCCCAAATATCAAAGTTTCTCCTTTCGACGATACGGAATTTCTTACCTTGAGCAATTTTCCATTTGAGGCCTTCTTAATTATGTTTTTGACCATGCCAAAATCTGGTGTCAACAGTGGGTTATCACGATCAACAGCAGGTTCTATTTCTACATCATTATCTGGTTGAACATCAACAAGAACATCATCATTATCATTGTCATTATTATTATCACTAGGTGTATGTTCATTACCAGATTGTGTCTCGGCATTAGAAATAGAAACATCATTTTGATTCTCAGGAGGTTTTTCTATCTCAGGTTCACTAGGAGCATGCAAAGTTTTATCATTCTTCTTTTTCTTTTTCTTCTTAGATGGACTAGGTGCATCAATATTATTTCTTTGAGAATCTTGTTCAATTCTTTTAGGATGACCTTCAGGATACAAGGGTTCCTGAGTCATTCTCCCTCCTCTAGTAACAACTCTAACAGCATGATCATTCTTTTTCTTATTCATCTCATCAAGCAAATCATTTTGTGACTTAGCAATTTGTTCTAACTGAGTCTGAACCATAGAAGCATGTTTACTCAAGCACTTAACATCATTAGCAGTTCTAAACATCAAATCACTTAAGCGTTCAATCATGATGGCATTCCATTTTAGTTCATTGCTAACATACAAATTGAAGTGTTCCTATTTAATGATGTAGTTATCAAATTCATACAGGCATTGGCTAGCAGATTTATTATACGGAATATCACCATCATCAAATCTTATGAGAGAATTTACCTCCACTACCTTTCTCGGGATGTCGAGGCCATGTATTTCTTCAATAGGTGGTAAATTCTTAACATCTTCAGCTTTAATTCCTTTTTTCCTTCATGGATTTCTTAGCTTCTTGCATATCTTCTGGACTGAGGAATAGAATAGCTCTCTTCTTCGGAGTTGGCTTAGGTGATGGTTCAGGAAGTGTCCACTCATTATCATTATTCAATAGTTCTTCAGCCTGTCCAACAGTTCATTCCCTGAAAACACAGCCAGCACAACTATCTAGGTAGTCCCTAGAAGCATCGGTTAGCCCATTATAAAAGATACCAAGTATTTCATTCTTCTTAAGAGGATGGTCAGGCAAAGCATTAAGTCATTGGAGAATACTCACCCAAGCTTGAGGGAGATTCTCTTCTTCAATTTGCACAAAGTTAAATATTTCCTGCAAGGCAGCTTGTTTCTTATGAGGAGGAAAATATTTTTCAGAGAATTAATATATCATATCCTGGGGACTACACACACAACCAGGAGCAAGACTATTAAACCATTTCTTAGCATCACCCTTTAATGAGAAAGGAAACAACTTAAGGATATAGTAGTAGCGAATTTTTTTCCTCATGAGCAAATATGGTAGGAATATCATTCAACTTAGTAAGATGTGCCACAACAGTTTCAGTTTCATAACCATGGAAAGGATCAGATTCAACCAAAGTAATTAACTCAGGATCGACAGAGAATTCATAGTCCTTATCGGTAACAAATATGGGAGAGGTAGCAAACTTAGGATCATATTTCATTCTCTCCCTCGTAGATTTTTCTTTCATTTCAGCAAGCAATTTTTTAACTTCATCCCTATCCTTACAAGCAAGAATTGCCCTAGCTATCTCCCTATCAAAGACATGTTCATCTGGTGATTCAACTCTAGTAGGAGAACTAGGCATAATAGGTGATTCATAGTTTTCAAGAGTTTCAACATTTTCAGCAATCTCAATTTCTTTAGCCTTAGCAAGTTGTTTATCAAGAAATTCACAAAGTGGCACAGTATTATCAAGCATAGTACTAGCATCATCAATAGTATCATTCATAGCAGAAGTAGTATCATCAATAACTTGTGAAATATCAGAATGAATAGCAGGTGGTGGTGTCGCAAGCTTACTCAAAACAGAAGGTGAATCAAGTGCAGAGCCAGTTGCTCAGGAGAAAAAACTTTGCTCACAGTGATTTCATCTTGCTCATCAATGGGAGGAGGTAACCTGATTTCTCCAATCGGAGTGATGTTGCCTTGGCGGTCCTTCTTGAAACTTGAAAGAAACGCCTCCAAATCCTCCTCCTCGCGCTTCTTCTTGAGCGCCTCAAAAGCCTCTTCACGCTATTTCTTGAGCGCTTCGTAGGCCTGGCGATGTTCCTCCGATAGCTCATCAAGACCGGGCTTAATGATGTTATCGGCGCTAACTTCTGAGGGCTGGGGAAGATTTGACATGGTTGATGATGATTCTTGATCTTTCTTCCCCAGCGGAGTCGCCAAAAAGTGTGTTGACACACGAACGCGTCACGCGTACCCGCGGCGCCGAGGGAGATGCTCCGCAGCTCGCACCGTGGGAGGCCTGCCGAAAGCGCGATACGCAAGACAATCCGGCCGGCGCTTTTGACACCAGACGCCCCGGTTACTCGGGAGGGACCCCGTCAGAGTACTCGATGACGATTGGCTGCTCCAAGTCGTCCTGAACGCCCCTGGAGCCTCGTGGATCGCTGCCCTCCTTCACGAAGAACGAACGAAGAACGAGAAGAAAGATACAAGGGAGAGGGATAAAAGTAGGGTAAAAAGATGTAGATGTGTTTGTTCGATTGTGTGTTATTTTAATCGGCCATCACCTCTTCTATTTAAGAGGGGGTTGGACTTCCCGTACAGGACACGGACCCAGATTTCCTTCCAAAGGGTCAAAAAAACGCAGCCAAACTCGGACTTTTTCGATCTGCCCGAGTCTGTGCGGCTATAGGCAAGCGGTAGTACCGTTCGGGGCACGGTAGTACCGTTCTGGGCGGTAGTACCGCTCTAGTACCGCTTAGGGTCTCGGGATGCCAGAAACTTTTTCGTAAGCGGTAGTAGACGCGGTAGTAGGAGCGGTAGTACCGCTCAAGCAGTAGTACCGCTTATTGGAGCGGTACTACCGTTCTCTGCTGTATCAGCAATCTTGTAACGGCCGTAACTTTTGTATACGAACTCGGATTGAGACGATTTTTATACCAAAATCGACCGATTCGACGAGACAAAGACAATCCGTGTAGAAACGTTTCTCATATAAGGCCCTTTTGAGGGCGTAATCAGCCGAATAGTGTTCTGCATACACTTCAAACACAACTTCGGCCTTAGAGATGAGATCGGATGGCTATGCCCCAAATATCAAAGTTTCTCCTTTCGACGATACGGAACTTTCTCACCTTGAGCACTTTTCCATTTGAGGCCTTCATAATTATGTTTTTGACCATGCCAAAATCAGGTGTCAACACATGCCCCCCTGTTTTTCGGCAAAACTTGTGTGCCGAAAAATAATTTGCATAGAGATTGCTCTAAGGACGATGTCAACACTCCATCGGCCATTTTATATGTGCTTAGGGCGATAATCATATATCGGCCATGTTTGCTCTTAGGGCGATAATCATATATCGGCCATGTTTGTGCTTAGTCTGATAAGTATACATCTTGAAGTCGATTGCCACCATCCCGAACCGGCGTAGATTCAAAATCCTCCATCTCATCTTCATCTCCCAATGTGTATATTGGACTTAAAATTTCCTCAATCAAAGGGGATGTTTCAGGTGGCGTGGACGATGTAATAAGGGCTGCATCATCCTTTTTTGGTGGCGTAAGTGCTGTTGTAGCTAGTGTAGAGGCATCTGCGTTCCCTTTTTGTTTAGGCCTCCACACTTGTTTTGTGGGCGCCACGGGCCGAATTTTATTGAACAATTTGTCCTTTTGCTCTTCTACTTCATGTGCCGCCTTCTCGCGGCTCCTCATGCGTTGTAATCTCCTTTTTTGTGTCTTGGACAGACCGGGAGGACACCACTTAGGTTGAATATACTTGGGATCCTTAGATTCTGCTTCGCTTGGAGAATTTTTTGTTGGCCGATTAGCACCATGGCTTGAACGGCCTTGTGTAGGATAATAAAGCTTTTTGTGAGCAGGCCTTCTAGGTGTTGTCCACCCCATATGAAAAGCATAAGGAGCCATTGGGGGCTGCCCCCATCCTCCATTGAAGTCTCCCATGTAATATGGCACATAGGGGGGTGGTAGCATCCATGGTGCCAGTGCCCATGACCCATATGGCCTTGCATAGTGTCGCGACTCTTGCTTCGGAGGTGATCTTGAACGCTTTGAATATGATGGCCGATTAGAGCTAGCACCGGCCGCTTGACTTGCATATTTGGATAGCAAGATATCAAAAGTTGGCTTGATTCGCTTGCGCTTAGCTTCACTCTTTTTACACTTGCCAACTTCTGAATTCTTGGGCTTGATAAATTCAACATGAGTATCCTCTTGTACTTGCGGTTGCCCCCCGAGTGTAGGATTTTTTATGGTGATCTTGATTACCTCTCCACCATCGGATTGCTTCTCAAGCACGACTTGCCTCCCCAAGATCTTGTCGCCATCTTTGTTCTTCCTGGGCTCACCAATGACAATATTATCTTTATTAGCTGATTCGGCTATGTTAGGCCGAATTAACATTTTCTTCCCCTCCAAAGTCATGGTATTCATTGGGAAGGGCTGTCTATCAACTTGCATCTCAGAAAAACTCAATCGTCCGTCATTAATGGCCGATTGTATCTGTCTCCGAAAAACATTGCAATCATTAGTAGCATGAGAAAATGAATTATGATATTTGCAATAAGCACGCCGTTTCAGCTCCTCAAACGGCGGCATGGTGTGTGATATTCTAATCATCTTTTCTTGCAAGAGAGCATCAAATATTCTATCACACTTGGATATATCAAAAGTAAATTTCATCTCCTCATCACGATTCTTACGAATCGGCTTAAGAGCATTGCATGCATAGGGTTTGGCCTTTGAGGACCAAACAAATTCAGTGGTACAGATATCAACCTCACCGTCCGAATATTCATCATTATAATCAAGCATATGCATTCTAGGACGATCAGTTGTTGACCTATGGATCTCTTTACTTCGGCTTTCTTGAGCCAAAGCTTTCTGCAAGACTTGGTTAATATTTAAAAACTCATAACTTTCTAGCCTCTCCTTAATGTGAGTTTTCAAACCATTAAGGACAAGATCCGCCAAGTCTCTTTCGGTTATCACTAAGCTATAGCATCAGTTTTTTATATCTCTAAATCTTTTGACATAATCGGTGACCGATTCATCATGCTTTTGCCTAACCGATGTAAGGTGTGATAACTTAAGCTCATTGTCGCCACTATAAAAGTGATCATGAAACTTTTGCTCTAGTTGCGACCATAAGAGAATTGAGCCAGGTGGCAAAGCAGCAAACCATGAAAATGCGGTGCCAGTTAAAGATAAGGGAAATAACCGCACTTTCAATTCTTCTATGGAACTTGCTTCACCCAACTGTGCTAGATACTGACTCACATGCTCCCAAGTTGTTTTTGTGCCCTCTCCACTAAATTTGACAAAATCAGGAACCTTATAACCTGGAGGGTACAAAACTGCGTCGAAGTGTTCAGGATAAGGCTTTTGATACACACGACTCTTTACTTTCGGCTCGTTTCCGAAAGTTTCTTGAAACATCTTATGCAAATCCTCCCTTAATTAGGCTAAAATTGGATCCGAGGTAGATGAAGATGCTTGTGGCAACGACATAGGAGCAACTTGGGAACTAGCTAGTGATACAACTTGTGGAGTAGGCGCCGAAACATAATTCGGCGGAAGACCAAACATGCTTGTACTCATAGGTGATGTGACAAAGTAATTCGGCGTAGACGCCGAATTGGGCACACTCATAATAGGATTAGGGTATGCAGGTGCGGCCACAAGTTGATTGGTTTGGCTGGGATAAAAATTCATCGGCAAATTGTAATGTTGTTGCATGGGAGGTGCCGATGAAATAGGTAAAGTTGGATTAGGTTTTTCTGGGCTAATGGATACACCAACATTACCACTAGATGACGGCGGCATATTTTTCTGAGCATTGGTATTTGCCACGAAAGAATTGTACGCCATCACATTACCCTTACTAAGAAGACTTTCAATCACAGCCAGTTGCTCAGGAGAAAAAACTTTGCTCACAGTGATTTCATCTTGCTCATCAATGGGAGGAGGTAACCTGATTTCTCCAATCGGAGTGATGTTGCCTTGGCGGTCCTTCTTGAAACTTGAAAGAAACGCCTCCAAATCCTCCTCCTCGCGCTTCTTCTTGAGCGCCTCAAAAGCCTCTTCACGCTGTTTCTTGAGCGCTTCGTAGGCCTGGCGATGTTCCTCCGATAGCTCATCAAGACCGGGCTTAATGATGTTATCGGCGCTAACTTCTGAGGGCTGGGGAAGATTTGACATGGTTGATGATGATTCTTGATCTTTCTTCCCCAGCGGAGTCGCCAAAAAGTGTGTTGACACACGAACGCGTCACGCGTACCCGCGGCGCCGAGGGAGATGCTCCGCAGCTCGCACCGTGGGAGGCCTGCCGGAAGCGCGATACGCGAGACAATCCGGCCGACGCTTTTGACACCAGACGCCCCGGTTACTCGGGAGGGACCCCGTCAGAGTACCCGATGACGATTGGCTGCTCCAAGTCGTCCTGAACGCCCCTGGAGCCTCGTGGATCGCTGCCCTCCTTCACGAAGAACGAACGAAGAACGAGAAGAAAGATACAAGGGAGAGGGATAAAAGTAGGGTAAAAAGATGTAGATGTGTTTGTTCGATTGTGTGTTCTTTTAATCGGCCATCACCTCTTCTATTTAAGAGGGGGTTGGACTTCCCGTACAGGACACGGACCCAGATTTCCTTCCAAAGGGTCAAAAAAACGCAGCCAAACTCGGACTTTTTCGATCTGCCCGAGTCTGTGCGGCTATAGGCAAGCGGTAGTACCGTTCGGGGCACGGTAGTACCGTTCTGGGCGGTAGTACCGCTCTAGTACCGCTTAGGGTCTCGGGATGCCAGAAACTTTTTCGTAAGCGGTAGTAGACGCGGTAGTAGGAGCGGTAGTACCGCTCAAGCAGTAGTACCGCTTATTGGAGCGGTACTACCGTTCTCTGCTGTATCAGCAATCTTGTAACGGCCGTAACTTTTGCATACGAACTCGGATTGAGACAATTTTTATACCAAAATCGACCGATTCGACGAGACAAAGACAATCCGTGTAGAAACGTTTCTCATATAAGGCCCTCTTGGGGGCGTAATCAGCCGAATAGTGTTCTGCATACAATTCAAACACAACTTCGGCCTTAGAGATGAGATCGGATGGCTATGCCCCAAATATCAAAGTTTCTCCTTTCGACGTTACGGAACTTTCTCACCTTGAGCACTTTTCCATTTGAGGCCTTCTTAATTATGTTTTTGACCATGCCAAAATCTGGTGTCAACACATGCCCCCCTGTTTTTCGGCAAAACTTGTGTGCCGAAAAATAATTTGCATAGAGATTGCTCTAAGGACGATGTCAACACTCCATCAGCCATTTATATGTGCTTAGGGCGATAATCATATATCGGCCATGTTTGCTCTTAGGGCGATAATCATATATCGGCCATGTTTGTGCTTAGGATGATAAGTATACATCTTGAAGTCGATTGCCACCATCCCGAACCGGCGTAGATTCAAAATCCTCCATCTCATCTTCATCTCCCAATGTGTATATTGGACTTAAAATTTCCTCAATCAAAGGGGATGTTTCAGGTGGCGTGGACGATGTAATAAGGGCTGCATCATCCTTTTTTGGTGGCGTAAGTGCTGTTGTAGCTAGTGTTGAGGCATCTGCGTTCCCTTTTTGTTTAGGCCTCCACACTTGTTTTGTGGGCGCCACGGGCCGAATTTTATTGAACAATTCGTCCTTTTGCTCTTCTACTTCATGTGCCGCCTTCTCGCGGCTCCTCATGCGTTGTAATCTCCTTTTTTTTGTCTTGGACAGACCGGGAGGACACCACTTAGGTTGAATATACTTGGGATCCTTAGATTCTGCTTCGCTTGGAGAATTTTTTGTTGGCCGATTAGCACCATGGCTTGAACGGCCTTGTGTAGGATAATAAAGCTTTTTGTGAGCAGGCCTTCTAGGTGTTGTCCACCCCATATGAAAAGCATAAGGAGCCATTGGGGGCTGCCCCCATCCTCCATTGAAGTCTCCCATGTAATATGGCACATAGGGGGGTGGTAGCATCCATGGTGCCAGTGCCCATGACCCATATGGCCTTGCATAGTGTCGCGACTCTTGCTTCGGAGGTGATCTTGAACGCTTTGAATATGATGGCCGATTAGAGCTAGCACCGGCCGCTTGACTTGCATATTTGGATAGCAAGATATCAAAAGTTGGCTTGATTCGCTTGCGCTTAGCTTCACTCTTTTTACACTTGCCAACTTCTGAATTCTTGGGCTTGATAAATTCAACATGAGTATCCTCTTGTACTTGCGGTTGCCCCCCGAGTGTAGGATTTTTTATGGTGATCTTGATTACCTCTCCACCATCGGATTGCTTCTCAAGCACGACTTGCCTCCCCAAGATCTTGTCGCCATCTTTGTTCTTCCTGGGCTCACCAATGACAATATTATCTTTATTAGCTGATTCGGCTATGTTAGGCCGAATTAACATTTTCTTCCCCTCCAAAGTCATGGTATTCATTGCGAAGGGCTGTCTATCAACTTGCATCTCAGAAAAACTCAATCGTCCGTCATTAATGGCCGATTGTATCTGTCTCCGAAAAACATTGCAATCATTAGTAGCATGAGAAAATGAATTATGATATTTGCAATAAGCACGCCGTTTCAGCTCCTCAAACGGCGGCATGGTGTGTGATATTCTAATCATCTTTTCTTGCAAGAGAGCATCAAATATTCTATCCCACTTGGATATATCAAAAGTAAATTTCATCTCCTCATCACGATTCTTACGAATCGGCTTAAGAGCATTGCATGCATAGGGTTTGGCCTTTGAGGACCAAACAAATTCAGTGGTACAGATATCAACCTCACCGTCCGAATATTCATCATTATAATCAAGCATATGCATTCTAGGACGATCAGTTGTTGACCTATGGATCTCTTTACTTCGGCTTTCTTGAGCCAAAGCTTTCTGCAAGACTTGGTTAATATTTAAAAACTCATAACTTTCTAGCCTCTCCTTAATGTGAGTTTTCAAACCATTAAGGACAAGATCTGCCAAGTCTCTTTCGGTTATCACTAAGCTATAGCATCGGTTTTTTATATCTCTAAATCTTTTGACATAATCGGTGACCGATTCATCATGCTTTTGCCTAACCGATGTAAGGTGTGATAACTTAAGCTCATTGTCGCCACTATAAAAGTGATCATGAAACTTTTGCTCTAGTTGCGACCATAAGAGAATTGAGCCAGGTGGCAAAGCAGCAAACCATGAAAATGCGGTGCCAGTTAAAGATAAGGGAAATAACCGCACTTTCAATTCTTCTATGGAACTTGCTTCACCCAACTGTGCTAGATACTGACTCACATGCTCCCAAGTTGTTTTTGTGCCCTCTCCACTAAATTTGACAAAATCAGGAACCTTATAACCTGGAGGGTACAAAACTGCGTCGAAGTGTTCAGGATAAGGCTTTTGATACACACGACTCTTTACTTTCGGCTCGTTTCCGAAAGTTTCTTGAAACATCTTATGCAAATCCTCCCTTAATTAGGCTAAAATTGGATCCGAGGTAGATGAAGATGCTTGTGGCAACGACATAGGAGCAACTTGGGAACTAGCTAGTGATACAACTTGTGGAGTAGGCGCCGAAACATAATTCGGCGGAAGACCAAACATGCTTGTACTCATAGGTGATGTGACAAAGTAATTCGGCGTAGACGCCGAATTGGGCACACTCATAATAGGATTAGGGTATGTAGGTGCGGCCACAAGTTGATTGGTTTGGCTGGGATAAAAATTCATCGGCAAATTGTAATGTTGTTGCATGGGAGGTGCCGATGAAATAGGTAAAGTTGGATTAGGTTTTTCTGGGCTAATGGATACACCAACATTACCACTAGATGACGGCGGCATATTTTTCTGAGCATTGGTATTTGCCACGAAAGAATTGTACGCCATCACATTACCCTTACTAAGAAGACTTTCAATCACAGCCAGTTGCTCAGGAGAAAAAACTTTGCTCACAGTGATTTCATCTTGCTCATCAATGGGAGGAGGTAACCTGATTTCTCCAATCGGAGTGATGTTGCCTTGGCGGTCCTTCTTGAAACTTGAAAGAAACGCCTCCAAATCCTCCTCCTCGCGCTTCTTCTTGAGCGCCTCAAAAGCCTCTTCACGCTGTTTCTTGAGCGCTTCGTAGGCCTGGCGATGTTCCTCCGATAGCTCATCAAGACCGGGCTTAATGATGTTATCGGCGCTAACTTCTGAGGGCTGGGGAAGATTTGACATGGTTGATGATGATTCTTGATCTTTCTTCCCCAGCGGAGTCGCCAAAAAGTGTGTTGACACACGAACGCGTCACGCGTACCCGCGGCGCCGAGGGAGATGCTCCGCAGCTCGCACCGTGGGAGGCCTGCCGGAAGCGCGATACGCGAGACAATCCGGCCGACGCTTTTGACACCAGACGCCCCGGTTACCCGGGAGGGACCCCGTCAGAGTACCCGATGACGATTGGCTGCTCCAAGTCGTCCTGAACGCCCCTGGAGCCTCGTGGATCGCTGCCCTCCTTCACGAAGAACGAACGAAGAACGAGAAGAAAGATACAAGGGAGAGGGATAAAAGTAGGGTAAAAAGATGTAGATGTGTTTGTTCGATTGTGTGTTCTTTTAATCGGCCATCACCTCTTCTATTTAAGAGGGGGTTGGACTTCCCGTACAGGACACGGACCCAGATTTCCTTCGAAAGGGTCAAAAAACGCAGCCAAACTCGGACTTTTTCGATCTGCTCGAGTTTGTGCGGCTATAGGCAAGCGGTAGTACCGTTCTAGGCACGGTAGTACCGTTCTGGGCGGTAGTACCGCTCTAGTACCGCTTAGGGTCTCGGGATGCCAGAAACTTTTTCGTAAGCGGTAGTAGACGCGGTAGTAGGAGCGGTAGTACCGCTCAAGCGGTAGTACCGCTTATTGGAGCGGTAGTACCGTTCTCTGCTGTATCAGCAATCTTGTAACGGCCGTAACTTTTGCATACGAACTCGGATTGAGACGATTTTTATATCAAAATCGACCGATTCGACGAGACAAAGACAATCCGTGTAGAACTTTTCTCATATAAGGCCGTCTTGGGGGCGTAATCAGCCGAATAGTGTTCTGCATACACTTCAAACACAACTTCGGCCTTAGAGATGAGATCGGATGGCTATGCCCCAAATATCAAAGTTTCTCCTTTCGACGATACGGAATTTCTTACCTTGAGCACTTTTCCATTTGAGGCCTTCTTAATTATGTTTTTGACCATGCCAAAATCTGGTGTCAACAGTGGGTTATCACGATCAACAGCAGGTTCTATTTCTACATCATTATCTGGTTGAACATCAACAAGAACATCATCATTATCATTGTCATTATTATTATCACTAGGTGTATGTTCATTACCAGATTGTGTCTCGGCATTAGAAATAGAAACATCATTTTGATTCTCAGGAGGTTTTTCTATCTCAGGTTCACTAGGAGCATGCAAAGTTTTATCATTCTTCTTTTTCTTTTTCTTCTTAGATGGACTAGGTGCATCAATATTATTTCTTTGAGAATCTTGTTCAATTCTTTTAGGATGACCTTCAGGATACAAGGGTTCCTGAGTCATTCTCCCTCCTCTAGTAACAACTCTAACAGCATGATCATTCTTTTTCTTATTCATCTCATCAAGCAAATCATTTTGTGACTTAGCAATTTGTTCTAACTGAGTCTGAACCATAGAAGCATGTTTACTCAAGCACTTAACATCATTAGCAGTTCTAAACATCAAATCACTTAAGCGTTCAATCATGATGGCATTCCATTTTAGTTCATTGCTAACATACAAATTGAAGTGTTCCTATTTAATGATGTAGTTATCAAATTCATACAGGCATTGGCTAGCAGATTTATTATACGGAATATCACCATCATCAAATCTTATGAGAGAATTTACCTCCACTACCTTTCTCGGGATGTCGAGGCCATGTATTTCTTCAATAGGTGGTAAATTCTTAACATCTTCAGCTTTAATTCCTTTTTTCCTTCATGGATTTCTTAGCTTCTTGCATATCTTCTGGACTGAGGAATAGAATAGCTCTCTTCTTCGGAGTTGGCTTAGGTGATGGTTCAGGAAGTGTCCACTCATTATCATTATTCAATAGTTCTTCAGCCTGTCCAACAGTTCATTCCCTGAAAACACAGCCAGCACAACTATCTAGGTAGTCCCTAGAAGCATCGGTTAGCCCATTATAAAAGATATCAAGTATTTCATTCTTCTTAAGAGGATGGTCAGGCAAAGCATTAAGTCATTGGAGAATACTCACCCAAGCTTGAGGGAGATTCTCTTCTTCAATTTGCACAAAGTTAAATATTTCCTGCAAGGCAGCTTGTTTCTTATGAGGAGGAAAATATTTTTCAGAGAAGTAATATATCATATCCTGGAGACTACACACACAACCTGGAGCAAGACTATTAAACCATTTCTTAGCATCACCCTTTAATGAGAAAGGAAACAACTTAAGGATATAGTAGTAGCGAATTTTTTCCTCATGAGCAAATAGGGTAGGAATATCATTCAACTTAGTAAGATGTGCCACAACAGTTTCAGTTTCATAACCATGGAAAGGATCAGATTCAACCAAAGTAATTAACTCAGGATCGACAGAGAATTCATAGTCCTTATCGGTAACAAATATGGGAGAGGTAGCAAACTTAGGATCATATTTCATTCTCTCCCTCGTAGATTTTTCTTTCATTTCAGCAAGCAATTTTTTAACTTCATCCCTATCCTTACAAGCAAGAATTGCCCTAGCTATCTCCCTATCAAAGACATGTTCATCAATGGGGATATACCTCTAGTAGGAGAACTAGGCATAATAGGTGATTCATAGTTTTCAAGAGTTTCAACATTTTCAGCAATCTCAATTTCTTTAGCCTTAGCAAGTTGTTTATCAAGAAATTCACAAAGTGGCACAGTATTATCAAGCATAGTACTAGCATCATCAATAGTATCATTCATAGCAGAAGTAGTATCATCAATAACTTGTGACATATCAGAATGAATAGCAGGTGGTGGTGTCGCAAGCTTACTCAAAACAGAAGGTGAATCAAGTGCAGAGCTAGATGGCAGTTCCTTACCTCCCCTCGTCCTAGAGGGAACGATCTTGGTCTTAGAGTCTTTCAGATTCTTCATAGTGATCAACAGATATAAATCCCAAGTGACTCAACAAATAGAGCTATGCTCCCCAGCAACGGCGCCAGAAAAAGGTCTTGACAACCCACAAGTATAGGGGATCGCAATAGTTTTCGCGCCTAGTATTTCACCCAGATTTATTGATTCGACACAAGGGGAGCCAAAGAATATTTGCAAGTATTAGCAGTTCAGTTGTCAATTCAACCACAGCTGGAAATAAAATATCTACAACAAAGTATTTAGTAGCACAGTAATATGATAGTTTTGATAGCAGTAGCAATAGTAACAATAGTAACGGCAACAGTAACAATAGCAGTTTTGTAGTGATTGTAACAGCAGTGGCAACAAAGTAACTTAGCAGAAAACAATATGAGAAAGTCGTAGGCATTGGATCGGTGATGATAATTATGTTGGATGATATTCATCATATAACAACCATAACCTAGGGCGATACACAATAGCTCCAATTCATCAATGTAATGTAGGCATGTATTCCGTATATAGTCATACGTGCTTATAGTAAGAACTTGCATGACATCTTTTGTCCTACCCTCCCGTGGCAGCGGGGTCCTTAAGGAAACTAAGGGATATTAAGGCCTCCTTTTAATAGAGAACCAGAAAAAGGCATTAACACATGGTGAATACATGAACTCCTCGAATTACAGTCATCCCCGGAGAGTATTCCAACTATTGTCACTTTGGGGTCTATGGATCAGAACAATAACAAGTGCATATGACAAGCAGATAGGATCAAGAACTCAAATATATTCATGAAAACATAGAGGGTTCAGATCTGAAATCATGGCACTCGGGCCTTAGTGACAAGCATTAAGCATAGCAAAGTCATAGCAACATCAATCTCAGAACATAGTGGATACTAGGGATCAAAGCCCTAACAAATTGACTAGATTACATGATAAATCTCATCCAACCCATCACCGTCCAGCAAGCCTACAAAGGATTACTCACGCCTGGTGGTGAGCACCATGAAATTGGTGATGGAGGATGGTTGATGATGACGACGGCGTTGAATCCCCCCCTCCGGAGCCCCGAACGGACTCCAGATCAGCCCTCCCGATGAAGAACAGGAGGTGGCGGTGGCTCCGTATCGTAAAACGCGATGAAACTTCTTCTTCTATTTTTTTCTCAGGGAAAGAGAATTTATAGCGTTGGAATTAGGTCAGACGGCTGCCTGTGGGCCCCACATGGTAGCACGGCACGCCCTAAGGGGGTGTCGCACCCTGCTGCCTTGTGGGCAGTAGGTGGCCCCTCTTCTGTTGATTCTTGCGCCAATAATTTTTATATATTCCATAAAAATTCTCCAAAAAGTTTTGTCCAAGTCCGAGAACTTTGATTTCTGCACAAAAACAACACCATGGTAGTTCTGCTGAAAACAACGTTAGTCCGGGTTAGTTTCATTCAAATCATGCAAATTAGAGTCCAAAACAAGAGCAAAAGTGATTGGAAAAGTAGATACGACGGAGACGTATCACCAGTGTTCCACCACCGCCAGATTACATGGCCGCTGTGATGCAGCAGTTTGAGCTGAACCGTCAGTTTATGACCGGGATAATGGCCCAGCTTCCAAACCAGAATGCTCATCAACAGCCTTCCCTAATTACATTGCAAGAATTTGTGCGCCTCAACCCGTCCATTTTCCGCAACTCAACCAATCCTATGGAAGCTGATGATTGGCTTCGTGACATCCTGTTTGAGATGGAGTCAACCAATGTTACCCCTGCTAGTTACGTCACCTTTGCGGCATTTCACTTGAAGGTCCAGCTGCTCAATGTTGGGAAAGCCACAGGGGTATGCTGCCTGCTGGAACTGTAACCACTTGGCAGGAATTTCAGTCAGCCTTCCATGCACGGCACATTCCTCAAGGTTTGATGGACCAGAAGAAGAAGGAGTTCCGCAAACTCACACTGGGCAAAATGACTGTGGATGAATATCAGAGGAAATTCCTTGGTTTATCCCGCTATGCTGAGGATGACGTCTGCACTGACGCTCACAAGCAGGAGAAATTCCGTGAAGGACTGCGTATAACGCCCCGGACACTCCCGCCGGCGGTCGTTACTCCTGGCGAGATCTAGACTGGCCTCACATA
Organism: Elymus sibiricus; assembly: GCA_039707655.1. Taxonomy (NCBI): domain Eukaryota; kingdom Viridiplantae; phylum Streptophyta; class Magnoliopsida; order Poales; family Poaceae; genus Elymus; species Elymus sibiricus. The sequence goes on along the minus strand of CM077666.1, from coordinate 204,627,545 downwards.
TCAATACTAGTCTTTCCTGCGCACTTTGTCCTCACTCGTGCGCACCCGGGAGCAACTTCCCGGTCGGTCACCCATCCTGAAATTACTCCAAGCTGAGCACGCTTAACTTTGGAGTTATTTTCGAATGGGCTCCCGGAAAAGAAGGAATTCCTTATTAATATGAGTAGTCTATCATCCCTATTAAGCCAGGCTATCACATACACCCCCACTCAGAGGAACCGACGTCCTCGTCGGGCCACAGGAACGTTCCCTCTTGGCACATACGTCTGTGCGTCCAGTCCGGTACATGTGCCATGCCGTGTGCCATGATGGGTCACAAACGTCATGAACAACATGACCGCACACCTGTCCGCAAACATCCGTCTAACCGCGAGGGTCGGCTCTGATACCAATTTATAACACCCCGGACACACCCGCTGGCGGTCGTTACTCCTGGCGAGATCTAGACTGGCCTCACATATCAATACTAGTCTTTCCTGCGCACTTTGTCCTCGCTCGTGCGCACCCGGGAGCAACTTCCCGGTCGGTCACCCATCCTGAAATTACTCCAAGCTGAGCACGCTTAACCATGGAGTTCTTTCCGAATGGGCTCACGAAAAAGAAGGAATTCCTTATTAATATGAGTAGTCTATCATCCCTATTATGACAGGCTATCACACTACGTCCCGACATAAAGCTCGCACTTGTTGTCCATGATCGCGCAGACTTTGTGACGCTTGTCAGCCAAGCTTTCCGAGTTGAAACTGGTCTGACTGAGTACCAGGAGTCGCTCGAGCGTACTCGAGATGTTGGCCCATCATCGGGTCAGCCTGCTCAGAAACGTCAAGTCTGGATCCCACACAATGTTTATCACCGACCTGCTCCAACACCAAGGCCATCTTTTGTTGCACCTCGTCTGCCTCCTCCACCGAGACAGCTAGCTATTTAGGATGGACAACCCAATACTATGGCTCCTCCCCATAATGATGGTTTATGCCGCAGGTGTGGACAGCCAGGGCACCTTGCTCTCAACTGTCGCCAGGGTCAGCCGCAGAATGCATCACGTCCTCCTGTTGGCCATAAGAAGGGCCGTCGAAACCATCGTAGCACCAGTTGTAGTGCCAGGCCGCCTGCTATGAGTTGTGGTCAAGTCACCCATGTCAAGATTGAAGAAGCTCGCGAGGCCCAAAAAATCATGATGGGTACCCTTCGTGTTAATTTAGTGCCAGCCTTTGTTCTCTTTGATTCAGGAGCATTGCATACCTTTGTGTCCCAACAATTTGCTCAGTTGCAGGGGTTAGATATAGAAAGATTGCCCACTCCTTTAGCGGTTCAATCTCTGGGATCCAAGTGGCAAACCAAAATGGTAAACCCTCACAACCAAATCAAAATTGGAGGTCTACTTTTTCCGGCTTCTCTCATTGTGCTCGGACCTTCCAACATAGATATTATTCTTGGTATGGATTGGTTGATAGCCCATAGTGCTTTGATCGACTGTGCCGCTAAGAAAGTCCAACTTACACATCCTTCTGGCCAGATGATCAACTACTCAGCCCAGATAATCCAGAATGCCGAGAGCCAGATATATGCACTGAATGCATTGAATGCTTCACCTCTTGAAGGAATAGAGAACATTCCAGTCGTTCATGAATTCCAAGATGTCTTTCCAGAAGAACATCCAGGAATACCCCCTGCTAGAGCTGTTGAATTCGTCATCGACTTGAAACCGGGCACTACTCCTATTGCCAAGCGCCCATACAAGATGCCGCCGCATGAACTCCTTGAATTTAAGGAGGAAATCGACAAATCACTTCGTAAGGGTTTCATTCGTCCCAGTTCCTCTGCTTGGGAGCACCTTCTCTCTTTGTTAAAAAGAAGGATGGAACAAACCGGTTGGTCCAAGATTACCGACCTATCAACCAGGCAACCATTCAGAACAAGTATCCGCTTCCTCGGATCAATGATCTGTATGATCAACTTGCTGGTTCCTCAGTTTTCTCTAAACTCGACTTGAGGTTGGGTTACCATCATATCTGAGTCTGCGAAGAGGACATTCCGAAGACAGCCTTCGTTACTCGGTATGGTTCATACGAGTACACCGTCATGTCCTTTGGGTAAACCAATGCTCCAGCAACGTTCTCCCGCTTGATGAACTATATCCTCATGGATTACCTCGACAAGTTCGTCGTGGTTTATCTAGATGATATCCTGGTATATTCCAAGAATAAGGAAGAACATGCTAAACATCTTTGTCTTGTTCTGGAAAAACTTCGAGAGCATCAGCTATATGCCAAATACTCCAAGTGTGAATTCTGGTTATCCGAAGTGACTTATCTTGGTCATGTGATTTCCAAGGATCGTATTGCTGTCAACCCAGAGCGAGTTCAGGCTATTCTTGATTGGACTCCCCCAAAGAATGTCAAGCAAGTCAGAAGTTTTCTTGGACTCGCCAGCTATTGCCGCCGTTTTGTCGGGAACTTTTCCAAGATTGCCATGCCTCTAACTAATCTGCTTCACAAAGGCGTTAAATTTGAGTGGACAAAAAAATGTCAGGAAAGTTTCCAAACTCTCAAGGACAAGTTGACTTCTGCACCAGTGCTTGCTCCTCCGAATTCTCGCAAGGAATTTGTCATTTATTGCGACGCCTCTCGTCAAGGTTTAGGCTGTGTCCTAATGCAAGAGCGCAAAGTGATTGCTTATGCCTCTCGATAGTTGCGTCCTCATGAAGAGAACTACCCAGTTCATCATCTCGAACTTGTTGCAGTTATTTATGCACTGAAGTTGTGGCGACATTACCTTCTCGGTAATCATTACGAGATATACACAGATCATCAAAGTCTGAAGTATCTGTTTACTCAGTCGGATCTGAATCTCCGTCAACAGAGATGGATGGAAGCAATTACCGACTATGACTGTGGTATTTCATATACCCCTGGTAAGGCTAATGTTATGGCCGATGCTTTGAGTCGCAAGTCTTATTGCAACAACCTCATGGTTCAGCAAGCTCAACCCCTTCTTTATGAAGAACTTCGCAAAATGAACCTCCATATTGTTCCACAGGGTTCTCTCAATACCCTTGTCTTGGAACCGACTCTTGAGAAAGCTATCAAGTCTGCACAAGCAAAAGACGCTGAAGTTGATTAGATGAAACGGGATCTTGCTTTTGAGAAAGCCAGAGATTTCTTGCTTGCTAAAGATGGAACCTTGTACTTCAGAGATCGCCTTGTGGTACCCCGGTTCGAACTTATGACAGACAAAGTTATGAAGGAGACACATGATACACCACTGTCTATTCATCCGGGTAGCACCAAGATGTATCAAGACATTCGTCAAAGGTACTGGTTGTCTAATATGAAGCAAGACATCGCTCGCTATGTTTCTGAATGTGACATTTGCCGTCGCGTCAAAGCAGAACTTCAAAAACCTGCTGGACTCCTGCAACCGCTTCCTATTCCTCTATGGAAATGGGACAAGGTTCAAATGGATCTCATCACTGGCCTTCCCAAATCACAAAAGGGTCACGATGCTATTCTTGTCGTCATCGACCAATTCTCCAAAGTTGCACATTTTCTGCCAGTCAAAGAGACGATCACTGCTAGTCAGTTAGCAGACTTGTATATCTCCAGAATTGTAACACTCCATGGTATTCCGAAGGAGATCAGTTCCGACCGTGGCAGCCTCTTCACCTCAAAGTTCTAGGAAAGTTTTCATGAAGCTATGGGAACTCATATAACCTGGAGCACAGCTTATCACCCCCAGTCCCAAGGTCAAGTTGAACGAGTTAACCAAGTGCTTGAAGATATGCTACGTGCTTGTGTCATCTCATTTGGCAAGAAGTGGGAAGAATCTCTCCCATATGCTGAATTCTTGTATAACAACAGCTATCAAGCTAGTTTGAAGATGGCACCCTTTGAAGTACTATATGGACGTAAGTGCCGAACCCCTCTGAATTGGTCAGAAACTGGGGAACGGACGCTCATTGGTCCGGATATTATCCAACAAGCTGAAGAGTAAGTCCGTATTGTCTGGGAAAATCTCAAGGCGGCACAGTCCCGCCAGAAGAGCAACTATGATCGTAAACACTGGGGATCGACCTATCAACCTGGTGAGCAAGCTTATTTGCGTGTCACTCCTTTGAAAGGCACTCATCGTTTTGGAATCAAGGGCAAGTTAGCTCCTCGCTACAATGGTCCCTTCCGCATCCTCGCCAGACGTGGATGGGTGGCTTATAAATTGGAGTTACCACCGTAGTTTTGTCACATCCACGATGTCTCCCATGTGTCGCAACTTCGTCGTTGCTTCAAGCATCCGCACCATGCAGTGGATCATGAGATGCATGAATTGCAAGATGATCTCTCTTATAAGGAGCATCCGATCTGCATTTTGGATCAAGCTGAACGTCGGACCCGTCAGAAGACAACCAAGTTCCATAAAGTGCAGTGGTCGAATCACACTGAAAATGAAGCCACTTGGGAACGTGAAGATCGCCTACGGGAAGAATACCCCGACCTTTTTCCTTCTACCTCCTGAATTCTCGCGACGAGAATTTCTTTTAGAGGAGGAGAATTGTAACACCCCTGTGTAATGAGCTACAGTGATCCATAATGATTATGCTAAGTCACCTTGATTTGCAATGCATGATCACAGTGAATTCATATCTCATTTCAAATTCCATCACTGAAATCAATTCAAATTGCAAGTGAAATTTGAAGTTGCACAAAAGTTGCTACAAAATAGTTCATCATTTAGCAAATATTCCAAAAAAATATTTGTTCAGGAAAACAACATCACATATTTGCTAAAATGGACTATAGCAATTAAAACAGTGCCAAAACAGCATATTTAACTGCTTTTCTAATTATGAAAAATTCAAATGAATTCAATTGCCTCCCAAACTTTTTGTGGTAGTGTCAAACAATGCAATGTAAATTATGTGAGAAGTTGCATATTTTACAAAAATCAAATAGTGGCTAAGAAAAGGCAAAACACTGACTGGAAAAGAAAATAGATAAAAGAAATTGAAAGGGCCTAAACGTTATTGTGCCTGTGGGCTCTAAGTCCACAGTGCAGCCCAGCCAGCTCCCCCGGTCATCTCCCTCCTCCCGCCTCTCTCTCCTTGCGTGTCAGCGCGCGCGTGCCCGAGCCGCCAACTGCGCACACGTCGGCCATCCCCGGCCGCTGTCGTCGGTGAGGAGGGGATAAGAACCTCGCCCGTGACCCCAGGTAAACCCTAGCGCCCTATTCACCCCTCTCCTCGATCCCTCGTCCCGATCTGGATGCGTCCGACGCCACTGTCGCCATAGCCGACCTCGCACGCGCGCTCCCCGTCGTCCCCGTCGGCTGAGCTTGTGTCCACCCGTTCCGCCATCGTCCGCTACGTCGCCTGGTGCCGTCCGTTGGGGCCCGGGGACCCTGCATTGACCACTACCTCGCCGTCTTCTTCCTCGGCCCCGAGGAGCTCCATCGACATTTCCGGTGCCACCAGGCCTTCCCCGCGCCCGCTTTGCTCACCTACAGGATCGCCGTGAGCCCCCCTTCCTTTCCCCTCTTCTTCCCGCGTCATTTGCCCCTCTGGCTATAGGATCTATGACCACCCGAGCGTGCCGCCGCTCGAGCTCATCGTCGGCGTAGCTCCGGTGACCAAATGGTCACGCGCGTGCGTCAGTTAGCATTGCCGCAACGCGTAGGCCATTCCAAGCTGCTCCATTTGCTCGTTTGCCAGCTGCATCGCCATTTCTGCTTGTGCCCTATCTCCGGTCACCGCCGTTGTCATCGCCGGTCACGATACGGTGCTCCCCCGGCCACACCTCTACTACCTTTCGACGCGTTGTTGAACGGTCGTTCGAACGCGACCAACCGCGCATGAAACCGTTGCCCGTAGCCGAATTCCAATGAGCTCCCGTGCACGCCATCGTGTTTGTGGTCGCCGGCGGTGAGACACCGGCCGCCGCTGACCTGGCATCGCCTGGGGCCCACCCTGGGCCACTGCCAGTGGGTCCCAGGGGCCCAGTTGACCGTGTTGACCTGGTCATTTGTGCTGACTGGGCAACCTCGGTCACTGACATGTAGGCCCCACGTGCTAATTAACTAATTCACTAATTAAACTAATCTGTTAACTAAATGTGTCTCTGACAGTTGGGTCCCACTAGCTAAATAAGTTAGTTACTTAAAATTAACCTCTGTTAAATAACTATGTCTATGACAGGTGGGACCAACTGGTCAGTCTGACCAGTCAAAGTCCACAGTTGACTGCTGATTGGGCAGTCAAATGGACCCCACTGTCAGCCTCTGTGCTGCTCTGCTATGTACACTTTGTGTGTGCACGTAGCAATTTAATCATTATTTCGAATTTGAATTAATTCCAGAAATTCCAGAAAATCATTTAAAACTTTGAAAAATCATAGAAAATAAACCGTAGCTCAGATGAAGATAATTTATATATGAAAAATGATTAGAAAAATAAGACGAATCCAAATATGCCATCCACATACCTATCACATGCCTCTAACACTGCAAACTTGGAATCTTCCCCTCCGGATCGTCTGTCCGGTAATGGACTAAAGCCGGGAAAATATTCCCAAATATTTTCCCGCTTCGCCTGTAACGCTTAGCACTACGTTAGGTCCCCCCCAGCGCATCATATTACCATGTCATTCATTGTGTTGCTTTTCTTTGATTTATATTTATTGTTTCTTCCCCCTCTTCTCTCCGGTAGACCCCGAGATCGACGCTGCTCCCGAGTACGACTACGCTCCTGACGTCCAGCCCTTTTCTGCAGAGCTTCCAGGCAAGCAAAACCCCCTTGATCATTCCTATATCGCCCATTCTTTCTCTCCCATGCTTGCATTAGATTCTGCAACTGTATTCGATTGCTCCTATTCTGATGCATAGCCTGATTTTGTAACCTGCTGTTGATACTTTACCTGTTGTCCTATATGCTTAGTATAGACTGATTATAGATCCATCAGAGGCCCTACACCCTTGTCTGTGTTGCCATGCTTAGCCTTCGGATGTTTCGATTAACGTGATCGATGTGCAGAGACCGACACAGCACCGCACACCGCCTTAGTTGTACGACTCTGCGGAGCTACTATCGAGTGCCGAGGGTGATACCTCCTACCTCACTCCTGGTGATATCTCTGTAGTGTAGCTAGTCGGTTGTGGGTTATCGAGGGTGATTCCTCTTTCACCACGTCTGATGATGCTCCTGTCGTGCAGCCCCTCAAGTGTGAACCCATCGAGGGTGATTCCTCCAAGTTCACCTTGACGGTTACATCGAGTTGGAATCCAACAAGGGTGATTCCTCAGATTTCCCCTTTATGTTACGGACACACTGTTACATTTCACTGTTGCCCCTTTTACTGTTACTGCAGGACTGAAGGGACAGGCGGTACCACCCCGGTAGAGGTGGACCTGAGTTCCCGACAGTCTCTTGTGAAGTCGGGTTGACCTGGAGGGTACCCGCGAGATAATCACGCGGCACAGCCGGGCAGGCAGAGACCGCCCTAGGAGAGGGATGGGCCTGGCCCTTGTCATAAGTCCACGAGACGGGGCGACAGGAGCACCGATCGTCACCGCGAGCTCCCAACACACTAACGGTTTGGATATATGATCTGAGTAGGCCTCTGGCCTTTTCGCACTAACCACCACGCGGGATAAGTTATGGGCACTTGGCGTCGTACGATTCTTCTGAAAGCTCTATCAGACGTCAAGTGAAGCATTGCGGCACGGCTGGGCCGGCGCCATCCAGGACAGAGGTGGTGCCTGGACTCGCCCTGCTCGCAACGACCCAGAGTGCAAAGGGCGATGGGCCCAAGACCCCTGAGCGCTTAGGATGTAGACCGACGGGGACCTCTCTGCGGAACCTAGGTAGGACTACGGCGTGTCGATCAGCCGAGGCCGGGCATGACGCGGAAAAGTGTGTTCAGCCAAAGTTCATTGAACGTATTGGGTAAGTTGGTGCTCCCCTGCAGGGAAGTTATCTATTGAAATAGTCGTGTCCACGGTAACAGGACGCTCGGAGTTGTATCCCGATCTAGTACAACTTGAACTGGATACTTGTGATGCTTAATTGATGGCTCCGGGATCACTATCTCGCAGGGATTCAAGGAAGGATCTCTGGGCATTGCTATTACTTACTTACTACTTTATAATATGCTAATTTGTACTCTTCTAATGCTGCAAGACGCTGCAAGATGCTAGTCTTCGATAGGCTAGGCCTTTCCCCTCTATTCTGGCATTTCTACAGTTTAGTCCATAGATACAGCCCCTTCCCTTTGATACCGATGCATACTTAGCATAGATCTGATGTAAGTCTTGCGAGTACTTTGGATGAGTACTCACGGTTGCTTTGCTACCCCTTTTTCCCCTACCCGATTGTTGTGATCAAATGACGGAGCCCCGGAGACAGCTGATCCCACCGACGATTACTACCACACCGACGGAGCCTACTACTACGTGGAGACCGCCGACCAGGAGTAGTTCGGAGCCTCCCAGGCAGGAGGCCTGCGCCTTTTCGATCTAGATGTCATTGTTTTGCTCAGCCTTCTTAAGGCAAACTTGTCTACTTATGTCTATACTCTGATATTGATGCTTCCGTTGACTCTTGTACTCGAGCTTATGTATTCGAGCCCTCGAGGCCCCTAGCTTGTAATATAAAGCTTGTATTATTTTATTTTGTGTCTAGAGTTGTGTTGTGATATCTTCCCGTGAGTCCCTGGGCTTGATCGTGCGCATTTGCGTGTATGATTAGTGCACGATTGAGTTAGGGGCGTCACAACCACCGTGAGTTCCTTTTCCCTCATGTGGGTGTCCACACGATGCACGCCGTACTCCATTGGAGCGCCGCTGGATATCCTCTCTCTCTATGTATCGTCGTGGGTGTGCTTGTTGTGTTGTGGGGCGCAATTGAAAGGTTGAAGAGACTAAGGTTATCATGGCTGTGGGAAGAAATGGGGAGGCCGAACGGCCTGGAGTATCAGCGCACGCAGATGGCAGTTGTTGCAGCGTGTAACTGCATCATGCCGTACGTATTAACTGCATCGTGGTGACGCATGCGGATGCAACCGCATGCATATGGCGCCCAAAATGTGATCGTGCGCCGGCCCCAACCACTGAAAGAGCGCGTGCGGAGGGACGCGAGCAGAGCGCGCCATGGCCACCTCAACGTCGAGCAGAGCACGTGAAGGGACACGAGCATAGCGCGCCGCGGCCGCCTAAACGGCGAGGAACCACCTACATATAACGGTTCTCGTCAACCGTCTGGCATGCGTGGGAGGCAAAACGGCCCATCCATTGGACACACTGACACACCGATCAAACCTAAATGTGTTCACACTGATCAAATTACCACGCAATGAGTAAATGCAAATCTGTTCACACCGATCAAACCAAAACGTGTTCCCACTTAGCACTGGGCTATAAAAACTAGTACCCACTTGAAAATTACTGCACATTCCTCTCCTCGTCACCAAAAAAACAGGTCTTTCCTCTTAAGCCGTTCCTTGCGTCTGCCATGGCCGGTAGGAGGAGTTCTAGGTCGACATATAACCAGGGAGCGAAGACCAAGGCCGCGGAAGCACTAGAGAGGTCCCGCCGCAACGCGGCAACCAGAGCAGAGATGTCCTGCCACGCTGCGGGGCCCTCGAACAAGCTCTCACGGGCAGGCAAGGGCTCTCACAAGCACACTCACCGCGTTAGCGAACTCGAGAAGCTGGTGGGGCTAAAGTCCTTAGCCAGCGATGACGACATTCTCGCTAGCCTAATTAAACAACTGGACCTGCTCGCTGGCTTGAAGAAGCTGCTCGAGATTAGCGATGCCTCGGTTGATAAGACGATCGGCCTCATCGTGAAACTCATGGGTGACAATGCGAAGCTCCACGAGGAGCTTGACAAGCAGAAGGAGGAGGCCGCCGGCTGGAGGGAGGTGTATGAGAAGAGCGTTGCCTCGCGGATGACGCTGACAGTCGTCGTCCATGAACTTGGGGATGACTTGAAGAAGCTCCGCATCGAGCGCGAGCTGCAGGTGGAGGAATCTGTGGCTGCTGTCAAGCAAAGTCATGAGGATGCAAAGAAGGAGCTGGAAGAACTCCTCGCCCAGCGATCCATCGAGAAGTTGAGAGCAGAGACTTCCTTCTTCCTTTTTTTTCTTCTTCCCTTTTTCCCCTGTGTCTTTCGGGCATTGCCGCATGTGGCATTTTAAATTATCCGGGATATGTAAGACAATTATTATCTGTTGCCATTGTCAATTTGTCATCGTATTATTTCGTTCGTAACCTCATAGGTACATGTATACGAGTCGAAAACAGGCTAAAAGTCACGTTCTCAGCGAGGCACGAACAAAACAATGCTAGCTAGCGTTGAGCGGGGCCATGGGATCACAAGCTAACACCTTCCGTCCAGGTGCATTAACTGCATGTTAAACAGCGGCTCGGCTGCCATTAATGGAGAAGTTGGGAGCAAGGCGGCGGGTGGAGGTCAAAGAGCTCGCTTCCCGGTGAGCCTGCTCGGCCGCCATTAATGGAGAAGTTGGGAGCGAGGCGGCGGGTGGAAGTCAAAGAGCTTGCATTCTGGTGAACCTACGCGGCAGACAGCTCGCACGGGTCCCATCGAGCTTGCGTGGCGGACTGCTCGCATGCGTCCCGTCGAGCCATGCGGCGGACTTCTCGCACTCGACCCGTCTAATCAAACAGCTGCACGCACGCCACCTAGTATGGTCAATTTTTTGCACAAAATACAAAGAGGACCAATAAACCAGGACTGAGGTAGTACTCTCCAATAAAAAGAGGGACACATGGCCGCACGTAAATGGTTAGTGGAACACCCATGGTTCAAACAATACAACCGTTTGCGATATTAACGTGTCATCTATTTGTTCCAAAATGCCTACGTTGGCTATTAATGTGTGCGCCTTGTCTCAAATTGGACAATTTTTTTACCACGGCGTATATGTGCCATATAATGACACTATGCCAAGTTTCATGAATTCTGGGTGAGTTTTGGATTTACGGGGATTTAAAAACCGAGATTCTCAATGTTTGAAGCCGAGCCAGGACGCCGAGATGTTTGTAATTCATTCCCCTTTCTTGCATGGGACCTAAACATGCACCCAAGGACACATGAATGGTATTTGAAGCCATTTTAGTGCACTAGAGCATGTGCTTGTAATTCAAATTTGAATTATGGAGATTAAATGCCTAGAAAACGCAATTAAAGTATAAAAAGGACAAACGAACCCAGAATAATTCTATATTTCAGCGCGAATCTCCTGTTGGTCTATGTTGCCTGTAGAAAAAAATACAAGGCAATAAGAGGCAGTGACGATTGTCGTTTCGCCCACAAGGGTGACACGTTCCCTATCGGAACCATGAGGCTTCTTGCTAGAAGCTCCGGTTTGTAAGAGGCTCGTACCAAAACTTGCCCCAAATTGGACAATTTTTTTACCATGGCATATATGTGCCATGTCATGACACGATGTCAAGTTTCATGAATTTGGGGTGAGTTTTGGATTTACGGGGATATAAAAACCGATATTCTCAATGTTTGAGGCCAAGCCAGTACACCGAGTTGTTTGTAATTCATCCCCATTTCTTTCATGGGACCCAAACATGCACCCAAGGACACATGTAAGGTTTTTGAAGCCATTTTGGTGCACTGTATCATGTCATTGTAGTTCAAATTTGAATTATGGACATTAAATGCCTAGAAAACTCAATTAATGTATAAAAAAGGCCAAACGAACCCTGAATAATTCCATATTTCCGCACAAATCTCCTATTGGTCTATGTTGCCCATAGAAAAAAATACAAGGCGAGATGAGGTAGCAATTGTCGTTTCGCCCACAAGGGTGACACATTCCCTATCGAAGGCTTCTTGCGAGAAGCTCCGGTTTGTAAGAGGCTTATACGAAAACTTGCCCCAAATTGGCCAGTTTTTTTACCATGGCATATATGTGCCATGTCATGACACCATGTAAAGTTTCATGAATTTCAGGTGAGTTTTGGATTTATGGGGATTTAAAAACCAAGATTCTCAATGTTTGAGGCCGAGCCAGGACGCCGAGATGTTTGTAATTCATCCCCATTCCTTGCATGGGACCTGAACATGCATCCAAGGACACATATATGATTTTTAACACATTTTGGTGCACTGGAGCATGTATTTGTAGTTCAAATTTGAATTTTGCACATTAAATGCCTAGAGAACTCTATTATAATGTATAAAAATGCCAAACGAACCCTGAATAATTTAAAGCAGTTCTGTTCAACCCGTGGGTATGCACTGTGCGCACGCGTTGTGCTAGCTCGCGCTTCCTTCTTTCCCAAGTTTTCCATATTAATGGTGTTATATATCCAAACATGCTATCGTTTCCCGCCACTCCCCCAATCGGTTTCCCGCCACTCCCCCCAATCGGTTTCCCGCCACGCCCCCCCATTGGTTTCCCGCTGCCAGTGTCAGTGGGCATAGGAGGCTAGGCGGTAACACACCGGCCATACCGCAGTATACCATTCCAAGCATGCCAATCCGGCGAAGCACCGCCGCCGTCATCAACCTCCTCGACGAGGAGAACGAGCAGGAGCAGGCCGGAGGCCAAAATGGCCGTGCGCTGCCGAGCAAGAGAGGCAGCGCGCCGCCGAGCAAGAGCGGCAGCGCGCCGCCGAGCGTGAGCGGTATCATCGCGCCCAGTGCTTGAGCAGGCCAATGTCTACACATGTGTTCGTCGCCGCCCATGGAGCGGAGCGGAGCAAGAGTGGCAAAGCGCTACCGCCCAAGAGCGGCAGAAGGCCACCGCGCATCAGGTGCGGGGCGCCGCACTATCTAAGCAGAGCCATGTCAGCATCATGTTGACTCAACCACTCAAGAGGCCGTTTCCAGGGTCGGTAAGCATCCCGATTCCCCGCCAGGAATGGGCAGACGCCGTCAGTGCCATAATTGCGCCGGACAAAGTTCGCAGTGCCAGAATCCATCGCCACGATGCCAACGGGCTGGTCGATTGGCTCTTCGACCTCCTCGCCCCCCCAGGTGCCGCCAATGACGAAGCAGAGCAAAATACTTGTCGTGGCTTGGAATCGACCATCGCCGATGAAATATCCTGGGTGGAGATCGATATTGCTGTACAGCAGTTCCGCGAGCGTATCAGACACGTGGACGAAGGCCTGTACCAATTCATGCTTAGCCAAGAGTTCCCGTAGGTTTAGGCCCTGTTTGTATCAGTTTTCACCCGTTTTTCCACAATTAACTGGGCAACTATCTTGTTCTTAATTAATGAAAATGCAAAGCTTTTGCTTCTTCCGGCTAGTTTTAAGTAGTAAAAAAATAATGTAAGTTTGAATGGAAGTGGTCCGGTATGTAAAGATTGCACACAGTTTCTAAAAGCACAAACATGTGTGATAGTAAGGAGTAGGTCCCACACGGTGACCATTGGTAAATGCCTTAAACATGAGGAGGCAACTCTTATCAGCAAGGGGTAGCTTCCCATCCGCTAGCCTAGTCGAATAGAACTCACAAGTTAAGTGAGCTTGGGGCTGGAGCAGTCTAAGGATGGGTGACCGGGTGGGAAGTTGCTATATCTCAAGCTTCATTTAAGCGCCATGATATGGTCATTACAAACATTTAGCATCTAAATGTGTTTGTAGTGACCCGTCATGTCGATTAAATAAACCTTGAGATCCTTGTTTTGAAAATTCCGAGAATGATGCTTTTTGTTATTTGTTGTTTTGAAAAATCAGAGAATGATCGCGAGATTGATCTGTGGACCCACCAAGTTCTAATTTGGAGAATGATGTTTTTTGTTATTTGTTGTTTTGAAAAATCAGAGAATGATAGAGATTGATCTGTGGGCCCGCCACGTCCTATCCTTTGACCCACAATGTTCGAGATCTGTCGGCCCGCACGTTCTATCCTTTGACCCACAATGTACGAGAAGGGTTTGACCACGACGGGTTCCTCTTGGTATCGGTCACGACATGCCCGACCAAATTTAGTTGGGGAACATTTGTTCGATTCCCTCCCGCCGGCTCGAAGTTGGGGAACCACGACATCATACGTAACGTGGCTTCCTCGGGGTACGTTGTTCGGTTTGTAATGCAGCTGGTGCCCCATCGAAGTTGTGCACTGGGGATTTGATCACATCACACACCACCCATATATACATATATTTGGGTCGCATGCAGGGTATAAGGTCTTCTGATCGACCCCGTCTCCCATGTGCGGTTTTCAACGACACGCCTATCTGTGCGCCTGGTCTATATATATCATCCCTTTGGCCGACAACGAGGGGGTTTGGCCATGGATGGATTCCTCCTTGTTCGTGTTACCGCGGGTCATGGTGACATGTCCGAGTAAAGTTCGAGCTCATGCGTTCTCAGGATTCCCTCCCATGCGCTCGAAATGGTGGGTTGGATCGACACCCTACGTACGTCGACGTCATCCTTAATTACTACCTACCTTTCATGGGGGTTGACCATTTTGTGAGGTAGGCGCCACATCAAAATTGTACATTATTGGGTATTTAAAACACATCACCCTTCCAACGTACATCAATTTGGGCCCCATGCAGGTGGTGCTGGTTTTGTGGCCCCTCTCGTGCGGTTTATGGTGATGGTCCAATCTATGGGCCCGAGCGGTCTATTATATCCCTTTTTCACCGACAACTAACAGTGGTTGTTTGGCCAAGATAGATTCACTTGGTCCGTCTTATGGTAGCTCATGGTGACATGCATGCATGTCCGACCAAAGTATGAGTACGTGCATGTGTCCCACCGACACAAAGTGGGGGTGGGGCAGGCACCTAGCTACGACCTTAACCCGTCATTATAGATATCCAAGGGGCTTTCCGGTTTGCGAGGGAGGTGCCGCATCAAAGTTGAGCATCGTGTATTTAAACATCACACCCTTTATTCCTACATATATTTTGCCATTTCCAGGTGCTTGTTGTCTTCTGGCCCCTCTCACCCGATCTTCGACGACGCGCCCACACGTGGGCCGCGCATCAAAGTTGTGCATTGGGAATTTGAACATCACATACCACCCTTTTCATACATATATATTTGGGCCACATGTTGTTGTGGTTGTGTTATTATCCTCTCTCGCATTTTTTTTGTTGCCAAATGGTGCTATTTAAAATAGCAGGCGCCTCGGATGAAAAACTGTGTGCGAACGTACGCGCAACGGACACAGGTGCACTGGCTTAACCGTGTGCGAAGCTCGTGCCCTGTAAAATCGCGACGACTTCGCAAGCGCCAGCAAGGGTGAAGGGGTAATGTGTACACGATATTTAGGATGAATTCCACGTATGCGTCTGAAAATTAGGACGAACCGTGTGCGATAAACCAGCTAGCTAGAAATCTCAAAAAAGCTACCCTCCTTGTGCGATGCAAAAATTGGTGGTTCCGTGGCTTTTCCTTATTATCATACACAATTATTATGTTTGGACCATGTGCGATCTGGTTGCTCCCGCCCCGTTTCATTTCCTTTACCCAAATTTTAGTTGCCGTGGTATTTCAACCGTCGCCCTCACTCCTCCACCACCGACTTCGTAGTAAAATTCCAGTAGCCGAGGCATTTGAACCGTCTCCCGACCACGTCCACCACCATCTCCACCCACCATTACTAAAATTTTCAGTAGCCGCGGCATATCCTCAAACACCACCCGCCCTAACCCCGCCCCCTCCACAGTCTACACCCCCCCCCCCCGCTCGAACCCTAGCTCACCGCCGCCGCCGAACCGAAGCCGCTGCAGCCACCAACCCTTGCTGGTCTGCCCATGCCTCCTAGCTTAGATAAGTTCAGGTTACCCACCGATTCCCATACCCTCACCGCCCTGAGTTTTTAGATGAGGCCTACGGTGTCCCTCCCCCCCCCCCCCCCAAGATCCCCATCCCCTACTACTGAGAGTCGCAGCCTAAGCTTGACCACAAATCTCGGGGAGCCCGAGGAGCATACGGCCAAAAGGAGGTCTATCATGGCCTCTCCGCCGGACGATGTCGGGGTGGCCGCCGTTCGTGCCGATCTGTCGATCCCGGAGGAACACCTCACCATGGAAGCCGGCGAGGACGTTGACTACGTCGCCATGGTGAAGGCTTCACATCAGCGGGCTCACGTATTACTGAATCTCAGGATAGCCGGCTTCGACATCAAGCTCGTCGACAGCGAAGGCTTCACACGGGCCATGTCACAGGTTAAGTGGTCCATCCCCAATGCCTCTGGTTCAACCACCGTCGATCTCTTCAAAGGCACTGCCACTGATCTCCTCCACCTCGAGGTCAAGGATTTGCGATCCTTGTACGCCATTGAGCCCATTATGTCATTTCTGAAGGACACGTTCTACGGCGGTGGCTTGGGATCCTTAGCTGCCAAGTCAGATCTCATCGACCACGACCATGCGAAGGGCACCCACTACAGCTCTTCCAAGGTGAGACAGCCCATCTGCAACATCAGGGATCACACCCCGGGTCTGTGCTCTTCCAAGTGGAAGGATCCCGTTCATGACAAGTGAGGCAATATCCTATAAGCAAATCTTACTTTTTCTAGCTAGCCAACTCGTACCCATTGTTGTAGTAGCTTTTGCCATGCGATGTTTTAACTGTTCCGTGTTTAATTATTTCAGTTATGCAAAAATGTAATGTTCAATAGGGCTATCTGATGTTTAATTATGAATTGTCCACTTCAGTTTCACGAATGGCTATATTTGGTTGTTTATAGTGAGTAGATGCCTTGTTTATCTGTATTTGGTTGTTAGATTGGTTGCAGTGAGCATTTGCCCAGTTTTCAAGCAGATGCCCTGTTTATCTGTATTTGGTTGTTAGGTTGGTTGAAGTGAGCATTTGTCCAGTTTTCAAGCAGATGCCTTGTTTATCTGTATTTGCTTGTTAGGTTGGTTGCAGTGAGCCTTTGTCCAGTTTTCAAGCAGATGCCTTGTTTATCTGTATTTGCTTGTTAGATAGGTTGGTTGCAGTGATCCTTTGTGTGCCTTGTTTATCTGTATTTGCTTGTTAGGTTGGTTGCAGTGAGCCTCTGTCCAGTTTTCAATGGCTATATTAGGTTGTTATAGTGAGCATATATGCCTTGTTTATTTCAGTTATTCACAATGTGATGTTCATTATGTGCAAGTATGAACCGTGCAGTTCGATTTCATCAATACCAGTTTGAACGGCTATATTTGGTTCCTGTTATGCCTGGTGAAGTTAACACATGCCCTTTATTTCAGTTTTACACATTTATGCGGTGTGATGTTTAAGCATGAGCTATGTTCTATTCATTTTCAACAGTACCTGTTTGAATTACAATATTAGGTAACTGTTAAGCCTGTTGTACTTAACATTCCCTTCCATTTTTAACTAATTTAACATCATGCTGAAACCAACACATTCAAGCTGTCATTTTGAGATGTTGTTTACCATGGCTATATTTGGTTGATGTTAAGCCTGTAGTACTTATCACGCAATTCCATGTACTTACGCAGGACAACAACCGGAGTGGCCAGCATTTTCCACCGAGGTTAGTTTCATCCCTTGGCTTATACTGCCTCCGTTCCATAATGTAGTGCATACAAATCCATGGTTGGACACTTTTTAGCTTCTAATATTGACTTGTCACTTGTAGGTACATATGTCCTAGGCAAAGATCCACGCGTTGACCCTTTTTGCGTATGGGGCAATGAGATATTCATGAACCAGCATCAAGTGAGGAAACTGATAAGAATTATTAGCAAAAAGATACGACCGATGGCAATTAAATTATTTGTCTATGCTCTATCCAACACAATAGTGAGCTGTAGGATGGTAACTACGAGCTCTGTAGCCTTCTCTTTTTACTGCCCATAATGAGTTGTTAGACACCAATGTCTGAATCATTTTCATTTGCAGTGGTTCCCAAAGCAGTTTACTCAAGATTACCTCGCAAAGTACAGGATTGGTGGACATGCAATGAAGTTTAAAGTATTTCATCGAGACTACAATGAGCATCGAGAAGTCCTAATGAAGACAGTGAAAGGTGGGCGGGCGGCCATAAAAAGGGGTTGGCCTAGAGTCGTGCGCGCATTAGGCATGGAGGAGGGCAAAATATGGGCATTCCACTTCACCTTCTCCAGCAACCAGAATGTCTTCCACCTCTATCTTTACAGTCTTTTGTACAACTGTGGTTCATCATTCTTTCCTTGCGGCTTCTCTAGTTCTTCAGCATATCTACATGTGCATCGAATTAATCATTCTTCCTTGAACTTGTATTTGTAATAAACATGGTTCGATATGAAATAAGTGATTGCCTACTTTCATATTGAAAATTTGTTTGAATTTAAAATTAATTTTAAATGCAGGGATTAAATTAGGGATAAATTATGATCTGCATGCCATTACACTGCACACGGTTTGCGAAAGCAAAACGTCTGTGATAAACGTCAAGATCAGACATGTTTCTTAGATCAGTACGTGTGCGATGAAACTCTACTGCACACAAGATTAGACAAGAAAAAAACATGTGAGATTAACAAAAACAATGCACACAGTTCTTTTTTAATAAATGTTTGTGAAAGTCACCTTATCACACACGCTAGGCAATTATGAACTGTTTATGATGTCGTGTGCATCGTAAACGTTTGCTCATAGAAGAACGCATGCGATAGGCCTTCATCCGACACGGGTAATACGGATGAATCGTTTGGGACATTTTATACATCGCAAACGTTTATGTACATACAAATGTGTGGGATATTCAAGCTTCGCATACGGTGTACAATTGTGAACTATTTATGATGGGGTGCGCATCGCAAACGTTGCAGCACTGAATACCGAGTGTGATGGTAATGCGAGCACAAACGAGTACCAAGGATGGAGCGTTTGGGAAAGATGCTGGCATCGCATACGCTTAGTTCTATGAAATGTATGCTTGCGTGCTCCCTGCCACCGACAGTTTCTGGGTCGTGTGGGAAGACCCCCCCTATCGCACACACAGGCAAGGCGACGGTTTAAAACTGCGTCGCGGAAAGGGGTTATAAACCGTTTGTATAGCAGCTCGTTGTACCAGTGAAATATGCATATTGATGTATATAGTCTGTCGGCCCAGTGGGAACCAGGGTAACACGGCCTGTCTGCCTCTGGCCCGGAGGAAGACGCTTGGGCTGGCCCATGAGGGTGGCCTTGCCTTAGCCGCTCCGGAGGAAGCCGCCTCGCGAGGCCCCTCGCCACCAGGTCAGGCCCTGCCGCGGCTGCCAAGCACCAGGTTCCCTCACGAGGCCTCCCCTCGCGAGGCCTCCTCACGAAGCAGATCATACGGCACCAGCCGCAGGGCTCCGCGCCCGGCACATGGGTGACTTCCCGCTATCAGGATAAGGACAGCGGAGCATGACCAAGCCCAGATTCCATTCTGGTGATAAGGGAGCAGTGGCAGCTGCCTCCCCCAAAGCAAGCCCCAAAGGTTTTCCTCTTTGGTGATAGAAGATCAGGCCGGATCGGCGAGCCAGGACGAAGGTCATAGCCAAGCCCACCCGCGCGTCATGAAGACTAGTTTATCAGGCGGAGACCGCCTTTAGTCAGGATAGACCTGCGCACCTGTCCCCCTTTGAATTGCCGCCATGTGGCCACCCTTTCCCGCTCATATTTTCGGGGAAGAGGACCAAGGCACTACAAAAGGGGCAGGGCCGCTTCCATGTAGGGGGATCGACTCATTCTCCCCCACACCTGGTGTATCTCGAGCACAGGCTCTCCATTACAGAGCAATCCAACACATGCAGGAGTAGGGTATTACACCGCACGGTGGCCCAAACCTGGGTAGCTCGCGCATCCCATTCATGTCCGGTGAGAGCCAGTGAGCCCGTCATGATCCCACCGTAGTCACCGTCGTGTCGTAGGTTGCCAAGCAAAGTCTCCCAGACTTCGAATCCAAAGTTCTTGGAGAAGTTTCTTGGACGCAGATCCTAGACTCCGACATTTGGCGCGCCAGGTAGGGGGGCATGCCGTCTTCGTGCCTTTGACCTCGACGCCAGCATCGACCTGGACGAAGCCGCCGCTCGCCAGGAACATGCCGCGAGCCAAGCCGCCGCCAGGGGCCGCGCAACACTCGCCGCCCGCGGTTCCCCTGGGCGGCGCCCTCGCGCTGCCACCGAGCCTGTTGGGGAGCGCGTGGCCTCTTCCGCCCACCCGTCGGTGAACGAGCAGGCGCACGGCCGCTCCGCCGCCACCTACTCTCTCACGCGTCGTGACCCTCCCGCTCCGCACGCCGCACTGCTCATGGAGTAGGAGCTGCTGCGCTACCGTCCCACCGAGGACGGCTACGACGCTTGGCTTGGGTGCATCACTGAGCTCGTCGACGCCACGCGCGATGGCCAGGCGCCCTCTCGCTCCTTGCCTGCTCCGCCATCCCGCGCTGACTTGGCCGGGCGCGACGCGCCTCCTCCGCCTCCTTCGGACCGCGACGTGGCCGAGCGCCGCCCCGCAGCGCGCGCCCGGAGCCGTCCCGCGGCTCGCTCGCACCGGGCGGCGACGGCGACAGCTGCCAGATCGTCCACCGTGCACCCCCGGACGCGCACGTGGCCCTCGAAAAGTCGCGCAACCGCCAGGACCGCGTCCTCCACAACGTCGCCATGGCAGGGCACCAGAACCACGCGGCCCTCGACGGTGGCGCCGTCGCCAACGGGGGCTACCTAGCCCTCGCCCCGAGCTACGTCGCGTGGTGTGGCCCGACAAGTTCAAGCCAGAGCTCCCTCAGCGCTACGACGGCAGCGCCAACCCCACGGAGTTCCTCATGTTCTACATCATCAGCATCCAGGCCACGAGGGGGGACGACCAGGTCATGGCGAACTGGTTCCCCATGGCCCTCAAGGACGCCGCGCACTCATGGCTCATGAACCTCTCGATGGGAAGACATGTGCAAGCAGTTCGTCGCCAACTTCAAGGGCACGAGCGACCATTCCCTCACGCTTAATGACCTGCGGAACGTGCGCCAGCGCCCTGGTGAGCCCCTTCGCAAGTTCATCCAGCGCTTCAGCCAGGTGCGCCACAGGATCCCGAAGGCCTCCGACGCAGCGTTCGTCTCCACCTTCACCAATGGTGTCACGGACGTGAAGATGCGCGAGAAGCTCTCGGTCAGGGACGAGCTTGACTTCGCAGCAGAGTTGTTCGTCATCGCCGACCGTTGCGCCAAGGCCGAGGAGGGATGCCTCTTCCTCCACAATGACATCGACGCTGAGCCTGACGCGGCGAAACCCAAGGGCAAGGACACAAAGCGCAAGGGCCTTGCCGTGCTCGCGGCGGAGCCGGACTACAAGCGCGGCCGCGACTGTGGCGAGACCAAGAAGGACGGTCGTCCTTTCTGCACCTACCACAACATGAACTCCCACAGCACAGAGGACTGCCACGAGCTCAAGCTGCTTTGCGAGGGCCACACCAAGCGCCGCGGCAGCCGCAAGGAGCGCGGCAAGGGCCACGGCGGCGGCAGCGGAGGTGGCCGCTGGGGCGACAACCACAACAACGGCGCCGGCGACAACAACCGTCAGGGCTGGCAGAACCAGCCGCGGCAGGCTGACCCTCAGGCCAACGCCGCCCCAATATGCGCCAACGACTCCCCTCCCGCTGAGAATGCTGGGGGCTACCAAGAGCCCCGCAGGGTGGCCTGCATCCTCGGTGGGGCCCAGGCCCCTCCATCCAACCGCTACTTCAAGCAGTTCTCTCGGGAGGTGAATGCGGCCCTCCCGGCGCTCGAGTTCGCCGGCCGCCTCAAGTGGTCTGAGTTCCCCATCGCCTTTGACGCCAATGACCACCTCAAGTCCACGAAGGCCGTGGGTGCCGTCCCCCTGCTGTGCACCCCCACCATCAGCAACGTCACGGTCACCAATGCCATCATCGACGGAGGAGCCGGCCTCAACGTGATCTCCATCGAGACCTTCGAGATGCTCCAAGTGCCCTACGAGCGCCTGATGCCCACCAGGCCCTTCTCAGGCATCACCGACGGCTACACTGTCCCCCTGGGGCAGGTGCGCCTTCCCATCACCTTCGGCACCCGCAAGAACTACCGTACGGAGTTCATCGTCTTAGATGTGGCTCACATCGGCCTGCCGTACAATGCCATCTTGGGCTACCCGGCGCTCACCAAGTTCATGGCCGCGACCCACCACGCCTACGGCCTCATCAAAATGCCCGGTTGCAGCAGTACTCTCACCGTCCGCTGCGATGAGAAGGATGCGCTGCACACCCTCGAGCACGCCTACAAGACTGCCTCCGTCGCGTACCTGACCGATGAGGACGTGCCTGGGACGGCTCAGGAGATGCCCGTGAAGAAGAAGCCCCTGCTCTCTCAGGAGCGGGTCAAGTCCAAGAAGGCATCGCTGGATGGGGGCGAAGCAGGACCCTCCCACGCCGTCGGCGGCGGGCCCTCCCCCAAATAGGAAGGCGCGCTCGTCACCTTCCTCCGGGCATGCCCTGATGCATTGGCTTGGACAGCATCAGGCGAGCCCGGCCTACTAAGGGAGGTGATCGAGCACCACTCAGCCAATTGCCGGAGCGTGCTGCCCGTCAAGCAGAAGGAATAGCGTCAGGCGCCCGAGAAGCAGCAAGTCACCACCCAGGAAGTCAACAAGCCCCAGGATGTTGGAATCACCCGTGAAGCCCCCCACCCCTAGTGGATCGCCAGCCTCACCCCCGTTGCCAGGCCGCGCGATAGCGTGCGCATGTGCGTCGACTTCATCGCCCTCAACCAGGCTTGCCCCGCAGGCCCCTTCCCTCCTCCGCGCATCGCCGCAGGCTCGCCCTGGCTCATGCGTATGCCGTTCGGCCTGGAGGGTGCCGCAGCCACCTTCGCGAGGCTGATGCGCATGAGCCTGGAGTCCCACATCGCAAGGAATACGGAGGTGGTTAACACTTTCCCACCGGCCCACCGCGGCCCCACTCGTGACGAAGGCGGGTGTTCTGGTACCAAACACATGGAATGCCCGCCATCACCATAAGTTCTATCCGTGCCCCACGGATACGAGCGACATGGAGCTGTACACGCTCCGGGGCTCTCTCTACCCACGCTGCCTCCGGCATGTGAGAGCTCCTTCCCACTCTCGTGGAAGCCCCATGCTCAGCGCTGGTGGCCTACTTGAGGGGCCCTCAGCCGTCACATCCTCAAGCTGACCCATGTCGAACACGGCAGCATGTATCTTTCTGTTATGTAATGAACCTGCTTCATGCATCAGTAAAGCTTATTTCCTCCAAGAACCCTGTGTGCTTGCAGCCGCGGGGTGCGCGCTCATGATCTCACTCGTGCCTGTCACGCAATCGGGGGCTGGGCACCGTGCCTGTGCTCGGGTCAGTCCCAGCAGCACTGAAAAATCCAAGCGACTGAGCTCTGACTGCGCCTCACGAGCCGCGCCCTGCGAAGGACTCGCCCCAAGCTACACACCTCAAAGGAGCTAAGTCTAAAGCACCCCTCAGGTCTTTTTCCCTCTCGTTTCTCTCTCATGGCATCTTGATTTCCTTGGCACGAGCTGCCTGTGCATCAAGGGGGGGACCCTGAGCATCGCATCTCAGGGACTCCTACCAGCCCTAAGTGCCCTACAACCTCTGGCCTTGCTGAGCGCACGCTCTGGGCATACCAGCGACGGTTGTAGCTTGCCTCGGGGGCTGGGTCCTAGCGACACAGGGCACGAAGGCAATGTAAAAGGGAAATAAGGGCCTCTGGAGGAAAGCAAAAACACATGAATCATTAAGTGCTTACAGCAAAGTACCATGCAAATGTTTTCACGCCCCCACGGGTCCACGTCTACTCTATTACAGCAAAAGGTCAAGGAGAATTTAGGCGCGTGAGGCACCGCCATCACCGCTCCCGCCGTCGTCGCGAGGGGGCTCGCCACCGCCGCCGCTGATCTCAGGCTCAAAGGCGTACAGCCTGACGAAGCCGGCCACGCGCTCCCTCACAGCCTCCTCGAGGGGTTCGCGGACCTCCGCCGGGACAGGGGTCACCACCCGCCCGAAGTCGAAGCGATCGTCGAGGCGGAGAAGGTTGCTGAAGAGCCGCGTCGTCGCCTGGGTCAGCAGGTCGCGGCACGCTTCCTCGATGGTGGCATCCGTATCCAGCAGCTGCTTCTTGAGGTCGTCGACCTCGGCCTGGAGCTTGTCCCGCTTGGCCGCAAGGCTCCTTTACTCGTCGAGAGCGGCCTGGGTGGCCGCCAGCTCACGCTCCTTCGCCAGTAGGCACTCCCGTTCTGCCTCCTGCGCAGACACGAATGCCGCGAGCTCGCGTTCCTGGGTCTCTGCGTTCGCCTCGCGGGTAGCGACTGCCTCCTGGGACCTAAAGACCTCCTCCTCGCGATTCGGGAGCTCAACTTCGCAGGACGCGAGCCGGCCCTCGAGGGCCTCCGTGGCCTCCTCCCGCACCTTAAGCCGGCGCTCGCGCAAGGCAGCCTGCTCCTGGAGTGTCTTCACGTAAGCATCCCCCTCCTCCCACCGCCACTTGGCCTCCTGGGCATCTTCGAGGGCCTTCGCGAGGGACGCCTGGGCCTCTTTGGTGAGCTGCTCGTGCTGCGCCTGCGCCTCCTCATCCCGCTGATAGTCAAGGTTCGCCGCCTCACGAAGCTGGCTCCACCCCTCCGCCAGCTTCCGCCGCTCCTCCGCGAAGAGCTCCGCCTCCTTACTGAGCTCACCTTTGAGGGCCTTGAGAGCCGCCTTGGTGCTGTTGACGGCCCCGCTCCAGGGTGTGATACTTCTCTCCCCCAGCACCAGGGAGCGACTCGCCCGGGCCTCCTCATCGCCTGCTGGCATCGGCGGACGGGAGGGCACAACTTCGAGCCCCTTCGGCAGCCCCGCGCCATCTCCCCCGGCAGGAGTCGCGCTCGTCATCTGGCACTGAACTGCATGGGATGCTTAAGGTGGCAGAGCAGGATATTAAGAAAGGCACGCATCAAGTGTTGATGGTGCAGAATTCGGGCAAGTTCAAGAAAAGTTGGTCCAAGAAAAAGGCTAAGGCAAAGGGCAAGGAGATGGAATCTGTTCCGAGCTCCGCCACTACGCCGAAGTCTGGACCGGACTCGGGAACTGTTTGCTATCACTGCAAGGAGACCGGTCACTGGAAGAGGAACTGTAGCAAGTGGCTTGCCGAGCATGGCAAGAAGGCCGGAAGTACGACTTCGGGGAAAGGTACACTTGTTACATATGTTATAGACATTTACCTTGCCGACATACCTAGTAGCTCTTGGGTATTTGATACCGTATTGGTTGTTCATATTTGCAACTCGATGCAGGGGCTGGTAAGAACTAGGCGTGTGTCACAAGGGGAGATTGACATCACGGTCGGCAACAAAGCAAGAGTTGCTGCGTTGGAGGTCGGCACGATGCAACTCCAGCTACCTTCCTGATTCATTTTGGAATTGAATAATTGTTATTATATTCCTGCCCTTAGTCGGAACATTATTTCTGCCTCATGCTTGATGAGTCAGGGTTATGAATTCAATTTAAAGGATAATGGTTGTTCGATATCTTTGAATGGAATGTTCCACGGCTATGCACCCATAGTTGATGGGTTATTTATTTTGAATCTAGAATCTGAACCTGTCTATAATATGAATGTCAAGAGGCATAAGCCTAATGAGATAAATCCAACATACTTCTGGCATTGCAGGCTTGGACACATTAGTCTGAAATGCATGAAGAAGCTCCATGATGATGGGCTTCTAACTTCATCTGACTTCAGGTCGTTCGAAACATGTGAATCTTGCCTCCTCGGCAAGATGACTAAGTCACGTTTTGCAAAGAGTTACGAAAGGGCGTCCGAGCTGTTGGAACTGATACACAGTGATGCGTGAGGTCCGATGAGCACAACTGCCAGAGGTGGCTATCAGTACTTCGTGACTTTTACTGACAACTTGAGTTGATATGGATACATCTATTTGATGAGGCACAAGTCAGAAACTTTTGAAAAGTTCAAGGAGTTTCAGAACGAGGTTGAAAATCAGCTCGGCAAGACTATAAAGCTTCTATGATCTGATCGTGGAGGTGAGTACATGAGCCAGGAGTTTGATAATCATTTGAAAGGCCGAGGTATAGTACCTCAGCTGACACCTCCGGGTACACCACAGAGAAATGGCGTATCGGAACGGAGGAATCGTACCTTGTTAGACATGGTCCGATCTATGATGAGCAAATCGGATTTACCCTTGTCATTCTGGGGATACGCTCTAGAAACTGCAGCTTTTACACTCAACAGAGTACCATCAAAATCCGTAGACAAGACACCACATGAGATGTGGACTGGGAAGAGTCCCAAGCTGTCTTTTCTAAAGATTTGGGGTTGTGAAGCATTTGTCAAGCGACTCATGTCAGACAAGCTTACACCCAAGTCGGATAAGTGCATATTTGTGGGATATCCGAGGGAAACCTTGGGATATAGCTTCTACAACCGCGAAGAAAACAAAGTGTTTGTTGCTCGGAACGGGGTCTTCCTTGAGAAAGAGTTTCTCGGACGGGAAGCCAGTGGGAAGCAGGTGCAACTCGAAGAAATTCGTGAACCACTTGGGGATAGCTCGGCTGGTGATGTGATCATACCGGAGTCTGTCAAGGAACCCGAGGTGGAAGTAGCACCACAACCACGGAGGTCGGAAAGATTGCGCAGAGTGCGCGATGTGTTGTTGCTGGAAAGCGACGAGCCGGCTACGTATGCGGAAGCGATGGTGAGTCCGGATTCTGAGGAGTGGCTGGAAGCCATGAGATCTGAGTTAAAGTCCATGGATCACAATCAAGTCTGGGATTTGGTTGATCTACCACCAGGCGTCACTGCCATTGGTTGGAAATGGGTCTTTAAGAAGAAAACCGATGTGGATGGAAATGTTCAGATCCACAAAGCTCGGCTTGTCACAAAAGGATATGCACAAGTTCAAGGGATTGACTACGATGAGACCTACTCGCCAGTAGCGATGCTGAAGTCGGTGAGGATCGTACTAGCTATAGTTGCATATTTCGATTACGAGATATGGCAGATGGATGTCAAAACGGCTTTCCTTCACGGAAATTTAATCGAGGACGTGTATATGATACAGCCCGAGGGTTTTGTCGATCCGACTAGTGCTGGTAAGGTATGCAAGCTCAAGAGATCCATTTATGGATTGAGACAAGCATCTCAGAGCTGGAACATTCGTTTTGATGAGGTTGTTACAGACCTCGGATTTATCAAAAGTGAAGAGGACGCTTGTTTATACAAGAAGTTGAGTGGGAGCTCAGTAGTGTTTTTGATCCTGTATGTGGATGACATACTACTGATCGGAAACAATGTTTTGATGCTGAACTCGGTCAAAGAATCATTGAATGAAAAGTTTTCGATGAAGGACCTCGGTGAAGCAGTTTACATATTGGGCATTAAGATCTATAGAGATAGATCGAGGAGACTGCTCGGCTTGAGCCAGTGCATGTACATAGATAAAGTGTTGAAACGGTTCAACATGAGTGAGGCCAAGAAAGGGTTCTTGCCACTCTCACATGGTATAAGGCTGAGCGAGACTCAGAGTCCTTCGACATCTGATGAGCAAAGCAAGATGAGCCGGATATCGTATGCCTCGGCAATCGGATCCATCATGTATGCCATGATATGTACCCAGCCTGATGCTGCTTTTGCAATAAGCTTAACGAGCAGATACCAGGCAAACCCCGGTGAGGCACACTAGGCAGCGGTGAAGAATATTCTAAAGTACCTGAAAAGGACTAAAGAAATGTTTCTAGTTTATGGAGGTGAGGAGGAGCTCGTCGTAAAGGGTTACGCCGATGCTAGTTTCCAAACCGATCAAGATGATTGTCGATCACAGTCTGGATTCGTGTACATCATGAATGGAGGAGCAGTGAGCTGGACCAGTTCCAAGCAAGATACGGTGGCCGA
This sequence comes from Elymus sibiricus, assembly GCA_039707655.1. Taxonomy (NCBI): domain Eukaryota; kingdom Viridiplantae; phylum Streptophyta; class Magnoliopsida; order Poales; family Poaceae; genus Elymus; species Elymus sibiricus. The sequence continues at coordinate 204,599,735 of CM077666.1, read as the reverse complement.
TTGCACAACAGAAGCCGAATACATTGCGGCTTGTGAAGCTGCAAAGGAAGGTGTTTGGATCCGGAACTTTCTGGATGATCTTGGTGTTTTCCCAACCTCGGTAAAACCGTTGGACCTTTATTGTGATAATTCTGGTGCCATCGCACAAGCCAAGGAGCCAAGGAACCACCACAAGACCAGACACATAGATCGGAAATATCACCTGATACGTAAGATCGTAAAGAGTGGTGATATAGAGTTATGCAAAATACACACGGATGCAAATGTTGCAGATCCGTTGACTAAGCCGCTTCCACAACCCAAGCATGAGGGGCATATTAGAGCCATGGGCATACGATGCCTGTTTGATTGACTCTAGTGCAAGTGGGAGACTGTTGGAGGTATGCCCTAGAGGCAATCATGTATGATGATATTTCTGATGTGTTTATGTACCGATGTAGTCCTCGGATGTTATCAATGATACTTGTTGACAAGTACATGACTTGTCTGTGGGATCTTGTGTTGTATGATACGTCCTAAAATGGTCCCTAGTCGTAAGTGACGTGTGGGCACACGTCGGACTAGACTAGCATGCAATACGGTGGATGGTTTTGTCTCACTAGCCATGAAGCATGTGATGCTGCCAAACTGCATGGATCTGATCGGATCCGAGATAGGATACGGATGACCAGATCCGAGCTCGGATGGATATTAGATTGGATAGACCCAACTATGAGACACAGCGATAGGTCATCTGTCAGTCTCTAGTACACATACATTCTGTGTCCTCGGACCTGAGCTGACGCATGTGCTCGGGATGGTAACCGACCTGCTTTGGGCCGACCAAATGCTACTCTGTAACTGGGTAGCTATAAAGGTAGGTTTCGGGCTTGTCCAGACCCATGCTGCGAAACATGGTTAAGCAAGATGGGATTTGCCCCTCCGATGAGGAGAGATATACTCTGGGCCCCTCGTGTGATCCGACTTGTATAAGCATGGCCATGCGACGAGGATTATGAGATAATCCGAGGTGTTGGTCGGATTCACTGAAACGAGAGAGAGGGCGGGCTGTAACAGGGATGGCCACAACGCCTTGAGCCCGACAACATATATCGTGTGGCAAAGGGAATGGAAGTGTGACGTACAGGTTCGCCAACCGGCTTCATAGTCTACATGGTGGTCGGCACGCCTTGCTAGAGGCCGCTACCTGCCGAGCAGCTCGGAGGTAATCCGAACTGCGACCAAGCCGACTTGAACCTAAGGGGTCGCGCGCTTAAGGGAAGGAACCTACGAGGTCGGATCCGAGGACACTTCGGATGTGATCTGAGCTGGACTTGGATCGTGACCGAGTAGACTTTGGGCTTTAGGATCTGTGTGAGGCCCAAGTGTTGAGCCCAAGACGGATGCCTATATATAGTGGAGGTACAGCGCGCTTATCATGGTTGATTGCTTTGGCGTCGTCATTAGGGCTTTGCATGTGTTGCAACTAGCCACCTCCACTTGTCGCAGGCTGTGCGATCGGACCTAGCAGTCCGCCGCATAGCGTTCCTCCCGCACGCGCGGATACCATTAGAGGTGGTGCAATTGTGCCACTCCGGCGAACTTGTTCGTGGAACTTGGTGATCGGCTGTATGTGGGAGATCGACGAGGAGGAGACGACTCCGGTGACGCGCTGCCACGACTATACTTCCGCTGCACGGCACTGCGCATCTAGTGGTAATGATCTGTGATCCATCTCTATTAGCATCTTCCTGGTTGTTCTGCGGGTAGGAAAATTTTAATTTGCAGTCGACGCACCCTACCGTAGGACCCAACATGGTCCGCTGGGCATCAACGTAAACCCAGCGTGACCTGAAGTTCTCCACCTTCTTCAAGATCTTCATGTCGATGAAGACCTTGCGCATCTCGTCGTCGATGCGGAAGGAGGCACCTCCGGAGCGGTGGTTCCCCGAGGAGAAAACCCGCAGGCTGTAGAAGGTCTGGAAGAGCACCACAGATAGCATCACTCCCAAGAAGGCCTTGCAGAGGTACGCAAAGAGAGCAAGGACGAGGATGGAGTTGGGATGAAGGTGCAGAAGACAAATCTCATAATGCTCAAGGATGGCATAGAGGAAGTCGGAGAAGGGCAGCACCTGCCCGGCGAAGAGCGGGTGGAAGAAGACGGGGATTACCGTGGGGCTAAGGTTGCACCGTGGGTGCGAGCCCGGCCAGATCTTGGCATCGCCTCCCTCGAAGTGCGCAGAGGCCAACAGGGGGCGGGCCCTGGCTAGCCCGTTCTCGTTGATGGTGGCCGGCAGCAAGGCCGGATCAAGCTCCACCGCCGGGGAGCTCTTGCTGGAGGAGGCCTCAGCGGTCGCGAGTTTCTTGCCTGGGGCCATGGCGGAGGAGAGATTGGAAGTTGGGGGAGGAGTAACAGAGGAGCTGCTCGCGCGAGATGAAGGGTGAGATGGGGACGAGGAGCAATGACGTGCCTGCGCCCCGCGCGGGCAGGCTTTATCGCCAAGACGACGGTTACCGAGGCATCGTGGGGAGTTGGGGCGACCCGCCCCATGAAAGCTGCCACGCGTCACCTCTGGGCCCGGTAGCTCAATGGGCCCCGCGTCGTTTCGTCCCTAACAGGAGGAACGTGCGCACCGTGGGCCCGGGGGCTACTATCGGCTCAGTGGGAACCAGGGTACCACGGCCCGACTGCCTCTGGCCCGGAGGAAGATGCTTGGGCCGGCCCATGAGGGTGGCCTTGCCTCAGCCGCTCCGGAGGAAGCTGCCTCGCGAGGGGCGAGCCTCGCGAGGCCCCTCACCTCCAGGTCGGGCCCTGCCGAGGCCGCCAAGCACCAGGTTCCCTCATGAGGCCTCCTCACAAAGTAGATCATATGGCGCCAGCCGCAGGGCTCCGTGCCCGGCACATGGGTGACGTCCCGCTGTCAGGATAAGGACAGCGGGGCATGAACAAGCGCAACTTCCATTTTGGTGATAAGGGAGCAGTGGCAGCTGCCTCCCCCAAAGCAAGCCCCAAAGGTTTTCCTCTTTGGTGATAGAAGATCAGGACAGATCGGCGCGCCAGGACGAAGGTCATCGCCAAGCCCACCCACGCGTCACGAAGACTACTTTATCATGCGGAGATCGCCTTTAGTCAGGATAGACCTGTGCGCCTGTCCCCCTTTGAATTGCCGCCCTGTGGCCACCCTTTCCCGCTCATATTTTCGGGGAAGAGGACCAAGGCACTACAAAAGGGGCAGGGCCGCTTCCATGTAAGGGGATCAACTAATTCTCCCCCACAACTGGTGTATCTCGAGCACAGGCTCTCCATTACAGAGCAATCCAACACAGGCAGGAGTAGGGTATTACACCGCACGGTGGCCCGAACCTGGGTAGCTCGCGCATCCCCTTCATGTCTGGTGAGAGCCAGTGAGCTCGTCATGATCCCACCGCAGTCGCCGTCATGTCGTAGGTTGCCAAGCAAAGTCCCCCAGAGTTCGAATCCTAAGTTCTTGGAGAAATTTCTTGGACACAGATCCTAGACTCCGACATAGTCCAATAAGTGTTGTTGCAAGCAGTGGATTTATCTATCTTCAAGGATGACTCAAGTAGATATTTATATTCACTAATTGAGACATAAATCTGGATCTTTTGAACTGTTTCAAAAGATTTTTAGAATGAAGTAGAAATTATTGTAATAGGAAAATTATGTTTCTACAATTGGATTGCAGAAAAGAATATTTGAGTTACAAATTTAGCGAATGTCTGATGAGATGTGAAAAATATTTTATAGCTTGCACCTCCTAGAAACACTACTAAGAGTTGTGTGTTTTGAGTAGACGTAATCAAGCTATGTATGACATGGTGCGATCAAAGATGACATTAATTACTTCGCCAATATGCTTTTTAATGTGATGCTTTAGAGACTATGGCTTTTACACTAAAAGAGCGCCATCAAATTTATTGTAATAAGTGCGACTTTGTAGGTTATCCCAAATGGTTGGGTATTCCTCTATCACTACGCCAAGGCAAAGTGTTTTGCTAGAGAGTGCGAAAATTTTGAAGAAAATGTTTTCTGCAAAAGAGTGAGTGGGAGGACAGTGCAACTCGACAAGATTGCAGAATCTTCGTGATTAGGTCAAAGAAAAGAAATGCCAGAAGTGATTCTAGAATTTCCTACCACTACTGATACGAAAGACTCTACATGAGATATAGAGACTTCAGTCGAAATTGCAGCTAAACCATATAGGTTGAGAAAATTCGTGCAGACATTCATGGTATGCAGACGAAATATTGTTGAAACAAACAATGAACCTATAATACACAGAGAAGCGTTGATGTGCCCTGACTCCGGAATTGGCTATACGCCAAAATAATCCAACATAGTATCCATACACATAATTCAAGTTTAGAACTTGATGGACCCTCTGAAAGACTTAAAGTCTAAAGTGTAGTGATGGATCTACAGATTGTCACAGATAAAAATGCTTTATAATGCTTGACTTGTTGCAAATAGTTTATGACAAGATCAAGGAGTTGATTATGACGAGATTGTCTTATCATAATAATACTTAAAGTCAGTTTGGATTAAACTAGCAATTAATAAATATTTCAGTTATGAGATATAACAGATGGATGTCAAAATGATTCCCATGAGATGGAAATAGAACCAAGGTTGTATATTTGATACGGTCCAAGGTAATTTTGTCAATCCAGAGGATGCTAGTAAATGTGCAAATCTGAAGCAAGCATAGTAGAGTTGGAATCTTCGTCCTGATGAAATGGTCAAATAATTTGATTTCATCGAGGGAAGCCAAGATGCTTGTATTTACAAGAAAGTAAGTGGGAGCATGATAATATTTCTAAACACTATATGTGCATGACATATTGTTGATTGGAAATTTCTTGACACAGATTAAGACTTTATTGAAACTAATTTTTCAGTAAAGTAATTAGGCAATATATAGTCCTGGTATTAGGCATAATGATCCATGGAGATAGTAGTGTCTAAACGGTCTTAGCCAAAATACATATTGACAGAATACTAAAGCAGTTTAGTAAGAAAAACGCCAAGAAGAGTTTTAAGCAAGAGTCAGTATTCTGAAACACTAATGAGGGAAATACATGATTTCAATCACACTTGTATTAATTCCATGGTATGTGAACAACCAGATATATCCAGTATTCCAAGTAAGTTGTGAGTAAAGTTACCAGAATGATCAAATTGTTGATCATAGGATAACAGTAAAATGTTGTTAAATACTAATGACATGTGTCTCGCATATGGAGAACATGAAGAGATTCTTGTAAGGAGTTACATCAATACATGCTCCTTGTTAGTAGTACTTCGATAAAAACTTCATTGATGCTCTAAGCGATTTTCGATTTTAATTTATGGTGGCACAGTAAGTTGGAATTGGTCCAAAAGATTACTATGGGGAATTCTACAATAGAAGGCTGAGTATATTGTCACTTTAGAAGTAACAATAGAGGGAGATGAATCAAAAGTTCATTTATGATCTTGGTATGATTTCTAGATGATTGTGCAAATGGAAGATTGTTCTTAATAGTGGTTCCATAGCTCAGTTTAAGGAATCATAAGTCCTGCCAGTGATTCAATACATACAAAGCCAGTTTCACACAAATTATGAATTTATGTGAAAACATGACAGATGCATTGAAATGCAAATGATACACACAGATCTGAAGGTTGTCAGATTAGATAGGACGAAGTCTATACCACAAGCAAAGTATGGACTAACACCGGATTGCCATTGGTTTAAAAGTTAAAAGAGCTAACTAGATTATTCACTCTAGTGCAAGTGGGAGACTGTTGGAAATATGCCCTAAAGGCAATAATATTGTATTATTATATTTTCCATATTCAGAATTAAGTGTTTATATTTCATGCTATAACTGCTATGATCCTGAAATATGTGATTTAGTGCAAAACTCATATGCACGTGTGAAATGATAAACGAATAAAATAAAGGTTCCTAGTCTTGCCTCTAAGACTATCTCAAGTGTTTTTGGTGATCACGTTTTCCGGATCTTAAGATATCATTAAGTGTAACGATAGTCCTAAAACAACTTTGAGATTATGACGTTGGAAGAACAATAATATTGAATCGACCCAAACTTGTTAGTTATGAATTGAGATAATATCGTCTGTAATCAATTGTAATAACACGGAGTGTTAACATTTGATTTTGCTCCTTAGACCATGAGAGTATCGTAGTCATTTCTTACCGTACGGTGAGCAATGGGGTTGCTCAAACGTCACATGTAACACGGTGATCATAACGACAACTTACAAGTTTTTTTTGACTATGTACGGCAAGGCAACAACCTCACAGCTCTTTATTAAAAACAAGTAGCAAAGTATACAATATATACAAAAGGAGGTGGGGAGGGGTTGAGAGTATACTTACAAAACCTATCTATGGGAGAGCAGAAATCCAAGAAAGAAGACTATCCTTATATTTACACTTGATTCTATGAGCTAAAAGAGACAGATCATAAATGAAATTTCTCCTCCAGGACCTGAAACTAGGGTCCTCATTTCTGAAGATCTTCCCATTCCTTTGAATCTAGATGTTCCAAGATGCTATGAATACCACTTCAGAAAAGAAAGGTTTTGCAAAATCCTTTCGGGCTGCAGAAGCCATTGCAAAAGTTCACTGATTTGGTAGCAATGTCCAACTGATACCAAGATAACTCCAAACACGCTGGCTGAACAGGCAGGTAAAGAATAGATGAATCCTATCCTCATGATTGTGAGCCTGACAGAGCACACATGTATTATCCTGTACATTCCAGTGCCTTCTTTGCATCATATCCCTTGTGTTTAGCCTATCCACCAGAAGCAACGAACCGAAGACCTTAATCTTAAGCGCGCAAGAGCATTTCCATATCCATTTGAATATTGGGTCTACAGTTATATGTGAGTGGGCAAAGTCATAATAAGTCTTTGACCTATACTCACCAAATTTAGTTGGCCACCTCCAAATGTCCCTACCTTCAGGGATTATATTAATCAAAGAGAGTAAGGATTGGAGCTGATTCAACTCAAGATGGGCTTCAGGTGCTATGGGCAGGTGAAGATTTTCAAACAAGCTAGGCAACTACATTACATCCTTAACTGTAATCATATCATCAATGACATAAGAATGCAGTCTTGGAAAACGCTCACTGAGGGGAATAGATCTTCCATCTAATTGCCAATGATCAAGCCAAAAGATCATAGTATCCCCAGCCTGCACATGAGGGACAACCAGTTTGCAGACTTTGTCATAGAGTTTGAAGACATCACGCCACCAGAAGGAACCACAAATTTCCGTGGCTTGCGGGGGCGAAGAACCATAGTATGTATCCCATATAAGATTTACCCAAGGAACATCCTTCTTATTAAAAAAATTGGAAATATGCTTGAGCAGAAGAGCATCATTTTGGATGCATAGGTTTATCACACCAAGACCACCACAATTTTTCAGCCGACAAATCATATCCCATGCTGCCAAAGGTTGACGAGGAGAATCTGAGTTACCCCTCTAGAGACATTGTCGTTCAATTCTTTCAATTTGCTTGAGAATGCCATATGGAATTGACAACGAGCAAAGGAAGTATATGGGCATGGAGGTAACGACAGATTGCAACAACTGAAGCTGACTGCCCTGATTCAAAAAACAGGAAGATGCAGATAGTCGACGCTCAATTCGGTCAACTGGTGGCATAAGATCGCAGATTGTTGGCCTGGTCGTGCCCATTGGCAAACCCAAGTAGGTGAAAGGGACAATTTACAGGTTCATCAGAAAGTTTGACAAGGGACTAGATATCTCGAGAGTGGGATTTTCTCCTCCGAAGATGGAGAGATATTCTTAGGGCCCTCTCGGTGTGATGGCATCCATCTTCATCTGTCCATATAAAGCTGACTTCGTCACGGGGATGCCAGAACACGACAACGAGAAAGAAGAACAAAAGTAGTAAAGAGGATAACGGTATAGTGAGCATGTGATGACTCAGGAGGATACCGATGCATCCCGGGTTTTGTGAAGTATCACAAAGCAAAGGGAACATCACATGATAACCAGAGGGTCACTCGAATATCATTCGTGTGCTCATAGGGATCGATATGGACGTCCACGGTCCCGCTATCGGTCATTGAACGAACGGTTTTGTTCATGTCTATGAGTTACCGAACCTATGGGGTCACAAGATTAAGGCAATCATGATTTTCTGAGTGTTAGTAGGACGGGAGTGATGAGAATATATTTGTGGAATTGTTTCATTAATATTCAGAATAGTTTCGAGAGGATCCGAAAGCGTTTCGGGGTCACCTGAAGGGTTTCGGAGTTTATCGGGCAATACCGGATATTCCCGATAATTAATATATAGGTGGAAATGTTTCCAGTGATGTTAAATTATATATATAAGGGTCTAATAATAATTATAAGGCTTTTATTTTAATTTAACTGTCAACAGGCCTTAAAAGGCCAAGAGGTGGAGGAAGAATTGGGCCACCAAGGCCCAATAGGGGAGGCGCCCCCCTTCCCATAGAGGGAGGCCGAATTGGGGTGGGGGAAGGACTCCCCCTTCCCCCTTTTGCCACTGCAAGGGGAGGGGAGTCCTTCCCCTACTCTTGGTTGCCCCCTCTCCCCTCCAACCTATATATACATGAGGTGTTGGCCCTTTTCTATACACAAGTTTTGGAGCCTCCTCTAGTTCATCTAGCCCTAGTTCTAGTTGATCCTAGTTGACTAATTAGAGCTTGGTCTAGTTCCTCTAATCCTCATAATTAGAAGCTCAGTGTGGTTCTAATCTCCTCTCTCTAATTCTCCAGTGACGATTATCTCTGGACGGCGAAGCGCTGTCGGATCGTGAAGGCTGCACGCTTGCAACCAATTAGAGAGGCCATGCTTTCGGTCTTCGGTTCAAGGGACTGTTCGTGGGCGGTTCGCGGGATCGTTCATCGATGATTCGGGGGACTCCAAGTACGATCTACACCGACATGATCTTCTTCCATTGCAACTCGGTGACAGTAACGATCGTGATCATGACCCGTTATGCATCTTCATATTGATCTTGGGTGTGCGTAGGCGTGATTTTTTTTGTTTTCAACTACGTTTCCCAACAGATTGAACCTACTACTATGCACCACTTCCATTGAAGATCTACGAATCAACTTGGCCAAAGAAAACCCATAGACGGAAAGCATCACATAGGTATAACAATCATACATAATAAAGTTCAGAAAAGACTCAATTACTTTCAATGAATAATCTGATCATAAACCCACAATTCCTCGGATCCCAACAAACACACCGCAAAAGAAGATTACATTGGATCGATCTCCGAAGAGAACATTGTATTGAAGATCAAAGAGAGAGAGAGAGAGAAAGCCATCTAGCCAATCACTATGGACCCGTAGGTCTGTGGTGGACTACTCACACGTCATCGGAGGTGCAGCAAGGTTGATGTAGAAAAATGATCCATTCCCTGTCTGGCAGAGTATTGGAAAAGGCCTCTAGATGGGATCGCAAAAGAACAGAGACTTACGGCAGCGGAATAATTGTTTCAGGTGGCTCTCTGGTGGTTTTGGAATATTTGAGAATTAATAGCATTGGAATTAGGTCAGATGGACCCACTAGGGGCCCACAAGACGTCAAGGTGCGTCTACCCTCCTGGGTGCGCCGTATTGTCTTGTCGCCGCCTCGTAGGTCTTCTGGTCCACCCCCGAAGCTTCTAGGGTCTCTTATGTCTAGAAAAAAAATTGTCAAAAAGTTTCGTAGCGTTTGGACTGCGTTTGATAAAGATTTTCTGTAGAACCAAAAACAAGCAGAAAACAACAACTTGCACTAGGAACTGAGTTAATAGGTTAGTCCCCAAAAATGATATAAAATTGCATATAAAGTATCTAAGAATGGTAATATAATAGCATGAAACAATCAAAAATTATAGATACGTCGGAGACGTATCAGCATCCCCAAGCTTAATGCCTGCTCGTCCTTGAGTAGGTAAATGATAAAAACAGAATTTTTGAAGTTGAATGCTACCTAGCAAGTTATCAAGTAATCTTCTTACGGTATAAATATTGAGAAGCAATGAAGTAATTTATATCAACATAATAATATCCATGAATGCAGGAACATAATCATTATTTTTTTCAAAATATATGATGCTCTGCGAATGTTATCCCTACTCATTGAATTATGTAAGCATGGCATGACTCCGCCTTCACCGCATAAATATAAATAATGAGCACCCCGGTGTCCAACCAAGCAATTGGATCATACTTTTTCACGCGCTTCAGCATTTTCAACTCCACTCAATACATGAGCGTGATCCATGGACATAGCACTACGGGTGGAATAGAATGCGGTGGTAGAGATTTATAAGGGAAGTCAAAAAGGAAGAAAGTCTCGCATCAACTCGGCAGATCAATAGGCAATGGAGAGGCCTATCAATTGATATCAATGCAAGGAGTAGAGAGGTTGCCATCCGGGGCATCCCCAAGCTTAGATGCTTGGGTATTCCTTGAATATTACCTTGGCGTGCCTTGGGCATCCCCAAGCTTTGGGTCTTGCCGCTCCTTATTCCTTCATCCGTCGTGATCTCACCCAAAACTTGAAAACTTCAGCACACAAAACTCAACAGAAACTCCATGAGATCCGTTATTATAATAAACAAATCATAAACCTTAGGTACTGTTGTAAACCAATTCATAATTAATCTTGCATAATACCTACTATATTCTAACTTCTCCATGACTTATACCCCCGATATAATCCATAGCATCATTAAAATAAGCACACTATGTAATAAAAACAGAATCTGTCTAAAACAGAATAGTCTGTAAAAATCTGAATTAAAGTCGTACTTCTGTACTCCAAAAATTCTGAAAAATTAGGGAAACGTAAAAAATTTGTGTCCCAATACTGTGTAAAAAAATTATAATTTTATCACGTTCCAGTATAGAAAAGAAATTCTAGAACTGGGCTTAAAACTTTTTATTTTCAAACAGCATCAACTATACTATCATTTAAATCATCCCAAAGGCATTACTTGGCACAAACACTAATTAAAATATAAAACACAATCATTACAATAGAAATAATCATGTGAATTAAGAAAAATGAAAGCAAAGCAAAATATAAATATTGGGTTGCCTCCCAACAAGCGCTATTGTCTTTTGCCCCTAGTTAGGCATAATGCATTGTTTGAAGTATTATCATCTTTGGAATACAACTCCTCAATTATACATCCAGTCTTTCTAGGAGGTATAGCAAACATATTTTTTACAATTACATTCCTAGGAACAAAATTGAGGGTTTTCAGTAATAGGTTCCTTTATCATATCATTGAAGTCGAGGTGCACACTAATCATTTTAAGATCCTCTTTCTCTTTACTAGAAGAAACACCCTTATTTTTAGGAACAGACATAAACTTAGAATTTTTATTTGTAGGAGTCCTTTCAATAGTTTTAACAGAAGAAAAAGCTGAAGCCAAATTATTAATGATTTTTCCAATTTATCAATTATGGGAGGAATTTGTTCCACTCTCTCAGTAATTATTGGTTCCTTTTCCTTTAGCATCTCTAATGTGGTTGCTACTGTTGAGCCAAATTTAGTAACTTGATTGTGGACCTTATTGTCTAAATTTTCAATGTTCCATAGGCATTTTATTCTCAATAGCTTCTAACCTTTGCATAACATGTTCCAAAGTCAATGATGTTTCATTAAGAGTAATAGGTGGTGATCCTACTAAATTTCCCATAGCATTGAAAGCATCCCAAGGGCGACTACCTAGAAAATTTCCTCCATTAATAGTGTCAAGCACAAATCTATACCAAGTAGTAACACCCACATAAAAATTGCGAAGAAGAACGGTGGTGGATTGCTTACAAGTAGATCTATTTTGAGCATCGCAAATCCTATACCAAGCAACTTTTAAATTTTCTCCTCCCCTTTGTTTAAAATTAAGCACTTGATTTTCAGGGGTGCAAGTAACAAGTGAAGAACTAGCCATAGTGGCAAAACAAGCAAGAAAGCAAACATGCAAAATAAAATATTTTTGTATTTTTGATTTTTTTAGAGAAGTGGATGGGGATGAAAAAGAGAAGGCAAATAAAGGCAAATAAAAAGTAGAACAAGTAAATGATAATGTGTATGTAGGAACCTATAAGTGTTTGATGATGTCTCCCCGGCAACGGTGCCAGAAATTCTTTCTGCTACTTGTGAGCTACGTTGGGATTTTCCCCGAAGAGGAAGGGTGAAGCAATATAGTAGCGGATAAGTATTTCCCTCAGTAGATAACCAAGGTTAACAAACCAATAGGAGAACCACGCAAGCCCTCCTTAGCAGTACCTGCACACACAAGAGCAAATACTTGCACCCAACGCGGGCAAGAGGGTTGTCAATCCCCTTGAACTCGTTAATTGCAAGGATCAAATCTGGTAGTGGTAGATAGATAAATTCAAAAGTAAAATAAAAGTAAATAAATTGTAGCAAGGTATGTTTGGTTTTTGTAATATGATTAAAGTAGATCCGGGGGCCATAGTTTTCACTAGAGGCATATCTCTCTCATAAAAATAGCATACGGTGGGTAGACAAATTACTGTTGGGCAATTGATCGAAAAGCGCATAGTTATGATGTTATTCATGGCATGATCATGCATATAGTCATTACGTCCGTGACAAGTACACCGACTCCTGCCTTCATCTACTACAATTACTCCACCAATCGACCGACTCTTTCCTACATCTATGGTATTAAGATCATGATGAACAGAGTAACACTTTAAGCAAGATGACATAATGTAGATACAACAAAACCAAGAAATATGATTAAACCCCATCGTTTTACCCTTACTAGCAATAATATAATATGTGCCTCGCTACTCCTCCTATCACAGAGTGAGGACACCGCAAGATTGAACCTACTACTATGCACCACTTCCACTGAAGATCAACGAATCAACTTGGCAAAAGAAAACACATAGATCGGAAAGCATTACATATCTATGACAATCATACATAATAAATTTCAGAAAAGAATCAAATACTTTCAATGAATAATCTGATCATAAACCCACAATTCATCGGATCCCAACAAACACACCGCAAAAGATGATTACATCGGATCAATCTCCGAAGAGTACATTGTATTGCAGATCAAAGAGAGAGAGAGAGAGAAAGCCATCTAGCTAATCACTATGGACCCGTAGGTCTGTGGTAGACTACTCACACATCATCGGAGGTTGCTACTTGTGAGCTGCGTTGGGATTTTCCGCGAAGAGGAAGGGTGAAGCAGTACAGTAGAGATAAGTATTTCCCTCAATGAGAACCAAGGTTTATCGAACCAAAAGGAGAACCATGCAAATCCTAGTGAACAGCACCTGCACACACAAAAGCAAATACTTGCACCCAATGCGGGCAGGAGGGTTGTCAATCCCCTTGAACTCGTTACTTGCAAGGATCAAATCTTGTATTGGTAGATAGATAAATTGCAAAATAAAATAAATTGCAGCAAGGTATTTTTGATTTTTATAATATGATTAAAGTAGACCCGGGGGCCATAGCTGTTACTAGAGGCTTCTCTCTCAAACACATAGCATACGGTCGGTAAACAAATTACTGTTGGGCAACTGATAGAAAATTGCATACTTATGATGTATTTATGGCAATGATCATGTATATAGGCATCACGTCCGTGACAAGTAGACCGACTCCTGCCTGTATCTACTACTATTACTCCACCAAACGACCGCTATCCAGCATGCATCTATGGTATTAAGTTCATGACAAACAGAGTAACGCCTTAAGCAAGATGGCATGATGTAGACAAAGTAAACTCAAGCAATATGATTAAACCCTATCGTTTTACCCTTAATAGCAACAATAAAATACGTGCCTCGCTACCCCTTCTGTCACTAGGTGACGACACCACAAGATTGAACCCATTACAAGGCACCTCTCCCGCTAAAGATAAGTCAATCTAGTTGGCCAAACCAAATGGATAGATCGAAGAGAATTACAAAGCTATAACAATCATGCATAATAAAGTTCAGAAAAGACTCAATTACTTTCAATGAATAATCTAATCATAAACCCACAATTCATCGAATCCCAACAAACACACCACTAAAGAAGATTACATCGGATAGAACTCCAAGAAGACCGAGGAGAACATGGTATTGAAGATCAAAGAGAGAGAATAAGCCATCTAGCTACTAGCTATGGACCCGTAGGTCTATGGTGAACTACTCACACATCATCGGTAGGGCAGCAAGGTTGATGTGGAGGCCCTCTGTGATCGATTCCCCCCTCCGGCAGAGTACCGAAAAAGGCCTCCAGATGGGATCATGGAAGAACAGAAGCTTGCAGTGGCCGAAAAGTTATTTCGGGTGGCTCTCTGATGGTTTGGGAATATTTGGGAATTTATAGATGTGGAATTAGGTCAAACGGAGTTGTGTGGGGCCCACGAGCTCAGGGGCGCGCCTACCCCCCTCGGGCACGCCCTGTGAGCTTGTGGCTCTCCCGTAGCTCTTCTAGCCTCCTCCCGAACCTTCGAGGGTCCCTTCTGGTCCATAAAAATCATTTTAAAGGTTTTAATCCATTTGGACTTTGTTCGGTATTGATTTTCTGAAAAGCCAAAAACAAGCAAAAAAACAGGAACTGGCGCTGGGCACTGGTTTAATAGGTTAGTCCCAAAAAATGATATAAAATAGCATAAAATGCATATAAAGTATCCAAGATTGATAATATAATAGCATGAAACAATAAAAAAGTCTAGATACATTGGAGACGTATCAGCATCCCCAAGCTTAATTCATGCTCGTCCTCGAGTAGGTAAATGATAAAAACAGAATTTTTGATGTTGAATGCTACCTAACATGTGTATCATGTAATTTCTTTATGGTATAAATATTGAGAAACGATGAAGTAACGACATCAACATAATAATATCCATGAATATAAGAAGAATAATCATTGAACTTTCAAAATATATGATCCTTAAAGAATGTTATCCCTACTCATTTTATCATGTTAGCATGGCATGACTCTGCCTTCACCGCAAAAATATAAATCATGAGCACCCAGGTGTTAAACCAGGCAATTGGATCATACTTCTAACGCGCTTCAGCATTTTCAACCTCACACAATACATGAGCGTGAGCCATGGATATAGCACTATAGGTGGAATAGAATGCAGTGGTAGAGATCAATAAGGGAAGTCAAAAGGAAGAAATTCTCGCATCAACTCGGCAGAACAACGGTCTATGGAGATGCCCATCAATTGATATCAATGCAAGGGGTTGGGATTGCCATGCAACAGATGCACTAAGAGCTATAAGTGTATGAAAGCTCAATGGAAACTAAGTGGGTGTCCATCCAACTTGCTTGCTCATGAAGACCTCGGGCATTTGAGGAAGCCCATCATCGGAATATACAAGCCAAGTTCTATAATGAAAAATTCCCACTAGTATATGAAAGTGATAACTCAGGAGACTCTCTATATGAAGAACATGGTGCTACTCTGAAGCACAAGTGTGGAAAAAGGATAGTAACATTGCCCCTTCTCTCTTTATCTCTCATATTTTTTTCTTTTTTTTTCTCCTTTTTTTTGTCCGGAGTCTCATCCCGACTTGTGGGGGAATCATAGTCTCCATCATCCTTTCCACACTGGGACAATGCTCTAATAATGATGATCATCACACTTTTATTTACTTACAACTCAATATTACAACTCGATAACTGAAACAATAAGACTCTATATGAATGCCTCTAGCAGTGTACCAGGATGTGCAAAGATCTAGCGTAACATGTATGATAATGATGAACGGTGGCTGCACCACAAGTGTCATGTCAGCTCAATATGATCATGCACAGCAATATGATGATGAACACACAAGTCATGTGACGGAACGGTGGAAGTTGAATGGCAATATATCTCGGAATGGCTATGGAAATGCCATAATAGGTAGGTATGATGGCTGTTTTGAGGAAGATATAAGGAGGCTTATGTGTGATAGAGCATGTCGTATCACGGGGTTTGGATGCACCGGCGAAGTTTGCAAGAACTCTCGAAGTGAGAAAGGGCAATGAACGGTACCGAAGAGGCTAGTAAATTGCGGAAAGGTAGGAGTGCATATAATCCATGGACTCACATTACTCATAAAGAACTCACATACTTATTATGAAAGCCTATTAGCCCTCGAAGCAAAGTACTACTCGCATGCCCCTAGGGAATTGGTTGGTAGGAGTTAACCATCGCACGCATCCAATTATAACAGCTCTCAAGGATTTCATTTCAGACATAAAAATGCTCAAACCTCCCCACCCATACCATGAACAACACTTAGATGAGAAGTTAATAACAAGCTTTAATACCTTTCTACTAATCAATGATCATGAACCAATATCCTTTCGTATTACGACATCAATATTATTAAACCATACGTTTCTTTTTTAGTGATCTACATGAAAGTTTTTATTATATCCCCCTTGAATACCTATCCTTTCGTGACTAGTCTTATAACACATGCAAATTGCCATTACTATTTATTAGACTATCAAAAATATTTAAGTGAACATGAGAGTGCAATCATTTCTATAAATATAACCACTGCCGTGCTCTAAAAGATATAAGTGAAGCACTATAGCAACTGGCTAGCTCAAAAGATATAAGCGAAGCACATAGAGTATTCTAACAAATCACGATAAATGTGCGTCCCTCTAAAAAAAGGTGTGTCCAGCAAACAATGATTGTGGAAAACTAAAAAGCAAACAAAAGAAAACTATGGCACAAGACGCTCCAAGTAAAACTCATATCATGTGATGAATAAGAATGTAGCTCCAAGTAAGTTACCGATCGATTGTAGACGAAAGAGGGGATGCCATCCGGCGCATCCCCAAGCTTAAATGCTTGGGTATTCCTTGAATATTTCCTTGGGGTGCCTTGGGCATCCCCAAGCTTAGGGTCTTGCCGCTCCTTATTCCTTCATCCATCGTAATCTCACCCAAAACTTGAAAACTTCAGCACACAAAACTCAACAGAAACCTCGTGAGATCCGTTAGTATAATAAATCAATCATCCACTTTAGGTACTATTATAAACTCATTCATAATTGTTCTTGCATAATACCTAATGTATTCTAACTTCTCCATGACTTATACCCCCCGATATAATCCATAGTTCCATTAAAACAAGTAAACTATGCAATAAAAACAGAATCTGTCTAAAATAGAACAGTACGCAATGACAGAATATTTATCCATACTTCTGTAACTCCAAAAATTCTGAGAAATTAGGAAAACGTAAAAAAATTGTATTCCAATACTGTGTAAAAATTGCATATTTTTCTGATGTTCCAGTAATAAAATAAAAATCAACTACTGGGCATAAAACTTTCTATTTTCAAACAGCATCAATTATACTATCATTCAAATCATCCCAAAGGCATTACTTGGCACAAACACTAATGAAAAGATAAAAACACAATATTTACAGTAGCAGAAATTGTGTGACATAAAAAATAAAAATTGCAATAAGGATAACTATTGGGTTGCCTCCCAACAAGCGCTATTGTTTTATGCCCCTAGCTAGGCATAATGCAAAGTTTCAAGTATTGTCATCCTTCAAATTAATTCCATAGGTGGCCCTCATAATAGATTCATATGGTGGTTTAATACTATTACTAGGGAAGTGTTCCATTTATTTCTTTAATGGAAATTGGAATCTTATATTTCCTTCTTTCATATCAATAATAGCACCTATAGTTCATAGGAAAGGCCTACCAAGTATTATTGGACAAGACGGATTGCATTCAATATCAAGCACAATGAAATCCACATGCACATAGTTTCTATTAGCAAGTATGAGCACATCATTTATTCTACCCAATGGTTTCTTAATAGTTTAATCCGCTAAATGCAAAGTAAGGGAACATGCATCCGTATCGGTGAGACCTAGCACGGCACATAAAGATTTTGGGATAGTAGAGACTCTAGCACCTAGATCACACAAAGCATTACATTCATAATCTTTAATCTTAAGTTTAATAGTAGGTTCCCATTCATCATGCAATTTCCTAGGTATAGAAACTTCCAATTCAAGTTTTTCTTCCTGAGCTTTTATCATAGCTTCTACAATATGTTTAGTGAAAGATTTATTTTGTTCGTAAGCATTAGGTGAATTTACCATGGATTGCATCAAGGAAATACATTCAATCAAAGAACAATTATCATAATTAAAGTCCTTGTAATCCAAAGAAGTGGGCATCTCACTATTTCAAGTTTTGACCTCTCCAAACCCACTTTTATCGTTTTTATCACTAAGATCATCACCCTCCGAACGATTGTGAAGCCCTCTACCTAAAGTTGACTCATCTCCAGTCCCTTTTTCATCAAGTTTTATATTACTAAACAAAGTTTCAATGGGTGACACACCAATCATTTTAATATCTTCATCATGATTACGATAAACACCGGGTGGAATAGCTTTTTCTAAGAATTCCCGCTTAGCTCTCAACCTAGCGGTTCTCTCTTTACTTTCATTAATGGAGACTTGGATAGATTTAATAGACTCATTAATATCATGCTTAGGTGGCAAAGTTTTAATTTTAGGGGTTTCCACATCATGAGCAATTATATCCATGTTCCTAGCCATATCATCAACTTTATGTAGTTTTTCTTCTGCCATAGCATTAAAAATCTTTTGAGAACTAATAAATTGTTTAATGTTGTTCTCAAGTTCAGTAGGTATCCTATTATTATTATATGAATTACCATAGGAATTACCATAATTATTAGAGGGATTGCCGGGATACGGTCTAGGATTGAAATTCCCCCTATAAACATTGTCGTTGAAATTATTTCTAGAGACAAAATTCACATCAATAGCATCATTATTTTTCTAAATGAAGGTAGATAGTGGCACATCATTAGGATCAACTTGAGAATTTTTACTAGCAAACATATTCATAAGAGCATCCATTTTATCACTCAAAGTAGCAATTTCTTCGACAAAGTTTACCTTCTTACCAGTTGGAGCTCGTTCGGTGTGCCATTGAGAATAATTTGTCATCATATTATCAAGAAGCTTTGTAGCCTCTCCCAATGTAATTCCCATAAAGGTACTACCTGCAGCAAAGTCTAGAAGATTTCTAGAAACAAAGTTTAGTCCCGCATAATTTTTTTGTATAATCATCTATAAGCTTAAACCATGAGTGGGAAAAAGTTTAATCATTAGTTTCATTCCCTCCCAAGATTGTGCAACATGATCTTGCTAAAGTTGCTTAAAATTCTTAATTTGATTTCTAAGAGAAATAATCTTAGCGGGAGAAAAAATACTTGGCAATAAAAGCATCCTTACACTTATCCCATGAATCAATACTATTGCGAGGCAAGGATGAAAACCAAGTTTTAGCACGATCTCTTAGCGAGAAAGGAAATAATTTTAAATTAATAATATCATTATCCACATCTTTTTTCTTTTGCATATCACATAATTCAACGAAAGTATTATTATTAGTATTTGAAAAGTCACACAACTTGGTGTTTTCTTGAGACATAGTGACAAAGCAAGAAAACGAAAATATTTTTGTGTTTTTCGATTTTTAGAGAAGTGGGGGGAGATGAAAAAGAGAGGCAAATAAAAAGTAGAGCAAGTAGATGATACTTTGAGTGAAGGTACTTGTAGTGATTTGATGATGTCTCCCCGGCAACGGCGCCAGAAATTCTTTCTGCTACTTGTGAGCTGCGTTGGGATTTTCCTCGAAGATGAAGGGTGAAGCAGTACAGTAGAGATAAGTATTTCCCTCAATGAGAACCAAGGTTTATCGAACCAAAAGGAGAACCATGCAAATCCTAGTGAATAGCACTTGCACACACAAAAGCAAATACTTGCACCCAACGTGGGCAAGAGGGTTGTTAATCCCCTTGAACTCGTTACTTGCAAGGATCAAATCTTGTATAGGTAGATAGGTAAATTGCAAAACAAAATAAAAGTAAATAAATTGCAGCAAGGTATTTTTGGTTTTTATAATATGATGAAAGTAGACCCGGGGGCCATAGTTTTCACTAGAGGCTTCTCTCTCGAAGACAAAGCATACGGTGGGTAAACAAATTACTGTTGGGCAATTGATAGAAAAGCGCATAGTTATGACGTATTCATGGCAATGATCATGTATATAGGCATCACGCCCATGACAAGTAGACCGACTCCTGCTTGCATCTACTACTATTATTCCACCAATCGATCGCTATCCAGCATGCATCTATGGTTTTAAGTTCATGACAAACAGAGTAACGCCTTAGGCAAGACGACATGTGATACGTCTCCAATGTATCTATAATTTTTTATTGTTCCATGCTATTATAGTATCAATCTTGGACGTTTTTATATGCAATTATATATCATATTTTAGGACTAACCTATTAACCTAGTGCCCAGTGCCAGTTGCTGTTTTCTGCTTGTTTTTGGTTTTTCAGGAAATCAGTACCAAACGAAGTCCAAATGCCACGAAGCTTTTTGGAGATTTTTTTTTCAAGACAAAAGAGACCCTGGAGACTTGGAGAGGAGGCTGGAAGGTTCACGAAATCTCCCCAAGGCAACAGGGCGCGGCCCCAGGGGGCACGCCCTGATGCCTTGTGGGGACCTCGTGGCTCCGTTTGACCTAATTCCACTTCTATAAATTCTCAAATATTCGGAAACCAACAGAGAGCCACCCCGATTAACTTTTATGCCGCCACAAGCCTCTGTTCTTCTGCGATCCCATCTGGAGGCCTTTTCCGGTACTCTGCCGGAGGGGGAACTGATCACGGAGGGCTTCTACATCAACCTTGCTGCCCTTCCGATGATGTGTGAGTAGTTTACCATAGACCTACAGGTACATAGCTAGTAGCTAGATGGCTTCTTCTCTCTCTTTGATCTTCAATACCATGTTCTCCTCGATGTTCTTGGAGTTCTATCCGATGTAATATTCTTTTGCGGTGTGTTTGTTGGGATCCGATGAATTGTGAGTTTATGATCAGATTATTCATGAGAAATATTTGAGTCTTCTCTGAACTCTTTTATGCATGATTATTATAGCTTTGTATTCCTCTCCGATCTATCGATTTGGTTTGGCCAACTAGATTGGTTTATCTTGCAATGGGAGAGGTGCTTTGTGATGGGTTCAATCTTGCGGTGCTCAATCACAGTGACAGAAAGGGACATGACACATATTTGTATTGTTGCCATTAAGGATAAAAAGATGGGGTTTAATCATATTGCTTGAGTTTACATTGTCTACATTATGTCATCTTGCTTAAGGCGTTACTCTGTTTCATATTTAATACCCAAGATGCATTCTGGATAGCGGTCGATGGGTGGAGTAATAGTAATAGATGCAGGCAGGAGTCGGTCTACTTGTCTCTGACATGATGCCTATATACATGATCATTGCCATGAATTCGTCATAATTATTTGCTTTTCTATCAATTGCCCAACAGTAATTTGTTTACCCACCATATGTTCTGCGCTCGAGAGAGAAGCCTCTAGTGAAAACTATGGCCCCCTGGTCTACTTTTATCATATATTAAAATCCAAAAATACCTTGCTGCAATTTATTTACTTTTATTTTATTTAGTATTTTAGTTTATCTATCTATCACTATCAGAATTAATCCTTGCAAATAACCGCTAAGAGGATGGACAACCCTCTTATTTGCGCTGGGTGCAAGTGTTTGCTTTTGTGTGTCTAGGTGCTGCTAATGGGATTTTGCATGGTTCTCCTACTTGATTGATAACCTTGGTTCTTAACTGAGGGAAATACTTATCTCTACTATACTTCATCATCCTCTCCTCTTCGGGGAAATACCAACGCGGTCTACAAGTAGCAGGACGAATTTCTGGCGCCGTTGCCAGGGAGACATCACCAAAATTTATCAAGTACCTTTGCTCAAACTATCATCCACTTGCATTTATTTTATTTGCCTTTTTATTTTCATTTTCCTCTCGTTTTCATCTCCCCCACTTCTAATTTTTTTTACAAAAATATTTGTATTTGCTTGTTTGCTAGTTTGCTTGCTTCGTCGCGAGTCTCAAGAAAACACAAAATTGTGTGACTTTTCCAATATTAATAATAATGATTTTATTAGTACTCCTATTGCTCCTCCCGCCACTAGTGCGGAGTCGTGTGACATTAATGCTACTTTGCTTAATCTTGTTATGAAAGAACAATTTTCTGGTAGTCCTAATGAAGATGTTGCATCCCATCTTAATACTTTCGTTGAGCTTTGTGATGTGCAAAATAAAAAAGATGTGGATAATGATATTTTCAAATTAAAATTATTTCCGTTCTCACTATGAGATCATGCTAAAACTTGGTTTTCATCCTTGCCTAGAAATAGTATTGATTCTTGGGATAAGTGTAAGGATGCTTTTGTTGCCCAGTATTTTCCTCCCGCTAAGATTACTTTTTAAGAAATCAAATTATGAATTTTAAGCAACTTGAATGTGAGCATGTTGCACAATCTTGGGACAGAATGAAATTGATGATAAGAAATTGCCCAACACATGGCTTAAGTTTATGGATGATCATACAAAAAAATTATGCAGGATTAAACTTTGTTTCTAGAAATTTGCTAGACTCTGCCGCAGGTGGTACCTTTATGGAAATTACATTGGGAGAAGCTACAAAACTTCTTGAAAATATTATCACAAATTATTCTTAATGGCACACTGAACGAACTCCAACTGGTAAGAAGGTAAATTCTGTTGAAGAAATTAATACTTTGAGTGATAAGATGGATGCTCTTATGAAATTGGTTACTAGTAAAAGTGCTCATATTGATCCTAATGATGTGCCATTGTCTACTTTGATTGAGCAAAATAATGATGCTATTGATGTGAATTTTGTCTCTACAAATAATTTCAACAACAATGCCTATAGGGGTAATTTCAATCCTAGACCGTTTCCTGGAAATTCCTCTAATAATTATGTTAATTCCTATGGTAATCCATATAATAATAATAATAATAATAATAATAATAATAATAATAATAATAATAGGATACCCTCTGATCTTAAAAGTAATATTAAAGAATTTATTAATTCTCAAAAGAATTGTAATGCTATGATAGAAGAAAAATTGAATAGAGTTGATGAATTATCTAGGAACATGGATAGAATTGCTCATGATGTTGAAAATCTCAAAATTAAAATTTTGCCACCCAAGCATGATATAAATGATTCTATTAAATCTATCTATGTCTCCATTAATGAAAGTAAAGAAAGGACCGCTAGGTTGAGAGCCAAGCGAGAATTTCTAGAAAAAGCTATTCCACCCGGTTTCTATCATAGTAATGATGAAGATATTAAAATGATTGGTGTCACCCCTATTGAATCATTATTTAGTAATATAAAACTTGATGAAAAAGGGACTGAAGAAGAGTCAACTTTATATAAAAGGAGTCCCAATTGCTTGGAGGGTGATAATCTTAATGAAAAAAGTGACAAAAGTGGGTTTGGAGAGGTCAAAACTTTAAATAGTAATGCACCCACTACTTTAGATTACAAGGACTTTAATTATGATAGTTGTTCTTTAATTGAGTGTATTTCCTTGTTGCAATCCATGATTAAATCACCAAATGCATATGAACAAAATAAAGCTTTCACTAAACATATTGTAGAAGCTATGATGAAAGCTCATGAAGAAAAACTTGAGTTGGAAGTTTCAATTCCTAGAAAATTACAAGATGAATGGGAACCTACCATTAAAGTAAAAATTAAAGATTATGAATGTAATGCTCTTTGTGATTTTGGTGCTAGCGTTTCCACTATACCAAAATATTTGTGTGATGTGCTAGGTCTCACCAATATGGATCCTTGTTCCCTTAATTTGCATCTAGCGGATTCCACTATTAAAAATCCCTTGGGTAGAGTAAATGATGTGCTTATTCTTGCAAATAGAAATTTTGTGCCCGTGGATTTTATTGTTCTTGACATTGAATGCAATCCTTCTTGTCCTATAATACTTGGTAGGCCTTTCCTACGAACCATTGATGCAATTATTGATATGAAAGAAGGTAATATAAGATTTCAATTTCCATTAAAGAAAGGGTTGGAACACTTCCCTAGAAAGAGAATTAATCCACCTTATAAATATATTATGAGGGCCACCTATGGAATTAATTTGAAGGATGACAACACTTGAACTATGCATTATGCCTAGCTAGGGGCATAAAACAATAGCGCTTGTTGGGAGGCAACCCAATGAATAAAATATATTTTTGTTTTACCTTCTATTTTTGTGTGTTTACACAATTATAGCCTCTGATATGATTGTGTTTTTATCTTTTAATTAGTTTTTGTGCCAAGTAATGCCTTTGGGATGATTTAGATGATAGTATAATTGATGCTGTTTGAAAACAGAAACTTTTTCGTCCAGTGCTGGAATTTTGATTTTTTGCTGGGACGTCATAACCTTCTAAAAAATTTACACAATATTTATAAATTAATTTCCAACGTTGTTCTAATTTTTGATAATTTTTGGAGTTACATAAGTACGACATTAATTCAGATCTTTACAGACTGTTCTGTTTTAGACAGATTCTGTTTTCGTTGCATAGTTTGATTATTTTGATGAATCTATGGATCGTATCGGGGGATATGAGTCATGGAGAAGTTGGAGTACAGTAGCATTATACCAATATTAAATATGAATCAATTTACAACAGTACCTAAAGTTTAAGATTTATTTGTTATACTAACGGATCTCAAGAGGTTTCTGTTGAGTTTTGTGTGCTGAAGTTTTCAAGTTTTGGGTGAGACTACGATGGATAAAGGAATAAGGAGCGGCAAGAGCCTAAGCTTGGAGATTCCCAAGGCACCCCAAGATAATATTCAAGGAAGACTCAACTGTCTAAGCTTGGGGATGCCCCGGATGGCATCCCCTCTTTCGTCTACAATCTATCGGTAATTCACTTGGAGCTATATTTTTATTCATCACATGATATGTGTTTTACTTGGAGCGTCTTGTGCTATAGTTTGTTTGCTTTTGTTTGCTTTTTAGTTTGTCACAATCATCTTTGATGAACACACCTTTTTAAGAGGGACACGCATTATTCAAGATTTATTTGAATACTCTATGTGCTTCACTTATATCTTTTGAGCTAGGTGGCTGCTCTAGTACTTCACTTATATCTTTTAGAGCACGACAGTGGTTATATTTTAAAGAAATAGTTGCACTCTCATGCTTCACTTATATCTTTTTGAGATTCTAATGAATAGCAATGGTAATATGCATGGGTTATGAATTTGGTCCTAATATGATAGGTATTCAAGAGGGATATAATAAAAACTTTCGTGTAGATCACTGAATATGATAACTTTGATTGCTTCCAATAGTTGTGCGATATCAAGATGGTAATATGTGGGAGGTGCTAGTAGATAATTGTGGTTTAGTAAGAATATTGGTGTTAAGGTTTGTGATTCCCGAAGCATGCACGTATGATCTATCGTTATGCTAAGAAGTTGGAGCATGATTTATTCTTGATTGTCTACCTTATGAGTGGCGATCAGGGACGAGCGATGGTATTTTCCTACCAATCTATCCCCCTAGGGGCAAGCGTAGTAGTACTTTGCTTCGAGGGCTAATAAACTTTTGTAATAAGTATGTGAGTTCTTTATGACTAATGTGAGTTCATGGATTATACACACTCTCACCTTTCCGCAATTTGCTAGCCTCTTCGGTACCATGCATTGGCCTTTCTCACATCGAGAGTTGGAGCAAACTTCGCCGGTGCATCCAAACCCCGTGATATGATACGCTCTATCACACATAAGCCTCCTTATATCTTCCTCAAAACAGCCACCATACCTACCTATCACGGCATTTCCATAGCCATTCCGAGATATATAGCCATGCAACTTCCACCGTTCCGTTTTTATGACACACATCGTCATTGTTATATTGCTTTGCATGATCATATAGCAGACATAGTATTTGTGGCTCAGCCACCGTTCATCATTTTTATACATGTTGTGCTAGTATCATTGCACATCCTGGTACATCGCTAGAGGCATTCATATAGAGTCATATTTTTGTTCTAGTTTCGAGTTGTAATTTTCTTTTGAGTTGTAAGTAAATAGAAATATGATGATCATCATTATTAGAGCATTGTCCCAGTGAGGAAATAAAAGAAAGGAAAAAAAGAGGCCAAAAAGTGCCCACGAAAAAAAAAGAAAAAAGAAAAAAAAGAGAAAAAGAAAAAAATGAGAGAAAAAGAGAGAAGGGGTAGTGTTACTATCCTTTTACATACTTGTGCTTCAAAGTAGCACCATGTTTTTCATATAGAGAGTCTCTTGTTTAGTCACTTTCATATACTAGTGGAAATTTTTCATTATAGAACTTGGCTTGTATATTCCGATGATGGGCTTCCTCAAATGCCCGAGGTCTTCATGACCAAGCAAGTTGGATGCACACCCACTTAGTTTTCATGTTTAGCTTTCATACACTTATAGCTCTTAGTGCATCTGTTGCATGGCAATCCCTACTCCTCGCATTGACATCAATTGATGGACATCTCCATAGCCCGTTGACTAGCCTCGTTGATGTGAGACTATCTTCTTATTTTTGACTTCCCCTTATTAATCTCTACCACCACACTCTATTCCACCCATAGTGCTATATCCATGGCTTGTGCTCATGTATTGCGTGGGGGTTGAAAAAGCTGAAGCGCATTAAAAAGTATGAACCAATTGCTCAGCTTGTCATCGGGGTAGTGCATGATAAATTTTTTGTGTTAAGAAGATGGAGCATGACAAGATTATATGATTTTGTAGGGATAACTTTCTTTAGCATTTTTAGTTTGAAAGACATGATTGTTTATTAGTATGCCTGAGTATTGATGTCTTTATGTCAAACTATAGACTATTGCTTTGAATCATTCGGATCTTATTATTCATACCGTAAGAGAGAGATTACATGATGAAACATTTTAGGTAGCATTCCACATCAAAAATTCTATTTTTATCATTTACCTACTCGAGGACGAGCAGGAATTAAGCTTGGGGATGCTTGATACGTCTCCAACGTATCTATAATTTTTTATAGTATCAATCTTGGATTTTTTTTTATATGCAATTATATATCATTTTTTGGGACTAACCTATTAACCTAGTGCCCATTGCCAGTTGCTGTTTTCTGCTTGTTTTTGGTTTTTCAGGAAATCAGTACCAAATGAAGCCAAATGCCACGAAACTTTTTGGAGATTTTTTTCTCGACAAAAGAGACCCTGGAGACTTGGAGAGGAGGCCAGAGGGTTCACGAAGCCTCCACAAGGCAACAGGGCACGGCCCAGGGGGGGCACGCCCTGATGCCTTGTGGGGCCCTCGTGGCTCTGTTTGACCTAATTCCACTTCTATAAATTCTCAAATATTCGGAAACCAACAGAGAGCCACCCCGAATAACTTTTACGCCGCTGCAAGCCTCTGTTCTTCCGCGATCCCATCTGGAGTTCTTTTCTAGTACTTTGCCGGAGGGGGAATCGATCACGAAGGGCTTCTACATCAACCTTGCTGCCCTTTCGATGATGTGTGAGTAGTTTACCACAGACCTACGGGTCCATAGCTAGTAGCTAGATGGCTTCTTCTCTTTCTTTGATCTTCAATACCATGTTCTCCTCGATATTTTTGGAGTTCTATCCGATGCAATCTTCTTTTGTGGTGTGTTTTTTGGGATCCGATGAAATGTGAGTTTATGATCAGATTATTCATGAGAAATATTTGAGTCTTCTCTGAACTCTTTTATGCATGATTATTATAAATTTGTATTTCTCTCCGATCTATCGATTTGGTTTGGCCAACTAGATTGGTTTATCTTGCAATGGGAGAGGTGCTTTGTGATGGGTTCAATCTTGCGGTGCTTAATCCCAGTGATAGAAAGGGACATGACACGTATTTGCATTGTTGCCATTAAGGATAAAAAAGATGGGGTTTAATCATATTGCTTGAGTTTACTTTGTCTACATCATGTCATCTTTCTTAAGGCGTTACTCTGTT
This sequence comes from Elymus sibiricus, assembly GCA_039707655.1. Taxonomy (NCBI): domain Eukaryota; kingdom Viridiplantae; phylum Streptophyta; class Magnoliopsida; order Poales; family Poaceae; genus Elymus; species Elymus sibiricus. The sequence goes on along the minus strand of CM077666.1, from coordinate 204,571,735 downwards.
TCATACTTAATACCCTAGATGCATGCTGGATAGCGGTCGATGGGTGGAGTAATAGTAGTAGATGCAGGCAGGAGTCCGTCTACTTGTCTCGAACGTGATGCCTATATACATGATCATTGCCATGAATCCGTCATAATTATTTGCTTTTCTATCAATTGCCCAACAGTAATTGATTTACCCACCGTATGTTCTGCGCTCGAGAGAGAAGCCTCTAGTGAAAACTATGGCCCCCGGGTCATTTAACGCCCAAAGCTCTTGTCTGATTATCTTAATCTTAATTATCAAGGTAACCCCACGTGATGGATAGGGCCTACGGTAGGACAACTAGTTCTTGATGTAGGACTCGTGCCAGTCAAGATGTTATTTGGACACATCCCCCACTTCGGTTCGTAACAAGCACATCTCGATGGGTGAATTCCAGCGCGCAAATTAAGATCATGTCTGGTCCCAACATGAATACACGGTTGTAAGCATTAAAGACCTCGTACCAGTACCTCTTTTTATAATAGTGTTTGAATCACCATTTGCTTGATTGATCCGGTCAAAAGCTGGAATTGATCCTTTAACAGAAGCTTGCTAGAGACCATCGCTTCAAGAGAATCTTCCTCTCGTGGGTTCAATCACCCAAGGTCACCTCTGGGGAAATAGGTGTGGGGTACCTTTCTGTTCCATTACTGGATATCTAAAAGGAGGTATCAATAGTTATGATGATATTCATGGCATGATCAATATATAGGCATTACGTCCGAGACAAGTAGACCGTTAATCTTACTAAATCTACTACTATTACTCCACCCCTTGACCGCTATCCAGCTTACATCTTGAGGTATTAAGTTCATAAAAAACAGAGTAATGCTTGGAGCATGATGACATAATGTAGACAAAGTAGAATCAATCAATATGATTAAACCCCATCGTTTTACCCTTAGTAGTAACAATACAAATACGTGCCTTGCAACTCCTCCTGTCATAGAGTAAGGACACTGCTACTTGTGAGCTGCGTAGGAATTTTCCCCGAAGAAGAAGGGTGAAGAAATATAGTTGTGGATAAGTATTTCCCTGAGTAGAGAACTAAGGTTATCGAACCAATAGGTGATTCACATAGACAAAAGTCGATAGTACCTGCACACACACAAACAAAATACTTGCACCCAACACGGGCAAGAGGGTTGTCAATCCCCTTGTACTCGTTAATTGCAAGGATCAATTCTGATAGTGATAGGTTTATAAATTGCAAGTGGAATTAAAAAGAAATAAATTGCAGCAAGTAAATTAGGGTTTTAGTAATATGATTTACATGGACCCGGGGGCCATAGTTTTCACTAGAGGCATCTCTCTCATAAGCATAGCATACGGTGTGTAGATGTCATGGAGAATGACGATTTATGGGACCGAGAGGATCCCTTTGCGGTTTGGCTATGGGAGTCGCCGTGCTACAATGAGCGGGGTTGATAGATGCAAGAACACACTGTGGTTTATCCAAGTTCGGGCTGCTGTGAGCGTAAAACCCTACTCCTGCTTTGGTGGTTTGATTGTGGATGAGCTCAAGTTACATGGAGCGTAGCTTGCCGGCAAGGTGCGCGGGAAGTGCAGCTACTACGCATAATTGAACTAGGTGTCGACCGTTCTAACTGTAGCCATGGGCCTCCTTTTATAGGCCAAGGGGTCACCACAGTGGCTTATATGGTCATTACAGGGTATGAACAGGAGTTGCACTGTCATCAAGTCTATATCTAACGGGGTAGGACAAATGCATTAAATGCACCGTTAGGTGCTACGCTGGGGAGGCGATGCTTTGGCAAAGGTTCTGCACCGTTCGTCCTGCTGCCCTTCTGTGAACTTGACACGACCCAAGGACGGGTGTCATTAAAGTTAACCTTGAGGGGGCATGCTGACACGTGCCCTGACCAGCTGTGTTTGACTGCCTGCCTGCTCGACACCTATCATACAAGCTTATCTAGCTGATGATGAGGTGGAGCGGAAATGAGACAGAAAGAGCCTGGTAGCACGGAGCTTGCCGGGCCTTCGCTTGCCGGTAAGTAACTCGCCGACAAGTAGCTTGCCGGGTCTTGGCTTGCCGGCAAGTATCTTGCCGGCAACCAGAGCCTTGGTCTTTAGTACTAAACTAGTACTTCTCGATGACCTGCCTGGAGGTCTTCTTCATGGTCTTGTTCATCTAATCTTGAGTCTTGGACACAGTAGCCCTCTGGCAAGCCTTGCCGTCGGGAAGGCTACAACTGCCTGTGCACAAGTCAGGGTATGAAGGCACCCATGTCTTCGTACACCGACAGGAGCCCCCAGGCTTGGGCCATACACGCATGCGAGGCGTCGTTTGGCTAGGCCCAAACAGTGCACAGGTATGCGTGGCAGAGGATAACTGCCATAATCTTCTCTTTTTCCACGCCCCCCACGACACGCATTAAATGCGGACGTGGGAGAGGTGGAATGAAACGGCCGTGGGAGGTAGTGCGCCTGAAAAGCGCAATCACATAGAACAGTAAAGAGCCAGCCCCCGCGCCTTCCCCATAAAAAGGAAACCGCGAGGGGCGCTGCTCATTTACCCCCTCTTCCCAATCTAGCAATCTGCTTCATCTTCATCCTTGCACAAGAAAAGAGCACGCCGTCTTCTTCCGCCGCCAGTGGTTCTTGTAAAAGATACATTTTATCCTAAGTTAGAACTGCGCTGGGCTTTGGGATGTAATATGAGTCGTGTTCTGAATGATATCTTGAACGTTATTTGGTATCCATACCATCACTCCCCCTGGGAAACTTTCACGCGAGGAACACTTCATTCCTTTAAGAAAAAGAAAGAAGAGAAAAGAGGAGGCTGGAACACTGACGGTTCATTAATCATCTTATGCAAGGTAGAATGTAACACAACACTGCCTGCAACATGTAAATAAATATGTACTTTGACAAAGAGTTGTGAAACACTTAACTTTTATTTACTACGCACGGGGTCTGCACCTAGCTTTGTACAAAGGGTTACATGCCTTGCCGGCAAGCTTGTACAAAAGAGGTTGCCGGGCAGCCCGGCAACCGCGCCTTATGGGTAAAACTTGCAAAGATGCTCAATATTCCATGAGTTGAGCCCAGGAGAGCCATCTTCGGTCTCTAGGCGGACTGCGCCAGGCCTAGTGACTTGTACCACCCGGTAAGGGCCTTCCCACTTTGGCATCAACTTGTTAGGAGTTGGCAGGAAGTTCAAAAGCATTTGAACCCGCGCCATGGCTTCTGCCGCCGTGGTTGGCATGGCGGGGAGCATGGAACAGGACGACGTTCGACTCCTGGCAGAGCCAGCAGGAAGCTCGTCGCGTACCTGCTGTCGTAGCACATGCTCACCAATGGGTTGGCGTGGTGGTGGTGGCACCTGAACATCGTGAGGACGATGCTCAGTGCCGGCTTGACGCCGTCCAGGACCACCAGCACTGCGGGGAAGCGTGTCGCGCCCACCTTGCGATGGTCGCGGTACACGTCCCACCGCAGCGTTGTTGGACATCACCGCTCCATCCTTGGACATCGCGGCGGCTAGGTCCTGGCTTGCACCGGTTCGAACCGTATTGCTACGGTGACTGTGCTCACTAGAACGTCATTGGAGTCGGCCATCTACGCCATCTCTGATGTAGTGGCTACGCTCACCGGGGCGTTGAGGAAGCTGACTACCTCCGCCGCCCATGCCTCCTGCTCCGCCCGTCACGGCCATACCATGCGCATCGCCACGCTGCCTGCGCCGCTGGCGGATGCCTGCCAGGGCGGCTTGGAGGTGGAAGGAGCCGTCGTGGCTCCAGTCTTCTTCTTGGGCGCCATCGACTAGAGTGAAAAAACTGACACTCCACACTACCAACACTGATTCGAAACACACGATCCCCTACCTGGCGCGCCAAAGATGTCGTGGATAAGGACGATCTATGGGACCGAGAGGATCCCTTTGCGGTTTGGCTACGGGAGTCACCGTGCTACAAAGAGCGGGGTTGATAGAATCAAGAACACACTGTGGTTTATCCAGGTTCGGGCCACTGTGAGCGTAAAATCCTACTCCTGCTTTGGTGGTTTGATTGTGGATGAGCTCTAGTTACATGGAGCGCAACTTGCCAGCATGGTGCGCGGGAAGTGCAGCTAATACATGTAATTGAACTAGATGTCGACCATTCTAACTATAGTCGTGGGCCTCCTTTTATAGGCCAAGGGGTCACCACAGTGGCTAATATGGTCATTACAGGGTATGAACAGGAGTTGCACTATCATCAAGTGTATCTCTAACGAGGTAGGACAAACACATTAAATGCACTGTTAGGTGCTACACAGGGGAGGCAATGCTTTCGCAAAGGTTCGGCACCGTTCGTCCAGCTGCCCTTCTGTGATCTTGACACGACCCAGGGACGGGTGTCATTAAAGTTAACCTTGAGGTGGCATGCTGACACGTACCTTGACCAGCTGTGTTTGATGGCCTGCCTACTCGACACCTATCATACGAGCTTATCTAGCTGATGATAAGGTGGACCGGAAATGAGACAGAAAGAGCCTGGTGGACGGAGCTTGCTGGGCCTTCGCTTGCCGGTAAGTAGCTCGCCGACAAGTAGCTTGCCGGGTCTTGGCTTGCCGGCAACCAGAGCCTTGGTCTTCAGTACTAAACTAGTACTTCTCAAGGACCTGCCTAGTGGTCTTCTTCATGGTCTTGTTAATCTAATCTTGAGTCTTAGACACAGTAGCCCTCCGGCAAGCCCTGACGTCGGGAAGGCTACAACTGCCTATGCACAAGTCGGGGTAGGAAGGCACCCATGTCTTAGTACACCGACAGGAGCCCCCAGGCCTGGGCCATACACGCATGCGAGGCGTCATTGGGCTAGGCCCAAATAGTGCACAGGCACACGTGGCAGAGGATAACTGCCATAATCTTCTCTTTTACCACGCCCCCACGACACGCATTAAATGCGGACGTGGGAGAGGTGGAATGAAACGGCCGCAGGAGGTAGTGCGCCTGAAAAGCGCAATCACATAGGACAGTAAAGAGCCAGACCCCGCGCCTTCCCCATAAAAAGGAAACCACGAGGGGCGCTGCTCATTTACCCCCTCTTCCCAATCTAGCAATCTGCTTCATCTTCATCCTTGCACAAGAAAAGAGCACATCGTCTTCTTCCGCCGCCAGTGGTTCTTGTAAAAGATACATTTTATCCTAAGTAAGAACTGCGCTGGGCTTTGGGATGTAATATGAGTCGTGTTCTGAATGGATGTATGCATGCTATTCCTCTTGTCTTATTCTGTCTTTGCATGATTTCTGCACCCTACGCTTGCCGGAATCTTGCCGGTGCGCGCACTCTTGCTGTGAGCGCTTGGGGAACAGATCCTTAGCAGCTTGCCGGAAGTGCCGCTGCCGGCAAGGTTACACTTGACGATCACAACGCAGCCACTTAAGTTGTTGAGCGGACTCGAAACAAAGTAAGAGCGTAGCTGATTACGACAAGGTTTCTCATACAAAGGACAAAATCGTTCAAGGATAAATTGCAACTACAACAAAGAATTTATTTCAAAGATTTTCAACTTAGCTTTTTCTTTGTTGTGCTTCTTGTCGTAGAATGATATCTTGAACGTCATTTGTTATCCATACCATCACTCCCCCCGGGAAACTTGCATGCAAGGAACACTTCATTCCTTTAAGAAAAAGAAAGAAGAGAAAAGAGGAGGCTGGAACCCTGACGGTTCATTAATCATCTTATGCAAGGTATAATGTAACACAACACTGCCTGCAACATCTAAATAAATATGTACTTTGACAAAGAGTTGTGAAACACTTGACTTTTATTTACTATGCACGGGGTCTGCGCCCGGCTTTGTACAAAGGGTTACATGCCTTGCCGGCAAGCTTGTACAAAAGAGGTTGCCGGGCTGCCCGGCAACCGTGCCTTACGGGTAAAACTTGCAAAGATGCTCAATATTCCATGAGTTGAGCACAGGAGTGCCATCTTTGATCTCTAGGCGGACTGCGCTACGCCTAGTGACTCGTACCACCCGGTAAGGGCCTTCCCACTTTGGCGTCAACTTGTTAGGAGTTGGCGGGAAGTTCAAAAGCATTTGAACCCGTGCCATGGCTTCTGCCGGTGTGGTTGGCATGGCGGGGAGCATGGAATGGGACGGCGTTTGACTCCTGGCAGAGCCAGCAAGAAGCTCGTCGCGTACCTGCTGCCGCAGCACATGCTCACCAACGGTTTGGCGTGGTGGTGGTGGCGCCTAAACATCGTGAGGACGATGCTCAGGGCCGGCTTGATGCCGTCCAGGACCACCAGCACCGCGGGGAAGCGTGTTGCGCCCATCTTGCGATGGTCGCGGTACACGTCCCACCGCAGCGTTGTTGGACGTCACCGCTCCATCCTTGGATGTCGCGGTGGCTGGGTCCTGGCTTGCACCGGTTCGAACCGTATTGCTACGGTGACTGTGCTCACCAGAACGTCATTGGAGTCGGCCATCTACGCCATCTCTGGTGTAGTGGCTACGCTGGGGAGGCGATGCTTTGGCAATGGTTCTGCACCGTTCGTCCAGCTGCCCTTCTGTGATCTTGACATGACCCAGGGATGGGTGTCATTAAAGTTAACCTTGAGGTGGCATACTGACACGTGCCATTACCAGTTGTGTTTGACTACCTACCTGCTCGACACCGATCATACGAGCTTATCTAGCTGATGATGAGGTGGAGCGGAAATGAGACAGAAAGAGCCTGCTGGCACGGAGCTTGCCAGGCCTTTGCTTGCCAGCAAGTGGCTCGCCAACAAGTATCTTGCCGGGACTTGGCTTGCCGGCAAGTAGCTTGCCGGCAACTAGAGCCTTGGTCTTCAGTACTAAACTAGTACTTCTCGATGACCTGCCTGGAGGTCTTCTTCATGGTCTTGTTAATCTAATCTTGAGTCTTGGACACAGTAGCCCCTGTCAAGCCCTGCCGTCAGGAAGGCTACAACTGCCTGTGCACAAGTCAGGGTACGAAGGCACCCATGTCTTAGTACACCGACAGTAGACAAATTACTATTGGGTAGTTGATAGAAAAGTGCATAGTTATGATGTTATTCATGGCATGATTAGTACTTAGGCATTACGTCCGTGACAAGTAGACCAAAATGATTCTACATCTTCTACTATTACTCCACCCCTCGACCGCAATCCAGCATGCATCTTAAGGTATTAAGTTCATAACAAATATAGTAATGCTTGGGGCATGATGACATAATTTAGACAGAATAAAACCACGCAATATGATTAAACCCCGTCGTTTTACCCTTAGTAGCAACAATACAATACGTGCCTCGCTACTCCTCCTGTCACAGAGTGAGGACACCGCAAGATTGAACCTACCACAAAGCACCTCTCGCACTGAAGATAAATCAATCTAGTTGGCCAAACCAAACGGATAGATCGGAGAGAAATACAAAGCTATAACAATCACACAGAATAAATTTTAGAAAATACTCAATTACTTTCGATGAATAATCTGATCATAAACTCACAATTCATCAGATCCCAACAAACACACTGCAAAAGAATATTACATCGAATCGATCTTCGAAGAGAACATTGTATTGAAGATCAAAGAGAGAGACAAAGCCATCTAGCTACTAGCTATGGATAGGGATGGACCAAAAGCTCGTAGCTCGTGAGCTTAATGAGCGCTCGATAGTTCGGCTCATTAAGCTCATGGCTCGCTTCTTAATGAACAGAGCCAATCATCGATTTCAGCTCGCTAAGCTTAATGAGCTTAATGAACGAGCTAACAAATTTCACGAGTAGTTCGTTAAGCTCGTTAGTAACAACACAACACATATTTTCATCTTACATGAAAAAGTTTTTGTAGCACCTCCACCCATCTATTCAATCTAATCTACATAGGAGGCAACAAACTAGTGCCTTTCCTTTTGTAGTCACCATCTTCCTTCTTAAAAAAACCACATCTACAAGAGAGTGCTCATGAGCTTAACGAGCTTCAAACGAACCGAGCCGAGTAGGGTTTTCTGCTCGTTAATCTTAACGAGCTTAACGAGCCGAGCCTTAATGAGCACGAGCTTAACGAGCCGAGCAACTCGTTAATCCACCCCTAGCTATGGACCCGTAGGTCCTGTGGGAACTACTCACACATCATCGGAAGGGCAGCAAGGTTTATGAAGAACCCCTCCGTGATCGATTCCCCCTCCGGCAGAGTACCGGCGGAGGCCTCCTGATGGGATCGTGGAAGAACAGAGGCTTGCGATGGCGGAATAATTGTTTAGGGTCTTGCTCTGGGGTTTTTGGAATACTTGGGAATTTATAGCTCTGGAATTAGGTTCAAAAGGAGCCACGTGGGGCCCATAAGGCATCAGGGCGCGCCTACCCCCTGGGCACGCCATGTTGCCTTGTCGTCTCCTTGTCTGTCTTCTGGTCCTCCACCGAAGCTTCTGGGGTCCCTCCTGGTCCAGAAAAAATCATCTAAAAGTTTCGTAGCGTTTGAGCTCCGTTTGGAAGGGATTTTCTGTAAAACCAAAAACAAGCAGAAAACAGCAACTAGCACTTGGCACTGGGTTAATAGGTTAGTTCCCAAAAATGATATAAAATGATGTATAAAGCATATAAGATTGGTAATATAATAGTATGAAACAATCAAAAATTATAGATACATTGGAGACGTATCAACATCCCCAAGCTTAATTCCTACTCGTCCTCGAGAAGGTAAATGAGAAAAACAGATTTTTTTTATGTTGAATGCTACCTAGCATGTTTATCATGTAATCTTCTTACGGTATGAATACTAAGATATGAATGATTCAGGGCAATAGTCTATCATTTGAAATAAAGACATCAATACTTAGACATATTAGAAAACAATCATGCCCTCTTAAAAATAAAGAATGTTAGAAGAATGGTATCCCTACAAAATCATATAGTTTAGCATGCTTAGTCTTCCTAACACAAGATATTAATCATGAACTACACCTATGATAAGCCGAGTAATCAAATCATACTTTTTCTCGCTTCAGCATTTTCAACTTTCACTCAATACTTGAGCGTGAGTTAAGGACTTGGCACTTTGGATGGTAAAGAGAATGATGATGGGGGTTCAGAAAGGAAGACAAAAATAGAGAATGTCTTACATCAACGTGGCTAATCGTTAGGCAATGGAGAGGCCTTACAATCGATGTCAATGTGAGGAGTAGGGATTGCCATGCAACGGATGCACTAGAGCTGTAAGTGTATGAAAGCTCGCTACGAAAACTAAGTGGGTGCGCATCCAACTTGCTTTCTCATGAAGACCTCGGGCATTTGAGGAAGCCCGTCATCAGAATATATAAGCCAAGTTCCATAATGTAAAAATTCCCACTAGTATATGAAAGCGACAAATCATGGAGACTCTCTATATGAAGAACATGGTGCTACTTTGAAGCACAAGTGTGGTAAAAGGATAGTAGCATTGCCCCTTCTCTCTTTTTCTCTCAGTTTTCTTTTTTTTCTTTTTCTCTCTCTCTTTTTTAGAACAATATCATGAACCTCATCCCCACTTTTTGGAATGGTCATCACACTTTTATTTACTTACAACTCGATAAACTGGAATAATATGACTCTATATGAATGCCTCTGGCAGTGTACCAGGATGTGCAATGACCTAGTGTAACATGTATAACAATGATGAACGGTGGCTTTTCCACAAATATCATGTCAGCTCTATATGATCATGCAAAGCAATATGACGATGAACACACAAGTCATGTGTATGATGATGGTGGAAGTTGCATGGCAATATATCTGGGAATGGCTATGGAAATGCCATGATAGGTAGGTATGGTGGCTGTTTTGAGGAAGGAAATAATGAGGCTTATGTGTGATAGAGCATATTATATCATGGGGTTTGGATGCACCGGCAAAGTTTGCACTGACTCTCGAGGTGAGAAAGGGCAATGCACGGTAGCGAAGAGGCTAGCAAAATATGGATAGGTGGAAGTGCTTCAGTCCAAGAACATCACATTAGTCATAAAGAACTCAAGTACTTATTGCAAAAGTTTATTAGCCCTCGAAGCAAAGCATAACTTTTCATACGCCTAGGGGGATTGATTGAGAGGAAAAGACCATCGCTCGTCCCCGACCACCACTCATAAAGTAGACAATCAATAATAAATCATGCTCCAACTTCATCGCAAAACTAAAACTATACATGCATGCTTCGGGAATCACAAACTTTAACATCGATATTTCTACTAGACCATGATAATCAACTAGTACATCCACATATTACTATCTTTATATCACAAAACTATTGCAAGGAACCAAACTTATTATATTCAGTGATCTACATGCAAGTATATATTATACCACTCTTGTATACCTATCATTTTTAGACCAATCATATAACCCGTGCAAATTACCACTTCCTATTAGAAGACTCTCAAATAGAAATAAGTGAAGCATGACAGTAATTCATTTCTTTAAAATATAACCAACCGTCGTGCTCTAAGGATATAAGTGAAGCACATGAGCAGCTGCATAACTCAAGATATATAAGCGAAGCGCATGGAGTATTCTAACAAATTATGATGAATGTGTGTCTCTCTTAGAGGGTGTGTCCAGTAAACAATGATTGTGGAAAACTAACAAGCAAACAAAATAAAACTATGGCACAAGACAATCCACGTAAAACTCATATCATGTGATGAATAAAAATATATATAGCTCCAAGTAACATACCGATGAATTGTGGACGAAAGAGGGGATGCCATCCGGGGAATCCCCATGCTTAGATGCTTGTATCTTCCTTGAATATTACCTTGGGGTGCCTTGGGCATCCCCAAGCTTAGGGTATTGCCGCTCCTTATTCCTTTAATCATCGTGATCTCAACCAAAACTTGAAAACTTCAGCACACAAAACTCAACAGAAACTTCGTGAGATCCGTTAGTATAATAAATCAATCATCCACTTTAGGTACTGTCATAAATTGATTCATAATTTTTCTTGCATAATATCTACTGTATTCTAACTTCTCCATGACTTATACCCCCCGATATAATCCATAGCATCATCAAAACAAGCACACTATGCAATAAAAATAGAATCTGTCGAAAACAGAACAGACTGTAATGATCTGAATTAAACTCATACTTCTGTAACTCCAAAAATTCTGAAAAGATAGGCAAACGTAAAATATTTGTATCCCAATACTGTGTAAAAAATTCAGAATATTATCATGTTATAGTACAGAATAGAAATTCCAGTACTGGGCGCAAAACTTTCTGTTTTCAAACAGCGTCAATTATACTATCATCTAAATCATCCCAAAGGCATTACTTGGCACAAACACTAATTAAATGATAAAAACAATCATTACATTAGCAATAATCATGTGACTCAAGGAAAATAAAATGAAAGCAAAAAAGATAAATATTGGGTTGCCTCCCAACGGGCGCTATTGTTTAATGCCCCTAGCTAGGCATAATGCATAGTTTCAAGTATTATCATCTTTCAATGTGATTCCATAGGTGGCTCTCATAATGGATTCATATGGTGGTTTAATTCTCTTCCTTGGGAAGTGTTCCATACCTTTCTTTAATGGAAATTAAAGCCTTATATTTCCTTATTTCATATCAATAATAGCACCTATGGTCTGTAGGAAAAGCCAACCAAGTATTATAGGACAAGACGAATTACATTCAATATCTAGCACAATGAAATCCACGGGTACATAGTATCCATTAGAAATTATAAGGACATCATTAATTCTACCCAATGGTTCTTAATATTTGAATATGCTATGTAACATCCCAAATTTTCAATTTGGAATGTTTTACAATTATAGCTAAGCATCTACTGCATTTTTTTTGAATTGTGGTGGAATTTGAAATTTCAGAGGCATTGGAGTTTTCTGTTTGAATTTGAATCATTTCAAACTGGCATTTGAATTTCATCTCAAAAATTCGTGACAAAATACTTTGATCAAAAAGTATGAGAGGAGGTAACATGACATCCCAAAAGTCAGAAGAAAATAATGCCAAAAGAAATTGAATTCAAATTTGGTTTTATTTGGAATTTTCAAAAAAATATTTTTTATAATTTTTTCTTTTGCCTCTGAAAAATAGTTCATCTTGTAGGATTTATTTTTCTGATATTTTTGATATATATATTGTCTATATAAATTATTTTCTCTTTCTCTATTTTTCCCTATTTTCTTTTCTATGAGCATTTCAAAAAAACTGTTTTAAACGGCCGCAGCCCAACGACCGCGCCAGGCCCAGCCGGCCGACGCGGCCCCCTACCACCAGCTAGCCTGCCCCGCGCCAAATTCTTTTTGAGCCGGTCGCCCGACCACTTCGCCCTTCCCCGCGCCCGCTGACCGCCGGGTCCCACCTCGTCTCCCACCTCCGCAACGGCCGCGCCCGAATCCCGGAACCCCCGCGCCCGACGTCGCCACGGCCGTCGCCCTCGATCGCTAAAACCCTAGCCCGAGTCAACCCCCTCCCCAAGCATCTTGTCCTATAAATACCTACACCCCTCCTCTCTCGATCCCCTTTAAACCCTATGCCCAACACCACCTCCGAGATCCCCTCGCTCTGCCGCATCGCCTCGGAGCCACCACCGCCACCGACGACCACCGGAGTAGCCGCACCGCCGTCGCCCGAGCCGCGCCACTGTCGACCTCCCCTCTGTAAGCACTGGTGAAAGCCTCTCCGTACGATCTACTTTTGATGGTCCAGATTAGATGTAGTGAACAGTTAGGTTTTTTTAAGATCGGTTTAGTTACGGTTTTTCTAGGTTAGATCGAACCGGTTCGCCCGGTTTCTTTTTAATTTATGCACGAGCGTGCGGTTCTGCTAGATCTCGGCCAACCACCCGATAGCTCCTGTCGGACACCCCTCCTAGACACTCGTAGCCTGCCACGTAGCCCATCGCCGATCTGTAGTTTTTTTCTTTTTCTTTTTGTTTCTGTTTTAAAAATAGAATAGTTCCTGTTTTAGAAAATTCATATCAATTAGGATTTTTAGTATTTTAATTTTATTCCTTTTGAATCAGGTTGGAAATTTTATTAAGTTTCTGTAGATATCAAGTTTTACTAGATTTGAAAGTTTGAATTTGAATTTGCATGAAATTTGTTCAAATCACTAGATTGGCTATATTTTGAGGTAGGAATATTATTTTTGGGTGATTCTTTTCGCTACTGGTTCTTTGTGACTTTGTTTATCAGTAGGAATTAATTGGTGAATTTTAGGATTATTTAAAATTAGGTTTTAATGAAAACAGTACTGTTTTAGTGTTTTATAGGTTTTGTGCTATTTCTTTTAATTTTAATTACTTTAAATTGTTCTCTTTAGTTCTTTTTGACGTATTCTTTTTAGTTTATGTTAAGTTATCAGTAGCTATTTTATTTGTAGGAAAAAAATATTTTGTGTATTTTATTTCTTTTATCTTACTAGAAAACTTGTTTTGAGCATTATGGGAGTTTTACAAATGATTGTAATGTGATTATTTTTGCATAAAAATTTCTTAGTTGTTTTCTTTCTGTTATTTAGTAAAAACCTTATTTTTGTTCTATTCAAAATTTATTAGTGGCAGAAAACCTATTTTGTAGCTTGTTTTACTTGTAGAAGAGTTTGCATTGAGTCCTAGTGTTTTCTTTGGTTTTGTTTTTGATTTCTTTGTGTGTTTCAATGATTGTGTTATTATTAGTTTTACTTGCTGTTATAGCGTTAAGTTGTATGATGAATTGCTTATGTTGTGAATGTTTGTATCGATAGATTATCCGGAGTGTGAGGCTTGCTATTACGAGTCGTTAGAGTTTGAAGATCGTCACCAAGGCAAGTCATTTGATCATGTATTTCATTACCTATGATTTTTATTGCATTAGTGGTTATCCTCCCCACCATGCATGCAAGTAGGTGAATTTGAGTTATGTTCTTGAGTAGTATCATGTGGTAGATTGAACCCAAATCCCCTTGTTACCAATGCCCGAGAACGTTGTAGTTATTTTGCTATGCTTCATAGACGGGGTTGGTTGAGTGAATTACATGGGAGTTGTGAGAGTTAAGTTGATGACTACAACCCCAAGACTTCAAGTTCTCAAGACGGACTTCAATTCACTACTGGGTGGAGGACGGATGGAAGGGCACCCTGGAGTACCCAGTGGTTGACCCAGGGATGCATGGAGAAGCGCCAGGACATCTTGCGAAAAGCTTCACCCAGGCACGAAGAGACGGATGGATATACCTTGACCGGAAGCTTACTTGTGCAGTCGCAAGTCAATATGGGCTCTGGCTTGGTCGACCCTAGGCGTGACTCTGGACGGACGGTGCCAGCAGATGTAGAAGAACGGTAGGAAATGGATGGGCACCGGCAGTGGCCCAGAGGAACTCTACAGAAGACCATGTTTCATTCGTCCAGTCTTCAAACACCATGCAGTGCGAGGACATAAAGGAGGGAACGATTCTTGCGGGTAAAGTGCACAAGACTCTGCAGAGTGGAAATCTAATCGATTAGCTGTGTCCCCGGTTATGGACATCTGAGCCTCTGGAATTGGATTTATTCAGAACTCTCAACACCAATCATAATTAATTAATTGTTGGGTTAATAATGATTTCGGGTATGAGACATTGGTTGGCGGAACCATCTCATTAACAACAAATACTTTGAAGTAATTACAAGCAAGTCCTTTTTGTTGTAGGGAAAATTTGGCTTTTCGCAAAAACTTAAACTTAGAGCCCCACAGCCAAAATTGCATATAGTGATAGCATTTTATTATTGTTTTCTCTCTGTGACTTGCCGGCATATTCAAAATGCTGACCTACACGGCTGCAATGTCTCATGTTGCAGAGGTTTATTCCGACCAGGAGTGAGGCTATGATCTATGCTCGATGATTGCCCTTTGGAGTCGAATGGACTCGATTTTCGTCTACGCTTCCGCAGTAGTTTATCTCATGAGTTGGCCTTCGGCCAAATTTATTCTAATGTAATAAAGACTCTATATGAGATTCGATGTAATAAATCAGGTGTGATTGAACTTTGATATTTTCATCAATGTACTGTGTGTGCCAGCATGAAATTGGGATGGTACAGTTACACAGAGACTTGACCATTTTCGGGTCGGGTCACTACAGAGATGGTATTCAGAGCACACGCTGACCGTAGGACGTAACCCCTAGGATCGGAAAGCCATAGGAAGAAATTACTTTATTTTATGTTTTTTCCGTAATTCTCCCCTGTTCATTTCTGACTTCTCCCCGATTTCAACATTTTAGATGGCCGCCGAGTTCACCCCAGTCCTGCTGCCGGAGTTTTGCCAGCCGGATGAGACGATGCCTTTCGGCAAGCAGCTGGTTCAGATCATCAGGGAGTTGAAGATTGTTCTGCCTTCCATACCGGGACTCCCACCATGGCTCTTCTGATGGACACCCGCTATAGGATTTTGGTGCACATACCAGGGAGGACCTTCGGAAGATTCTCGGCGCCCATTGACTTCCAGTTTACTTCCCCCACTTGGATACTTGGGAGGAACATAGCTATTCATCATGCACTTGGACACATCCGGGAGGAGTACAGGGCTGAGCTCATCGGATCAGACTTCACCATGATCTCTCGCAGAACTGCAGATGGAGAGATCGTGCGCACCGTGAATGACGACTCCATCCTCTCATTTGTCCAAGACCTGGAGGCTCACATCAGGACTCTGGAGGTTCAGACATGCAGAAGCACGAAGATGTTCAGGAAGCTACTGTTCCGTGAACTGGATTTAGACGCGAAGACCACGAGGAGCATGAATAGGAAGTCAAGGACCTTCTGGAGAGGATCCATAACTTGAAGACTTATATTGCCACGGTGGAAAAGAAGATGGACCTGGGAGAAGACCTTTATCCAAATGGTGACAAGGGACCCTTCGTGAGCAATGATGAGGACTACGAGGAGAGCACCACTGGAGGACGCACCACTGGAGGACGCACCAAGAGAAGATGCACCAATGGAAGATGCACCACTGGAGGACGCACCACCATGGAGTTCTGAGGGGACACTTAGTCGTGACCGCCATGTTATTTTATTTTCTTGTTGATCGATTAGGCCGATGATTTCGATTTGTCGTAAGACTTGTATCCCGAGTTTGAACAATGATTGAGTTGAATAAATGGATGATTGGTGTGTTAATGATTGTTGCATGCATATGGGTAGTGTTATTTTCTCTTTAGACCCTTGTTCTATTCTAATTCTCATCCACTCTAAAACATCATATGCCTCCGAGACGTGACCCCGGATTCAACTTCCCACCGGAGCTCACTCAGCTGATCCAACAGCAGAATGCACTAATGCAGATGTTGATCCAAAACCAAGGCAACCACAACAACAACAACAACAATCCACCGCCACCACCCCCTATCGACAACCTCACCCGTTTCCTGAGGTTGAATCCGCCGGTGTTCTCTAGCAGCACCGAGCCGATTGTTGCTGATGATTGGCTCCGCAAGATTGGAAGGGAGATAGTAACTGCTGGATGCACGGATGCGGAGAAAGTGCGCTTTGCCGCACATCAGCTTGATGGACCCGCAGCCTCTTGGTGGGAGAACTACACCACCACTTTCCCCATTGCCACAGTTACCTGGGATCAATTTCAGCAGGCCTTCCGCACCGCTCATGTCTCAGCTGGTGCCATGAGTTTGAAGAAGCGTGAGTTCCGCAACTTACGCCAGGGGAATCGTACTGTGGCGCAGTACGTGGACGAGTTCAGTCAATTAGCTCGCTATGCCCCAGATGATGTGGCCACAGATGTCGCAAAGCAGGAGAAATTTCTGGAAGGACTAAATGATGAACTGGGAATGCAACTGATAGTGGCTACCTTCAACAACTACCAGGAGCTGGTAGACAAGGCCATCATTCTTGAAGGCAAGCAGCAGCAGATAGAGAACCGCAAGCAGAAGTATGGCCAGGGAAAGTACAGCTCTGGAGCTCAGCAGAAGCCCCGCTACACTCTGTACTCGGGAACCACTGGATTAGGAGGACACACCCACCACACCCATGGAGGACATACTCATGGAGGACATAACTGTCACGCCCAATATGCGATCCTACCCTCGAGGGACTCGGAGGCCCCACCAGGGATAGAAGCGCATATCGGAGACGCTTGCAAGGTGGATATCATTACATCGTACCATGTACATAATAGATGGGGATACATACAAATACATATAGTCATCACAGGAATACATCAATACACAATAAACATCATACAGAAGAGCAGCATCCGACTACGGATGAAATCAAACGAAAAACTCGAACGACATCCACCCTGCTAGCCCAGGATGCCGACCAGGAACCTATCCCAAGATCGACGAAGAATAAGAAGCAGAAGAAGAACTCCAAAAGCAAACATGCATCGCTCTCACGTCAGATCATCGCATTACCTGTACATGCACCTGTTGTTGTAGTAAACTGTGAGCCACGAGGACTCAGCAATCCCATAACCATGGGTAGCAAGACTATCAAAGCTTAATGGGTATGGAAGGGTAAGGTGGTGAGGTTGCAGCAAGCACTAAGCATTATATGGTGGCTAACTTACGAGTACAAGAATAAGAAGAGTAAACTATGCATAACGGTCGCAAACTAATAATGATCAAGAAGTGATCCTGAACACCTACTTACGAGTCAAACATAACCCCACCGTGTTCTCTTCTCAAACTTCCTCGAAAAGAGACGGTCACGGTTACGCACGCGGTTGGTGTATTTTAATTAGAATTGGTGTCAAGTTCTCTACAACCGGAGGTTATAAATTTCCAAGTCGCCACATAACTGCGGGCATGGCTTCGCGAAAGATTTAACCCTGCAGGGGTGCTCCAAGTAGTCCATTATAAATTACCACACGCATCCGATGGAACATACTCACACCATGATAACATGATGCTTACGATAAGGAATTCCGGTGGACAAGTCATTCGTAAAAGGTAAAACTAAACCAGCAAGACCTCCCGATGTGTCGACGATCCCGATAGGAGCCGCGTATCTCGTTCTCAGGACACGGCGGATAAGCTACGCGTACAGGTGCCAAATACCCCAAGTTGCCAAGGGGCGGCCCCGCACAGTGCTCTAGTGTTGGACCAGCACCATCAGCACTGGTCCACCTGTATTATGTGGAATTAAGAATCCTCGAGGTGATCAGCCCCTATGAATTAATTAATTAATTTCAGTATTATTATGTTGGCAAATTTTAAAACCAAAGTTGGGCCTTGCTGGAGAAGTTTATCCTAAAACGAATGATCAGGGGGGTTCCCATATGCCCCACATGTGTTAGAAGCGCTCATCAAGGAACATAACATTGGTATTACGGAAACTAGGGTGGCATGAGTGGAACAAAACAACAGGAAAAAGGCTGAGCCTTCCACGCATTGCCAAGTATATAGATGCATTAATTAAATAAGAGATATTGTGATATCCCATGATATCCCTGTCCCAACATGGAACAACCTGCAACTGCACCTGCAACTAGCAACGCTATAAGAAAGGGGCTGAGCAAAGAGGTAACATGGCCAAACAACGGTTTGCTGGGATGGTGGAAGGTTAGAGGCTGTTTCATGGCATATGGGAGGCTGACAAATATGTGTTAGGAAGCGCGACATAGCGATAGCAACGAGACAACTAGCAAGCAAAGATAGTAGAGATATCCAAGGTCATGATCATCTTGCCTGAAATCCCGCTAGGAAGAAGATCGAATCCATGAAGTAGTCGAACAAGCGTAGTCGAACGGATCCTCACAATCGCAACGAAACCGGAACTATCGAGAAGAAGCACAACCGGAAAGAAGAAAACAACATGGTAAATAAACAAGCATAATTGTGGCATAGTGCACAATCAAGTATGATGCATGTCCGGTTTAATGAGGCATGGCATGGCAAAGTGCAACAAACAACTACTACACATTAAGTGAAGCTCAATATGCAACGAGTTGCATATTGACGAAACTCCACATTCAATTTATTTAGTTCACTCCCGTTTATGTACTCAACAAGATTAAATGTTATGAATCATGGCAAGATGTGAAGCATAATTAAAATACCTATCTAGGCAATTTTAAATGAGGCCGGAAACAACACATAACAATTCCGGAAAATCCCCATATGTTATTTTTGAATTTGGTACTGTTCTGAATAAAACATAATTTTAATGTTGTTAAACATCAAAATAAAGTGCACCATGAGAATCTACACATTTTTCTAGACCATTTACATATAAAGTTCATTTAATTCGGAGCTACGGTTATTTAGTTATGAAATAAACCATTTTAGCATGTCATTTAGCAAAATTAATGCAAACAACAATTTAAAACATTTTAAATGTTATTATCATGATGCGGATGACATATTCAAGTTATATGCAAATTTTAAGAAAATGGTGGCATAATATGATATGGAGCATTTGTCGCCATGGCGGAAAGAATTGGGTGCCACGGCGGCGAAAACGGAAATGGTGCCACGGCAACATTCCGGTTCCGGTAACCCGTTGAGATACCGGTGTAAAGGAGAAACAAGTGTGTGGATGCGCGGAACATACAAGAGATGGTGGGGTGATCCCGGTTATCGGGTTCCCACGTGTCGGTGGCATGGCAAACGAGGAACGTGCAAGAACAATTCGGACACGATGCAAACACGGGCACATGCAACCATCTCATACACACATCACATGCATACGGTCCATGGGTGGTAGTCTCGGCGGGTATACCTCCGAAGCGAGCATTTTTGGACCGGATCGAGTCGATACGGTAGTGGTACACGTGCCTTGTCGAACCCACGACGATGGTAGTGGGAAGTAGGGGTTCTCGCGACGGTAGTCGAACTTGGCGCTCGATGGACTTGGCGATCCGAAGGGGTACTTGGTGGGTCTTGCCGGAAGGTACTTGGCGAATCCGCGGTCTTCGGGGTAATCGTGCTCTCGTTCACGTTGTAGTCGTACATGGTTCGTAGATGTCCGATGTCGTCGAGGTACTTGCGATATCCGGGACGGCCTTGGCGCATCCGTGCGTAGAGGTACTTGTTGCTCCGTGTAGGCGAACTTGAGGTGGTCTTGGCGTCGGTCTTGCCGGCAACGAAGGTCAACAAGCAACGAAGGTTTCCGGTGTGGTGCAACACGAGGTGGTGGTGGACTTGTGCTGGACAGAGTCATGGCGAGCTGCAGCTGCTACCCCACGACCATGACAAAGACGGAACTCGGGCAGGGAGTCGAAGCGGCAAGCATGGGCGTGTGCTGCTGGAGGCAGCCGCGTCCATGGCATGGTTATGGCGGGAAGAGAAGGAGGCGGCCATGGATGGGGCTTGGAGCTCGGGGTCGAGGCGACCGGAGGGAGATCCAGGCGCGGGCGGCAAGGGTAGCTCGGGAGCTCGCACGCGGAGGCGGCACACGCCGGAGCTGATGGCCAGCGCGGCAGCAAGGGCAGGAGGCGCAGGAGGAGAAGGGAGGCCGGGCGACAAAGGGCAAGGGGTGGATGCAGCAGCGGGGCACGCAGCGGCTACAGCGAGGCGGCGACGCCATGGGCGAGCTCGCACAGGAGGCAGGGGATGAACCGCGGGAGTGGAGGAGGACAGCAGGAGGTACAAAGCAGCGGCATCAGCGAAGAAGCCGGTGGGCGGCCGGAGTTTCTGGCAAGGCAGAGGCGCGAAGGACACAGGGGCGCCATGGGAATCGGGCATGGCGCTCCTCCTGGCGCTGGCTGTGTGCGTGTGTGTGTGTGGCGGCGCGAGGGAGAGAGTGGAGGGAGAGATCGAGAGAAGAGAGGGGATCGGGTCTAGGGTTAAGAGGAGGCCGGGCTGGGCCTTGTGGGCTGGCGTGGCTGCGGCTGGCCTACTGGCCTTCTCCCTCTCCTTCTTATCCTTTCATTTATAGGAAATAGAAAGAAACCAAAGGAGAGAAAAGAAAAGGATAGGGAAGGAATTTGGGCATGGAGGTTATTTTCCTGGACTCACAAAAATGTGCTGGATCCAGAAAAATTGCGAAGAGACATAGTGAAGGGTTTTGACAACAACTCATTTGAATATAATACAAATGAGTTTGAATAGGAAGTGGGTGTTTGGAAGGTCCAAAAATGTTGAGATTTTTGGTGGGGCTTCGATAAATGGAGAAAGAATTATTTACAAGGCTTGGAGGTCAAACTCAAAGCAGAAATGGCATGAGATTTAAATTGTAAGTTTGTTCATGGGTGATTCCAAATTAATGGAATATTTATTATAGCTCCCTAAATAATATTGGGAGGATATGTTATAAAGAGAAATCACCATGTGAATTTCCCTCGATTTAAATGGATCGAAGATCCATACAATTTATTTATTAAGTTGCAAAATTTTAATGACATGATGGCATGATGAAATGATGCAATGCAAAAGAAATAACACCGGGCAAACAATATAATAATTAAAAATGGAAGGAATCGGTCTCGGGCTATTACAACTCTCCCCCACTTACAAGAGATCTCGCCCCGAGATCTAAGCATGAGAAGAGGAAGAGGTAAAACAAAGTTGCTTCTTTGACAAACGAGTGAAACCAAAGAACCTTGAAGGTTGCAAAGAGATGAAGACTGGCACAAAGGGCAAGAAAGAATTCGGACAATGCTCCGGTCGAAAAGCGAGGCAAGGGATACGAAAGAATTTGGGCAGCACTCCAATAGAAAAGAGACGCAAAGCTTGATTAGATGAAAAGAACTTGGAAAGAGTACACAACACTCCGGAAAAATGGATAAGCAAGGAAAGAACATGATGTTGGCGAAACGAGATAATGGGTCGAAGAGAAAAACATCACAATGCCTCCGGAATGAAAGAATAGAAGCTAAATCGTTGAAAAGAAAAGATTGGGATACAAAAGACAACTTCCACCATAATTGAATTTGAGAAGCATCCTTACAAAGAAGGATTGAACGGAGTTGTTGAAAGAATCAATAACTAAAAGATATGCTTCCAATGGCCTTATGGAAAACATCAAAAATTTGAGGTTCAACCTACCACTAACCGAAACAATTGAATACTTGAGAGCAACATGGAGATGAAAAACTTCTTCCACCGAGAGGATAAAGAGCAAGCTTGGATCATGGATAATCACCACAAATTGCAACAATCCTTCGGAAAGGCTTTAGGTGAAATCTATACCAAGATAACTCCAGCGAAGAGGTTGATGGGTTTAAAATATCTCATTCTTGACAACTGTGAATCATGAAACATGAAGACAAATTGTCAAGAAGGACATAACACCACCTCAAAAGACAAGGTAGAAAGGATTTGCACTTCGGGAATGCAAGATGAAGAATGCTTGAGCTCCTAAAACAAAACATGTGTTGAACATCATGTATGTTTAGGAGTATAGCTTGATAGATCTTAACTTTGAGAGAGAATCAAGACTTGATATAATGCAAGGGAGACAGAATTTTGAAGAACACTTCGAGAATGAATGAACTCCTTAACGACCCACCATGAAGAACTCCGGTAAACAAAAGGATGATAGAAATGAACCTTGAAAAGAACAAGATGAAGCCTTGCGATGATTTAGATGGAGCTTTGTGACGAGACAACCGAGAAAACTTGGAACTCCAGAAAAGAAAGATGAACAACTTAGAACCGAGAAATTGATATCATGAACGAACTTCGGAAGAAGGAATTAAATCACCTCGATGAAACAAGAATAAGAATTATGTCATGCTTACCCTTCCTCAACTTAAATTGATGACAAGCAATGGATTTGGCATGCCACTTATTCTTCTTGAAAAGGATTGAGGAGAAATATAGCGCAAACTTGGGAAGGTCTTCAACGAACCACCGGTAGGATTTGGAAAGAACGAATGACTTGCTATGATAACAACGAAAGAGGAATGTTGAACGAACCACCGTAATAATTAAAAACGAACAAAGAAAAGAGGACGAATCACCGGGAAGAATTAGAAAACAAATGAAGACACATGAGGGAATTTAGATACAAGAGAACGAAGAGATCACGAGCTTATTAGAGAATACTTGAACAATGCACCGGAAGAATTAGAGAACGATAGATGAACATTGAAAACAAAGAATTCTTCTGTAATGATGGCCTTCGGATAATCAAAATTGGAAAGAACTCATGAAATAATTCGGATGGGTATGAAAAGAATTTCTCATGAATAGAAATGATTTAACAGGATAACATCGAGCTTGAACCATGAATATTCAAGAGAACGGATATGATTTACGAGAAACTCTTCTTCGGTCTTCAAATGCTGAGAATGATGACGTGAACCACCATCACAATTGTAGAGACACTCCGGAATAATGAAAAGAGGAATATTGGGATCAAAATGACAGGAATTGAAGGAAAACTCAGAGAAAGCAATTGACTGATGAAAATTCATCCTTACGTCAACTTTGAAAAGATTTGAGAATAACTCCGGAAGAAGATTGGAAGAGTCAGGTAAGATCCTAGGAAAAGACCTGTGGGTTATGGGCCCACTCAAAAGAAACACCATTGGAAAAGATTGCTTGAAAGAGAGATTGCACCGATTAGATTTAAATGGCTTGAATGAAATAAAAACCTCGAAATAGAACGAACGGACCTCAAATGGAAACAAAGAACTTTTGAGATAATTACGGCACTCCGGCTAAGAATAGAGAGAGGTGGATGATTAAGAGGTGCATCGGCATGGGAAAGCATTCGAAATGATGATAGGATATGATCAACACCGAAAGCTTTAATTGGATCCACCGGAGAAGAAAACGAGAACGAAGAATGATACTTGTAGCTCCTGAGCATCTTCACGAGAAATCACCGGATAAAAACATTGAAGGAAAAGAATGGAAAGACTTCTTATGAATAAAATGGATAATTGATTTGAGAATTTTTGACTCCGTAAAGAAAAAGGGCGGGAGGGTGGGAAAAATAAAGACAACTTCGGATGGATGAAATGAACTCCGTTGAGAAAACTGAGAATTGATCTTGCAAATGTTGAAAGGATTGGATTAACTCGAGGAGAAGCACGTCGGTTGAAAAGGAATTAACATGACAATCTCGATGATCAAGAAGGATTAGCACTCCCATAGAAATATGAGAACTCCGCTTAGGAAAGGTATGGAATCAACACTTGACTTCGAAGCAACTCAAAAACCACAACAAAAACAAAACAAAGGATTTAGCTTGGAGAATAAGCTGGAAACAAATACATAACCCCTCATGCATTTGTCAGAAGGATAATCCTAGGTAACTACTTGAATTCCCACCTAAGAACTCCCGAAACTTCTTGGTTATAAGATCAGGTTGCGGATATGGGAACCTACTCAGCACACAACAACAATAATATCCTAATCAGCTGCAACCAATCCGCAACCTTCACACACGACCAAGAAACTTCGCAAATCCGTGTACCTCAGACCTTCGAAAGCACAGCGATACTAGTCATAGTGGATCATCCGAGCTATCTCCTCCAGTACTGGGGAAAAGTCACAGCACTATTTGCCACCACAAAAAGTATAGAAGCGTTTCGATGTCGGCGTCCTCTGGTATTCAGGAACTGAAATGATAGCGAATGTGACAAAAACACCTTGGAGCTCAACTCCCCAGGTCCAATCCATAAGGTCAGGAGGCACCAAGACAGAATTCCCGTCACAACGATATCATAACGATTCCAAAATACCCGTGTGATCCTAAAAAAAATTTGAGTGACAAGAGTAGTAGAATCAAACACCTACGTCACAATTCCTCACCAGAGCGACGAAGGGGATAAGGAATAAAAAGAAGTCCTACTCTCCGATATATAACTAGACTCAAAATAGTTTTCCTTCTAGATTCGCCAACGGTTCGATCAATCAAGGGGGCTCCTATGGTCGGTCGAGGCTCTGATACCAACTTGTCACGCCCAATATGCGATCCTACCCTCGAGGGACTCGGAGGCCCCACCAGGGATAGAAGCGCATATCGGAGACGCTTGCAAGGTGGATATCATTACATCGTACCATGTACATAATAGATGGGGATACATACAAATACATATAGTCATCACAGGAATACATCAATACACAATAAACATCATACAGAAGAGCAGCATCCGACTACGGATGAAATCAAACGAAAAAATCGAACGACATCCACCCTGCTAGCCCAGGATGCCGACCAGGAACCTATCCCAAGATCGACGAAGAAGAAGAAGCAGAAGAAGAACTCCAAAAGCAAACATGCATCGCTCTCACGTCAGATCATCGCATTACCTGTACCTGCACCTGTTGTTGTAGTAAACTGTGAGCCACGAGGACTCAGCAATCCCATAACCATGGGTAGCAAGACTATCAAAGCTTAATGGGTATGGAAGGGTAAGGTGGTGAGGTTGCAGCAAGCACTAAGCATTATATGGTCGCTAACTTACGAGTACAAGAATAAGAAGAGTAAACTACACATAACGGTCGCAAACTAATAATGATCAAGAAGTGATCCTGAACACCTACTTACGAGTCAAACATAACCCCACCGTGTTCTCTTCTCGAACTTCCTCAAAAAGAGACGGTCACGGTTACGCACGCGGTTGGTGTATTTTAATTAGAATTGGTGTCAAGTTCTCTACAACCGGAGGTTATAAATTTCCAAGTCGCCAGATAACCGCGGGCACGGCTTCGCGAAAGATTTAAACCTGCAGGGGTGCTCCAAGTAGTCCATTATAAATTACCACACGCATCCGATGGAACATCCTCACACCATGATAACACGATGCTTACGATAAGGAATTCTGGTGGACAAGTCATTCGTAAAAGGTAAAACTAAACCAGCAAGACCTCCCGACATGTCGACGATCCCGATAGGAGCCGCGTATCTCGTTCTCAGGACACGGCAGATAAGCTACGCGTACAGGTGCCAAATACCCCAAGTTGCCAAGGGGCGGCCCCGCACAGTGCTCTAGTGTTGGACCAGCACCATCAGCACTGGCCCACCTGTATTATGTGGAATTAAGAATCCTCGAGGTGATCAGCCCCTATGAATTAATTAATTAATTTCAGTATTATTATGTTGGCAAATTTTAAAACCAAAGTTGGGCCTTGCTGGAGAAGTTTATCCTAAAACGAATGATCAGGGGGGTTCCCATATGCCCCACATGTGTTAGAAGCGCTCATTAAGGAACATAACACCGGTATTACGGAAACTAGGGCGGCATGAGTGGAACAAAACACCAGGCAAAAGGCCGAGCCTTCGACCCATTACCAAGTATATAGATGCATTAATTAAATAAGAGATATTGTGATATCCCATGATATCCATGTCCCAACATGGAACAACCTGCAACTGCACCTGCAACTAGCAATGCTATAAGAAAGGGGTTGAGCAAAGCAGTAACATAGCCAAACAACGGTTTGCTGGGATGGTGGAAGGTTAGAGGTTGTTTCATGGCATATGGGAGGCTGACAAATATGTGTTAGGAAGTGCGACATAGCGATAGCAACGAGACAACTAGCAAGCAAAGATAGTAGAGATGTCCAAGGTCATGATCATCTTGCCTGAAATCCCGCTAGGAAGAAGATCGAATCCATGAAGTAGTCGAACAAGCGTAGTCGAACGGATCCTCACAATCGCAACGAAACCGGAACTATCGAGAAGAAGCACAACCGGAAAGAAGAAAACAACATGGTAAACAAACAAGCATAATCGTGGCATAGTGCACAATCAAGTATGATGCATGTCCGGTTTAATGAGGCATGGCATGGCAAAGTGCAACAAACAACTACTACACATTAAGTGAAGCTCAATATGCAACGAGTTGCATATTGACGAAACTCCACATTCAATTTATTTAGTTCACTCCCATTTATGTACTCAACAAGATTAAATGTTATGAATCATGGCAAGATGTGAAGCATAATTAAACTACCTATCTAGGCAATTTTAAATGAGGCCGGAAACAACACATAACAATTCCGGAAAATCCCCGTATGTAATTTTTGAATTTGGTACAGTTCTGAATAAAACATAATTTTAATGTTGTTAAACAGCAAAATAAAGTGGACCATGAGAATCTACACATTTTTCTAGACCATTTACATATAAAGTTCATTTAATTCGGAGCTACGGTTATTTAGTTATGAAATAAACCATTTTAGCATGTCATTTAGCAAAATTAATGCAAACAACAATTTAAAACATTTTAAATGTTATTATCATGATGTGGATGACATATTCAAGTTATATGCAAATTTTAAGAAAATGGTGGCATAATATGATATGGAGCATTTGTCGCCATGGCGGAAAGAATTGGGTGCCATGGCGGCGAAAACGGAAATGGTGCCACGGCAACATTTTGGTTCCGGTAACCCGTTGAGATACCGGTGCAAAGGAGGAACAAGTGTGCGGATGCGCGAAACATACAAGAGATGGTGGGGTGATCTCGGTTACCGGGTTCCCACGTGTCGGTGGCATGGCAAACGAGGAACATGCAAGAACAATTCGGACACGATGATAACACGGGCACATGCAACTATCTCATACACACATCACATGCATATGGTCCACGGGTGGTAGTCTCCGTGGGTATACCTCCGAAGCGAGCATTTTTGGACCGGATCGAGTCGATACGGTAGTGGTACACGTTTCCTTGTCGAACCCACGACGATGGTAGTGGGAAGTAGGGGTTCTCGTGACGGTAGTCGAACTTGGCGCTCGATGGACTTGGCGATCCGAAGGGGTACTTGGTGGGTCTTGCCGGAAGGTACTTGGCGAATCCGTGGTCTTCGGGGTAATCATGCTCTCGTTCATGTTGTAGTCGTACATGGTTCGTAGATGTCCGATGTCGTCGAGGTACTTGCGATATCCGGGACGGCCTCGGCGCATCCGTGCGTAGAGGTACTTGTTGCTCCGTGTAGGCGAACTTGAGGTGGTCTTGGCGTCGGTCTTGCTGGCAGCGAAGGTCAACAAGCAACGAAGGTCTCCGGTGTGGTGCAACGCGAGGTGGTGGTGGACTTGCGCTGGACCGAGTCATGGCGAGCTGCAGCTGCTACCCCACGACCATGACAAAGACGGAACTCGGGCAGGGAGTCGAAGCGGCAAGCAGGGGCGTGTGCTGCTGGAGGCAGCCGTGTCCATGGCATGGTTATGGCGGGAAGAGAAGGAGGCGGCCATGGATGGGGCTTGGAGCTCTGGGTCGAGGCGACCGGAGGGAGATCCAGGCGCGGGCGGCAAGGGCAGCTCGGGAGCTCGCACGCAGAGGCGGCGCTCGCCGGAGCTGATGGCCAGTGCGGCGGCAAGGGCAGGAGGCGCGGGAGGAGAAGGGAGGCCGGGCGACAGAGGGCAAGGGGTGGATGCAGCAGTGGGGCACGCAGCGGCTACAGCGAGGCGGTGACGCCATGGGCGAGCTCGCAGAGGAGGCAGGGGATGAACCGCGGGAGTGGAGGAGGACAGCAGGAGGTGCAAAGCAGCGGCATCAGCGAAGAAGCCGGTGGGCGGCCGGAGTTTCTGGCAAGGCATAGGCGCGAAGGACACAGGGGCGCCATGGGAATCGGGCATGGCGCTCCTCCTGGCGCTGGCTGTGTGCGTGTGTGTGTGTGGCGGCACGAGGGAGAGAGTGGAGGGAGAGATCGAGAGAAGAGAGGGGATCGGGTCTAGGGTTAAGAGGAGGCCGGGCTGGGCCTTGTGCGCTGGCGTGGCTGCGGCTGGCCTACTGGCCTTCACCCTCTCCTTCTTATCCTTTCATTTACATGAAATTGAAAAAAACCAAAGGAGAGAAAAGAAAAGGATAGGGAAGGAATTTGGGCATGGAGGTTATTTTCCTGGACTCACAAAAATGTGCTGGATCCAGAAAAATTGCGAAGAGACATAGTGAAGGGTTTTGACAACAACTCATTTGAATATAATTCAAATGAGTTTGAATAGGAAGTGGGTGTTTGGAAGGTCCAAAAATGTTGAGATTTTTGGTTGGGCTTCGATAAATGGAGAAATAATTATTTACAAGGCTTGGAGGTCAAACTCAAAGCAGAAATGGCATGAGATTTAAATTGTAAGTTTGTTCATGGGTGATTCCAAACTAATGGAATATTTATTATAGCTCCCTAAATAATATTGGGAGGATATGTTATAAAGAGAAATCACCATGTGAATTTCCCTCGATTTAAATGGATCGAAGATCCATACAATTTATTTATTAAGTTGCAAAATTTTAATGACATGATGGCATGATGAAATGATGCAATGCAAAAGAAATAGCACCGGGCAAACAATATAATAATAAAAAATGGAAGGAATTGGTCTCGGGCTGTTACAACAACCATGGAGGAAATGGGAACAGTCGTCACAATAACAGCAACTTTAAGTCTGCAAATGGAGGCAATGGCAGTCAGCACCGTCCCGCTCTGGCTCAAAAGGATCTGAGTCATATTACCTGTTTCAAGTGCAAGAAGACAGGAAATTATGCCACCGAATGTCCCTAGGCCAAGCAGGGAAATGGAAACGGCAATGGCAATGGAAGCTCAGCAACCAAGAAGCCCAATCCTTTTCCCCGTGCTTATGTGAACCACCTTGATGTGGAGGAGGTTTATGATCAGTCCGAGACAGTTGTAGGTAAGTTCTTGTTAAATTCACGTCCAGTATTGGTACTTTTTGATTCTGGTGCATCGCATTCATTCATATCAAGGGTAGTTGTGGAAAAGTATGGTTTGCCCACTAGAACCCTTAGGAGCCCTCTTCAGGTCAGTTCCCCAGGAGGTGAGATGACGGCAGGCTTTGGTTGTCACTCAAACCTCAGCATCGGAAATCATGAGTTTCCCGTAGACCTCATTGTATTGGAGTCACAGGAATCCTAGGTATGGATTGGTTGACGAAGTATGAAGGGAACAATGATTGTGCCCGCAAGACGATTTTGCTCACCACCCCGGAGCAGAAGAGGATCAAGTATGTATCCAGGAACACACCGAAGAATACTCGGGTAAATTCCCTCACGGGAGTTGTCCAGGAGGAAGTGCCGGTTGTACAAGACTTCCCCGATGTATTTCCGGAGGAATTGCCAGGCATGCCACTGGACAGGGAGATTGAGTTCCTGATTGAATTGTTGCCAGGGACAGCCCCAATATCCAAGAGACCCTATCAGATGCCCGCTAATGATTTGGAAGAAATCAAGAAGCAGATCAAGGAGTTATTGGAGAAAGGATATATTCGCCCAAGTTCGTCACCTTGGGGAGCCCCAGTTCTTTTGGTAGAGAAGAAAGATAAAACCTTGAGAATGGTTGTAGATTATCGTGCAATGAATGAGGTGATGATCAAGAACAAGTACCCTCTACCGATGATTAATGATTTGTTTGATCAGCTGGTTGGAGCCAGAGTATTCTCCAAGATCGATCTTCGATCAGGGTATCATCAGTTGAAGATTCGTGAACAGGATATACCCAAAACAGCTTTCACCACAAGGTATGGTCTATATGAGTATACCGTCATGTCATTTGGATTGACTAATGCCCCTGCATATTTTATGAGTATGATGAACAAGGTATTTATGGAATATCTGGACAAGTTTGTCGTGGTGTTCATCGATGATATATTGATATTCTCCAAGAGCGAGGAAGAACACAAGGAACACTTGCGTTTAGTT
Organism: Elymus sibiricus; assembly: GCA_039707655.1. NCBI lineage: Eukaryota > Viridiplantae > Streptophyta > Magnoliopsida > Poales > Poaceae > Elymus > Elymus sibiricus. Next base: position 204,541,220 of record CM077666.1, on the reverse strand, counting down.
CTGGAGAAACTCCGAGAACATCAGTTATATGCCAAGTTCAGCAAATGTGAATTTTGGTTGAAGGAAGTCGGATTCCTCGAACATGTTATTTCAGGAGAAGGAATAGCAGTCGACCCCATAAAGGTTGAAGCAGTCACCAAATGGAAGTCACCTACCTCAGTCAAGGAGATTCGCAGTTTTCTCGGACTTGCCGGATATTATCGGAGGTTTATCGAGAACTTCTCGAAGATTGCAAAGCCCATGACCGAGCTGTTGAAGAAAGAGACCAAGTATACTTAGACTGAGGAATGTGAAACCAGTTTCCAGGAGTTGAAGAAATGTTTGGTTACAGCCCCAGTGCTGATTTTGCCAAACATCCGTAAGGATTTTCAGGTTTATTGTGACGCTTCTCGTCAAGGATTCGTAGGAGTGCTCATGCAAGAAGGAAAGGTTGTAGCTTATACCTCCAGATAGCTACGGCCTCACGAGATGAACTATGCCACTCATGATTTGGAGTTAGCAGCCGTAGTGCACGCACTCAAGACCTGGAGACATTTCCTTGTTGGAAACAGTTGTGATGTTTACACGGATCATAAGAGCTTGAAGTACATTTTCACGCAGAAGGAGTTGAACCTCAAACAGAGGAGATGGCTAGAGTTGACCAAGGACTATGACATGAGATTGCATTATCACCCAGGGAAAGCAAATGTTGTAGCAGATGCCTTGAGTCGTAATAGCTACGTGAATACTCTCATAGCAGGAGGATTACCCTAGGAGTTAGCCGACGACCTCAGAGATCTCCGCTTGGAGATAGTACCGAGAGGATATGTTGCCACACTGGAAATTCAGTCCACCTTGACCGAAAGAATCAGAGAAGCCCAGAAGTTGGACAAGGAAATTGCAGAGATAAAGGAAAGGATGAGTAAAGGAAAAGCTAAAGGTTTCCGTGAGGATGAACATGGGATTATATGGTTTGAGGATCGTATCTATGTGCCCAATGATCCAGAACTCGGGAAGTTGATACTTCAGGAGGCCCATGATTCACCATACTCGATACACCCAGGCAACACCAAGATGTATCTGGACTTGAAGGAAAGTTTCTGGTGGACAGGTATGAAGAAGGATATTGCCGAGCATGTAGCAATATGCGATGTTTGTCAGCGAGTAAAGGCAGAACATCAGAAGCCAGTAGGGTTACTTCAACCTTTGCCGATACCCGAGTGGAAATGGGATAAACTTGGAATGGCCTTCATCACAGGATTACCCAGGACTCGTTCAGGTTATGATTCTATCTGGGTAGTGGTTGAACGTTTGACCAAGGTAGCACACTTCATTCCCGTGAAAACCACATATACCAGTGCTAAGTTAGCCAAGATATACATGACCAGGATCGTATGTCTGCATGGAGTTCCGAGGAGTATCGTGTCAGATAGAGGAACACAATTTACCTCAAAGTTTTGGAATCAGTTGCATGAAACTTTGGGTACGAGGCTGGAGTTCAGTACAGCTTTTCATCCGCAGACAGATGGACAGACCGAGAGAATCAACCAAATTCTAGAGGACATGTTGAGAGCTTGTGCGCTAGACTATGGAGCTAGCTGGGATGATAATTTGCCCTACGCAGAGTTCTCATACAACAACAGTTATCAAACCAGTTTGAAGATGGCCCCTTTTGAGGCTCTATACGGAAGGAGGTGCAGAACACCATTAGTGTGGGATGGTGTTGGAGACCGAAAACATTTTGGTCCCGATCTTATCAGAGATTCCAAATAGAAGGTCAAGTTGATTCATGACAGACTCAAGATAGCTCAGTTGAGACAGAAGAGTTATGCTGATAGTAAACGCAAGGAGGTAACATACGAAGTGGGAGACCGAGCATATCTCCGTGTGTCTCCACTTCGAGGAATCAAGAGGTTCGGTGTTAAAGGAAAGTTAGCACCTAGATTTATAGGCCCTTACCAAATTCTTGAATGCAGAGGAGAAGTTGCATACAAGCTGGAATTGCCGGAAGGGCTGTCAGGAGTTCACGATGTCTTTCACGTTTCACAGCTGAAGAAATGCCATGCTGAGATGGCTGATATTCCCTTGAGAGACACAGTGCCCCTAGAGGCCATACAGCTTGACAGTGATCTGACTTATGAGGAGAAGCCCGTCAAGATTCTTGAGACTGCGAACAGGGTTACCCGCAGCAAGATCATCAAGTTTTGCAAAGTTCTGCGGAGTCACCACTCCGAGGAGGAAGCCACCTGGGAGCGCGAGGAAGACCTCCGTCGAGACCACCCGCACCTATTTTCTAGCCAACCCGAATCTCGAGGCCGAGATTCATCTTAAGGTGGGTAGGTTTGTAACATCCCAAATTTTCAATTTGGAGTGTTTTACAATTATAGCTAAGCATCTACTGCATTTTTTTTTGAATTGTGGTGGAATTTGAAATTTCAGAGGCATTGGAGTTTTCTGTTTGAATTTGAATTCATTTCAAACTGGCATTTGAATTTCATCTCAAAAATTCCTGACAAAATACTTTGATCAAAAAGTATGAGAGGAGGTAACATGACACCCCAAAAGTCAGAAGAAAATAATGCCAAAAGAAATTGAATTCAAATTTGGTTTTATTTGGAATTTTCAAAAAAATGTTTTTTATAAAGTTTATCTTTTGCCTCTGAAAAATATTTCATCTTGTAGGATTTATTTTTTTGATATTTTTGATATATATATATATATTGTCTATATAAATTATTTTCTCTTTCTCTATTTTTCCCTATTTTCTTTTCTGTCAGCATTTCAAAAAAAATGTTATAAACGGCCGCAGCCCAACTACCGTGCCAGGCCCAGCCGGCCGACGCGGCCCACTACCACCAGCCGGCCTGCCCCGCACCGAATTCTTTTTGAGCCGGTCGCCCGACCACTTCGCCCTTCCTCGCGCCCGCTGACCGCCGGGTCCCACCTCGTCTCCCAAGTCCGCAACGGCCGCGCCCGAATCCCGCAACCCCCGCGCCCGACGTCGCCACGGCCGTCGCCCTCGATCGCTAAAACCCTAGCCCAAGTCAACCCCCTCCCCAAGCATCTTCTCCTATAAATACCTACGCCCCTCCTCTCTCGATCCCCTTTAAACCCTACACCCAACACCACCTCCGAGATCCCCTCGCTCCGCCGCATCGCCTCGACGCCACCACCGCCACCGACGACCACCGGAGCAGCCACGCCGCTGTCGCCCGAGCCGCGCCACCGTCGACCTCCCCTCTGTAAGCGCCGGTGAAAGCCTCTCCATACGATCTACTTTTGACGGTCCAGATTAGATGTAGTGAACAGTTAGGTTTTTTTTAAGATCGGTTTAGTTACGGTTTTTCTCGGTTAGATCGAACCGGTTCGCCCGGTTTATTTTTAATTTATGCATGCGTGCGTGGTTCTACTAGATCTCGGCCAACCGCCCGATAGCTCCTGTCGGACACCCCTCCTAGCCACTCGTAGCCTGCCACGTAGCCCATCGCCGATCTGTAGTTTTTTCTTTTTCTTTCTGTTTCTGTTTTAAAAACAGAATAGTTCCTGTTTTAGAAAATTCATATCAATTAGGATTTTTAGTATTTTAATTTTATTCCTTTTGAATCAGGTTGGAAATTTTACTAAGTTTCTGTAGATATCAAGTTTGACTAGATTTGAAAGTTTGAATTTGAATTTGCATGAAATTTGTTCAAATCACTAGATTGGCTATATTTTGAGCTAGGAATATTATTTTTGGGTGATTCTTTTTGCTACTGGTTCTTTGTGACTTTGTTTATCAGTAGGAATTAATTGGTGAATTTTAGGATTATTTAAAATTAGGTTTTAACGAAAACAGTACTGTTTTAGTGTTTTATAGGTTTTGTGCTATTTCTTTTAATTTTAATTGCTTTAAATTGTTCTCTTTAGTTCTTTTTGACGTATTATTTTTAGTTTATGTTAAGTTATCAGTAGCTATTTTATTTTTAGGAAAAAAATATTTTGTGTATTTTATTTCTTTTATCTTACTAGAAAACTTGTTTTGAGCATTATGGGAGTTTTACAAATGATTTTAATGTGATTCTTTTTGCATAAAAATTTCTTAGTTGTTTTCTTTCTGTTATTTAGTAAAAACCTTATTTTTGTTCTGTTAAAAATTTATTAGTGGCATAAAACCTATTTTGTAGCTTGTTTTACTTGTAGAAGAGTTTGCATTGAGTCCTAGTGTTTTCTTTGGTTTTGTTTTTGATTTCTTTGTGTGTTTCAATGATTGTGTTATTATTAGTTTTACTTGCTGTTATAGCGTTAAGTTGTATGATGAATTGCTTATGTTGTGAATGTTTGTATCGATAGATTATCCGGAGTGTGAGGCTTGCTATTACGAGTCGTTAGAGTTTGAAGATCGTCACCAAGGCAAGTCATTTGATCATGTATTTCATTACCTATGATTTTTATTGCATTAGTGGTTATCCTCCCCACCATGCATGCAAGTAGGTGAATTTGAGTTATGTTCTTGAGTAGTATCATGTGGTAGATTGAACCCAAATCCCCTTATTACCAATGCCCGGGAACATTGTAGTTATTTTGCTATGCTTCATAGACGGGGTTGGTTGAGTGAATTACATGGGAGTTGTGAGAGTTAAGTTGATGACTACAACCCCAAGACTTCAAGATCTCAAGACGGACTTCAATTCACTACTGGGTGGAGGACGGATGGAAGGGCACCCTGGAGTACCCAGTGGTTGACCCAGGGATGCATGGAGAAGCGCCAGGACATCTTGCGAAAAGCTTCACCCAGGCACGAAGAGACGGATGGATATACCTTGACCGGAAGCTTACTTGTGCAGTCGCAAGTCAATATGGGCTCTGGCTTGGTCGACCCTAGGCGTGACTCTGGACGGACGGTGCCAGCAAATGTAGAAGAACGGTAGGAAATGGATGGGCACCGGCAGTGGCCCAGAGGAACTCTACGGAAGACCATGTTTCGTTCGTCCCGTCTTCAAACACCATGCAGTGCGAGGACATAAAGGAGGGAACGATTCTTCTGGGTAAAGTGCACAAGACTCTGCAGAGTGGAAATCTAATCGATTAGCCGTGTCCCCGGTTACGGACATCTGAGCCTCTGGAATTGGATTTATTCGGAACTCTCAACATCAATCATAATTAATTAATTGTTGGGTTAATAATGATTTCGGGTATGAGACATTGGTTGGCGGAACCATCTCGTTAACAACAAATACTTTGAAGTAATTACAAGCAAGTCCTTTTTGTTTTAGGGAAAAAAATTCTTTTCGCCAAAACTTAAACTTAGAGCCCCACAGCCAAAATTGCATATAGTGATAGCATTTTATTATTGTTTTCTCTCTGTGACTTGCCGGCATATTCAAAATGCTGACCTACACGGCTGCAACGTCTCATGTTGCAGAGGTTTATTCCGACCAAGAGTGAGGCTACGATCTACGCTCGGTGATTGCCCTTTGGAGTCGAATGGACTCGCTTTTCGTCTACACTTCTGCAGTAGTTTATCTCATGAGTTGGCCTTCGGCCGAATTTATTTTGATGTAATAAAGACTCTATATGAGATTTGAAGTAATAAATCAGGTGTGATTGAACTTTTATATTTTCATCAATGTACTGTGTGTGCCAGCATGATGTTGGGATGGTACAGTTACACAGAGGCTTGACCGTTTTCGGGTCGGGTCGCTACATGCTAAGTGCAAGTTGAGGGAACATGCATCCGTATCGGTAAGACGTAGAACGTCACATAAAGATTTTGGTATAGTAGAGACACTAGCACCTAGATCACACAAAGCATTACATTCAAAATCTTTAATCTTCACGTTAATAGTGGGTTCCCATTCATCTTGTAATTTTCTTGGTATTGATTCTTTTAATTCTAGCTTTTCTTCGGTAGCTTTAATAAGGGCTTCTACGATGTGTTTAGTAAAAGCTTTGTTTTGTTCATAAGCATTTGGTGAATTTATCATGGATTGCAACAAGGAAATACATTCAATCAAAGAGCAATTATCATAATTAAAGTCCTGGTAATCCAGAGAAGTGGGCACATCGCTATCTAAAGTTATGACCTCTTCAAACCAATTTTTATTGTTTTTATCATTAAGATCATCACCCTCCGAACAATTGGGACACCTTCTACTTAAAGTTGACTCATCTCCAGCCCCTTTATCATCAAGTTTTATATTGTTAAACAAAGATTCAATAGATGTCACACCAATCATTTTAATATCTTCATCATTATTATCATGAAAATAGGATGCGAAAGCTTTTTCTAGAAATTCACGTTTAGCTCTTAGCCTCTCAATTCTTTTTCTACTTTCATCCATGGTGATTTGGATAGAGTTTAGAGATTCAGCTATTACATCTCTTTTAGGTGGCAAAATTTTAATCTTGAGGGTTTCCACATCGTGAGCAATTCTATCCATGTTTCTAGAATGTCATCAACTTTGTTTAATTTTTCTTCTCCATAGCATTGAAAATCTTTTGAGAACTAATAAATTCTTTAATGTTGTTCTCAAGTTCAGTAGGTATCCTATTATTATTATTATATGAATTACCATAGGAATTACCATAATTATTGGAGGGATTTCCGGGATACAGTCCAGGATTGAAATTCCCTCTATAAGCATTGTTGTTGAAATTATTTCTAGCGACTAAATTCACATCAATTGCATCATTGTTTTGCTCAATCAAAGTAGACAATGGGATATCATTTGGATCAACATGAGCATTCTTGCTAGATAACATATTCATAAGAGCATCCATTTTGTCACACAAAGTAGTAATTTCTTCGAAAGAGTTTACCTTCTTACCAGTTGGAGCTCATTCGGTGTGCCATTGAGAATAATTTCTTGTCATATGCTACTTGTGAGCTACGTTGGGATTTTCCCCGAAGAGGAAGGGTGAAGCAATATAGTAGCGGATAGTATTTCCCTCAGTGAGAACCAAGGTTATCAAACCAATAGAAGAACCAAGCAAATCCTAGTCAAGCAGTACCTACACACAAGAGAGCAAATACTTGCACTCAATGCGGGCAAGAGGGTTGTCAATCCCCTTGAACTCATTACTTGCAAGGATTAAATCTAATAGTGATAGATATATAAATTGAAAAGTAAATAAAAGTTAAAATAATTACAGCAAAGTAATTTAGGGTTTCTAATATAATTAAAGTAGAACCGGGGCCATAGTTTTCACTAGAGGCTTCTCTCTCGAAACATAGCATACGGTGGGTGAACGAATTACTGTTGGGCAATTGATAGAAAAGCACATAGTTATGAAGTTACTCATGGCAATGATCATGTATATAGGCATCACGTCCGAGACAAGTAGACCGACTCCTGCCTGCATCTACTACTATTACTCCACCAATTGACTGCTATCAAGCATGCATCTTTAGCATTAAGTTCATACCAAACAGAGTAATGCTTTAAGAAAGATGACATGATGTAGACAGAATAAACTCAAGCAATATGACTAAACCCCGTGGTTTTACCCTTAATGGCAACAATACAAATGTGTGCCTCTCTACCCCTTCTGTAACTGGGTGAGGACACCGCAAGATTGAACCCATTACAAAGCACCTCTCCCTCTGAAGATAAATCAATCTAGTTGGCCAAACCAAATGGATAGATCGGAGAGAAAAACAAATCTATAACAATCATGCATAGTAAAGTTCAGAAAAGACTCAATTACTTTCAATGAATAATCTAATCATAAACCCACAATTCATCGGATCCCAACAAACACACCGCAAAAGAAGATTACATCAAACAGAACTCCATGGAGATCATGGAGAACTTTGTATTGAAGATCAAAGAGAGAGAAGAAGCCATCTAGCTACTAGCTATGGACCCGCAGGTCTATGGTAAACTACTGACACATCATCGGAAGGGCAACAAGGTTGATGTAGAAGCCCTCCGTGATCGATTCCCCCTCCGGCAGATCACCAGAAAAGGCCTCCAGATGGGATCGCGGAAGAACAAAAGCTTGCGGTGGCTTAAAAGTTATTTTGGGTGCTCTCTACTGGTTTTGGGATTTATGGGAATTTATAGAAGTGGAATTAGGTCAAACGGAGCTACATGGGACCCACGAGCTCAGGTAGCGCCCCCTCCCCCCACGGACGCGCCCAGTGAGCTCGTGGCTCTCCCGTAGGGCTTCTAGCCTCCTCGCGAACCTTCTAGGGTCCCTTCTGGTCCAAAAAAATCATCGTAAAGTTTTATTCCGTTTGGACTTCGTTTGGTACTGATTTCCTAAAGAACCAAAAATAGGCAAAAAATAGCAACTGGCACTGGGCACTGAGTTAATAGGTTAGTTCCCAAAAGTGATATAAAATTGCATATAAAGCATATAAAGTATCCAAGATTGATAATATAATAGCATGAAACAATCAAAAATTATAGATACATTGGAGACGTATCAGCATCCCCAAGCTTAATTTATGCTCGTCATCGAGTAGGTAAATGATAAAAACAGAATTTTTTATGTTGAATGGTACCTAGCATGTTTATCATGTAATCTCTCTTATGGTGTAAATATTGAGAAACGATGAAGTAATTGATATCAACATAGTAATATCCATGAATACAAGAACATAATCATTAAATTTTCAGAATATACGATGCTCAAAGAATGTTATCCCTACTCATTGAATTATGTAAGAACGGCATGACTCCGCCTTCACCACAGAAATATAAATCATGAGCACCCCGGTGTCAAACCTGGCAATTGTATCATACTTTTTAACGCGCTTCAGCATTTTCAACTCCACTCAATAGATGAGCGTGAGACATGGACATTAGCACTATATGTGGAATAGAATGCGGTGGTAAAGGTATATAGGACAAGTCAAAAAGGAAGAAAGGCTCGCATCAACACGGCGGATCAATAGGCAATGGAGAAGCCCATCAATCGATATCAATGCGAGGAGTAGGGATTGCCATGCAACGGATGCACTAAGAGCTATAAGTGTATGAAAGCTCAATGGAAACTAAGTGGGTGTGCATCCAACCAGCTTGCTCATGAAAACCTCGGGCATTTGAGGAAGCCCATCATCAGAATATACAAGCCAAGTTCTATAGTCAAAAATTCCCACTAGTATATGAAAGTGATATCTCAGGAGACCCTCTATATGAAGAACATGGTGCTACTTTGAAGAACAAGTGTGGTAAAAGGATAGTAGCATTGTCTCTTCTCTCTTTTTCTCTCATTTTTTTCTCTTTTTTTATAACAATATCATGGACCTCGTCCCCTCATTTTAGAGGACTCATCAGTCTCCATCATTCTTTTCCTCACTGGGACAATGCTCTAATAATGATGATCATCACACTTTTATTTACTTACAACTCGATATTACAACCTGATAACTGATACATGATGACTCTATATGAATGCCTCTGGCAGTGTACCAAGATGTGCAATGATCTAGCGTAACATGTATAACAAATGATGAAAGTGGCTTTGCCAAAAATACCATGTTAGCTCTATATGATCATGCAAAGCAATATGATGATGAACACACATGTCATAAGACAGAACGGTGGAAGTTGCATGGAAATATATCTCGGAATGGCTACAGAAATGCCATGCTAGGTAGGTATGGTGGTTATTTTGAGGAAGATATAAGGAGGATTATGTGTGATAGAGCGTATCATATCACGGGGTTTGGATGCACTGGCGAAGTTTGCATCGACTCTCGAGGTGAGAAAGGGCAATGCACGGTACCGAAGAGGCTAGCAAAGTGTGGAAAGGTGGGAGTGCGTATGAGGGTGTCCTGGACTAAGGGGTCCTCGGGCCGCTGGCCTGTCCCACGTGGGCCGTATTGATGGGTCGCTCCTAATCTGTCGAAGGAAGGCCGGTCTACAGGCGACCCCGGGCTCCAGAAGGAAATCTCTGAAGACTTGGCGTCTCCTCCAAGTCAAGCTTAGCATGGCCGGCATGTTTATCCCCTGGTGGAAACCGACCATATGTAACCCTAGGTACCCTTGGTGTCTATATAAACCAAAGGGTTTAGTCCATAGAGGGCAGAGCCATTATCATCATACCCACCTAGGGTTTAGTTCATCTGATCTCGAGGTAGATCAACCCTGTAATTGTCATACCAACACATCAATACAATCAAGCAGGACGTAGGGTTTTACCTCTTCGAGAGGGCCCGGACCTGGGTAAACGCTGTCTCTACGTTCCCTGTTACCCATTGACTCCAAGATCCACACTTCGAAACCACCTACCCGAGATCCGCCAGTTTTAGTACCAACAGCGTAATTGTCCATGAACTGGCATTAGTCATAAAGAACTCATATACGTATCGTGAAAGTTTTATTAGCCTTCAAAGCAAAGTACTACTCGCATGCCCCTAGGGAGGAGGTTGGTAGGAGTTAACCATCGTGCACCCCTAATTATGACAGCACTCAAGGATTTCAATCAGACATAAAAATGCTCAAACATCCCCACCATGCCATAATGGACACTTAAATGAGTAGTGCATAACAAGCTTTAATCTCGATATTTCTACTAACCAATGATCATGAACTAATACCCTTTCATATTACGACATCAATATAATTAAAACATACGTTTCATATTTAGTGATCTACATGAAAGTTTTTATTATACCACTTTTGAATACCTATCCTTTTTTGTCTAATCTCATAACTCATGCACATTACCATTTCCTATTTAAGAATCTCAAAAAGATTTAATTGAAGCATGAGAGTGCAATCACTTCTATAAAATATAACCACCGCCGTGTTCTAACATGTATAAGTGAAGCACAAGAGCAACTGCCTAGCTCAAAAAGATATAAGTGAAGCATATAGAGTATTCTAACAAATCACGATAAATGTGTGTCCCCCTCAAAAGGTGTGTCTAGCAAACAATGATTGTGGCAAACTAAAAGCAAAACAAAACTATAGCACAAGACGCTCCAAGTAAACTCATATCATGTGATGAATAAAAATATAGCTCCAAGTAAGTTACCAATAGATTGTAGACGAAAGAGGGGATGTCATCCGGGGCATTCCCAAGCTTAGACGCTTGGGTCTTCCTTGAATATTACCTTGGTGTGCCTTGGGCATCCCCAAGCTTAGGGTCTTGCCACTCCTTATTCCTTCATCCATCGTGATCTATCCCAAAACTTGAAAACTTCAGCACACAAAACTCAACAGAAACTTCATGAGATCCGTTAGTATAATAAATCAATCATCCACTTTAGGTACTGTTATAAAATCATTCATAATTGTTATTGCGTAATACCTACAGTATTCCAACTTCTCCATGACTTATACCCCCGATATAATCCATAGTTTCATTAAAACAAGCACACTATGCAATAAAAATAGAATCTGTCTAAAACAGAACAGTACGTAATGACAGAATATTTATACATACTCTGTAACTCTATAAATTCTGACAAATTAGGACAACGTAAAAATTTCTACCCCAATACTTTGTAAAAATTTCAATTTTTCTGATGTTCCAGTAATAAAATAAAAATCAAATACTGGGCGCAAAACTTTCTGTTTTCAAACAGCATCAATTATACTATCATTCAAATCATCCCAAAGGCATTACTTGGCACAAACACCAACTAAAAGATAAAAACACAATCATTACAGTAGCAATAATTATGTGACTCAAGAAAATAAAAATTGCAATAAAGATAAATATTGGGTTGCCTCCCAACAAGCGTTATTGTTTTATGCCCTTAGCTAGGCATAATGCATTCTCAAGTATTGTCATCCTTCGTTTCCAACTCCTCAATTATACATCCATATTTTCTAGGAGGGTTGGCTTGCATATTTTTAATAATCACACTCCTAGGAACAAAGTTGAGGAATTTGTTTTAAGTAATAGGTTCCTTTATCATATCAATGAAGTTGGGGTGCACACTAATCATTTTAATATCTTTGTTTCCCTTACTAGATGATGCACCTTTATTTTTAGGAACATACATAAACTTGGAATTCTTATTTGGAGGAGTCCTCTCAATAGTTTTTACGGAAGAAAAGGTTGAACCCAAATTATTAATAATTTCTTCCAATTTACAATTCTAGCGGGGCTTTGTTCTACTATTTCATTAATTATTGGTTCCTTCTCCTTTAACATCTTTAATGTGGTTCCTACCTTTGAGCCAAATTGAGTGACTTGATTGTGGACCCTTTTGTCTAGATTCTCAATATGTTCAATAGTAGGCATTTTATTTTCTATAGCTTCTAACCTTCGCATAACATGTTCCCAAGTCAATGTTGTTTCATTAATAGTAATAGGTGGTGATCCCACTAAATTTCCCATAGAATTGAAAGCATCCCAAGGGTGATTACTCAAAAAATTCCTTCCAGTAATAGTGTCTAGCACAAATCTATACCAAGCAGTAACACCCACATAAAAATTGCGAAGAAGAATGGTGGTGGATTGCTTACGAGTAGATCTATTTTGAGCATCGCAAATCCTATACCAAGCATCTTTTATGTTCTCCACTCCCCTTTGTTTAAAATTTAGGACTTCATTTTTAGGGGTACAAGTAACAAGTGGAGAACTAGCCATAGCACCGAGCAAGTAAAAGCAAAGTAAAATATTTTTGTGTTTTTGATTTTCTAATGAAACTAATAAAGAAAAATAAAACCAAATAAAAAGTAGAACAAGTAATTGATAATTTGTGTGAAGGGACCTGTAGGTATTTGATGATGTCTCCTTGGCAACGGCACCAAAAATTCTTTCTGCTACTTGTGAGCTGCGTTGGGATTTTCCCCGAAGAGGAAGGGTGAAGCAATATAGTAGCGGATAGTATTTCCCTTAGTGAGAAGCAAGATTATTGAACCAATAGGAGAACCAAGCCAATCCTAGTCAACCAGTACCTACACACAAGAGAGCAAATACTTGCAACCAACGCGGGCAAGAGGGTTGTCAATCCCCTTGAACTCGTTACTTGCAAGGATTAAATCTGATAGTGATAGATATATAAATTGAAAAGTAAATAAAAAGTAAAATAATTGCAGCAAAGTAATTTAGGGTTTTCTAATATAATTAAAGTAGACCCGGGCCATAGTTTTCACTAGAGGCTTCTCTCTCGAAACATAGCATACGGTGGGTAATCGAATTACTGTTGAGCAATTGATAGAAAAGCGCATAGCTATGAAGTTATTCATGGAAATGATCATGTATATAGGCATCACGTCTGTGACAAGTAGACCGACTCCTACCTACATCTACTACTATTACTCCACCAATCGACCGCTATCGAGCATGCATCTATGGTATTAAGTTCATAACAAACAGAGTAACACTTTAAGCAAGATGACATGATGTAGACAGAATAAACTCAAGCAATATAAATAAATCCTGTCGTTTTACCCTTAATGGCAACAATACAAATACGTGCCTCACTACCCCTTCTGTCACTGGGTGAGGACACCGCAAGATTGAACCCATTACAAAGCACCTCTCCCGCTGAAGATAAATCAATCTAGTTGGCCAAACCAAACGGATAGATCGGAGAGAAATACAAAGCTATAAAAATCATGCATAATAAAGTTCAGAAAAGACTCAATTACTTTCAATGAATAATATGATGATAAACCCACAATTCATCGGATCCCAACAAACACACCGCAAAAGAAGATTACATCGGATATAACTCCATGGAGATCATGGAGAACTTTGTATTGAAGATCAAAGAGAGAGAAGAAGCCATCTAGCTACTAGCTATGGACCCGTAGGTCTGTGGTATACTACTCACACATCATCAGAGGGGAAGCAAGGTTGATGTAGAAGCCCTCCATGATCGATTCCCCCTCTGACAGATCACCGGAAAAGGCCTCCAGATGGGATCGCGGAAGAACAGAAGCTTACAGCGGTGGAAAAGTTATTTCGGGTGGCTCTCTATTAGTTTTGGGATTTATGGGAATTTATAGAAGTGGAATTAGGTCAAATGGAGCTATGTGGGACCCACGAGCTCAGGTGGCGCCCCCCAGGGGCGCACCAGGTGAGCTCGTGGCTCTCCCGTAGGGCTTCTGGCCTCCTCCCATACCTTCTAGGGTCCCTTCTGGTCCAGAAAAAATCATCATAAAGTTTTATTCCATTTGGATTTTGTTTGGTACTGATTTCCTAAAAACCAAAAACAGGCAAAAACAACAACTGGCACTGGGCACTGAGTTAATAGGTTAGTTCCCAAAAATGATATTAAATTGCATATAAAGTTTCCAAGATTGATAATATAATAGCATGAAACAATAAAAAAATATAGATACATTGGAGACATATCATCATATTATCAAGAAGCTTTTTTGCTTCTCCCAATGTAATTCCCATAAAGGTACCACCTGCAGCAGAGTCTAGAAAATTTCTCGACACAAAGTTTAGTCCCGCATAAAAGTTTTGTATTATCATCCATAAGTTTAATCCATGAGTGGGACAATTCTTTATCATTAGTTTCATTCTATCCCAAGATTGTGCAGCATGTTCTTGCTCATGTTGTTTAAAGTTCATGATTTGATTTCTAAGAGATATTATCTTAGCGGGAGGAAAGTACTTGGCAATAAAAGAATCCTTACATTTATCCCATGAATCAATACTATTGTGAGGTAACGATGAAAACCAAGTTTTAGCACGATCTCTTAGTGAGAAAGGAAATCATTTCAACTTGACAATATCATTATCCACATCTTTTCTCTTTTGCATATCACATAATTCAACGAAGGTATTAAGATGGGATGCAGCATCTTCATTAGGATTTCCAACAAATTGTTCTTTCATGATAAGATTCAGTAATGGAGCATTAATATCATATGACTCCGCACTAGTGGCGGGAGGAGAAATTGGAGTACTAATAAAATCATTGTTATTAGTATTCGAGAAGTCACACAACTTAGTGTTTTCTTAAGACATGGTGACAATTCAAGCAAGCAAGCAAACAAGATAAAACTATTTCTATTTTTTATTTTTTTAATGAGACTAATAAAAGCAAATAAAAAGTAGAACAAGTAAATGATAATGTGTGTAAAGGGACCTTGCTTTGTTTGGTGAAGTCTCCCCGGCAACGGCGCCAGAAATTCTTTCTGCTACTTGTGAGCTGCGTTGGGATTTTCCCCGAAGAGGAAGGGTGAAGCAATATAGTAGCGGATAAGTATTTCCCTGAGTAGAGAACTAAGGTTATCGAACCAATAGGAGATTCATACAGACAAAGGTCGACAGTACATGCACACATACAAACAAAATACTTGCACCCAACGCGGGCAAGAGGGTTGTCAATCCCCTTGTACTCGTTAATTGCAAGGATCAATTCTGATAGTGATAGGTTCATAAATTGCAAACGGGGTTAAAAAGAAATAAATTGCAGCAAGTAAATTAGGGGTTTAGTAATATGATTTAGGTGGACCCGGGGGCCATAGTTTTCACTAGAGGCATCTCTCTCTTAAGCATAGCATACGGTGGGTACAAAAATTACTGTTGGGCTATTGATAGAAAAGCGCATAGTTATGACGTTATTCATGGCATGATCAGTACATAGGCATTATGTCCGTGACAAGTAGACCCGGAAAGATTCTGCATCTACTACTATTACTCCACCCCTCGACCGCTATCCACCGTGCATCTTAAGGTATTAAGTTCATAACAAATAGAGTAATGCTTGGAGCATGATGACATAATGTAGACAGAATAAAACCAGGCAATATGATTAAACCCAGTTGTTTTACCCTTAGTAGCAACAATACAATACGTGCCTCGCTACTCCTCCTGTCACAGAGTGAGGACACCGCAAGATTGAACCTACCACAAAGCACCTCTCCCGCTGAAGATAAATCAATCTAATTAGCCAAACCAAACAGATAGATCGGAGAGAAATACAAAGCTATAACAATCATACATAATAAAGTTCTAAAAAGACTCAATTACTTTTGATGAATAATCTGATCATAAACCCACAATTCATCGGATCCCAACAAACACACCGCAAAAGAAGAGTACATCGAATCGATCTCCGAAGAGAACATTGTATTGAAGATCAAAGAGAGAGAAATCCAGCTAACTACTAGCTATGGACCCGTAGGTCCTATGGGAACTACTCACACATCATTGGAAGGGCAGCAAGGTTGATGAAGAACCCCTCCGTGATCGATTCCCCCTTTGGCAGAGTACAGGCGGAGGCCTCCAGGTGGGATCACGGAAGAACAGAGGCTTGTGGCAGCGGAATAATTGTTTAGGGTCTCGCTCTGGGGGTTTTGGAATATTTGGGAATTTATAGCACTGGAATTAGGTAAGAAGGACCCACATGGGGTCCACAAGGCATCAGGGCGCGCCCTGTTGCCTTGTCGTCTCCTCGTCTGGCTTCGGTTCTTCCCTGAAGCTTCTAGGGTCCCTCCTGGTCCAGAAAAAATCGTCAAAAATTTCGTAACGTTTGGACTCCGTTAGGTAGGGATTTTCTGTAAAAACCAAAAACAAGAAGAAAACAACAACTGGCACTTGGCACTGGGTTAATAGGTTAGTTCCCAAAATGATATAAAATGATGTATAAAGCATATAAGATTGGTATTATAATAGCATGAAACAATCAAAAATTAAATATACGTTGGAGACGTATCAGACACCGCAAGATTGAACCTACTACCAAGCACCTCCCCCACTGAAGATAAATCAATCTACTTGGCCAAAGAAGTTGTATAGATCGGAGAGAAATACAAGGCTATAAAATCACATGTAATAAATCTCAGAAAAGACTCAATTACTTTCAATGAATAGTCTGATCATAAACCCACAATTCATCGGATCCCAACAAACAAACCGCAAAGATTACATCGAATGGATCTTCGAAGAGATCATTGTATTGAATATCATAGAGAGAGAGAGAGAGACATCTAGCTACTACTATGGACCTGTAGGTCCTGTGGGAACTACTCACGCATCATCATGGAGGTAGCAAGGTTGATGAAGATGGCCTCTATGATCGATTACCCCTCCGGCAGAGTACCGGTTGAGGCATCCAGATGGGATCACGGAAGAACAGAGGCTTGCGGCGGCAATAAAATTGTTTTGGGTCTCCCTCTGGGGGTTTCAGGACTCGGAATTTATAGCACTGGAATTAGGTCAGGAGGACCTCCATGGGGCCCACAAGCTCAGGTGGCGCGCTGCTACTTGTAGTCTGCGTTGGTATTTCCCCGAAGAGGAGAGGATGATGCAGTACAGTAGAGATAAGTATTTCCCTCAGTTAAGAACCAAGGTTATCAATCCAATAGGAAAACCAAGCAAAATTCCGTTAAGCGCACATGCACACACAAGAGCAAACACTTGCACCCAACGCAAATAAGAGGGTTGTCAATCCTCTTAGCGGTTATTTGCAAGGATTAAATCTTATAGAGATAAATAGATAAACTAAAATACTAATAAAAATAAAAGTAAATAAATTGCAGCAAGGTATTTTTAGGTTTTTTATATATGATAAAGTAGGCCCGGGGGCCATAGTTTTCACTAGAGGCTTCTCTCTCGAACACATAGTATACGGTGGGCAAACAAATTACTGTTGGGCAATTGATAGAAAAGCAAATAATTATGACGGATTCATGGCAATGATCATGTATATAGGCATCACGTCCGAGACAAGTAGAACGACTCCTGCCTGCATCTACTACTATTACTCCACCCATCGACCGCAATCCAGCATGCATGTAGGGTATTAAGTATGAAACAGAGTAACGCCTTAAGCAAGATGACATGATGTAGACAAAGTAAACTCAAGCAATATGATTAAACCCCATCTTTTTATCCTTAATGGCAACAATACAAATACGTGTCATGTCCCCTACTGTCACTGGGATTGAGCACCGCAAGATTGAACCCATCACAAAGCACCTCTCACATTGCAAGAAAAATCAATCTTGAGGGCCAAACCAAATCGATAAATCGAAGAGAAATACAAAGCTATAATAATCATGCATAAAAGAGTTCAGAGAAGACTCAAATATTTCTCATGAATAATCTGATCATAAACTCACAATTCATCGGATCCCAACAAACACACCGCAAAAGAAGATTACATCGAATAGAACTCCAAGAACATCGAGGAGAACAGGGTATTGAAGATCAAAGAGAGAGAAGAAGCCATCTAGCTACTAGCTATGGACCCGTAGGTCTGTGGTAAACTACTCACACATCATTGGAAGCGCAGCAAGGTTGATGAAGAAGCCCACCGTGATCGATTCCCCCTCCGGTAGAGTACCGAAAAAGGCCTCCAGATGGGATCGCGGAAGAACAGAGGCTTGCGGCGGCGGAAAGGTTTTCTCTTCTGTCTCTCTGTTGGTTTTGGAATATTTGGGAATTTATAGCGTTGGAATTAGGTCAAGAGGTGCCACGAGGGGCCCACAAGCCTTGGGGGCGCACCCTACCCCCTAGGCGCGCCCTCCAGGCTTGCCGCCTCCTCGTGGCTCTTCTGGTCTTCTCCTGAAGCTTCGTGGGTCTCTTCTGGTCCAGAAAAAATTAATCCAAAGTTTTTTCTCGTTTGGACAATTTTTGATAATGATTTTCTGAAAAGGCAAAAACAAGCATGAAACATCCACTGCCACTGGGCACTGGGTTAATAGGTTAGTCCCAAAAAATGATATATAATGGCATATAATTGCATATAAAGCATCCAAGATTGATACTATAATAGCAAGGAACAATCAAAAGTTATAGATACGTTGGAGACGTACCAAGCATCCCCAAGCTTAATTCCTGCTCGTCCTCGAGTAGGTAAATGATAAAAACAGAATTTTTGATGTGGAATGCTACCTATCATGTTTCATCATGTAATCTCTCTTACGGTATGAATAATAAAATCCGAATGATTCAAAGCAATAGTCTATAATTTGATATAAAGACATCAATACTCAGGCATACTAATAAACAATCATGTCTTTCAAAATAAAAATGCTAAAGAACGTTATGCCTACAAAATCATATAATCATGTCCTGCTCCATCTTCTTAACACAAAGTATTTATCATGCACTACCCCGATGACAAGCCAAGCAATTGGTTCATACTTTTTAACGCGCTTCAGCTTTTTCAACCCCCACGCAATACATGAGCGCAAGCCATGGATATAGCAATATGGGTGGAATAGAGTGTGGTGGTAGAGATAAATAAGAGAAGTCAAAAATAAGAAGATAGTCTTACAGTGACAAGGCTAATCAACGGGCTATGGAGATGCCCATCAATTGATATCAATGTGAAGAGTAGGGATTGCCATGCAATGGATGCACTAAGAGCTATAAGTGTATGAAAGCTCAACATGAAAACTAAGTGGGTGTGCATCCAATTTTCTTGCTCATGAAGACCTCGGGCATTTCAGGAAGCCCATCATCGGAATATACAAGCCAAGTTCTATAATGAAAAATTCCCACTAGTATATGAAAGTGACAAAACAGGAGACTCTCTATATGAAAAACATGGTGCTACTCTAAAGCACAAGTGTGGAAAAAGGATAGTAACATTGCCCCTTCTCTTTTTTTCTCTCATTTTTTTTCATGGCCCTTTTTGGCCACCTTTTTTTTCTTTTTCTTTTTTTTTCGTTCGGAGTCTCATCCCGTCTTGTGGTGGAATCATGGTCTCCATCATCCTTTCCTCACTGGGACAATGCTCTAATAATGATGGTCATCACACTTTTATTTACTTACAACTCAATATTACAACTCGATACAAAAATATGACTCTATATGAATGCCTCTGGCAGTGTACCAGGATGTGCAATGATGCTAGCGTAACATGTATAAAAATGATGAACGGTGGCTGAGCCACAATTACTATGTCAGCTATATGATCATGCAAAGCAATATGACAATGACGATGTGTGTCATAAAAATGAAACGGTGGAAATTGCATGGCTATATATCTCTGAATGGCTATGGAAATGCCATGATAGGTAGGTATGGTGGCTGTTTTGAGGAAGATATAAAGAGGCTTATGTGTGATAGAGCGTATCATATCACGGGGTTTGGATGCACCGGTGAAGTTTGCACCAACTCTCGATGTGAGAAAGGGCAATGCACGGTACCGAAGAGGCTAGCAAATTGCGGAAGGGTGAGAGTGCGTATAATCCATGGACTCACATTAGTCGTAAAGAACTCACATACTTATTGCGAAAGTTTATTAGCCCTCGAAGCAAAGCAATACTACGCATGCCCCTAGGGGGATAGTTTGGTTGGACAAGTCCATCGCTCGTCCCCGACCGCCACTCATATGGTAGACAATCAACAATAAATCATGCTCCAACTTCTTAGCATAACGACAGATCATACGTGCATGCTTCCGGAATCACAAACCTTAACACCAATATTCTTACTAAACCACAATTATCTACTAATACCTCCCACATATTACCATCTTAATATCGCAAAACTATTGCAAGGAATCAAACTTATCATATTCAATGATATACATGAAAGTTTTTATTATATCCCTCTTGAATACCTATCATATCAGGACCAAATTCATAACCCGTGCATACATTGCTGTTCATTAGACTCTCAAAAAGATATAAGTGAAGCATGAGAGTGCAACTATTTCTTTAAAATATAACCACCGCCGTGCTCTAAAAGATATAAGTGAAGCACTAGAGCAACTGTAACACCCCAAAAATTTAACCATATTTTTATTAAGTAAAATCTGGCCAGAAATAAAAAAAAAATTCTACTAGGTCTTTTATTAATTTTAGTTCTTCTCTGTTTTCTGTTTTCAAAAATTCTTCCCTCCATATAGAAAATTTTGGGGAAAATATTGTGGGATTTGGCAGTTGTCTTAAATCATTTCATTTATATTTCAATAACAGTAGGAAGTATTTTCATAATAAAATTTTGCCCAAGATAATCATTTTTATAGCATTTTCAATTCTTTAATTGCCTTTGTTGCACTACAACTATTTTAAATAATCCTTTAAAAATTCCACAAAAATTATGAGGGGTCATGTGATGCCTAGAGATCACTTTTATGCAAAAACCCAACATGGCCTTTTGAAAATTTTGAGTGAAACATCCTCATTTCATTTCTGTCCCATTCCTAGGTTATAACTACAACCTCAATTTTTCTTGATCCAAAAATTCTGAAATTATTCCCACTTATAGTCCTTCCAACCAAACCCTTAAGTCCAGAAGACCAGCTTCAATTACCTCTTTTTAGTTCACCAAATAGAACCCCCAAGTTTCTGTCCAGAACAGAAATTCTTCCAAACTTGCACTAGCAAGTTTCTCCTTTTCACAAAACAACTCCACCATCATCTTTGTCATCTAAGGAGACACCAACCTGCCAAATTTCAGACCCAACAAAGATAACTGGCTAGTCCTAACATTTCATCAAGCACTCTGTGGGCATGGCAGAAATTTGGCCTCTTTCTTAATTGCATTGCAGACTTACTCATATAGCCAAACCAGCATGTCCACCATTCCTATCATGTTCAGAAGCATCACACTATTAAATTTCTGTTTGATCCCTATAAATGCCATTGGCATTTCATCAAATGCATGGTGTGCATGCACTGGACGCGGCCAGAACCCGCGTACTGCACCACTGGCATCGAGCCACTGCCTCGCTCCTGCTGCTGCTCTCGCTCGTCCTGAGCTTCGCCTGGATCACCTGGTCATCTTTACACCTCGCCGACACCCTCCCCTGGCCGCTAGCGCTGGCCACCGCCGACCACCGCCGTCCAAATCGCCGCCCGACAAGTCTTGTCCCGCCACGTCTCTGGCGAGCCGCCTCGCCTTGATTGCCAACCACTCGAGTTCATCCACAGCATGCAGACCACCTCACCGGTCTCGCTGACCATCGCCACTGCCCCCAACCACCCAAACGGCGCCATGAATGGCCGCCGCCGTCGTGTCTTCCTCGGGAAGCCACGGAACCGACCACTTCCGGCTATAAGAAGACCTCCCGAGCTCACCTCGCTGCACACATCATTCCCTACCCCCTCCCCTCTGTGAGCATCCTAGAGCAGCAAGCTGGCCGGAGATGGCCCTCCTCGTCGTCTCCGACCGCCACGGCCACCGCCACCTCCCGGTTAAACCCGAGCTAACTAGAGCCTCCCCATCCCCGATTTCTTCACCACTCAACTCCTGAAGCACCCGCCGAGCCGTTCCCCTCGCCAATTTCACTGGAGCAAGCTCAGGGGCAAAAGCCCTCTTCCACCCGTAGCTCGCCTTTGCCATGCTTGAAGCCCCACTCGAACCCGAGCTCCTCAACGGCTATCTCCACCTTCCACGGATGCGGCACTTCCCCCTGAACCCATACATGTGCCGAGCGTCGCTAGAGATGCCCTACAGCGCCGGCAATCGTCGCCGGAGTTCTCCCATGTTCCTGTCCAGGCGCACGCGAGGGAGAAGACAAACCCGACAGGTGGGTCCCACCTGTCGGTGAGTCACCTCTTTCCCGCCAGCAGCGCACTCCTGGGCTTACGTTTTCTCTCCAAGAAAAATGAATTCCATGGAATTCGCCATCGACATCATCGGCTCTCTCGCGTGGCCGAGCGGCTGGGCCGGCCCAGTGGCACCGCTCGGCTAAACTACGCCCAGGGCGCACCTCTACCTTTTCTCTTTTTCTTTTCCAGAGAGTTTCAAATAATTCCACAGCACCCATTTCAAAGCCAAACCTAATGATTCAAATTTATAAAGACTTCTAAAATCATGCTCTATTAATCTAGCTAGGATGAACATTTTTCATAAGTTTATCTCTGCTGGATTTATTAAATAAGTCCAATTCTTTATTTCTTTCATCTTAGAAATTCCCTAGATAAATCATATGAACTCCAAATAATTTGATTCTTTTTTTGTTATTCCTCATTTTTCACCTAGTTTATTTTAGGATTTATTGTAAAATTTTCCAAATAACTTTTTGGTACTGTTATCAAATTGAGTGGTAATTGGAATATTTTGAAAATAGGGAAATGGAGGGAAGATAAAATTTGCAAAGTCTTGGAATGCACCCAACACTTCTGCATGCTCAAGGCAAGCATCTTGAACACTTGATATGGTGATTGCATGGTTAAATGTTTGCAAGAATAATTGAATCATGCATATGTTGAATCCAAATAAAATTTGCATGCATGTAGTGTTGGCATGTTTCCTCGTACCGTGCAACATGTGCTTGTCATGACTAACTTGCAGGAGCAGGTATAAGAGAAATACCGTTACCGTCAGAAGGATGATCACGTCGGAGCGTGATCATGCCTTGTTGGTTATGCATGTTGGGACATGCAAGGGCTGTGGCCATGTTTTGGTGTTACTGTTGAAAGAACACTTTATTGTGCTAACCACTGCAGGAAATACATAGGCCTCCTGAGTCGACCATAGATCGAGTCTTGTTTCGGCAACCCCCATACTTGTTTCGTGCTGCCACTTGTCCCTGACACGGGTAGGGTACGGTTCAGTAAGTTGTTAACCCCTTTCCGGGCACACACCGTACAGTGAGGCCGCGATGAAGGTTTCCAGGTACCGGTTATAATGCCAGTCATCGGGTCAGGGGGCATGGGTGTATCCGGCTGGGCCGAGAGGGGGGCACCCCTTGTAATCTGCGTGTATGAATAGTGATCCCATGCTTGTCGTGGTATTCTCGCTGGGGATGCGTGATTCACGGCAGATGCCATGAGATGGCTTATGAGGTGGGGCTACGATAGGACACCGGTGGGTTCCGGAGGCGAGGTTGGCACGAGCGAGTGCGGGACACAAGACGTACCCAGGTTCGGGGCCCTCTGGAGAGGAAACACCCCTACTCCTGCCGTGTGAGTTGATAAGCACAAAGGTTACAGAGTCGCTCCTGGAGTTGCTTGGACGGAGGAGGGAGAAGGGGCTAAGCCACCGTTCTGCCTCTCCTGTGCGAGTGTTCGTGATCTGGAGAGAGCTAGCTAGGGTGAGAACTGACCTTACCGCACTAACTCGAACTCTCAGCCACTAAAACCCGATCCCTCTGCACGGAGGCCTCCCTGGGGGTCTTATAAGCCGACCTAAGACCCCCAGGGTTACAATGGTAACGTACCAGGGGCGCGGGCCCCTGGTGTCATTGACAAGGATCCGGTGGCCGGGTCGCCGGGTCGCCAGATGCCGGGATGCCGGGTCGCCGGGTGCCAGGTCGTCAGGTGCGCCGCACCTGCCTGGCGTGGGCATCGTGACGGGTCTTGTCTCGTCAGTCTGGGTTCGAGGCACTGTGGCGCGTCTTGTCCATCGTCAGAGGGACGTCGGCGCCGCCGTTTCTACAGGACCGCGCCTCACTGACACCGCCCGCCTCGGGCAGGGGCGCAAGGAAAGCTGCAGCCTCACCTGCTCTGTCAGGGTAAAGGGAGGATCGCTGTAGCACCGCTTGCTTCGTCGCTAAGGCTTCGCCGCCTCGCGGCCAGCCGGCATGGGCCAGCCGGCCAGGCTGGGTTGCCACGCCGAGCCGGCTCGCGCTGGGGAGCCGGCGTGCTTGGCAAGCCGGCCAGAGGGACTTGTCTTGCTCTGATGATTTTCCGAAAGGGATTCGGGCTCCGTTGCCTACCTGGGGGTCATCCCCCCGACAGTAGTCCCCGAAGCTGTGAAGGTTCGCCGGCTTCAGGCAGGGGAGCCTTTGCAGCTTACCACCCTGAGGAGCCGGTTCTGTTAATGAAGCGCCGGAGTCCCCGAAGCTGTGAAGGTTCGCCGGCTTCAGGCAGGCGGAGCCAGCGCGCGCGAGGGCCGTCATGAAGAAGAAGCGCCGGCTCGCCCCGTCCGTAGGGCCGAGGCGGGAGCCCCCGACGGTTATCGGGTAAGTGCTCCTTGCCTTATTTGTGGGGCGCCAACTGTCGTCTTGTGGATTATCTTTTTTCTTCCTTATGCCTTCGCCGTGACAAATCCGCCATGCACAGGTCGGCTCTTGACTTGGCGGTGGCGGCGACGGAGGCCGCGGCGGGCGAGGTCACCTGGAGGAAGACCAGGAGCAGCGCCGTCGACCCTCCGCCGAGTCGGTCCGGGGAGGAAGAACTCGAGGCCCGCCAGTCCGGCCAGGATCTTGAGGCGGCGGCGCGTGCCGCCTGGCGGGACCGGGCTGAGGCCGAGAAGGCGATGCGGGAGGCCTCGGCCCAGGCGTGGGAGAGGGCCTCCGCGACGCGGGCCAGGCCTACCGCGGATCCGGACTGGCCGGAGATGGAGACGGGCTCGGCTCCAGCGGTGACGGTCATTGAGCCGCAGCCGGCGGGAGCGGGCGATCCTGAGACGAGGGCGGAGCCGGCCGGCGGCGGGTCAGACGTTGACGAGGAGATCGTCGTGGACACGCCGCCCCGGGCCAACCCGACGGAGGGAGGCGAGGACGGCGGAGAGAGGCGCGAGGCGGACTCTGCGCCATCCGGCCAAGCGCAGCCGACGCCGGCCGTGGGGGCCACGGCAGAAGGCACCGGCACCCTGGCGGTCGTGCCGCCCCAAGCTGCCATGGACCCCGAGCGGCCGGGTGGAAGTGGATCCGGCGCCGGGACCGCGCTTCAGCTTCCGTGGGCGAGCTCCAGCGAGGCCGTGGTGGGGCCGCGAACCCGGGAGGACGATGCGGCGGATGCCTTGCGCTCGCAACTTCGCGGCCGGGACGAGCGCCTGCAGGCCTTCCTCCGGGAGGAGCTGGACCGGGCACGGCAGCTGGAGCAGGCGATCGCGTTGAGCTTTTTCTTCTATCTTGATTGTTGAATCAGTGGGGGCGCGCCAGCGCACCCACTGGGTGTAGCCCCCGAGGTTCGTCCGGGCTGCGGAGCAGCCGTGTCGAATCTTATGGCCGTCTTTTGCATTATCTTAATCTTCTGTCTGCGCGGCATCTGTACGACCTGTGGGCCAGCGCGTTCAACCGGCTCCGGGAATGGTACCGCGAGGCCAGAACCCGGCTCGCCGCCTCGGAGGAGGAGCTGCATCGGGTCCAAGGTATGCCTTCGTGCCTTCAGTGGGTGCGCGCTAGCGCACCCACTGGGTGTAGCCCCTGAGATTCGGGCCGGACTGCGGAGCAGCCGGGTCGAATCTTAGAGCCTTGACTTTTTCTTCTAATCCTTGCTTCCAGCATCTGACCGGGAATCTTGTCGCGCAGCCGATGCGGCCGAGGTGCCAAGCCTTCGAGGCCGGCTTGCGGAAGCCGGCCAGCAGCGCGACCTCGCCGTCGGCGACCGCGACCGGCTCCAGGCCGAGGTGGACCGGATGGTGGCCGAGAAGGCCAGGGCGGAGGAGGCCCATCAGGCGGAGCTGGGCCGGTTGGCGGAGGAGCGCGGCAAGGCGGCCGAGGAGCTGGCGGACGCCGGCAGGAAGATCGCCCAGCTCGAGAAGGATCTCGAGGCCCAGGCTCACGCGTCGGAGATCCGGGAGAGCGGGATGCTGGGCGAGGCGCAGCACCTTGACGAGACCTTCGCCCGTAAGTATCATCTCTTTCTTCGGGCCGGCTGGCGAAGCCAGCAAGTTGCCTTCTTTGACTGACTTGTTTCTTTCCTTTGCCAGGAGTCTTCCCGGAGACACAGGAGGTGGCTGATGCGGCCGTGTACGCCCACCGGGCCGAGCAGCGCGAGCTGGGGGCGGAGATCGATGCGTACGCCGCCTGGTCCTTCTCGGAGCTTGTTCTTGCCGGCGAGGCCCGTCTTCGGGCCGTGGAGGAGCAGATGCGTCGCCTGTTCGAGGCCGGCTTGGGCATGGTGAGCGGCCTCTGGCCAAGCGCGGTGGCGCCGAACAGCGTCACCCGGCTGGCGCGGTGGCTGGAGGCCGGCGTGGAGCGACTCGGTGCATGGAGAGCCTCCGCGGCCTGGGCCGGCGTGGAGACGGCGCTGCGCTTTGTCGTGTCGTGGTATCCAGGCATGGACCTCGACCGTCTGGCGGCGCAGCGGGCCGGCGCGGAGGAGCACTTGGCGGCGCGGGCGCAGCGGATCGCCGGGCGGGCTAGCTACTTGGCAGCGTTCGCCCCGCACGACGAGTTCGTCGTCGAGCGGACGGAAGACGGCGAGGAGCTCCCTGCCGACACGCTCGGCCTTCTGCTCGACGACCCGGACGGCAGCTCGGCCGAGACGGGCGCCTATGCCGACGACGAGACTGACGCGGACGACGACGCCACGGCGGAGAGGACGGCGGAGAGCGCTCGACCCAACCCGGCGGCTGCGTCCACCTTGGCTGGGCCGACGCCGGCCGGAGACGACGTGGATGCCGCTTAGGGCCTTTGTTTTTTCTGTGCTCAAACTTTTGTTAGGTAGTAGGTCCACCCACTGGGGGTGTAGTTCAATGTAATGAACTCGTGGCCGAAGGCCCATGCTATATATAAATTTGGCATGCGATTTGGCGCCAACTGTCGTAGTGATTTCACTTTCTGCTGTTCGGCCTTGGGCCTTTTCCTGTTTGTTGTTTCTCTGGGCTTCCTTCCCGCTAGCCGGACAATCGGGTTGCGGACTGTGGCTAGGACGGGAACTCGGCTTTGAGAGCGAACGCACAGTACTTAGGCTTTTTCGGACGTTGAGCGCGAGCGAAACACCCACTGGGCCGGCTGGCGGCAGGCGGCGAGGCCGCCTGGCGCACAGCTGGTCGTGCGGCGAACAGGCGAGATAAAACGGGTTAAGCCGGGTTGGCCGTGTCGGGCTGTCTCCTTAGTCGTTCTTGCGTAACGATGCTTCCGGCCTTTGGCTCTTGCCGGCTGGACAGCCGGGAGCCGGCTGTGGCTGGCGAAGAGAGGGCTTTGGCGGATCGTACACTCCGAGACGGACTAAGGGAAAAATGACGGGGCGTGGTCTAGCCGGCTAGCTCCCGAGCCCCCGAGCCGGCTATGCCGACTCGGTGGGGGAATTAGAAAAAACATGGTTGTGTGTAGACACAGAATAAAGCGGGAAAAAGGGAGCCCCCGAGCCCCCGATCCGGCTGCGCCGACTCGGCAGGAAACATAAGAACAGGGGAGCTGCCTGCTTTGGTTAAGTCCAAAAGATGGTGATGCATACATACATGGGTTTAACTAAAAAACGAACGGAGGAGCTCCGCGTTCCAGGGCCGGCTGGACTCCTCGCCGGCTGCATCTCGCTTGCGCTTGTTCGGCTTCTGCGCGTCGATGAGGTAGTATGCGTTCCGGTCGCAGAGAGCCTTGCTGACGATGAAGGGGCCTTCCCAGGGGGAGGCCAGCTTGTGCCGCCCGGCTGTTCGCTGGACGAGCCGGAGTACGAGGTCGCCTTCGCGGAATGCGAGGGGCTTGATCTTCTTGATGTGGTAGTGGCGCAGGCCTTGTTGGTAGATGGCGGACCGGCTGAAGGTCAGGAGGCGCGCCTCCTCGAGCAGATCGACGCCGTCTTCGCGTGCTTCTTTTGCTTCGGCTTTGGTGTACATCGCCACCCGGGGTGAGTCGAACTCGACGTCGGTTGGAATGATGGCTTCAGCTCCGTAGACGAGGAAGAACGGGGTGAACCCGGTGGAGCGGTTCGGCGTCGTACGGAGGCTCCATAGGACGACCGGCAGCTCGTCGAGCCAGCTGCCGGGTGAGCGCACGAGCGGCTCGACGAGTCGCGGCTTGATGCCGGCTAGGATGAGGCCGTTTGCCCGCTCGACCTGGCCGTTCGACTGGGGATGGGCGACGGAGGCCAAGTCGAGCCGGATGCCGGATGCAGAGCAGTAGTGAGCCAGCGCGCCCTTGGCGAAGTTGGTGCCGTTGTCGGTGATGATGCTGTGCGGCATGCCGTAGCGAACCGCGATATCCTTGATGAATCGGACGGCCGTGGGCCCGTCGAGCTTCTTGATCGGCCTGGCCTCGATCCACTTGGTGAATTTGTCGATGGCGACGAGGAGATGCGTCATGCCGCCTCGGGCGGTCTTGAAGGCCCCCACCATGTCGAGTCCCCAGATGGCAAAGGGCCATGTGATCGGGATGGTTCGGAGGGCCGAAACCGGCTGGCGGCTGCGCTTGCAGAAGCGTTGGCAGCCCTCGCACTTGAGGACCAGTTCCTCGGCGTCTTGCAGGGCCGTGGGCCAGTAGAAACCGTGCCGGAATGCTTTGGCCACCAGGGATCTCGAGGCGGCGTGGTGCCCGCACTCGCCCTGGTGGATGTCGAGGAGGATCTCGATCCCTTTGCTCTGCTCGATGCAGCGCTGGAACACGCCCGTCGTGCTGCGCTTGACGAGCTCGTGGTTGATGATGCCGTAGGCGGACGCGCGTCGCTGCACTTGCCGGGCTTCAGTTTCGTCGATGGGAAGTTCGCCGTCTTCCAAGAAGGCAAGGATTGGCTGAGCCCAGGAGGGCGCCGTGACCACCGTGAGGACGGTCGCCGGGATGGGACCCGGGATGGCAGCCCCCGAGCCGGAGCCGGCAGTCTCCGGGCTGGAGCCGGCAGCCCCCGAGCCGGGGACGGCAGCCCCCGAGCTGGAGACGGCAGTCCCCGGGCTGGTGCTGGCAGTCCTCGAGCTTGGGCCGGGAATCCCAGGGCCGGGTGGTGGCGCGCTGGGGTCGCCCGGGACGAAGATGGACTCCGACTCGGGAGACGGCTTGATGGACGGCTTCCGCAGGTGCTCGAGGGAGACGCCGGACGGGATGGCCTGCCGGGTGGAGCCTACTTTGGCCAAGGCGTCGGCTGCTTCGTTGTCGGCGCGTGGGACGTGGAGGAACTCGCAACCATCGAACCCGCCGGAGAGTTGCTGGACCAGGAAACGGTAGCTGGCCATGTTGGCGTCTTTGGCGTCCCAATCGCCGGAAACTTGCTGCACCACCAGGTCCGAGTCGCCATAGCAGAGGATGCGCCGGATGTCGATCTCCCTGGCCAGCCGGAGGCCGTGCACGAGAGCTTCGTACTCGGCGACGTTGTTGGAGGCGGCGAAATGGATCTGGAGCACGTACCGCAGCCGGTCGTTCTTGGGGGAGGACAGCACGATGCCGGCTCCCAAGCCATTGCGCATCTTGGAGCCGTCAAAGTGCATGCGCCAGTGAGTCGACTCCGGCGCCGGCGGCAGGTATTGCGTCTCGGTCCAGTCGACGAGGAAGTCGGCCAGCGCTTGGGACTTGATGGTGGTGCGCGGCTCGTAGAGGATTGTGTGGTCGGCTAGCTCGAGGGCCCACTTGGCCACCCGGCCAGAGGCATGCCGGCAGCCCACGATCTCGCCGATGGGGGCCGTGCTCACCACGGTAATGGCGTGCTCTTGGAAGTACTGCCTCAGCTTCTTGGCGGCAAGGTACACGCCGTAGCACATCTTCTGGTAGTGGGGATAATTCTGCTTGGAGGCGGAGAGCACCTCGCTGAGGTAGTACACCGGACGCTGGACCGGCTGCACCTTGCCCTCCTCCGGGCGCTCGACGACCAGCACCGTGCTGACCGCGCGAGAGGTGGCGGCGATGTATAGCAGGAGTGGCTCTTTCTCAGCCGGCGCGGCCAGGACGGGCGCGGTTGACAGCATGCGCTTGAGGTCGCGGAAGGCTTCGTCCGCCTGGTCGCTCCACTCGAACGCCGCCGTCTTCTTCATCAGCTGATACAGGGGCAGGGCCCTCTCTCCCAGCCGGCTGACGAACCGGCTGAGAGAGGCCAAGCAGCCGGTGAACTTCTGGACGTCGCGCAGCCGGGTCGGCTTGCGCATGCGCTCGATTGCCTTGATCTTCTCTGGGTTGGCCTCGATGCCGTGCGCCGAGACGAGGAAGCCGAGGAGCTGGCCAGCCGGCACACCGAAGACGCATTTCTCCGGGTTGAGCTTGATCCGGAACCGGCGCAGATTGGCGAAGGTTTCCTTGAGGTCGGCCAGGAGCGTGAGGTGCTGCTTGGTCTTCACCACGATGTCGTCGACGTGGACGTGCACATTTCTGCCGAGCTGGGGCAGCAGGCATTTCTGCATGCAGCGCTGGAAGGTGGCGCCGGCGTTCTTCAGCCCGAACGACATGGTGATGTAGCAGTACGCCCCGAAGGGCGTGATGAAGGACGTCTTGAGGGCGTCGGCCGGGTCCAGCTTGATCTGGTGGTAGCCGGAGTAGGCGTCCAGGAAGGACATGAGCTCGCAGCCGGCTATGGAGTCGATGACTTGGTCAATCCGCGGCAGAGCGAACGGGTCCTTGGGGCATGCCTTGTTCAGGCTGGTGTAGTCGATACACATGCGCCAAGTACCGTTTTTCTTCAGGACGAGGACCGGGTTGGCCAGCCATTCGGGGTGGAATACTTCCATGATGAACCCGGCTTTGAGCAGCCGGGCGATATCTTCGCCGATGGTTCTTCGCTTCTCCTCGGAGAAACGGCGCAGCGGCTATCGGACGGGCTTGGCGTCCTTGCGGACGTGAAGTTTGTGCTCGGCGAATTCCCTCGGGACACCCGGCATGTCTTTGGGAGACCATGCGAAGATGTCCAGATTCTCACGGAGGAAATCGACGAGCTCGCCTTCCTATCTGCTGTCAAGGCCGGCACCCAACGTACTTGCTGGAGCTGGGGTCGGCCGGGTCGAGCGGGACCCGCTTCGTGTCCTTGGCCGGCTTGAAGGAGGCTTCGTCGGCCGGCTTGGGCAGAGCCGGCACAGCCGACTGCGCGTTAACCAGCGCCACGATCCTGTCGAGCTGGCGCCTCTCCTCGGCGATGACCAGCGACTCGGCCAGCTGGGAGCCGGCTTTGGCGCACTCGAGGGACTTCTTGCAGTCGCCGATGATGGTGATGAGGCCCTTGGGACCCGGCATCTTCAACTTCAGGTAGGCGTAGTGGGGGACCGCCATGAACTTCGCCATCGCGGGCCGGCCCAGCAGCGCATGGTAGGGGCTGGCCAGGTCGACCACCTCGAACCAGATCGGCTCGCGGCGGAAATGGCTACTAGAGCCGAAAAGGACGTCGAGCCGGAGCCGGCCGATCGGGGAGCAGGAGTGTCCCGGCACGATGCCGTGGAACACTGTCCGGGTCGGCTCCAGCTGTCGCGCCTCGATGCCGAGCTTGGTCATCGTGTCGCGGTAGAGGATGTTGATGCTGCTGCCGCCGTCGATCAGCACCCACGAAAATCGGCAGGTGCGCTTCTCGGAGACGAAGGTGGGGTCGAGCACGAGGGCGTAGCCGCCCGGCGTGGGCATGACGGCCGGGTGATCCTCCCGGGTCCAGCTCACCGGTCGGTCGGACCAGTGCATGTACTGGGGAACCGGAGGGACGACGGCGTTCACCTCGGCCGCGTGCTTGCGCTTGGCGTGCTTGTCATCCCCCTCGCTGGTGAAGACGACGTAGGATGCGTCCGAGCGCGGGAAAGGGTTGTCGGCGAGGGCGCCGGGTGGCGGTGGAGGCGGCGGCAGCAGCGGCTGCTGCGAGCCGGCTCCAGGCGGCGGGGGTGGAAAGTTGCCCTTCAAGAAGCGCTGCGTGAAGCTGCACTGCCGGAGCGTGTGCGTCGATGGCTTCGCGCCGCTGTGGTTTTTGCAGGGGGCGTCGAGCATCTGCTCGAAGGTCAGCTTGGGCTGCCAGACGGCCTTGCCGGTGCGCGGGCGCTGGCTGGGGCCTTGCTCGGCCGGCTGCTCCCTCTCCACGGCAGCGACTTGCCGGTGGTCGTAGCGAGGCGCCGGCTGGTC
The DNA here is from genome assembly GCA_039707655.1 of Elymus sibiricus. Taxonomy (NCBI): domain Eukaryota; kingdom Viridiplantae; phylum Streptophyta; class Magnoliopsida; order Poales; family Poaceae; genus Elymus; species Elymus sibiricus. The sequence goes on along the minus strand of CM077666.1, from coordinate 204,508,807 downwards.
GCTCCGGCGCTTGCCGTTGTTGTTGCCGTCTTGCCGGCGCTGGCTGTTGTCGCCAGCCGGCTTGGGGGGAGCCGGCTGGGCTGGGAGAAGCTTGCCGTCCGCGCCGATCGTGATCTTCACATCCATCGCGGAGTCGGCCGTAGCGTACTTGTCCGCCACGGCCTTGAGCTCCGCCAGGGTCTCCGGCTCGTCGCACACCAGCCGGTGTTTGACCAGAGTGCCGTCTAGGCATCCGTCGATGAAGTATTGGACGGCCTGGACCTCGTGGACCCCTTCGCAGGAGTTGCGAAGCTCCGTCCACCGCGTGAGGAAGTCGCGCAGGGGCTCGCCCGGCTTCTGGATGCACATGGAGAGCTGGCGAGGCTTGCCGGGTCGCGTGTAGGTGCTGGTGAAGTTGCGGACGAACGCGTCTTCGAAATCCAGCCAGGAGTTCACGCTGCCGGCATGGAGGCTGTTGAGCCACGTCCGGGCCGAACCGAGCAGCATGAGGGGGACATAACGGACAGCCACACGCCGGTTGCCGCCGGCTATGCCGACAGCTGTGGTGTAGTCGGTTAGCCAGTCCTCCAGCTTGGTGGCGCCGGTGTATTTTGGCGAGTCGCGGGGCAGCGAGAAGCCTTTGGGGAAGGGTTCTTCGCGAATGCGGCGGCCGAAGCACGCCGGGCCAACAGAGCTTTCCTCCTCCAGGGCCGTGGAGCGCGCCAGCCGGTCGATGCGGTGACGGGCGTCGCTTTCGTCGTAGGGCTCGCGGGGGCTGAGCCGGTCAGCCACGGGAACGCGGAGGCCGATTCGGTCGGTCACGGGACCGCGGGGAGCAGGAGCATCCGGGGCCGGCTCGGGCCGCCGAGCCGGCCGCACGGGAGGCTCCGGCTGTTGAACCCGGCCGTCGCCGGCCGTTTCGCCAGCGTTGCCGTCTCCAGCGGTGGTGGCGCGGTTGTGCCGACTCCGGCAGGACCGGTGCCGGCCAGAGTGGCTTGCGCTAGTGGCGTGCGAAGACGTCTGCCGCGCATCCCGGAGAGCCCTCTCCGGGTCCCCGGTTCTTCTTGAGGCGGAGCCGGATGGCTGGGCCGGGTCGAAGCGTTGCTGCTGCTCGTTCGCCGCGGTGATGAGGTCGCGGATGCGCTGCTGCTGCTGCAGCAGCTCCTCGCCCTCCAGGAACTCGAGATCAACAATCACGGCCTGCGCCGCGCGCATGTTCTTGACGGGGGTGTCATAGATGGGTCGGCCTGCGCCTAGCGCACGGCCGAGTGCGCCCCCGCGGATCCGCACCTCCGCGACCCGGCTGGGCTCGACGGTAGGCGGAGTGAGGCCATGCGCGCTGTCGAATTCTCGCTGGGCGGACTCCAGCCGGCGCCGGGTTGCCGCAAGCTCCATGGCCTCGAGCAGCAGATGCTGGCGGCCCTCGTTGAGCTGGGCCGCTGCAGCAGCCGCGTCGGCGTCAGGCGTGATGGGGGCTTGCAGACTCCGGATCGTGTCGTGGAGCGGGTCAGTCCGGCGAGGCGGAGCCGCAGCCAAGGCGGCGGCCGCGGCAGTCTTCTCCTTGGCGCGCGGGGAGCCGGAACTGGTGCCGATGGTGAGCACCTCCGCGTGAACGCAGAGAGCAGCGACGTCGTCGGGGACGGCGCGGCTAACGGGGACAGGTGAGTCGGCGCAGTTGCACACTTCGCTGGGAAACACGTCGGGGACGAGCGCGATGAAGACGCGCAGCGCGCCGAAGGGGACGATGAAGCAGCCTGCGGGGCCGGCGACGTCCGCGCCCAGCGCAGCGCTGCAGCCGGCCGGTTTGGCTGTGCGGGGCGCACGGACCAAACCGTGCACGATGCGCTCGCCGGAGCTGGTGAAGGGCCTCGTCCGGAACTTGACTCCGGCCGACGCCGCGAGCAGCCCCACGGTGGGCGCCAACTATCGTGGTATTCTCGCTGGGGGTGCGTGATTCACGGCAGATGCCATGAGATGGCTTATGAGGTGGGGCTACGATAGGACGCCGGTGGGTTCCGAAGGCGAGGTTGGCACGAGCGAGTGCGGGACACAAGACGTACCCAGGTTCGGGGACCTCTAGAGAGGTAACACCCCTACTCCTGCCGTGTGAGCTGATAAGCACAGAGGTTACAGAGTCGCTCCTGGAGCTGCTTGGACGGAGGAGGGAGAAGGGGCTATGCCACCGTTCAGCCTCTCCTGTGCGAGTGTTCGTGATCTAGAGAGAGCTAGCTAGGGTGAGAACTGACCTTACCGCACTAACTCGAACTCTCAGCCACTAAAACCCGATCCCTCTGCACGGAGGCCTCCCTGGGGGTCTTATAGGCCGACCCCCAGGGTTACAACGGTAACGTACCAGGGGCGCGGGCCCCTGGTGTCATTGACCAGGATCCGGTGGCCGGGTCGCCGGGTCGCCAGATGCCGGGATGCCGGGTCGCCGGGTGCCGGGTCGTCAGGTGCGCCGCACCTGCCTGGCGCGGGCATCGTGACGGGTCTTGTCTCGTCAGTCTGGGTTCGAGGCACTGTGGCGCGTCTTGTCCATCGTCAGAGGGAGGTCGGCGCCGCCGTTTCTACAGGACCGCGCCTCACTGACACCGCCCGCCTCGGGCGGGGGCGCAAGGAAAGCTGCAGCCTCACCTGCTTTATCAGGGTAAAGGGAGGATCGCTGTAGCACCGCTTGCTTCGTCGCTAAGGCTTCGCCGCCTCGCGGCCAGCCGGCATGGGCCAGGCCGGGTTGCCGCGCCGATCCGGCTCGCGCTGGGGAGCCGGCGTGCTTGGCAAGCCGGCCAGAGGGACTTGTCTTGCTCTGATGATTTTCCGAAAGGGATTCGGGCTCCGTTGCCTACCCGGGGGTCATCCCCCCGACAATGCTAGTCGAGACGATGGTCTCCCCGACTCAGAGTTTTTCTTGAACGATGCTTTGGGTGATTCCTGGCATTCGGAAAGTTAATCTGGTGTGTGCTGGTCAGGTGTGTTTTCAACCCAAAGACCGTAATGGGAATTAGTCAGCGTCTCGGTACTGGCTAAAGAAATCCTTTACTTGTGGGTAAAGAGTACACCCTCTGCAGAGTTATATCTATTTGAATAGTCGTGTCCGTGGTTAAGGACTACAGTTTGGGTTGGTGAAGTGTCGGTCTTAGTGTCGGTCTCCGGAGGATATAATTAAAATTGAGCATGATTTATTTTGCAGGATAATTATTGTCGCCACTGACGCTATCATGAATATTATGGTTGTCATGAATATTATTGTTATTATTATGGACTAACCCGTTTCTCTCTTTTTATTTTCTGAGTATCTCATGGGCTGGCTAGACTACCCGGGATACTCATTTATTTTCAAGACCTCTCATGGCGTCACTTGAGTTCTCGGGCGGTCCTGTCTCGCCCGATTCTCTTTTAGACACCCGCTTGGCATTTCTTTTCAAGACCTCTCGTGGCGTCGCTTGAGTTCTCGGGCGGTCCTGTCTCGCCCGATTCTCTTTTAGACACCCGTTTGGCATTTCTTTTCAAGACCTCTCGTGGCGTCGCTTGAGTTCTCGGGCGGTCCTGTCTCGCCCGATTCTCTTTTAGACACCCGTTTGGCATTTCTTTTCAAGACCTCTCGTGGCGTCGCTTGAGTTCTCGGGCGGTCCTGTCTCGCCTGATTCTCTTTTAGACACCCGTTTGGCATTTCTCTTGGATACTCGGGCGGTCTTGTCTCGCCCGATTATCCACTTTATATTTTCTTTTGGATTCTCGGGCGATCCCGTCTCGCCCGATTATCCACTTTTAACTTTCTTTGTTGTCACTAACATTTCATATTTATTCTTTAGCACCGTATTAATATTCATCATGCCATGCTTTAATTTCGTTCAGCATATGCATATAATTTAACCCATCATGATCATATGCATTCGGTATATCTTTTGTTCATTATGTTTGCGAGTACATTCAAACGTACTCACAGGCTTGTCCCTGGCTATTTAATTGGCCAGGTCGGGATTTCTACGAGGAGTACTACAACGAAGTCCCAGAGCCTAGGATAGCAGCCACGCGGGATAGGAATTGCCAGGTCAGCTGTTCCTATGGGAATGGAGCCCCATCGACATTGGAAAACCACGAGCCGCTTCCGTCATCCTCACTAGAAATCATTGTTGTATCATTAGACCTTTATGGTCTTGTATCCAATTCTTGTAATTGCTTGGTAATCTGTAACAAGGACGTGTCCACCAGTAACAGTGATCCTGGGCTGGAGACGACACGAGAGGTTAATTTCTAGGATATCATGTCCCGGAAATCCGGCCCCGACAGCCTTGGTATCAGAGCCAGGCTGACCATTGGCTAATCCTATCTTAGCATGGTCATTATCCCTAGGTTTCCACACTGTCCAAATCTTTCCTGTCCGTAGCCAAGCCCCTCCCATTCGATAAGCCTGCACAGTGACCAGCCGACACCTTTTTGGCAGTCGGTGCCCAACCTATCAGTCCTGCCCATAGGACATGTGCCTGTGGCCGGCACCTGAGTTGTCCCATCCACAAGCGTGCGATGGAAGACTCTGCTGGCTTATAGAGGAAGCCTTGCCCAACTCAGCACATCATAGCCTCACTCTCAGTTCGATATCCAACCACCAAGATGCCTGGCCCCATCGTTCACAACAAGACCACCGCAGTCGAGCTTGGTGACTTTGTGGTCATCCTCGCCAATCTCACCCATCGTGCTTTCGGCATCGAAGAGCCGCCTGAGTAAGTTGTGTACCAGGAGCACACGAGTGATGCCATCCCCCACTTCTGGGCCACGGTGCACATCTACGGGAGGGGCACCGCATCGGAACGCCCCTACCGGTTCACCGAGAGGATGACCTCCGACGAGCCCCAAGCCATCCAGCTTGCAGCCCGAGAGGCTGTCGTTCAACTCCGGCATTTGTCACCGAGAGTTAACATCCGCCCCTTCTACTACTACCCTAGCCGTGAAGGCTATGGCAGCCCAACCCAGGTTGCCAACGGAGACCATGAGTCGGATCCTGCCCTGGTGCATCTGGTGCGCTACTGAGAGCGCAAGAGGCACTATTCGATCAGGTCACCCTTGATCTGATTGCGACCCGCAGGACGCTCGCTCTCCTGACCCCGGTGAGAAGTGAAGCTGCACCCGCCACCGACACCCCGATAGTGCTGCTTGGGAGGCTTGTTGAGCCCCCAAGTTCCGCCCCTGTTATCTTCCCGGGCAGTGCCTTCGCCTCCCCCGAGGAACTCCGTCGTCTCTTGGAGACCCACTCCAATGGGACGGTGACCTCGACACCCCGCGAAGGGCACCACCACTACCCCAGCCCAGTAGCTCCCCATCCGACCCCGGTCAACTCCGACGCTGAAGCTCACGGAGAGGCCTCGGCATCTACAAGACGCGCCCGGCTAGATGTCGATGAGGTGGACTGAGTCCACCAGTATTGTTGTAGAGCCTTAGTGGCCCTGTTACCCTGTATTTTCGTAGTAGCGGTTGTATGGTGTAGTAGGTTTGTAAACCACTTGTGTGCCAATGGTAGTATGCGTGCCCTGTCATAAATTGATTGACGTGTGGTGACTGAGTAAAATCTAGACGTGACTGCCGAACTTCCCCCCCCCCTAACCGACACGCACAGTAATACGTCACATTCCTTGTTGGAATCGAGGCCTGAGTTTTTGACCAGACAGCCCTGCACCGGAACCGGTGCACAAGTTGTACTGGCACCGCTTCATGTTTCCTCATCCAGGTACTCTATAAGAGGCCATATCCGCAAACCACACCAGCCATCTTTACCTTGAGCACTGCTTTTCCCCATCCACCCATGTCTCACCCCGGAGCTTACTTGAGAACCCCCGATGCAAGCCCTGGTAGTTTTGTTAAGATATTGTGGGATTTTACCCGCAATACTCTTGGCTCCACCCACCCACCCCAGTATGAGCTGTTCAAATCGAGGATCACTCCTGGTCTCTCGAAATACTGGGCAGCTGTGCACATCCCACCAGCAGTTTTAAACCAAGGCCCTCCATATGTTATCTTCATCGGGAGATCCATGCCAACCTCAGGCATGGCCATTGAGTCTGCTGCTTATGAAGCAATTACCCGTCTTCGATCCGTGGTACCCTGTGCCAGTGAAAGGGAATATTGCTATTTCCCGAGCCGCGCAGCTTTTGGAGCAGAAGCTACGTTCCGCTATGAACGTATAGAGAGCGATCCAGCCCTGGTCTATCTCATTCAGTATGTGATGGCCCAAGAGCGTTTCACCCAGCAAATACTGGAGTATCTCCACTATCTTGCTGTTCTGAATCCCCGGATCGCCATTGGCGGACCCCCTCTACCAACTCAAGAGGGACGCGTTCTTCGCCTGCTTTCTCCAATTCCTCCACTTCCTCCGGAAGAAGAAGAAGAATGTGCTCTAGAACCCGGAACCCTTCCGCAAGACCCCGTAGATCTTACCTTCGAAGCGTAGACGGTTATGAGCGTGGTTGCTGCTGCATCCAGCACTTATTTCCGGGATGCGATCTTTGCAATGTATTTTTGGGCGTATGTCATAAGTGCATTGCTATGTTTGCATTCTGCATAATATTGTTTGTTGTGATTTGCATTTGATTTTTCCGCCCTTAACAAATCTCGAGGACGAGATTTTTCTTAAGGGGGGTAGAGTTTGTAACACCCCAAAAATTTAACCATATTTTTATTAAGTAAAATCTGGCCAGAAATAAAAAAAATTAATTATACTAGGTCTTTTATTAATTTTAGTTCTTCTCTGTTTTCTGTTTTCAAAAATTCTTCCCTCCATATAGAAAATTTTGGGGAAAATATTGTGGGACTTGGTAGTTGTCTTAAATCATTTCATTTATATTTCAATAACAGTAGGAAGTATTTTCATAATAAAATTTTGCCCAAGATAATCATTTTTATAGCATTTTCAATTCTTTAATTGCCTCTGTTGCACTACAACTATTTTAAATAATCCTTTAAAAATTCCACAAAAATTATGAGGGGTCATGTGATGCCTAGAGATCACTTTTATGCAAAAACCCAACTTGGCCTTTTGAAAATTTTGAGTGAAACATGCTCATTTCATTTATGTCCCATTCCTAGGTTATAACTACAACCTCATTTTTTCTTGATCCAAAAATTCTGAAATTATTCCCACTTATAGTCCTTCCAACCAAACCCTTAAGTCCAGAAGACCAGCTTCAATTACCTCTTTTTAGTTCACCAAATAGAACCCCCAAGTTTCTGTCCAGAACAGAAATTCTTCCAAACTTGCACTAGCAAGTTTCTCCTTTTCACAAAACAACTCCACCATCATCTTTATCATCTAAGGAGACACCAACCTGCCAAATTTCAGACCCAACAAAGATAACTGGCTAGTCCTAACATTTCATCAAGCACTCTGTGCGCATGGCAGAAATTTGGCCTCTTTCTTAATTGCATTGCAGACTTACTCATATAGCCAAACCAGCATGTCCACCATTCCTATCATGTTCAGAAGAATCACACTGTTAAATTACAGCTCATTTTGATCCCTGTAGATGCCATTGGCATTTCATCAAACGCATGGTGTGCGTGCACTGGACGCGGCCAGAACCCGCGTACTGCACCACTGGCATCGAGCCACTGCCTCGCTCCTGCTGCTGCTCTCGCTCGTCCTGAGCTTCGCCTGGATCACCTGGTCATCTCTACACCTCGCCGACATCCTCCCCTGGCCGCTAGCGCCGGCCACCGCCGACCACCGCCGTCCAAATCGCCGCTCGACGAGTCTTGTCCCGCCACATCTCTGCCGAGCCGCCTCGCCTTGATTGCCAACCACTCGAGTTCATCCACAGCATGCAGACCACCTCACCGGTCTCGCTGACCATCGCCACCACCCCCAACCACCCAAACGGCGCCATGAATGGCCGCCGCCGTCGTGTCTTCCTCGGGAAGCCACGGAACCGACCACTTCCGGCTATAAGAAGACCTCCCGAGCTCACCTCGCTGCACACATCATTCCCTACCCCCCCCCCCCTCTGTGAGCATCCTAGAGCAGCAAGCTGGCCGGAGATGGCCCTCCTCGTCGTCTCCGACCGCCACGGCCACCGCCACGTCCCGGTTAAACCCGAGCTAACCATAGCCTCCCCATCCCTGATTTCTTCACCACTCAACTCCTGAAGCACCCGCCGAGCCGTTCCCCTCGCCAATTTCACCAGAGCAAGTTCAGGGGCAAAAGCCCTCTTCCACCCGTAGCTTGCCTCCGCCATGCTTGAAGCCCCACTCGAACCCGAGCTCCTCAACGGCCATCTCCACCTTCCACGGATGCGGCACTTCCCCCTGAACCCATACATGTGCCGAGCGTCGCTAGAGATACCCTACAGCGCCGGCAATCGTCGTTGGAGTTCTCCCCTGTTCCTGTCCAGGCGCGCACGAGGGAGAAGACAAACCCGACAGGTGGGTCCCACCTGTCGGTGAGTCACCTCTTTCCCGCCAGCAGCGCACTCCCAGCCTTACATTTTCTCTCCAAGGAAAACGAATTCCATGGAATTCGCCATCGACGTCATCGGCTCTCTCGCGTGGCCGAACGGCTGGGCCGGCCCAGTGGCACCGCTCGGCTAAACTACGCCCAGGGCGCACCTCTACCTTTTCTCTTTTTCTTTTCCAGAGAGTTTCAAATAATTCCACATCACCCATTTCAAAGCCAAACCTAATGATTCAAATTTATAAAGACTTCTAAAATCATGCTCTATTAATCTAGCTAGGATGAACATTTTTCATAAGTTTATCTCTGCTGGATTTATTAAATAAGTCCAATTCTTTATTTCTTTCATCTTAGAAATTCCCTAGATAAATCATATGAACTCCAAATAATTTGATTCTTTTTTTGTTATTCCTCATTTTTCATCTAGTTTATTTTAGGATTTATTGTAAAATTTTCCAAATAACTTTTTGGTACTGTTATCAAATTGAGTGGTAATTGGAATATTTTGAAAATAGGGAAATGGAGGGAAGATAAAATTTTCAAAGTCTTGGAATGCACCCAACACTTCTGCATGCTCAAGGCAAGCATCTTGAACACTTGATATGGTGATTGCATGGTTAAATGTTTGCAAGAATAATTGAATCATGCATATGTTGAATCCAAATAAAATTTGCATGCATGTAGTGTTGGCATGTTTCCTCGTACCGGGCAACGTGTGCTTGTCATGACTAACTTGCAGGAGCAGGTATAAGAGAAATACTGTTACCAATAGAAGGATGATCACGTCGGAGCATGATCATGCCTTGCTGGTTATGCATGTTGGGACATGCAAGGGTTGTGGCCCTGTTTTGGTGTTACTGTTGAAAGAACACTTTATTGTGCTAACCACTGCAGGAAATACATAGGCCTCCTGAGTCGACCGTAGATCGAGTCTTGTTCCGGTAAACCCCATACTTGTTTCGTGCTGCCACTTGTCCCTGCCGCAGGTAGGGTACGGTTCAGTAAGTTGTTAACCCTTTCCGTGCACACACCGTACATAGAGGCCCCGATGAAGGTTTCCAGGTACCGGTTATAATGCCAGTCATCGGGTCAGGGGGTATGGGTGTATCCGGCTGGGCCGAGAGGGGGGCACCCCTTGTAATCCGCGTGTATGAATAGTGATCCCATGCTAGTCGAGACGATGGTCTCCCCGACTCAGAGTTTTTCTTGAACGATGCTTTGGGTGATTCCTGGCATTCGGAAAGTTAATCTGGTGTGTGCTGGTCAGGTGTGTTTTCAACCCAAAGACCGTAATGGGAATTAGTCCGCGTCTCGGTGCTGGCTAAAGAAATCCTTTACTTGTGGGTAAAGAGTACACCCTCTGCAGAGTTATATCTATTCGAATAGCCGTGTCCGCGGTTAAGAACTACAGTCTGGGTTGGTCAAGTGTCGATCTTAGTGTCGGTCTCCGGAGGAAATAATTAAAATTGAGCATGATTTATTTTGCAGGATAATTATTGTCGCCACTGACGCTATCATGAATATTATGGTTGTCATGAATATTATTGTTATTATTATGGACTAACCCGTTTCTCTCTTTTTATTTTCTGAGTATCTCATGGGCTGGCTAGACTACCCGGGATACTCATTTATTTTCAAGACCTCTCGTGGCGTCGCTTGAGTTCTCGAGCGGTCCTGTCTCGCCCGATTCTCTTTTAAACACCCGTTTGGCATTTCTTTTCAAGACCTCTCGTGGCGTCGCTTGAGTTCTCGGGCAAACTTGTCTCGCTCGATTCTCTTTTAGACACCCGTTTGGCATTTCTTTTCAAGACCTCTCGTGGCGTCGCTTGAGTTCTCGGGCGGTCCTGTCTCGCCCGATTCTCTTTTAGACACCTGTTTGGCATTTCTTTTCAAGACCCCTTGTGGCGTCACTTGAGTTCTCGGATGGTCCTGTCTCGCCCGATTCTCTTTTAGACACCCGTTTGGCATTTATTTTCAAGACCTCTCGTGGCGTCGCTTGAGTTGTCGGGCGGTCCTGTCTCGCCCGATTCTCTTTTAGACACCCGTTTGGCATTTCTTTTCAAGACCTCTCGTGGCGTCGCTTGAGTTCTCGGGCGGTCATGTCTCGCCGGATTCTCTTTTAGACACCCGTTTGGCTTTTCTCTTGGTTACTCGGGCGGTCTTGTCTCGCCCGATTATCCACTTTATATTTTCTTTTGGATTCTCGGGCGGTCCCGTCTCGCCCGATTATCCACTTTTAACTTTCTTTGTTGTCACTAACATTTCATATTTATTCTTCAGAACCGTATTAATATTCATCATGCCATGCTTTAATTTCGTTCAGCATATGCATATAATTTAACCCATCATGATCATATGCATTCGGTATATCTTTTGTTCATTATGTTTGCGAGTACATTCAAACGTACTCATAGGCTTGTCCCTGGCTATTTAATTGGCCTGGTCGGCATTTCTACGAGGAGTACTACAACGAAGTCCATGCAGAGCCTAGGATAGCAGCCACGTGGGATAGGAATTGCCGGGTCAGCTGTTCCTATGGGAATGGAGCCCCATCGACATTGGAGAACCACGAGCCGCTTCCGTCATCCTCACTAGAAATCATTGTTGTATCATTAGACCTTTATGGTCTTGTATCCAATTCTTGTAATTGCTTGGTAATCTGTAACAAGGACGTGTCCACCAGTAACAGTGATCCTGGGCTGGTGACAACACGAGGGGTTAATTTCTGGGATATCATGTCCTGGAAATCCGGCCCCGACAGCAACTGCCTTGCTCAAAAGATATAAGTGAAACACATAGAGTATTCTAACAAATCACGAATAATGTGTGTCCCTCTCAAAAAGGTGTGTTCAGCAAAGATGATTGTGACAAACTAAAAAGCAAACAAGATCAAACAAACTATATCACAAGACGCTCCAAGTAAAACACATATCATGTGATGAATAAAAATATAGCTCCAAGTGAGTTACCGATAGATTGTAGATGAAAGAGGGGATGCCTTCCGGGGCATCCCCAAGCTTAGACGCTTGAGTCTTCCTTGAATATTACCTTGGGGTGCCTTGGGCGTCCCCAAGCTTAGGCTCTTGCCGCTCCTTATTCCTTTATCCATCGTAGTCTCACCCAAAACTTGAAAACTTCAGCACACAAAACTCAACAGAAACCTCATGAGATCCGTTAGTATAACAAACAAATCTTAAACTTTAGGTACTATTGTAAATTGATTCATATTTAATATTGGCATAACGCCACTGTACTCCAACTTCTCCATGACTCATACCCCCCGATACGATCCATAGATTCATCAAAATAAGCAAACTATGCAACAAAAACAGAATCTGTCTAAAACAGAATAGTCTGTAAAGATCTGAATTAACGTCATACGTATGTAACTCAAAAAATTATGAAAAATTAGGAAAACGTGGGAAATTCATATATAAATATTGTGTAAAAAATTCAAAAGTTTCTTACTCTCCAGCGAAAAACCAAAATTCCAGCACTGGACGCAAAAGTTTCTGTTTTCAAACTGCATCAATTATACTATCTTCTAAATCATCCCACAGGCATTAATTGGCACAAACACTAATTAAAACATAAAAACACAATCATAAAAGAAACTATAATTTTTTAAACACTCAAGAACAGAAGGTAAAAGCAAAATTTTATTTTATTCATTGGGTTGCCTCCCAACAAGCGCTATTGTTTTATGCCCCTAGCTAGGCATAATGCATAGTTTCAAGTGTTGTCATCCTTCAAGTTAATTCCATAGGTGGCCCTCATAATAGATTCATAAGGTGCTTTAATTCTCTTTCTAGGGAAGTGTTCCATCCCTTTCTTTAATGGAAATTGAAATCTTATATTACCTTCTTTCATATCAATAATAGCACCAATTGTTCGTAGAAAATGTCTGCCAAGTATTATGGGGGCAAGAAGGATTGCATTCAATATCAAGAACAATAAAGTCCACGGGCACATAATTTCTATTTGCAAGAATAAGCACATCATTTATTGTACCCAATGGCTTTTTAATAGTGGAATCCGCAAGATGCAAATTAAGGGAACAAGGATCCATGTCGGTGAGACCTAGCACATCACACAAAGACTTTGGTATAGTGGAAACGCTAGCACCAAGATCACAAAGAGCATTACATTCATAGTATTTAATTTTGACTTTAATAGTAGGTTCCCATTCATCTTGTAATTTCCTAGGAATTGATACTTCCAACTCAAGTTTTTCTTCATGTGCTTTCATCATGGCTTCTACAATATGTTTAGTGAAAGTTTTATTTTGGTCATATGCACTTGGTGAATTAATCATGGATTGCAACCAGGAAATACACTCATTCAAAAAAAACTATCATAATTAAATTCCTTATAATCCAAGGTAGTGGGTGCATTACTATTTAAAGTTTTGACCTCTCCAAACCCACTTTTTTTCATTTTTATCATCAAGATTATCACCCTCCAAGCAAGTGAGACTCCTTCTATCTAAAGTTGACTCTTCTTCAGTACTTTTTTCATCAAGTTTTATGTTACTAAATAATGATTCAATAGGAGTGACACCAATCATTTTAATATCTTCATCATTACTATGATAGAAACTGGGTGGAATCGCTTTTTCTAGAAATTCTCGCTTAGCTCTCAACCTAGCGGTCCTCTCTTTACTTTCATTAATGGAGACATAGATAGCTTTAATAGACTCATTTATATCATGCTTGGGTGGCAAAATTTTAGTTTTGAGATTTTCCACATCATGAGCAATTCTATCCATGTTCCTAGCCAATTCATCCCCTCTATTCATTTTTTCTTCAATCATAACATTGAAGTTCTTTTGCAAACTAATAAATTCTTTAATATTACTTTCAAGATCAGAGGGCATCATATTATTATTATAAGAATTACCATAAGTATTTCCATAATTATTAGAGGAATTTCCAGGAAACGGTCTAGGATTGAAATTACCCCTATAAGCATTGTTGTTGAAATTATTTCTAGAGACAAAATTCACATCAATAGCATCATTATTTTGCTCAATCAAGGTAGACAATGGCACATCATTGGGATCAATATGAGCATTTTTACTAGCAACCAATTTCAATAGCGCATCCATCTTATCACTCAAAGTATTAATTTCTTCAACAAAATTTACCTTCTTACCAGTTGGAGTTCGTTCAGTGTGCCATTGAGAATAATTTGTCATGATATTATCAAGGAGTTTTGTAGCTTCTCCCAATGTAATTTCCATAAAAGTACCACCTGCGGTAGAGTCTAGCAAATTTCTAGAGACAAAGTTTAGTCTCGCATAAAAAATTTATATGATCATCCATAAATTCAAGCCATGAGTTGGGCAATTTCTTATCATTAATTTCATTCTCTCCCAAGATTGTGCAATATGTTCATGCTCAAGTTGCTTAAAATTCATAATTTGATTTCTTAAAGAAATAATCTTAGCGGGAGTAAAATACTTGGTAATAAAAGCATCCTTACACTTCTCCCAAGAATCAATACTATTTCTAGGCAAGGATGAAAACCAAGTTTTAGCACGATCTCGTAGTGAGAACGGAAATAATTTCAATTTGACAATATCATTATCCACATCTTTTTTCTTTTCCATATCACAAAGTTCAATGAAAGTATTTAGATGGGATGCATCATCTTCAATAGGACTACCAGAAAATTGTTCTTTCATAACAAGATTAAGCAAGGCAGCATTAATGTCACATGACTCCGCACTAGTGGCGGGAGGAGCAATAGGAGTACTAATAAAATCATTATTATTAGTATTGGAAAAGTCACACAATTTTGTATTTTCTTGAGACATCGCGACGAAACAACCAAACTAGCAAACAAACAAATAAAAATATTTTTGTGTTTTTGTAATAAAAAAATAGAAGTGGGGGAGATTAAAATGAGAGGCAAATGAAAATAAAAGGAAAATAAAGTAAATGCAAGTGGATGATAATTTGTGCGAAGGTACTTGGTAATTTTGATGATGTCTCCCCGGCAACGGCGCCAGAAATTCTTCCTGCTTCTTGTAGTTTGCATTGGTATTTCCCCGAAGAGGAGAGGATGATGCAGTACAGTAGAGATAAGTATTTCCCTCAGTTAAGAACCAAGGTTATCAATCCAGTACGAGAACCAAGCAAAATTCCGTTAAGCACACCTGCACGCACAAGAGCAAACACTTGAACCCAACGCAAATAAGAGGGTTGTCAATCCTCTTAGAGGTTATTTGCAAGGATTAAATCTTAAAGAGATAAATAGATAAACTAAAATACTAATTAAAATAAAAGTAAAGAAATTCCAGCAAGGTATTTTTAGGTTTTTTATATATGATAAAGTAGACCCGGGGGCCATAGTTTTCACTAGAGGCTTCTCTCTCGAACACATAGCATACGGTGGGTAAACAAATTACTGTTGGGCAATTGATAGAAAAGAAAATAATTATGATGGATTCATGGTAATGATCATGTATATAGGCATCACTTCGGAGACAAGTAGACCGACTCCTGCCTGCATCTACTACTATTACTCCACCCATCGACCGCTATCTAGCATGCATCTAGGGTATTAAGTACGAAACAGAGTAACGCCTTAAGCAAGATGACATGATGTAGACAAAGTAAACACAAGCAATATGATTAAATCCCATCTATTTATCTTTAATGGCAACAATACAAATACGTGTCATGTCCCCTACTGTCACTGGGATTGAGCACCGCAAGATTGAAGCCATCACAATGCACCTCTACCATTGCAAGATAAATCAATCTAGTAGGCCAAACCAAATCAATAAATCGGAGAGAAATACAATGCTATAATAATCATGCATAAAAGAGTTCGGAGAAGACTCAAATATTTCTCATGAATAATCTGATCATAAACTCACAATTCATCGGATCCCAACAAACACACCGCAAAAGAAGATTACATCGGATAGAACTCCAAGAACATCGAGGAGAACATGGTATTGAAGATCAAAGAGAGAGAAGAAGCCATCTAGCTACTAGATATGGACCCGTAGGTCTGTGGTAAACTAATCACACATCATCGGAAGGGCAGCAAGGTTGATGAAGAAGCCCTCCGTGATCGATTCCCCCTCCGGCAGAGTACCAGAAAAGGCCTTCAGATGGGATCACGGAAGAACAGAGACTTGCGGCGGCAGAAAGGTTTTCTCTTCTGTCTCTCTGTTGGTTTTGGAATATTTGGGAATTTATAGTGTTGGAATTAGGTCAAGAGGTGCCACGAGGGGCCCACAAGCCTGGGGGCGCGCCCTACCCCCTAGGCGCGCCCTCCAGGCTTGCCGCTTCCTTGTGGCTCTTCTGGTCTTCTCCCGAAGCTTCGTGGGTCCCTTCTGGTCCAGAAAAAATTAATCCAAAGTTTTTTTCTCGTTTGGACACTTTTTGATAATGATTTTCTGAAAAGACAAAAACAAGCAGAAAACAACAACTGGCACTGGGCACTGGGTTAATAGGTTGGTCCCAACAAATGATATATAATTGCATATAAAACATCCAAGATTGATACTATAATAGCATGGAACAATCAAAAATTATAGATACATTGGAGACGTATCACGCACCCCCTGGGGGCGCGCGGTGTGAGCTTGTGGCTCTCACGTAGATCTTCAGGCCTCCCCCCGAAGCTTCTACGGTCTCTTCTGGTCCAGAAAAATCATCGTAAAGTGTCATCATGTTTGGACTTCGTTTGGTATGGCTTTTCTGCAAAACAAAGAAATAGACAAAAACATGAACTGGCACTCGGCACTGACTTAATAGGTTAGTTCCCAAAAATGATATAAAATGGCATATCAAGCATACAAGATTGATAATATAATAGCATGAAACAATCAAAAATTATATATACGTTGGAGACGTATCAACATCCCCAAGCTTAATTCCTGCTCGTCCTCGAGTAGGTAAAGGATAAAAACAAATGTTTTGATGTTGAATGCTACCTAACATGTCTTAATCATGTAATCTTTTAGGTATGAATGTTGAGAAGCGCTGACTTAATAGATATTGAAACGACAATATAAAAGAATGCTAGAAAATAATCATTAGTCTTGAAAATATCTATGCCAATGAATGTTATTCCTACTCATTTAATCATGTAAGAATGGCATAACTCGGTCTTCCTAGCACAAAGTATAAATCATGAACACCCCGGTGCCAAACCAAGCAATTGTATCATACTTTTTCTTGCTTCAGCATTTTCAACTCCACTCAATACTTGAGCGTGAGCCATGGACTTAGCACTTTGGATGGCAAAGAGAATGATGGTAGGGGTTTATAAGGGAAGACAAAAATTGAGAAAGTATCGCATCAACTTGGCGAATCCTTAGGCAATGGAGAGGCCTTTCAATCGATATCGATATGAGGAGTAGGGATTTCCATGCAACAGATGCGCTAGAGCTATAAATGTATGAAAGCTCTCTACTGAAACTAAGTGGGTGTGCATCCAACTTACTTGCTCATGAAGACCTCGAGCATTTGAGGAAGCCCTTCATCAGAATATGCAAGTCAAGTTCTCATAATGTAAAAATTCCCACTAGTATATGAAAGTGACAAATCATGGAGACTCTCTATATGAAGAACATGGTGCTACTTTGAAGCACAAGTGTGGTAAAGGATTGTAGCATTGCCCCTTCTCTCTTTTTCTCTTTTTTCTCTCTCATTTTTTTAGAACAATATCATGAACAATATCCCCACTTTTTCAAGGACTCATTAGTCTCCATCATTCTTTTCCTCATTGGGACAATGCTCTAATAATGATGATCATCACACTTCTATTTACTTACAACTCGATAAACTGAATGATATGACTACATATGAATGCCTCTGGCAATGTACCAGGATGTGCAATGATCTAGCATAACATGTATAACAATGATGAACAATGGCTGCGCCACAAATATTATGTCGGCTATATATGATCATGCAAAGCAAAATGAAAATGAATGCTCGAGTCATGTGAAAAGTAACGGTGGAAGTTGCATCGCAATATATCTCGGAATGGCTATGGAAATGCCATGATAGGTAGGTATGGTGGCTATTTTGAGGAAGGATATAATAAGGCTTATGTGTGATATAGCATGTCATATCACGGGATTTGTATGCACCAACGAAGTTTGCACCAAGTCTCGAGGTAAGAACGGGCAATGCACGATGCCGAAGAGGCTAGCAAAATATGGATAGGTGGAAGTGCTTTCGTCCAAAAACTCACATTAGTCATAAAGAACTCAAATACTTATTGTGAAAGTTTATTAGCCCTTGAAGCAAAGTGCTACCCGTGGGCCCCTAGGGAGGAGGTTGGGAGGAGTTAACCATCGCGCGCCCCTGATTCGAACAACACAAAGGATATCAATCAAGGATAAATTACGCTCCAACTTCCTAGCCATGCCATGACCGACACTTTAATGAAATAGTGAATCACAAACCTTAACACCGATATTTTTACTAAATAATGTTTATCAACTAGTAAACTTCCGTATTATAACTTCTATATCGTTGATCATACGCATCATATTCAGTGATCTACATGAAAGTTTTTATTATACCACTTTTGTGTACCTATCATTTTTAGGCTAAACATATAGCTCGTGCAAATTACCACTTCCTATTTAACTCTCAAAAAGGTATACGTGAAGCTTGAGAGTACAATTGATTTCTATAAAATATAAGTATCGATGTGCTCTAAAGATATAAGTGAAGCACTTGAGCAAATTGCCTTAACTCAAAAGATATAAGTGAAGCATAATGAGCATTCTAACAAATGATGAATGTGTGTCTCTCGTAATTGGTGTGTCCAGCAAACAATGATTATGGAAACAAGCAAACAAAATAAAACTATAGCACACGACCCTCCAAGCAAAACACATATCATGTGATGAATAAAAATGTAACTCTGAGTAATGTTACCGATGGATTGGAGATGAAAGAGGGGATGCCTTCCGGGGCATCCCCAAGCTTAGATGCTTGGATCTTCCTTGAATATTACCTTGGGTATCCCCAAGCTTAGGGTCTTGTCGCTCCTTATTCGTTCATCCATCGTCATCTCACCCAAAACTTGAAAACTTCAGCACACAAAACTCAATAAAACCTCGTGAGATCCATTAGTATAATAAATCAATCATCCACTTTAGATACTGTTATAAATAGATTCATAATTGTTCCTACATAATACATACTATATTCTACCTTTTCCATGACTTATACCCCCCCCCCCCCGATATAATCCATAGTTTCATCAAAACAAGCACACTATGCAATAAAAATAGAATCTGTCTGACACAGAATAGTACGTAATGACATAATTTTTATCCATACTTCTGTAAGTCCAAAAATTCTGAAAATTAGGAAAACGTAAAAAAAATTGTAACATAATATTGTGTAAAAAATTCAGCAATTGATCACGTCCCAGTACAGAACTAAAAGTCAACTACTGGACGCAAATGTTTCTGTTTCTCACAGGATCAAATTAACTATCATCCGAATCATCCCAAAGGCTTTACTTGGCACAAAAATAAAAATAAAAGATACAAACACAATCATTACAGTAGCAATAATCATGTTTACTCAACAAAAGAAGGAAAAAATGAAGATAACTATTGGGTTGTCTCCCAACAAGCTCTTTCATTATAGGCATTAAGATAGGCTTGAGATTTTAATGATGCTCACATAAATAACAAGAATTGAAGCACGAAGCGAGCATCATATAACATGTAACAAACACATTTAAGTATAACCCTCTTCCTATGCATAGGCATTTTATAGGAAAACAAATTATCAAGACAAGCAATATCTAGCATATGCAAATAGGAAGAATGAAACATTAAAATTTTCAACATAAAGAGAGGTAGTTTAATGACATGAAGATTTTTATAACCATATTTGGCTCTCTCAAAATAATTACATGTAGGATCATAATCAAATTCAACAATATAGTAATTATCATATAAAATATTCTCTCCATGATCCATATGCATAAAGGTTTTATAATCTTCCAAGATAGTGGGATTAACATCAACTAAAGTCACGACCTCTCCAAACCCACTTTTATCAAAAAATTCATAAGATTGATTGTTCTCCAAGATAGTGGGATTTCCTAAAGTTGACACTCTTCCAAACTCACTTTTTAATATTCATAGCATTATCACCATCACCCCAATCATGATCATTATAATAAGTATTAGGCATAACAAAATCATCATCAAAAATGCCTACAAACATAGCATAGATAGTTTCTCGTAATTTTATTGTCTTAGAAACATAGAGAGATGGAGATGTATGTGACGCCCCCGACTTAATCGTGCGCTAATCATACACGCAAATGCACACGATCAAGCCTAGGGACTCACTTGAAGATATCACAACACAACTCTAAACACAAAATAGAATAATTCAAGCTTTATATTACAAGCCAGGGCCTCGAGGGCTCGAATACATAAGCTCGATGTCATACAAGCATCAGCGGAAGCATTAGATATCTGAGTACAAACATAAAGTTAAACAGATATCTGAGTAAAATCACTGATCGAAAAGGTGCAGGCCTCCTGCCTGGGAGCCTCCTAACTACTCCTAACCGTCGGCGGTCTCCACGTAGTAGTAAGCTCCTCTAGAGGGGTAGTAGAAGTCGTCGACTGAGGCAGCTGGCTTCGGGGCTCCATCATCTGGTCGCAGCAATCGGGCATGGGGGAAAAAGGGGAGCAAAGCAACCATGAGTACTCATCCAAAGTACTCGCAAGACTTACATCAAAACTATTCTACTTATGCATTGGTATCAAAGAAGGGCTGTATATGTGGACTAGACAGCAGAAATGCCAGAGGAGAGGGGAAAAGCCTAGCCTATCGAAGACTAGCATCTTCAACGTCTTGAAGCATTAGAAGAGTGTAGATTAGTAACATAATTAAAGTAGCAAGCATGTTGTAGCACAGCCTAGGGATCCATCCTCGGCTCCCTGTGAGAAAGCGATCCCGTAGCTTAAATTTAATTAACAAGTATCCAGTTCAAGTTGTAGCAGATTGGGATACAACACTGAGCGTCCTGTTACCGTGGACACGGCTATTCGAATAGATAATCTTCCCTGCAGGGGTGCACTACTGTTACCCAACACGCTCGATTAACTCTGGCCGGACACACTTTCCAGGGTCATGCCCGGCCTCGGCTGATCGACACACCGCAGCCCTACCTAGAGCTCAGCAGAGAGGTCCCCGCCGGTCTACATCCTAAGTGCTCAGGGGTCTTGGGCCCATCGCCCTTTGC
The DNA here is from genome assembly GCA_039707655.1 of Elymus sibiricus. Lineage (NCBI taxonomy): Eukaryota > Viridiplantae > Streptophyta > Magnoliopsida > Poales > Poaceae > Elymus > Elymus sibiricus. Next base: position 204,488,133 of record CM077666.1, on the reverse strand, counting down.
ACTCCGGGTCATTGCGAGCAGGGCGAATCTCGGCACCACCTCTGTCCTGGATGGCGTCGGCCCAGCCGTGCCGCAAAGCTGAACTGGACGTCTGACAGAGCTTTCGGCTGATACATACGGCATAGAGGGCCCCATTAAACCATTATCCCGCATGGTGGTAGTGCGTATAGGCCAGTGGCCAACTCAGCTCAATACCCAAATCCGTTAGTGCATTATTAGGAGCTCGCGGTGACGATCAGTACTCCTGTCGCCCCGTCTCGAGGAAGTGCAACAAGGGTCAGGCCCATCCCTCTCTAGGGCGGTCTCTGCCTACCCGGCCGCGCCTCGTAATTATCTCGCGGGTGCCTCCCAGGTCAAACCGACTCCACAAGGGACTGTCGGGAACTCAGGTCCACCTCTACCGGGGTGGTACCGCCTGTCCCTTCAGTCCCGCAATAACAGTACAAGGGGGCAACCGTTAAATGTAACCGTGTATCCGTAACATCAAGAGGGTAATCCGAGGAATCACCCTCGATGGATTTCCACTCGATGCTACCGTCAAGGTGAACCCGGAGGAATCACCCTTGATGGATTCACACTTGAGGGGTTGCACGACAGAAGCTTCATCCAAGGTGGTGGAAGAGGAATCACCCCCGTATCCCACAACCGACTAGCTATACCACAGAGGCATATCAGGAGTGAGATAAGAGGTATCACCCTCGGCACTCGAGGATAACTCTGTGGAGTCGAACAACTTAGGGGGTGTGCAGTGATGTGCTGGTCTCAGCCCGTCGATCACATCGACCGGGGCACAGGTAACTAAGCGGGGCAACTAGAACTAGAAGAGGGGCCACAGATGGTTTATCTCCCAACCTATACTAAGCAGTTCGGATAGCAGGCCGATATCAATAACAGTTACAAAAACAGGCTATGCATCAGAGTTAGGATCAACCAAAAGCAGTAGCAAATTCTAATGCAAGCAGGAGGAAGAAAGAATAGGTGATATAGGCATGCGTCAAGGGGGTTGCTTGCCTGGAAGCTCTGCGGCAAAGGAAGGGTCCTCAACAGTGTAGTCGGTCTCCGGAGCGGCGTCGGTCTCAGGGGCTTTCGGAAAAGAAGAGGGGGAAGAAACAATAAATAAAAGTAGACAAATGCAACACAGATGCATGGCATGATGATATGCAGTGCCAGTGGGGTCCTAATGCAATGCTACATGTCGCAAATGAAGCGGGAAAATATCTGGGATATTTTCCCGGCGTTTAGGCTGATTTCGGGATACTAAACCGGAGGGGAAGGTTCCATGTTCAGATAGATAGGAGTGATGGTCAAGCATTTTGACCACATATTCGGATTCGTCTCGTTTTTCTGATCAACTTTCATGTAGAAAGTTTTTCGATCCGAGCTACGGTTTATTTTCTATGAATTTTCAAAGATTTAAATAGTTTTCTAAATTTTAAATCAATTTTGAAAATAACAGAAAATAGCTTATTGCGTCAGCATGATGTCACAGTGACGTCAGCAGTCAACCGAGCCGTTCCAGGTCAAACCTGACGACTAGGACCCACCTGTCATACACAGTGGGTTTAACAGTGTTAATTTAAACTAATCCGAAGTTAATTAGGGAACGGGCCCCACATGTCAGTGACTAATTAGTCTATCAAATTAAGTTTTAATTAAAAACGGGTTAATTAGTTAGTTAACAGTGGGGGCCCCACATGTCAGTGGCAGTAGCTGCCACGTCAGCTACGTTGACCTGGTCAACTGGGCCCGCGGGACCCAGCTGCCAGCGACTCAGGCACGGCCACATGGGCGCCACGTCGGCGCCGGCGAGCCCCGGACGCGGCGGAGGGCTCCGGCGAGCTCGGGTTTCATCTGTGGTGGCCCATTTGGACCGCGGCCAGGCAGGTTCGAAAGCCAGCGAGCTCGCGCGTCAAGTGGTGCTACCGGTTGGACTCGGGGGTGGCCGGAACGACGTCGGCGACGACGTTTGGCGGCGGTGCTCATCGGGTCAGTACGGCGGCACGGCTACGGTGCATTTTCGTGCGCGCTTTCGGTCGCGTTCGAGCGAGTGCGAAGCGCCGCATCCAATGGAGCTAGCGCGAGGCCACGGGAGTGACCAGAGGTGGCCGGACGGTGAGGTCCCGCGGCGGCCGGAGCGCGGCTAGGGAATGAGCTAGCTAGGGGGAAGCACACGACGCGGGGAGAAGAACGGAGGGAGGGAGGAGCTCACCGAGAGGCTAAGGAAAGCCGGCGACAGGTTAGTAGCGTAGAGGGAGGCCAGGAACGATGACGATCGCCGGAGGCCGAGGCGGAAGGGGGCGGCTCGATCCGCGGGCTGCGGTGCTCCCCAGCTGCAGCGGCTTGCCGCAGGTGGCGTGGACGAGCGCGGCGAGGGATCCAGATTTGACGGAGGGGAGCGGCGGTGGCTGCCACCGTGGCGGAGCCAGACGAACGGCGGCAGGGGCGCTCGGGACAGAGAAGAAGAGGCGAGCGCGAGCGAGGAAGAGAGGGAGAGGAGAGAGCGGCGTCCAGGGGGATACAGGGGCGAGGCCTTATCGCCTCGCCCCACCTGCTCCGGCTCCGTGGCGGCCAGTGACCGGAGCCGCGCCCGCTCGACCATGGCGGCGCCGACAGAGAGGCGGGAGCAGGTGGACGAAGCGGTACGTGGGCTGGGCTCGGTCACTGTAGCGCTGGGCCGTTAGCACAGTAGGTTTTCCCATTTATTTTCTCTGCTTTTCTGTTTTCTTTTTTTTTAAAGAAACTTTTGCAGATAATTTAAGCCACCAATTGACTTTTGAAAAAGGTGGGTCTTGACCATATAAATACTTTGCAATTTATGGCACTGCCACAAAAAGTTTGGGACTTATTTGAATCCATTTGGAATTTTCATAAATGAATTTGCATTTTAAATTGCTGGAATAGCACTTTTTAAGTGCTAATGCTCATTTTAGCAACAAGGTGATGTTGTTTTTCTTAACAACAAATTGTTTTGAAATATTTGCTAAATGATGAACATTTTTCCAGCAACTTTTGTGCAACTTCAAATTTCACATTTCAAATTTTAAATTGAAATGGAATTTGAAATGAAATATGAAACTAATGATGATCCAACATTGCAAATCAAGGTGACTTGGCATTAACATGGTGAATCACTGTAGCTTAATACTCAGGGGTGTTATAATGTAGTTCCTCTGTCATAATAATTGCTAGTGGGGGCAGCAAGTACATGCGTATCATTAAAATCATCATGTATAATGGTAAAACACAACCCATCAATATAATCCTTAATAATTGCAAACTTCTCTGATATAGCGTTGCTGGGAGAATTCAAAAAGATAACAGGACTATCAAATGTGGGTGCAATAGCAATAATTTCAATTTTAACATAAGGAACTATATCAAGTTCATCTCCATAAGCATCATTAATATTGGCATCATGGCCATAAGCATAGCAAGCATCAAATTTATCAAGAAGGGATATTTCAATCGAATCAACAGGATCATAACAATTATCTATAGGTTCCTGCAAAATATTATTCTCTTCTTGGACAGCAGAGACTTTCTTAATATAATCTTTAATATGGGTGTTAGAATCATAATTTTCATAGCAATCTTTAAGTATGGCAAAATTTTCAGATTTGTAAAGATTACCAACATACTTTTTAATCAAAGAATAAATTTCATAGGCACCCTTAAAAGCAACAAATTCTTCAATTTGTTCAATATAATAGTAATCATAAACATCCTTGGCATAAGAAGATAAGATTTCATTATCATTAAACTCATATTGGTAGGGAAGGTGTTTTTAGGGTCCTTTCTAAAGCAACAAGTAAAATCATATATTTCACATAAATTCCAAGCATAGCATTCCAATCTAGATATTTTATCCCATAAGTGATCCTTTTTTGAGACAAGCGGTAACGCACAAAATGAGCATGCTCATCTAATGATTTTCCCTCAACTAAGCTAGTTGGGGTTTCAACACGAGCACAAATGGATCGAAGATGACCCAAGTAGAAAGCTTTAAGTGACTCCATATCATTATTATTGCTTTTGTGTTTATTTTTGTTGAGTCAACATGAAGGCAACAAAAGCAGAGATAGTAACACAAATATTTTTGGTATTTTTAATTTTTTAGAGAAGTAGAGGGAGATGAAAAGAGAAGGCAAATAAAAGCAAATAAAAAGGCAAATAGAAGTAAAACAAGTAAATACAAAATGTGTGTGAAGGAACCAGGACTTGTTTGATGAAGTCTCCCCGGCAACGGCGCCAGACATTCTTCTACTACTTGTGATAGGCGTTAGGATTTCCCCAAAGAGGAAGGGTGATGTAGTATAGTAGCAGACAGTATTTCCCTCAGTTAAGAACCAAGGTTTATCGAACCAGTAGGAGACACCACACAAATGGGATAAACGGTACCTGCACACACACAGAGCAAATACTTGTACACGTTAATTGCAAGGATTAAATCTGATGGTGGTAGATAGATAATGTAAAAAGGAAAATAAAAGTAAATAAATTGCAGCAAGTATTTTTAGGGTTTTAGTAAATATAAAGTGAATGGACCTGGGGCCATAGCGTTCACTAGATGCATCTCTCTCATGAGCATAGCAACGGTGGGTAAACAAATTACTATTGGGCAATTGATATAATAGTGCATAGTTATGATGATATTCATGGCATGATCAATATATAGGCATTACGCCCGAGACAAGTAGACCGTTAGTCTTACTAAATCTACTACTATTACTCCACCCCTCGACCGCTATCCAGCATGCATCTTGAGGTATTAAGTTCATAACAAACAGAGTAATGCTTGGAGCATGATGACATAATGTATGACATAATGTAGAGAAAGTAGAATCAATCAATATGATTAAACCCCATTGTTTTACCCTTAGTACCAACAATACAAATATGTGCCTTGCAACTCCTCCTGTCATAGAGTAAGGACACCGTAAGATTGAACCTACTACCAAGCACCTCTCCCATTGAAGATAAATCAATCTACTTGGCCAAAGAAGATGGATAGATCGGAGAGAAATTTGGATGATAGTTAATTTGATCCTGTGCAGAAACAGAAACTTTTGCGTCTCATATTTGAATTTTAATTTTGTAATGGAACGTGATCAATTGCGAGAATTTTTACACAGTATTGCGTTGAAAATTGTATACGTTGTCCTAATTTCTCAAAATTGTTGGAGTTACAGACGTATGGATAAAAATTCTGTTATTACATACTATTTTGTTTTAGACATATTCTGTTTTTATTGCATAGTGTGCTTGTTTTGATGAAACTATGGATTATATCAGGGGGTATTAGTTATGGAGAAGTTAGAATACAGTAGGTATTATACAAGAACAATTGTGAATCTATTTATAATAGTACCTAAAGTGGATGATTGATTTATTATACTAATGGATCTCATGAGGTTTTGTTGAGTTTTGTGTGCTGAAGTTTTCAAGTTTTTGGTGAGATAGATGAAGGAATAAGGAGCGACAAGACCCTAATATTGGGGATGCCCAAGGCACCCCAAGGAAATATTCAACTAAGATCCAAGCACCTAAGCTTGGGGATGCCCTGGAAGGCATCCCCTCTTTCATCTCCGATCCATCGGTAATATCACTCGGAGCTATATTTTTATTCATCACATGATATCTATTTTGCTTGGAGCGTCGTGTGCTATAGTTTTATTTTGTTTGCTTGTTTCCACAATCATTGTTTACTGAACACACCAATTATGAGAGACACACATTCATCATCATTTATTTGAATGCTCATTATGTTTCACTTAGATCTTTTGGGTTAAGTCAATTTGCTCATGTGCTTCACTTATATCTTTAGAGCACGACGATACTTATATTTTATAGAAATCATTTGCACTCTCATTATTCACTTATATCCTTTTGAGAGTTAATTAGGAAGTGGTAGTTTGCATGAGCTATATGTTTAGTCGGAAAATGATAGGTATACAAGAGTGGTATAATAAAAACTTTCATGTAGATCACTGAATAAGATGTGTGATCAACGATATTGAAGTTATAATATGGAGGTTTACTAGTTGATAAACATTAGTTAGTAAAAATATCAGTGTTAAGGTTTGTGATTCACTACTTCATTAAAGTGTCAGTATTGGCATAGAGGGGGAGTTGGAGCGTAATTTATCCTTGATTGATATCCTTTGTGTTGTTCGAATCGTGGGCAAAATAGAGAGATATAGACATGTAATAGGTCTAGTCACGACTTTCTGTGTGATATGGTTAGCATGGAACAACAAGAATATGTAGGCATATATTAGAAAAGGACATGCTAGGATCGGAAATCTTATATTTTCCATATACATATACCATTGAATCATGGGGTTCCAGAATCCCCTTATGTTACTAATCTTCAGAATGGGAAACCCCTAAATCAAGAAGAGTTGGGTATGTAGGGTCTGTCTTTTGCCCCTATTGATAGAGGTGGCGGTCATTTCGTCAAGTTCGACCCTATAATACAATGATAGTTTAAAGAACACAATAAGAATGCCATGCTCAATCAGGAGACATGGATTTGGCATGCATATTTTGGAATGTCTGGATCTTGCAATGACATCAATGTGCTCCAGTGTTCACCTCTCTTTGCAAAGTTAGCCAATGGGAAATTATCGCCGGTGGAGTTCCAAGCAATTGGACGCATATAAAACATGGGCTACTACCTTGTGGATGGGATATATCTGAAGTGAGCTACTTTTGTGAAGCCAATTTAAAGCCCTCACTATTGGGAAAAGCCTTATAGGTGAACTCAAATAAGTGGCGGGCGAGACAAGTAACCCGCCGCTGCTAGTTAGGAAAATTAACAGTGGCGGGTGCCACAGCGGACCGCCAGAGCTATGGACACAGCAGTGGCGGGCGTAATAGGCCACCCGCCACAACTAAGCACCGCTAAGTATGGCCATGTGATGAATGCTAGCAGTGGTGGGCAGCAAGTCAGACCCGCCACTGTTGTTGAAGGCAGTAGTGGTGGGCATGCCAAAGGCCCCGCCACAGATAAACGCCTGCAACCGGCGCCAAATTTTTTTATCCAGAAATTAGCTGTGGCGGGCTGCAGGTCATGCCCGCCACACAGAAGTTACCTATGGTATGTCCAAATTCGACTCAAATATTGCTGCCCGCCACCCCAAAGTAGCAGTGGCGGGTCTTCTGGCGTGCCCGTCGCACAAGAAGAACTCTAGCTATCTGCACGCGCGCGCCCCCTTCCCTACCCCACTTCACTCTCACTCCCACTCTCCCCCATCTCGCTCTCACCACCACCCTCGTCGCCTCACCATACGTCGTCGCCCTCGTCGCCTCGACGTACTCATCGCTGCCCTTGCCCTCCACCTCGTCGCCCTCGCCCTCGATCCGCCCTTTCGCCTTTGCTACTTGTGAGCTGCATTGGGTTTTTCCCCGAAGAGGAAAGAGATGCAATAGTAGCGGATAAGTATTTCCCTAAGTTGAGAACCAAGGTTTATCGAACTAGTAGGAGTATCACACAAACAACCCTCAAACCACACCTACACCCAACAGCGCAAATATTTGCACCCAACGCGGGCAAGAGGGTTGTCAATCCCCTTGCACTCATTAATTGCAAGGTTTAAATCTGATAGTTGTAGATAGATAAAATGCAAAGTAAAATAAAAGTAATAACTTGCAGCAAGGTATTTTTGGATCTTATAATATGTCTAAGGTAGACCCGGGGGCCATAGTTTTCACTAGAGGCATCTCTCTCATAACCAAAGCATACGGTGGGTAAACAAATTACTGTTGGGCAATTGATAAAAAAGTGCATAGTTATGATGTTATTCATGCATGATCATGTATATAGGCATTAGGTCCGTGACAAGTAGACCGACTCTTGCCTGCATCTACTACTATTACTCCACCAATCGACCGACTCCTGCCTGCATCTATGGTATTAAGTTCATGACAAACAGAGTAACACTTTAAGCAAGATGACATAATGTAGATAGAATAAAACCAAGCAATATGATTGAATCCCTTCTTTTTACCCTTAGTAGAAACAATACAAATATGTGCCTCGCTACCTTTTCTGTCACTGGGTGAGGACACCGCAAGATTGAACCTACTACTGTGCACCACTTTCATCGATGACCTAATTGTCAACTTGGCCAAAGAAAACTCATAGATCGGAAAGCATTACACAGCTATAACAATCATACATAATAAAGTTCAGTATATAACTCAATTACTTCCAATGAATAATCTGATCATAAACCCATAATTCATCGGATCCCAACAAATGCACCACACAAAAGTATTACATCGGATAGAACTCCGAGGAGAACATGGTATTGAAGATCATAACGAGAGAGAGAGAGCCATCTAGCTAATCACTATGGACCCATAGGTCATGTAGGAACTACTCACACATCATTGGAGGGGCAGCAAGGTTGATGTAGAAGCCCTCCATGGTCGATTCCCCCTCCGGCTGAGTACCGGCGGAGGCCTCCAGATGAGATCGCGGAAGAACAGAGGCTTGTGGCGGCGGAAAAATTGTTTCGGGGCTCCCTCTTATGTTTTTGGGATTTTAGGGAATTTGTGGAAGTGGAACTAGGTCAAGAGGGGTTACGAGGGGCCCACAAGGTCAGGTGGCACCCCCTGGAGGCGCATCGTGTGAGCTTGTGGCCCGCTTGTAGGTCTTCTGGCCTCCTCCCGAAGCTTCCTGGGTCTCTTTTGGTCCAGAAAAAATCACCGTAAAATTTCGTTTGGACTTCGTTTGGTACAGTTTTTCCCTGAAACAATAAAATAGGCAAAAACAGAAACTAGCACTAGGCTCTTGGTTAATAGGTTAGTTCCCAAAAATGATATAAAGTTGCATATAAAGTATGTAGAATTGATATAATAATAGCATGAAGCAATCAAAAATTATAGATACGTCGGAGACGTATCAGCCTCCCCAAGCTTAGTTCATGCTCGTCCTCGAGTAGGTGAATGATAAACAAAATAATTTTTGATGTTGAATGCTACCTAGCATGTCTATCATGTAATCCTTTTGCGGTATGAATATTGAGAAATGATGAAGTAATTGACATCAACATAATAATATCCATGAATATTAGAACATACTCATTACTTTTCAAGATATATGATGCTTAACGAATGTTATCCCTACTCATTGAATTATGTAAGCATGGCATGACTCTGCCTTCATTGTGAAAATATAAATCATGAGCACCCCGCTGTCAAACCTGGTAATTGGATAATACTTTTTCACGCGCTTTAGCATTTTCAACTTCACTCAATACATGAGCGTGAGTCATGGACTTAGCACTACGGGTGGAATAGAATGCGATGGTAGAGATTAATAAGGGAAGTCAAAAGGGAAGAAAGTCTCGCATCAACTTGGTGGATCGATAGGCAATGGAGAGGCCTATCAATCGATATCAATGTGAGGAGTAGGGATTGCCATGCAACAGATGCACTAGAGCTATAAGTGTATGAAAGCTCTCTACAGAAACAAAGTGGGTTTGCATCCAACTTGCTTGCTCATGAAGACCTCGGGCATTTGAGGAAGCCCGTCATCGGAATATACAAGCCAAGTTCTATAATGTAAAATTCCCACTAGTATATGAAAGTGACAACACACGGAGACTCTCTATATGAAGAACATGGTGCTACTCTGAAGCACAAGTGTGGTAAAAGGATAGTAGCATTGCCCCTTCTCTCTTTTTCTCTCATTTTCCCCTTTTTCTCTATTTTTAGAACAATATCATGAACCTCATACCCACTTTTTGGAGGACTCATTAGTCTCCATCATTCTTTTCCTCATTGGGACAATGCTCTAATAATGATGATCATCACACTTTTATTTACTTACAACTCGATAAGACTGACACAGTATGAATCTATATGCATTCCTCTGGCAGTGTACCAGGATGTGCAATGATCTAGCGTAACATGTATTACAATGATGAATGGTGGCTTTGCCACAAATATCATGGCAGCTCTATATGATCATGCAAAGCAATATGATGATGAACACATATGTCATAAGGATAGTAACGGTGGAAGTTGCATGGCAATATATCTCGAAATGGCTATGTAAATGCCATAATAGGTAGGTATGGTGGCTGTTTTGAGGAAGATATATAAGGAGGCTTATGTGTGATAGAGCATATCATATCACGGGGATTGGATGCACCGGCGAAGTTTGCACCGACTCTCGAGGTGAGAAAGGACAATGCACGGTACCGAAGAGGCTAGCAATATGCGGAAAGGTGGGAGTGTTGTATTAGTCCATGAACTCACCTTAGTCATAAAGAACTCATATACTTATTGTGAAAATTTTATTAGCCCTCGAAGCAAAGTACTACTCGCATGCCCCTAGGGAGGAGGTTGGTAGGAGTTAACCATCGTGCACCCCCGATTTAGACAGCACTCAAGGATTTCAATGAGACATAAAAATGCTCAAACCTCCCCACCATGCCATGTCGGACACTTAAATGAGTAATACATAACAAGCTTCAATATCAATATATTTACTAACTAATAATGATGAATCGATACCCTTTCATATTACGACATCAATGCAATTAAAACAATCGTTTCATATTCAGTGATCTACATGAAAGTTTTTATCATATCACTCTGACATACCTATCATTTTTAGACTAGTCTCATAACCCATGCACATTACCACTTCCTATTTAAGGGACTCTCAAAAAGATTTAAGTGAAGTACGAGAGTACAAATGATTTCTATAAAATAAACCTACCGCCGTGCTCTAAAGATTTAAGTGAAGCACATGAGCAACTGCCTAGCTCAAAAGATATAAGTGAAGCACATAGAGTATTGTAACAAATTATAACATGTGTGAGTCTCACTCAAACAGTGTGTCTAGCAAGCAAGTGATTGTGGCAAACTAACAAGAAAAATAAAACTATAGCACAAGACGCTCCAAGTAAAACTCATATCATGTGATGAATAAAAATATAGCTCCGAGTAAACATACCGATGAATTGTGGACGAAAGAGGGGATGCCATCCCGGGGCATCCCCAAGCTTAGACGCTTGTGTCTTCCTTGGATATTACCTTGGGGTTCCTTGGGCATCCCCAAGCTTATGGTCTTGCCACTCCTTATTCCGTTGTCCATCGTAAACTCACCCAAAACTTGAAAACTTCAGCACACAAAGCTCAACAGAAACTTTGTGAGATCCGTTAGTATAATAAATCGATCATCCACTTTAGGTACTGTTATAAACTTATTCACAATTGATCTGGCATAATACCTACTGTATTCTAAATTCTCCATGACCTATACCACCCAATATAATCCATAGCATCATTAAAACAAGCACACTATGCAATAAAAACAGAATCTGTCTAAAACAAAATAGTCTGTAAAGATCTGAATTAAAATCATACTTCTGTAACTCCAAAAATTGTGAAACATTAGGAAAACGTATACAATTTGTATTCCAATGTTGTGTAAAAAATTCAGAAATTTATCACATTCCAGTACAGGATAGAAATTCCAGAACTGGGCGCAAAACTTTCTGTTTTCAAACAACATCAATTATACTATCATCTAAATCATCCCAAAGCATTACTTGGCACAAATACTAATTAAAATATAAAAGCACAATCTTTACAGTAGTAATAATCATTTTATCACTCTCAAACAGAAATAAAAAAGCAAAAAAATTAAGATAACTATTGGGTTGCCTCCCAACAAGCGCTATTGTTTTATGCCCCTAGCTAGGCATAATGCATAGTTTCAAGTATTGTCATCCTTTTCACCCAATTCCTCAATTACACATCCAGGCTTCCTAGGAGTTTTAGCAAGTGTGTTTTTAATAATGATATTCCAAGGAACAAAATTGAGAAATTTGTTTTCAAACATAGGTTCCTTTATTGTCTTAATAAAGTTGGGGTGTACACTAATCATTTTCAAATCCGCATTTTCTTTACTAGATGAAGCACCTTTATTTTTATGAACATACATAAACTTAGGATTCTTATTTGGAGGAGTCCTTTCAATAGTTTTAACGGAAGAGAAAGTTGAACCCAAGTTATTAATGATTTCTTCCAATTTATCAATTCTAGCGGGACTTTGCTCTACTCTTTCAGTAATTATTGGTTCCTTCTCCTTTAACAATTTTAAGGTAGTTCCTACTGTTGAGCCAAATTTGGTGACTTGGTTATGCACATTTTTGTCAAGATATTCAATGTGTTCAACAGTTGGCATTTTATCTTCAATAATTTCTAACCTTCGCATAACATGTTCCAAAGTCAATGTCGTTTCATTAATAGTGATGGGTGGTGATCCCACTAAATTTCCCATGGCATTGAAAGCATCTATGGGGTGACTACATAGGAAATTTCCTCCAGTAATAGTATCGTGCACAAATCTATACCAAGGAGTGACACCCACATAAAAATTGCGAAGAAGATCTGTCTTTACACAACCTTTCTTCTTTGAAGTGATCTTCACAGCTGCATGGAATATTTGGATTCTCAGGAATGGCAGGACCTTTAGGGGTGAGAGGGCCTCTTTTGGTGCGTGGAAATGTAAATTTGTACATGATCTGTCTTTGCTAGCTCATAGGGTTAAGGCTTCAATTAGACCCAAGCTTTTAGCCTGGCTGGCTGGCCTCCCTTGAGGCTTGTAATAGTAGGTAGTTCTGTCTTTTCTTTCTATTTTTGTTGCTTGTATGTACAGTGGAACTTGTTTTTTAGTTGGAAATAAAGGACTTTGGGGCTTTGTCCTACACTAGTTAGTCAAAAAAATTGCGAAGAAGAACTGTAGTGGATTGCTTACGAGTTGATCTATTTTGAGCATCGCAAATCCTATACCAAGCATCTTTTAGACTCTCTCCTCCCCTTTGTTTAAAATTAAGCACTTCATTTTCAGGGGTACAAGTGACAAGCGAAGAACTAGCCATAGTAACAAGCAAGCAAGCAAAATAAAATATTTTCGTGTTTTTGATTTTTTTAAAGAGACTAATAAAGCAAGTAAAAGCAAATAAAAAGTAGAACAAGTAAATGATAAGTTGTATCAAGGTACTTTGAGTTGTTTGAATAAACCTCCCCGGCAACGGCGCCAGAAATTCTTTCTGCTACTTGTGAGCTACGTTGGGTTTTTCCCCGAAGAGGAAGGGATATGCAATAGTAGCGGATAAGTATTTCCCTCAGTTGAGAACCAAGGTTTATCGAACCAGTAGGAGTTTCATGCCAACAACCCTCAAACAACACCTACACACAAGAGAGCAAATACTTGCACCCAACGCGGGCAAGAGGGTTGTCAATCCCCTTGCACTCATTAATTGCAAGGATTAAATCTGATAGTTGTAGATTGATAAATTGCCAAGTAAAATAAAAGTAAATAAATTCTAGCAAGGTATTTTTGGATTTTATAATATGGCTAAGGTAGATCCGGGGCCATAGTTTTCACTAGAGGCATCTCTCTCATAAGCAAAGCATGCGGTGGGTAAACAAATTACTGTTGGGCAATTGATAGAAAAGCGCATAGTTATGATGTTATTCATGGCATGATCATGTATATCTGCATTACGTCCGTGACAAGTAGACCGACTCCTGCCTGCATCTACTACTATTACTCCACCAATCGACCGACTCCTGCCTGCATCTATGGTATTAAGTTCATGACAAACAGAGTAACGCTTTATGCAAGATGACATAATGTAGATAGAATAAAACCAAGCAATATGATTGAATCCCTTCTTTTTACCCTTAGTAGCAACAATACAAATATGTGCCTCGGTACCCTTTCTGTCACTGGGCGAGGACACCGCAAGATTGAACCTACTACTATGCACCACTTTCATCGATGACCTAATTGTCAACTTGGCCAAAGAAAACTCATTGATCGGAAAGCATTACACAGCTATAACAATCATACATAATAAAGTTCAGTATATAACTCAGTTACTTTCAATGAATAATCTCATCATAAACCCACAATTCATCGGATCCCAACAAACGCACCGCACAAAAGTATTACATCGGATAGAAATCTGAGGAGAACATGGTATTGAAGATCATAACGAGAGAGAGAGAGAGCCATCTAGCTAATCACTATGGACCCATAGGTCATGTAGGAACTACTCACACATCATTGGAGGGGCAGCAAGGTTGATGTAGAAGCCCTCCATGGTCGATTCCCCCTCCGGCTGAGTACCGGCGGAGGCCTCCAGATGAGATCGCGGAAGAACAGAGGCTTGTGGCGGCGGAAAAATTGTTTCGGGGCTCCCTCTTATGTTTTTGGGATTTTAGGGAATTTGTGGAAGTGGAACTAGGTCAAGAGAGGTTACGAGGGGCCCACAAGGTCAGGTGGCACCCCCTGGAGGCGCACCGTGTGAGCTTGTGGCCCGCTTGTAGGTCTTCTGGCCTCCTCCCGAAGCTTCCTGGGTCTCTTTTGGTCCAGAAAAAATCACCGTAAAATTTCGTTTGGACTTCGTTTGGTACAGTTTTTCCCTGAAACAATAAAATAGGCAAAAACAGAAACTAGCACTAGGCTCTTGGTTAATAGGTTAGTTCCCAAAAATGATATAAAATTGCATATAAAGTATGTAGAATTGATATAATAATAGCATGAAGCAATCAAAAATTATAGATACGTCGGCGACGTATCAGCCACCCCAAGCTTAATTCATGCTCGTCCTCGAGAAGGTGAATGATAAACAAAATAATTTTTGATGTTGAATGCTACCTAGCATGTCTATCATGTAATCCTTTTGCGGTATGAATATTGAGAAACGATGAAGTAATTGACATCAACATAATAATATCCATGAATATTAGAACATAATCATTACTTTTCAAGATATATGATGCTTAATGAATGTTATCCCTACTCATTGAATTATGTAAGCATGGCATGACTCTGCCTTCACTGCGTAAATATAAATCATGAGCACCCCGGTGTCAAACCAGGCAATTGGATCATGCTTTTTCACGCGCTTCAGCATTTTCAACTTCACTCAATACATGAGCGTGAGTCATGGACTTAGCACTACGGGTGGAATAGAATGCGGTGGTAGAGATTAATAAGGGAAGTCAAAAAGGAAGAAAGTCTCGCATCAACTCGGCGGATCGATAGGCAATGGAGAGACCTATCAATCGATATCAATGTGAGGAGTAGGGATTGCCATGCAACGGATGCACTAGAGCTATAAGTGTATGAAAGCTCTCTACTGAAACTAAGTGGGTGTGCATTCAACTTGCTTCCTCATGAAGACCTCGGGCATTTGAGGAAGCCCGTCATCGGAATATACAAGCTTAGTTCTATAATGTAAAATTCCCACTAGTATATGAAAGTGACAACACATGGAGACTCTCTATATGAAGAACATGGTGCTACTCTGAAGCACAAGTGTGGCAAAAGGATAGTAGCATTGCCCCTTCTCTCTTTTTCTCGCATTTTCCCCTTTTTCTCTTTTTTAAGAACAATATCATGAACCTCATCCCCACTTTTTGGAGGACTCATTAGTCTCCATCATTCTTTTCCTCATTGGGACAATGCTTTAATAATGATGATCATCACACTTTTATTTACTTACAACTCGATAAGACTGAAACAGTATGACTCTATATGCATGCCTCTGGCAGTGTACCAGGATGTGCAATGATCTAGCGTAACATGTATTACAATGATGAACGGTGGCTTTGCCACAAATATCATGTCAGCTCTATATGATCATGCAAAGCAATATGATGATGAACACACATGTCTTAAGGATAGTAACAGTGGAAGTTGCATGGCAATATATCTCGGAATGGCTATGGAAATGCCATGATAGGTAGGTATGGTGGTTGTTTTGAGGAAGATATAAGGAGGCTTATGTGTGATAGAGCATATCATATCATGGGGTTTGGATGCACCGGCGAAGTTTGCACCGACTCTCGAGGTGAGAAAGGGCAATGCACGGTACCGAAGAGGCTAGCAATATGCGAAAAGGTGGGAGAGCTGTATTAGTCCATGAATTCACCTTAGTCATAAAGAACTCATATACTTATTGTGAAAATTTTATTAGCCCTCGAAGCAAAGTACTACTCGCATACCCCTAGGGAGGAGGTTGGTAGGAGTTAACCATCGCGCACCCCCGATTTAGACAACACTCAAGGATTTCAATGAGACATAAAAATGCTCAAACCTCCCCACCATGCCATGTTGGACACTTAAAGGACTAATACATAACAAGCTTCAAGAATCAATATATTTACTAACTAATGATGATGAATCGATACCCTTTCATATTACGACATCAATGCAATTAAAACAATCGTTTCATATTCAGTGATCTACATGAAAGTTTTTATCATATCACTCTGACATACCTATCATTTTTAGACTAGTCTCATAACCCGTGCACATTTCCACTTCCTATTTAAGGGACTCTCAAAAATATTTAAGTGAAGTACGAGAGTACAAATGATTTCTGTAAAATAAACCTATCGCCGTGCTCTAAAGATTTAAGTGAAGCACATGAGCAACTGCCTAGCTCAAAAGATATAAGTGAAGCACATAGAGTATTCTAACAAATTATAACATGTGTGAGTCTCTCTCAAATGGTGTGTCCAGCAAGCAAATGATTGTGGCAAACTAACAAGCAAAATAAAACTATTGCACAAGATGCTCCAAGTAAAACTCATATCATGTGATGAATAAAAATATAGCTCCGAGTAAACATACCGATGAATTATGGACGAAAGAGGGGATGCCATCCCGGGGCATCCCCAAGCTTAGACGCTTGTGTCTTTCTTGGATATTACCTTGGGGTGCCTTGGGCATCCCCAAGCTTAGGGTATTGCCACTCCTTATTCCATTGTCCATCGTAAACTCACCCAAAACTTGAAAACTTCAGCACACAAAACTCAACAGAAACTTTGTGAGATCCGTTAGTATCATAAATCGATCATCCACTTTAGGTACTGTTATAAACTCATTCATAATTGATCTTGCATAATACCTACTGTATTCTAACTTCTCCATGACTTATACCACCCAATATAATCCATAGCATCATTAAAACAAGCACACTATGCAATAAAAACAGAATCTGTCTAAAACAGAACAGTCTGTAAAGATCTTACTTAAAATCATACTTCTGTAATTCCAAAAATTATGAAACATTAGGAAACGTATACAATTTGTATTCCAATGTTGTGTAAAAAATTCAGAATTTTATCACGTTCCAGTACAGTGTAGAAATTCCAGAACTGGGCGCAAAACTTTCTGTTTTCAAACAACATCAATTATACTATCATCTAAATCATCCCAAAGCATTACTTGGCACAAACACTAATTAAAATATAAAAACACAATCTTTATAGTAGCAATAATCATTTTATCACACTTAAGCAGAAATAGAAAAGCAAAAAATTAAGATAACTATTGGGTTGCCTCCCAACAAGCGCTATTGTTTTATGCCCCTAGCTAGGCATAATGCATAGTTTCAAGTATTGTCATCCATGTCACCCAATTCCTAAATTACACAACCAGGCTTCCTAGGAGTTTTAGCAAGTGTGTTTTTAATAATGATATTTCTAGTAACAAAATTGAGAAATTTGTTTTCAATCATAGGTTCCTTTATTGTCTTAATAAAGTTGGGGTGTACACTAATCATTTTCAAATCCCCATTTTCTTTACTAGATGAAGCACCTTTATTTTTATGAACATACATAAACTTAGGATTCTTATTTGGAGGAGTCCTTTCAATAGTTTTAATGGAAGAGAAAGCTGAACCCAAGTTATTAATGATTTCTTCCAATTTATCAATTCTAGCGGGACTTTGCTCTACTCTTTCAGAAATTATTGGTTCCTTCTCCTTCAACAATTTTAAGGTAGTTCCTACTGTTGAGCCAAATTTGGGGACTTGGTTATGCACATTTTTGTCAAGATATTCAATGTGTTCAACAGTTGGCATTTTATCTTCAATAATTTCTAACCTTCGCATAACATGTTCCAAAGTCAATGCCGTTTCATTAATAGTGATGTGTGGTGATCCCACTAAATTTTCCATGGCATTGAAAGCATCTATGGGGTGACTACTTAGGAAATTTCCTCCAGTAATAGTATCGAGCGCAAATATATACCAAGTAGTGACACCCACATAAAAATTGCGAAGAAGAACTGTAGTGGATTGCTTACGAGTTGATCTATTTTGAGCATCGCAAATCCTATACCAAGAATATTTTAGACTCCCTCCTCCCCTTTGTTTAAAATTAAGCACTTCATTTTCAGGGGTACAAGTGACAAGCGAAGAACTAGCCATAGTAACAAGCAAGCAAGCAAAAATAAAATATTTTCGTGTTTTTGATTTTTTTAAAGAGACTAATAAAGCAAGTAAAAGCAAATAAAAAGTAGAACAAGTAAATGATAAGTTGTATCAAGGTACTTTGAGTTGTTTGAATAAACCTCCCCGGCAACAGCGCCAGAAATTCTTTCTGCTACTTGTGAACTGCGTTGGGTTTTTCCCCGAAGAGGAAGGGATGTGCAATAGTAGCGGATAAGTATTTCCCTCAGTTGAGAACCAAGGTTTATCGAACCAGTAGGAGTTCCACGCAAACAACCCTCAAACAACACCTACACACAAGAGAGTAAATACTTGCACCCAACGCGGGCAAGAGCGTTGTCAATCCCGTTGCACTCGTTAATTGCAAGGATTAAATCTAATAGTTGTAGATTGATAAATTGCAAAGTAAAATAAAAGTAAATAAATTCTAGCAAGGTATTTTTGGATTTTATAATATGGCTAAGGTAGATCCGGGGGCCATAGTTTTCACTAGATGCATCTCTCTCATAAGCAAATTATGCGGTGGGTAAACAAATTACTATTGGGCAATTGATAGAAAAGCGCACAATTATGATATTATTCATGGCGTGATCATGTATATAGGCATTACGTCCATGACAAGTAGACCGACTCCTGCCTGCATCTACTACTATTACTCCACCAATCGACCGACTCCTGCCTGCATCTATGGTATTAAGTTCATGACAAACAGAGTAACGCTTTAAGCAAGATGACATAATGTAGATAGAATAAAACCAAGCAATATGATTGAATCCTTTCTTTTTACCCTTAGCAGCAACAATACAAATACGTGCCTCGCTACCCTTTCTGTCACTAGGTGAGGACACCGCAAGATTGAACCTACTACTATGCACCACTTTCACCGATGACCTAATTGTCAACTTGGCCAAAGAAAACTCATAGATCGGAAAGCATTACATAGCTATAACAATCATACATAATAAAGTTTAGTATATAACTTAATTACTTTCAATGAATAATCTGATCATAAACCCACAATTCATCGAAGCCCAACAAACACACCGCACAAAAGTATTACATCGGATAGAACTCCGAGGAGAACATGGTATTGAAGATCATAGCGAGGGAGAGAGCCATCTAGCTAATCACTATGGACCCATAGGTCCTGTAGGAACTACTCACACATCATTGGAGGGGCAACAAGGTTGATGTAGAAGCCCTCCGTGGTCGATTCCCCCTCCGGCAGAGTACCGGCGGAGGCCTCCAGATGAGATCGCGGAAGAACAGAGGTTTGCGGCAGCAGAAAAATTGTTTCGGGGCTCCCTCTGATGTTTTTGGTATTTTAGGGAATTTATGGAAGTGGAATTAGGTCAAGAGGGGTTAGGAGGGGCCCACAAGCTCAGGTGGCGCCCCCCTGGGGGCGCGCCGTGTGAGCTTGTGGCCCACTCGTAGGTCTTCTGGCCTCCTCCCGAAGCTTCCTGGGTATCTTCTGGTCCAGAAAAAATTACCGTAAATTTTATCACGTTTGGACTTTGTTTGGTATGGTTTTTCCTTGAAACAATAAAATAGGCAAAAACAACAACTAGCACTGGGCTCTAGGTTAATAGGTTAGTTCCCAAAAATGATATAAAATTGCATATAAAGTATGTAGAATTGATATAATAATAGCATGAAACATTAAAAAATTATAGATACGTCGGAGACGTATTAGCCCTCCGTTTCGGCCGGTAAACCGTTGTCGTCCCCGCCTCTCTCTCCGTCCCTCCTCACCACCTGCGGTTGCATCCGCCACGGACACGGACACAGCTGCGACAGCAGCCACGTTCGGCTAGGGTTAGGGGTCTTACAATTTGTTCATATTGAGTTCATATTACGGTTAGGGGTGTTATAATTGGGAGAGCTATCTTGGTCTCTTGGGTGAACTAGCAATAGATGGTGGTCTTCCTCTAGATGCCTACAAACGCATATGTTGACAATCTAATATTTTCTGAATTTCGTTATAGTTGTAGTTTATAGTTCTATAGTTTTTGAGGCACACATCAGAACAAATTGTAGATTGAAAGATGAGGTTAGCAATCAAAACTAGCCGTATTATGAACTCACCAGCCACATACGTAACCATCAACGAGGAAAACCAGATCGTTGGGGGGTGGCGGCGGGGGGGGGGGGTCTCGCATATATCGTATTATTGTGTAGCGCTAAAGTTTTGGTGAAACGTTGATTTATTTCCATTCTGCCAAATTTCTAGCACTTAATGTGTCCATTTTTATGCAGAGGTCATGCCAAATTTTTTTGTTTGTATTTGATTCATATTGTGTTGTAGTACATGTCTTCAGTTCTTTACAGGGATTCATACTAAGCGCTAAAGTTTTGGCGAAACGTTGATTTATTTCCATTTCGCCAAATTTCTAGCACTTAATATGTCCTTTTTACAGTAGAGGTCATGCCAATTTTTTTCCGGATATTTTAAAATTTATGTATCTGCATGTTCTAGGTCATTTTTTTTGAAATGGCGGACAACGGCAGGCACCATGGTGTTTTCCGGAGGCCCTGGGGGAAGTGGGCCTCCCAAATCCAAACCTGAACACTGGCAAGAAGCAATGGCTCGGCACATTCGACATCGCCGAGGAAGCAATGCGCGCTTATGATGCCATGGCGCTCGAGTACCAGGGGCCAAGGGCTCAACTCAACTTTCCTCGGGATGCTTGGCGCGCGAGTCAGATAGCGCCTCCTTACATGAGGATAGTCTCCAAGGCCGAGGAGCAAGAGCACCTGAAGGCCCTCATCAGGGCCCATGAACGGCAAAGTACTGATCCCTTGGTGGAACGGTATCTTCGAGAGGATCCGCATCTGTACGCCATTAACGAGGCATTGCTGATGACCGCACACAACCAGAAGGATGCCGAGGATGACCCGATAGACTGGGACCGAGTCGTTGAGTCCTCCGACGAGGATGACGACTTCGGCTCTGACGTTAACTTAGATTAGGAGTTGATCTCTCCACCGTGGCTAGTCGTATCACTTCGTGCTTAAGATATTTGAACCTTTAATGTAGTACTTATGGAACTTGCTATGGCGTACTATATATATATATATATATATATATATATATATATATATATATATATATATATATATATATATATATATATATATATATATATATATATATATATATATATATATGTATATATATATATGTCGGTGACTTCGTAGAGCCTTATTTTGTAGACTTGATAAACCTGCTTATATATATCGTCGTACTACCTGGTTGTAGCAGTGTTGGTAATCTGTGATCATACCTCATCGTGATAACATTATTTCTGCCGATTTTTCCTTTTACTTTTGCTAATACAAACAAGTTTCATAGTTTTTATGCCGCTTCTCAATATTACTTTCATGACTTAGCACCAATGATAACAGTGTTTAACTTCTTGAAGGAGGGATCATGGTGCGTAAGGTCTGCAATGTCTGCAAAAATCTCTGTACGGATAGTTTATCCCATGCAGTAGAATTCGGGCACTTCTTGAGGGAGGGATTCAAAAAATCTGTGGTAACAATGTTTAACTTTATCATTCAATTCTAACCATTTGCTGAATTCTTGTACTATGCATACCATTAATTATTAACTTCATTATTCTTAATTGTTGCATAGTGTATCCCATGCAACATAAGGGTCAAATTCAATAATTTAATCGGTGGCGATTTCAACTTTACGGATGGTCAAGGACAATCGTACAAAATTGACGTTTGTAAACAAAAGGATAAAACCATCATAAGAGGCGATGGATGGAACAAGTACATTTCAAATAATAAGCTTATCAGGGGAGAGTACATAGCCTTTTACTTGAAGAAAGCGATCAACAAGTTAAGGATTAAGTATTTCTCCGACCAAGATGATGATGAGGATAGCTAGAATGATGAGGATGATGACGATGATGAGAGCCAGGATGATGATGATGCTAGCCAGGATGATGATAGCCAGGAGCATGAGGATGAGGAAGATGATGAGGGTAGCGGAGATGATGACGATGATGGTCCATACAATTCTGCAATTTTCTCTCAAAGAATGAAAGAGCTTACTGAGGATGAGACGACCAATCTCATCGCGATCCTACCATCAAGTGTGCACTACTTAGGGAGGCCATTTGTGCACCATTTTACTAAGACCAACATCGTGAAACACGTATGTTTTGTATTCCTTTCTCTCTTTTTTGTTCATAACACTATATGGCGAGATGTCTAACATTGCATGCTCTATTTTGCTTTTAATCACTGGGATCATAGAAATTACCTATGAAGATAATTTCCGGCGAGGACATTCCTGCTGCGGCATGGCTGGAGTACGCCTTGGAGCAGTAGGTCCTGTCACCAGCGTTCAGTACAAGACGGACACAGACGGCCGCATATCGTTCTATGAGGTCGGCTGGTGGAAATTCCTGAAGGGAAAGAGATGACTAAGGGTTGACACAACAGTTGTCATCATGATAAGGAACAACAGAAACAACAACTTCCAGATGATGGTTGTTGTAGACCTTATTTTCCAAGTCAAATATCTCCAAGCCGATGAACTCTTAGTTACTTAGTTAAGATGCCTGTGATACTTTGGTGTTGCTTTGTTAACTGGAACAAATTTTAAGTGTTAGTAGTTGTTATGAAGAGTACTAATTACCTAGTGAACTTGCATGCCTAAGCTTACAATGCGTGCTTTATTTGCTTCTAATCTCCAATGGCGCAGCGTATTGAATTTCTTAAATTGGTTTTATCCAAAACGCAGCCATGGCAGCACAATTGTTGCCGTGGCTGCAAATTTTTTAATTCGCATGCCTAAGCTTTTAGTGGCGGGCGCTCGAATCCGCCCGCCACTGCACATGCGCCTGCCCCGCCACTGCAGAGACTCTACCAGTGGTGGGCGGGTGCCCGCCACTGATGCGATTATAGAAGTGGTGGGAGGTCGGTGGCGGGCGCCCCTGGGAGTCTAGCCCGCCACTGCTGGCCTTTTTGCGCCCGCCACTGCTAGGCATTCCTGCAGTAGTGCCCCAAGGTAAGAAATAACTTTATTTCTATAATGCTCAAGCGACTACTAGGTAAGATGTGAAAGTGCTTTTGGGATTTTACAAACCCAATTTGCTGTTGTGCGTGGACAGTCTAGCTTTTGGGAATAAGAGATACTTTGTTACATCATCACAACCTGCGTGTTAATGCACAACAGGATCATTGAGAATGAACGTGGAAAAGATTACCATAACACCTTCTATGATCTCAAGCGATAACCGGTGCGGCCGTGTAGAAGGCAAAACTGAGTCCGTCACTTTCTTGAGGCGTAGCATGCACTAGAGATTCTGATACACATGAATATGTTCAAAAAGATCTCATGGAGGAGTGGTGGGCATGGTACGGGCAACACGACGACTAGTTTTATTTTTATATTTCATGTCATGTGTGATGAACAATTTGTGTTGAATTTGATGTTGTGGATTGACAAACTACGTAATAATTTGTTATTGTGGATGATGAATTTGTTATTATGTTTGTACTATTTATTTTAAATTGAGATGAGTTTGATATTATTTGTTGCAATATGTTTGTGAATTGTGGAGAAAAAAAAAGTGATGCGGCTGTCCTAAAATAGGGCAATTGTTAGAGCAATGGTACCCGATTTTAGAGCTGTTGTTGAAGATGAACATTTTAAAATCATTTTTTTTCTCTTAGATTTTTTCACCCTATTATAGAGAGCTGCGGTCAGAGATATTATCATTTTTTGAATAAAGATACCCAAAGGGCCTAGGAGGAAAAAGATCAAACAAACGCCGCTAGGAACGACAAAAGGCCTCATGGAATCGGGAAATTTTAGGATTTGCCCCACCTTTGCCTGCACTTCCAGGATTTGCCCCTGCTTTCATTGTAACTCGGGATTTGCCACACCTTTGCCAAAATCTTTAGGATTTGCCCGCAGTAAAATGACTAAAATGCCCTCGTGTGTGACTTACGTGAGAGAGGCACCCAGGCCCATTCGTTCTCTCCCCGAAACGATGTCAAGTACTAGGTCACAGACAAGCTGGCTGTCCATTAAATGGTCCCAAAAAAAGGTATTTCAATAACCAATTGTACTTTGCATTTTTTTTGTCATGTATGCATAGTTTCTACTTATACTCATTTTTGTGTCATGTAATAGGAAGAGAAAACAGAGGGAAAGAACATATCCTGCTGAAGATGATGAGCCAAGACCTCAAATTGGTGATGCCCGGTTGGCACACCCAATAGGCAAATTGGTGTTGCTCATGTTGGCATGCCCAACAGGCAAATGATCTCTATTCCTAATAGTCTCCATGCTAGTCATGGGCCAGTGACAAGAAGGTAATATGCAATGCCAAATGCATTGGGGTATGAAAGTGGGCTTGGCAGTGTTATGTCCAAAGTTGATCTCTCATGTTGTCCAAAGTTACTATTCTTGCTAGTCTCCTGTTATCAACTCATTATTTCTTCATTGCAGTCCAAAGTTGATCTCTCATGTTGTGTTCTGTCCACTCTTTGTAGGATGTTGGCTATGGCCTTGGCTGACGAATCGTCGCAGCCAACCGAGGAGCATGTTCCAACAGAGATGCCTTCAACCCCGTGTGCTAGAAAATTGACCCCTAAGAGAAAGAGAGCTTAGATCGTGCCGTGCTTATGTTTTAAACTAGATGCCATGTCGGTGTTCTTTTCTGTCGAACTGTCGAACAATGCATGGATCTGAGAATGTGGGGCTATGCTCGTTGATGCTTATGGATGTGAGATATTCTATATGATTTTGAGATTTGAGGTTACCTATATTTTTATTCAAATAGCTGATGCATGATTTGTGAGGAAATGTTGTCCAAATAGCAGCCATATGCTGCCCAATTTTTTTTAAGACTTGAGATTATCTATATTTGTATCCAAATGATAGGACGTATGCAACAGCTTGGGGAGTATTTGTATCCAAAGGCAGAGCTAGTTGCGGCAACAGCATGCTCGGCAAGCCACAGTAGGCAATGGAAGCAACAACAGCTTGGGGAAGGCAGCCCATGGTACGACCGCAACCAGCTAAGGGAGGTACATCATGCTGCATATTTTATAATCAACCTGATTTGGGTTAGGGGGTATTTTGGTCATAGATTTTGTATTACAATGTGTCAAATGATCCAAACCGTGTACAAAGGGCAAATCCTAAAAGTTTCAGCAAAGGGGTGGCAAATCCTGAGTTACAAGGAAAAGAGGGCCAAATCCTGGAAGTGCAAGAAAAGGTGGGGCAAATCATAAAATTCCCCCATGGAATCCGAGTCATCATAGTGGGCTCTACGAAGTAGCCGCCACCCACCCACTTGTGCGCTCCGGCTCAGCACTCGCCTGTCAGCCTATCACCGGCTCTGCTTCTCTCTGTTCTTCTCGCGACGGGCCTTCTCCTCCTTCGCCGTCTTCCAACCAACCCCTCCTCCCCTCTCCCAAGTCCCCCAATCCCAAAACCTCGCCGGCTCATTGCAGCACACCTGCGCTGCGCGAGATGGTCCCCGCAGGCCACCACCTCCTCCTTCTCGCGCTCGCTTCCCTCGGGGGCGCAGCGGCGGCCGGCACCGACGAGGGGTTCTGCTCGGCGGAACCGCCCAACGATTGCTCCCAGTCACCGCCGCTCTACTCGAAGGTCACCAGTCCCACCCTCGCACCCGTGCATTTGCAAGGTACTGTACCTCTCCACACGACCACACTCGGGCGTACCGTGTCGCCCCCTACTCGGTTTAGGATGTCCTTGGCCATAGGAAATGTTGTTGTTGTTGTTTATATGATGATCACTCATGCAGTTATGTATCAATTCGCTCAAAATGTGTCACAATAAGCACCAACGCCATCATACATGGCATGACAAAACCGATTTATATTTCCCCAAAAGCACTTGTGTTGTACATTCTACGCCCTAATTTAACTGATGGAGCGATAGTGATGGTCCACACAAATAGCTTATGGAAAACGGATGCACGCTAACTATAACACTATAAAGTATACAGCCAAGGAAATTAGAAGGATGTTTTGATTATTAGCCATATCAATGATTGTATGTTGTTGTCCCCGTGGTGCAGTAGGGGCCACTCCTTTTCTACATTTTTAGATCATACAAGCTCTTCCACAGGATGCGGGATTGCAATTTAGTGGTGGTTTTATGACTTGGTAGTAGTAGTACTGTGGAGGTGATGGTGTTAGATCAAATGGCAGGTGCAAAAGTGTCATGTGTGCATATGTGAGGAAAACCAGGCCACCATTGGAATATGTCAGATGTTACGAATATCTTGTTCTTCTTAGATCATCTCAAACAGATGATGTTAAATAAGTGCCGTGCCCAAAACTGCCATTTGGGTCACTTTGGGCCAAAAAAAACGTCTCCAACAGATGCCCTTTACCTATATTATGGTGCCCAAAAAAAACTTACATCAGGCTCAAAATTTTGCTACAAATGTCGCATATTTGCAACACCTCTAGCGGCTGCCACAAAAATGAAAACGCTGCCGCACGAACCCAACCGTCCCCGCTGAAATTTATCCCGACAGCCACCTCGTCGCCGTCCCTGATTTCGGCTGCCCTACGCCATCGCCGCCACCCTGCCCTGAGCCATGCCGCCACCCCGCTTCCCGACCCCGCCGACGAATCCAGCCGTCATCTAGTTGCTGCCAGCTCGAGCCCCCGCAACAGCCGCCGCCATCGCCGCCAAATCCGGCCACCCCTGTCCTCCCCGCCGCCGAGCTCCTCCGCCACCGCCGTGGGAGATTTCCCAGCCGCCGCTGCCTCAGCGCCAGCCAGTCGCGAGCTCCACGTTGTACCATGATGTGTGGCGACGGCCTTCAGGCACTTCGCGGTGGAGATCCGCAACCCCGATATGGGGGAGATGAAGTGGCTCGGCACCTTCGACACTGTGGAGTTGGCGGTGTGCGCGTATGACGCGACAACGCTCCGGTACTTCCGGCACCGGCGGTGCTCAATTTCCCCAAGGAGGCCAGGTACGTGGATTTCATCGCCCCTCCCATGAGGAAGAGAAGCCGCAACGCCGAGGCTGACGATACGCTCTATATAGCGAAGCTTATCGACGCCAATTTGGAGCTCCTCGCGCTAGACATTGCATACTTCGAGGAGGAGGCGCAACACAAGAAATTGCATGAGGAGGAGAATCGCAAGATCGAAGCCAAGGTCGATGAGTTGTTCGACCAGCTCGAGATGGAGCTCTCCGAGGAGGAGGAGGAGGAGGTGAAGCTGTCGAGTAGGTCTATGACCAATTAACATGAGGCTGGCCCCTCCGGCGCCGGGGTGATGGATATCTCCTCCGATAAGGACTTGGACGACTACTTCCAGCATCACGCTACGCCGTATAGTTAGGTCTATCACAATGTACTGCTAGGGATCTATGAGAGTGGTAGTGTTTAAGTATGTCGTTTCATGTTTAATGTGCAACATTTCGTACTAGAGTTCAAAATGTGCAATGAATTTATGTGTTTTTAATTCATGTTTCAAATTTTAGGGCATCTACAACAACAACAACAACAAAGCCTTTAGTCCCAAACAAGTTAGGATAGGCTAGGCTGAAACTCATAAGATCTCGTAACCAACTCATGGTTCTGGCACATGGATAGCAAGCTTCCACGCACCCCCGTCCATGGCTAGTTCTTTGGTGATACTCCAGTCCTTCAGATTTCTCTTTACGGACTCCTCTCATGTTAAGTTCGGTCTACCCCGGCCTCTCTTGACATTATTAGCACGCTTTAGCCGTCCGCTATGCACTGGAGCTTTTGGAGGCCTACGCTGAATATGCCCAAACCATCTCAGACGATGTTGGACAAGCTTCTCTTCAATCGGTGCTACCCCAACTCTATCCCATATATCATTATTCCGGACCCGGACCTTCCGTGTGTGGCTACACATCCATCTCAACATGTGCATCTCTGCTACACCTAACTGTTGAACATGTCGCCTTTTAGTCTACCAACACTCAGCGCCATACAACATTTCGGGTCGAATCGCCGTCCTATAGAACCTGCCTTTTAGCTTTTGTGGCACTCTCTTGCCACAGAGAACGCCTTGGCGCCACTTCATCCTTCCAGCTTTGATTCTATGGTTCACATCTTCATCGATATCCCCATCCTTCTGCAGCATTGACCCCAAATATCGAAAGGTGTCCTTTTGAGGCACCACCTGCCCATCAAGGCTAACCTCCTCCTCGTGCCTAGTAGTACTGAAAAACCTCATGTATTTGGTTTTAGTTCTACTATGCTTAAAACCTTCCGATTCCAAGGTTTGTCTCCATAGCTCTAACTTCCTATTAACCCTCGCCCGACTATCATCGACTAGCACCACATCATCCACAAAGAGCATACACCATGGGATATCTCCTTGTATATCCCTTGTGACCTCATCCATCACCAAAGCAAAAAGATAAGGGCTCAAAGCTGACCCCTGGTGCAGTCCTATTTTAATCGGAAAGTCATCACTGTCGCCGTCACTTGTTCGAACACTTGTCACAACATTATCGTACATGTCCTTGATGAGGGTAATGTACTTTGTTGGGACTTTGTGTTTCTCCAAGGCCCACCACATGACATTCCGCGGTATCTTATCGTAGGCCTTCTTCAAGTCAATGAACACCATATGCAGGTCCTTTTGCTCCCTGTATCTCTCCATAAGTTGTTGTATCAAGAAAATAGCTTCCATGGTTGACCTCCCAGGCATGAAACCAAACTGATTTTTGGTCACGCTTGTCATTCTTCTTAAGCGGTGCTCAATGACTCTCTCCCATAGCTTCATTGCATGGCTCATCAGCTTAATTCAACAGTAACTAGTACAACTCTGAATATCGCCCTTGTTCTTGAAGATTGGTACTAATATACTCCGTCTCCATTCTTCTGGCATCTTGTTTGCCCGAAAAATGAGGTTAAAAAGCTTAGTTAGCCATACTATCGCTATGTCTCCGAGGCCTCTCCACACCTTAATGGGGATACAATCAGGGCCCATCGCCTTGCCTCGTTTCATCCTTTTTAAAGCCTCCTTGACCTCAGGCTCCGGGATTCGCCGCACAAAACGGCTGCTGGTATCAACAAATGAGTCGTCCAGTTCATTGGTGCAAGCCCATGTAGGCCTCAGCCAGCTTATTTGGTGCGGCACCCCTCCCCCCTCCCCCGCGTCGCCTCCTCTGGCGGCACGGGGGAAACCCCAGCCGCCGCCGCCGCCGGGTAGCCACCCCCACCCCCACCCGCCAACGCTGCGCCGCCGCCGGAGGGCCGGCCGGCGAAGCCGCGCCGCGGGATGGTGGCGGCGGGGCGGATCCGTCTCCCCCACGCGCGTCCGCTTCCCCGCACCCCTCCCGAGATCCACCTGCCGCCGCCGCCGGGAGGCACCCGACCCTCCACCCGCTTCTGCCGCGCCGCCGTCGGAGGGCTGGCCGGCTAGGCCGCGCCGCGCCCTGGGATGGCCGCGGCGGGGCGGATCCGTCCTTCCCGCGCTTCCCCAACACCGCCCCCCCTGGCGTCCATGAGTTCCTCGCGCGCGTCGCGGGCGCACCCTGCCAGCTGCTGCGTCCCTGCTGGTCCGACGACGGGTGCGGCGTGCTAGGCCATGGCCTTGGGCGCCCTTCCCTCCCCTGCAGTCTCCCCTGCCCCCGACGTGGCCCAGCCCTACTGGTGCTACTTGGCCGTGATTTGGGCGCGGATCTGCGGCCGGTTGCGGGGGTGTTTACGGCCTGCCTTCCGTGCATAGGTGCCCCCCCTCGTCTCCGGCAGCCCTTCCTTCCCCGTGAGCCACGGTAACGGCTCACGCGGAGGCGACAAGGCTACGGTGCTAGTGGCAATCCCGAGGCTCCTCAAGGCGGGTACTTGCTGGTGCTGCTCCGGCCCCGGCGACCTTGGACCTGCGTCTCTCCGGTGTCCATGGCTGACGGCGTCCCCTGCCGGGCAGCTCCGGCCTCGGTGACCCAGCAGCTGCGTCCCTTCCAGCTCGTCTGGCTCACCGATGTCCCGACGGCTATGGCCACGGCAGCATGGATCTGCGTCCCTCCAGTCCCTGCTTGCCGGCGTTGCTAATCGCCGTCGCCCCACCCCCTTGTGGTTTGCTTCGCCGCCTGCCCTACCCTGTACGACTCAAAGCCCCTCTTTTCGCCAGATCCAACGCTTGTGGGTCTGGAAGCGGTGCCACCCTCCGCGGCAGGTGCAGCCCCACCAACCCCCTTCCGACATGGTGGCTTCGACCAGCGTTGGCTTCCTCATCTCCGACTCCAGATATGGCGGCTATGGGATTGCTCAGCCTCAGGCCAAGGAGAAATCCTTGCTTGGCTTGCCGATGCTGGCAGCGGCGGCATCTATGGTTGCCGTTTTCCTTATTGGAGGCGCTATCAAGGCCCTCAGCTGCGCCCCTCTTCGAGCTTAGGGGAAACCCTAGGTCTGGTTCCTCCGGACCGGATGGCGACGGCGTTTCGGCGTCGACTTCCTTCTTAAAGGTGCTATCTTGCTCGCTCGTGGTGTCCTCGGTTTTGGCTTAGGCGATGTTGAAATTCTTGCTGGTTCGGCATTGCCGTTCTTGGTTCGGGCATGGTAGGTTTAGCTGTGATGTATCCTCTCTTTGGGCCGAGCATCCCTTGTCTCTCTGCACTAGGCACCATGTTCACGCCTGTGTGCGTTCGTATCATGTGTTGTACTACCCCTCTTTGTACTCATTCTACTCCTTCTATCAATGCAATGATACGCAAGCTTTGCGTATTCGCGAAAATGTTCAATGGTAGAGCTCTCATTCTTCCCATTGAACAACTTGTCGAAGTACTCCCGCCATCTATGCTTAATCTCCTCGTCCTTCACCAGGAGCTGGTCTCTTCGTCCTTGATGCATTTGACTGGGTCGACATCCCTTATCTTCCTCTCTCGGATCTTGGCCATCTTATAGATGTCCCTTTCGCCTTCCTTCGTGTCTAAACGCTGGTAGAGGTTCTCATACACCCTGACCCCTTGCTTCACTCACAGCTTGCTTTGCGATCTTCTTTGCCACCTTGTACTTCTCTATGTTGTCTGCACTCCTATCCAGGTAAAGGCGTCTGAAACAATCTTTCTTCTCCTTAATAGCCTTTTGGACATCATCGTTTCACCACCAGGTATCTTTAGCTTCGCTTCTACTTCCCTTAGACACTCCAAACTCCTCTGAGGCCACCTTACGAATGCAAGTCGCCATCTTCATCCACATATTGTCTTCATCCCCTCCTTCCTTCCAAGGGCCCTCCTTAATGACCCTCTCCTTGAACGCCTGAGCTACCTCCCCCTTGAGCTTCCACCACTTCGTTCTAGCGACTTTGGCATGCTTATCCCGTTGGACACGAATCCGAAAGCGGAAGTCAGCCACGACCACCACAAGCTTATGCTGAGGGACAACACTCTCCAGTTATCACCTTACAATCTAGGCAAGCACGCCTATCTTCTTTTCTCGAGAGGATGAAATCAATCTGGCTAGAGTGTTAACCACTACTAAAAGTCACTAGATGTGATTCTCTCTTTTTAAAGAGGGTGTTAGCTACGATCATGTCGTAGGCTAGAGCAAAGCTTAAGACATCTTCTCCTTCTTGATTCCTGATGCCATAGCCAAAGCCCCCATGCACCCCTTCAAAACCAGTGTTAGATGTACCCACGTGGCCATTGAGGTCTCCTCCTACGAAGATCTTCTCGCCAATACGTACACTCCTAACCATGTCCTCCAGGCCTTCCTAGAACTTCCTCTTGGTGTTCTCATTGTGGCCTACTTGCGGGGCATACACGCTGATAACATTGAGAACTAAGTCGCCAACTACTAGCTTGACCAGGATAATCCGGTCCCCATGCCTCCTGACGACTACTCCATACTTGACGCTCTTGTTGATCAAGATGCCTACTCCAATTTTTGTTTGCAGTCGTCCCCGTGTACCACAGCTTGAAGCCGGTATCCTCCACCTCCTTCACCTTCTCTCCCCTCCATTTGGTTTCTTGGACGCAAAGGATATAAACACCTCTCTTCACTGTTGTATCAACTAGCTCCCGAAGCTTACCTGTCAGGGACCCTACGTTCCAGCTACCTAAGCGGATCCTCCTAGGCTCAGCTATCTTCCTTACCCTTCGCACTCGTCGAGTCAAATGCGAAGACCCTTGCTCATTTTTCACTACACCCGGGCGTCGATGTAGCACGCCACTAAGGATGCGACGACCCGATCCTTGCTCACTTGTCACCGTATCCAGATCAAGATACGGCGCGCCACCGGGGGGTGACTGCCCGGTCCTTGCCCATTTGACACCACACCCGGGTTCCGATATGGCTTGTCGCTGAGAGGGTTATGCCCCAACGATTTTCTATTGGGTTTCATCTCCATAAGAGTGGCTCAGTTTTGACGTTGGCTCGCCAAGCCTATCACAACCCTCCTCCTTTACCTGGGCTTGGGACCGGCTACGTTGAGACAACATAGGTGGAGTTTTAGGGCATCTAGGAAAGCAAAAACTTTTCTGGTGCCCTAAAACCTTCTCTCTCCTCACCTAAAATCATTTTTAGGGCACCAAATTTTTGGTAATCTGTTGGAGATGCTCTTAAAGGGTTTTTTGTTGTGATGAGACGGCCTTGAGTAATTGAGCTGTACACTAGGTACTGCTCGATTGCTCATGCAAACTGTGTCTCATATTCCACTCTTATGGGACTAGAACTAGAATGATACCAGCTGCAGTCTCTCCAGTTCGTCTTGTTTGCTTTAATTGTATTAGATTGTCTTCCAGCTATGAATTTTAGATTGTCTTATCACACCCTTGCTAAGAATCCTATATATTCATTCCAGTTATTGCTTCTGTCTGTATGCATAGGCTTAAAAGCCTTGAGAGTTTCGTCATCATTTACTATTAAGCTATGGTTTTATTTTCTTGAAGATGGATGCTCTTATACATTGTCCAGTTAATGCTAATTTTGTTCATTTTGTGGATCTCCAGATTTACCTGGCTTCACACGTAGTGTGTACAAAAAGGATCATGCTTTAATAACACCAGAAAGCCATGTATTCAGTCCTTTGCCTGATTGGTAAGGCTCTGTCTTTCCGTGAACTCTAATTTCTATGCACATTATGTGGCTATATTAACACCAACCGTTTATTCTCTCTAGGACCAACACGTTAGGAGCATATTTGATTAGCCCAGCTCTTGGCGCACACTTCACTATGTACTTGGCAAACATGCAAGGTGTGTCGTTTATCCCATTTACTGTCATGTGGTTACAAAGAATGCTATAATCATATGTACTCCCTCTGTTGGGGATGTTTACCAGCATGGAGACCCGGCAGACGTGTTAACCCGGTCATAATGCGAGCTTAGCGGGTCGACTCACTGCGGGGATGAAGACTATGTGGGTCGGCTTGACGAGGCCTGGTAAGGATAGGCCGGCTTACACAGTGGGCCGGCTCACGACAAGATAGATGGCAAGAAGACCGACTTGGAGAACAAGTAGGAAGCAATAAGGAGGTGGGTCAAAGAACGATCCGGACTCTCGTGTAATCTAGGGTTCCACCTATATATATAAAGGGGAGCACCTATACGAACAGGACTAAGTTGCAATCCCCTCGAGAGCTAGGTTAGCGAATCCGCATCCTTGTAATCGAGATCCACAACAATATAGACAAGCAGGACGTAGGCTTTTACCTCCACCGCGAGGGGCCGAACCTGGGTAACCCGGTGTCTTTTCGTTCCCGCTCAACCCCGCTAAGCTTCCACGTTAGTGCGATGGCTTCATCTCTAAGTCCTTTTACTAGGACATCTATCGCGACAAAACCACGACAGTTGGCGCCCACCGTGGGGCTCACGCACGGTGGAGTTGAGTTCTTAGCGGGATCCCTTCCAGGGTTCGGGAAGTATGCGGTCGGCATGATGACCAAGAGTCGCCGCGGGAAGTTCTACATCGACGATTCATACTGGGGCCCCGACGCCGACTCAATCGAGTACGGGTACCGGGTCCCCTTCGGCAAGATCCATACCTTCATCGGCGTGGTCGGCGAGCCGGCCGCCGGGTTGGAGAACATCGCTGGTGTCGAGTCAGCGCGTCGTGTTGGTCAGCTCCCGGCGAGACCCGGCCCGCGTCAAGCCGGCCAAGATCACGTCTTCGTGGGCTTCACCCAAGGGGTGGCCCTGTCGGAGAACTCCCTGTCTCAGGACGACACGCTGGTCCAATCTGACGGCGAGTCCTCGATGGGGGAAACTGAGTCAATTCTTCCGCTGCATGATGGAGGGCTGGGGCACACGGACGACGTCTTCCCAGAGAGCCCATATCCGCCTCGATTCGCGGCGGTATACATGGCAGGTAGGCAAGATCCGGCACGAGACCCGGCCAATCCGACGGCGGGACAAAACAACCTCCTGGCCGGCTCAGGAGGAGCCCGCGCCTCGGCTTCCGGCTCCCAGAAGACCGGGGTTCAGGCACTCGCGGACTTGATGACTACGCTGACAACCCTGTTGGCCGAGCCGGTCACTTCAGAGAACGCAGCGGCGCGCAACACGGAGATCACGAAGTGTCGCGAGGAGCTGGCCAAGATCCAAGAGGACATCAACGCAGAGAACGCCCGCATGATACAGGAGCAGGCACGGATCGCCGCGGAGAGGCAGCGCCTTGACGAGGAAACACAGTACCTGAGCCGCCGGCAGGCCGAGTCAGAGCTTGTTCACAGGAGGCGTCGTTAGAGCCGGCTTCCGGCTGATCTTGAGCCGACGCAGCTGTTCACCACACCGCCGGCTCCGACGAACCCGGGGGCTGGAGTCATCCCCCCGAGAGAGTCGCCGCTACAGCAGCCTATCCAGCAGCGAGAGCCGGCCCGACTTTGTACGCCAGATCAGCAGCAGCAGCCGTCGTCTCACCGGTTCCAAACCCCAATTGGACACTACTCCAACCCGGTTGATAACGTGCTGGCAGCAACCCACAACTTGGCTGCTATTCCGATAGAGGGGGACGGCCCAATTCAGACAGAGGCCAGGAACGCTATTGCAATGCTCAAGACAGCCGTGGTGCAGCAAGCTAACTACTCACATAGCCAGCATCGGCTTCACTCAACTCCTCATCAGAGCCGTTCCAGGAGTCAGCGCCATGAGTCGCCGGCGGTTTCCAGCGGCGCACACCGCAGGAGAGCCGCCCAACCGCTAGCAGAGCAGCAGCAGCCCAGGATCCCGCAGGACGTGGCAGACGCAGCTCGGATTCTGCGAGCGTGGGAGGAAGAAAACGCGCGTGCAGGGCACAACCCGCCGACGCATGTTAGCGCGCCGGCGCGCGTTAACCCGCCGCCGAATGCTAACCCGCCTGAAGCGCATCGTTCGCCCGAGACAACCCGGCCTGACGGTCGGCTTGAGAGTTCTTCGAGCCGCCTGGTCGGGACCCCCTGCTTGGTGCCAGCGCTGCGAGAGGCGCGCATACCTCCAGATTTCAAGGGGCCTCGCAAGGTTCCTAATTACACAACGAATTTAGAGCCTACGGAGTGGGTCGAGAGCTATGAGCTGGCAATGGACTTATTAGGGGCAAGCGAGTCGGTCCTGGCGCGTTACCTACCGCTGATGTTGGAGGGCCCTGCGCGCACCTGGATGAAAAACCTACCGGCAAATTCTATCAGCACGTGGCAGGAACTGAAGGAGCGCTTCATCAAAAATTTCCAGGGAACCTGTAAAAGGCCGACCACGATTGTTGATCTAGAGCGTTGTGTCCAACGTGAGGATGAGTCAGCGCATCACTAGGCTCGCCGGGCTGCGGAAGTCATTCATAGCTCAGACAGCATCTCGGCCGCGCAAGCAGTGCTCGTTCTGGAGCGAACATGCAAGTTCCAGCCGCTGGTACAGAAGCTCGGGCGGCTTAAGAGAAAGGTCCAGGACATGGGAGACCTCATGGATGTCTTAACCCGGTACGCGGAGTCGGATAACACCAAGGATCCGTTGTCGGACGAAGAGAAATCTGATAAGGGGAAGAAAGCTGGGGGAAAGGGTCAGCAGCAGAACAACGGCAACGGTCAGAGCAACAACGGTGGAAAGCGCAAGGGTTACGATGGTAGCTCTGATTTGGTGGCGAACACAACCGCAGAAAACAAAGGTCAGCGCCAGAATGACGGTTCCAGGAAGCAGTCCTCCGGCACTCGCCCTCTCACTTACGAGGAAGCCCTTAAAGCTCCTTGTCCGAAACACAGTTATAATGGTAAACCGTCCACTCACTCCTGGGAAAATTGCTATGTGATGCAAGAGTTTGCCAAGCGTATCTTCCAGAATCATCATCATGGGGGAGGCAACGGCGGTCAACCCGCCAACCCAGGACCCGGCTTCTCAGGGGCCGGCTTACAGGGACCCTTCCCCGGACCCGGCTTCCAGGAAAATAGTACCCAAGGCGGCGGGTTCCAGGGGGCTGGAAATCCGGGAGGCGGCAATCAGAGAAACAACCAGGAAAATCAGCATCAGGCCGGCGCGGCAGGATTTCAGAGTAACCCGAAACAGTTAAACAGCGGACAATATCACGTTTTTACCACTAGCACCTGCAAGCGGGATCGGAAGGTGCAGCGACGAGCCGCCCACGTGGTTGAGCCGGCAACTCCTTACTATCTCAACTGGTCTGAGCAGCCGGTCACCTGGAGCAGGGCGGATCATCCAGTCTTACTTGACCACCCTGGCCACCTAGCACTGGTGGTTGCACCACAAGTCGGCGGTTACACCCTGACTAAAGTGCTTATGGACGGAGGCAGCAGCATCAACATTCTGTACTATGATACGTTCCGGCGAATGAATCTGTCCGATAAGCAGCTAACTCCGTCTTCTACAGTTTTTCACGGCATTGTTCCTGGCAAGTCGGCCTATCCTATGGGAAGAATTTCCCTTGAGGTGGCCTTTGGCTCAGAGGATAACTGGCGTTCTGAGTTCCTGTCCTTCGAGGTGGTCAAGTTTAAGAGCCCATACCACGCCCTGTTTGGTCGGTCGGCTTATGCGCGGTTCATGGCGCGCCCATGTTATGTCTACCTGAAAATGAAGATGCCAGGACCAAGGGGAACCATCACAGTGGAAGGAAACCGGAAAATTGCACTCGAGTGCGAGGAAGGAGATGCGGCTTATGCTGAGACGGCTTGCGCTGCAGAGGAGTTGCGGTATTACAAGGATAATGTTGACCCGGCTGACAGGACGTCTCTAAAGAAGCCCACTACGGAGTCTGACCCCCTGCTCAAGTTTAAGTCGGCCAGAGATACGAAGCAAGTTGATTTCACCCCAGGCAATTCTTCGGAGCAGTTCACCATCGGGGCAAATATGGATCCCAAATAGGAAAGCGCGCTCATCGAGTTCATCCGTGAGAATCGGGACATGTTTGCATGGAAACCTTCTGACATGCTAGGTGTACCGAGAGAACTCGCTGAGCACTCCCTTAATGTGGATCCCAGGTTTAAACCAGTTCGTCAGTACCTCCGTCGCTTCAATGAGGAAAGGCGGAAAGCTATTAGTGAAGAAGTGGCTCGGCTCCTAGCTGCCGGGTTCATCGTCGAAGTCTTCCATCCTGAGTGGTTGGCTAACCCAGTACTTGTTCTGAAGAAAAACGGGACTTGGCGGATGTGTGTTGATTACACAGACCTGAATAAGGCTTGTCCTAGTGACCCCTTTGCCTTGCCCCGTATTGACCAGATCATCGATGCTACGGCTGGTTGTGAGAGTTTATGTTTCCTGGATGCTTACTCTGGTTATCATCAGATCAAGCTGAAGCCGGAAGACCAGGCAAAGACGGCTTTCATCACGCCTTTTGGGGCCTTCTGTTATACAACCATGTCATTTGGTCTGAAGAGCGCCCAGACGACTTATCAGCGTTGTGTCCAGAACTGTTTTCATAATCATATCGGGCGAAATGTTCATGCTTATGTGGATGACATTGTGGTTAAATCTCGGAAGAAAGAAACTCTATTGGAAGATCTCAAGGAAACATTTGACAATCTCCGTGTATACCAGATGAAGCTCAACCCGGAGAAGTGTGTTTTTGGTGTCCCTGCAGGAAAGCTTCTGGGGTTCCTTGTCTCTGAGCGAGGCATTGAAGCTAACCCGGAGAAAATCAAGGCAATCACGACCCTGGCTAAGCCGGCCAAGCTGAATGATGTGCAGAAGCTGGCTGGGCGGGTTGCGGCTTTAAGTCGGTTCATAAGCCGGCTTGGCGAAAAAGCGATTCCGTTATATCAGTTACTCAAGAAATCAGATGACTTCGTCTGGAGTAAGGAGGCAGATCAGGCTTTTGAGGCCCTCAAGAAACAGCTGTCTGAGCCACCGGTCCTTGCCGCCCCTCGCGAGAAGGAGCCGATGCTATTGTATATTGCTGCCAATAACAGGGCTGTAAGTGTGGCGGTCATCGTCGAGCGCAAGGAGGATGGCAAGGAATATCCTGTCCAGTATCCTGTGTATTACGTCAGCGAGGTGTGAAGCGAGTCTAAGCAGCGATACCCACATTGGCAGAAGCTGGTCTACGGAGTATTCATGGCTAGCCGTAAACTGAAGCATTACTTCCACGAGCATCCAATCACGGTGGTTAGCTCAGCGCCTCTTGGGGATATAATCCAGAACCGGGAGGCTACGGGCCGGGTTGCTAAGTGGGCTATTGAGCTCGGTCCACATAATCTAAAATATCTGCCTCGCACAGCAATTAAATCTCATGCGTTGGTGGATTTCATTAATGACTGGACAGAGTTGCAGGCTCCTGAGGAGAAGCCCGACACAACGTACTGGTCCATCCACTTTGACGGCTCACGGCAGCTCGAAGGCTCGGGGGCTGGAGTTGTGATCACTCCCCCCCGAGGAGATAAGTTCTGTTATGTCTTGAGACTCATGTTTACTTGCACTAATAACGCAGCTGAGTACGAGGCGCTGCTTCATGGGCTTAGGATGGCCAAGGAGATGAATCTGAGCCGGGTCAGGTGCCTGGGCGACTCAGACCTGGTGGCTCAGCAAGTTTCAGGTACATGGGATTCCAAGGATCCGCTTATGGCGGCTTACTGACAGGCAGTCACAAACATCGCTGGACACTTCAAAGGTTATCAGGTCGACCATATTGATCGTCGGCAGAACGAGGCGGCAGACGCACTCTCTCGTTTGGGTTCTCAGCGCAAGCCGGTGCCACCCAATGTGTTCCTGGACGTTCTGCACAACCCCTCTGTCAAGTTGCCAACGGAGGAAGATTTAGCTGTTCCTGACCCGGAGGCGGCTCTAGTGGCTGCTGTCCACGCGATCCCTGATTGGACGGTCCCCTATTTGGCTTATTTAAGTCGGGGAGAACTGCCAACAGAGGAACTGCTTGCTCGGCAGATTATTAGGCGATCCAAGTCTATGACTATCGTCAATGGCGAGTTGCACCGACAAAGCGTCACTGGAGTTTTTCAGCGTTGTGTTTCACCGGAAGAAGGCCGCGCAATTCTCAATGAGATTCACTCTGGCGATTGTGGACACCATGCCGGCTCACGATCACTGGTCGCGAAGGCCTTCCGGCACGGTTTTTACTGGCTTACGGCTCATGCTGATGCGGAGGACATTGTCAGTAAGTGTGATGGTTGTCAGAAATATGCTCGCCAGGTCCATGTGCCGGCTCAAGAGTTGAGGATGATCCCAATTACTTGGCCGTTCGCGGTTTGGGGGCTGGACATGGTGGGACCCTTCAAACGTTCTAAGAATAAGCATACGCACCTACTTGTGGCTGTGGACAAGTTTACCAAGTGGGTGGAAGCAGAGCCGGTCAGCAACTGTGATGCGGCTACAGCGGTCAAATTTCTGAAAAAGCTGATATTCCGGTTTGGCTACCCACACAGTATCATTACAGACAATGGGACCAATCTTTCCAAGGGAGCCATGGAACAGTTCTGCAAACGAGAGCACATCCGGCTCGATCTGGCATCGGTGGCGCATCCTCAGTCAAACGGACAGGCCGAGCGGGCTAATCAGGAATTGCTGCGTGGTATTAAACCCCGGCTCGTGGTGCCTCTGCAGCGCACGCCGGGTTGCTGGGAAGAAGAGTTACCTTCGGTGCTTTGGAGCATACGGACTATTCCCAACAGGTCAACAGGCTATACGCCGTTTTTCCTTGTCTATGGTGCAGAAGCCGTACTTCCAAGCGATATTCGTCATGACTCCCCTCGAGTGGCGGCTTATGTGGAATCGGATAATGAGCTGGCTCGCCAAGACGCTCTTGATGCTCTGGAGGAAGAGCGTGACCTTGCTGCATCCAGGTCAGCGATTTATCAGCAAGACCTACGTCGCTATCATAGCCGTAGAGTTCGAAGCCGTACTTTTCAGGAAGGTGACTTAGTACTCCGTCTGATACAAGACCAGACGGGCATGCATAAGCTGTCTCCACCTTGGGAAGGGCCCTTTGTGGTCAGCAAGAATCTCAACAACGGGTCATATTACCTGATTGATATACGGGAGGGAGACAAGTCACGTACTTCTGAGGAGGAAACAAGCCGGCCCTGGAACATTGCCCAGCTCCGGCCATATTACACCTAAGTCATTGACTAGGTTACACCTTTGTATATACCTTTATCATGTATATACCTTTTTTTTGATCAAATATAATAACGACCAGCAACACTGTGTGAAGGTGTTGCTTTGCCTCAAAACTTGTGTACTGGATCTTTATTTGTTGATCTTGGTTACTTGGGGGCTTCCAACTCAATTGAGTTTAGCTTACAAAACCCTTTTAACCCGGCGAGATGCCACAAAGTTGGTTAAATCTGCCTGTTAGCGAGATGCTACTCCCTAAATAACGACCCGGTATACGTCTGACGAGTCAATCACATAGGTGACCCTGAATTCATCGGAGTTAAAACGACCGTGGTTGTGTGAGAGCCGGCTTTCAGAAAGCAAGGACAAACCAACAGGCCAAAGTGCCAGCTTCATGAAAGCGTATTCCGGCTTGCGTTTCTTAAGCCGCCCGCTTCAAGCATATTCCGACTTGCAATTATCCCACACACATACATTCATGCATACATACTTACATTCAGGCATATCATCTCTGCATACATACATACATCCATGCATGTCATTTATTTAAGTTCATTTGAACTACTAGATTCATTGCAAACAGTAACAAAGATTACTCGTTCAAGGTGGCATCGTCACTAACCATCACATACAGTTATATTGTTTCGGCAGAATCACTCTATTGCAAACCGGCTCACAAGGCCAAAAGGAGGATTCACAGAGGCGCAAAGTATTTACACTGGCATCAGAAGTTTTATGCTACCCTATTACAAGCCGCCCATCAGCTGCGGCCATGGCAAATTTTTTTACAAGGTTCGGCCTACTTGGATAAGCCGGCGTTTACATTGCCGGGTCAGAGCTGGCACCGGCGCCTGATGGATCACCATGGGCCGGCTCTTCGTGACCGTCGTCACCCTCCGCTTCTTCGCTTGAGTCGCCGGTCGACCACTGAATTGTGCGCAACGCTTCAAACAGGGCATCGGTGGATATCAGAGAAGAAGGGTCGACTTCAGGAGCGAAGGATGTCTTACGTGTCCGAGTTAGGGCCACTGGCTCATGATTCGGCGGCTCTATCCGCTCATTCACTTTCGAATAGGGCGCCTGGTACCGGGTCAGATCGGTTTCTTCTGCAATGGCGGTGGCTGCAACCCGGGTTTCTCTGATGCAGCGTTGGAAATCCTTCTTGGTAAAGGGCGTGTCGTCTACATTGAACTCCGGGTAGCCGCCCACAATTTGAGCCGGGTCGAGCTCTGGTACGTATGCCCTTGCTCGAGCTAGTGCTGTTAGAGCCCCAGAGCGGCAGCACGCCTTCTTCCAGTCTTCAAACCACATTGGCACAACAGACAGCTCCTTCAACATGTCCGCGAGTAGCTGTGGAGGTGACTTGGTGTTTTTGGCTGCCATAATGCATCGACAGCCGCCTATATACAGTTGTTCCACGAAAGTGTATACTGCCTTCAACTTCACCACTGGTTGCTGCAGCAACAGTTGATTCTTGCGACCTGCAACGAGAAGTATTCACGATCAGTTAAGCCGGCTCAGTCTGGTAAGCCGGCCAGTTGCCTCATTCTTACAAGCTTTGCTTACCAAAGATGGCCCGGGTCATGGCCGTAATCTGGTTCTTCAGTGTGGACAGCTCTTGTGTCACTGGCTCTAGTTTCACTTCTGCTTCTTCAGCACGAGTGGTTATGGCGGCTCTCGCGGCCTTCGTCTCTTGCAAGGTGGCCCTTATAATCGCCAAAGCTTTCTTTGCCTCAGCGGCGGCTTCTTCATATTCTTGGCGCAATTTCTTCTTTTTTTTGGCCTCCTTTCGGAAGCCGGCGGCCTGGGTTTCTACTTGGTCCAGCATTTCCTGCAGAGCAGACCGTTATACAAAGCATATATGACCCGGGTCGCCCTCAAGAACAACCCGGCTCATGGGGGCTACCTGTTATCGAGCTTCAAAATAAGCAAGGAAGTCCCATGCAGCTGCAGGCAATCTACATGGCACTTGGGGGCTAATGCATGAATTGATTTTTTCTGCTCAGTTATGAAGACCCGCCCATCATGAATGATGAGCCGGCCTTTGGGGTTACCGATTGAAGTTGAGCTTGCACATTAACATTTTTTGGAAGTCCCGGATCATTATTCTATAATGACCCGGCCCTTGGGGGCTACATATATATATGGTACAAGATGAAGGGCGCAGCTTACCTCATATTTTCGCTTCAGTGAAGTGATCATGGCGATCTCTGTGTCTCGGCTTGCCGACAGCCGGGTCAGCACGGTCTGGTGCAAGGTACTGGCGTCCTGGTCTTCAAATGAAGAAAAGTTCAGAGCCGTCTTTCCTTTGTCCTTCGCGGCCGGCTTAGGCTTGGCAGGGATTTTAGCAAGAGCGGTGGAAGCCTCCGGGGGTGTTTGCTGTTCTCCAGTCACCACCGCGTCTTCTTGAGCCGGTGCCA
Organism: Elymus sibiricus; assembly: GCA_039707655.1. Taxonomy (NCBI): domain Eukaryota; kingdom Viridiplantae; phylum Streptophyta; class Magnoliopsida; order Poales; family Poaceae; genus Elymus; species Elymus sibiricus. Next base: position 204,444,955 of record CM077666.1, on the reverse strand, counting down.
CGGGCGGCTCTTTGGGTCGTTCTTCAGCTGGATTTTCACTTTCCTGGATAACAGGCGAAGGAGGACGAGCCGGGCTGATGGGGTCTTGAGCCGGCGGGCTGTTCTGGACTGCTTGTTCGTCTTGGCTGACCAAGGTGGCCTCTTTATCCCCTTGAGTGCTAGGTTGAATGACCGGGTTAGATGACCCGGCAAGCGTTTTCTTCTTGATAGCCTTCGTACTGTGCAAAAAACAAAGGAGTTATTCATTTGAAAAAGGGAAGGATTAAGGAACTGCTATGTCAGTATATACTTACCCAACATTAATATTGAAAGCCGGCGCTTGCGTCGCGCTTGACTCGCCCGAGGAATGGGATGTCTGATATGCCGAGTCATTTAAATGTAAGGGCTCCTTAAAACGGCCGGCTAGAGGAAAAGAAGAAGTTGGACTAAGAAGCACCTCAGCTCGCGCCTTACGAGATGGCGGCTCATATGGAAGCCCGCTGCTTAAGTCGCCTTCGCTGCTCCGGGTCTTCCGTTTGGAGGTCCCGGGTTGACAAGTCTTCTTCAAAATGAATTTGGGATCTAAATGAGCATCATGGTGCGAAAAAGAGACCTTACGGACGGCAACCCGGGGTTTCCTTCGAACCTTGCGGATCACAGCCCGGGTTTTCTTCCGAATAGGAATTGGGGAATCAGAATCAGAAGAGATCAAGGTTACCTCCGGCTTGTTGGTATGGCTAACTTCGGCTTCATCCTGAAGAGAAGGGGCGTCAGCAAGTTGAATGAAAAGACGGCCAAGTGAGTCAAGTTCTACCTCAGCCTTGCCTTCTGCGACCGGCTCATCAGCACCAGCCGGCTCATCTTGTTGCTCCGCTGGAGCGGGGGCGGGTTGTTGGGGTTTCTTCTTCTTCCAAAATTTGTCGTTCGCCTGTATTGAGACAGAGTTGGCAGTTGAAAATGAGAAAAGGAGGGCGAGTTAAAGAACAGAGTAAGAAGGTGCAAACACTTACTGAAGGCACCGGGTTGGTTAAGCAGAAGGGGGCCAACCCGGTTTTGTTGCATTTATCCTGAGGCTCTCCCAATAGCCTCTTGGTGGTCTTGTTGATATCACTCGCGGATAAATTGACTTGACTAAAGCGTTGAACATCAGCCGGCTCACTAGTATAGTTGCACATCAAGTCGCCCCTGTGGCTAAGGGGCTGGATTCGCCAGCTTATCCAGCACCGGGTCAGATCGATCCCGGTGAGACCATTAGCAACCAAGGCCCTTATTTTGGAGTAAATAGGGGCGAATTGCTTGCGTTCTTCTGTTGATGGCCAACCCGGAAAGGCCACTGTGGCATTGAGCCGGTCTGGTCTGTAACCCGGCAGGGGATTTTCACCTTGAGGGGCAGTGCTCTTGCAGTAAAACCAAGTTTTGTTCCAGCCCTTAGGGTGACTCGCCAGCTTGGCCTCAGGAAAGGGAGTGTTCCTTCGCCTTTGAATAGAGACGCCGCCAAGTTCTATGCTGGGGCCATCAGTGAACTCAGTCTGATGATTGATGTAGAAGAATTCGCGAAAGAGCAGGACACTTGGTGCCGTTTGGAGGTACACTTCGCAGAAGACTTGAAATTGGCAGAGGTTGGTAATTGAGTTCGGTCCAAGATCTTGCGGTCGGAGGTCGAAAAAATGAAGAACGTCACGGAATTTTTTTGACCCAGGCGGCCAAAACCCTTTATGCAGATGATCTGCGAAGACCACCACCTCGTCTTGTTGGGGCTGGGGGGTGCTTTCCTCTTCAGGCGCTCGCCAGTCGATTGCGGTTTGAGCCGGCAAGAGGCCTTGCCCTACAAGCTCGTTCAGCATCAAGGTTGAGACTTGCGATCTGACCCAGTTGCAGGATTTGTCGGTCTTGGGGGCCATGGCGACTTAAAAGGGTTTAACTGCAAGGACAAAAATGACAAGCCGGTGTGTTAAGCTTAAGAAGGACAAGCCGTCAGAGTATAAGACCCGGTCAAATGATAAAAATCAGGATGGCTAAATTCATAACCCGGATTTATGCAAGCCGCCGAAGGCGATGACGAGCCGGTTTTGTAATAAGCCGGTGTTGGTGAATCAGTAGGTGCTCTGGATTTCTTCTAAGTGTTGAGCTAGTGGCAAACAGGAATCTAACGGAGTAGGTACTATTACGGATCTGGAAATACTACGGAGAAGAAATTTTCAAGACCTAAAAACAGGAATGAAGGCGGGAGCTTATTTATCAATGTGGGTCCATTGAAAGCAGTATATGGATCTAGATGGGAAGAACGGCGTTGCCGCAATATCTAAAGGTGCATACGCGGATTGTTCGGTTGATTCTCGATCTATCAATGAGAGGGGATGTGAGGACTGATGAACATCGATGAACTCCGAAGAACAACAATGGAAATGGGGTGCTACAGATCTGAAAAGGGACGGATTCGGCGTACCTGAGCTCGGCGGAGGAGGCCGGAGTGCGTCGGTGAGATCTGGTGGCGACTGAGGTTGTGAGGAGGTCGCAGTCGAACTGGCCGGAGGGTTCGAAGACGGTGGTGCTTCGGGTGTGTGAAGCGACAAGCGCGAGGAGGAAGACGAGAAAGAGGGGTAAAAGGCAACAGTAAGGGTGAGCTGGCACATTTATAGATGCAGTAAAAGTTAAAAACAGCAAGGGCGGAACCCCAGGCGGCGCAGTAATTTTCGGTGGTGTAGCTCCTCGATTCCCGCGCCTGACAAGACGATACGTACCCACTCAAAGATTTGAGGTGATATCATCCCGGATTTTGCGGAAGTGGATCGTGACGTCATGAGGGACAAGAGTTGAAAATGCTAAGTTTGAATCTGAAGGGGTGAACCTGACGATCAATTTAACCCGGCAATTTGAGTCGGTCCAAGACGACGACTTAAAAGAGTGGCTTGGGGCGCACTTGGAAATGTATTACTAATGCTTTGCTTTTTCAGGTTGAAGTTTAACGTGAATAAATTCAAGTCAAACTGAGGGCTAATGTTGGGGATGTTTACCAGCATGGAGACCCGGCAGACGTGTTAACCCGGCCATAATGCGAGCTTAGCGGGTCGACTCACTGCGGGAATGAAGACTATGTGAGCCGGCTTGACGAGGCCTGGTAAGGATAGGCCAGCTTACACAGTGGGCCGGCTCACGACAAGATAGATGGCAAGAAGACCGACTTGGAGAACAAGTAGGAAGCAATAAGGAGGCGGATCAAAGAACGATCCGGACTCTCGTGTAATCTAGGGTTCCACCTATATATATAAAGGGGAGCACCTATACGAACAGGACTAAGTTGCAATCCCCTCGAGAGCTAGGTTAGCGAATCCGCATCCTTGTAATCGAGATCCACAACAATATAGACAAGCAGGACGTAGGCTTTTACCTCCACCGCGAGGGGCCGAACCTGGGTAACCCGGTGTCTTTTCGTTCCCGCTCAACCCCGCTAAGCTTCCACGTTAGTGCGATGGCTTCATCTCTAAGTCCTTTTACTAGGACATCTGTCGCGACAAAACCAAGACACCCTCCGTTCCAAAATAAGTGTCGTGGTTTTAGTTCAAATTTGAACTAAAACCACGGCACTTATTTTGGAACGGAGGGAGTAACTGCATATATCAACTTATAAGACAAAATACTAGTCAATATAGTTGCTAAACATCAAGTTGGATGACAAGATGCTTATTTACTGGATCTAGTATCTTTATATATATATATATATATAGGAAAAATCCATCCTACCACCTGGGGGTAGTTACCCCACATGTCTCATATACTACCATATTCATATTCATATTCATATCCATACATGGCTTAAGCAACTTTTGTACATCTGGATATGTACTACATTACAACAACAACAACAACAACAAAGCCTTTAGTCCCAAACAAGTTGGGGTAGGCTAGAGGTGAAACCCATAAGATCTCGCGACCAACTCATGGTTCTGGCACATGGATAGCAAGCTTCCACGCACCCCTGTCCATGGCTAGTTCTTTGGTGATGCTCCAATCCTTCAGGTCTCTCTTTACGGACTCTTCCCATGTCAAGTTCGGTCTACCCCGGCCTCTTTTGACATTATCAGCACGCTTTAGCCGTCCGCTATGTACTGGGGCTTCTGGAGGCCTGCGCTGAATATGTCCAAACCATCTCAGACGATGTTGGACAAGCTTCTCTTCAATTGGCGCTACCCCAACTCTATCTCGTATATCATCATTCCGGATTCGGTCCTTCCTTGTGTGGCCACACATCCATCTCAACATGCGCATCTCCGCCACACCTAACTGTTGCACATGTCGCCTTTTAGTCGGCCAACACTCAGCGCCATACAACATTGCGGGTCGAACCGCCGTCCTATAGAACTTGCCTTTTAGCTTTTGTGGCACCCTCTTGTCACAGAGAATGCTAGAAGCTTGGCGCCACTTCATCCATCCGGCTTTAATTCGATGGTTCACATCTTCATCGATATCCCCATCCTTCTGCAACATTGACCCCAAATATCGAAAGGTGTCCTTCTGCGGCACCACCTGCCCATCAAGGCTAACATCCTCCTCCTCCTCGTGCCTAGTAGTACCGAAAGCGCACCTCATGTACTCGGTTTTAGTCCTACTAAGTCTAAAACCTTTCGATTCCAAAGTTTGCCTCCATAACTCCAACTTCCTGTTGACCCCCGTCCGACTCTCATCGACTAGCACCACATCGTCCGCAAAGAGCATACACCATGGGATATCTCCTTGTATATCCCTTGTGACCTCATCCATCACCAAGGCAAAAAGATAAGGGCTCAAAGCTGACCCTTGATGCAGTCCTATCTTAATCGGGAAGTCATCAGTGTCGCCATCACTTGTTCGAACACTTGTCACAACATTATCGTACATGTCCTTGATGAGGGTAATGTACTTTGCTGGGACTTTGTGTTTCTCCAAGGCCCACCACATAACATTCCGCGGTATCTTATCATAGGCCTTCTCCAAGTCAATGAACACCATATGCAGGTCCTTCTTCTGCTCCCTATATCTCTCCATAAGTTGTCATACCAAGAAAATGGCTTCCATGGTCGACCTCCCAGGCATGAAACCAAACTGATTTTTGGTCACGCTTGTCATTCTTTTTAAGCGGTGCTCAATGACTCTCTCCCATAGCTTCATTGTATGGCTCATCAGTTTAATTGCACGGTAATTAGTACAACTCTGAACATCCCCCTTGTTCTTGAAGATTGGTACTAATATACTCCGTCTCCATTCTTCTGGCATCTTGTTTGCCCGAAAAATGAGGTTGAAAAGTTTGGTTAGCCATACTATCGCTATGTCCCCGAGGCCTCTCCACACCTCAATGGGGATACAATCAGGGCCCATCGCCTTGCCTCCTTTCATCCTCTTCAAAGCCTCCTTGACCTCCGACTCCTGGATTCGCCGCACAAAAAGCCTGCTAGTATCAGCAAAGGAATCGTCCAGATCAATGGTAGAGCTCTCACTCTCCCCATTGAACAGCTTGTCAAAGTACTCCCGCCATCTATGCTTAATCTCCTCGTTCTTCACCAGGAGTTGATCTGCTCCGTCCTTGATGCACTTGATTTGGTCAACATCCCTCGTCTTCCTCTCACGGATCTTGGCCATCTTATAGATGTCCCTTTCGCCTTCCTTCGTGTCTAACCGTTGGTAGAGGTCCTCATACGCCCGGCCCCTTGCTTCACTCACAGCTCGCTTTGCGGCCTTCTTTGCCATCTTGTACTTCTCTATGTTGTCTGCACTCCTATCCAGATATAGGCGTCTGAAACACTCTTTCTTCTCCTTAATTGCCTTCTGGACATCATCGTTCCACCACCAGGTATCTTTAGTTTCTCTTCTACTTCCCCTGGACACTCCAAACTCCTCTGAGGCCACCTTACGAATGCAAGTCGCCATCTTCATCCACATGTTGTCTACATCACCTCCTTCCTCCCAAGGGCCCTCCTTAATGACCCTCTCCTTGAACGCCTGAGCTACCTCCCCCTTGAGCTTCCACCACTTCGTTCTAGCGACTTTGGCACGCTTGTCCCGCTGGACACGAATCCGAAAGCGGAGGTCAGCAACCACAAGCTTATGCCGAGGGACAACACTCTCTCCAGGTATCACCTTACAGTCTAGGCATGCACGCCTGTCTTCTCTTCTCGAGAGGATGAAATCAATCTGGCTAGAGTGTTGCCCACTACTGTAAGTCACTAGATGTGATTCTCTCTTCTTAAAGAGGGTGTTAGCTATGATCATGTTGTAGGCTAGCGCAAAGCTTAAGACATCTTCTCCTTCTTGGTTCCTGAAGCCATAGCCAAAACCCCCATGCACCCCTTCAAAACCTGTGTTAGATGTGCCCACGTGGCCATTGAGGTCTCCTCCTATGAAGAGCCTCTCGCCAATCGGTACACTCCTAACCATGTCCTCTAGGCCTTCTGGATATGTACTACATTCTTGGGCCAAAATTGCCAAGCTCGGTAGCTCTCAGTTTAAAGTCCTTCCTTTTCTTGTACATCATCACATGTCATATTGATTTTGCTTTTTTTTTTAGGGATATCATATTGATTTTGCTGGAACTAACTTGTTGGCAAAAGCAGCCTATTAAGTTCTTTGTTGCATTATGCAGATGGATCAAAATCAGCCTTACCACCGAAAGATGTTGAAAGGTTCAATGCTTAACTTGCTAGTTAAACCCTCAGACATAGATTAACGGAGGGATTAATTCATTTGTCAGCATCCTTCTCTATGTCTGACTTGGAATTATCACCACCTCCTTAATGAGATTTCCAGCGCTCCCATTTTATTTCCAGGCTTATCTTTGTAGTTCAAGGCAGCATTGCATTGTCTGTGGAGAGCGGAACAACCCACTCCCTGTTGGTAGGATTACATGAATGCATGCTTTTTGTGAAATTTTTATCAAATTAATTGTGTATTTTACTTTAAGAATTGGGGTACTTTAAATATCACTGATTCCATAACATAACCTGCGGGGTTCATATGGAATTGTTTTTGGTTCAGTTATGCATTTCTTTGCACATCAGTTTGTTTCAAGGCAGACTCATACCCAGCCCATTGATATTCTTTCTATTTGTTACTAAGAATTATATTTGACCTTATCATCATCATATATACCATCATAGCAGATTGTGATCTCGTAATACAGTGTCTCAGTGATGATCATGTATCTTGGTCTATCTAGTCTTGGTTTTGTTGTTATATTGTCATAGCATGTTTTAACTTGTAAAAATGTGAAATAAAGACTACAAAAGGTTGAAATCCGATGCTGATATAGTGATATTACATCGAAGTTTGTGAAAAGATAATAACAGTCAAATTTATAAAACAGGAACTGCGTATGGTATGATTAAATTTTCAGATTCAACATTGTTTTCGTTATTTGATATGGCTAGATGAATGGAACTGCCACTTATCAGTTATTATTCTTTGGCAGTAAACAATAGGGAAAGTCCATTTGGCTCTTTTATTTTCCCCTCCTCATACTCACTGGGGCAAAATGGTCTTTGCAAAAACCCACTACGGTTTTTCTCATCCAATGTTGTCAATAGTGACAAAACGGGTAAGGTGTTCAAAAGAGTTCATAAGGAAACGTTCAGTACACACTACAGACTGTGGTTCTTGGGAACTATCCAATGTCATATAAGTTCTTCTCCTGAAGCAACGTAGTTCATCCCACAATCATGATTATTTTTTTCCGACTGTTGCCTCTTTTGAACAACCTTTGAGAAGTAAAGCTTGACCAGGATAGTTTGATTTGATAAATGACTTGATGATGGTTGCAGGTAGACTCTTATGCTTATCTTCCTGCAAACATGAAGCACTCTGTGATATCAGATAAACCAACCACTCTTGTAATCTTTGAGAGGAGGTACAATGGTTATATTCCACTATTTTGCAAATTTGATTTTTATTTACCATTCATGTAGACCTAGCTGCATTGTTCTTGTTGAAGGTCATCTGTTAGTTAAGCGTGTTCTAATTCTCCAAGATTGAATTTAGTTCCATTACATATTGGTCGACATGGGGGCTTTGGCTATGGCATCAGGAATCAAGAAGGAGAAGATGTCTTAAGCTTTGCTCTAGCCTACGACATGATCGTAGCTAACACCCTCTTTAAAAAGGGAGAATCACATCTAGTGACTTTTAGTAGTGGTCAACACTCTAGCCAGATTGATTTCATCCTCTCGAAAAGAGAAGATAGGCGTGCGTGCCTAGATTGTAAGGTGATACCTGGAGAGAGTGTTGTCCCTCAGCATAAGCTGGTGGTTGCTGACTTCCGCTTCCGGATTCGTGTCCAGCGGGATAAGCGTGCCAAAGTCGCTAGAACGAAGTGGTGGAAGCTCAAGGGGGAGGTAGCTCAGGCGTTCAAGGAGAGGGTCATTAAGGAGGGCCCTTGGGAGGACGGAGGGGATGCGGATAGTGTGTGGATGAAGATGGCGACTTGCATTCGTAAGGTGGCCTCGGAGGAGTTTGGAGTGTCTAGGGGAAGGAGAAGCGAAGCTAAGGATACCTGGTGGTGGAATGATGATGTCCCGAAGGCTATAAAGGAGAAGAAAGATTGTTTTAGACGCCTATACCTGGATATGAGTGCATACAACATGGAGAAGTACAAGATGGCGAAGAAGGCCGCAAAGCGAGCTGTCAGTGAAGCAAGGGGTCGGATATATGAGGGACCTCTACCAGCGGTTAGGCACGAAGGAAGGCGAAAGGGACATATATAAGATGGCCAAGATCCGAGAGAGGAAGACGAGGGATGTTGGCCAAGTCAAATGCATCAAGGACGGAGCAGACCAACTCGTGGTGAAGGACGAGGAGATTTAGCATAGATGGCGGGAGTACTTTGACGAGCTATTCAATGGGGAGAATGAGAGTTCTACCATTGAACTAGACGACTCCTTTGATGATACTAGCAGGCGTTTTGTGCGGCGAATCCAGGAGTCTGAGGTCAAGGAGGCTTTAAAAAGGATGAAAGGAGGCAAGGCGATGGGCCCTGATTGTATCCCCATTGAGGTGTGGAAAGGCCTCGGGGACATAGCGATAGTATGGCTAACCAAGCTTTTCAACCTCATTTTTCGGGCAAACAAGATGCCAGAAGAATGGAGACGGAGTATATTAGTACCAATCTTCAAGAACAAGGGGGATGTTCAGAGTTGTACTAATTACCGTGGAATTAAGCTGATGAGCCATACAATGAAGCTATGGGAGAGAGTCATTGAGCACCGCTTAAGAAGAATGACAAGCGTGACCAAAAATCAGTTTGGTTTCATGCCTGGGAGGTCAACCATGGAAGCCATTTTCTTGGTACGACAACTTATGGAGAGATACAGGGAGTAAAAGAAGGACCTGCATATGGTGTTCATTGACTTGGAGAAGGCCTATGATAAGATACCGCGGAATGTTATGTGGTGGGCCTTGGAGAAACACAAAGTCCCAGCAAAGTACATTATCCTCATCAAGGACATGTACGATAATATTGTGACAAGTGTTCGAACAAGTGATGTCGACACTGATGACTTCCCAATTAAGATAGAACTGCATCAGGGGTTAGCATTGAGCCCTTATCTTTTTTGCTTTGGTGATGGATGAGGTCACAAGGGATATACAAGGAGATATCCCATGGTGTATGCTTTTTGCGGATGATGTGGTGCTACCTGACGATAGTCGGACGGGGGTCAATAGGAAGTTAGAGTTATGGAGACAAACCTTGGAATCGAAAGGTTTTAGGCTTAGTAGAACTAAAACCGAGTACATGAGGTGCGGTTTCAGTACTACTAGGCGCGAGGAGGAGGAGGTTAGCCTTGATGGGCAGGTGGTGCCTCAGAAGGACACATTTCGATGTTTGGGGTCAATGCTGCAGAAGGATGGGGGTATTGATGAAGATGTGAACCATCGAATCAAAGCCGGATGGATGAAGTGGCGCCAAGCTTCTAGCATTCTCTGTGACAAGAGAGTGCCACAAAAGCTAAAAGGCAAGTTCTAGAGGACGGCGGTTCGACCCGCAATGTTGTATGGCGCTGAGTGTTGGCCGACTAAAAGGCGACATGTTCAACAGTTAGGTGTGGCGGAGATGCGCATGTTGAGATGGATGTGTGGCCACACGAGGAAGGATCGAGTCCGGAATGATGATATACGAGATAGGGTTGGGGTAGCACCAATTGAAGAGAAGCTTGTCCAACATCGTCTGGATGGTTTGGGCATATTCAGCGCAGGCCTTCAGAAGCTCCAGTGCATAGCGGACGGCTAAAGCATGTGGATAATGTCAAGAGAGGGCGGGGTAGACCGAATTTGACATGGGAGGAGTCCGTAAAGAGAGATCTGAAGGATTGGAGTATCACCAAAGAACTAGCCATGGACAGGGGTGCGTGGAAGCTTGCTATCCATGTGCCAGAACCATGAGTTGGTCGCGAAATCTTATGGGTTTCACCTCTAGCCTACCCCAACTTGTTTGGGACTAAAGGCTTTGTTGTTGTTGTTTGTTTGTACAGATATTGGTCGACATTTAGTCAATTATTATGATAATCATTGCCCCTTTTCCCCTTTTATTCTGAACATGATTCACTTAACTCAGGTACAACTGTACAAGTGTCTTTCATCAGTGCCTTTTTGCTTTTTTTTGCTAACTCAAATAATACCAAGATCTGTTGCAATTATGTTCCTTTAGGTACACAACCATTGGGGATTACCATCCTGATCTAGTTGTTGGTTCAACAGATAAGCAACCCCTCCTTGAAACCCCAGGAGAGGTACAGTGTTACTGTACTTTTTCTTTGGATCATCTTTCCTACAATCTCTAGGCGCCTAATTAACTTGGATTGCCTACCATTTATCAAGTCTTTGTTATATACTACGTGTATTCCAGATGAAGGAGCCACTAATCAACAAACTTAATGTGTATTTCAGAATCTGGATGTATATATTAACATGTGGCTTGCTTTCACTCACAAATTTGTCTTGTTTCTGATCCTCTTTGCCACAGACTCCTTGCTAACTTTGAACGTCCATAAAACGTTGTTGCTGTCTTCTATGCTGGTCTGAAATTCTTTGCCTCTTGTTTTTTCACCAGGTATTTGAACTGAGGAAGCTGCTACCCACTTCTCTACCTTATGACTTTAATATTCATGTAAGTTTGATTATCTTTTGCTGGTTAAGTTGCTTATTGTGTCATAAATTGTTTGACCCAACGTTGAGTTCCAGCCAACCAAGCATTGTATTTAAAACTATTCCTTGGCTACTTCGAGTTAATCATCAACTTCCCTCACAATAAAAGGGGAGTTGTCCACTGAGTTTCAGCTGAGCAAAGAAATTTGTTGCACGTTGAAGCATTTGTTTGGAAAAGGTTTTGTGCTGTGTGAAACACTCTTATTAGAGGGGACTAGTAATAATCTTACAAAATATACCGTACAACTCAGAATTACATTGATGGCTTATTTTCCGGTTAGGTGTTGTGGGGGCCCCACAACATAACATATAGTCTGAAGTTGTTCATTCAGATTAGAAGTGTCTGCTTCTGAATGTTGATTGAAGAACGGCTTTCTTGATATGCTTCTCCCTCACTTGCAGATAATGGACTTTCAGCCAGGCGAGTATCTCAATGTGAAGGTATGTACATCTTTGTGTGTATATTATGATACTTTTAATAATTTTGATAATGCCTGTTTGATGGGGCAAACTGTGATCATATTCTGTTTTTTAATCTAAAACTTCTCACAGAGGATATGCGGTGCTATTTTGTATGCATACGTTCACAGCAGTAGCACCGATCCTATTATGAAGCCTCAGTTTTCTTTTTCGATTTGATTCTACCAGGAGGTTCATTACAATCAACATGGGCTGCTGCTTTTAGAGGGACAAGGAATATATCGATTGGGAAATAGCTGGTAAGGATGCAGTATAAAACATTTTGTTTGTTTTATTATGACTATGGAAGTTGTTTCATGAAAAAGGTCATATCTTGGTTGTGATATACTAGAAGATGTGTGCTCCATAGTCATTGCCGATCAGGCAATTACTCCACCTTATTGACATACAGTAACTTCTAATATACTGGATTGTTTTTAATATGCATAATTTACTATGTATTAATACGTTTTTTTCCGTCCATTGCCCTTCAAATGTTGACATATTTTTGACTTACAATTGTGACATTATGTTCTGGAAGCCAACATACAGTGTTATTTCCTGAAAGTGTAACGTCAACTGCTGTTTGCTACTGGCATATATTCCATAATGTTCCATATTCCACTATAGAGTATCTTGCATTGATGATACAGGTATCCGGTGCAAGCAGGCGATACCATTTGGATGGCGCCATTTGTGCCTCAATGGTTAGTGTGTGCGAACTTTGCGTTCATCATTGATGGACTTGGCTTTTGTAGGCAGCTCATGGCTGTTGCCTTGCTGTTCCAGGTATGCTGCCCTTGGTAAAACCAAGTCTAGGTACTTGCTGTACAAAGATGTCAATAGGAATCCACTGATATGAGCAAAGGCACTCACTCTTGATGGATGGCAATCGTTCACCATAGAGAGCTATGCCAGCTATGAAGAGTTCTTCTAGAAGATGGGCCCCAAAAGACATTGCTCCAATTGCTTGCTGGCGAACTGCCAGATTCCAGAGAATAAATCTAAAAATAATAATATCAAACGAGTACTTGGAAAATTGTGATGTTCATGGCTGCCCATTGGTGGTTGGAGGATGATATGAACCGTGATACTTTTCTCTTTTTTCGAAATTGAACTGTGGTATTTCCATGCATGCGTGTCTAGACAGAAATTGCCGTAGCCGTGGCACTTCAGTAATCTCGACTGGCTAATCGCCTGAAAGAAGTTAAATGCATGCGTTGGTGTAAAGAAGAACAACTGTCACTTGATTCACTCGATGAAAGAGTGGATGTACAAACCAACGGCGCATGTCTTTAATCGAGTGAATTAGGCTACTCGTAGTGGGAAGTATCATATACTAGTATCATGCATATGCGAAATTGCATAGAAGTAATCTGCGCGACGCCCATTGAAATCATACCCACCCACTTGCCTCGGGACCAGCAGCCACTATATTAGCCTCACCGTATTGCCTTCATTTATCGCCCTGTATCTTTGCCGTCTCGTATGTAATTATGGCTATATTCTCAGAGGATTCTGTCTCGACACGCTGTCGAGCTGTTCTAGATGCTGAGAGGCTCACCTACCAGAGCCCAACCACCCAGTACTATGTTCAATGCAAAGACGCTCCTGCTTGTTGTATTGTTCTTCTGCTCAAAGGTCGCCTGAAACTGATGATGCTACTGCCGACGACGCCCATTGAAATCATAAAATCATCGTTGGCCTGCTTGATGTACTGTTCTTCTGCTCAAAGGTCGCCTGAAACTGATGATGCTGCCGCCGACGGTGGCGGAAAGATTATCAGTACTATGTAATTTTTATTCCAAAGTAACTGATCTGAGTTTGCTACTGTGTTAGCCTCGGGATTACCAGTACTACTATGTATTTTTTTTATTTCGAACCACCTAATCGCCCCAGAATCGTGTTAGGCTCATGATTATCAGTACTATGTAATTCTGAGAGCATGCTCTTTATGGTTAATCTTAATTTCTATTTGTGCTCATCCGTCCACTAATCCAATAAGGAATTATGCACCAGCATTTCATAAACACAACTTACACTGCGGTTTAATTCTCATAATGCACGGTAATTTTTCTTTTTCTGCCGCACTATATACTTTTTCCCACACAACACATTTTCACCCACTAGCCATTTACTCCATCCACAGTTACACGCATCAATCAATGACGCGTCAAAAAGTCGCTTCTCATGTCAGCATTCAATGGTTGCGTATGGAGCTTTTTCTCATGGGGTAGAAGGAACTCCAATGCTCTGTCCAGCAGCAAGTTGCACCGACGCATGCATTCTCTGTGTAGGGGAAAATATCCAGTGCTCCTAACACTTTCATGCTCCCATGCTCCAATGTCTAAAATGATAATTTTAAATGTTTCAAAAAATTCCGAAAAAAATGGTGATTGTTCACAAGACATGTGTTTAGATCACCTAAAAATTTCAAATCCAAAATCGAAATATACAATGAGAAACGAAAAAGAGAAATCTTCATGTGAATAGTGCCATATTAGCTTTTGTCTTCTTGTGACACTATTCATGTTCAGTTTGTCTTTTTTGTTTCTCAATATATATTTTGAGTTTGGATCTGAAATTTTCAGAGGATGTAGACTTATGTCTTCTGAACATTCACAATTTTTTTCAGAATTTTTTGAAACACTTATAATTTTATTTTAAAAATTGGAGCATGGGAGCATGTAGTTGTTGAGAGCACAGGATATTTATCCCTGCCTAATTTATTGTCGGCAAACAGGTATGCACTGGGCCAATCTATGCTGGATGGGTGTATTAAACAACAGCAATTCATTTCATCTAATTGTGCACCGAACCCTAGACAGCAGAGCAGCAGATGAGATTGGACACCATTAGGCATCAGACTACTGATGATATGCATCCATCAGACTAGTTGTACACCGTCGGATCGGAAGCACGATGGAGTCCCGATGTGCTGCGATCGTGTTGATGCCTGCAAGTAAAGGAACGCCCATGTCATGTCAAAAAAAAAAAAGGAACGCCCAAGCAGTTTGTTTGGACTGACACTAATTGCGATATCATTCAATAATTGTGATATCTTTCCATATTTGCTTCCGTAAATCACGTCAATTTAATTCTTAACCGGATTTACATGGGTTTAGCTCCCGATTTAAGCTCTTGGTTAGCAGGCGGTCTGCTTCGTTAGGAAGCAAATATTGCTTCCATTATTTTTCAAATTTGCTTCCTGAACAAAAACGAGTTTCCAATGTTATATAAATACCTTGCTTATACCGTGAATCAAACTGCTTCCGTCTACTGGTGAATTGGCTTCCACAATGAATTAAATTTGCTACAATTCTTTTTAGTTGAAATTGCTATAATTTATAGCAATATACTTATGCTACAGACTTCTTCTTTTCTTAAAAAGTATCAAAAAACATCTTTCCAATTGCTCTAACCAAATAAGATCTTTCCATAAAAAAGAATAATTATAATGAGTATGCATGCTTCAAACACATCAGGGATGTGTTTCGAAGAAATACAGATGTGATCAATTTGCTTCCATGGACAAAAATAATATTACTATATAGTTCCAGGGACAAACAATTACAGTTCCGTGGACAAACAATTTAAATGGAATACATGCACGCTTCAAACAAATTGCTAACAACTCCTACTGGCTTCCTACTTTGCTCTTGTACAGGATCTCACAAACGCAGCTATCAAGTGCAGCCTTAGGAGAAGCTCCTCAAGGGGGGCATTATCTTGGAGCCTGTGACGTACTAGCAGCACGTCAGTCTGCTTACGCCGGCTTGAAGAAGTCAGTCGTCCCTCCGGTGGTGCTTCAACAGGCAGTAAAAGCTTCCAACACTGTTCAAATCACCAACGAATTGCTTGAAGCAAACATCATTCCATATGAAGCAAAAAATGTTTGATTGGAAGCATATAATCAAAGCTATGTTTGGTGAACTAGTGTCAAAGAAGAGCTGTATGGCCGAAGCATACAATTTAGCATTTTGAAGCACAAAGAAAGTAGGATGGAAACATACAATTGCATACACTAGCAAATGGCTTGGAAATAATGTTGTCTCAATTTTGTTAAGCATGGAAGCATACGGTTACAAACAACATTGGAGAGAGCGCTCCGGGAGAGGTATGGAATGGAAACAAATATGCAAGCATGACATAATGTGGCATAAACAATAGAATATAGCATTAGTGCTAGAATGAAAGGCTAAATTACACAACCCGAAGGGACCATTGCAAGAAAGAAAAATCACATAGGTGATGAGAAATATAATGAAACATGTTTTCTTTGGAAGTAAAAAAAATATCCATACCCTAGAAACAAATGTACTAAATTAAGAACCATGAATGTAGTTATATTTGTACATGTATAAGAAACATGGAAGAATCACCTATGAAGTATGGATGCTCTAAAGAAAATGATCTTTACATCTTACACCTAGGGAACATGGCAAGAGGCCGAGGTACTATAGCATGGAAGAAACATATGTACATAAGAATTAAGTTATGAAGAAATACTTATTATTTACACCTAGGAAGCTAGGAGATTGAAATTCCATCAGTACGTATGAAGCATGGAAGAATCATATGTACACAGGAAACTCCTCGGAAGCATGTCTCTCATTACAATATCATACAAATGAAGAATGCCATCAAGGGGATGATGTTTTGACTTCTGACTCACCAACATATAGATTGTTTTTTTTTTTTTGGGGGGGGGGGGGGGGGGGGGGGGGGATCTGGAAGCAAAAGTTATAGATTCCAGAAGCATCTGTATATCAATTTAGATGCTACAGAACTAAGAAGCACGACATGGTAATTTGGGGACAGATTTAAACTTGGATGGAAGCATGGAAATTTAAAATCGTGTAGAAAACTAATATTACCATCAAGACTGGGAATCATATTATCGTGAAATCTATAAGAAACTAACCAAGCATTGCATCCAAAGCAACACAAACGAAATCAAGTGATTAAAAATGAATCAAGCATGAGATGAATCAAACCCTAGTTCGGGCGATTACATACCAGGGGTCAACGACGCCTAGGATGCGTGTGCAAACTTCTTTGCGGAGCCAAAACGGCACACCAACGCGGTGGGAAGGATGGTGACGGGGCAGGGTGTGGCGGGGAACCGGTCCGGCGATGGGGGTGACGCGATCGGTGGCGATTGAGAGCACGGCTCGACTGAGCAGGCGGGCCGGACGCCGCACCGGCGACGTGGAGGAGTTGTAGCCGTCGCGGAGTTGTTGGTGCAGAGCAGGTTGGTGGTGGAGGTAGCCGTCGTGGTGAGGGAGCTCTGCGAGATCGGGGTTGCGCTCGGTCGAGGGATGCAGACGGGGTGGCGTGGTACGGACAGGGTGGGCAAGATTTACTCGGACTGGATTAGTATTAACTAGCAAAACGGCCCGTGCGTTGCAACGGGAGAAAAAAAAAATCATAATCTCCAATCGTCATGACCACATTTTGCTGCATCATAGATATACAATATCACTCTCATTTTCGTGAAATCGTGAACAAATTTTAAAAATCATGAACATTTTTTTAAAATTCGTGAACACACCTGAAATTATGAACATTTTTCAAATTCGTGAACATTTTTATAGATTTTCGAACATTTTCTAAAATCATGAACATTTTTTGAATTCTTGAACATTTTATGCTATTTTCAAACATTTTTTTTTAAAATTGTGAACATTTTTCAAAATATTTTTCTTGAATAGGTGAACATTTCTAAAGCTGGCGAACATTTTTTTGGAAATTGTTGGAATAATTTTTGAAATTCATGAACATTTTTTATTTAACGAACATTTTTTGAAATGCATGATCATTTTTTGAATCAGTGAACATTTTATGAATCAATAAACTATTTTGTAAATTGCGAACAGTTTTTGATTTTTTAGGATATTTTCAATTCATGAATATTTTTTTATTTGGCTTCAATTTCATTAATATTTTTTAATACACGAACATTTTTCAAAAATCATGAACATTTTATTTCCCAAACATTTTTTTTAAAAAATTGCAAACATTTTTTGAATATGTGAACATTTTATAAAATCGCGAACATTTCCTAAATCCACAAACATTTATGAATTATTAAACTCTTTATTTCAAAATTGTTTTTTTAATTTGTGCATCTTTTTTGAAGTCCCAAGTTATTTAAAGTAGAAAAAAACGAAGACGGAAAAGAAAAACGAAAAGAAAAAATGAAATTTAAAAAACAGGCCGCCCGGACATGGGCCGGCCCAAACAGGCGCGCTGTGTCTTTTTTCCAGCGCAGAGCGCAGTATAGATGGTTTCTACTGCATGGGCCGGCCTAGGCAGGGATTCCATTGTGTGAAACATTTTTTTTATCACTTATAGGTGGCATCAGTGGGTAATATTTTGCAACTTTGGGGGCAATTTCGATGACGTACCGGCAGAAGCAATAGCCACTTTATTATTAGGTATAGATTTGGATGGTTCGCTTAGAAACATAGGCCGTGGGATGAAAGAAACATCAACGACGCAGGACCCATCTGAGGAAAGTTTCCTATCAGACTACTGAATATAAGTGTTTCCCTTATATATTAGTATCATAGATGATCTTATTTATTACCATGCATGACACATAGTAGCATAACATTTATTATGATACGGTATCTACCTATGTTACTCTAACCCTCTCTCTCTTCTTTAATTATGTGCCACATTAGCGTGTTTGCTATTCCCGAGTGCATCATACCGGCTAAGATACTGCCACTATGGCCAGCCTTAAGTGACTTAGAACATGTTGTTGACCCTCAAAAGTGGCATTACTCTTATTAAGGATACTGGAGTACCTGCCTCCCGGGGGTATTCGCGGGCGAGAGTGCTCTTTGTGCCATTTGTTTCCTGGTTGCATGCCACGGGGGGCTCTTCGCGCCGTCCAATTTGCCTAGACGGCATGCACCCGGGTGATTCGCCTCGGGGGTCCATGACGGGAGGACCGTGGGCGCGTGTGGGGCCACACTCATGCGGTGGTTTTGCTTCGTGCCCGCGTGCGGTGTCTTGCACGCCTGTCTGTCGGTGTCCTCGCCCCGCTCCGAGCTGGTTCGATCGTGATAGGTGATGGTGCATAATTCTGTCAGTACCCTTGGTAGGGCAGTGAACGTGGTTGGAAGTACCAAATCGGAGGTCGCATAGAGAGTTTACCCAGGTTCGGGCCTCCAGTGAGGAGTAATACCCTACGTCCTGCTTTGTGTTGTTATTCATGGTGGGATACCTCGTGAGAGGGATTATAGGGGAGATGTGTTTGCTACCGAGAGTCTAATCTATGAAGTAGATGAGAATTAGAGCCCCATAGCCTTCCCCTTATATGTACGGTGAGGGATAGGGTTTTACAAGAGGTAGATCCAATCTTGGCTGCCGCCATGCTGACTTGGGGGCCAAGATGATCCTTAGACGTCTATCCGATCCTCCAGCCCCCCTTCTGTCGCTAGCTCCTTGGTGGGCCTTCTGGGCCCCTTGGTAGCCTACTGCCGGACTCCCTGTGGAGAAGCCACCCCTGGTGTGCTACACTGTCAGTAGCCTGCGAGCTTGTCTGGAGTTCGAGTTTTTCGGTCTTCGAGAACCCAGGCGAGCTCCTTGTCTTTATGCTAGCCTTCAAGAGTCGCCTCTGGGAGCTTGGTCTTGAGGATACCCGCGGGCCTACCCACTGTGAGGGCTCCAGGAATGCCTTCCGCCGCGGGTGCGACCCCATAGGGCTACGGTGTGGGCTCTCTAGAGGCTGAGGCCTCGCGGGCTGAGCTCTGACGTAAGGTCACCTATGGATTGAAACATGACGAGCTAGCCCCGTTTGGTCTTGTCAACTTAGGCTTGTGGACCTTTGAGGGCGCCAGTTGTTCGTGCGCTGTCATGATGATAATGCATGGATTCGCGCGCCCACGTCTCGCGAAATGGAAAACCGCAGAGGAAGTGGGGTGCTGTAGACGCTCAAAAGTGGCATAATAGTAAAAGTTGCTTAAAGTTATGTCAACGTTAATTCAAACTTATGATTGGAAGTCACCTTCGGATGGCTCTCTTCGAGAAGATCAAGATGGATACGAAGATGGTCCAAGACGGAGCTCGGATGCAAAAGTTATGACGATTTCAGAGATGCTTGTGTTGACATCAGATTAAATAATGGCCAAAAACTCAATTAAGATGGCCTCGTATGGAAAAAGTTTCAACATGAAAGTTGTGCGTCTCGTCGAAGCAGTTGATTTTGATATAAAATTCGTCTTAATCCGAGGTCGTATGCAACATGTGGAGTCAAAACAAGGTCAGGGACATAAACTGCAGAGTCACTTCGGACCCACCGAGTTGATTTGACTCGGTGAGACCGAGTTGATGTCAGAAGATTACAGAAAGTTGGTCACGTTCACTCGGTGGGACCGAAGCAAACCACTCGGTGAGACCGAGTTGATGTCAGAAGATTACAGAAAATTGGTCACGTTCACTCGGTGGGACCGAAGCAAACCACTCGGTGGCTCCGAGTTGATCCGGAAAATTGCCAAAGATTCCTGTCCGAGTTAGGTTAGGGTTTTTGGTGTTTTGGACGGAATTTTTAGTCCTTTTCTTATACGGGAAGTCCAGCCGCCTCATAAATAGATGAGAGGTGACGGCCGATTGAACAACACACAATCGAACAATCATCTACCACTTTTTTTATCTTTTACCTTCTCCCTTGTTCTTCTTCTTCCTCATTCTTCGTTCGTTCTTCTTGTTGCAGGGCGGCGAACCTCGAGGCCCTAGGGGCGATCAGGTCGACCTAGGGCAGCCCATAGCCGCCGCGCACCCTGACGGGGTCCCTCCCGGGCGTGTGGGGTTTCGGGTCTACAAAAGTGCCCGCCGGACTGCTTGCGTACCGCGCTTCCGGACGGGTCTCCTTCGACGTGAGCTGCGGTGCATCACCCCCGGCGTCGAGGGTACACGGTGACGTGTTCGTGTGCGAACACACTTTTTGGCGACTCCGCTGGGGACGAAGCTTTTAACGGTCTCCGGCCCGTTCTTGCTACGAAGAGATCGTCATCTAGGGTTTGCAATCTACAAAGGTAATATGAATACCCAATTCCCTACTATAGATGCAAATAATTCATATGGTGTTACTAGATCGTTCAATGAGTATACTCTATCGGCCAGCCCTAGTTTTTTTCAAATCATGCATCTAATTACGTGCAAAGGCCGATTCAAAGTAATTTACATGCCTCAACTTCTTATGATACTAGTAACATGCATCATATGTACTCCAACTCTCATGCATCGGCAACCCCACAAATCGTTATGCCGATGAACAACATGATGATTTTGGCCAATCAAGTTGAAACACCACATGTAGGAACTTCCATTAGCATGCGACAAAGTGTTTCACCTTTTTATTCATCGGCAACTAATCTGCAATGTACTAGTTCAACCATGCCGATGGATGGGAGAATTGACCATGCTACTACTAGCTATTCGGCCAGTTACTCTCAACCGTCATATGCTACACCTCATTTTTCGGCACCGTATACGACTGTAGATGCTCATAATTCGGCTCCGCACCTTCATGGACATAGCCGAATAAGTGAAAAATTTGCAGGAGTGCACATGCCATCATCTAATATTGGAGCATATAATGCATCCTCTACGCAATTGCACAATTTCGGCAACACCTCATTGCCGAAAGAATCTAAAAGTATTATGGAGCAATCCCTTACAGAATGGGAAGTGGCTACATTAAAAAGGGATATAGCCCGAAATAACAAGATTAGTGCTCTTTGCCTTGAAGAACATGATAAGGGGCTAGTTCCTAATTATAATGCAATAAGAGCTAGAGTTTTGCAAGAAGATGAATCTTTGCCAATTGATAGAATTGGCGAGGAAAAATATGATTCTACAACAATGCATATGCCTTCACCTTGTAGAACATCATATTGTACACCCCCTACACAATTGCAAAGTTTCGGCAACACCCGTGTGTCATTGCCGAAAGAATCTAAAAGTATTGGGGGGCAATCATATCCGGAGTGGGATGAAATTGATAAAAAGATTAAAACCAATTTTTCCGCTCATCGCCAGAAACAAATAGAAAAAGAATTGGCTCAAATAAAAGAAGCATTGCCAATTGGTAGTATCAATGAAAAGAAGGATGATTTGGAACATGAAAGTGCTTCGGTTGAAAAAGCCGAATCAAGTAGTATATATTCCGAATCCATCAAATCCAAAGAGGCAAGTAGTATTGAGAAAGGGCATGGCAAGCATAGCAAAACGACCATGCTTGATTTTTCTGAAGTTAATGGAACCTACTTCCTGCCCTATGAGTTTCGTGCCATAGAAATTGACGAGCTTCAAGAGCAAGAACATATAGCCGAACAAAGTTCGGTTGACAAAGATCTTCAATGTAATGATGCACTGAATCAAGAAAAAGAGGGCGACGAGGTGTTAGGAAGCCATCCAGAAGCGAAGCACGATATTGTTCAAGTCACACCACCATCATGCTTTCTCAACATATTTGAAGAGGTATGTCTAGCAAGTAATTTACCTATTTTCAGATTTGGTCACAACTTTATTGTTGATGCATCTATTACAAAAATTCTCACAAGTAATTTTGAAAGACCAATGAAGAAGGGTAATTTACTTGTTAGCACAAAAATTGTTACAGAGCATATCGGTCAACCTATTACGCCATTTACAAAGACCGATAGTGACATATTATTGCAGCCAAGGCTTTCCCTATTGCTTTATCTAAAGTTCATATCTAATTGGGTAGCTTTTCTTATTTCTTACTTGGCTTACACTTGGTCTCAATTGAGGCATGTATATTCTAAATATTTTTGTTTTAGAAAAATAAAGTCAAGTTTAGAATCTTTTGAGAAAACCAATACTAGTATAATATCTTATCCAATGACATCGGAAAGAGAATGCAAAAGAAAATTCATAGCCGAATGGGGAGATGTCAAATCTGAACCATTCGTTTGCTCAACTCCAAAGCCGTTCTCACAACAAGATCGGATAGAGAATGAAAACTATATCTTCAATTCAAACATGTGTGATCAAATCTTTGACTTGTTGTTGAGAAATAATTATATTAGAATTCTTGATCACCATGTCGAGCCATCTATCCAAGGACGAATGTATTGTAAGTTGCATGATTCGTTCAAGCATAGTTTTGAGGATTGCAACATGTTTCATCAAATAGTTAAATCGGCCATTGAAAGAGGACGATTGAAATTTGTTGAAACACCAAGAGATGACCATTCTATTCCAATTGGTCCTGATGGCAAACAGTTTTTGCATCGGTTGCTTCAAGCTGATCCGTTTAAAGCGAAGGTAGAAACTGCAGGTGATGGGATCAATCTTTCAAGTAAACGAGTTGTTGAAGATCACAACGAACATAATATTGAGGGCGAGAATTCCATCGAAGCTACAATGAAGATGCCAAGGACTGGGGGGCAACAAGAAAATCCAAAGATCGATGCAAGTCAAGCCAAAGGAGATAAAGGCCGCAATAAGCACAAGTGCAAGAAATCCAAAGTCACTTTTGCACAATTATTAGATAAATATCAAAAGAAGAGTGAAGAGAAAAGTTCTTATCGGCCAACTAATGCAAAAGCATCAAGATCACCCCCTAGACGCAAATCCGAGGATCGGTATTGGCAAAGTGAGAATTTCAATGCAACATATTCATATCCTTATTTTGGGCCGCCAATGCCAATGTCGTGGATGCCTCCCTATGCTCACGTAAATCCATATCCATCATGGGACAGGTATGATACAAGGGCATATTCTCCATCTTATTATAAACCATCTCACCAATATTATGCAGCTCCAAGAAGACCAACGTTCAGTGAGCAGTCATATGTTCAAGACCGTTTCAATAAAAAAGAATCGGTCCGGAGCTCAAGAAAGAAGGTAGAGGTGGTCAAGCAAGTATATCGAGTTAAAAAAGATGGTCGCAAGAGTGCCAATTCAGATTTGATCTTAAAAGATAAAGAGCCAATTAAAAGGTTAACATTGGCTACAAAAGGCAAAGAAGTGAAGCAATCAATTGTTAAAAATCAAAGTGCCAAATCTGAAGAAAAGAAGTTGAGGGTGCACAAGGCCAAAAAAGAGTTGCCATTGGTCAAAACAAAATCACAGCCAAGGTGCCAACTCAGCTTATCATATTGGCAAAAGAAGGAATTACAAAAGCTTAGTGCACAAGAGCTAAGAAAGAAGAACATGGCATGGGTTTCCAAGGGGGGCAATCAAAACAAAAATGATGTGCGAGCTTCTATTGCAACTAGTATAACAAAAGTGAAGAAGGAGAAGAATGAAAGGAGTAAACAATTTAGCCAAAGGTTTCCACCACCTCCTCAAAATCTTCGGTTAGCACATCATCCATATTCATCAAACATCTCATTGATGCCTATGCCATGGAACTCATCCTCAGGTATGATTGGTTACCCTCCATGGGCTTATTTTGATCCATGGTTGCAATATAATTTCTTACATCATGAAAGGGTATTACCAAATCATTATACATTTGATTAGCTACAAGTTTGTTGCTGATCCAAACGGCCGAAATACTTGATTTGTCATTTCATTTGTTTATTTCGGCTATAAATGCTTTGGTGGATGAAGTATACATGCAACTCATGGTAATGGATGATATTTGACTATCGCCCTGAGAATCTATCTAAGCATGGCCGGTGCAGTATTCTGACATCGTCCTTAGCACAGTTGAATACCGAGACAGGGCACATATTCGTTGAAATTTATACTTATACCAATGTTATGCTTCCATGGAGTTGAGACATTATAACCGATGCCATTCAATATATGTTGCATAAGCCAATTCACAGAATTGGCGAGTGGCTCATACTTTGTTTGAATATGATTTGGCTTACACTTCTTTGAAATCTATGAGAGGCCAAACCATAGCTGGTTTTATTATTGAGCATCGGATTTATGACATGCATAATATTGATATTAGCCTTGTCTCTCTAGTACTATGGAGATTATGTTTTGATGGTTGAATTCATAACAATGGCGAAGGTATTGGTGTTGTTTATATATCTCCTGATGGCGCTATTTTGTGAAGCCTCATGCCGCTTAAAATATTTTTTGCACAATAATCAAAGCCAAATATGCAATGTTATTCGGCTTGGAGCTTTTGGTTGCCATAGGTACTACCCATATTGAAGCTTTCGGTGATTCGTTATGAGTAGTGCAACAAATATCCAAGGGTTATCAATGTTTGGACGAATCACTTATAGTTTATCTTGAGGTATGTCTAGATGAAAATTTTACCTTGGGTTGCTTTAATATTGCTCATTTATCTAGACATGACAATTGGAGAGCAAATGAGTTGGCACAACAAGCATCCGGCTACCATGTTGATCATGGTGTATTGCATATCTATCAATAGCCGATGCTTGGTCTCACCGACATAGGTAAGGCCGAACCGAAGCCCACCGCTTCGGCCACTAATGTAATTTTTATGCAGGCGAAAGCAAGGATTGGAGAAAGTTTATTGTTGATTATCTGCAAGATCCTAGCAGAAGGGTGGAAAATATAGTTTAGAGGATGGCTTTGACATGCATATCTATGGAAGTTTATCGTCGTATTAATGAAGTCGAGAAGGTTTCACCCAAGTTTGCATCAAAAAGTTCACACAAGCAATGGCCGATATATAATTATCGTCCTAAGCAGGTATATCGATGGCCGATGGAGTGTTGACATCGTCCTTATAGCAAACACGCTACAAATTATTTTACGGCTTACTAGCTTTGCCGAAAAACAGGGGGGGCATGTGTTCACGCTCAAAAGTGGCACAATAGTAAAAGTTGCTTAAAGTTATGTCAATGTTAATTCAAACTTATGATTGGAAGTCACCTTTGGAAGGCATTCTTCGATAAGATCAAGATGGACACGAAGATGGTCCAAGACGGGGCTCGGATGCAAAAGTTATGACGATTTCAGAGATGCTTGTATTGACATCAGATTAAAGAATGGCCAAAAACTCAATTAAGATGGCCTCGGATGGAAAAGGTTTCAATATGAAAGTTGTGCGTCTCGTCAAAGCAATTGATTTTGATATAAAAATCATCTTAATCCGGGGTCGTATGCAACCTGTGGAGTCAAAACAAGGTCAGGGACAGAAACTGCAGAGTCACTTCGGACCCACCGAGTTGATTTGACTCGGTGAGACCGAGTTGACGTCAGAAGATTATAGAAAGTTGGTCACGTTCACTCGGTGGGACCGAAGCAAACCACTCGGTGAGACCGAGTTGATGTCAGAAGATTACAGAAAGTTGGTCACGTTCACTCGGTGGGACCGACGCAAACCACTCGGTAGCTCCGAGTTGATCCGGAAAATTGCCAAAGATTCCTGTCCGAGTTAGGTTAGGGTTTTTGGTGTTTTGGACGGAATTTTTAGTCCTTTTCTTGTACGGGAAGTCCAGCCGCCTCATAAATAGATGAGAGGTGACGGCCGATTGAACAACACATAATCGAACAATCATCTACCACTTTTTTATCTTTTACCTTCTCCCTTGTTCTTCTTCTTCCTCGTTCTTCATTCGTTCTTCTTGTTGCAGGGCGGCGAACCTCGAGGCCCTAGGGGTGATCAGGTCGACCTAGGGCAGCCCATAGCCGCTGCGCGCCCTAACGGGGTCCCTCCCGGGCGTGTGGGGTTTCAGGTCTACAAAAGCGCCCGCCGGACTGCTTGCGTACCGCGCTTCCGGACGGGTCTCCTTCGACGTGAGCTGCGGTGCATCACCCCCGGCGTCGAGGGTACACGGTGACGTGTTCGTGTGTGAACACACTTTGTTCCCCAGCAGAGTCGCCAAAAAGTGTGTTCGCACATGAACACGTCACCGTGTACCCTCGACGCCGGGGGTATTGCACCGCAGCTCACGTCGAAGGAGACCCGTTCGGAAGCGCGGTACGCAAGTAGTCCGGCGGGCACTTTTGTAGACCCGAAACCCCACATGCCTGGGAGGGACCCCGTCAGGGCGCGCGGCGGCTATGGGCTGCCCTAGGTCAACCTGATCGCCCCTAGGGCCTCGAGGTTCGCCGCCCTGCAACAAGAAGAACGAACGATGAACGAGGAAGAAGAAGAACAAGGGAGAAGGTAAAAGATAAAAAAGTGGTAGATGATTGTTCGATTGTGTGTTGTTCAATCGGCCATCACCTCTCATCTATTTATGAGGCGGCTGGACTTCCCGTACAAGAAAAGGACTAAAAATTCCATCCAAAACACGAAAAACCCTAACCTAACTCGGACAGGAATCTTTGGCAATTTTCCGGATCAACTCGGAGCCACCGAGTGGTTTGCTTCGGTCCCACCGAGTGAACGTGACCAACTTTCTGTAATCTTCTGACATCAATTCGGTCTCACCGAGTGGTTTGCTTCGGTCCCACCGAGTGAACGTGACCAACTTTCTGTAATCTTCTGACATCAACTCGGTCTCACCGAGTCAAATCAACTCGGTGGGTCCGAAGTGACTCTGCAGTTTCTGTCCCTGACCTTATTTTGACTCCACAGGCTGCATAAGGCCTCGGATTAAGATGATTTTTATATCGAAATCAACTGCTTCGACGAGACGCACAACTTTCATGTTGAAACTTTTTCCATCCGAGGCCATCTTAATTGAGTTTTTGGCCATTCTTGAATCTGATGTCAACACAAGCATCTCTGAAATCGTCATAACTTTTGCATCCGAGCTCCGTCTTGGACCATCTTCGTATCCATCTTGATCTTCTCGAAGAGAGCCATCCGAAGGTGACTTCCAATCATAAGTTTGAATTAACGTTGACATAACTTTAAGAACTTTTACTATTATGCCACTTTTGAGCGTCAACACATGCCCCCCTGTTTTTCGGCAAAGCTAGCGTGCCGAAAAATAATTTGTAGTGTGTTTGCTATAGGGACGATGTCAACACTCCATTGGCGATCGATATACCTGCTTAGGACGATAATTATATATCGGCCATTGCTTGTGTGAACTTTTTGATGCAAACTTGGGTGAAACCTTCTCGACTTCATTAATCCGACGATAAACTTCCATAGATATGCATGTCAAAGCCATCCTCTAAACTATATTTTCCACCCTTCTGCTAGGATCTTGCAGATAATCAACAATGAACTTTCTCCAATCCTTGCTTTCGCCTGCATAAAAATTACATTAGTGGCCGAAGCGGTGGGCTTTAGTTTGGCCTTACCTATGTCGGTGAAACCAAGCATCGGCTATTGATAGATATGCAATACACCATGATCAACATGGTAGCCGGATGCTTGTTGTGCGAACTCATTTGCTCTCCAATTGTCATGTCTAGATAAATGAGCAATATTAAAGCAACCCAAGGTAAAATTTTCATCTAGACATACCTCAAGATAAACTATAAGTGATTCGTCCAAACATTGATAACCCTTGGATATTTGTTGCACTACTCATAACGAATCACCGAAAGCCTCAATATGGGTAGTACCTATGGCAACCAAAAGCTCCAAGCCGAATATACATTGCTATTCGGATTGAAGCTTTTTGAGGCTTTCGGTGATTCGTTACTAGTAGTGCAATGAATATCAAAAAATTATCAATGTTTTGACGAATCACTTATAGTTTATCTTGAGGCATGTGTAGATGAAATATTCTCCTTGGGTTGCTTTCAAATTGTTCATATATCTAGACATGACAATTGAAAAGAATTAGCACAGCAAGCATCCGGCTACTATGTTGATCATGGTGTATTACATTTCTATCAATAGCCGATGCTTGGTCTCACCGACATAGTTAAGGCCGAACCAAAGCCCACCGCTTCGTCCACTAACGAAAAATTTAATGCAGGAGAAAATCAAGACTGGAGGAAACCCATTATTGATTATTTGTGTGATTCTAGTAAAAGGGTGGACAGGGCCGTTCGGCATATGTCTTTCAAATATACGATGAGAGATGATGATCTTTATCGCCGAACGGTTGATGATGTTCTTTTGAAGTGCTTGGACGAGGACCAAGCGAGAGTTGCTATGGGAGAGGTCCATGAAGGAATTTGTGGCACTCATCAGTCGGCTCCCAAGATGAAATGGTTATTGCGACGGGCTGGGTTTTATTGGCCGACGATGATTAATGATTGCTTCAGGTATTATAAAGGATGTGAAGCTTGTCAAAAGTTTGGTGATATTCAGTTGGCTCCCGCTGCTATGTTACATCCTATTATCAAGTCGTGGCCTTTTAGAGGTTGGGGATTAGACTTTATTGGAGAGATTCATCCATCTTCTTCAAAGGGGCATCAGTTCGTGTTGGTGGCAACTGATTATTTCACTAAATGGTCTGAAGCAATACCTCTCAAAAATATGACGCATACGGAGGTAATTCAATTCATAAGTGGGCACATTATTCATAGATTCGGCATTCCTCAAACATTAACTACGGATCAAGGTTCATCTTTCATGTCACATAAAGTTAGAGAATTTGCCAAATCATATATGATAAAGTTGCTCAATTCCTCTCCGTATTATGCCCAAGCCAATGGACAAGCTGATTCTAGCAATAAAATATTAATCAAGCTCATCAAGAAGAAGATTGAGGATAATCCAAGGAGATGGCATGAGCTATTGTCCGAAGCTTTGTGGGCACACAAAATCTCAAGGCATGGTGCTACAAAGGTAACTCCATATGAGCTCGTATATGGTCAAGACGCTGTTTTACCAGTGGAAGTTAATTTGAATGCTTTGAGAATAGCCAAACAAAATGATTTATCGGCGGTGGACTTTTATAACTTGATGATGGATAATATTGATGAAGTCGCTGATAAACGTTTGGATGCTTTGAATGCCATAGAGAGAGATAAGTTGAGGGTGGCAAGAGCTTACAATAAGAAGGTCAAGTTGAAGAATTTTCAAGTTGGCGACCTCGTGTGGAAAGTAATCCTACCAATTGGTTCGAAAGACAGAAAATTCGGGAATTGGTCCCCAAGTTGGGAAGGTCCTTTTAAGATTACAAGAGTAGTTCCTGGAAACTCATATTTGGTGGAATCCATACAAGGGACATTGTTACCTCGAGCTCTCAATGGCAAATATTTAAAGAAGTACCACCCAAGTGTGTGGCAAGAAGCCTAGAAAGGCAACGGCCGATATATAACTATCGCCCTAAGCAAAGACATGGACGATATATAATTATCGCCCTAAGCACATATAAATGGCCGATGGAGTGTTGACATCGTCCTTAGAGCAAACATGGCAAAAAATATTTTTTGCCACGCTAGCTTTGCCAAAAAACAGGGGGGCATGTGTTGACGCTCAAAAGTGGCAAAGTCATAAAAAGTAGCTTAAGCTATGTCAATATTAGTTCAAACTTATGATTGGAAGTTACCTTCAGATGGCTCTCTTCGAGAAGATCAAGATGGATACGAAGATGGTCCAAGACGGAGCTCGGATGCAAAAGTTATGACGATTTCAGAGATGCTTGTGTTGACATCAGATTAAAGAATGGCCAAAAACTCAATTAAGATGGCCTCAGATGGAAAAAGTTTCAACATGAAAGTTGTGCGTCTCGTCGAAGCAGTTGATTTTGATATAAAAAATATCTTAATCCGAGGCCGTATGCAACCTGTGGAGTCAAAACAAGGTCAGGGACAGAAACTGCAGAGTCACTTCGGACCCACCGAGTTGATTTGACTCGGTGAGACCGAGTTAATGTCAGAAGATTACAGAAAGTTGGTCACGTTCACTCGGTGGGACCGAAACAAACCACTCGGTGAGATCGAGTTGATGTCAGAAGATTACAGAAAGTTGGTCACGTTCACTCGGTGGGACCGAAGCAAACCACTCGGTGAGACCGAGTTGATGTCACAAGATTATAGAAAGTTGGTCACGTTCACTCGGTGGGACCAAAGCAAACCACTTGGTGGCTCCGAGTTCATCCGGAAAATTGCCAAATATTCCTGTCCGAGTTAGATTAGGGTTTTTGGTGTTTTGGACAGAATTTTTAGTCCTTTTCTTGTACGGGAAGTCCAGCCGCTTCATAAATAGATGAGAGGTGACGACCGATTGAACAACACACAATCGAACAATCAATCTATCTCTTTTTCGTGTTCATCTACTTTTTATCCCTCTCCCTTGTATCTTTCTTCTCGTTCTTCGTTCGTTCTTCTTCTTGGAGGGCGGCGATCCATGAGGCCCTAGGGGCGATCAGGTCGACCTAGGGCAGCCCATAGCCGCCGCGCGCCCAGACTGCTTGCGTATCGCGCTTCCGGCAGGGTCTCCTTCGACATGAGCTGCGGTGCATCACCCCCGGCGTCGAGGGTACACGTGACGTGTTCGTGTGCGAACAGGTGCGTGTCATGCTGCGAGGCCCGCCCCTTTAGTTTTACTGCGGCTGCTACAAACAGGGGAAAAAGGTAAGCTTTCCCTTCTACTTTCCTCATCTTCATCCTCGCGCCTTCTGCATATTTGCCTCCTCCGCCATTGCCGCGCCCCAGCAGCTCACCCACGTTTCTTCCTCAATTATTTGCGCCTGTCGAGATGGCCAAGATGAAGTGTGGCCGGGGGCAAGCCCGTTCCCAGAGCGCCCAAGCTCAGGCGATCGTCGTTATGGAAGCTATGTAACTAGATTATCGACTCTAGTGCAAATGGGAGTCTGTTGGAAATATGCCCTAGAGGCAGTAATATTGTATTATGTCGGGTCCCCGATCCTAAGTCACACCGATCTAGCATAAGACACATAATATCACTTTGCGGCCTCACGCATGGTAACCCACGGCTGCTGCCTTTACCTTGGCCGGGACCGTTTGCGTCTTTTGGCTCACGTATATGATTGTGATGCTAGCATCCATGTGACAGAGAACCCGGGTCGACATGACTAGTCATAAACCAAGGTGGCACAAACGTACAGGGACAGACATAGGTAACCCAGCAATGCACGTGTTGGTCATCAGCGTGTGTAACTGGGCTGTAGCAAGCTATCAAGACTCCAGTAACACCGCGTGACATTTCCCCGTAGGGACAGACACAAGAGCAACGAAGGATACATGTCGTCAATCCATGTGTTCCGGAGCAGTAGCGAACTACCAAGGCTCAGTGGAAGCACTAGGAGGCATTTCCCTGTATGGAAGGCTACCAAAGCAGATAACTAGGTGTCGAATCCCACATATACCAATGCATTTCAAAACATACACACAATATGCATGATATGTGTAGATACAACATGGCATCACAACATAATTCTACGACTCAAAGTATTTATTTAAAAGGCTGCGAAGAGCCATTCATAACATGATATTACAAACAGGGGTCACATGACCCAACATACAAAGTCATACAAGCAACAAGCACATGCAGAAGCTTAACTTGTCTGGGTACAGACAACTTGAAAGAAAAAGGCTTGAGAAGCCTGTCTATCTACAACGGCCCACCATAAGCACTAGACCACTGTCTGGGATTCCCAAGCTAATCGGTCAACGTCGAACTCATCGCAGAAAACACTAGCGAGACTGAAGTCTCCTCTGCAAAACATAAATTAAGCAACCGTGAGTACAAAGTTACTCTGCAAGACTTACATCAGAACTATCTACATATGCATCAATATCAACAATGGGGTTGTGGGGTTTAACTGCAGCAAGCCAGCTTTGACTCAGTGGCTATCCTGAACTACGACTACCAGTAATTTCTCTTGGGGTGAGAGAGCGTACACGAGTCCACATAGTCACCACAACAATACACCACTATGGATCCGCTCCCGTCTCCCAATGGGAAGGCCATCCATAGCACTCACGCTTATCTTGTGCATTTTAGAGTATCCATTTCAACTTGTCGATGAACAATGTAAGCTTCCAAGTAGTCCATATCCGCGGACACGGCTATTCGAATAGTTTGATAACCCAGCAGGGGTGTACTTCTTCACACACGCTCCCACCACTTACCACCATGTACACGTCATGTATCTCGGCAACCTTCAAGCGGAAGCCTGGCGAGGGTGTCAGCCACAACCTGACTAACCACGCAAGACTCTAGTCCAGGTTTATCGCCTATTTGAGGTTGTATCTGCAAAGGATGTCCGGCCGAAGTTTCTATCACGGCCCCAAACGATGAGAGCAGGGTTCCCAAGAGCACCATTCGGGTGTCACTTGGTACACCGTGTCTCGGTGTCTCTACCGCATCATAGCCCACCCCTAAGGTCAGCACTATGCACGGCCGCCAACACATATCCTACAAACACCAGAAACTAGTTGTGACTCCTGGACAGAGGTCAAGGCGATTAGTAAGTTGAGAGAGTCAATTAAGGATCCCAATGTGTGGTAGTAACTATCTTGGATCACAAACACGGAACTCAGTTCTTAAGGACGGTCTCAATGAGACAACCCACCATGTACTCCTACATGGCCTCTCATCGCTACCTTTACAAAATGTGTTCACACACTTAGCTCTCATCAGTAGGACATGTTCACAACCATTCCAATTCATCGCCCAGATGGATCAGACCTGACACAACTCTAAGCAATAGCAAGCATAACAAGCAGGCATGGATGAGTAGGCACAACATGGCTCAAGCAATTCCTACTCATGCTAGTGGGTTTTACTATTTACTGTGGCAAAGACAGGTCATGCAGAGGAATGGGTTCAACTACCGCAACAAGTAACAGTTGAATCATTGTTGTCCTAATGCAATAAAAGAGAGCAGGAGCGAGAGAATGGGATTGTATCGGAATGCTCAAGGGGGGTTTGCTTGCTTGTCACTTCTGAAGATAGTAATGCTCTTCATCGGTGTCAAAGATCACAACGTCGGAATCGTCTTCCACCGAGAAGGAAGAAACACCGACAATAGAAAAGGAACACATTCAATGCAATGCGCATCCAAATGAATGATATGTCATATTAAGGTACTAAATTCATCTAATGCAACATTTAACCAAGTTAATTGAAGTGGAATTCAAACAAGATCAAATTCCAACTCCAAATGCTAATTCATAAATTGCCCTAATCATGAATTGTCCTAGTTGGCGATGTTAATTTGTTTAAACATGCATGAACATGGCATAAACAGATTCTTTGCATTTTTCTGATCATTTTTCATATATAAATTATTTTCATCTGAGTTATAGATTATTTTCTATGATTTTTAGAAGTTTTAAACAATTTCTAAAATAAATAAATCATTTAAGATTTATTTAAAGTCCAGAAATCCTTACCGCGCTGACGTCAGCAGTTGACTAGTCAGAAGTCAACCTGACTGTGGGGCCCACATGTCATTGGGCCAGGGTTAATTAAGTACGGTGATTAGCACCTAATCTAATCTTGCCACGTCAGCGTTGCCGGATTAAGCACCGGCGACCTCGCAGTGTGGCGGCGGCACAACGGAGTTGCTCCTCCGGCGACCATTTGTCGCGCGGGTGGACGCATTCGGGAGCTGGAGCTCACGCACATCTCTGGGGCGTCTCGGGGGTCTCCGGGGTTGCCAGGAACGACGGCAGCTAGCTCCGGCCATTGCGGGATCGTAGCTAGGGCTAGCACGCGACGGCGGGGTAAGAGGGGTTTTGATCGGGGGCTCACCCTGGTTCCAGAAGAGGCGAAGGCGAGTCCGGGGATGCTCTGGTTGCTGTAAATCGACGGCGACGTTCCGGCGGCCGTAGCGGAGAGGAAGACAGCGAGGGCATCACTTCGTTTCTCCCGGGCTCGAGCGCATCGATGAGGAGGAGCAGAGCGAGGTGGCGGAGCTCGTGGACATGCAGGCGAGGCGAAGGGTGGACGGTGGTAGCTACGGCTATGGCGACGGCGAGCTGGCGACGGCTTCGGCCATGGCATCGAGAGGCGAGGGAGAGAGCAGGGGGCGAGTAAGGGGGTTGGGCCGATCCAGACGACAACGAGGAGGTTGTCCGCGTCGTCGCGCTGGCCAGGGGACGCAGGCAGACGCCCTGGTGGCGTGGCGCCCTCGGGCGCCCGTGCGCTGTCCTGTCTCTGCCTACTGGCAGAGGTAGGAGACGATTGGCAGGAGACTAGCTGGGCTGGGCCGGCCAGGTAAGTTGCCCAGGTAGTTTCCTCTCTCTCTCTCTCTCTCTTTTTCTATTTCTTTCTGTTTTTCTATTTTCTTTTCTGTTTTTGATTTAGTAAAAATACTAAATCATTTCCAAAACTCCTGAAAATATTTGTGGGCACTATTTGGATTATTTCCAACAACCCTCAATGGTTTTCGTAATTATTGGAGCATTTAAATATTTATGGCAATTAAATGCTCCAATTCAAATACTTTATGATTTAATTCAAAAATCCAGAAATGACCTAGAATATGTTCATCATTTTTGGCAGAGGTTTTCACATTTATCAAAAATCATGGACATTTTTAAGGGCATTTTGGGTTCATTGAAAATATTTTAAGTTAAACCTATTTGATTTAATTTGGTGCTAGGGTTTGATCATCCCCATTTCAAAATTATTTGGAATTTAAACATGATGCATGCATTATTCTAAATGCAACTAGTTACACTCAACATTCTAGGGCTGTGACAACTCACCCCCACTAAACAAGAATCTCGTCCCAAGATTCAAGACATAGGGTAAGAGGAAGGGGATGCAAAACTAGCACGATCTTCATGATCCAGATTGCACTTCTTGAAAACGTTGATTCATTGCATCATCTTGATTTGGACATCTTGCTTCGAGATCGTCATCCGAACACGACGATGGGAAGAAATGGAAACTCTACAGGAATCGATCTTCACAAAGATCGAGCAACTCATGATTAACTCATGGAATGAGATGTAAGAACATCTCCTGAGCTTTGACACAAAACACGCATCATGGGTGATGGAGAGAAGCAGACGACGAAGGTCCAATTTGGTTGGCAACAATTTCATGCTTAATTAGGATGGTGCATAGGTTTCAAAGTAGCGAGGAGTTAAGTTGCCCTTGACACCATAACGGGGCACCTTAGAGGAGGTGACTCATAGAATTATCTCCTAAGTCAGGCAAAAAGAATTACTTTTGATACAGGGATCATTGAAACTCTTCATACCAGACTGAGGCAAATTCACAAATGATCGTTTGAAGGAATTCGAAAGAATGGCATACTCAGATTAGAATGGAAACTATGGTTATAGAACAACTCGGCAAACGGAGACCATATTCCAATTGATACCGAAGATATAACCTAGTGCCTGAGCGAGCTTTCAAGAACTTGAGCATTTCCATATTCATCAGGGTTTTACCAACATCTATGCCAAAGATCTTGGTGACACCTCGTACTACCATGATGAATCACTATGGAGGATGCGGATGCAAAGGAAGATAACACTTTCTCAGATTTTACCTTAGCGAGGCCAGGGAAACAAAATCTGGATGATCGACCGAGAGACATTTAGCACTCCGCTTCTAATGTTCTCCTTGATGTACTAGATACCACGATCATGCTTAAAAGCATCATCGATAAGGTCATCAAGTAAAGGTCGGACTTCGGGAACACAAAGGATCCATAAGGAACAACTTCTAGAATAAGTCGCACGGAAATCCTCATGGAGAAGATGATCAAATTGCTCAATCAAGATACTACAATAATAGATCTTCCGGCTAGGTGTGTTGACCAAAACATCAACCTCGCCGGAACCTACATCATAGATCATGGGAAAATTCCAACCATCATATCTGCCTGAGATTCAGATCTGGTTGGTGACAGGATACTTCAGACTCAGCATGTCTGAAAAAGAAAGTTTGCAACACAAATCGACAAGATGACGTTGCGAGATTCTCGGGAAATGAACTACGGAAGCAAGCTCCAAACATGAGCTGGATTGCAAGACACACGTGAGTACACTATCCAAGACAAGCATGACCGCGTAAAAGTCTCACAACAAAACACTACCGAGTTCTGATTGGGAACCATCATTGAGGATATTGAAGTCCTTGCATAAGTCCGGATCTTAAGAAAGAACTTATTCTCCTTAAACAAGTCAATCAGTGGCTTGGTGTGCTAGGGATTACATATGGAGTGGAGGTAATTAATCTACCAAAGCACAGAATACTTCGCACATGCATCACTGACTTGGGATGATTCCAAAGGAATCAAAAACAAGCCTTCTCGAATTCACGACGGCAACTTGCATCAAATGCACGTGAACTTGGAGAAAGTTACTTCTTTCATCAAACATATACCCCATGAACGGGACACGAGGATAATGCTTACAAAGTTTCCAACACTAGCTTAAATGTTCAACATGAATCATGGAGAAGATAAAAATGTTGCCGATGGGCTCAACAACAATTCATCTAGGTATCCACATAGATGGATCTCCACAAGTATGTGAACAAGGTGATAGCATTGGTCAGACCAAAAGATATAATCGTGTATGCTCGAGGAAACAACCACAAGTAAAACAACATTACGAAAATCATTGGTTCTGATTTTGATTTATCGATAGCCCACTTCAAATCAAAGCTTGGATAAGATAATAGATCCAACAATTGATCACGGAGATCAATCGAGGAAGATATCATCTTTCTTCAACAACCTCACAGTAGATATCCCTTCGGAATGAACTAAGTTAAGCAAAGCTTTTATCTTCCAACTCTCCAAGTTGTTGTTTAGCTTACCCAACCAGCTCAGGGGTATCCAACACAGATCCTTGGAGAAGGGTGGTTTATTGGGAAAACCAACTTGATCACGAGCTCAACATAACGGTTAGGGGAACCTGGTGATACCTCCAAGAAGATATTCGGAAAATCACGAACCACCGATATGTTATTAAGCTCGAGAACAATCTTGCTTTTCAGGGCAAGACGATGTGATCAAAAGAGCGAGGAATTGACACAATCCTAACTCATTGATTGAAGGGTGCACCAGGGAAAATGGACTAGGTAGCACAATCAATCTTAGAATGATGATTCAATAACTAACATGCTAAGAATGAGATTATTGTCCATTAACTACCAAGCATCAGGGTTGCTAGGAGTATTGGTTTCACACATCACAATTCACTTGTCAGTATTCCGGTTACAACAACACGGAGACCAGGAAATGAATAATGATGGCGAGAAGTATCACTGTATCAAGAATTCATGAGAGGTTGTGCAATTCCCATGATATTCTTGACATAAAGAGGGTAATACTCCAGGGTAGAATAGAACAAAAGCTGGATTGGCATTTTGATCTGCGGAATACAAATGCTTCGACCCAATCCTAGAAATGGATGAGGTACTGGAGTTTGTTTCTCCTGGTCATTCTGAGATAGGATGGCTTGATGGACCATAGGAATAATAGGCACCGATGAACACGAATGCACTACTACTCCTGACTATCAATTGATAGACTAAGGTTGGAGTGCAACTGAAAAGAGCACAACTCAAGGAAACATATGATTTTCTGAGTTGTGGATGCATAGACTAGCATGTCGAGTATTTCTTCCGGATAACCCATGCAGAATAGGAAGGATTGGCAGATTCACAATGTAGAATGGAGAACTCATCAAGAGCACTCTTGTTGTGATCTTTTGGTTCAAAAGAACTTCTGCCGAGGATGGTTCATGGTATTGGAAGAACGATATAGCACGGACCTCGAAAACTAGAGCAAGGTTACTAATCATCCTAAAGGAACGAGCAACACTATCAAAAGGAATGAATGAAATGAATCATGGGTTCAAGAACCCATAAATTGAATACCTACTAACTAAATGGCATCACGAGATGCTTTCGAGAATGATGGCCAGAATTATCACACTGGGAATACAACACAAATGCTGAATCTCTGGGTGGTTCACTTAAGATAACATTGTTCCCTAATAACTTCAAAAAATATGTTAATGTAATGGAATACCTCAACACAACAATTTGTGTGTCTAGTCTGGCCAAAAGACATCTGAACAGGAAGAAATGAATTGCAAATGCATCAAACTATTTAGAATCCTTGGATAACTCGGACAGCATAGCGGCTGTACGACATGAAAAATGAGACAACCTGCATGACAGCTGACAACATATCAACTGAATTATTATGGAGACAAAGATCCGAGAAGACAACACCTATCCGATAAGTCTGCTAAATAATAACTCGTCATCCTGATAGATAGATGAGAAGCCTAGTACTTAACCCCGTAGAAAAGAAGAGGGGACTCAGAATAGAATGTCACGAGAAGAGAAGTAAAAAGAGCCTTACATTCCCTTCCACAATCAATT
Source organism: Elymus sibiricus (assembly GCA_039707655.1). Taxonomy (NCBI): domain Eukaryota; kingdom Viridiplantae; phylum Streptophyta; class Magnoliopsida; order Poales; family Poaceae; genus Elymus; species Elymus sibiricus. Next base: position 204,406,239 of record CM077666.1, on the reverse strand, counting down.
CCCTTATATAACTAAAGCATTTCTAGACTCAACATCGACCAGTTTGGCTTGGTAATCCTACAGGCAGTCAGGCTCTGATACCAAAGCTGTCGGGACCCCGATCCTAAGTCACACCGATCTAGCATAAGACACATCATATCACTTTGCGGCATCACGCACGGTAACCCACGGCTACCGCCTTTACCTTGGCCGGGACCGTTTGCGTCTTTTGGCTCATGTATATGATTGTGATGCTAGCATCCATATGACAGAGAACCCGGGTTGACATGACTAGTCATAAACCAAGGTGGCACAAACGTACAGGGACAGACATAGGTAACCCAGCAATGCAAGTGTCGGTCATCAGCGTGTGTAACTGGGCTGTAGCAAGCTATCAGGATTCCAGTAACACCGCGTGACATTTCCCCATAGGGACAGACACAGGAGCAAAGAAGGATACATGTCGGTCAATCCATATGTTCCGGAGCAGTAGCGAACTACCAAGCCTCAGTGGAAGCACTAGGAGGCATTTCCCTGTATGGAAGGCTACCAAAGCAGATAACTAGGTGTTGAATCCCACATATACCAATGCATTTCAAAACATACACACAATATGCATTATATGTGTAGATACAACATGGCATCACAACATAACTCTACGACTCAAAGTATTTATTTAAGAGGCTCCGAAGAGCCATTCATAACATGATATTACAAACAGGGGTCACATGACCCAACATACAAAGTCATACAAGCAACAAGCACATGCGGAAGCTTAACTTGTCTAGGTACAGACAACTAGAAAGAAAAAGGCTTGAGAAGCCTGTCTATCTACAACGGCCCACCATAAGCACCAGGCCTCTGTCTGGGACTCCCAAGCTAATCGGTCAACGTCGAACTCATCACAGAAAACACTAGCAGGACTGAAGTCTCCTCTGCAAAACATAAATTAAGCAACCGTGAGTACAAAGGTACTCAGCAAGACTTACATCAGAACTATCTACATATGCATCAGTATCAACAATGGGGTTGTGGGGTTTAACTGTAGCAAGCCAGCTTTGACTCAGTGTCCATCCTGAACTACGACTACCAGTAACTTCTCTTGGGGTGAGAGAGCGCACACGAGTCCACATAGTCACCACAACAATACACCACTATGGATCCGCTCCCGTCTCCCTACGGGAAGGCCATCCATAGCACTCACGCTTATCTTGCGCATTTTAGAGTATCCATTTCAACTTGTCTATGAACAATGTAAGCTTCCAAGTAGTCCATATCCGCGGACGCGGCTATTTGAATAGTTTGATAACCCTGCAGGGGTGTACTTCTTCACACACGCTCCCACCACTTACCACCATGTACACGTCATGTATCTCGGCAACCTTCAAGCGGAAGCCTAGCGAGGGTGTCGGCCACAACCTGACTAACCACACAAGACTCTAGTCCAGGTTTATGGCCTATTTGAGGTTGTATCCGCAAAGGGAGTCCGACCGAAGTTTCTATCACGGCCCCAAACGATGAGAGCAGGGTTCCCAAGAGCACCATTCGGGTGTCACTTGGTACACCGTGCCTCGGTGTCTCTACCGCATCATAGCCCACCCCTAAGGTCAGCGCTATGCATGGCCGCCAACACATATCCTACAAACACCAGAAACTAGTTGTGACTCCTGGACAGAGATCAAGGCGATTAATAAGTTGAGAGAGTTAATTAAGGATCCCAATGTGTGGTAGTAACTGTCTTGGATCACAAACATGGAACTCAGTTCTTAAGGACTGTTTCAATGAGACAACCCACCATGTACTCCTACATGGCCTCTCATCGCTACCTTTACCAAAATGTGTTCACACACTTAGCTCTCATCAGTAGGACATGTTCACAACCATTCCAATTCATCGCCCAGATGGATCAGACCTGACACAACTCTAGGCAATAGCAAGCATAACAAGCAAGCATGGATGAGTAGGCACAACATGGCTCAAGCAATTCCTACTCATGCTAGTGGGTTTTACTATTTACCGTGGCAAAGACAGGTCATGCAGAGGAATGGGTTCAACTACCGCAACAAGTAACAGTTGAATCGTTGTTGTCCTAATGCAATAAAAGAGAGCAGGAGCGAGAGAATGGGATTGTATCAGAATGCTCAAGGGGGGTTTGCTTGCCTGTCACTTCTGAAGATAGTAATGCTCTTCATCGGTGTCAAAGATCACAACATCGGAATCGTCTTCTACCGAGAAGAAAGAAACACCGACAACAGAAAAGGAACACATTCAATGCAATGCACATCCAAATGAATGATATGTCATATTAAGGTACTGAATTCATCTAATGCAACATTTAACCAAGTTAATTGAAGTGGAATTCAAACAAGATCAAATTCCAACTCCAAATGCTAATTCATAAATTGCCCTAATCATGAATTGTCCTAGTTGGTGATGTTAACTTGTTTAAACATGCATGAACATGGCATAAACAGATTATTTGCGTTTTTCTGATCATTTTTCATATATAAATTATTTTCATCCGAGTTATAGATTATTTTCTATGATTTTTAGAAGTTTTAAATTTTTTTAAAATAAATAAATCATTTAAGATTTATTTAAATTCCAGAAATCATTACCGCGTCAGCTGATGTCAGCAGTTGACTAGTTAGAAGTCAACCTGACTGTGGGGCCCACATGTCATTGGGCCAGGGTTAATTAAGTTTGGTGATTAGCACCTAATCTAATCCTGCCACGTCAGCGTTGCTGGATTAAGCGCTAGCGACCTCGCAGTGCGGCGGCGGCACGGCGGAGTTGCTCCTCCGACGACCATTTGTTGCGCGAGTGGACGCATTCGGGAGCTGGAGCTCGCGCGCACCTCTGGGGCGTCTCGGGGGTCGCCGGGGTTGCCGGGAACGATGGCAGTGGCGAGTTCAAGCGGCGTCGGCTAGCTCCGGCCATGGTGGGATTGTAGCTAGGGCAAGCGCGCGATGGTGGGGTAAGAGGGGTTTCGATCGGGGGCTCACCCCGGTTCCAGAAGAGGCGAAGGCGAGGCCGGGGACGCTCTGGTTGCTGCGAATCGACGGCGACATTCCGGCGGCCGTGGCGGAGAGGAAGATGGCGAGGGCGTCACTTCGTTGCTCCCGGGCTCGAGCGCGTTGATTAGGAGGAGCAGAGCGAGGTGGCGAAGCTCATGGACACGCAGGCGAGGCAAAGGGTGGACGGTGGTAGCTACGGCTATGGTGACGGCGAGCTGGCGACAGCTTCGGCCATGGCTTCGAGAGGCGAGGGAGAGAGCAGGGGGGCGAGTGAGGGGGTCGGGCTGATCCAGACGGCAGCGAGGAGGTCGTCCGCGTCGTCACGCTAGCCAGGGGACACAGGCAGACGCCCTGGTGGCGTTGCGCTGTCCTGCCTCTGCCTACTGGCAGAGGTAGGAGACGACTGGCAGGAGGCTAGCTGGGCTGGGCCGGCCAGGTAAGTTGCCCAGGTAGTTTCCTCTCTCTCTCTCTTTTTCTATTTCTTTCTGTTTTTCTATTTTCTTTTCTGTTTTTGATTTAGTAAAAATACTAAATCATTTCCAAAACTCCTGAAAATATTTGTGGGCACTATTTGGATATTTCCAACAACCCTTAATGGTTTTCGGAATTATTGGAGCATTTAAAATATTTATAGCAATTAAATGCTCCAATTCAAATACATTATGATTTAATTCAAAAATCCAGAAATGACCTAGAATATGTTCATCATTTTTGGTAGAGGTTTTCACCTTTATCAAAAATCATGGACATTTTTAAGGGCATTTTGGGTTCATTGAAAATATTTTAAGTTAAACCAGTTTGATTTAATTTGGTGCTAGGGTTTGATCATCCCCATTTCAAAATTATTTGGAATTTAAACATGATGCATGCATTATTCTAAATGCAACTAATTACACTCAACATTCTAGGGCTGTGACATATTATTTATTTCCATGTTTATAATTAAGTGTTTATATTCTATGCTATAAGTGCTATGATCCTGGAATATGCGATTCGGTGGAAAACTCATAAGCACGTGTGGAATGATAAACGGTAAAACCTGATTCCTAGTCTTGCCTCTAGGACTAGCTCAAGTGTTGTCTGTGATCATGTTTTCCGGATCTTGGGATATCGTTAAGTGTAGCGATAGTACCAAAACAACTTTGATAATATGATGTTGGAAGAACGATCATATTGAATTGACCCAACTTGTTTGTTATACTTTGAGATACTATCGTCACAAGTCAATCGTTATAACACAGAGAGTTAATGCATGCTTTAGTTCCTTAGACCATGAGAGTATTGTAGTTACTTCTTATTGTACGATGGACTTTGGGGTTGCTCAAACGTCATCTGTAACACGGTGATCATAACGACAACTTACAAGTTCATCAGAAACTTTGACAAGGGGCTAGATAGCTCAAGAGTGGGATTTGCTCCTCCGACGATGGAGAGATATTCTTAGGGCCCTCTCGGTGTGACAGCATCCATCATCGTTCGGCCAGACACAGGTGACTAGGTCACAGGGATGCCAGAACATGTCAACGAGAAAGAAGAACAAAATTGGTAACGAGGAGACCGGTATAGTGAGCATGAGAATGACTCAAGAGGATACGATATATCTCACCTCGGGTTTTCTAAAGTATCATGAAGCAAAGGGAATAGCACATGATAACCAAAGGTTCACTTGAATGTCATTCGTGTATTCATAGGGATCAATATGGATGTCCACGGTTCCGCTATTGATCATTGAACGAAAGGGGTTTTGTGCATGTCTATGTTTTACCGAACCTACAGGGTCACAAGCTTAAGGGAATCACGATTTGTTGAGTGTTAGTGGAGTAAGAGTTATGATAAAATATTTATGAAATAGTTTCATTAATATTAGAAATAGTTTCAAGAGAAATCGAAAGCGTTCCGGAGTTACCGGAAGAGTTTCAGGGTTTACCGGGTAATACCGGGAATTGATATGTAGGTGGAAAATGTTTCTAGAGATGTTAAATTAATAATAAAAGATTCTAATATTGATTGGGAGGCTTTTATAATTATATATAATATCAACGGGCCAAAGAAATAATAAAAAGGCCAAGTGGTGGAGAGTTATTGGGCCCTAGGGCCCAATAACAAAAGGGGCGCCCCCCTAGCTTGTTGAACAAGCTAGAGGGGACCGAATTGGATTGGGGGAGGACTCCTCCTCCCCCTAGGGACGGTGCAAGGGGAGGATGACTCCTCTCCCTTGTGGCGCCCCCTCCCCTCCCTCCAACCTATATATACTAGAGGTTTTGGCCACAGTTGTCCACACAAGTTTTGAAGCCTCCTCTAGTTCTCTAGTTCTAGTTCTAATTTGGAGTTGATCTAATTAGAGCTAGACCTAGATATATCTAATCCTCATAATAGAGAAGCCCTATTTGGTTCTCTTCTTCTCCCTCTAATTCTCGGGCGACGATTAGCTCTAGACGGCGAAGCGCTGCCCTATTGTGAAGCCCGAACGCTCACAATTTGTAGAGAGGTCGTGCTTTCGGTCTTCGGTTTGAGGGATCGTTCGTGAATGGTTCGAGGGACTTCATTGACGATCATCACCAACTCTTCTTCCACTGCAACTCTAGTTGGTAACGATCCGATCTAAACCCCTTATGAATCTTCATAGTGTTTCTAGACTGTGATCATAGGATGATTTTTTTTTGTTTTCTACTACGTTTCCCAACAGTTCCCTGGAGGATGCGCTCACGAAAAACCCAGTGGACTCTTTGCTCTACGGGATAGGCTGCCCACCGTTCACCCCAAAGCTGCACTGGGTGAAGTGGCCCCAGCCTTTCCGAGCAAGCCTCCCCGACAAATAAGACGGAAAGTGCAACCCCTAGGAATTTCTGAATGTCTACTCAATTGCGGTCCTCACCGGTAGAGGAGATGAGAAAGCCCTAGCTAACTGGTTCCTGCTGGTCCTGGAGCCCAGTGTGCGCTCATGGTTGATGCACCTTCCAGAAAACTCCATCCAGTCGTGGAAGGAGTAGTGCGATCAATTCGTTGGAGCATTTCAAGGGGGCTACGGATGCCTCGGGACAGTTAGCGATCTCCACATCCTCGTACGAAAACCGAAGGAATCCCTCTAAAAATACATACAACGCTTCACGCAAGTGCAACACACCATCCCTGACATCTCGGATGCGGCCGTCATAGCGACGTTCCATGTGAACGTCCGCAACATTAAGATGCGTGAGAAGCTCAGCACGCGCCTGGTGCGCACGGTCGCCAAGCTTATTCATCTCGCGGATAAGTGCGCCCGGGCGGAGGAAGGGAGGCGAATTCCTAGAGAATTCACCCCGACCGATGACGCCGAAGCCGGTAAGAGCAAGGGCTGCAAAGGAAAGCAGAGGCCCGTGATCGCGGTGGAATCTGCCGGCAGGAAGTCTAAGCCGGTGGACGAATGCAAGGAGGTAGCCGCCATGGATCACAACGGCAAGCAGTACTGCAAGATCCACCAGTCGACTGATCACGACTTGAAGAAATGCCAGCAGGTCGAGTACCTCATGGAGAGGCAGAAGCAAGAGTACGAGAATAAGGACAAGGAGATAAGAAAGAATAGGTTCCAAGACGGCCCCAGGGACTCCCGGAAAGGCCGTGACAACCAAGGAGGCCGTGGCGGCCACGTCAGGAACCATGAGCTCCCCGCTATCGGGCGAGACAAAAAGGAAGAAGCTAAACACGACGGCGAATGCGAAGATGGGGAAGAGGCACATGGGTTCTAGGAGGCAAACGACGTTGCGTGCATTCATTGGGGAGTGTCTTCCCTCTCCTCCCATCGGGAGTTCAAGCAACTCTCCCAAGAAGTGAACGCCATGCAGCCCGTCATCGAAGCTCAACATCCCCTCAAGTGGTCCCATATGTCGATCACCTTCAGTGCCGAAGATCACTCCGACCACATGATACATCTCCAACGTATCTATAATTTTTGATTGTTTCATGCTATTATATTATCAATCTTGTATGCTTTATATGCAATTTGATACCATTTTTGGGAACTAACCTATTAACCTAGTGCCAAGTGCCAGTTTCTGTTTTTGCCTATTTTATTGTTCTGCAGAAAAACCATACCAAACAAAGTCCAAACATGATGAAACTTTACGGTGATTTTTTTTGGACTAGAAGGGACCCTAGAAGCTTCGGAGGAGGCCAGAATATGTACGAGAGGGCCACAAGCTCACACGGCGTGCCCCCAGGGGGGGGCCACCTGAGCTTGTGGGCCCCTCGTAGCTCCGTTTGACCTAATTCCAACGCTATAAATTCCCATAAATCCAAAAACCACCAGAGTGAGACCCGAAACAATTATTCCGCCACCGCAAGCCTCTATTCTTTCGTGATCCCATCTGGAGGCCTCCGCCGGTACTCTGCCGGAGGGGGAATCGTTCACGGAGGGCTTCTACATCAACCTTGCTGCCCTTCCAATGATGTGTGAGTAGTTCCCATAGGACCTACGGGTCCATAGTGATTAGCTAGATGGCTTTTTCTCTCTCTCTCTCTGATCTTCAATACAATGTTCTCTTCGGAGATCGATTCAATGTAATATTCTTTTGCGGTGTGTTTGTTGGGATCCGATGAATTGTGGGTTTATGATCAGATTATTCATTGAAATTAATTGAGTCTATTCTGAACTTTATTATGTGTGATTGTTATAGCTTTGTATTTCTCTCTGATCTATCCGTTTGGTTTGGCCAACTAGATTGATATATGTTCAGTGGGAGAGGTGCTTTGTGGTAGGTTCAATCTTGCGGTGTCCTCACTCTGTGACAGGAGGAGTAGCGAGGCACGTATTGTATTGTTGCTAATATGGGTAAAATGATGAGGTTTAATCATATTGCTTGGTTTTATTCTGTCTACATTATGTCATCATGCTCCAAGCATTACTCTATTTGTTATGAACTTAATACCTTAAGATGCATGCTGGATAGCGGTCGAGGGGTGGAGTAATAGTAGTAGATGCAGGCTGGAGTCGGTCTACTTGTCATGGATGTAATGCCCATGTACTGATCATGCCATGAGTAACGTCATAACTATGTGCTTTTCTATCAATTGCCCAACAGTAATTTGTTTACCCACTGTATGCTATGTTCTTGAGAGAGATGCCTCTAGTGAAAACTATGGCCTCCGGGTCCATTCAAATCATATTACTAAAACCCTAATTTACTTGCTACAATTTATTTCTTTTTATTTTATTTTGCAATTTATATATCTACCACTATCTCCTTGCAATTAACGAGTACAAGGGGATTGACAACCCTCTTGCCCGCGTTGAGTGCAAGTATTTTGTTTGTGTGTGTGCAACTACTGTCGACCTTTGTCTGTGTGCATCTCCTATTGGTTCGATAACATTGGTTCTCTACTGAGGGAAATACTATTCACTAATACATTGCTTCATCCTTCCTCTTCGGGGAAAATCCCAACGCAGCTCACAAGTAGCACCACACCACGGGCGTGGGACTGTTTCCTTTGGTCATCTCCCTGATGATCCACAATATCAAAGTCACCAAGATGCTGGTGGCTGGTGGCGCGAGCCTTAACCTCATATCGACTGCGATATTTGAGAGGATGAAAATCCCTGATGGAAAGCTCCGCTCGACTGGCACGTTTCAAGGAGTAAAGCCTAAGGGCCAGATTTCCCTGCCCGTCACATTCGGGACCTCGACCGACTTCAGAACCGAGAACCTCGTCTTTGACATCGCCTGCTATTTGTAGTCTGCATTGGTATTTCTCCGAAGAGGAGAGGATGATGCAGTACAGTAGAGATACATATTTCCCTCAGAACCAATGTTATCAATCCAGTAGGAGAACCAAGCAAAATTCCGTTGAGCGCACCTGTACACAAAAGAGCAAACACTTGCACCCAACACAAATAAGAGGGTTGTCAATCCTCTTAGCGGTTATTTGCAAGGATTAAATCTTATAGAGATAAATAGATAAACTAAAATACTAATTAAAATAAAAGTAAATAAATTGCAGCAAGGTATTTTTAGGTTGTTTTATATATGATAAAGTAGACCGGGGGCCATAGTTTTCACTAGAGGCTTCTCTCTCGAACACATAGCATACAGTGGGTAGACAAATTACTGTTGGGCAATTGATAGAAAAGCAAATAATTATGACAGATTCATGGCAATGATCATGTATATAGGCATCATGTCTGAGACAAGTAGACCGACTCCTGCCTGCATCTACTACTATTACTCCACCCATCGACCACTATCCAGCATGCATCTAGGGTATTAAGTAGGAAACAGAGTAACGCCTTAAGCAAGATGACATGATGTAGACAAAGTAAACTCAAGCAATATGATTAAACCCCATCTTTTATCCTTAATGGCAACAATACAAATACGTGTCATGTCCCCTTCTGTCACTGGGATTGAGCACCGCAAGATTGAACCCATCACAAAGCACCTCTCCCATTTCAAGACAAATCAATCTAGTAGGCCAAACCAAATCGATAGATCGGAGAGAAATACAAAGCTATAATAATCATGCATAAAAGAGTTCAGAGAAGACTCAAATATTTCTCATGAATAATCTGATCATAAACTCACAATTCATCAGATCCCAACAAACACAACGCAAAAGAAGATTACATCAGATCGAACTCCAAGAACATCGAGGAGAAAATGGTATTGAAGATCAAAGAGAGAGAAGAAGCCATCTAGCTACTAGCTATGGACCTGTAGGTCTCTGGTAAACTACTCACACATCATCGGAAGGGCAACAAGGTTGATGAAGAAATCCTCCGTGATCGATTCCCCCTCCGGCAGATTACCGGAAAAGGCCTCCAGATGGGATCGCGGAAGAACAGAGGCTTGCGGCGGTGGAAAGGTTTTCTCTTCTGGCTCTCTATTGGTTTTGGAATATTTTGGAATTTATAGCGTTGGAATTAGGACAAGAGGTGCCACGAGGGGCCCATAAGCCTGGGGGGCGCGCCCTATCCCCCTAGGCGCGCCCTCCAGGCTTGCCGCCTCCTCGTGGCTTTTCTGGTCTTCTCCCGAAGCTTCCTGGGTCTCTTCTGGTCCAGAAAAAATTAATCCAAAGTTTTTTTCTCGTTTGGACACTTTTTGATAATGATTTTCTGAAAAGGCAAAAACAAGCAGAAAACAACAACTGACACTAGGCACTGGGTTAATAGGTTAGTCCCAAAAAATGATATATAATGGCATATAATTGCATATAAAACATCCAAGATTGATACTATAATAGCATGGAACAATAAAAAATTATAGATATGTTGGAGACGTATCAAGCATCCCCAAGCTTAACTCCTGCTCGTCCTCGAGTAGGTAAATGATAAAAACAGAATTTTTGATGTGGAATGCTACCTATCATGTTTCATCATGTAATCTCTCTTACAGTATGAATAATAAGATCCGAATGATTTAAAGCAATAGTCTATAATTTGATATAAAGACATCTATACTCAGGCATACTAATAAACAATCATGTCTTAAAAAAAATGCTAAAGAACGTTATCCCTACAAAATCATATAATCCTGTCATGCTCCATCTTCTTAACACAAATTATTTATCATGCACTACCCCGATGACAAGCCGAGCAATTGGTTCATACTTTTTAACGCGCTTCAGCTTTTTCAACTCCCACGCAATACATGAGCGCAAGCCATGGATATTGCACTATGGGTGGAATAGAGTGTGGTGGTAGAGATAAATAAGAAGATAGTCTCACATCGACGAGGCTAATCAACGGGCTATGGAGATGCTCATCAATTGATGTCAATGCGAGGAGTAGGGATTGCCATGCAACGGATGCACTAAGAGCTATAAGTGTCTAAAAGCTCAACATGAAAACTAAGTGGGTGTGCATCCAACTTGCTGGCTCATGAAGACCTCGGGCATTTGAGGAAGCCCATCATCGGAATATACAAGCCAAGTTCTATAATGAAAAATTCCCACTAGTATATGAAAGTGACAAAATAGGAGACTCTCTATATGAAAAACATGGTGCTACTCTAAAGCACAAGTGTGGAAAAAGGATAGTAACATTGCCCTTTTTTTTGTCCGGAGTCTCATCCCGACTTGTGGGGGAATCATGGTCTCCATCATCCTTTCCTCACTGGGACAATGCTCTAATAATGATGATCATTACACTTTTATTTACTTACAACTCAATATTACAACTCGATACTAGAAGAAATATGACTCTATATGAATGCCTCTGGCAGTGCACCAGGATGTGCAATGATGCTAGCATAACATGTATAAAAATGATGAATGGTGGCTGAGCCACAAATACTATGTCAGCTATATGATCATGCAAAGCAATATGACAATGACGATGTGTGTCATAAAAATGGAACGGTGGAAGTTGCATGGCAATATATTTCGGAATGGCTATGGAAATGCCACAATAGGTAGGTATGGTGGATGTTTTGAGGAAGATATAAAGAGGCTTATGTGTGATAGAGCGTATCATATCACGGGGTTTGGATGCACCGGCGAAGTTTGCACCAACTCTCGATGTGAGAAAGGGCAATGCACGGTACCAAAGAGGCTAGCAAATTGCGGAAGGGTGAGAGTGCGTATAATCCATGGACTCACATTAGTCATAAAGAACTCACATACTTATTGCGAAAGTTTATTAGCCCTCGAAGCAAAGTACTACTACGCATGCCCCTAGAGGGATAGATTGGTAGGACAACGTCCATCGCTCGTCCCCGACCGCCACTCATAAGGTAGACAATCAACAATAAATCATGCTCCAACTTCTTAGCATAATGACAGATCATACGTGCATGCTTCGGGAATCAAAAACCTTAACACCAATATTCTTACTAAACCACAATCATCTACTAATACTTCCCGTATATTACCATTGTCGGAGTCTAGGATCTGTGTCCAAGAAACTTCTCCAAGAACTTAGGATTTGAACTCTGGGGTACTTTGCTTGGCAACCTACGACACGACGGCAACTACGGCGGAATCACGACAGGCTCACTGGCTCTCACCGGACACGAGGGGGATGCGTGAGCTACCCAGGTTCGGGCCACCGTGCGGTGTAATACCCTACTCCTGCCTGTGTTGGATTGCTCTGTAATGGAGAGCTTGTGGCTCGAGGTACACGAGGTGTGGGGGAGAATGAATCGATCCCCTTACATGGAAGCGGCCCTGCCCCTTTTGTAGTGCCTTGGTCCTCTTCCCCGAAAATATGAGCGGGAAAGGGTGGCCACAGGGCGGCAATTCAAAGGGGACAGGTGCGCAGGTCTATCCTGACTAAAGGCGGTCTCCGCCTGATAAAGTAGTCTTCATGACGCGCTGGTGGGCTTGGCGATGACCTCCGTCCTGGCGCGCCGATCCGTCCTGATCTTCTATCACCAAAGAGGAAAACCTTTGGGACCTGCTTTGGGGGAGGCCGATGCCACTGCTCCCTTATCACCAGAATGGAAGTTGGGCTCGGTCACGCCCCGCTGTCCTTATCCTGACAGCGGGTCGTCACCCATGTGCTGGGCGCGGAGCCCCGCGGCTGACACCGTACGATATGCTTCATGAGAAGGCCTCGCGAGGGAACCTGGTGCTTGGCTGCCTCGGCAGGGTCTGACCTGGCGGCGAGGGGCTCGCGAGGCTCGCCCCTGGCGAGGCAGCTTCCTCAGGAGCGGCCGAGGCAGGGCCACCCTCATGGGCCAGCCCAAGCGTCTTCCTCCGGGCCAGAGGCAGACGGGCCGTGGTACCCTGGTTCCCACTGGGCCGACAGTAGCCCCCGGGCCCGCGGTGCGCATGTTCCGCCCGTTAGGGATGAAATGACGCGGGGCCCACTGAGCTGCCGGGCCCAGAGGTGACGCATGGCGGCTTTCATGGGGCGGGTCGCCCCCACTCCCCATGACGCCTCGGTAACCGCCGTCCTGGCGATAAAGCCTGCCCGCGTGGGGCGCATGCATACCATTGCTCCCCTTCTCCATCTTGCCCTTCGTCTCGCGCGAGCAACTTCTCAGTTACTCCTCCCCCAACCTCCAATATCTCCACCGCCATGGCCCCTGGCAGGAAAGGGAAGAAGAAAACCGCTGAGCCAGGGTCGTCGGTCCCGCCGGGGCCGGGGCCGCGCTGCTAAAATCCGTGATCCTCAACGAGGAGGGCCTGGACAAGGTGCGGCCGATGACAGCCAGCGCCCACAATGGGAACGGGGCGATGAAGATCTGGCCGGCGTCGTGCCCCGCTGCCTAGCGAGGGGGGACGACCTTCCTGTTCTTCCTCGACTCCGTCTTCGCCGGGCTGGTGCCTCCCTTCTCCGACTTCTTCAACGCCGTGCTCAGCCACTACCAGGTCCATGCGCTGCACCTGCACCCGAGCTCGGTCCTCCTTCTCTCCGTCTTCGCCTACCTCCGCGAGGCTTTTCTAGGGGTAATGCCATCCGTGGCCTTCCTCCAGAAATTCTTCCGCCTCCGACTGACCGAGGCGGACCAGTGCTCTGGCTGCGTGTCATTCCAGATGGCCGCGGGCATGCGCGCGCACATCATTGACATGCGGATCCCCGAGGAGGTGGAAGGCTTCAGGGTGCGCTGGGTCTACATGGATGCGCGCTAGTACAGTCCCTTACTCAAAATCCCGGAGGCGCCGGCGATGCCGAGCTCCGGGCGGGGGCCCGCCGAGCTGACCGAGGCTGCGCTAGGACCAGTCATGGCGAGGATGCGAGTACTCCAAGCCGGCGGGCTTACCGCGAGCATGGTCGTCAAGGAGTTCGTGTGCAAGCACATTGCTCCCGTCCAGAGGCGCCCTCGCCCAGTATGGACCCATTCAGGCCTAGGGGACCCCATGAGGCTGAGCTCTGATCACCTTGCCCCGGAGGTGGTGGAGGGGCTGGTGAGCGTTCTCCTTGCCTCGGGGATGCCGTTCCCGCCGCCAAGCGCGGCTCCAATTTACTGCTTCGGAAACCGGGAGGACGCGCGGGCCGGCATGCCACTGTTTGATCAGTGGGGGCTAGTGCTGTCGGGCCCATGGAACCCAGGGTATCCAGGCCCGTCTGCCCTTGGCCCAGGGCGCAACGCCTGGCATGGGCCCAGCGGGCTGTCACCACCGAGCATCTCACCAAGACCCCTCATGAGGCCCTGGCCTCCTGAGGCCCCCTCCTCAGGAGGTGACGAGTAATCCTCAGCACCACCATCAATGGCCTCGCGAGGCCCTCTCACGAGGCGGCTTCCCGAAGTGACCTCGCGGAGCGGGTTTCCGAGGTGGCCTCCCGAGCCCCCCCCCCGCAGGCGCTCGGGACGAAGGCCGTTCGGCGTGCCGCGTGGTCTGGAGCCCATCATGTGGGTGACGCGCGCGGCGACGAGCAGCAGCAGAGGCCGCGCCAGCAGGCGCGGATGAAGATGGTTTCCTCTTTCGTGTTAAGGGAGCAGGGCCAGCTATCTACTCTCCAAAGCGACCCCAAAGGTTGCCCGATCAGCGAAGGAAGACCAAGACGATGGGCGCGTAGGGCGGAGGTCATCACCGAGCCCACCGGCGCGTCATGGATCATGCTTTGGCAGGCGAAGACCACCTTTAGTCAGGATAGCCTGAGCGCCTGTCCCCTTTCAAAACCGCCAAGTGTGGCAACCCTTCCCGCCTAAGTTTCCAGGGGGAAGAGGACCAAGGCTGATATAAAGGACAGTACTGCCATAGTAGGAGGGGGGCTCTCGGGACCAGTTCTTCCTCCTCTCCACCTTGTACACAAGAACTCTCTTGCCCATTGCAATCGAAACCACAAGCAGGAGTAGGGTCTCACACTGCAAGGTGGCCCGAACCTGGGTAAACCGTTGAGTCCTCGCCCCGTCTCTCGCTAGCGCGCTCTCGCCGTAGCTTAGCCGTGGTAGGAGACGAAGTGGTAGAATGAGCTCACCCTAGTGTTCGAACCTTTGGGTCCTCGGAGCCCGACTTCCGACATTTGGCGCGCCAGGTAGGGGTGTGCTACCGTTCTTCTGCTCCACCCTCAGCTCCACCAACCCCATGGCCGACGCTCGTCGCGAGCGCGCCGAGCGCAGGGCTGGCCGCGTGGCTCAGACAGAGCCGGTGGCCCGCGGCAACCGCCGCCGCCCCGAAGCCGAGGCTGCTGCCACCACCGACCCCGCTGCCCGCGAGCAGCAGGACTCCTCCCTGCACCCCTCCGTGCGGGCGGACGACCGCACCGCCACGGCCTCCTCCCTCGCCAACCGTGGGCCACCGAACCTGTTGGGGATATAACCCGCCCTTTCAGGGCCGGGTCACCCATTGGTAGCTTAAAAGGATAAGGGACACGACGTCTCAACATCAGGAGGCCCATCAGGCGATTCGTAAAGCAGGCTGGGTTAGAGCCCAATAGTTGAGGCGGCGGCTAATCCAAGGACGTGATATGTTTTCCTTTCTTGAGGAGAATGATGAGTAGGAAATAGACTAGATCACGGGTCATGTTACGACCCGGACTCTGTTGTAAACCCAGGGCCTCGACCTGTATATAAAGGCGAACCCCTGAGGCAGAAAGACTAAGTTACAAGCTCTCGAGTACTAGGTTAGCCAAGTCGCTCCCTTGTAATCGAGATCATCATCAATACAACCAAAGCATGACGTAGGCTATTACCTCCACCGTGAGGGGCCGAACCTGGGTAAACTCGCGTCTCTCGATTCCGACCAACCCCGTTCAAGCTACCACCTAGTTGCGATGGCCTCACCACTAAGTCCTTTTCACGAGGACATCTGCCATGACAAAACCACGACAGTTGGCGCCCACCGTGGGGCCATGCACGGTGGTTTGTGTTCTTGGAGGGATCTCTCTTAGGGATCGAGAAGCTCGCAATTGGCCGGATTCAGATTTCGATTGGTCCGATCTTCATCAACAACGGTGGCAACCCGCCATATCAACACGTTGCGGCCGACTCGTGCGTCCACGCCGGCTTACAACGCCGCGGCCGACTCTCGCGTCTGCGCCGGCTTCAAACGTCGCGGCCTGCTCGCGCATCCACATCGGACTCCAACACCGCGGCCGACTCTCGCGTCCGCGCCGGCTTACAACGCCGCGGCCGACTCGTGCGTCCGCGGTTTCCAAATGCCGCGGTCGACTCCCACGTCTTCATCAACACACCAGGGCCGCACTTGCTTGCCTGAATTGCCTAATGGACGCGCGCAAGCCGCCGCCCCCGCGGTCTGGACTACATCAACCCGCCGGGGCCACGCCCGCCCGTACGAGCGGCTTAACGGATGCGCGCAGGTCGCTATCCCTACAGCCTGGTCAACTCCAACAAGTTGGAGCAAAAAAAAATATATCTATTATCAGTCTCTGAGGGCGTACAACTAGCATTGCGAAGATCATCAACTTTCCACACACCTTCGGCTTCAATAAATTTCGTCTTTCGGCTGTCAACTCTACGTCGGCTTATGCCACAGCCAAGTATGATGAACCTCAAGCCGGCTCCTTGAGTCGTCTTAAGACTCGGGGGCTACACATACATGACTCAGCAGATCTGGCCGGCTTCACAAATTCAAGAGCCCCGGGTCATTGCAGGGAAGTCAACCCGGTGCCCGGGGGCTGCTGCCTTATTGGCGAGAAAGAAAGGTTACCAAAGAAGACTAGCTGCCATGATGCGCAGTCTAAACAACGGTATTGTCAGGGGAATTATCCGCGGTCAAGACCCAACCTGCTACAGGACCTGGCCTCAAGGATGACCCGGCCTGCTCAATAATGATCAAAGGAATGCCGGCTTATCTGGACCCCAGATGTTTTGCAGTAGTAGCATTGTCTCCTGTATATCCTATGCTGAGCTTTTCCATGATCATATGGTTACTTGGGGGCTTCCAACTCATCGAGTTTAGCTTACAAAACCCTTTTAACCCGGCGAAATGCCAAACTATACTTGGTTAAACCTGCCTGTTAGCAAGATGCTACTCCCTAAAAAGTGACCCGGCGTATGCCTGATGAGTCAATCACAAAGGTGACCCTGAATTCATCAGAGTTAAAATGCTCGATTGGTTGCGTGAGAGCCGGCTTTCAGAGAGATAGGACAAACCAAAAGAGGCCAAAAAGCCTGCTTCCACAGGAAGCGAAACCAAGAATCGAGCCTTGAAAGCCGGTCTTATGCCATGCCACATCATATCATTGGTCGCTTGGGGGCTTCCAACTCACCGAGTTCAGCTTTCTCACCCTCTTGACCCGGCAACAAACGCCACATTATATCATTGGTCACTTGGGGGCTTCCAACTCACCGAGTTTAGCTATCTCACCCTCTTGACCCGGCAATTAACGCCACATTATCTTGGTTATACCTACCTGTCTGCTTGATGCTACTCCGATTAGGTGACCCGGTGTACTCTTGACAAGTTAATCATCTCTATGACCCTGAACTTGTCCTGGTGAAAACATCGGCTGTCACATGAGAGCCGGCTTACAGAGAATGAGGATAAACCATGGGCTATCACGCCAGCTTCATTGAAGCAAGACTCGAGCCTCAAAAGCCGGTCTATATTGTCGTGCCTCAATAGCCGACTTAACATTTATTCACGACTTCTGTTCAATTTTTACAGGGTTTTTTTCTTTGTTTTCTTTTTTGGCCATGAGCTGCCGGATCATGGACGAGCCGGTTTAAACAAAAATCATACCAGGTTGGTGTTACCACAAGACGGACAGCTATTACGCTCCCCGGGTTATTCTAAGCCTGTGTTAAGCAGAGAAGGATTAACTATTGATGGTTCATACAAATATGACTTGCCATACTGTTACTCCATGAAGCATGGATTCCTTCAAAGGAGACTGGGCGGGTTAGCATACAATCGCACCAGTGCAGCTGTTTCATACAAAATACTGCCCAGAATTCACGTGCGCGAAGGCACGCTCAGCAAACCAAGTGTTTTTCAACTATCCTATTACACAGCCACTGCCGGGCTCCATGATATCAAAGTTCTTTGATGACATCTACTCTTAGGCACCAGTTCATGTGCCCGCCGGGTCACCATGTCCCAGGTTAGCTCCTTCCTGGTGTTCGTCGGCGGCTTGGGCTTCCGGGTCATCCTGCACCGGCTCCGCTCTTCTTCCGATCTGAAGATTGTCTAGGTCCCAGTCGATTGTTGTCAAGGCTTGAAAGACGACATCCTATTGCATGATAATTGACAGGTCAACATCAGGAGCAAAGATATGCTTACGCCGTGCTGGAGTTAAGTCGATGGGCGTGTAAGATGGTGGGGTAACCCACACGTTCTCTTCGTTGTAAGCCGGCTGGTACCTCTTCAAGTCCAACTCTTCAACAAGTTGACTCGCCAAAACACGAGTTTCCTTCATGCACCGGGTGTAATCTTCTGAAGAGAATTCGCTGCCATCAGTGTTGAACTCTGGAAACCTGCCGGCCAGCTCGGAAGGATCCATATCTGGCACATAAGCTTTGGCCCGGCTCAAGGACAACATGGCGCCCGCTCGGGCGGCTGATTTCTTCAACTCTTCAATTTGACCAGGAATGGTTGAAAGTTGCTTCAACACATCCCTTATGAAACGTGGCGGCTCTTTGTGACCCATAATAGACATAATGGTGAATAGGCTCCCTGCATAAAGTTGCTCCAAGAATGTGTAAACCGCCTTGAGCTTGACACGGGGGTCTTGACGCAGATTGATGCTTCTGCTACCTGCAAAATTTAAACGCATTCGATTACAGAAATCCCATACAGATATACCAGAGTGTTGGGTGAGTTATTCATGCTTGCTTGGCAGGTCACTTACCAAAGATGGCCTGGGTCATGTCGGTAATATACCGTTTCAAGCCGTTTAATTCATCAGTAATGGGCTTGAGCTGGTTTTCTGCCTCTTCAGCTCGTTTCAACAACGCTGTTTTCAGTTCCTCGTGCGAGGTCTTCACCGATTTCAAGTTTTTAGCAGCTGTTGATACAGTTTCTTGCAAGGTGGCGACGGATGACTCGGCGTCTATACGAAGTTTCTTCTCAGCTTTGAGTTGTTCTTGTAAGCCGGCCACTTTTGACTCGGCGTCATTAAGCATATCCTATCATAAACAGATCTTGTCAGTGGAATGCTACATACTATTGAGACCACAATATTGCACAACCCGGGCCATGGGGGCTATGAGACGGCTAAAATTTCTCACTGAAAGTCCCAAGCAGATTGCTAGCAATCTACATGGCGCTTGGGGGCTAATGCAGGTCATTTTTTCTCGTCTGTTGATCACTAGGGGAATAAGATCCGGCTCATCTTATCAAAATGAGTCGGCCATTGGGGGCTACACGTCACTTTTAAAGGACAATTGTTGAAGATCCGGCTCATCTTATCAAAATGAGTCGGCCCTTAGGGGCTACACGTCACTTTTAAAGGACCATTGTTGAAGATCCGGCTCATCTTATCAAAATGAGTCGGCCCTTGGGGGCTAGGCATTGCTTTTACCAGACAGATGTTAAAGAGCCGGTTTTGCTATATACATAACAACCCGGCCCTTGGGGGCTACAGTCTCGAAGCAAGTATATCATACTGAAAGTCTTACACATCTTCATTCTGACCTATGCCTAAGACTTGGCGGCTACACAAGATATATACAGCATGGAAAGAAGGGACATTTCTGACCTCATATTTCTTCTTCAGCATATTGACCAGGTTAACTTTCATTTCTCGGCTTACAGATAGCCGGGTCAAGTACGCCTCATGGAGATCGGCCGCGCTGAGCATTTCAAAGTTTGGGGGCTCAAGTTTCCCTTTCCCAGACGCGGCCGGCTCATCTTTTGATACAAGCTTGGTCAGAACACTTGACGTCTCTGGAGTCTTGAAGGATACCCCAGTGATGCCAACATCATCATTGGCTTGGGGAGATGATAAGACCGCATCTTCAGTCGCCTTCCTCGGACTAAAAGGGCGAGTTGGACTTGGTGGGTTAAGATCCTCCGCCATGTCAGCCGCATCGACTTGAGTATCCACCTTTTCAGTTATTGGCGGCTCATTTTGCTTGGGCGGATCAACATTTTCAACAGGCTGATCCTTTGTCGTTTCGCATTAACCTTCAGGGATCTCCAAATTTGGGTTTTCTGTTTCAAAGTTCTCTGGGGTCGAAGATGACTCGCCAGTTTTCCTCTTCTTAGCCTTTGCCCTATGAATTCATGAGTAGACTCAAACAAGTGACATAATGGTTACAACGAAGCACGGTTTATACAGAAGCACTTACTCAAGCTTAATGACCAAGGGTGGCAGTTGAGTGGCAGATGAGTCGCCAGATGATGGTGGCGACTCCTGGTAATTTGAATCAGATGGGTTAAGGGGATGCTTAAAAAGGCCGGCTCGTGGAAGAGATGGGGTTGGACTGTGAGGCACCTCATTGCGTCGTTTACGGGCGATTGAAGCATCAGGTAAGCCGGTCAAGAGTTCTCCAGAGCCACTTCGAGTCTGGCGTCTTGCAGAGCCGGCATGCTGTGATTTCTTTAGAGAAAATTGTGGGTCTAAATAAGCGTGTGGATGTGAAAATGGCACTTTTCTGACGGTTTTTCTGACTCTTTGGGGAACAAAATTTTCTGAGTCGGAGGAGATGGAAATTACCTCAACATCATCAGCTCGGCTATTTTGAGCATCGCCCTAAGAATTACAGGTGTTAGCCAGTTCAATAAAAAGACGACCAAAGGGAGTCAAGTCCTACCTCTGATTCGTCATCAGCTGCTGGTGACCCGCCTCTAGCTACCGTCTCACTTTCAATAGCCGTTTTATTCTTCTTTGTGTCTGGTGCAGCTTTAGCCGCCCTAGGCTTGGATGCGGGTACTTTCTTCTTTTTCTTGTTCCAGAATGGAGAGTCGGCCTGCACAGTTTTAAACAAGATCAACACGTAAAGTTTAAAGAGTTGATAAAGATGGACAAGTGATCACAGAAATGCTTACTGGAGGAGCCTGGTTAAGAGCATAGAACGGTCTCTGCCCCGTCTTGTTGCAGTTTTCTTGTGACTCCCCAAGCAGTTTCTTCACAATCTTGTTTATTTCATCAGCTGACAGGTCAATGGGACTGAACCTTAGCGCATCATTTGATTTGCCTGAGTAATTGCACATTAAATCCACCCGGCGACTTAAGGGAAGAATCCTCCAGGTAATCCAGCACCGGGTTAGATCAACCCCGGTTAAACCGTTGGCTAATAAAGCCCTCAGCTTTGGATATACGTGGGCGACTTGAGCGCGCTCTTCTTGCGGAGCCTAGCCAGGAAGTTCAATGGTGGAGTCAAGACGGTCAGGTCTGTAACCCGGCAATGGGTTCTCATTAGCAGGAGCTGTGTTCTTACAATAGAAATAGGTCTTGTTCCATCCTTTGGGATGACTCGACAGAGTAACTGCAGGGAAAGCAACGTCTCTTCGCCTCTGGATCGAGACCCCGCCAAGTTCTAGACTGAGGCCATCAGCACATTTAGTTTGGTGGTTGATATAGAAAAACTCCCTAAAGAGGGGAACGGTGGCTTCCACTTGCAGATATGCTTCACAGAGGACTTGAAATTGGCATAGGTTGGATATAGAATTTGGACCAAGATCTTGAGGATGAAGGTTGAAGAAGCTTAAGGCGTCCCGGAAATTTTTTGACCCGGGCGGAGAGAAGTCCCTAAGAAGATGGTCTGTAAACACCACGACTTCTCCTTCGCCGGGTTGGGGGACAATTTCGCCTTGAGGAATCCGCCAACCAATCACCTCTTGAGCCGGCAGAAAACCTTGTTCTTTATAATCATTGAGCACGAGTTGTGAAACTTGGGAGCTCACCCAGTTGCAGACTGTGGTCTTTGCCATGGTAAGTCACCTAAAGAGTTAACAGCTGCGGATAAAATATGAATGGCAGGTCATTGCACGATCGCTAAAGTCGCCAGGGCAGTTTGGGAAGAAGCCAGTATGACAAGGTGGTTAAAATTCAGGGGCGAGCCAACATGGTTTTTCAATTTCTAAAATATGTTAATGAATCACAAGCCGCCCGAACAGAGATTTAACCATACTTCCTAAGAATGGCGGGTCATGATTTATTTGGCGGTGCATCTTAAAGTTGAAGATTCTGATTTTTGCTAAGTGTTGCAGGAACAGATTTCAAACAAAGTGGCTATAATTATGGTTCTACAAAATATGCGAAAAGGGAAAATATTTACTATACCTAGTTCATACTATGGAAACACAGTTTGATCTACTCCGAGTTTCTAGTAAAGGACTGAGGTTCCTAGATGAAAAATGGTACTACGGCAAGCGGCGGGGTATTTTCTACAATGGACGCGCTTGAAGCTAGATCCGAAATGGCAAGGGACAGGATAAATAGATGAGCAACGATGAATTGCGAAGAACGCTCGGGTGTTGCTACGAATCTAAAGGAGGCAATGAGGCGTACCTGGCTGTGGTGAGTGCCTCTGAGATGATTTTGAGCAGTCTCGACGATGGCGCGTACGAAGAAGAGGGAGCGGTTAATGTCGCCGGCACGCGTTGGGGTCGTACGGCGGCGGAGCTCCTGACACAGGTGCACGCATCGCAATGAAGAAGAAGAAGTGGGGCGGTCGAAGCGGTAAAGTGAAAATTAAAACCCCCTCGGGCATATTTATAAAAAAATAGAAGGAGAAGAGGCAGGTGCGAAAATAGAGGAGCGCAGTAACTTTTGTGAGTAGATGACGCCTCGATTTTCGGGCTTGACAGATATACTCAAAAGATTCGCTATGATGTCGCGCCTGAACCCCGCGATTTCTGGAAGGTGATGTCATGACACAGAGGAATCAGAAATGTTAAGGTAACAGTGTTTTATGAGCCGGCGAACTCGCGCGACTCGGCCATGGAATGAGCTTAGCTGATGAAAGGAAGGATAACCCGGCAATGTGACTTCTGGAGATTGATGCGAATAAATTCACCTCACTCTGGGGGCTAATGTTGGGGATATAACCCACCGGTATAACCCGCCCGTTCAGGGCCGGGTCACCCATTGGCGGCTTAAAAGGATAAGGGACATGGCGTCTCAACATCAGGAAGCAGGCCGGGTTAGAGCCCAATAGTTGAGGCGGCGGCTAATCCAAGGACGTGATATGTTTTCCTTTCTTGAGGAGAACGATGAGTAGGAAATAGACTAGATCACGGGTCATGTTACGACCCGGACTCTGTTGTAAACCCAGGGCCTCGACCTGTATATAAAGGCGAACCCCTGAGGCAGAAAGACTAAGTTACAAGCTCTCGAGTACTAGGTTAGCCAAGTCGCTCCCTTGTAATCGAGATCATCATCAATACAACCAAAGCAGGACGTAGGCTATTACCTCCACCGTGAGGGGCCGAACCTGGGTAGACTCGCGTCTCTCGATTCCGACCAACCCCGTTCAAGCTACCACCTAGTTGCGATGGCCTCACCATTAAGTCCTTTTCACGAGGACATCTGCCGTGACAAAACCACGACAGAACCCGCAGGCCACGCTGCTCATGAAGCGTGAGCCGCTCCGCTACCGTCCGGATGACGCCGGCTACGACGCCTGGCTTGGCCGCATCACCGAGCTCGTCAACATCGCCGGGGACGCTCCAGCGCCTTCTCACTCGCTCCGCCCTCCGCCGTCTCGTGCTGGGGACCTGGTGCACGGCGCTCCCCCGCCGCCTCCTCTGCGCGACGAGCGCGCCGGGCCCCAGCGCAGCGCGCGGGCTCGTGAGCCATCCTGCGGCGCGCCCTCTCCAGACCGAGACGAAGCCAGCTGCCAGATCATCCGCCGCGCGCCCCCTGATGCGCGAGTGCTCCTCGAGCGGCAGCGCCAGCGCCAGGACCAGGCCATTCAGGACATTGCAGTGGCCGGGCGTCAAAACCACGCCGCCCTCGCTGGCGGCGTCCCCTCGAGCGGCGTGGGCTTCCGTGCCTTCACCCGTGAGCTGCGCCGCGTGGTCTGGCCCGTGAAGTTCAAGCCGGAGCTGCCGCCACACTACGACGGCACCCCCAACCCCACGGAGTTCCTCCAGCTCTACGCGCTGAGCGTCGAGGCGGCGAACGGCGACGACAAGGTCATGGCGAACTAGTTCCCCATGGCCCTCAAGGACGGCCCGTGCTCCTGGCTCATGAACCTCCCCGAGGCTTCCATCTCGTCATGGGCCGAGCTCTGCAGCCAGTTCATCGCCAACTTCCAAGGCACACAGGACCGCTCCCTCACCATCAACGACCTGCGGCGTGTTCGGCAGCGCCCAGACGAGACCCTCCGCAAGTACATCCAGTGCTTCAGTCAGGTGCGCAACAAGATCCCGCCCGCCTCCGACGCGGCCGTCATCTCTACGTTCTCCACCGGCGTCACAGACGTCAAGATGCGCGAGAAACTCGCCATCAACGGTGAGCTCGACTCCGTGCTCGAGCTGCTCGACCTCGCCGACAAGTGCGCCAAGGCTGAAGAAGGCCGCCTCTTCGTCCACAACGACCCTGATGCGGCGCTCGACGCCGCCAAGTCCAAGAGCAAGGACGTCAAGCGCAAGGGCCTTGCCGTGCTTGCGGCGGAGCCCGAGCAGAAGCGCGGCCGCGACCTCGACGAGCCCAGAAAGGACAACCGGCCACTCTGCGCTTTTCACAACGTCCGCTCCCACAGCACCGTAGACTGTCAGGAGCTCAAGCTGCTCCGCGACGAGCGCCAGAGCCGCCGGGACGACCGCAATGGCCGCGGCGCCGGCCACGGAGGTGGCCGCAGCGGCAACCGCTGGGACAGCCGCAACAGTAATGGCAGCTACCGCCAGGGCTAGCGCGACCAGCCTCGTGAGGCCGCCTGGCGCGACCAGCCTCGTGAGGCGAATCCTCAGGCCAATGTCGCTCTCCTGCCGCTGCCGCCGCCACCCCGGAGGGACGACGTCAACCAGCCTGACGAGGGCGCTGGGGGCTACCAGGAGCCTCGCGCGGTCTCCTGCATCCTTGGCGGGTCCCAAGCCCCCGCGTCCATCCGCCACGTCAAGCAACTCTCTCGCGAGGTGTACGCCACCCTCCCGAGGCCTGAGGTCGCGCGGCCCCTCAAGTGGTCGCAGTACGCCATCACCTTCGACTCCAAGGACCACCCCAAGTCCACGCCCTTTGCAGGCGCGCTCCCCATGCTGCGCACTCCCACCATCAGCAACGTTGCGGTCACCAAGACCCTCATCGACGGGGGTGCCGGCCTCAATGTACTCTCCATCGAGACCTTCGAGATGCTCCAGGTGTCCTACGACCAGCTGATGCCGACCAGGCCCTTCTCCGGAGTGACCGATGGCTCCACTATTCCGCTGGGGCAAGTGCGCCTCCCTGTCACCTTCGGCACCCGCAAGAACTACCACACCGAGCTCATCGACTTCGACGTGGCACACATTGGCCTGCCTTATAACGCCATCTTGGGCTACCCGGCTCTCACCAAGTTCATGGCGGCCACCCATCACGCCTACAAGGTCCTCAAGATGCCTGGCTGCAGCGGCATCATCACCGTCGCCTGCGACGAAAAGGACGCGTCCAGCACCCTCGAGCGTGCCTACAAAGCTGCCGCTGTCACGCACCCGGCCGATGAAGATGCGGCCGAGCCTTCCGAGGCCGTGCCAGCAAAGAAGAAGCAGCTGTTCTCTTAGGACCGCGCCGAGACGAAGAAGGTATCGGTGGACGACAGCAGCTCCGGCCCTGCCTTCACCATCGGCACAAGCCTCCCTCCTGCATAGGAAAGCGCGCTCAGCGTTCTCAGCGGGAGGGGAGTCGTTGGCGCGTATTGGGGCGGCGTTGGCCTGAGGGTTAGCCTGCCGTGGCTGGTTCTGCCAGCCCTGACGGTTGTTGTCGCCGGCATCGTTGTTGTGGTTGTCACCCCAGCGGCCACCTCTGCTGCCGCCGCCGTGGCCCTTGCCGCGCTCCTTGCGGCTGCCGCAGTGCTCGGTGCGGCCCTCGCGAAGCAGCTTGAGCTCGTGACAGTCTTCCGTGCTGTGGGAGTTCATGTTGTGGTAGGCACAGAAAGGACGGTCGTCCCTTTTGGCCTCGCCACGGTCGCGGCCGCGCTTGTAGTCCGGCTCCACCACGAGCATGGCAGGGCCCTTACGCTTGGTGTCCTTGCCCTTGGGTTTCGCCGCGTCAGGCTCAGCGTCAATGTCATTGTGGAGGAAGAGGCGTCCCTCCTCGGCCTTGGCGCAACGGTCGGTGAGGACGAACAACTCTGCTACAGAGTCAAGCTCGTCCCTGACCGAGAGCTTCTCACGCATCTTCATGTCCGTGACGCCGTTGGTGAAGGCGGAGACGATCGCGACGTCGGAGGCCTTTGGGATCTTGTGGCACACCTGGCTGAAGTGCTGGATGAACTTGTGGAGGGGCTCACCAGGGCGCTGGCACACGTTCCGCAGGTCGTTGAGCATGAGGGAATGGTCGCTCGTGCCCTTGAAGTTGGCAATGAACTGCTTGCACATGTCCTCCCACGAAGAGATGGACGCCTCAGGGAGGTTCATGAGCCATGAGCGCGCAACGTCCTTGAGGGCCATGGGGAACCAGTTCGCCATGGCCCGGTCGTCCCCCCTCGTGGCCTGGATGCTGATGGTGTAGAGCAGGAGGAACTCCGTGGGGTTGGCACTGCTGTCGTAGCGCTGAGGGAGCTCTGACTTGAACTTGTCGGGCCACACCACGCGACGTAGCTCGGGGGCGAGGGCTAGGTAGCCCCGTTGGTGACGGCGCCACCGTCGAGGGACGCGCGGTTCTGGCGCCCCGCCATGGCGACATCGTGGAGGACGCGGTCCTAGTGGTTGCGCGCCTTCTCGAGGGCCACGCGCGCGTTCGGGGGTGCGCGGTGGACGATCTGGCAGCTGTCGCCGCCGCCGTCCGGCACGAGCGAGCCGCGGGACTGCTCCGGGGCGCGCGCTACGGGGCGGCGCTCGGCCACGTCGTGGTGCGGAGGAGGCGGAGGAGGCGCGTCACGCCTGGCCCGATTGGCGCAGGATGGCGGAGCAGGCAAGGAGCGAGAGGGCGCCTGGCCATCGCGCGCGGCGTGGACGAGCTCGGTGTTGTGCCCAAGCCAGGCGTCGTAGCCGTCCTCGGTGGGACGATAGCGCAGTAGCTCCTGCGCCATGAGCAGCGCGGCGTGCAGAGCGGGAGGATCGCGATGCGCGAGCGAGGAGGTGGCGGTGGAGCGGCCGTGCGCCTGCTCATTCACCGACGGGTGGGCGGAGGAGGCCACACGCTCCCCAACAGGCTCGGTGGCAGCGCGAGGGCGCCGCCCAGGGGCACCACGGGCGGCGGGTGTCGCGCGGACCCTGGCGGCGGCTCAGTGCGCGGCACGTTACTGGCAAGCGATGGCGTCGTCCATGTTGATGCTGGCTTCGAGGTCGAAGGCGCGAAGACGGCAAGTCCCCCTACCTGGCGCGCCAAATGTCGGAGTCTAGGATCTGCGTCCAAGAAACTTCCCCAAGAACTTAGCATTCGAACTCTGGGGGACTTTGCTTGGCAACCTATGACATGACGACAACTACGGCGGAATCACGACGGGCTCACTAGCTCTCACCGGACACGAGGGGGACGCGCGAGCTACCCAGGTTCGGGTCACCGTGCGGTGTAATACCCTACTTCTGCCTGTGTTGGATTGCTCTGTAATGGAGAGCTTGTGGCTTGAGGTACATGAGGTGTGGGGGAGAATGAATCGATCCCCTTACATGGAAGCGGCCTTGCCCCTTTTGTAGTGCCTTGGTCCTCTTCCCAGAAAATATGAGCAGGAAAGGGTGGCCCTAGGGCGGCAATTCAAAGGCGGACAGGCGCGCAGGTCTATCCTGACTAAAGGCGGTCTCCGCCTGATAAAGTAGTCTTCATGACGCGCTGGTGGGCTTGGCGATGACCTCCATCCTGGCGCGCCGATCCATCCTGATCTTCTATCACCAAAGAGGAAAACCTTTGGGACTTGCTTTGGGGGAGGCAGATGCCACTGCTCCCTTATCACCAAAATGGAGGCTGGGCTCGGTCACGCCCCGCTGTCCTTATCCTGACAGCGGGTCGTCACCCATGTGCTAGGCGCGGAGCCCCGTGGCTGACACCGTATGATCTGCTTCATGAGAAGGCCTCGCGAGGGAACCTGGTGGTTGGCGGCCTCGACAGGGTCTGACCTGGCGGCGAGGGGCCTCGCGAGGTAGGTCCACCCTCATGGGCCAGCCCAAGAGTCTTCCTCCGGGCCAGAGGCAGACGGGCCGTGGTACCCTGGTTCCCACTGGGCTGACAACCATCTTAATATCGCAAAACTATTGCAAGGAATCAAACTTATCATATTCAGTGATCTACATGAAAGTTTTTATTATATCCCTCTTGAATACCTATCATATCAGGACCAAATTCATAACCCGTGCATATTACCATTGCTATTCATTAGACTCTCAAAAATATATAAGTGAAGCATGAGAGTGCAACTATTTCTTTAAAATATAACCACCGCCGTGCTCTAAAAGATATAAGTGAAGCACTAGAGCAACTGCCTAGCTCAAAAGATATAAGTGAAGCACATAGAGTATTCTAACAAATCATGAATAATGTGTGTCCCTCTCAAAAAGGTGTGTTCAGCAAGATGATTGTGACAAACTAAAAAGCAAACAAAAGCAAACAAACTATATCACAAGATGCTCCAAGTAAAACACATATCATGTGATGAATAAAAATATAGCTCCAAGTGAGTTACCGATAGATTGTAGACGAAAGAGGGGATGCCTTCCGAGGCATCCCCAAGCTTAGACGCTTGAGTCTTCCTTGAATATTACCTTGGGGGTGCCTTGGGCATCCCCATGCTTAGGCTCTTGCCGCTCCTTATTCCTTTATCCATGGTAGTCTCACCCAAAACTTGAAAACTTCAGCACACAAAACTCAACAGAAACCTCGTGAGATCCGTTAGTATAACAAACAAATCTTAAACTTTAGGTACTGTTGTAAATTGATTCATATTTAATATTGGCATAATTCTACTGTACTCCAACATCTCCATGACTCATACCCCCCGATACGATCCATAGATTCATCAAAATAAGCAAACTATGCAACAAAAACAGAATCTGTCTAAAACAGAACAGTCTGTAAAGATCTGAATTAACGTCATACTTATGTAACTCGAAAAATTCTGAAAAATTAGGACAACGTGGGGAATTAATATATCGATATTCTGTAAAACATTAAGAAGGTTCTGACGCTCCAGCCAAAAAACAAAATTCCAGCACTGGACGCAAAAGTTTCTGTTTTCAAACAGCATCAATTATACTATCATCCAAATCATCCCAAAGGCATTACTTGGCACAAACACTAATTAAAACACAAAAATAAAATCATAACAGAAGCTATAATTGTGTAAACACTCAAGAACAGAAGGTAAAAGCAAAAATTTATTTTATTCATTGGGTTGCCTCCCAACAAGCGCTATTGTTTTATGCCCCTAGCTAGGCATAATGCAAAGTTTCAAGTGTTGTCATCCTTGGTTTTGACATCCTTAGGTGTGTGATTTTTAGGAGGTTTTTTCAAAAACAATGGGGAACACATCATCAACCAAAATTTTAGGGTCATTAAGATTGCTCTCTTCAAACCCTTGTTGGTTCCCTTTTACAATCCAAGAGTACTTCTGATTAATTCCATTAAAAAATTGTTGGATGATATGTGTGGGAGGAACTTCTTTTTTAGTATTCTCATCAAAAGCATGGTGATCATGAAAAACATATCTCTACATATATTCCTCATTATACAAAATTTCATATATCACCAGATTTTCTTGGCTCATATTATAGAAATCAAAGATCTCTCTAGCTTCTCGTACTATGTAATCAAACTCATTCATAAGGATAAGAGTACCTATCTTTTTAGCTTTAGGGTTCTTTATCACCGGCAAATCGTAAAACAATCTTTGCAAAGTAGGGTGAGTGCGGATAAATCTTCTTTCAAGTTTAAGAATGAGTGCGGAGATAGCCT
Organism: Elymus sibiricus; assembly: GCA_039707655.1. Taxonomy (NCBI): domain Eukaryota; kingdom Viridiplantae; phylum Streptophyta; class Magnoliopsida; order Poales; family Poaceae; genus Elymus; species Elymus sibiricus. Next base: position 204,376,452 of record CM077666.1, on the reverse strand, counting down.
CCCCATAACCGTTGGTTCTTTTTAGAATTGGAGTGTCATTACCAACCAAAGTTCCCGGGCAATTAAAGAACTCTTGAATAATGTTTTTCCCTATGGAATTTCCACTCCCTACTACAAATTTTTTTGAGTCTAAATTTGAGGGAATTTCTATCTTAGGGATTTTACCATCCTCACCTTTTTCAATAACAAACTCAGACATAGTGGCAACTTAAAGCAAAGCGAGCAAACAAGCAAAAAAAATATTTTTGTGTTTTTGTAATTTTTTTTAGAAGTGGGGGAGATGAAAACAAGAGGAAAATGCAAATAAAAGGCAAATAAAATAAATGCAAGTGGTTAATAGTTTGTGCAAAGGTACTTGGTAATTTTGATGATGTCTCCCCGGCAATGGCGCCAGAAATTCTTCTTGCTACTTGTAGTCTGCGTTGGTATTTCCCCAAAGAGGAGAGGATGATGCAGTAAAGTAGAGATAAGTATTTCCCTCAGTTAAGAACCAAGGTTATCAATCCAGTAGGAGAACCATGAAGAATTCCGTTAAGCGCACCTGTACACAAAAGAGCAAACACTTACACCCAACGCAAATAAGAGGGTTGTCAATCCTCTTAGCGGTTATTTGCAAGGATTAAATCTTATAGAGATAAATAGATAAACTAAAGTACTAATTAGAATAAAAGTAAATAAATTGCAGCAAGGTATTTTTAGGTTTTTTATATATGATAAAGTAGACCGGGGGCCATAGTTTTCACTAGAGGCTTCTCTCTAGAACACATAGCATACGGTGGGTAGACAAATTACTGTTGGGCAATTGATAGAAAAGCAAATAATTATGACGGATTCATGGCAATGATCATGTATATAGGCATCACGTCCGAGACAAGTAGACCGACTTCTGCGTGCATCTACTACTATTACTCCACCCATCGACCGCTATCCAGCATGCATCTAGGGTATTAAGTATGAAACAGAGTAACGCCTTAAGCAAGATGACATGATGTAGACAAAGTAAACTCAAGCAATATGATTAAACCCCATATTTTTATCCTTAATGGTAACAATACAAATACGTGTCATGTCCCCTTCTGTCACTGGGATTGAGCACCGCAAGATTGAACCCATCACAAAGCACCTCTCCCATTGCAAGAGAAATCAATCTAGTAGGCCAAACCAAATCGATAGATCAGAGAGAAATACAAAGCTATAATAATCATGCATAAAAGAGTTCAGAGAAGACTCAAATATTTCTTATGAATAATTTGATCATAAACTCACAATTCATCGGATCCCAACAAACACACCACAAAAGAAGATTACATCGGATAGAACTCCAAGAACATCGAGAAGAACATGGTATTGAAGATCAAAGAGAGAGAAGAAGCCATCTAGCTACTAGCTATGGACCAGTAGGTCTGTGGTAAACTACTCACACATCATCGGAAGGGCAGCAAGGTTGATGAAGAAGCCCTCTGTGATCGATTCCCCCTCCGGTAGATTACCCGAAAAGTCCTCCAGATGGGATCGCGGAAGAACAGAGGCTTGCGGCGGTGGAAAGGTTTTCTCTTCTGGCTCTCTGTTGGTTTTGGAATATTTGGGAATTTATAGCATTGGAATTAGGTCAAGAGGTCCCACGAGGGGCCCACAAGCCTGGGGGGCGCGCCCTACCCCCCTGGGTGCGCCCTCCAGGCATGCCGCCTCCTCGTGGCTCTTCTGGTCTTCTCCCGAAGCTTCCTGGGTCTCTTTTGGTCCATAAAAAACTAATCCAAAGTTTTTTTCTCGTTTGGACACTTTTTGATAATGATTTTCTGAAAAGGCAAAAACAAGCAGAAAACAACAACTGGCACTGGGCACTGGGTTAATAGGTTAGTCACAAAAAATGATATATAATGGCATATAATTGCATATAAAACATCCAGATTGATACTATAATAGCATGGAACAATCAAAAATTATAGATACGTTAGAGACGTATCATCACTGATATTCCCCTCCCGTACAACGGGGTACTTGGGCGTCGTTCGCTCTCAAAGTTCATGGCGGTGTCCTATTACGCCTACAATACTTTGAAAATGTCTGGGCCCGAGGGGGTGGTCACCATCAAGGCGGACAAGAAGGACACAATCTTTTGCATCAAGAAGATTTACAAGACAGCGGCTGCCACCGCCCCGAGCTGGTCCAACGCTTCTCCTGCCTCAAAGACTACTGGGAAGGAGCAGCTCCATCTCTCCCCAGCATTCGAGAGGGCACATTGCTTAACTACCCACGAACAAACAAAAGAAACCGGCCACCGCCCTCACTAAGAAGGTTTCCCTCAAAGAGGATAGCTCCTTCACCATCAACATTGGTATAGGCCTATCACCTAAATAGGAATGTGCGCTTGTTACTTTCCTCCGAGAATACATCGATGTGTTCAATAGCGAATCGCCCGACCTTCCCCAGGTCCCTAGGGAAGTAATTGAGCACCACCTAGCTGTTTGTACGGGCGCTAGACCCATCAAGCATTAAGTGAGGAGGCAAGCCCAGGACCGTCAATGCTTCATCGAAGAGGAGATAATGCGACTCCGGAAGGCGGGAATTATCCGTGAGGTGTTGTACCCAACTTGGCTAGCCAACCCTGTAGTTGTGCTTAAAGCCAATGGGAACATGCGCCTATGCATCGACTTCACCGACCTCAACAAGGCATGTTTGAAGGATCAATTTCCCCTCCCGCGCATCGACTCCTCCGTCGGGTGTGATATGTTGTCGTTCTTGGATGCCTATTCTGGATACCACCAGATTAGGATGGCCTGGGAAGACGAGGAGAAGATCGCATTTATAACCCCTTATGGCACGTACTGCTACGTATGCACGCCTTTTGGGTTAAAAAGTGAGGGGGCTACGTTCCAGTGAACTGTCCAGGCTAGCTTCGGCCCACATAGTTGCACCGGAACGTAGAATCCTACATGGATGACATAGTCATCAAGACCAAGAACAAATCAAATCTCATCCAAGACTTGGAAGAGACATTCATAAACCTACGAAAGATCAGACTCAAGCTGAACCCCGAGAAGTGCATTTTCGGGGTACCATCCGGCAAGCTACAATGTTTCGTCGTGTCGCATCACAACATCAAGGCGAACCCCAAAAGATCAAGGCCATCGATCAAATCCAGGCCCCAAAGCGCGTCAAGGACATCCAGCGCCTCAATGGGTACATCACGGCCTTGGAAAGGTTCATATCATGGCTAGGTGATGAGTCCGAATCACGTGATTATTTTGTTGGTATTTTTATGCCTACTCAGTAGGCTTTGCGGAATTTTATCGCGTTTGCACACTTCTTTTTGTCATTTTCCTCAGATAACGCTTTGCTGGACCAAATAATGTTTTATGGAAGTAATCCCAGGAAATGGTAATGGAATCATGTATTTAAAATGATGATCACCTACCATAAAAGAATTATGCAAAAAGGGCAAAGAACCAACCGTCAACGAGCCTCCAGAGCAAAAGACGATGTTCCATACGACCGCACCCGCTCATATGGGCGATCGTATGGAGTGACATCACCGCCGCCAGATCAACTATATTCGCCACGTGAAGACGGATCGTGGATCAGATGCCCAGAGCCCATAGAAACACGTCCAGAAGCAGTAACCCTAGCCTCCAGATTGATCCGGAGGGAGGAATTGGCAAGGGGGAGGCCGCCGCCTCCATCACCATCACCGGGAAGGACTCAATATCATCACCACTATTGTCATCATCATCATCCTCATCCTCTTCCTTGTAATCCCAAGAACCCTAAATTAAAGGGAACGACTTGTGTATTGCAATGTTTGATCCATTCAAGTTCTTCATCTTTAGTGTTATGATGTTTGTTGCCTTTATGAGTGAGTAGCCCCCCTAGTTCTCGGGGATATGGATGAATCCTAGTGTGTAATAGATCGTTGATATTAGGATTTAATATCCTCTTTGCATGTTCATGTTAATAGTCTTCTTGACGTTGGGTGAAGTCGACCATCCAATGTATGCCAATTTTGGACGGAAGGTTATTACTGCTGGCGGACCGTGTGGTTGCAGAGGTGGATAACGTGATAGGCCCCATCTCCCTTCATAGCGGATCATTGCAGCAGGGGGTAAAATAGAGACCACCTATAGGCTGCGTCCACGGGGACCTTTTCCCCTTAATCACCGTTTGGTAATCGGAGTGGGGAAGAACGGTGGTGGCGTATGTGATACGGGGCTGCCAAGAGTATGCACGTATCTGTACCGGCTCTGCCCACAAAGAGAAACATGTAAAGTGGCTTAGGAGTCCGAAGTAGCATTGTGTTTAGGCACCGCTATAGATGCACACTAGAGGGGACTCCAGAGTCCCTGAGAACACTTCAGTCCTATTAATTCCAACCCGCTTTTTACATTTCCAGTTATTTACTTTCATTGAAATATTCACCTTTAAGCTCGCCACATCATTTCTATTATTTCACTACTGCTTTGGATCACTAATACCTTACAGGCACACTGTTCGCATCATCCAAAAGACAAAAGATTGATTCTTGTGCTCCCTGTGGGATCGATACTCTTACTTCGAAAAACCTACAACTAAACCCTGTGCACTTGTAGGACATCAAGCTTTTTCTGGCGCCGTTGTCGGGGAGTAGAGCGCTTTTGATCTTAGTCTTGAGTTTGGTTTGAACTTTGTGTACTAAGTTGTTTGCAGATCCGAAGCAACCATGGCTGAGTTTGGACACAATTATCAGCTACCAGCCATGCGTCTTATGGGACCACCTATGCGAGAAATGTTCACACCATTGGGCCCTAACCCTACTGGTGTTGCTTTTGAGGTGAATCCAAGTGTCCTCGAATTATTGCACAGTAAGCAATTTAAAGGTGAGGATCCTTATCAACATTTGCAATTTTTCGAAGACGTATGTGGGACATTCAAATTAAATGCTTTTAGCCCTGACGATATGAAGCTGAAATTGTTTTCTTATACTGTGGCTAATAAGGTAAAAGATTCGCTAGTGTCTCACCCTGCAGGTACCTTTGATATATGGGATAAGTTTGCAGACACTTTCTTATCAAATTTTTATCCTGAGATGAAATCCTATGAAGCAAGGAGAAGAATCTTAAATTTTTGACAAAGACCTGGAGAAAGTCTGGTAAATGCATATCAAAGGTACCAAACCCTGTTAAATGATTTCCCTCATCATAATCTCCCAGAATGGTTAGTATTAAATCTCTTTTATGGAGGACTTCGATATGATTCGAAGGAAGAACTAGACCTAGCTTTCGCAGGTTCCTTTATCACTAGCAGGGTGCCTGAGGCTCAAGAATTATTAGAAGGTAAACTTGCTAATCACGAGGGTTGGGGGTGTGACAAGGAAGAAGAAGAAGAGGGTAAAGTTGAGATATATTATGATTGCATAAAAGCTTATCTTAAGTTAAGAAGAGTTGATAAAGTTAGTAATGAACTATACCTTGACCATGACATTGTTTTGAGATTTGTTAAAAGTTATGTAGAACATATGGAGCTTCCAAAGAAAAAGTGGGAGAGTTACGCTGATGAAGACCCCAAAGAAGAGGTCATAGTGGAGACCTTGGAGGTTGAAACATCGGTGACCCCCATGGAACATGATTATGAACCCGCACCTGAGTTGCTGTTTCTAGTTAGAAAGGCACAACTTGAGTACTTAAGCAAAGAATGTACCGAAGAGGAAGATAAAGGTATATGCAATATTCTGGTAAAACCCCCAAAAAGGAAGAAGCAAGAAAAACTTATTGAAACAATGGAAGAAGAGGTAACATATTTTGTTAAGGGCTGCATTAAAGCAGACGACACTGGTAAACCAGTGGTGCCTTGTTCTTTTGGTAGTACGTCTTATTTTGGTCTTTGCGATATAGGCTCTTCTATTAATGTGATACCTTATACTCTTTACACTAAGCTTCACGATGAAATTTATGCTTGTGACTTGCAGCCTATTGATATGAAGATAAAATTAGCTGGTGGCACCCTGAGAAAGCCCTATGGGATGGTCCCTGATGTTTATGTCATTCTAGGAACTTCCACTTACCAAGTAGACTTTGTTGTAATGGAAATTCTTGAAGATGATTTTTGTCCCATAATTTTTTGCAGACCTTTTCTTAATACTGTAGGTGCAAGTATCGACTGTAAGAGGGAAGTTGTGTTCCTCAAGTATGGGGATGAGGTAAGAGAATTTCATTTTTCCAGGTTTAAAAATCGTCCCCAACCTAGGGAACATGACAACCATGAAGAAAAGACGATTGCACAATTGGCTGCCATCTACTTCGGAACCCTAGAAGATGATCTGGAATGGAGTCTGACTGATTATGAGAAAAGCCCAGAAGACCCAGCCAAAGTGGAGATAGATCAGCATTTGAATGAAGCACCGGTACAAGACCCCGTTGCTAGTGAACAATATGAAGTACCTGAAAAGAAAGGAGATGAGGGACTTCCACCACCTGAGCTAAACCCCTACCGAAGGAGCTAAGGTATGAGTTTTTGGATGACACAAATAAATATCCTGTTATCATTAGCGCTAACCTTTCAGATAAAGAAAAAGAGAGATTAATGAAGACTCTAAGGGAGCATAGGAAGGCCTTAGAATACTCATTGGTTGACTTGAAGGGCATTAGTCCCTCTATTTGTACTCACCGTATATTCATGGAAGAAGGAGCTGAACCCGTCCGCGAGTACCAAAGGAAGCTGAACCTTGAAATGAAGGAAGTGGTAACAAAAGAAATATTTCGTTTACTCGATGCAGGTATAATTTACCCAGTGTTTGAATCAAGTGGGTAAGTCTAGTTCATTGTGTACCTAAAAAGGGAGGATTCACTGTAGTACCTAATAAGCATAATGAGCTAATCCCCACTAGAACAATAGTTGGGTATAGAATGTGCATTGATTTAAGGAGGCCAAATAAGGAGACCCGTAAGATCACTATCCTCTGCCATTTATCGATCAAATGCTAGAAAGACTAGCTAAGCAGACTCACTTTTGTTACTTGGATGGATATTCGGGATTCTCACAAATAGCAGTGCATCCGAAAGACTGGGAGAAGACAACTGCTACTTGTCCTTTCGGTATGTACTCCTACCGCCGTATGCCGTTTGGCCTATGTAATGCACCCACTATATTTCAAAGATGCATGAATGCTATTTTTGCTGATTTTGTTGAAGAAATCATGGAGGTCTTCATGGATGATTTCTCTGTTTATGGAACTTCTTTCGATGATTGCCTTTACAATCTTGATAAAGTTTTGCAGAGGTGTGAAGACACTAATCTTGCCTTAAATTGGGAAAAATGCCATTTCATGGTCAACGAAGGTATTGTTCTAGGCCACAAGATATCTGGTAGATAAAGCAAAAATAGATGCCATAGAAAAACTCCCTTATCCTCGCGACATAAAGGGGATAAGGAGCTTTCTTGGACATGCTGGTTTCTATAGACATTTTATTAAAAACTTTTCTAGTATTTCCAAGCCTTTAACTAACCTTTTGCAAAAGATGTTCCTTTCATATTCAGCAACGAGTGCAAGGCCTCATTTGAGAAGCACAAATTCGCTCTACTCAACGCACCAATCATTACACCTCCAAATTGGGACAAACCTTTTGAGGTAGTGTGTGAGACTGATGATAATGCGGTAAGTGCGGTGTTAGGCCAGGAAGACGGTAACAAATTCAATATTATTTACTATACAAGTCATACTCTTACTGAAGCTCAAAGAAATTATGCAAAGAATGATAGAGAGCTCTATGCAGTGATTTTTGCTTGTGAAAAGTTCAGACCTTACATCACTGACACAAAGGTCATATTCTATACTGACCGTGAGGCGATAAAGGAGGTCCTTGACATCAAAGAAACAAAACCTCATTGGATGAGGTGGTCTCTTCTTTTGCAGTAAATTGACAGTGAAATATTAGATCGCCAAGAGATAAGAGAAACAGTGACGAATGTCTCCTACCTGGAAGAAGAGCCTGAGTACCAAGGAGCGGGAACATGTATCCCATATGGAACGGTGGTAGCCTTGGATAGAGCAACCACTCATACTTTCAGGGATACTGGACCGCCGCTCATTGGATTGGAAGAACCGTTCACAAAACTGAGGGTAAGAGAAGAAAATGATTTATTTGATTATACTAACCCTCTGCATCCCAGTAAACTGCAAAAGACATCTTTGTTACTCTGCCCCCGAAGAGAGAAGAAACTGGGGATGAAGACTTATCTCAAAAAAAAGGATGGAAAAGGCGTGGGAGCTTGCACACGTTCTTTCAATTACCCTAAGTATTTCTTTATTCAATCTCGTTTTATTTTTCTGTGCAAATTTTTATGTTTTTAGAAGTGATATGGGTGCCCATACGACTAGATGCAGTCATATGAAAGGCCTCCTTTCACTGTGGTTCTTGCGGTGACGAGGGTGATGTATCACACGACTGCTCGTATGACCGTCCATGGTCGTGCAGAAGACCGTCGATCGCTCTGCCACCCGAAGCTAACCTTTGTCTTTGGTTTAAAAAAAATCACGCGAGGCAGGAAGGCCAAACGGGCACTGATACAAGCGCACACGGTCGTTGGGAGCACCGTCGAACGCTCTGTGGATAAAGAACTCGGCCAAGAGGACTCATGCGACCGCTCAAACGGGCGGACGCGATCGTATGAAAGGTCGTCGATCGTGATTTCTTTCCGAGTGTTAACAGAATTTCGCCTTATTTTGTCTGGTTTGTTTCCGATCCTCTTTAACTTCCTTATCTCATTAAAACCCGTGCCCCTAACCCCTTATATACAGAACCTTTGCCTTCTTCTCTATCAATACTAACAAACCAATCTAGCCCAAGTCTTTCTTAGTTTTGAAGTGCAGGAAGCAATGGCTCGTTCGTGGGATGAGAGGCAAACCTTCTCTCAAGAGGAGGATGATCTGGAGCAAGAAGGATATTCTCCGGCAAGCATAAAGGAGAGGCTCTGTCGCGTACGCGATTGGTCCTCCTCAGAAGAAGATCCGGAGGAACCACCTTTCGAGGAAGGAGACATTACTGCAGGATGCTGCTAATGCAACACATCAATCAGAGACCCTTCGTCCAAACTGTGTGCGATGCATGAATCACAAACGGCATCGTAATAAAACCATCACCAATAAGACGAACTGTGTGCGATGGTGGAGACATCAAGCATGATTCATATTAGAGTTGCGTGTGCGATACGTGTCATACAGTTGATCCATACGAACTGTTTGCGATGAGCCAGAACAATAGAAACGGTCAGCCAGATCAAGTTGTGTGCGATAGTGCTACTTGTGAGCTGCGTTGGGATTTCCTCGAAGAGGAGAGGATGATGCAGTACACTAGAGATAAGTATTTCCCTCAGTTAAGAACCAAGGTTAATCCCCTTGGCGGTTACTTGCAAGGATTAATTCTGATAGTGATAGAAAGATAAATAAATTGCAAAACAAAATAAAGGAAATACAATTGCAGCAAGGTATTTTTGGATTTTATATATGATGGATAAATGACCCGGGGGCCATAGTTTTCACTGGAGGCTTCTCTCTCGAACACATAGCATACGGGGGGTAAACAAATTACTGTTGGGCAATTGATAGAAAATCGCATAGTTATGACGGATTCATGGCAATGATCATGTATATAGGCATCACGTTCGAGACAAGTGGACCGACTCCTGCCTGCATCTACTACTATTACTCCACCCATCGACCGCTATCCAGCATGCGTCTAGGGTATTAAGTTAATGAAAACAGAGTAACGCCTTAAGCAAGATGACATGATGTAGACAAAGTAAACTCAAGCAATATGAATAAACCCCATTGTTTAATCCTTAATGGCAAAAAAACAAATATGTGTCTTGTCCCCTACTTTGTCACTGGGATTGAGCACCGCAAGATTGAACCCATTACAAGGCACCTCTCCCATTGCAAGATAAATCAATCTAGTTAGCCAAACCAAACGGATAGATCGGAGAGATACAAAGCTATAACAATCATGCATAGATAAGTTCAGAAAAGACTCAAATATTTCTCATGAATAATCTGATCATAAACCCACAATTCATCGGATCCCAACAAACACACCGCAAAAGAAGATTACATCGGATAGAACTCTAGGAACATCGAGGAGAACATGGTATTGAAGATCAAAGAGAGAGAAGAAGCCATCTAGCTACTAGCTATGGACCCGTAGGTCTGTGGTAAACTACTCACACATCATCAAAAGGGCAGCAAGGTTGATTTTGAAGCCCTCCGTGATCGATTCCCCCTCCAGCAGAGTACCGAAAAAGGCCTCCAGATGGGATCGCGGAATAACAGAAGGTTGCGGCGGCGGAAAAGTCATTTCGTGTGGCTCTCTGGTATATTGGGAATATTTGCGAATTTATAGGCTTGGAATTAGGTCAAGATGTGCCACGAGGGGCCCACAAGCCTGGGGGGTGCGCCTACTCCCCTGGGCGCGCCTCCCGAGCTTGTCGCTCCCTCGTGACTCATCTGGTCTTCTCCCGAACCTTCTAGGGTCTCTCTTGGTCCAGAAAAAATTAATCCAAAGTTTTTTCTTCGTTTGGACTCCGTTTGATATTGATTTTCTGAGAAGCCAAAAACAAGCAAAACAACAACAACTGGCACTAGGTTAATATGTTTGTCCCAAAAAATGATATATAATTGCATATAAAACATCCAATATTGATACTATAATAGCATGGAACAATAAAAAATTATAGATACGTTGGAGATGTATCAGATAGACGTCAAACAGTTCACTCGGATGAACTATTTGTGATTAGCCAACACAACAAAAACGGTCAGCCAGATCAAGGTGTGTGTGATATTCGGCATATAGGTCACTCGGATGAACTTTTTGTGATTAGCCAACACAACAGAAACGGCCAGCCAGATCAAGGTGTGTGCGATATACGACATACAGTTCACTCGGATGAACTGTTTGTGTTGAGACAAAACAACAGAAACGGTTGAACTTAGCAAGATGTGTGTGATACGCGGCAAACAGGTCAGTAATCAGAAATGTGTGGGAAGACAGATAACAACATAGACAATTCCTGATAATAAGCTGTGTGTGTTGTGGGCAAACGCTTGCTGGTATACAATTGTCGGCGATTGATGAAATCATCACCGACGGGTTCCCTAGTTTAGCCCGTGGGCGATGTGATTTGCTCTGTCTGCACAACATCTATGCTCTATCTACAGAACAACAACATATATACTTCTAGGGACATGATTGCATAACCAAATTAAACATCCAATTACATAATTGACTACACACATAACAATTGCACACACCAATGTAAACAATTACGTGCATAATAAACTAGGATAAATGATCATATCTAATCATGATCTACTTCTTGTGATTCTTGCCACCGCTGCTCTGCTGGTGGCTCGATCCCTCACCGATTCCAGGAAGGAGGCACTCCCTCATGTCGATGATCCGCCTGTGCATCTCGTAGCATGTGTACACGTTCTTGGCTACAAACTTGAGGTGAGCTTCATCAAGTCTTTGCATCCAGGCAACGTGCCAGGCTGCAGGATTTTTCTTGGCACCATCCTTCATGTTTTCATAGTAGGGGTCGATGATGGCCGTGATGAGTTCAACCAGGGAGTCCTTCTTCGTGCTGCCCCAGACCCTGTAGTGGCCACGGATGTCGACAAGCTTCTGGCAGGCCAAGCCCGAAATCTCGAGCGCTTTTACATCGTCGACGTGTCCACCATAGCAAACTTGTAGTTGGGGCTATTGACAAACCTGGCGAAACGCTCACAAGGCCTTGTGGCCAGGCAGTAGTGGTAGACGAGGACGTGATGGCCCACACACAACTGGGCGACGAAAACCTTCTGATCAACCTGGGGACGACCGGTGTGTACTGGAGGTCGAAGCCAACCACTTTGTACTTGTCATCCTCAGCAAGCAACTGCTCCATGGTGTTGATGGAGTCCTCCACCACGGCCTGGTCGATGGTGTACACCACCAAGAGGTCCTTCCCCCTCACGTGGGTGTCCACACGATGCACGCGGAACTCCATTGGAGCGCCGCTAGATATCCTCTCTCTTTGTGCTGTCGTGGGTGTGTTTGTTGTGTTGTGGGGCATGATCGAAAGGGTGAAGAGACTAAGGTTATAATGGCCGCGGGAATAAATGTGGAGGCCGAACGGCCTGGAGTATCGGCACGTCCGGATGGCAGTTGTTGCAGCGCATAACTGCATCGTGCCGCACGTATTAACTGCATCGTGGCGACACACACGGATGTAACCGCATGCATATGGCGCCCAAAACATGATCGTGTGCCGGCCCCAACTACTGAAAGAGCGCGCGCGGAGGGACACGAGCAGAGCGCGGCGCGGCTGCCTCAACGTCGATCTGAGCGCGCGAAGGGACGCGAGCAGAGCGTGCCGCGGCCACCTCAACGGCGAGCAACCACCTGTGTATAGTAGTTCTGGTTAACCGCCTGACACCCGTGGGAGGCGCGAGGGCCCATCCATCGGACACGATGACGTTTCGGGCTTCGATACCAAGACCATCAATAAATTTTGAGCTTGTTTCCCGTAAAACTCCAAATTACCATGCTATAATTAATTGCAAGTCTGTTCACACCCATGAAACCTAAACATGTTCCCACTTAGCAACTGTTTACTAGTAGGCTATATAAACTACCCACTAGAAAATTACTGCACATTCCTCTCCTCACCGCCAACACAAACATGTCTTTCTTGTTAGTCGTACCTTGTATCTGCCATGGCCGGTGGGGGAAGTTCTGGGTGGACATATAACCATGGAGCAGAGACCAAGGCCGTGGAAGCAAAAGAGAGGTCCCACCGCAACGCATTAGCCGCAGTAGAGATGTCCGGCAGCGCCGCGGAGGCCTCAAACGATCTCTCACGGAAAGGCGAGGGCTCTCACAAGCGCATTTGCCGCGGAGGCGAACTGGACGAGCACGCTGAGCTCAATATGCAGATGGAGGTGAATGCCTGCTTGGTGATGCTGCTGGAGGACGGCAATGCCTCGGTTGACAAGGCGACCGGCCTCATCCTGCAACTTACGGATCACAATCCGAAGCTCTTCGACGAGCTCCAGAAGCAGAGGGAGCGGAGCGCCTGCTGGGAGAAGCTACACAAGAGGAGCAGTGCCTCGGTGCAGATGCTGAAACCCATCATCAATAAACTGCTGGATGACGTGGCAAAGCTCCGCATCGACAATTATCAGCTGGTGGAGGAATCCGTGGCTGCTGCCAAGCGTAGTTGTGCGGAAGTGAAGTAGATCATCGACGATCTCCAGGAGAAATACGACGCCATGGACGCATTGTGGAAGATGGCGGGGGAGATGGTGAGAGCAGATGAAGGTCATGGAGGCGATGAAGAAGGAGTTGGAGGAACACCGCGCCCAGCAACCCATCAAGATGTAGACAGCATCGACCCAGATCGTTCTCTGCATTTTCCTTCTTCCGCGTCTTCCTTCTCTTGCCCCTGTGTCTTTCGGGCGTTGCCGCATGTGGCATTTCAAATTATCCTGGATATGTACGTAAGACAATTATTATCCATTGCCATTGTAAATTTTTCATCGTATTATTTCGTTCGTAGGTACTGTCATGTATACGAGTCAAACACAGGCTAAAAGGCGCGTTCTCAGCGAGGCACGAACAAAACAATGCTAACGTTGAGCGGGGCCATGGGATCACAAGCAAACTTCCTCGTCCAGGTGCATTAACCGCATGTTAAATAGCGGCTCGGCCGCCATTAATGGAGAAGCTGGGAGTGAGGCGGGCGGTGGGGGGAAGTCAAAGGGCTTGCTTCCCGGTGAGCCTGTGCGGCGGACTGCTCACACACGCCCCGTCGAGCCTGCGCGGCGGACTGCTCACACGCGTCACGTCGACCAATGCGGCAGACTTCTCTCACTCGTCTCGTCTAATCAAACAGCTGCCCGCACGACACCTCCCTTCCAATAAATAGTGGGACGCGTGGTGGCACGTAAATGGTTGTACGAACGCCCACGGTTCAAATAATATAACCGTTTACGATAATAACGTGACAGCTATTTGTTCCAAAATACGTAAGTTGGCTGTTAATGTGTGCATCTTGTCTCAAATTAGACAAAAAATTTACCACGGCGTATTTGTGCCATCTCATGACATGATGCCAAGTTTCATGAATTTCAGGCGAGTTTTTGATTTACGGGGATTTAAAAACCAAGTTTCTCAAGGTTCGCGGCCGAGCCACGACGCCAAGATGTTTGTAATTCATGCACATTTCTTGCATGGGACCTAAACATGCACCCGAGGTCACAAAAATGATTTTTCCACCCATTTTGGTGCATTGGAGCATGTGCTTGTAGTTCAAATTTGAATTATGCACATGAAATGCCTAGAATACTCAATTAATGTACAAAAAAGTCCAACGAACCCCGAATAATTCCATATTTCAGCACGACACTCCTATTAGTCTATGTTGCCTCTAGAAAAAATTCCAAGGCGAGAAGAGGCAGCGAATGTCGTTTCGCCCACAAGGGTGACACGTTCCCTATCGGAACCACAAGGCTTCTTTGTGAGAAGCTCCAGTTTGTAAGAGGCTTGTACCAAAACTTGCCCCAAATTGGGCAATTTTTTTACCATGGCATATATGTGCCATGTCATGACACGATGCCAAGTTTCATGAATTTCAGGCGAGTTTGTGATTTACGGGGATTTAAAAACCAAGTTTTTCAATGTTTGTGGCCGAGCCACGACGCCAAGATGTTTGTAATTCATGCCCATTTCTTGCATGGGACCTAAACATGCACCTGAGGTCACAAAAATGATTTTCCACCCATTTTGGTGCATTGGAGCATGTGCCTGTAGTTCAAATTTGAATTATGCACATGAAATGCCTAGAAAACTCAATTAATGTACAAAAAAGTCCGAACGAACCCTGAATAATTCCATATATCAGTACGCCACTCCTATTGGTCTATGTTGCCTCTAGAAAAAATTCCAAGGCGATAAGAGGCAGTGAATGTCGTTTCGCCCACAAGCGTGACACGTTCCTATCGGAACCACGAGGCTTCTTTGTGAGAAGCTCCGGTTTAAGAGGCTTGTACCAAAACTAGGCCCAAATTGGGCAAAATTTTTACCACGGCATATATGTGCCATGTCATGACACGATGCCAAGTTTCATGAATTTTAGGCGAGTTTGTGATTTACGGGGATGTAAAAACCAAGTTTTTCAATGTTTGAGGTCGAGTCAGGATGCCGAGATGTTTGTAATTCATCCCCATTTCTCGCATGGGACCTAAACATGCACCCAAAGACACATATATGATTTTTCAACCCATTTTGGTGCCCTGGAGCATGTATTTGTAGTTAAAATTTGAATTTTGCACATTAAATGCCTAGAAAATTCAATTATAATGTATAAAAAGGCCAAACGAACCCTGAATAATTTAAAGCAGTTCTGCTCAATCGTCTGGCACCTGTGTGTAAGCACTGTGTGCACGCGTCGTGCTAGCTCTTGCTTCCTTCTTTCCTAAGTTTTCCATATTAATGGTGTTATATATCCAAACACGCTACCATTTCCAGTCACTCCCCCAATCAGTTTCCCACCACTCCCCCAATCGGTTTCCCGCCGCTTCTCCCATCAGTTTCCCGCTGCCAGTGTCAGTGGGCATAGAAGGCTAGGTGGTGACACACCGGCCATACCGCAGTATACCATTCCAAGCATGCCAATCCGGCGAAGCGCCACCGCCGTCATCAACCTCCTCGACTAGGAGAACGAGCTGGAGCAGGCCGGAGAGCGAGAATGGCCGTGCGCCGCCGAGCAAGAGAGGCAGCGCGCCGCCGAGCATGAGCGGTATCATCGCGCCCCAGTGCTTGAGCGGGCCAATGTCTACACATTTGTTCATCGCCGCCCATGGAGCGGAGCAGAGCAAGAGTGGGAAAGCGCCGCCGCGCAAGAGCGGGAGAACGCCGCCGCGCAACAGGTGAGATCCGCCGCACTATCTGAGCGGAGCCGTGTCAGCATCCTGTTGACTCAATGATACGTCCAATTTGCATCATGATTTCCTACTGTTATTTATAATGTATTTGATCATTATTTCACTTTATGATGCAATTCTTATGCCTTTTCTCTCTTAATTTGCAAGATTTATATGAAGAGGGAGAATACCGACAGCTGGAATTCTGGACCTAAAATAGCTACATCAGAGATACCTATCCTACATAGCTCCAATTGACTTGAAATTTCACGGAGATTTTTTATTGAATATATAAAAAATACTGGAGAAAAGAGATACTAGAGGGGACCCACCAGTTGCCCACAAGGGCGCGCCCCCCAGGCTCGCCCTGATGCCTTGTGGGGCCCCTGGCTGGCCTCTGGCCCCCTCCTTCTGCTATATAAGCTCATTTGCCCTAAAACATATAAAGAAGACTTTTGGGATGAAGCGCCGCCGTCTCGAGGTGGAACCTGGGTAGGAGCTATTTTGCTCTCCGGCAGAGCGATTCCGCCGGGGATACTTCCCTCCAGGAGGGGGAAATTGAAGCCATCGACATCACCATCGATCCTCTCATCGTGGGAGGACCAATCTTCATCAACATCTTCACCAGCGCCATCTCATCTCAAACCCTAGTTCATCTCTTGTATTCAATCTTTGTCTCAAAACCTCAGATTGGTACCTGTGGGTTGCTAGTAGTGTTGATTACATCTTGTAGTTGATGCTAGTTGGTTTATTTGGTGGAAGATTATATGTTTAGATCCTTAATGATATTAAATACCCCTCTGGTTTTGAACATGAATATGATTTGTGAGTAGTTACTTTTGTTCTTGAGGACATGGGAGAAGTCTTGTCATAAGTAATCATGTGAATTTGGTATTTGTTCGATATTTTGATGATATGTATGTTGTTGCTTCCTTTAGTGGTGTCGTGTGAACATCGACTACATGACACTTCACCATCTTTGGGCCTAAGGGAAGGCATTGTGGAGTAGTAATTAGATGATGGGTTGCTAGAGTGACAGAAGCTTAAACCCTAGTTTATGCGCTATTCTGTAAGGGACTGATTTGGATCCATATGTTTCATGCTATGGTTAGATTTGTCTTAATTCTTCTTTCGTAGTTGCGGATGCTTGCGAGAGGGGGTAATCATAAGTGGGAGTCTTGTTCAAGTAAGAACAGCACCCAAGCACCGGTCCACCCACATATCAAATTATCAAAGTAGCGAACGCGAATCAAACAAACATGATGAAAGTGACTAGATGAAATTCCCATGTGTCCTCGAGAACGCTTTTCTTATTATACAAGTTCATTCCGGCTTGTCCTTTGCTATAAAAAGGATTGGGCTACCTTGCTGCACTTTATTATACTTGTTACTTGTTACGAATTATCTTGCTATCAAAACTATCTCTTACCGCTACTTTCAGTACTTGCAGAGAATACCTTGCTGAAAACCGCTTGTCATTTCCTTCTACTCCTCGTTGGGTTCGACACTCTTACTTATCAAAAGGACTTTGATTGATCCCCTATACTTGTGGGTCATCACTCAACCACTCAAAAGGTCGTTTCCATGGCCGGTAAGCATCCCAATTCCCTGCCAGGAATGGGCAGCCGCCGTCAGTGCCATAATTGCGCCGGGCGGCGTATGCACTGCCAGAATCCGCCGCTACGACACCAACGGGCTGGTCGATTGGCTCTTCGACCTCCTCGCCCCACAGGTGCTGCCAACGATGAAGCAGAGCAAAATGCTCGTCGTGGCTTGGAATCAATCGTCGCCGATGAAATATCCCGGGCGTAGATCAATATTGCGGTACAGCAGTTCCGCGAGCGTATCAGACGCGTGGACGAAGGCCTGTACCAGTTCATGCTCAGCTAAGAGTTCCCGTAGGTTTAGGCCCTGTTTGTCTCGGTTTTCGCCTGGGTTTCCGCAATTAACTGGGCAACTATCTTGTTCTCAATTAATGAAAAGGCAAAGCTTTTGCTTCTTCCAGCTAGTTTTAAGTAAAAAAATAATGTAAGTTTGAATGGAAGTGGTCCAGTATGTAAAGATTGCATACAGTTTCTAAAAGCACAAATGTGTGTGATAGTAAGGAGTAGGTCCCACACGGTGACCATCGCTAAACGCCTTAAACACGAGGAGGCAACTCTTATCAGCAAGGGGCAGCTTCCCATCCGCTAGCCTAGTCGAATAGTACACACGAGTTAAGCGTGCTGGGGTTGGAGCAGTCTAACGATGGGTGACCGGTTGGAATGTTGCTATATCTCAAGCTTCATTTAAGCGCCATGATACGGTCATTATAGACATTTAACATCTAAATGTGTCTATAGTGACCTGTCATGTCAATTAAATAAACCTTGAGATCCTTGTTTTGAAAATTTGGAGAATGATGTTTTTTTTGTTATTTGTTGTTTTGAAAAATCGGAGAATGATCGAGATCTGTGGGCCCGCACATTCTATCCTTTGACCCACAACATTCGAGATATGTGGGCCTGCACGTTCTATCCTTTGACCCACAACGTACGAGAAGGGTTTGACCATGATGAGTTCCTCTTGGTATAGGTCATGGTGGCATGTCAGACCAAATTAAGTTTGGGAACATGTGTTGGATTCCCTCCCGCCGGCTCGAAGTTGGGGAACCGGCATCGTACGTCTTGAACCTGGCTTCCTGGGGGTACGGTGTTCGGTTTGTAATGCAACTGGTGCCCCATCGAAGTTGTGCATTGGGGATTTAAACACATCACACACCACCCATACATCTATTTGGGCCACATGCAGGGTATAGGGTCTTCTGATCGACCCCGTCTCCCATGTGCGGTTTTCAACGACACGCCTATCTGTGGGCCTGGTCTATATATATCATCCCTTTGGCCGACAATGAGGGGGTTTGGCCATGAATGGATTCCTCCTGGTTCGTGTTACCGCGGGTCATGGTGACATGTCCGAGCAAAGTTTGAGCTCATAAGTTCTCAGGATTCCCTCCCACGCGCTCGAATTGGTGGGTTGGATCGACTCCCTACGTACGTCGTCCTTAATTAGTACCTAGCTTTCATGGGGGTTGTCCGTTTCGTGAGGTAGGCGCCACATCAAAATTGTACATTATTGGGTATTTAAAACACATCACCCTTACAACGTACATCAATTTGGGTCCCATGCAGGTGATGCTAGTTTTGTGGCCCCTCTCATGCGGTTTATGATGATGGTCCAATCTATGGGCCCGAGCGGTCTATTATATCCCTTTTTGACCGACAACAATAGTGGTCGTTTGACCAAGATAGATTCACTTGTTCTGTCTTATGGTAGGTCATGGTGACATGCATGTCCGGCCAAAGTTTGAGTACGTGCATGCGTCGCACCGACATGAAGTGGGGGTGGGACAGGCACCCTAGCTACGACCTTAACCTGTCATTATAGATATCCAAGGGGGCTTTCCAGTTTGCGAGGGAGGTGCCAAATCAAAGTTATGCATTGTGTATTTAAACATCACACCCTTTGTTTCTACATATATTTGGCCACTTCCAGGTGGTTGTTGTCTTCTGGCCCCTCTCACCCGATCTTCGATGATGCGCCCAATCGTGGGCCCGCATGTCAAAGTTGTGCATTGGGCATTTGAACATCACACACCACCCTTTTCATACATATATATTTGGGCCACATGCTGGTGTGGTTGTGTTCTAACGCTCTCTCGCATTTTTTGTTGCCAAATGGTGCTATATAAAATAGTAGATGACTCGGATGAAAAACAGCCTGCGAACATACGCGCAACGGACACGGGTGCACTGGCTTAACCGTGTGCGAAGCTCGTGCCCTGTAAAATTGCTACGACTTCGCAAGCACTAGCAAGGGTGAAGGGGTAATGTGTACAGGATATATAGGATGAATTCCACATCTGCGTCTGAAAATTAGGACGAACCGTGTGCGATAAACCAGCTAGCTAGAAATCTCAAAAAAAGCTACCCGCCTTGAGCGATACAAAAATTGGTGGTTCCGCGGTTTTCCTTATTATCATACACAATTATTATGTTTGGACCGTGTGCGATCTTGGTTGCTCCCGCCCTGCTTTAATTCCATTACCCAAATTTTGTTGCCGCGGTATTTCAACCATCGCCCTCACTCCTCCACCACCGACCTTATAGTAAAATTCCAGTAGCCGAGGCATTTGAACCGTCGCCCTCCCTCGTCCACCACCATCTCCACCCACCATTACTAAATTTTTTAGTAGCCGCGGCATATCCTCAAACACCACCCCACCCTAACCCCACCCCCCTCCACAGTCTACACCCCCCGCTCGAACCGTAGCTCGCCGCTGCCGCCGCCGTCACCAACCCCTGCCGGTCTGCCTGTGCCTCCAAGCTTAGATAAGTTTAGGGTACCCACCGATTCCCATACCCTCACCGCCCTGAGTTTTTAGATGAGGCCTGCGGTGTCCCTCCCCCCAGATCCCCATCCCCTACTCCAGAGAGTCATAGCCTAAGCCCGACCACATATCCCGGGGAGCCCGAGGAGTGTACGGCCAAAAGGAGGTCTATCATGGCCTCTCCACCGGACGATGTCGAGGTGGCCGGCGTTCATGCCGACCTATCGATCCCGGAGGAACACCTCACTGCGGAAGCCGGCGAGGATGTTGACTATGTCACCATGCTGAAGGCTTCACATCAGCAGGCTCGTGTATCACTGTATCACAGGACAGCCGGCTACGACATCAAGCTCGTCGACAGCGAAGGCTTCACGCGGGCCATGTCACAGGTTAAGTGGTCCATCCCCAACGCCTCTGGTTCAACCACCGTCAATCTTTTTGAAGGCCCCTGCACTGATCTCCTCCACCTCGCGGTCAAGGATTGGCGATCCTTGTATGCCATCGAGCCCATTATGTCATTTCTGAAGGACACGTTCTATGGCGGTGGCTTGGGATCCTCAGCTGCCAAGTTAGATCTCATCGACCACGGCCACGCGAAGGGCACCCACTATGGCTCTTCCAAGGTGAAATAGCCCATCTGCGACATCAGGGAGTGCACCCTGGGTCTGTGCTCTTCCAAGTGGAAGGATCCCGTCCATGACAAGTGAGGCAATATCCTATAAGCAAATCTTACTTTTTCTAGCTAGCCAACCCGTACCCATTGTTCTAGTAGCTTTTGCCATGCGATGTTTTAACTGTGCCGTGTTTAATTATTCTAGTTACGCAAAAATTTAGTGTTCAATAGGGCTATCTGATGTTTAAGTATGAATTTGTCGATGTAAGGAAAACTGAGGTAGCGGCAGCCTGACGTCATGGGTTAAAACAGAGAAGCGTCCCGCTAGGCTTCGCTTCGAAGGAAGCATTCGGGGGCCCTGCGATGCTTAGCGGTTCTTTGCCTATCTCCGGGAAGCCAAGTAGGAAGGAGGAGTCAAACCAAGGAGCCCTGGGAGGCCTTGCGGGGTGTACCCGGGAAGGCGTGAGCAATGCTTCGCGAGGCGATTGGCCTCTGCTCTGGGTGAAGGTACAAAAGTATTTGCGTCCCGGACGATGACTGGGGAACGAGCTGGGACGCGTCCCCAATAAGGCATCATGTGGACGAAGTCTTCCTCAATTGCTACAGTAAGATTCCCCTGTCACCGATGCAGCTACAGCGGCAGTACCTTCCACCACCTGATGAATGCCGAAGAAGGATGAAGGGTGTCCAGGGGGTAATATGCTACCCTGAAAGGACGTCATCATCACGGGTACAAGCGTGCAATGGGAGATCATGCCACCAAAGTACAGGCTACCCTAGCTTACGGTAATGTTTACTCAACGTATAGAACCCCGGCAAGGCCTCTCTGTACTCTATAAATAGGGGAGGCTGAAGCCGCACAAGGGGACTTCATCGGGTAACAGATACATTTTAGCTCACTCCATTGAAATACAAGCAAGGCAGGAGTAGGGTATTACACCAAGAAGGTGGCCCGAACCTGGGTAGATCTTCGTGTTCTTCCGTAGTTCATCCATTTCTCTCACTCATGACTTAGGATTACTGGACGTGTTCAGTCCCTGGCCGAATCTCAAAGAGTTGTTGCTCTACGACTCATATGTAGGTTGCTAGAAACCAACATTTGGCGCGCCAGGTAGGGGACTGAGGCATCTCCTGCTAATCCTGGTCGACAATCTTAGTGTTTCCAAATACCCTTCATCTTCGGCTAGTGTTATGATGAGAGGCCAGACGATGGCCCTCCGTGATCGCTCGCCCCTGACTAGTGAAACCGCCGTTCAGTGTCGTTCGCCTCACGCAACAACTACGGGGGCGAACTTGGAGGCACGCAGGGCACCTAGTAACCCGACAGGCGGTCGGGAAGTGGGTCACGAAGCACATCTCCAATCCCTCGCCATCTCAGTAACTGAAAGGAAGAAGGTGTAGGCATCCCCTCGTTCTCAGAGTGATCAATCTCCACGACGGGGGTGCGCCCACTGCTCTCGCACCGGTGGCTTTGGAGGGAAGGAACGCGCGCTCACCCCCGCGAGGCCACGTCGGCGCCCGTCGGGCGATCAGGGGGCTACACGGACCCATGGCCCGGCTTGTGTCGCTGGAAGGCATGCACTTATCTCAAAGTTGCAGACCTTACGGTGGCCGGAAGGATGCATGCCAAAAATACCAAGGTGGTGCGGATGTCCTGTGGGCCCGATGATCATGATGAGCCTCGACGGGAGAAGACGCCTATGTGTGGGCCTTCCCGAATGCGACGTAAACACGGAGGGGAGGATCGCTCTTGCTGCAACAAAAGGGAGGCATCCTTCCCAGCGTTGGTTTTTCGGATTACACAATGTGGGGGATGCCTACCAAAGATTCGCGCTGCTCTCCTTGGGCTCGATCGCTGGGCCGTCCCGTCAAGGCGTTACCTCGGGGTCCGACAAGCTACCCCAGATTGAAGATTACCACAACCACAAGAAGGGCGCTCGGCCTCTTGATGCCGTCTCCCAGAGTTGTGAGAACTGGCTCTATGGAGAAGGAGGGGGGCCGCCTCGCCCACCGGCGTGAGTCTGGGCACGCACTTGCCGGACGGAGACGCGGACGCCATTTTCATGAAGAAAGGTGGGAATCTTGCCCGTTTTCAAGATGAAGCCTTGATGGTATTCCTAATCTCTACCTACCGGATAACCGTGGTCTAAACTGGATGACTGGGTGTGTCTCGCAAATCGCGGTCTGAAAAGTTCCCGGGACCTCTCTCGCGTGAACCTCTTTTCTCATGTTGATGGGCCCCTGCCTCTTTTCCCTCACGGAAGGGACACAGCCACAAGTCCCGCCTGCACATTGGAACGTTTTCGGGTCCTGTCCCGATGAACCTCTTCCTTCTAACTGCCACCCCCACTACTACTTGCCTACGCAGTCGAGCCACAACAGAGCGTCGTGTCCCCTATGACGAAAATGCTCCCGGGACTCATCCTGTTCGAGCCGCTTTCCAGACGCTATGGCCCTGGTGTCAACCCCCTATAGTGGATCTAGAGGCACGTGCCCCACCTGCTGCGAGGGGAAAGCTCCCGGGTCCTGTCCCAGCTACCAATATTTTCCTCTGGCCGTCAAAGCCCCTGCTCCTTCCCCCATGCGGTGAAGTTGCTGCAGTGCTGCGCCTACATAAAGGAAAAGTTCCCGGGACCTCTCCCGTGCGAACCGCTTTCCCGGGTTGCTGGGTTTTCGTTGTCTTTTCCCTAGCCAGTTTAACCATGGTGTCGAACCTTCGCCTTATTCCCGTATGGGATGATGAGAATGACAAAGGAAGAAGCAAATACTCCGAGAACATAAAAGTTTTAACTGAAAAGATAAATTGGCCAGTGCACGCGCCAACGCGCGCCGTCCGGCCAGGCTTGCCGCTCGATGGCCTAGTCTTCATACAGAAATAAAAAAAAGGAGACAACGAGAAAAAGAAGGAAATGGGCTCCAGAGACCCGTGTGGCAGGAGCCTCACACACCACCGGGGTTGGCGTCCTTCTCCTGCTGCACCACCGCCGTGACGATGTCTTCCACCACGAACCGGGCCGCCTGCCGATCCTCGACAGACTGCTCCCCCAGCACAACCCTTAGCGGGAAGTGGGGAGAGGCGAGGTGGGTGCCGACAAGGATGCGTGTGGCCACCGCCCGCATGGCCTCCTCCACAGCTGCGTCCTGCGCCGCTTCCCTCATCACGCGAAGCTCCCCGAACCTGGCGGCGAGGTGCTGGAAGAAGACCGTCAGATGGTTCAGCTTCCCTTCATCAAAGGAGGAGTATGGGACGAACGGCTGAAGATCAAGGGCATGCATATCCTCGTTCAGCCAATGATACACGTCCCGAACCGCGCTCACGCTGCCATAGTGGTCAGCGTGGAGGCGGCTGAAGAGCTCCTCCGCCTCCCTGCGGCGGATCCTCTCCATCTCCAACTCCCCGCGCAACTCGGCGGTCTCGCTCTCCAGACGGAGAGCGAATCCGCTGAGGGCTACACGTAGCTCTCAGAGCTCGATGTCCTTCGTGTCAAGACGTGCAAGCATCTGCTCCTTCTTGTAGTCGACATCTCCATGCGCAATCGCTGAGAAAGAGAGGAAGCGAGGAGGAAGAAAAGGGCTATGAAGACGGGGGACATTTGGGAGCCTGGGAGAGGAGTGACAAAGAGCAACAAAACCCTCGCACTTTATAGGCCAGGGGCCAGGGTAATGGATGCCTTCATACCACCCACACGCGAGGCGCCCCTGACTCCTCCCCTCCCCTCCGCTCCATTTCCCAGGCAACTGAACGCAGGAACCAAGGCGCCGCCCTTCGTAGAGACGCCATTATGCCAGGCAACCCGAAATGACCGGGCGGCGAAGCGACATAATAGCAGGGACACGTTTCCCCAACATTGTGTGCCTCGGCCCACGCGTCCGGCTCCCACCGTGCCTAGGGTCCCATTCGCCCCACTTAGTTAGGGCGATCTCAGCGCGCCCGATGGGCCCGAGGGCTGCCATGCACACAGCAGGGCCAGCGTGGCCCGGAAGAGAAGAGAGGCTCATTCATGGTAACAAAGTAGGGGTTCATGAAGAAAAAGAGTTCCAAAGGAAAGGAATTAGTGGCAAGCGGACGCAAGTTCATGGTTCCTTACAACAAACGAATCTGGAAACAAGACAAAAGGGATAAACGCCAAGCACGGTGCTACTTGTAGCTTGCGTTGGTTTTATCCCCGAAGAGGAAGGGATGATGCAGCACAGCAGAGGTAAGTATTTCCCTCAGTTATGAAACCAAGGTTATCAATCCAGTAGGAGAACCATGCAACACCTTGTTAGCAGTACCTGCACACAAACAACAAATCCTTGCACCCAACGCAAACGAGGGGTTGTCAATCCCTCGGCGGTTAATTGCAAGATTAAATTGTATGTGACAGATAGATAGATTGAAACAAAAATACAAAATAAAATAAATAAAAGAAAATAGAAGCAATATTTTTAGGGTTTTAGTAATATGATTTAGATAGACCGGGGGGCCATACTTTTCACTAGAGGCTTCTCTCAAGAAAATAGCATACGGTGGGTAGACAAATTACTGTTGGGCAATTGATAGAAAAGCAAATAATCATGACGATATCCAAGGCAATGATCATGTACATAGGTGATACGTCTCCGTCGTATCTACTTTTCCAAACACTTTTGCTCTTGTTTTGGCCCCTAATTTGCATGATTTGAATGAAACTAACCCGGACTGACGCTGTTTTCAGCAGAATTGCCATGGTGTTGCTTTTGTGCAGAAATCAAAGTTCTTAGAATTGGATGAAACCTTTTGGAGAATTTTTATGGAATATATAAAAATTATTGGCGCAAGAATCAATAGAAGGGGGGCCACCCAGTGCCCACGAGGCACCAGGGCGCGCCACCCCCCAGGCGCGCTCTGGTACCTCGTGGGGCCCACGTGGCTTCGTCTGACCTAATTCCAATGCTATAAATTCACTTTCCCGAAGAAAAAAAAAAGAGAGGAAGTTTTATTGCGTTTCACGATACGGAGCCGCCGTCACCTCCGGTTCTTCATCGGGAGGCCAGATCTGGAGTCCGTTTGGGGCTCCGGAGAGGGGGCTCTTCCGGCATCGTCATCATCAACCATCCTTTATCACCAATTTCATGATGCTCACCGCCGGGAGTGAGTAATTCCTTCGTAGGCTTGCTGGACGGTGATGAGTTGGATGAGATTTATCATGTAATCGAGTTAGTTTTGTTAGGTCTTGATCCCTAGTATCCACTATGTTCTGAGATTGATGTTGCTATGACTTTGCTATGCTTAATGCTTGTCACTAGGGCCTGAGTGCCATGATTTCAGATCTGAACCCTTTATGTTTTCATCAATATATTTGTGTTCTTGATCCGATCTTGCAAGTTATACTCACCTGCTACGTGTTATGATCCGCATACCCCAAGGTGACAATAATTGGGATTCTTTCCGGTGATTGCCGTAGTTTGAGGAGTTCATGTATTCACTAAGTGTTAATGCTTTGTTACGGTTCTCTATTAAAAGGAGGCCTTAATATCCCTTAGTTTCCTTATGGACCCCGCTGCCACGGGAGGGTAGGACAAAAGATGTCATGCAAGTTCTTATCGCAAGCACGTATGACTATATACGAAATACATGCCTACATTACATTGATGAATTGGAGCTAGTTCTGTGTCGCCCTAGGTTATGACTGTTACATGATGAATGTTATCCAACATAAGTCACCGATCCAATGCCTATGAACTTTTCACATATTGTGTCTTGCTGAGTTACTATTGTTACTACTGCTGTTACAATTGCTACTACTACTGCTGTTACCATTGCTGCTACTGTTACTATCATTGCTACTGCTATCAAACTATCATACTACTGTGCTACTGATCACTCTGCTGCAGATATTTAGTCTCCAGGTGTGGTTGAATTGACAACTCAACTGCTAATACTTGCGAATATTCTTTGGCTCCCCTTGTGTCGAATCAATAAATTTGGGTTGAATACTCTACCCTCAAAAACTGTTGCGATCCCCTATACTTGTGGGTTATCAAGACCTTTTTCTGGCGCCGTTGCCGGGGAGCATAGCTATATTTGCTAAGTCACTTGGGATTTATATCTGTTGGTCACTATGAAGAATCTGAAAGATGCTAAGACCAAGATCGTTCCCTCTAAGACTAGGGGAGGTAAGGAACTGCCATCTAGCTCTGCACTTGATTCACCTTCTGTTTTGAGTAAACTTGCAACGCCACAACATGCTTTTAATTCTGATATGTCGCAAGTTATTGATGATACCACTTCTGCTTTGAATGATACTCATGATGATGCTAGTACCATAATTGATAATGCTGTGCCACTTGGTGAATTTCTTGCTGAACAAATTGCTAAAGCCAAAGAAACTGAAAATACTGAAACTCTTGAAAATTGTGATTCACCTATTATACCTAGCTCTCCTACTAGAGTTGAAACACCTGATGAACAACGTTTTGATAGGGAGACAACTAGAGCCATCCTTGCTCGTAATGATAGAAATGAAGTTATAAAATTGTTTGCTGATATGAAAGAAAAATCTCCGAGGGAGAGAATGAAATATGATCCTAAGTTTGCAACCTCTCCCATATTTGTTACTGATAAGGATTACGAATTCTCTGTTGATCCTGAGTTGTTTAAGTTGGTAGAATCTGACCCTTTCCATGGATATGAAACTGAAACCGTT
This sequence comes from Elymus sibiricus, assembly GCA_039707655.1. Lineage (NCBI taxonomy): Eukaryota > Viridiplantae > Streptophyta > Magnoliopsida > Poales > Poaceae > Elymus > Elymus sibiricus. The sequence continues at coordinate 204,348,874 of CM077666.1, read as the reverse complement.
GTGGCACATCTCACTAAATTAAATGATATAGCCACCATATTTGCTCATGAGGAAAAAATTCGCCACTACTATATCCTTAAGTTGTTTCCTTTCTCATTAAAGGGTGATGCTAAAGAATGGTATAATACTCTTGCTCCTGGATGTGTGCGTAGTCCCCAGGATATGATTTATTACTTCTCTGAAAAATATTTCCCTGCTCATAAAAAACAAGCTGCTTTACAGGAAATATTTAACTTTGTGCAAATTAAAGAAGAGAGTCTCCTTCAAGCTTGGGGGAGGCTTCTCCAATTACTTAATGCTTTGCCTGATCATCCTCTTAAGAAGAATGAAATACTTGATATCTTCTATAATGGACTAACCGATGCTTCTAGGGACTACCTAGATAGTCGTGTGAGTTGTGTTTTCAGGGAACGTACTATTGAACAAGCTGAGGTATTATTGAATAATATATTGAAGAATGATAATGATTGGACACTTCCTGAACCATCGCCTAAATCCACTCCGAAGAAGAGGAGTATCTTATATCTCAGTCCTGAAGATATGCAATAAGCAAATAAATGCCAGAAAGAAAAAGGTATTAAAGCTGAGGATGTTAAGAATTTACCACCTATTGAAGACATACATGGTCTTGACAAACCGACACAGGTAGTAGAGGTAAATTCACTTATAAAGTTTGATGAAAGTGATATTCCTTATAACAAACCTCCTAGTCAATGCTTGTATGAATTTGACAATTATATTATTAAGCAAGATCATTTCAATGCAAATGTTATGAAACAATTGAAACTAAATGCCTATATGATTGATCGCTTGAGTGACTTGTTATTTAGAATTGCTACTGATATCAAAGGTGTAAGTAAACATGCATCTATGGTTCAAACCCAATTAGAACAAGTTGCTAAATCTCAGAGTGAATTGCTTAATGAAATGAATAACAATATGAATGATCATGCTGTCAGAGTAATGACTAGAGGAGGTAGAATGACTCAGGAGCCACTTTATCCTGAGGGTCACCCTAAAAGAATTGAACAAGACTCTCAAAGATTTAATGTTGATGCACCTAGTCCATCTAAAAAGAAAAAGAAAAAGAAAAAGAAAAATGATAGGACTTTGCATACTTCTAGTGAACCCGAGGTAGAAAAATCCTTGGAGGATAGTAATGATGTTTCTATTTTTGATGTTGAAACACAATCTGGTAATGAACATTCACCTGATGATAATAATAATAATGATGATGCTCATGTGGATACCCAACCAGATAATGATAAAGAACCTGATAATGATGTTAAAATAGAACCTGCTGCTGATCTTGATAACCCACCTTCTAAAAATAAACGTTATGATAAAAGAGATTTCGTAGCTAGAAAACATGGTAAAGAAAGAGAACCATGGGTTCAAAAACCCATGCACTTTCCTCCTAAACCATCTAAGAAAAAGGATGAGGAAGAATTTGAACGTTTTGCTGAAATGCTTAGGCCAGTCTTTTTACGTACTCGTTTGACTGATATTTTAAAGATGGCCCCTTATGCTAAATATATGAAAGACATTGTCACAAATAAAAGGAAGATACCTGAAGCTGAAATTTCAACCATGCTTGCAAATTATTCTTTTAGGGATGGAGTACCTAAGAAACTAGGAGATCGAGGAATACCAACTATATCATGCTCCATTAAAAGAAATTATGTCAAAACTGCTTTGTGTGATTTAGGAGCCAGTGTTAGTGTTATGCCTTTCTCTTTATATAATAGACTTGATTTGAATAAACTCACTCCCACTGAAATATCATTGCAAATGGCTGACAAATCAACTACCATTCCTATCGGTGTTTGTGAGGATGTGCCCGTTGTAGTTGCAAACGTTACTATTCTAACAGACTTTGTTATACTTGATATGCCCGAGGATGACAACATGTCAATTAACCTTGGTAGACCCTTTTTGAATACTGCAGGGGCTGTTATTGATTGCAACAAAAGCAAGGTCACTTTTCATATCAATGGTAATGAACATACGGTGCACTTTCCGAAGAAACAATTTCAAGTAAACGGTATTCATATTATTGAGAAGGCTCCAACAATTACTATTGGAAGTTTTCAACTCCCTCTTCCTACTGTTAAAAAGAAATATGAAACTCTTATTATTGGGGAGATGCATATCCCCGTTGAGGTAACCTAGTGTTATACGAAAATTCTTCGGTTTCATGTCACTCGGAAATGGTTTGTTAATAAGATCTGATCAACCTTATTAATGGATTCTTTTTGAGAGGCATGCGGTCGATGTATTTAGTAAGCACAACTTTCTATACCCACCTTTTGTTTTCTGTTATTTTTAGTTAAATGCAATAAAATGCCATGATTACCCTATTTTCTGAATTATTCGTGTAATAAAAAAGTGCCCAGAAATGAAAGTGCTCAGAATGCAATAAAATTTTGATATGAATTTTTATTTAATATTTAAGAATTTTTGGCACAAAAATCATACCAGGGGGTGCCCCAGGTGCCCACGAGGCACCAGGGTGCGCCACCCCACCTAGCGCGCCCAGGTACCTCGTGGGCCCCACAGGGACCCCCTCACTTATCCCTTCAGCTCACTTCGTCTCTTACCTCTAGCTGAATTTTGTGAGATATGTTTGATTCCCTTTGATGGGGAAATCAGAGAGCCTCGACCGGAGGAGTTTGAGGGTTTCCTCCGCACTTTGACTGTGGGAGAGGAAAGGGGCGTGTCGAAGGCCCGATCCACTAGCCTGCAGTTTCCCTCTGTTCATTACTTCGCTTTATTCTTAGGGAAATGATTGATTGCTAGGGAGCAAGGTAGTGCGCTAGCTGCACCTGACTTTGCCATTTTACGCCGCGCACTGCATAATGATAACACTTATAACCTTGGAGCTATCGTTGCACGCCGCTTGCACACTAATAGGACTAGGGGAAAAATTCATGGCGGTATTTATGCTACTCGCTTAGCGAGACGTTTTAATGTTAACATACGCCCTCATGATTGTTTGTTGCCTAGAGTTTACTTAGATATCCAGTCCATGAGGGACCACCATTTTCTTGATGCTCCTGAGCTTCCTCACCACATTCGTTATAACTTGGTTTTTAGTGAGGATACTCGTGATATTATTCTGTTGCCTGCACCTGCTTTGTTTGATTCTCATGCCAGGAACGGATATACCGTGATGCCACTTGACATCGTTGCTTACCGGAATGCCTTGGCAGCGGCAGAGTAGGAGGCCCAGGATTGGGACGCTCGGGTATCACCACCTCAGGAGTTTCACATGGGACCGGATGGCTACTACGGATGGCCGTAGACCAAACTAGGCCAAAAGCCTAAGCTTGGGGGAGTACGTATTTCTCACCGACATTACATTCATGTCCACACATTTAATTCCAGTTGTCGGTGTTCATACTTTTTCATTGTATAATCCATGTTAGTTTTATTTTCTCGCTTTCTTCTTGTGTGTTTGAAAAACCTTGAGAAAATCTAAAAATATTTCTCGTTTCTTTTCGGTTTTTCTTTCTAGCTTAGTTTGCAGTAGTATTAAAAGAAAACCTAAAAAGATTTCCCATTTCTTCTTTTTCTTGTTGGGAGCTCTCCCGTGTAAATAGTTTTCTTTTCTCGTTTTTCGTTTTCTTCTTTTTGTTTTCTTCAGAAAACTAAAAACTCCAAAAACATTTCAGTGTGTTTTTCTGAAATTCTTTTCTTTTGTTGAGTCATTGTAAGGATAAGACCACGATGAAAATGATGAGTGGCTCTCATATGCATTATTGTTGATCTAATAAAGAGCCATTTTACCTTGTCTTCTCCTTTGAATAAAATGCTTGCAGATACCAGCTTAGTCCACGGCACACTTGCAGTATTTTTATTTTCATATCATTCGGTCATGCAAGTGAAAGGCAATAATGACGATGATTTGATGAAGTGACTGTGGCAAGGGAAAGCGGGTATGAACTCAACTTGTTCTTTGTTTTTGTAAATATGTTTAACTCAGTATCCATGATTCAGCATGTTATGATTAAACATGTTTGTGATGAAAATTAGAGATTATAGTTGCTCATGCCATGCTTAAGTAGCTAGGAGTGGATAATGATTTATCTTGAGTGTCAACATGCATTAAAATGTTCATGATGTAGTATGATGATATGGTATCCTCCTCTGAATGTTTCAAGTGGCTTGACTTGGCACATGTTCATGCATGTAGTTGATTCAAAACCAACATAGCCTCCACGATATTTATGTTCATGGTGCTTATATCCTACTCATGCTAGTATTCAATGTTGATTATTCATAATGCATGATTATGACCGTTTTCGCTCTCTAGCTGGTCGCTTCTCAACCTATTTGCTAGCCTTCGCCTGTACTAAGCGGGAATACTGCTTGTGCATCAAAACCTTTAAACCAAAGTTATTCCAGATGAGTCCACTATATCTACCTATATGCGGTATTACTCTGCCATCCTAAGTAAATTTGCATGTGCCACCTCTAACTATTCAAATGAACATCTGTTTTGTGTGCCCGTACCGCTCATGGAGCGACAGGGGGCAGTTAGTATCTTCCATGCTAAGAGGGTTATTCTCATGACAAGTGTTTACTCACTTGTCCTTGCACGAGTGGGGCTGGTAATCGGGATGCCCAGTCCCATCATTAAAAATGCAAAATAATAAAACAAACTCCCCCGGAAAGTTGTTGGTATGGTGGGCACCCGAAGATTTGGCTAGCCATGGCTTGTGATTGTTGGTGGAGGGGGAGTAAACTTTACTTTAATGCTTGGGAACCGCCGCTTATGTGTTTAGCATGGAAGATATTGAAAACTCTCGGTCGTGACGTTGACAGGAAAGGCATACCTCCCAAAATTTTATTTACCTCTGATTTAAGCTTCGAGCTCTGGCACCTCTGCAAATCCATGCTTCCCTCTGTGAAGGGCCTATCTATTTACTTTTATGTTATTTTACTTTTATTGTTGAGTCATCACCTTCTCAAATAAAGCACCACACCTGAGAGCACTATTGTCATTCTTATGCATTGTGAATAGTTAATGTTGTGTGCATCATGACTGGATCTCTTCTACCATGAATTACAATGTTTAGTCGCTGCTTGAACTTTGGAGGTGCTCTGCATTTATGTTTTGCGGTCTCAGAAAGGGCTAGCGAGATACCATGTTGTCATATTATATGATGATTGTTTTGACAAAGTGTTGGCATTTGAAATATCTTATTATTGCTCGCTAGTTGATTATGCCATTGATATGAGTGAATATAATTTCTAAGAGTTATCATTTGCATGGTTAGTTATAATCTTTCCTGAAAACTTGGGTACTATTTAAGCATATATATAGATACAAGAACAAAAGAGTTTGTAAAAGTTTTTCTTTATCACTTTTAGTTTGTCAACTGAATTGCTTGAGGACAAGCAATGAGTTAAGCTTGGGGGAGTTGATACGTCTCCATTGTATCTACTTTTCCAAACACTTTTGCTCTTGTTTTGGCCCCTAATTTGCATGATTTGAATGAAACTAACCCGGACTGACGCTGTTTTCAGCAGAATTGCCATGGTGTTGTTTTTGTGCAGAAATCAAAGTTCTTGGAATTGGATGAAACTTTTTGGAGAATTTTTTATGGAATATATAAAAATTATTGGCGCAAGAATCAACAGAAGGGGGGCCACCCAGTGGCCACGAGGCACCAGGGCGCGCCACCCCCCCAGGCGCGCCCTGGTACCTCGTGGGGCCCACGTGGCTCCGTCTGACCTAATTCCAATGCTATAAATTCACTTTCCCGAAGAAAAAAAATAAGAGAGGAATTTTTATTGCGTTTCACGATACGGAGCCGCCGCCACCTCCTGTTCTTCATCGGGAGGCTAGATCTGGAGTCCGTTTGGGGCTCCGGAGAGGGGGATCTTCCGACATCGTCATCATCAACCATCCTTCATCACCAATTTCATGATGCTCACCATCAGGAGTGAGTAATTCCTTCGTAGGCTTGCTGGACGGTGATGAGTTGGATGAGATTTATCATGTAATCGAGTTAGTTTTGTTAGGGCTTGATCCCTAGTATCCACTATGTTCTGAGATTGATGTTGCTATGACTTTGCTATGCTTAATGCTTGTCACTAGGGCCCGAGTGCCATGATTTCAGATCTGAACCCTTTATGTTTTCATCAATATATTTGTGTTCTTGATCCGATCTTGCAAGTTATACGCACCTGCTACGTGTTATGATCCGCATACCCCAAGGTGACAATAATTGGGATTCTTTCCGGTGATTGCCGTAGTTTGAGGAGTTCATGTATTCACTAAGTGTTAATGCTTTGTTCTGGTTCTCTATTAAAAGGAGGCCTTAATATCCCTTAGTTTCCTTATGGACCCCGCTGTCACGGGAGGGTACGACAAAAGATGTCATGCAAGTTCTTATCGCAAGCACGTATGACTATATACGGAATACATGCCTACATTACATTGATGAATTGGAGCTAGTTCTGTGTCGCCCTAGGTTATGACTGTTACATGATGACTGTTATCCAACATAAGTCACCGATCAAATGCCTACGAGCTTTTCACATATTGATTCTTGCTGAGTTACTATTGTTACTACTGCTGTTACAATTGCTACTACTACTGCTGTTACCGTTGCTGCTACTGTTACTATCATTGCTACTGCTATCAAACTATCATACTACTGTGCTACTGATCACTCTGCTGCAGATATTTAGTCTCCAGGTGTGGTTGAATTGACAACTCAACTGCTAATACTTGCGAATATTCTTTGGCTCCCCTTGTGTCGAATCAATAAATTTGGGTTGAATACTCTACCCTCAGAAACTGCTGCGATCCCCTATACTTGTGGGTTATCAATAGGCATCACGTCCAAGATAAGTAGACCAACTCCTGCCTGCATCTACTACTATTACTCCACACATCGACCGCTATCCAGCATGCATCTAGTGTATTAAGTCCATAAAGAACGGAGTAACGCCTTAAGAACGTTGACATGATGTAGATAAGATAAACTCACGCATGAATAAACCCCATCTTATTACCCTTAGTAGCAACGATACATACGTGTCATGTCCCTTTCTTTCACTGGGATTGAGCACCGCAAGATCGAACCCACTACAAAGCACCTCTTCCCATGGCAAGATAAATCAATCTAGTTAGCCAAACCAAATCAATAGATCAGAGAAGAAATACGAAGCTATAATAATCATGCATAAAAGAGATCAGAGAAGACTCAAATATATTCATGGATAATCTGATCATAAACTCACAATTCATCGGATCCCAACAAACACACCGCAAAAAGTGATTACATCAGATAGAACTCCAAGAACATCGAGGAGAACATTGTATTGAAGATCAAAAAGAGAGAAGAAGCCATCTAGCTACTAACTATGGACCCGAAGGTCTGTGGTAAACTACTCACGCATCATCGGAAGGGCAGCAAGGTTGATGTAGAGCCCCTCCGTGATCGATTCCCCTCCGGCGTAGTACCGGAGAAGGTCTCTAGATGGGATCTCTCGAGAACAGAAACTTGCGGCGGCGGAAAAAGTATTTCGTGGACTCCCCTGAGGGTTTCTGATTTTTTCTGAATTTATAGTGGAGGAATTAGGTCAAACGGAGCTCTGTGGGCCCCCCGAGGTACCAGGGCGCGCCTGCCCCCCAGGCATGCCCTGGTGCCTCGTGGGCACCCCCTGGGGCTTCTGGCCTCCTCCCGAAGCTTCTACTATTTATCTTGTCCAGAAAAAAATCTCCAAAAAGTTTCGTGGCATTTGGACTTCATTTGGTATTGATTTTGTGTAAAACAAAAACAGGGCAGAAAACAGCAACTGGCACTGGGCACTAGGTTAATAGGTTAGTCTCCAAAAATGATATATAATTGCTGTAAATGTATATAAAAACATCCAAGATTGATAATATAACAGCATGGAACAATCAAAAATTAGAGATACGTTGGAGACGAATCAGCATCCCCAAGCTTAATTCCTACTGGTCCTCGAGTAGGTAAATGATAAAAACAGAATTTTTGATGTGGAATGCTGCCTATCATATTCATCACATATTGTTTTCTTTTATAGCATGGACATTGGACTTGAATGATTCAAAGCAATAGTCTATAATTTGACATGAAGATATAAATACTCAAGCATGCTAACAAGCAACCATGTCTTTCAAAATATCAATGCTAAAGAAAGTTATCCCTAGCCCATTATGCTCAATCATTGATCCATTCATGAAACACATTCAAATATTAGCTACATCCAATGCACAAGTATGACAATAGTGCTCTCTAGTTGGTGCTTTTGTAAGAGAAGATGGAGACTAGGCCCTTCGCAGAGGGAAGCAGAGATTTGTCAAATGTGCCAGAGCTCAAAGCTTAAAATAAAGAGATAAAAATATTTTGAGAGGTATGCTTTTCCTGTCAACGAAAACGACCGAGAATTCCCATTATTTTCCATGCTAGACACATCATAGGTGGTTCCCAAATAGAAAGTAAAGTTTATTTCCTTTCCACCATTTCTTTCACAATCCATGGCTAGCCGTATCCACGGGTACCCTCCATACCAACACTTTCCACGGAATTTTGTTGTTATTAATTTTGATTTCATTGTGGGACTGGGCATCCCTATTACCAACCATTCTCTCATGCAATGACAAGTGAATAAACACTCATCGTGAGAATAACACTCCTAGCATGGAAAATAATGGCCACCCCCTGCCGCTTCATGAGCAGTACGGGCACACAAAACGGAAAAATTATTTTGAAAATTAGAGTTGGCACACACAAATTTACTTGGAACGGCATTGAAATACCACATATAGGTAGATATAGTGGACTCATTTGGCACAACTTGGGTTTAAGGATTTTGGATGCACAAGCAGTATTTCCGCTTAGTACAAATGAAGGTTAGCAAATAGATTGAGAAGCAACCAACCAAAAAGCGAAAACGGTCATAAACATGCATTGAACATTACTAACACCGAATAATGCACCATAAGTCGGATATAATTTCATTGCATAACTATTGACTTAACGTGCATGCATAGGGAATCACAAACCTTAACACTAATATTCTTACTAAATCACAATTACTCACTAACATGACTCACATATTATCATTTCCATATCGCAAAACTTTTGCAAGGAATCACACTTGTCATATCCAATGATCTATATGAAAGTTTTTATTATACCCCTCTTGAATATTCATCACTTTGGGACCAAATTCATATCTTGTGCAAATTACCGTTACTATTATCAACTCTCAAAAAGATTTAAGTGAAGCATGATAGTGCAAATATTTCTTCAAAATTTCAATCTTATCAATTCTCAAAATAATATAAGTGAAGCATGAGAATTAATTTCTTCAAAATTTTAATCAACTCTCAAAATAATATAAGTGAAGCATGAGAGTTTATTTCTTCAAAATATAGCCACCACCGTGCTCAAAAAGATTTAAGTGAAGCACTAGAGCAACTGCCTAGCTCAAAAAATTTAAGTGAAGCACATAGAGTATTCTAACAAATTATGATGATAAACGTGTGGCTCTCTCAAGATAGGTGTGTTCAGCAAACATGATTGTGACAAACTAAAAAGCAAACAAAGCAAAGACTCATATAATACACGATGCTCCAAGTAAAACACATATCATGTGACGAATAAAAATATAGCTCCAAGTAAAATTAAGGATGGTTGGTAGAAGAAAGAGGGGATGCCTTCCGGGGCATCCCCAAGCTTAGATGCTTGAGTCTTCCTTGAATATTACCTTGGGGTGCCTCGGGCATCCCCAAGCTTAGGCTTTTGCTACTTCTTATTCCTTCATCCATCGTGATCTCACCCAAGACTTGAAAACTTCAATCACACAAAACTCAACAAAACCTTCGTGAGCTCCATTAGTATAACAAAATAAATCACTACTTTAAGTACTGTTGCAAACCCATTCATATTGCATCCTTGCATTATAACTACTGTACTCTAACTTCACCATGGCTTATACCCCCCGATACAATCCATAGATTCATCAAAACAAGCAAGTAGTGCATCAAAAACAGAATCTGTCAAAACAGAACCGTCTGTAGCAATCTATTTAAAATCCATACTTCTGTAACTCCAAAAATTCTGAAAAATTAGTAAAACGTGGGGAATTCATATAAAAATACTGTGTAAAAATTTCAGATTTTTCTGACGCTCGAGTACAGAAACAAAATTCGGACACTGGACGCAAAACTTTCTGTTTTCCAAACAGCATCAATTATACTATCTTCCAAATCACCCCAAAGGCTTTACTTGGCACAAAAACTAATTAAAACATAAAAACACAATCATAACAGTAGGATAATTGTGAAAACACACAAGAACAGAAATAAAAAGCTAAAAATTATTTTATTCATTGGGTTGCCTCCCAACAAGCTCTTTCTTTATAGCCATTAAGATAGGCTTTGAGATTTCAATGATGCTCACATGAAAGATAAGAATTGAAGCACAAAGAGAGCATCATAATACATGTGACAAACACATTTAAGTCTAACATACTTCCTATGCATAGGCATTTTATATGCAAACAAATTATCAAGACGAGAAATATCTAGCATATGCAAAGGAGAGGAATAAAACATTGACAATCTCAACATAACGAGAGGTAATTTAGTAACATGAAAATTTCTACATCCATATTTTCCTCTCTCATAATAATTACATGTAGGATCATAATCAAATTCTACAATATAGCTATCATATAAAATTTTCTCTCCATGATCCACATGCATAAAATTCTTATAGTCTTCCAAAATAGTGGGATTAACATCAACTAAAGTCATGACATCTCCAAACCCACTTTTATCAAAAATTTCATAAGATTGAACACTGTCCAAATATGTGGGATTATTTTTACCTAAAGTTGATGCTCTTCCAAACCCACTTTCAATATTATTGCAAACATTATTATCAATAGCATATTCATCATGAGGCTTAAATAAAATTTCAAGATCATAAGAAGCATTATCACCCCAATCATGATCATTGCAATAAGTAGTGGATATCACAAAATTATCATCCCCAAGCTCGTAGTTTTGCATATTATTAGCACAATTAACATTAATAGAATTTATAATAACATTATTGCAATCATGCTTTTCATTGAAGGAGCTATCATGAATCACTTTATAAATTTCTTCTTTCAATACTTCATCACAATTTTCCGGTTCATGATTTTGAAGCAAAACTTCATAGAGATAATCAATTGCACTCAACTCACTAGCAATTGGTTCATCATAATTGGATCTTTTGAAAAGATTAGCAAGTGGATGAGGATCCATATCAATAGATTTCTAGCAAGCGAAGATGCAAGCAAATAGAAGGCACATGGCACACAAGCAAAGATAACAAACGAGCAAAAAGGCAAACAAAAAATATTTTTGTATTTTTGTAAAAAAAATTAGAAGTGGGGGAGATGAAAACAAGAGGAAAATAAAGTAAATGCAAGGAGATGAGAGTTTATGCAAAAGTACTTGATAGATGTTGATGATTTCTCCCCGGCAACGGCGCCAGAAATTCTTCCTGCTACTTGTAGCTTGCGTTGGTTTTATCCCCGAAGTGGAAGGGATGATGCAGCACAGCAGAGGTAAGTATTTCCCTCAGTTATGAAACCAAGGTTATCAACCCAGTAGGAGAACCACACAACACCTTGTTAGCAGTACCTGCACACAAACAACAAATCCTTGCACCCAAGGCTTTGTGGGGTTGTCAATCCCTCGGCGGTTAATTGCAAGATTAAATTGTATGTGATAGATACATAGATTGAAACAAAAATACAAAATAAAATAAATAAAAGAAAATGGCAGCAATATTTTTAAGGTTTTAGTAATATGATTTAGATAGACCTGGGGGCCATAGTTTTCACTAGAGGCTTCTCTCAAGAAAATAGAATACGGTGGGTAGACAAATTACTGTTGGGCAATTGATAGAAAAGCAAATAATAATGATGATATCCAAGGCAATGATCATGTATATAGGCATCATGTACAAGATAAGTAGACCAACTCCTGCCTGCATCTACTACTATTACTCCACACATCGACTGCTATCCAGCATGCATCTAGTGTATTAAGTCCATAAAGAACGGAGTAACGCCTTAAGAACGATGACATGATGTAGACAAGATAAACTCATGCATGAATAAACCCCATCTTATTACCCTTAGTAGCAACGATACATACGTGTCATGTCCCTTTCTTTCACTGGGATTGAGCACCGCAAGATCGAACCCACTACAAAGCACCTCTTCCCATGGCAAGATAAATCAATCTAGTTGGCCAAACCAAATCAATAGATCGGAGAAGAAATACGAAGCTATAATAATCATGCATAAAAGAGATCAGAGAAGACTCAAATATATTCATGGATAATCTGATCATAAACTCACAATTCATCGGATCCCAACAAACACACCGCAAAAAGTGATTACATCGGACATAACTCCAAGAACATCGAGGAGAACATTGTATTGAAGATCAAAAAGAGAGAAGAAGCCATCTAGCTACTAACTATGGACCCGAAGGTCTGTGGTAAACTACTCACGCATCATCGGAAGGGCAGCAAAGTTGATGTAGAGCCCCTCCGTGATAGATTCCCCCTCCGGCGGAGTACCGGAGAAGGCCTCCAGATGGGATCTCTCGAGAACAGAAACTTGCGGCGGCGGAAAAAGTATTTCGTGGACTCCCCTGAGGGTTTATGATTTTTTCTGAATTTATAGTGGAGGAATTAGGTCAAACGGAGCTCTGTGGGCCCCATGAGGTACCAGGGTGCGCCTGCCCCCCAGCCACGCCCTGGTGCCTCGTGGGCACCCCCTGGGGCTTCTGGCCTCCACCCTAAGCTTCTAGTGTTTATCTTGTCCAGAAAATATCTCCAAAAAGTTTTGTGGCATTTGGACTTCGTGTGGTATTGATTTTCTGTAAAACAAAAACAGGGCAGAAAATAGCAACTGGCACTGGGCACTAGGTTAATAGGTTAGTCTCCAAAAATGATATATAATTGCTGTAAATGTATATAAAAACAACCAAGATTGATAATATAACAGCATGGAACAATAAAAAATTATAGATACGTTGGAGACGTATCACACGGCTACAAGTAGAGACATTTGGAGGGCCTAGACCTCAGAATCAATGTCTTCATCCAAAGAACCCCCGGTAGGCAAGGAATCTCCTGGGTACTTTCGTTGACATTAGGAACAAACTCAGCAATTGTAGCCCGCGAAGCTTCAGCCTGGGAACCATTCCCGAGAGGCTTGACCAGCTCTGTAAATGGAAAGTTGGGATCGATGAGGTGAAGATTCATGAGGACACGCTCCCCAGCTAGTGTCGCCACTTCTCAAGCTTCGGCTTCGATGGTCCCTAGGAATTCGTCCGCGAACGTCTGCAGCTTGGCGGTAAATTCCTGGAAGAACAAGGCATAGCTTCCTACGTCGTCGTCTTGGAAGTTGGAAGACCCCGGGAGAGTCATCCATAGCTGCCCGGCAATCCTGAAGATGTGGTCGTGAACCCCCTTGAAGACTTCGCATTGCATCCAGCGCTGCCCTTGAAGTCGATCCATCTCTTCGCCCCGCTGTGCGAAATCGCTCACCAACTGAGCGTTCTGTGCTTCAAGGTGTGATAGTTCTGGCTCGCAATCTGAAAGCTTCTGCAAGGCGTCATCCCAGGCCTTCTCATTGACACCCGCCAGGGACCTGGCTTCACTAAGGAGGCCCGCCAAAGACCTCAGCTACTTCTCCAGATCCTGCCATTTCGCCTCTTGGGCCTTATGCTTCTCCGTGAAGCGCGTCTCCTGGAGGGTCGATTTCCGCTGATACTTAGAACGGGCGTCTTCTCTCTGCTTAAGGAGGACATCCGCAAGAGTCAGCTTCCTGCTGATCGCGGCGCTCCCTCAGCCGAGCATCGGCAGCCTCAACATTATCTTGGTAAGCGGCCTCTCGACGTGAGAAGGCGGCCTCACGTTCCTCGAGTCTGGCTTCCAGGGGAAACAACCCCTCCTCAAGCGGCTCCAACCTCTCCCTTTCTATAACACCCCGATTTTTGCCCCTTTCTTTTTCTTTTGGATTTCTTCGAATTTTTATTTGGAGTTCCTTTTTCTGTGGCTATGTGGTCTTGAAACCTGGGAAGATCATCTCTTCTTCCCCTCCCTAGTGGCTTGTCACTCTCAAATCTTTCTCAAGGCCATGTCATTCCCATCTTAGCCCAACCCTAATCTTTATTTCTTGGGAATATTCCTTTTTCTATTAAAGGAATAACCCTGTTTGCTCTAGTTTGTGAAGCAACCTATATTTCTGTCTTCCACAAAATTCCCACAAAATTCTCATAAATTATTTGGATAATATATTCCACAAATATGTCAAAACCCATCCTTGCCTAGTTCAAAAATAATTCAGGAATATTCATTTCCTATTCTATCCAGTATGGCACTTCATTAAGGAAGTGCTATTTATCTTTTCTTGATTGCCCTCAAACTTTTTGAGCACTCTTTCATATCCAAATAATTGTCACATGCCAAAATTCAGCTTCATTTGCCTAGTAAATCTTCCTCAGCAAATTTCCAAAGTTTCTGACCAGAGAGAAGCTTTGTGAAGGAAGTACTATCTAGGCTTATCCAAATGAGTTGAAATTTTGGCAGATCATTCATATGATCAAATAATTACTCTCCACCAAATTTCATCTCCATCCAACAATCTATGTGAGCACACCATCCAATCTTTGTTTCTGGTCACAATTTCAGCTTGTGAAGCAACTATATTTTATATTGCTTCATAAAATCTGAAATTAATCCAGGACCCAAACATCCCTATATCCTTTGAGCATGCCAAAATTCACATCATTTTGTCAACCATTTGCTCCACAAAATTCCCCCAAGTTTCTGTCCAATAGAAAGCATTGTGAAGGAAGTACCATTTATATTCATCTAAATGGTATGAAATCTTTATGGTGCCTTCATATGCCCAAACATCATCCTTCACAAAATTTCAGCTCAATCTAATCATCCATGTGAGTGCCACTTCATGATCTAGTCTCTGGACCAGATTGTGTAGTTGTGAAGCAACTATAATAAATATTGGTCCAAATCTTTTCATATTTTCCAGGATTGCAGTACTTCCTACCCTAAACCCCTGTGACATCCTGGTTATCCCTTATCCCATTTATTTTGACCACAGATTCATGCCCAAGTTTGCTACAGCAAACTTTCTCTGAGCTATCCAATCAACCCAAAGCTCCTTTTGTTGAGCCATCACCTCAGGAGGGTCCCAGGATGCATGGACTACTCGGTAGACACCTTTTGCCAGCCCCGCGTGCCCTCAGAGCGCCATGCCACGCGGTGACCGCGTGGCTGGCATGCCTTAGCCACGCGCTCTGCGTCGTTTAGCTTCGGTCCCTCCTCGGCTCATCGTCCTCGCGCGTCCCAGCATGTCCCAGAGCTCCGTGGCAGCCACATGCTCGCTCCCCAGCCCTCGCCCCCTCCTCTTTCTTCCTCCTCGCGCCACCGTAGCCCTGGCCGCGGGCGCATAGTGCCCTAGTGGCCGACCGGACTTCTTCCTCCCCGCGTCTGCCTTCGCTGGACTCCTCTGGCACTCCACTAGCCCACTCTAGTCACCGTCCGAGCCAGCCCGCATGCGCACGCGTACGCGGTTGTGTCAGAATGTCGGCGTACGCGTCGCCATGGCCACGACTTTGCCCCGGCTATATAAGCCATTCCCGTGCTCCCTCGACCTCACCATCAGCCTCCCCACTCTTCTCTAGCCCTCCGCGCCCACCACACTAAGCTCAAGGAGCTCTCATTCCCTCCAATGGCCGCCGTGTCCGCCGTCGGCCTTCTCCTAAATTGGAGCAAGCCGAGCCCCCTCCCTCCTCTCTGCAGCCACTAGAGGACCCTACCCATCTCCATGAGCCTTCCCCATAGCCTCAGAGCCCCTCCCCGCAGCCGTGCCATACACTCCATCAACACCCGAAGCCGCCGTCCGCCCAGGCCGGAGGTGCGCCCACTCCTGTCATCCTCGAGGCCCGTGCACCGCCTGGGTGGATGCGCTGCTTCGCCCTGAGCACGACGGTGTGCCGAGCATCGCGGGAGGTGGTCGGAGCCGCCGGCAATCACCGTCGGGCTCCACTGCTCCCTCTACCACGCGCGGACGAGAGGAAGACGACACTCCCCCCCGCCAGCTGGCCAGTGGGCCCGGTGGCCCCACCTGTCGGCCAGACCAGGGAGTTGACCCCGGTCCCGCGCAAGAGTAAGTGGAGACGTATCCCTGCCAATACGCTTTCATCTTCAGAAAACGTAGTCTGCTATAGTTTCGGCGCGAAATACGTTTCTTCGACCGAAGGCGTATTTCGGAAAATACGTTTTCTCTTTTTCAGCCGCCGGCCGAAATAGTTATTTAGCGGGCCTTCACCCGTTAAGCGCAGAAACAAACACTTTTCTATTTGTTTTCTGCCTAATGAACGAACGGCCGTAATGTTTCAACCGTGACTCCGATTCAGGTGATTCAAAAGCCCACGTTCTCTATTCATCGAGCCTGTGCTGTTGATGTCATTTTCATAATGTTTTCACACTGTGAAAATGACCATCTGCCGAGGGAGAACCGTTTCCGGCAAAATTTTCCGCGAACCTCTCGCACTTCTTCCCGGTGACTCCGTCAACCCTAGGCAAGCCACAACAGCCACTTGCATGATGGCATTGCAGTAGCCATGGTTTTCACCGGAATATTTAAATAATTGCTTGTTCATTTAATGATTTTGTTAATGCTTCGAAGATGCTTGTGAACCCATGTCCATGCTTATGCCATGTTCATTTTCCTCTAGTAAGTGATATGATTAATTGATAATGTTATTATTACCATGTTTGTTCTTGCAGTCGTGTCAGATACTAGTGATAGTGATATGCTCATATGAATCATTTGCATCCCGAAGACTAAATGATTTATCGTTATTGATGTTAAGATTCATATGTTTAATGCTTGTGTTACCCATCCATGCCAATGCTGATATCATGCTCATATGCATTGTTATTTTATTGTGACTCAGCTCATCACCATTCAAGTTGAACCTGACAATAATCGAACTTGAACAAATCTGTTGGCTGAGTCATGGTGCCACCGAATTGAGCTCACCAGTGCAACCACACTTGCCTGGATGGGGAGGCCCTAATGCGGTCTATTGTCATGCCTCTCGCCGGTGTCTCCTACTAGGGAAGGTTATGGGTCCGCGCTACCCTGATCAGGTAGGCGGCCATAGCCTTGTGTGCCCGAGTTTTACGGTACCGAGGTCCCCGTTTGGGACAATGTGTTGTTTTGGCCACGACGGTGGCAGCCACAAAGGTGGCGGATGTCACGAGTTGACATCGGGGCCACCCATGACATAGCCGAAAGGGGAGTTTGTCGGAGTGGCTGGGAGAGTGTCATGCAATAGATTGGTTTTGTCGGAATGTCGTTGGCCCACCCGAATGGGAGCACGAGGCCATGAGTTCTGTGGTGTGGGTACAGTGTACTAACCTCTGCAGAATGTATAATCTATCGATAGCCGCGTCCTTGGTCATGGACACAGTTCGTAGTAGGTCACACTATGGGTCAACAGAAATAATAACCTGAATAATAATAACCCCGGTTCGATGAGAAAAGAAGTTGGTTGATCTTTATGTGGTCATGCGATGATCACAGGTAGAGATCAAGCTTGGTGTGGTGTTGTGATGATCACGATGGTATAGTTGATACCGAGCTTGGTCGACCCTGAGGTGATCGTGTGATGTTCATGACGGTAAGCTTGATGCATATGGTGGTTACGAGATAACCTCCGAGAAGAGTAAGTTGTTCCAAGGGACCGTAAACGTCGACCCCCCTCTCATGCTAGTGCTAGTAGCATCATGTTCATGCTCATATCATGAATTATGTACATGCCATGCTCATGTTGTTCGAGCAGTATCATGTTCATCATTGATAATTAACCTGTAATTGCCATGTTGTTGTTTGTCTTGATTGCTTTGCTTGCTGTGAGCTTGCGAGTACATTCAAAGTACTCACCTGGCGTGTCATGCCAGATTGTAGGTCATGCCGTTATTGATTGTTTGTCGAGGATCCCGAGGTTGCGCTCTAGGATGCGTCCCAGCCAGAGTCCCTGCGGAGTGGAGTTCATCACCGTCGTCGTTGTTCCGCTGCTAGAATTTATTCCGCTTCGAGATATTCCACTGCTAGCATAGAACTACCTTAGCAGGCCCATGTAACCTTTGTAACATCGGACCGTTGTACCCCGATTATTTATAATAAAAAGCTGATTTGTTCTATGCCAAGCAGTGCCATATTCCAGAAGACTTGATCTTTGGGCTGGAATACGGGGTGTTCCGGTCTCTCTGAGCCGGGGTGCCACAGTGCTTGGTATCAGAGCAGGTCTGGCTATAGGACGGCCTAGTCAGCGTGAGCGTTAGAAACCGATAGTGCAGAGTCTAGCATGCTTGTTGCATTTGGTTGTTGCATTTGTTTGCTGCATAGCATGCATATTGACTTATTATCTTGTTGCTAACGGTTGATCTTGTGAGTGTAGGTGGCATCGGTTTTGATCCACTACCTGCACCCTCCAGTTTTGCATAATTGCTCTTTGGTGTTTGATGTCATCTCTGTTCCAGCGGAGTAATGCCGAGGTACCTAGTGGTGTCGATCACTTGCAGGATTGATGCACAGGTATCGCACCAATATATTCTTTTCGCCAGCCACCTATCGCCTCGGTGGTAGACATGTTTCTACCCCGGATCTTGCCATCCAACCCGCCGCTTTGGCAACCCTTACTGGTCTTTGTTACCCAAAAAGGGCAATGCCAGTAGACCCTGCTTTCCACCGCTATCTTACCCTATCACCCATTCCCTGGACGAGTACGGTCCCCTTCCGTACGCTTGATGATGATATGGCCATGACATCCGTGTCTCGCTACATGATCACCGAGTCCATCCTCACCCCTGAGCCCGTCAGATGCAACCAGTGCCGAGCCAGCACTTGGTGTAGCTCTGTTAGCACCAACCCCTCGACACGTTGATTCACTCTCGTGCACCCCGTCACAGCATGTTAGACCGTAGTTCCGGAGATCTCGCGAGATTTGTGTGCTAAAGTAGGCATGCATATTGATGTGGATAGCAGTACAATGTGTTGTTGCTTGTATGTTATCTTGATGCCTTGTGTGCTTTTGTTTAAGTCGTTTCCTTTACTTCTTTCTTTGGGCCTTCGGTGTTACCCTATTTTCCCTTATGAATGGTGCTCATCGAACCGACACCGGACTCGAAGAATTAGTGAGGATTTCAAATATTTTGAAGCTCAACTAAACAGAATGGAATTATCAGTGGACTGCATTGTATTGGGAATATCTGATCTGAATGCAAATGCTATCCTAGATTGATTATCAGCATCAAGTTTACATCAGTGTGCAACCATCACAATCATAATGAACCAGCTGGAAGACAATTGGTGTGCAAGGCAACAATACATTTCCAGTCAAAGGAATGTCAAGGGTATATCCAGTCTTCGTCAGTACGGCACCACAAACAGTCATCGCCAGTAGTACAAGATACTACACAGTGAGTTGGCAGCTGGCAGTGGATCTCAAGAATCAGGTCCACAACAGGTTGGTCAGAAACATGAGCTAGTCAGGACACAAGTGTCTACCTTGGGAATCACATGCTCAGATACACATGCTTCCATATATATTGTGAACATGCGGCCAAGGTCATTCAAGTCACTCAAACGATGATGCATGCATGGTGAGAATCCGACAACCACATGAATTATGTAAGAGGAAGAAAGCCAGTATACACCTCAGTGTGTTGCTAGGACTGACAATCTATGAAGTAAGACATTTTGGAACAACAATCTTGACAGTGGATATGAAGGCCAGCTTCCTCCCAACTGATAAAGTGATATCATTAACCTCTGTCACTGTCATTGACCACAACAGTGAGCTCTATACAAGTAACTGTGAACCAGGTGTATGATCCTAATGAACCCTTGCTTACCTTTCCTGGTAACGGCACCACGCCTGTGTTCTGAGCTGCTTTCGGCCGGCTAGGGTGGATGCTGACTTTATATTTCTCTTTTCAACATCTGGCCCTTTGTTCTGAGCTGTTTTTCAGCTGTCCCGGGAAGCTGTTGAGTTTCTTTTGGTAGCAGTGACCCTATGCTCTGGGCTGTTCTTCGGCCGTCTTAGGGAACTGCTACATTCTTCTTATCAATACTGCCTCATGCTCTGAGCTGGTTTTCAGCCATCGTGAGGCATGGTTGAGTTATTTCAGTAATGTCCCAGATCTGAGTTGTAAAGACCGTTCTGGTGGCTACTGATTTATTTGCCGATTTCATGCAAAGGTTCGGATGATCATTGCCCTACAGTTAAAGCTCGGGAGATGATAAACTTGCCAGTTAAGCATTGTTGCACAGCCATAGGATAAGGCATGATTGCCAGAATATTGCACCTGACAGCACCTATGGTCACACGAAGAATTAAGGATCATGTGTCCTCACATATGGTACCCAGTGGAATGATAGCCTGTCATGAACAAGACTCTGCCGCCAGAACCACCGTCAGTCAAGTCTTTGGATGCAACTGTTATAAGGCCGTACTCCTTTATATTGGCCACGACAGGCGGCTGTCGAATTTTGGTACGGACTTGATGCTCAAGACAGCGGTACGGACTTGATGCTGAAGACAGCGGAATCAAGATATTTCAGAACTACCTACAAGAAGTCAGATTCCGCCAAGACAAGGGTTGTGATCTCCAGTTTGGTTTTGAACTCGGAGGACATGCATCTACTCGAGTAAACCGATGCAAGGAGTAAATGTTTTGTGTCCACCGAGGAAATTTGTTCATAACTCCATTGAAAACTATCTGTGCTGGATAGAAGAATATCACATCAATTGGAAATCACTCCCGGACTTATGGAAATTCCAGTCATGATAATATCAGATAAGCTAGTAGACATACAAGAATTGGAGTCAGAGCAAGGATGAACATATGAAGGAAGGCCTGTCGGAATGTGGGATACAGTGAAGCAAACCACCCCAGAGCAAGGCAGTCAGTCATATGAAATTCAGAGGGAACAAAAAGGAAAAGGATACCCGAATTGGAAATGGTTTCCTTAAGCCTGAATATTCATACTTGTTCCCTGAGCAACCAAATCTCGAGGACGAGATTTTTTGTAGGGGGGGTAGGTTTGTAACACCCCAATTTTTGGCCCTTTCTTTTTCTTTTGGATTTCTTCAAATTTTTATTTGGAGTTCCTTTTTCCGTGGCTATGTGGTCTTGAAACCTGGGAAGATCATCTCTTCTTCCCCTCCCTAGTGGCTTGTCACTCTCAAATCTTTCTCAAGGCCATGTCATTCCCATCTTAGCCCAACCCTAATCTTTATTTCTTGGGAATATTCCTTTTTCTATTAAAGGAATAACCCTGTTTGCTCTAGTTTGTGAAGCAACCTATATTTCTGTCTTCCACAAAATTCCCACAAAATTCTCATAAATTATTTGGATCATATATTCCACAAATATGTCAAAACCCATCCTTGCCTAGTTCAAAAATAATTCAGGAATATTCATTTCCTATTCTATCTAGTATGGCACTTCATTAAGGAAGTGCTATTTATCTTTTCTTGATTGCCCTCAAACTTTTTGAGCACTCTTTCATATCCAAATAATTGTCACATGCCAAAATTCAGCTTCATTTGCCTAGTAAATCTTCCTCAGCAAATTTCCAAAGTTTCTGACCAGAGAGAAGCTTTGTGAAGGAAGTACTAGCTAGGCTTATCCAAATGAGTTGAAATTTTGGTAGATCATTCATATGATCAAATAATTACTCTCCACCAAATTTCATCTCCATCCAACAATCTATGTGAGCACACCATCCAATCTTTGTTTCTGGTCACAATTTCAGTTTGTGAAGCAACTATATTTTATATTGCTTCATAAAATCTGAAATTAATCCAGGACCCAAACATCCCTATATCCTTTGAGCATGCCAAAATTCACATCATTTTGTCAACCATTTGCTCCACAAAATTCCCCCAAGTTTCTGTCCAATAGAAAGCATTGTGAAGGAAGTACCATTTATATTCATCTAAATGGTATGAAATCTTTATGGTGCCTTCATATGCCCAAACATCATCCTTCACAAAATTTCAGCTCAATCTAATCATCCATGTGAGTGCCACTTCATGATCTAGTCTCTGGACCAGATTGTGTAGTTGTGAAGCAAATGGGTTGCCAAGGATCAATGGCTCGCCGTCCCCGGACAGCTCTCCGTCAATGGAATCTGTAGCAGGGACATCGCCGTCCCCGGACAGCTCTTCGTCAATGGAATTTGCAGCAGGGACATCGCCGTCTCCGGACAGCTCTTCTCTTCAGCGACGGAATCCGCAGCGGGGACATCTTCGTCCCCGGACAGCTCTTCGCGTTCGGCAGCATCGTATTGCACGCCGATCCGACCGGTCACCGCGAGTACGTCGCCAATGCTCGAGTAGCTTCGCCCCCGGGCAGGAAATCAGGTTCGGCGGCCTTGAGTACGTCGCCAATGCTCGAGGTGATCTGGTCTTTACTGGGTTCTCGGCCTTACCCGAGGAACCTACCAATCCCGAGGCCTTGACCTCGGATTCCTTCCCCGCCCCCGTCCCCGGGGGGGGGGGGGGGGCTTAGTTCGGATCTGACCTTGAGTTTGGATCCGACCCCGGTGCCGGAAAACCAAGGGTCACCCTTGGCCGAACACACTCCCGTTATCGGCACACCGGAGCTCAACTCCGATGGCAGCCCGAACATAGATCCGGTGGACCCCTCGATTTTAAGCGAGATGCTAGACCGGATCCAGAAGATAAATATCGCAGATGGCTCGTCCTCAGACCAGGAGCAGGTCGGACAGGATGCCAGCCGTGGGAAATTTTGCGTCCCACCCACCACCCACTTGGTAGCCACTGTCGAAGATTTAACCGACATGCTGGACTATGCCTCCGAGGAGGCTGATGACATGGACGAGGACTTTGACGTCCCGCCCTACACGGATACCTTCCTTGCCACTGCCAATACCGGAAAGTGGACCGCCACCTCCACCTATGACGTTTACATGGTTGACACCCCCATGAAGGACAGTGACACAACCAAGGACGGCGACGATCCCACCGAAGAACTGCCCAGACGCCGACGACGGCGAGCTAGAGGGCAGGGAAAGGGCAAGGAAAATCACATAGACACGAACGGCACTGGAGATAACGAGACTCCGGACAACCTGGGGGAGCTCAGCGATAACACGCCCGAGCAGCGACCCGACGCCCCAGAGGGGCACGAGGACCAGGGTGACCCCGAGGACCTCGACGATTCTGAGGACAGCAATTACCTCCCTCCATCCGAAGAGGAAGATAGCCTTGGACCCGAAGACTTTATCGTCCCTGAGGATCCCCTGGAACAACAAAAATTCAAGCGGCAACTCATCGCCACTGCCCGAAGCTTGAAGATGAAACAACAATAGCTAAAGGCCGAACAGGATACACTCAATGACAGATGGACGATGGTCTTAGCTGCCGAAGAAGGCCTCGACGATCAACGTCAGGGCCAATACAAGAGTTACCCACGGCGGCGCCTACTCCCAGAATTCGAGGATGAGGCCTTCGAGCCCATGCCTCCCAGACGAACCTACGCAAACCAGCCCGACCGCCCCCCTCGAGGACGAGATAGGCCGGCTGTGGAAACCGAGATCCCACCCGCGCCCCCTCGAGGATGAGATAGAGCGGCCGAAGAAGCCGAATACCCACCCGTGCCCCCTCAAGGACGAGATAGAGCGGCCGGAGAAGCTGAACTCCCACCCGTGCCCCCTCGAGGATGGGATAGGGCGGCCAGGGAAACCGAATACCCACTCGCGCCCTCTCGCCAAGCAGGCAAAGACCCGGTTCAACCGGATGACCAATACGATCTGTGCCACGACCTGAACACACGAGGGCTCCAGTCGAGATCCATTTACGGATCCACAGGATACGCACCCGCCGGGCGGGACGGATACCAAGCCTGGCCCGATAGAAACGATAGAGCTCCGGAACAGCACCGTGCCTGGATGATAACCGATCTCCGGCACGACGTGGCCCGGGCCAGGGGCGCCGCACACCCAATGTGCTTCAC
The DNA here is from genome assembly GCA_039707655.1 of Elymus sibiricus. Taxonomy (NCBI): domain Eukaryota; kingdom Viridiplantae; phylum Streptophyta; class Magnoliopsida; order Poales; family Poaceae; genus Elymus; species Elymus sibiricus. The sequence goes on along the minus strand of CM077666.1, from coordinate 204,324,731 downwards.
AGACAAGGTGATGCAGCATCAGTTCCCCGAAGGGTTCAAACCCGTCAATATAGAATCCTACGATGGAACAACTGACCCGGCTGTATGGATTGAGGATTTTCTCCTCCATATTCACATGGCCCGAGGAGATGACCTCCACGCTATTAAGTACCTACCGTTGAAACTCAAGGGACCGGCAAGGCATTGGCTGAACAGCCTACCCGAGAACTCCATCGAAAGCTGGGAAGAGCTCAAGGATGCGTTCCGAGCTAACTTTCAAGGCACCTACATCCGGCCACCAGACGCCGATGACCTGAGCCATGTTATTCAGCAGCCCGGAGAATCAGCCCGGCAATTCTGGAACCGGTTCTTGACCAACAAAAACCAGATCGTCGACTGCCCAGATGCCGAAGCGATTGCGGCATTCAAACATAGTATCCGGGACGAGTGGCTCGCCCGCCAGCTCGGCCAGGACAACCCGAGAACAATGCCGGCCCTTACCTCCCTCATGACCCGCTTTTGCGCGGGTGAAGATAGTTGATTGGCTCGTCGAAGCAACCACCCCGAAGACCCCGGCACTTCAGAGGCCCGGGACGGGAACGGAAAACCTCGGCGCAATAGAAACAATAAGCGCCGGCACTCAAACAACGGCGGTGAAGCCGATGACATAGCGGTAAACGCCGGATTCAGCGGCTCGAAATCGGGACAGCGGAAAAAACCGTCTAAAGGGAACCGAGATGGCCTGTCTGCGCTGGATAGAATATTGGATAGGCCCTGCCAGATTCACGGCACCCCCGACAAGCCAGCTAACCATACCAACCGTAACTGTTGGGTAATTAAGTAGGCTGGCAAAGCCACAGCCGAAGAACAGGGCAAGGGCCCCCGCAGCGAGGACGACGACGAACCTCGCAGGCCGAATAATGGAGGCCAAAAACAGTTCCCTCTAGAGGTCAACACCATGAACATGATCTATGTCACGCACATACCAAAGAAGGAGCGGAAACGCGCGCTTCGGGATGGCTACGCCTTAGAGCCGGTAGCCCCGAAATTCAACCCGTGGTCGGCTTGCCCGATCACTTTCGACGGTCTAGACCATCCGACCAGTATACGTCATGGAGGAACGACGGCTCTGGTGCTCGACCCCATCGTGGACGGCTTTCACCTCACTAGAGTCCTTATGGACGGAGGTAGCAGCCTCAATCTGATTTACGCAGACACCGTGAAGAAAATGGGGATTGACCCGTCAAGAATCCAACCTAGCAACACCACCTTTCAAGGTGTAATCCCAGGTGTCGAGGCACGCTGCTCGGGATCTGTGACATTGGAAGTCGTCTTCGGCTCGCCTGACAACTTCCGCAGCGAGGACTTGATCTTCGATATTGTCCCTTTCCACAGTGGTTACCACGCACTCCTCGGCCGAACTGCATTTGCCCGCTTCAACGCCGTCCCGCACTATGCATACCTGAAGCTCAAGATGCCAGGACCGAAGGGCATTATTACCATCAACGGTAATACTGAGCGCTCGCTCCGAACAGAGGAACACATGGCGGCTCTAGCCGCCGAAGAAGCGTCTCAAGCACAGTCTACTGCCAAGCCACTGGATGCACATAAACGCTCCCGAGCTACACCCTCTGTTCTGGAGCACTCCCACGCTCACCCCAAATAGGGGCGCGCGCCCCACAGCACGGCCCACCTAGTTGTGAAGTACGTGCCTCGAGTGCACAATTTCGCGCTCAAAATTCCATGGGCAGTTGTGGGGAGACATGACACAAAAGACCAGGAGTCTGGCTCAACCGACCGATGGCCTACATGTCAAACATCGACAATGGGCACCATCTAGGGCCCGATCAGCGTCAAACTGATATACCACGGCAACTTCTCAAGCCCCTTTTTCAAGGGCTCGTCCGCCAAAGTTTACTACTTCCGCCGAGCACACGGTGGACAGCTTCGCTTCCACGGAAGCCTCTTGAAGAGCAAAGGCGCAGACGTGCAGCAGGGCGTAGTAGGGACGTCAATCCACTCATGAAGGCCCTGTGTAAACCTTTACTCTCAATATATTCATTTCTTCAAAAGTATCTATTAAAGTTACTTCGGCAATCCGGATTGTACGGTTGGACGTCACACATTCAAAGGAAATAAAGACCACTTTATTATGGTATACTCGTGCAGTCATTCACGTTGCATATTCCTTTCCGCCTTTTCCGCCGAAGTAAACTATCACGATACATCCATTTCAAACCGGCTAATAGACCGGGGGCTCGAACATAGATCTCGCCTTAAACTTTATCCCGGCACTTATTTTTATGTGCTCGGCGTCACGGATATTGCATTATATGAATCAGTTCCGAATTGCGTCTTTGGTCAATAGTTGGGTTGCCCGGCTCTTGTGATTACCCTCTTACATTCCGCACTGTTTGGCTAAGAGGGTAAAGGGAGAACCACTGCGATTGTACTTCTAGCTAGCCTGGTTAAGTACCTCAGTGGAGAAAGCCGAAAACTGACTGTCCCAATAAGCGAGAACTGGTCGGCGATCCGATGACTGGTGTTAACCTACAATCGTTGGAGGTTAGTCCGTGTTACACGAAGGGTTCTCTGTTACAGAAACCATGTGATCAACCGCGGCTTGTCCGAATATCACAAACACCGGGGGCTCGTCACCGGCCCCCACCGTCAAGCTCCTCTGGCTAAGTGAAAGCACTAAAACCGCATAGTCTGATTGCCTGGTTTTCCGTACATACAACCGCCTCCAGGCACCGAGACGTCGGGTAAGGGTTTACGTATTACGAGAAAACACCCCATGCAATATTTGCACGGGGGCTGAAGCGGACGACTGGTAACTTTCAGATTACAAACGGCCGCACAGGAGTCAAAATTAACATAAGCGGGCATCTTTGTTCACAGCCGAACAATTTGCATTAAAACAAAAGTTTCAACTCCTTGGTTACAAGGAAGCTACATCTACTCATAAATTACATCTTTCGAACACTGGGCCTCTACTGCTCGAGCACCGTCCATCACGACGGGAAAGTACTGCTCGAGACGCCTATGCTCCTTCCCTGGCGGCGGAGGTCCGGTGGCCATCTCAGCTGGCTTTATCTTCGGCCAATGTACCATTGTCTTGCCGAAGACCATCCGAGCGCCCTCGATGCATGCGGAGGGCTTCCAGGCATCGACCCGAGAAGGGGCGTCGTACAGCCTCTGCACCAGACCGAAGTAGCTGCTCGACAGCGGCTCCAACGGCCATAGCTTGACATAGAGGTCCTTCATCACCGGCCCCGCCATCCGATGCAGCTCCATCAGCTGCTTCATTTGGTTGTTGAGGAGGGGAGGGTGTTCGGGCGCTTGAAATTGCGCCCAGAAAAGCCTCTGCTCGGCCCAACCCTCCTCGCCGGCGAAGAACCTCGCCGCATCAGCCGCACTCTTCGGGAGGTCCGCAAAGGCACCTGCGGAATGCCATACCCGCGTGAGCAACGCGAACCTGTTACCTCCAAAGACACTTTGTAGCAAATACGGCTTACCGTCCGCAATAAGCCTGACTTGGCGGAGCTCTTCTTGATAGCCGCGCGCCTTTGTCCGCGCTTCCGTAGCCACTGCCGCCAGTGAGGTCAGCTCGGCGGCCTGCTCCTTATTCTTCTGCTCGAGGGCCTCACACCTTGTGACGGCATCCCCGAGCTCTTGCTGCACTTCCAGCACTCTGGCCTCGTGCTTCTTACTAGCGGTTCTCACCGCCGCTAGCTCGGCAGCTGCCTGTTCGGCTGCCGACTTTTGCGCCGCCGCATCCAACTGAGTTGTCCTCAGTGCGGCCTTGAGGCTTTCAACCTCCGCGGCGGCCGCTGCAGTACAATCGGTTACCTCCGTTAGGATACTTCAAACACTGCTTACAAAACTACGGTTGTAATCACTATCACAGCTCGGACTTACCTTGCGCCTCGTCGAACCTTTTGTTGACCAGGCTCAGGTCATCTTCGGAACTCTTCAGCTTCCGATTCAGCTCGGCCAACTCTTCGGCGTTGGCGGCTGCGGCCGAAGATGATGCCTATGCATTATTATACACACGTTAGTATGCGGGATATTGATTTTCGATCCTCTGACAGGCTTTGCCCAAGCCAGTCAGTGTCTCGGGGGCTACTGTGTATGAGGCTATTCATTTACGCAAAGGAATTATTCTAAGAAAAAAGCATTACTTCGGTTACCTTGAAGCCGGTAAGAAGGCCACTAAAGGCCTCCTTCAGTCCGTTATCCATGGACCGAATACTTTGCAACACTGCGCCCATGAGTGCATGGTGCTCTTCGGCGATAGAGGAGCTGGTTAGAGCATCCTCCATCTCGACCGGCCACCCGGTTGACGCCTGCTCTGGGGCAGGCGGGGGTGGCGGCGGTGCTTCGGCCCCTTCCTTCTCGAAGTCCGGAGCGCCGGACTCTGGATACCTTGACATCTCCGGAGTCGTCCTCGGAGAAAGCTCGGCTTGACTGGGCTCTTTCTCCTCGTTCACCAGAGGGACCCTCCCCTCCTGGTCTTCGGCGACCGAGGTGTTCGCCTCGGCCATGATAGTGTCGCCGCCTCCCCTCGCGTACGGCACGGGAGGGGTCCTCCTCGATAGGACCTCCTCGGCCTCCTTGACGATCGGGGGAGGCGAGGCGCGGGATTCGGTCCCGCTCTCCGCTAGCGCTGCCGGTGGAGAATCCCCCTCCGAGACTCGGTCGGTGGGGAGATCGCGCAGCGGGCTACAAAATTATAAGGAGGCCTCAGAGTCCTCGGCAGAGGCCGAGCTATCGCCGGACAAGGCTATCTTGGCCTTGCGCGGTCTTTTGGGAGCGGGTTGTGGCGGCTCCTCCTCGGCGCCCTCGGACGCTGCTCTTTTCCCTGTTCGGGAGGAATCGTCTTCCTCCGCGTCTTCTGCCTGCTCCTTCTCCTCCTCTTGCACGGAGGGACCATTGGTGTCCCCGGATCTAGCACCCGGGGGTCCTCGGGAGCGGAGGCCCTCTCTGGCCTCCCCCTGTTGGTCCTTCTTCTTCTCCTTCCTTTCCGGCGCCCCGTACGGCTCCACGGCCAGCATGGCCGTCAGGAGGGGCGTCCTGGGTCCCTCTGGCAGCGGCGCCGGACTGTCGATCCGCTGGGCCTTCTTCAGCCAATTCTGCGGATGAAAAGTAGCAAAGCTGAGTACCTTGTTAAAGGGGAACAGTTCGGATAAAAAATACAAAATCGCTCATACCTCCCGTGGAGGATTTGCGGCATCGAGTCCGATGTCTTCCTCCTCGGTCGGCCAGTCCTTCTGCGGCTTGAATAGCGCCCTCCACAGTTGGGCGTGGGAGGAGCAGAAGAAGCTACGCACGGTGGCCGGGTCTCCGGGCTTATAGGCCCACATGGGGGAAGCCCTGTCCTGGAAAGGGAGGATTCGGCGGCCGAGCATGATCTGGATCACGTTGACCAGCGCGACTCCCTTCTCTATCATTTTGGCGATCTGGCTCTGCAGCAGCACCACCTCCTTATTCGGCCCCCAGTCGAGGCCCTTCTTGGTCCATGAGACCAGCCTTGTAGGGGGCCCGGAGCGGAAGCCGGAATCGCCTCCCAATTTGCGCGCCTCGGCTCTGTGATGTAGAACCATTCCTTTTGCCAGATCTTGACGGTCTCGATGAAGGTACCCTCCGGCCACTCCACTCGCGGCAGCTTGCTGATCATTGCCCCCCCCGCAGTCTGCCTGCTGGCCATCTACTATCTTCGGATTGACGTTGAAGATCTTCAACCACAGACCGAAGTGTGGCTGGACTCAGAGAAAGGCCTCGCAGACGATGATAAAAGCCGTGATGTGGAGGAAGGACTTCGGCGCGAGGTCGTGGAAGTCGAGCCCGTAGAAGAACATGAGGCCCCTGACGAAGGGGTGAAGGGGGAAACCCAAGCCCCAGATGAAGTGGGGCATGAATACCACTCTCTCGCCCTGCCACGGCATGGGGATGGCCTGGCCCGCCTCCGGAGCGCGGTGGGCGATGTCGGCCGGGAGGTAGCCCGCGCTCTTCAACTCCAAAATGGCGCTGTTGGTAATGCTAGAGGCCTCCCACTTGCCCTTGGACCCAGAACCCGCCATTGCTAGATTGGGCGGGTGGAAGGGAAGGTTTTTGAAAGGGAGGGTGGATCTGGGCGTTGGAGCTCAAGAGATGGGGAAGGCAATGGCGAAGGGGGGAAATGAGAGCGTACGAAAGGAACGAAGGTTGTGCCCCTTTTATGGGCTGTAAAAACTCACGGTCCCTTTACTGCGCCGCAGTCCTCCCCATTTCCCCGTATAACCGTGCCATTATGCGCGCTTGGGGGGAACGGATTATTGATCAAATCCCTTGAAAATAGGACACGATCTCCATATCGATGGGACGTGCCAATGAAAACCGCCTTGAACCGCGAATCGAGTTTTTTATAAACCAACTCGCAGTCGTGGCAAGGTGTGACCCTTCGGTAAAAGTTGTCAGGTGAGGACACTGCTCACACCGAAGCAGCTAGCCTTCGGGGCTAAGTTATTATTATACTTTGTTACCGAGGTACAGCTCGGCGCATATACGACCGGACAATGCTTGAGAATACAACTCGAAGTAATACAGGCCTGTTACCGGTGTCACGGAGAAAAGTGAACTGGTCCATGAAGCCAATGGTGTTCGGCGTCTACCTCGGCTTCGAAGACTAGTTCGGGGGCTACTGAGGGTGTCCCGGACTAGGGGGTACTCGGGCTGCCGGCCTATCTCTCATAGGCCGGGCTGGTGGGCCGCCCTCTACTCGTTGATGGAAGGCCGCATTGTGGGCGACCCCGTGTATCAGAAGGAAACCTCCGAAGACTTGGCGTCTCCTCCAAGAAACAATTGGCATAACCGGCATGTTTGTCCCCTGATGGTAACCGACCATGTGTAGCCCTAGGACCTCCTGATGTCTATATAAACCAGAATGCCTAGTCCGTAGATGATCATATCCATTACCTAGGGTTTAGCCCAGTCGATCCCGAGGTAGATCAACTCTGTAACCTTCATACAATCACATCAATACAATCAAGCAGGACGTAGGGTATTACCTCCTTGAGAGGGCCTGAACCTGGGTAAATCGCTGTCTCTACGTTCCCTGTTACCATCGACTCCTTAACCCATAGTTCGGATCCCCTACCCGAGATCTGCCGGTTTTGGAACCGACACCTTTTGCCAGTCCCGCGTGCCCTCAGAGCGCCATGCCATGTAGTGACCACGTGGTTTGCATGCCTTAGCCGCGCGCACTGCATCGTTTAGCTCCGGTCCCTCCTCAGCTCGTCGTTCTCGCGTGTCCGAGCATGTCCCAGAGCTCCGTGGCAGCCATGCGCATGCTCCCCAGCCCTCGCCCCTCCTCTTTCTTCCTCCTCGTGCCACGGTAGCCCCGGCCGTGGGCGCACAGTGCCCTAGTGACCGAACGGACTTCTTCCACCCCGCGTCTGCCTTCGCTGCCCTCCTCTGGCACTCCACTAGTCCGCTCTAGTCACTGTCTGAGCCAGCCTGCGTGCGCACGCGTACGCGGTCGCGTCAGAACACCGGCGCACGCGTCACCGTGGCCATGACTTTACCCCGGTTATATAAGCCATTCCCGTGCTCCCTCGACCTCACTAGCAGCCTCTCCACTCTTCTCTAGCCCTCCCCGACCACCACACTGAGCTCAAGGAGCTCTCATTCCCTCCTATGGCCACCGTGTCCGTCGTCGGCCTTCTCCTAAATTGGAGCAAGCCGAGCCTCCTTCCTTCTCTCAGCCGCCACTAGAGGAACCTACCAATCACCACGAGCCTTCCCCATAGCCTCAGAGCCCCTCCCCGCAGCCGTGCCGTACTCCCCATCAACGCCCGAAGCTGCCGTCCGCCCCGGCCGAAGGTGCGCCTGCTCCTATCATCCTCGAGGCCCGTGCACCACCTGGGTGGATGCGCCGCTTCGCCCTGAGCACGGCCGTGTGCCAAGCATCACGGGAGGTGGCTGGAGCCGCCGGCAATCGCCGTCGGGCTCCACTGCTCCCTCTGCCGCGCACGGGCGAGAGGAAGACGACACCCCCCTGCCAACTGGCCAGTGGGCTCGGTGGCCCCACCTGTCGGCCAGACCAGGGAGTTGACCCCGGTCCCACGCGAGAGTAAGTGGAGACGTATCCCTGCCAATACGCTTTCATCGACCGAAGGCGTATTTCGGAAAAAACGTTTTCTCTTTTTCAGCCACCGGCCGAAACAGTTATTTAACGGGCGTTCACCCGTTAAGCGCAGAAACAAACACTTTTCTATTTGTTTTCTGCCTAACGAACGAACGGCCGTAATTTTTCAACCATGACTTCGATTCAGGTGATTCAAAAGCCCACGTTCTATATTCGTCGAGCCCGTGCTGTTGATGTCATTTCATTATGTTTTCACACTGTGAAAATGACCATTTTGCCCCTGCCCTGTAATCAGCTCCGCCGAGAGAGAACCGTTTCTGGCAAAATTTTCTGCGAACCTCTCGCACTTCTTCTCGGTGACTCCATCAACCCCAGGCAATCCACAACAGCCTCTTGCATGACGGCATTGCAGTAGCCATGCTTTTCACTGGAATATTTAAATAATTGCTTGTTCATTTAATGATTTTGTTAATGCTTTGAAGATGCTTGTGAACCCATGTCCATGCTTATGCCATGTTCATTTTCATATAGTAAGTGATATGATTAATTGATAATGTTATTATTACCATGTTTATTCTTGCAGTCGTGTCAGATGCTAGTGATAATGATATGCTCATATGAATCATTATGGTTGATATGAAAATACTTGTGATATCCATGATTCTCTTTATGCCATGCTCATTTGCATCCCGAAGACTAAATGATTTATCGTTGTCGATGTTCAGATTCATATATTTAATGCTTGTGTTACCCATCAATGCAAATGCTGATATCATGCTCATATGCATTGTTATTTTATTGTGACTCGGCTCATCACCATTCAAGTTGAACCTGACATTAATCGAACTTGAACAAATCTGTTGGCTGAGTCATGGTGCCACCGAATCGAGCTCACCAGCGAAACCACACTTGCCTGGATGGGGAGGCCCTAATGCGGTCTATTGTCATGCCTCTCGCCGGTTCCTCCTACTAGGGAAGGTTATGGGTGCGCGCTACCCTGATCCGGTAGGCGGCCATAGCCTTGTGTGCCCGAGTTTTACGGTACCGAGGTCCCCGTTTGGGACGATGTTTTGTTTTGGCCATGACAGTGGCAGCCAGAAAGGTGGCCGATGTCACGAGTTGACATCGGGTCCACCCATGACATAGCCGAAAGGGGAGTTTGTCGGAGTGGCCGGTAGAGTGTCATGCAATAGATTGGTTTTGTCGGAATGTCGTTGGCCCACCCGAATGGGAGCACGAGGCCATGAGTTCCGTGGTGTGAGTATAGTGTACTAACCTCTGCAGAGTGTATAATCTATTGATAGCCGCGTCCTTGGTCATGGACATAGTTCGTAGTAGGTCACACTATGGGTCAACAGAAATAATAACCTGAATAATAACAACCCCGGTTCGATGAGAAAAGAAGTTGGTTGATCTTTATGTGGTCATGCGATGATCACATGTAGAGATCAAGCTTTGTGTGGTCTTGTGATGATCACGATGGTATAGTTGATACCGAGCTTGGTCGATCCTGAGGTGATCATGTGCTGTTCACGACGGTAAGCTTGATGCATATGGTGGTTACGAGATAACCTCCGAGAAGAGTAAGTTGGTCCAAGGGACCTTAAACGTCGACCCCCCTCTCATGCTAGTGCTAGTAGCAACATGTTCATGCTCATATAATGAATTATGTACATGCCATGCTCATGTTGTTCTAGCAGTATCATGTTCATCATTGATAATTAACTTGTAATTGCCATGCTGTTATTTGTCTTGATTGCTTTGGTTGCTGTGAGCTTGCGAGTACATTCAAAGTACTCACCTGGCGTGTCATGCCAGATTGTAGGTCATGTCGTTATTGATTGTTTGTCGAGGATCCCGAGGTTGCGCTCTAGGATGCGTCCCAGCCAGAGTCCCCGCGGAGTGGAGTTCACCACCGTCGTCGTTGTTCCGCTGCTAGAATTTATTCCGCTTCGAGATATTCCGCTGCTAGCATAGAACTACCTTAGCAGGCGAAGTGTCACCGTGCCCATATAACCTCTGTAACATCGGATCCTTGTACCCCGATTATTTGTAATAAAAAGCTGATTTGTTCTATGCCAAGCAGTGCCGTATTCCAGAAGACTTGATCTCTGGGCTGGAATACGGGGTGTTCCGGTCTCTCTGAGCCAGGGTGCCACAGTGCTTGGTATCAGAGCAGGTCTGGCTATAGGACGCCCTAGTCAGCGTGAGCATTAGAAACCGATAGTGCAGAGTCTAGCTTGCTTGTTGCATTTGGTTGTTGCATTTGTTTGCGGCATAGCATGCATATAGACTTATTATCTTGTCACTAACGGTTGATCTTGTGAGTGTAGGTGGCATCGGTTTTGATCCACTACCTGCAACCTCCAGTTTTGCATACTTGCTTTTTGGTGTTTGATGTCATCTCTGTTCCAGCGGAGTAATGCCGAGGTACCTAGTGGTGTCAATCACTTACAGGATTGATGCACAGGTATCGCACCAATATATTCTTTCCGCCAGCCACCTATCGCCTCGGTGGTAGACATGTTTCTACCCCGGATCTTGCCATCCAACCCGCCCCTTTGGCAACCCTTACTGGTCTTTGTTACCCAAAAAGGGCAATGCCAGCAGACCCTGCCTTCCACCGCTATCCTACCCTATCACCCATTCCCTGGATGAGTACGGTCCCCTTCCGTATGCTTGATGATGATATGGCCATGACATCCGTGTCTCGCTACATGATCACCGAGTCCGTCCTCACCCCTGAGCCCGTCCAGATGCAACCGGTGCTGAGACAACACTTGGTGTAGCTCTGTTTACACCAACCCCTCCACACGTTGATTCACTCTCGTGCACCCCGTCACAGCATGTTAGACCGTAGTACCGGAGATCTCGTGAGATTTGTGTGCTAAAGTAGGCATGCATATTGATGTGGATAGCAGTACAATGTGTTGTTGCTTGTATGTTATCTTGATGCCTTGTGTGCTTTTGTTTAAGTCGTTTCTTTTACTTCTTTCTTTGGGCCTTCGGTGTTACCCTATTTTCCCTTATGAATGTTGCTCATGGAACCGACACCGGACTCGAAGAATCAGTGAGGATTTCAAATATTTTGAAGCTCAACTAAACAGAATGGAATTATCAGTGGACTGCATTGTATTGGGAATATCTGATCTGAATGCAAATGCTATCCTAGATTGATTATCAGCATCAAGTTTACATCAGTGTGCAGCCATCACAATCATAATGAACCAGCTGGAACACAATTTGTGTGCAAGGCAACAATACATTTCCAGTTAAAGGAATATCAAGGGTATATATATATATATATATATATATATATATATATATATATGGCATTTGGTCCGTAGACCACAGAGAGGAGTTTCTGGTGCAAGCAATCCAGTCCTCCTCCGCACGCTACCAAGGAAGCTTACGATGCAAGGTTCCGCAGTCTTCTTCGGTACGATATGTGGATAGCTTCCAGTGTAAGATACTCAGTCTTCTTCGGTAAGCCACCGCAGAAAGCTTCTGGCATAAGGCACCAAATCTTCCTCAGCAAGCAATCGGGAGGAGAAGCTTCTGAGGTACGGTACCCAGTCTTCTTCAGCACATTATCCCGGCAAAAGCTTTTAGTGCAAGATATCCAGTCTTCCTTAGCACGATACTCTCAGATAGCTTCCAACACAAGCTATCCAGTATTCGTCAGTATGGCACCACAAACAGTCATCGCCAGTAGTACAAGATACTACACAGTGAGTTGGCAGCATATTGCAGTGCATCTCAAGAATCAGGTCCACAACAGGTTGGTCAGAAACATGAGCTAGTCAGGACACAAGTTTCTTCCTTGGGAATCACATGCTTAGATACACATGCTTCCATATATATTGTGAACATGCGGCCAAGGTCATTCAAGTCACTCGAACGATGATGCAAGCATGGTGAGAATCCGACAACCACATGAATTATGTAAGAGGAATAAAGCCAGTATACACCTCAGTGTGTTGCAAGGACTGACAATTTATGAAGTAAGACAATTTGGAACAACAATCTTGACAGTGGATATCAAGGCCTGCTTCCTCCCAACCGATAAAGTGATATCATTAACCTCTGTCACTGTCATTGACCACAACAGTGAGCTCTATACAAGTAACTGTGAACCGGGTGTATGATCCTAATGAACCCTTGCTTACCTTTCCTGGTAACGGCACCATGCCTGTGTTCTGAGCTGCTTTCGGCCGGCCAGGGTGGATGCCGACTTTATATTTCTCTTTTCAACAACTGGCCCGTGTTCTGAGCTGTTTTTCAGCCGTCCCGGGCAGCTGTTGAGTTTCTTTTGGTAGCAGTGACCCTATGCTCTGGGCTGTTTTCGGCCATCTTAGGGAACTGCTACATTCTTCTTATCAACACTGCCTCATGCTCTGAGCTGCTTTTCAACCGTCGTGAGCCATGGGTGAGTTATTTCAGTAATGTCCCAGATCTGAGTTGTAAAGACCGTTCTGGTGGCTACTGATTTATTTGCCGATTTCATGCAAAGGTTCGGATGATCATTGCCCTACAGTTAAAGCTCGGGAGATGATAAACTTGCCAGTTAAGCATTGTTGCACGGCCATAGGATAAGGCATGATTGCCGGAATATTGCACCTGGCAGCACCTATGGTCACACGAAGAATTAAGGATCATGTGTCCTCACATATGGTACCCAGTGGAATGATAGCCTGTCATGAACAAGACTCTGCCGCCAGAACCACCGTCAGTCAAGTCTTTGGATGCTACTATTATAAGGCCGTACTCCTTTATACTGGCCACGATAGGCGGCAGTCGAATTTTGGTACGGACTTGATGCTCAAGACAGTGGAGTCAAGATAATTCAGAACTACCTACAAGAAGTCATATTCCGCCAAGACTAGGGTTGTGATCTCCAGTATGGTTTTGAACCCAGAGGACATGCATCTACTCGAGTAACCCGATGCAAGGAGTAAATATTTTGTGTCCACCGAGGAAATTTGTTCATAACTCTGAAAACTATCAGTGCTGGATAGAAGAATATCACATCAATTGGAAATCACTCCCGGAGTTATGGAAATTCTAGTCATGATAATATCAGATAAGCTAGTAGACATACAAGAATTGGAGTTAGAGCACGGATGAACATATGAAGGAAGGCCTGTCGGAATGTGGGATACAGTGAAGCAAACCACCCCAGAGCAAGGCAGTCAGTCATATGAAATTCAGAGGGAACAAAAAGGAAAAGGATACCCGAGTTGGAAATGGTTTCCTCAAGCCAGAATATTCATACTTGTTCCCTGAGCAACCAAATCTCGAGGATTATATGTTTTGTAAGGGGGGTAGGTTTGTAACACCCCGATTTTTGGCCCTTTCTTTTTCTTTTGGATTTCTTCGAATTTTTATTTGGATTTCCTTTTTCCATGGCTATGTGGTCTTGAAACCTGGGAAGATCATCTCTTCTTCCCCTCCCTAGTGTCTTGTCACTCTCAAATCTTTCTCAAGGCCATGTCATTCCCATCTTAGCCCAACCCTAATATTTATTTCTTGGGAATATTCCTTTTTCTATTAAAGGAATAACCCTGTTCGCTCTAGGTTGTGAAGCAACCTATATTTCTGTCTTCCACAAAATTCCCACAAAATTCTCATAAATTCTTTGGATCATATATTCCACAAATATGTCAAAACTCATCCTTGCCTAGTTCAAAAATAATTCAGGAATATTCATTTCCTATTCTATCCAGTATGGCACTTCGTGAAGGAAGTGGTTTTTATCTTTTTTTATTGCCCTCAAACTTTTTGAGCACTCTTTCAAATCCAAATAATTGTCACGTGCCAAAATTCAGCTTCATTTGCCTAGTAAATCTTCCTCAGCAAATTTCCAAAGTTTCTGACCAGAGAGAAGCTTTGTGAAGGAAGTACTAGCTAGGATTATCCAAATGAATTGAAATTTTAGCGGATCATTCATATGATCAAATAATTACTCTCCATCAAATTTCAACTCCATCCAACAATCGATGTGAGCACACCATCCAATCTTTGTTTCTAGTCACAATTTCAGTTTGTGAAGCAACTATATTTTATATTGCTTCATAAATCTGAAATTAATCCAGGACCCAAACATCCCTATATCCTTTGAGCATGCCAAAATTCACATAATTTTGTCAACCATTTGCTCCACAAAATTCCCCCAAGTTTCTGTCCAGTAGAAAGCATTGTGAAGGAAGTACCATTTATATTCATCTAAATGGTATGAAATTTTTATGGTGCCTTCATATGCCCAAATCATCATCGTTCACCAAATTTTAGCTCAATCTAATCATCCATGTGAGTGCCACTTCATGATCTAGTCTCTGGACCAGATTATGTAGTTGTGAAGCAACTATAATAAATATTGGTCCAAATCTTTTCATATTTTCTAGGATTGTAGTACTTCCTACCCTAAACCCCTGTGACATCCTGGTTATCCCTTATCCCATTTATTTTGACCACAGATTCATGCCCAAGTTTGCTACATCAAACTTTCTCTAAGCTATCCAATCAACCCAAAGCTCCTTTTGTTGAGCCATCACCTAGGGAGGGTCCCAGGATGCATGGACTACGCGGTAGACACCTTTTGCCAGCCCCGCGGGCCCTCAGAGCGCCATGCCACATGGTGACCGCGTGGCTGGCATGCCTTAGCCGCACGCTCTGCATCTTTTAGCTCCGGTCCCTCCTCCGCTTGTCGTTCTCGCACGTCCCAGCATGTTCCAGAGCTCCGTGGCAGGCATGCGCTCGCTCCCCAGCCCTCGCACCCTCCTATTTCTTCCTCCTCGTGCCACGGTAGCACCGGCCGTGGGCGCACAGTGCCCTAGTGGCCGACCGAACTTCTTCCTCCCCGCGTCTGCCTTTGCTGCCCTCCTCTGGCACACCACTAGCCCGCTCTAGTCACCGTCCGAGCCAGCCCATGTGCGCACGCATACGCGGTCGCGTCAGAACACCGGTGCATGCATTGCCATGGCCACGACTTTACCCTGGCTATATAAGCCATTCCCGTGCTCCCTCGACCTCACCAGCAGCCTCTCCACTCTTCTCTAGCCGCACCACACAGAGCTCGAGGAGCTCTCATTCCCTCCAATGGCCACCGTGTCCGTCATCGGCCTTCTCCTAAATTGGAGCAAGCCGAGCCTCCTTCCTCCTCTCTGTCGCCACTAGAGGAACCTACCCATCTCCACGAGCCTTCCCCATAGCCTCAGAGCCCCTCCCCACAGCCGTGCCGTACTCTCCATCAATGCCTGAAGCTGCCATCCGCCCCAGCCAGAGGTGCGCCCGCTCTTATCGTCCTCGAGGCCCGTGCACCACCTGGGTGGATGCGCCACTTTGCCCTGAGCACGGAGGTGTGCCGGGCACCGCGGGAGTTGGCTGGAGGCGCCGGCAATCGCCGTCGGGCTCCACTGCTCCCTCTGCCGCGCGTGGGCGAGAGGAAGACGACACCCCCCACCAGCTGGCTAGTGGGCCCAGTGGCCCCACCTGTCGGCCAGACCAGGGAGTTGACCCCGGTCCCGCGCGAGAGTAAGTGGAGACGTATCCCTGCCATTACGCTTTCATCTTCAGAAAACGTAATCTGCTATAGTTTCGGCGCAAAATACGTTTTCTCCGACCGAAGGCGTATTTCTGAAAATACGTTTACTCTTTTTCAGCCACCGGCCGAAACAGTTATTTAGCGGGCGTTCACCCGTTAAGCACAGAAGCAAACACTTTTCTATTTGTTTTCTGCCTAACGAACGAACGGCCGTAATTTTTCAACCATGACTCCGATTCAGGTGATTCAAAAGCCCACGTTCTATATTCGTCGAGCCCGTGCTATTGATGTCATTTTCATAATATTTTCATACTGTGAAAATGACCATTTTGCCCCTGCCTTCTAATCAGCTCCGCCAAGAGAGAACCGTTTCCGGCAAAATTTTCCGCGAACCTCTCGCACTTCTTCTCGGTGACTCCGTCAACCCCAGGCAAGCCACAACAGGCACTTGCATGATGGCATTGCAGTAGCCATGGTTTTCACTAGAATATTTAAATAATTGCTTGTTCATTTAATGATTTTGTTAATGCTTCGAAGATGCTTGTGAACCCATGTCCATGCTTATGCCATGTTCATTCTCATCTAGTAAGTGATATGATTAATTGATAATGTTATTATTACCATGTTTATTCTTGCAGTCGTGTCAGATGCTAGTGATAATGATATGCTCATATGAATCATTATGGTTGATATGAAAATACTTGTGATATCCATGATTCTCTTTATGCCATGCTCATTTGCATCCCGAAGACTAAATGATTTATCGTTGTTGATGTTAAGATTCATATGTTTAATGCTTGTGTTACCCATCCATGCAAATGCTGATATCATGCTCATATGCATTGTTATTTTATTGTGACTCGGCTCATCACCATTCAAGTTGAACCTGACATTAATCGAACTTGAACAAATCTGTTCGCCGAGTCATGGTGCCACCGAATCGAGCTCACCAGTGCAACCACACTTGCCTAGATGGGGAGGCCCTAATGCGGTCTATTGTCATGCCTCTCGCCGGTTCCTCCTACTAGGGAAGATTATGGGTGCGTGCTACCCTGATCAAGTAGGCGGCCATAGCCTTGTGTGCCTGAGTTTTACGGTACCGAGGTCCCCATTTGGGACGATGTTTTGTTTTGGCCACGACGGTGGCAGCCACAAAGGTGGCGTATGTGACGTGTTGACATCGGGGCCACCCATGACATAGCCGAAAGGGGAGTTTGTCGGAGTGGCCGGGAGAGTGTCATGCAATAGATTGGTTTTGTCGGAATGTTATTGGCCCACCCGAATGGGAGCACGAGGCCATGAGTTCTGTGGTGTGGGAACAGTGTACTAACCTCTGCAGAGTGTATAATCTATCGATAGCCGCGTCCTCGGTCATGGACACAGTTTGTAGTAGGTCACACTATGGGTCAACAGAAATAATAACCTGAATAATAACAACCCCGGTTCGATGAGAAAAGAAGTTGGTTGCTCTTTATGTGGTCATGCGATGATCACCTATAGAGATCAAGCTTCGTGTGGTCATGTGATGATCACGATGGTATAGTTGATACCGAGCTTGGTCGATCCTGAGGTGATCATGTGCTGTTCACGACGGTAAGCTTGATGCATATGGTGGTTACGAGATAACCTCCGAGAAGAGTAAGTTGGTCCAAGGGACCTTAAACGTCGACCCCCCTCTCATGCTAGTGCTAGTAGCATCATGTTCATGCTCATATCATGAATTATGTACATGCCATGCTCATGTTGTTCTAGCAATATCATGTTCATCATTGATAATTAACCTGTAATTGCCATGCGGTTGTTTTTCTTGATTGCTTTGGTTGGTGTGAGCTTGCGAGTACATTCAAAGTACTCACCTGGCATGTCATGCCAGATTGTAGGTCATGCCGTTATTGATTGTTTGTCAAGGATCCCGAGGTTGCGCTCTAGGATGTGTCCCAGCCAGAGTCCCTGCGGAGTGGAGTTCATCACCGTCGTCGTTGTTCCGCTGCTAGAATTTATTCTGCTTCGAGATATTCCACTGCTAGCATAGAACTACCTTAGCAGGCGAAGTGTCGCCGTGCCCATGTAACATTTGTAACATCGGACCCTTGTACCCCGATTATTTGTAATAAAAAGCTGATTTGTTCTATGCCAAGCAGTGCCGTTTTCCAGAAGACTTGATCTCTGGCTAGAATACAGGGTGTTCCGGTCTCTCCGAGCCGGGGTGCCACACTTTCGGCGCGGAGGTCCGACGCCGACTTCTCGATCTCCGCCTCGTGCGTCGCGACGTCAGCCTCACGGTCGGACCCAGCCACCTCACGGGCTTCCACGGTGTTCCCTGGCGTTGCGTGGATAGGTTTCGAGACTTGGAGGGCCCCTTCAACAGCCTTATCCGAAGAGCCCGGGGTACCCGTCAGGGTCAAGACCAAGCACGAGCGGGTGGTCTTGTTCGCCTTACGCGCACTTTGCAAGCGAAGGAAGATCGGCTCTTTCGGCCGCTAGGCCGACATCAAGATGGTCAATCGCCAGATGCGCCACCTTAAAAGGATCATCGGGAGACGTGCCTGTATGCCCACCGCTGCAACCGCTCAGAGTCAGCGCAGGGTCATGGATTCTCCTGGCCCTAGAGGCCAAAGGCCGCGGGGACGGTTCCTAGGAGGTCTTCTCGCTCCGCCTTGACGGGCCCGGAGGAGCTAGGGCATCTAGGGACCCTTCCGGCGCGCTTTCGGACAGAACGGGCCCGACCGAGTCCTCGGGGGTACGTGCCACACCGGTCCCGGCGACCTCCGGCTCCCTCAAAGTTCGGGCGCCTACTTTGCTGCCGCTCCCATGTTGTTCCGTATGAGGGTTTTCCCTCCCATTGGCTGGTCGACCGCAGGCCTCTCCTCAGCAGCACGAACAGGATCTCCTGCGAAAAGGGGGGACTTCGTGAGAAGGGTACAACCCAACAGTATGAATGAAGGCCTGGTCGAAGAAAGCAGATGAGACCTGTTTTCTCGAAACCTGGGTATGGCCCGTAGTCATCCGACTGCCCTCCGCGGCCAAGATCCTCCGAAAGCACCTCTGCCGTTGGGGCCAGGGCTCGACAGATGTACATCCCAAAAAGAGATAAGACAACCGCCCAAGGAGTTGCGCGACATTAAAGCAACCAAAGGACTTACATATCCGTGGCGTGCCACTGGCTTCTCGGCAAGCGCAGAGGACAGGGCAAGGTCGAAGGCGGCTTGACAAAAGGTGCTCCGGAAGCCACATCGACTCCGAGTCCCGGCGCAAACCCTTCGGAGGCCGTTCCCGCTGGAGGAACTGGGACCACTGCCTTTGTTTCTTCGCCTGAACCTTCGGGACTGCTCGCGGGAGAGATAACTATGGTCAGTCTGGGCTTACCTAGAGTAAAAGCTGGAAACGAGGGGAGGAACGACTCTTACCCTTGCACGGGGATGATGGCCGGCCAACATGCTCGCTTGGATTGCCCAAGCGATTTTGGGCCACCTGGAAGCGATAATCCTCTCTTCTTGGTGAGCATCTGCATGATGATCCGTGAAGGCAGAACGGACGAGGAGCATTCGGCGTTGCCATCCTCCTTTCCTTCATCACCCTCCCCCGGGACCGCTATGTGGTCGGGTTGGGACGACTTTGACTGCCCCATGAAGGGATTGGGGCGAGCGACATCCCCGGTACCTTTGGGCACAATGCCCCACCTGTCACACTCTGACAAACCTTCCAGGATGGCCTCGCGCTTCCCGTCGGCGTGCAACATCAGAACAGAAAAAGGGAGTCCCGGTCCGCTCTCGGTACAGAAGAGAGCCTTCATGATCCACTTTAGCTTCTTGTCCTCGATGGCAGACAGGTGAAGGCACCTCGGATCCGTGGGCCCCTGATACATCCATAGTGGAAGTTGCTGGTCTTGCAAGGGGGCTACCCATATCCGACAAAAGCTGAGGGTTACCATGCGTCCTTCAAGCCCCTCCTCCGCGAGTCGCTTGATGCGTCTGAGAACCGGTCCAAAGGCGTTCCTGGCCGGGTGGCCCGTCCACCCGTTATCTTCCTCCGCAGGAACAAGGGGCACACGAAGACGGTCGGACTCCTGTTTGGCATCGACTAACATCCAGTCCTGGCGCCACTCATCCAAGGGTTCATGGAGGTTCAACGGAGGGAACTTAGCCTCCGTCTCCCTGCTTGTGGGACGGAAGATCACACCGCCAGAGGTCTGATTCCTGGGACTCCGGCGCGTGGAGAAGAAATGTCAGAAGAGCTCAAGGGACGGCCTTACCCCCACAAATCCTGCGCATATATGGGAAAAGATTGCCAGGACCAAGACGGCGTTAGGGTGAAGATGAAGCATCTGAAGTAGAAAATGCTCCAGAATCGCCATAAAGAAGCTGGAGAAAGGTGGAACTAGACCGGCGGCAAGAAAGTTGAGGAAGATGGGGACCGTCATGCGGTTCTCCACTACGGAGCCCACCAGAATAAGCTCCGTCCGCCCCCACGAGTGGTTCGTACCTCCCACTAGAAACCCAAACTTTCTCAAGCTTCGGGCATCTGGGAAGGTCGACGAGTGCAAGGCTGGGGAATGCTCCCCTCGGGCAGTCGCTTCACTGTCTCCTCTCACCTCCTCTTCCAAAGGGGGATCGCGGGATGCCATGGCTCGCAGGGGAACGATGGAAGGTTTCAAACAAAGAAGGAGCGGCGAGAAATGGGGAAGTAAGGGGCTGCTTGGTGTCGTTTGGCTTCCCTCTTTAAATCATGGTTACGAGCGATGAGGTAACTGCCTTCCTGGACATATGGTGGCCCACGATCTTTTGAAGAACGCTGGGGGCTGCGCGAGGACCTAGGAGGAGGTCTACCCTCGCATAGGGTACTCAATTGGCCCCTGCTCATGACCGGACAGGGGTCGGCTTCGTTAGTTCCCAAGAAGCAACTCAAGCTGCCACATGTCTCTTCCTAGGGATTCTTGGCCCCATCTCCCTCTCCACTCTTCATCGATAGAAAGATGGGCCCGGGGGCTATTGTCGATGTAAGCAAAACTGGGTAGCGGCAGCCTGACGTCTTGGGTTAAAATAGAGAAGCCTCCCGCCAGGCTTCACTTCGAAGGAAGCGTTCGGGGGCCCTGCGATGCTTGATGGTTCTTTGCCTATCTCCGGGAAGCCAAGTAGGAAGGAGGAGTCAAACCAAGGAGCCCCGGGAGGCCTCGCGGGGTGTACCCGGGAAGGTGCGAGCAACACTTCGCGAGGCAATTGGCCTCTGCTCTGGGCGAAGTTACAAAAGTCTTTGCGTCCCGGACGATGACCGGGGAACGAGCTAGGACGCGTCCCCAATAAGGCACCATGTGGATGAAGTCTTCTTCAATGGCTACAGTAAGATTCCCATGTCACCGATGCTGCTACAGTGGCAGTACCTTCCACCGCCCGACGAATGCCGAAGAAGGAAGCAGGGTGTCCAGGGGGTAATACGCTGCCCTGAAAGGACGTCATCATCACGGGTACAAGCGTGCAATGGGCGACCATGCCTCCAAAGTACAGGCTACCCTAGCCTACGATAATGTTTATTCAACCTATGGAACCCCAGCAAGGCCTCTCCCTACTCTATAAATAGGGGAGGCCGAAGCCTCATAAGGGGACTTCACCGGGTAACAGATACATTGTAGCTCACTCCATCGAAATACAAGCAAGGTGGGAGTAGCGTATTACACCAATAAGGTGGCCCGAACCTGGGTAGCTCTTCGTGTTCTTCCATAGTTCATCCATTTCTCTCACTCATGACTTAGTATTGCTGGACGTGTTCAGTCCTTGCCCGAATCTGAAAGAGTTGTTGCTCTACGACTCATATGTAGGTTGTTAGAAACCGACAGAATTGTCCACTTCAGTTTCATGAATGGCTATATTTGGTTGTTTATAGTGAGTAGATGCCTTGTTTATCTGTATTTGGTTGTTAGGTTTTGGTTGCAGTGAGCATTTGCCCAGTTTTCAAGTAGATGCCTTGTTTATCTGTATTTGCTTGTTAAGTCGGTTGCAGTGGGCATTTGTCCAGTTTTCAAGTAGATGCCTTGTTTATCTGTATTTGCTTGTTAGGTTGGTTGCAGTGAGCCTTTGTCCAGTTTTCAAGCAGATGCATTGTTTATCTGTATTTGCTTGTTAGGTTGGTTGAAGTGAGCCTCTGTCCAGTTTTCAACGGCTATATTAGGTCGTTATAATGAGCATATATGCCTTGTTTATTTCAGTTATTCACAATGTGATGTTCATTATGTGCAAGTATGAACTGTGCAGTTCGATTTCATCAATACCAGTTTGAACGGCTATATTTGGTTCCCGTTATGCCTGGTGAAGTTAACACATGCCCTTTATTTTAGTTTTACATATTTATGCTGTGTGATGTTTAAGCATGAGCTACGTTCTATTCATTTTCAACAGTACCAGTTTGAATTACAATATTTGATCCCTGTTAAGCCTGTTGTAGTTAACATTCCCTTCCATTTTTTATCTGCTTTAACAACATGCTGAAACCAACACATTCAAGCTATCATTTTGAGATGTTGTTTACCATGGCTATATTTGGTTGATGTTAAGCCTGTAGTACTTATCATGGCTTTCCATGTACTAACGTAGGACAACAACGGGAGTGGCCAACATTTTCCACCAAGGTTAGTTTCATCCCTCGGCTTATACTGCCTCCGTTCCATAATGTAGTGCATACAGATCCATGCCTCGACACTTTTTAGCTTCTAATATTGACTTGTTGCTTGTAGGTACATATGTCCTAGGCAAAGATCCATGCCTCAACCCTTTTGGCGTATGGGGCACTGATATATTCATGAACCAGCATCAAGTGAGGAAACTGATAAGAACTATTAGCAAAAAGATACGAACGGTGACAATTAAATTATTTGTCTACGCTCTATCCAACACAACAGTGAGCTATAGGATGGTAACTACGAACTCTGTAGCCTTCTCTTTTTCCTGCCCATAATGAGTTGTTAGACAACAATGTCTGAATCTTTTTCGTTTGCAGTGGTTCCCAAAGCAGTTTACTCAAGATTACCTCGCAAAATACATGATTGGTGGACATGCAATGAAGGTTAAAGTATTTCAATGAGACTACAATGAGCATCGAGAATTCCTAATGAAGACAGTGAAGGATGGGCGGGCGGCCATGACAAGGGGTTGGCCTAGAGTCGTGCGCGCATTAGTCATGGAGGAGGGCACAATATGGCATTCTGCTTCACCTTCTCCAGCATCCAGATTGTGTTCCACCTCTCTCTTTACAGTCTTTAGTACAACTATGGTTCATCATTCTTTACTTGGTGCTTCTGTAGTTCTTCAGTATATGTACCTGTGCATCTAATTATGCATTCGTCCTTGAACTTATATTTGTAATAAACATGGTTTGATATGAAATAAGTGATTGCCTACTTTCAAATTGAAAATCTGTTTCAAATTCAAATTCAATGAATTTTAAATGCAGGGATTAAATTAGGGATAAATTATGCTCTGCAGGCCATTACACTGCACACGGTTTGCGAAAGAAAAATGTCTGTGATAAACGTCAAGATCAGACACGTTTCTCACATCAGTACATGTGCGATGAAACTCTACTGCACACACGATCAGACAAGAAAAAACATGTGAGATTAACAACAGCAGCGCACATAGTTCCTTCTTAATAAATGTTTGTGAAAGCCACCTTATCACACATGCTAGGCAATTATGAACTATTTATGATGTCGTGTGCATCGTAAGCGTTTGCTCATAGAAGAACGCGTGCGATAGGCCTTCATCCGACACAGGTACTGCGGATGAATCATTTGGGACATTTTATACATCGCAAACATTTATGGATAGAGAAACGTGTGTGATATATTCAAGCTTCGCATACAGTTTTATAGGGATAACTGTATGTGCTCTTACATCGAATCGCATACGGTCTAGGAAAGGTAAATGTGTGTGATAGTATACTTATCATACACGCTTTACAATCGTGAACTATTTGTGATGGGGCGAGCATCATAAACGTTGCACCACAGAATACCGAGTGCGATGGTAATGGGAGCACACATGAGTAGCAAGGACGGAGCGTTTGGGAAAGATGCGGGCATCGCATACGCTTAGTTATGCGAAACGTATGCTTGCGTGCTCCCTATCACCGATGGTTTTTGGGTTGTGTGGGAAGGACCCCCCCTATCGCACACATAGGCAAGGCGACGGTTTAAAACTCTGTCGCGTAAAGGGGGTAAAAACCATTTGTATAGCACGTCACTGCACCAGTGAGATGAAGAGGAAGAAGATGAGGAGAAGGAGAAGAAACCAACGACCATCCCCATCGGAGCAATAAAAGCCGTCTTCAATGAGAATAAGATTAACTTCATCAAGGACACTTCAATTGTCATGGGTAAGTGCGGTTTTGGCAACTGCACTATCCATGAACCATTGGGAGAATCCGAGGAAATTGATCCAAGGGCGCGTGAGATGCATACCATCGGTGCCCGCATGAAGGTGGGGCCTCCAAGGAAGAGGCGCGTCACCATCCCTGCACTCCCAACTCAACCCGAGGTACATGTCAATAATTTAACCATTGAAACTAAAGCTATGACTGAGCAAATCAGGGAGATGGAGAAGGCTCTTACCATCAAGACGCGTGAGGCTCTTAACACGAGCCTGGGGATCATCGCCAACCAGGATGAAACGCTTCGCATGTACCGCTCCCGCATCAAGGACCTGGAAATAGCCAACAAGCTCATGATTGATGTCCTCACCGGTGTCACTGCTCCACCTCCAGAGAAAGACACTGGTATCAATAAAAAGGAGACTAAATGAATCCATCCGGCTTAGCATGTTAAGCTTGGGGGGATTATGAGGCCCTTTTCTATCCCTTATCCTTTTCCTGTTGAATTTTAATTAAAGTTTTTCATCTAGTTTGAATAAGTAAGGACAAGTCATACTTTCTTGATAGAGGGAAGAATCTTATCCAATGAGTCATGGATGTTTTGATGGATGCTCGATCATGATTTTCATTTGAATTGCTTAGAATGTTGGGCATTCCTGTGTGCTAGATATTTTTGCCTTTAGATGCTGACTATAAGTGTTCCACATCTTTATTATCGATCGGGAATAAGAGGTTAACAACTTGATTGGATGCATCACCTTTTTTTTAGTTTATTTCATGATTACTTGGTGAAGGCTATATACTAATGACCCAGGTATGAAAAAGGGGGCAAGTTCTCTTGACGGTAAAAACAAAATGTGAAACCAGAGAATTAAAAGAATTTTGTAAATCGCCGATGTCAAACTTAGATGATCAAGTATATCTTTTCATGTCACGCCTCAAAAAGGAAACTTTAGTGACATGGGATAGACTTGGCTCTTCACGGAAAGTGGGAAATAAGAAAATTTCTTCTACAAAAACCGAAGACCGTAGAAGCTTGTTCAACTGAAAGAATGGAGTAGTTATCCCTTGGAGTTGAGGAGTGTCTTCTTAATGATGGATAGTAAGGTGTGGAAGCCTTCATGCTTATCTGATTAAGGTAGAAATATGGCAGTACACAAAAGAGTCAATCATTTGATGCAAATTCTGAAACTTCATGATGGACTCATTCATTTTCAATTATCCACATCTCATAAGAAAGATGACCTCTTTCCTACAAGCTGCTGCATTTGCTCGGGGACGAGCAAACCTTTAAGCTTGGGGGAGTTGATGAGTCTGAATCCCGTGATTATTTTGTTTGTATTTTTATGCCTACTCAGTAGGCTTTGTGGAATTTTATCGCATTCTCACACTTCTTTTTGCCATTTTCCTCAGATAACGCTTTGCTGGACCAAATAATGTTTTATGGAAGTAATCCTAGGAAATGGAATGGAATGACGTATTTAAAGTGATGATCACCTACCATAAAAGAATTATGCAAAAAGGGCAAAGAAACAACTGTCGATGAGCCTGCAGAGCAAAAGACGGCGTTCCATACGACCACACCCGCTTGTTTGGGAGGTTGTATGGAGTGCCATCGCCGCCGCCAGATCAACTATATTCGCGTTGTGAAGACGGATCGTGGATCAGACGCCCAGAGCCCGCAGAAATAAGTCCAGAAGCAGTAACCCTAGCCTCCGGATCGATCCGGAGGGAGGAATTGGCAAGAGGGAGGCCGCCGCCTCCATCACCGTTACCAGGAAGGCCTCAACATCATCACCACTGTCATCATCATCCTCTTCCTCTTCCTTGTAATCCCAAGAACCCTAAAAGAGAATGACTTGTGTATTGCAATGTTTGATCCATTCATGTTATTCATCTTTGGTGCTATGATGTTTGTTGCCTTTATGAGTGAGTAGTCCCCCTAGTTCTCGGGGATATGGATGAACCCTAGTGTGTAATAGATCATTGATATTAGGATTTAATATCATCTTTGCATGTTCATGTTAATAGTCTTCTTGACGTTGGGTGAAGTCGACCATCCAATGTACGCCAAATTTGGATGGAAGGTTATTACTGCTGGCGAACCGTGTGGTTGCAGAGGTGGGTGACATGACAGGCCCCAACTCCCTTCGTAGCGGATCGTTGCAGCAGGGGGTAAAACAGAGACCACCTATAGGCTGCGTCCACGGGGACCTTTTCCCCTTAATCATCGTTTGGTAACTGATGAGTCCAAATTATGAGACCATTTTACCGTTAGTTTTGTGCCTACTTTGTAGGCTTTGTGGAATTTTACCGCGTTCACGCACTTCTTTTTGTTGATAATCCCTCAGGTAACGGCTTTTGGAGCAATATTTGTTTAATGGAGAAAATCCCCAAAAATGGCAGCGGAATCACGTTTTAAAGGTGATAAACACTTTCCATAAAAAGATCAAGCAAGAAGGCCAAGGAAACAGCCGTCGTCGTGCTTCCAGAGTAAACGACGGCGTTCCATGTGACCACGCACGCTTGCATGCACGGTCGTTTGGCGCGCCACCGCCTCTGGGGGATCAGCTATTTTCACCCTGTCGACTCGGATCATGAGGGGGATGTGCAGAGAATCCAGAAACTCGCCCAGAAGGTAGAACCTTAGCGCCCGGAGTCCATTCGGAGGGAGGATCAACGAGGAGAACGAGGGGATTCCTCTCACCGCGAGGGGAACGAAGTCATCATCACCATCTCCATCATCACCGTCTTCACCGTCATCGTCATCCACATCCTTATCTTCTGTAACATCAAGAACCCTTGTGGATTCTTCGGTGTATCGGTTGATTCATCCTTCCATGTATTCCATTACCATTTCCATGATGATTATCGTGCCCATGTGTGAGTAGACCCGTTGTTCTCGGGGTATGGATGAACCCTAGTGTGTAATAGGTTGTTTGATATTAGGATTTAATATCCTCTTTGCATGTTTATGTTGATAATCTTCTTGATGTTGGGTGAAGTCAACCACCCAATGTATGCCAACTTCAGATGGAAGGTTATTATTGTTGGCTAACTATGTGGTTGTGGAGATGGGTGACGTGACAGGCCCCTTCTCCCTTCGTAGCGGATAGTTGCAATAAGGGGTAAAACGGAGACCAATTTGGCTATGTCCACGGGGACATCTTTCCCCTTAATCACCGTTTGATAACCGAAGTGGGGAAGAACGGTGGTGGCGTATGGGATACAGAGATACCACGAGTATGCACGTATCTATACCGGCTCCGCCCACAAAGAGAAACATGTAAAGTGGCTTTGGAATCCAAAATAGCACTGTGTTTAGGCACCGCTATAGATGCACACTAGAGGGGATTCCGGACCCCTGGGAACGTTTTTAATCATTTGCTTCAAGTCTCATTTATATTATCAGTTATTTACTTTAATAGATTTAGTCGTCATTACACTTGCAACATTATTATTATTACTTTTACTGTTCTGGATTACTTACAACTTTTAGGCACATTATTTGCACCTTGCAAAGGACCTAAGACTGATTCCTGTGCTTCCTGTGGGATCGATCCTCTTACTTCGAAAAGGCTACAACTAAACCCTGTGCACTTGCAGGCTATCAGTAACCGGAGTGGGGAAGAACGGTGGTGGTGTATGTGATACGGGCTGCCAAGAGTATGCACGTATCTGTACCGGCTCTGCCCATAAAGAGAAACATGTAAAGTGGCTTAGGAATCCGAAGTAGCAATGTGTTTAGCACCGGTATAGATGCACACTATAGGGGACTCCGGACTCCCTGAGAACGCTTCAGTCCTATTAATTCCAATCCGCTTTTTACAGTTCTAGTTATTTACTTTCATTGAAATATTCACCTTTACGCTCGCCGCATCATTTCTATTATTTCACTACTGCTTTGGATCACTAATATCTTATAGGAACACTGTTTGCATCATCGAAAAGACAAAAGATTGATTCATGTGCTTCCTGTGGGATTGATACTCTTACTTCGAAAACACTACAACTAAACCTTGTGCACTTGCGACATCACTAGGCGAGCGCGCTCTCCCATTCCTCAAGCTGCTAAAGAAGGTCGGTCCAGTCAACTGGACCCCTGAAGCAGAGGTTGCACTCAAAGACCTCAAGAGATATCTCGCTTCTCCACCAGTAGCCCCTAAACTTGGTGAACGACTACTAATGTACGTAGATGCCATGACCCAGGTGGTGAGTGCCGCATTGGTGGCAGAGCGAGAAGAAGACCTGGGAACAAAACAATCCAACCCTAGCAAGCCAGGGTCATCAGTAGGAAAGGACCCAGCTCAGCCAGGCAGGCCAGCTGGGAAGAAACTCATGCAGAGGCCGGTCTACTTTGTCAGTACCATTCTACGCGATGCTAGGGTGCGCTATCCAGAAGTGCAGAAAATCCCCCTGGTGGTACTGATCACGTCCTGTAAGCTTTGCCATTACTTCCAAGCCCACCCCATTGCTGTGGTCACCGCACACCCCCTTGCGCGTATTCTCCACAACCGCACCGATACTGGTCACATTACAGAATGGGCACTTGAGTTGTCAGGTTTCGACCTTTCCTTCATCTGCTCCCACACCACCAAGAGCAAAAAATTGACAAAATTTGTCGTCGAATGGACTCCGACTCCTCCGGACGAGGAAGAAGCCACTTCCCTTCCCTGGAAAGAAGACCATGATCAATGTGTAATGTACTTTGATGGCTCCTTCTCACTTCAGGGCGCGGGGGCTAGAGTACTGCTCGTTTCCCCAACCGGTGAACACCTCAAGTACGTCATCCAGATGCTATACACCGGGGACAAGTCCACCAACAACACTACCGAGCACGAGGGTTGATGTCTACTACGCAACTTTATTCTTGTAGACTTTGTTGGGCCTGCAAGCGTAGAGTTTTGTAGGACATCAGCAAATTTCCCTCAAGTGGATGACCTATGGTTTATCAATCCGTGGGAGGTGTAGGATGAAAGTGGTATTCTCTCAAACAACCCTACAATCAAATATAAGTAATCTCTTGTGTCCCCAACACACCGAATACAGTTGTCAATTGTATGGGTGCACTAGTTTCGTGAAGAGGTGATAATAGATGTGTGGTATGGATGGTAGAAATAGCCTTTTGTAATCTGAATAAATATAAACAGTAAGGTATCAAATAACAAAAGTAGCTGAAAACGGTGTGTCAATGCTTAAAACAAGCCCTAGGGTCATACTTTCGCTAGTGCCAACTCTCGACATCATTAACATACTTGGACATCATGATAATCCCTCAAAGTGCAGCAAAGAATCACTCCAAAGTTTCTATTCAATCGGAGAAAGTAGGATGAAAATGCGTAGGTAGCAAACCACCTCAAATTTTTCTTTCCAATCAAGCTATTGAACCACCCCAATGTCACCACGGATAGTCCCAGAGATCGTATTATGACAACACCATATGATACTATCATTCAACCTTTATGCTAAGAGTACCCCTATGTCACTACAGGTTTCCGCAAGTTAATTACTAGACATGCATCATGTACTATCAAATCCAAAGTATTCAATCCAACATAAAGAAACTTCAGAGTGCAAGACTCAATTCACCGCAAAAAGAATAGAGGGAGATGAACATTATAAGATCCAACTTTATTAATAAAGCTCATGATACAATCAAGATCGAATCCATCAAGAACATGAGAGAGAGAGAGGTCGAACACATATCTACTAGTATATACCTTCAGCCCCGAGGATGAACTACTCACACGTCACCATGAGAACGGAGGAGAAGTTCATGATGATGGTGATGGAGGAGATGTCCCCATGAAAGTGCAACTAATCCCCGGGTGGTTTGGTAATCAATAACAACATATACATCATTGATCTAATTCTTATTGCTAGTAAATTTCAGAAGAGATCAATGATTGGCATGGCAAGGACTAACGGATGTGGACACCTCAAAATACTAAGGACAAGATTGGCATCCACAAGACTCTTCATTTTCATTTTAGTGATCCAAGATCACATTGAGTCCATAGGAAAAGCCAATACTATTAAAAGGGGATGAGGTATTGTTGATGAGGTTGTTGCTCAAAGTGCTCAGTGATATTGCTCCAAAACCCTCAATCACTTTCCCACAACACATCTGTCCAAAACCCTAGTTCATCATTTCGGTCCCACCGATAACATCTACTCCGAACTCATCGAGATGATCACTTCACTGCCACAGCTAAAACCCTAACACTTTGGTGTAACCGAAATGGTTCTCGGTCCCACCGAGACGGCTTGACCAAGTTGCTGTAACGATGTCACTTCACTTTAGAATTTCCGAGATGAAATTTTTGGTCTCACCAAAACGTGGTCTTGCCCTAGCCATTGCACTTTGGTCTCACCGAGATGTTTTGATCGGTCCCACCAAAAAGCCTAACATTCATGTCTTTTACACTAGTTGGTCTCACCAAGATTTTCATGTGGGTGTCACCGAGTTGGGTCAAAGACTTGTAACGGTTGGATTTTAGGTGAAGGCTATTTATACCCCTCCACCATCCTCTTACCAAGTAAGAGAGCCATCAGAATGTGCCTACAATTCCACCATACATTTTCTGAGAGAGAACCACCTACTCATGTGTTGAGATCAAGATATTCCAATCCAGCCATTTGAACCTTGATTTCTAGCCTTTCCCAAGTTGCTTTCCACTCAAATCTTTCTTCCACCAAATCCAAATCTGTGGGGAAGTGTTTGAGTGTTGGGGAGACTATCATTTGAAGCACAAGAGCAAGGAGTTCATCATCAACACACCATTTGTTACCTTTTGGAGAGTGGTGTCTCCTAGATTGGTTATGTGTCACTTGGGAGCCTCCAAGATCATATGGAGTTGAACCAAGGAGTTTATAAGGGCAAGGAGATCGCCTACTTCGTGAAGATCTACCCCAAGTGAGGCTAGTCCTTCGTGGATGGAAGCCATGGTGGAATAGGCATGATTGCTTCTTCGTGGACCCTTCGTGGGTGGAGCCCCCCGTGGACTCGCGCAACTGTTACCCTCCGTGGTTGAAGCCTCCATCAACGTGGACTTATGATAGCACCACCTATCGGAACCACGCCAAAAATCATCATGTCTTCATTGCGTTTGAAATCTCCAATCCCCTCCTCTACTTACATGTGCAATGTTTTACTTTTCGCTGCTACACTCTTAGAATTGCATGTGTAGGGTGTTACTTGACTTGGTGTACTTGCTAAAATCTGCCCACAACTAAAATTGGGAAAAGGATAGATTTTTTATTTGGTCAAGTAGTCTAATCACCCCCCTCTAGACATACTTTCGATCCTACAAGTGGTGTCAGAGCTTTGGTCTCCATTGCATTGGTTTCACAACCTAGGAGAGTATGACGTCTAGTGAGGGTAATTATCACCGTAGAGGTCCATATTTTGATGGTACAAACTTTGCTAGTTGGAAGCATAAGATGAAAATGCATATTCTTGGTCATAACCCCGCCATTTGGGCTGTTGTTTGTGTTGGCTTGCAAGGTGAATTCTTTGAGGATGGTAAGGAACCAGATCATGAAGCAACCGCGGAAGAATTGAAGATGTTGCAATACAATGCTCAAGCTTGTGACATTCTCTTCAACGGTTTGTGCCCCGAGGAGTTCAACAAGATCAGCCGCCTCGAGAATGCAAAGGAAATTTGGGATACTTTGGTTGATATGCACGAGGGTACTAAGTCCGTCAAGGAATCCAAGTTGGATGTGCTTCAAAGTCAACTTGACATGTTCAAGATGAAGGATGGTGAAGGAGTCGCCAAAATGTACTCTAGGCTTGCTCTCATCACATATGAAATTGCTGGCTTAGGAAGTGAAGAGATGACCGATGTAACACCCCAAAAATCGGGTTATCAATTTTTGTGCTGTTATTCCTTCCAAGCTTTCCTCTCCCAAAATTTTCCTCTGGAATCTGGTAAGTGACCAGGTGAATCCAGACAATCCTCAGCCCCTCAGTACCTTTCCCATGCTCTGGTGCCAGCCAAGCTACCGTCAGTAAATCCCGAAGCTCATCCAAACCCTAGTTCCAAAATGTTGGAACTGGAAATCATGCCTTTGTGTTTACAAAGGAGCTATCATTTTCCTTGCTCTGTTAATCCTCCCAAAATTTCTAGAGATCCTCCCTCACTCATAAACCCTAGATGTGCAAAAATATTGCCAAGTCATATGCAATATTTTTCATCTAGAATTATTTCCTTTTTCTGCCTTTTTGAGGAATTAAATCCAGGAAAATATCTATCCATCTCCAAAGTTCATGAAACCTTGTGGAGATATTCATTGTGATTATATTGAGCTCTCACAAAAATATTGGCCATAATTAAATAAGGGGAATTGCATTTTCCTATTTAAAACCAATATTGCAATTTGGGGCCTTTCCAAAGGAACTACCATTTTGGTAGCCAGGAAAAATACCAAATAATTTGTGGAGCTTATCCTATCCATATATTCACCATTTCCATCAAAATCTCAAGTTCCACAATTCAAATTTTGAGCACAACATCCATTTGCAAATTCTGTCCAGATTTCCAGTTTGCAAAGGAAGTGCTGAAATTTTTCAGGGTGATTAAAAATAATAAATCACCTCTGGATACCAAAAACCAGCCCATTTCATCTAGCCAAACTTCCCCAGTAAATTATCCAAGTTTCTGTCTAGATTGCATCTCTATGAAGGAAGTACCTTCATAGATGATCAAATTGAGCTAAAAAATTTCCAGCTATCTCTTATGACTATATGATCACCCTATACCAAAAATCAGCCAAATCTAACTAGCCAGTTGATCCCAACATCATCATTTGCATTTCTGGCCAGATTTCAAGGTTTCAAAGGAAGTACCATCTAGAATTGCCCATTTGTGCTGGAATTTTGTCAGCATGGCTACCTTAGTAGATGACTCACCCATGCCAGAGATCAGGCCAAGAGGAGCACTGTGTTGACCACACCACATGTCAACAGTTTGCTGCTGGAAACTGTTTGACCTTGGTGCAGTCACACCAGAGCTCTCCCGTGCTATCTAGCTGCATAGGTCAACTCAGTGAACTGTGGAGAACACAGTAGACACGGTTTGGCATGGAGTGCGGCATGGCAGCGCCGTGGCCACGCGGTGACCACGTACAGAGCGTGCCAAACTGGAGCTCTGTGCATTGGAGTCTTCGGGAGGGCGCCTCCAGTGGGTTCCAGCTCGTCCGCGAGCGCCGGCGAGCTGCCCACCACACGCGTGGACCGCCTGGAGTCTTCTCCCCCGCGTCCCCTAGCCGTGGACGCTTCTGCCGACTGCCGGAGTGCCGCCACCTCGCCGCGCGTCCAGAAGCTCCGTCCACCGTCGGCTAGCTTCCTCAGTGGCTATTTAAGCGAGCCCCGAGCTCCTCCCGACCACCAGCAGCCCCAGCCCCCTCCCAGTCCTCCCCACTCGAGCCCGGAGCTCCCTTCTCTTCCTAATGGCCGAGCCTCTTCCGTCGACGCCCGCGAGCAATTCCAGCTCCCCGGCCACTCCTCTCCCTTCCATTCACGCCCGCGACCTCCTCTGTGGCCTGCGGAGAAGCCGCCGCCCTCCATTCCTCCGGGCAGGTACTGCCGGAGCAGGTCCTCTGGTGGCCGTCCGTCACCGCCTCCCGGTCAGCGGTTGCGGCACTACCGGCCAGCTCCCGAGCCCTGGTGACTACCCATGGGCGCAGGGCAGCACCACGTGCTCGCCTAGCTCGTCGGAAGGCGCGGCCGTGTAGGGGAGCACCGGCAGCCGGCGAGGCCCGAGCCACCGCGGCACCCTCCTCTGTTCTATCGGGACGAAGAAGAGAAGGGAGGAGAGAGAGAAGTAGATAATCCGGGCCCTACTTGTCAGCCGGAGGGAGAAAAGTCAACCCAGGCCCGCTCGCTGTTAAGTGGAAGCGCACTGGTGAAAATACGCCTTTCATTGGTCAAAGCGTACTTCACCGTGTTATTTACAGAGAATGCGCTTTCTGTCATCGAAAGCGTAATCTGTAAAATACGCCTTCATTTTCTCAGCCGCGGCCGAAAGGGTTATTTGATGGACGTTCACTCGTTAAGGCCCAAAACGGACAGTTTTCTGTCTGTTTTATCGCCTAACGAACGAACGGCCGTTTCTCCGCGACCGTAACTCCGATTGAGGTAAATTCAACGCCCACGTTTTTAGCTCGTCGAGCCCGTTCCGATGGTATCATTTTCATAATGTGTTTACACTGTGAAAATGACCATTTTGCCCTTTCCCTTCAATCAGCCCCTTCGAGAGGGAAACTTTTCCGGCAAATATTTCCGCGAGCTCATCGCACTTATTCCCGGTGACTCCATCAACCCCAAGGCAAGCCAATCTCTTATCATGAGCTCCGGACTTGCGTGATGACTTTGCTTGCACCCTGTGTGTTTATTGCAGTAGGTTTCAGATCATCTGCAACGGCATTGTCCTGTTAGTTCATCTGTGCCAGATACTAGTGTTGTTTACCATGTGATATCATGAATTGCTTTCATGTCATATTTTCCCATGCTAGTAACAATTCTTGTAATACCATTATCATGTTAGTGATATGATTTGATCTCATGCCATGATTGTCAATACTGTTATGATTTTGCCATACTGTAGTTGAGTGATTATTCCTCCTCATAAGTGTTGATGTTATGGTATGATGATGGACATGTTAAATTGAACCTATAAACTAAACCTCCTTCGTCATCGATGGGATTGAGTCATAGTGCCACCGAACTGAGCTTACCCGTGCAACCACATTTGTCGTTATGGGACGGCCTTGACTTGGTCTAAGCTTTGTGCTCTCTTATCGGTACCACCAAAGTGGGAAGGTTATGCGTGCGCGCTACCCTGGCCCGGTAGGCGGCGATAACCTTGTGAGCCCAGTTGATTGTTTAACCCGGGAGTCCCCATTTGGGACAGTTTAGTTTGGCCATGACAGTGGCAGGTGTCAAGAGTGACACAGGGGCCACCCAGGGCATGATTCCGGGGGAGGATGATTGTTGGTGGTACGATAGAGGAGTCATGAATTAGACAAGTTTCGTTGGAGCAGCACCGGTCCACCCGGAAGGGAAGTGTACCGAGGTACGGGACCAGGAGCTTCATAGTGTGGGTAAAGTGCGCAACCTCTGCAGAGTGTATGAATCTATTCGAATAGCCGAGTCCACGGTATTGGACACAGTTCATACTAGGTCACACTATTTGGTCTTGGTCGATCTGGAGGACAAACCTGTTATTATAAACATGTGCTACTAAGTAAATGTGGTAACTTGGACTATGGGATAATTGTGAGTAGTCACCATGTTGTTCTGACATGATCACGAGATGAGATCTCGGTAAGTCATGAGTTAGCCCAGAAGGGCAGTAAAACTGAATGACGTCACCACATATTACTTTAACGCTCCACGAGAGGTAAGTGTATTGTAGGTTCCAGTTTGATTTTGGATGTCATGCTTCGTAGAAGTAGCTATGCCCTGCCATGATATGTTGTTGATATGCCTGATCCATGTTATGCCATACTTGATCCATGATTTCCTGTTAATTCCATGCCATGTTAGAATAAATTCTTCCATGAGCATAGGGCTTGCTTTGTTATCTGCTTGTTTGGATGCTATGTATTTGGTTGTCTTGCGAGTACATTCAAAGTACTCTCCTGGCGTTGCACATGGCTAGTTGCAGGAGAAGATCCGTCAGGTTAGATCGTAACCCGGCCAGTCATGTGAGTTGTGGAGCCTAGCCAGAGACATCGTGTCACGCCCAATATGCGGTCCTATTCTCAAGGGACTCGAAAATCCCACTAAGCATACAAGCGCATATTGAAGACGCTTGCAAGGTGGATATCATTACATCGTACCATGTACATAATAGATGGGGATACAGACAAATAGATAAAATCATCTCATGAATACATTAATACATCAATGCACAGCAATCATCATACAGAAGAGCAGGATCCGACTATGGATGAAAGCAAACGAAAAAGAAGAACGACATCCACCCTGCTAATCCCAGGCTGCCAACCGGGAACCCATGCTATGATCGACGAAGAAGAAGAAGCAGAAGAAGAACTCCAAAAGCAAACATGCATCGCTCTCACGTCAAAACCTCGCTTTACCTGTACCTGCAACTGTTGTTGTAGTAATCTGTGAGCGACGAGGACTCAGCAATCCCATAACCATGGGTAGCAAGACTATCAAAGCTTAAATGGGTATGGAAGGGTAAGGTGGTGAGGTTGCACCAAGCACTAAGCATTGTATGGTGGCTAACTTACGAGTACAAGAATAAGAAGAGTAACTACGCATAACGGTCGCAAACTAATTATGATCAAGAAGTGATCCTGAACACCTACTTACGAGTCAAACATAACCCCACCGTGTTCTCTTCCCGAACTCCCTCGAAAAGAGACGGTCACGGTTACGCACACGGTTGGTGTATTTTAATTAGAATTAGTGTCAAGTTCTCTACAACTGGAGGTTAAAAAATCCAAGTTGCCACATAACCGCGGGCACGGCTTCACGTAAGATTTAACCGTGCAGGGGTGTTCCAACCTGGTCCATCATAGACCAACACAAGCTGCGATGGAAATACCTCAACCTCGAGATAGCCCGAAGTATCCTCGGAATCCTGGTGCACAAGACATTTCGACAAT
The DNA here is from genome assembly GCA_039707655.1 of Elymus sibiricus. Classification (NCBI taxonomy): domain Eukaryota; kingdom Viridiplantae; phylum Streptophyta; class Magnoliopsida; order Poales; family Poaceae; genus Elymus; species Elymus sibiricus. The sequence goes on along the minus strand of CM077666.1, from coordinate 204,288,081 downwards.
GGTAACACAAGTCTAGCAAGACCTCCCGGTATACCGACAATCCTGATATGAGTCGCACGTATCTCATTCTCAGGGCACACCGGATGGGCAAGACATCGGGTTGGCTGAGACCTGGTTGCCCAGGGGGCGCCGGACATCGCCCAGTTTGGACCAACACTCATGAGGAGCACTGGCCCGGGTTGTTGATTAAAATATCCTCGGTTTAATTACTCCCTATGCAAGTTTTAGTTGTTATTAGGCAAATGTTAAAACCAATGTTGGGCCTTGCTGAAAGCGGTTATTCAAAGCGAACTATCAAGAGGATCACATTCCCCTGAGCATGTTAGGAACGCTAATCAAGGATCATAACACCGGTATTACGGAAACTAAGGCGGCATGAGTGGAACAAAACACTATGCAAAAGGCCGAGCCTTCCACACACAACCAAGTATATAGATGCATTAATTAAATAAGAGATATTGTGATATCCCAACATATCCATGTCCCAACATGGAACAACCTGCACTGCACTTGCAACTAGCAATGCTATAAGAGGGGCTGAGCAAAGCGGTAACATAGCCAAACAACGGTTTGCTGGGTAGTGGAGGTTAGAGGCTGTATCATGGCATATGAGAGGCTGACATGTATGTGGTAGGAAGCGCAACATAGCGACAGAAACGAGACAACTAGCAAGCAAACATAGTAGAGATATCCAAGGTCATGATCATCTTGCCTGGAATCCCGCTCGGAAGAAGATCGAGTCCATGAAGAAGACGAACCAACATAGTCGAACGAATCCTCACAATCGCAACGAAACTGGAACTATCGAGAAGAAGCACAACCGGAAAGAAGCAAACAACATGGTAAACACACAAGCATAAACATGGCATGATGCACAACCAAATATGATGCATGACAAGATTAAATGTTGTTAAACATGGCAAGAGATGAAGCATAAGCAATCCATACAACTAGGCAAGTTTAAATGAGGCCGGAAACACAAATAACAATTCCGGAAAATCCCCATATGCAAATTTTGAAATTGGTACTGATCTGAATTAAGCACAATGTTAAAGTGGTTAAACAGCAAGTTAACATGCACCATGATGATCTACATGTTTTTCTAATCAAGTTACATATGTAGATCATTTAATTCGGAGCTACGGGCTAGAAGATATGAGCTAAACAAGTTTAACATGGCAATAATGCAAAAAGCATGCGAACATCAACCACAAACACTCAAACCAAGGATGCAACATGACGATATGAAACTACACACAATTCTAAGCAAGTTTCATATAGGACATGATCAAAATGGAGCAACGGTTCAACAACTACAAGCAACACAAGTTATAACAACAATCTGCCCAAAACAGCAACATAGCACATTGCAAGCATCAAAACAACAAGCTACAGTAACATGATGGGCATCTTCATGATATGCACTTAAAGTATACATGACATACTTCAAGTCATCTTCAAGGTTCAGGTTCATAGGCATCAAGTTTAAGTCAATCTGATCCATGCAAAATGCAATGTTCTGCTACAGATTATGACAGAGCATATACATGAGCAGGGTTAATATGATGGCAACTTGAGAGCAAGAAAGAGACATGCTACAAGAAATTTACATGGCAACCAAGGGCATGGCATCAAAGTAGACATCGCATAGGCCAAATCACATGAAGGAACCATATGCATATAAGCTATAGATTAGTGGCAACCAACATGCAAAGTTGGCAAGTTTTATTACAGACAGCTTTTCTTAAAACAACAACATTGACTAGGCATGTTTACCACCTCATGGCAGTCACATCATGGCATATCATGGCATGAAATAAATACTAACAGCAAGAAGACATGAAAATGCTCCAAAGACATGTTGACAAGATGCTCATATGACATTTGCATTAAATCACACAAAAATGACAAAGTGACAAATATTAACAGTTTACTGCAGTAACAATAGGGTGCACTTTTGCAATAGGAATTATGACATGTAGATGAATCCTAACATGAATGCAACAACAACCATCATGTAGAGCATGACGAGTAGATCATTTTACATATATACAACATTGTCATAGGATGAACAGATACAATGATACGGCCCACACAAGATGCATATATGCTGAGAAAACAGACAATGTTTTATACCCTGACGGGACGAAGCGGGATGGGACGAGTAGATCTAGGCGGCCGTTTGGATCGAGGGATCCCCTGAATCTGGGACGGGGTGGTGCAGGACGGCGCGGAGCGGGACGGTGGGGTACGGCGCCCCCGTTTGGAAGGGAGGACGACGGCGATCCGGGCGAAGTGGAACGAGGCCGTCCCAAGCCGGGTCAACGGCAGCTGTGGCGGTTCCGACGACGGTGAGGGCGGGGCAGGGCTCTGGCGAGGCGACGACGCCGGGGACGGGCACCGATGACCGAATCCATGCGGTGGGGACCCCTCTCCGGCCGGATCTCGCCGGATCCAGCGCGGGACGAGGTGGCGTGGCGGGCAGCGAGCTCGGGCGAGCAGCGGCGCGGCGGCGGGCGTCGGGGTGGCACGGTGCCACGCGCGGGCGGCGACGCGGGCTGCGGCCGAGGCGGAGGTGCGGTGCGGCGGGGCAGCGAGGCGCAGGGCGCGGCGAGGGGGCGGTGCGGTGCGGCGCTCGGGCGGTGGGAGGCGGTTGCGGATGGCGAGCGGGAGGTGCGCTGGCTCGTCTAGGCCTAGATGGGCTCAGGCGGGCCCCGATCTGGGCTCCGTGGGCCTGCAGTGGTGGAGGGAGGCAGGGGCGACGTGGCCGGCTGTGGTTGGCCGAGAGTGGCAGCGCAGGTGGCGGCTGGCTGCTGGGACGCCACCAAGTGGTGGTGGTGGGCTGGAGGCGCGGGATTTGAGGGAGGTGGCGGCGGCTAGAGGTAGGTGGAGGGGCTAGGATAGGGTTTTGACAGAAAAGGAAGGGGATGGTGTCCATTTATAGCAGGGGCTAGATGGAGGGGTGTTTCGGAGCCCTCCGATCGCAATCCGACGGTCAGAAATGGAGGGGGTAGCTAGGTGGGTTTGGTGGGCTGTGTAGCTGGGCTTGGCTGAGATGTGAGGGAAGAAGAGCGGCCCGGCACAGGTTTCGGAACACCGAAACATCCGACGTTCTGACCGGCTATAGTGCCGCTACAGTTATCCGTTGGGGCATCAAACGACCTCTGAATGGAACGAAATTTGGCAGGCGGTCTACCTACAATATAATAAGACCGCACGCCAACTTCAACTCATTCCGAGAACATTTTTATCCCACTTATAAAATAATATTTCGGAGGTGCCGCGGGCGCATGCGAGTGTGTCGGGTCTCGAAATGGAAAACGGAAGGGACGGGGAGAAGCTGGCAACTACGAACGGATGCAAGTTTAACGAAAACATACGGATGAAATGCACATGATGACATGACGAAGTGCAACAAGCAAACGAATCACACGACTACGACGGAAATAAATGGAAGGAATCTGGAGCATCGGTCTCGAGGCGTCACACATCGTTACCGCCAAGACCTCCACTGCCATTTAGCTAGCCTTGGAGCCACGTAATATTGTTGTAAGCAACAGTATGGTAATACCCCATTTCATTTAATAAAGCCATTTTGTGCCTAGAATTGCTGTATCATGTCTTGGACGTGCGCCAGGTCTTATCCTGGGGCTGGCGTGCATTGGCCCTCTATCGGGGTGCCACAGAGCGTGGTATCATAGCCAGGCTGGCCGTAGGTTACCCTAGTACCGAACCACCCCTATTTTCAATCGGTAGTGAGCCCAATAGAGTTGACCCATCCGCGACATCCGACACGGCCACTGTTGATCAACAGGCGGCGCAGTCGGAATTGACATGTCCCTACAAAGCTGTCCGCTCACCCAGCCATCTCTGGATTGGACCACGACCCTACCCAGTTGTCGGTCGTGCTGGCATATCCTCTACCTGGCACAAGAAGGCTTCACGCCATGCTGATATGTCCCAGCCTGGCTGCCTATTTAAAACCCCTCCCACCTGCGAGTCGCAGCCCTCTCCGTTCAGTAAGCCAGATCCCCGCAAGAGAACCAAGCCAGTATCCTCAAACCAGCAGCCATGGCTAGTTCTTCCAGAATACCCACTTTCCATAGCCGAACCTTGGCTAATGGTTATCTTGGCTTTCCGCCCATCCTTTCGAGTATGCTCACCCAAGCCCTTGGCTGTAGTACTAGCCCGGTGTATTTGGTGTTCCAATCGGAACCCGTCCCTCACCTTTGCCGATTCTATGCGAATGCGCATATCTGCCTAGGTCCAGCAGAGGATGGGAAGCCCTTGACTTTTCAGGGCAAACCCATGCCCACCCCCGCGTTGGCTATCCAGACAGCTGCTGCGGAAGCCATCGCCCGTCTTCGCTTCCAGTTCTCACAAGTAGCGGAGATGCGGGAGTTCCGCTACTTTCCCTCTGCGTCCAGGGAAGGCTGCGAGTTCTCCAGTGCAGTCGAAGATGCTGACTCAGAAATGGTTCGCCTGGTTCAGTTCATTGCTGCCCAAGGACTGCTGCTCTCCGGCATTCTTGGACAGTTTAAAGCCATTAACCGTGACACCATTCGGGTTGTTACGGAAGCATACCGTGAGGCCCGTCAAACTGCATCCCAGGCCACCAGTTCCCTGATGCCAAACCCAGTGCCACCTTCGCAGCTAGTGCCACCCTCGCAACTCGAGAACCCATATCGACCAGGCATCATTTCCCCAAGTTCGTTCTTTCAAGCTTTTCGGCGTCTTCGTCGTCGGGATGTGTTTCGTCAAGTTCCAGCCGTAGCTCCAGCAGTTGAGCCCCAACCCATAGAGGTGTCTGATTATGAAGACGGAAGTTGGCTCAGCCTACGTCCCCCAGGAGAGCCCCAGCAAGAGTAGAGCCCTGTAGCCGTGACTGAGTTGTTGCTGTTAGGTGCCTAGTAAGGTTGCGTGATGTTATATGCTTGTATTGCTTGTAACTTGTGTGCTGTTGTAATGTTATGTATGTCTGGTTGCTCTGTGTGTTTGATTTAGCTGCCTCCCTGTTAAGCAGAAATGCTTAACAGAGTTGGCAATGGTTCCTTAACAATATTTTGATCAGTAGAGCACTTACACTTAATAACATCGGACTCGCCCGGAGTCCCTAGTGAAATGCGAGCTGGTGTAGGTATATGTATACCAGGAGTACATACACCCACTAGCATTAAAACACCGTAGTGTAATCTGTTGGATCTGTTCTTTTCCTTTGCATGTATGTTGCTCCTATATGAATTTGCCTGCATATTGGTTTGAGTAGATTGCATGTGTATCGTGTGAGCAATGGGTGCACACCAAGTTCATTCTCCTGAGTACAGTCGCAGTAGTACTCGGGTAGTATGCAAAGCCGCATATCCACACCCATCTATTCTTACTTTGCTTGCCAGTTTTCCGAACCCAGCATTCTGGAGAGCCAGTTCTTCCCAAAAATTCCCCGGTCCCAATTTTTTTTCCAGAACCCAGTTGCAATCTCGGAGAAATTCTGAGAAATTTTATTGCAGCATAAACCGTTACAACCCCTCCAGTCCAAGATTTAAACCTCGATTTGACCCTAACACCCACTCGTACCCGGCACAGATGCCTAGTCCTCATGATCACCGCCGCCTCGGAAAGTCATCAATCGAGTAGCGGCATCACGGCGATCATCGAGGATCATCGCACACAGCAAGAGTGAGAAGCCAACCAATGCCGCCAGCAGACCAATCAAGAGGATTGTGGTCAGCTCCGAACCCACGTCCTCCATTAATGCCTTGCCTCGAGCTCCTGCAACCAAGAGAAGAAGGAGAAGGAGAAGGAGAAGAGGTGAGGTGAGGTGCGAGGTATGGGGAAGAAGGAATCCACTGTTGTTTTTATAACCCAAGTCTGGTGTACGGTGAGCAAGGTCCAGGAGAACCGCGCGTCGCTCGATCACCGGCATTCAGGAGGCGAATCCGCGAGCAGTGCCGACCGGCGCTGGCCCGCGATGGGAGTGCTCTCTGCATCGGCCTCATGTATGCTGCGCACTATCGCCGTAGGGTGCTTTATGCCCTAGGAGCTAAGCGCGCGCAGTGCTCAGCCACACGCGGAACAGCGCGGGAATGAGAGAGAATCGTTGGCCGGAGAAAGAAGAAGGAGGCTGCAGTGGGCCCTAGGCCCACCTGTCAGTGTGAGAGGCCGCAACTCATTTGCGGTGCCCCTAGCATTTTTGGAAAAAGGAAATTTTGCTTTTACTAAAAATGTCAGGGCCACGAGAGCAACCCAGCGACCCCTACCCGTGGAGTAGATCCAGCGATATCCGTATCTCGATCTGGGTGTACCAATTATCGGTACTCTCAACTCGTTTCTTTCCAACCAAAGGGTTAAAATCCAACCTAGAGGTTTTTCCAGGAGGTGTAGTATTTGTTTTGAGCTAACCCTAGGAATCTCGAGGACGAGATTCTCTTAAGGGGGGAAGATTTGTAACACCCCAAAAACCGGGTTATCGATTTTTGTGCTGTTATTCCTTCCTAGCTTTCCTCTCCCAAATTTTTCCTCCGGAATCTGGTAAGTGACCAGTTGAATCCAGACAATCCTCAGCCTCTCAGTACCTTTCCCATGCTCTGGTGCCAGCCAAGCTACCGTCAGTAAATCCCAAAGCTCATCCAAACCCTAGTTCCAAAATGTTGGAACTGGAAATCCTGCCTTTGTGTTTACAAAGGAGCTATCATTTTCCTTTCTCTGTTAATCCTCCCAAAATTTCCAGAGATCCTCCCTCACTCATAAACCCTAGATGTGCAAAAATATTGCCAAGTCATATGCAATATTTTCATCTAGAATTATTTCCTTTTTCTGCCTTTCTGAGGAATTAAATCCAGGAAAATATCTATCCATCTCCAAAGTTCATGAAAACTTGTGGAGATATTCATTGTGATTATATTGAGCTCTCACAAAAATATTGGCCATAATTAAATAAGGGGAATTGCATTTTCCTATTTAAAACCAATATTGCAATTTGGGGCCTTTCCAAAGGAACTACCATTTTGGTAGCTAGGAAAAATACCAAATAATTTGTGGAGCTTATCCTATCCATATATTCACCATTTCCATCAAAATATCAAGTTCCACAATTCAAATTTTGAGCACAACATCCATTTGCAAATTCTGTCCAGATTTCCAGTTTGCAAAGGAAGTACTTGAAACCTTGATCTTTTTGGGCTGAAATTTTTCAGGGTGATTAAAAATAATAAATCACCTCTGGATACCAAAAACCAGACCATTTCATCTAGCCAAACTTCCCCAGTAAATTATCCAAGTTTCTGTCCAGATTGCATCTCTTAGAAGGAAGTACCTTCATAGATGATCAAATTGAGCCGGATTTTTTCCAAATATCTCTTATGACTATATCATCACCCTATTCCAAAAATCAGCCAAATCTAACTAGCCAGTTGATCCCAACATCATCATTTGCATTTCTGGCCAGATTTCGTGGTTTCAAAGGAAGTACCATCTAGAGTTGCCCATTTGTGCTGGAATTTTGTCAGCATGGCTACCTTAGTAGATGACTCACCCATGCCAGAGATCAGGCCAAGAGGAGCACTGTGTTGACCACACCACATGTCAACAGTTTGCTACTGGAAACTGTTTGACCTTGGTGCAGTCACACCAGAGCTCTCTCATGCTATCTAGCTACATAGGTCAACTCAATGAAGAGTGGAGAACACGGTAGACACGGTTTGGCATGGAGTGCGGCGTGGCAGCGCCGTGGCCACGCGGTGACCACGTACAGAGCGTGCCAAACCGGAGCTCTGTGCATTGGAGTCTTCGGGAGGGCGCCTCCAGCGGGTTCCAGCTCGTCCGCGAGCGCCGGCGAGCTGCCCACCGCATGCGTGGACCGCCTGGAGTCTTCTCCCCCTCGTCCCCTAGCCGTGGACACTTCTGCCGACTGTCGGAGTGCCGCCACCTCGCCGCGCGTCCAGCAGCTCCGTCCACCGTCGGCTAGCTCCTTCCGCGGCTATTTAAGCGAGCCCCGAGCTCCTCCCAACCACCAGCAGCCCTAGCCCCCTCCCAGTCCTCCCCACCAGAGCCCGGAGCTACCTTCTCTTCCTAATGGCCGAGGCTCTACCGCCGGCGCCCGCGAGCAATTCCAGCTCCCCGGCCACTCCTCTCCCTTCCATTCACGCCCGCGACCTCCCCTGTGGCCTGCGGAGACGCCGTCGCCCTCCATTTCTCCGGGGAGGTACTGCCGGAGCAGCTCCTCTGGTGGCCATCCGTCGTCGCCTCCCGATCAGCGACTGCGGCGCTACCGGCCGGCTCCCGAGCCCTGGCGACTACCCGCGGGCGCAGGGCAGCACCACGTGCTCGCCTAGCTCGTCGGAAGGCGCGACCGTGTAGGGGAGCACCGGCAGCCGGCGAGGCCCGAGCCACCGCGGCACCCTCCTCTATTCTATCGGGACGAAGAAGAGAAGGGAGGAGAGAGATAAGTAGATAAGCCAGGCCCCACTCGTCAGCCGGAGGGAGAAAAGTCAACCCGGGCCCGCTCGCTGTTAAGTGGAAGCGCACTGGTGAAAATACACCTTTCATAGGTCAAAGCGTACTTCACCGTGTTATTTACAGAGAATGCGCTTTCTGTCATCGAAAGTGTAATCTGTAAAATGCGCCTTCATTTTCTCAGCCGCGGCCGAAAGGGTTATTTGACGGACGTTCACCCGTTAAGTCCCAAAACAGACAGTTTTCTGTCTGTTTTATCGCCTAACGAACGAACGGCCGTTTCTCCGTGACCGTAACTCCGATTGAGGTAACTCCGATTGATTTACCACAATTGGAGTTACGGTCGTGGAGAAACGGCCGTTCGTTCGTTAGGCGATAAAACAGACAGAAAACTGTCCGTTTTGGGCCTTAACGGGTGAACGTCCGTCAAATAACCCTTTCGGCCGCGGCTGAGAAAATGAAGGCGCATTTTACAGATTACACTTTCGATGACAGAAAGCGCATTCTCTGTAAATAACACGGTGAAGTACGCTTTGACCAATGAAAGGTGTATTTTCACCAGTGCGCTTCCACTTAACAACGAGCGGGCCCGGGTTGACTTTTCTCCCTCCGGCTGACGAGTGGGGCCTGGCTTATCTACTTATCTATCTCCTCCCTTCTCTTCTTCGTCCCGATAGAACAGAGGAGGCTGCCGCGGTGGCTCGGGCCTCACCGGCTGCCGGTGCTCCCCTACACGGCCGTGCCTTCCAATGAGCTAGGCGAGCATGTGGTGCTGCCCTGCGCCCGCGGGTAGTCACCAGGGCTCGGGAGCCGGCCGGTAGCGCCGCAGTCACTGATCGGGAGGCGGCGGCGGATGGCCACCAGAGGAGCTACTCCGGCAGTACCTCCCCGGAGGAATGGAGGGTGGCGGCGTCTCCGCAGACCACAGGGGAGGTCACGGGCGTGAATGGAAGGGAGAGGAGTGGCCGGGGAGCTGGAATTGCTCGCGGGCGCCGGTGGCAGAGCCTCGGCCAATAGGAAGAGAAGGGAGCTCCGGGCTCTGGTGGGGAGGACTGGGAGGGGGCTGGGGCTGCTGGTGGTCGGGAGGAGCTCGGGGCTCGCTTAAATAGCCGCGGAAGGAGCTAGCCGACGGTGGACGGAGCTACTGGACGCGCGGCGAGGTGGTGGCACTCCGGCAGTCGGCAGAAGTGTCCACGGCTAGGTGACGAGGGGGAGAAGACTCCAGGCGGTCGACGCATGCGGTGGGCAGCTCGCCGGCGCTCGCGGACGAGCTGAAACCCACTGGAGGCGCCCTCCCGAAGACTCCAATGCACAGAGCTCCGTTTGGCACGCTCTGTACGTGGTCACCGCGTGGCCACGGCGCTGCCACGCCGCACTCCATGCCAAACCGTGTTCTCCACTCTTCACTGAGTTGACCTATGCAGCTAGATAGCACGGGAGAGCTCTAGTGTGACTGCACCAAGGTCAAACAGTTTCCAGCAGCAAACTGTTGACATGTGGTGTGGTCAACACAGTGCTCCTCTTGGCCTGATCTCTGGCATGGGTGAGTCATCTACTAAGGTAGCCATGCTGACAAAATTCCAGCACAAATGGGCAATTCTAGATGGTACTTACTTTGAAACCTTGAAATCTGGCCAGAAATGCAAATGATGATGTTGGGATCAACTGGCTAGTTAGATTTGGCTGATTTTTGGTATAGGGTGATGATATAGTCATAAGAGATAGCTGGAAAATTTTGGAGCAGCACCGGTCCACCCGGAAGGGAAGTGTACCGAGGTACGAGACCAGGAGCTTCATAGTGTGGGTAAAGTGCGCAACCTCTGCAGAGTGTATGACTTTATTCGAATAGCCGAGTCCACGGTATTGGACACAGTTCATACTAGGTCACACTATTTTGTCTTGGTCGATCTGGAGGACAAACCTGTTATTATAAACATGTGCTACTAAGTAAATGTGGTTACTTGGACTATGGGATAATTGTCAGTAGTTACCATGTTGTTCTGACATGATCATGAGATGAGATCTCGGTAAGTCATGAGTTAGCCCAGAAGGGCAGTAAAACTGAATGACGTCACCACATATTACTTTAACACTCCATGAGAGGTAAGTGTAGTGTAGGTTCCAGTTTGATTTTGGATGTCATGCTTCGTAGAAGTAGCTATGCCCTGCCATGATATGTTGTTGATATCCCTGATCCATGTTATGCCATACTTGATCCATGATTTCCTGTTAATTCCATGCCATGTTAGAATAAATTCTTCCATGAGCATAGGGCTTGCTTTGTTATCTGCTTGTTTAGATGCTATGTATTTGGTTGTCTTGCGAGTACATTCAAAGTACTCACCTGGCCTTGCACGTGGCCAGTTGCAGGAGAAGATCCATCAGGTTAGATCGTAACCCGTCCAGTCCTGTGAGTTGTGGAGCCCAGCCAGAGATGTTGTTACATCCAAGACCTCCGCTGCCATTTAGCTAGCCTTGGAGCCTTGTAATATTGTTGTAAGCAACAGTATTGTAATACCCCATTTCATTTAATAAAGCCATTTTGTGCCTGGAATTGCTGTATCATGTCTTGGACGTGCACCAGGTCTTATCTTGGGGCTGGCGTGCGTCGGCCCTCTATCGGGGTGCCACAACCGACAAGTTCATCATCAAGAAGATACTTAGAGCCTTGGATGGAAAATATGATACAGTGTGCACCTTGATCCAAATGATGCGCAATTACAAAGATCTCAAACCCACGGAAGTCATTGAAAGGATTGTTGCACATGCTATGTCACTCAAGGACAAAGAGGAGCTACACAACAAATCAAGTGGTGCTTACAAAGCCTCAACCGATGCTCCCACAACTTCAAGCGACAAGCTAGTATTCAATGAAGAGATAGGCCTAATGGTGAAAAGGTTCAACAAGTTTTACAAAAACAAAGGAAAAGAGAGAAGCTCAAGGTCAAGACATTATGAGAAAAGATCATCAAGTCATGACCGAAACTGCTATAATTGTGGAAGACCCAGACACTATTCCAATGAGTGTACGACACCTCACAAGAAAAGAGATGAATCACCAAGAGGAAGACATAGAAGAGATGAATCACCTAACAAGGAGAGAAGGAGTAGGGATGATCGTTATGAACGAAGATCTTCTCGATGAAGCAAGGATTCGGAAAGGAAGGACAAGTCATCCAAGAGCTACACTAGAAGAAGACATCAAGCTCATGTTGGTGAATGGATTTCCGGCTCCGACTCCGACAACTACTCCGAGAGAAGCTATCACTCCGACTCCGACTATAGTCAAGATGAAGGTGTTGCCGGACTTGCTCTCGTATCCTCCAACTCCTATGACCTATTTGATTCACCAAATGAAGGAATTGGAAGATGCTTCATGGCAAAAGGCCCCAAGGTATCACACCCCGAATACTTTGACTTTAATAGTGATGAAGATGATTTGCTTGGTGATGATGATTTACTTGTTGATAAGGCTAGTGATGTGAGCTATAATGAAAATGCTAGTAATCATGATAGTCAAGAGGAAACGAATGACAATGCTATGAAGGAGATTGAGCATCTAACTAAAGAACTAAACACTCTTAAGTTAGCTCATGAAACAACTCAAGAGGAACATAGAGAGCTCCTAAGATCTCATGAGAAGCTATGCTTCGAGAAGCTAAATTTAGAGCAAGAGCATGAGTCTCTTAAAGCTATCAATGACGATCTTCGAAGGAAGAGTTCTTTATATGTTGCCAAGCATTTACTCTTATCTACCTTTATGCCACAAGTTAAATCTAAGCAAACTAGTAACAAGGGTAAAAAGGGTTCTACCTCTAGTAGTAACAATAACAATGCTAAATCCAGTGTTGTTGCTTCTAGTAGTTCTATTGATTCCACTAATGATTCTCTTAGTCAAGTTACACTTGAGCAAGAAAACGATTTATTGAAAGGAATTATAGAAAAGGGTGTCTACAAGAGCCTTGCCGGGAGTAAGCAATTTGACGAAATTGTGCACAAGCAAGGAAGGCACCGGAAGAACCAAGGTATTGGTTTTGAATGGAAGTTCAATGCCAATGGAGTTGAGTGGGAGGAAGATCAATACCCCAAGACAAAGTTTGTTCCTCAACAAGAGAAGTATGATCCTACTTCTTTCAAGGGGAGACAAGCTCAAGATGATCTTCCACCTCAAGACCACAAGCTAAAAGGAAAGGACAAGCTTCAAGAAGAGATTGACTCATTTGAAGGACCACCTCAAGCTTTGGTCAAGTGGGTTCCAAAGGCCTCATCAAGTTCTACTTCATCAAGTGCTACTACAGCTCCAAGGATTCCCATCAAGTTGATGTGTGTCCCAAAGAAGAAGAACTAGAGAGTTCTTGAGGATGACTCCGCCAACAAACTTCACTCAATTTCATTTATGGCAAGAACTTGTGCAACCAACTTCAACATCTTGCACTAGTTCATGGAGTCACAAACCCTCTTGTTGGTAAGACAAGGGACAAGGTATTCAATGCATTCATGGACATCATATTGTGTGCATTTCACTCTATGTCTATGGATATCTTTGTATGTTCCTTGTGTGGGACTAACTCATGTAGGTATTGAAAGTTCAAAACTCCAAGGATTGCTCCCAACTCCTGATGGTCTACATCAACATTGAGCATCCACATCTACAACATCTACATGAAGTTATCATCGACAAAACCCAAGGTTAGTTCATCCCTCTTTGGGGGGATATCACATCTAGGGGGAGCTTTACTCTAAGACTTGAGTCAAAGCAAGTCTGATGGTGTGAACACATTAATGCTTTATGTAAAAGTGGTAACCCCACTTGTGCTTAAACTATGAGTATGACCTATGATCAAATGTTCTCATTTGGCTCCTATGTCAATATACTCATATATAGATGACTATGTCATCGCCCATTGCTTGATAGTTGCTAGAATTGGTTGTGCATGTTTGACACATATTTCATTTGCTATCTTATTGTGTGAGCATGTTGCTATGCATATTTCTCATTCGAGGACATCCATATGTAGTTTGAATGATTTGGTTTTATTTGGCCAAGTGGATGTACAAGAATGCCTAAGCACCTTCTCTAGCTATCTATCTCATCTTGTCTCAAATTCTCTTCATGCTATATCACAAAATTTGAACAAGCTCATTTTTGGACCCTCCGGGTGAGGAGCACTCGGAGCCATCGATCTGATTAGGGCTGACCTCCAAAACCTTCTAAGTGCTTTTCGGACAGACCAATTCACAAGCATTCGGTCTCACCGAAAACACTTGGACTGATCTGAGTTTAAATCTCGGAGAGACCGATTTAAAACTCTCGGCGTCACCGAAATGATGTGCTAATAGCAGTTACTCACTTCGGTGCCACCGATTGGTTTCGCTCGGTCTCACCGATAGCACACAGGTATATATATGTTCGCGGATCGTACATTGAAAATTTCTTCAAACGTTACGCTCCCGCACCCCGTTGCTGCCATCGCCTTGGTCTCCGGATCATTGCCTCGTCTCCAATGCGCCCTCGCCGCCGGATTCCAGCGCCGTCAACGGCATTCTTCTCCGCCGTTGCCGCCGTAGAGGATCTCCACCAAGTTAGGGTGAGATTCGACCCCCTCCGTGTTCTAAATTCCGATTCAATGCATGGATGGTTCGCCTAGATCTTGCCATGGATTGAAATTCCTTATCCACTAAAATTCCTAGTGTTAGATTGATTTTAAACTTTAGGGTTAGGGTTTTTCAGAATTTATCTCGGATTGACCGAATTGAAAGGATCGGATTCACCGATTTGGCCTCTGGCCACTGCACTAAGTACATTTCGGTGCCACCGTGATGTACTGATCGGTGAAACCGAAACTAAAGTCTCAGTAGAACCCTAGCACTTCAGAGAGACCGGGACACACATCGGTCTGACCGAAACAGTGTGGCCAAGTCTCTGTTGTTGCTTTCGGTGCTACCGAGATTATCAAATCGGTGACTCCGAAATACCTTCTGTGAAAACCTAAAATTGAAATTTGAATTCAATTTTTTTCAAAAAATGACTGCATTTTGTGATACTCATCCACTCTGCCTCATCTAAATCTATTCACAGGGTCAGTGTCAGCACGTCAGAGGCAAGTGACAGCCAGAATAGGACTGAGGAAAATGTTGAGCTGAGTACAGGTTCTAGTCCTGCAGGGAGTTTCTATGAGGGAGAGAGAAGCTCTCTAGATTTGCCAAAGGCAGCCACCATGGCCAGGATGAAGAAAAATTCAGATGATGAGGATGAAGATTTTGGTGCTGAACGAGTTACTTCAAAAAGGAAGAAACCAGCTGTTGTTGCCAAGGAGTATGGCACTAAGAAGAGAGAGGAGTCACAAGGAAAATTTCTGCCTCTACAGCTGCAAAGAGAGGCACCTCTTCAGAGAATCCAGAAGGATCTCTACAGGCCCCCATTCAGTCAAAGCCCAAGACAGCAGTCAAGAAGAGAGAAAGGAAGCAAACTGCTCATGTGATCTTTAGGCCAACATCCATGAGAAGAGATGATGCCACAGATGAGGAAGAGCAAGCAGCAAATCCACCTCCTCCCAAGCCGCAGAAGCTTATGGGAGATGCTATCAAGACAGCTACCACTTCCAAGGCTAAGCCTACAGCAGCAAAACCCTAGAGAATCACCAGAGATGTACCTGCTAGTGAGAAGAACAAGGCCCCAGTGCCTGAAAGAGAAGCTGAAGAAGATAATGAAGCCCAAGTGCTCATGAAGCTAAGGCCCAGATTGCCTGAACATATTAATGCTCATCCTATTGCAGAGAATATGAAGAAGAGGAAGGACAAGGGTCTCAGGACTTGGAGGGAATCTGACCCCTAATCCATCAGAACGAGGACTGCTGTGGACTACAGATTTCACACCAAAGAACAGCAGGATTTTTATGAAATAGTGTTGCTTGATAAGAAGCCTATTGTAAGTGATATGAAGTGGGTGGACTGGAAGTACATTGATGCCAATGAGGATCACTTCCCCCATGTTCATGAGGACTTCAGATCCATTGATCTTGACGAGTTCATTGGGAAGAAGCTGACAAATTGGAATGATGAGATGATCATGCAATTCTATTCTACAGCTTACTTCTACCCCAATGGTAGAATTGTATGGAGTCAAGTACCAGTCTAGTGTGCTTGAGTGGGCCACATTGCTTGGTGTGCCCGAGGCTGATGAAGATGACATTGATGTGTATGCAAAGCCCAAGATGGATCATAACACTATGGCAAACTTGTATACTGAGATTCCAGGGAAGGACAAGGAGAATCAAAAGCTTGGCTCAGTGTATTATTTGTTGGTAGGACTTGCTACCTCCAACACTATTATGAGGCATACTTTGATGCCCAAGTCAGGAGATGACAGGATGATACGTGGTCACTCAATCAACATGCTGCATCATATTGACCAACATGAGAAGTTCAAAGTCATGGATCTCATTGTGAAAACCATCAAGAGGACAGCTGCAGATCAGAAGAGGTCTTGTGGATTTGCCCAACATATTCAGCTGCTTATCAATTCAAAGGGTGCAAACAAGTCTTTTCTGCTGGATCGTGAGCATTTGCCACTTAGGCCTGAGTTCGAGGACAACACAGTGACTATGGATGCATCACATCCTACCTCAGCTGAAGCACAGGCAAGTGCAAAAGCTGCCAGAACTTCAGGGCTGCGTGCTCCATCTGCTCTAGTGCTAAAAACAAAGGCCGGCCAGATGAACCATCTTCTTCGTGCCACTCAGAGGATTGAGAAGAGTTTGGCTGACTTAGCTGCGAACCAGAAGAGCCTTGAGAGGATTGTTGAGACTAAATTTCATGATCTAGACATTAAGGTCACTAAGATACAGACTATTGTTGAGACATTGAAATCATAGGTGGATGAAGTTAGGAAGGGTACAACCAGTGATGATGAGGAACATCAGGGCACAGGTCTTCCATCGACTACCCAGTTTCAGAGGATGCCTGCTACTTGTGATTTGCGTTGGTTTTTCCCCAAAGAGGAAGGGATGATGCTGTATAGTAGAGATAAGTATTTCCCTCAGTTATGAAACCAAGGTTATCAATCCAGTAGGAGAATCACGCAACACCTCGTTAGCAGTACTTGCACACAAAACAACAAATCCTTGCACCCAACGCAAACAAGGGGTTGTCAATCCCTTGGCGGTCAATTGAAAGATTAAATTGTATGGTGATAGATAGATAGATTGAACTAAAATATAATATAAAATAAATAAAGTAAAAGTGCAGCAAGGTATTTTTAGGATTTTTAATATATGATTTGGATAGACCCGGGGGCCATAGTTTTCACTAGAGACTTCTCTCATAAAATAGCATACGGTGGGTGAACAAATTACTGTTGGGCAATTGATAGAAAAGCAAATAATCATGACAATATCCAAGGCAATGATCATGTATATAGGTATCACGTCCGAGACAAGTAGACCGACTCCTGCCTGCATCTACTACTATTACTCCACGCATCGACCGCAATCCAGCACGCATCTAGTGTATTAAGTCCATAAAGAACGGAGTAACGCCTTAAGCAAGATGACATGATGTAGACAAAGTAAACTCACGCCTGAATAATCCCCATCTTTTTACCCTTAATAGCAACGATACATACATGTCTTATCCCTTTCTATCACTGGGATTGAGCACCGCAAGATCGAACCCATTACAAAGCACCTCTCCCATTGCAAGATAAATCAATATAGTTGGCCAAACCAAATCAATAGATCGGAGAGAAATACGAAGCTATAATAATCATGCATAAAAGAGTTCATAGAAGACTCAAATAATATTCATGGATAATCTGATCATAAACTCACAATTCATCGGATCCCAACAAACACGCCGCAAAAAGTGATTACATCGGATAGAACTCCAAGAACATCGAGGAGAACATTGTATTGAAGATCAAAAAGAGAGAAGAAGCCCTCTAGCTACTAACTATGGACCCGAAGGTCTGTGGTAAACTACTCACGCATCATCGGAAGGGCAGCAAGGATGATGTAGAGCCCCTCCGTGATCGATTCCCCCTCCGGCGGAGTACCAGAAAAGGCCTCCAGATGGGATCTCTCGAGAACAGAAGCTTGCGGTGGCGGAAAAAGTATTTCATGGACTCCTCTATTGGTTTCCCGATTTTAGAGAATTTATAGTGGTGGAATTAGGTCAAAAGGGGCAGAGGTGGGCCCACGAGGCACCAGGGCACGCCTGCCCCCCCAGGCACGCCCAGGTGGCTCGTGGCCACCTCCTCTGGCTTCTGGCCTCCTCCCGAAGCTTCTAGTGTCTCTTATGTCCAGAAAAAAATCTTCAAAAAGTTTCGTGGCATTTGGACTTTGTTTGGTACTGATATTCTGGAAAACCAAAAACAGGCAAAAAACAGCAACTGGCACTGGGCACTAAGTTAATAGGTTAGTCCCAAAAAATGATATATAATTGCTGTAAATTTATATAAAAACATCCAAGATTGATAATATAATAGCATGGATCAATCAAAAATTATAGATACGTTGGAGACATATCAATGCCCAGATCAGCTGTTGTGCCAGTCGCTTCCAGAGCCACAGTCTCTGCCCCTGCCGCTACTTCCACAGTCCCACCTTCAGTGCCTCCAGTATCTACACCTCCAGCTCCACAGACTTTAGCAGAGATCTTTGCAGATGCACTCCTCTCCACTCCAACAACATCAACGCACACCGGAGCTGCAAGTCAGAGGACTTCACCACCAGGAGCTACCGAAGATCAAGCCTAGAGCGACAATTAACTCTATACTCATTTGAGCTTTTTGGTACTTGTTGCCAAAGGGGGAGAATTTGTATAGATCATTAGGCTTCGACAGAGAGTGCTTTGCCTTTTGTTTCATTTGGTTTCTTGAGTTACTTGCTTTTTGAGTTACTTTGTGTCTGATGCTTGTATGAGATACTATGTTATTGTGTGCTTGATCATACCGTACTTTAATGCTATGCTTGCTTGGATATCCATTTATATGCTCTTGTATGATCATTCACTTGTTTTTTGGTGATGGGTGCTAATTACTATGCAATCTTATCATTTTGAGCACTCCACCAAGATGTATGTGACATGGAAGAGTAACCCATGAGCCTAATCGATTGTGCATTTGCATTCAAATGCAAATTTTAATAATGCAGAAATTTAGGGGGAGCTCTTACTTATCACATACTTCTCAAAGCGATGATGTATTTCATTGATTATATATGTTGTCATCAATTACCAAAAAGGGGGAGATTGAAAGTGCAACTAATCCCCGGGTGGTTTTGGTAATCAATAACAACATATACATCATTGATCTAATTCTTATTGCTAGTAAATTTCAGAAGAGATCAATGATTGACATGGCAAGGTCTAATGGATGTGGACCCCTCAAAATACTAAGGACAAGATTGGCATCCACAAAACTCTTCATTTTCATTTTAGTGATCCAAGATCACATTGAGTCCATAGGAAAAGCCAATACTACTAAAAGGGGATGAGGTATTGTTGATGAGGTTGTTGCTCAAAGTGCTCAGTGATATTGCTCCAAAACCCTCAATCACTTTCCCCACAACACATCTGTCCAAAACCCTAGTTCATCATTTCGGTCCCATCAATAACATCTACTCCGGACTCATCGAGATGATCACTTCACTGCCACAGCCAAAACCCTAACACTTCGGTGTAACCGAAATGGTTCTCGGTCCCACCGAGATGGCTTGACCAAGTTGCTGTAACGATGTCACTTCACTTCAGAATTTCCGAGATGAAATTTTCGGTCTCACCAAAATGTGGTCTTGCCCTAGCCATTGCACTTCGGTCTCACCGAGATGTTTTGATCGGTCCCACCGAAAAGCCTAACGTTCATGTCTTTTACACTAGTCGGTCTCACCGAGATTTTCATGTCGGTGTCACCGAGTTGGGTCAAAGACATGTAACGGTTGGATTTTAGGTGAAGGCTATTTATACACCTCCACCACCCTCTTACCAAGTAAGAGAGCCATCAGAACATGCCTACATTTCCACCATACATTTTCTGAGAGAGAACCACCTACTCATGTGTTGAGATCAAGATATTCCAGTCCAACCATTTAAACCTTGATTTCGAGCCTTTCCCAAGTTGCTTTCCACTCAAATCTTTCTTCCACCAAATCCAAATCTGTGAGGAAGTGTTTGAGTGTTGGGGAGACTATCATTTGAAGCACACGAGCAAGGAGTTCATCATCAACACACCATTTGCTTTGGAGAGTGGTGTCTCCTAGATTGGTTAGGTGTCACTTGGGAGCCTCCAAGATCATGTGGAGTTGAGCCAAGGAGTTTGTAAGGGCATGGAGATCACCTACTTCGTGAAGATCTACCCAAGTGAGGCTAGTCCTTCATGGACGGAAGCCATGGTGGAATAGGCAAGGTTGCTTCTTTGTGGACCCTTTGTGGGTGAAGCCCTCTGTGGACTCGCACAACCGTTACCCTCCGTGGGTTGAAGCCTCCATCAACGTGGACGTACGATAGCACCACCTATCCGAACCATGCCAAAAATCATCGTGTCTTCATTGCGTTTGAAATCTCCAATCCCCTCCTTTACTTACATGTGCAATGTTTTACTTTCCGCTGCTACAGTCTAAGAATTGCATGTGTAGGGTGTTACTTAACTTGGTGTACTTGCTAAAATCTGCCCACAACTAAAATTGGGAAAATGATAGATTTTTTATTTGGTCAAGTAGTCTAATCACCCCCCTCTAGACATACTTTCGATCCTACACCCCGACAGCGTACCGGCGCCACTGAAGGAGAGGGGGAAGGGGCCTCCTCCTTCTTATTCTTCCTTGGCCCTCCGGGTACAGAGGGAGCTCTCCCCTAGATTGGATCTCTCTTATGTCTTCTCTTTTTTGTGACTGTTTTCTAGCCTTTCACTGTTTCTTTTAGGACCCTGATAAGTGCCACACGTGTGGCATGAAGCAATTCCGCCCTGACATTTTTTGATGGCAACTTTAGTTGTGAAGCGTGGCAACTTCCTATTTGGATGGCAAGTTTCAGTTTTTTTCAACCTTTTTTTCGGATGGCAATTTTAGTTATAAAAATGTCATGGCAGTGTTACTTCATACCACACGTGTGGCACTTATCATTTGGGTTATTTTATAGCCAGAGATCCATAACTCCGATTGGGCTGAAATGTTGAGGGGATTTTTGTCTGGAAATTAGCTTTCTTGCAGTGAATGAAGGGCTCCAACCGACTTATGGGCTAGCCACATGGGCCTATGGTGCGGCCAGGGGGTGGCCGTGCCACCTATCATTAAGGGGCCCTCGGGCACTATTTTACATTGATTCCTTCACCCAAAAATCACATATATTCCATAAAAACATATTAAATCACCGGGGTGTTTTAACGCTTCTAGATATTGATTTTCTGTAAAACAAAAAACATGCAGAAAATAGGATCTGGCACTGGGCACTAGATTAATAGGTTAGTCCAACAAAATAATATAAAATTGCACCAAAACCATATATAATTGATGTTAATATTCCATGGAAATTTCAAAATTGATGTTAAAATAATACTCAGGCACAGATCTTGTGTATCCAGGGGCAGATCAGGTGTAAGATAAAAAGTTTAAGTTGTTCCAACTTAGCTGCGCAACTTGAATTTTATTTCTCACCCTCCCGCATTGTACGTGCGAGAGCCATGTTCGACTTTGTTCCCGAGCCGGGGGCTACCATGGTGATTGGCTACTAGCTTAAAATCCTACATGTGTCACCAGAAAATGGACGAACACGGGTCGCTCCCCGTATGCCAAGTACCGGTGAAGTGTCTGGACGGTATTCTCAATATGACTTGCGAACAGATCCGAACCAAGTTAACGCGCATGCAACGCACACCGAACACACAGGCCTTGGCCAGTCCAAGGAAGCAAGGCATGAGAGATCCTCGTGCCCAACAAGCTCAACACCCCCACAAGACTAAGCTCAGTGGGTGCCACTCTCTGTAGAGTTGTTGGGCTTCCCTGAAGAGGAAGGGTGAAGTAGTATAGTAGCAGATAGTATTTCCCTCAGTTAAGAACCAAGGTTTATCGAACCAGAAGGAGATGGCACGCAAACAACGTGAACAGTACCTGCACACACACAAAGCAAATGCTTGCACCCAATGAAGGCAAGAGGGTTTTCAATCCCCTTGTTCTCAATTGCAAGGATTAAATCTGATAGTGATAGGTAAACAAAATAAAAGAAAAGAAATAAAAACAACGAGCAATTGTAGGATTCTTAGTAATAATGGAGAATGGACCCAAGGGCATAGGTTCACTAGAGGCATCTCTCTCATAAGCATAGCATTGGTGGGTAAACAAATTACTGTTGGGCAATCAACAAAATTGCGCATAGTAGTGATTATGATTCTTCAAGGCTTGATTCATATAGGCATTACGTACGTGACAAGTAGACCATTAATCCAATTTCATCTACTACTATTACTCCACCCCAAGACCGCAATCCAGCATGCATCTCAAAGTATTAAGTTCATACAAATAGAGTAATGCTTTAAGCAAGATGACATAATGTGGACAAAGTAAGACCAAGCAATATATTCGAACCCGGCCGTTTTATCCTTAGTAGCAACAATACAATATGTTCCTTGCAACTCCTCCTATCACAGCGTAAGGACATCACAAGATTGAACCCACTACTATGCACCACTCCCTCTGAAAATCTACGCATCTAAGTGGCGAAACAAGACTCACAGATCAGAAAGCATACATAGCTATAAAATCACACATAAATACATCTAAAAAAGACTCAAATAATCTGATCATAAACCAACAGTTCACCGGATCCCAACAAACACACTATGAGAATTACATTGAATAGATCTCAGAGGAGATCATTGTATTGAAGATAAAATGAGAGAGAGAGAAATCCATATAGCTACTATTATGGACCCGTAGGTCCTGAAGGAACTACTCACACATTATCATGGAGGCAGCAAAGTCGATGAAGATTACCTCCGCAAAGGTTTCCCCCTCCGGTCGAGTACTGGAAAAGGCCTCCCGATGGAATCACGGAAGAACAGAGGCTTGCGGCGGCGATAAAATTGTTTTGGGTCTCACTTCAGGGTTTTTTGGAATATATGGGAATTTATAGGCCAGAAATTAGGTCAAACGAAGGCTCAGGGGGCCCACAAGTGCTGATGGCGCGCCCACCCTACAGGGCATGCCCCTTGAGCTTGTGGGGCCCTCGTGGGTCTTCCAGTCTCTTCCCGAAGCTTCTAGGGCCTCTTGTAGTCTAGAAAAAATCACCGTAAAGTTTCATTGTGTTTGGACTTTGTTTGGTATGGTTTTTCTACAAACAAAGAAATAGGCAAAAAGTTGGAACTGGCACTGGGCACTAAGTTAATAGGTTAGTCCATAATAATATAAAATGGCACATAAAACCTACAAGAATGATAATATAATAGCATGAAACAATCAAGAATTATAGATACATTGGAGACGTATCAGTGGGCTGGAGGCGAACCTGCATAACATGCTTTGCGCCGTCCATGAAGTTAAAAATCGTGGTAATCCCTACTCATTTAATCATGTAAGCATGGCATAGCTCGGTCTTCCTAACACATAGATATTTGTCATCATAACCCCGGTGCCAAACCAAGTAATTGACTCAATACTTTTTCTGGCTTCAGCTTTTTCAACTCCCACACAATACTTGAGTGCGAGCAAGGACTTAGCACTTTGGATCGCAAAGAGAATGATGGTTGGGGTTTATAAGGGAAGACAAAAGATATAAGAATGTCTCACACCAACGAGGCAGATCGTTAGGCAATGGAGAGGCCTTACAATCGATGTTAATGTGAGGATTAGGGATTGCCATGCAACGGATGCACTAGAGCTATAAGTGTATGAAAGCTCTCTATATGAAACTAAGTGGGTGTGCATCCAACTTGCTTGCAAATGAAGACCTTGAGCATTTGAGGAAGCTCGTCATCGGAATACACAAGCCAAGTTCTATAATGTAAAAATCCCACTAGTATATGAAAGTGAAAATCATGGAGACTCTCTATATGAAGTACATGGTGCTACTCTGAAGCACAAGTGTGGTAAAAGGATAATAGCATTGCCTCTTCTCTCTTTTTCTCTCATTTTTTTCTTTTTCATTTTTTTAGAACAGTCTCACGAACCTCATCCCCACTTTTTCGAGGACTCATAAGTCTCCACCATTATTTTCCTCACTGGGACAATGCTCTAATAATGATGATCATCACACTTTAATTTACTTACAACTCGATAAAATAAAAAATATGTACTACATATGAATGCCTCTGGCGGTGTACCAGGATGTGCAATGATCTAGTGTAACATGTATAACAATAATGAACGGGGCTTTGCCACAAATATCATGTCAGCTCAATATGATCATGCAAAGCAATATGACAATGAATGCTAAAGTCGTGTATATGATGATGGTGGAAGTTGCATGGCAATATATCTGGGCATGGCTATGGAAATGTCATAATAGGTAGGTATGATGGCTGTTTTGAGGAAGGATATATAAGGCTTATGTGTGATAGAGCGTATCATATCACGGGGTTTGGATACACTGGCAAAGTTTGCACCAAGGCTCGAGGTGAGAACGGGCAATGCACGGTCCCGAAGAGGCTAGCAAAATATGGATAGGTGAAAGTGCTTATTGTAACATCCCAAAATTCTAAATTTTGGAATGTTATATAAATTAAATAATAGTGATTGTTTTGTTTTGATCTTCATTGAATTTGAGTTGGATTTGAAACTTTTTTATATTTAAATGAATATTAAAAGATAGGGAATAAAAGGACTTTCCCAAATATTCATTTTGATATCTACTGGGTCTCATTTGGATTCTAAATATTTAAACAAATCCAATTCAAAAATAATTGAGAGAAGGTAATATGACTCCTTCAAAATAAATAGAGTTGGAAATGTTCTAAATATCCTTTTAGATTTTAACTTTGATTTATTCCAAATACTCTTTTCAATTAAGAATTTATTAGAGTGATGATAATATGACTTCTTCAAATATAAAAGAGTGGAAAAAATATTTGAATATTATTTGGTATTTAAAATTTATTGAGAAATTATTTTTAATACTCAAATAAACACTTTTGCAAAAATAATTATTTTGGAAACTTGCATTTAGGCCAGAGAAATGTTCACATGACTCTATATATTTCCAGTTATTTATGTGAATTTTCCTGGATATTTCTGAAGTTATTTGAATTTGTTTAGGACCCCAAATCCATCTCTGAAAAAAATACAATGATGGACCTAAACTGTGCGGGCCAGCACTGTGCATCGCTCGCACGCGAACAAGCAGCAGCAGCTGGTAGGCCGACGGCCCACTTCCATTCAGCGGGTAGCCCCACCCCAGTCCCGTTTCTCTATTTTTTCCCTCTGTGTAACTGACACCGCGACCCCGCGTGTCATCTCCTACCTCCTGCCGGTGTCTTGTTCTTACACGAGTTCTTCGGGATCCCGAATCAAACCCGATAGATTCGTTCGATCCTTTCCCCTCCCGCAAGTCTTGACCCCTCCTATAAATACCCTGCCCGTCCCTCGTCCGATTTTTCTCAAAAACTACCCTTCCCGTGCCCTAGGGCATCATCCCAATCTCGTCGGAGTTCCAACTCCCGAAGCTTCTGCCACCAATGATTTCGTCGCCACCAACGGTAGTACACCATATTTACTCCTCTGTAAATTTCACCTCTGTCTCCTCTCTCTCCCTCACCTCCTACTTCGTGCAGGGACACCCCAGAATGAGTCAACCGAGCTCGCACGCCCTCGCCGGAGCGCACAGAGCAACAGAGCGCCGCCATGCTCGCCCCGTCTTGTCCGGTCTTCCCCGAGCATCACCGACTCCACCCCCGAGATCCCCTTGCTCCGCCGCATCCGCTCGTCCACTCCGACGTCGCCGCCGACCACCGGAGCAATCCCGCCGATGACGCCCGGGCCTCACCGTCATCTATTTCCGTCGTGGTAAGCCACCAGCACTTCCCTCCGTTCGATCTTCCTCTAATGCCCCAGATTAGATTAAATGAATAGTTAGGTTTTATTTTATTTGAACGGTTTTAGTCTCAGTTTAGTTAAACCAATCAAAGTTTTTATTTGACCAGACCGGCTAGTTTTTCTGTTAATAACTGCTGCTTAGCACTTTCTTTTAAGTTCTGGCAGTCCGCCTGTTAGCTTCGCAGCAAACAGCTCACGCCCAATCACAGTGTGCCAAAATTTGCAATCTATAACTCCGTTTCATTTCATTCTTTGTGCAAATTAAAACTCTTAGCAAATACTTTCTGTTAAATTAAAAAGTTTATGAATTTTCTTTTGTTGAGAAATTATTTTATGACTAGTAGCTTTATTTGATTTTATTTGGATTTTTCATAAGTGTTCCTTGAGTTTTCTTTGAAATTTCTTCATGTTTTATTTATGCTAGGAGTGATTGCTTATGTATGTTATTGCTTGCTTTCGATAGATTATCCGGAGTGCGAGTAGTAGAATTATAAGGATTTGTGAGTGCGACGAACCTTCATCAACAGTACTAGGCAAGTTACCTCATTGATCATGTTTTCGTTAAGTACCCAATATTTTACTATGCATTAGTTCCACCACTATAAATTGCTTGCATGCATAGCTTCATATTTGGCCATACTTGGTAGAATTTGAGGTAGGATCCTATTTGACCTTCACAACCCCGGGAAACGTTATTGTTGTAGATTGCTTAGCTCTGCAAATTTTAGACGGGGTGATGTGTGAATCATGCAAGATGTGCGAGAATAGTAATCAGGATTCCTACGAAGAATTTAAGTCGACCATCTGGGTGGAATGCATGGTACCTGGAGAAGCCAGGATTTGCCCGAGTGCCCTGGAGTAATCAGGAGATCACTTTGAGTATCCCAGAGGACCCAGTGATCACTCTTTTCTTTCCATCGAGGCTCAAAGGGATCAAGATGGACTTTGTGACTAGAAGCTTCCATGTGTAACCACATGCCATTATGGGCTCTGGCATAGCGAAGTATGTTGTGTGAGACCTTTCCAAGGGAGATAGCAGTGTAGCGGAGTGTAGGTGAACCGGTCTACCCAGGGTTAGGAGGATCACTTTAGAAAATCTATGTCTCGATCATCCAGTTCTGAAACACCAGGCAGTGTGAGACTGCAACGGAGGAGATCGAGTCTTGTGGGGAAAAGTGCGCAAACCTCTACAGAGTATAAACCTAATCGATTAGCCGTGTCCCCGGATACGAACAATTTGAACTACTAGAAGTGAAGTTTTTGACTGATCTCATCACATTAATGAATTTGGGATAATGATGAACCTGGGGAAATGATTTGAGTTGGAGGAACCAATCTCAACATTTCGAATGATTCTTTTGTAGTAATAATGCTGAATAAATTTGAGACAGGATAAAATTAGCTTTTATGCAAAACCCCTGAAACTTAGAGCCTTTGCACTCAGCCATATTGCATATAGGGATAAGAATTGTTATTATTATTATTTCCCAAGGTTCTTGCCAGTACATTTAACGTACTGACCTACACGGCTGCAACTCTCATGTTGTAGAATTTACAGACGACGAGTTAAGGTACGAGATAGGGTTACGATGTCTACACTCAACTTTGCCGTTGTTGTTGATGGGAGTCCACATATTTGTTGTTTCTGCTGTGTATTCTAGCCCCAGGGCTATAAGGTAATAATATTTACGTTATTTATAACATGTGATATTCTGTTATTTCATCAAGTACTGTGTGTGCTTGCTACCGATCCATGGATAGCACAGAAGCACAGGAGACTTGGATCCTTATCGGAACCGGGTCGCTACAGAGATGGTATCAGAGCACATGTTGACTATAGGACGTGACCCTAGAAACTGGAAAGCCCCTAGGAAAGGATATCTCTAAAACTTTATTTTCAAATAGATCCTTACCTCTCACCTTTTCTAAGCTTTATCTAGTATTCCCTCTTACTTGAAATAGTTAGACAAATACCCATTTCCCTTTTGACCACACGGAGGATCAACTAATACCACTTCGAGAAGGACAAGATATCAGACAATTGATGACCAATTCTGAGTAAAGAGGATTTCCCCAGACATTTGAAGAATGGAAGCTACAAGTATTGAAGGCTCTGAGGTCTCGAAGAATTTGAAGATCCTGAAGAATTTCAAGATTTATATGACCCTTTAGAATACCAAAACCCCTGATATATACTCCCGTTAGATGCGATAATTTGTGAGCTGTCATTTGTGTGTGTTTTGTGACAGCAACAAATAAAACCGATTTTCAAAACTATGTTGTTTGTATGGGAATCTTTCTCCCTCTGTTTTCTCATCCCAAAATTCTTGGACCCAATAGATGATGAATGAAGATGTACTCGTATTTTCCAGATCGATGACTCAGTTGGAGGCAGAACAATGGGTCCAGAACATGGAGGACCACTTGAGGAATAACATTGTTGAAAGAAACGGTATGGTTCAATATGCTCTTCAGTACTTTGCAAAAAGTGCTGCAACATGGTGGAGGATGCACCAAGCTATACAAGGATGTAATGGAGCAAAAAACTTGGGAGGAATTCAAGATGACTCTACTGAGGTCTCATCTTATCCGAAAGCCCCGTGACAATAAAATGAAGAAACCTTGTGCATGCAAGATTTATGGAGAGATAGGACACACCCATGAAGAACACAAGGATGGACGCCCTCATTGTGAAGAAAATCACCGAGCTGAAGAATGCCCAACTAGGCAGGTTACTTTTTCTTGTGTGAAGGGACTACCCACTACCCTACTCAGTGTCACATTTACGCCATGGTACAACAAACTATCCAGCAACAGAAAGAAGGAATGAAAGAAACTCTCAAGGAATACATGGAAGTATTTGTGATGAAAAAAGATGTTCAAGACCACTCGCTCTTAGCTATGATCATACCCCTTGCTCGGTTTCTATTCAAACTTCAATCCCAGCGAGTAAGATCTTTCGGTTTGAATCATATTGGACTCACCACCATGGTTTTCAGGAGGTGGTTAAATAATGTTGGGACAAACCCAGCCACCAGCCCAACAGTGCTGCCCGAATCTGTAGGAAATTAAAGAGACTCAGATACACACTCAAAAAATGGAGCAAAGGCCTTTCGAGACTGAAACTATTATTGCAAAACTCCCAATGAGCTATCTATGAACTGGATGAAATTGAAAACCTTAGAACACTGACTATGCCTGAGAGCAACTTCAGGAAAATCCTGAAAAAACACACTCTGAAGCTTCTTGATTTTTAGAACCAATACTGGAGGAAGAGGTGCACCATTCGGTTTGTCAAGTTCGGCGATGAAAATACAAAAAAAAATCACAGAATGGCCATAGAGAGATTCCATAACAATTCCATTGCCTGTTTAAAAACATTGGATGGGTCTAAAGTGGTTGATCATGCAGGTAAAGAGGCCATTCTCTTTAATGCTTTCAAAGAAAGACTTGGGCACTCCTCACCTCCTAACCAGAAGTTCAACCTTCCATCGATTATCGATAAATCTGGTGAGCTTGATGAATTGACACTACCCTTCTCTAACGAGGAGCTCGACAACGTTATAAAACATATGCCGGCCGAGTGAGCACCGGGGGCCGATGGATTCTCCGGCCACTTTATTAAATCATGTTGGCACATTATAAAAGATGATATCTACTAATTGTGTATTGACTTCTATACAGGTGAGCTGGATATTGAGAGCATTAACTATGGCTACATCACATTGATTCCCAAAACAACTTCTCCTGAGTCCCCAAATGATTTTTGACCCATTATGTTGCTCAACTACTGTCTTAAAATCATCATGAAAATCT
Source organism: Elymus sibiricus (assembly GCA_039707655.1). Classification (NCBI taxonomy): domain Eukaryota; kingdom Viridiplantae; phylum Streptophyta; class Magnoliopsida; order Poales; family Poaceae; genus Elymus; species Elymus sibiricus. The sequence continues at coordinate 204,258,799 of CM077666.1, read as the reverse complement.
TAGCAAACCGACTGCAAAAATTAATACTCAGGACTATTCACAAAAACCAAAATGGATTCCTGAGAGGGAGGACCATCCAAGACTGCCTAATGTGGTCTTTTGAGTACATCAATCAATGCCAAGCGTCGGGGGTGAAATCGTTTATACTGAAACTTGATTTTTCCAAGGCCTTCGATACAATAGAACACTCTGCGATGATAGACATATTGCAGGCCATGGGCTTCAATGATAGATGGATTTAATGGATTAAATGTATCTTTCAATCAGGAAAATCATCGGTGCTGCTCAACGGGGTCCCAGCTCGCCAATTTCATTGCCGAAAAGGAGTGCGACAAGGAGATCCTCTGTCGCCTCTTTTATTCGTCTTGGCTGCAGACCTACTCCAAGCCGCAATAAATGATGCCATGCGGAAGCGGCAAATCAGTTGCCCGATTCCTCCCGTTGTTAATCAACAGTTCTCGGTGATACAATATGCGGATGACACGGTCATCGTCATGAAAGCGTGTCGACAACAAGCTCTGTGCATGAAACAAATTCTGCTAGACTATGCAGATTCGGTTGGCCTCAAAATTAATTTTCAAAAATCCACTCTTGTCCCGATTAATCTCACCCAAATGGAAGCACAAGAAATGGCCAATATCATTCAGTGCATGGTTGGAACAATTCCGTTCACGTACCTTGGCCTACCGATGGGCACCACCAAGCCGACTGTGTCTGAACTGATGCCGCTCGTAGGAAGGGTTGAACGCAAACTGTCATCGACCCTCTGTATGGCTTCCTACGGGGCTAGATTGACTTTGGTGGACTCAGTTCTGACCTCCATTGCAGTTTACGCCATGTGTTCAATTAGGATCCCTCCTAAAATTTTGGCTCATCTGGACAAACTGAGAAGATTGTGTCTCTGGAGAAAGAATACTGAACAAGGAACATCGTCCAATTCCCTGGCAGCTTGGCCCATGGTCTGCAAACCAAAATTAAAAAGGGGCCTTGGGATCATCGACACTAAAATGCTTAATACTACCTTGTTGATGAAATTCTTGGACAAGTTTAATAACCACCATGATGTCCCATGGGTGGAGCTGATCTGGAACACTTACTACAATGACGACATCCCCCATGCAGCAGGACCTTGTGGCTCTTTCTGGTGGCGAGAACTCATCCAACTAATGCCAGTTTACCGAGGGATCTCCTTTGTCACTATTGGAAGCGGAGAGACGACATTATTCTGGAAGGACTTGTGGTGTGGCCAAATCTTCACAAAAAAAACCCAAGGGCCGTCTCCTTCGCCACTAATGAAGATGTTTCTGTCCATGAATTTCTTTTGACCAGCTCTTTGAACGATGTCTTCTGCTTACCATTGTCTGCCCAAGTCCATCAGGAAGGGGCCTAGCTCCAGGCCGTCACAGCGGCTAGCTACATCAACACGGCGACTGGTGATGCATGGTCCTATAGCTGGGGCAACAAGTACACATCCACCAAGTTCTATCAGTTCTGCATCAGAGAGGTGGTGGTGCTTGATTCTTACAAGTGGATCTGGGAATCGAGCTGTACGATGAAGCTGAAGATGTTTGCATGGTTGTTACTCTCGGATCGGCTCAACACCAAGAACATGCTTCGCCGCAGACACTTAGTGGTGGGCGATGGGGGGCCTTGCTCCGACGACTGCATCTTGTGCCACAATCGGGAGGAAGAAACACTCGACCGCCTGTTCTTCAGATGCCCCTTTCTAGCTCAGTGTTGGAACACTCTGCAACTTTCTTGGGGTGCGGGAGATAACCGGTTTGAATGGCTCACCAGCGCTAAAGAAGACTGGGCCAGGCCCATGTTCATGGAGCTTTTTGTGGTTTCGGCTCGGTCAATTTGGAAAAAGTATTTGAATAATGTTTGGTATTTAAAATTTATTGAGAAATTATTTTTCTTACTCAAATAAACTTTTTTGCAAAAATAATTATTTTTAAAACTTGCATTTAGGCCAGAGAAATGTTCACAGGACTCTATATATTTCCAGTTATTTATGTGAATTTTCCTGGATATTTCTAAAGTTATTTGAATTTGTTTAGGACCCCAAATCCATCTCTAAAAAAACAATGTTGGACCTAAACTGTGCGGGCCGGCACTGTGCATCGCCCGCACGCGAACAAGCAGCAGCAGCTGGCAGGCCGGCAGCCCACTTCCATTCAGCGGGCAGCCCCACCCTAGTCCCGTTTCTCTTTTTTTTTCCTCTATGCAACTGACACCGCGACCCCACGTGTCATCTCCTACCTCCTGCCGGTGTCCTGTTCTTACACGAGTTTTTCAGGATACCAAATCAAACCCGATCAATTCGTTCGATCCTTGCCCCTCCCGCAAGTCTTGACCCCGCCTATAAATACCTTGCCCCTCCCTCGTTCGATTTTTGTCAAAAACTTCCCTTCCCGTGCCCTAGGGCATCATCCCGATCTCGCCGGAGTTCCAACTCCCGAAGCTTCTGCCACCGATGATTTTGTCGCCACCAAGGGTATGAACACCATATTTCCTCCTCTGTAAAGCTTGCCTCTGTCTCCTCTCTCTCCCTCACCTCCTACTTCGTGTAGGGACACCCCAGAATGAGTCAACCGAGCTCGCATACCCTTGCCGGAGCGCACGGAGCACCAGAGCTCCGCCACGCTCACCCCATCTCGTCCGGCCTTCCCTGAGCATCACCGACTCCACCTCCGAGATCCCCTCGCTCTGCCGTATCCGCCCGTCCACTCCGACGTTGCTGCCGACCACCGGAGCTCTCCCGCCGATGACGCCCAAGCCTCGCCGTCGTCTGTTTCCGTCGTGGTAAGCCACAGGCTCTCCCCTCCGTTCGATCTTCCTCTAATGCCCCAGATTAGATTAAACGAACAGTTAGGTTTTATTTTATTACAACGGTTTTAGTCTCGGTTTAGTTAAACCAATCACGGTTTTTATTTAACCGGACCAACTGGTTTTTCTGTTAATAACCGCTGCTTAGAACTTTCCTTTTAAGTTCCTGCCGTCCGCCTGTTAGCTTCGCAGCAAATAGCTCACGCCCAATCATAGTGCGCCATAATTTGCAATCAATAACTCCCTTTGATTTGATTCTTTTTGCAAATTAAAACTCTTAGCAAATACTTTATGTTAAATTAAAATGTTTATGAATTTTCTTCTGTTGAAAAATTATTTTATGACTAGTAGCTTTACTTGATTTTATTTGGATTTTTCATAAGTGTTCTTTGAGTTTTCTTAGAAATTTCTTCATGTTTTCTTTATGCTAGGAGTGATTGCTTATGTATGTTATTGCTTGCTTTCGATAGATTATCCGGGGTGTGAATAGTAGAACTATCAGGATTCCTGAGTGCGATGAAACTTCATCAACAGTCCCAGGCACGTTACCTCATTGATCATGTTTTCGTTAAGTACCCAATATTTTACTATGCATTAGTTCCACCACTATAAATTGCTTGCATGCATAGCTTTGGATTGGACTATACTTGGTAGAATTTGAGGTAGGATCCTATTTGACCTTGATAACACCGGGAAACGTTATTGTTGTAGATTGCTTAGCCTTGCAAATTTTAGATGGGGTGATGTGTGAATCATGCAAGATGTGAGAGAATAGTAATCAGGATTCCTACAAAGAATTTAGATCGACCATCTGGGTGGAATGCATGGTACCTGGAGAAGCCAGCATTTGCCCGAGTGCCCTGGAGTAATCAGGAGATCACTCTGAGTATCCCGGAGGACCCGGTGATCACTCTTTTCTTTCCATCCAGGCTCAAAGGGATCAAGATGGACTTTGTGACTAGAAGCTTCCATGTGCAGCCACATGCCATTATGGGCTCTAGCATAGCGAAGTATGTTGTGTGAGACCTTTCCAAGGGAGACAGCAGTGTAGCGGAGTGTAGGTGAACCGGTCTACCTAGGGTTAGGCGGATCACTTTGGAAAAACTATGTCTCGATCATCCAGTTCTGAAACACCAGGCAGTGCGAGACTACAACGGAGGAGATCAAGTCTTGTGGGGAAAAGTGCGCAAACCCTTGTAGAGTATAAACCTAATCGATTAGCCGTGTCCCCGATTACGGACAATTTGAGCTACTAGAAGTGAAGTTTTTGACTGATCTCATCACAGTAATGAATTTGGTATAATGATGAACCTGGGGAAATGATTTGAGTTGGAGGAACCAATCTCAACATTTCGAATGATTCTTTTGTAGTAATAATGCTGAATAAATTTGAGACAGGATAAAATTAGCTTTTATGCAAAACCCCTGAAACTTAGAGCCTTTCCACTCAGTCATATTGCATATAGAGATAGCAACTGTTATTATTATTATTATTATTATTATTATTATTTCCCGAGGTTCTTGCCAGTACATTCAACGTACTGACCTACACGGCTGCAACATCTCATGTTGCTGAATTTACAGACGACGAGTTAAGGTACAAGATAGGGTTACGATGTCTACACTCAACTTTGCCGTTGGTGTTGATGGGACTCCACATATTTGTTGTTTCTGCTGTGTATTCTGGCCCTAGGGCTATAAGGTAATAATATTTACATTATCTATAACATGTGATATTCTGTTATTGCATCAAGCACTATGTGTGCTAGCTACTGATCCAGGGATAGCACAGAAGCACAAGAGACTTGGATCCTTATCGGAACGGGGTCGCTACACTTATAGTCCAAAAAGTCACATTAGTCATAAATTACTCAAGTACTTATTGTGAAAGCCTATTAGCCCTCGAAGCAAAGCAAGACTCGCATACCCCTAGGGAGGAGGTTGGGAGGAGTTAACCATCACGTGCCCCCATTCGGACAACACAAAAGGTATCAATCAAGGATAAATCATGCTCCAACTTCGTACCTATGTCAAAACCGACACTTCCATGAATTGGGATTCACAAACCTTAACACCAATTTTATTTACTAAACCAAGATTATTCACTAGTACTCCCATATATTACCATCTCAATATCGCAAAACTATTGCAAGAAATCAAATAGAATATGTTCAGTGATCTTCATGCAAATTTTAATTCTACCACCTTTGTATACCTATTATTCTTGGATTAAACATATAACTCACTACTGGAATCAGGAGATTTGCCATCAACTGGCTCTTTGCCGTCTGCCAGCAGATGGCAAAGAGATTCTTTGCCGCCAGCTTTGGAAAAGCAGACGGCAAAGAAAGAACTCATGGCAAAAATTAATTTTATCGTCAGTTCTTTCTTTGCCGTCAGCTAGCTGACGGCAATGAGGAAAAGGATAGATGGCAAAGAGGGGGTGGGCCCCTGCGTCGGCTAGGTCAACAGGTGTATGACCTCTATGCCATGGCCCATACTGCAAAGTACAAGAAGGCCAAGGCATTCTCTAAGTCCGACCTCGATAATCTAGAGAACTTCACCAACATCTCCTCCCACCACAAGCTCGTGAGGTACAGAGAGGAGGGGAAGGCAAGGAAAGGGGAGGACTTTAACCCGAGCCAGCAGCCTATTGATCCAGAGCTGGTGATGATATCTGGTGGCGGGAGCCCCCATGCCTCGATAGCCATTGGAGATGGACTGATACGTTGTCCCCGCACTCTCCCGGAGATCAAGTCACGCCAAACGAGCTCCTGTCCTGAGATAAGGCCTCGTCCACGGCCAATGGAGCTCGCCATCGAGGTTAGTTATATGGACTTACATACCTTTCCTCCATTACATTGTGTGTGTGGCCATCGATGATTACAATGCTAACGAGGAGTGGTGTTGCAGGATGCTCTTCAGAAAGAGAGAGCGATAACCCAGGCGCTTCTGGAGGAGAAGGACCGGGTGGCGGCGGAGAAGGAACTGCTTTTGGAGGAGAAGACGGCTAGGTTGTTGGAGGAGGAGAGGGCACGGAATGACGCGGCTCACCGGGCCATGTACGAGCTCCTCGTGGTAAGTTTCTTCTGCATATTAGCCAAATCATGCACGTAATGTTCGTTTCATTACTAACTAATATGACTGACTCGTCAAAACCAAATGTACAGTCTATGTGCGAGAAGACCGGTCAGGCCCCTCCGTCGATGCCGGTCATTACTAGAGCGGGAACGGTGAGTTTCATTTGAATGGTCATTATTTACTAGTCTTAACATTTGAGTGTCATCATGCTAACGAGACTTTGCAAATGATCTTTGGTGCAGCATAACTCTAGAGCCGCATCGCACAACCCTTCTCCAGGTGATACCGGCTCGAGGAACCCCGGTGCTAAGACGGTAAGTTTTCTCTAGTGTTTTGCTTAACAAATGCATACTTAGCTTCGTTTCCTCCAAAATGACCTATTTAGCTCCAAAATGTCATATACTTAGCTTATTTTCCTCCAAAATGACATAATAACCTTACTTAGCTCCAAAATGACCTATTTTACCTAGGTTAGCTCTAAAATGACCTATACTTAGCTTTGTTTCCTCCAAAATGACATAATAAGCTTAGTTAGCTCAAAAATTGCATAATTACCTATGTTAGCTCAATAATGACCTATACTTAGCTTATTTAGTTCATTTATGACATAATTAGCTTACTTAGGTCAAAAATGGCATAATAACCTTGGTAAGCTCCAAAATGTCATATACTTAGCTTATTTTCCTCCAAAATGACATAATAACCTTACTTAGCTCCAAAATGACCTATTTTACCTAGGTTAGCTCTAAAATGACCTATACTTAGCTTTGTTTCCTCCAAAATGACATAATAAGCTTAGTTAGCTCAAAAATTGCATAATTACCTAGGTTAGCTCAATAATGACCTATACTTAGCTTATTTAGTTCATTTATGACATAATTAGCTTACTTAGATCAAAAATGGCATAATAACCTTGGTAAGCTCATAAATGTCATATACTTAGCTTATTTTCCTCCAAAATGACACAATAGGCTTACTTAGCTCCAAAATGACCTATTTTACCTAGGTTAGCTCTAAAATGACCTATACTTAGCTTCGTTTACTCCAAAATGACATAATAAGCTTAGTTAGCTCAAAAATTGCATAATTACCTAGGTTAGCTCAATAATGACCTATACTTAGCTTATTTAGTTCATTTATGACATAATTAGCTTACTTAGGTCAAAAATGGCATAATAACCTTGGTAAGCTCATAAATGTCATATACTTAGCTTATTTTCCTCCAAAATGACACAATAAGCTTAGTTAGGTCAAAAATGGCATAATTACCTAGGTTAGCTCTAAAATGACACAATTAAGCAATAAGAAGAAGAAAAACAAGAGGAAAAAAAGAAAGAGAAGAAAAACTCTTCTTCTTCTTCTTCTTCTAGTCTTCTTCTTCTAACTTTCTTATTTCTCATTTTGCATATTTGATTCACTTCACGGAAGCTTGCGTTGATGGAGTGCTTGTCTTTTACTTTTTGTTTTGATTTTGTACGATGAACAATGTGAAACTTGCTACCTATGGATGACACTTTTGTAATATGGATGAAACTTTTGTAATGGAAGAGTTGGATGAAACTTGCTACGTATGGATGACTCTTTACTTTTTGTTTTGATTTGGTATATATCTGTTGGATGATCATATCCATATGGCAGGGATATGTATGTTGGATGAAATTATTGTGAAATATATATATATATATATATATCATATATTTGATGTGAAAATGATTGGATAGAACAAAAAACAGAATAAAAAGGGGCAATACAGGCACTTTGCCGTCTGCCACCGACGGCAAAGGGCTGTTTGCCGTCTGCCACTGACGGCAAACGTGACACGTGGCAACAACCTGTGCAACCTGGGAGCACGGGGTCTGACCAATTTGGTCACTTTGCCATCGGTGGCAGACGGCAAAGGCTGGTGGGGCTTTGCCGTCGGTGGCAGACGACAAAGTCTTCCAGTAGCCACCTAAGCCCAGTTGATGTCATCGGGCTGACGGCAAAGGTGGTTGAGCCTTTGCCGTCCGCAGGCAGACGGCACAGTCTGCCGTTTGCCACCTAACGGGGCTAACCTAATTACTATGTCATCCACTGACTATGCCGTCCACTTCGCCTGAAAGGCAGATGGCAAATCTCTTTGCCGTCCGCTTCGGTTATGCAGACGGCAAAGCAGCCCTTTACCGTGGTTTTCTGTGCTGGGCGTGGGGCCGTCTGCCAGCAGACGGCAAAGGCCTTTGCCGTCCGTGAACCTATACTTTGCCGTCTGCCATGGCAGACGGCAAATCTCCTGATTCCAGTAGTGACTCATGCAAATTATCCCTACCTATTCAACTCTCAAAAGGATATAACTGAAGCAAGAGAGTGAAATTGATTTATATGAAATATATATACCGCCGTGCTCAAAAGATATAAGTGAAGAACATGAGCAATTGCCTCAACTCAAAAGATATAAGTGAAGTTCAATGAGCATACTATATATTGTGATGAATATGTGCCTTTCATAATTGGTGTGATTAGGAAACAATGATTGTGGAAACAAGAAAACAAATAAAAAAACATGACGCTCCAAGCAAAACACATATCATGTGACGAATAAAAATATAGCTCCAAGTGATATTACCGATAGATTGAAGACAAAAGGGGGGATTCCTTTCAGGGCATCCCCAAGCTTAGATGCTTGGATCTTCCTTGAATATTTACTTGGGGTGCCTTGGGAATCCCCAAGCTTAGTCTCTTGCCCCTCCTTATTCTTTCTTCCATCGTCATCTCACCCAAAACTTGAAAACTTGGACCACACAAAACTTAACAAAACCTCGTGAGATCCATTAGTATAATAAAATAAATCATTAACTTTGGTACTGTCAAAGCAAGATTCATAATTGTTCTTAGATAATACCTACTGTGCTCTATCATCTCCATGACTTGTACTGCCCCGATGCAATATAGAAACTTTAAAATAAGCACACTATGCAATAAAAACAAAATCTGTCAAAACCAGAACAGTATGTAATGATGCAATTTTTAGTCATACTGTGTAAATCCAAATATTCTGAAAAATTAGGAAAACGCAGACAATTATTAAGCCAATACTATGTAAAAGAATTCAGCAATTGATCACGTTCCAGTACAGAATGAAAATTCATGTACAGCATGCAAAACTTTTTGTTTCTGCACAGGATAAATCAACAAACATCCTAATTATCCCAAAGGCTTTATTTGGCACAAAAATCGAAATAAAAGATACAAACATAGTTACTACAGTAGCAATAATCATGTTGACACACTGAAAGAAAATAACAATAATGGATAACTATTGGGTTGCCTCCCAACAAGCGCTATTGTTTAATGCCCCTAGCTAGGCATAATGCATCTTATCAAGTATTGTCATCTTCCAACTACACAATTATGCAACGTGACTTCTTAGGAGGTTCATCAAGCATTTCATTAATCATAGCACTCCTAGTCACAAAATTAAAGAATTGAGTGTCAAATATAGGTTCCTTTTTTATATTGATGAAAGTAGGGTGAACACTAATCATTTTTAACTCTCCTTTCTCCTTACTAGAGGAAGCACCCTTATTATTTTTAGGAACATAAATAAGATTTGAATTCTTGTTCGTGGGAAGTTCCTTACTAGTTTTAACGGAAGAAAAAGTTGAACCCAAGGTATTGATGAACTCTTCCAATTTATCAATTGTAGCGAGACTTTGTTCTACTCTATTGGTGATTGATTCTTTAACCTTTCGCAATTTTAAAGTAGTTCCCATCGTAGAGCCAAATTTAGTTACTTGGTTGTGCACCCTTTTATCCAAATTTTCAATGTGTTCAATAGTTGGAATTTTGTTTTCAATAACGTCTAACCTTCGCATAAGGTGTTCCAAAGTTAATGTCGTTTCATTGATAATAATAGGTGGTGATCCCACAAAATTCCCCATAGCGTGAAAAGCATCCAAAGGGTGGCTACTCAAAAAAATTCCTCCAGTGATAGTGTCAAGCACAAATCTATACCAAGTAGTAACACCCACATAAAAATTTCAGAGAAGAACGGTGGTAGATTGCTTACGAGTAGATCTATTTTGAGCATCACAAATCCTATACCAAGCGTATTTTAAACTTTGTCCACCCCGTTTTTTAAAATTAAATACTTCATTTTTGGGAGTGGAAGCAGCGAGCGAAGAACTAGCCATAATAGCAAGTAAAGATAGCAACACAATTTTTTTTTATATTTTTTTAGAGAAGGTGGGGGAAGAAAAAGAGTAGGCAAATAAAAGGCAAATGGCAAAGAAATTAAAGACAAGAAAATTGATAAATGTGAGCGAAGGCACCGGGATTGTTTGGCGCAGCCTCCCCGACAATGGCGCCAGAAATTTTTCTGCTACTCTCTGTAGAGTTGTTGGGCTTCCCTGAAGAGGAAGGGTGAAGTAGTATAGTACCAGATAGTATTTCCCTCAGTTAAGAACCAAGGTATATTAAACCAGAAGGAGACGACACACAAACAACATGAACAGTACCTGCACACACACAAAGAAAATGATTGCACCCAACGAAGGCAATAGGGTTGTCAATCCCCTTGTTCTTGCCAATTGCAAGGATTAAATCTGATAGTAATAGGTAAACAAAACAAAATTAAATAAAAGAAATAAAAACAACGAGCAATTGTAGGATTCTTAGTAATAATGGAGAACGGACCCGGGGGCCATAGGTTCACTAGAGGCATCTCTCTGATAAGCATAACATCGGTGGGTAAACAAATTACTGGTGGGCAATTGACAGAATTGCACATAGTTATGATTATGATTCTTCATGGCATGATTCATATAGGCATTACATTTGTGACAAGTGGACCGTTAATCCAACTGCATCCACTACTATTACTCCACCCCAAGACCGCTATCCAGCATGCATCTCAAAGTATTAAGTTCATACAAACAGAGTAACGCTTTAAGCACGATGACATAATATAGACAAAGTAAGACCAAGCAATATGTTCGAACCCCGTCGTTTTATCCTTAGTAGCAACAATACAATACGTGACTTGCAACTCGTCCTATCACAGAGTAAGGACACCGTAAGATTGAACCCACTACTATGCACGACTCCCTCTGAAAATCTACTCATCTAATTGGCCAAAGAAGACTCATAGATCGAAAAGCTTACATAGCTATAAAATCACACATAAATAGATCAAAATAGACTCAAATGATTTCAATGAATAATCTTATCATAAACCCAATTCATCGGATCCCAAAAAACACACCACAAGAATTACATCGAATAGATCTCAGAGGAGATCATTGTATTGAAGATCAAAAGAGAGAGAGAGAAAGCCATCTAGCTACTGCTGTGGACCCGTAGGTCCTGAAGAAACTACTCACACATCACCATGGAGGCAGCATGGTCGATGAAGATTGCCTCCCCAATGGTTTCCCCCTCCGACAGAGTACCGAAAAAGGCCTCCAGATGGGATCGTGGAAGAATAGAGGCTTGCGGCGGTGATAAAACTGTTTCGGGTCTCACTTCGGGGGTTTTGGAATATATGGGAATTTATAGGCCAGGAATTAGGTCAAACAGAGGCTCAGGGGGCCCACAAGTGCTGATGGCGCCCCCTATAGGGCGCGCACCTTGAGCTTGTGGGGCCCTCGTGGGTCTTCTGTTCTCTTCCCGAAGCTTCTAGGGTCTCTTGTAGTCTAGACAAAATCACCATAAAGTTTCATCATGGTTGGACTTTGTTTGGTATGGTTTTTCTGTGAAACAAAGAAATAGACAAAAAAACAGGAACTGGCACTAGGCACTAAGTTAATAGGTTAGTCCATAAAAATAATATAAAATGGCATATAAAGCATACAAGAATGATAATATAATAGCATGAAACAATAAAAAATTATTGGCACATTGGAGACTGCTACTTGTGAACTACGCTGGGATTTCCCCGAAGAGGAGAGGATGATGCAGTATAGTAGAGATAACTATTTCCCTCAGTTAAGAACCAAGGTTATCAATCCAGTAGGAGAACCACACAGAACCTCGTTAGCAGAACCTACACACACAAAAGCAAATACTTGCACGCAATGCAAACAAGAGGGTTGTCAATCCCCTTGTGGTTACTTGCAAGGATTAATTCTGATAGTGATAGATAGATAGATAAATAAATTGCAGAGCAAAATAAAGAAAATAAAATTGCAGCAAGGTATTTTTGGATTTTATATATGATAGATAAATGACCCGGGGGCCATAGTTTTCACTACAGGCTTCTCTCTCGAACACATAGCATACGGTGGGTAAACAAATTACTGTTGGGCAATTGATAGAAAAGCGCATAGTTATGACGGATTCATGGCAATGATCATGTATATAGGCATCACATACGAGACAAGTAGACTGACTCCTACCTGCATCTACTACTATTACTCCACCCATCACCGCTATCCAGCATGCATCTAGGGTATTAAGTTAATAAAAACAGACTAACGCCTTAAGCAAGATGACATGATGTAGACAAAGCAAACTCAATCAATATGAATAAAACCCATCGTTTTATCCTTAATGGCAACAATACAGATACGTGTCTTGTCCCGTTCTGTCACAGGGATAGAGCATCGCTAGATTGAACCCATCACAAAGCACCTCTCCCATTGCAAGATAAATCAATCTAGTTGGCTAAACCAAACGGATAGATCAGAGAGAAATACAAAGCTATAACAATCATGCATAAATAAGTTCAGAAAAGACTCAAATATTTCTCATGAATAATCCGATCACAAACCCATAATTCATCGGATCCCAACACACCGCAAAAGAAGATTACATCCAATAGAACTCCAAGGAGATCGAGGAGAACATTGTATTGAAGATCAAAGAGAGAGAAGAAGCCATCTAGCTACTAGCTATGGACCCGTAGGTCTGTGGTAAACTTCTCACACATCATCGGAAGGGAAGCAAGGTTGATGTAGAATCCCTCCGTGATCGATTCCCCATCCGGCAGAGTGCTGGAAAAGGCCTCCAGATGGGATTGCGGAAGAATAGAAGCTTGAAGCGGCGGAAAAGTTATTCGAGGTGGCTCTCTGGTATATGGGGAATATTTGAGAATTTATAGGATTGGAATTAGGTCAAGAGGTGCCACGAAGGGCCCACAAGCCTGGGGCCGCGCCTACCCCCCTTGGCGCGCCTCCCGAGCTTGTCGCTCCCTCGTGGCTCTTCTGGTCTTCTCCCGAACCTTCTAGGGTCCCTTCTGGTCTAGAAAAAATTAATCCAAAGTTTTTTTTTCGTTTGGATTCCGTTTGATATTGATTTTTTGAAAAGCCAAAAACAAGCAAAAAATAGCAACCGGCACTGGGCACTAGGTTAAGGTTAGTCCCAAAAAATGATATGTAATTGCATAATAAACATCCAAGATTGATACTATAATAGCATGGTACAATCAAAAATTATAGATACGTTGGAGACGTATCAAGCATCCCCAAGCTTAATTCCTGCTCGTCCTCAAGTAGGTAAATGATAAAAATAGAACTTTTGATGTGGAATGCTACCTAACATGTTCATCATGTAATTATCATTTACGGTATGAATATTAAGATCTGAATGATTCAAAGCAATAGTCTATAATTTGATATAAAGACATCAATACTCAGGCATACTAACAAACAATCATGTCTTTCAAAATAAAAATGCTAAAGAAAGTTATCCCTACAAAATCATATAATCCTGTCATGCTCCATCTTCTTAACATAAAGTATTTATCATGCACAACCCCGGAGACAATCAAGCAATTGGTTCATACTTTTTAAAGCGCTTCAGCTTTTTCAACCCCCATGCAATACATGAGCGCAAGCCATGGATATAGCACTATGGGTGGAATAGAAAATGATGATAGAGATTAATAAGGGGAAGTCAAAAAAGGAAGATAGTCTCACATCAATGCGGCTAATCAATGGGCTATGGAGATGCCCATCAATTGATGTCAATGCGAGGAGTAGGGATTGCCATGCAACGGATGCACGAAGAGCTATAAGTGTATGAAAACTCAAAATAAAAACTAAGTGGGTGTGCATCCAACTTGCTTGCTCATGAAGATCTCGGGCATTTGAGGAAGCCCATCATCAGAATATACAAGCCAGGTTCTATAATGAAAGATTCCCGCTAGTATATGAAAGTGACAACATAGGAGACTCTCTATATGAAAAACATGGTGCTACTTTGAAGCACAAGTATGGAAAAAAAGATAGTAACACTGCCCCTTCTCTCTTTTTCTCTCATTTCTTTTGTGGGCTCTTTTTGGCCTCTTTTTTTCCTTTATTTTTCTCTTTTTTTAATTTCCTCACTTGGACAATGCTCTAATAATGACGATCATCACACTTCTATTTACTTACAACTCAAGATTACAACTCGATACTAGAACAAATATGACTATATGAATGCCTATGGTAGTGTACCAGGATGTGCAATGATGCTAGCATAACATGTATGAAAATGATGAACGGCGGCTGAGCCACAAATACTATGTCAGCTATATGATCATGCAAAGCAATATGATAATGTTGATGTGTGTCATATAAATGGAACGGTGGAAGTTGCATGGCAATATATCTCGGAATGGCTATGGAAATGCCATAATAGGTAGGTATGGTGACTGTTTTGAGGAAGATATAAGGAGGCTTATGTGTGATAGAGCGTATGATATCACGGGGTTTTGATGCACGGTGAAGTTTGCACCGACTCTCGAGTTGAGAAAGGGCAATGCACGGTACTGAAGAGGCTAGCAAATTGCGGAAAGGTGAGAGTGCGTATAATCCATGGACTCACATTAGTCATAAAGAACTAACATACTTATTGTGAAAGTTTATTAGCCCTCCAAGCAAAGTACTACTACGCATGCCCCTAGGGGGAAGGTTGGTAGGAGTTAACCATCGCGCGCCCCCGACCGCCACGCAAAGGAAGACAAGCAATAATAAATCATGCTCCAACTTATTAGCATAACAACAGACCATACGTGCATGCTTCGGGAATCACAAACCTTAACACCAATATTCTTACTAAACCACAATTATCTACTAGTACCTCCCACATATTACCATCTTAATATCGCAAAACTATTGCAAGGAATCAAACTTATCATATTCAGTGATCTAGATGAACGTTTTTATTATATCCCTCTTGAATACCTATCATATTAGGACCAAATTCATAACCCGTGCATATTACCATTATTTATTAGACTCTCAAAAAGATATATGTGAAGCATGAGAGTGCAACTATTTCTTTAAAATATAACCACCACCGTGCTCTAAAAGATATAAGTGAAGCACTAGAGCAACTGCCTAGCTCAAAAGATATAAGTGAAGCACATAGAGTATTCTATCAAATCACGACTAATGTGTGTCCCTCTCAAAAAGGTGTGTTCAGCAAAGATGATTGTGGCAAACTAAAAAGTAAACAAAGAAAAGAAAACTATGTCACAAGACACTCCAAGTAAAACACATATCATGTGATGAATAAAAATATAGCTCCAAGTGATATACCGATAGATTGTAGACGAAAGAGGGGATGCCATCCGGGACATCCCCAAGCTTAGAGGCTTGGGTCTTCATTGAATATTACCTTGGGATGCCTTGGGCATCCCCAAGCTTAGGGTCTTGCCGCTCCTTATTCCTTCATCCATCGTGGTCTCACCGAAAACTTGAAAACTTCAGCACACAAAACTCAACAGAAACCTCGTGAGACCCGTTAGTATAACAAACAAATCTTAAACTTTAGGTACTATTATAAATTGATTAATATTTAATATTGTCATAATTCTACTGTACTCCAACTTCCCCATGGCTTATACCCCCCGATACAATCCATAGATTCATCAAAATAAGCAAACTATGCAACAAAAACAGAATTTGTCTAAAACAGAATAGTATGTAAAGATCTATTTAAAAGTTATACTTCTGTAACTCCAACAATGATGAAAAATTAGGACAATGTAAACACTTCATATACCAATACTGTGTAAAAATTTCAGAATTTTATCACGCTCCAACCAGCTAGGCATAATGCATTGTTTCAAGTATTATCATCCTTAATTTCCAAATCCTCAATTACACATCCACTCTTTCTAGGAAATCTGGCATTGAATTTTTTTATCATCACACTCCTAGGCACAAAGTTAAGAAATTTGCTTTCATAGATAGGTTCTCTTATTCTCTTGATAAAGTTTGGATGCAAACTAATCATTTTTAGGTCCTCGTTTCCATTACTAGATGATGCCCCCTTATTCTTGGGTACATACATGAATTTGCAATTTTTAGTGGGCGGAGTACTATCAATAGTTTTAACGGAAGAAAAGGAGGAGCCCAAATTATTGATAATTTCTTCCAACTTATCGATTCTAGCGGGACCTTGTTCTATCCTTTCATTAATTATTGGTTCTTTGTCATTTAACATCTTTAATGTAGTTCCTACCTTAGAACCAAATTGAGTAATATGATTATGGACCTTTTTGTCTAGGTTCTCAACATGCTCAATAGTAGGCATTTTATTTTCAATAGCTTCTAACCTTTGCATAACATGTTCCAAAGTCATTGTCGTTTCATTAATAGTGATAGGTGGTGCTCCCACTAAATTTCCCATGGCATTGAAAGCATCCATAGGGTGACTACTCAAGAAATTCCCTCCGGTAATAGTGTCTAGCACAAATCTATACCAAGTAGTGATACCTACATAAAAATTGCAAAGAAGAACGGTAGTGGATTGCTTACGAGTAGACCTAATTTGAGCGTCGCAAATCCTATGCCAAGCATCTTTTAAACTTTCTCCTCCCCTTTGTTTAAAATTAGGAACTTCATTTTCAGGGGTGCAAGTAACAATTGAAGAACTAGACATATTGACAAAGCAAGCAAACTAGCAAACAAGCAAATAAAATATTTTTGTCTTTTTGGAAATTTGTTTTAGAAGTGGGGGAGATGAAAACGAGAGGCAAATGCAAATAAAAAGGCAAATGAAAATAAGAGCAAGTAGATGATAGTTTATGCAAAGGTACTGGATAGGTTTTGGTGATGTCTCCCCGGCAACGGCGCCAGAAATTCTTCCTGCTACTTGTGAACTGCGTTGGGATTTCCCCGAAGAGGAGAGGATGATGCAGTAGAGTAGAGATAAGTATTTCCCTCAGTTAAGAACCAATGTTTTCAATCCAGTAGGAGAACCACACAGAATCTCATTAGCAGCACCTACACACACAACAGCAAATACTTGCACCCAACGCAAACAAGAGGGTTGTCAATCCCCTTGGCGGTTACTTGCAAGGATTAATTCTGATAGTGATAGATAGATAAATAAATTGTAAAGCAAAATAAAGAAAATAAAATTGCAGCAAGGTATTTTTGGATTTTATATATGATTGATAAATGACCCGGGGGGCCATAGTTTTCACTAGAGGCATCTCTCTCGAACACATAGCATACGGTGGGTAAACAAATTACTGTTGGGCAATTGATAGAAAAGCGCATAGTTATGACGGATTCATGGCAATGCTCATGTATATAGGCATCACGTCCGAGACAAGTAGACCGACTATTGCCTACATCTACTACTATTACTCCACCCATCGACCGCTATCTAGCATGCATCTAGGGTATTAAGTTAATAAAAATAGAGTAACGCCTTAGGCAAGATGACATGATGTAGACAAAGTAAACTCAATCAATATGAGTAAAACCCATCGTTTTATCCTTAATGGCAACAATACAAATATGTGTCTTGTCGCTTTCTGTCACTGGGATAGAGCACCGTAAGATTGAACCCATCACGAAGCACCTCTCCCACTGCAAGATAAATCAATCTAGTTGGCCAAACCAAACGGATAGATCGGAGAGAAATACAAAGCTATAACAATCATGCATAAATAAGTTCAGAAAAGACTCAAATATTTCTCATGAATAATCTGATCATAAACCCACAATTCATCAGATCCCAACAAACACACCGTAGAAGAATATTACATCGAATAGAACTCCAAGGAGATCGGGGAGAACATTGTATTGAAGATCAAAGAGAGAGAAGAAGTCATCTAGATACTAGCTATGAACCCGTAGGTCTGTGGTAAGCTACTCACACATCATCGGAAGGGCAGCAAGGTTGATGTAGAAGCCCTCCGTGATCAATTCCCCCTCCGGCAGAGTGCCGGAAAAGGCCTCTAGATGGGATCGCGGAAGAACAGAAGCTTGCGTTGGCGGAAAAGTTATTCGAGGTGGCTCTCTGGTATATGGGGAATATTTGAGAATTTATAGGCTTGGAATTAGGTCAAGAGGTGCCACGAGGGGCCTCCCGAGCTTTTCGCTCCCTCGTGGCTCTTCCGGTCTTCTCCCGAACCTTCTAGGGTCCCTTCTAGTCCAGAAAAATCTAATCCAATGTTTTTTCTTCATTTGGACTCCGTTTGATATTGATTTTCTGAAAAGCCAAAAACAAGCAAAAAACAGCAACTGGCACTGGGCACTAGGTAAATAGGTTAGTCCCAAAAAATGATATATAATTGCATAATAAACATCCAAGATTGATACTATAATAGCATGGAACAATCAAAAATTATAGATACGTTGGATACGTATCAGTGGCCAATGACTTAAGTTGAAATTTTAAATTTGCTGTAAGTTTTGGGCCCATCACTCCTCATTCCTTTCATGGAGAGTTCGTGGTTTCATGCGACCATAAGGAACACTGTGTCCCGAGTTTGTGCATCGGGCCACCCCTGATTCCCCTCGGTAAACACACTAGTACTCAAGATCCTACCCGGGAACGCGAGGCCTAAATGAAACACATAATGACCACAAAGCATACATGTTGACTTGGAGAAAAGAAAAACACATATTTAAAAATTGGGCGATGCTTAAAAACTGCCACATCTCACCTGTAGTTTGGGGGCACCCAGTGCCATTTTTTCTGCCCCGCAGACAAAAGGGGCAACCACTAAAAGAAGGAAAAAGAAGAAGGTGGGAGATGCCAGCGACGCTCGACTAGGAGAGATGTTCAGGCATTGCCGAAGTCATTCTCCTTCTCCATGCACACCACTGCGTTGACGATGTCGCCACCACCTACTCCGACTCCCTCCGGTGCTCAAAGTCAAGGTCATCCAGGACGATCTCCGTCGGGAAGTCTGGATCCTGGTGGTGGACTCAGGCAAGGATGCGCGAGGCAACGACACTGGCCACCCGCTCGAGCTCTTCATCCCGCTTGGTCTCCACCTGAAAACGAAGGCCAATGAGCACCGCAGTGAGGTGCCTGAAGAAGATGGCCAGATGGTTCATCTGGCACTCATTGAACGTGTTGTAGGGCACAAATGAACGGAGCCCGTTGGCGCCCAACCTGGCATTGATTTTGAGGTAGACGTCGGGAAGAGCCCCTACCCGAGCGTGATTGTTGTTGAAGAGCCAACCGAAAACCGCTCCGCCTCTCGACAGCTATCCCACTCGTGCTTCAGGTTCCCGTGCAGCTCGGTGGCATCCCCCTCCAGATGAAGGACGGTGCCGCTCAAGGCGCCTCGGAGCTCGTGCACCTCTGCCTCCTTGGAGGAAAGACGTGCCCGCAGCCGCTGCACCTCGAACTCGGACACCTCACGTGGCATGGCGATGTCGAGGGTTGTGGCGAGAGGATGGGTGACCGGACATGGCGGCAACGGAAGAACTAAAGGACGAGGAAGAAGAAGAAGCGGGCGACCGAGGAAGGGTCAGGACTGCGCTTCTCCTTTTATAGGCCGGAGTGATTGCTTCCTTTGGTGATCCAGAAATGGAGCAGAAAGGCATCTCGCCTTTTCCCCCAGAGGTGAACCTGAGTTATTGAACCCACGGGAGGATGGTGCCCTTTAAGCTAGGGTCTCAAACAAGATTTTGCTAAAGAATTAGTTCCAGCTTTGTACCGGATGTTAATCAAACTGACACAGGAAGAACACTTATAATTAAAATAGACATGGGTATGAGGTCTTAAGCTTACAACTATATATTTGTGATGGGACCAAATATGATCTTAATTTGTGATTTGGAAGTCACCCATCAAGATGTTCTTGTTACGTATTGAAGTGGGGGATGTGTCCAAATTACGTCTTGACCGGCGCACGTCCTGCATCAAGAGTCAGTTGTCCAACCGAAGGCCCTATCCGTCGCATGGGGCTACCTCGATAATTTAGATTGCAATAATCATACAAAAGCATTGGATGTTTAATGACTACAACTCTCGAATTCCCAGGGATAGGATCCATGTTACCGTACTAAACCTTTCTATCACTGGTGTTCAGAATAACACTTCACGGTCTCCCTGCCCTTAGCCTCTCTGTGGCTCATTCTCCATGATACTGGGTACCTGCAGGGATGAAGAATGCGAACAAGACAAGAGACAACTTCAGGAACAATTTTATATTGCACATACGAGACGTTAATTCAAAGTCCTTCCATTGATCCCTCCATCAAATACATCGGGTTGCAAGGCCCTTGCCTCAACCCATATCTTATCAGACTACTCACACATGGAGATCAGATCACACGAAGAACACATCGAAGAACACATCATGAAGATAGATTGATTGATAATATGTCTTACAATGGATACCGTGTGTGATACACGATTACAAGTATGACTAGATTGCTAAGAACTATGGTGGAGATGAATGTGGTGGCTATGGAGAAGGAAATGGTAGCAGCTAAGGTTGATGGAGATGAAGATGATGATGACTGGCTGTTCTGTGCTTCACCCATGATGTTTTGTTATCCATTTGGCGTCGGCGCCTTTATAAATGTTGTTCAGTTGGATGAGGAGCCTCGGTTTCCATGCCGTATGAATGCTCATACGAGTGGGCGTGGTCGCATGAAACGCCATCCTTTGCTCTATTTCCTCTGGTGCACCTCCCACTTGATCCCCTCTATCTCCACTTTACTCCTTTCCAAGTATTGGCTTGATTTCATCCATAAATAGCCCATTTCCTGTGGAAACAAAATAAAGAAAGGATTTTTGGAATCCTATGCATTCATTAGTCATTAGTGGCAATATCGGAGCGAATATCTTGGTTTTAATGAAATATATCAGTTTAAACTCAGGTGAGAGGAGTGTACAAATAACACTCGTCATGGATCTCGTGCTTGGTCGACTCTTCGCAGTCGAAGGCAATTAACCCCATTAACTGTGTTGGGAAACGTAGTAGAAAACAAAAAAATTCCGTCCTACGATCAACCAGGAAAACTATGACGATGCAATAATGGTTTAGATTGGATCGTTACCAACTCCGAGTTGCAGCGGAAGAAGACGAGTCGGCGTAGATCGTACTTGAAGTCCCTCGAACCGTTCACGAACGATCCCTCGAACGAAAGACCAAAATCATGGCCTCTCCATAGTTTGCAAGCGTACGGTCTTCACGATCCAGCAACGCTTCACCGTCCAGAGCTAATAGTCATCGGAGAATTAGAGGGAGAAGATTAGAACCACACTGGTCATCTAATTATGAGGATTAGAGAGGATTAGATATAGCTCTAGTTGGATCAACTAGAACTAAAAGTAGACAACTAGCGGAGGCTCCAAAACTTGTGTGTCTCAAGGGCCAAATCCTAAGTATATATAGGTTGGAGGAGAGGGGAGGGGTGACACAAGGGGGGAAGGAGGATTCCCCTCCTTGCGCCGGCCAAGTGGGGGGAGGAGTCCTGCTCTCACCCCAATTCGGCCCTATGGCCCAATATCCTTCCACCACTTGGCCTTTTATAGCCCGTTGATATTTAATTAAATATAAAAGCCTTCTAACTATTATTAGAGCATTTTATTATTAATTTAACATCTCTAGAAACATTTTCCACCTGTACATTATTTATCGCTATTACCCGGTAAACCCCAAAATCCTTCCGGTGACCCCGAAACGCTTCCGGTTCCTCTCAAAACTATTTCAAATATTAATGAAACTATTTCATAAATATTTCCTCATAAATCTTACTCCACTAATACTCAGAAGATCTTGATTACCTTAAGCTTGTGACCCTGTAGGTTCGGTAAAACATAGACATGAACAAAACCCCTTTCGTTCAATGACCGAAAGCAGAACCGTGGACATCCATATCGATCCCTATGAATACATGAATGACATTCGAGTGAACCTTTGGTTATCATGTGCTATTCTCTTTGATTTGCAATACTTTACAAAACCTGAGATGAGATATATCAGTATCCTCTTGAGTCATTCTCATGCTCACTATACTGGTCTCCTCGTTATCGGTTTTGTTCTTCTTTCTCATTGACATGTTTCGGCATCCCCGTGACCTAGTCATCTGTGTCTGGCCAGACGATGATGGATGCTATCACACTGAGAGGGCCCTAAGAGTATCTATCCATCATCGGAGGAGCAAATCCTACTCTCGATCTATCTAGCCCCTTGTCAAATTTCCCGATGAACCTGTAAGTTGTCGTTATGATCACCGTGTGACAGATGACATTTGAGCAACCCCAAAATCCATCGGCCGGTAAGAAGTGACTATGATACTCTCATGGTCTAAGGAACTAAATCACATGTTAACTCTCCATGTTATAACGATTGACTTGTGATGATTGTATCTCAAAGTATAACAAACCAGTTTGGGTCGATTCAATATGATCGTTCTTCCAACGTCATATTCTCAAAGTTGTTTCAGGACTATCATTACACTTAACGATATCATAAGATCCGGAATGCATGATCACGAACAACACTTGAGCTAGTCTTAGAGGCGAGACTAGGAATCATATTTCACCGTTTATCATTCCACACGTGCATATGAGTTTTCCACTGAATCGCACATTCCAGGATCATAGCAGTTATAGCATAGAATATAAACTCTTAATTATAAACATGGATATATAATAATACAATATTATTGTCTCTAGGGCATATTTCCAATAGACTCCCACTTGCACTAGAGTCAATAATCTTGTTACATAGCTTCTTTAACAACTATATGGCTATCCGGTGTTGCTCATGCTTTGCTCGTGGTAGAGGCTTCGTCATCGGATCTGACACATTCAAATCTGTGTGAATCTTGATGTCGGTGTACTAAGACATGGGTGCTTTCGTACCCTGACTTGTGCATAGGTAGTTGTAGCGTTCCCGATGGCAAGGCTTGCTGGAGGGCTGATATGTCCAAGATTCAAGATTAGATTAACAAGACCATGAAGAAGACCTCTAGGCAGGTCATCAAGAAGTACTAGTTTAGTACTGAAGACCAAGCCTCTGGTTGCTGGCAAGCTACTTGCCGGCAAGCCAAGACCCGGCAAGCTACTTGCCGGCAAACGAAGACCCGGCAAGCTCCGTGCCAGCAGGCAGTCAAACACAGCTGGTCAGGGCACATGTCAGCATGCCACCTCAAGGTTAACTTTAATGACACCCGTCCCTGGGTCGTCTCCAGATCACAGAAGGGCAGCTGGACGAACGGTGCAAAACCTTCGCCAAAGCGTCGCCTCCCTAGCGTAGCACCTAACGGTGCATTTAATGCGTTTGTCATACCCCGTTAGAGACAGACTTGATGACAGTGCAACTCCTGTTCATACCCTGTAATGACCATATTAGCCATTGTGGTAACAACTTTGGCCTATAAAAGGAGGCCCATAGCTACAGTTAGAACGGTCGACACCTAGTTCAATTACGCGTAGTAGCTGCACTTCCCGCGCACCTTGCCGGCAAGCTTCGCTCCTTGTAACTTGAGCTCATCCACAATCAAACCACCAAAGCAGGAGTAGGGTTTTACGCTGACAGCGGCCCGAACCTGGATAAACCACTGTGTGTTCTTGCATCTACCAGCCCTGCTCTTCGTAGCGCGCCGATCCCATAGCCGAACCGCAAAGGGGCCCTCTCGGTCCCATAGATCGTCATTCTCCACGACATCTTTGGCGCGCCAGGTAGGGGCTCGTGTGTTACGAATCTGTGTTGGTAGTGTGACTGCCAGCTTCATCCCTCTCGTCGATGGCGCCCAAGAAGAAGGCTGGAGCCACGACGGCTCCTTCCACCTCCAAGCTGCCCTCACAGGTATCCGCAGGCGGCGTAGGCGGCGCGGCCGGTGCGGGCGGTATGGCTACGACGGGCAGTACTACTGTGATGGCTGAGCAGGAGGCGCGGGCGACGGAGGTGGTCAGCTTCCTCAATGCCCTGGTGAGCATAGCCACTACACCAGAGATGGCGTAGATGGCCGACTCCAGCGACGTTCTGGTGAGCATAGGCACTGTAGCAATACGGTTCGAACCGGTGCAAGCCAGGACCCAACAGCCGCGACATCCAAGGATGGAGCGGTGACGTCCAACAACGTTGCGAAGGGACGTGTACCGCGACCATCGCAAGATGGACGCGACACGCTCCCTCACGGTGCTGGTGGCCCTGGACGACGTCCAGTCAACCCTCAGCATCATCCTCACGATGTTCAGGCACCACAACCACGCCAACCCATTGGTGAGCATGTGCTGCGGCAGCAGGTACGCGATGAGCCTCCTGCTGGCTCTGCCAGGAGTCAACTGCCGTCCCGTTCCATGCTCCCCGCCATGCCAACCACGGCGGCAGTAGCCACGGTGCGGGTTCAAATGCTTTTGAACTTCCCGCCAACTCTTGACAAGATGGACGAATGGAGGGCCACCATTCAGAGTCTCATCACTTTTGCCGATCCCGGCAAGACACCGGAGGCGGGGCCTTCACTGCGACCACCTATGTTGTCGGCAGGTCCAACCGATGGCCGTGTCCGAGATGCTGCGCCAACGGTGTAGTCGCCTCCACGTCAACAACCACTGTGGCAGCAAGCTTGCCGATCGGATGACCAGGGCGCGGTGTCCATGGCGTCATCGGATCCGCGGGGTTGCCAAGATCAGCGCCAAGTGCTCCACGGACGGCGCGGTGAGGACGCCCGTACGAAGATCGAGCGGCGCCGGGAAGCACACCGTCAGTCAGACGACCATGCCGGGATGGCAGCATATGTGCCAGTGCCAGTGCCAGGGTACCCTGGGTGTTTACCTTATGAGGTAGGCTGCCCAGTGTTTACTCATGAGCTGCGGCAAGTTTGCTGGCCGTCCACCCGTGCCTTCAAGCCAGAGCTGCCCCACAGGTACGACAGCATGCTTAGTCCAGCAGAGTTCCTTGGCATCTACACCATCGTAGTGCAGGCTGCCGGGGGGCGGGATGACAAGATACTGGCTGACTACTTCCCGTTCGCGATCAAGCCCAACGTCAGGTCGTGGTTGATGAACTTGCCGGAGGGCTCCATTTCTTCTTGGTCAGATCTATGCCATCAGTTCGTGGGTGCCTACCAGGGTGGCCACAAGCTCCCCGGTCAGGAAAGCAATTTGCACGTGATACCCCAGATAGATGGTGAGCCCCTCCGCAAGTACATATAGAGGTTCAACCGTGTGCACCACAACATCCCCGATGTTCATCCCGTAGCTATTTGTGCCGCGTTCCACACGAATGTGCGCAATCACAAAATGCGGTCTGAGATGAACATTGAGAAGGTTAGAACCATCAACGAGCTGTATGCCTTGGCGGACAAGTGCGCACGTGCTGAGGAGGGGAGGAGACTTCCTGGGGAAGATGCTGGCACCGAAGTCGACTCTGAGGACGATGACGTAGATGACGCATCAACCCCGCAAAAAAAGACCCGGAAGCGCAAAGGCAAGTCAGTGATGGCCGCCGAAGGCTCCAGTTACGCCAACGCCGCCAAGAAGCCCAAGGCAACGAGCTCCGGCAAGGAGGTTGCCGGATGCGCAGACTGTCGGGAGGCCGTGGCAGGTGACAAGGCCGGCAAGACCGGTGGGCCGTACTGCAAGATTCACCGTACCAAGGGCCATAATCTCCATGAGTGCCGGCAAGTGGAGCAACTTGCCGAGAAGCAAAAAGTTGAATATGAGAAGCGCGACAAGGAGAAGGGCCAAGATGGTGCCGGTGGGTCCGGCAAGCAAAACTGTGGTGGCCGAGGAGGCCACCGCGGCAAAGCCAAGCAGCTGAAAGAGAAGGCCGCTCAGGGCCAGAAGGGAGATGATGATGATGGGGATGAGGAGGAGTCCGAAAATGAATTCCAGAATGCAGTGGAAGCCATGTGTGTTGACGGAGGCGCATCTTTGCACTCATCGCACCGGCAACTGAAGCAATGGGTCTGCGAGGTGAATGCTGCAGAGCCGGTGATGGAAGCACAGAAGCCACTCAAGTGGTCACACGCCGAGGATCACCATGATCGCACCACTGCGGTCGGGTGTTTGCCGTTGTTGGTTTCAACAACAATCCGCAACCTCAAGGTGACAAAGATGCTGGTTGACGGTGGGGCTAGCTTGAACTTGATCTCTCCTGATGGGATCAAGAGGTTCCAAATCCTCGACAAGGATCTCGAGGAGACAAGCACTTTACAAGGGATCAGTCCGGGGAGGAACAAGCCGAAGGGCCAAATCACATTGCTGGTCACATTTGGCAGCGAGCTCAACTACCAAACGAAGAAGATCATCTTCGACGTCGTCAAGATGCCGCTGCCATATAATGGAATTCTAGGCCGCCCGGCGCTAGGAAAGTTCATGGCTGCGTCGCACTATGCGTACAATGTCATCAAGATGCCAGGGCCGATGGGCGTTCTCACCATCAAGTCCAACCAGAAAGATGCAATCATCTGCGCCGACAAGCTCTACCGGGAGGCAGTGGCAGCATCTGCCGTGGAGGTACATGCTCCTGCCGGCAAAGCTCCCGGGGGAGGAAAGAAGAAGAAGACCGGCAAGACCTCTGATAAGGACTCCGGGAAGCGCACTTTATAGTGTAGCATGCCTGTTGAGGACATACTAGAGACCTCTACCAGCAAGAGCAAGAAAGCCAAGGCCTCTGCACTGGCGACCATGCAAGTCTCTGTGAGGGAAGATGGGATGAGTGGCACCTTCTCCATAAGTGCCACTCTCAATGACAAATAGGAAAGCACGCTCGTTGCCTTCCTATGGGCGAATGTCGATGTGTTTGCTTAGCAAGCATCTGACATCCCCGGTGTTCCTAGGGAGGTAATTGAGCACCACCTTGCTGTCTACCCTCATGCAAGACCCGTCAAGCAGAAGGTCAGAAAGCAAGCCTTGGAGCGGCAAAAGTTGGAACCAGCAGGCCTGGTCAGAGGAGTGCTACACCCCACGTGGTTAGCCAATCCGGTGGTGGTGCGCAAGGTGAATGGGAAATGAAGGCTTTGTATCGACTTCACTGATATAAATAAAGCTTGTCCAAAAGACCCTTTCCCTTTGCCGCGCATCGACCAGATTGTGGACTCCACTGCCGGCTGTGAGTTACTCTCTTTTCTTGACGCCTATTCTAGTTATCATCATATTTTTATGGCCAAGGAAGATGAGGAGAAACCAGCGTTCATCAGGCCGTGTGGCACGTATTGCTTTTAATTTATGCCCTTCGGGTTGAAGAGTGCCAGGGAAACTTTTGCCAGAGCAGTTCAGATAGGTTTTGAGACCCAGTTACACAGAAATGTGGAAGCCTACATGGATGCTATTGTGATCAAAACCAAAGACAAGTCAACACTGATCCAAGATTTGGAAGAAACATTTGCAAACTTGCGCAAACTCAACTTGAAGCACAACCCCGAGAAATGCGTGTTCGGTGTTCTGTCCGGCAAGCTTCTCGGGTTCTTTGTGTCTCAGAGGGGGATTGAAGCCAATCCCGACAAGATCAAAGCAATTGAGCAGATCGAAGCACCAAGATGCGTTAGGGACGTCATGCGTCTTGCCGGCTGCGTTGCCGCCCTTAGGAGGTTCATCTTCAAATCAGCAGAGCGCGCCTTGGCGTTTTTCAAGATATTGAAAAAGGCAGGCCCAGTGAACTGGGCTCTAGACACGGAGGCTGCGCTCCAAGATTTGAAGGAGAACTTGTCCTCTCCGCCAGTCCTAGTTGCGCCTAGGCCGCAAGAGACGTTGCTGCTATACTTAGCGGCAACGAATCAAGTGGTGAGTGTTGCACTTGTGGCCGAAAGAGAGGCAGATGAAGAGGAGGCAGCAGCTGCAGGGCCACGACCTGACAAGCCAGAATCTTCTCCGGCAAGGTCAGGTGCCGACAAGCCCGAGATTGTGCAAGAAGAAGATGGTGTAGCGCCCAGTCTACTTTGCCAACTCTCTCCTGCAAAGGGCTAGATCAAGGTATTCTGGTGTGCAGAAGTTGCTCTTTGGCCTTCTCATGGCCTCAAGGAAGCTGCGCCACTACTTTCAAGCACACCAAGTCACCATCGTCACTCGCTTTCCTTTGCAATGTATTCCGAGAAAACTAGAAGCCACAACATGATTGTGGAGTGGGCGTTGGAGCTGTCAAGCTTTGACTTGAAATTTGAGAGTACCTCAACAATTCAGAGCAGGGCTTTGGTGGAATTCATTGCAGAATGGACCCCAACGCCAGACGAAGAAATCCTAGAGACCTCTCTCCCCGGCAAGGAAACTATTGACGATTGGATCATGTACTTTGACGGTGCTTTCACGTTGAAAGGCGCCGGTGCTAGCGTGCTTCTTATAGCACCCACCAAAGAGCACCTCAAGTACATGGTTCAGATGCATTTCCCAGGGAGCAGGCCACCAACTACATTGTTGAGTACGAGGGATTGCTTGCCGGCTTGCGCATTACAATTGACCTTGATATTCGAAAGTTGATTATCAGAGGCGACTCATAGCTTCTGGTGAGGCAGATCAACAAGGATTACCAGAGTTCCTTGATGGAGGCTTATGTTGATGAAGTGAGGAAGTTGGAAGAGCACTTTGACAGTCTGCAAGTAGAGCACGTTCCTCGTGCCCAGAATGAGATTGCCGATGACCTGTCAAAGCTTGCCACCAAGAGATCTCCTGTGGAACCAGGAACTTTTGTGCTACAGCCGACTCAGCCATCCGTTACACCATCAAGGCTCGCAGAGAAAAGAAAGCAAGACGTTGGTGGTTACTTTCCAGCAGAGCTGCCGGCAGCCGCTAAGAAAGTAGATGCCACCAACAAGACGCCCTCTGCTGATGAGCTGCAGCCTCCGGCAAGCCAAATTCTTGCCGTCAAAGCAAGCGCTCCCTCAGAGGAAGAAATACCTTTAGTCCTTGTCGTTGAGCCACAGGCTCCGGCATGGGCACAGCCGATTGTCCAATTCCTTCAAACAGGAGAGCTTCCCGGTGAGCAAGAAGACGCGGAAAGAGTAGCCCGTCAATCAAGAATGTACAAATTTGTCGATGACATGTTGTACAGGAAAAGACCGAATGGGGTGAAATTGCAGTGCATTTGCTGGGAAGATGGACAGAGGCTGTTGGAAGAGATGCATGAAGGGATGTGCGGCTCTCATATTGGGTCACGCGCGCTTGTCGGCAAGGCGTTCCGTCAAGAATTCTACTGGCCAACAGCCCTTCAAGACGCCTTGGCAGTGGTCATCAGATGCGATGCATGCCAGTTCCACGCCAAGGACATCCACCAGCCAGCTCAAGGCCTTCAAACCATCCCTCTTTCCTGGCCTTTCTCGGTCTGGGGGCTTGACATCATCGGCCCCTTCCCCCCGTGCTACCGGGGGCTTGGAATTCTTGTACGTTGCAATCAACAAGTTTACAAAGTGGCTTGAGGTGGAGCTAGTGAGAAAGGTGAAGGCACAGTCAGCTGTCAAGTTCCTCAAAGGATTGGTTGCTTGTTTTGGTGTACCCAACAGGATTTTCAGCGACAAGGGCACTCAGTTCACGAGCCGCGCCTTCACAGCATACTACCAAGAACTGGGAAACAAGATCTGCTATGCCTCTGTTGCTCACCCAAGGAGCAATGGACAAGTAGATAGAGCAAATGCAGAAGTGCTGCGTGGTCTTAGGACCAGAACTTTTGACAAGCTGCACAAGTGTGGAAGACGCTGGGTGGAATATTTGACGGTAGTTCTTTGGTCAATCAGAATGACACCAAATCGAGCCACTGGCCAGACACCCTTCTCCCTTGTATATGGTGCAGAAGTGGTGCTCCCCATGGAACTCAGATATGGGTCACCTCGAGTTTTGGCCTTCGACGAGGAGGATCAAGATGAGCTACAGCAAGATGATGCCACACTCCTTGAGGAAGATCGTTTCCAGGCTGCTGTCCGTGCTGCACGGTACCAATAGGTCTTGCGCCGCTATCATAGCCGCAAGGTTAACGCCAGGAACCTTGAGGAAGGCGACCTTGTTCTTCGTCGGATCCAGTCCATGAAGGGTAAAAACAAGTTGACGCCGAAGTGGGAAGGCCCTTACTGGGTGGTACGAGTCACTAGGCCTGGTGCAGTCCACCTAGAGAACGAAGATGGCACTCCTGTGCTCAACTCATGGAATATTGAGCATCTTCGTAAGTTTTATCTGTAAGGCGCGGTTGCCGGGCTGTCCGGCAACCTCTTTTGTACAAGCTTGGCAGCAAGGCATGTAACCCTTTGTACAAAGCCGGGCACAGACCCCGTGCGTAGTTGATAAAAGCTAAGTGTTTCACAACTTTTTGTCAAAGTACATATTTAGTTATATGTTGCAGGCAGTGTTGTGTTATATTTTATCTGGTATAAGATGACTGATGAACCATCAAGGTTCCAGCCTCCTCTTTTCTCTTCTTTCTTTTTCTTAAAAGGAATGTAGTGTTCCTCGCGTACAAGTTTCCCGGGGGGAGTGACGATATGGATACCAAATGACATTCAAGATATCACCTTACGACAAGAAGTACAGCAAAGAAGAAGCTAAGTTGCAAAACTTTGAAACAAATTCTTTGTTGTAGTTGCAATTTCTTCTTGAATGATTTTGGCCTTTGTATGAGAAACATGCATGCTAAGGAACCTTGCCGTGATCAGCTACGCTCTTACTTTGTTTCGAGTCCGCTCAACAACTTAAGTGGTTGCGTTGTGATCGTCAAGTGTAACCTCGCCGGCAACGGTGCTTCTAGCAAGCTGCTAAGGATCCATTCCTCAGGCGCTCGCGGCAAGAGTGCGCGCACCGGCAAGGTTCTGGCAAGTGTAGGGTATAAAAATCATGCAAAGACAGAATAAAACAAGGGGAATAGCATACATCCATTCAAAACTCAAGTCGTATTACATCAAAGCCAAGTGCAGTTCTAACTTAAGATAAATTCTGTATTTTACAAGAAACACTGGCAATAAGAAACGACAAGGGGGCTAGTTCTTGCAATTGCCCTCAGTCCTTGGAATTAGCTGGACCTTGCTGACGATTGGGGCGATGAGCTCTTCGGCCTCTTTGGTGTCGGCTCCCTTCGGCAAGCTCGTGAAGGACTTGGAGACGTCGATACCGGGGTTCCGATAAGCAATCTTGACAAGCACCTTGGAGAGGACGTCACTACAGAACTTGTGGGATTCCCTGGCAAAGTTGGCGTATCTCTCACCATGATACTTTTCCAGCGCCTTGATCAAGCTTTTGAAGAAAAGAGTGAGCCTGGCGCTGGCAGTGTCCCCTTCGGTGGTGGAGTAGTGATACTCCGGCAAGCCCATGGCGGATAGCTGTGCAGTGAGGTTTTCCGCAGCAACTGTCGGGCCCGTGGAACCCAGGGTACCTCGGCCTGTCTGCCCGTGGCCCAGAGTGCAATGCTTGGCAGTGGCCCAATAGGTGGCCTACCAGCGGGCGCCTCTAGCAAGACCCCTCATGAGGCCCCGGCCTCCTGAGGACCCCTCCCCAGTGAGCGGGCGAGCAAGACTCGGCCATGACTTCACCGAGAGCCTCTTGAGCCCTTCTCATGAGGCGGCCTCTCGAGGTTGCCTCCCGAGGCATCCTCTCGAAGATATGCAAGACAAGTCCTGTTCGGCTCGGCCGCGCGGTCTCGGGCCCATCACGTGGGTGATGCGCGCGTCGACGAATGGCGGCAGAGGCCGCACCAGCGGGCGCGGATGGAGACGATTTCCGCTTTTGTGCTAAGGGAGCAAGGCCAGCAGTCCATTTCCCAAAGCAACCCATAAAGGTTGCCCGATCAGTGAAAGAAGACCAAGACGGTGGACGCGTAGGGCGGAGGTCACCACCGAGCCCACCGGCAGATCATGGATAAATGCTTTGCAGGCGAGGACCACCTTTTGTCAGGATAGACTGCGCCCCTGTCCCCCTTCAAAATTGCCGTTGTGTGGCAACCCTTCCTGCCAATGTTT
The DNA here is from genome assembly GCA_039707655.1 of Elymus sibiricus. Lineage (NCBI taxonomy): Eukaryota > Viridiplantae > Streptophyta > Magnoliopsida > Poales > Poaceae > Elymus > Elymus sibiricus. The sequence continues at coordinate 204,226,844 of CM077666.1, read as the reverse complement.
TTAGGGGAAGAGGACCAAGGCAGATATAAAGGAGGGCAGGGTGCTGCTATAGAGAGGATCCGAGACTGATCCCACCTTCTATCACCTTGTACTGTACTCACCAGAGCAATCATAACCAAGCGGGAGTAGGGTTTTACACCGCAATGTGGCCCGAACCTGGGTAAACCGCCGTGTCTCCGGCCCGCTCTCGCCGTAGTTTAGGTGGGGAAGGGGACGAGGTGGTAGGAACGAGCTCACCCCAGTGTTCGAACCTTTGGGTCCCCGGAGCCCGACTTTCGACATTTGGCGCGCCAGGTAGGGGTGCGCTACTGTTCTTCCACTGCGTCCTCCACTCCACCAGTTGTGTGGCAACCCTTCCTGCCAATCCGGTGGTGGTGCGCAAGGTGAATGGGAAATGAAGGCTTTGTATCGACTTCACTGATATAAATAAAGCTTGTCCAAAAGACCCTTTCCCTTTGCCGCGCATCGACCAGATTGTGGACTCCACTGCCGGCTGTGAGTTACTCTCTTTTCTTGACGCCTATTCTAGTTATCATCATATTTTTATGGCCAAGGAAGATGAGGATAAACCAGCGTTCATCACCCCATGTGGCACGTATTGCTTTTAAGTTATGCCCTTCGGGTTGAAGAGTAACAGGGAAACTTTTGCCAGAGCAGTTCAGATAGGTTTTGAGACCCAGTTACACAGAAATGTGGAAGCCTACATGGATGCTATTGTGATCAAAACCAAAGACAAGTCAACACTGATCCAAGATTTGGAAGAAACATTTGCAAACTTGCGCAAACTCAACTTGAAGCACAACCCCGAGAAATGCGTGTTAGGTGTTCTGTCCGGCAAGCTTCTCGGGTTCTTTGTGTCTCAGAGGGGGATTGAAGCCAATCCTGACAAGATCAAAGCAATTGAGCAGATCGAAGCACCAAGATGCGTTAGGGACGTCATGCGTCTTGCCGGCTGCGTTGCCGCCCTTAGGGGGTTCATCTTCAAATCAGCAGAGCGTGCCTTGCCGTTTTTCAAGATATTGAAAAAGGCAGGCCCAGTGAACTGGGCTCTAGACGCGGAGGCCGCGCTCCAAGATTTGAAGGAGAACTTGTCCTCTCCGCCAGTCCTAGTTGCGCCTAGGCCGCAAGAGTCGTTGCTGCTATACTTAGCGACAACGAATCAAGTGGTGAGTGTTGCACTTGTGGCCGATAGAGAGGCAGATGAAGAGGAGGCAGCAGCTGCAGGGCCACGACCTGACAAGCCAGAATCTTCTCCCGCAAGGTCAGGTGCCGACAAGCCCGAGATTGTGCAAGAAGAAGATGGTGTAGCGCCCAGTCTACTTTGCCAGCTCTCTCCTGCAAAGGGCTAGATCAAGGTATTCTGGTGTGCAGAAGTTGCTCTTTGGCCTTCTCATGGCCTCAAGGAAGCTGCGCCACTACTTTCAAGCACACCAAGTCACCATCGTCACTCGCTTTCCTTTGCAATGTATTCCGAGAAAACTAGAAGCCACAACATGATTGTGGAGTGGGCGTTGGAGCTGCCAAGCTTTGACTTGAAATTTGAGAGTACCTCAACAATTCAGAGCAGGGCTTTGGTGGAATTCATTGCAGAATGGACCCCAACGCCAGACGAAGAAATCCTAGAGACCTCTCTCCCCGGCAAGGAAACTGTTGACGATTGGATCATGTACTTTGACGGTGCTTTCACGTTGAAAGGCGCCGGTGCTAGCGTGCTTCTTATAGCACCCATCGAAGAGCACCTCAAGTACATGGTTCAGATGCATTTCCCAGGGAGCAGGCCACCAACTACATTGTTGAGTACGAGGGATTGCTTGCCGGCTTGCGCATTACAATTGACCTTGATATTCGAAAGTTGATTATCAGAGGCGACTCATAGCTTCTGGTGAGGCAGATCAACAAGGATTACCAGAGTTCCTTGATGGAGGCTTATGTTGATGAAGTGAGGAAGTTGGAAGAGCACTTTGACAGTCTGCAAGTAGAGCACGTTCCTCGTGCCCAGAATGAGATTGGCGATGACCTGTCAAAGCTTGCCGCCAAGAGATCTCCTGTGGAACCAGGAACTTTTGTGCTACAGCCGACTCAGCCATCCGTTACACCATCAAGGCTCGCAGAGAAAAGAAAGCAAGACGTTGGTGGTTACTTTCCAGCAGAGCTGCCGGCAGCCGCTAAGAAAGTAGATGCCACCGACAAGACGCCCTCTGCTGATGAGCTGCAGCCTCCGGCAAGCCAAATTCTTGCCGTCAAAGCAAGCGCTCCCTCAGAGGAAGAAATACCTTTAGTCCTTGTCGTTGAGCCACAGGCTCCGGCATGGGCATAGCCGATTGTCCAATTCCTTCAAACAGGAGAGCTTCCCGGTGAGCAAGAAGACGCGGAAAGAGTAGCCCGTCAATCAAGAATGTACAAATTTGTCGATGACATGTTGTACACGAAAAGACCGAATGGGGTGAAATTGAAGTGCATTTGCTGGGAAGATGGACAGAGGCTGTTGGAAGAGATGCATGAAGGGATGTGCGGCTCTCATATTGGGTCACGCGCGCTTGTCGGCAAGGCGTTCCGTCAAGAATTCTACTGGCCAACAGCCCTTCAAGACGCCTTGGCGGTGGTCATCAGATGCGATGCATGCCAGTTCCACGCCAAGGACATCCACCAGCCAGCTCAAGGCCTTCAAACCATCCCTCTTTCCTGGCCTTTCTCGGTCTGGGGGCTCGACATCATCGGCCCCTTCCCCCCGTGCTACCGGGGGCTTGGAATTCTTGTACGTTGCAATCTACAAGTTTACAAAGTGGCCTGAGGTGGAGCTAGTGAGAAAGGTGAAGGCACAGTCAGCTGTCAAGTTCCTCAAAGGATCGGTTGCTTGTTTTGGTGTACCCAACAGGATTTTCAGCGACAAGGGCACTCAGTTCACGAGCCGCGCCTTCACAGCATACTACCAAGGACTGGGAAACAAGATCTGCTATGCCTCTATTGCTCACCCAAGGAGCAATGGACAAGTAGATAGAGCAAATGCAGAAGTGCTGCGTGGTCTTAGGACCAGAACTTTTGACAAGCTGCACAAGTGTGGAAGACGCTGGGTGGAAGATTTGACGGTAGTTCTTTGGTCAATCAGAATGACACCAAATCGAGCCACTGGCCAGACACCCTTCTCCCTTGTATATGGTGCAGAAGTGGTGCTCCCCATGGAACTCAGATACGGGTCACCTCGAGTTTTGGCCTTCAACGAGGAGGATCAAGATGAGCTACAGCAAGATGATGCCACACTCCTTGAGGAAGATCGTTTCCGGGCTGCTGTCCGTGCTGCACGGTACCAATAGGTCTTGCGCCGCTATCATAGCCGCAAGGTTAACGCCAGGAACCTTGAGGAAGGCGACCTTGTTCTTCGTTGGATCCAGTCCATGAAGGGTAAAAACAAGTTGACGCCGAAGTGGGAAGGCCCTTACTGGGTGGTACGAGTCACTAGGCCTGGTGCAGTCCACCTAGAGAACGAAGATGGCACTCCTGTGCTCAACTCATGGAATATTGAGCATCTTCGTAAGTTTTATCTGTAAGGCGCGGTTGCCGGGCTGTCCGGCAACCTCTTTTGTACAAGCTTGCCAGCAAGGCATGTAACCCTTTGTACAGAGCCGGGCACAGACCCCGTGCGTAGTTGATAAAAGCTAAGTGTTTCACAACTTTTTATCAAATTACATATTTAGGTATATGTTGCAGGCAGTGTTGTGTTATATTTTATCTGGTATAAGATGACTGATGAACCATCAAGGTTCCAGCCTCCTCTTTTCTCTTCTTTCTTTTTCTTAAAAGGAATGAAGTGTTCCTCGCGTACAAGTTTCCCGGGGGGAGTGACGATATGGATACCAAATGACATTCAAGATATCACCTTACGACAAGAAGTACAACAAAGAAGAAGCTAAGTTGCAAAACTTTGAAACAAATTATTTGTTGTAGTTGCAATTTCTTCTTGAACGATTTTGGCCTTTGTATGAGAAACATGCATGCTAAGGAACCTTGCCGTGATCAGCTACGCTCTTACTTTGTTTCGAGTCCGCTCAACAACTTAAGTGGTTGCGTTGTGATCGTCAAGTGTAACCTCGCCGGCAACGGTGCTTCTAGCAAGCTGCTAAGGATCCGTTCCTAAGGCGCTCGCGGCAAGAGTGCGCGCACCGGCAAGGTTCTGGCAAGTGTAGGGTATAAAAATCATGCAAAGACAAAATAAAACAAGGGGAATAGCATACATCCATTCAAAACACAAGTCGTATTACATCAAAGCCAAGTGCAGTTCTAACTTAAGATAAATTCTGTATTTTACAAGAAACATTGGCAATAAGAAACGACAAGGGGGCTAGTCCTTGCGATTGCCCTCAGTCCTTGGAATTAGCTGGACCTTGCTGACGATTGGGGCGATGAGCTCTTCGGCCTCTTTGGTGTCGGCTCCCTTCGGCAAGCTCGTGAAGGACTTGGAGACGTCGATACCGGGGTTCCGATAAGCAATCTTGACAAGCACCTTGGAGAGGACGTCACTACAGAACTTGTGGGATTCCCTGGCAAAGTTGGCGTATCTCTCACCATGATACTTTTCCAGCGCCTTGATCAAGCTTTTGAAGAAAAGAGTGAGCCTGGAGCTGGCAGTGTCCCCTTCGGTGGTGGAGTAGTGATACTCCGTCAAGCCCATGGCGGATAGCTATGCAGTGAGGTTTTCCGCAGCAACTGTCGGGCCCGTGGAACCCAGGGTACCTCGGCCTGTCTGCCCGTGGCCCAGAGTGCAATGCTTGGCAGTGGCCCAATAGGTGGCCTACCAGCGGGCGCCTCTAGCAAGACCCCTCCTGAGGCCCCGGCCTCCTGAGGACCCCTCCCCAGGGAGCGGGCGAGCAAGACTCGGCCATGACTTCACCGAGAGCCTCTTGAGCCCTTCTCACGAGGCGGCCTCTCGAGGTTGCCTCCCGAGGCATCCTCTCGAAGATATGCAAGACAAGTCCTGTTCGGCTCGGCCGCGCGGTCTCGGGCCCATCACGTGGGTGATGCGCGCGTCGACGAATGGCGGCAGAGGCCCTACCAGCGGGCGCGGATGGAGAGGATTTCCGCTTTTGTGCTAAGGGAACAAGGCCAGCAGTCCGTTTCCCAAAGCAACCCCCAAAGGTTGCCCGATCAGTGAAAGAAGACCAAGACGGTGGACGCGTAGGGCGGAGGTCACCACCGAGCCCACCGGCACATCATGGATAAACGCTTTGCAGGTGAGGACCACCTTTTGTCAGGATAGACTGCGCCCCTGTCCCCCTTCAAAATTGCCTTTGTGTGGCAACCCTTCCTGCCAATGTTTTCGGGGGAAGAGGACCAAGGCAGATATAAAGGAGGGCAGGGTGCTACTATAGAGAGGATCCGACACTGATCCCACCTTCTATCACCTTGTACTGTACTCACCAGAGCAATCGTAACCAAGCAGGAGTAGGGTTTTACACCGCAAGGTGGCCCGAACCTGGGTAAACCGCCGTGTCTCCGGCCCGCTCTCGCCGTAGCTTCGCCGCAGTTTAGGTGGGGAAGGGGACGAGGTGGTAGGAACGAGCTCACCCCAGTGTTCGAACCTTTGGGTCCCCGGAGCCCGACTTCCGACATTTGGCGCGCCAGGTAGGGGTGCGCTACTGTTCTTCCACTCCGTCCTCCACTCCACCAGTTGTGTGGTAACCCTTCCTGCCAATCCGGTGGTGGTGCGCAAGGTGAATGGGAAATGAAGGCTTTGTATCGACTTCACTGATATAAATAAAGCTTGTCCAAAAGACCCTTTCCCTTTGCCGCGCATCGACCAAATTGTTAACTCCACTGCCGGCTGTGAGTTACTCTCTTTTCTTGACGCCTATTCTAGTTATCATCATATTTTTATGGCCAAGGAAGATGAGGATAAACCAGCGTTCATCACCCCGTGTGGCACGTATTGCTTTTAAGTTATGCCCTTCGGGTTGAAGAGTGCCAGGGAAACTTTTGCCAGAGCAGTTCAGATAGGTTTTGAGACCCAGTTACACAGAAATGTGGGAGCCTACATGGATGCTATTGTGATCAAAACCAAAGACAAGTCAACACTGATCCATGATTTGAAAGAAACATTTGCAAAGTTGCGCAAACTCAACTTGAAGCACAACCCTGAGAAATGCGTGTTCGGTGTTCTGTCCGGCAAGCTTCTCGGGTTCTTTGTGTCTCAGAGGGGGATTGAAGCCAATTCCGACAAGATCAAAGCAATTGAGCAGATTGAAGCACCAAGATGCATTAGGGAAGTCATGCGTCTTGCCGGCTGCGTTGCCGCCCTTAGGAGGTTCATCTTCAAATCAGCAGAGCGCGCCTTGCCGTTTTTCAAGATATTGAAAAAGGCAGGCCCAGTGAACTGGGCTCTAGACGCGGAGGCCGCGCTCCAAGATTTGAAGGAGAACTTGTCCTCTCCGCCAGTCCTAGTTGCGCCTAGGCCGCAAGAGACATTGCTGCTATACTTAGCGGCAACGAATCAAGTGGTGAGTGTTGCACTTGTGGCCGAAAGAGAGGCAGATGAAGAGGAGGCAGCAGCTGCAGGGCCACGACCTGACAAGCCAGAATCTTCTCCGACAAGGTCAGGTGCCGACAAGCCCGAGATTGTGCAAGAAGAAGATGGTGTAGCGCCCAGTCTACTTTGCCAGCTCTCTCCTGCAAAGGGCTAGATCAAGGTATTCTGGTGTGCAGAAGTTGCTCTTTGGCCTTCTCATGGCCTCAAGGAAGTTGCGCCACTACTTTCAAGCACACCAAGTCACCATCGTCACTCGCTTTCCTTTGCAATGTATTCCGAGAAAACTAGAAGCCACAACATGATTGTGGAGTGGGCGTTGGAGCTGTCAAGCTTTGACTTGAAATTTGAGAGTACCTCAACAATTCAGAGCAGGGCTTTGGTGGAATTCATTGCAGAATGGACCCCAACGCCAGACGAAGATATCCTAGAGACCTCTCTCCCCGGCAAGGAAACTGTTGACGATTGGATCATGTACTTTGACGGTGCTTTCACGTTGAAAGGCGCCGGTGCTAGCGTGCTTCTTATAGCACCCACCGAAGAGCACCTCAAGTACATGGTTTAGATGCATTTCCCAGGGAGCAGGCCACCAACTACATTGTTGAGTACGAGGGATTGCTTGCCGGCTTGCGCATTACAATTGACCTTGATATTCGAAAGTTGATTATCAGAGGCGACTCATAGCTTCTGGTGAGGCAGATCAACAAGGATTACCAGAGTTCCTTGATGGAGGCTTATGTTGATGAAGTGAGGAAGTTGGAAGAGCACTTTGACAGTCTGCAAGTAGAGCACGTTCCTCGTGCCCAGAATGAGATTGCCGATGACCTGTCAAAGCTTGCCGCCAAGAGATCTCCTGTGGAACCAGGAACTTTTGTGCTACAGCCGACTCAGCCATCCGTTACACCATCAAGGCTCGCAGAGAAAAGAAAGCAAGACGTTGGTGGTTACTTTCCAGCAGAGCTGCCGGCAGCCGCTAAGAAAGTAGATGCCACCGACAAGACGCCCTCTGCTGATGAGCTGCAGCCTCTGGCAAGCCAAATTCTTGCCGTCAAAGCAAGCGCTCCCTCAGAGGAAGAAATACCTTTAGTCCTTGTCGTTGAGCCACAGGCTCCGGCATGGGCACAGCTGATTGTCCAATTCCTTCAAACAGGAGAGCTTCCCGGTGAGCAAGAAGACGCGGAAAGAGTAGCCCGTCAATCAAGAATGTACAAATTTGTTGATGACATGTTGTACAGGAAAAGACCGAATGGGGTGAAATTGCAGTGCATTTGCTGGGAAGATGGACACAGGCTATTGGAAGAGATGCATGAAGGGATGTGCGGCTCTCATATTGGGTCACGCGCGCTTGTCGGCAAGGCGTTCCGTCAAGAATTCTACTGGCCAACAGCCCTTCAAGATGCCTTGGCGGTGGTCATCAGATGCGATGCATGCCAGTTCCACGCCAAGGACATCCACCAGCCAGCTCAAGGCCTTCAAACCATCCCTCTTTCCTGGCCTTTCTCGGTCTGGGGCCTCGACATCATAGGCCCCTTCCCCCCGTGCTACCGGGGGCTTGGAATTCTTGTACGTTGCAATCGACAAGTTTACAAAGTGGCCTGAGGTGGAGCTAGTGAGAAAGGTGAAGGCACAGTCAGCTGTCAAGTTCCTCAAAGGATTGGTTGCTTGTTTTGGTGTACCCAACAGGATTTTCACCGACAAGGGCACTCAGTTCACGAGCCGCGCCTTCACAGCATACTACCAAGAACTGGGAAACAAGATCTGCTATGCCTCTGTTGCTCACCCAAGGAGCAATGGACAAGTAGATAGAGAAAATGCAGAAGTGTTGTGTGGTCTTAGGACCAGAACTTTTGACAAGATGCACAAGTGTGGAAGACGCTGGGTAGAAGAATTGACGGTATTTCTTTGGTCAATCAGAATGACACCAAATCGAGCCACTGGCCAGACACCCTTCTCCCTTGTATATGGTGCAGAAGTGGTGCTCCCCATGGAACTCAGATACGGGTCACCTCGAGTTTTGGCCTTCGACGCGGAGGATCAAGATGAGCTACAGCAAGATGATGCCACACTCCTTGAGGAAGATCGTTTCCGGGCTGCTGTCCGTGCTGGACGGTACCAATAGGTCTTGCGCCGCTATCATAGCCGCAAGGTTAACGCCAGGAACCTTGAGGAAGGCGACCTTGTTCTTCGTCGGATCCAGTCCATGAAGGGTAAAAACAAGTTGACGCCGAAGTGGGAAGGCCCTTACTGGGTGGTACGAGTCACTAGGCCTGGTGCAGTCCACCTAGAGAACGAAGATGGCACTCCTGTGCTCAACTCATGGAATATTGAGCATCTTCGTAAGTTTTATCTGTAAGGTGCGGTTGCCGGGCTGTCCGGCAACCTCTTTTGTACAAGCTTGCCAGCAAGGCATGTAACCCTTTGTACAGAGCCGGGCACAGACCCCGTGCGTAGTTGATAAAAGCTAAGTGTTTCACAACTTTTTGTCAAAGTACATATTTAGTTATATGTTGCAGGCAGTGTTGTGTTATATTTTATCTGGTATAAGATGACTGATGAACCATCAAGGTTCCAGCCTCCTCTTTTCTCTTCTTTCTTTTTCTTAAAAGGAATGAAGTGTTCCTCGCGTACAAGTTTCCCGGGGGGAGTGACGATATGGATACCAAATGACATTCAAGATATCACCTTACGACAAGAAGTACAGCAAAGAAGAAGCTAAGTTGCAAAACTTTGAAACAAATTCTTTGTTGTAGTTGCAATTTCTTCTTGAACGATTTTGGCCTTAGTATGAGAAACATGCATGCTAAGGAACCTTGCCGTGATCAGCTACGCTCTTACTTTGTTTCGAGTCCGCTCAACAACTTAAGTGGTTGCATTGTGATCGTCAAGTGTAACCTCGCCGGCAACGGTGCTTCTAGCAAGCTGCTAAGGATCCGTTCCTCAGGCGCTCGCGGCAAGAGTGCGCGCACCGGCAAGGTTCTGGCAAGTGTAGGGTATAAAAATCATGCAAAGACAGAATAAAACAAGGGGAATAGCATACATCCATTAAAAACACAAGTCGTATTACATCAAAGCCAAGTGCAGTTCTAACTTAAGATAAATTCTGTATTTTACAAGAAACACTGCCAATAAGAAACGACAAGGGGGCTAGTCCTTGCGATTGCCCTCAGTCCTTGGAATTAGCTGGACCTTGCTGACGATTGGGGCGATGAGCTCTTCGGCCTCTTTGGTGTCGGCTCCCTTCGGCAAGCTCGTGAAGGACTTGGAGACGTCGATACCGGGGTTCCGATAAGCAATCTTGACAAGCACCTTGGAGAGGACGTCACTACAGAACTTGTGGGATTCCCTGGCAAAGTTGGCGTATCTCTCACCATGATACTTTTCCAGCACCTTGATCAAGCTTTTGAAGAAAAGAGTGAGCCTGGCGCTGGCAGTGTCCCCTTCGGTGGTGGAGTAGTGATACTCCGCCAAGCCCATGGCGGATAGCTGTGCAGTGAGGTTTTCCGCAGCAACTGTCGGGCCCGTGGAACCCAGGGTACCTCGGCCTGTCTGCCCGTGGCCCAGAGTGCAATGCTTGGCAGTGGCCCAATAGGTGGCCTACCAGCGGGCGAATCTAGCAAGACCCCTCATGAGGCCCCGGCCTCCTGAGGACCCCTCCCCAGCGAGCGGGCGAGCAAGACTCGGCCATGACTTCACCAAAAGCCCCTTGAGCCCTTCTCATGAGGCGGCCTCTCGTGGTTGCCTCCCGAGGCATCCTCTCGAAGATATGCAAGACAAGTCCTGTTCGGCTCGGCCGCGCGGTCTCGGGCCCATCACGTGGGTGATGCGCGCAGCGACGAATGGTGGCAGAGGCCGCACCTGCGGGCGCGGATGGAGAGGTTTTCCCCTTTTGTGCTAAGGGAGCAAGGCCAGCAGTCCGTTTCCCAAAGCAACCCCCAAAGGTTGCCCGATCAGTGAAAGAAGACCAAGACGGTGGACGCGTAGGGCGGAGGTCACCACCGAGCCCACCGGCGCATCATGGATAAACGCTTTGCAGGCGAGGACCGCCTTTTGTCAGGATAGACTGCGCCCCTGTCCCCCTTCAAAATTGCCGTTGTGTGGCAACCCTTCCTGCCAATGTTTTCGGGGGAAGAGGACCAAGGCAGATATAAAGGAGGGCAGGGTGCTGCTATAGAGAGGATCCGAGACTGATCCCACCTTCTATCACCTTGTACTGTACTCACCAGAGCAATCGCAACCAAGCAGGAGTAGGGTTTTACACCGCAAGGTGGCCCGAACCTGGGTAAACCGCCGTGTCTCCGGCCCGCTCTCGCCGTAGCTTCGCCGTAGTTTAGCTGGGGAAGGGGACGAGGTGGTAGGAACGAGCTCACCCCAGTGTTCGAACCTTTGGGTCCCCGGAGCCCGACTTCCGACATTTGGCGCGCCAGGTAGGATTGCGCTACTGTTCTTCCACTCCGTCCTCCACTCCACCAGTTTCATGGCCAACGCTCACCATGAACGCGCTGAGCGCAAGGTGGGTCGCGTTGCCCAGATGGAGCCGGTGGGCCGCGGCAACCGCCGCTGCCGCCACCGACCCTGCCGCCCGGGAGCAGCAGGACTCCTCCCTGCACCCCTTCGTGTAGGCAGACGGCCGCACTGCCACGACGTCCTCCTCCCTCGCCCACAGTGGGCCACCGAACGCGCATGCCACGCTGCTCATGGCGCGTGAGCTGCTCCACTACCGTCCAGCAGGCACCGGCTACGACGCCTGGCTTGGTCGCATCACCGAGCTGGTCAACGCCGCCGGGGACGCTCCGGCGCCTTCCCACTTGCTCCGCCCTCCGCCGTCTCGCGCTGGGGACGTAGCGCATGGCGCTTCCTCGCCACCTCCTCTGCGCGACGAGCTCACCGGCCACCAGCGCAACGCACGGGCGCGTGAGCCATCCCACGGCGCATCCTCGCCGGTCCGAGACGAGGCCAGCTGCCAGATCATCCGTCGTGCGCCACATGATGTGCGTGTGCTCCTCGATCAGCAGCGCCGGCGCCAAGACCGGACTGTCCAGGAGGTCATGGCGGCTGGGCGTCGGAACCGCGCTGCCCTCGCCGGCGGTGTTCCCTCGAGCGGCGTGGGCTGCCGCGCCTTCACTCTCGAGCTGCGTTGGGTGGTGTGGCTCGTGAAGTTCAAGCTGGACCTGCCTCCATGCTACGATGGGACCCCCAACCCCGTAGAGTTCCTTCAGCTCTACGCGCTGAGCATCGAGGCGGCGAACGGTGACAACAAGGTCATGGCGAACTGGTTCCCCATGGCCCTCAAAGACAGCCCGCGCTCCTGGCTCATGAACCTCCCTGAGGCGTCCATCTCATCGTGGGGTGAGCTCTGTGACCAGTTCGTTGCCAACTTCAAGAGCACACACGACCGCTCCCTCACCATCAACTACCTGCGGCACGTGCGGCAGCGCCCGGACGAGACCCTCCGCAAGTACATCCAGCGCTTCAGCCAGGTGCACAACAAGATTCCGCGTGCCTCCGACGTGGCCGTCATCTCTGCGTTCTCCACGGACGTCGCGGACGTCAAGATGCACGAGAAGCTCGCCATCAACGATGAGCTGGACTCGGTGCTTGAGCTGTTCGACCTCGCCGACAAGTGTGCCAAGGCTGAAGAAGGTCGCCTCTTCGTCCACAATGACCCCGATGCGGCGCCCGACGCCGCTAAGGTCAAGAGCAAGGACGTCAAGCGCAATGGCCATGCCGTGCTTGTGGCGGAGCCCGAGCAGAAGCGCGGCCGTGACCGTGACGAGCCCAAAAGAGACGACCGCCCTCTCTGCGCCTACCACAACTCGCGCTCCCACAGCACCGAAGACTGCCAGGAGCTCAAGCAGCTCCGCGACGAGCGCCTGGGCCGCCGAGGCAACCACAACGACTGCGGCGCCGGTCGCGGAGGTGGCCGCAGCGGCAATCGCTGGGACGGCCGCAGCGGCAACGGCAACTTCCGCCAAGGCTGGCGCGACTAGCCTCGTGAGGCCACCTGGCGCGACCAGCCACATGAGGCCGCCTGGCGCGATCAGCCTCATGAGGCAAACCCTCAGGCCAATGCCGGTCTTCTACCGCTGCCGCTGCCATTCTGGAGGAACAAAGTCAACCCGCCTGATGAGGGCACTAGGGGCTACCAGGAGCCTTGCGCGGTCGCCTGCATCCTCGGCGGAGCTCAGGCTCCTGCGTCCAACTGCCACCTCAAGCTATTCTCTCGAGAGGTGAATGCCGCCCTCCCGAAGCCAGAAGCCGCACGGCCCCTCAAGTGGTTGCAGTACGCCATCACCTTCGACTCCAAGGACCACCCCAAGTCCGCGGCCACCGCAGGCACGCTCCCCATGCTGTGCACTCCCACCATTAGCAACGTCGCAGTCACCAAGACCCTCATCGATGGAGGTACTGGCCTCAACGTGCTCTCCATCAAGACCTTCGAGCAGCTGCAGGTGCCTTACGAGTAGCTCATGCCGATGAGACCCTTCTCGGGCGTGACCGACGGCTCCATGCTGCCCCTGGGCCAGGTGCGCCTCCCCGTCACCTTCGGCACCCGCAAGAACTACCACACTGAGCTCATCGACTTCGACGTCGCCCACATCGGCCTTCCCTATAACACCATCCTGGGCTACCCCGCGCTCGCCAAGTTCATGGCGGTGTCTCATCATGCCTACAATGTTCTCAAGATGCCTGGCTGCAGCGGCATCATCACCGTCTCCTGCGACGAGAAGGACGTGATCTGCTCCCTTGAGCACGCCTACAATGCCACCACCACCGCCCATCCAGCTGACAAGGACGCGGCCGAGCCTCCTGAGGCCGTGCCGGCAAAGAGGAAGCAGCTGCTCTCTCAGGACCGAGCCGAGACGAAGAAGGTGTCAGTTGACGGCAGCGGCTCAGTTCCTGCCTTCACTATCGGCGCCGGCCTTCCTCCTGCATAGGAAGGCGCGCTCGTCACCTTCCTTCGGGCAAACTCGGATGTTTTCGCCTGGAAAGCATCTGACTTGTTCGGTGTACCGAGGGAGGTGATCGAGCACGACTTAGCCGTGTGCCCCAACGCACGCCCCATCAAGCAAAAAGCACGGCGCCAGGCGCCCGAAAAGCAACAGTTCATCGTTCAGGAAGTGCAAAAGCTGCAAGAAGCTAGAGTCGTCCGGGAGGTGCGCCATCCCGAATGGCTCGCCAACCCAGTCGTCGTCCCCAAGAAGGGCGGCAAGGAACGTATGTGCGTCGACTTCACGAGCCTCAACAAGGCCTGACCTCAGGACCACTTTCCACTGCCGCGTATCGACCAGATTGTGGACTCCATTGTCGGATGCGAGCTGCTCTGCTTCCTGGATGCCTTTTCAGGCTACCACCAGATTAAGATGGCGGCAGAAGACGTGGAGAGGACGGCCTTCATCACCCCTTGCGGCATATACTGTTACGTCTGCATGCCCTTCGGCCTGAGGAGTGCCGGCGCCACCTTCCAGTGGCTGATGCGCATCACGGTGGGGCCTCAGATGGGGAGGAACACGGAGGCCTACGTCGATGACATCGTGGTCAAGACTCGTGAGGCCGGGACCTTCATCGAGGATCTCGAGGAAACGTTCGCCAACCTGTGCAAGGTCAACCTCAAGCTCAACCCCGACAAGTGTGTCTTTGGAGTCCCTTCCGGAAAGCTCCTCGGCTTCCTTGTCTCCCATCGTGGCATCGAAGCCAATCCCAAGAAGATCAAGGCCATCGAGAGAATGTGTCCTCCCCGGACCCTCAAGGAAATGCAGCGCTTGGCAGGATGCATCGCCTCCCTGGGGCGCTTCATCTCCAAGTTCGGCGAGCGGGCCCTGCCATTCTTCAAGCTCATGAAGAGGTCCGGCCCCTTCAAATGGACTCTTGAGGTAGACGCCACCTTTGACAACCTCAAGAGGTACCTCAAGAGCCCGCCCATCATGGTCGCGCCGCGCCCCCGCGAGCCCTTGCTCCTATACTTGGAGGCTACCCCCGGACGGCCAGCGCAGCACTCGTGTGGTGCGAGAAGAGCGCGTCAGCGCCAAGGAAAAGCCCTCCGAGCCTCCCGAGCCCTCCGGGCCTCGTGAGCGTCCCGAGCCCTCTGAGCCTCCCGAGCCCGCCAGGCCTCGTGAGCGTCCCGGATTCTCCAAGCCTCCCGAGCCCGCCGAGCCTCGCGAGCCACCTGAAGAGCGAGCTGCCATCACAACTACGCGCCTCGTCGAGCACCCTGTGTACTTTGTCAGCACGGTGCAAAGGGATGCGCGCGAGCGCCACCCCATGCAGCACAAGCTCCTCCTCGCGCTCCTCATTGCTTCCAGGAAGCTGCACCACTACTTCCAAGGCCACCCCATCAAGGTTGTCTCTGCTTACACCTTGGAGCAGGTCCTGCGCAGCCCCAACGCCGCTGGCTGCGTTGCCGAATGGAACATCGAGCTGCAAGCCTTCCAGCTGGAGTTCTGCACCACCAGAGTCATTAAAGGCGCAGCTCTGGCTGACTTCGTGGCGGAGTGGACAGACCCGTACGAGGGGGAGTCTCGCGAGGACAAATCGCTCCTGCCTGGGGACGAGGCGCCTGGCGGCTAGACCATGCACTTCGACGGCGCCTTCTCCCGGCAGGGCGTGGGGGCTGGGGTCATGCTCACTTCGCCAACCGGAGACAAGCTCTACTACGCTGTGCAGCTCTACTACAGGCACACCAACAAAGTTTCCAACAACATCGCGGAGTATGAGGGCATCATCGCCGGCCTCAAGGCCGCTTTTGCTCTGGGCATCAAACGTCTCACCATCAAGGGTGACTCGCAGCTTCTCGTCAACTTCTCCAACAAAGGCTACAAGCCCAAGGACGAGCACATGGCCGCCTACTTAGAAGAGGTACGTAAACTCGAGAAGCGTTTCTTTGGCTTGGAGCTGCAGCACGTTCCCCGCGGCGGCAACAAGGAGGCCGATGACATCGCCAAGCGAGCATCTCGCCGCGAGCCCCAGGGCCCTGGCGTCTTTGAGGAAAGGCCCCTCAAGCCATCAGCTGCTCCGCCAGCCGCGAGCCCATGCTGCTTCACGTGGAACTCCCGCCCGCACCACCCATGGGCGTACCAGACTGTGGCCCAGCCTCAGGAGCCCGCCTGCTGCTGGCACTCGAGCCCCAAGCGGACAGCTGGGCCGCAGAATTCAAGGCTTATCTGCTCCGCGGCACACTCCCGGAGGAGGACTCGGAAGCAGAGCGCGTGGTCTGCCAGGCCACCGCTTATTGCTTACAGGACGGCGAGTTATACCGCAGGCGCCCGAATGGCATCTCCTTGCGGTGTATCTCTGAGGAGCAGGGGCGCGAGCTGCTCGCCGACATACATGGCGGAGACTGCGGACACCACTCCTCATCACGCACCCTCATCGACAAGGTGTTCCGCTGCGGCTTCTACTGGCCCACTGCGCTGCATGACGCCACCGCGTTGGTCCAAGCCTGCGAGGCTTGTCAGTTCCACGCCAAGCAAATCCACCAGCCAGCGCAAGGCCTCCAAAAGATTCCCCTCTCATGGCCTTTTGCGGTCTGGGGGCTGGATATTCTGGGGCGTTTCCCTCACGCGGCTGGCAGCTACGGCTACCTCTACGTCGCCATCGACAAGTTCACCAAGTGGGCAGAGGTCGAGCCTGAGCACACCATCCCGGCAGGCTCTGCCGTCAAGTTCATTAAGGGCCTCGTGAGCCGCTTTGGCGTCCCCAAGCGCATCATCACCAACAATGGCTCCCAGTTCACAAGCAGCCTCTTCAAGTCCTACTGCGCCAGCCTCGGCATGCAGATCTGCTATGCCTCGGTGGCGCACCCGCGAAGCAACGGCCAGGCCGTGCATGCCAATGCTGAGGTCCTCAAGGGCCTAAGACGAGAAGCTTCAAGAAAAAGCTCGAAGCCTGCGGCAAGGGCTGGCTTGACGAGCTGCAGTCTGTGCTATGGTCCATCCGCCCAACGGCAACCAAGCCTACCGGCGAGACCCCCTTCTTCCTCGTCTACGGAGCTGAGGCGGTCCTTGCTTCGGAGCTTAAGCATGGCTCTCCGTGAGTCCTTGCATTTGATGAGGCGCGTCAGGACGGCTCGCGGGAGGCCGACCTGCTGCTCCTTGAGGAGCGCCGCCGTCAGGCAGCCCTTCGTGCCGCAAGGTACCAGCAGGCCCTGCGTCGGTATCATAGCCGCAACATCCACCCTCGCACTCTCGAGGTTGGCGACCTTGTCCTACGCAGGATCCTCTCCAGAGAGGGACTCCACAAGCTCTCACCCATGTGGGAAGGCCCTTTCAGGGTTGCTCATGTCTCCAGGCCCGGCGCCGCCCGGCTGGAGACGGAGGACAGAGTTCCTGTGCCTAACGCCTGGAACATCCAACACCTCCGCAAGTTCTACCCGTGGCCCTCACGCATACGAATGAAATGGGGCTGTACACGCCCCGAAGACTCTCAACACGTTTGCTTGACGGGCACGTGAGAGCTCCCGCCCACGCCCAAATGGAAGCCCCATGCTCCGCGCTGGCGGAACGATCGAGCCGCGATCATGCCCACACCCCAGTGGATGCCCCATGCTTCGCGCTTGCGGAACGATCGAGCCGTGATCATACCCACGCACCAGTGGAAGCCCCATGCTCCGCGCTGGCGAAACAATCAACTAAGGGCACCCCACGGGGAGCACAAACCTCAAGCTGACCCGTGCCAGACAAGGCAGCCGTCTTTTCTCTTTTGGGTGTGTAACTGAGGGCGCCTCATGGGCTGCACCAACCTCAAGCTAACCCATGCCGGACATGGTAGCCACATCTCTTTTGGTTGTGTAATGTAATCCATTATCTTACATCAGTAAAACATCAGTTTCCATACATGGTGTATTTCGTCATATCTTTGTCTCACGAGCCGCGCGTGCTCACGGCATCCCTCATGAGCCTCACGCGAGCAGGGGCTGTACACGGTGTCTGTGCTCGGGTCAGTCCTAGCAGCGCTGAAAAACCCAAGCAACCAGGGCTTCGGCTCACGGGCCTGCTCCCATGCACGCCACCCCACCAAGGTCCTTGGTGTCTTATCTTCTCGTGTAACGCCCATGAGCGAGTCGGCGAGCGTGCGCTGCTCCCCTGTTGTGAGACTGTAACACCCCAAGAGTGCTCCTTTCTTAATTGTATTCCCCAACATTGCCATATATGGAATTGTCATGATGATCTTGATGGATGTTTTTTTCCTCATGTTGTGTTTTGCTTTTCTTTTTGCATTTCATCTTCATGTCATAATTTGCCATGTGCCTTGCATCATCATGTTCTTTTATGTTGCTCATGAGCATTGCACCATTGTGATTGTTGTGATCTCCATGTATGCATGATGGGTGTCATCATCTTCTCCATGCCTCACCCAACTCTTGGGTTTCATCTATGCAACCTATTCACCATGATCTCTCTCTCAAATCCCTTCTTTTTCCCAAGTATTTCTTGATGCTATATTTCTGTCCCAAATTAAAGTTCACCATATTTCTAAATTCTCTAGTCCATGTCCTAAACCTCTCTGCCAAATTTCATCATTTTTGGAATTGATTTGCTTGGGATAAAAAATGACTCAAGTTTGAATTTAATTCAAACTTGATATATTTTTATTTCTCTAAAAATTGCCAGACCAATTAATTAAAATACTACATATTTCCTGGAGCTCAGTTTTCATCTCAGCTTCACCTCTCTCCAAACACCCTCTGCTTTTCTTCTTTTATTTCTGTTTGAGGAACTAGACAAGAAAAGGAAAGAGAGAGAGAGCAGCAGCAGCAGTAGCAGCCCAGCCCAGCAGCAGCCCGCCTGGCCGGCCTCAACGCCACGGCCCAGCTCACCTGCCCCACGCCCCTTTTCCCTTTGTCACCTGCGCGTAGCCGCACCCCCGCTACCCATCTGCCGCGTGGCACTCCCGGGCCCGTCTACAATCGACCCGGCACCCACCTTTTCGTCTAGCTCGCGCCGCGCCGTGGGGACCGCGAGCGCGAGAGCATCGCCTCGCCGTCCCTTCGCCCTAGCCCCCTTTTTAAGCCCCCACCTTGTCCCTCGCTTCACCTAGGGTTTCCCTCATACTCCTCCGCCGCCGCCTGGTTCGGTTAGCCACCAGATCAGCCGCCTCGATCGAGTCTCGAACGCATCCGAGCACACGGCCATGGCGCTGCCGTGACCGTAGTCCACCTCCGCCTCGCCAAATGTGTCCAGCATCTTCCCCGTCGTCGACTATGTCGCCTCCTTCCGCTACAGCCTGCGGGACGCTAAGTTCACCGTCGTCCCCTTCGCCTCCGTCCGCTTCGGCCGCCGATCGTCTCCGGCCAAGTTCCGGCGACCCCGTCCCCGATCCCTCCGTCCGAGGTCACCGTCGTGTTCGTGGTGAGCATCCGCGTTGCCCCGTGCCTGTTTCCCCCTCGTTCGCTCCCTCCGTCACCGTTTTCCATGTGTGCCACCCTCACCGCCGTCGGGTCTGGTCTCCGGTGAGTGCCCCGACCTCCTCTTGCGTTTTGCGCGTGTCCATCGCGTTCGCCGTAGCGCCTAGGTGCCGCCTCGCCGCTTCTCAGCCACTATCGTGCCCCGCAGCGAGCGGGACGAGCTCGCCGTCGCCGCCTCTGTCACCTCGTCGCCGGCATCATTTCCGTCGACGTCTGGTGCCGTGCGTAGCATGCGCGTGTGCGGAGTCGAACCGCGAGTCGATCCCGCCCTTCCGCCGTAGCGTTTGGCCACCGGAGCGCAACTCCGGCGAGTCGCCGTCGTGCGCCAGTCGCTGCCGTTGCCTCCTCTGCTTCCTCTACACGCACGCGCCATGTGGGCCCGGCGGGTCCCACTGGTCAGCCTCACACGCCCGCGCTGTCCCACCTGTCATGCACACACGCGCAGCCACTGCCATGTGGACCCTGGCCCCACGGGTCAGCCACAAAGGCTAGGTACCCCCGGGGTGCACGTAGCCGACCCTGCCGTTTGTTCTTTTCCAATTCTGGCGTTTTCCCATTTTGGCAAGTTTCCAGATCTGACCGTTTCCATTTTCGGCATATGCCAAATCTGGAATATAACCTGATTCAAATCCTGTCCTATGTGTATTTGTGGCATTTTGAGCATTTTTCGTATTGAAACATATGCATATCATATATGATTTTGGGGTAGAAAAATCCAACTAATCCATCTGTGGCATTAGATTTATCTTTGGTGCAAGTTTGAGTGCATGCCATTTTTGCATAATATGCCATTTTGTCATTTTTGTGTGAATTATTGCATATGTCATATGAGCAACTTGTCAACATGAGTTTGAAGCATTTTCATGCCTTCTTTATGATAGTAATTATTTCATGCCATGTCTTGCCATGATGTGAGTCTGACAAGCTTGTAAACTTGCCTAGTCAATGTATCAGTTTTCTGTCAACATTAAGTAGCAATGTTGTGAGCTCATTTCTGATGAATCTATGCTCCCTATGAATTTGTGCCAATGTAATCAAATGATCTTTGCCATGTGTACTGTAGGTGCATTCCAATTTCTTGCATTTTTAGGTTGATTTGCCTACTATACCAGCCATGTTAAAACTGACTGTCATTGTTTCTGTCAGCTTGTGCTTTCTTATTTTCAGCTGTAACATTATGTTTGCATCTTGTTGCCTTCATTCCAATTAACCAGTGATGCTAATGAATTTGAACCTATGGAATGTTCTGTTGTGCATTTACTGTACTTCATCCACATGCCTTGTTTGAGCATAGCAAGGCACTGTAGCTTGTTGTTTCGATGCTTGTAAGATGCCATGCTGCTGTTAACTTCAGTTTTGCATTGCATATTGTTTTGCTCACCATTGGAGTTTCGTGCATCCGTTCTTCATGATCCTTATATCGATTTCAACTGAAATCGACCATTCTTTGCAGTGGCATACTTGGATTGCCAAGATCTTGCCCATATCCATTCTTTCCTTCATCATTCACTTTCCGTTGCTATTTCTATCATTCCGGTAGCACTGTTACTTCATTCATTTCATGCATCCATCATTTTGCTTGTGCATATATGCCATGATTGATTGTTTATTCCGGTGCTTGTTCTTTCTTTTGGGTAGTACCGGGAGACGAGTCCGAGTTTGAGGATCCTGTTGATAACACGTACGAGGAGCAGTATTACTATCCTACCGAAGAGACTTCAGGCAAGATGATCATTACCCTTGATAACACTACTATCTTTGCTTGCTAGTTGTCTCGTTGCTATCGCTGTGTCACACTTCCTACCACATATATGTCAGCCTCTCATATGCCATGATACAGCTTCTAACCACCCTACCCAGCAAACCATTGTTTGGCTATGTAACCGCTTTGCTTAGCCCCTCTTATAGCGTTTTAGTTGCAGGTGTAGTGCATGTTGTTCCATGTTGGGACATGGATATGTTGGGATATCACAATATCTCTTATTTAATTAATACATCTATATACTTGGTGTTGGGTGGAAGGCTCGGCCTTTTGCCTAGTGTTTTGTCCCACTCATGCCGCCCTAGTTTCTGTAATACCGGTGTTATGATCCTTGATTAGCGTTCCTAACATGCTCAGGGGAATGGGACCCTGTTGATAGTTCGCTTTGAATAACCGCTTCAAGCAAGGCCCAACTTTGGTGTTAACATTTGCCCACATAATAACCTTGAACTTTATTAAAATTGCATAGAGGCTGGCCCCCTCGGGGTCTTTTAATTCCACATAATACAGGTGGGCCAGTGCTCATGGTGTTGGTCCGAAACTAGAGCCACTTGCGGTACCTCCTGGGCAACTGGGGTCTTTGGTAACCGTACGTAGTGTTCATCCAATCGTGGCCTGAGACGAGATACGCGGGGCTCCTATCGGAGTGTCGGCACGTCGGGAGGTCTTGCTGGACTTGTGTTACCATTGCCGAAATGTCTTGTGCACCAGGATTCCGAGGATACTTCGGGCTATCTCGAGGTTGAGGTTTTTCCACCGCAGCTTGTGTTGGTTTATGATGGACTAGGTTGGAACACCCCTACAGGGTTAAATCTTACGTGAAGCCGTGCCCGCGATTATGTGGCCACTTGGATATTTTAACCTCCAGTTGTAGAGAACTTGACACTAATTCTAATAAAATACACCAACCGTGTGCCTAACCGTGATGGTCTCTTTTCGAGTAAGTTCGGGAAGAGAACACGGTGGGGTTATGATTGAATCATAAGTAGGTGTTCAGGATCACTTCTTGATCATATTAAACTTGCAACTGTTATGCGTAGTATTCTCATCTTTAATTCTTGTACTCGAAAGTTAGCCGCTTAAACATGCTTAGTGCTTGCTGCAACCTCACAACATTACCCCTTCCATTCCTATAAGCTTAAATAGTTTTGTTACCTTGGGTGATGAGATTGCTGAGTCCCCGTGGCTCACAGATTACTATACAACACCAGTTGCAGGTACGCTTTAGTCAGACAGAGGTGAGCCCGAGGCGCTCCATTGGGAGTATGACGATGAGCGTGGACGTATGTACGTCACGATGCCAGATGATCCGTAGTGGGCCCTAGACGGTTGATCTGGGGATGATAGCAGGGTGGTGTTTTCTCGTTTGATTTCGTCCGTAGTCAGACCCTGTCTTTCATTTGGATGATTGTATGATGATTATGATATATTATGTTGTAGCATGCGGTGAGTGTAAGTCTGTATCTGGTACACTCATCTGTTCATTCGGTTGTATGTATCTGAGAATCACCTTGCTATGCGATCCAAAATGGGGTTATGTCACGATCTCGACTTCATCACGAGATTGCAATAGAGCTCATATTGGGCATTACTAGTTGGTAATCAGAGCCATACCGACTATAGGAGCCCCTTGTTTGATCGAACCGTTGACGAGTCTAGAAGAGAAAAAACTATTTTGAGTCCTAGTTATATATCGGAGAGTAGGAATTATTTTTACTCCTGATCCCCTTCATCACTCTGGTGAGGAATTGCAGCGTAGGTGTTTTATTCTGCTACCTCTTCTCACTCAAATTTTGTTGAGGATCACGCGGGTATTGTTGGAATGGTTGCGATAACGGTGTGACGTGACTCTGTTCTTGGTGCCTCCTGGCCGTATGGATTGGACCCGGGGAGTTGAGCTCCAAGGGGTTTTGTCACACTCGCTATCATTTCGGTTCCGAGAATACCAGAGGACGCCGACATCGAAACACTTATATACTTTTTGTGGTGGCAAATAGTGCCGTGAATTTTCCTCAGTACTGGAGGAGATAGCTCGGATGATCCACTATGACTAGTATCGCTGTGTTTTCGAAGGTCTGAGGTAGATGAATTTGCGAAGTTTCTCGGTCATGTGTTGAGGGTTGCGGATGCGGTTGCAGCTAATTAGGTTGTTGTTTGCTCAGTAGGTTCCTGGATCCGCAACCTGATCTCATAACCAAGAAGTTTTGGGAGTTCCTAGGGGAATTCAAGTATCATCTAGGATATCTTTCCAACAGACACATGATACCATATGGGCTCTATCATATGTTTGTTTCCACCTTCATTACCTTGTGCATTATTCTAACATTCTTTCCAAGTGGCTTCTCAATCTATTGGTGTATCACCTTACCTTCGGAATGCAATCATACATTTTCTATTCGGATGCTAGCTTGTGAAGACTTATGTTGCAATATATGTCCGTTGATTCAGCTTTTTAATTGTCTCATTGAAGATTCTAACGGTTGTCATCATCTTCAGTATGGCTCCCCAACCCGTGGGAATCCGACCCGTGATGATGGGGAGTAGTCAGATCCTCCACCTCCACCTCCTCCTCCACCCCCACCTCCGGAGGCATGGCAAGCTTTGATGGCAGCAACCAATGCCAATACTCAGATGCTGCTCCAGTTTATGCAAGAGCGGAATCGAGGGTATCAAGGCAATCAAGGCCAAGGCAATTTCAACAATCAACCTCAATATGAAACTCCCAACCAGTTTCTCAGCAACCAGCCTAAGTCCTTCAGTTCGTGCACTCAGCCTCTCGATGTTGACGATTGGTTAGTGGATATCAACAAACACTTCGAGTGCAACAATGTTAGACCTGAGGACTATGTCAAGTTCGCTTCTTTCCAGCTCAAGGACCAGGTAGCCGAGTGGTGGCAGCAGTACAAATATTCAAGAGGTGGTCGAGTCATCACTTGGACCGACTTCTGTCGTGATTTCAGAGCACATCACATTCCGTCAAGTGTGTTTGAGGAGATGGGTGAGAAATTCAGAAACCTCAAGCAAGGAAGCATGTCTGTCTATCAGTACAACACTGAGTTCCAGAATCTCGCTCGATATGCCAAGCAAGACATTCCAGATGACAAGAGCAAGATTTACCAGTTTCGAGTTGGTCTCAGAGAGGACCTACAGCTTGCTCTCATCCTAGTCGATCCGCATGGGTTTGATCAGTTCTATAACATGGCACTCAAGCAAGAATCAACTCAAATCAAGTTTGATGCTTCAAAGAAGAGAATTAGAGATGCAGTTCACTCTTCTTCCTCGTCTCAAGCGGTTGCCAAGCAGCAAAAGTTCTGGTTACCTCCTCCTCCTCAGTTTCGTCCTCAGCATCAGCAGAAGCAGTTTGATGGTCGTGGTTCTTCCCACCGACCCAACCCAGTGTACCACCAGAGACCTCAGGCTCCCAGGACAGCCGTTCCTCCTCCTCGCCCGCTCTCAGAGGTTACTTGTCACAAGTGTGGGCTGAAAGGACACTATGCCAACAAATGCACCAACCAGAAGCGCCTTCCACCTCCTCCTCCTCTTGGCAGGCCTCCAAGCAATGCAATGGTCAAACATAATCCCAAGTCTGCAAGAGTGAACATGGTAAATTCTGCTCAAGCAGAGGAGTCTTCTGAAGTGATCATGGGTAATCTCTTGGTTAACTCCATTCCAGCTAAAGTTTTGTTTGATTCTGGTGCATCGCATTCTTTCATTTCAAGACCTTTTGTTGCTATGCATGATTTGGTCACGGAAAAGATACCTAGGCCATTAAAGGTTGTCTCTCCTGGTTTGCAAATGACATCAAATGTTCAAGTTCCTAATGTTGACATCAAGATGGGCAACTATTCTTTTCTAGCTGATCCGATGGTCCTTGGGAATTCCGATATTGATCTTATTCTCAGCATGAATTGGCTATCTAAGCACAAGGCTTCTCTTGATTGTGCGGCCAAGGAAGTTAAATTGACTCATCCTTCTGAAGATGTTATTATCTTTGCTGCTCGTGATAATACCATTCGGTTATTCTCCCTCAATGAGAAAGTCGAAATTAATGCAATATCTCTAATTCCAGTGGTATGTGAATATGAGGATGTTTTTCCAGAAGAGTTGCCAGGAATGCCTCCTCACTGGCCTGTTGAGTTTGTCATTGAGCTCGAGCCCGGCACAGAACCCGTATGCAAACTCCCCTACAAGATTGGGCCAGAAGAGCTGAAAGAATTGAAGAGACAGCTCGATGAACAAGAGCGTCTGGGCTTGATCAGACCGAGTTTATCTCCTTGGGGTTGTGGAGTTCTCTTTGTCAAGAAGAAAGATGGCACGGAAAGACTTTACGTTGACTACCACCCATTGAATAAAAAGACAATCAAGAACAAATATCCACTTCCCAATATCAATGAGTTGTTCGAGCAACTCAAAGGTGCAAAGGTGTTCTCCAAACTCGATCTCCGTATGGGATATCACCAGATTCGCATTCACGAAGAAGACATTTCCAAAACAGCTTTTAGGACGAGCTTTGGTTCTTATGAATACACTGTGATGTCCTTCGGCCTTGCAAATGCACTTCCTACTTTCTCTCATGTGATGAACTATGTGTTCAATCCTTACACCAACGAGTTCGTTCTTGTCTATCTCGATGACATCCTGGTTTTCTCCAAGACTGAAGAGGATCATGGAAAGCATTTACGCTTGGTACTTGATAAGCTTAGGTAGCATCAGTTCTATGCAAAGTTCTCTAAGTGTGAATTCTGGCTTGATGAAGTTCTTTACCTCGGTCACATTATCTCTGCCAAGGGCATCTCGGAAAATCCTGAAAAGGTTGAAGCTATTGTCAACTGGCAGCCTCCTCAAAATATCAAGCAACTTTGAAGCTTCCTCGGGCTTGCTAGCTATTGCAGAAGATTTGTGGAAAACTTCTCAAAGATTGCTAAGCCTCTGTCTAACCTTCTCCAGAAGCATGTCAAGTATTCTTGGACTCCTGAGTGTGATGTTGCGTTCAAGACACTCAAAGAGAAGCTCATAACTGCTCCAGTCCTTACTCCTCCCGACGAATCAAAGCCTTACCAAGTGTTCTGCGATGCTTCTCTACAAGGTCTCGGTGGAGTACTAATGCAAGAGAAGAAAGTGGTGGCTTACACCTCTCGGTAGTTGAAGCTGAACGAGAGGAACTATCCTACTCATGACTTGGAGTTGGCAGCCGTCGTACATGCCTTAATCACATGGAGACATCTCTTGTTGGGCAGGCAGGTGGACATTTTCACCGATCACAAGAGCCTCAAGTACATATTCACTCAGCCCAACCTTAATCTCTGTCAGACCCGATGGGTGGAGATGATTCAAGAGTACAACCCGAGCATTGAATACACTCTAGGCAAGGCTAATGTTATCGCGGATGCTTTGAGTAGAAAAGCCTATTGCAACAGTCTTATTCTCAAGCCGGTCTAGCCTGATCTCTGTGAGGCTTTCAGAAAACTCAACCTTCAGATTATCCCGCAAGGATTTCTCGCAAACCTCTAGATCACTCCCACATTGGAGGATCAAATTCACGAAGCTCAGCTTTTGGATGCCATGGTGAAGAAGGTGACACACGGCTTTGCAAAGAGTCTTCCCAAATACAAGTGCTATCGAGTGGATGACAGGGATAACTTGTTCTTTGAGGACAGGCTAGTTGTGCCAAAAGGGGATCTCAGGAAGGTCATAATGAATGAAGCACACAATTCTCTCTTGTCCATCCATCCAGGCAGCTCCAAAATGTACCACGATCTCAAGTCTACTTATTGGTGGACTCGTATGAAGCGTGAGATCGCTCAGTTCGTGAATGAGTGCGATGTGTGCCGCAGAGTGAAGGCGGAACATCAGCGTCCAGCAGGACTTCTTCAGCCTCTACCTATTCCCGAGTGGAAATTCGATCATATTGAGATGGACTTTGTCACCGGCTTTCCCAAGTCCAAGAAAGGGAATGATGCCATCTTTGTCGTCATTGACAAGCTTACAAAAGTCGCTCACTTCCTTCCAGTCAAGGAGTCTATCACTGCAGCTTAGTTGGCAGAGCTGTACACTTCCAGAGTGGTCTCCTTGCATGGTGTTCCTCAGTTTATATCCTCTGATCGTGGAAGCATCTTCACTTCCAGATTCTGGGATTCCTTCCAGCAGGTCATGGGTACAAAGATTCGTTTCAGCACCACCTTTCACCCTCAGACTAGTGGCCAAGTCGAGAGAGTTAATCAGATTCTCGAGGATATGCTGGGAGCGTGTGTCATCTCTTTCGGCATGAAGTGGGAAGACTGTCTTCCATTTGTCGAGTTCTCCTACAACAATAGTTTCCAAGCAAGCTTGGGCAAGGCCCCATTCGAAATCTTCTATGGCAGAAAGTGCCGTACTCCACTCAACTTGTCCGAAACCAGTGAATGCCAACTTCTTGGCAATGATATGATTTCATAAGCTGAAGAGATGTGTCGTATCATTCGTGAAAATCTGAAAGCTGATTTCATAAGCATTCTGGTCTTGGAGCTCCTTTCCGTGGGCCTCCACCACCTCGCGCCGCATGTCTGCCACCTCGGCCTATCAGAAAGTGCACTCGCTGGCCTCCTTCTCCTCGGCGGTGGCCTTCTTGCCTCTCGCACGAGCAGCCTCATTCTGGTGCTGGCCCAGTCTAATAGCATCCTCGAGTTGATGCCACCATTGGGCCAGGTGCAGGTGCTCTTCAGCTAGGCGCGCCTCCATAGCCTGAATCTCCGCCCCGAGCTGGCCTAGCGCAGCCATGGCATTCCACAAGGCCCCGCGCCTAATCAAGGTGCGACTGCTCACGAGCGCCAGAGCCCAGTCCGGGTCTGGCTCTTCATCGCCCTCCACCGTCATGGCTCGCAAGGGCCCGGCGCCGCTCGCCAGGAGCAGAGGGCTCATGGGGGCCTCCTCCTCGTCTTGCCGAGGCGGCGCGCCCCGCGGGCTCGACGCCCCCCCGGCGGAGGCTCCGCACATCGACAAGTCGCGCGGGCCTTCCGCGGTGCCTCCGCCACCCGCGATGCACGGTGGGAGAGTTGGCGTCTCCGCCTCTACCATCATGACGTCCGCCCATGCAATGGGCGCCCCAGGGACCGCGAAGCTGCCTCCTTAGGACGCCTCCTGAGGCTCGCCCACTTGGACCTCCCGAACCATGTCCTCCTGCAGCTTAGGCGGGCCCCCCTGCACCTCTGCCCTCGCCAGTGGTGCGGCCCCTACCGAGCCGGCGGTTCTCTTCTTCTTCTTCTTTCTCGGGGAAGACTTGCGTAGGGCAAAGACTCAGGTATGCATGGCGCGCCAGGAGCAAGGGAAGGGAAGGGAAGGCGGACGCTTACTCATCATTGGCGACCCATTTCCTCCTCTTCAACGGCCTCGACAAGGCACTGCCGCCGCCGTCCTCATGGGGCTCCTTCTCGCGACTGGCTCCCGAGGCACGGCCCGGGGGCTCGGTGGCCTCGACTTCGGCACCGGCCTCCTCTGCGGGGGGGCCGCGGGATTCGCCCCCGGCACTCCCCCCGGATGTTCACGGCTCCACCGCCGCCGCGCGGGGACTTCCCAAGCCCCCCATCCTGGCGAGTACGGCGGACACGGCCTCAGGCAGGGTGACGTCATCATTGTCCCCGAGCCTGCGGATGAGTTGGTGGCGAGTCCGCCGGGATGGGCCACCGATGTCCTCCGCGTCGCCCGCCGAGTCCCCGGCGCCGCCACGGCCCCCCGAGCCAGGGACCACCAACAAAGGGTTGTCCCGGGGTCCCTCGAGGCCCTCTGGAAGCAGCCCCCACTAGTCAAAACATGGCATTGCGCCGGCCAGCGCTGCCTTGTTCGTGTAGCGGTACAAGGGCAGCCCATCCCTGGGTGGCTCGTCCGCCTCCCCGCCGGTCAGGGTTTGAAGCACCTCGTTCAGCACCTCCGGCAGCAAGCTGTCCGCGCTCAGCCGCATCAGATCCTCCGGGCCGGTGAAGGCCCACATTGGGCGGGAGTGCCGCTGGAGGGGAGTGATGCGCCGGCGATGGAACTCCCTCACGACTATGACAACTGTTACTTTCGCGGCCCTCAACTCGGCTAGCCTCCTCCACAACCTGCCAGCCTCGGGTCGGCAAGCCTCTCATGCCCCCCATCCGGAGCTTCTTGTCGCCGGAGCCTCGGCAACTGTAGCAGGGGGCTGAACTGAGCCGCGTCCATGTACACCCATTGCCGCCTGAAGCCCTCTACCTCCTTAGTGAGCCGCATGTCGATACCATCGCCTGCCGTCTCTTCTATGACGCGGAACGAGGCACACCCGGAGCATTGGTCCACCACTGACAGCCTGAGGCTGAAGAAGTCGGCACCACACCCAGGAAGGCCTCGCATAAAAAGGCGAATGCGGAGAGAAGAAGAATGGAGTTCGGCTCGGGATGCAGCGCATGAACCTGGTAATGCGAAAGGACCGCGTTGAAGAAATCAGAGAACGGTGGCAACAGGCCGGCGAAGAGTGTATGAAGGTAGAGGATGGCAGAGGTGGCGTCGAGGTCGGCGGTCGGGCGCGAGGCCGGCCAGATCCGAGTGGCCCCCCACTCGTTGGAGGCGGCCGCAGTCATCGGGAGACCTTGCTAAGCCCCTCGGCGTTGACGATCGTGGGCCTACCCAGGGCAGGCTCCAGCACTACCTCCATGACCGCCGCCTCCTTCGCCTTTCCCTTCCTGCCAGGGCGCACCAAGGCGGCGCAGCCGAGATTAGGGGCGGTGAAGCTTCTGGAGAGGAAGGGGGAGCTGTGTGCAAGAAGGAAGACGCAGGGAGACGGGATGCGCGAAGGATGGCAATGATGGCCTCGCGCCGTGCACGGGCAGGCTTTATGTCAGCGCGGGCAGTTACCAAGGCATCGTGAGAGAAGTGGGGGCGTCACCCATCACATCGTGCGCTACACGTCGCGCCTGGCCCGTAGGCGGTTAGGGCCCACGTTGTTTCGCCCCCGAATAGGACGGAACGTGCGCGCCGCGGGCCCAGGGGCTACTGTCGGGCCCATGGAACCCAGGGTACCTCGGCCCGTCTGCCCGCGGCGCAGAGTGAAATGCTTGGCAGTGGCCCAACAGGTGGCCTACCAGCGGGTGCCTTGAGCAAGACCCCTCATGAGGCCCCGGCCTCCTGAGGACCCCTCCCCAGGGAGCGGGTGAGCAAGACTCGGCCACGACTTCACCGAGAGCCTCACGAGGCGGCCTCCCGAGGTTGCCTGCCGAGGCACCCTCTCGAAGATATGCAAGACAAGTCCTGTTCGGCTCGACCACGCGGTCTCGGGCCCATCACGTGGGTGATGCGCGCGGCGACGAATGGTGGCAGAGGCCGCGCCAGCGGGCACGGATTGAGAGGATTTCCCCTTTTGTGCTAAGGGAGCAAGGCCAGCAGTCCGTTTCCCAAAGCAACCCCCAAAGGTTGCCCGATCGGTGAAAGAAGACCAAGACAGTGGACGCGCAGGGCGGAGGTCACCACCGAGCCCACCGGCGCGTCATGGATAAACGCTTTGCAGGCGAAGACCACCTTTTGTCAGGATAGACTACGCCCCTGTCCCCCTTCAAAATTGCCGTTGTGTGGCAACCCTTCCCGCCAATGTTTTCGGGGGAAGAGGACCAAGGCAGATATAAAGGAGGGCAGGGTGCCGCTGTAGAGAGGTTCCAAAACTGATCCCACCTTCTACCACCTTGTACGCATGTACTCACCAGAGCAATCCCAACCAAGCAGGAGTAGGGTTTTACACCGCAACGTGGCCCGAACCTGGGTAAACCGCCGTGTCTCCGGCCCGCTCCCGCCAGCGCACTCTCATCATAGCTTTGCCGTAGTTTAGCTGGGGAAGGTGACGAGGTGGTAGGAATGAGCTCACCCCAGTGTTCGGACCTTTGGGTCCCCGGAGCCCGGCTTCTGACAGCAACCACAAGACGATCAATCCAAAGCTTGTAGGAGCTCTTCAGCTCGTTGAAGGAGTTTGCGGCGCTCGCAAGCAAGGCCTTCTTGTTTTGGAGGTCCTTCATCAAGATCTTCTCATGCTCCTTGGCGGCGTCAAGGGATTTCTCCAGGGAAGTCAGCTTCATCTTATGATCTTCAATAATGTTGTTG
The DNA here is from genome assembly GCA_039707655.1 of Elymus sibiricus. NCBI lineage: Eukaryota > Viridiplantae > Streptophyta > Magnoliopsida > Poales > Poaceae > Elymus > Elymus sibiricus. The sequence goes on along the minus strand of CM077666.1, from coordinate 204,196,091 downwards.
GCCTTGGTAAGCTCTTGGTTCTTGGCGGATACTGAGGTTTGCAGCTCCGCCAAGGGTGAGTTGCCTTCTCTATATCTGCTTTGAGAGCCGAGACTTCCTTGCCATTGGCGGCAAGATCTGCATCGAGCTTTTGCACCTTGCTTTCCAGTTCGTTCTTGGCGGCCTCTGCGGCTTCGGCAGCATCGATGACCTCCTTGATCTTGTTGGCGTGCTCTATAGCCTGAGCTGCGATTGCTTCCTTGTGCTTACGCTCTAGCTCCTGGGTCTGCTGTGCAATGAGAGCCTGGATCTCATCATCTTTGCCGTGAAGCTTGGCGGCAAGCTCTGCCTCATGAGCAGTAAGCTCTTCCTCTTGAGCGTCAAGGCCAATCTTGCGCTCATTCAGTTTTGCCTCAGCTGCTGCTATCTTCTACGCAGCCTCCTCCTGTGCCTTGTCGACCTCGGCCTTCTCCAAAACAAATTATTCCTTGGCCTTAGCAAGCTGGGTTTGGTGCTCATGGAGCTCTTGGAGGCATTCTGCATACCAGACTTGCATTTACTCCACCCGTTTCTTGAACTCTTCTTCCGCCTTGTCGAGGACGACAGCCCTGGAGTCCAAGCTCTCCATTCTGTTGTGATAACATGCCTGGAGCTTCTGGAAGTTCTTGCCCATGGCCCTGAGGAGCTGCTGCTCTTTAGTCTCATCGACGTTGGCGCGCGGCTCACCGACAACCTCAAGCCCGGCAGCAGTGTCGAAAGTCGGGCTCCGGGGACCCAAAGGTTCGAACACTAGGGTGAGCTCGTTCTACTACTTCGTCTCCTAGCACGGCAGTGCTATGGTGAGACTACGTGAGGGCGCTCTAGCGTAGGGCGGGCGAGGACATAGCGGTTTACCCAGGTTCGGGCCACCTTGCGGTGTAAGACCCTACTCCTGCTTGTGTGTTGTATTGCGATGGGCAAGAGAGTTCTCACGTACACGGTGAAGGAGGAAGAACAGGTTCCGAACCTCCACTACAATGGCAGCACTGCCCTTTTTATATCAGCCTTGGTCCTCTTCCCTCTGGAAACTTAGGCGGGAAGGGTTGCCACACTTGGCGGTTTTGAAAGGGGACAGGCGCTCAGGCTATCCTGACTAAAGGTGGTCTTTGCCTGCCAAAGCATGATCCATGACGCGCCAGTGGGCTCGGTGATGACCTCCGCCCTACGCGCCTGCCGTCTTGGTCTTCCTTCACCGATCGGGTAACCTTTGGGGTTGCTTTGGAGAGTAGATAGCTGGACCTGCTTCCCTAACACAAAAGAGGAAACCATCTGCATCCGCGCCTGCAGGCGCAGCCTTTGCTGCTGCCCGTCGCCACGCGCGTCACTGACGTGATGGGCTGAGACCGCGCGACTGAGCCGGATCTTCCTTGCCTTGTAAGCCATCGGGAGGATGCCTCGGGGGACCGCTTGGAGAGGGGGCCTCGTGAGGCCACCTCTGGGAGCCGCCTCGTGAGGCCACTCGGGAAGCCGCCTCGTGAGGCCACTCGGGAAGCCGCCTCATGAGTGGACCTCGCGAGGCCGTTGATGGTGGTGCTGAGCGTAGCCTGCTACTACCTGAGGAGGGGGCCTCAGGAGGCCAGGGCCTCATGAGGGGTCTTGGTGAAACACTTGGTGGCGATGGCCCGCCGGGCCCACTCCAGGCGTCACGCCCTGGGCCAAAGGCAGACGGGCCTGGATACCCCAGGTTCCATGGGCCCGATAGTTGCCCCCGGACCCGCAGCGCGCACGTTCCCGCCTACAGAGGGGCGAAACGGCACGGGCCCTAACCGCCTACGGCCAGGCGCGACGCGTGGCGCACGATGTGACGGGTGACGCCCCCACTTCCCCATGACGCCTCGGGAACTGCCGCACTGACATAAATCCTGGCGCCGGAGAAGGCGGAGCAACGAGGGGAGTCCCGCGCAGAGATAAAAAGGGGGGAAGGGAGAGCCGGAGCCCCCCACTCATCTTCTCCTTCCTCCAGCTTCCTCGTCTCCTTGCTAGAACTACCGAAGAGATGGCGAGAGGAAGAGGGCGCGGCCGTGCTTCTGCCGCCGCATCACAGGTCCTGCCACGGGGGCATGGTCGATCCTTGACGGCCGCCGGCGCCGGGCCCAGCAGTCGCGGAAGGGGCGCCGCTTGCGGGCGCGGCGGGCGAGGCACGCAAGGCCGAGGCGGTCGCGGCGGAGCGGCTGCCTTTCCGCCCCAGGCGGGGAGCCACTCGGCGGAGGCGGCACGCGATTTCATCATGAACATGCACCGCAGCCCCTGCACCTTGCTCCGGCTCCCGGACTCCTTCGCGGCGGCGATGGCGGACCACGCGCCCTTGGGCCTGTGGGTGCAGGCCGACGGTTGCTGCAACGGCCCCTCCTGGGTGGCGACGGAGCTTACCGCCTCGGGCTTCATGTTCCTGAGGCAGGGGTGGAAGTCGTTCGCCCTCACCCGCGGCCTGAAGCGGGGGCACGTCCTCCAGTTCAAGTACGACGGGGCCGCCACGCTTTTCGTCAAGATCTTCGGGCTCTCCGGCAGCCGCCTGGAGTGCTGCACCAAGAGCGAGGATAGCTACAGCGGCTCCTCCAGCGAGGACGGCTCCTCCGGCGGTGCTGCCCCCTCCGGCGGAGGCAGAAGCGGCGGTGACTCCCCCTGCGTCAAGAGCGAGGATGAGGACTCCGACTAGGCACGCGCGACGATGACTCCGGAGCCAGGACACCGCGCGCACGGTGACGGAGCTGCACTTGCCTGCAGCGCCTTCTTGGGGACGCGCGCGGCGCCCGCGCTAGAGTCTTGGGGGTGACAGCGCCTCGCCTAGGCCTTCTTTTTATTTTCCTGCATTGAACCGATGTAGCCCCGCGGGGGCGTGAAAACAATGTCTTCTATGCTCAGCTTAACACTTTTGCGATCAAGGATGTATGCATTCCCTCCCGAAGCCCTCTCGTGAGGCTGGTTTTTTTTTCTTTGTTCGCCTCAGCGCTCTACGCCGTCAGGACCCAGCCCCCGAGCGGGCCTCAGCCGTCGCTGGTATGTCCGGTCGCGATGCCGGGACAAGGCTAGGAGGTGAGGGACATCGGGAGCTAGTGAGAGCTCCAGAGGCGCGATGCTCAGGAAACCCCCCTTTGGCTTGCAAACGGCTTACGCAGAAGAAAAAACGCTGGCACCCACGGGATCTCGAGGGGAGAGAGCTTGAGTGGCGGTAAAGGTGCCTCGTGAGGCAGTCACACTTAGCTTTGGGCGGAGAGCGGCGTCGGGTGAGCCACGGCTCATGAGGGGCTCAAGCAGCTCGCGAGGCGCGCTCATGAGGCTCGGCGATCGAAGCATCTTTGCCTTGCGAGGCCGGCTCGTGAGAGGCCACCCGCGAGGTCCCTGCGCAGCTCGCCTCCTGGGGGACTGCATGTCAACAGGTTCACGATGGGGGAGCGGCACGCGCTTGCTAACTCGCCCGTGGCCGTTGCGTGAGGAGATAAGGCACCAAGGACCTTGGTGAGGTGGCGTGCACAAGAGCAGGCCCGCGAGCCAGAGCTCAGTTGCTTGTATTTGGCGGCACTGCAGGGACGGACCCGAGCACAGGCACCGTGCCAAGCCCCCGCTCACGGAACCGGTCAGGGGAGGGGTCGCGAGCGTGTAGCGCTCTCCGGTCGGCATCGAACTTAACAGGCAATTGAGTAGGTAACATAACTCATCAAGGTAAAATCAGCAAAATTCGCTACACAACCAAAAGGATTGGGGCTAAGCTGCCGCGTCTTGCACGGATCAGCTCGAGGTTGGTGCGGCCCGTGGGGCGCCCTCAGCCGCATTTAAACAAAATCACCTTGGCAGAAAGGTTCCGGGAGCGGGGCTCTGGAGGCGCGGCGAGGAGGAGGGCCGCGCTCCAGGGCCGGGGGCCTCATGAGGCCCTGGAGGTTCGCGAGGAGCAGGAGGCTCACGAGGCTCTGGCGCGAAGAGCGCCAGCCTCTGGAAAGAGGTGCCGGCCTTCCTCAGCCCGAAGGGCATGCACGTGCCGCCGACGGTGGGGCCAACGCCCCGGCCGCCTCGCGGCAGCTGGAAGGGGTCACGTGGGCAGGACTTGTTGAGGCTGGTGAAGTCGACGCACATGCGCTCCTTGCCGCCCTTCTTGGGGACGATGACTGGGTTGGCGAGCCATTCGGGATGGCGCACCTCGCGAAGGACTCCGGCCTCTTGGAGCTTCTGGACTTCATTGACGATGAACTCTTGCTTCTCTGGCGCCTGGCGCCGCGCTTTCTGCTTGACCGGGTGTGCATTGGAGCACACCGCTAAGTGGTGCTCGATCACCTCCCTCGACACACCGGACAAGTCGGATGCTTTCCAGGCGAAAACATCCGTGTTTGCCCGAAGGAAGGTGACGAGCACGCTTTCCTATGCAGGAGGGAGGCCCGTGCCGATGGTGAAGGCGGGGCCGGAGCCGCTGCCGTCCACCGACACCTTCTTCGTCTCGGCGCGGTCTTGAGAGAACAGCTGCTTCTTCTACGCGGGCCCAGCCTCGGAAGGCTGGGCCGCGTCCTCGTCGGCTGGGTGCGCGACAGCGGCAACCTTGTAGGTGCGCTCGAGGGTGCTGGCCGCGTGCTTTTCGTCGCAGGCGACGGTGATGATGCCGCTGCAGCCGGGCATCTTGAGGACGTTGTAGGCATGATGAGTGGCCGCCATGAACTTGGTGAGAGCTGGGTAGCCCAAAATGGCATTGTAGGGCAGGCCGATGTGCGCCACGTCGAAGTCGATGAGCTCGGTGTGGTAGTTCTTGCGAGTGCCGAAGGTGACGGGGAGGCGCACCTGCCCCAGCGGAATGGTGGAGACATGGGTCACTCCGGAGAAGGGCCTGGTCGGCATCAGCTGGTCATAGGGCACCTGGAGCGTCTCGAAGGTCTCGATGGAGAGCACGTTGAGGCCGGCACCCCCATCGATGAGGGTCTTGGTGACCGCGACGTTGCTGATGGTGGGAGTGCACAGCATGGGGAGCGTGCCTGTGGAGGCCGTGGACTTGGGGTGGTCCTTGGAGTCGAAGGTGATGGCGTACTGCGACCACTTGAGGGGCCGCGCGACCTCAGGCCTCGGGAGGGCGGCGTACACCTCGCGAGAGAGTTGCTTGAAGTGGCGAATGGACGCGGGGGCTTGGGACCCGCCGAGGATGCAGGCGACCGCGCGAGGCTCCTGGTAGCCCCCGGCGCCCTCGTCAGGCTGGTTGACGTCGTTCCTCCGAGGTGGCGGAGGCAGCGGCGGGAGAGCGGCATTAGCCTGGGGATTCGCCTCACGAGGCTGATCGCGCCAGCCCTGGCGGTAGCCGCCATTATTGTTGCGGCTGTCCCAGCGGTTGCCGCTGCGGCCACCTCCGCGGCTGGCGCCGCGGCCGTTGCGGTCGTCTTGGCGGCTCTGGCGCTCGTCGCGGAGCAACTTGAGCTCATGACAGGCTTCGGTGCTGTGGGAGCGGACGTTGTGAAAGGCGCAGAGTGGCCGGTTGTCCTTCCTGGGCTCGTCGAGGTCACGGCCGCGCTTCTGCTCGGTCTCCGCCGCAAGCACGGCAGGGCCCTTGCGCGTGACGTCCTTGCTCTTGGCCTTGGTGCCGTCGAGCGCCGCGTCGGGGTCGTTGTGGACGAAGAGGCGGCCTTCCTCAGCCTTATTGCACTTGTCGGCGAGGTCGAGCAGCTCGAGCACGGAGTCGAGCTCACCATTGATGGCGAGCTTCTCGCGCATCTTGATGTCCGTGACGCCGGTGGAGAACGCGGAGATGACGGCCGCATCGGAGGCGCGCGGCGCTGGCGCTGGCGCTGGTCCTGGCGCTGGTCCTGGCGCTCGAGGAGCACTCGCGCGTCGGGGGGCGCGCGGCGGATGATCTGGCAGCTGGTCTCGCAGTGGTTTGGAGAAGACGCGCCGCAGGACGGCTCACGAGCCCATGCGCTGCGCTGGGGCCTGGCGCGCTCGTCGCGCAGAGGAGGCGGCGGGGGAGCGCCGTGCGCCAGGTCCCTAGCACGATACGGTGGAGGGCGAAGCAAGTGAGAAGGCGCCGCAGCGTCCCCGACGACGTTGACGAGCTCGGTGATGCGACCAAGCCAGGCGTCGTAGCCGGCGTCATCAGGACGGTAGCAGAGCAGCTCGTGCGCCATGAGTAGCGCGGCCTACGGGTTTGGCGGCCCATGGTTGGCGAGGGAGGAGGCCGTGGTGGGGTGGCCGTCCGCCCGCACGGAGGGGTGCAGGGAGGAGGCCTGCTGCTCCCGGGCAGCGGGGTCGGTGGCGGCGGCAGCCTCGGCGTCGGGGCGGCGGCGATTGCCGCTGGCCACCGACTCTATCTGGGCCACGCGGCCAGCCCTACGCTCAGCGCACTCGCGACGAGCGTCGGCCATGGGGCTGGTGGAGCTGAGGGCGGAGCAGGAGAACAGTAGCGCACCCCTACCTGGCGCGCCAAATGTCGGAAGTCGGGCTCCGGGGACCCAAAGGTTCGAACACTGGGGTGAGCTCGTTCTACTACTTCGTCTCCTACCACGGCAGCGCTACGGCGAGACTACGGCGAGGGCACGCTAGCATAAGACGGGCGAGGACACAGCGGTTTACCCAGGTTCGGGCCACCTTGCAGTGTAAGACCCTACTCCTGCTTGTGTGTTGTATTGCGATGGGCAAGAGAGTTCTCGCGTACACGGTGAAGGAGGAAGAACAGGTTCCGAACCTCCACTACAATGGTAGCACTGCCCTTTTTATATCAGCCTTGGTCCTCTTCCCCCTGGAAACTTAGGCGGGAAGGGTTGCCACACTTGGCGGTTTTGAAAGGGGACAGGCGCTCAGGCTATCCTGACTAAAGGTGGTCTTCGCCTGCCAAAGCATGATCCATGACGCGTCAGTGGGCTCGGTGATGACCTCCGCCCTGCGCGCCCGCCGTCTTGGTCTTCCTTCGCCGATCGGTCAACCTTTGGGGTTGATTTGGAGAGTAGATAGCTGGCCCTACTTCCCTAACACAAAAGAGGAAACCATCTGCATCCGCGCCTGCTGGCGCGGCCTCTGCTGCTGCCCGTCGCCGCGCGCGTCACCCACGTGATGGGCTGAGACCGCGCGACTGAGCTGGATCTTCCTTGCCTTGTAAGCCATCGGGAGGATGCCTCGGGGGACCACTTGGAGAGGGGGCCTCATGAGGCCACCTCGGGGAGCCGCCTCGTGAGGCCACTCGGGAAGCCGCCTCGTGAGGCCACTCGGGAAGCCGCCTCGTGAGTGGACCTTGCGAGGCCGTTGATGGTGGTGCTGAGCGTAGCCTGCTACTCCCTGAGGAGGGGGGCTCGGGAGGCCAGGGCCTCATGAGGGGTCTTGGTGAAACACTTGGTGGTGACGGCCCGCCGGGCCCACTCCAGGCATCGCGCCCTGGGCCAAAGGCAGACGGGCCTGGATACCCCGGGTTCCATGGGCCCGACAAGCAGGAATGATTTCATCGTCCAAGAGCTCTCCTTTAGTGGGCTCCCCAATACTTGATGTCCTAGGGATGCTGATGAACAAGTTGTCGCCAACCTTCAAATATCTGCTTGATGGGGGTTCCTCAGATGTTGAGGGGTGATCATCGACAGCCGCCTTGCCGGTCAAGATCGCCCTCATGGGCGAGTCAGCGCTTGGCGCTCCTGAGACCTGGATGTCTTCAGTGGCCTCGGCACTCTTGCTCCACCATCCTCAGCAGTATCCTTGGCGGCCTCTTCATGAGCGGCCTTGGCGGCCTCTTCGTCTGTCGTCCTGATGGCTTCATCAGCAACAATATTGCTATCTTCGTCAGCGGCGTCCTTCGCGATCCTCTCGATGGTGGAGTCAACGTCCATTTCATCAGATGGAGGCGGATCTGGAAGAATTAAGAAGAGAGAAAATCGAGATTCAGATCAAGTTCAAGAAAACAAAAAAGATGATAAAGAAGAAAAGTGCTTGACGGCAGAAGGCTTACCGGACTGGGACTATTGAGGAGGAACAATTTCTCCTCGGACAACCTCAGTTGTCGTCGCCTGGTTGCCGGCAGCCTCAGTTGTCGGCACCTCTTCAGGGCGGACATGCTCGTCGATGGAGGTCCTTGCCGGAGAGCTGGTTGTTAGGGCAGTGGTTAGCGGAGGCGTTATGGTTGGGTCTGCCTCCGGGAGCTCCTCCTCCTCGTGGCGCTCTTCCCTTGCTCTCGTGCCGGTGTCAGCAATGAATATTTCAACTCCAATGCTCGCCAAAGGAAAATGAGTAGTGGCCTCACGCTAGGGGCTAGGCAGAGGACTGACAGCCGCGACGTCAACATCTGGCACTGTGCTTGCCGTCGGTTCGTCCTCCGATGCGGTCCTTGCCCTCTTGGCCATCCTTTGCGCCAAGGTTTGCTCGTCGCTGGTTAAGTCAAGACAAGAGGGAGCAGATCAGATATCAGTAACAAGAAATCAAGAAATAATGAGGGTGATTGAAGATACGTACTCTTCTTCCTCCTCCTCATCGCTAAGGATGGAGAGGTCGTACAAGCTCTCAGGTCCGATGCTGGAGGTAGGAGGTGGAGTGGGAGTCCTAGCCCGCTTAGTTACCACCGGCGCGGCAGAATGATAGGACCCAGCTACTCCGTCAGCCGATGCAGCTGGCTGCCTCGTAGAGGGGCGCCACACTCGCTGCTATTGAGAAGCTTGGCATCGTGGTCCTTGCCGCCCGATAGTCTTGGCGGCCTCTCCCTTGTTGGCTTCCTCTTCACGCGAAGATGGATGAATTGGCTCACCAGAAATAGTTCTGTGGAGGACGGGAGATCTCTTTGCCGCAATAGGGGGCTCTCTATGCACTTGCCCCTCAGTAGCTTCTTTGCCCTGTTCCTCAGTAGGCTCTTCTTGCTCTCCGGTAGCCTCTTCTGGCAGCTCATCTGCTGGTTCATCTTCAGCTTCTTCATCAACATTAGCTGCCGCAGATCAAGAACCGCTGGTGCCAACATCTAGCCCGACTTCCTCCACCCTCTTGGCAATGTGCGCCAACTCCGCGGCGGTGGTGTCGTGGTAGAGATCCTTCTCTTCCCTGACGGACCTCAACACCAAGGTGTCAAACTACTCCGCCACCGCGTCTTTGGGTGGCTCTTGCCAAAGCGCTTCGATGCCATGGGCATTGCAAGATGGCATCATTGCAATGATAGAGTCCCTAGTGGAGTTGTTGTGCAGGGGCACCACGCTTGCCGGCAACCTGAAGTTGTCGGTAGTGCAGAAGAGCTCGTGGCAGAGTGTTGTGTGCTGCAGGACCGTCAAATTGGTATGAAGCTCGGTCCGCACCCACATGATATCAGCCACATTTTTGTAGTCCCAGGCGGGCCTTCCCTTGCTCTGAAGGGGAGCGATGCGGCGACGAAGGAAATCGGACCCCACCATCTCTATGGTGAGGCCGGCAGCCTTGAGGCGAAGGATGTGAGTCGTGGAGATTGTGAGCTTGTTGTCGTTGGCGTCAAGATAGCTCCAATCCTTGCCGCACTCCACTCTTGTCGTTCTGGGCTTGCAAAAATCTGGAAAATCAGCATCTTTGATCTAGCACCATTCTGCGCGCCACTCATTCCATTTCAAGTGAAGCTTCCCTGGGAGATAGACTTCTTTGTCTCTAGGGATCCAATTGATGCCGCCAGAGAGGGCATCTACTTCGATGCGAGGGGTGAAATAGTGGTGGAAGAGGGCTAAATTGGGTATTACCTCGACAAAGTTCTCACACATGTGTGCAAAAACAGCCATACAAGTCATGGCGTTCAGTGTGAAGTCTAGGAGACGGAACTCGTAGGTGTAGATGACCTTAGTAAAGAATTCAGAGAAAGGCGGGACAAGGCCGCAGTAGAAATATGCGGTGAAGATGGGATACTTGTCATGGCTAGGCTAGACGGAGCTGGGAAGAACCTCTGGCGTGGTGTGAGCGGTCGTCTCCTTCCCCCACATAATCGAGTACCACTCCACCAGGTCGCTCTCCTTCAGCACCGGCTTGAAGACGACGTTGTCCCTCTGCATCTTCGCCAGCTCCTCCTTCCTCGCCTCTGCATTTGGATCGACTGCCTTCTCCGGCTTGTCGTGGTTCTTTTTGGGTGCCATGGCTGCTTTGGGGGAGGGTGGATCTGAAAGCAAGTGGGGCCGCGGCATGGCGGCAGAAGAGGAGGTGCTCTGTTCTTGCGCAAGGGAGAAGAAGACCGCGGATGGCTAGATTGGGAGCAGGAGGTAAATGAGTAGCGCCCCTCGTGGTTTCCTTTTTATGGGGAAGGTGTGGGGGCTGGCTCTTTACTATCCTACGTGGCTGCGCTTTTCAGGCGCACTACCTCCCACGGCCGTTTCATTCCACCTCTCCCATGTCCGCATTTAATGCGCGTCATGGGGGCATGGTAAAAGAGAAGATTATGGCAGTTATCCTCTTCCACGTGTGCCTATGCACTATTTGGGCCTAGCCCAACGACGCCTCGCATGCTTGTATGGCCTAGGCCCGGGGGCTCCTGTCGGTGTACTAAGACATGGGTGCTTTCATACCCTGACTTGTGCACAAGCAGTTGTAGCCTTCCCGACGGCAAGGCTTGCCGGAGGGCTGCTATGTCCAAGATTCAAGATTAGAATAACAAGACCATGAAGAAGACCTCCAGGCAGGTCTTCGCAAAGTACTAGTTTAGTACTGAAGACCAAGGCTCTGGTTGCCGGCAAGCTACTTGTCGGCAAGCCAAGACCTGGCAAGCTACTTGCCGGCAAACGAAGACCTGGCAAGCTCCGTGCCAGCAGGATCTTTCTGTCTCATTACAGGTGTCGAGCGAGCAGGCAGTATGATAGGCAAGTATGATAGGTGTCGAGCGAGCAGGCAGTATGATAGGCAAGTATGATAGGTGTCGAGCGAGCAGGCAGTCAAACACAGCTGGTCGGGGCACATGTCAGCACGCCACCTCAAGGTTAACTTTAATGACACCCGTCCCTGGGTCGTGTCAATATCACAGAAGGGCAGCTGAACAAACGGTGCAGAACCTTTGCCAAAGCATCACCTCCCTAGTGGAGCACCTAATGGTGCATTTAATGCATTTGTCCTACCCCGTTAGAGATAGACTTGATGACAGTGCAACTCCTGTTCATACCCTGTAATGACCATATTAGCCATTGTGGTAACCCCTTTGGCCTATAAAAGGAGGCCCATGGCTACAGTTAGAATGGTCGACACCTAGTTCAATTACGCATAGTAGCTGCACTTCCCGCACACCTTGCCGGCAAGCTGCGCTCCTTGTAACTTGAGCTAATCCACAATCAAACCACCAAAGCAGGAGTAGGGTTTTACGCTGACAGCAACCCGAACCTGGATAAACCACTGAGTGTTCTTGCATCTACCAGCCCTTCTCTTCATAGCGCGTCGATCGCATAGCCAAACCACAAAGGGGCCCTCTCGGTCCCATAGATCGTTGTTCTCCACGACACTCGAGTACTTTCACAAACAACTTATCGACATGTTGTCAGATAATGTGATACTTGCGTTCGATATGTCTAGTCTTCATGTGGGGTCTCGGTTTCGTTACTTGACCAACAACACCACTATTATCACAATAGAGTGCAATTGGATTCATCGCACTTGGGTCCACACCAACCTCTTCAAGAAACTTCTTGATCCAGACCGCCTCCTTTGAAGTTTTTGAAGCCGCAATATATTCTGCTTCTGCCATAGAATCTGCAACAGTGTTCTGCTTGAAACGCTTCCAAACCACTGCCCCAACCATTGAGGGTGAAAACATAGCCCGATTGAGATTTATAGTCATCTATCTCAGTCATGAAGCTAGCATCCATGTAATCTTTTACAACGAGATCTTCATCTCCTCCATAGACAAGGAGCATGTCCTTTGTCCTCCTGAGGTACTTAAGGATATTTTTAACAGCTGCCCAGTGAGCCACTCCAGGATCACTTTGGTACCTGCTACTAACACTCACCGCACAAGAAACATCTGGTCATGTACATATCATAGCATACATGATGGATCCAATTGCTGGGGCATATGGAACTCCACCCATCTGTACACACTCATCAACTATCTTAGGACATTGATTCTTGCTAAGTGTCATGCCATGTGACATTTGGAGAAAACCTTTCTTTGCGTTTTCCATTATAAACCTCTTTAAAACCTTGTCAATGTACGTGCTTTAGCTCAACGCAATTAGACATCTTGATCTATCTCTATATATCTTTATGCCCAATATATATGTTGCTTCGCCTAAGTCTTTCATCGAAAACAGACTTTTCAATGATTCTTTTTATTGTGCTAAGAAACTTTACATCATTTCCAATCAACAATATGTCATCCACATATAATATTAGAAATGCTATAGAGCTCCCACTAAACTTCTTGTATACACAAGCTTCTTCATATTTTTTATTGAAGCCAAACTCTTTAATCACTTCATCAAAACGTTGATTCCAGCTCCTTGATGCTTGCTTCAAACCATAGATAGATATTTGAAGCTTGCATACCTTTCCGGCATCCTTAGGATCGACAAAACCTTCTCGTCGCATCATATATATATGTCCTCTTTAAGATTTCCATTTAGGAAAGTAGTTTTAACATCCATCTGCCATATCTCGTAGTCAAAATATGCAACAATTGGCATCATAATCCACACAGACTTTAGCATTGCTACTGGCGAGAAAGTTTCATCATAATCAACTCCCTCAACCTACGAAAACCCTTTCGCAAGTAGCCTTGCTTTATAGAAAGTAGGATTACCATCCGCGCCCGTTTTTCTCTTGAAGATCCATTTACATTGTATGGGTTTCACACCCTTTGGGGCTCAACCAAGTTCCAAACTTGATTCTCATGCATGGAATCCATTTCGGATTTCATAGCTTTAAGCCATTCTTTTGAGCTGGACGCTGCCATCGCTTCTCTATAGTGCGCAGGTTCATCTTCCTATAAGTTGAATATTTTATTATGAAACCACTCAGGAGGTTCTCTAACTCTTCCTGACCTACGTGGTTCAGTTACAGGCTTAACTAGAGTTTCTACAACTGGTGTAGTAACTTCCGGTTTAGTTGTGCGGACAACTTCTGGAACAAATTCCGGTTTGTTAGTCCAGCTTACTTTTGCCAGATGTCGGTGGTAAAACCGGCAGACCACGGGGTAGGGGGTCCCGAGCTTTGGATCTCGGATTGAGGGTAATAGAGACAAGGGACACGGTGTTTACCCAGGTTTGGGCCCTCTCGAAGAGGTAATACCCTACGTCCTGCTTTGATTATATTGATGGTTGTGTATCAAGTAAAAGTTGGATCTACCTCAAGATCGTAAGTTGTGTTCTACCCCTAAGGCTAGGGGATGTGATTATGATCGGGCCTCTACAAACTAAACCCCTTGGCTTATATACATGCCAGAGGGGTACCTAGGGTTACATAGTCGGTTCCTGATCTAGAGATACATATGGCGGCGGCCGAAGATATCCTTGGAGTACACGTCAAGTCTTCGGCAGAGGCTGTCTTGATCGAGGCTTACAAAGTCCTTCCTTATGAGAATGAGGGCCCATGAGCTCAGCCCAAGGACTGTGGGCCAACTAGGTTGGTACCCCCTAGTCTAGGACACCGTCAGTAGCCCCTGAACTGGTCTTCTACACTGAGGACGAGGCCCTTCGGTTGAATGACTTCGGCTCCGGAGTCTTTGGCTGGATAGACAAGTTCCTGCATATTGTCCTGAGTTTGGCTCTGAAGTCTTCGGCTTAACCGAAGAGTTTACTCGGGATCTGGCCCCACCACACATGGCTTCAAGACCCTTTCCTCGATCATCCTGCCTTCTGGGGAGTCGAGCTGCTTTATGGCAGCACAGTGAAGCGTCGGTCTTTTCCCCTTTATTTAACAGGCATACAGTCCAGGATTACGGTAAAGCACATCCTGACTTTCCACCTCAATAATCCGGCGCAAATCTTCCCTTTTTTCCCCCAGGTCTAGCCTAAGGAGTTCTTCAGCAATGGCAAGCGGCGCAGGCTCCTCGAAGCGACCCTATGGTCCCCTCAAGGGCTATTGGGGGAGTTGCTCTGTCACACATTGATACGTCTCCAACGTATCTATAATTTTTGACTGTTCCATCCTATTATAGTATCAATCTTGGATGTTTTATATGCAATTATATGCCATTATATATCATTTTTTGGGACTAACCTATTAACCCAGTGCCAGTTGCTGTTTTTTGCTTGTTTTTGTCTTTTCAGAAAATCATTATCAAAAACAGTCCAATCGAGAAAAAAACTTTGGATTAATTTTTTCTGGACCAGAAGACACCCACGAAGCTTCGGGAGAAGACCAGAGGAGCCACGAGGAGGCGGCAAGCCTGGAGGGCGCGCCTAGGGGGGAGGCACGCCCCCAGGCTTGTGGGCCCCTCGTAGCCCCTCCTCTCCTAATTCCAGCGCTATAAATTCCCAAATATTCCCAATATACCAGAGAGACAGAAGAGAAAACCTTTCCGCTGCCGCAAGCCTCTGTTCTTTCGCGATCCCATCTGGAGGCCTTTTCTGGTACTCTGTCAGAGGGGGAATCGATCACGGAGGGCTTCTTCATCAACCTTTCTGCCCTTTCGATGATGTAGTTTACCACAGACCTATGGGTCCATAGCTAGTAGCTATATGACTTCTTCTCTCTCTTTGATCTTCAATACCATGTTCTCCTTGATGTTCTTGGAGTTTTATCCGATGTAATCTTCTTTTGCGGTGTGTTTGTTGGGATTCGATGAATTGTGAGTTTATGATCAGGTTATTCATGAGAAATATTTGAGTCTTCTCTGAACTCTTTTATGCATGATTATTATAGCTTTGTATTTCTCTCCGATCTATCGATTTGGTTTGGCCAACTAGATTGGTTTATCTTGCAATGGGAGAGGTGCTTTGTGATGGGTTCAATCTTGTGGTGCTCAATCCCAGTGACAAAAGGGGACATGACACGTATTTGTATTGTTGGCATTAAGGATACAAAGATGGGGTTTAATCATATTGCTTGAGTTTACTTTGTCTACATCATGTCATCTTGCTTAAGGCGTTACTCTGTTTCATACTTAATACCCTAGATGCATGCTGGATAGCGGTCGATGGGTGGAGTAATAGTAGTAGATGCAGGCAGGAGTCGGTCTACTTGTCTCGGATGTGATGCCTATATACATGATCATTGCCATGAATCCGTCATCATTATCACTACAATAGGACAGAGCTTTGGTAACACCGTGTTGTGTTACTATAGGCCCAAAACAGTGTTACTAGTCCATAGAGTAACACATTTTGAAATGTGTTCCATTAGACCATGTTACTAAGGGTGTCCACTATCACATATAGTAATTGTTACCATATATTAAAAATTGAGTTACAATTACGTTATAGTAACATGCATATTATGTGTTACCAAATACGTTGGTAACATATTTTTGTTACTATAGTAACACCCATAGTAACATATTTCTGTCAACGTAGAACAATGTGGTAACATGGTTTTGTAACTATAGTAACACAACTTGTAACATAATATCCAAATATCATAACACTGTACTTTATAGTTGTCAACTACCCTAGTAGCACATTTTGTAACTATAGTAACGCCACCAGTAACACTACTATATAAGTATGGCAACATAATTAATGTATTTCTTTTTTTATAATTACCCATTTTATGGAATATACATTTATTTAATAAAATCACTACAACTGCTCAAATAGTTAATTATTTTATCATGATGTTGTGACCATTAAAAAGAGGAGAAATTGAAGCACGACACATACACAAATTAAAAATATCAAGGTATTTATTATGAATATACAAGAGTATAGAATACATATGCATTACAATATATAAATACCAATGTTATTGGTGCAACAACATATCATTCATATCAATTTGACTATAGAGAACACATCTATGAAGAATATTACACCATAGCATTTGCATCAATTCGACCAAAGAAAAAGATCTTGTGAATGGTATTATATTTTTCAATCTATCAATGTAAACTATGGTTATTGCTAAGTAAAATCTTCTAATTTATTTGCTTCTTCATCCAACCGGAGAATTCAGCTGCAACTCAATTATCCTTCTTGTGAATCTGTGAAAGAAAAATGGATGTGACAGTTATGTGATTAAATATACACAAATACAATTTTGGAATATGGAAGAAAAGACTACACAACTTACAAAAGTTCAATGTGCAATTAAGTATCCTAAAGCAAAAGCATCACCAATTCTCTTGCAATCAGAAACTTACCTTACTAACTCCTCATTATCTAGAATAGGTTCATCTATGCACACAAGTGCAAATTCGGCACCTAACTCAATATAACCAGCCTTAGTTTCTAGATCCATACTCCTAATAGTAGCATATGCAACATTCATGTTAAAAGTCTTTAAAACTACTTTGGAAGAAACCTATATTATGATCAGTATTATCATTCAACGACAATGATCAATATTATCAACCTATGTGCTTTCTAGTACCTAACCAACATACACGCAAGATATTTTGTAACAGTAGACATTCCATGGCAAAGTTATAAAGAATATAAACATTCTACATGAATTATCAACGAGTGCGTCCATATGACTCCATAAACATATACCAGGAAACCAGCCATCATTACAGTGGCTTTAAGCAACATGGAACTGATATGCATAAACCCTTGAGGCGTCGACTCTAACCGAGCTCCCCGCAAACATTCTGTATGAGTAGAAGGATAAATAACTAGAGATAGAAATAGATGTACAGCCATAAGCTAGAGACTATAAGCACGCAATAAAACCAGATATTCAACAAATTTGGAATTAAAGGTGGAACCTATTTTGCACATAATGTAGCCAGGATGGATACTTGGTAAAAGGTAACTAGGATGGGTACTTGGTAAAAGGTGATGCTATCATCCATTGGATTATATCAAACTAGCAGATGAGATTGAGATACGAGAAATATAAGAAGTAAAGTGGAAATGAACATACAAGCTTCTTCTGTATTTTCATAGTGATAATTGGGATGTACTACACTAAAATGATCATTCATTTACTAGAACCCATACCATGAAAAGCACTATGTATTACACCTACATTCTCTGTTAGTAAAGTAGATGCCTGTGTTGCTCTTCACAATCTCTACTACCCAATCTGACGGACGCAACTTGCCGAGTTTGACACTCCATAGACCTATTTAGCTGAATTAAAAAAATCGCACAGGTATTCAGGTATGTATGTATACGTGCAGTTTGAGAGTATTCAAGTATGTACGATATGTGACGAGTATTCGGGTATGTACATCTCCACCACGGGCAGGAACACGTACTACTATTATTACCAGTAGAATAAATCAGCAGTGGGCATGTACCCTCGACGCCGGCTTCGCATCTTGCACCCCTTTTCCACTAGTACACAAGCAAGCATCCTACTGGATGCATTATTGTGGAAGCTAGCTTACATATGGGGATCGATTCCTCGGGGATGTTAGCAGATGACGAGGAGCGGTGGCTGCTAGCGCGGGAGGCGCGCATGGTCCATGCGCTAGTTCTGCTCAAGCCTATTGGCCGCCCGGAGGGAGGGATGGCTGCCGACGGCCCAGGCTGGATCTGCCCATGACTCTGGTGGCTACGCTCTCCTGATGGCCCCCTCCTCGGGCCTCCTCGAGCCTGGTGGGGAGGAGGGAACGGCCCCGGGCCCCAAGCTTGCGTCGGTGACCTATAGGCGCGAGCGGCGGCGGCATGAGGTCCTCAGGCTAGCGGCGGTGACTTGCGTCGTGGCATGCGGCGGCTTCGATGGATAGGTGTGCGTGTGAAGGGATAAGGATAAAAATAGGGCACCGCATGGGCGCAGCCGTTCGATGTAAGCGAATCCATCTGAGAGCGAGTGGAGAGCAAATGCAAGGCACCTTGAGTGCCGATCCTCTATTCCTCTGTAGTATATACAAGTTACAGCCGTGCGCATAGCGCAGTTACAGAGAGAGAGCGAGGCGCGACGTGCGCAGAGAGAGGGAGAGATCGTGGGGCACGACGTGCCCATGCAGGATGGGACGAGCGCATGCACGAAGAGTACTAGCAACTGTTAACACCCCGCCGCAGGTGCAGCATCCGGTCGTCGGATGCACAAGCTGGACCGGAACTCCTGGAAGGCCGGCGTGGGAAGTCCCTTTGTCAGAACGTCGGCGAACTGCTGTTTGGTGGGGACGTGGAGCACACGGAACTCGCCGAGGGCCACCTTCTCGCGAACGAAGTGGATGTCGAGCTCGATGTGTTTCGTGCGCCGGTGATGGACGGGGTTGGCCGCCATGTACACAGAGGAGATATTGTCGCAGAAGACGACCGTGGCCTTGGGCAGCGGGACACGGAGCTCGCCGAGGAGTTGCCGGAGCCAGCAACATTCGGCGACCACGTTGGCGACGGCGCGGTACTCGGCTTCGGCGCTGGAGCGGGAGACCGTGGCCTGGCGTTTACTCGACCCGGAGATCAGGGAGTCACCGAGGAACACGGCGTAGCCGGAGGTGGAGCGTCACGTGTCGGGGCAGCCGGCCCAGTCGGCGTCGGAGTACGCGACTAGGTCGAGCGATGGTGAGCGATGCAGGTGCAGTCCATGATCAGTGGTGCCGCGCAGGTAGCGGAGTACTCGCTTTACCAGGGCGAGGTGTGCAGCGCGTGGGTCATGCATGACTAGGCAGCATTGCTGCACATCATACGCTATGTCCGGTCGCGTCATCGTCAGGTACTGGAGAGCTCCAACGAGACTGCGATATTCCGACGCGTCGGGGACCGGTGCACCATCCGTGGCCGAGAGCTTGGACTGCGTGTCGACGGGGTTCGAGGCAGGTTTGCACGCGACCATGTTGGCGCGCTCCAGCAGCTCTTCGGTGTAGCCGCGCTGGGAGAGGAAGAAGCCTCGGTCGTCCCGGGTGACGGCGATCCCCAGGAAGTAGTGTAGGGGCCCGAGGTACTTCATGGAGAATTCCGCAGACAGCTGCTGTTGTAGGCGTTGGAGAAGGGTCGACGAGGAAGCCGCGAGGATTATGTCGTCGACATACAGTAGCAGGTAGGCCGCGCCATCATCGCGGTGTAGCATGAACAGCGACGGATCGGAGCGGGAGTCGTGGAAGCCGATGGTGCGGACGAAGGCAGCGAACCGCGCGAACCAGGCGCACAGCGCCTGCTTGAGGCCGTAGAGGGACTTGTCGAGGAGGCATACATGGTCGGGGTTGTTAGCGTCGACGAACCCGACCGGTTGCTGGCAGTAGACGCGCTCGGTGAGGTGACTATGCAGGAAGGCATTGTTCACATCCATCTGATGAACTGGCCATTGGCGTGTCGCTGCGACAAACAGAACGGTGCGAATTGTGGCTGCCTTGACCACCGGCGAGAACGTCTCGTCGAAATCAACACCGGGCCGCTGAGAGAACCCGCGGACCACCCACCTTGCTTTGTAGTGTTCCAGGCTCCCGTCGGCTTTGAATTTGTGACGGAAAAGCCACTTGCCAGTGACGATGTTGGCTCCGTGCGGACGAGGGACAAGACACCATGTCCGGTTCTGCATCAACGCTGCGTACTCAACCTGCATTGCAGCTAGCCAGTTCGGGTCACGTAAGGCAGCACGTACGGTTTTGTGCACAGGGGAGACGGAGGTGTCCGTGGACGCGAGGAGGGATTGATGATACTTGGGGTTGGGGAAGAAGCGCCCGTCCTGGGCACGGGTGACCATCTGGTGGGTGGGAATGGGTGCAACTTGCCGGGGCGGGCGCGTGTGTGCTTGCCGGAGTGGTTGGGTTGACGAGCTTGCCGGGTTGGGCGCGTGTGAGCTTGCCGGGGTGGGCTTGTCAGGAACTGGTGACATGGCAGGGCTCGCGGTGGGAGGGGTGGTCGCTGGGGCAGGTGGTTGGGTTGGGGTACTGGCCACCACAATAGGAGGAGTGGGCGCTGAGTTTTGGGGTGGTGCAGTGTTCGGCGTGGTGCGTGCACGACGAGGGATGGCAACAGGGGGTATGAGATCAACAAGATCAGGCAGAGATGCAGGAATGTTGGGCTCGGTGGGGTTTGGGTCGTGGAACGGGAACTGAGATTCGTCGAAGACGAGGTGGCGCGAGATGATCACGCGGGCGGTGATGCGGTTAAGACACCGGTAGCCTTTGTGTTCCGGCGAGTAAGCAAGGAAGACAGACGGTGCAGACCGAGGGGCGAGTTTGTGCGGTGTAGTGGCAGAGAGGTTTGGGAAACACAAGCACCCGAAGACACGCATAGCCGAGTAGTCCGGATGTGCGCCATAAAGGAGAAAGCAAGGTGTCTGATCATGGCGTGGCCAGCATGGCCGGCGATTGAGGAGACAGGTGGCGGTTTGGAGAGCCTCCGCCCAGTACTGATACGGCATAGATGCGTGGATGAGGAGGTAACGTGAGATGTCGTTGAGTGTGCGAAGTGCACGCTCGGCTCGGCCGTTTTGAGGTGACGTGTAGGGACATGACATGCGAAGCACTATCCCCAGCGATGCGAAGAAGTGACGGGCGGCAGTGTTGTCAAACTCGCGCCCGTTGTCAGATTGTAAGGTGAGCACCGGCAGGTTAAAGTGTGTGCAAGCATGGTTAACGAACCGACGCAGAGTGGGCAGGACCTCAGACTTGTGTTTGAGCGGATATGTCCACATAAAATGACTATAATCATCCACAACCACAAGATAGTACTGATAACTGGAAATACTAAGTACAGGGGAGGTCCACACATCACAATGTACAAGCTGAAATGGGAAATATGAAACATGATCGGATGAACTAAAAGGGAGTCTATGACTTTTGCCTAGATGACATGCAGTGCAGGTAGAGTGGGCAGCATCCGAGCTGATGGAGGCACGCCGGAGTGTGACGTCCAGAGCTTCGTCGCCAAGGTGACCGAAGCGGCGATGCCAAACATCACGGGATACAGCAGCAAGGGCTTGTGGAGCGCGTGTCAGGGGTGATGGGTGCAGTGGGTACAGGTCGTCCGGCGAGTCAGAGCAGAGGATCACCGCCTTCGTTCTTCGGTCCTTGATAGAAAAACCACAATCATCAAATTCAACATTTACAGGGTTTTCACGAGCTAGAGTTCGAACTGAGATCAGGTTTTTGATAAGATGAGGTGAAACTAGGACATTGTTGAGAGAGAGGGTTTGGGCTGTGGTTGGTAGGTGGTGATGGCCAGTGTGCGTGACTGCCATGGTGCCGCCATTGCCAACTACAATGTCAGGTAAGTAACATGGACGGGATGAAGAGAGTGTACCAGGTGATGCAGCCATGTGAGAACTGGTACCAGAGTCAAGGTACCACTCCCCGCCGGAGTTGGAAGCCTACCCTTGCTGCACTCTCATGTTGTTGAGGGCGTGGACAAGCGCGGCTTGATCCCATGCAGGAGCCGGAGAGCTAGGTGGTGCTCCCGGGGTTGCGCCGTAGAGAGGGTGGCTGGGGATGGCTCCGGGTTGCCAGTAGACGGGCGGCACACCAGCAGGTGTTGGCGGAGTCCAAGGGTGAGCCGCCATGCCGGCGAACGGAGCGGTGCTGCCGGGGCGTGGTCCGAGGATGCCGGCGCCGGGAGCATGCGGGCGCCACGGCATGGGCCAAGCATGAACCATGCTGGTCCAGGGCGCCGCGGTCGGAGTAGCCGGACGAGAAGGTATGCCTCCCCCGCCGTGGTTGAAGGATTGGCCACCCCCGCCGGAGTTGGAGCCCCGTCCCTTGCCCTTGTAGCGCCCACCACCGCCGCGGCCACCGCCGCGGCGGCCGCCGCCGTTGTCACTGGACGAGCCACCGCCGCCCGCTGGTGATGGTGCGGGGGCGTGGCCGACGTGTAGAGCGACGTCGTGGTCCGTCTCTTCAGCGTTGTGGCTCTCCTCAAGGAGCAAGAACGCGCGACAGCGAAGGAGCGACGGGAAGGGAGTCTGCATGGTGAGGACAGGAACCGCATAGCGATAACGAGGGTGGAGACCACGGATCATGTTGAGAACCTGGTCACGGTCAGTGACGTGCTCGCCGAGGTCGGAGAGGCGGTCGGCGTAGTCCTTGAGTCTGGCGAAGTAGGAGATGATCGAGGAGGACCCCTGCTCGATGTGGCGAAACTCCGTGGCGAGGAGGATCAGCTGGTGTTCGCGGTTCTCCAGGAACAGCGAGCAGATCGACTCCCAGACTTCGGCCGCCGTGGCGCCGCGCTGATGAATCAGCTTGAAGAACTCGGGGCTCACCCGGTTGTAGAGCCAGGAGACGACATGAGCATCGTCCTGGAGCCAGGTAGCATCCGAGGGCCGCGGCGGTCCGGTGATGTGGTCAACGACGCCGGCCTTCTGGAACTGCACCTCGAAGAGCGTTTGCCATTGCGAGAAGTTCGGTGGGTCGAGGGAGAGGACCAGCGGGACTTGCTGGTTGATGAATACGCCGGCGAGAGGCGACGGGTTGGAGGAGCTCGCCTTGGAGTCATGGCGAGCGAGGAGAGTGCCCTGCGCAAGCGCCACGGGAGTGAGGAGCGGCATGGTGCGGATGGGAGTGCGAGGTGTGCCGTTGATGCCTGGGGGACGTAACGGCGGTGGGGGTGGGGGAGGAGGAGGGGGGATGGCCATGGCCGGAATGGAGGGGGAGAAGGTAGGGCAGCGGAAGAGCGGCTGGGATCAGAGAGAACAGCCAGTATCTGATACCATCAGAGCGAGTGGAGAGCAAATGCAAGGCACCTTGAGTGCCGATCCTCTATTCCTCTGTAGTATATACAGGTTACAGCCATGTGCATAGCACAGTTACAGAGAGAGAGCGAGGCGCGACGTGCGCAGAGAGAGGGAGAGATCGTGGGGCATGACGTGCCCATGTAGGATGGGACGAGCGCATGCACGAAGAGTACTAGCAACTGTTAACACCATCATCCAACAGTTAGCATGCGTGATCAGTGGGAGGGCTATCCTGACCAATCAAAACACAAGGTATTTTTTATGTAATATTTTTGCACTAGGCAAAAAAATATCTTTTTTCTTTTCCTTTTATTTTCTTTATTCCCTTCTCTTTTTCCTTCTTCTCTTTTTTGCTTCAATAAGGCCTATGCATTGATTAAAGCATATAAATAGGATTTTTTAACCCAAAATTTTGCCAACATTTTTGTATATGATACCTCGTTTTGTGAAGGATTTGTTTTTAAAATTATCATATTGCAAGTTTACTTTTTTTTCTCTCGCAACTAGTACATAAAAGGACTCGATACGAAAGGATTGCGTTTATTGAATTGTATTCCTTTTCTTTAAAAAACTCCAAAATAGGGTCATCAAAGCGCGCGCGGGGGGGGGGGGGGGGGGGCTCGGATGGGATAAGGATGGATGTGATATGTGAGAGATTCATCAATTATGAAATATAGGTATCCCATTATCACGGGATCATCTGATCGTATTGTATCCCCTATAAATAGTTATGAAACTACAAGCCCTTGCCTACCTATAGAAGAGAATGCGCTGAGATTTCATGAGCGCGGGGACATTCTAGAGGATCTTCGCATGTACTCTAACTCAAAGTAGATCGATGCAACACTATTTATTACCCACGTCAAACGACAGGGATAGGGGCTACTGGCTACTGTCAGTGTCACGGGAAACTAGATGTCCCGAGGACACTATAATTGTGTACTCTAGCATGCAAGGGATCAAACCATAAGTTTAATTGTGATGTGGTATGGCCAATGTGGATTTATTGTAAGCGTGAGAACGATCTACTAGTTAGTATCAAAAAAGCATTAAGGTTGAAGACGACTTGCCGGAACCATTTGCGTCCTTGGTCGGCAATCCCGGCTGCCAAATGGACCATGCTTCTCTACCTCGTGAGAGCTAGCGTCTTTGGTCTGCTATCCCGCATGGTTCAACTCCGTCCTCCCTTTGCTCCAGTACAATGCCGACAAGAACTCCCTCCGGTTGACCAGTCCAGGAGCAGCCAAGCAGGATGACCAGGATACCCGATAGTCACCTCCGGACCTCCCTCCGCTCCGGACCAGGACGCTCGGCAGACACTGGTAAGATCTCTCTCTCCTCTTCGGTGCCTCCCCATTCTTCTACCAAAATGGGGTTGTAGTATCCTAGAAATGCGCCCCGGATCCCGTACATATACCACTCCAAGGGGGACGATTTGAAGTTTTCTGTAAAAAAAAATATGCGGGCCAGTCCAAGATGCGGGATCTGCTAGTCATTTTTTGGCCCATAAACCGCATATTGGTCAGATTTTTGCGGATCGGGCCAATATGTGGGATCTGTTCGAGTTGCTCTTAGCCCGATATACAAGAGGTAACCACCGAGTTGCCCGTGAGCTGAGCATAACCGTTACTTTGTGGTTTCCTATATAAAGAGTGCTTCGTCTCGATAGGCGGACGACTTTCACATCTGATATCAAATGAAACATCACATACAAGAAATATTTATATATCATGACGGGACAAAATATAATTTTAGACAATTTCAATTTGAATTCGTTTGCAAAACTAACGGTGAAATTATTTGATTCCATGACATGGTCCAATGAATTTGAATTTGTGCATTGTTCGATTTGGATGTGTTTAATTTTAGTGTTATAGAATATTAAAATCTGGAGTGCACCTGTAAAGCGCTTGTGGCGCAAGCAACACCAACTAGCGCTCATGTGTCGCGTGACCTAAGCCGACCCAACTAAGCGAGGTCGCTTGCCCCAGCTCGCTCAGCTGTTTTAACCGGTTCACCATTGACCGGTCGACTGGTTGACTGCCAACCCAAGGAATAGTTGACCGTAGACTTTCAGAAAAAAAATTAGAAATAAAAAAATTGTTCGTCAGTTTTAGAAAAGTTTGTAGCTTCAAAAAATGTTCAGGAATTTGAAAGAAATGTTCGTCAATTCTAAAAAAAGTTCACGAATTTGAAAAAACTTTGTGAATTTAAAAACGTTAATGAACTTTAAAAAACTTCTTGAATTCTAAAAAATGATTGCGAACTCGAAAAAAGTTCCCAAATTCAAAAAAAAAGGAAAAGTCCATGAATTTGAAAAACAATCCTGGCTTGTAAAAAATATTCACTAAATTGAAAATGTTCACGGACTAGAAAAAATGTTTGTGAATTTGAAAAAAAAGATCGGGACTTCAAAAAATTTACGAATTTGAAAAAAGTTCCCAGATTAAAAAAGCATTCATGAATTTGAATAACTTTGTGAATTTAAAAATTGTTTGCAATTTTCAAAAAAGTCCACAAATTTCAAGAAAAAAGTTCATGAATTATAAAAATTGTTTTAGTGAAATTTAAAATGGAAAAGTAAAAATAAAACTAAAAAATAAATACGAAAAATAAACATAAAAACCAAATTGAAAACTGGAAGAAAAAAAACTGGGTGGAAGAGTCCAGAAGCAAAACCGGGCCGAAGTCACGGAATCGTAGCCCAATTTAACTGCAAGTCGGCCAGCTAGAACTTATCTTTTTAATGGGCCTTGGCCCTGCCGTTCCTTATTCTAGAATAATAACAATTATTCAAGTTGAACACAACGGTGGCTCTAGCCCGTAGGTAATCACTTGTTTCCCCAAGTAGGAGGTACCAGGTTCGATTCTTATTAGCATCATTTTATTTTCTTAATGCATATCAAATAGCCCCCATTGTTGGTCATTTTATCTTGTTTACGCATGTGAAATGGCCCCCATTTTTGGTCATTTTATTTTGTTCACGCATGTCAAATGGCCAGGTTTTATTGGGCTGTTTACCAGGTCTCACTTGTTTACAGGCCGGCATGTTCTTAATTTTTTATAAAAAGATTATTATGTACATATAATATGCTTCCACGTCTCATGTCATGAATTTTTTATAGGAAGAACGTGTATATATAATATGGTACCATGCTAATATTTATAATTTTAAAAACAATTTTTGAAATTTATTCGCTATTTTTGATACATTGAATGAATGAATTTATTGTACATATTGGAAGTATTTCCAATTTGAGTCATATATGTATCTCAATTAAGGTTCAAATAATACAGAAAAATATTCAAGACCTATGTACAAGCTGATGTCATAGAAAAAGATTGCTGAGAAAATTATTTGAGTTAAAAATTTGAACTTATGTTTGTAAGCATTGTCCCACTATTCATTTTTATTAAAATATAGTTTACACTATTCCTTTCTTCTCTAAAGTTATATATCTTGTAACACTATGCGGCAACACATGATTATTCGTTACAGTATCAATAGTTTGTAACACACTGGAGCAACACAAACTTATATGTTACTGTAGTGATGTAGCTGTAACACATTGTCGAATCTTATCAACTATGTGTTACTGTCCGCGCTGCAACACACATGATGTGTTTCCGCAACTTTGCTCTGTAACATATTTTTCTATATGTTACACGATTATGTTACTTAATATATGTTTTGTTGTAGTGTATTTGCTTTTCTATCAATTTCCCAACAATAATTTGTTTACGCACCGTATGCTATGTGTTCGAGAGAGAAGCCTCTAGTGAAAACTATGGCCCCTGGGTCAACTTTTATCATATATTAAAACCAAAAATACCTTGCTGCAATTTATTTACTTTTATTTTATTTAGTATTTTAGTTTATCTATCTACCACTATCAGAATTAATCCTTGCAAATAACCGCTAAGAGGATTGACAACCCTCTTATTTGCGTTGGGTGCAAGTGTTTGCTTTTGTGTGTGCAGGTGCGTTTAACGGGATTTTGCTTGGTTCTCCTACTAGATTGAAAACCTTGGTTCTTAACTGAGGGAAATACTTATCTCTACTATACTGCATCATCCTCTCCTCTTCGGGGAAATACCAACGCAGTCTACAAGTAGCAGGAAGAATTTCTGGCGCCGTTGCCGGGGAGACATCATGAAAATTCCCAAGTACCTCCGCACAAACTATCATCCACTTGCATTTATTTTATTTGCCTTTTTATTTGCATTTGCCTCTCATTTTCATCTCCCCCACTTCTAATTTTTTTTTACAAAAACACAAAAATATTTTTATTTGCTTGTTTCCTAGTCCGCTTGCTTTGCCATCATGTCTGAGTTTGTTATTGAAAAGAGTGAGGATGGTAAAATCCCTAAGATAGAAATTCCCACAAATTTAGATGATAAATTTTTTGTGATGGGAACTGGGAATATCATAGGAAAGAGTGTTATTCAAGAATTCTTTACTTGCACTGGGACTTTGGTTTGTAATGACATTCCTATTCTTAAAAGAAACAATAGTTATGCCGAGGCTATTTCTGCTCTTGTTCTAAAACTTGAAAGAAGATTTATTCGTACTCATCTCACTTTGCAAAGATTGTTCTATGAGTTGCCTATCATAAACAACCCTAAAGCTAAAAAAAATATCCACGCTTATCCTTATGAATGAGTTTGATTACATAGTTCGGGAGGCTAGAGAAATCTTTGATTTCTATAATATGAGTCAAGAACATCCTGCGGTTGATGAAATTTTATATAATGAAGATTTTATGTTAAGATTTATGTTTCATGATGATCATACTTTTGATGAGAATACTAAGAAGGAAGTTCCTCCATTACACATTATTCAACAAGTTCTCAATGGTATTAATCAGAAATATTCTTGGATTGTAAAAGGGAACCAACAAGGATAAGAGGAATCTTGCCTTAATAATGATAAAATCTTGATTGGTGATGTGTTCCATATTGTTTTTGAGAAGCCTCCTGACCAACATACCTCTCGAGAGGAAGAAACTATGGATGACAACACTTGAAACTATGCATTATGCCTAGCTAGGGGCATAAAACAATAGCGCTTGTTGGGAGGCAACCCAATGAATAAAATAAAATTTTGGTTTTACCTTCTATTTTTGTGTGTTTACACAATTATAGCCTCTGTTATGATTGTGTTTTTATATTTTAGTGTTTGTGCCAAGTAATGCCTTTGGGATGATTTGAAAGATAGAATAATTGATGCTGTTTGAAAACAGAAACTTTTGCGTGCAGTTCTAGAATTTTGATTTTTTTCTGGAGCGTCAGAACCTTCTGAGTTTTTTACACAACATTGACATATGAATTACCCACGTTTTCCTAATTTTTTAGAATTTTTGAAATTACATAAGTATGACTTTAATTCAGATCTTTACAGACTGTTCTGTTTTTAGACAGATTCGGTTTTTGTTGCATAGTTTGCTTATTTTCATGAATCTATGGATCGTATGGGGGGGTATGAGTCATGGAGAAGTTGGAGTACAGTAGCATTATACCAATATTAAATATGAATCAATTTACAATAGTACCTAAAGTTTAAGATTTGTTTGTTATACTAACGGATCTCACGAGGTTTCTGTTGAGTTTTGTGTGCTAAAATTTTCAAGTTTTGTGTGAGACTACGATGGATAAAGGAATAAGAAGCGGCAAGAGCCTAAGCTTGGGGATGCCCAAGGCACCCCAATGTAATATTCAAGGAAGACTCAAGCGTCTAAGCTTGGAGATACCCCGGATGGCATCCCCTCTTTCGTCTACAATCTATCGGCAACTCACTTGGAGCTATATTTTTATTCATCACATGATATGTGTTTTACTTGGAGTGTCTTGTGATATAGTTTGTTTACTTTTGTTTGCTTTTTAGTTTGTCACAATCATCTTTGCTGAACACACCTTTTTGAGAGGGACACACATTATTCGTGATTTGTTAGAATACTCTATGTGCTTCACTTATATCTTTTGAGCTAGGCAATTGCTCTAGTGCTTCACTTATATCTTTTAGAGCACGGCGGTGGTTATATTTTAAAGAAATAGTTGCACTCTCATGCTTCACTTATATCTTTTTGAGAGTCTAATAAACAGCAATGGTAATATGCATGGGTTATGAATTTGGTCTTAATATGATAGGTATTCAAGAGGGATATAATAAAAAGTTTCATGTACATCGCTGAATATGATAAGTTTGATTCCTTGCAATAGTTTTGCGATATTAAGATGGTAATATGTGGGAGGTGCTAGTAGATAATTGTGGTTTAGTAAGAATAATGGTGTTAAGGTTTGTGATTCACGAAGCATGCACGTATGATCTGTCGTTATGCTAAGACGTTGGAGCATGATTTATTCTTGATTGTCCACCTTATGAGTGGCGGTCGGGAACGAGCGATGGTCTTTTCCTACCAATCTATCCCCCTAGGGGCATGCGTAGTAGTACTTTGCTTCGAGGGCTAATAAACTTTCACAATAAGTATGTGAGTTCTTTATGACTAATGTGAGTCCATGGATTATACGCACTCTCACCTTTCCGCAATTTGCTAGCCTTTTCGGTACCGCGCATTGCCTTTTCTCACATCGAGAGTTGGTGCAAACTTCGCTAGTGCATCCAAACCCCGTGATATGATATGCTCTATCACACATAAGCCACCTTATATCTTCCTCAAAACAGCCACCATACCTACCTATCATGTCATTTCCATAGCCATTCCGAGATATATTGCCATGCAACTTCCACCGCTTCGTTTTTATGACACACATCGTCATTGTCATATTGCTTTGCATGATCATATAGCTGACATAGTATTTGTGTCTCAGCCACCGTTCATCATTTTTTATACATGTTACGCTTGTATCATTGCACATCCTGGTACACCGCCAGAGGCATTAATATAGAGTCATATTTTTGTTCTAGTTTTGAGTTGCAATTTTTTGAGTTGTAAGTAAATAGAAGTATGATGATCATCATTATTAGAGCATTGTCCCAATGAGGAAATCAAAAAAACAAGAGGCCAAACAGAGCCCACGAAAAAAAAGATGATGAGAGAAAAAGAGAGAAGGGGCAATGTTACTATCCTTATCCATACTTGTGCTTCAAAGTAGCACCATGTTTTTCATATAGAGAGTCTCCTATTTTGTCACTTTCATATACTAGTGGGAATTTTTCATTATAGAACTTGGCTTGTATATTCCGATGATGGGCTTCTTCAAATGCCCGAGGTCTTCATGAGCAAGCAAGTTGGATGCACACCCACTTAGTTTTCATGTTGATCTTTCATACACTTATAGCTCTTAGTGCATCCGTTGCATGGCAATCCCTACTCCTCGCATTGACATCAATTGATGGGCATCTCCATAGCCCGTTGATTAGCCTCGTCGATGTGAGACTGTAGGATCGAAAGTATGTCTAGAGAGGGGTGATTAGACTACTTGACCAAATAAAAACCTAACCTTTTCCCAAATTTAGAAGTAGGCAGATTTAGGCACGCATGCAAGTCAAGCATCACCCTACACATGCAATTCTAAGAGTGTAGCAGCGGAAAATAAACAATTGCATATGTAAGTAAAGGAGGGGATCGGAGATTTCAAACGCAATGAAGACACGGTGGTTTTTGGCGTGGTTCCAATAGGTGGTGCTATCATACGTCCACGTTGATGGAGACTTCAACCCACAAAGGGTAACGGCTGCGCGAGTCCACGGAGGGCTCCACCCACGAAGGGTCCACGAAGAAGCAACCTTGTCTATTCCACCATGGCTTATGTCCACGAAGGACTAGCCTCACTCGGGGTAGATCTTCATGAAGTAGGCGATCTCATTGCCCTTACAAACTCCTTGGTTCAACTCCACATCATGTCGGAGGCTCCCAAGTGACACCTAACCAATCTAGGAGACACCACTCTCCAAAAGGTAATAGACGGTGTGTTGTTGATGAACTCCTTGCTCTTGTGCTTCAAATGATAGTCTCCCCAACACTCAAACAACTCCTCACAGATTTGGCTATGGTGGAAGAAGGATTTCAGTGGAAAGCAACTTGGGAAAGGCTTGAAATCAAGGTTCAAATGGTTGGATTGGAATATCTTGATCACAACACATGAGTAGGTGGTTCTCTCTCAGAAAATGAATGGTGGAAGTGTAGGCACATTCTGATGGCTCTCCTTACTGAGAAGGAAGTGGTGGAGGGGTATATATAGCCTCCACACAAAATCCAACCGTTACACACTTTTGACCCAACTCGGTGGCTCCGATTCAGAAATCTTGGTGGCACCAAACTGTGTAAAAGATATGAACGTTAGGAATCTCAATGGGACCGACTAGAACAACTCGGATGGACCGAAGTGCAATGGCTAGGGCAAACCTCGTCTCGGTGGCACCGATTGCATCAACTCGGTAGGACCGAAGTGAAGCAATAAGGCAACCGAGAGTTGGCAAGCCATCTCGGTGAGACCGATTTGCAAAACTTGGTGGGACCGAAGTAAGTGCAAACGATTACAGAGAGTTGGCAAGGCCATCTCGGTGAGACAGAGATCCATATCGGTGGATCCGATTTGTTAGGGTTTTGGCAGTGGCTAAGTCCAGATGAACTCGGTGGCTCCGGATAGGAAATTTCGGTGAGGCCGAGTTGGAATGTAGGTTTTGGACATATTTGGATGGACAAAGTGGTTGAGGGTTTTGGAACACTGTCACTAAGCACTTGAGCAAAAAGACCATTAAGCCACACCTCATCCCCTTTTAAAAGTATTGGCTTTCCTATGGACTCAATGTGATCTTGGATCACTAAACCAAAAATGTAGAGTCTTGATCTTTTGCCAATCCTTGTCCGTAGCATTTTGAGGGGTCCACATCTCTAGTCCTTGCCATGCCAATCATTGAACATCCTGAAATCTTTAACTTGAATGGACATTAGTTCAATGATATATATGTTGTTATGAATTACCAAAACCACCAAGGGAGAAAATGTGCTTTCAGAGACTATCTTCTTATTTTTGACTTCCCCTTATTAATCTCTACCACAACACTCTATTCCACCCACAGTGCTATATCCATGGCTTGCGCTCATGTATTGCGTGGGGGTTGAAAAAGCTGAAGCGCGTTAAAAAGTATGAACCAATTGCTCGGCTTGTCATCGGGGTAGTGCATGATAAATATTTTGTGTTAAGAAGATGGAGCATGACAGGATTATATGATTTTGTAGGGATAACTTTATTTAGCATTTTTATTTTGAAAGACATGATTGTTTATTAGTATGCCTAAGTATTGATGTCTTTATATCAAACTATAGACTATTGCTTTGAATCATTCGGATCTTATTATTCATACCGTAAGAGAGATTCCATGATGAAACATGATAGGTAGCATTCCACATCAAAAATTCTGTTTTTATCATTTACCTACTCGAGGACGAGCAGGAATTAAGCTTGGGGATGCTTGATACGTCTCCAACGTATCTATAATTTTTTATTTTTCCATGCCATTATAGTATCAATCTTGGATGTTTTATATGCCATTATATATCATTTTTTGGGACTAACCTATTGACCCGGTGCCTAGTGACAGTTGCTATTTTTTTGCTTGTTTTTGTCTTTTCAGAAAATTATTATCAAAAAGAGTCCAAACGAGAAAAAAACTTTGGATTAATTTTTTCTGGACCAGAAGAGACCCATGAAGCTTCGGGAGAAGACCAGAGGATCCACCAGGAGGCAGCAAGCCTGGAGGGCGCGCCCAGAGGGGTAGGTGCGCCCCCAGGCTTGTGGGCCCCTCATAGCACCTCCTAACCTAATTCCAGTGCTATAAATTCACAAATATTCCCAATATACCAGAGAGACAGAAGAGAAAACCTTTCTGCCGCCGCAAGCCTCTGTTCTTCTGCGATCCCATCTGGAGGCCTGTTCCGGTACTCTGCCGGAGGGGGAATCGATCATGGAGGGCTTCTTCATCAACCTTGCTGCCCTTCCGATGATGTGTGAGTAGTTTACCACAGACCTACGGGTCCATAGCTAGTAGCTAGATGGCTTCTTCTGTCTCTTTGATCTTCAATACCATGTTCTCCTCGATGTTCTTGGAGTTCTATCCGATGTAATCTTCTTTTGCGGTGTGTTTGTTGGGATCCGATGAATTGTGAGTTTATGATCAGATTATTCATGAGAAATATTTGAGTCTTCTCTGAACGCTCTTATGCATGATTATTATAGCTTTGTATTTCTCTCCGATCTATCGATTTGGTTTGGCCAACTAGATTGGTTTATCTTGCAATGGGAGAGGTGCTTTGTGATGGGTTCAATCTTGTGGTGCTCAATCCCAGTGACAGAAGGGGACATGACACGTATTTGTATTATTGCCATTAAGGATAAAAAGATGGAGTTTAATCATATTGCTTGAGTTTACTTTGTCTACATCATGTCATCTTGCTTAAGGCGTTAGTCTTTTTCATACTTAATACCCTAGATGCATGCTCGATAGCGGTCGATGGGTGGAGTAATAGTAGTAGATGCATGCAGGAGTCGGTCTACTTGTCTCGGACGTGATGCCTATATACATGATCATTGCCATGAATCCGTCATAATTATTTGCTTTTCTATCAATTGCCCAACAGTAATTTGTTTACCCACCGTATGCTATGTGTTCGAGAGAGAAGCCTCTAGTGAAAACTATGCCCCCCGGGTCTACTTTTATCATATATTAAAACCAAAAATACCTTGCTGCAATTTATTTACTTTTATTTTATTTAGTATTTTAGTTTATCTATCTACCACTATCAGAATTAATCCTTGCAAATAACTTCTAAGAGGATTGACAACCCTCTTATTTGCGTTGGGTGCAAGTTTTTGCTTTTGTGTGTGCAGGTGCGTTTAATGGGATTTTGCTTGGTTCTCCTACTAGATTGATAACCTTGGTTCTTAACTGAGGGAAATACTTATCTCTACTATACTGCATCATCCTCTCCTCTTCGCGGAAATACCAACGTAGTCTACAAGTAGCACACGTCGACAACTGGAGTGCCTCGCTGCCCAGGGTTACTTGCCTATCGGCCCAGTGGGAACCAGGGTACCACGGCCCATCTACCTCTGGCCCAGAGGACCGCGCTCCGTGGCCGATCCATGAGAGTGGCCTTGCCTTAGCCGCTCTAGAGGGAGCCGCCTCGCGAGGCCCCTCCCTGCCAGGCCAGGCCCTGTCGAGGCCGCCAAGCACCAGGTTCCCTCGCGAGGCTCCCCTCGCGAGGCCTTCTCACGAAGCAAGTTGTACGGCGCCAGCCGCGGGGCTCCGCGCCCAGCACATGGGTGACGTCCCGCTGTCAGGATAAGTACAACGGGGCGCGACCAAGCCCAGCTTCCATTCTGGTCATAAGGGAGCAGCAGCATCTGCGTCCCCCAAAGCGAGTCCCAAAGTCTTTCCTCTTTGGTGATAGAAGATCAGGATGGATCAGCGCGCCAAGATGGAGGTGATCGCCAAGCCCACCAGCGCATCACAAGGAGATGCTTTCGCAGGCGGAGACCGCCTTTAGTCAGGATAAGCATGCGCTCATGTCCCCCTTTTGAATTGCCGCCCTGTGGCAACCCTTTCCCGCTCATATTTTCGGGGAAGAGGACCAAGGCACTACAAAAGGGGCAGGGCTGCTTCCATATAAGGGGATCGACCCATTCTCCCCCACACCTCATGTACTCGGAGCCACAAGCTCTCCATACAGAGCAATCCAACGCAGGCAGGAGTAGGGTATTACACCACACGGTGGCCCGAACCTGGGTAGCTCACGCGTCCCCTTCGTGTCCGGTGAGAGCTAGTGAGTCCTCCGTCCTTCCACCGTAGAGGCCGTCGTATCGTAGGTTGCCAAGCTAAGTCCCCCAGAGTTCGAATCCTAAGTTCTTGGAGAAGTTTCTTGGACGCAGACCCTAGACTCCAACATTTGGCGCGCCAGGTAGGGGGACTTGCCGTCTTCGCGCCTTCGACCTCGACCGCAGCATTGACATGGACGCCGCCGCCGCTCGCCGGGAACGCACTGCGCGCCGCGCCGGTGTCAGGGTTCCTGCGGCGCCGGCCGCCCGCGGTGCCCATGGACGGCACCCTCGAGCCGCCACCGAGCCCGTTGGGGAGCGCGTGGCCTCCTCTGCCCACCCGTCGGTGAACGAACTGGTGCACGGCCCCTCCGCCGCCAACTCCTCGCTCGAGCGTCGCGATCCCCCCGCTCCGCGTGCCGCGCTGCTCATGGCACAGGAGCTGCTGTGCTACCGCCCAACCGAGGACGCCTACGACGCCTGGCTTGGAAGCATCACCGAGCTCGGAGACGCCGTGCGCGATGGCCAGGTGCCCTCCCGCTCCCTGCCTGCTCCGCCGTCCTGCGCCGACCAGGCCGGGAGCGGCGTTCCTCCTCCTCCCCCTCCTCCTCCAGACCGCGACGTGGCCGAGCGCCGCCACGCCACGCGCGCCCCGGAGCCGTCCCACGCCTCGCTCGCGCCAGGCGGCGACGGCGACAGCTGCCAGATCGTCCACCGCGCGCCCCAGGATGCGCGCATGGGCCTCGAGAGGGCGCGCGACCGCCAGGACCTCATCCTCCACGACTTCGCCATGGCAGGGCGCCAGAACCGTGCAGCCCTCAATGGTGGAGCCGTCACCAACGGGGGCTACCTGGCCCTCGCCCTCAAGCTACGTCGCGTGGTGTGGCCCGACAAGTTCAAGCCAGAGCTCCCTCAGCGCTATGACAGCACTGCCAACCCCACGGAGTTCCTCCTGCTCTACACCATCAGCATCCAGGCCACGAGGGGGACGACCGGGTCATGGCGAATTGGTTCCCCATGGCCCTCAAGGACGCTGCGCGCTCGTGGCTCATGAACCTCCCTAAGGCGTCCATCTCTTCATGGGAAGACCTGTACAGGCAGTTCGTCGCCAACTTCAAGGGCATAAGCAACCGTGCCCTCACGATCAACGACCTGCGGAACGTGCGCCAGCGCCCTGGCGAGCCCCTTCGTAAGTTCATCCAGCGCTTCAGCCAGGTGCGCCACAAGATCCCAAAGGCCTCCGATGCCACGATCGTCTCCGCCTTCACCAGTGGCGTCACGGACGTGAAGATGCATGAGAAGCTCTCAGCCAGGGACGAGCTTGACTCCGCAGCAGAGCTGTTCGTCCTCGCCGACCGCTGCGCCAAGGCCGAAGAGGGATGCCTCTTCCTCCACAACGACGCTGACGCTGAGCCCGACGCGGCGAAGCCCAAGGCCAAGGACACCAAGCGCAAGGGCCCAGCCGAGCTCGCGGCCTGAGTCGGACTACAAGCACGGCCGTGACAGCGGCGAGGCCAAGAAGGACGGCCGCCGTTTCTGCGCCTACCACAACGTGAACTCCCACAACACAGAAGACTGCCACGAGCTCAAGCTGCTTCGCGAGGGCCGCGGTGGCGGTAGCGGAGGTGACCGCTGGGCTGACAACCACAACAACGGCGCTGGCGACAACAACCGTCAGGGCTGGCAGGCCAACGCCGCCCCAATACGTGCCAACGACTCCCCTCCCGCTGAGAACGCTGGGGGCTACCAAGAGCCCCGCAGGGTGGCCTGCATCCTCGGCGGGGCCCAGGCCCCTCCATCCAACTGCCACTTCAAGCCGTTCTCTCGGGAGGTGAACGCGGCCCTCCCGTCGCTCGATTCCACCGGCCGCCTCAAGTGGTCCGAGTTCCCCATCGCCTTCGACGCCAGCGACCACCCCCAGTCCACGAAGGGCGTGGGCGCCGTCCCCCTGCTGTGCACCCCCACCATCAGCAACGTCGCCGTCACCAAGACCCTCATCGACGGAGGCGCCGGCCTCAACGTGATCTCCATCGAGACCTTCGAGACGCTTCAAGTGCCCTACAAGCGCCTGATGCCCACCAGGCCTTTCTCGGGCGTCACCGACGGCTCCACTGTCCCCCTGGGGCAGGTGCACCTTCCCGTCACCTTCGGCACCCGCAAGAACTACCATACGGAGTTCATCGTTTTCAATGTGGATCACAACGGCCTGCCTTACAACGCCATCTTGGGCTACCCGGCACTCACCAAGTTCATGGCTGCGACCCACCACGCCTACGGCCTTGTCAAAATGCCCAGCTGCCACGGCACCCTCACCGTCCGCTGTGACGAGAAGGATGCACTGCAAACCCTCGAGCATGCTTACAAAACTGCCTCCGTCACGTACCCGGCCGACGAGGACGCGCCTGGGCCTGCCGAGGAGACGCCCGTGAAGAAGAAGCCCCTCCTCCCTTAGGAGCGGGTCGAGTCCAAGAAGGCGTTGCTAGATGGGAGCGAAGCAGGCCCCTCCCTCGCCGCTGGAGACGGGCCCTCCCCCAAATAGGAAGGCGCGCTCATCACCTTCCTCCGAGCATCTCCCTCGCCGCTGGCGGCGGGCCCTGATGCGTTGGCTTGGATAGCATCAGGCGCGCCCAGCCTGCCGAGGAAGGTGATCGAGCACCACTCAGCCGCGTGTCGGAGCGCGCGGCCCGTCAAGCATGAGGAATATCGTCAAGCACCCAAGAAGAAGGAAGTCATCACCCAAGAAGTCAGCAAGCCCCAGGATGCCGGAATCACACGTGAAGCCCCCCACCCCAGGAGGATCGCCAGCCTCACCCCCGTCGCCAGGCCACGCGATAGGGTGCGCATGTGCCCCGCAGGCCCCTTCCCTCCTCTGCGCATCGCCACAGGCTCGCCCTGGCTCACGCGCATGCCATTCGGCCTGGAGGGTGCCGCAGCCACCTTCACAAGGCTGATGCGCATGAGCCTGGTGCCCCACATCGCAAGGAATACGGAGGTGGTTAACACTCGTCCACCGGCCCGCCGTGGCCCCACTCATGACGGAGGCGGGTGTTCCGGTACCAAGCACATGGAACGCCCGCCATCAC
The DNA here is from genome assembly GCA_039707655.1 of Elymus sibiricus. Lineage (NCBI taxonomy): Eukaryota > Viridiplantae > Streptophyta > Magnoliopsida > Poales > Poaceae > Elymus > Elymus sibiricus. Next base: position 204,158,637 of record CM077666.1, on the reverse strand, counting down.
CGTAAGTTCTATCCGTGCCCCACGGATACGAGCGACATGGAGCTGTACATGCTCCGGGGCTCTCTCTACCTACGCTGCCTTCGGAACGTGAGAGCTCCTTCCCACTCTCGTGGAAGCCCCATGCTCAGCGCTGGCGGATGCCCCATGCTCCGCGCTAGCGGCTTACTTGAGGGGCCATCGGCCATCACATCCTCAAGCTGACCCGTGTCGGACACGGCAGCATGTATCTTTTTGTTATGTAATGAACTTGCTTCATTCATCAATAAAGCTTATTTCCTTCAAACCCCCGTGTGCTTGCCGCTGCAGGGCGCGCGCCCATGGTCTTGCCCGTGCCTGTCACGTGAGCGGGGGCTGGGCACGGTGTCTGTGCTCGGGTCAGTCCCAGCAGCACTAAAAAACTCAAGCAACTGAGCTCTGGCTCGCGGGCCTGCTCCCGTGCACGTCACCTCACCAAGTCCTTGGTGCTTTTGTCTCCTCGTGTAACACCCACAGGCGACCTCGCGAGCGCGCCCCGCCGCGCCGTTTGCAAAAACTTGGCAGTTTCCCTGGTGCAGGATACGAAGGCCTCAGGAGCCCCCCCTCGGGAAGCCTCGCGGCGGGTCCTATGGACGAAGGGCCTTGCGAGGGGCTGCGCCTCACAAGCTGGGCCTTACGAAGGACTCGCCCCAAGCTGCACGCCTCAAAGGAGCTAAGTCTAAAGCACCCCTCCAGTCCTTTCCCTCTCCTTTCTCTCTCGTGGCCTCCTGATTTATTTGGCATGAGCCGCCTGCGCGTCAAGGGGGGACCCTGAGCATCGCGCCCCAGGGACTCCTACCAGCCCTAAGAGCCCTACACCCTCTGGCCTTGCCGAGCGCACGCTCTGGGCATCCCAGCGATGGTGTAGCCCACCTCGGGGGCTGGGTCCCAGCGACACAGGGCACAAAGGCAATGTAAAAGGAAAATAAAGGCCTCGGGAGGAAAACGAAAAATGCATAAATCATTAAGTGCTTACAGCAAAAGTACCATGCAAACATCTTCACGCCCCCACGGGGCCATGTCTATCCTATTACAGCAACAGGTCAAGGAAAATTTAGGCGCGTGAGGCGCCGCCATCGCCGCTCCCACCGCCGTCACGAGGGGGCTCGCCGCCGCCGCCGCTGACTTCAGGCTCGAAGGCTTACAGCCCGACGAAGCTAGTCATGTGCTCCCTCACCGCCTCCTCAAGAGGTTCGCAAAGCTCCGCTGGGACAGGAGTCACCACCCGCCCGAAGTCGAAGCGATCGTCGAGGCGGAGGAGGTTGCTGAAGAGTCGCGTTGTTGCCTGGGTCAGCAGGTCACGACACGCTTCCTCGACGGTGGCATCCATGTCCAGCAGCTGCTTCTTGAGGTCGTCAACCTCGGCTTGGAGCTCATCCCGTTTGGCCGCGAGGCTCCTCCGCTCGTCGAGAGCGGCCTGGGCAGCCGCCAGCTCGCGCTCCTTCGCTAGCAGGCGCTCCCGTTCTGCTGCCTGTGCGGACGCAGATGCCACGAGCTCGCCTTCTCAGCTCTTGGCGTTCGCCTCGCGGCCAGCAACCGCCTCCTGGGACCTGAGGATCTCCTCCTTGCGCTTCGGGAGCTCAGCTTCGCGGGACGCGAGCCGGCCCTCGAGGGCCTCCGCAGCCTCCTCCCGCACCTTAAGCGGCGCTCGCGCGAGGCAGCTTGCTCCTGGAGCGTCTTCTCATAAGCGTCCGCCTCCTCCCGCCGCCGCTTGGCCTCCTGGGCATCTTCGAGGGCCCTCGCGAGGGACGCCTGGGCCTCTTTGGCAAGCTGCTCGTGCTGCGCCTACGCCTCCTCGTCCCACCGGCGGTCAAACTTCGCCGCCTCGCGCAGCTGGCTCCACCCCTCCGCTAGCCTCCGCCGCTAGTTCGCGCAGAGCTCCGCCTCCTTCCCGAGCTCCCCTTCGAGCGCCTCAAGGGCCGCCTTGATGCCGGTGACGGCCCCGCTCCAGGGCGCGGTACCGCTCTCCCGCAGCAGCCAGGGAGCAGGGGTCGATAGGAGGGGGCGAAGGAAGTTACTCGTCCTTGGGGTAAAAGCGCCTCCTCTTCCACTCCTTGATGGTGCCGCTGCTGCTGCCCCCATCACGGAGCGCGCCTGGGCGGCCGCCTGAGGGCGCGGCGCGGTTCTCGTCGGGGTCGGCAGCCGTGGTGGTCCCCTCCCCCCGCTCCTTGCGGGGATCGTCGCTCTCCGCGGCATCGCCTCCTTCCTCCCTCTCCGGCACGGACCTGGCCGGCACAACGCGAAACGCGTCCCCGTCGTCGCCCTCGTCCTCGCCCAGCCGAAGCCGGCGACGCACCGGCGGAGATGGAGGCGGTGGCGGAGACGACTCCTCGCTGCTCTCCTTCCCGGAGTCGGAGGCCTCGTGGTTGCCCGAGGAGGACCCCGTCTCCGAAGAATCCTCAAGAAGCTCCTCAGGCTCCTCGAGGTCCGTCTGAATCAGCCCCCACTGGTCGAACTGGGGCATCGCCGCGACCAGCTCACCCTTGTTGGACCAGCGGTGCACCGGGCGCACATCATAAGGCACATCCTCTGCCTCCCCTGGGAATAAAACTTCCCAAGCATCGGCCACGGCCTCAGCCGAGAGGGGCTCCCATGCCAGCCTGATCCGGTCTCCGGGTCCGGTGATGTCCCACACCGGGTGCGAGCGCTTCTACAGGGGCGCAATGCGGCGGTGGAGGAACTCCTTGGCAATCATGCCAGCCGTAAGCCCGGCCCTGCGCAGCTCCGCCAGCCTCGTCAGGATCGGCCTCAGGGCGGCACCACCAAGCTTCTTGTGCTCCCAGCATGAGATCTTCTCAGCCGGCTCAGTGGGGATCGCCAGGAGAGGGCTAGTCCACTGGGCATCAACATAAACCCAGCGCGACCAGAAGTTCTCCACCTTCTTCGAGATCTTCATGTCGATGAAAACCCTGCCCATCTCGTCGTCGATGCGGAAGGAGGCGCCTCCGGAGCGGTGGTTCCCAGAAGAAAAAACCCGCAAGCTGTAGAAGGTCTGCAAGAGCGCCACGGACGGCATCACTCCCAGGAAGGCCTCGCAGAGGTACGCGAAGAGAGCGAGGACGAGAATGGAGTTGGGATGAAGGTGGAGAAGGCAAATCTCATAATGCTCAAGGATGGCATAGAGGAAGTCGGAGAAGGGCGGCACCAGCCCAGCAAAGAGCGAGTGGAAGAAGATGGGGATTACCGTGGGGCCGAGGTCACGCCCTGGGACTGAGCTCGGCAAGATCTTGGTGGCGCCTCCCTCGAAGTGCGCCGAGGCCAACAGGGGACGGGCCCTGGCCAGCCCGTTCTCGTTGATGGTGGCTGGCAGCAAGGCCGGACCAAGCTCCGCTGCCGGGGAGCCCTTGCTGGAGGAGGCCTCGGAAGCCGCGGGTTTCTTGCCTGGGGCCATGGCGGAGGAGAGATTGGAAGTCGGGGGAGGAGTAACAGGGGAGCTACGCGTGCGGGGCGAAGGCCGAGATGGGGACGGAGAGCAATGATGCGCCTGCGCCTTGAGCGGGCAGGATTTATCGCCAAGACGGCGGTTACCAAGGCATCGTGGGGAGTGGGGGCGACCCTCCCCGCGAAAGCCGCCACGCGTCGCCTCTGGGCCCGGCAGTTCAATAGGCCCCGCGCCGTTTCGTCCCTAACTTAGCGAAACGTGCGCGCAGCGGGCCCAGGGGCTAGTGTCGGCCCAGTGGGAACCAGGGTACCACGACCCGTCTGCCTCTGGCCCAGAGGACCGCGCTCGGCGGCCGGCCCATGAGAGTGGCCTGGCCTCACCCGCTCCGGAGGGAGCCGCCTCACGAGGGACGAGCCTCGCGAGGCCCCTCCCCGCCAGGCCAGGCCCTGCCGAGGCCGCCAAGCACCAGGTTCCCTCGCGTGGCTCCCCTCGCGAGGCCTTCTCACGAAGCAAGTCGTACGGCGCCAGTCGCGGGGCTCCGCGCCCAGCACATGGGTGACGTCCCGCTGTCAAGATAAGGACAGCGGGGCGCGACCAAGCCCAGCTTCCATTCTAGTGATAAGGGAGCAGTGGCATCTGCCTCCCCCAAAGCGAGTCGCAAAGGCTTTCCTCTTTGGTGATAGAAGATCAGGACGGATCAGCGCGCCAGGACGGAGGTGATCGCCAAGCCCACCAGCGCGTCACAAGGAGCTGCTTTAGCAGGCGGAGACCATCTTTAATCAGGATAAGCCTACACTCATGTCCTCCTTTTGAATTGCCGCCCTGTGGCAACCCTTTCCCGCTCATATTTTCGGGGAAGAGGACAAAGGCACTACAAAAGGGGCAGGGCTGCTTCCATGTAAGGGGATTGACCCATTCTCCCCCACACCTCGTGTACTCGGAGCAACAAGCTCTCCATACAGAGCAATCCAACGCAGGCAGGAGTAGGGTATTACACCACACGGTGGCCCGAACCTGGGTAGCTCACGTGTCCCCTTCGTGTTCGGTGAGAGCCAGTGAGTCCACTGTCCTTCCACCGTAGAGGCCGTCGTGTGGTAGGTTGCCAAGCTAAGTCCTCCAGGGTTCGAATCCTAAGTTCTTGGACGTAGATCCTAGACTCCGACATTGCCAGATTCAGATCTGGCTTCCACTCGCCCGGGACTAGTGGACGGGCAGGTTCATGCTGATAGCCACCCCACTCCTCATGGGGATGAGCGGGTATGTTTTGTTACAATTCTTCTCCGTGGCCTGGGGTTTCCCAATCACCCCTTTTTAAGGGGTCTACTCGAATTCTACGGGATCCAACTCCACCACCTTACTCCCAACTCCATTTTACACAATGTGGGATTTGTGGCCCTATGCGAATGCACCTTGGGTGTGAAGCGCACTTCGGGCTGTGGAGGAAATATTTTTGCATGATGCCCTGCTCCCGGGCCAGGAGGCTACATGAAGTGGGCGCGCCCAAGGTCTGCCGAATAGCGGGTGCTGGGTACCCCGTAGGCACCCCTCGAGAGGATGCCGACACCTAGGTGTCCGAGTGGTTCTATATGGAGGACGTCCCGCTGCATGACCCAGTCCGGCTCGGGCTGCCAGCATTCTCCCCAGAGCCCCTGAAGAAAAGCTTCAGCTGGAGGCTGCGGGCCACCGCACAAGAGGACGATGCTGAGGTGGCTCGTCTGGCGGCTCAGGTGAAGCTTCTGCCCAGTAATGGTCTCACCATCATCGATGTGATGGCGACGGCGATCCACCGAAAAGTCCAACCTCTGCGGCAATGCCACCATCTATTGTGCGAGTACAACCGGCACCGACGACACCCCCCGATCAATCCGGAAAGACTTCAAAGACCAAATGGCCTTTGGGACAGTACTAGCCGGTATATATCGGGGAGAGGCGGCGGAATTTGCGAAGCGGCAGTTCACGGATGGGCTATCTTATTGCAACACCGTTGATATAGTAAGTTTTCCTGGATCTGTTTGATCGTCTGTGCTAGTTCACTTTTATTTTGTCTAACCCCCATATATCTGAACAAAGATGGAGGCACTGGGTGGAGACCCTCAGCTGTCCCGCGCCTGAGCCTAGAATGCACCAACGGGGTGACGAGCCCCTTTTTCATGAAGACGAAGAATTGTCCACCTTATACGAAGGGGGGATATTCTACCAAGAGAGCCTGGATGGCTCAAAAGTGGCCATCACTCCCGATCTGCCCGGAACGAGGCCAGCCTCATCGGTGAAGCCCTCTCCCGCCTCTACTCGAAAGAGAATTTCAAGTCATGAGGCCCCAAGCACCCTGACTTCACTTCCTAAGGGACGACATTCAAAACGCCCGCGTAGCAACACGGCCTCTCAAGGGAGCCCCTTGCCAGAGACACAGGGAGCCAAGCCGCGATGCGCAATCCCCGAATAGGTAGCATCCTTGTTATCTTCCCCTGAGGATCGTCCGTTGTAGATTTAACTCCTTCATTTCTTTTACAGGCTACCTACTGCGGCGAGGGAGGCAAGTGTTGGGGGGACCTCGGATCCGATGAGTGGTGCGGAGCCCATTCCTACCTTGGGGGCCAGTCCTGAGGCGCCCCATCTGGAGGACTCAGGGACATGCTCGACTACCACCTCCGAGGTCGAGAGCGCCATGAACCACCGATGGCGTAAGGCCTCTTTAAGGAGCTCCGCCTTTTCCAGCCAAGATTTTAATGCTCTCAGTTCGGTGGACACTTACCTCGGGGCTACCCGTTCTATCTTCGAAAAGGCAGTGGGAGTTCTGTCCAGGGGCCTGCAGGTAAAGTGCTTTCGAGCTTGATTGATTTTGGGGATCCATTGTGTCGAAAGGAAATCGCTTGCTTGAGGGCCAACTAAGCTACCGAACACGGCAGTAGCCCCTAAGCCTCGATATGGGCACTGGTGGTCGTATCGGGGCTTATGATATATCTTTGTGGTAATTTTCTACCTTTGACAGGGTTCTCAGGAGCGGAATAACAAGCTTTCGAAGGTGCTCTCCCAGACAGAAACGAAGCTAAATGCTGCATTATCCGAGGTGGAGCAAACTAAAACTTTCACCCGTGAAGTACACTGTAAGTGCCCCTCCCGCGTGACGTCCTTGGTCAACTAGAGAAGGACCTCAAGCATGCCAGCGAAGATCTACTCTATGCGGAGTCGCAACATCAGGCCCGCCACCGCGTGTTGACCCGGAGCAGGGAGGACGCGAATGCGCTTAAGGCAAAGAATGCCTAGCAGGCCCAGGAAATTGGAGATCTGAAAGCTCGACTGGCCATCGCCAAGGTGAAGGATCGTAAAACAGACGAAGCCATTGTCGGTAAGTGTACCTTTGTCCGTTTTAAAATAGCTCTCGGGACCAGTTCTGTGTTCACTTGGGCTGAATCACTTGATAGTTTTATTGACAGGTCGACCGCTCGAGGCTGCGAATCCGTTGCCTGAAGACGCATTGGTGAAGCTTTCCAAAGTGCATGAGAAGGCTCAGAAGGCCATGAGGGTTGTTTTCAAGGCTTTATGGCCTGAGGTAAAAAGCGTGCCCGAAGACATGTCCATTCTAGCCGAGCACCTTAAGGGGGCCTGACGCGGCATACAAGCTTGGAAGATATCGGCCTGTCGGGAGGGAGCAAGGGAGGCATGGGCAATAGTCAAGACTCGTTACACCGTCGTGGATACGGCGCACCTCACCGAGGTGGGCCCCATTGGGCCTGACGGGAATGAAGTGCCAACAAGCCTTGTGTACGATGACGTGATGCCTACCGCCCTCTCCTCTCAGGCGGATTGTGCCCTTGATTCTTTGATAGACGGGTTTGATGAAATGTAATGAATTGAATTTATGATGACTCTATGTACCTAGGTACTTTTATGTCATTTGGCAAATCAGCCCGTACCTCCTAACTTAGTTAACCAGCCATCGGCTTTTACCTCGTCGACCATTGGCCGAGGAGTGTCCCTTACTTCCGGCCCGAGCAGTCGAGGCTAGATATTTCGGGTGACCAGGCAATCCGGCTATATGGTTCGAAAGACCAAAGTGGGTCAGAAAGTTATGTTATATTACTATTTAACATAAGAAACATCTTCCGAGGAAAATAGTTCTTCCAACAGTTTCTTTCCTCAGGTAGTCGTGGCAAAACACTTGTGTCCAAGGACGAGTGACCTCAGGGGTAAAGCCGCTAGTCAGAGTTTGATAGACCGGAACCATTCTTCTCCTATGTCGTGGCCGACCGATTATGTCCATTAAGAACGCTAGCTTTCGGCTCTACCCGTCTGAGGTACTGATCCGGATAACCCGGGAGTAACAATCACAGCGGTGCTCCCTTTGCCCCCTAGCCAAAAAATCAGGAACGTAAGGGGCAAACACAGGAGCCAGGTAACCCAGCTTGGCCAAATCTTAAGTCAAATCAGTGCATATTTTGGCTTTAGAGACAATAGAGTAGATGAATGGAGAAAACACATGTTTAAAAGAGCATGCTATGTTTAAATCGTAGCCCCTAGGGAAATACATGTGAAGGTGTAGCCGAGGTGACAAAACAAAAATTAATGTTGAATGCGGGAAGGAAAAAATGTATATACGTGGGAAGAGGATGCTTATCTTAACCGTAAAAATGTCACAGTAGCGTGGCATTCCAGGGGTTAGGCTCTAATCGCCCGTCCGCCGGATCCCGGATGCAGTAGGCCTATCCAATGAGGACCTGGTCAATTATGAATGGCCCGTCCCATTTGGGTGAGAATTTGTGCTTCTGCTTCTCCGGGTGGAGCCTCATGACCAGATCTCCTACATTGAATTCCTTCGCCCAGACTTCCCTGCTTTGATAGCGTCGTGCCTGCTGCTGATAGTTGGTGGACCGTGCTCGGGCTACGTTGCACTCCTCTTCCAAGGCATCCAAGGCATCCTACCGATCGAGCTCGGCTTCCCGTTCTTCACCCATGGTGCATCGTGGATGATGTCACAAGGGAGTACGGCCTCGGCGCCGTATACCATAAAGAATGGTGTGTACCCGGTGGATCGGTTTGGCATAGTGCGCAATCCCCACAGGACGGAATCAAGTTCCTCTACCCATTTGCAATATGCCTCCTTGAGGGAGTGTACTAGCCTTGGTTTGATTCCACTAAGGATGAGTCCATTGGCTCGTTCTACCTGCCCGTTTAACTGCGGGTGGTAGACTGATCCGTAATCGAGCTTTATGCCCATTTTTTCGCACCATGCTTTCACCTCTTTGGTCGTGAAATTTTTCCAATTATCCGTTATAATACTATGCGGGATACCGTAATGGTGTACCACCCCGGATATGAATTCGACCACCAGGGCTGCTTCAACCGAAGTGACTGGTTTTGCTTCTATCCACTTGGTAAACTTATCTACCATGACAAGTAAATACTTGTTTTTCCTTGAACCTCCTTTAAGAGGACCGACCATATCGAGCCCCCAGACCACGAAAGGCCAGGTGATCGGGATGGCCCGAAGAGCTGTTGGGGGCATGTGACTTTGTTTAGCAAATACCTGGCAGCCGAGGAAGTGTTGTATAAGTGTTTTGGTGTCGGTGCCCGCCGTTGGCCAGTAAAAGCCAGCTCGGAATGCCTTGCTGACCAAGGTTCGAGCGGCGGCGTGATGCCCACTCATGCCGGAGTGCACCTCTTTAACGAGCAGTCTTCCTTCTTCCTCGGATATACACTGTTGGAGGACGCCCGTGGCACTTTGCTTGTAGAGCTCTCCCTCATGGACTTTGTAGGCTTTTGGTTGCCTTATGATCCGACGAGCGTCGGTTTGGTCCCCGGGGAGTTCCTTGCGGAGGAGGTACGCGAGGAGGGGCTTGGTCCATGGTGCGATAACCGCCATGACCTCATGATCCGTAGTCGTTTCCTGAATGGTTGATCCTCCAATTATGTCCTGCTCCATTTCGTCCTCGGGTGGTGTCGGTGTAAAAACCGGCAGACCTTGGGGTAGGGGGTCCCAAGATATGGATCTCGGATAGATGGTAATAGGAACAAGGAGATGATGTTTACCCAGGTTCAGGCCCTCTTGATGGAGGTAAAACCCTACGTCCTGCTCTTGTTTATATCAATGGAGGTGTATCAAGTACAGAGTTGATCTACCTCGAGATCGTAAGATATGTTCTAGTTCTAGGGCTAGGTGAATGAGATTGTGTTGAGGTCCCTACGAGCTAAACCCTTCGGCTTATATACACGCCAGGTAGGGTATCTAGTGTTACAAGGTCAGTAACTTGGCTTGGAGGCGGTAGGAGGAGTCTTGGAGTATACATCAAGTCTTCTACAGATGTAGTCCTGATCTTGTCCCTAGCGTACGGCTTCCGGAGTCCATCTTATAGAGAATGAGGGCCCACTTGCCCAGCCCGAAGAACATGGGCCGACTAGGTTAATACCCCCTAGTCTAGGACACCATTAGTAGCCCCCGAACTGGTCTTCTATGCCGAGGACGATTTCTCCAATGGAAGTAACTTCGGATCCGAAGTCCTTGGCTCGACAGACGATTTCCCTTTCACAATTCAAGATCTCTTAACTGTCCCTCCAAGGAGTGGTGTCTTGCAAATGTGGTTCAGTCGAGTTCTTTTCCCATCCGGGGTCATGAGTTTACTTAACCTTGAAGGCTAGCCACCTAGGTGTGAACAGTACCTCATAGCCCGACAACTTTATCGAAGCGGCGCTACCTACGATGGGTCAGGCAGTTACTGCCCACCTCAAATCATGGTTCGAGGCTGCCCTTTTACTGATGCGTTCCATCGAGGTGGAGATCGTGCCCGTATTCTCAAGGATATCATCAAGATTTTGTTTCTCCCCATGCGTACAACGGCATCTTTTGCGGGGAGGAGTGGCATTTTTACCGGCGCGGCGAGGGGACTCTTGGCCTTTCAATAGCCTATAAGAGTAAAAAGCTAATAGAGCCAGTAATCACGCTCCCATTTCCCCCGCCTTCTGCCTCCTCGAGCTCGAGCGCCCAGATCCAATCTCGTCTTCCTCCTCCTCTACGCCTTCGAGCTTCCCCATACAGCCCTGGCCGACACCCTCAAAGGGAACTCGGGGGGCTCCATCTTGATGGAGAGCACTATCCTGGAGCTACGTAACACGGGGTACATCCCCACCAACGTCGCCACCCGTGCTCCCGACGCCGACCAGCAGGTGCCCGCTCCCAACCCAGGCGAGTGGGTAGTCTTCATCCCTCACCTCATCAGAGGTTTAGAGTTCCCACTGCACCTGTTCATGGGTGGGGTAATGTTCTACTATGGGCTTGAATTTCACCACATGGCCCCGAACTCCATTCTCTACCTCACCTCCTTCATCACGGTCTGCGAGGCCTTCCTTCCCATTGAACCGCACTTTGGCCTGTGGCTGAAGACCTTCGGCGTGAAGCCAAAGTATAGCGGCTCCAACCTGGCAGAGTGCGGAGGGGCCATGGTCAGCAAGAACCAGAGTGCCGCCTGGTTCAATGGCAGTTTCATCGAGACGGTCAAGGAGTGGCAGCGTGACTGGTTCTATATCACTGAGCCACTTGCCGCCGGCCAAACCAAAGTCCCAGCCTTTTCGGCCGGGCCGCCAAAGAAGCTACAGTACTGGACGGAGAAGGGCATCATCTGGGGGAACCCCGAGGAGGTGGAGGCCCTGATCCAGAAGATCAAGTGGTGGTCCGCCAAGAGGGACCTCCAATTAGCCGAAGTGGTCAACATCATGCTCCATCGCCGCATCCTCCCGCTCCAACTCCGGGCCACCCCGATGTGGGAGCATAAATCTGGGGATGCGGGGCCCGTGCTCAACTTCTTCCACTCCTTCTTGGCCAGCATGTGGGCATGGCTCTTCAAGCTGCCCAAGGACAAGATTCCTAAGGAGGGGGAGGACCTCGGCTTTGAGGTTGGCTATGACGCCCCGCCGGTGAGTGTTGGATATATACGTTCATATTCTTCCCCTGTTAAGTGAGAAAGATTTTGACGAATCGCCTCATTTTGTATTTGCAGAATTGGGCAGCCAACATACAGCAGATGCTGTGCCCAGCACCGCTGCCAGAGGAGGAGAAATCCCCCTGCTTACGGTGCTCCTAGCCGAGGAGCCGCACGTGGTGGTCCCCAAAGGGTCCAAGCCCCAGAAGGGCAGGGCGGGTCTTCGGAAGTGGGAGACCCACACCTCCTCCACCCATGAGAGTGATGGGGCAGAGGACAAGGAAGAGGACGGCGTCAAAAGACGCCAAGGCTGGGATGCAGCCCGAGGGCCTAAAGAGGTCGAGGAAGACCCCGCCCGGGGCCGCCATCAAGGCCACAACGTCGGAGAGGGCCATACTCTCCAGCGAGTCAGGAGATGATCCCCTAACAATGGGGAGGAAGAAACCGGCACCTCGAAGGTCCGTCATTGTCTTTTGTCTTTGATTTTACATCAAGTCCTTTTAGCAGGACTAAATTCGCATGAGTACTTTTCCACAGCCCGCCAAGGGCACGCCTTAGCGACTCCTCCAGTGGGTTGCCGCCCACCAGTGGGACGCTGGACCATGCGGTCCCAGCTCAAGAAGGGCTGGGGGAGGCAACATCGACTCCGACCCCTCAGATTGACACGGCGGGGGCTGAAGAGTTGGTCGTCATGGCCGAGGTTGATACCTCAGCCCCACAAGGCCAAGGGGACGGGGTCCTCGAGGTCGTCCAGGAAGGGCTGGGCCAATCGGTGGCCCAACTGAAGTCTACTCCGGCTCCACCGCCGCAGCTGGAGACCCTCGTATCTAGCACCTAGGTGCTGGGGTCTAAGGTCTTGCCACCCCCACCTCCCGCTCCAGGGCGGGTTAGCGCGGGGTGGACTGAAGAAATGGAGGCGGCCTTGATGGGCTCCTCCCTCAAGGAAGAGCACCGCGCGTTGATTGGCGCGGCGCTGCAGGGATTTTGGTCTACTGAGGCCGGAATGCATGAGGCCTTCAAGGGCCTCATCATGAGCTTCGAGGTAATCTTTCTGTCTTTACGCGAAAAAGGGCCTTCTCTGCTTAGATTTACTTTATCATTCCTTGTAACTATCAGAAGACATCCGTTATCTGGCGTTTAGACGGCCTAGCCAGTGAGTAGCCCCCGAGCCCAAGGCCAGCTTGAAAAACTGGTGTTGGGGTCGAAGTATAAGAGCAGAAGAAAGAGTAGCCCCCTAGGACTGATAAGACAGAATGTATATCCGAAGTGTCAATGAATTGATCATGGGGCTCATCAGAAAGTGTCTATGCAGGTTTAAACCTCGGCTCCGGGCTCCATCTCCGAGGAGATTATGGAGATGAGCTGGAAGCTCAAGCGGTCCGAGAAGGACCTTGTCCTGATGAACAAGCAGGTTGAGTAGTCTCAAGGTAAGCGACCGATGCTTTTTCCTCTTTGGATGTGAGTTCAAGCAGCTATATTTTGCGAGATCAAAGCTGATGCCGAACTATTTGAATTATAGAGGCTATCACCGAGCTTGAGAGGCTCAAGGCTGATCTCTTGAAGGCTCGGTAGGAGGTCGAGCAGCATAAAGCTGATGTGGCCAATGCGGAGAAGGACCTAGCCGCCGAAAAGGTGGCTAGGGGAAATACCAGGCGCGGGTCGTGGAGGTCGTGGAGACCCTGTAGGGCGTGTTTGAGACACGTGATGTCCTTCAGGCCGAGGAGAAGAAGGCGAAGGAAGAGCTCAAGAAGCTCGGTCTTGCGCACTCCGAGCTCCAGACCAAGGCCTGAGCCGACCGCGAGGTGCTCCAACAAGTGGAGCAGATAGCCGCGGGTAAGCCATATTTACTTCAATGTGCATTTGACAGCAAAGGATTCATCGAGCTCACCCAGCTGTGGCGATCCACAGAGGTCTTCGCCGATCTCCCGAAGAGTGCGGTGGACGCCGGCATTCATTTCGGCCAACTGGAGGGCCATGAGGCGGAGAAGGCGTTCTGGAGGCAGTTCCAGGAGTCGTCGCAGCCACAGTTGCTCAATCATCGAATGAAGCAGCTGGCAGAACTTCTCTGGATGGCGAGGCCAGCACTCAAAGATCTCTGCGTCAATTTGTGGCCAACAGAGGTGTTGCCAGCCAGCTTCTTCGGGCTCCTGGCGCGACTGCAAGAGGCCGTTCTGCAAGTCAACCGCTGGAAGCGATCCGCATGTCTGGAAGGGGTGCGGCGGGCGTATGCCTGTGTGAAGACGCACTTTCGGAAGGTTGAGGCAGAGGTTGTTGCTGCGGGGCCCCCTGAAGGGAAGGTGCGCACTACGGAGCAGTTCTTTGCCGAGGTAGAGGAGGTCGCCCGTGTTACCGAGGCCGTGTGTCCTAAGGACAAGTTTTATTTTTAGGTATTACTTCGGAATGCCGAAGTGCATGGGATGTTTAAAAATTATCAGTTATTTAATGAGTGCAGCTTAAGTTCCTCTCGTATGTTTCTGCTTTGTTTTTAATATTCCTCCTGTTTGACCGTGTTAAACTGAAAGTGGCCAGTCGTTGGCTTCAACCCCCTTGTACAATATACAAAGGGTGCCCCTTTTTGGTGATCATGACCCTTACCCGACGTCTTGGTTCCCGAAGGAGGTCTGTGCACATAGGGACTAGGCAATCGGATTGCGGTGGCTTTATAACTTTCACTTAGTCATAGGAGTTTGACGGTGGGGACTAACGACGAGCCCCCGGTGAGTGAAGTGGTCAACTTAGTCAGCCGAGGTCTATGCCCGTGCCCACCTCAGCTAATTCGAGGAAGAAGCCCTTCGTTTAACACGGGTGATCTCTAATGACACATCGATTGACGCGGTCTTCGGACAGCCGACCAGTTTTCGCTTACCTAGATAGTCAGTTTTCGGCTTTCTCCACTGAGGTGCTCTGCCAGTTCAACTGGCGGCACTATCGCAGTGGTTCTCCCATTACACCCTTAGCCAAATTTTTCGGGAACATAAGGGGTACACATAGGAGTCGGGCAACCCAACTATTGACCAAAATCTAGGTTTGAAACTGATGCATATAATGCAACATCCGAGACGCCGAGTACTTCGGACTTGTGTTTCAGGGTGTATAATCAAGGCCCTTTAGCAATTGTATCCTAGAGATGTTCTCATGGTTCGTGGGCAGTGCTTGTAAGGAAATACATTAAATACCTTTATGGGCATGATTTCTTCTTTATTTCATGTGGACAATCTTTACATGCCACATTTTTTATGAGAGGAATTGAACAAGATACAATGCGAGTAAAGATAATGAAGGAGAAACTAAAATAAAATAGGGTGGTTCTTGTCATCGGGTCTATGAGCCCGGACCGCTTCCTGCCGCACGTCTGCATCTCCATGCTATTGACCAGCTCATCCTCGTTGATAGCGGGGGTTGATATTGATAGCGTGCGACTTTGGCCAAACATGCGCTTGATGCGTTCGTTGGTCGAGCCCTTTGAAGAGGTCTGTAGCTGTTAGTTTGTGGTTAAAGCCACATGGGCATGCTAGTGTTGGCTAGCTCTTTGACAGAACCCTACCGACATGTATGCCTGAGGTTTCGTCGCTGCTCGATCGAGCCGACCCGACGTTTCTGTTGTTTTGGCTCCTCGGCGACCCAGGGAATTTTTAGTGTGAAGTTGTGCACCCTTGGGACGTAGTACCCCTCCCGGGGGAAGCGCACGAGGAGCCCATACCCCTATTTAGGGTGGGGGTGCATGTCCGAGGTCAACTGGCATGGCCCGCGCACGCTTCGAAGAGCTGGGGGTGCGTTTACCGCCTTGGGATGCCTCCTCGGATGCCTGCACCGCGGCCGCGAAAGCCGGAGTCTGCTCCTCCGTCCGGAGAGAGCGTTCGGTGTTACCATTGACTGTAATAACACCATTGGGTCCCGGTATTTTGAGCTCGAGATAAGCATAATGCGGGACTGCATTGAAGCGGGCGAATGCGGTGCGCCCTAAGAGCACATGGTATCCGCTGCGAAAAGGTACAATGTCAAAGATTAACTCTTCGCTCCTGAATACTACCTCCAGGGACACGGTTCCGGTCCAGCAAGCCTCAACCCCTGGTATTACACCCTTAAAGGTGGTGCTTCTAGGCTTAATCCAAGATGAGTCAATCCCCATCTTCCTTACCGTGTCCTCGTAGATCAGGTTGAGGCTGCTCCCTCCGTCCATCAGGATGCGCGTCAGGTGAAAACCGTCGACGATCGGGTCCAGGATGAGTGCGGCCAGTCCGCCATGCCTGATGCTTGTCGGATGGTCGTGTTTGTCGAATGTGATCGGGTAAGCCGACCACGGATTGTACTTCGGGGCCACAGGCTCTAACACGTAGATGTCCTGAAGTATGCGCTTCCTCTCCCTTTTAGGGATGTGGGTAACGTAAATCATGTTTACCTCTATTACCTCATTAGGAAATTTCTTTTGGCCTCCGTTGTTTGGCCGCCGAGGTTCATCCTTGTCTTCGCTGCGATTTTGGGTTTTACTATGACCCTCTGTCGCTACCTTGCCAGCGTGCTTAAAGACCCAGCAATTCCTATTGGTGTGGGTTGCCGGTTTATCTGGAGTGCCGTGAATATGGCATGGTCGATCTAGGATCTTGTCAAGCTGGCTCGGTCCATCCTTGTTCCCTTTAAAGGGCTTTCTTTTCTGTCCGGATCGATGTCTGGTGAAGCCTGCATTGACTGCTGCATCTTCTGTGTCGCTTCCGCCGTTTCTATGCCTGCGCTTATTTTTGTTGCGCTTAGGCTTGCCTTTGGCGTCGCGAGTCTCCAAGGTCCCCGCCTCACCATCATGAGTGCTGCGGGCTAGCCAACTGTCCTCTCTCACGCAAAAGCGGGTCATGAGTGAGGTTAGGGCTGCCATGGTCCTCTGTTTGTCCTGGCCGAGTTGGCGGGAGAGCCACTCATCTCGGATGTTGTTTTTGAATGCAGCGATGGCCTCGGCGTCTGAGCAGTCTATGATCTGGTTCTTTTTAGTAAGAAACCGGTTCCGGAATTTCCGAGCTGATTCACCGGGCTGCTGAGTGACACGGTTGAGGTCATCGGCGTCCGGAGGTCGGACGTAGGTTCCTTGGAAATTTGCCCTGAAGGCGTCTTTACGAGCCTCCTAGCTTCCAATGGAGTGGGGCGGCAGGCTATAAAGCCAATGCCTCGCCGACCCCTTTAGCTTGAGCGGCAAGTATTTGATGGTGTGGAGGTCATCTCCATTGGCCATGTGTATATGGAGAAGAAAATCTTCAATCCATATAGCTGGGTCCGTGGTGCCATCGTAAGATTCGATGTTGATGGGTTTGAACCCATCAGGGAACTGGTGTTCCATTACCCTATCTGTAAAACAGATTGGGTGGGCTGGTCCTCGGAACTGAGCGGTATCATGTCGGGTGTCGGGAGGGAGCCGAGTATAAGTTTGATCTCGGGCGCGGCCGTTCCTGTCCAACCAGGCATCGTAGCCGTCAGGCCCGGCCGGAGCGCATCCTCTTGATCCATAAATGGACCGGGGTGGTGCCCGGTTTGCCTCTATCCACTTGTCATTAAGTGCATCCTCGTTAGCCTGCAGCAGCTGCTTGTGTTTCATGCTTCGGGCGGTAGCAACTAGGCGCCGCCGAAAGCGTTCTTGCTCAGTAGGGTCTTCGGGGATTATGAAGTCCTTGATGCCAAGGCACACATCCTCCTTGGATTCCGGCATATAACTGTCATCGGCCCCTTCAAAGAGGTCATTGGGATCCAAGTCCCTGGGGATGCCCTCGGGGTCGACATGGTATTCTGGGGAGGCTTGAGGGTCCTTCCCTGGGTCTTCCGTGTCGTTGGCTGCCATATCGGCGGTGGGGTTGTTCCCGCTGGGCTCCCCGTTAGCGCCGCTTCTGTGTCTTAGCCTATGCCTTGGAGGGGAGTTGGGAGTATTGACCATGTACACATCGTATGTGGATGTTCCTTTCCACCTGCCGGTGTTAGTAGGTGGCAAGGTGTTGTCCATAGGGCTGCCGAAATCTTCATCCATGTTGGTTGCCTCATCATAGTCTAGCATATCGGTTAAATCATCGATAGTGGCGACTAGGTGGGTGGTGGGTGGGATGTAAATTTCCCGATCGTCGGCTTTAAGTCCGATCTTATCATAAACCGAGGTCTTGCCGTCTGAGATTGACAAATTCTGGATCTACTCAAGCATCTCATTGAGGTGAGATAGCTCCTCAGGGTTCATGGTCTGGCCATAAGCCGAGTCGACTTGTAGTGTCATGCCTGATGCATTTTCAGCCATACAAGGAGCCGAGGTGGATTCTAGATCCACCGCCGAGATCGGTTTTAAGCCCAATGATGTGTCCAAGGCTGAGCTTTGATCTATGTCAGAGCCGGGTACCGTGACAGAGTTGTCCGAGGCGGGGGAGGGAAGTTTCTCCATAGCCCCCGGCAATGTCGGGGGGCATGACCCGTTGCTTTCAACGGAGATTGATTCCGAGGTCGAGCCCCCGATGTTTGCCAGCCCCTGAATCCAGCCGGGAGTCCAGCCTGATAGGACGAGCTCGGCACGGGAGTCCATGGTGTACTCCAAACCTCCAAAGGTAATGATATGGTCGGCAGCGTAGTTCTCGACGGTGGCCAGGTGGCCTGTCGAGTCGGCGCAGAAGACCAAGTAGCTGAACACAAAAAGCTGGTCGGGGACGTAGGCGTCCCCACAGCCACTGCCGCAGTTGATCTACAGATGAGCCATCGATCCTTTGCGATCACACAGCGGAACTCTCAATGAAAGCACTAGTGTCGGTGTAAAAACCGGCAGACCTCGCGGTAGGGGGTCCCAAGCTATGGATCTCGGATAGATGGTAATAGGAACAAGGAGACGATGTTTACCCAGGTTCGGGCCCTCTTGATGGAGGTAAAACCCTACGTCCTACTCTTGTTTATATCAATGGAGGTCTATGAAGTACAGAGTTGATCTACCTCGAGATCGTAAGATATGTTCTAGTTCTAGGGCTAGGTGAATGAGATTGTGTTGCGGTCCCTACGAACTAAACCCATCGGCTTATATACACGCCAGGTAGGGTATCTAGGGTTACAAGGTCGGTAACTTGGCCTGGAGGTGGCAGGAGGAGTCTTGGAGTATACGTCAAGTCTTCGGCAGATGTAGTCCTGATCTTGTCCCTAGCGTACGGCTTCCGGAGTCTATCTTACAGAGAATGAGGGCCCACTGGCCCAGCCCGAAGAACATGGGCCGACTAGGTTAATACCCCCTAGTCTAGGACACCGTCAGGTGGGGTAAGTTGCCCTGCGTCGTTTGATTTCGACATCACTGTATCGTCCTGCCAAACCACAGATGGCTTAAAAAGCCGTTCGAGGAAGGTGTTTTCGGGGACCTTGTCCCTTTTGGCGCCCATTCGGGAAAGTATAGCGGCGGCTTGGTTGCTATCACGCGGGATGTGGTGAAATTCCAGCCCTTTGAACCTAGCCGAGATTTTAAGTACTGCATTCCGATATGCTGTCATCTTTGGATCCTTGGCGTCGAATTCGCCGTTTACTTGGGATATGGCGAGGTTAGAATCACCTCAGACCTCAAGGCATTTGACGCCCATCGAGACGGCTATCCGAAGTCCATGTAGGAGGCATCGTATTCGGCAGCATTATTTGAGTCTGTGTACATGATTTGTAATACGTACCGAACGTTGTCGCCTGTGGGTGATGTAAGCACTACTCCAGCCCCTTGCCCGGTGAGCATTTTTGAACCATCGAAATACATTGTCCAGTGCGAATATGTGCTATACTCTCTAGGGAGCTCGGCTTCTGTCCATTCAGCCACGAACTCTGCCAGCACCTGAGATTTAATAGCTCGGCACAATCGGTATGTTATTTCGAAGGGAAGGAGCTCTATGGCCCACTTGGTGATGCATCCCGTGGCGTCCTTGTTGTTAATTATGTCATTTAAGGGTACTTCGGATGCCACAGTGGCCGAGCATTCTTGGAAGTAGTGCGGAAGTTTTCTTGACGCCATGAAAACGGCATAGGCTATCTTCTGATAGTATGGATATCGTATTTTACATGGGGTTAGGACTTCGGAGTGGTAGTACACAGGCTTTTGAACCTGAAGCTCATGGCCCTCTGTTGCTCGTTCGACCACGAGAACTGCGATGACTACCTGGTTAGTGGCCGAGATATATAGTATCATTGGCTCACATGTTCCTGGTGCCGTTAGAATGGGATTTGTGGCGAGGAGGGCTTTAATATCCTCCAGGACGACCGCTGCCTCAGTAGTCCACTTAAAAAATTTGGTTTGTTTCAGCAACCTATAAAGGGGTAAAGCTTTTTCTCCGAGCCTTGAGATGAAGCGGCTTAACGCGGCCACACAGCCTGCCAATTTTTGGACGTGTTTGAGCTCGATTGGCGCCTCTAGTCGGGCCAGGGCTGGAATTTTGGCTGGGTTGGCTTCATTTCCTTGGCTGGAAACAATTAAGCCAAGGAGTTTGCCCGCCGGCACACTGAAGACGCATTTCAGAGGATTTATCATGATTTGGTACCCCCGCAGGCTGGTGAATGTTTCACGGAGGTTGTCAGTCAGCTGTCCGACATGTTTAGTTTTGACAACCACATCGTCGACATAGGCCTCTATGGTTTTTCCGATGTGTTTTTCTAAGCATGTTTGGATCATACGCTGGTACGTTGCGCCATCGTTTTCAGTCCGAAAGGCATTGTGTTAAAGCAAAATGGCCCGTAGGGCGTAATGAATGCCGTTGCAGCCTGATCGGATTCCTTCATCTTTATCTCATGGTATCCTGAGTAGGCATCTAGGAAGCACAGCGAGTCATGCCCTGCTGTGGCATCCACGATCTGGTCAATGCGTGGTAGGGGGAAATGGTCCTTAGGGCAGGCCTTGTTAAGGTCTTTGAAATCGATGCAAACGCGCCAGGACGTCCTTCCTAGGTACCATCACCAGATTAGCGAGCCAGTCGGGGTGTTTAATGTCTCGGATGAATTCGGCATCGAGAAGTTTAGCCAATTCTTCGCCCATTGCTTGATGCTTGGGTTCAGAGAATCACCGAAGTGCTTGTTTGACCGGCTTATAGCCTTTCAAAATGTTCAAACTATGTTCGACAAGTCTTCGGGGGATCCTCGGCATAACCGAGGGGTGCCAGGCGAATATATCCTAGTTTTCTCTAAGGAAGTTGCGTAGAGCCTCATCAATTTCTGGCTCGAGCTGTGCCCCAATCAAAGCTATTTTAATTGGGTCGGTGGGGTGTACTTGAAATTTGACTATGTTGTCAGCCGGCTTAAATGAGGTCGACTTTGGATGCTTGTCAAGGATGACATCATCCCGGTCGACCATAGTTCTTAATGATGTTAACTCTTTGGCTTCGAGGGCCTCTGATAGTGATTCGAGGGCGAGGGATGCCGTTTTATTTTCAGGCTTAAGTGCTCTGTCTGGGTTGCTCGAGACGGTAATTATCCCGTTTGGGCCCGGCATTTTGAGCTTCATGTAGCCATAATGTGGCACTGCTTGGAACTTTGAGAAGGCATCACGGCCTAGAAGTGCGTGATAGCCGCTTTGGAAAGGGACAACATGGAATGTCACTTCCTCGGATCGATAGTTCTCGGGTTTTCCGAAAACCACGTCTAAGGTGATTTTTCCACTGCACCATGCCTCGCGTCCCGGTATTATTCCTTTAATGGTGGTTTTGCTCTGTTCGATGCGTGATTTATCGATTTGCAAATTGTCCAGGGTATCTTCGTATATGAGGTTTTGGATGTTGCCTCCATCCATTAGCACCTTTCGAAGCCGACAACCGCTAACGACTGGGTCGAGGACAATGGCGGCTGGGTATCTGCCCGGTGTGCTCCTCGGCTGATCTTTATGGTCAAAGGTAATTGGTGTGTCTAACCACACGTCCCGGGCTGCTACGTGCTGGATGGAGTTAATTTCTCTGAGAGCCCGCTTCCTCTGGTTTTTTGACGCGAATGTTTCATAGATCATCAGGACCTCGTCCTCGTCCGAGGATTCTTCTGCGTACCAGTTCCTTCTAGTGAGGAGGGTTTTGCCCCCTTTGGCTACTTGCCTTACCACCCAACAGTCACGAACATTGTGGGTTGGGCTGGTATTTATTAGAACGGAGTGGATAGGGCATGGCTTATCCACCAGACCGTCGAGAGCGGTCTTGGATCCTGCAGCTGGTTTCCTCTTTTTTCGAGGTCGATCAATTGATGATGGCTTTGCGCGATGCTTGCGCCAGAGTGTGAGCCTGTCACACTTCATGTTTTTATCACAGATCGAGTCTGTTCGTCTTTTCCTGGCCAACCAGGCATCTTCAATGATGCAGAATTCTGATACCCAGGCATCTTCAATGATGCAGAATTTTGATACCCAGGCATCTTCAATGATGCAGAATTTTGATACCAGGTCAGATAGCCCGCAAACCTTTTGGATGCAACGGCGAGAAAAGGCGTTTGAAACGCCTTTATCCTTGCACCCATGCTGAAAAGCTGCTATGATATATGAATCCTGGTAGTTTGGTATGATGTTCTTGATAGACAGGAACCTGACCCAGAATTGCCTGATTGATTCGTTAGGTAGCTGTTGCACATAGGCTAAGTCCCAGACATCGGATGGGCCTGATTTGACAAGGCAGTATTCGATGTAGGGGTGGGTGGGAGAGAAAATTTGATCCCGTTCGACCGCGGGCTCGAAGCTCCGAAGTCTTTATCCTATAGAGGACATACCGGTGTTAGATCAGCCAAGCTGATTTTAAGATCTGATTCCTCAGCTGTTTCTAGCTAGTCGTTATCAGGGTCGCTCTCCAAGTAGTACCTCAACCCCTCGCTTTTTATAGGGGTTTCGGTCGAGGCGAATGGAGAGGCGAAGAAGTCGTGGGCGGCTTCTTGCTCATTGCAGCCTTGCTCATAAGGGAGGAGGTATGATCCGGTGACGTAGGTTTCGAGCGTGGAAACAGTCACTACTATAGGAAGGTCCTAACGCGACACATCAATCAGAGACCCCGCGACCAAACTGTGTGCGATGCATTAATCGTAAATGGTGTCATACTAAAATCGTCGCCAATAAGACGAACTGTCTGCGATGCCAGAGACATCAAGCATGATTCAGATTAGAGACGCGTGTGCGATACATGGCATACAGTTGATCCATAAGAACTATTTGTGAAAAGACAGAACAACAAACATGATTCCGATTAGAGATGCGTGTGCGATACGTGGCATACTATTGATCCATACGAACTATTGGCGATAAGACAGAACAACAAACACGGTCAGCCAAATCGAGGTGTGTGCGATACACGGCATACAGTTCACTCGGATGAACTGTCTGCTATTACCCAACACAACAGAAATGGTCAGGCAGATCAAGGTGTGTGCGATATACGGCATGCGGTTCGCTCGGATGAACTGTTTGCGATTACCCAACGCAACAAAAATGGTCAGCCAGATCAAGGAGTCTGCGATATACGGGTACACATTCTAATTAATAGAATTGTGCGCGATAGTAATAACAAGCGCACATGGTTGATGGAACAGGTCATGTGCTGACATCACCGATTGCGGTGCACATGCCATGTACGCATCCGAGAACGCTTGCCCACGTTAATTACACCATCCGGGAATCGTGCCGCACTTCGAAACTGGAACCGTCAAATAATTTTGAGCTTCTTTCCTGTCACATTCCAAATTACTCCAATTCACACCGATATGTAATTGCAAACCTGTTCACACCGATGAAAACCTAAACGTTTTCCCACTTAGCAGCTTATTACTAGGTTATAAATACCACCTACTCGAAAATGACTGCACATTCCTCCTCAATTCCTCATCAACAAACAAACAAGTCTTCGTCCTTTGTTGCGTCTGCCATGGCCCGTGGGAGGAGTTCTTGGTCGAGAAATGACCACGGAGCAGCGAGCGAAGCAGCAGAGATGTCCTGCCTCGCCGCGATATCAGTCGAGAGGTCCCGCTGCGCCGCCGAAGCAGCACGGAGGTCCTGCCGTGCTGCCAAAGCAGCACTGATGTCCCGCCACGCCGCCGAAGCAGTAGAGTGGTCCGGCCGCACTGCGGAAATGGCATAGATGTCCTTCCGTTCCGCGGAAGCAGCAGAGAGGTCCTGCCGCGTTGCGGCGGCCTGGATGGATCTATCGTGGTCACTCGAGGGATCTCACAGGCGCATGCGCGCTATGCTCAATAAGCTGATGGACGATGACATCCCCCGCTGGGCGAAGCTACAGGAGGAGAGCTATGCCATGTTGGATAAGTCCACCAGCGTCATCCGGGGACTACGGGGTGAAAAGGTGAGGCTCCGCACCGAGCGCGACCTGCTGAGGGCGAAGATCACCGGCAGGGCAAAGCAGCACGAGGAGACAACTGCCGTGTTGAAGAAGACGGCCGTCATGGTCAGGAATCTTATGGACGAGAATGCTAAGCTCCGCATCGAGCATGACATGCTCCTGGAGGAATCCGTGGATGCTCGCAAGCGACGGATTGAGGACGTCAAGGATATCAAGGTGGACGAAATGACGAAGATGGCATAGTAGATCGAGGTGAAGTAGAGAGTAGCGACCCAGATCGTTGTCTGTGTCTTCCTTCTTTTGCCCTTGTGTCTTTCGGGCGTTGCCGCATGTGGCATCTTTAATTATCTTCCTGAATATGTAAGACAATTATTATTATCCATTGCTATCGTCTTCATATATATCAGTCTTGCTAAGTCTCAGTCAATGCTATGTCCGTGAGATCTTACATCAAGATCCATGCAAAATTTTCTTTTCAGATTTTCTTTTCTCTCTCTTAAATCTCAGTCGACTGAGGCCTAGCGACGCCATTAAAATTGGGGCTTGGGCGCCATTAATGAAGAAGTTGGGAGTGAGGTGGGCGGCGGATGGAGTTCAAAGGGCTCGCCTCCCGGTGAGCCTGCGCAGCAGTCTGCTCCATGCCTCCCGCCTACTCAAATAGCTACCCCGCATGTCACCTCCTAGCCAATAAAAATGGGGACGCGTGGCGGCACATAAATGGTTAGTACAACGCCCACGGTTTGAATGGCACTTGTGTTTCTGATTGTAACGTGACAGCTCTTTATTCCAAAATGACTTTGTTGGTTGTTAATCTATGCGCCTTCAAAAAATCAGACAAATTTATTACCACGGCATGTTGGTGCCATGTCAAGGCAACATGCCAAGTTTCTTGATTTTTAGGCAAGTTTTGGATTTATAGGAATTTAAAAACCAAGTTTTTCAATGTTTTCGGCCGAGCCACGATGCCCAGATGTTTGAAATTCATTCCCATTTCTTGCATGGGACCTAAACATTCATCCAAAGACACATATACGATTTTTCAACCCATTTTGGTGCACTGGAGCATGTGCCTGTAGTTCAAATTTGAATTATGCACATTAAATGCCTAGAAAACTCAATTAATGTATAAAAATGCCAAACAAACCCAGAATAATTCCAAATTTTAGCACGACACTCCTATTGGTCTTTGTTGCCTCTGTAAAAAAAATCAGGGCATGAAGAGGCAGCGTATGTCGTTTCGCCCACAAAGGTAACACATCCCCCATATCGGAACCATGAGCCTTCTTGAGAGAAGCTCCGGTTTGTAAGAAGCTTATACCAAAACTTGTCCCAAATTGAACAAAAATTTTACCACAGCATGTTGGTGCCATGTCAAGACACCATGCCAAGTTCCGTGATTTTTAGGCAATTTTTGGATTTACAGGAATTTAAAAACCAAGTTTCTCAATGTTTTCGGTCAAACCACGACTCCCAGATGTTTGAAATTCATTCCCATTTCTTGTATGGGACCTAAACATTCACCCAAGGACACATATATGATTTTTCAACCCATTTTGGTGCACTGGAGCATATGCATATACTTAAAATTTGAATTATGGACATTAAATGCCTAGAAACTCAATAAATGTATAAAAAGGCCAAACAAACCTGGAATAATTCCAAATTTTAGCACGACACTCCTATTGGTCTTTGTTGCCTCTGTAAAAAAATCAAGGCAAGAAGAGGCAGCGTATGTCATTTCACCCACAAAGGTGACACGTCCCCTATCGGAACCATGAGCCTTCTTGAGAGAAGCTCCAGTTTGTAAGAAGCTTATACCAAAACCTGTCTCAAATGGAACAAAAATTTTACCACAGCGTGTTGGTGCCATGTCAAGACACCATGCCAAGTTCTGTGATTTTTAGGCAATTTTTGGATTTACAGGAATTTAAAAACCAAGTTTCTCAATGTTTTCGGCCAAGCCACGACGCCCAGATGTTTGAAATTCACTCCCATTACTTGTATGGGACCTAAACACACAACCAAGGACACATATATGATTTTTCAACCCATTTTTGTGCACTGGAGCATGTGCCTGTAGTTCAAATTTGAATTATGCACATTAAATGCCTAGAAAACTCAATTAATGTATGAAAATGCCAAACGAACCCAGAATAATTCCAAATTTTAGCACGACACTCCTATAGTTGTATGTTCACTGCAGATAAATGTTCTATCAATTCAAACAACGACCTTTCCTGCCGTAACCCCATTTTGTCTTTCAAATCAAAATGAAAAAAATCAATTACACCACAAATAGTTTGTTAGCAACAATTGTGTGTGATGCAGTATAAAATATCTTGGGGCTCCCTTATGTATGGCTTACGCAGGAAGGTTCATTGGCTATAGTACACCGGCCGCGCGTCAACCACACTTCCGCACCAGTTTTTCGCTGCACCGTTCGTAAATTTTCGACAACCGCGGAAATATCTAGGTCCCCGCCCCCTCCGCCCCACCAAAATCCACATTTCCTTTGTTTCCTCCTTCCTTTCCAAGTTCAAACCTTCACTGCTTGCTTTGCAGCGCCGCCTCCTCGCCGGCGGCGCTCCTTCCCACTGTGCGGCCTCATCCATATAGTCAGGTAATCCACACCCCACCCCCATCCTCCTCCTCCTTCTCCATCCCAGAAGCCTCGACCGCCGGTGCGACATCTTCCACCCAAATCACTGCCCCATCTTCCAAATAAGAGCCGCCCATAGCCATGGTTCACGCATTGTAGCCAGGAGCATCTGGCAGCGGTGAAGCAAATCACGGCCGCACGCGCGGATGAGGTTGCGATGGCTGCCATGTGTGCCGACCGCCAGATCTTGGAGGAGCACCTCGCCGTCGAGGCCACCGTCGACCCCTCACGCGCGGACGCCGCCATGTGGTTGGCTGCTTTAAATGACAGTTCATGGTGTTTTCTAAAGGCCGCCTCCGGTGCCTTCTAGTGAATTGTCCTCTGTAATGTTAATATGCAATTTGATCTTCTGAAATGTGATGTTCAGTTAACAGTTTGGTTCATTTGTTGTGATGTTCAATTAACTGTTTGGTTCAATTCTGAAATGTGATTTTCAATTTTGTGGGTACAATTTTTTTATTGTTATGCATGTGAGGAATAAAATCAAATTTGGATGTACTCTATACATGAGAAACATACACAAATGCTATATTTCCTAGTAGTTCTTAAGCACGCTAGGCTTGGTTAACTGTATGATCTTCTAGTATATGTTCTATTCTGCAATGTGGTTCTCAGTTAACTGCTTGCTTCAATTGTTGTGGTGTCCAGTTAAGTTTTTGGTACAATTCTGCAGTGTGATGTTCATTTGTTGTGGGTACAAGTTTTCATTAATATATTCTACTGATAGTATGCCAACTCTCACTTAAACTGATCAATATCTGCCTTATATGTGTTGCAGGGAAACAATGGGAGGCACTGAGGTTTACCATCGAGGTTTGCACATGCATGGTCCTTTGGCTAATAGCACATTATTGTGCAATTGCAGGAACCATTCTAATATTAGGTTTTTAACAATTTGGTCTTGCACATGTAGGTCCTGCTGTTAGAGGTTTAGACCCACTGTTCGATCCATTTTGCATATGGGGAAATGAGATGGACATGAATATCAGTCAAGTCAAGAAACTCAGAAAGATTGTTAGGATAAAGAAACTAGCGTTGAATAACAACAAGATCTTTGTTTGTACAATGAAGAAGACGTCAGTCAACTATAGGATGGTACTAACTCTTTTACCTTTTGTTTTTTCCTATGTGCCATTTCAAAATTTAGAACATATATTTATGCATATCTTTGTTTTTAGTCCTTTCCAAAGCAGTTCATCGATGATTACCTCTCAAACCACCTCCATGGTCAAGAGGCGAGGAAGGTACTCATTGAACACCCACGGTACAATATTGAAGTCTCCCTCAAGAGGACGAAGTTTGGGCGGGCAATCATCCGCAGCCACTGGCGTAAAGTCGCAAGGACATTCAACATCATTGAAGGCTCAATATTCGCCTTCAGATTCAGCAGTTTTCCAGATGAGATTCATCTCTCTACATACCGTATATGATGCTACTTTCCAAAGGTTTTAGATATTGCATGTGAAACTTCGTGTTGTTGTGTAATTGCGTAGCTAGCTATATGCCTATATGGTGTAACTGAGTGCTGAAGCTATGTGATGTTGTACTCTGATGTAATTCAGCTATGAAATCATGGTTGCTGTAATACGGCTGTGAAACATATGGTGTGTTTGATATGAAATGTCAATTTGATTACTAAATGCATTATCAATAATAGGCCAATTAGCCTGCTTATTGGGTTTTTGAATTGCAGACGGTTTCTTAGACAACACCGTGGGCGATGACCTCAAACAATGTACACAGTTTCTAGAAAGTAGTCGTGTTGGATCAATCAACAATCACACACGCCTTCCGCCCGACAAATGTTTGCGTTAGGCCACCTTGCACAAACGTTTCCACAAAAAAATTGTGTGTGATGTACATTTGAACGGAAACGTTTTTCTAAGATTCACTGTGTGGGATGAACATATGAACAGAAACGATTGGGCTAGTATAATTGTCTGCGATGGCTCGCCCAATCGCACATGAGCTCTTTGTGCCCCACGTATGTGACCGGAGGACCTATCGCCGATGGTTTCTGGGTCGTGTGGGAAGGACCCCCCCTATCGCACACACAGGCAAGGCAACGGTTTAAAACTCCGTCACGAAAAGGGGTTAAAAACCATTTGTATAGTAGTTCGTTGTACCAGTGAGTGCCCTGAAGGTTGGGGTCGGTGATCGACGATCCCATCGATCCTTCTTTGATCTCACAGCGGAACTCTCAATGAAAGCACCAGTATCGGTGGTAAAACTGGCAGACCTTGGGGTAGGGGGTCCCGAGCTGTGGATCTCGGATCAAGGGTAACAGAGACAAGGGACACGGTGTTTACCCAGGTTCGGGCCCTCTCGAAGAGGTAATACCCTATGTCCTGCTTTGATTATATTGATGGTTGTGTATCGAGTACAAGCTGGATCTACCTCGAGATCGTAAGTTGTGTTCTAACCCTAAGGCTAGGGGATGTGATTATGATCGGGCCTCTACAAACTAAACCCCTTGGCTTATATACATGCCAGAGGGGTACCTAGGGTTACATAGTCGGTTGCTGATATAGAGATACATATGGCGGCGGCCGAAGATATCCTTGGAGTACACATTAAGTCTTCGGCAGAGGCTGTCTTGATTGAGGCTTCCAGAGTCCTTCCTTATGAGAATGAGGGCCCATGAGCTCGGCCCAAGGACTGTGGGCCAACTAGGTTGGTACCCCCTAGTCCAGGACACCGTCACCAGAGATTCAGTAATCTCGTCAAGCTGGACTGTCCTCCCACTTACTTCTTTAGCGAGAAACTCCTTCTCGAGAAAGTGTCCATTCTTTGCGACAAACACTTTATCCTTGGACTTTTGGTAGACGGAATACCCAATTGTCTCTTTGGTATAACATACAAAGTAGCATTTGTCTGCTTTGGGATCAAGCTTATTTGGCTACAAATGCTTTACATAAGTATCACAACCCCAAATCTTGAGAAGCGACAAATTGGGTTTCTTCCCATTCCATAACTCATATGGTGTCATCTTGACAGACTTAGTGTTTAGTGTATATGTTGCTGTTTCAAGTGCATATCGCCAAAATGATAAAGGCGGATCGATAAGTGACATCATTGACCTCACCCTGTTTAACAAGGTTCGGTTACGCTGCTCAAACGCTCCATTCCTCTACGGAGTTTTGGGAGGAGTAAGTTGTGAAACAATTCCACGATCACTCAGATGTTTGCTAAACTAATGACTTAGATATTCTCCTCCACGATCTGATCGTCGAAACTTTATGTTTTTGCCACAATGATTCTAAACTTTGTTCTGAAATTCTTTGAACTTTTCAAATGTTTCAGACCTATGTTTCATTAAGTAAATATAATCATATCTACTCACATCATCAGTGAAGGTAATGAAGTATAAGTATCCACCGCGCGCCGGTGTGCTCATCGGACCGCGTACATCACTATGTATTATTTCCAATAATTCACCCCCCCCATTCAGGATGACCCGTGAATGGTGTCTTAGTCATTTTACCCATCAGACAAGCTTCACATGTGTCGAATGATTCAAAATCAAAAGACAGTAATAGTCCATACTTATGAAGTTTTTGCATACGCTTCTTTCCGATATGACCAAGGCGGCAGTGCCACATGTAAGTGATCTTATTAGTCTTCTTAAGACGTTTTGCATTAATGTTATAGACATCTTCTTCACATTCAAGATCCAATATGAATAAAACCACCGACAATAGGGGCAAATCCATAATACATATTCTTATAATAAATTGAACAACCATTGCTCTCAGACTTATAAGAATAACCGTCCTTTATTAAACATGATCCAGAGATAATGCTCTTATACAACTTCGGAACGAAATAACAATTATTAAGTTCTAAGAAAAATCCTGAAGGTAAACTTAAAGACATGACACCGACGGCTTGAGCAGCGACCCCATCACCATTTCCGATGCGCATCACGACTTCATTCCATTCTAGCTTGCGAACTTTCTGCGGTCCCTGCATCGTGTTGCAAATGTGAGCAACCGATCCAGTATCAAATACCCATGTGTCGGTGTACTAAAACATGGGTGCCTTCGTACCCTGACTTGTGCACAGGCAGTTGTAGCCTTCCTGGTGGCAAGGGCTTGCCGGAGGATTGCTTCTGTCAAGACACAATACCATGATGAAGACCTCCAGGCAGGTCATCGAGAAGTACTATTCTGGTACTGGAGATCAAGATTACCCTTGCCGGCAAGCTTCGTGTCGGCAAGGTGAAGACCAAGACTCTGGTTGCCGGCAAACTCCTTGTCAGCAAGCGAAAGCCCGGCAAGCTCCGTGCCAGCGGGATCTGTCTGTCCCGTTACCGCTCCACCTCATCATCAGCTAGATAAGCTCGTGTGATAGGTGTCGAGCAGGCAGTCAAAATGTAGCTAGCCAAGGCACATGTAAGCATGCCCCGCAAGGATTAACTTTAATGACACCCGTCCCTGGGACGTGTCAAGATAACACGAGGCCGGGCGGGCAGGTGGTACAGATCTTTTCGTCAAAGCCTCGCATCCCCGGCATAGCACCTAACAGTGCATTTAATGCGCTTGTCCTACACCGTTAGGAGATAGACTTGGTGATGGTGCTAATACTGTTCACTCCCTGTAATGACCGTATTAGCCATTATGGTAACCCCTTAGCCTATAAAAGGAGGCCCACAGCTGCAGTTAGAACGGTCGACACCTAGTTTAATTACGCATTGTAGCTGCACTTCCCGCGTACCTTGCCGACAAGCTGCGCTCCTTGTAATCTTGAGTTCATACACAATCAAACCACCACGGCGGGAGTTGGGTTTTACGCTCACAGCGGCCTGAACCTGGATAAATCATTTCTTGTTCTTACATCTATTAGCCCTGCTCTTCGTAGCACACCGATCCCATAGCCAAACCGCAAAGGGATCCTCTCGATCCCATAGATCATCATTTTCCTGCGACATCTTTGGCACGGCAGGCAGGGGGTCTTGTATTACGAATCAGTGTTTGTAGTGTGAGTACCAACCCCATCACCTTCGTCGATGGCGCCGAAGAAGAAGAGCGGAGCCACGACGGCTCCCACCACCTCCAAGCGGCCTTCCCAGGCGTCTGCAAGCGGCGCAGGCAGCGCAGCCGGTGCGGGCTTTATGGCTGGGACGGCCGGGGCAGGAGGCGCCGGCGGTGCGGGTGTCCAGCATCCCCACCGTTCCGGCAATCGCAGTCGCCACACCGGAGATGGCGCAGATGGCCAACTCCAACGACGTTCTGGTGAGCACAATCACCATAGCAATACGGTCCGGACCGGTACAAGCCTAGACCCAGCCGCCGTGACGTCCAAGGATGGAGCGGCGACGTCCAACAACGCTATGGTGGGACGTGTGCCGCGACCATCGCTAGATGGGTGCGCCACGCTTCCCCGCGATGTTGGTGGTCCTGGACGGCGTCAAGCCGACCCTGAGCATCGTCCTCATGATGTTCAGGCACCACCACCACCACGCCAACCCGTTGGTGAACATGCGCCATGGCAGCAGGTACGTGGCAGAGTTCCTGGTGGATCTGCCAGGAGTCGAAGGCCGGCCCGTGCTCCCTGCCATGCCAACCACGGCGGCAGAAGCCATGGCGCGGGTTCAAATGCTTTTGAACTTCCCGCTAACTCCTGACAAGATGGCCGAATGGAGGGCCACCATCTAGAGTCTCATCAGTTTTGCCGATCCCGGCAAAACACAGCAGGTGGGACCCTCCAGACGACCACCCACAGTGCCGGCGGGACCAACTAACTGCCGTGCCGCAGATGGTGCACCAACGGTGTAGTCGCCTCCATGTCAACAACCACAGTGGCGGCAAGCTCGCCGATCGGATGACCAGGACGCTATCATCGTCGGATCCACGAGGCCACCAAGACCAGCGCCAAGTGCTCCACGAACGGCGCATTGAGGACGCCCGTACGAAGATCGAGCGGCGCCGGGAGGCACGCCGTCTATCAGACGACTGTGCCGGGCCGGCAGCAGACATGCCTGTGTCAGGGTAACCTAGGTGTTTACCTTACGAGGTAGGCTGCCCAGCGTTTACTTGTGAGCTGCAGCAAGTTTGCTTGCCGTCCGCCCGTGCCTTCAAGCCAGAGCTGCCTGACAGATACGATGGCACGCTCAGTCCGTCGGAGTTCCTTGGCATTTACACCATTGCGGTGCAGGCTACTGGGGGGCAGGACGACAAGATACTGGCCAACTACTTTCCGTTGGCGCTCAAGCCAACGTCAGATCGTGGTTGATGAACTTGCCGGAGGGATCCATTTCTTCTTGGTCGGATCTGTACCATTGCTTCGTTGGTGCTTACCAGGGTGGCCACAAGCTCCCTGGTCAAGCTAGCAATCTGCACGTGATACCCCAGAGGGATGGCGAGCCCCTCCGCAAGTATATACAAAGGTTCAGCCGTGTGCAGCACAACATCCCCGATGTTCATCCCGCAGCTGTTTGTGCCGCGTTCCACACGAATGTGCGCAACCGTAGAATGCGGTCTGAGATGAAGATTGAGAAGGTCAGAACCATCAACGAGCTGTACGCCTTGGCAGACAAGTGTGCACGTGTTGTGGAAGGGAGGCGACTCCCTGGGGAAGATGCTGGTGCCGAAGTCGATTCTCAGGACGACGATGCAGACAACGCATCAACCACATAGAAGAAAGGTTGGAAGCGCAATAGGAAGCGCAAAGGCAAGTCAGTGATGGCAGTCGAGAAACCCGGTGACACCAACGCTGCCAAGAAGCCCAAGGCAGATAGCCCAAGCAAGGAGGTTGCCGGATGCGCTGACTGTCGGGAGGCTGCGGCAGGGGACAAGGGCGGCAAGACTGGTGGGCAGTACTGCAAGATCCACCGTACCAAGGGCCACGATCTCCAGGAGTGCCAGCAAGCGGAGCAGCTTGCCGAGAAGCAGAAAGCTGAGTATGAGAAGCGTGACAAGGAGAAGGGCCAAGATGGTGCCGGTGGGTCCGGCAAGCAAAACCGTGGTGGCCGAGGAGGCCGCCGCAGCAAGTCCAAGTAGCCGAAAGAGAAGGCCGCTCAGGGCCAGAAAGAAGATGATGATGATGATGAGGACGAAGATGGTTCCAGCAAGGAGTTCCAGAATGCAATTGTGGCGCCCCGCCTGAATACCACTGTAGTCAGACGGTCACAACTCTGGCATGCGCTTTTACAACAAGTATCAAGAACACAAGCATTTCTATTAATGGATATATAAGTCTTACATGGTATTTTACAAGGGTGATGGCAGCGGAAAAGCTCTATCTAAGGCAGCATGGTCTTGGAGCGGCTCCAATCCACAGGGATCTGACTGGGTTACTCTTCTAGCCTGCGAACGCTCCGGCTCCTCACTAGTAGGCGTCGGATCCTTAGGTGAACCTGGCCACATTGAAGGCCGCTGAGTACTTTTGAATGTACTCGCAAGCAAACCAAACCAACATATACACCAAGCAAAGCAATCCATGGCATTCAAGCATGCACTTGTTATCTTAACAGTATTAATCATCATGTTATGGCAGGACTATCTAGCAAGATTAAACATCTAGCAGCATTAATCATCATGTCATAGCAGGATTATCTATCATAATAACTATTGGAGTAAATACAATAAGGTAAAGCATATCAAGTAAATAATTCATACTCCGAGTATTCTCACGATCCCATTCCGATCCAAACTTTGCGGTCACTGGACCGCTCATCTTATAGCCATCACATGGCTAACATTCATACCTCTGATATCATCCGATGTCCATGCATCCGCAATGCAAGTCTGATAAACCTTACCATTCTCTGGTTCAGTCTTAGCAACAACATTATATAGTTTGTTCCTCCAGACTCGACATGGACCAAATAGTGTGACCTAGCACGAACTGTGTCCCATGACCAAGGACGTGACTATTCGAATAGATTTACACTCTGCAGAGGTTGCGCACTTTACCCACACTATGGAGCGCCTGGCCTCATACTTTAGTACATGTTCCCATTTGGGTGGACCGGTGCTGCTCCAACGAAACTATGTCTATTGCCCGGCACTCTTACGGTCCCACCGACAATCATACCCTCCCAGGGTCATGTCCTGGGTGGCCCCTGTGTCACCCCGTGACACCTGCTACCGTCGTGGCCAAACAAAACTGTACCAAACGGGGACGTGCGCACATAAACCAAACTGGGCTCACAGGATTATCGCCGCCTACCGGGCCAAGGTAGCACGCACATATAATCCTCCCTATTTTGGTGGTACCGACAAGAGGCAAGACAATAGACTAAGTCACGGCCGTTCCATACCGGCAAATGTGGTTGCACTCGATGAGCTCGGTTCGGTGGCACTATGACTCGATCCAGCCGACGGAGGAGGTTGTTGTCATTATTAAGTCACATTTCACAATATTGCAATAACAGTAACAATGCATGATGTAACAATTATGAAAAACATAACAACCTATCTCCATACAATATCACAACGAGTCATTAGTGTGACAATATTTAAATGGCAATTTATCACTTTACAAGGTTTAGCTGTAAGTTACGACCATCTGAACTCTTGCATGAAACCGGCAAATAAACCAGTAGCAACCAGAACGGTCTTTACAACTCAGCTCTGGGACGTTAGTGGAATAACTCAACCCCGGCTCAAGACGGCTAAAAAGCAGCTCAGAGCATGAGACGGTGTTGATAAAAAGAGTGTAGCGGTCCCCTAAGACGGCCGAAGAACAGCTTATAGCATAGGGTTACCGCTACGGAAAGAAATTCAAGAGCTGCCCGAGACGGCCGAAAAGCAGCTTAGAACACGGGCCAGTTGTTGAAAAGAGAAACATAAAGTCGGCATCCACCCCGGATGGCCGGAAGCGGCTCAGAACACATGCGTGGTGCCGTCACCAAAGAAAGGCAGGCAAGGGATCAATAGTGTCACATACAGCTCACCACTACGCATACAAGCATATCAATTTAAACACGCAAGAATAACACAGAGCAATGCCTTAGGGCATATATCAGATGGTTGGCTTGCCTGGGGGTCGACGGGTTCACCGGAGAGAAGTTTGATCACCTCGCGGATGAATTCGCCGGAAAAGATTCCATCTCGGAGGGACTGGATATAAGGCAGGGGCAAAATGGGTATTTTCAGAAAGTGTAAACATGGTGAAAGTGATGTCATCGGAACGGGCTCGACGGACTGAAGAAGTGGGTGTTGGATTCACCTGAATCGGAGTTACGCTTGAAAAGATACGGGCGTTCGTTCGTTAGACAGAAAACAAACAAAAGGGTGTTCATTTCTGCACTTAACAGACGAACGGCCGCAATCTAAAGGTTTCGGCGCCGGGCTGGAGAGAGGAAACGGCTTTACGGAAATACGCTTTTGTTGCGGTGGTCGCGTACTCTCCGGAGTACGCTTCCACTTATCCACGCTGGCGGGTGTCTCTCTCACTGACAGGTGGGGTCGGGGCCCACCTATCAGGTCTCCCTTCTCTCTCTTCCCGCTCCCTTCTTCTCCACCGACGCTCGCCTGTACATCAGAGAGGGTCGCCGGCATCGGCACTCGTTTGGGCTGCTAAGGCCGTCTCCGGCGAGACTCCGGCCACCGACGGAATCCTCGCAGCGCGGCGCATCCAATGGCCCCATCCACCACCGCCGGAGAACACCAGGGCAGCAGTAGCGTGGCCCGCGGTGGACAACAGTACGCAGCGGCTCCGGCGAGTAGGCGGGGTTCCGGTGGGCTAGGTGGCTGGGTGAGGAGGCGGAGGTGGAATACGGCAGCTGGGGAGTCCAGCAATGGACTCGGTGGAGGCGGGGAAGGCCAGGGGCGTGCTAATTTAAGAGGAGGACGGCGGCGGGCATGGCGGCCATGGAGGTAAACCGTGGCGCGGGAGCTCGATTCGTCGAGCTGGGGGAGGGATAGGGAGTAGAGGAGGAGGTGTGTGCGCTCGAGGGGCTCCGGAAGGGGGCTATTTATAGCCAGGCGATGGCAAGGATTAGCTCGGCCGCGGTGGCAGGCTTATCGGTGCACTGGCGCCTCCGGCGAGGTGGCCAGCGCCGGTTGGTGCCGACCTGACGCGCGAATGAGGACAGGGCTGCGCTGTCGAGCTCGAGAGGACTCGGGGAGGAAGAGGACAGCGGAGGGGGGGCGACAGAGGGGTTTCACGAGGAGGACAGTGCCATGGCGGCAGCTGCCGTGGCGTGCAGAATAAGAAAGAGGAGGGGAGAAGCTGTGGGTGAGGGGTGCGCGGACGGTGGGGAGTTGCTGGACAGGTTTGGACAAGCGGGGACTGGCCGGAGGCGACCGCACGGAGCTGGCAGAGCGCAGAGCGCCGTTTCCGCACGGCCGCTGCGCGGTCACCACGTGCACTACGTGCTCCGGCGCGTACCTGCTTGCCATATCTTGTCCAACTGGTGGATCACTGATCAAATAGATGAGATGGATCATGGGATGGACCAGGATTGCTCTAGAGGGGTCGAGGGGATCCAGAACAACTTCTGGACAGAAACTTGGGGACCAAGCTGAGGTGAAATGACTTAGCAAGTGAGATTGAAATGTTGTTAAAATAAGATGGGGTAGGAAGGAGTAGATGCTGAAAAATTTGAAGTCATTTGGACCTATTTTGCATATACTTCCTTTGTAATGCAATATTTGGTCCAGAAACTAGATCAGGATGTTGTGCTCAACTGGCTTGGTGAAATGAGCTAAATTTTTGGTGTAGGGTGATGATTTGGAGGTATGAAGATACTGGCAAAATTTTAGATCATTTGGAAATGCCAAAGTGGTACTTCCTTCACAGAGCTTGAATCTGGACAGAAACTAGATGGAATTTCTGAGAGAAATTAGCTAGATGAAATGATGTGAATTTTTGCATGCTCACATCATATATGGAATTTGAGGTCCTGGATTAATTGAAAGATTTTTTAAGCAATATAAAATATAGTTGCTTCACAACCTCAAAATAAATCCAGAAACAAGAATTGGATGATGTGCTCAAAATTTGAACCATGGAACTTGGGATCTTGCTGGAAATGGTGAATATATGGATAGGAGAAGCTCCAAAAATTATTTGGGATTTTTCCTGGCTACCAAAATGGTAGCTCCTTTGGAAAGTACCCAAAATGCAATATTGGCTTTAAATAGGAAAATGCAATTTCCCTTATTTAATTACTGCCAATATTTTTATGGGAGCTCAAAATGATCACAAAGAATATCTCCACAAGTTTTCATGAACTTTGGAGATGGATAGATATTTTCCTGGATTTAATTCCTTTAAACAGCAGAAAAAGGAATTAATTTTAAATGAAAAATATTGCAAATGACTTGGCAATATTTTTACATATCCAGAGTTTATAGATTTGGGAGAGTCATTGGGAAAAGTTTGGGAGACAATGGAGCAAAGAAAATTGGGGTTCCTTTGTGACTGGAGGAATTAGGGTTTCCCTCCCGGTAGATCGGAGAGTAGGGTTTCGGTGGCAAAAATACTGGGAAAATATCTTGGGTGGCAAGGTTGGTCTGGAGAGAACCTCTGGTTGCGTAGGAAAGGCAAGGCTAAATGACCATCTTCGTATGCCCAAGAGCGAGAGAAAATCCGATAATACCGAAAAAAGACGGGAGCCAAATCCCGCGAAGGAAAAAACAAGGAGCGAAAACTAAGGTGTCACAAACCTACCCCCCTTAAGAAAATCTCGTCCTCGAGATTTCCGGGCTTACCTCCCAGTGCAGGGACTTACCTGTGTGCGACTTGGATCCATCAGCTATCTTGTCTTCATTAGTTTACTGACCTTTTAACTGCTTCTTTTGATGGCTCAGGTGCTGTCTTTTTTAGATGGCTGCATTGAATCCTTCTCTTTCCTGTTAGGCAAACCCTTTGTGCTGGTAGTTTGTTGGCTGGGGTTGGTGGGTAGCTCCGAGTATCGACAAATAGTCTGGTTTCCATGGCCTGGGACTAGCTGCTTCGGGTTTTATTGCGATACTTCGTACACTGACTGCCAAGGGCGAGACATTCTTTTTGTTCCCGGACTCACGTGCTCGTATGGCCTGGAGTGGCTAGGAGTGGCTCCCTTTTTGCCTTGTCAGAATTCCCAATCTGGCTGTAGGTGCTATACGGATGCTTTCTTCCTGTCTCTTGCATTCTGACTTCGTTCTCAGGAGGTTTCCAAACTGAAATGTCGGGCATGATCACAAAGTAATCATAGACGGTAATCTCTGAGGTGGCTCTGCCATATATAGCCTCTGTGGTCCTTGACATAGTATGGCTATCATCCAGTGTATTTTCTGGAGCATAACCTCTTATCTTAGTTGATGGCCCCGATTCATGATGAGTATAACCTGCTGGCTGCATTGTTATGGCCGTGTATGCAAGAGTCTGACAAAGATTGATATTATCACCTTGTCGGGGAAGCTTTACTTTATTGACCGTCACGGAAGGTGTGTATCCAAAACTTCTTTATTCCCGAGGGTTCCTGTTTGTGGAGCTGTCATGACTGGCCAACACGGCTCCTTGGTCATTTCCTAGCTTGTCGGGCTTGTATTCACAATTTCCTCTTGCATATCTCGTAGGGGTGGCTATGCTCATATCCTTGCTTTGAACTATGGGCCGATGTTTCTCTGAACACAGTCATTCCTGTGTACGAGTGGCTCGCATGAACTGATCCACTAGACTGCATGCTCACAACATATGCAAGTATAGGATGAATCCTTTCATAACCACTGAGTTCTGGAGCAAACGCGTGTCTGGACTTGTTCGTGCTTCTGACAAGATTGTTGTGGGCACGATGGCGTGTTGAAGAAGGATGAATTCCTTACGCTCGAAGATTTTGCCAGGGTAGTGTGCCGAAGAAGACTGGGTGTCATACCTCGGAAGCTTTCCCTCATGTTGCTTACTGCGGAAGGTCAGGTGCCTTATGCCAGAAGCTTTCTGCGGTAGCACTCTGAGGAAGATGGGAGTGTCGTACCCCAAAAGATTTTCCCCTGGTGGCGTAGCGAGGAAGATTGGGAGTCTTGTGTTGTAATCTCCTTCCGATAGCTTGCGGAGGAAGGCTGGGTTGCTTATACCAGAAGCCCTTTTACTGTGATATGCAGTCGGTCCTGTGGCCGGTTCTGGCTTCCTTCTGAGATATCCGGAATTTACCCATAGCGGAGCCCAAAACTTGGTATAGGCCATACCTTGTCTGAAGATATCATGTTGGTCATGCACACAACTTGTCCTTCTACTGATCTGATTGATGCTGTTGTAAAGGTTGCATAACTGATATATATTCCATGTTGGTAATTAATTCGGAATACCCTTTGCATTCAATCCAAGTGTTGTCGGTAGTGAGCAGTTGACGGATAATTCCATTCGGTTTAGCTGAGCGTCCAAGCATGTGAAGTTCTCATTGATTCTGGGCAACCATGAACTTATCCATATTTCTCGCAAACCTTGTATGCCCAGCATTTTATACATGCACCGGTAAATTCCAGAATGTGCTTTGAAATGTGTATCCACATACCCGAGTGTTGTTGTTGCTCTCGGCACTCTCACATTCTTGTAATATGTCTTCGGTGGGTGATAAATGATTCTTGAGTCCATTGAGAAAGACTCAGGGTTCACCCCGTTGACTGAAATACTCCCGGTGTCGAAGACCGAATAATTTGCTCTTGCTGATGTCCATTCCCGATAACTCATCTGGTCGTTCTTTAGGTATTATTTGTTCCGAGGCAAACCTTCTCAGTTATATTCTGGCCTTGTCTATTGCACGCAGAGTCTGCTTCTGACCCATTCTTTCCTTTTTGGCAGCTCTGGGGTTGCTGTTCTGAATATCTTGTGGTTGACTTGAATCATCTGAGTTTGGACTATTGGGTAGTATCCAAGTTGTATGCTGGTCTTCTTGACAGCACTTGCGGATGGATCCAGTCGGAGCGAAAGAACGGAACCGACAAAAGAAGCAAAACCGCGAAAAACCAAAAAGCAAATAAAGCTCAAATTTTGCGGACCTCACACATGTGGCCGAAGATCCACTAATATAACTAGCCTAGCGCACTTGATGCACCTCTAAGGATTTAGAAGCAAAACCACACAATGCTCCTGGTAGCGATTGGTGTCAAGCTCCTACTACTTCCTTTGGGAACATCACACTCGACACACGACCATAGCCAGAGTGGCTTAGTCAACGATCCTAGGGTTGTCGGGGAAAAGATGGAATTTATAGGCGTTTCCCAAAGGAAACTAGATTTAAGGAGAGGAATGCCATGGTTAGCAAGCAAGGTGGGGATATCTGGTTCACCTAGGGGTTAAGGGCTCACGGGTCATTGCCTGGTGTGGACATTTCCCATCGGAGGCAGAGGCCACGAGAGTTGGGGTCTGATGGAGCCAAAACCTAGGGGGTTGCCTTATGATCAATAGTAGCCGTGCCTGCTTTGCAAAGATGGATGAAATCCATCGGGGCTTTCTACTAGTCAGGAGGCAATGGAAGCTGGCTAGGGTAACCTACGGTCAGCCTGGCTTTGATACCATCCGTTGTGGCGCCCCGCCTGAATACCACTGTAGTCAGACAGTCACCGCACATACCAGCCCAGGAAATCACTCTGGCATGTGCTTTTACAACAAGTATCATGAACACAAGCATTTCTATTAATGGATATATAAGTCTTACATGGTATTTTACAAGGGTGATGGCAGTGGAAAAGCTCTATCTAAGGCAGCATGGTCTTGGTGCGGCTCCAATCCACAGGGATCTGACTGGGTTACTCTTCTAACCCGTGAACGCTCCGGCTCCTCGCTAGTGGGCGTCGGATCCTTAGTTGAACCTGGCCACATTGAAGGCCGCTGAGTACTTTTGAATGTACTC
The DNA here is from genome assembly GCA_039707655.1 of Elymus sibiricus. Lineage (NCBI taxonomy): Eukaryota > Viridiplantae > Streptophyta > Magnoliopsida > Poales > Poaceae > Elymus > Elymus sibiricus. The sequence continues at coordinate 204,117,620 of CM077666.1, read as the reverse complement.
GCAAGCAAACCAAACCAACATATACACCAAGCAAAGCAATCCATGGCATTCAAGCATGCACTTGTTATCTTAACAGTATTAATCATCATGTTATGGCAGGACTATCTAGCAAGATTAAACATCTAGCAGCACTAATCATCATGTCATAGCAGGATTATCTATCATAATAACTATTGGAGTAAATACAATAAGGTAAAGCATATCAAGTAAATAATTCATACTCCGAGTATTCTCACGATCCCATTCCGATGCAAACTTTGCGGTCACTGGACCGCTCATCTTATAGCCATCGCATGGCTAACATTCATACCTCTGATATCATCCGAAGTCTATGCATCCGCAATGCAAGTCTGATAAACTTTACCATTCTCTGGTTCAGTCATAGCAACAACATTATATAGTTTGTTCCTCCAGACTCGACACGGACCAAATAGTGTGACCTAGTACGAAGTGTGTCCCATGACCGAGGACGCGGCTATTCGAATAGATTTACACTCTGCAGAGGTTGCGCACTTTACCCACACTATGTAGCGCCTGGCCTCGTACTTTAGTACATGTTCCCATTCGGGGTGAACCGGTGCTGCTCCAACAAAACTCTATCTATTGCCCGGCACTCTTATGGTCCCACCGACAATCATACCCTCCCAGGGTCATGTCCTGGGTGGCCCCTGTGTCACCCTGTGATACCTGCCGCCGTCGTGGCCAAACAAAACTGTCCCAAACGGGGACGTGCGCACATAAACCAAACTGGGCTCACAGGATTATTGCCGCCTACCGGGCCAGGGTAGCACGCACGCATAATCCTCCCTATTTTGGTGGTACCGACAAGAGGCAAGACAATAGACTAAGTCAGGGCCGTCCCATACCGGCAAATGTGGTTGCACTCGATGAGATCGGTTCGGCGGCACTATGACTCGATCCAGCTGACGGAGGAGGTTGTTGTCATTATTAAGTCACATTTCACAATATTGCAATAACAGTAACAATGCATGATGTAACAATTATGTAAAACATAACAACCTATCTCCATACAATATCACAACGAGTCATTAGTGAGACAATATTTAAATGGCAAGTTATCACTTTACAAGGTTTAGCTGTAAGTTACGACCATCTAAACTCTTGCATGAAACCGGCAAATAAACCAGTAGCCACCAGAACGGTCTTTACGACTCAACTCTGGGACGTTATCGGAATAACTCAACCTCGGCTCAAGACGGCAGAAAAGCAGCTCAGAGCATGAGACGGTGTGGATAAAAAGAGTGTAGCGGTCCCCTAAGACGGCCGAAGAACAGCTCAGAGCATAGGGTTACCGCTACGGAAAGAAATTCAACAGCTGCCCGAGACGGCCGAAAAGCAGCTCAGAACACGGGCCAATTGTTGAAAAGAGAAACATAAACTCAGCATCCACCCCGGACGGCCGGAAGCGGCTCAGAACACAGGCGTGGTGCCGTCACCAAAAAAAGGCAGGCAAGGGTTCAATAGCGTCACATACAGCTCACCACTACGCATACAAGCATATCAATTTAAACATGCAAGAATAACACAGAGCAATGCTTTAGGGCATATATCAGATGGTCGGCTTGCCTGGGGGTCGACGGGTTCACCAGAGAGAAGTGCGATCACCTCGCGGAAGAATTCACCGGAAAAGATTCCCTCTCGGAGGGACTGGATATAAGGCAGGGGCAAAATGGGTATTTCCAGAAAGTGTAAACATGGTGAAAGTGAAGTCATCGGAACGGGCTTGACGAACTGAAGAAGTGGGCGTTGGATTCACCTGAATCGGAGTTATGGTTGAAAAGATACGGGCGTTCGTTCGTTAGGCAGAAAAAAACAAAAGGGTGTTCATTTCTGTGCTTAACCGACGAACGGCCGCAATCTAAAGGTTTCGACGCCAGGCTGGAGAGAGGAAGCGGCTTTGCAGAAATACGCTTTTGCTGCGGTGGTCGCGTACTCTCCGGAGTACGCTTCCACTTATCCACGCTGGCGGGTGTCTCTCTCACTGACAGGTGGGGTCGGGGCCCACCTGTCAGGTCTCCCTTCTCTCTCTTCCCGCTCCCTTCTTCTCCCCCGACGCTCGCCTGCACAGCAGAGAGGGTCGCCGGCGCCGGCACTCGTTTGGGTTGCTCAGGCCGTCTCCGGCGAGACTCCGGCCACCAACGGAATCCTCGCAGCGCGGTGCATCCAATGGCCCCATCCACCACCGCCGGAGAGCTCCAGGGCAGCAGCAGCATGGCCCGCGGCGGACAGCAGTACACGGCGGCTCCGGCAAAGAGGCGGGGTTCCGATGGGCTAGGAGGCTGGGCGAGGAGGCGGAGGTGGAATACGGCAGCTGGGGAGTCCAGCAATGGACTCGGTGGAGGCGGGGAAGGACAGGGGCGCGCTAATTTAAGAGGAGGACGGCGGCGGGCATGGCGGCCATGGAGGTAAACCGTGGCGCGGGAGCTCGATTCCTTGAGCTGGGGGAGGGATAGGGAGTAGAGGAGGAGGTGTGTGCACTCGAGGGGATCCGGAAGGGGGCTATTTATAGCCAGGCGACGGCGAGGATAAGCTCGGCCGCGGTGGCAGGCTTATCGGCGCACTGGCGCCTGCGGTGAGGTGGCCAGCGCCGGTTGGTGCCGACCTGACGCGCGGATGAGGACAGGGCTGTGCTGTCGAGCTCGAGAGGACTCGGGGAGGAAGAGGACAGCAGAGGGGGGGCGACAGAGGGGTTTCACGTGGAGGACAGTGCCATGGCGGTAGCTGCCGTGGCGTGGAGAAGAAGAAAGAGGAGTGGAGAAGCTGCGGGAGAGGGGTGCGCGGACGGTGGGGAGCTGCTGGACAGGTTTGGACAAGCGGGGACTGGCCGGAGGCGACCGCACGGAGCTGGCAGAGCGTAGAGCACCGTTTCCGAACGGCCGCTGCGCGGTCACCACGTGCACTACGTGCTCCGGCGCGTACCTGCTTGCCATATCTTGTCCAACAGGTGGATCACTGATCAAATAGATGAGATGGATCATGGGATGGACCAGGATTGCTCTAGAGGGGTCGAGGGGATCCAGAACAACTTCTGGACAGAAACTTGGGGACCAAGCTGAGGTGAAATGACTTAGCAAGTGAGATTGAAATGTTGTCAAAATAAGGGGTAGGAAGGAGTAGATGCTGGAAAAATTTGAAGGCATTTGGACCTATTTTGTAGATACTTCCTTTGTAATGCAATATTTGGTCCAGAAACTAGATCAGGATGTTATGCTCAACTGGCTTGGTGAAATGATCTGAATTTTTGGTGTAGGGTGATGATTTGGAGGTATGAAGATACTGGCAAAATTTCAGATCATTTGGAAATGCCAAAGTGGTACTTCCTTCACAGAACTTGAATCTGGACAGAAACTAGATGGAATTTCTGAGAGAAATTGGCTAGATGAAATGATGTGAATTTTTGCATGCTCACATCATATATGGAATTTGAGGTCCTGGATTAATTTCAAGATTTTTGAAGCAATATAAAATATAGTTGCTTCACAACCTCAAAATAAATCAAGAAACAAGAATTGGATGATGTGCTCAAAATTTGAACTATGGAACTTGAGATCTTGATGGAAATGGTGAAGATATGGATAGGAGAAGCTCCACAAATTATTTGGGATTTTTCCTGGCTACCAAAATGGTAGCTCCTTTGGAAAGTGCCCAAAATGCAATATTGGCTTTAAATAGGAAAATGCAATTTCCCTTATTTAATTATTGCCAATTTTTTTATGGGAGCTCAAAATGATCACAAAGAATATCTCCACAAGTTTTCCTGAACTTTGGAGATGGATAGATATTTTCCTGGATTTAATTCCTTCAAACGGTAGAAAAAGGAATTAATTTTAAATGAAAAATATTGCAAATGACTTGGCAATATTTTTACATATCCAGAGTTTATAGATGTGGGAGATTCATTGGGAAAAGTTTGGGAGACAACAAAGCAAAGAAAATTTGGGTTCCTTTGTGACTGGAGGAATTAGGGTTTCCCTCCCGGTAGATCGGAGAGTAGGGTTTCGGTGGCAAAAATACTGGGAAAATATCTTGGGTGGCAAGGTTGGTCTGGAGAGAACCTCTGGTTGGGTAGGAAAGGCAAGGCTAAATGACCATCTTCGTATGCCCAAGAGCGAGAGAAAATCCGATAATACCGAAAAAAGACGGGAGCCAAATCCCGCGAAGGAAAAAACAAGGAGCGAAAACCAGGGTGTCACAGCAATGGACGCCATGTGTGTTGATGGAGGCGCATCTTTGCACTCCTCGCACTGGTGACTGAAGAAGTGGGTCCACGAGGTGAATGCCGCGGAGCCGGTAATGGGAGCATAGAAGCCACTCAAGTGGTCGAACGCGCCCATCGTCTTTGACGCCGAGGATGACCCTGATCGCACCACCACGGTTAGGTGTTTGCCGTTATTGGTTTCGCCAACAATCCGCAACCTCAAGGTGACAAAGACACAGGTAGATGGTGGGGCCGGCTTCAACTTGATCTCTCCCGATGTGATCAAGAGGCTGCAGATCCCCGACAAGGATCTCGAGGAAACAGGCACTTTCCAAGGGATTAGTCCGGGGAGGAACAAGCCAAAGGGCCAAGTCACATTGCCGGTCACGTTCGGCAGCGAGCTCAATTACCGGATGGAGAAGATTATCTTCGACATCGTCAAGATGCCGCTACCGTACAATGGGATTCTGGGCCGCCCAGCACTGGTAAATTCATGGCTGCGTCGCATTACGCGTACAATGTCATCAAGATGCCGGCGCCGATGGGCGTTCTCACCATCAAGTCCAACCAGAAGGACACAATCATCTGTGCTGACAAGCTCTACCAGGAGGCAGTGGCAGCATTTGTCGTCGAGGCACCTACTCCTACCGGCAAAGCTCCCGAGGGAGGAAAGAAGAAGAAGACCGGCAAGACCTCTGATAAGGACTCCGGGAAACACACTTTAGAGTGCAGCACGCCTGTTGAGGACATACCAGAGAGCTCTACGGGCAAAAGCAAGAAAGCCAAGTCCTTTGCACCGGCAACCAAGCAAGTCTCTGCAAGGGAAGATGGGATGAGTGGCACTTTTTCCATAAGTGCCACTCTCAATGAAAAATAGGAAAGCGCGCTCGTTGCCTTCCTACGGGCGAATGTCGATGTGTTTGCTTGGCAAGCATCTAACATCCCCGACGTTCCCAGGGAGGTAATTGAGCCCCACCTTGATGTCTGCCCTCATGCGAGACCCGTCAAGCAGAAGGTCAGAAAGCAAGCCTTGGAGCGGCAAGAGTTTATTGCCGAAAAGATCAAGAAGCTAGGAGCGGCAGGCCTGGTCAGAGGAGTGCTACACCCCACGTGGTTAGCCAATCCAGTGGTAGTGTGCAAGGCGAATGGGAAGTGAAGGCTTTGTATAGACTTCACTAGTATAAATAAAGCTTGTCCAAAGGACCCTTTCCCTTTGCCACGGATTGACCAGATTGTGGACTCCACTGCCGGCTATGAGTTACTCTCTTTCCTTAACGCCTATTCTGGTTATCATCGGATCTTTATGGCCAAGGAAGCTAAGGAGAAAACGGTGTTCATCACCACATGTGGCACATACTGCTTTTTGCGTATGCCTTTCGGGTTGAAGAGTGCCAGGGCAACCTTTGCCAGAGCAGTTCAGATCGGTTTTGAGCTGCAGCTGCACAGAAATGTGGAAGCTTACATGGATGATATTGTGGTCAAAACCAAAGACAAGTCAACATTGATCCAGGATTTGGAAGAAACATTTGCAAACTTGCGCAAACTCAACTTGAAGCTCATCCCCGAGAAGTGCGTGTTTGGTGTTCCGTCCGGCCAGCTTCTTGGGTTCTTTGTATCTCAGAGAGGGATTGAAGCCAACCCTGACAAGACCAAAGCAATTGAGCAGATTGAAGCACCAAGACGCGTCAAGGACGTCAGGCGTCTTGCCGGCTGCGTTGCCGCTCTTAGCAGGTTCATCTCCAAATCAGCAGAGTGCGCCTTGCCATTTTTCAAAATATTGAAAAAGGCAGGCCCAGTGGACTGGGCTCCGGAAGCGGAGGCCACGCTCCAAGATTTAAAGGAGTACTTGTCAACTCCGCCAGTCCTAGTTGCGCCTAGGCCGCAAGGGACGTTGCTGCTATACTTAGCGGCAACGAATCAAGTGGTTAGTGTTGCACTTGTGGCTGAAAGAGAGGCAGTTGAAGAGGAGGTAGGAGCCGCAGAGCCACGACCCGACAAGCCAGGATCTTCTCTGGCAAGGTCTGGTGCTGACAAGCCAGAGATTGTGCAAGCAAGTGAACCAGATCAACAAGTTGTGCAGAAGAAGAAGATGGTGCAGCGCCCAGTTTACTTTGTCAGCTCACTCCTGCAAGGGGCTAGGTCAAGGTATTCTGGTGTGCAGAAGTTGCTCTTTGGCCTTCTCATGGCCTCAAGGAAGTTGCGCCACTACTTTCAAGCACACCAAGTCACCGTCGTCACTCGCTTTCCTTTGCAACGAATTCTGAAAAATCCAGAAGCTACCGGCAGGATTGTGGAGTGGGCATTGGAGTTGTCAAGCTTTGATTTGAAGTTTGAGAGTACCTCAACAATTCAGAGCAGGGCTTTGGCAGAATTCATTGTAGAATGGACCCCAACGCCAGATGAAGAAATCCCAGAGACCTCTCTCCCCGGCAAGGAAACTGTTGACGATTGGATCATGTACTTTGACGGTGCTTTAACTCAGAAAGGCACCGGTGCCGGCGTGCTTCTTATAGCACCCTCTAGAGAGCACCTCAAGTATGTGCTTCAGATGCACTTTCCCAGGGAGCAGGCCACCAACAACACTGCTGAGTACGAGGGATCGCTTGCCGGCCTGCGCATTGCAATTGACCATGGTATTCGAAAGTTGATTATCAGAGGCGACTCGCAGCTTGTGGTGAGGCAGGTCAACAAGGATTACCAGAGCCCCTTGATGGAGGCATTTGTTGATAAGGTGAGGAAATTGGAAGAGCACTTTGACGGTCTGCAAGTAGAGCACGTTCCCCGTGCCCAGAATTGGATTGCTGATGACCTGTCAAAGCTTGCCGCCCAAAAGATACTTGTGGAACCAGGGACTTTTGTGCTCCATCTGACTCAGCCATCCGTTACACCATCAAGGCTGGCGAAGAAGAGAAAGCAAGACATTGGTGGTTACTTTCCGGCAGAGCTGCCGGCAGCCACCAAGAAAGTAGATACCACCGACAAGACCCCCTTGGCCGGTGAGCCGCAGCTTCCGGCAAGCCAGAATCTTGCCGTCAACGCAAGCAGTCCCACAGAGGAAGAAGTACCTTTAGTCCTTGTCGTCGAGCCACAGGTTCCGGCATGGGCACAGCCAATTGTCTAGTACCTTCAAACAGGAGATCTTCCCGATGAGCAAGAAGACACAGAAAGAGTAGCCCATCCATCAAGGATGTACAAATTTGTTGACAACATTTTGTACAAGAAAAGACCAAACGGGGTGAAATTGAAGTGCATCTGCTGGGAGGATGGACAGAGGCTGTTGGAAGAGATGCATGAAGGGATGTGTGGCTCTCATATTGGGTCACACGCGCTTGTCGGCAAGGCGTTCCGTCAAGGGTTCTACTAGCCGACAGCCCTTCAAGACGCCTTGGCGGTGGTCATCAGGTGCGAAGCATGCCAGTTTAACTCCAAGGACATGGACCAGCCAGCTCAAGCCCTCCAAACCATCCCTCTCTCCTCACCTTTCTCGGTCTGGGGGCTCGACATCGTCGGCCCCTTCCCCCGTGCTACCGGGGGCTTTGAATTCTTGTACATTGCAATCGACAAGTTTACAAAGTGGCCCGAGGTAGAGCCAGTGAGAAAGGTGACGGCATAGTCAGCCATCAAGTTCCTCAAAGGATTGGTTGGTCGTTTTGGTGTACCCAACAGGATCATCACCGACAACGGCACCCAATTGATGAGCCGCGCCTTCACAGCATATTGCCAAGAACTTGGAAACAAGATCTGCTACGCATCTGTTGCTCATCCATGGAGCAATGGACAAGTAGAGAGGGCAAATGCAGAAGTGTTGCGTGGTCTCAAGACCAGAACTTTCGACAGGCTGCACAAAGTGTGGAAGGTGCTGGGTGGAAGAGTTGCCAGCGGTTCTTTGGTCAATCAGAATGACACCAAGTCGAGCCACTGGTCACACACCCTTCTCCCTTGTATATGGTGCAGAAGCAGTGCTCCCCACGAAACTCAGATACGGGTCACCTCGAGTCTTGGCCTTCGATGAGGAGGATCAAGATGAGCTACGGTAAGATGATACCATGCTCCTTGAGGAAGATCGTTTCTGAGCTGCTGTCCGTGCTGCACGGTACCAGCAAGCTTTGCACCGCTACCATAGCCGCAAAGTGAACACCAAGAACCTTGAGGAAGGCGACCTTGTTCTTCATCGGATTCAATCCATGAAGTGTCAAAACAAGTTGACGCTGAAGTAGGAAGGCCCTTACCGGGTGGTACGAGTCACTAGGCCTGGCGCAGTCTGCCTAGAGACCGAAGATGGCACTCCGGTGCTCAGCTCATGGAATATTGAGCATCTTCGCAAGTTTTACCCATAAGGCGCGATTGCCAGGCTGCCCGGCAACCTCTTTTGTACAAGTTTGCCGGCAAGGTATGTAATCCTTTGTACAGAGCCGGGCCCAGATCCCGTGCACAATGAATAAAAGCTAAGTGTTTCGCAACTCTTTGTCAAAGTACATATTCATTTATATGTTGCAGGCAGCGTTGTGCTACATTATACCCTTGCATAGAATCATTAACGAACCATTAAGGTTCATGCCTCCTCTTTTCTCTTCTTTCTTTTTCTCAAAGGACAGAAGGGTTCCTCACGTGCAAGTTTCCCAGGGGGGTGACGGTATGGGTACCAAGTGATGTTCAAGATATCATTCTAGGACAAGAAGTATAGCAAAGAAAAAGCTAAGTTGAAAAACTTTGAAATAAATTCTTTGTTGTAGTTGCAATTTCTTCTTGAACAATTTTGGCCTTTGTATGAGAAACCTGCACACTAAGGAACCTTGTCGTGATCATCTACGCTCTTACTTTGTTTCGAGTCCACTCAACAACTTAAGTGGCTACGTTGTGATCGTCAAGTGTAACCTTGCCGGCAGCGGCACTTCCGGCAAGCTGCTAAGGATCAGCTCCTCAAGCTCTCGCGGCAAGAGTGCGCGCACCGGCAAGATTCCGGCAAGCGTAGGGTACAGAAATCATACAAAGACAGAATAAGACAAGAGGAATAGCATGCATACATTCATTCAAAACACAAGTTATATTACATCAATGCCATACTGCAGATCTAACTTAAGATGAATCTGTCTTTTACATGATCATACATGCGGCAAAGTGTGACTACAAGGTTAATGGGTAACACCATCCTGGGTCCTGGAGACCTGACCGACCCGGTCGGCTATTGGAGCAACGATCTTGTCGGCAGCTGTGATGTCAGCGTTCTTCGGCAAGCTTGTGAAGGCACCGGAGAGATCGACGCTTGGATATGTACATGCTGAAACTCCCCAAATAACGCCACTTATTTATTCAATAGTCATGCCCCCTTCAAGAAACAAGACGTCTTCTTGTATCTCTCAATTATTCCCCTAGTAACTCACAAAATTTCCAAGTGTGTTTACATTACCAAATCTAGTTAGTTTCCCATATGAATGTTGTTGTTGTGTTTACAAGATATGACATTGAGGGTTCTTAATCGGGTTAAGACTGCTAGTGAATCTAGCTAGGGTTCTTATTGCTAGTTCATTACCTTGATCTAAGAGTAATTAAGCATGTGTTTAGTCATTTTGGCACCAATATTTGAAATTATCGTCGCCTCATTTTGCACCTACTGTCAACTACTGATCATCGTTATGCAGCAGATCTTGACACGTCAACAACGGAGTGGGACAAGCATATGGACCGAATGAAGAAGAAGAACCTGTATCAACAGGAAAAGCTTCTCGAGTTACCAGTTTGGTATTCCCGTCGTATGACAGATTACCTATCTTTATCATAGCTACGAGCACGTAGTCCTTCACTTAATTAGATGTACACACCATGAAGAACTGCATGAATGTGGCACTGAAAGTGAACAAAAAGATGCAGATCCGGTCAGTACTAAAGATGTAGAGGTCAGTGTTATAGGAAACTCTTCATCTATGGTTAGAATATGTTTACTTTCTCATTCATGTGTCACGGGATGTAAATTGTGCACTACTCTAATGTCTTTAAGTACATTATGGCAAGAATATTATCGTCATCAACTGGAAGCGGTGACTAAGGTTCTACATGTGCTACTTCAAGAGTTCAAATAGCTCATGTCTCTTAATGCATACGTATTACCCAGCTCAAGCAAATCAAAGAGAAAGCGGGTTCACCTGGTGAGTAGACCAGCTCTTTTCTGTAAACACTTCCTTACTTTTGACCTTTTTCACCCATGTAACTATATATTGCGGTAGATGCATCTATAGCTTTTAGAATTCTCCCATATGATGTAACATATATGTATTTTTTCTGTAGGGAAAGTTAGGACGCTCAAATGATGGCCTTACTTTAAGTCTTTTGCCCCAGAAACAACAATCTGAACCAGTCATCAGTGCACTGGTAGTGCAGTAGGAAGAACCAGTAGAAGTCGAGCATGGCCTGACAAACCAGCCTGACGAACTAGATGCTATGAAGAAAGCCCTAGCATGGCAACAGCTAGAACTTGATGCTGTCAAGAAGGCCCTGGCAGAGCAGCAACAAGAACGTGAATCTGTGAAGCATCTCCGGCTAGATGCGCAGCGTCAACTTGAATCTGTCAACAATACCCTTCTAGAGTAGCAAAAAGTACTTGAAAATGTCAAGAATGCCCTGCCAAAGCAACGGGATGACATTGAGGACCTCAAATTGGGGGTGTTTGATCAGCACAACCGCATTCGATCTATCAACAATGGCCTCCAAGAGCAGCAGGAAAAACTTGCAGTCGTCAAGAATGTGAAGGAAGAGAAAACTACGGCTATTGAAAAGAGAGTTGATGAACTTGATGCCCTTGTTAGTTACATCGTTAGGGTTGCGTTCCAATACACTACAAAAAAACACTTCCGTGATGATACGTCTTTGTCACAGTAGGTCACATTTTCTGTCATGCATGTACATCCATGACGATTTTATGACAGAATCAAGATAGTCATACCTGTGCTATCGTAGAAGTGTTCCATGACAATACTGAAATTATCATCATGAAAGTGTCCACTTCCATGACGATAAATGTCGCGTCATGGAAGTGTTTTCGTCAAGGGTGACCGACACGTGGCATCGACCGTAACGGGTCGCCGTTAAGCTATCGGGTTCCGAGTTTGGATCCGATAACCCATTAACAGCCCTGACCAATGGCGATTTTCCATGTGTAAAATTCTCATTCGCCAACAGATCCACGTGTCAGCTCGATGTCATGACAGATGTCAACCATCCACTGGACAATACGCGCCTATGGAACAGTGACATGTGGCGCGGCCCAACAGTGGCCCATTTGACCTAAATGGGCCAGCCCAGCTAAAGGCCCACAAGATTTTGTCAGACACTAGTGAACCGGCCCGTTAACAGCCTCCCATGGTTTGGGCCAAATTACGGCCCATATAGGATCGTGTTTTGGGCCAAATTATGGCCCATATACGATCGTGTTTTGGGCCAAATTACGGCCCATAACAGATCCGGCCCGTTAACAGGCCACTGTTCATTTGGGCCCATTATAGGCCCAGTTTGTATCTCGGCCTGTTAAAGGCCCGTTTAACAGTTCGGCCCGATATTCGTTTCGGCTTGTTAGCCGCCGTTGCTGTAAGTGGGCCGTTTTTGGCCCGGTTTAACTTTCAGCCATTTAACGGCCCGTGCTGCACCTGGGCCTATTTCTAGGCCTAAGTGACGTTCGGCCTCTTAATGGCCCGTACTCATTGTGGATAAATTTCAGCCCAACCTGACTAACGGCCTGTTAAAGGCCCATGACATAGTTGGGCCAAATTATGGCCTACTTTCCATCCGGCCTGCATACAACCCATAATTTTATTGGGCCAACCATGGCCGGTGATAAATTTTGGCCTGTTAACGGCTCGTATGTAATTGGGCCAATCATGGGCCTACGGTGGTTTCGGCCTGCTATCGGCCCATGAATTGTTCGGCTCAATTCAGGCCCAATGTACTTTTCAGCCTGTTAAAAGCCCAGGGAAATTTCTGGCCCAACTGAGGCCCTCGTTTTACTCGGCCTGTTAAAGGCCCAAAACTACTTTACGTTTAGGCCTAATAATGGCCCGAAATGATTATAGCCCGACTTTCTGGCCCATATATAACTAGTTACAGACCGGCCCGTTTGGGTAGCGTAATTTCTTTTTATATACCGCTGACAGACCGATAACGTATTGGGCGATTGAGCTCCGTTGAAGCTACCGGCCTAAATTACAGCATACCGACTAAGAATAAACCTAGACTATACAATAATGAAATTACGGAATATTAAAGGGCAACAAAGTTTGCCACCAATGATAATAAAGGGCAACCAGACTGCAGATTACATACACTGGGCATCAATGGTCGCCACCAGTGCAAAAAAACGCGCCAACAAAATAATATGCAAAACCAACAGCACTTCAACATAGTTCAAGAAACGTTAGTCCTACCCCGGTGCTACAGCGCAAGCAACTGAACAAGCTGATGAGACCTCAGTTGTCTGAACGTTAAATCCTCCAGCTCTAGCCGCGTAGCTATAAAGCACGCACGGGTGTCCTCTTTGATCTTCGTTAGAGATTGTACTTCAAGTCGGACCTGAGCTGCACTAAGTCTCTCAGCTTGAAGTTGAGACTGAAGAAGTCAAACTGATTCAGGCAGCAACTTAACCAAGGTTGTGTCACACCTGCTGGTGAGTAGCTTGCACTCACTGTCTTCAGCAAGACATAACCTTGGGGTCATCTCGCTCTCTTCAAGATTGTTTACCTTCTTCGCTGCAATATAAGTGATAGGTACCAGCAATTGGTTTGGCTCACTATCTTCCCTAAAGTTCTGCCTGGCATCAGAGATATTAATCTGAAAGAGAAAGAAGGAGACAGAGAACAAGTTTCACAAATATATAAGCAACGATGGTCAGTGTGTGACAATTCGATCCCATTTTATATTGGAAAATTCAGAGATACAATTTAAAATAGCATTAACATAATACGACATTATCCGTATCATCGGCAAAATCAGTTAAGACAAAGCAGCAAATGAGATGATGCAGGCATTGGCAGCTTCACCAGACCACCGGATTAGAGATCGAGAACATAGGCATACATGCAGGGCTAAAGAAAATCAATGCATCTGTTCTGATTAATGTGAATGGTATGAATAAGGAACATGTTTTTACAACTACAATTCGAAACTGGCAGTTGTTGCAAACATGCAATCTTATGCAGACACCAAAGTAAAAAAGTAGTGGAGGAAATGATGCCTATCCAAATCTGTACTAGAACAAAGTTTGAAGGCTTGAGAAAGATGGACTTACATTACATGTTAACATGGGCTCGACAAAGCCCTTCTCCATGTCAATGGAATGATAATTCAAGAAATTCCCCAAAGAAACTTCTTCATAAGCGTTGACTTTATTCTTCATTTTTTAAAGAGTAAATATAGATCTAATAATATGGGAAGAAATAGAGGATAATGAAGCTCAGATGCAGAGTGATGATACATAATCAAACAGCTATCTATTAAGTACAGCGTTACAAGGCAAAAGGTACTAACAAGAGGAATGCAGACCTCAACTTGTGCAGTGGCATTGGTTTTATTCAACATTTTAGTAAGAGTAAATGTAGATCTGATAATTTGGAGAAAATGGAGGGCAGGGCAGATAAGATGCAGAGTAATGCCGAACAATCAACTATCTATCAATGTAAGTACAGTAATACTACCTCTGTCTGGAATTACTTGTCGCTGAAATGAATGTATCTAGCACTATTTTAGTTCTAAATACATCCAATTGAGCAACAAATAATTCGATACGGAGGGAGTACATGACAATAGGTAATTACAAGAGCAATCCAGAACTTCATAACCATTGGGATTATTCTACATTTATGTAAGAGTAAATATAGATCTTATAATTTCGAGCAAACAGTGGATAAGGAAGCTAACATGCACAGTGATGCTACATAATCAAACAGCAATGAGTGTAAGTATGATGATAAAGGGCAAGAGGTACTGACAAGAGCAATGTAGTGAGTAGTATTTTTGTGAGATCATATGATCCCTTGAGAATGGATCACTGCCTTTTGCAAATACTTTGTTTGTACTCCTTCGGGATCTGCAATCACCCTCTTCCTTTTGGACATCTATTACAAAAGAACAACATTTGAGTGGAAAAACTTAAAATGATGACACATGGAATAGGTACAGAAAATGGATAGGCATGGCATATTCTCATATATGATGTGTAAACTAAGCAGATGGTGGTGTAACAAAGTAGAAGTAATGCAAGATACGTGCGACCAATACAACCTTGCCAAGTTAGAGCAAGCACCTTGATGGTTGAATAAGATAGGCCATCTGACTGTGACTCATCTGGAGAGCTACATAGACTTGGGTCTCTATCTAGGTCAGAATCGTCTTTAGGATCATATTGTGCAATGGAATCTATAGATGGGGAGCGTGTGTGTTCCATTGCATCCAGACAGGATCTCAATCCCTTGATGCCAAGTTTGTTAACTAGTGGATTGTTCCGCAATATTCCTCTGGTGCGCCCATTCTCATATTCATTGTGATCATGTTCAATACCTGACATGCATTGAAACATAAAAATAAGTGACATTATCTTTGTAATGCATAGGGGATTCTAATCCAATAGTGCCTCCCTGTAAACCCCTATGTGCTATCTCTGTGCAATTCTTCTGAGAGATGCCATGTGTGCTGTAATTTGGTGTGTGCATTAATATAATGTGGCCAGCTACTCAAAATATAGGCTCCCTGTTGAGAACTCCAGAAGTAATGATACTTCGCAGATGACAGCTTCAAAACATACAAAGGAAGAACAACTCGACCTGACCTGTCGACCGCAAATGTCTCTGCTCCTCTTCCCAAAGAAGGAACATACTATACTTATTAAAGAACAAGAGAAGAGGATCATGTTAAAGAAGAGGAGAAGTGCAAGCAGATTGTAGATATTACAAGTCTTTCTATACAATGTCTGTTGCCGACCCATGATGAACCAGAGCGCACAGAGAAATACTATTCCTTCCTGTCTCTCTATATGTGGCTCACATGCATTTCAAAACTAAAGTAGGAACATTTAGCTGACCAATTAAACCTATCTCTGTCTTAATAATATCAGCATCATATCAGATTCGAATTTGTACAACTAAGCTTGTTTAGCTTGATGGGTGGACCAGTGCTCTTACGACATGAATCATGTATTCTGATCGTACTGATCATAAAAGGGGGAAACCCTAAGCATGATGAGTATAGTGTTGACCGTGGCATGGCAGATCTGAAGCTGCAAACCGCACAAAGCCTACTTAGCAACCGATGTTTGCTTTCCACAAACAACTAAGATGTGGTATGGACAAGATAGTACAGTAAACAAGTGACAAAGAAATGCAATTCCCTGCTGTCTCTCTATATGTTGCCACATGCATTTGGAAACTCAAGTGGGAGCATTAGCTGACCAATTAAATGTGTGTCTGTTAACTAATATCAGTATCATATCACATTCGTATTTGAACAACTAAGCTTTGGAATTATGAGGGTGTGTTGTTTTTAGCTTGAAGGGTGGAATGCTGCTAGTACGACACAAAGCACCTACGCAGATCATAGTAGTGTAGATAAAAGGGGAAACCCTAAGCATCACGAGCAAAATTGGGAAAGTGGAACTAGCTGGAACATATGGGCTTGTATTGCCGGTACGGCTGGAAATGCTTCGGATCCCCTATAGGGGCAGCTCTATTCAACTGAAGGTGCAATACTGTTACTATCAGTCTAGACTCTCAAGGGCGACCTAGCTCCCTGCATTTCCTGGATATTATGGTAGACCAACTAGAATAGTTGAAAGCATCCATCAGAAGCGACCCAATATACCTGTCGACTTCAAAGGTCCTTGCTCCAGTTCCCGAGAAGGAACATATTGTACTACTATACTTATTAAGAAGAATAGAAGAGGAACATGTTAAAGAAGAGCAAGCAGATTTTGGATAATACAATGTGTGTTGCGCACCCATGATGAACCAGAGCACATAGAGAAATACTCTTCCTTCCTGTCTTTCTATATGTGGCTCACATGCGTTTCGAAACTAAAGTAGGAACATTTAGCTGACCAATTAAACCTGTCTCTGTCTTACTAATATCAGCATCATATTAGATTCAAATTTGTACAACTAAGCTTGTTTAGCTTGATGGGTGGAGCAGTGCTCTTACGACATGAATCATGTATTCTGATCGTAGTGATCATAAAAGGGGGAAACCTTAAGCATGATGAGCATGATTGGTTTGCAGCCAATATTTGGCTAGCCAAATGTTGGCATTGCCAAATATTGGCCATACCAAGACTTGCCAAATATTGGCTACTTTATGTGAGATAGGCAAGACAACTCGGCAACAAACCAATTGGTAGCCAATATTTGGCACAATGCCAAACATTGGCATGCCAATTCTTGACACCAAACCAATTACGCTCGATGAGTATAGTGTTGACCGTGGCATGGCAGATCTGAAGCTGCAAACCGCACAAAGGCTACTTAGCAACCGATGTTTGCTTTCAACTAACAACTAAGATTTGGTATGGACAAGATAGTATAGTAAACAAATGACAAAGAAATGCAATTCCCTGCTGTCTATCTATATGTTACCACATGCATTTGGAAACTCAAGTGGGAGCATTAGCTAAACAATTAAATGTGTGTCTATTAACTAATATCAGTTTCATATCACATTCATATTTGAACTACGAAGCTTTGGAATTATGAGTGGTGTGTTGTTTAGCTTGAAGGGTGGAGTGCTGCTAATACAACACAAAGCAGATCATAGTAGTGTAGATAAAAGGGGAAAACCCTAAGCTTCACGAGTGAAATCGGGAAAGTGGAACTAGCTGGAACATATGGGCTTGTATTGTCGGTACGGCTGGAAATGCTTCGGATCCCCTACAGGGGCAGCTCTATTCAACTGAAGGCACAATACTATTATTATCAGTCTAGACTCTCAAAGGTGACATAGCTCCCAGCATTTCCTGGATATTATGGCAGACCAACTAGAATAGTTGAAAGCATCCATCAGAAGCGACCCAATATACATGTCGACTGCAAATGTCCATGATCCAGTTCCCGACCAAGAACATACTGTACTACTATACTTATTAAGAAGAACAGAAGAGGAACATGTTAATGAAGAGCAAGCAGATTTTTGATAATACAATGTGTGTTGCCCACCCATGATGAACTAGAGTGCATAAAGATATGCAATTCCCTGATGTCTCTCCATATGTGGCGCACATGCTTTTCGAAACTAATGTAGGAACATTAGCTGACCAATTAAACGTTCTCTGTTTTAGCAATATCAGCTTCATATCATATTCGTATTTGATCAACTAAGCTTTGAAATTATGAGTGGCATGTTGTTTCGCTTGATGGGTTGAGGAGGAGTGCTAGCACGACACGAAGCTCCTAGGAGGATGGTAGTGAATATAAATGGGGAAAACCATAAGCATTGCGAGTATAGTGTTTACCGTGCCATGGTGGATCTGAATGTGCTAACCGGACAAAGGCTGCCTCCCAACCAATGTTTGCTTTCAACTAACAAATAAAGATTAGGTATGGACAAGAAAGTACAGTAAACAAGTGACGATCCATTTTCTGGGTGAGATCAATAACTTAAGCAGATATGAAAGAGTACCACCTCTCTTGCGATGCCGTGTTGGCCTCTGCTGATACGTTGAGGGTGCTGCGGGTGCTATGGCTGTCGGTGGCGCGGAAGCAGTTCTGAGATGGCAGACGGCGGCATCAGGGGATAAGTCCTGTTGTCGTGGACGAGACGGTCGTAGGAGCGGCCACAACACTGTGGACGACGGCGCGGATGAAGCGAGAGGACGTGATGCTAGGATCCTGATCCAGTGCAGTGGATGAGAGACGTCGATCTCTTGTAATGGACGATGTCGTTGGGGTAGCTGCTCCGGCATGGTGGAGGAGGACGGCGGTGAATGGGGTTGAAGACGGAGGAGGCTGGGGTGGACAGGGTGTTTTGGCGCCCACAGAGTATGAATGGGGAAATGGAGCGAGAGAGGAGGGGGGAACCATGTCTTTGGGACGTGCTTGTCTGAAATGTGGGGAAGTTACGAACTTAGCCCCCTTTTAAAATTTTGGACGTCTCATCAGTTGGGTATAGGACGGTAATCTCGTATCTCCCCAATATTTGCCGAGAGCGATTTCGGGCGAGGAGAGGGTGTTTTGGCGCCCACGGTTGGCGCCCACGGTGTATGAACGGGGCTGACAGGTAGGGCGGTTGTGTCACGTATGAGTGAAGTTACAAACCTGCCCCTACTTAAAATATTTGCCTAGATCGATTTTGGCCGAGGAGAGTTTGTTTTGCCGCCCCCGTGTATGAATGGGGAAATGGAGGGGGAGAGAGAGGTCTTTGGGACGAGCTTGAATCAAATGTGTTTTGCCACCGACGTTTGGTGCCCACCGTGTCTGAATGGGGTGAGAGGCGGTCGTGTCACGTCTGAGTGAAGTTACAAACCTACCCCTATTTAGAGCAGTGGAAATCGGGCCGATAGGTTGTGCGTGTCAGGGGTAGAAAATAATTTCCATCTCCCAAACACTGGTTCCGGGCATCCGACGTGGGAGTGGGTGTTTTGCCATTTCTTTCGAATTTTGGGAGAATAAGCATTCACGTTTACCCTGGCAACTAAATTCGAATCCATTTTGTATTCGATTACGAATCTTTATAAATCATTCTATGTTTTCTTAGATATGTTCAATAGCACAACAACGATGCATTCCACCTTTATATATGAAATATGATTTACAAATGCCATGATACTCGAATTCAGAAGGTTGAATCCACTTTGAGTCAAACAGTTATTTCATCCAACACAATCTGCTCACAAGAAAAACAGTTCACCTTATGTCCACTCCTACAAGTACTGAGGATTGCCTTGCCTAAGAAAATCAGATCATTACAAGACATGGACAACAAATAAGGGGTCTTACAACAAAATCCATTCACAAACATGACACAACATGCAAGTATACTAATCTAATGACAATTTCAACTGGTATCTAAAGAAGAACTAGGATTAGCCTGGGCTTCAGATAGCATAAACAGCAGGACCTTCTCCGTCTCCAAATGCAACTGTCTTACTTGCTCCACATCTTGGTTTGCTTGCATAATGCATGCGGCTAATTGCATAATTTCCAGCCTCATGATCAGGATTACCTCATTCATGGCAGCCACACCCTCTCTTTCTGCCTCTAGTAGAGCCTCAAGAACTATAATATCTGTGCTCTTCAACGGGGTTGCCTCTAAACTGCTACCATCTGGTAACATGGATGGTGCACTGCTTCCACAAATAGATCCTGGGGGTGTACATTGTGTCCTAGTTTGAACTGCATCCTGAAAGGTTTCCGCTGGACATAAGTAACAGATAGTTATCACATGATCCAGGCAGTAAGCTTACATGGTAAACTACATACGAATTATTGCCGAGGATGGCAAGCTATATTTAAATGGTTTGAAGTTGCATCAGCCGAAAACAAATTAAAATGGTTAGATGAAAGGCAGTGTACCACCGCTATATTTAAGTTGCCCAAGCATATAAATAGTTGAAATATTCTGAGAAAGCACTTAAACAGTGTGGCCTCATATAAACTAGCAAGACAGACTTGTGATGGAGTTCATAGGAAAAGTTAAGGAGTCAAATGAAGTATGCATGCATTTCTTTACGATAGTACGGCAAGCACTTCTGACACATTGGCCAACTCAGGTATAGCCTAACAAGTACTCCCTCTGTAAACTAATATAAGAGTGTTTATAGATTACTAAAGTAGTGATCTAAACGCTCTTATATTAGTTTATGGAGGGAGTAACAAACAAGCATTCTAATCAAGCAATACAGCAAAGCAGGCAACTGAACTATTTGTAATTCTGTAGGATTATAGGTTGAGGGCACAAGCCAAGAAAGCAGCCCACACACATGACATTTCATAGTAAAACACACTGGCTTACCATATGTCACTGTGAAGGCTCGCTGCTGTTACAATCTTCTTTGAAGATGTCGTCAGCATCCCGTGCATGCAAACCTAGTCATTGTAGTTTATTCTTCCCCCTCTATTTTGGTAAAACTAATTTTAATCACATGCACTGTTCAAATTGAACATGAATGATTCATCTAAACTAATGAAATAAGGGTGTGTGCTCACACGACAATATGTGTGCTTCACTCTATTTTTATGCTTGTTCGAGGTACCAGCCCCGAAAAAAAAAGCATTTTGCTTCATGCTGTTGGCAGCTCCATAATGAATAAAAGCAACAAATTAGTCATGCAACTTCGGAAGATCAATAGCGCACAAAAAAGTTATGAACAGAGGCTCGGAGCAGTGCGGTAATAGCTAGCATTGAAAAATGTAGGTTAAGACAAACCAAAAGCAGCGGAACTACAAGCTAGTTTGCTGATGTGTAATTTAGCATAGAGAGCATAGAAGCAGTCCAGTACAATAATTGTAACCAAGAGGTGACATCAAAACAACACCATTATCATAAATATAGCATGCAAGAAGTAAAATAGGAGGCAGTAATATCTAGGAAGTAGAGTAATACTTAGGACAAAGAAAAAGCATTGTAACTACAGGTGCACTAATTTGTAATTTAACACATATAACCTGTTCACTACCACACATTTGGACCTACAGGTGCAAGCAGAATAACGCCTCTCATAAAAAAATTGAATGATGCCCTGTAGAAATTCGAAGGTGCGGTGCTTATGCTAAGAAGGTGAACGTAGGTGCCGGCCGTTGGAGAATAGTACCTGATTCTCGGCGGCGTATGGGCATCGTTGTCATACGTGAAAGCTCGTCGATGGTGCTCGTGTTGAGGTTGAGTTGGGCCGGCTGTCGCCGTTGGTGAAGCGGCTTCGGTGATTAGGTGCGGCGCCTGTCGACATCCAAGATAGCTGATTTGTGGTAAGTGAACTGTTGTACAACAAAGACGAGAAAAACCAAAGGAGTACTAATTGAAATAACCTAATGAGGTGGCTGCGCCAATAAAGCTGGGCCAGTGGAGTTGAATATGGCATCCGTGGAGCAGGTCCGGTGCAGTGGACGAAGGCGACGGCGAAGCACATCCAGTGTGGTGTACAATGCTTTCGGTGAGGCGGATCTGTTGTGGCGGACGAGGGCTTCTATGAAGGGCCAGCGATGTGGCAGACGAGGGCATCAATGAAGGGCCTACACTATGGTGGACGAGGGCGCCGGTGAAGCAGATCTGGTGCTCTGGACCATGATGGCGGTCAAGGAGATCTGGTGCGGTGGACAAGCCAGTCGCTGAAGTGGCTCTGGTGCAGTGGTGAGTTGGCAGTTGGGGGTTCCAAGGTGCGGAAGTAAGATCCGGCGGGGTGTGAGGTGCACCACCATGGCGGAGGACTAGATTCGGCGGCTTGGGGGAGGGGGGAGCCAGGGAGGGGAGTGGTTCTGGGTTAGAATGTTGGGGGAAAAGAGGGGAAACCAATGGAGTTACCAAAGCAGCCCTTTTCCATTGATGTGGCTGGGGTAAAAGAGGAATATCGTAGGGCTAAACTTTTGGGCGCGAGAAATTTCGATGTGAGCGGGATGTTTGAAAGCTTTTGGCAGCTGAAATTATGTGTTCTCGTCTTGTACAACCGACTATGATATCATGGCCGAGTATTTATTTGTTGTGCACGCGAGAAAAAAAGGTGCAAGTTTCAAAAATCAATGTCTCCAACTCGAAACTTAGATTGTCCATTCAATTCAAATATGGATCATTGAGCTAGTGCAAAGCAAATACCATCATATGCTCTGATTCAAATGAAATTTTGAAAGTGTTTCTCCTAAATATGATGACACAAACAAATATGTATGTGTATGAATAAAGTGGATGATTACAAGGTTTGAACACAACTGTATGTCTATATCTCTAGGTTTGATATATGAATTTGAAATCACGCAATCGGGTTAAAAATAGTAACCCCATTTAAATGAATTGAAAAAAGCTAATAATGTAGTCGAATTCAGAATTTCCAATCTTAGGTCAGTAATTCTGGTACTTCAAAATATACCTCGCATGTTCAAAAGTATCGCTATCTCATAGTCCAAAAATATGAAGAAAAAAATGATCAAGCATGAGTGCACACACTCTTGACCATGTATTTTAATTACGTCTATATCTCTCACACATACACCCCTCACTCTTTATCTGAAGCACACCACCTCGGCCCCTATTCCCCCCCCCCACACACAAGCCTTTCTCTCCCCCGGACACAAACATGCGCACACATTATCCCCTCTCTCTCTCTCTCTTCTATGTCTGAACCCCAATATAGGTCTCTATCTCTTCGTCTCTCGGACATGCACACATCTGTTCCCCCACTCTCTAGGTCTCTCGACATCTATCTTTCTCAAGCATGCACTCCATAGCCGTGTAGTATCTTTCCCATACACACAAAACACACTTCCCCCAACATCTTTCTCCCTACGTATATCTGGCTCTCGCACGCTCTCCACCATCTCTCACTCTCACATCGACACACATCTCACTCACCACCCCCACCACACACAAACACCCTCCCTCTCCTTGTGCACCTCTCGCCTCTTTCCATCTCTTCACATGCGTACCTGACCCTCCTCCCTCTATATGTCGCCACTCTCTCCATAAATCTCTAGCATATCATCGATCTCAGACTCGCGCGATGTTCTCTCCACCATCTATTTTGATATCTCATGAAGTTTCTCTGACGCACACAATGACTCGCTTTACTTGTGTCTCCCTGCATAGGCCACTTTCGAACACCATCGACCTCCTCTCCCTATCTATAGGCCACTTTTCGCACACAATCGACCTCCATCTCTCTCTCTCTCTCTCTCTCTCCCTCTCTCGCACTCTCTCTCTCTCGCACCCCTTTCTCACACACACTCGATGTTTCTTCCAAATATATAGCACGCACCCCCGCCCGCACCCACGCTGTCCCGCTACTAGACATGCCTCTCTCTCTCTCTTGGACACACATGCCATATCATCCCCCCCTACTAATTTACATCATCAGTGGTCTCTCTTCTCCACACACACACGCGCGCACAAAACAGACACACACACACACACACCACGCCATCTATCTGGATCCCTCTTTTACACACACCCTTGTATATTCTCTCCAGCTCCAGGTATATATATCCCTATCTCTTTCTCTCTCTAACTCACATGCACACCAAAATTCCCCGTCTCTCTAATTCACACCTCTCTCCCTATGTCCGCATGCGTACCTCACACACTCACTCAGTGACTATGTCTATTCGCCTCCACGTTACACAACACAAAGTCCCATAGGTCTCTATCTATCTTCCACACACACACAAACACACAATGACTCTCTTATCTCCGCCTTAGTCTCTCCATATCACACACACGCACGATCACTCGCTCGCACACACACTCAACCAAGGTTTTCTTGCGAGATACTTACAATCTATTCATCAGTCGTGGCAGTACAAAGAACATGAGACGTGAAAAAAATACATCTACACGTTCGTAGACCACCTAGCGATGACTACGAGCACTAGAGCCAGCCGAAGGCGCGCCACAGTCATCCTCCTCCTTACCGGAGACGGGAAAACCTTGTTTTAGACAGTCAGGAAGTCATCGTGCTAAGGCCCCACATGCTCAGCCATTGAATAGAACGTAGATCCAAGTTTATGGAAACAAGTATCAATAATACGTTTGTATTTCCATATAGTTTCGAGTTTTCCATCAAGATATTAGTCACCCATGGTCGATATTTAGTTTGAATTACGTACACACACATACTATGTAACTAGCCGTGCTTATAGACTTCCAAAGCTTAGCTTTCACTCCTACTTACAATATGTAGAGTATTTAACAAAAGACTACCACTTTCAACCAGCCCTAGGAAGAAACTATTGTACAAACAATAGCAAAAACATACCAAAAATTTATCAATCCATGCCAAAGAACTACTACCAAACTCCTAAAAAAACTAGTTCCAAGTGCCGATTAGGCTCGTTTAAACCCGTTTATGACAGGGTTGGCCCACACATCCGTGCTGACGACGCACCTTAAGTCAACACTGTATGTTTGACCGTAGAGTTAACTACTACGACAGGTGGGACCCACAAGTGAGCATCTATCCTATTCTTCGAAAAGGTCGTATTCGTGTTCGTCGCTGGCGCCGATGATGGGCGAGCTGGCCGCCGCTCTGCCAGACGACCCGGCCGCCGCGCTGGCCTGCGCACGGGCTGGCTGGCTGGCCCGAGCGCGGCTCACATGCGAGCAAGCCGCCACGCTGGCCTCCGCCCGTGCCGGATGGCGGGCCTTAGTGCGGCACGCGCGAGCAAGCCACTGCGCTGGCCTCCGCCCGAGCCGGATGGCTGGCCTTAGCACGGCACGCGCGAGCAAGCTGCCGCACCGCCGTGCCAAGCTGGATAGCAAAGCTTGCACACAAGCAGCTAGATGCATCCAACGGGTTGTGTGCTAGCTTGGCTAGCTAGCGGCCGCGAGCGCCGCATTGAGCTGGCTTCCGGCTGACGCAAGATGGGCTTCGCGCCGCCGGCGCTTTTGACCTCGCTTTCAGCCGGCGGCGGTGGCTACCTCCCATGGCCGACGATGACTAGGTGGACGGACCGGAGGTAGGAGGTGACTCGGGTATTTTTTTTGAGACTGACATGGGTTTAAACGAGCCTTATCGGCACTTGGTAGTTTTTCACGACAGTTTAAGAAATTATTGGTATGTTTTTGCTAATTTTTGTAGAGTGGTTGTTTCTTTGTATGGTTGGTTCGAAAGTGGTAGTTTTTTGTTAAATACTCCAATATGTATAAGGAACAATCTACTAGCGACAAATAGGAATTCTATGTTGCGTTGTACTAGTGGTCGCGGATAGCCCAACCACGTGCACGAGTTTTCCGTCC
Organism: Elymus sibiricus; assembly: GCA_039707655.1. Taxonomy (NCBI): domain Eukaryota; kingdom Viridiplantae; phylum Streptophyta; class Magnoliopsida; order Poales; family Poaceae; genus Elymus; species Elymus sibiricus. The sequence continues at coordinate 204,092,503 of CM077666.1, read as the reverse complement.
CGTATATTTTGCACGCGCCATCATCTGGTGGCTCGCGTAGAGTAGCAGCCGCCCTCGCTTGCTGCTTCCTCAACTGCCATCTTTAATGCCGCCTCCCAATTAAGCCGGAGGAGCTGGAAAAGCCTGGCGCCGCATTGGGAACTGTGCAATATGGCCCTGGACCTGGACCTAATGTACTCCAATACTCTGTAGCTTGTGGCATTGCATGCATGGACTTCGCTCCATATAGTACAAAATTAGCTTGAAAAACATTTTCATAATATGGGATGGAGGGAGTAGAATAGTTGATTTGTTAGACTTTTCTAGAGCCATGTGATTGTTTCTTTCTTTTGCAAAAAACATTGAAAAGTTGTATTCATAAATTGAACATTGCACGTGCTTTGCATGTACGCATGTACTAGTGGAAAAGAAAAGGCCTACTCTCGTGGTATAAACCAACTCAAATGTTTTGCCCCCGCAATAGTGTGTGCGTGAGAGGAGCGGCTGAGCAGGCCAGCTACGCGCATGAATAGAGCAGCAACTAGGTCCGCAGTACGCAGGTGTACTTTCCTTGCATTGATAGTTACAGCGATGGTTCTAGAGAACAGTACTACTGCTACTTCCGGGCTGGTTTACGAGTCCCCATCGTATTTTGAGTTAAAGTTTGACCACATATTTGACTAGCAAAATGTTAATGCATGTCACCAAAAATTATATTGTTGGATTCGAATTTGAATGTACTACCCTCCACTTGCTACTGTAGCTCCTTGGCCTTGAGATTCAAAAGTTGAAAACTGGTACACTAAGAGCATCTGCAATAGTCTGTATGATATTACTAGATTCGTTGGTATAAGGATCACGTCAGCAGTCATCAGTGTGTCATATAGTACAAGTTGTCCAATGAATCGTACTCTGATGGGTACCACACACATTAAATCAATAAACAAAACCTGGTGACCAACGCCCGAGAGAAGGAACTTGGGGAGCCAGTTGCCGCAGCTCTCACCAGGTCAGTCAGCGCCCACAGAAATGAATGTAATTATCTCAGAGCTTGTGCCCGAAAAGTCAGGATCATACGATCTCATTCTCTCTCTTCTTTTATCTTACGCCACCTCACGAAAACAGTCTACGTAGCAGATTTATCAACGATGATCATATGATCATACCTCCGTCCTGGTTTATTGGTCTCCTTCGTATTTTGTTCTTAATTTTGACCATAGATTAAATTAACAAAATGTTAGTGCATGTCACCAAAAATTATATCATTGGATTTGTATTTGAACATAGTTTTCAATGATATTATTTTTTGTGACATGCATTAACATTTTGTTAGTTAAATATAAGGTCAAAGTTTGGCACAAAATTCAAAGATGACCAATAAACAAATAGTACTACTCCTATATTAAATACTAATATGACTGCACCAACGCTGTACCGCTAATGCGTGCCCGCGTAACTCCCTTCATGAAGGGACGAGGCCCTACGGTTACGCTCTTATCTCCTCCTCGCCAGTTCCCCTCCCGAAGAGACCAAGGTAGTTCGTCGCTGCTGCCATGGATTCGCCAGGTGGTTCTCCTCCTCGCCGGGGCTGGGAGACCTTGGACGATGATTCTCTGGGAGAAATTGCATGCCGCTCTGACTTCCTCACCGCCGCAAGACTCGGTGCTTCCTGCACCAACTATTTTAAGACGGTGCGTAAACAGGCTTGGGAGAAGGCCATGCTTGTTGGTCTTCCATGCATCCTCGAGGAGAAGGTTATTCAATGGGACTCCAGTCCACCGCATCATGGCCGCAGTTGTGTCTTGACGCCGCTTGAGTTGCCGACGTTGAGAGGCAGTCGGATTTTGTCCGATGAGAAGGTCAGTCATTGTGTTTGATTATGTAATGTATATTCTAAAAATACTTAGTTATTCCATCCTGTAATTTCTCCGCTGCCCACCATCGCACAGGTTTGGGTTGGTGCCAACGGAGATTGGCTTGCATACCTACGGCCGGATACCACCATCATTTTGCACAACATCCACAGCAGTGCGGCCGTTCCCGTAGACCCCTTGTCCAACATTGGGATCGGCCTTCTGGACTGGAACGGCTTGAATAGGTATGATGATGCCAGCATGAGATTGAAGAAGATAGCAATTGCAGACCCGCCGACCAAGCACCGTAGCTACGACGATTACTATCTCATTGCGGTGTTCGACATAAGGATTGCCATCAATAAGAATGGCCCTGACGGCAGAGGCTGGCACCTGTTGGCCGTGGCAGATTTATTCCCGCATGAGTTCGAAGATGTCGTGTGCCATGTAGGCCGCATCTTTGCTGTGACAAGCGAGGGGACTTGTTTCATCTGGGTGCCATCCTACGGTACGGGAGATAACAAACGAAATGCACTAACCATCATTTGCATCCCTAACGGTACTCCATTATTTTGCAGGGACCATGCATCCCCCGATCAAAATCAGATCGCCGATCGTAGATGTGTTGGATTATGTGCATCCGCGATTCGGTCTAACCTGGAACCTTGTAGTTGACTCTGTCAAAATGGGATCATTTATCTTTGAAGTGGTTACCCATGGTAGCATTGATGTGCAACAAGGTGCCACGATCTACCACGATCGGACCCTCACCATGTACCCAGGTATTCCATTCTCTCATTGCCTTCTCTTTCATTGTACTAGTAGTAGTACTACTACTACTAGTAGTACTTCGGATCCATAGTAGTGTGTCGCAGGGACCGGCGGGAGTAGTACTTTTTACCTAGGAGTACGCGTATAGCTGGCTCTTGAATCCAATCCCACCATTTTCTTTTTCCATGTCTTATCTCCTCCGTGTAGCCAAAAATGGCTATATATAATCAGTCAGTTATTGAACTTCCTCTATAGTATAGTAGTACTACTCGCTGCACAATATTACTGCGCGCCATATTTGAGCACAACATTATCCTGCATGGACCTTGACCATGTACGTCACCATGTGTCCAGGTCTGGGATGCCACGTGTACCAGATGGACGGCTCCGAGTTCGACCCCCGTGATGCTATGTGGGAGCTGAGGGACACTCTTGGAGAGTACTCGCTTTTCATTGGGGACATGTACCCCATTGTGAAAAAGATGCCACTTTCCGTGCACGACACCGAAAGCCTGCCATTCATGAAGCATGATTGTGTCTTCAGTGCGCACCGTCGGTTGAACATATTGGGACGCACAATCCCTAATTTATGCCGCTTCAGCTTGGATGAGTCTCCATCATGGGGAACCAGACTGGAAAGTTGCGACAATGATTCCCGTTGCCCACCGCTATGGATCGTGCCATCTATGAAGAACACCTGGTACTGGAACCTGGAGGACGACATGGACCCCATCTATAACGTGTAAGTGGAGTATGGTAAATTATGAATGGTAGCGCTATAAATATATGTAGAGTAGTCGTGCACAAATTTATCACATGAAGTGGAGATGAACTTGTATGGCATGTTGGCATTTGTCCTTTTGAATTTACTAGTAGATGTGTTATGTGTACGTGCAACTTGTGTGGCTGTTCCTGTGATAGCCTGGCTTAATAGGGATGATAGACTACTCATATCAATGAGGAATTCCTTATTTTCCGGGAGCCCATTCGGACAGAACTCCAAAGTTAAGCGTGTTCAGCTTGGAGTAATTTCAGGATGGGTGACCGACCGGGAAGTTGCTCCCGGGTGCGCATGAGTGAGGACAAAGTGCGCAGGAAAGACTAGTATTGATCTGTGAGGCCAGTCTAGATCTCGCCAGGAGTAACGACCACCGGCGGGTGTGTCCGGGGCGTTACAAGTTGGTATCAGAGCCGACCCTCGACGTTACACGGATGTTTGCAGACAGGTGCGCGGTCATGTTGTTCATGACGTTTGTGACCCGTCGTGGCACAGGGCATGTCACATGTACCGGACTGGATGCACAGACGTATGTGCCTAGAGGGAACGTTCCTGTGGCCTGATGAGGACATCGGTTCCTCTGAGTGGGGGTGTATGTGATAGCCTGGCTTAATAGGGATGATAGACTACTCATATCAATAAGGAATTCCTTCTTTTCCGGGAGCCCATTCGGACAGAACTCCAAAGTTAAGCGTGTTCAGCTTAGAGTAATTTCAGGATGGGTGACCAACCGGGAAGTTGCTCCCGAGTGTGCATGAGTGAGGACAAAGTGCGCAGGAAAGACTAGTATTGATCTGTGAGGCCAGTCTAGATCTCGGTAGGAGTAACGACCACCGGCGGGTGTGTCCGGGGCGTTACCACGGGCACCAACACGCTTTGTGAGAAAAATAGGTGGCACAGCTTTGGCTATAGGTGACGTGGCAGCATCATACAGTAGCGGTTGTTCGCTATAGTTGTAGTACGACTACTCGTACCCCTATAAACCTTGTGCTTGGCCCTTCGCCTCTTCGGAAGGTCCAAGTTCAACAATGATGGTACTACAGCACTATATGCTTCTAGCAATCTGACACCGAATGAACTGCCGCACGTCCACCACGTGAGCGAGGGCGAGGGAGAGCATGCTGTAGTCAAAAGCTTCTCCTCGTCCTGCGAGCCACGGCGTGCGTGGGCGAGGGAGAGGGCGTAGGCATACTAAGCAAGCTTCTCCTCGTCCTGCGAGTTGACGAGACACAGTAGTACTAGTAGTCCATACTGCCTCCTTTCCGGTTAATATGGCTTAATTTGAAACGAGATAAATATAGTGGCGGTCACTGTATTTGTAACTATACGGTCACTAGACTTCATAATACGCTCATTACGGTCACTATATATGTTTTGCGGTGATTATACGGTCACTAGCTCACCGTAGAGCACTGTATTGCACTCTGCTGACCGGCCAAATACTCTACGTGGCACTTTCTTGACTGGTTAAATTGGCACATGGTTTCTGGGTCCCACCTGTCAGTTGGCAGAGCAAAGAAATAAGTTAAACAAAACTTTACGCAGGCGCAACAGGAGTCCAACCCTTGCGCGCGAACCACCCTGGCTGTGTATGTGTGTGCATGCACGTGTAGGTTTAGCACTTGAGCATGAGCGTGTGTGTTGTGTCGTGTGCTGTGTGTCGCATGCATGGTTGTGTGAGTGTTGCGTACATGCATGTGTACGTGTGAGTGTTACATGCATGCGTGAGGGTTCTAGTCCCTCCAATTCACATGGTCATATTTCAAGCTTCATTAAAACATTGCATGCAAGAATTACTCCAATGCATGTAAAAGTTCTGGTCATTTGTTGGTCACACATGCACGCATGCATTGCAATTAATACGTTGGTAAACACAACTTTCTTGAGGAAAGCGAGCCCATTAATTGAGTACTTTTGCAAAGTACTACAGTAGTACAACAAAAAATTCTTCTGGCACTCATCATCTACTATTACCTTGGTTGATGAATCTTTTTTATTAAGCTGTATATAAACCGGGAGCCTTGGCCAATGCTTCTTAATGTTGGACAGGATGAGAGTAGAGGCATATAGGAAGTCTTGGCGATCCATTATTCCCCGTCGGTCTATTCAACTAGTCTTCACAGTGAAGTGACAATACACGCTGGAGTAGATGGGACACTTGATTAATAAGCTGAGCCAGCGTGCTAGTGTTACTAAATCAGCCTTACCCTGTAGTGCCAACATGTCTGCTAGTGGAGCACGCTTCTGCAATTACGCGTACGCGCCTCTCTCTTCCGTTGACTGACATATGGGCCCGCTTGAGGTAGACCCACATGTCATCCGCTTAACTATTTACACTCGTGTATACTAGTAGTACTAGTAGAATTGAGATTTAATGCACCTTCTTCCCCGTCGCTCCCTCTTCTTCCTCCTCTCTTCCCCATGGACGTCCCTTCCCCATCTTCGTCCGCACACCATTTTCCAGTGCTCACTGCTCGCCCGCCCGCACCATCTTCCTCGGTCGCTCGCGCGCACCATCTCCCCCCGCTCACTGCTCGCCCACACACGCCATCTTCTTCTCTCGCCCGCCCGCATCCACTTCCTCGCTCGCCCGCAGCGACCAAAAACCCCAATCACTCGGTGCCCTAAAAAAACCAATGGCAGAACCAACTGACACGCAGAGCCGCGATTGGAATTCTCTCCCCGATGTTCTCTTGGACCAGATCTGTAAGCGTATGGACCTGCTCAGCACCGTGCGTCTGGCCGCATGCTCGGTGTCTATGCACTGTCTACTCATCGGCAGCCGGCCGGCCCTTTTCAAGACACCCTGCTTGCTGATGCCCGATCCTCGCAACTGGCCCAGACACCGACGTGACGGTCCTACGGAGGTTGTCGTCGTGCCCCTCGACATGCTACCACTCCCCGCCCACCTGTCCTTCATGTGCCGCCACTATTGGGCGGGCATGAAGGCCAACTGGATCGTCCTCATCCACCAATCGGGTAGTCCGTGGTGTCTCGTGGATATCTACAGCCAGCGAGAGATCACCCTTCCATTGTTGGATACTACCGACATCGAGCCTCGTGGCCCATTGGACACTCCTGCCTACTACGCACGAGAGGCCTTCGGGCACTTGGTTGGACCTCCGTTTGCTGAAGGTTGTAATCTGCAAAGTGCCCACACCATCAGAAGACTACATGGATTACAAGCTCATTGCCTTGTTCGACAGGGGATTAGCCTATCTGGAATCCGGTTGCCATACATGGTTATGGCTCATCATCAATCCTGTTTACCCTCCATTTTTGTCTGATGCTATAGTGCACGATGGCATCATTTACGCGGTGGACGGACAGATTGGCTGCATATACTGGTGGAATCTATCGTCGTGTAATTGTTCTATCTCATCTCATCTTTACCATATGAATACGACTGCCTGTTGATTGTTAGAAATTTAGAATAGATAGTATGACTATAACCACATCATTGCTATATGTTCCTCTCATTTCCTTGATTTTTATGACCACACATGTTATTGGTAGAGTTGATATAAGAACAATTGGCATCTAATGATTGTTAGAATAGATATTATGAGTATAACCACATGATTGCTATATGTTACTCTCATTTCCAAGATTTTTATAACCATGCATGTTATTGTTAGAGTTGATACGAGAATTGTTGGCATCTAACTGTTATGGTAGAATATGAGTAGGCCCTAGCATACCTGTTTTCCTCTCATTTTTACATGATCATTGAACCATCACTTATTGCTAGAATATGAAAGCCATTGGCATTTTTGAAAAATTAGGGTATGATTATGACCACGACATTGTAATTCTCTAGCTATGATCTATGTCACTATTATAATAATCTTAATTCCACCCATACTCTGAACATGATTGTATATTTTTGTCCTTTTGGTCTCCAATTTGATTTGTTACAGCAGACGCAAATGCGCTGGCCTTTATAATTCCAGGACCTGGAAATATAAATGTCAATGGGTGGTGGTTTATCGCTCGTTCAACTGATGGTGGGCATTTGATGCTCATTTGCACATACCAAAGTGACCAAACCATTTTATCAAACCACATGCAGTACAATGCGTGGCGCGTTCGCGACTGTGATGGCTATGGCTGCTTCGTGTTCGAGAAAGATCCCACCTCCGTTAGGCCAGGCGTATTCAATTGGAGGCGGGTTTACAGCCTCGGCAACCACTCCCTGTTCCTCGGGATCAATTATCTGATCATCCAACCAATCATCGAACATATCAGTGGCAATGATTATCGTACTATGCAAGTTCCATTCGCCAGGGGGAACTGTGCTTACACATCGTACCATGGATTTCATGAAGCACCATATCCAGAGATTCGTCGACACAGCTTGTTGCCAGATGAACTTCAGGATGTGAAAGGCATCAAGCTTCGAAGCGATGAATGGCTTTTGCAAACCCGACATGTGGCGATGTGGTTCATGCCAACAGCTAATATGCACAACTTGATTCGTAGTGATATCTAGACTGAGCCATGTATCCTGCTAGTTGTCGCATGATCCTGTTCTGTTGGTTATTTTGTACTGTAGTTAGTTTGAAGGTTAAATACCTCTCTGGGATCAAGTGCATCCTACATCACCTGCGTAGCATGTATTTTGATAATGATGATGGAGATACTGTGCAGAAGCCATATATAGCAATTAAGCTTCAAGTGCGTACTTGTTCGTGAAAGTGTTGTCCAATGGGAATTATATTTTGTATTACTCATGTAGCCTACAAGTCTGTCGCACTGCCTTGTAACTTTGTAGGCACCTATTTGTAAGCTCCTTCTAAACACTCTTGCATAATGCCCTTAAAACTAAGGCTTTAGCAATGCCCCTCTGATATTATTTAAAGCAATATGGAAGCAACCTGGAGATTGGATGAATGTACACCATCTCTAAAATTTGTACTACTAGTAGTCCTCTATACCGTACTAGATTTGTATTCATACCGAGAATGGATTCAAATTTTATTGGTATTGCAATATACTTAATGCTCCTACTTTTTTTTAGATTTATCAACAGAACTACGGCCGTATGTTAGTACGACACAGCATGCACGACATGTAGACGATAGCCAATCCAGCCGTCTGCTGGACTCTGGTCACATGGATGGATGAACTAATCTCCCCTGTCGTGCAGGGATCGTCCAGGCCATGACATGTGTACAGCACTACCGTAGTACTATCGTTGGTGTCCTTCTATAGTACAACTCAGCCGACACGTGGGAACGGGGGAGAGTGTGCCTATGGTCGGCTGCTCAATTGTGGTCCCACATGTGAGTGCAAACGCAAGATGACGCGCGTTCATTCCGTGAGCGGCGTGCCGGACCGACCGATCGTGTGGGGTGCTACGCGACGTGCGTGTTGTATACATGTAGTACCACTTTTTTCTTTTGGTTTTGCTCCATGGCACAATCCATCGATACAAAATTATATTTAAAAGTGGAGGGCGGGGCTTTTCCCGTGCGTTAGGTGGGGCAGTTTCGCCTAGTCGGTTTGACAGAGAGGCGAGAAGGATATTGCGCTACTCGTACTAGGTAAGTACTACTTGTACGACTAGTAGTACTAGTACACGTCGGTCAAATTATTCATCATGTCCTCACATTGAAATGACGTGACAACACGCTGCGCGTGAGGTAACACAAGAGTCCCGGCCGCGTGTTCGGTTCACCAAAATGAGCCTCACTACTCTGGTAGTCCAGCAGCACTCTCCCGTTCTCTCCCATTCTCTCCCGGTCTCCCCGCCTCCCAGCCGCCGCCTTGTTCTGATCCAGTTGGTACGATGGGCGATGAGCTAGTGGAGCTACTATACTTCATTGCAACTAGTCAAAAGGAAGACGCTGAGAAATTTGATCTCAACAAGGACGCTCTTGAAGCTAGCCGCTTGAAGGGTGGAACCAGTGAGGCCGCTCCTGTGAGTATTCGTCCCGTCGCCCTGTATGATGATTTCGATCTTTATGGGGTTTTACAAGTCTTTAGAGTATGCATGTAATAATGAAACTGAGACCCCAATTTGTTCGGGTGTCATGGATTTTTGATTTGGAGTAGCACTTATTTGTCAAAATCTTTCATCATTTACTTAAACAGTTGATTGATCATACATTGAGTACCATTTAACTGGAATTAACCGCTGCAAGTCCAAGAAGGATTGGCCGGTGCAACCGGCTGGCGTCAAGTTCGATCCCACGGATCAGGAGCTGATCGAGCACCTTGAGGCTAAAGTGAGTGCTGACAGCGCGAGATCTCACCCTCTCATCGATTTGTTAATACCGACCATCGACAACGAGCACGGCATATGCTCCACCCATCCTGAGAAACTTCCAGGTGAGACACCGATCGACCGTCTACTTGCACAAAATATATTCCTTTATTTTTACAGATTTCTGATGTATGATGCCCGACCTGGGATTGTATTTTGCCAAAACTGCAGGTATCGCACTGGGTGGCCTAAGCAAGCATTTCTTCCAGCGCAACTCTAGGGCGTTCAAAAGGGGTACGCGAACACGTCGCAAGATACAATCAGAGTGCGGCATGTACGCGATGTGGCACAAGACCGGAATACCATGCCGGTGATGGTTAACGGTCGGCAGAGGGGCAGCAAAAAGGTTCTAGTGTTGCACACCAACAAGAACTTAGACCAGCAGAGGACCAACTGAGTGATGCACCAGTACCACCTCAGGGACCTCAAGCAAGAGAAGGAGTGGGAGCTAGTCATCTGCAAGATCTTCTACCAGACGAAAACGAGGGCCAGGACTAAAAAGATTATAAGTTAGTTTGGTAGTGTACTAGTTCTACCTGGTCGTCTGCAAGTTGGTGTTTTTGTTAAGGATCTTAATTCGGTCTGAACTTGGCATTTCCTTCCAACCATCATGTCGAGGGTCGACGTGGATACAACGCGGAAGCAATTGTTGCGAAACAATTTTTCAGGCACCTGATATAAGTAGCAAAAGCTCCTGCCATTCGAATTCCCAGTTCTCCAAAATTTTACTAACATCTTCTAGTACATAGGGGATCCATCAGGTTTCACAGGCAGACAGTTGGACGCAGCACGTGGGGACTGGGCTGTGGCACGCCAAGCCCAGCTGCAAATTGTTAAACAGAGAAGCGATGGATTTGGGCCTTCATGAACAGTTAAGTGTCGGGACCACGATCCCGGGAAGCACCTCCCATGCCATCCCTCTAACCCACATACCACATACAGACCCCTCAACAAAAAAACATACCACATACAGTATCACTCAAAAAAAAACCCGCATAAGACATGTTCTCTCGTTCGAGTTGTCAGTTAACCAAAAATTTTAACAGGTGTGAGAAACAGGAGCCGCCGCTTCCAGCGATCATTTTTGGACTAAAAAAAGGCCCAGTCGGATATCGCTTAGTTGAAATATGTAAAATGTTCCATAAGAAAAAGAAACATGTAAAATGTAATGAATTTGGTCCTGTTTCAATGAAAATCATCCGATTTGCATGAAATTCGTCCGTGGAACCAGAAGAGGGCTGTCCATACAGAGGCTAACAGTATGGACCCTGCAGGTCCATGGCCGTACGCAAGCAAGTGCACACACTTATTATCACGATGGAAAAAATATGCTGACGTCTGAGACCCATGAAATTTTCAACGTAGTCAATAAATGAGAGAATTCTACAAGGAGAGACTGAAAACTGGGATCCAGCAGGTATTATATTTTTTTTGAGGTCGAGCAAATATTGACTGGGCTGTAGACTGCCCAGGTTATGTTTTGTTTATTAACAGGCTCATCCCATGATGACATGCGGCCACAAGGATCTAGCAGGTATCAAATGGCCTCTGGGCCACCCAGCCTTGGATTTATTTTTTCTTAGAACATCAGCAGCCCAGCTGTTTTTTACTGAAGAAAACGCACAGCCCAGTCCTATTTTTCTCATCTCTACTTTATATATATATATAGTTTAATTAGTTTATATATTAAGTTGTGGGCCTACTAAGTTGATGCATACACAAGGCTATGTCAACTTAGTCAACAAATCGACTCTACCAGCGTGAGACCGTTAGATGTCAATCCAACTGCCGGCGTGCTTCTTCAATCTCTGATCTTCCTGCTCCAGCCGCCCAAACCAGTGCCGGCGTCGCCTGCTCCCGCCTTCTGTGGCCGGCTATTCTGCCGCGCAGGCCTCACCGTCCCACCCTACTCCTATCGCTTGCCAGGCCATCCCTCTACTGACCCACACCTCCTGTTATTCTCCGGCGATGGCAGCCTCACACCGCAGCCGAGCCAGTAAGCCCTCGTATTCCCCTCCGCGTGGACATCCACTGCCGAGTCTTCCCCGGCTCCGGGTCGTTCCCTCCCTAGGCCTCGTCGTTGTCCACCGCCTTGGTGCTCTCAGCACGGTGTTGTAAACGTGGTCAATGAACAGCAACCATCGGAAGAGGACTGTACATGGACAGGCTGACAGCTGGGACCCACGAGGTCCATGGTCGCACGCAAGGAAGTGTCGCCTTATTACGCGGAAGAAAAATGATTCCACTCCCTGACAGCTGGGACCCACCAGCTACATCTTCGCACGCAAGGAAGCTCCTCCTTATTACATGAAAAAAAATGCTTCCTCCTATTGGTTTGTTGACATCTGGGACCTACGACATTGTCAACGTACAAGAGAATTGCACATGGAGCGGCTGACACGTGGGACCCAGTTGCTCGAGCAGTTTTGTTGTTGTTGTTGTTGAGACGGAGTAGGTTATCAACTGGGCTGTGCGGTGTCTGTGGCCCGTCTAGCCCAGGCTTTTATTTTTTGTTTACAACATGACAAGCCCAGCTATTTTTTTCTCGGTGAAAATGACTAGCCCACCTTTTTTTCATAGAATAGCCTACACAGGCCGATTTCTTTTTCTCCGTCCTGCTGGGCTGCAAATCTTTCAAGATGACGAGGGATATATTCGGCCTGCCCAGACAAAAAGGGCTGTAAATCATATAAGTAATATGAAATGGGCTGTATATATATAAAAACTAAGAAAATGGGCACTTAGTTTCAAATTGCGAATTTTATTTTATTTTTTGATATTTCAAATTTCATTGGATTTTAACATAATTTAAATATATTTTAAATTTAGTTATTATCGGGCTCAAAATTTCAGGATTAAAACTAGTTCGGCAATTTCAATGAAATATTGTTGAAATTGTTAATCCTATCCTTGGAGAAAATGGTCAGGTATTGTAAAAATATAATATGGGCTGCAATAAATTACAAAATAATTAGCAATTGGTCTGTAAATTTAGGAAAAATAGCAAATGGGCTATATGCTATCGGCCACAGATGTTATGCTGACTTGTGGCCGACTAAGTTGACGCGTACGCAGGGTTTTGTCAACTTATAGTCAACAAACGATTCTAATAGCAGTGACCGTTGGATGCTAATCCAACGGCTGTGCTGCTTCTTCAATCTCTGATCTTCTTGCTCTAACCGCCCAAACCAGTGCCGACAGGAACGCCTGCTCCCGCCTCCCGTGGCCGGCTGTGCTGCCGTGCAGGCCTCATCGCCCCACCCTACTCCCATAGTTGGCTAGGTGTCGTGGGAACGACCATCTATGGGGCCATTTCGCCCCTTTATGGTTCAGCAGGGAGATCAACGTGCACAAAGAGCAGAATCAACAGAGAGCGCGGGGGATTTTACCCAGGTTCGGGCCGCTGAGAAGCGTAAAACCCTGCTCCTGCTTTGGTGTATTGGATATGTGAGAGCACAGGTACAAGGAGCACTTTCCCCGGCAAGGTGCGGAGAGAGCAGCTATGCTCGTAAGATGTGCAAATGTTTTGAAAGGGATCCAATCCCCCTAATTGTTGCCCTGGCCCTCCTTTTATAGCTCAAGGGGTTACCACAGTGGCAAAACAGTAATTACCAGTTGATTAGATAGCAAACTGTGCTATCATACCTAACTCTGCCAGTTTAGGACAAAGGCATTAAATGCTCCGTTAGGTGTCATGTGGAGAGGCAGCCCCAGCAAGGTTTCTGCACCGCTCGCCCAGCTACTCCGTATGGTTCTGACACGCCTCCTGGATGGGTGTCATTAAAGGCAAATCTTCTCCCTGTGTGCTGACACGTGCCCGACAAATCCCACCAACCAGCCTGCGCGGTCGACACCTCACCGATTAGTGACTAGCTACCCGGTGAGGTGGAGCGCTAACGAGTTGGCGAAGGCTTGCCGGCATGGAGCTTCTCGGGTCTTCGCCTTGCTGGTTCGGCCTTGCCGGCAAGGAATATTTTCATCTTCAGTGCTAGTTGGGTGCTTGTTGATGCTTCGTCTTGAGTTTCTCTCCAGCAGCTTCTGCAACTGGGTCTAGGATCTGGTTATTTGGCGAATCCCGGCAAGCCTTGGCCAGCAGGGAGGCCGCCACCGTCTGTGCATAAGTCAGGGTATAAAATACCCATGTTTTATACACCGACAGGAGCCCCCGGGCCTGGGCCATACGCACATCTGAAGAGTCGTTGGGCTAGGCCCTCAGAATGCACAGACACGCGGCGGGAAAACTGCCGCTGTAATTTTTGTCATGATGGTTGCCGCCTCTTGAGATCTTCTTTGCTTCTTCATTAATCTGAACTTGAGTGTCTTCTTGGTCATCTTCCGGCAAACCTTGTCGTTGGACGGACAGCCGCTAGGCGCGCCCAGACCAGGAATGTGCTCATATGCAGGGCGTCCTTGGTTCAAATCGAACCGGTGCATAGCCACGCTTGGCAAAGGATGACTGCCATATCTGTCTTTACTTCTCCTTTTTTTGCGCCCCTTCATCACGCGCGTTTGCATGCATACAGGGCAGCGGGTTGGTGAAGAAGGGCGGCCGTTGGAGTGACGCGCCGGGCCAGAGACGCAGGGCGTGGGATTGGTGAATTCGGACGGTTGCTGGAGTAATGCGCCCAACCAGAGGTGCAGGGCACAGGATTGGCGAATCTGGGCGGCCGCCCGAAGATAGTGATGAACCAGCTCCCCGTGCTCTCCCTATAAAGAGGGGGCTGCAGGATGCGATGCTCATCCATCTCCCTTCACCCCAGTCTTCGGCAACTGTTGCCTCCTTCTTCCACCTTCTTCCTCCGCACCTGTCGACGGTATGGTGAGGAGGAGAGGCCGCGGTCGTGGTCGTGGAAGACGCGGTGCTCGTGGTCGGGGCGGGCACGGCGGAGCGCTTGCCACTTCGTCTTCGGCCCTTCCTCCCCCGACAGAGGGCCATATGGAGGACACGGCACAAGAATTCGTCGTGGAATTGCGTGATCAGCCACGGAGCTGGCTGCGGCTTCCTTGTCCTTTTGCTAGGAAGATGGAAGGCCGCCACCTGCGCAGCTTGTGGCTGCGCGTGGATGGTTGCTGCAACGGCCCGGTTTGGGTGACCGTTCAGACCTCCAACAACGGCCTCCTATATCTCACGCGCGGGTGGAAATACTTCATCCATGCCCATTGCTTAGGGCAAGGGCACCTTCTCCTTTTTAGGTTGGACGGACCAGATACGCTCGTCGTGAAGTTCTTCGGGGCCTCGGGCGCTCGTCTGGAGTGCTGCGCGGAAAGCTCGAGCGACAGCGACACCGCTTCCTCCAGCAATGCTGAGGATGACGATGATGACGGCGATGACGACGGCGCTCCAGGCGTGAAGATCGGGGACGATGACGACGAGTCTGGCTGATCGCCGGCACCACCATCATCTGGCCTTCCAGGAACAAGCCGGGCTTCGCCTAGGCGCCCCTTTTGCCCTCCTTGCACTCGATGTAAACCCTGGGGAAGGGCCAACAAAATGTAACCGAGTACTTTCTTAATGAATATCTAATGTTTGCCGGGTTTAAGTGAACGTGTGTCATTTCCCTTGTTTTATTTCATTTTTGTATGATTGTATCCCCTACGCTGTTAGGAAACTTGCCGGTGCGCACACTTGCCGTGAGCGCTTCGAGGAATAGGTCCTTAGCAGGCTGCTGGAAGTGCCACTGCCGGCAAGTTTGCTTGTTGATCACGGCGTGATAGCTTGCTGGTACAGGCACTTACCGCGAGCGCTTAGAGGAACAGGTCCTTAGCAGCCCGCCGGAAGCACTGCCACCGGCAAGGCGACTTGCCATCACAATGCAGCTGCATATCTTGCTGAGCGGACTCGAAGCAAAATAAGAGCGCAATCTGATCATGACAAGATCCCTCCATGTGCAGGTTTCTCATACAAAACACAGAATCGTTCGAAATTGCAAATGTAACAAGAAAATCGTTTCGAAGTTTTTCAACTTAGCTTTTCCTTGCACTATTTTCTTCGTCGTACGAAATGATCACTTGAACGTCATTAAAATGGTATCCGCCATCTCCACTCCCCCTGGGAAACTTGCATGCGAGGGATTCTTCCGTCCTTTTAAGAAAAAGAAAGAAGAGAAAAGAGTGGTTTGGGAACCTTGACGGTTTATCAGTCATTCCATACAAACTAAAGTGTAAACCACAACACCACATGCATTCGTATATAAATGAATATGTATGAAGAGTTGTGAAACACTTAGCTTTATTATGCACAGGTTCTGCTCCTGGCTTTGTACAAAGGGTTACAAGTCTTGCCAACAAAGCTTGTACAAAAGGGGTTGCCGGGAGGCCCGGCAACCGTGCCTTATGGGTAAAACTTGCGAAGATGCTCAATATTCCATGAGTTCTGCACTGGGGTGCCATCTTCGGTCTCCAGACAGACCGTGCCAGGTTTGGTGACTCGTACTACCCGATAAGGGCCTTCCCACTTCGGCGTCAACTTGTTCGATTTCTTGGCAGACTGAACGCGCTGAAGAACAAGGTCGCCTTCCTCAAGGCTTCGGGCGTGCACTTTGCGGCTATGATAGTGGCGCAAGGCTTGGAGGTAGCGTGCAGCTCACACAGCCGCCCGAAGATGATCCTCCTCAAGGAGCGTTGCGTCGACTTACCGCAGTCGCTCTTGCTCAGCTTCATCATAAGCGAGCACTCGAGGTGACCCGTATATGTGTTCCATGGGGAGCACCGCTTCTGCACCATAAATTAGGGAGAAGGGTGTTTGGCCGGTAGCTCGATTCGGTGTCGTTCTGAGTGACCAAAGAACTGCCGGCAACTCATCAATCCAGCGCCTTCCACATTTGCGCAGCCTGTCAAAGGTTCTTGTCTTGAGGCCACGCAGCACTTCAGCATTCATCGTTATCGCTTGGCCATTGCTTCTCGAGTGAGCGACAGATGCAAAACAGATTTTGCTGCCAAGGTCTTGGATATACTGCATGAAGGTGCGGCTCGTGAATTGTGTGCCGTTGTTGGTGATGACTCCGGTAGGAACCCCGAAACGGCAAACTAATCCCTTGAAGAATTTGACGGCTGATTGCGCTGTCACCTTTCTCACCAGCTCCACTTTAGGCCACTTTGTGAACTTGTTGATAGCAACGTACAAGAACTCAAAGCCCCCGGTAGCACGGGGGAAGGGGCCCAAGATATCGAGCCCCCAGACCAAAAAGGGCCAGGAGAGAGGGATTGTTTGGAGAGCTTGGGTTGGCTGATGTATGTTCTTTGAATGGAACTGGCATGCTTCACACTTAGTTACTAGCTCAGTTGCATCCTGGAGGGCAGTGGGCCAATAGAAGCCGTGCCGGAAAGCTTTGCCGACAAGTGCCCTTGAACCTATGTGAGAGCCACATATGCCTCCATGTATCTCTGCCAACAGCTTCAGTCCATCTTCCCGGCAAATACACCTTAATTTCACACCGTTTGGCCTTTTTCTGTATAGCGTGTCATCCACAAACTGATACATACTTGATTAACGGGCTACTTTCTCAGCTTCTTCTTGCTCATCGGGAAGTTCTCTTGTTTGAAGGAAATGAACTATCCGCTGTTCCCAGGCCGGAGCCTGCGGCTCGACGACAAGGAGTAAAGGCATTTCTTCGGCTACGAGAGCGCTTGCCTCTGTGGCAAGAACCCGTGGTTCTGCGCTAAGCTGCTGCTCACCGACGACCATGTCGTTGTACCCGGTAACCTTTTCGCTGGGGGCTCTTGGGAGCTCTACCAGAAAATGCTTTCCCGTGTTCAACTTCCTCCTTTTACTGGCCTGCGTTGATGGAGTAATGGTTGGTTGATTCAAATGGAGCAGAAAAGTTCCTGGTTCCACAGGTAGCTTTTGAGCGGCACACTTTGATAGGTGATCAGCAATGCTGTTTTCCACACGAGGGATGTGCTCTGTTTGCAAACCGTCAAAGTGTTCCTCCAATTTTCTCACTTCTTCCACATACGCTTCCATCAACGGGCTCTGGTAATCTTTGTTTACTTGTTTCACAACAAGCTACGAGTCACCGTGGATGACCAGTTTCCTGATCCCAAGGTCCACTACGATCCTAAGACCGGCAAGGAGTCCTTCGTACTCAGCAGTGTTGTTTGTAGCTTGCTCCCTGGGGAAGTGCATTTGAACCACATACTCGAGGTGCTCTCCGGTGGGTGCAACAAGCAGCACTCCGGCACCGGCGCCTTGCAGCGAGAAGGCACCGTCAAAGTACATGATCCACTCTTTGGCTGCCTCCTTGCCGGGGAGAGCTGTTTCTTGAGTTTCTTCGTCTTGCGTTGGTGTCCATTCTACAATGAACTCCGCCAAGGCTCTGCTCTGGATGGTTGAAGTGCTTTCAAACTAAAGTGCAAAGCTTGACAATTCCAAAGCCCACTCCACTATCCTGCCAGTTGCCTCTGGATTTCTCAAAATGCGTTGCAACAGAAAGCGAGTGACGATGGTGATCTCATGTGCTTGGAAGTAGTGATGCAGCTTTCTCGAGGCCATCAGAAGGCCGAAAAGCAATTTCTGCACCCCAGAGTATCTTGATCTAGCCCCCGGCAAAAGGCAATTAACAAAATATATGGGCCGCTGCACCACCTTCTTCTTTGGCATCACTTGTTGATTAGTTCCATTTGCTCGCGATGTTTCTGACTTGTCGGCGCCGGACCTTGCCGGAGAATATTCCGGTTTGTCGCTGGACGGTCTTGCCGCGGTTACTTCCTCATCATCGACTTCCCTCTGCGCCACTAATGCAGCACTAGCCACTTGATTTGTTGCCGCTACATATAGCTGCAATGGCTCTTGTGGCCTAGGCGCAACTAGCGTTGGCGTGGAGGAGAGGTATCTTTTCAAGTCCTGCAGCGCGGCCTCCGCTTCCGGAGTCCATTTCATCGGACCCGCCTTTTTCAAAATCTTGAAAAATGGCAGGCCGTGCTCAGCAGATCTTGAAATGAAGCTACTCAAGGTAGCAACACAACCGGTAAGACGCCACACATCCTTGACGCTTTTTGGTGCTTGAATCTGCTCAATTGCTTTGATCTTGTCGGGATTTGCTTCAATCCCACGCGGAGATACAAAGAACCCGAGAAGTTTGCCGGATGGAACGCCAAACACACACTTCTCGGGATTGAGCTTCAAATTGATCTTGCGCAAGTTTACAAATGTTTCTTCTAAATCTTGAATGAGGATTGACTTGTCCTTGGTTTTGACCACTATATCATCCATATACGCTTCCACATTCCTGTGCAGCTGGGGCTCAAAACCAATCTGGACCGCTCTTGCGAATGTTGAACCAGCACTCTTTAACCCGAAAGGCATATGCATGAAGAAATATGTGCCACATGGAGTAATGAACGCGGTTTTCTCCTCATCCTCCTTGGCCACGAATATCTGATGGTACCCAGAGTATGCATCAAGGAAGGAGAGTAAATCACAGCCGGAAGTGGAGTCCACAATTTGATCAATGCGCGGCAAGGGGAAAGGATCCTTTGGACATGCTTTGTTAATATCAGTGTAGTCAATACAAAGTCTCCACTTTCCGTTTGCTTTGTATACCACAACCGGATTTGCCAACCAAGTTGGATGTAGTACACCTCTGACCAAACCTGCCGCTTCAAGCTTCTTGATTTCCTCGACAATGAACTGTTGTCGCTCCAATGCATGTTTCTGGACTTTCTGCTTGACGGGTCGAGCGTGGGGATAGACAGCAAGGTGGTTCTCAATTACCTCCCTGGGAACACTGGGGATGTCAGATGGTCGCCATGCGAACACATCGACATTCGCCCGCAGGAAGGCAACGAGCGCGCTTTCCTATTTGCCGTCAAGGGTGGCACTGATGGTGAAGGTACTGTCAGTGCCGTCCTCCCTCGCCAGCACCTTTTTGGTCACCCGTGAAGTAGCTTTGGATTTCTTACCGGCAGAGCACTCCGGCAAGTCTTCAACAGGCGCGCAGCACTCCGAAGCGGTGCGCTTCCCGGAATCCTTGCTAGAGGTCTTGCCGGACTTCTTGCTTTCCTTCTTCTTGGCGGGAGTTGGCGTCTTGGTGGCCTCCGCTGCAACTGCATCTCTGTACATCTTATCGATGCAAATGACTCCATCTTTCTTGTTGGAGTCGATGGAAATGACACCCATCGGCCCTGGCATTTTCAACGTGTTGTAAGCATAGTGAGATGCTGCCATGAATTTTGCCAAGGCTGGGCAGCCAAGAATTCCATTATACGGCAAGGGGATCATGACAACATCAAACACAATCCTTTCTGTTCTGTAGTTCGATTCCCCGCCAAACGTTACCGGCAATGTGATCTTTCCCTTGGGCTGGCTTCTTCCCGGGTTTACTCCTTGAAATGTGTCTGTCTTCTCGAGCCCCTCGTCTGGAATCTGCAGCCTCTTGATTACCTCTGGAGAAATCGAGTTCAGGCCGGCCCCACCGACAACTAACATTTTCGTGACCTGGAGGTTGCAAATTGTTGGTGAAACCAACAAGGGCAAACACCCAACCGTAGTTGTGTGATCAGGGTGGTCCTCGACATCGAAAATGATAGGCGTGTGTGACCATTTGAGTGGCTTTTGAGAGCCCATTGCCTGTTCTGCCACATTGACTTCACGCGCCCACTGCTTAAGTTGGCGGTGAGAGGAGTGCAAAGATGCGCCTCCGTCAACGCACATGGCCTTGGTTGCCTTCTGGAATTCCTGTTCGCTGGACTCCCCGTCATCCTCTTCTTCTTCACTTCCATCATCTTCCTATTTCTTTTCATGGCCTCTAGCAGGCTTTTCTTTCTGCTGCCTGGCCTTGCCGCGACGGCCTCCTCGACCACCACGGCTCTTTTTGCCGGATCCACCGGCACCATCTTGACCCTTTTCTTTGTCACGTTTTTCATATTCAGCCTTTTGCGTCTCAACAAGGTGCTCGACGTGTCGGCACTCTTGGAGGTCGTGGCCCTTGGTGCGATGAATCTTGTAGTGCGTCCCATCAGACTTGCCGGCCTTCTCTGCCAGTTTAGGACAAAGGCATTAAATGCTCCATTAGGTGTCATGTGGAGAGGCAGCCCCGGCAAGGTTTCTGCACCGCTCGCCCAGCTACTCCGTATGGTTCTAACACGCCTCCTGGACGGGTGTCATTAAAGGCAAATCTTCTCCCTGCGTGCTGACACGTGCCTGACAAATCCCACCAACCAGCCTACGCGGTCGACACTTCACCGATTAGTGACTAGCTGCCCGGTGAGGTGGAGCGCTGACGAGTTGGCGAAGGCTTGCCGGCATGGAGCTTACCGGGTCTTCGCCTTGCCGGTTTGGCCTTGCTGGAAGGAATATTTTCATCTTCAGTGCTAGTTGGGTGTTTGTTGATGCTTCGTCTTGAGTTTCTCTCCAGCAGCTTCTGCAACTGGGTCTAGGATCTAGTTATTTGGCGAATCCCGGCAAGCCTTGGCCGGCAGGGAGGCCGCCACCGTCTGTGCATAAGTCAGGGTATAAAATACCCATGTTTTATACACCGACACTAGGCCATCCATCTACTCAACCACACCTCTTGTTATTCTCCGCCGACAGCAGCCTCACACCGCAGCCGAACCAGTAAACCCTCGTACTCTACTCCGCGTGGGCAACCACTGCCGCGTCTTTCCCGTCTCCGGGTCGTTCCCTTCCTAGGCCTCGCCTTCGTCCACCGCCTTGGTGCTCTCGGCACGACGTCGTCAATGCGGTCAATGAACGACAGCCATCGGAACAGGACTGTACATGGAGAGGCTAAGAGCTGGGACCCACGAGGTCCATGGTCGCACGCGAGGAAGTGCCTCCTTATTGCGCGCAAGAAAAATGATTCTTCCCCTTGCTTACTGGGACCCACCTTATTTGGAGGCTGACTTGTGGGCCTACTAAGTTGACCTGTACGCAGGGCTTTGTCAACTTAGTCAACAAATGATTCTAGCAGCAGTGACTGTTGGATGTTCGTCCAACGGCTGTGTTGCTTCTCCAATCTCTAATCTTCTTGCTCCAGCCACCCAAACCAGCGCCGGTGGGATCGCCTGCTCCTGCCTCCCATGGCCGGCTGTGCTACCGCGCAGGCCTCACCGCCCCACACTACTCCCACCACTGGCCAGGCCTTCCCTCTACTCACCCACATCCCATGTTATTCTCCGGCGACGGCAGCCTCACACCTCAGCCGAACCAGTCAACCCTCGTACTCCCCTCCGCGTGGGCATCCACTGCCGCATCTTCCCCGGCTCTGCGTCGTTCCCTTCCTAGACCTCACCGTCGTCCACTGCTTTGGTGCTCTCGGCGTGGCGTAGTCAATGTGGTCAATGAACGACAGCCATCGGAAGAGGACTGTATGCGGTGAGGCTGACAGCTGGACCCACCAGCTACAACTTCGCATGCAAGGAAATGCCTCCTTATTACGTGCAAAACAAATGATTCCTCCGCCTGACAGCTAGGACCTACCTGCTATATCTTCGCACGCAAGGAAGTGCCTCCTTATCCTCCCTGACAGCAGGGACCCACCTGGTCGAAGCGTACGTAGCTTTGTCTGTCTGGTCGCAAACGTGTACGTACATACTGGTCGATCGGTCTCTCTGCAAGGATGAACCATGGCCGAGTAAGTAGCGGCACGTGCCTTAGTTGAGCCTTCGACATAGCAGTTCAGACAGTCCTGTCTAAATTGTGTACACGTACATACAGCCACACGGCAAAGAATACGGCCACGTACGTACATATGGGCGGGGTCTGGAACGCGTACTCGCGCATACGTACGGCCAGGGCTTGTGTACATGGAGAGGCAACGGATGGCAGCAACGGTGTTGTGTTCATCGGCAGCCAACCAGCTGGGTCGGAACAGAGGAAACAGCGTCGTGTTCATCGGGAGCCAAGCGACTGGGTCGGAAGGAACTCGTCCTGTTCATCGGGGGCCAGCCGGCTTGGACGGAACAGCCGAAACGGGGTCCTGTTCATCGACTCAGGGTCTGGCGTACCGCAAAATGGAGGAAACGGCCTTCTGTTCGACCGCCTACGGTCGAAATGGGGCCCTGTTCATCGGCTGGGGGTCTGGCGTACCGCAAAACGGAGGAAACAGACTTCTGTTCGAGCGCCTACGGTAGAAACGGGGTCCTGTTGATCGAGAGGGGTGTGGTGTACCGTAAAACCGAGGAAACAGACTTCTCATCGAGTGCCTACGGTCGAAACGGGGGTCCTGTTGATCGGGAGGGGTGTGGCGTACCGCAAAACGGAGGAAACGGACTTCTCATCGAGCGCCTATGGTCGAAATGGGAGTCCTGTTGATCAGGAGGGGTGTGGCATACCGCAAAACGGGACTCCATGGGCTACTGTTCATCCACGGTCGACCTCCTCTAGCCTCCACCAGCTACTGTTCATCCACCGTTGACTTCCTCCAGCCTCCACCGACTACTGTTCATGCACGCCCAACCGGCTGGGGTATGGCGTACCGCGGCACGGCCTCCTCGGGGTCTTGTTCATCCAGCGCCAACCGCCTACAAGGCCGGGGTCCTGTTCATCCAACCCCCACCGGCTGGGGTGGGGCGTACGAGCGGGCGGTAGCAATGGGAACTGTTCATCCACAGCCAACGAACTGGCTCGATCGATGCGTCTCGACTCGTGTCTACGTGTATCGCGCGTGCGGCAGCAACGGGCACTGTTCATCGAGAGGCAACCCAACACCGGCTGGCTACGTCTCGCACGGGGGCTCGATCGGCTTCAGTAAGTAGCGAGAAGGATCGATCAAATTCAGTTAGCAGCGAAGGAATTGCTCGGGTTCAATTAGCAGCGAAGGGATCGCTCGGGTTCAGTTAGCAGCGAATGGATCGCTCGGCTTCAGTACACAGTGGGATCGATCGCTCGGGTTCAATACGTGTAGTAGTGCTAGGGATCGATCGATCGCTCGGGTTCAGTAAGCGAACGCCTCGCTCGGGTTAGCGAACGCCTCGCACACACGCGCGCGTATGAGAGAAACGTGCAAACGACACTGCATCGCTCGGCCCCGACCACCCACCGTAACCGGGAACTCCCTGAAAATTTCCTCGCCCTCACTTCTACCACGATTTTTTACATCATGGACGGCCCAAAGAATGTCATGCGGGTGCGTCTCCGGCCCGCCCAGGATGAAAAGCCCATTTTCTGTCATAATTTTTTGTCGTAGAAGTAGGAGCCCACCACATCTATGATGATACGTGTTTTTGTCATAATTATTGTCATAGAAGTGTCACAACCATGACAGAAAAAGTTTTTGTTCGGGCTATAATGTCACGGATGTGTCTTTTTTTGTAGTGATATGTCGTGAAACTGAGTCATGTGTCTAATTTTATACTGCGCCTCCGTACCATGGTTGGTAATTGTAATGTCTAAGACAGTCTGTTTGACAATTGTCAAGTTTGTGGTTTAATAAAAGCAGCGACAACTCGATTTGCATTCAAATTCAAATTTTGCACAAATTCATACTAAAATTGTCAAATATGCCCGCCAATTTTTGCAATATAAAACAAATTGACCACAGATACAAACTGTGATGGTTATGGACGCCGTCACCGGCGTATGGTTCCACATGTAAGAAGCCACGTCACCCACGTATGGACCCGCTTGCCAGCATCCACGTCAGCACAACAATGGGCCCACATGTCAGAACCGTTTGTCATGGGAACGATTCCGTCAGTAGAAAGGGGTAGGGTAAATTAAGGAGCATGATCTATCGAGATGCAAATGGGTGACACAGTGTTTTTTAAGGAGTTCAAGCTTCTCGCGGTGGAGATAATAGCCCTACATCTCGTGCTCCGGAGAGGCTTTCTATGATCTGGCATGATGTCGGGACCCTGATCCTAGGTCACACAAATCTAGCATGTAACACATCATATCACTTTGCGGCCTCATGCACGGTATCCCACGGCTGCAGCCATTACCTTGGCCGAGACCGTTTGCATCTTTTGGCTCTCGTATATGATTATGTCGCTAGCATCTGTATGATAGAGAACCCGGGTCGACATGATTAGTTACAGACCAAGGTGGTACAAACGTACAGGGACATGCATAGGTAACCCAACAATGAACGTGTCGGTCATCAGCGTGTGTAACCGAGTCGTAGCAAGCTACAAGGACTCCAGTAAACACCGCGCGACATTTCCCCGTAGGGATGGACACAGGAGCAAACAAGGATACATGTCGGTTAATCAATGTGTCCGGAGCAGTAGCGAACTACCTAGGCTCAGTGGAAGCACAAAGAGGCATTTCCCTGTAAGGAAGGCTACCAAAGGCACATAACTAGGTGTCGAACCCCACACATAGCAATACATATCACACGTACGCATGACATGCAAGTATGTGTTGTACAACATGGCATCACAACATAACTCTACAACTCAAGTATAGATAAATCTTGAAAAGGCCATACATAACATGATATTACAAACATGGGTCTCGTGACCCAACATACAAAGTCATACAAGCAACAAGTGGAAGCATAACCTATCTGAGTATAGATAGCTGAAAAGAAAGAAGGCTAGAAAGCCTGTCTATCTACAAGACCCTCCATAGGAGCCAAACCTCTGTCTGGGACTCCCAGACTACTTGGTCAATGTTGAACTCCACGTGGAACTACTAGTGAGACTGAAGTCTCCTCTGCAAAAACATAAACTAAGCAACCGTGAGTACAAAGGTACTCAGCAAAACATACATCAGAACTATCTACTTATGCATCATGTATCAATGAAGGGGATTGTGGGGTTTAACTGCACGAAGCCAGCTTTGACTTAGTGGCTATCATGTACTATGACTACCAGTATTTCTTTGAGGTAAGAGAGTGCACACGAGTTCACATATCACCACATCAATACACCACTATGGATCCTCTCCCGTCTCCCTACGAGAAGGTCATCCATAGCACTCACACTTATCTTGTGCATTTTAGAGTATCCCTTTAAGTTGTCTATGAACCATATAAGTCTCCAAGTAGTCCATATCCAAGGACGTGGCTATTCGAATAGATTTATAACCCTGCAGGGGTGTACTACTTCACACATGCTCTCACCACTTACCACCATATACATGTCATGTATCTTGGCAACCTTCAAGCGGAGGCCTGGCGAGGGTGTCGGCCACAACCTGACTAACCACGCAAGACTCTAGTCCAGGTTTATCGCCTATTTGAGGTTGTATCCGCAAGGGAAATCCGGCCGAAGTTTTTATTACGGCCCCAAACGATGAGAACATGGTTCCCAAGAGCACCATCTGGGTGTCACTTGGTACACCGTGCATCGGTGCATCTACCGCAACAATGCCCACCCCGTCGGGCAGCGCTACGCATGCCCCCCAACACATCCTATAAACACCAGAAACTACTTGCAACTCCTGGACAGAGATCAAGGCGATTAATAAGTCTAGAGGGTCGATTAAGTATCCCAATGTGTTGTAGTAACTGTTCTTGGATAACATACACAGAACTCGGTTCTTAAGGACGGTCTCAAAGAGACAACCCACCATGTACTCCTACATGGCCTCTCATCGCTACCTTTACCAAAACGGCTTCACACACTTAACTCTCAATAGTAGGACATGATCACAACCATTCCAATTCATCCCAAATGAATCAAACCTAACACAACTCTAAGCAATAGCAATCATGGCATGGATGAAGTCACAACATGGCTCAAGCAACTCCTAATCATGCTAGGAAGGTTTAGCTATTTACAGTTACAATGACAGGTCATGCAGAGGAATGGGTTCAACTAGAAACATGTAACAATTGAATCGTTGTTGTCCTAATGCAGTAAAAGAGAGCAAGGGCAAGAGAGTGGGGTTGTATCTGAATTCTCAATGGGGGTTTGCTTGCCTAGCACTTCTGAAGATAGTACTGCTCTTCATTGGTGTCAACGATCACAACGTCGGAAACGTCTTCTACCGAGAAGGAATAGCACCGGCAAATAGGAAAACGAAACACATTCATTGCAATGCACAACCAAATGGATGATATGTCATGTTAAGGTACTGAATTGATCTAATGCAATAGTTAGCCAAATTAATTGAAGTGGATTTAGAGCATATAGCAAAACCCAACTCCAAAACTAGTTATTAAAATGCCCTAGTCTTCATCTGTCCTATTCAATGAGGTTAACTTGTTCAAACATGCATGGAAAATCCATAAACAGATTCTTCATATTTTTTTTGATCATTTTTCATATATAAATTATTTTCATCTGAGTTATGGTTAATTTACTATGAATTTTAGAAGTTTTAAACATTTTCTGAAATAAATAAACAATTTTTGGTTTATTTAAAACCCCAGAAAACATTTACTACGTCAGGAATACGTCATGATGATGTCAGCAGGTAAACTGGGTCGTTCCAGGTCAAACCTGACCAGTGGGACCCACTAGTCAGTGACCCACTTCACTAAAAGTGGTTGTTAGCGCTAATTAAGTGATTAACCTAATTAACCCA
The DNA here is from genome assembly GCA_039707655.1 of Elymus sibiricus. Lineage (NCBI taxonomy): Eukaryota > Viridiplantae > Streptophyta > Magnoliopsida > Poales > Poaceae > Elymus > Elymus sibiricus. The sequence continues at coordinate 204,065,441 of CM077666.1, read as the reverse complement.
AGGGCCAGCCCCACATGTCAGTGACTCAGAGGGGAGTCAAACTCAGTCAACCAGGGTCAAACTCGCCGGAGTTGACCCACGGCTCATCGCCGGCGAAGCCAGAGACGGCTGAGGGCGTTGGGTTTCATCCTCCGGTGACCAAATCGACGGCGGAGACCATCTATGTGGAGTTGGTGCACGTGCGCGTCGATTGGTGCAGTTGGTTCATGCTGGGGTCGACCAAAACGACGGCAGCGTCGACAAGTGCAGCGGCCGGAATTTGGCCATCGGTGGATTTGTCGCTACGAGGCACGCCAAAGAGAACTAGATGGTGCGTTCGTCCCCTGGGAGCAGTGCGAGCACGAGGACATGCTTAGATGCGAGCTAAGGCGTCTATAGCCGTCGTGGTTCGTCGGGTTCGACGGGAACCACGGGTAGAAGACGGGATCGATGTTGGGGTTAGGGGGAAAGGCTCAGGAGCTCACGGTGCATCGGACGGGATGATCAGCAAGCTCTGGGAAGAACGGGTGGCGGCAAAAACAACGGCGGCGATCCACAACACCGAGGAAGAAGATGATGTCGAGGGCAGCTCTGCAGGGCGTCCGGCATCGCGTGGCTCAACGAAGAGTACAAAGACATTGAGGTGGAGCTTCTGGACATGAAGACGAGGCGCGTGGGTTGCTGTGGCTGCGGCGTTCACGGCGGCGAGCTCGCGATGGCTTCGGCAATGGCGATGGAGAGGTGAGGGAGAGAGCAGGGGCCGAATGGGGACGTCGTCCCGATCCGGACGGCAACGGGGTGGCTATCCATGGCATCGACGTGGAAGTAGGCAGACAGGAGGTATCGCGCGGGGCGTGCACGTGCGTCAGCCACGCGCTCGTCCTTCTAGTGCGAGGTTAGGGACGACTGGCGCTGCGGTGGTGGGCTGGGTCGCTACAGTGGGCCGCCAGGTAAGCCAGGTAAGTTTCTTTTCCTTTTTTCCTATTTCTATTTTCTATTTTTCTTTTGTCTGTTTGATTTAGTAAAAATACCAAACCACTATAATAAATCCTGAAAATAATTGTGGGAACTAACTGAATTATTCCAGAGGCCCTCAAGTGATTTCAGAATATTTGGAGCGTTTAAGAATATTTATAGGATTTAAATGCCCCAATTCAAATACAATATGAGTTAATTCAAAAATCCAGAATGTCCTAGAAATATGTGCATCATTTTTGGCAGAGGTTTTCACCTTTTTCAAAAATCATGAACTTTTCTAAAGGGCATTTTAGGTTCATTGAAAATATTTTTAAGTTGAACCTAGTTGAATTATTTTGGTGCTAGGGTTTGAACTTCCCCATTTCAAATTCTTTTGAACTTTAAACATGATGCATTGATGCAGATGCAACTATTTACAAGCAATATTCTAGGGCTGTGACAACTCACCCCCACTAAACAAGAATCTCATCCCGAGATTCAAGACGTAAGGTAAGAGGGAAGTGGGGACACGGAACTGACACAGTCTTCATGATACAAGTTGCATTTCTCGAGAATGTTGATTCATTGCATCATCTTGATCTTGATGTCTTTACTTTCAAGATCTTCATCCAAATACGACAATGAAAAGAGAGGGAAACTCTACAAGATTCGATCTTCACGATGATCGAGCTACTCATGATCAACTCATGGAATGAGACGTAAGAACATCTCTTGTGCTGAGACATAAAACACACATCAGGAACGAGGGAAGGAAGCAGATGATGAAGGTTCCAATTTGTTAGGCAGCAATTCCACAGTTAAGAAGATGGTGAACGGGTGTCATAGTAGCAAGGAGATATTTTGCCCTTAGTACCATAACAAATCACCTTAGGAGAGGTGACTCGCAGAATTATTTCCTAAGCTAGGCAAAAAGAATTAATTTTGATACAGGGATCATTGAAACTCTTTGTACCAGACCCAGGCAAATTCACAAATGATCATTGAAGGAATTCAAAAGAATGGCATACTCAGATTGGAATACTCAGATTGGAATGAAAACTATGGCTATAGAACAATCAGAAACTGAAGGCACAATCCAATTGATACCAAAGATATAACCTAGTGTCTGAGCGTGCTTTCAAGAAATTGAGCATTTCCATATTCATCAGGGTTTTACCAACATCTATGCCAAGGATCCTGGCAACACATCATACTACCATGATGAATAATGATGGAGGATGCAGATGGAAAGGAAGACAACACTTTCTCAGATTTCACCTTAGAAATGCCAAGGGAACGAAATCTGAATGATCATAAGGGGTGGACCGATCTTCTCAGTGAGCTGATGGTGTCGATGATGAACTTGTTGGATAACTTGTGAGACGCTCACGAACTCTCCGGTTGTTCCCCCGTTGCTAATGCGATGGATCTTCAACCCTATGGATATTCGCAACACCACACACTTGCGCACGTAGCCACCGACCATGAAACGGTGCTGCAATCTCCCAATTCCCAATGGAACGATAGATAGCACTTGACTTTCAGTAGCAAATACACCCTATCGAAATGAACTTGGTGTAGACAAATATTCCTGATCGATGCAAAGAAGAATATAATTTCAAAGGAATGCTTAAAGCAATTCAATCTGGTAGAGGTTTAATCAAAACATGGTCTGACCCTAAAGGCCATAACTTACAAGGGTATATAAAGACCCATGGACGTCCAACCTAGTGTTGGGGTCGAAACCAACCATATCTCTAACTTTCCTACCTTAAACGACTCTATCTGGAAAACTGGCAGAAACAACCACCGTATTGTTTTGAAGACTGTGACTCGGTCACCGTGAATCGCGGGCTACGGGTATACAGTTTGGAAAGCACATGACTCAAGCTTTCAAAATTGTATTTGCACGCCTTATTTGGAGCACGAACACGGATTCTGTACGTGTATCAATTTCGGGCCTCCTGGCAGTCAATCCGAGTCTGGTTCTGATTTTCCTTCTTTTCATGTTGTGCACCTGCCCCCCCCCCCCCCCAGGCGCGCCCTGGTGGCTCGTGGCCACCTCCTCTGGCTTCTGGCCTCCTCTCGAAGCTTCTAGTGTCTCTTATGTCTAGAAAAAAATCTCCAAAAAGTTTCGTGGCATTTGGACTTCGTTTGGTACTGATATTCTGGAAAACCAAAAACAGGCAAAAAACAACAACTGGCACTGGGCACTAAGTTAATAGGTTAGTCCCAAAAAATGATATATAATTGCTGTAAATGTATATAAAAACATCCAAGATTGGTAATATAATAGCATGGAACAATCAAAAATTATATATATGTTGGAGACGTATCATCTGTATCTGTGCCGATCTAGTTCCGCCTTTGTTTCTATTTTGTCACTCTGATTTTCGTCAAAATCTTCGGAGTTTGACGAATTTCTAAAAATCCCCCATTCACCCCCCTTTGGGAGTAAACCTGTGCTTTCAATTGGTATCAGAGCAAGGTACTCCCTTGTTCTATCTGATTTTGGTTTAACCACCTAGAGTTTTAGTTATGTCGACGACATGAATGATCAAGGTATCCGCTGTGTGCCCCTTCTTCGATGGCACGGACTATCCCTACTAGAAGAACAAGATGCGCATGCATCTTGAGGCAATTGACAATGATCTCTGGTTCGTCGTCGAGAATGGAGTGCCTACCGTGGCTCCAAGCATCAATGCCACTGACGTGAAGAGATTCAAGGAACTCGACTCTCAAGCGAAGAATATCATATGCGGACATCTAAACAAAGGACAGTATGGTAGAGTGAGTGCTCTGGGAACTTTGAAGCTTATCTGGGATAGGCTTTCCAAGGTCAACGAGGGGGTCTCCACTCAACGTGACTCCCGAGTTGATGTTCTACGCAATCTCTTCAATCGCTGATACGTCCATTTTGCATCATGTTTTGCTACTGTTATTTATAGTGTTTCTAATCAATATAACACTTTGTGGAGCAATTCTAATGCCTTTTCTCTCTTAATATGCAAGATTTACACAAGGAGGAAGATTGCCGGCAGCTGGAATTCTGGACCTGAAAAAGCTATGTCAGAGATACCTATTCTGCACATCTCCAAATGAGCTAAAATTTTACGGAGATTTATTTTGGAATACATAAAAAATACTGGAAGCAAGAAGTACCAGAGGGGGCCACCCAGGTGCCCACGAGGCACCAGGGCGCGCCACCCCCCCCCCCCCCCCCCCAGGCGCGTCCTGGTACCTCGTGGGGCCCCTGGCCAGCCTTTGGCCCCCATTTTCTGGTATATAAGCCCATTTTCCCTAGAAAAAATATAGAGAAGACTTTCGGGATGGTGTGCCGCCGTCTCGAGGTGAAACTTGGGTAGGAGCACTTTTGCTCTCCGGCAGAGAGATTCTGCCGGGGATACTGCCCTCCGGGAGGGGGAAATCGTCGCCATCGACATCACCAGCGATCCTCTCATCATGGGAGGAGTAATCTTCATCAACATCTTCACCAGCACCATCTCATCTCAAACCCTAGTTCATCTCTTGTATTCAATCTTTGTCTCAAAACCTCAGAATGGTACCTGTGGGTTGCTAGTAGTGTTGATTACATCTTGTAGTTGATGTTAGTTGGTTTATTTGGTGGAAGATTATATGTTCAGTTCTATTATGCTATTCAATCCCTCTCTGATCTTGGACATGAATATGATTTGTGAGTAGTTACTTTTGTTCTTGAGGACATGGGAGAAGTCTTGTCATAAGTAATCATGTGAATTTGATATTTGTTCGATACTTTGATGATATGTATGTTGTTGATTCCCTTAGTGGTGTCGTGTGAACGTCGACTACATGACACTTCACCATCTTTGGGCCTAAGGGAATGCATTGTGGAGTAGTAATTAGATGATGGGTTGCTAGAGTGACAGAAGCTTAAACCCTAGTTTATGCGCTATTCCGTAAGGGGCTGATTTGGATCCATATGTTTAATGCTATGGTTAGAGAAATCTTAATTCTTCTTTCGTAGTTGTGGATCCTTGAGAGAGGGGGTAATTGTGGCACCCCGGCTTAGAGGACCGGTTTACCTAGTGTTTCCAACCCAGAGATCATGTCTTCTGGAAACACACAACAACTTGGAACAGAACAGAACTGATCTTTATTGATATACGTCGAGTACAAGCTCATAATTTACATCGATAGCGAGGTCAGAAGCACATCATGTGCTATGAAAATATCTACATTATTTATGGAACATAACAAGGCCTCGGAACTACTGGGTAGAACTACGGCGTAGCGGAACATAGCGTGGAAAACTCCATCCACAGGGACACTGTTGGGACACGGCCTAGTTAGCGTAGCACGAACCGTCGGGACCTCCGTCCTCGGCTTCTCCTGCGTCTGGCATGATACGCGAGGTGAGTACTTGGAATGTGCTCGCAAGCTCACAATAGCCATAACAATGCAGCAAACAACAGCATGGCAATTAACAAGTTAAGTGCTTAAGTTGCTTACTCACTGTTACTGAATACCAACTTACTCTCTTCTGGGTTGTCCCACAACCCTCAAAATACTCATGATCCATAGAGTACTTCCGAACATAAGACAAGTTCTTCCAACATTTTTATCATTATTGCGGTTGACCACTCAGTGTGACCTAGTGCGGACTGTCCAATACCGTGGATGCGGCTATTCGAATAGATTCTTACACTCTGCAGAGGTTGCGCACTTTACCCACACCATGAAGCTCCTGGTCCCGTACCTCGGTACACTTCCCTTTCCGGGTGGACCGGTGCTGCTTCAACGAAACTCGCCTAACCCGTGACTCCTCCATCGTACCACCGACAATCATACCCTCCCAAGGTGATGACCTGGGTGGCCCCTATGTCACCCCGTGACACCTGCCACCGTCGTGGCCAACTAAACTGTCCCAAATGGGGACGTCGGCAAAATAACTCAACTGGGCTCACAGGATTATCGTCGTCTACTTGATCAGGGTAGCACGCATGCATAACCCTCCCTCTTTGGTGGTACCGATAAAAGAGCACACAGTCAGACCAAGTCAAGGCTGTCCCATACCGGCAGATGTGGCTGCACGGATAAGTCCGGGTCGGTGGCACTTGATGAACCAAATTGGGTTTAGTTTTGACAGGTACTTAACAAACATGGGTATTCATCATGAATAACTTAACATGGCAGTAGCTATGCATCAAGTAATCTACTATGAATTATCACATATTAAGATAATGCAAATAATTCAATTAAATAACCAACACTATTGAAATGCTCCATGCAATGGATGATGTGGCTTGCCTAGCTCTGTTGGGTTGTCCACAAACTCCTGGTCTTCAAAACCAAACTGATTTCCTTCTGAAAATATTTTTAAAATAGCAAAAGAAAAAGTCACATAACACATTCTGTTTACCAGAAATTCTATGAGCATGAGAAAAATACCAAAATTTACCAGAAAATAGAGGGGCTCAAGACAAACCCAATGCAAAAAGAATCAATTGATTTGGACTTATGGATAAAAAGTTAGGAGGGGTCAAAGTTTCTGGTCAAATCTGTTTTAAAAAACAGAAATTAGAAAAATCTACAGCGGGCCACGTCGAAGGCGTAAAGTGGAGGGGCGCCTCCACTTACCGCTTCGGCACGCGCGGGTGAGCTGCTGACGTGCGGGCCTTGCTGTCAGATTTAAAAGGGGAGAGAGAGGGAACAGAGCACCGCGGAGCTTCGGCGATGGTCGCCAGCGATGCAAACAGCGGCGAGGTCCAGCGATTACGGGGATGGAACGAGCACACGGAAACGAAGCCGTACGTACCCGTGGATTGGCGAGAGATGGCCGGACGACGTCGTCCCCTTCCTCTCCGGCGGCGGCAGTTTTCGGGTGTCGTCGGAGACGGCGATTCCGGTAGGGTTTCGGCCAGGGAAGAGCTCAGGCGGGGTCAGGAGAGTGTGTGGAGCTCGCGGGTGGAGTCGGTTGAGGCTGGGGTGGTGTGGAACGACGAGGTGGCAGAGCTCGGGTGGCGGCAGATCGCCGGCGAGATGCGAGGCCAGAGGGCCTCTCGGCCTTGGCTCGTTGCTTGGGAGCTCGATTGGGAGCGGGTGGAGTGCGATGAGGAGCTAGGAGGGCTGGCTGTGGCTATTTATAGGCAGGGTGGAGCTCTCTGGAACCGGATGGTGCCACGGCCACGTCGCCGACGCAAGGACGCCTCGCTGGCAAGCTTGGCGCGGGCGACGGGATGGGAGAGGGCAGAGGAGTTAAGGCGCGCAGTGGCAGCTTGCGGTGGAAGACGACGGCCAACAGGGCCACTGTGCCCGCACGGGTGCCACAGTGCCCGTGTGCGGTGGCGGACGCCGGGAGCGATTCCGGCGAGGGGAGAACTCCAGAATGGCCAGGTGATTGGAGAAGAGGTTGTCAACGAGCAGAGACAAGGCACGGCCACGCGGGGCAGCCGGATACATCGCATCAGACGCGGGCGCGGTGCAGAGCGCGTGCATTGGCATGCCAATGCTTCGCTCACCACGGTGGCCGGCACCTGGAGGCCACACAAGTCTGGCGCATCGTGTCCAGTAGGTTCTCCTTTGATCACTTAGTCCCCCTGTGCCCTTGGTTTGGCCAGATACACTCTGATTCGAAGGGTAGCTTCAACAACAGTTTCTTACAGAAACTTTGGGAGAGATCTGGAGGAGAGATGAGCTGGAGATGAAGCCAGTAGAGATGTCTGGAGTAATCTACTTTGGAAGGACTACAAACTGGCCAAGTTTGAGAGATTTTCATCAAGATTTGAATGTGGTTCATGTACAACTGCTGTTACTGGTCCAGAAGCAAGATGAGCTTGTAGCACTCATATGGTTGATCTGCTGGAGCTGGAATTTGGTGTGTGAGGGTTATTTGGTGGATAGATGATGTCATAACAATTTTAGCTCAATTGAATACCTCTAGCTGGTACTTCCTTCACAGAGGTTTGAACTGAGCAGAAACTTGTCAGAATATTGCTGCTAAAAATTTGTACTGGACAAGATGATATTTTTGGATATTGTGGCAAGATTGGTTCCCTAGTATCTCAGGGAATATTCTGAGAGTTTTCTGAGTTGGGAAAATATGAGTTGCTTCACAAAGGGCCAGTACTGTCCAGAAGGTAAATGGAGTTTTCTGGACAAAATTTTATACTGGACCATGAAATGTTTTTGAAGATTGTGGGAGTAGATGATGACAAGAAGGTGTATTAATTTGGGAATTTTCTGATCATCAGAACTATAGGTTGCTTCATAACCCATAGTGATGACAGATTTTCACAAAGGAAGAAAATGAATTATTGGGAAAGATTGGGAATTGGAATTTCATCCAGAAGATGTGTGGCAAGATGATGAGGGCTTTGGATTACTTAGAGAAATATTCAAAAGTTTCCTAAGTCCAAAGTCAACTGAGAAGATTCAAAAACCATCCAAATTGCAAATAAAACCAGAAAGATTTTGAAAAGAAAAAGTTGCCAAAAACCAGGGTGTCACAAACCTACCCCCCTTAGGATGAATATCGTCCTCGAGATTCTATTGCTCAGGGAACAAGTGTGGATATGCTGATCTCAGAAAATCCTCTCTTTCCCAGGTAGCTTCTTCCTCAGTATGATGATCCCACAATACCTTGTAAAATTTAATTGTCTTACTCCTGGTAGTTCTTTCCATCTCATCCAAAATTCCGACAGGTTTTTCTTCGTAGGTCAAATCTTTGGTCAGCTCTAGCTCACTCATATCTGCCTGCTTGATTGGAGGTGCAATGCGCTTTCTCAACTGTGATATGTGGAAGACGTCGTGAACGTCAGACAACTCCGGTGGTAACTCTAACTAATATGCCACCCTGCCTCTTCTAGCAATTACTGGCAAGGGACTGATATATCTCGGTGCAAGCTTTCCTCGGGTGTGAAATCTCTTTATTCCTTTCATGGGGGTAACTCGGAGATAAGCATATTCTCCGGGCTCAAAAGTTACTTCTTGATGTTTAGGGTCATAGTAACTCTTCTGACGGGACTTGGCTGCTCGAAGACGTTCCTGAATATCTTTGACTTGCTTCTCAGCCTCGAGCATCAAATCCGTGCCGAAGATACGGCTGTCTCCTGTCTGAGATCAATATAAAGGAGTGCGACACTTTCGTCCATACAGAGCTTCAAATGGTGACATCTTGAAACTCGACTGATAACTGTTATTGTAGGAGAATTCTGCATAGGGTAGACTATCCTCCCATTTGGGTCCATAGGTGAGAGCACAAGACCGAAGCATATCTTCCAATATCTGGTTCACACGTTCGGTCTGTCCATCTGTCTGTGGATGATATGCCGTACTATGCTTTAGCACGGTTCCCAGGGCTTGGTGTAATCGTAGCCAGAATGCTGAAGTGAACAAGGAGCCTCTATCCGATGTGATAGACTTGGGTACTCCGTCAAGGCTGACTATCCAGGACATGTAGAGTTGTGCTAGCTGATTAGCTTTGAAAGTGGTCTTTACCGGAATAAAGTGAGACACTTTCGTAAGTATATCCACGATGACCCAGATAGCATCATGGCCTCTTGTTGATTTGGGTAATTCAACAATGAAGTCCATGCATATGTCATCCCATTTCCACTGGGGAACTGGTAAAGGTTGCAGCAGTCCAGCGGGTTTCTGGTGTTCAGCCTTGACTCTATTGCAGATGTCACAACAGGCGACATAGTATGCAATGTCCCTTCGCATCCCTGGCCACCAAAAGGTTTTTCGCAAGTCCTGGTACATTTTTGTTCCTCCTGGATGGATAGAGTATGCGGATTCATGTGCCTCTCTGAGTATTTGCCGTCTCAAATTTTCTTGATCAGGCACGCATATTCGGTACTCAAACCATAAAGTGCCCTGGTCATCAATTTGGATGGACTTGGACTTTCCTTGCGGAATGTGCTCCTTGATCTCTTGTATACCTTTATCTGATTTCTGAGCTGCCTTAATTTCTTCCATAAGTGTCGGAATAATTTCCATTGTATCCGGGCTAATTGGGCCGCATAGCACCATATTTAGCTTGGAAAACTCTTCTTGTAGCCATGGGTGGATACCCTCAATTAGTGCATTCACGGTGCCTTGTTTCCTACTGAGAGCATCGGCGACCACATTAGCTTTTCCCGAATGATAATTAATTCCAATGTCATAGTCCTTGACCAATTCAAGCCATCTTCTCTGCCAGAGATTAAGATTGGGTTGAGTGAAAATATACTTGAGACTCTTATGGTCTGTGTATATTTCACATCGCTGCCCAATGAGATAATGCCTCCAAATCTTTAATGCATGAATCACGGCTGCCAATTCCAAATCATGAGTGGGATAGTTCTTTTCATGGGGTCGTAGCTGTCTGGATGCATATGCTACAACCTTTCCTTCTTGCATTAGAACGCAGCCGATTCCACGCCTGGAAGCATCGCAATATATGTCAAAGCTCTTGTGGATATCTGGAAGAACTAAGACAGGGGCCGTAGTTAGCCTTGTCTTTAATTCCACGAAACTGCTATCACATTCTTCCATCCAGGCAAATTTGTGGTTCTTTTTCAGCAATTCTGTCAATGGCTTGGCTATTTTTGAGAAACCTTCAATGAAGCGACGGTAGTAGCCTGCCAATCCCAGAAAACTACGGACTTCAGTTACTATGGCTGGTGTCCTCCAGTTTAATACAACAGTCACTTTGCTGGGGCCGACGGCCACACCCTGTTCTGACAGAACATGTCCCAGAAAGCCCACCTCTCTTAGCCAAAATTCACATTTGCTGAACTTGGCATATAAGCGATCGGTCCTTAGTCTTTCCAGAACAGTACGGAGATGTTGCGTGTGTTCTGCTTCACCTTTCGAATAGATAAGAATATCATCAATGAATACTACCACAAATTTGTCCAAGAAGTCCATGAAGACTTTGTTCATCATGCTCATGTAGTATGCCGGAGCATTTGTCAGCCCGAATGACATGACTGTAAACTCATACAGACCATATCTTGTAGTAAAGGCTGTCTTGGGGATATCCTCTTTCCTGATTTTTAACTGATGATACCCCATTCGGAGATCAATCTTGGAGAATACCCGGGCCCCGTTCAACTGGTCGAACAGATCATCAATGCGGGGAAGCGGATATTTATTTTTAATGGTAACCTCATTTAATTGGCGATAGTCCACGCACATTCGTAGGCTGCCATCCTTTTTCTTAACAAACAACACAGGCGATCCCCATGGCGAGGTGCTTGGATGAATATACCCTTTTTGTAGTAATTCATCCAGCTGTCTTTTCAATTCCACCAGCTCTGGGGAAGGCATGCGGTAGTACTTATAGATTGGAGCGGTTCCGGGAACAACATAAATAGCGAACTCTAGTTCCCGATCAGGTGACATTCCTGGTAATTCTTCCGGGAATACGTCCGGAAATTCACTGACTACTAGAATCAAATTTATATCTGTAGTAGTTGCTTTGAATGCCATTCCCTTCTTTAACATCATTCTGCTAGCAGTGAATTGCACCGTTTGGCCTGCCGGATTAACCAGTGTCACCGTCCTGGTGGCACAGTTGATACACACCTGATGTGGTGTCAACCAATCCATTCCCAGTATTATATCTAGTCCAGGGGATTCAATGGCAACGAGAGTAGCTGGAAACTTAACTCCGTGTATCAAGATTTCCAGATCCTTGTATATCACATTTGTTCTGAGCATGGAGCCATGGGATTGTACCACCATGATTTTGTCCAAAAGAGAAGGAGAAAGTTTGTGCAAGGTGGCAAAACTCCGCGAAATAAACGAATGAGAAGCCCCAGAATCAAATAAAATTATTGCAGGTATGTCGTTAACAGAAAACATACCAAGGACCACATCTGGTGCTTTGCGGGCTTCCTCAGCGGAGATATGATGGACTTGGCCACGATAGAAGTTTGGATTGGGGCGGCGTCCAACATTGTTGACTTGTGGCTTGTAGTCGGATGATGGCTTCCCATTTCTTGTGGGGCACTGCTTGGAGTAATGCCCGCTCTAGCCACAAGTAAAGCATGTGTTGTTGTGGCGGCAATCCTCCAGCACTGGTTGTTTGCCGAAGGTCTTGTCCTGGCTGACGGGCTTACTATTGTTGTTGCCATTGTTCCAGGCAGGCTTGTATTCAGACGGCCCTGGTTGCCAGATGCATGGCTTCTGCACAAACTGCTCACGGTTGTCCTTCTTGGGTTCAAACTTCCACTTGCGATCATCATATCCTGACTTATGCTCCCGTTCAGCTATGAAAGCCTTGTTCACCAAAGTCTGGAAGTCCAGAAAGTCAAGCATACAAAGCTGACAGCGGAGGGTATGATTGAGTCCTCCTAGGAATCGATCAATCTTTCTTTCTTCTGTGGATACGTCATCGGTAGAGTACCATGCCAGATTATTAAACTTGTTCAGATATTCACCCACTGACCTATTCCCTTGAGTAAGGGCCAAAAATTCCCTCTGCTTCACCTTCATTATGCCAGTAGGAATATGATACTTGCGAAATACTTCTTTAAACTTCTCCCAAGAAATATCTTCCCCAGAAGGCCACATTATTTTTGTATTATCCCACCATATAGCTGATGGTCCCTCCAGGTAGTGAGTGACAAAAGGAACCTTGTCTGACTCATCACAGCGGGCTATGTCCAATTTCTTTTCCATGGTTCTCAGCCAGTCATCAGCTTCCATAGGATCCACAGCTTGACCAAAACTGGGTGGCTTGGTATGCTAAAAATCAGACAACTTGGAATGTGTCCCATTGTTGTTATTCTGACCCACCATAGTCTTCATGCTTTTCAGAAATTCCATGAGGTCTTGATTTCTTTTCTCTTCAAACATTCTCATAATCTGATCAGTGGTCGGTGCCTGTGGTGGTGCAGGTGGCAAATCTTCTGGTGACTGTCCTGCTTGTCTGGCGGATCGATGAACGGGAGTTCTATCGCCGCCTTGATTACTACACCTCTTCATCCTAAATTTGTTCCCCATTGCAAAATACCGAATCGATGAGCAACATCCATAAGGGAAGCACGGCAAAACGACACCGGAAAAAGAAACCAAATAAAAAGGGAAGAAAAACAACATAATTATACAAGGCAACCCAACATCATACATGACAAGCTAGTAGGGGGGGGTTATCATGACTGGATTGCTCATACGGCAATTGACATATGCAGAGATGCTATGATGCATGCACTGAAACTCAAGCCTCCACTCTAGTAGCGCGGGTGGCACGGACAGTGGCAAACTGAAGACTCCTCGTCGTCTGATTCTGTCTCGGAATCTGAGCTGATGATGTGAATCTCGGTCTCCGGATCAAAGGTAACACGGCGACGCTGACGAGAAGGTTCTCCCTCTGAAGGAGAAGAAGCACGACGCCGCAGGATCGGAGCAGCTGGAGTAGCTAGGAGTGAGGCCCATTCTGCTGGGGTCTCACGTCGGCTACCAGACGAAAAGCCTGGCGGTCCGAATGAACTGGAAGGAGTCTCAGAAGGTGGAACGGGTGGAGTATACACGGGTGAAAACGGAGGTGGAGGAGGAGACTGTGCTGCCGCAACAGCTGCAAGTGCCTCGCGGGCATGGATCAGCTCCTCAGCTAGTGAAGTGATCATACGGTAACTGACATTTAGATAACGGGATAACACACCAGTTGCACGATCACTTGCCAGGTCAACAGGTGCGAAAAGGACTCGCCCTGTCGCAGGCGACAGGGTGGGGTAGTGAAAGAAACCTGGATGAGTCTGCATCTCGACCTCGTGGAAGCGCAAGTCAGTGAGAGCCTCCATCGCAGCAAACTGAATCGCTAGCTCCAGAGTAGAAGCAGTTCCGCCCTTGGAAGAATGGGAGTAGCTGCCAACATCTGAACTCGCAGTGAGAAAGGCCTCCGCGTGAAACTCGTATACTAAACCAGCAAGGTTCTCTCGGAACAGCTGGTACACTGGGTCTTCGCCGTTGGGATACAGCCGAAGCCAGACGCTATGAAGCAATACTGGAAAAGTGAATGGTGCCGGCTCATGATTGTAGTGGTACGGAACTGGTGCCATCTACACTCACAAGGCCAACGGTTAGCACAATAATAAACTATATGCATGCCATGCAGCAATCAGATGCAACAAGCAAGACACATCCCAAGACTCTAAACTAATCGTGGTTCTAGCGCAGGGTTAACTAGGGTGTCCTACAGTCAGCGTGGCTCTGATACCAAGCGTTGTGGCACCCCGGCTCAGAGGACCGGTTTACCTAGTGTTTCCAACCCAGAGATCATGTCTTCTGGAAACACACAACAACTTGGAACAGAACAGAACTGATCTTTATTGATATACGTCAAGTACAAGCTCATAATTTACATCGATAGCGAGGCCAGAAGCACATCATGTGCTATGACAATATCTACATTATTTATGGAACAAAACAAGGCCTCGGAACTACTGGGTAGAACTACGGCGTAGCGGAACATAGCGTGGAAAACTCCATCCACAGGGACACTGCTGGGACACGGCCTAGTTAGCGAAGCACGAACCGTCGGGACCTCCATCCTCGGCTTCTCCTGCACCTGGCATGATACGCCAGGTGAGTACTTGGAATGTACTCGCAAGCTCACAACAGCCATAACAATGCAGCAAACAACAGCATGGCAATTAACAAGTTAAGTGCTTAAGTTGCTTACTCACTGTTACTGAATACCAACTTACTCTCTTCTGGGTTGTCCCACAACCCTCAAAATACTCATGATCCATAGAGTACTTCCGAACATAAGACAAGTTCTTCCATCATTATTATCATTATTGTGGTTGACCACTTAGTGTGACCTAGTGCAGACTGTCCAATACCGTGGACATGGCTATTCGAATAGATTCTTACACTCTGAAGAGGTTGCGCACTTTACCCACACCATGAAGCTCCTGGTCCCGTACCTCGGTACACTTCCCTTTCCGGGTGGACCGGTTCTGCTTCAACGAAACTCGCCTAACCCGTGACTCCTCCATTGTACCACCGACAATCATACCCTCCCAGTGTCATGTCCTGGGTGGCCCCCGTGTCACCCCATGACACCTGCCACCGTCGTGGTCAACTAAACTGTCCCAAACGGGGACGCCGGCAAAATAACTCAACTTGGCTCACAGGATTATCGTCGCCTACCTGATCAGGGTTGCACACACGCATAACCCTCCCTCTTTGGTGGTACCGATAAAAGAGCACGCAGTCAGACCAAGTCAAGGCCATCCCATACAGGCAGATGTGGCTGCACGGATAAGTCCGGGTCGGTGGCATTTGATCAACCAAATTGGGTTTAGTTTTGACAGGTACTTAACAAACATGGGTATACATCCTGAATAACTTAACATGGCAGTAGCTATGCATCAAGTAATCTACTATGAATTATCACATATTAAGATAATGAAAATAATTCAATTAAATAACCAACACTATTGAAATGGTCCATGCAATGGATGATGTGGCTTGCCTTACTCTGTTGGGTTGTCCACAAACTCCTGGTCTTCAAAACCAAACTGATTTCCTTCTGAAAATATTTTTAAAATAGCAAAAGAAAAAGTCACATAACTCATTTCTGTTTACCAGAAATTCTGTGAGCATGAGAAAAATACCAAAATTTACCAGAAAATAGAGGGGCTCAAGACAAACCCAATGCAAAAAGAATCAATTGATTTGGACTTATGGATAAAAAGTTAGGAGGGGTCAAAGTTTCTGGTCAAATCTGTTTTAAAAAACAGAAATTAGAAAAATCTACAGCGGGCCACGTCGAAGGCATAACGTGGAGGGGCGCCTCCACTTACCGCTTCGGCGCGCGCGGGTAAGCCGCTGACGTGCGGGCCCCGCTATCAGATTTAAAAGGGGAGAGAGAGGGAACAGAGCACCGCGGAGCTCCGGCGATGGTCGCCGGCGATGCAAACGGCGGCGAGGTCCAGCGATTACGGGGATGGAACGAGCACACAGAGACGAAGCCGTATGTACCCGTGGATTGGAGAGAGATGGCCAGACGATATCGTCTCCTTCCTCTCCGGCGGCGGCAATTTTCGGGTGTCACCGGAGACGGCGATTCCGGCAGGGTTTCGGCCAGGGAAGAGCTCGAGCGGGGTCAGAAGAGTGTGTGGAGCTCGCGGGTGGAGTCGGTTGAGGCTGGGGTGGAGTGAAATGGTGAGGTGGCAGAGCTCGGGTGGCGGCGGATCGCTGGCGAGATGCGAGGCCAGGGGGCCTCTCGGCCTTGGCTCATTGCTTGGGAGCTCGATTGGGAGCGGGTGGAGTGCGATGAGGAGCTAGGAGGGCTGGCCGTGGCTATTTATAGGCGGGGTAGAGCTCTCTGGAACCGAGCGATGCCACGGCCACGTAGCCAGCGCAAGGACGCCGCGCTGGCTGGCTTGGCGCGGGTGACGGGATGGGAGAGGGCAGAGGAGTTAAGGTGCGTAGTGGCAGCTTGCGGAGGAAGACGACGGCCAACAGGGCCACTCTGCCCGCACGGGTGCCACAGTGCCCGTGTGCGGTGGCGGCCGCCGGGAGCGATTCCGGCGAGGGGAGAACTCCAGAATGGCCAGGTGGTTGGAGGAGAGGTTGTCGACGAGCTGAGACAAGGCACGGCCACGCGGGGCAGCCGGATGCATCACATCAGATGCGGGCGCGGTGCAGAGCGCGTGCATTGGCATGCCAATGCCGTGCTCACCATGGTGGCTGGCACCTGGAGGCCACGCAAGTCTGGCGCATCATGTCCAGCAGGTTCTCCTTTGATCACTTAGTCCCCATGTGCCCTTGGTTTGGCCAGATACACTCTGATTCGAAGGGTAGCTTCAACAACAGTTTCTGACAGAAACTTTGGGAGAGATCTGGAGGAGAGATGACCTAGAGATGAAGCCAGTAGAGATGTCTGGTGTAATCTACTTTGGAAGGACTACAAACTGGCCAAGTTTGAGAGATTTTCATCAAGATTTGAATGTGGTTCATGTACAATGTTGTTACTGGTCCAAAAGCAAGATGATCTTGTAGCACTCATATTGTTGATCTGCTGGAGCTGGAATTTGGTGTGTGAGGGTTATTTGGTGGATAGATGATGTCATAACAATTTCAGCTCAATTGAATACCTCTAGTTGGTACTTCCTTCACAGAGGTTTGAACTGAGCAGAAACTTGTCAGAATATTGCTGCTGAAAATTTGTACTGGACAAGATGATATTTTTGGATATTGTGGCAAGATAGGTTCCCTAGTATCTCAGGGTATATTCTGAGAGTTTTCTGAGTTGGGAAAATATGAGTTACTTCACAAAGGGCCAGTACTGTCCAGAAGGTAAATGGAGTTTTTTGGACAAAATTTTATACTGGACCATGAAATGTTTTTGAAGATTGTGGGAGTAGATGATGACAAGAAGGTGTGGTATTAATTTGGGATTTTTCTGATCATCAGAACTATAGGTTGCTTCATAACCCATAGTGATGACAGATTTTCCAAAAGGAAGAAATGAAATATTGGGAAAGATTGGGAATTGGAATTTGATCCAGAAGATGTGTGGCAAGATTTTGGCAAGATGATGAGGGCTTTGGATTACCTAGAGAAAGATTCAAAAGTTTCCTTAGTCCAAAGTCAATTGAGAAGATTCAAAAATCATCCAAATTGCAAATAAAACCAGAAAGATCTTGAAAAGAAAAAGTTGCCAAAAACCAGGGTGTCACAGTAATCATAAGTGGGAGGCTTGTTCAAGTAAGAACAGCACCCAAGCACCAGTCCACCGACATATCAAATTATCAAAGTAGCGAATGCGAATCAAACAAACATGATGAAAGTGACTAGATGAAATTCCCATGTGTCCTCGAGAACGCTTTACTTACTATAAGAGAGCATTCCGGCTTGTACTTTGCTATAAAAAGGATTTGACCACCTTGCTGCACTGTTTGTTACTATTGCTACTTGTCACTTGTTACAAATTATCTTGCTATCAAACTACTCGTTACCGATAAGTTCAGTGCTTGCAGAAAATACCTTGCTGAAAACCGCTTGTCATTTCCTTCTGTTCCCCGTTGGGTTCGACACTCTTACTTATCGAAAGGACTACGACTGATCCCCTATACTTGTGGGTCATCAAGACTCTTTTCTGGTGCCGTTGCCGGGGAGTGAAGCGCCTTTGGTGAGTGGAATTTGGTAAGGAAACATTTATATTACGTGCTGAAATTTACTGTCACTTGTCACTATGGAAAGTAATCCTTTGAGGGGTTTGTTCGGGGTATCTTCACCTCAACCGAAAACACAAATAGTTGCTCCTCAACCGACTGCACCTACTGAAAATATTTATTATGAGATTCCTCTGGGTATAATAGAGAAACTGCTAGCTAATCCTTATGCAGGAGATGGAACGGTACATCCTGATATGCACTTGATCTATGTGGATGAAATTTGTGGATTGTTTAAGCTTGCAGGTTTATCCGGAGATGGAGTTAAGAAGAAAGTATTCCCTTTATCTTTGGAGGGAAAAGCATTAATGTGGTATAGGCTACATGATGATACTGATACATGGGACTGGAACCGATTGAAACTGGAATTCCATCAGAAATTTTATCCTATGCATTTGGTTCATCGTGATCGGAATTATATATATAATTTTTAGCCTCGTGAAGGGGAAGGCATCGCTCAATCTTGGGGGAGGCTTAAGTACATGATGTACACATGCCCCAATCATGAGCTCTCAAAGGAAATTATCTTACAGAATTTTTATGCTCAGCTTTCTCGTGATAATCAAACTATGCTCGATTCTTCTTCGACTGGCTCCTTTATGAAGAAAACTATTGAATTCAGATGGGATCTTCTGGAAAGAATTAAACGCAACTCTGAAGATTGGCAACTCGACAAAGGTAATGAGTCAGGTATAATACTTGAGTTCGATTGTGTTAAATCTTTTATGGCCACCGATGCTTTTCATAAGTTTAGCACTAAATATGGACTTGACTCTGAGATAGTAGCTTCCTTTTGTGAATCATTTGCTACTCATGTTGACCCTAAGGAGAAGTGGTTTAAATATCATCCCCCTATTAAAGAAAAGATTGAGGAACCCGTTAGTGTTAAAGAAGAAACAATTGTTTACCATGTTGATCTAGTTGTGCCTACTACTTATATTGAGAAACCACCTTTTCCTGTTAGGATTAAGGAACATGCTAAAGCTTCAACTGTGGTTAACAAAAGTAATATTAGAGCACCTAGACCCTCTGAACAAATTAAAGTTGAACCTGATGTTGCTATGGTTAAAGATCTCTTAGTCGATGATATAGATGGGCATGTTATTTACTTTTGTGAGGAGGCTGTTAGAATTGCTAAACCTGTTAGAAATGAATGAGATAAGTTAGACAAGAACAAGCTCGTAGTTGGCATGCCTGTTATTTCTATTAAGATTGGAGATCATTGCTATCATGGTTTGTGTGATATGGGTGCTAGTGTGAGTGCTATTCCATTTTCTTTATATCAAGAAGTAATGCATGATATTGCACTTGTTGAGATTGAAGATATTGATGTTACTATTAAGCTTGCGAATAGAGATACTATTACACCACTTGGGATTGTTAGAGATGTTGAAGTCTTGTGTGGCAAAATCAAATACCCTACTGATTTCTTAGTACTTGGCTCACAACAAGATAATTTCTGTCCCATTATATTTGGTACACCTTTCTTGAATACCGTTAATGCTGAAATTGATTGTGTTAAAGAAAAGGTTCGATTTAAGTTTGGTGATGTATCTGATGAGTTTAATTTCTCCAAGTTTCGTAGACAACCTCATGATAAAGAATTGCCTAGTAAATATGAAATTATTGGTCTTGCTTCTATTGTCGTACCTCCTACGGATCCACTAGAACAATATTTGCTAGACCATGAAAACGATATGCATATGAATGAAAGAAATGAAATAGATAAGATGTTCTTTAATCAACCACCTATCCTTAAACACAATTTGCCTGTTGAAACTCTTGGAGGCCCTCCTCCACCTAAGGGTGATCCTATATTTGAATTGAAGA
The DNA here is from genome assembly GCA_039707655.1 of Elymus sibiricus. NCBI lineage: Eukaryota > Viridiplantae > Streptophyta > Magnoliopsida > Poales > Poaceae > Elymus > Elymus sibiricus. The sequence goes on along the minus strand of CM077666.1, from coordinate 204,045,519 downwards.
AATTGCCTGATACATTGAAATATGCTTATCTTGATGAAAAGAAGATATATCATGTTATTATTAGTGCTAACCTTTCAGCGCATGAAGAAAAGAGATTACTAAAAACTCTAAGGAAGCATTGAGCTGCTATTGGATATACTCTGGATGATCTTAAGCGCATTAGTCCCACTCTATGTCAGCACAAAATTAATATGGAGCCTGATGCTAAACCAGTTGTCGACCACCAATGACGATTAAATCCTAAGATGAAAGAGGTGGTAAGAACCGAAATATTAAAACTTCTGGAAGCAGGTATAATCTATCCCATAGCTGATAGTAGATGGGTAAGTCCCGTTCATTGTGTCCCTAAGAAAGGAGGTATTACCGTTGTTCCTAATGATAAAAATGAACTCATTCCACAAAGAATTGTAACTGGTTATAGGATGGTAATTGATTTTAGAAAATTAAACAAAGCTACTAGAAAAGATCATTACCCCTTACCTTTTATTGATCAAATGTTAGAAAGATTGTCTAAGCATACACACTTCTGTTTCCTAGATGGCTATTCAGGTTTTTCTCAAATACCCGTATCACAACCCGATCATGAGAAAACTACCTTTACTTGTCTTTTTGGAACTTATGCTTATAGACGTATGCCTTTTGGTTTATGCAATGCACCTGCTACCTTTTAAAGATGTATGACTGCTATATTCTCTGACTTTTGTGAAAAGATTGTTGAGGTGTTCATGGATGATTTTTCCGTTTACGGAACTTCTTTTGATGATTGCTTAAGCAACCTTGATCGAGTTTTGCAGAGATGTGAAGAAACTAATCTTGTCTTGAATTGGGAGAAGTGCCACTTTATGGTGAATGAAGGCATTGTCTTAGGGCATAAAATTTCTGAAAGAGGTATTGAAGTTGATAAAGCTAAGTTTGATGCTATTGAGAAAATGCCATGTCGTAAAGATATTAAAGGTATAAGAAGTTTCCTTGGTGATGCTGGTTTCTACAGGAGATTTATTAAATACTTCTCTAAAATTTCTAGGCCTCTTACCAATCTTTTGCAAAAAGATGTTCCATTTGTTTATGATGATGATTGTCTAGAAGCCTTTGAAACACTTAAGAAAGCCTTAACCACTGCACCTATTGTCCAACCACCTGATTGGAACTTGCCTTTTGAAATTATGTGTGATGCTAGTGATTATGCTGTTGGTGCTGTTCTAGGACAGAGAGTTGATAAGAAATTAAATGTTATCCATTATGCTGGTAAAACTCTAGACAGTGCCCAGAGAAATTATGCTACTGCTGAAAAAGAATTTCTAGCAGTTGTGTTTGCTTGTCATAAATTCAGACCTTACATAGTTGATTCTAAAGTAACTGTTCACACCGATCATGCTGCAATTAAATATCTTATGAAAAAGAAAGATGCTAAACCTAGGCTCATTAGGTTGGTTTTATTGCTACAAGAATTTGACTTGCATATTATTGATAGAAAGGGAGCTGAGAATCCCGTAGCAGATAATCTGTCTAGAATGGAAAATGTTCTTGATGACCCACTTACTATTAATGATGATTTTCCTGATGAACAATTAGCAGTCATAAATGCTTCTCGTAATACTCCATGGTATGTAGACTATGCTAATTATATTGTTGCTAAATACATACCACCTAGTTTCACATACCAACAAAAGAAAAAGTTCTTCTTTGATTTAAGACATTACTTCTGGGATGACCCACATGTTTATAAAGAAGGAGTAGATGGTATTATTAGACGTTGTATACCTGAGCATGAACAGGAACAAATCCTATGGAAGCGTCATTCCGAAGCTTACGGAGGACACCATGCGGGAGACAGAACTGCACACAAGGTATTACAATCTGGTTTTTATTGGCCTACTCTTTTCAAGGATGCTCGTAAGTTTGTCCTATCTTGTGATGAATGTCAAAGAATTGGTAATGTTGGTAGACGTCAGGAAATGCCTATGAATTATTCACTTGCTGTTGAACCATTTGATGCTTGGGGATTTGATTATATGGGACCTTTTCCTAAATCCAATGGGTATACTCATATTTTAGTTGCTGTTGATTATGTTACTAAGTGGGTAGAAGCTATTCCAACTAGAACTGCTGATCATAACACTTCTATTAAAATGCTTAAAGAAGTTATTTTCCCAAGGTTCGGAGTCCCTAGATATTTAATAACTGATGGTGGTTCACATTTTATTCATGGTGCATTCTGTAAATTACTTGGTAAATATGATGTCAACCATAGAATTGCATCTTCCTATCATCCTCAAACTAGTGGTCAAGTTGAATTGAGCAATAGAGAAATAAAATTAATTCTACAGAAAACCATCAATAGATCTAGAAAGAATTGGTCTAAGAAACTTGACGATGCATTATGAGCTTATAGAATTGCTTATAAAAATCCTATGGGTATGTCTCCTTATAAAATGGTTTATGGAAAAGCATGTCATTTACCTCTTGACTTAGAACATAAAGCATATTGGGCAATTAAAGAACTAAATTATGATTTTAAACTTGCCGGTGAAAAGAGGTTATTTGATATTAGCTCATTAGATGAATGGAGAACCCAAGCTTATGAAAATGCCAAATTGTTTAAAGAAAAAGTTAAAAGATGGCATGATAGAAGAATTCAAAAAGGGGAATTTAAAGTAGGTGAGCAAGTTCTATTGTACAATTCTCGTTTGAGATTCTTTGCAGGAAAACTTCTCTCTAAATGGGAAGGACCGTATATCATCGAAGAAGTTTATCGCCCCGGAGCCATCAAAATAAACAACTCCGAAGGCACTAATCCGATAGTGGTGAATGGGCAAAGAATTAAGCACTATATTTCTGGTACTCCCATTAATGTTGAAACTAATATTATTGAAACAATTACACTGGAGGAATACATAAGAGAAACCTTCCGGAACACTCCAGAACCCTGAAAAGGAAGAGGTATGTGATACGGTAAGTAAACCGACTCCAAAAATTCCATAAAAATATTTTCTGTCAGTTTTGGAATATTTAGAAAAATACAAAAATAAGAAACAGTCGGGGGAACCCACCTGGTGCCCACGAGGCACCAGGGCGCACCACCCCCCAGGCGCGCCCTGGTACCTCGTGGGCCCCACATGAGCCTTCCCGACTCCATTTTCTTCTGGATTACTTGTTTTGCAAGATAAAAAATCTTTATATATACTCCCGTATGTTTTGACCACCGTATCGTAGAAATCTCCTCTGTTCTTGTTTCGTGCTATTTTTCTGACATATTCGAAAGTATGTCGTCCCAAGACTCTGATGGAGAGAGCTTCGTATCACATTATGTTACAAATCCAAGGATCTATGGGGATATGGATCCCTATGGGTGGTCCACGGAGGAGGAGCGAGATGTCAACATGAAGGGAACGGAAGATGTGAGCTCGGATGAAGACGATGCTGCTCTACCTCAACCCGGAGATATGCATGTGGAGTTCAAGAAGTCGAGCCTCCCAAACACAGTAAACAAATCTAAGATCCAATTTATCCCTTTCTGTCTACTACAGGAAAACAAGAACGCGCTATGTGAGAAGGTACTGGAGCTTGAGAAAGAAATTAGCAAGTTGAAGGAAGAAAACTACGTTCTGAAGCGAAAACTGAAGAACAAGCCCACTACTTCACCACCACCACCGTCACCGAAGAAGGAGACTTGAGCACATGGGTATGGGCACTCCCCTTGGCTTGTGCCAAGCTTGGGGGAGGTGCCCCGGTATCGTATCACCATCACTTTTATTATCATTACCTATTTTTAGTTTGATCCTTAGTTATTTCGTGATCTAGTTGAATAAAAGTTTAGTATGATCTATTTTCGAGTGTTAGCTTCGAGATCTATCTATCTATGTAATCGAGTTGAGAGTTATATAATAAAGAGTAGTTTGAGTTTTTGCATCTTTACTTTCATGTTTCAATTCTAGCAATGAAAATAATGGAAAAGATCATATGCTAATCTTATGGAAAGTAATGACATTACATAAAGAAAAGTATAAGTGGTAAAATTTATTGGAAGTTAACAAACATAGCATTAGTCAATGATGCAATTCATGAAAAAGTTAATAAGGGAAGAGAAGATTCACATGCAAATATACTATCTTGGACATCTTTTATGATTGTGAGCCCCCATTAAGTATTTTATGTCAAATTGTTGACGTTGGACAAGGAAGACAATGTAATGAATTATGTTTGTTCATATTCACATAGAAGTTATATTGTTATAGATCCTCCAACATGTGGTGCTTGCCCAATATCTTTGCTAACCAAAAATCCGCACCAAGTAGAGATACTACTTGTGCATCCAAAACCCTTAAACCCAGTTTCATGTCATGAGTGTCCACTATATCTACCTATGGATTGTATAAGATCCTTCAGGTAAGTTGTCATCGGTGCAAAAAGCAATAAAAATTGCCTCTAAATATGTCTGAACTTTTATTGTAAGGGAAATAAGCTTTGTACGAACTTGTGATGGTAAAGAAATAAAAGCGACAGACTGCATAATAAAGGTTGCTATCACAAGGGGAAATATAAATTATGTTCCTTTGCATTAAGAGCTCTTGCATTCAACAACAAAAAGCGCATGACAACCTCTGCTTCCCTCTGCGAAGGGCCTGTCCTTTACTTTTATGTATTTACTTTTTATGCAAGAGTCAATAGTGTTCTCCTCTACTTCCTTTTTATTTTTCCCTTTTGTAAGCATCATGTGGTGGGGAAGGATCTAGGCACATATATCTAGTTGGATATGAGTGATCATGAGTTATTATTGTTGACATCACCCTTGAGGTGAATAAGTTGGGAGGCGAAATCACAAGCCCCTATCTTTCTATGTGTCTGGCTGAAACTTTTTGCTCCATATATATGTCGTGAGTGTTAGCAATCATAGAAGACTAAATGATGGTTGAGTATGTGGACTTGCTAAATAGGTCCTACATGAGACCCTTCCTGAAAATATGATGAATTCCAATTGCATTGTTGACTGAGAACATAGTTTGTTAGTTTTCAAGAAAGTTTATGCCTTATACTCCATTGTTGTGATGAATTGTTACTTGCTCATGAGAAGTTTATGATAATAAATTTTGCTGTTATAATAATAATCATGATGCTACTATGTCCGTATTTTGTTTTTATCGACACCTCTCTCTCTAAACATGTGGACATGATTATCGATATCGGCTTTCGCTTGAGGACAAGCGAGGTCTAACCTTGGGGGAGTTGATATGTCCATTTTGCATCATGTTTTGCTACTGTTATTTATAGTGTTTTTAATCAATATAACACTTTGTGGAGAAATTCTAATGCCTTTTCTCTCTTAATATGCAAGATTTACACAAGGAGGGAGATTGCCGGCAGCTGGAATTCTGGACCTGAAAAAGCTATGTCAGAGATACCTATTCTGCACATCTCCAAATGAGCTAAAATTTTACGGAGATTTATTTTGGAATAAATAAAAAATACTGGAAGCAAGAAGTACCAGAGGGGGCCACCCAAGTGCCCACGAGGTACCAGGGCGCGCCACCCCCCCCCCCCCCAGGCGCACCCTGGTACCTCATGGGGCCCCTGGCCGGCCTCTGGCCCCCATTTTCTGGTATATAAGCCCATTTTCCCTAGAAAAAATATAGAGAAGACTTTCAGGATGGTGAGCCACCGTCTCGAGGCGGAACTTGGGCAGGAGCACTTTTGCTCTCCGGCGGAGAGATTCTGCCAGGGATACTTCCCTCCGGGAGGGGGAAATCGTCGCCATCGACATCACCAGCAATCCTCTCATCGTGGGAGGACTAATCTTCATCAACATCTTCACCAGCACCATCTCATCTCAAACCCTAGTTCATCTCTTGTATTCAATCTTTGTCTCAAAACCTCAGATTGGTACATGTGGGTTGCTAGTAGTGTTGATTACATCTTGTCGTTGCACTACTAGAAAAAAGCACATTAGTGGCGCACCACTTTTGGGTATTAATGGCGCACCATAGGTGCGCCACTATTACCACGCCACTAATAAGAAATACTAATGGCGCACCCCTGGTGCGCCATTAGTATTCAGTATAACAGTGGCGCACCTGTAGTGCGCCATTACTATGGCTACTGGTGCGCCACTACTAATGCAGATGAGGTGGCCCTGGTAACCAACAGGTGCGCCACTGATGTATCTATAGGTGCGCCACTGATATTTTGCACGGTGCGCCACTAATGTGCTGGCAGGTGCGCCACTACTATGAATTATAGGATTATTTTATTTTTTGCTTTTCTGATATTTGCACAGCACAGAATATATTAATTATACAGCACAGAATATACAATACAATACAGCACCACAGTTAGTCAAGTATAAACAGGACATAATACAATTCATCACATTAGTCTCCGAATTCGAAATAGCGAACAAAGTTCAAATATTAGACAAGTTTAGGTCTCGAGACCGAGTAGCGAGTTTGTCGTCACATTACAAAGTCGATATCATCTAAACTACCATCACATAGAAGAGAGCTGCGGTCACGATGAGCATCATCGCGATGAAACTGGTCTTCATCCGGTTCCTCCTCCGCTCCCTCCTCTCTCCCGCTAGATAGCGCACGTATCTAGCTTCCGCCTCCACCCTAGTGGTGTATCCTTTGTAACTGTTCCCGCTGAAACGGTGAACCTGTTTCCGACACTCCTCCCAGTCGTCGTAGACTCCGGGAACCTTACCCTTGTACACGACATACGACGGCATCTCTATGCACTAGACAAACAAAACGTTAGTAGCAATTCACAGATAATATATAAGCAATATATGAGTATGCAACAAAAGGATCGGAAGAGAAAAGCAACACATTAATAGCACGGTTCATGGTCCTACTAATAAATAGCATCGATTACATATAAGTTGAACGACTGTCCAAACTGAAGAGACATACAAGTTCATTAAAGTTTAATTACAACATGAGCTAATTGATATTTCAGAACTACATAGCATCAATACTTTCGACTCGACTCAGAGACCGGAGCGTGGATGAAGCCGCCGTCTTTCGTGATGGTCATGAATGTGCGGTCGTTGTCAGCCTGCATTTGTAGCGTTGTTTCTATTTCACTGTTGGACGGTTGATAGTTGAGGTAGAACTGCCCCGAGGTACGAAGGACATCTTCATAGGTGATTTCCGCTAACTCCGACTGGATGCGAAAGAATTCTTGTCTGATGTCCTCGTCCTGGATTGCCGACAAGCGTGCGGCCCATTCTTTGAGCTCATTTGGTAGCATACGCTGATGATGGTTCCGTACGATCGCCCGCATGTGATGGAGGGCGTAGTAGGCATCCTTCTGACTGCCAGGCGGCTGCTTGACGCAGGGGAACGTCGTTACGTGGGTGAACACGTGCTTGCCGTACCTACAAAGTGGCCTCCTGAAGGTGCCTCCAGATTTGGCGTAGCCAGGGAGAGCATCATCAAGAACTTTCTTGATATTTGTGTAGTCTTTCTTCGACTGACGGTCCGAGTCGAAATACGTGGCCGTGGAATATTTCGGGCTTAAGAGGATGAGTGTGCAATGTGTGTCACTGCACAAAACACGGAATGTTAGAAAAAAAAAGAACGATCGAAATCTAAGAAATCATATGTTACGGGGCGGTGAGGGGATGACTTACTCGGAAAAGTAAGGCACGAGGAAGTTATCCTTATCCTGGTTCGCCAGGATGATGCCTTCGAGGTATGAACTCGCGACTTGCCGGTCCCCAGCGCTGCCCAAGATCTTGGCACGCATGTAGAAAGGGTCGACTATCACGATGTTCGGGGTCTTGTCTCTAATGATCCGCATCTCCATACTGAGCGAAAATAGCCGAATGAAGGTGTAGTGCAGCGGATAAAGGTTAAACATAGCGAAGATGTCATCAAACCGCAGGACGATCATACGCCCGGCGGTGCTATCGACAAAGCCCTTGCCCTCTGGCACCTTGGCCACGAAAACCGGGTATGCCACATCATTCTCGGAGAGACGCCGCTTCTCCATAGTAAGAACACCGTCATGCAGACTCCGCATAGCAGCGGTTGCAGCATTGAGCAGATTAGTCGGTAGCATCGGCCTACCCGCCACATGCACCCTCCTCAAGATATCCTTAGGTATTGGTGGCCCGTCCTGAGCACGGATCGTACTCGGTGCCGGCTGGCTCGCACCCTTGCCATTTTTTCTTTTCCATCCCTTCTCCTTCTTCTTCTCCTATAATGGGATCGAGTTCTGCTCAGAGACCACCTTCTTGAGTGTGTTGGGGCTGATAATATTTCGCACCTCGGCTGTTTGAGTCTCGGTGAAGGCGTCAGCTGGAGGTGTCTCCTGAGAACTGAACAGACGACGCCTGTTGCAATTGGGTTTCTCCGCGGTACCAGCTAGATCGCGATCGTCTTTTGCAGGGTTGGGTTCTTGAGAAGGAGCCCCGCCAAGAAGTCGTCACCGTACCCATGTTCGTTGAAGTACTTATCGACGTCGTCGTCCGGATCCTGTGCCATATGCATGTCCGGATCAGCTGACGGCGGTAGCGTTGCGGCGGTCTTGTCATGGCTTGGCGACGGCACGACTGGCGGTGTTGTCTGTGGGGTGGTGTCCCCCGCCCCCAAACGAATCTGGCTCTTCGGCCAAAGCATGGACCAGTTTAAGCAGGCGCTGAGGGTCATCACATCATCTTCGTCGGCCCCATGGGGTCGATGCGGAGGTAACAAGTCGTCGCAGCCCCGTAGCACCCGAACCAGTTGAACCCTATACACGGTGGGTGGCATCGGATTACCGTGGAACAAGCGGTTGCCCGGTTCAACGATTTTGGCCTTGGCGACATCGATCAACTCGCCGTTCACGAAGTGCAGGAGAGTGCATGGAATGTTGGCGGCGCCCTGCGAAAACATGTAGGGCGTCAGGGATGCCCAGTCAAAGGCAAGGAGATGAAGTCATCGGCCGAGGCTTAGTTACCGTGATGGCGTCGAGCTCGGCTAATGTCGAGGCACCGCCAACGGCGGGCGTGCAAGTGACGGAGGGGCCGCTTGCTGCCGAGGTGCCGGCCGGCGTATTCTTCCCACTCCCGGGTGCATTAAGCTCCAATACTGGCGCCGGCCCCGGAGTCACCAACGCTGCCTCCACCGGAGACACCAATGTCGGCGCGTTGTGCGAGTTGCTGCCCGTGAAGCTGGGAATCGGGGGCGGCCCCTGTTGGCCGCCCGCAATCCACCCCTGCAGCCCCTCAAGCAAGGTAGGCATAATGGCGGTGATCGTCGCTCCCAGTTGGTCTCGCACTTGCTCTTGGACTATCTCCGGAATCCGCGCCACTTGTGCCTTGAGTTCTTTAACCTCGCGCTCCTGGCTTTCCGAGCTGGTCTTTTTCTCCTTTCGCCCAGCCTTATAGTATTCCGACCATTTCATGGACAAGCCTTCGCCGGCCACACGACCAGCTAACGACGGCTTACTGAACTTATCCTTGTGTTTCATTACGTTCAACGCCCTATTTAAAGTGGTGTCCCAAGGGGCAGACGGGGAGCTCTGAGACCCCGCGCTACTGCTTTCAGTTTCCTGTGGAAGGAACGTGAACCATTTAGAAATTTGGCTTCATTAATTAGAATGCAACCATATGGAGCTAATTACGCGGGGGTGTATTCCTTACCAGAACACGCTCAAGATCCATCACCTTCGGATCCGTGGTAAGCTCCTTTGTTACCGGGTCCACCTTGTACCGGGCCCTGACATAGTTCCTGGTCTGCTTTTCATGGTATTTATCGAAGAGGGACGGTAGGCCTTGCGCGGCACGCTTCGCGTCCTCCTTGTCCCATTTAGGTTCCGCCACTCTATAACCGCCGGGACCGAGTTTGTGGACCCCTAAGTTCAAGTCCCGCATATCTTTCCCCCACTGACTTGATTCCGCGGATGCGGTGCTCTCGCACTTGATCTTGAACTCCAGGTAGTCAGCTTCGCTGATCGAAGGATTTTTCTACTTGATCTTCTCATAACTATCACCTCTTAGAATCATTCTCTTCACCGCGGCTCTCCAAGTAACCAGGGCCGTGCTCATCTTCGTGAGGGCGGCACTGTTCACTTTATTCCCTGAGAGGCGTGTGTTTGCGTACTCACCGGGGAACTTGTATCGTTCGTGCAGCTTCGTGAAGAGGAGGTTGCGCAAATTCCCTCGGTCACGATGCCTTAGGTTCTCGGTGTTGATCGAGACGGTGCTCCGGAGAATGCACCCGAGTTGTCCCGCGTACCCACCGACTAATTCTTTGGGCTCCGTTGGATGCCCAGTGGAGGACACTTCAGTAAATTCCTCCTTGACGGTGCCGAGCACGTTCGGGCACCGGTCCTTCCGTTGCCTCTTCGGTTGGCTGCCATCTGTGCGTTCGCTGCCATCATCAGTGGTGGCATCCCCGGCGGCACCATCAGTGGTGTCATCCCCGACGCCACTAGGGGTTGTGTAGTCGGGATCGGTGTCTTCCGCGGCGTCCTCGTAGCGGTGAGGTTCTTCCTCCATCTCCTGGGACAGCCTCCAGAATGGCTTGCCCGAACCGCCGGCCTCATCGTTGTCGGCCATGTTCGCTCTAAATAGGAAAAAATGGCTAATAATTAGTGCCATGGTGATCTACAATTAATACTAGTAGCTAATAATCTTTGTCAGCGTGATGAGGCAGTTCTACCAAGATACATGTGAAGAATCTGATTATTCATAATTTCCATAGTTTGCTTGCTATCTCTCATTATGCGTCCTAGGGGTTATATATGTACAGTATAGTTTGCTTGCTTTCTCCCATTAGACAGACGGCCTGGAGCCTCTTGCACATATGTATAGTGTTTGTTTTTTAAAGTCTGCATGCACAGGAAGGAAGAAGAAGGCTTGTAGGAGGAAGTTGCTTAGTTATGTGTGTGTTAGTTTTGTTGAGACAAGAGCAGGGATGGAAATTCTGTACTGAAAGAAGAATCGAGAGGGATGATATTTATTTATTGTAGCGGAGGGAGCATTTGCTGGTTAGTTGCTTGTAGTAGTTTATTTATTGTAGCGGAGGGAGCATTTGCTGGTTAAGTGTGTGTGTGGTGTTTAACCTTGTTGGAGTGGCCGGTTACTCCCTCCAGTTCACAAAATTCTGTCATTTTTGACATAATTTTAACGAGTGTTCGGAATACAGGAATATAAAAAATTGGGAATGCTACTACAATGACAGTATTGTACAGCTGCAGCTAGGTTATTCCTTCAATATGCTTTGTGCTGCCACCATGAACAATCATATCATGTGATGCTTCTACTGATTTCATTGTATTGTTCAAAGTTATGTGCTTTATGAGGAAGTTTAACAAAAAGCATATGGAGCCAAGAGCAATAATCATGTGGTCACGACAAAATCTAATAAGCTACTTCTAGGAAAAATTCGGCATGACCTTTGCTATTTTCTTGATCTAGAAGTGCCTGTTTTTCGCCGAAACGGAAATGAATCAACATTTCGGCGATAACGGGCACAAATCCCTGCACAAAATGTAGGAGTACAAGACAAGCATGCATGTTTTGTGCCATGAACAGGAGGCCTCAGACCAACATCATAGGATAATAAAAGAGCAACTGCAGCATCATCTGTTCTTATCATCAGATAAAGAACATGAACAACAACAACACCAGCACTACACAAGTGCCAAGAGTAATTGCTCTATAACCACTGGAATATTGTTTATACATATAGATAACACCATAATGCATTAGTAGTGCAAGATAGATGTGCTGCTCCAAAATTACCACAAAGAATGCTACTGTAGACCAAGATCAGCGGATGAACTATGTTTAGTGGCACCCTTGGGGTCTTGAAGCCAAGGCCAACACTCTTCCTGAAGAATGATCGCAGCAGCTCTCTGCACAGAAAATTCAAAAAACAGGAAAAACATCACACTTCTGGACAAATATATTGGGTGGGCATTTGCAAGGAGATACGTATCACATTGCCCAGTAACAGTGAATTACATGAAAAGAAGAAAAATACTTGGAGGGAGATAATTACAGTGAATCACTGGATATTTGCATGGAGATACCTAAGATTACTGGCACTATATGTTTTGAGTCAAGATTACTGGAGGATATAACAGGACATACAAAGATAATATACTACTGCATTATTCAGTTTTGAGTCAAGTTGTGCCTCAAACTGAAAGCATCAGCCATTAGGCTAATCAGAAATATAGGAGAAAAATAAATGAAAAAACTGATACAAACTAGTAAATCATGAATGAAAAATAAATGAAAAATAAATGAAAAAGCTGATACAAACTAGTAATTCATTAGCCAATAATTGGAATGTTCTCACATATGCAGAGGCTTAGAGCACACGGGTGTGTTCTTGTACAAACTGCTCTTGATTCCCCCATAACAGCAGCATGCTCTAAATCTTGACAGGTAGCACAAAGAAGGAGATGCAGAAGATTGTTACCTGGGAGAGGACGGAGAGGGTGATCTGCTTGTTCTTGGGCACCTCGGTGAACAGCTTGCCGTGGGCACCTCGGTGAACAACCACCTCTTCTGTTTCCTCTTCCACCTCTGCAAACTCCGCCACAGCTTCCGCTTTGTAGCCTGCTCAAACAAAATGAGAGGTCAGAGAGAGAGAGAGAGAGAGAGAGAGATGGTGGCTCGTGCTAAATAAACTAAAACACAACAATCAGTTGACACACAGCGATGGAATTACTCGTAGGCGTTCTGTCGAACATATGGCATGCACATGACAGAGTGAAAACAGAGGAAAAGAGAAACAGTGATAGGTAAAGATTAGTGGTGTGGCTCACGGGGAGGGGAGGGGAGGGGAGGGGAGAGGTCGGCCAGCCTTGAGCTCTTGGAGCTCCCGGGGAAAGGCGGCCCCGCAACCTTGGCGGTGCGAACGGAGAGGTGGAGGAACGAGGTGACCTGCGCATCGAGGAGGAAGGGCGGGCGGTGGCGGCCTGCTCGTGGATGACCACGCCTATGGCATCCACGACGGGGCGGGGGTTGGTGGGCGGGGCAGGGGTTTCTTCAACGGCGGCGGCGGTCGGGGTCACGGGTGGGGATGGGGCGGACTACGGCGGCGAACAGGAACACGGGACGGGAGGATGGGAGGCGGCTGCTCACCGTGGGGAGGGGACGTCGACGAACCGGTGGCGGCGGCTCTCAGGTGGACGGCGGGGAGACGAGCCTGGCGGCGGAGGGGAGAGCGGCGGTCACGGGAGGGTCAGGGCCGGGGAGGAGATGAGAGAGTGAGGGTAACGGCGGTCGGGTGAGCCCAGGCCTATCGATACACAGGTATAACAATGGCGCACCTCAGTCTGGTGCGCCATAAATAACCATATAACAATGGCGCACCTCAGTCTGGTGCACCATAAATAACCATATAACAATGGCGCACCTAAGTCTGGTGCGCCACTGTTAATTTTTTTTTTGAATATCCAAATAGTCTAAAATAAATACTCTAAAAAAAGGTTGTGCAGTTGGATCTATTAAATTGACTTATCTACTGTATCCTTCCATGTTAACAACTTAACATGACCATCTACCCCCCCCCCCCCCCCCCCCCGCAAAAAAAGAGGGACGATCGACATATATATAAATTTGTATTTTTGTTGTGAGTATATTTTTTACAATCGACATTGGCGAAAAAGGGACGATCTCAAACTTTGTTTTTTTTTCAACTGAAACATAAGATGCGCCATATCCAAATACTCTAAAGAAAATATATAGTATATGACTATTAAGGTCGTTAAAATGTGTAGATTAACAATATGCCATATCCATCTCCATAGAAAAATGATACATAATATAATATGCCCACATACACACGCGGCCGACACGTCGTGATTCGATCTTAGCTATCTTTTCACAATCTTCTTGCCCTTCTTTCTCGCGGTTGAATAATTTAGCCCCGGAACCCCTTGACTTCTTCTCTTGAACGGACGTCCTTTAGGTAGGGTGGTCCTGCTTCTTCTTGTGGTGTGTGGTACTTCATCGTCGTAGTCATCTTCCATCTTCGGGTCGCCGTACTTGTCGAAGTCTTGCTCATTGGCGACTCCATCCATTCCGATGATGTTCCTTTTGCCTCTCCTCACGACAACACGACTGGGCTTTGACGGGTCGGTAATGAAGAAGCATTGGTCCACTTGGCACGCCAGTACCCATGGCTCATTTTTCGCGGTGACGTTTGCGCCCGCGGTCATGGATTTGGCTTTGGGTATAACCATGGTGGTGAAATACCGGTCTTCTTTTAGGACGCTCATGGCCCATCTGACACGGAACATCGGGACCTTCTCTCCAGCGTAGCTCAGCTCCCAAATCTCCTCGATCCTTCCGTAGTATCTGTCCTTGTCGTTACCGATGTAGGATTCCATCGTTACCCCGGAGTTCTGATAATCGCTCTTCATGTCCTTTTCCTCGGTGTAGAATGTGTAGCCGTTGATATCGTACGCCTCATAGGTCATCAGGTTGTGCTCGGCGCCCTGTGACAAGGCGAATATGAGTTTTTCTTCCGCGGAAGAATCCTCATGTAAAGGGTATGACAGAAGCTTGTCCTTGAACCAACGCGTGAAACATGAGTTGTGCTCTTTGAGTACATCTCCGTCCGTCCACTGTTGCCCTCGGTCATTGTATGTCTTCTCAATAGAGGTTTTGTGCTCTACCACCCAAGGATCGACCACGTCAATGTGTTGCAGCGCGACTAGGTTTGCTCTTTCAAAGTCGGCGAGTCGACTCTTGAAGTCTACATGCATTTCGCGGCGACCCTCGCGGTGACCACATCCAGCGAGCCTGCCGAGGTGCCTATTGACGGGCAGACCAACGGGGTTCTCGATGCCTAGATAATTCGTCCAGAAGGAGATGCACTCTTCGGTCAGAAAGCCCTTGGCTATGCTTCCATCTGGACGTGCCCTGTTACGAACGTATCCTTTGATGACACCATTCATCCTTTCGAACGGCATCATGCTGTGCAGGAACGTCGGCCCGAGTTGGATGATATCCTCCACGATATGGACCAGCAGATGCACCATAACGTCGAAGAATGCGGGCGGGAAGTACATCTCAAGCTCGCATAGTATCACCACGATCTCTTCCTGTAGCCTTCTGAGTTGCCTCATGCCAACCGACTTCCGAGAGATGACGTCGAAAAAGTTGCATAGGCCAAATAGCGTTTCACGGACGTGCGCGTCCATGATCCCACGGATTGCAACTGGAAGTATCTGCGTCATCAGCACGTGACAGTCATGAGACTTCATCCCGCTGAACTTCTGCTTCGCTGAGTCTAGGTATCTGCTTATCTTCCCCACATAACCGTAAGGAAGTTTTACTCCTACGAGGCAGGCGAAAAACTGCTCGATCTCCTTCTGACTTAGAGTGAAGCACGCGGGAGGGCAGTCATATTCGATCTTCTTGGCCTTTTTGCCTTTGCGACGACTTTCCGTGTCCTTCGCCTCATCATCATCATCATCATCATCATCATTAGGGCGTTTTGCGTGAAGCTCCTCCCTGATGCCCATTGATTGCAAGTCTGCCCTTGCTTTCGGCCCATCTTTGGTCCTCTCTGGCATGTTGAGCAGGGTACCAAGCAGACTCTCGCACACGTTCTTCGTGATATGCATGACATCAAGGCTGTGAGGCACACGGAGGATCTTCCAGTAAGGCAAGTCCCAGAAAACAGACCTCGTTTTCCATACCTTCAGCAGCGGCTCTAGCGCCTTTCGCTTCTTTCCCGGCGGTGGGCACTCTTTCCAATTTTTCAACAGCTCGTCTATTTCCTCGCCGCTCCTCGTACGTGGGGGTCTTCGGGGTTCGGTTTCACCATCGAACAGATCCTTGCGTTTTCTCCATGCGTCATCGTCGCGAAGCCACCTTCGATGTCCCATGAACACGGTTTTCGAAGACCCGGGATCTCTATCTAGCTGGCGATACGTTGTGTCATCCATGCACCTGACGCATGCACAAAATCCGTGGACCACCTGCCCCGCGACATATCCGTAACCGAGATAGTCGTGCACCGTCGTGAGCAGTGCGGCTCTCATAGGGAAATATTCTTTCGCTGCGGCGTCCCACGTATTGGCTAGCGTTTTCCACAGCGTGTCTAGCTCCTCTTTCAGCAGCCCCAGATACAGATTGATGTCGTTCCCTGGTTGTTTCGGCCCTTCAATTAGCATACTCATGTGAATATACTTCCTCTTCATGCACATCCAGGGGGGAAGGTTGTACATCCACACAAACATAGGCCAGGTGCTATGTGTGCTTCTCTGGCTGCCAAACGGATTGACTCCATCGGTGCTCGCGCCCAGCGTGATGTTCCTTGGATCGTCCCCAAATTCTGGGTGTTCGAAGTTCAACGCTTGCCACTGGCTCGCATCCTTAGGGTGACTCAGCATCTTGTCTTTTTTATTTATCTCCGGATCATTTCTGTCATCTTCTCGCTTCTTCTCCTTCCTATCCGCGTGCCAACGCAGGAGCTCTGCTAGCTTAGGGTCCGCGAAATACCGCTGCAGACGAGGAGTGATCGGAAAGTACCACACCACTTTTCGAGGAGCTTTCTTCCTCTTCTTGTATCGAGTGATGCCGCACACCGGACATATGGTAGACTCCGCGTGCTCGTCCCGATAAATGATGCAATCGTTCATGCACACATGGTATTTCACGTGCGGTAAATCCAAAGGACACACGATTTTCTTCGCCTCCTCGAAACTGGTCGGGCACTTGTTCCCCTTGGGAAGACGTTCGTGCCAGAATGACATGTTCTCGTCGAAGCATGCGTCGGTCATTTTGTGTTTTACCTTCATCTCCAGAGCCATGAGCGTTACTTTCAGGCGGGTATCCTCGGGCTTGCATCCTTCATACAATGGAGTAACCGTGTCTATCTCCAGTTGATCCAGCTTGGCTTTCTCTCGGGCGGCAGCTCTTGCGTTACCCGTCTGCTTGAGAAGCAGCTCTTGAATATGAGGGTCCTGCACCCAGCCCATCGATGGTCCATCGTCGTCTGCTCCGGCATCTTCATCTTCATGATCATGCCCTTCGTCTTGATCTTCCTCATCATCATGTCCGGCATCTTCTACATGATGACTGTGTCCTGCATCTACTTCGTGATCATGTCCTGGAGATTCTTCGTCTTCTCGCCCGCCCTCGCCGCTGTTGTCTTGCTGCCCTTCCTTATTTCTTGCCCGGCCCCCATGGACGACTTCATAATCATCTTCATCACCTTGCCACTGATAGCCATCCATGAAACCACGCACGAGCAGGTGGTCCCGCACCTGTCTGGAATCCGGGTCCATAAGGCTCTTCAGCTTGCATCTTCGACACGGACATCTTATCTCCGTCTCGTTCTTTTTAAGCATCTCGGCCTTCGCGGAGCTCAAAAACCTATTCACGATGCCTTCGGTCATCGTGCGGACCATGGTCGCCTGCGGGGTAGAGCAAAACAATATTTTAGAACCAAAAAAAAATTTGGCATGACTTTGCCTAAAAATAGGACCAAAAAGAATGCATAGTGCCCGATTCTCGCCGAAACGGAAATGAATCAACATTCCGGCAAAAAATTGGCAACTATCGCATTTCAAATACCGGTACCTGCAAACACAAACATATGCAACACCACAAACATACGTAGATCTAGCTCAATGAGAAAAGTGTAGATCTAGGCCATAAAAAGTGTGTACGTTGGAGGGAGAAAAAAGTAGATCTACAACATAAAGAAAGCTTTCCCCTTACTTACCTATCAAAAAAAGGAAATTTAACCACTTAATTTGGGTGAATCTATGGTACAAATGAGGTGAGGAGGAGGAGGCAGCCGAGACCAAGCTTGGTAGAGGTGGAGAGAATGAAGTGGGGAAAGTGAGTGTGGTAGGTGGCTGTCAAAAATATCTAGATGATCTCAGGCTAGTAATGGCGCACCTCCTAAGAATGCGCCATTAGTAACTAGGGTTACTAATGGCGCACCTGGTGTGGGTGCGCCATTAGTAGTTTTGAAAAAAAACTTGAAATTTTTTTTAGTAGTGGCGCACCATGGAGTGGTGCGCCATTAATAGTTAGAACTAGTAATGGCGCACCACACCCAGGTGCGCCATTACTAGTTTTGGAAAAAAAATTGAAAAAAAAAATTAGTAGTGGCGCACCGTTATGTGGTGCGCCATTACTAGTTAAAACTAGTAATGGCGCACCACACAACGGTGCGTCACTGATAAGTCTGGGGACAGGGGTGTGCACAGGACAAACTTAGCAGTGGCGCACCAGACAGCAGGTGCGCCATTAGTAATATGGACTTTAATGGCGCACCTGATTCTGGTGCGCCACAGCTATATAGCAGTGGCGCACCACATACATGGTGCGCCATTAATGTCCATATTAGCTATAGCCGTTTTCCTAGTAGTGTTGATGCTAGTTGGTTAATTTGGTGGAAGATTATATGTTCAGATCTATTATGCTATTCAATCCCTCTCTGATCTTGGACATGAATATGATTTGTGAGTAGTTACTTTTGTTCTTGAGGACATGGGAGAAGTCTTATCATAAGTAATCATGTGAATTTGGTATTCGTTCGATATTTTGATGATATGTATGTTGTTGATTTCCTTAGTGGTGTCGTGTGAACGTCGACTACATGACACTTCACCATCTTTGGGCCTAAGGGAATGCATTGTGAAGTAGTAATTAGATCATGGGTTGCTAGAGTGACAGAAGCTTAAACCCTAGTTTATGCGCTATTCCGTAAGGGGCTGATTTGGATCCATATGTTTAATACTATGGTTAGAGAAATCTTAATTCTTCTTTCATAGTTGTGGATGCTTGCGAGAGGGGGTAATCATAAGTGGGAGGCTTGTTCAAGTAAGAACAGCACCCAACCACTGGTCCACCCACATATCAAATTATCAAAGTAGCGAACGCGAATCAAACAAACATGATGAAAGTGGCTAGATGAAATTCCCATGTGTCCTCGAGAACGCTTTACTTACTATAAGAGATCGTTCTGGCTTGTCCTTTGCTATAAAAAGGATTGGGCCACCTTGCTTGACTCTTTGTTACTATTGCTACTTGTCACTTGTTACAAATTATCTTGCTATCAAACTACTCGTTACCGACAATTTCAGTGCTTCAGAAAATACCTTGCTGAAAACCGCTTGTCATTTCCTTCTGCTCCTCGTTGGGTTCGACACTCTTACTTATCGAAAGGACTACGATTAATCCCCTATACTTGTGGGTCATCAATCGCTTCAAGAGGCTCGACAATGAAAGTGTGCAGCAAACCTTCGAACGCCTTACTGATATCTCCAATGAGCTTCAGGCTCTTGGTGCTGCTGACATCACCGATCATGAGGTGGTGAAGAAAATGATGAGGTCCCTGGATAGTTCCTTTGACACCTTGGCTCTGATGATTCAAGAGCGCCCTGACTACAAGTCACTTGACCCGGCTGATATTCTTGAAAGGCTTAATACTCATGAATTTCAGCAAGAAGAGAAGAGAGATATGTATGGTCCCAGCTATGGACGTCCTCGCGCTTTGAAGGCAAAAGCAAAAGCCAAGGCTATTTCTTCATCTGAAGAAGAAAAGGAATATGAGAGCAGTTATGATGGTGCTGAGGAAATTGGCAGAGAACTGGCAATGCTTGTGAAGAAGTTCCAGAAGTTTTCCTAGAAAAGTCGCTTTGGAAAGTCTTCAAAGTATGACTCAAAGAACACTGGAGAAGTGTCTGCTCGAGACTACAACAAGAGAACTTGTCACAAATGCAAGAAGCCAGGTCACTACATCGCCGACTGCCCTCTCTGGCTAAAGAAGAAGAAGAAGAGCAGGGATGATGACTCTAATGGCAAAAAGAAGAAATCCTTAAAATCTTCATCAAAATGTTCGTCACGCAAGAAAGGTAGTTCCAGAAGAGCTTGTGCATTCATTGGGAAGGAAATGGATTTTGAAGAAGAATCTGATCATGAGGAAGCTGAGGAATCTGAGGAGGAGTCAGACTCTGGTGTGGCGAGCCTAGCCCTCGCTACTGAGTACGTCAGCAAGTCCATCTTCAACCCTGAAGACAATGGTGTCTCCGCCAACAATGATGACTGTGCTGAGGACTACACTCCCACCTATTGCTTCATTGCAAGAGGTGCAAAGGTAACCTCACGAGAATCTTACTTTGAAACTTCCAGTGAAGATGACTCTGGAGGTGAATCTAAACCTAGCTACAAAAAAATGCTAAAATTGCCACTCGGCAACAAAATTCCATGGAAAGAATTCAAAATCTGCTAGACAAAAGCGATGATCTGTTGAATGATGAAATGGAATGCTCTCAGACCTTGACTGACGATCTCAAACGTCTTCAGTCAAAGTATGACGAACTTGAAAGTCGTCATGTGGCCCTCTCAGCCGAACACGAGAAGTTGTCCTATGGGTTTCTTCAAAGGAAGCAAGATCTCGAGACACTGAGAGCGTCTCATGCTGATCTTCAAAAAGAAAACGATTCACTCCTCGCTCAACAGATCAGTACCGCTCAGGAAGAATTTGTTGCACCATGCTTAAAATGCCTTGAACGTGAAAATGCAAATTCTTTAGCTGAATGTTCAAATGCTTCAGTACTTTCAATTGCTTCAACTGCTTCTGTGGCCACTAACCCCTCATCTGAGGAAGCCACCCATGATACTGACGAAAATGCAGGGTTGAAGGAATTGTATGTCACTGGCATGTACAAAAGCCAGAAAGGGCATCAAACCCTTTGTGATGTGCTCAAAAAGAAAATTCTTCACAGGAACCCTAGGAAAGAGGGTATTGCTTTTGAGAGAAAGCTTAATGCTGATGGTTCTTATTGGAAGCCTGAGCAGTATCCCAAAACCACATGGGTTGCTGCAAAGGGACCATCAATAGACCCATCTACTTTATCTGGCTATACTTGCGAAACTTCATATTCTTCAGATGAATCATTTGACTCCATCTACAAACTGTTCAAAAATCAGAATGGTGAAGTATTTGACAGATTTGTTGGTAATAACTGCAGGAACGGTCCACCTGTGAAGAAAATCTGGGTTCCAAAAAGCCTTCTGGAAAATCTTCAGGTGAATGTCATCATGACACCACCGATGAAGAAGAAACTTCCCAGGCCAAATTCTTCACAGGGATCAAAGTCGTCAAATGGACGTAGACCCACTTATGGTCGTGCTAATGCCTCTGTTTCGCAGGGAAACAAACAGCGTTCTGATGAATATGAGCATTATTCTTCAAACCACTATGTCCACAAAACATCGAAGAATTTCTCTGCTTATTCATTCAATTACCATAACCCTCCTGTGAAGAGAAATGCATATTCTTCAATGCCTAAGTTCTCCATTAATGCACTTCAATACATTGCTTCTCAGCCACCCATTCAAATGTGGGTGGTTAAGAAGAAGAACTAATCTCTTCTGCAGGGTCAGGTCTTCAGACAACTAAAATGTCTGATGAATTTTTTGAAGACCTAACAAAATGCTTGTTGGGATGCAAGCTAAACATGATGAAATGATACTCATTTCACATATCCCTTATGCTGCTAGTTATTATACATTGATGAAATTGTCTGATGAAATTGATCATCATATTCTTCACTTTGAAGTATATGAATTTGTAAGTCAGACTAATGCTTCTACAGGATGACACACCCAAAGCCACTGAATGGGTCCTAGATAGTGGCTGCACGAATCACATGACTGGTGATAGGAATTTACTCACTGATGCTCCCCTTACTCCGTCTCATCTGAAGCATATCACATACGCCGACAAAGGGAAAAGCAAGGTATTGGGTCTAGGTAAGGTTGCTATCTCAAAGGATCGACACATGGAAAAAGTGATGCTTTTTGAGTCCCTTGGATACAACCTCATGTCCGTCTCAATGCTTTGTGTTCTTGATATGATTGTCATATTTGGCAAATATAGATGTATTGTGCTGTTGGACTCTGAGAAATCCAAAGTCTTCGAAGGCTTTAGGAGAGGTGATTTGTACATTGTAGATTTCTCACTAGGTCCTCAGCCTGCCATGTGTTTGCTGGCAAAAGCTTTAGAGTGCTGGCTATGGCATCGACGCCTTGGACACGCTGGCATGAGGAATTTGAGCACACCGTCAAGAAGAAGCACATCATTGGCGTCGAAGGCGTCAAATTAGTCAAAGATCATCTATGTGGTGCTTGTGAGTCTGGAAAGATGACCAGATCCAAGCATGCGGGTAAGACAATCATGACCACTACTCGTCCCTTTGAATTACTTCATATGGATTTGTTTGGTCCTACCCATTATGCCACACTAACCAATGCAGCATCTCTCTACGGATTCATCATAGTTGACGACTACTCTCGTTACACCTGGGTGCACATCATTTCCTTCAAGACTGAAGTTCAGGATGTCTTAAGACGATTCTCCAATCAAGCCATGACGAATTATGGTCTAAAGATCAAGCACATCCAGAGCGACAATGGCACCGAGTTCAAGAACACACGCCTTGATGACTATCTTGATGAACTTGCTATCACTCATGAGCTCTCTGCTCCCTACACGCCTCAGCAGAATGGAGTCGTGGAGCGCAAGAACAGGACACTCATCGAGATGCCTCGCACTATGCTTGATGAATACAAGACACCTCATCGATGGTGGCCTAAAGCAATTGATACTGCATGTCACATCATCAATCGGGTATATCTTCACAAATTCCTCAAGAAGACCTCGTATGAGCTCCTCACTGATAAGAAACCCAATGTGAATTATTTCAAAGTCTTCGGGCTAAATGTTAGATTAGAGATCCTCATCACAGTTCTAAATTTGCACCGAAAGCACATGAGAGTTTTATGCTTGGTTACGGAATGGACTTGCACACCTACAGAGTCTTCAACACCTACCACAACAAGGTTGTTGAAACTGTAGATGTGCAATTCGATGAAACTAACGGCTGGCAAAGAGAGCACCTGCCTCCTGTGCTAGATGAAATGCCTCCGGAGGAATCCATCAAGTTGATGGGCACTGGTGAAATTGTGCCCAGTGAAGAAATTGCTGATGAAGATGTAATTATTCCTCGTTGTGAAGAAACTGCTAAACCTGAAGAAAATGATGCTGAGGATTCAGCACAACAACAACAACAACAACAACAACAACAACAACAACAACAATAACAACAACAACAACAACAACAACAACAACAACAACAACAACAACAACAACAACAACAACAACAACAACAACAACAACAACAAGGCCCTCGTCCAGCACATCCACGAGTGGCAAATGAAGTGCTGATTGAGAAGATCATCGACAACATCAATGCACCTAGTCCCCTCACTCACTCAAGAGCTTCACATTTGGCTAACATTTGTGGGCATTATGTGTTTGTCTCTATTTCAGAGCCCAACAAAGTTGATGAAGCATTTCTGGAACCTGAATGGATTCAAGCGATGCAAGAGAAATTGCATCAATTCGAGCTCAACAACATGTGGGAGCTTGTCAAACGTCCCGATCCATGCAAGCACAATGTCATCGGCACCAAGTGGATCTACCACAACAAACAAGACGAAAATGGCCAAGTGGTGAGGAATAAGGCCCGTCTTGTAGCTCAGGGCTACACATAGGTTGAGGGAATTGATTCGATGAAACATTTGCACCTGTTGCTAGGCTTGAAGCTATTCGTATACTGCTTGCATATGCTAACCATCATAATATTCTCTTATATCAAATGGATGTGAAAAGTGCATTCCTCAATGGTAAGCTTGAGGAAGAAGTATATGTTGCTCAACCACCAGGTTTTGAGGACCCAAAGCATCCAGACAAAGTCTTCAGACTCAACAAGGCTCTCTATGGCCTCAAGCAAGCCCCGAGGGCTTGGTATGATACACTAAAGGAGTTTCTGAAGAAAAAGGGTTTCAAACCTGGTTCACTTGACCCTACTCTTTTCACAAAATCTGATGATGGTGAACTGTTCATATGCCAAATATATGTTAATGATATTATCTTTGGTTGCACTAACAAGCGATACAGTGATGATTTGCATACATGATGTGTGAAGAATATCAGATGTCTATGATGGCGGAGTTGAAATTCTTCATCGGGCTTCAAATTCGTCAACAACCAAATGGCATCTTCATTTCTCAGGAGAAATATCTCAAAGACTGCCTGAAGAATTTTGGCATGCAAGACTGCAAAGGCCTCAAGATACCAATGCCCACAAATGGTCAACTCTGCACTGATGAAAATGGTAAAGATTTCGATCAAAAGGTATATCGCTCCATCATTGGTTCGCTGCTTTACCTATGTGCATCTAGGCCAGATATTATGCTTAGCGTTTGCATGTGTGCCCGCTTTCAAGCGTCACCGAAGGAATCACACCATCAGGCTGTGAGCTAATTCTTCGAGATTTAGCTCACACACCAATGCTTGGATTATGGTATCCCAAGGGCTCATCTCTTGATCTTGCTGGATTTTCTGATTCTGATTATGCTGGAGATCATGTGGATCGCAAGTCAGCATCAGGCACATGCCATTTCCTCGGAAGATCACTTGTCCGTTGGTCCTCAAAGAAGCAGAACAGCGTCTCACTTTCCACAGCCGAGGCTGAGTACATTGCCGCTGGTGCCTGCTGCTCACAGCTACTATGGATGAAGCAGACCCTCAAGGATTATGGCGTCAACGTGAAGAAAGTGCCACTCTACTGCGACAATGAGAGGGCCATCAAGATCGCCCACAACCCAGTGCAACACTCAAGGACGAAGCACATTCATATTCATCACCATTTTCTTCGTGATCATGTGCTGAAGGGAGACATCGTCATCAACCACGTGAAGACTGAAGACCAGCTTGCAGATATCTTCACAAAGCCCTTGGATGAGAGAAGGTTTTGCATGTTGCAGTGTTAGCTAAACATCCTAGAATCTTCGAATGTCCTTTGAAAAGGACACACATCCTAATGCTTATGCATTATTGATGACTTTGATGCGCAACACATGAAGTAACATTTTTCTTCAAACAATGAAGACTAACCCTCTAAGTGTGAAGAAATTAATGAAGAATTTGATTCTCAAAACCCTACGACAATTGTATGTGGTGTCTGAAATCATCAAAATTCTTATATGGTGGGTCTATTCTACCAACCCCCTTAAGACCTTATTCTACAACATCTATCCTTATTCTGCCAACACTTCTGCACTATTCCATCCACCTGACCCGGACCGCACAGCAACCCGAGAAAACTGCACTAGCCCAACCCCCGCACCCCACCCTCATTGCCCACCTTCTTCCCCACCAACACCACCCAACCCCCCGTGCCTCACCGCCCCACCCAAACTACCCCCACCCCACGGCGCGCCACCGCCCCCACCCCTCCGGCGTGCCACCACCTCCCACACCCGCGGCGCCCCACCACCCCCACCCCTCCGGCGCGCCATCACCTCCCACCTCCGTGGTGCCCCACCACCCCGCGTCGCCCCGATCCCACCTACCGTGTCGCGGCGCCTCGACTTCATGCCCGGACCCGCCGCAGCACCTCCATCCCCCTGTCCCGCCCGGATCCGGTGAGGCTGCGCTGGATCTGGGATTCCGGCTTGTCAGCAGCTCCCGCCGTCGACAGGTGCAGGTGGAGATGGCCTTACCCCGTCGAGCCCCTGCCACACTGGGTCAAGCTCCCCGGCGACCGCTTGGCCGTGGTCGAATCCTCTCCAAGATGTGGAGACGGGGCCTGTGGCGAGCACCACCATGATCTCCCCCCGTGGTTGGGGCAGAGATCCGGCAGCCATCCCTCGGTGGCCACCAGTGCCGAATCGGGGATGCTTGAGATCCTCGACCTTGGCTCCGAGCAGACCGGGAACGGGAGCGGGTGTCCCCTCCTTCAACCACTCCGGCAGGGGGCCTCGGTGGCAAACAGCGCGGGGAGGACGGGAAAAATTCAGCCCAGCCATGCTTCCCCACCGCCGTGTGACAACCATGCTCCTCCTCAAGGGCCGGTAAGCTCAAAAAAGGGCCGGCGAACCCTCCTGTCTTCAACGGCATTCCGGCCATTGCAATCCGATGACTCGATTCATGCAGCTCGCGTTGCGCATGTGTGCAGTTTTCAGGCTCACGTGGCACCGCGCGACGACGGCAGTAATGCCTTGGTCTCCGGCGAGCTCCCCGTGCAGTTCAGGCTCCCGCTTGGCGCAGTGTAATTGACCAGTGTTAGGACGTCCAGGGACTCGATTGTGGTTTTTTTTGTTCTTCATATTTTTGCTTGCTTTGTTCAGGGAGGTTAGCTTGGGTCCCCGTTGCAGTTCGGATTTTGTGCGTGTTCTTCATAAGCGTCTATTCCCCCGATTTGCTGGTGGTTCTGAACTCCAGTGACCACAGCGTGTGTGTGATGTACGCGCCACGGATGAAGTTCATCATCTATGGGCATGCGGTTCTTGCAACAGCAGCTCTACAACTTGCCGTTCTCTTCTGCCAGGGAGCACCGGCAGCACACATGTACCTGTAGCTCGGTGGTGCCATGACACGGGATGTAGGTGACCTCAAGCGCCATTGGTATGTGGTGGTTCCACTGTCCCATCCCTTGCTTGCCTCCCTAACGACCTCAATCCAGGCTACTGTGATGTGTGTTGCGGCAAGATAGGAATGTGTGCAGTTCACCTCTTGCTACACCGGCGTGAAGGATGGTCAACGGTCGCGACGACGACCGTGTAGTTCAGAAAAAGGATTTTTCTTTTTTGCTTTTTTCCAGATTTTTGATGTGCAGTTCACCTCTTGCTATTCCAGTGCAGTGCGCTTCTGGTGTGGTACACTGCCCCCAACTAGCATCGATCTGGTTCCCCCTGCCCTGCCTCGACGAGCTCCTCCCTCCCCCTTCTCTATGGTGTGCATCCAGTGCTTGTGGTCTGCAACGACGGTGGCAGCCAAACAACAAGTGGCTCACACCGAACGAGCGTGCAGCTCACAGGGGCTCGCAGTTCACAAAAAATATTTTTTTTGAATTTTTTCAGATTGTTGTTGTTGATTTCGGTGAATTTACTTTCTAATGCAGTTTGTTAATTCTCTCTGTGTAGTTCGGCTGGCGCCGCCATGAGGTTCAGCCTGCTCCTGCTTGCAGTTTGCCATGGTAGCGTGGACGCTCTGGCTAGTTGCATGTTACACCTTGTCGTTGGTGGTGCAGTTTGCACGCGTGCAATGCCGTGGTTGATGCAGCCCACTTCGAGGAGTCTTGTGGTTCACTTCATTCAATAAGGAAAAAAATAGAGTGTAGTTCACTTGTTTCATCACCGCAGTGATCGTCTCTCTCCCAGCAGTTCAGTTCACTCTGTTGCCAAAGTGCAGAAAAAAGGAAATGGTTGATTTTTTATGCAGTTCATTATATCTCCAAGTGTAAAACTATCAGATAGATGTGTATGCTTTGAAGCTCACTTTGTTGTCCCATCCAGTTCGCTATAAAACTCCTCCGTGGTTCACTTGGTAAACACAAAAAAATCTCAAAAGAAGCTCGCTTCTCATTATATGTAGTTCACTCGCTCAGTCCCTGTGGTCCACTCGCCCGGTCTACGCACGCAAAAATAATAAGTATGAAAAAAGACAACAAAAACACATGCGTTTCACTCTCGGTAGTGTCGCAGTTCACTTCCTCCCAACTGTGACGTGCAAAAAAATTGTTACTGAAACAACCAAAAAAAGTAATGCGGTTCACTTCTTGATAGTGTTGCGGTTCACTTACGCCCGACGTGAAGCATAGTCCACTTCCTCGCATGAGAAAATTTACGTCCCACAAAAAAGAAAACCATGCAGTGCGCATGCCCGTCTGATGCAGTGTGGTTCTCAGTCTGAAGCAGTGCGGTTTTCTCTCCGGTGCGGTTCACTCGTCGATTTTAGTGTCGCGAAAAACAGAGTGTCCGCATTTCGGTAATTTCAAAACTGCTCTTAAACCGTAAGGAATTAGAGAGAGTGCTCTACATGAAAAAGTTGCGCCTCGTCGATATCTTTCCAACGGCGTATCATTTGAATCATTCCGACCAGCGGTTTGTAAAAAATCGCGAAAAAACGGCCGCTGCCACCCGTCGTCCGCCACACCATTTTCAAAATTAATTTAAAACCGTAAGGAATCTCAAAACAATTTCTATATATGAAAGTTGCGCCTTGTCCGTAGCTTTCCAACGGCGTATCACATGCCTCATTTCGACAAACGGTTACAAAACTAGAGCGAAAACAGTACCGAAAAATTGCAAAAATTTGAAAAAACAAAATTCCGCGATTTAGTAAATTTGAAACTGCTCTTAAACCGTAAGAAATTAGAGAAAGTAATATATACAAAAAAGTTGTGCCTCGACGATATCTTTCCAGCGGCGTATCATTTGCTTCATTCCGACAAGCGGTTTGGGAAAAACGCGAAAATACGCTCGCTGCCACTCGTCGGGCGCCCACCGTTTTCGAATCTGCTCTTAAACCGCGAGGAATCTCATATAAAAATCAACATGGCGAAGTTGCGCCTAATCTGTAGCTTTCCAACGGCGTATTACACGCCTCATTCTGACAATCGGTTAAAAAACTGGATCACAAACAGTACCGAAAAACACCGCGTGCAGTTTTTTCGACGAGAAGTTCACTAGTCTCTGTATTGCAGTGCGCTTGCTTCAGAAAGTGCAGTGCCCTCGCGTTGAGCGTGCAGTTTGGAAGTGTGGGCAGAATAACTATTCTGCCAATATTGGCAGAATAGACGGGTTGTATATATATTCTACTATCCGATGGGTCTATTCTAACAACACCTTTAAGACCTTATTCTACCATCGTCCACCTTATTCTGCCAACACCGTCCCGTGCCACCTTCTTCCCCGCAGGCCCCTCCCCTTCCCCTACCCACCTTCTTCTACAGCGGCGACCCCGCCGGTTCGACCTCCCCCGGCCACGGAGCCACCTCCCACCGGCCATGGTATCACGCCACCGCCCCACTCCGCCACCTAAGCGCCTCCGGCTACCCCTGCCGCCACCTTCCCCTAGCAGAGCATCACGCCCCCAAGCTCAACCCGATCCACCTTGCCCTCCGCCACCAGAGCGTCGCGCCGCCGGCTACCCCTGCCTCCTACTCTGTCGACCATGATGGGGATGGCCCCAACTCGCTGCTTCCCGGAGCTCGGAGCCACCCCCCACCCGCATCTCCATGGATCCGCCGGATCCGGGCTCCCCTGCGTCCCCCAGCCCTCGAGCCCCCCCCCCCCACCCCACCACCCATCTGATGAGCTCCATCCCCGTCCCGATCCAGGTTAGGAGTGAAAGGATCCATCACGACGCCAGCAAGAGAGAGGAATTCCACCTCGACAACAACGAGGTTTCATCTTGGACTCGCAGGTGATCCGCTTGCTCCTCCCATGCAGTTCAGTTTGGATTCAGGGCGCGGATTCGTAGGTGAGCCCTCCGGCACGTCCCCGCTGTCGTCTCCGGCAAGATCCGGCGACCTCACCCGGCGACGGCTCCATCAGATCTCCGGCGATGGGCGTGCAACCTCCAGCTAGATGCAGGATCCTGTGCGCCCCCAACCTCCTACGCAGTGAACCTCTGCGCCGTCGGGAGCTCTCGGGAAGGCCTCTACGGTGTTCCTGGCGGACTTCCTCCTCGGGCTGCTGCTGAGGCGGCCACGTGTGCCGGCGCGCATGCGGCGGGCGACCAGGAGCTCCCCGCGAGCGTCCGTTCCCCTGCGAGAAGAAGGTGAGAAGTTCACGCTCCCGTCCCTGCCATAGCTTCGTTCGCTCCTCCAGTCCAGTGAGATGCGGTTTGGTGCGTGTATGGGTTGTGCAGTTCGCCGGCGATCGGCTTACATTACGCATGGCTCGTACGTGCAGTCCACTGTTGGGACCGCGGGTGTTGTAGTGCGAGGGAGTGCGGCATGCAGCTCGCCTGGGCATGCGAGCCATGACGCTCACCTGCAGGATACAGCTCTCTCCTCCACTCCTTGCTGTTCGCCGCAGGGTGGCCGGCGTCATCCTTTTTTAGTAATTCAAAGTTCATCGTGTAGTCCACTTGCTATCTGTAAAACGGTACCTCATTATAATTTGTTCGACAGAGCTCCAGCTGCCACGGATTCGGCTGTCCCCGACCACCGGACCGCGGGACGTCGGCCTGCAATCCACAGCTGCTTGTGCAGTTCACGAAGAGCACGCGTGCAGTTTTCTCGGCGGCGCGATGTTGCTCTCTTCTAGATCCCCGAGCATTTCGACCCGCGCCCCTGCATCCCATCTTCTCCACGACCTCGCCGGCGTCGCCGATCAGCTCGAAACCAACGCAAAAAAGAAGTGCTATCTTGAAGTACAGTGATAGAAACGTGAGGGGGGGTGCGGTTTGGCTGCCGCCCGTTTATAGTTTTTGCTATCGCCTTCTCCCAAAATTTGATTCTTTGCAGTTCAGTACAAGCTAAGCTCGGTTCAGTTTCTGAATTTGAGTACGATGCGCTTTTTTATTTGACAGCGGTTCACTACAAAAAGAGGGGGGAAAAGTTGCAGTTCAGTTTGGGGTGCTCTAGTTTCGTTGACTGGCGTGCGGCGAGGTTTCTACAAAAAATTGAAAATTGTAGTCCACTTTTTTGGGATGAAAAAAATAAGTGCAAATGCAGTTCACTAATTATTATTCTCGCGGTTCAGTTAACTATATTTTGCAGGAGATGAGAACACACAAAAAAAATTGATATAGCGAGGAGAGGAGAGCACTTCTTGGCCGTTCGTGGTTCAGTCGGTGAGCCGATGCAGCTCCTTCCCACCCAACGAGCAGCTCCGGCCGGTGCGCACGAGATTTGTCATTGTTTTGGTGTTCTTTCATGAAGAGAACTCAAAATGCAAATGCAGTCTGCTGTTGTGTTCGCTCTTGAGGATCAATTTACTTGTTTTTTGCAGGAAAAAAGTGGTGCAGTTCAGTTCGATGTCCTGTTCGAGTTCCACCTTTTGCCATTTCAGATTATATTCTGCAGTGCAGCATGAGTTTCTCTGCTTGGGGTGCTCCGAGCAGTTCAGTTTGGGTCCTCGGTTCTAAAATTTTCTGTGTACCATATAATTGTATGGCTGTGTAAAAAAATATGAATATGTGTGTTGAGCATTCTGATGCACTGATGTTATATGTTTTACTTTGAGAAAATATGATATGGTCCATTTTATGGTGGTTGGTGGTTCACTTTGTTAAACAAAGAGAGAAAGAAATTCTCATGAGAGGTTCACTTCTTTTTCTAATGAACTTTGTTTCCTTTGTTGGACGATTGAAAAGAAAAAGATTTGAAGTTCACTAGCAAAAAATAATGTTGTTCACTTTCGAGAGTGTTGCGGTTCACTTTCGGTTTTTGATGCGGTTCACTTACACCTGATGTGAAGTGCAAAAAAAATGTTAGGGAAACAACAAAAAGGGTAATGCGGTTCACTTTTCGACAGTGTCGCGGTTCACTTGCCCTTGTCACTGCGGTCCACTCTCGGTAATATAAAAGTTTAAAAAAATGACAAAAGAAGTCATGCGGTTCGCTTGCCTGTCTGATGCAGTGCAGTTTTCAGTCTAAAG
This sequence comes from Elymus sibiricus, assembly GCA_039707655.1. NCBI lineage: Eukaryota > Viridiplantae > Streptophyta > Magnoliopsida > Poales > Poaceae > Elymus > Elymus sibiricus. The sequence goes on along the minus strand of CM077666.1, from coordinate 204,014,086 downwards.
CAGTGCGGTTTTCTGTCCGATGCGGTTCACTCGTCGATTTTGGTGTCGCGAAAAACTGAGTGTCCGCATTTCGGTAAAATCAAAACTGCTCTGAAACCGTAAGGAATTAGAGAGAGTGTTCTACATGAAAAAGTTGCGCCTCGTCGATATCTTTCCAACGGCGTATCATTTGAATCATTCTGACCAGCGGTTTGTAAAAATTCGCGAAAAAACGGCCGCTGCCACTTGTCGTCCGCCGCACCATTTTCAAAATTAATTTAAAACCATAAGGAATCTCAAAATAATTTCTACATATGAAAGTTGCGCCTCGTCCGTAGCTTTCCAACGGCGTATCACACACCTCGTTTCGACAAACGGTTAAAAACTGGAGCGAAAACAGTACCGAAAAATTACAAAAAATTCGAAAAACAGAATTCCGTGTTTTAGTAAATTTGAAACTGCTCTTAAACCGTAAGGAATTAGAGAAAGTAATATATATGAAAAAGTTGCGCCTCGACGATATCTTTCCAATGGCGTATCATTTGCTTCATTCCGACAAGTGGTTTGAGAAAAAACGCGAAAATACGCTCGCTGCCACTCGTCGGGCGCCCATCATTTTCAAAACTGCTCTTAAACCGCGAGAAATCCTGAAAAAATTTCAACATGCGAAGTTGCACCTAATACATAGCTTTCCAACGGCGTATTACACGCCTCGTTCCGACGAACGGTTAAAAAATTAGATCAAAAACAGTACCAAAAAAACACCACGTGCAGTTTTTTTTGACGAGAAGTTCACTAGTGTTTGTATTGCAGTACCTTTGCTTCAGAAAGTGCAGTGCCCTCGCGTTGAGCGTGTAGTTCGGATGTGGGCAGAATAACTATTCTGCCAATATTCAGAAAGTGTTTAGAAGAAATCGCGAAAAAATATTGGCAGAATAGACGGGCTGTATATATATATATATATATATATATATATATATATATATATATATATATATATATATATATATATATATATATATATATATATATATATATATATATATATATATATATATATATATATATATATACAGCCCGTCTATTCTGCCAATATTGGCAGAATAGTTATTCTGCCAACACTTCAGAACTGCACGCCGAACGCGAGTACACTGGACTTTCTGAAGCAAGCGCACTGCAGTACCGAGACGAGTGAACTTCTCGTCGAAAAAAATTACACGTGGTGTTTTTTCGGTACTGTTTTCGATCCAGTTTTTAAACCGATTGTCGGAACAAGGCGTGTAATATACCGTTGGAAAGCTATGGATTAGATGCAACTTCGCCATATAGAAATTTTTTCGAGATTCGTCACGGTTTAAGAGCAGTTTCGAAAATGGTGCGGCGCACGACGAGTGGCAGCGAGCGTATTTTCGCGATTTCTTCTAAACCGCTCGTCAGAATTAAGCAAATGATACGCCGTTGGAAATATATCGTCGAGGCGCAACTTTTTCTTATATATTACATTTTCTAATTCGTTACGGTTTAATAGCAGTTTCAAATTTACTAAATCGCGGAATTCCGTTTTTTCAATTTTTTTTGCAATTTTCGGTACTGTTTTCGCTCCAGTTTTTTAACCGTTTGTCGAAACGAGGCGTGTGATACGCCGTTGGAAAGCTACGGACGAGGCGCAACTTTCATATGTAGAAATGTTTTTGAGATTCCTTACGGTTTTAAATTAATTTTGGAAATGGTGCGGCGGACGACGGGTGACAGCGGCCATTTTTTCGCGAATTTTTACAAACCGCTGGTTGGAATGATGCAAATGATATGCCGTTGGAAAGATATCGACGAGGCGCAACTTTTTCATGTAGAACACTCTCTCTAATTCCTTACGGTTTAAAAGCAGTTTTGATTTTACCGAAATGCGGACGCTCTGTTTTTCGCGAAACCAAAATCGACGCATGAACCGCATCAGACAGAAAAACGCACTGCTTCAGACTTAAAACCGCACTGCATCATACGGGTAAGCGAACTGCATCATACGAGTTTTTGTTGAAGTTTTTTCTAACTTTTTTATGAACGAGAGTGGACCGCAGAGAGGAGGGCAAGTGAACCACGACATATATCGAAGTGAACCGCATTACTATTTTTGTTGTTTCGCACAATTTTTTTGCACTTTCATGTTTGGGCGCAAGTGAACAACATCACTCTCAAAAGCGAACCACATCCGAGGACGAAACGCACTGCAAGTGTTGATGTAGTCGACTGAATTTTAAGACCCACGAAACAAATTGCACTTCATACAGAGGGGTAATGAGCTGCTACACAAATTAGAGTGAACTACTTTTTTTTCTTCTTCAAACAAATTTATTCAAGACATCGGTACTACAGATGGGAGACTAGCCGCTAGAATATCGACACAGGAGACCACATCCACTTGAAAAATCAATCAACGAAAGCTTCTGAACTGCACTACATCCAAACAACTCATGATTTTTTTCTTCTGAAAACACTAGAAAATGCTTCTGAACAGCAACAACCATGGATGGGATTAGCGCCGCGAACTGCACGGCGTCGCCGTCTGTACTGCATGTCGTGGGTGGCTGGGCCCTGCGCACCGGGAAGGCAAAAGCGAACTGCATAGGGGGATCGCTGGTGGGAGACCATCAACCAGATCGGCTGCAGAAAACAATGGCGGTGCGCGGCTGGATCCAGGGTTGTTGGTGGTACGCGAGCAGGGGAATGGATCCCCGTCGTTGACGCCGGGGGCGACCGCCATGGGAGGAGGCGACAAGGGTGGGTGGCTGGGGCAGCATGGGGCGGGGCGCGGCGAGGAGGCCTCCGTGGCTAGCAGGGATCCCGACGCAGGTGCCCGCGGGGAACCACACGGGGAGGCCGCCGCGCGCTCGGATGCAGGCGATAGTCCGTCTCCACCGGCGGCCGCGCAGGGAGGTGGGGAGGAGCGCCGGCGTCGCGCAGGGAGTTGGAGAGGAGCGTCGGCGTCGCGCAGGGAGGCTCGTGGGTGGCGGCGCGCTCGCTGTGTTGGGGCACGTGGTCGCCGGAGTAGCGCAGATGTGGGGCTACCGCGACACCGGGGAAAGATAGCGGGGATGGGTGGAGGGGATCCGGGACGGGCCGGCGCCGGCGCCGGGTGGCTGCTGTAGGAGGTCGCCGGGGGTGGGGTGGCCGGCATAGTGGTGGGGGTTGGGGGAAGTGGGAGACGGGGTGCTGCGGGGTAGAAGGTGGGGTGGGGGTAGGTAGCCGGTGGTGGGAGGTTGACTCGGTGGGTGTTGGCAGAATAAGCGAAATGTTGGTAGAATAAGGTCTTAAGGGGGTTGGTAGAATAGACCCACCCTATATATATATATATATATATATGTATGTATATATATATACATGTATATATATATATGTATATATATATATACATGTATATATATATGTATATATATATGTATATATATATAGATACATACATACATGTACATATATATATATTTTGAGTTTTCCATGTCCTCAACAGCATTCACATATTGCTAACTCTTCAAATTGCTTTTTCGTCTATGTGAATGTGATCGGACCCGCTCCCCTCTATGCTAAGCTCAACCCACTCTATTCACAATCTCTTCATGTGCATTCTAATTGACATCGTTCAAAGTCTTCACTGTGTCCTTATCAGCTGAATAAATTGCGAACACACTTTAAATTTTTCAAATCAAATTTTTGGTGGTTGCCACAGTAACTTAATCCCGCGCATCCGACGCATGGATAAGCGCACTCAAAATGCATGTGTGATGCGTGTCGCTAAAATGCGAATCGCCAGGGGCTTATCCGTCCAAAATCTTCGGACCGCTCAGTTTTCACCGCGCCTATATAAAGGCTTGACCCCGTCAACCTTATCTCACTTCACTTCTCGTGGCCATGTCGCTCTCACTCCCGAACCCTAGCGCCGCCACTGGAATTCATCGCCGCCGGAGAAGAAGAGCTTCACTGCCTCGACTTCTTCGTCGTCGTACTTGCGCTGGCCATGGATTTCCTCACCTCTGCCGCCGCCGTAGCTGTCTTTCATCACCAAGATAGGGCACGAAAGATCTGAGCTAATGATTTCCTTCAACTCATCGTCCAGTTCATCGAGTTCATCCTTGGGGTAATTAAAATTTATTTTTACTGCCCAAGTTTGATCTTTTTACTACCTAAAATTCTTCAAGTGTTGTTTTTTTACTACTTCTTTCCAATTCTTCAGCACTTCCTTCTGGCCAGTCTTGGTTATTTCATCTAAGTTATGCTTAATGATTAGATTCCTCAATTGTGCAAATTTCACAATCTGTACAACTCTGGAACCTAAGTCAAGAACACTTAGTGAATTTCTTCAAGATGATAAGGGTCAATTTCCTCAACTAGATTTATTTTGAAAAACATCTGAGAACGCATGTGACTCTTCCCAATTCCTAGCAACTATACTCTGTTCATAGGTACACATGTCTGCTGACGAATCTCTAGGTCCTCATCAACTCCAAAGGCACCTTCTTGTAAGTGCATCAAGTGCCCCCTTAGTGGTTTTGGAGTATTGAAGACAAATAGGTTGAGGAACTAATGTGTTTGTGAGTATACACAGGAGACAGAGTCCCTGAAAATTTGGTTTAACACATGGAAGACGACCCCTGAAAATAGATTTCTTCAAGTGAAGAATTTGGTGATGAAATTGGTACGGCCTTTGAAGAAATTGATATGAAGACTTTGAAGCTTGAAGACTTTGGTTTTTATAGTTTCTTTTCTTCTTCTTTGAGTCATAGGAAAAACCGTACTGTTAAAGGGGGTCTAGGTGAAACATATTTCACATTTCCAAAGTGATGCTCAAAACTTCTCAAACCAATACACTCAAGCCGCTTTGAGTGAAGCCTTTGGAAATCTCCAGTACAGCTGACGCATTTGCTAGCGACAGTGACGAAGTTCATCTGGTCGCTGACGAATTTGGTCAGGCTGAGGAGTTAGGAGTTTGCCATTGCGAGCTGCCTACCGTGAGGAAATTGAGTGCCCTGACGAAATTGAGAGTACAATTTTCCGACCGTTGCTGCGCCGCGTGCCAGCTGTCGAGTGGATCCTTATCCTGACAACGGTCGAATCAGACAAGGGCATTTATGACATTTTATGTCGGGTTGCCCCCTGGCTATAAATAGCCGCCCCCCCCCAACCAGTTGTTGGTTGGCTGCTCCGAGAGAACTTGACACTTGTCATTTGAGAGCAACCCTTCCTCTCACGACTTTGTGAGAACCCAAGTGAGAAAAACCCCAACCAGAGCCTAAGTGATTGAGCATCACTGAAGAGATTGATCTGTGTGATCTGACGCTTGTTACCTTTGAGGACTGTCATTCCTCAGACGGTTAGGCGTCATGTTCTGAGCACCCAAGAGTAATTATGGCGTGCCGGTGAACAAGTCTGTGAAGGTTTTGGAAGTCTACCTTGAAGACTTACCACGACTGATTGGGCGAGGTCTAAGTGACCTTAGCTCAAGAGGAATATGGTGAGGACTAAGTGTTCTCTGAGTTGCGACTTAGCCGCCTCAACCAGACGTACAGTTGATGCAGCAACTGGAACTGGTCTACCAAATTCCATTGTCTTCACCGAGCCAACCTGGTTTCAAATTCCTCACCCTCCCTTACTTTATTCCGCTGCTAAAGAATTTGTGATCTATCCTCTGACGAATTTGAACTGAAGTATTTGATCATGCTATCGTTTATTTCCTCAGTTCATATTCTTCATGTGTGTATGATTGTATGATTGCATGTCCTTCACCCTTATATATTCTGCTCGCATGTACTCTGATTCTGTGATGACTTAGTTTCCCTTGCGTTTCTATTTCTTCACTCTGATCTTCGTCAAATTCATCAGAGTTTGACGAATTTCTAATAATCTCCCATTCACCCCCCCCCCTCTGGGAGATAACCTGCGCTTTCACTTCTGCTCCCAGTTCGTCAGCACCTCTGCCGGCCATTAGTTCTTCTGTGGCCGCTGCAAGAGCTTCAACGCCAGTCGTGCTCGCATCCTGCCAGCGCACTGAAGACTTTCAAACTGCCACCATTGTAGCATCAAGTGCCTCAGCTAGTGGGCACATATCTTCAAATGCGCCCAAGCTAAAGAAGAAAGCCATTTCAGGCCGTGGATCTAGGCCCAGCCCCAGAAGCAAAGTCGTTGTGCCTAAGGTCGATGAAAATGACATGGCTAATGAAGATGAAATCGCTGAGTTCATTCAGAGAAGGATAGAGGAAGCTGCTCGCACCAAGAACACCTTAGTTCCACTTCTTCTTGATCCTAAGAAGATTCTGGACTTCATAGAAATATGGTGCAAGAAGCCAAACACGCCACTTGACGACCTTGACTTGCCTCCTGGTCCAAGCCATGTGTTGTCCTCATTTATCTTGATAGAGAAGCACAAGATTGCTCAGGCCAAACTTGTGAAGAAACAATAGCTTCAGAAAGAGAGGGAGCTAAAGAAAAACATGCTTACCATATCTCCTCAGCAGCTCGTAGCACTACAATCTGAGATCCAACTGCTATCTGATGAATATGAACGACAGGCCAATCATTGTTGTGGCCTGCGGGACAGGTTCATCAACGCAACCAACAAAGTGGTTGATGACCACAATAGAAGGGAGGCTGCCAAGTTTGGTCAAGTGCCTCCATCAAGTTCCTCAGCTCCGCCACAAGCTCCTCAGGCTAGTGAGACTGTGCCTTCACCTCCTCCACAAGATCAAGCCAGGGCAACTGAAGAAGTTGCGCCTGAAGAAACTGCCAGGGCGACTGCATCAGTCGTGCCTGAAGAAAATGCTCAACCAAGTTCCTCAGCTGCAGCGCCTGAACATACTTCATCTTTGAAGCTCATCACACTTCCTTATGCATCAGAAGTGAAGAAAACAAAGGCAGCTGAGAAGAGAAAAGCTACAGCACCCCCTACCACTGAGACAGTGAAGAAACTAAAGACGACCCCAATGTCTTTAGCAGAACTAATTGATGCTATACCAATCTCATCAGCACCACCAACTCGCATCCCTGAAGAACTACAGATAGTTCCATATGGTGAGGATTATGTCATCTCCCCTGCTGATGAAGATCAAGCTACCCACTCTGCTACTTCCACGGAGCAGGTGGATGAAGAAATTGAAGTTGAAGTAGATGCTTCACTTCATCAGGTATCATCGCATGAGTCACCACCAGTCCATGTGACTGAAGAACTAGCTGCTTGACATGGAAGCAATGAAGCAACTGATGAGGATGTGGATATTGACGGTTCTACAACGCCTCATATCCATGACGATTTCTGGGATGTAGCACACCCGAACTCACCCATCACCACGCCTCTAACTCAAGTGCCTCAGTCGCCAGCCGTCACTGAGGAAATACATACTGGATCTGAAGAACATCAACCATCCCTTCAGACCATCACTGAAGAAATTCTAGCTGCATCAGCTGAAGAAATTATGCAACCAACAACCACTGAAGAAGTTGCACCTCCTTAACAAGAAGAGCCAGCACCCTCAGCAGATTCCAAAACAGTTCCATTTGCCACCGCTGAGGAAGTTGCCAAGTCTTTGGCCATCACGGATCCCAATGATTCTACGGGCTCTCCTAGGCCTATTTTTGATGTGAGGCCAAAGAAGATAAATCTTCAGCCTATGCCCTCAATGCCCAAAGTTGGCAAAAGCATCAGAAGACCAAAGTTTGATAATGATGCCTTCTTTGGAGAGAAGAATTTCTTCATTGGCGAGTCTCCTTATGACTCTGCAAAGATCAGGCGTCAGCGATTCTGGACCAACACACAATTGAATTACTATTCATCACTTTTGTTTGACAAGAACAAGGTCTTACCGCATCGCTGTTGGAAATATGCCCTAGAGGCAATAATAAATTAGTTATTATCATATTTCCCCGTTCATGATAATAGTTTATTATTCATGCTAGAATTGTATTGACCGGAAACTAAATACATGTGTGAATAGATAAACAAATACTATGTCCCTAGTATGCCTCTACTAGACTAGCTCGTTGATCAAAAGATGGTCAAGGTTTCCTGACCATGGACATGAGTTGTCATTTGATAACGGGGTCACATCATTAGGAGAATGATGTGATGGACATGACCCAACCGTTAGCATAGCAAATGATCGTTCAGTTTATTGCTATTGCTTTCAATATGTCAAATACACGTTCCTCTGACCATGAGATCATGCAACTCTCGGATACCGTAGGAATACTTTGGGTATATCAAATGTCACAACGTTACTGGGTGATTATAAAGGTGCACTACAGGTATCTCCGAAAGTGTTTGTCGAGATTGGGATTTGTCACTCCGACTATCGGAGACGTATCTCTGGGCCCTCTCGGTAATACAGCATCACAGAAGCCTTGCAAGCACCGTGACTAAAGAGTTAGTTGCAAGATGATGTATTACGGAACGAGTAAAGAGACTTGCCGGTAACGAGATTGAACTAGGTATTGGATACCGACGGTCGAATCTCGGGCAACTAACATACCGCCAGACAAAGGGAACAACGTATGTTGACATATGAGGTTCACCGATAAAGATCTTCGTGGAATATGTAGGAACCAATATGAGCATCCAGGTTCCGCTGTTGGTTATTGACCAGAGAGTCGTCTCGGTCATGTCTACATCATTCCCGAACCCGTAGGGTCCGCACACTTAAGGTTCGATGACGATTTAGTATTATATGAGTTATGTGATTGGTGGCCGAAGTTTGTTCGGAGTCCCGGATGAGATCACGGACATGACGAGGAGTCTCGAAATGGTCGAGAGGTAAATATTCATATATTGGAAGGCTATATTCGGATGTCGGAAAGGTTCCGAGTGATTCGGGTATTTTTCGGAGTACCGGGGAGTTACGGGAATTCACCGGGAGAAGTAATGGGCCTTATTGGGCCATACGGGAAAAGGAGAGGCAGGCCACATGAGGAGGCGCGCGCCCCCCCTTGCCCAAACCGAATTGGACTAGGGGAGGGGGCGCAGCCCCCTCTTTCCTTTCCCTCTCCCTTCCCCCTTTCCTACTCCGTATGGGAGGTGGAATCCTACTAGGACTAAGGAGTCCTAGTAGGACTCCCCACACTTGGCGCACCCCTAGGGGGCCGGCCTCCTCCCTCTCATCCTTTATATACGGGGGCAAGGGGGCACCCCAAAGTACACAATTGTCCCATAGCCGTGTGCGGTGCCCCGATCTCCGTTTTCCACCTCGGTCATATTTTCGGAGAGCTTAGGCGAAGCCCTGCCGGAATCACTTCACCGTCACCGTCACCACGCCATCGTGCTGACGGAACTCATCTCCTCGACGTCTTGCTGGATCAAGAAGGCGAGGATCGTCACCGAGCTGAACGTGTGTAGAACTCGGAGGTGCCGTACGTTCGGTACTCGATCGGTGGAGCTCGAAGGATTGTTCGACTACATCAACCGCGTTGTGAGACGCTTCCGCTAACGGTCTACGAGGGTACGTAGACACACTCTCCCCTCTCGTAGCAATGCATCTCCATGGATAGATCTTGCGTGAGCGTAGGAAATTTTTTGAAATTCATGCTCCGTTCCCCAACAGTGGTATCAAAGCCAGGTCTATGCGTAGATGTGATTTGCACGAGTAGAACACAAGTGAGTTGTGGGCGTGGGTGTATACATATTGCTTGCCGTTACTAATTGTTACTTGATTTTTGCGGTATTGTGAGATGAAGCGGCCCGGACCGACATTACGCGTACGCTTACGCGAGACAGGTTTCACCGCTACGTGCACTCGTTGCATAAAGGTGACTGGCGGGTGTCTGTCTCTCTCACTTTAGTTGAATCGGTTTCAATGAAGAGGGTTCTTTTAGAAGATCAAAAAGCAATCACTACACCACGTTGTGGTTTTGCGTAGGTAAGAACGGTTCTTGCAAACCCGTAGCAGCCACGTAAAACTTGCAACAACAAAGTAGAGGACGTCTAACTTGTTTTTGCAGGGTATGCTGGTGATGTGATATGGCCAAGACATGATGTGATATAAGTTGTTGTATGAGATGATGATGTTTTGTAAGTTATCAGGCAACCGGCAGGAGCCTTATGGTTGTCTCTTTATTGTATGCAATGCCAACGCTATGTAATTGCTTTACTTTACCGCTATAAGTTAGCAGTAGTAGTAGTAGCAATAGCCGGCGAGACGACCACGACGCTACGATGGAGATCAAGGTGTCATGACGCTACGATGGAGATCAAGGTGTCAACCCGGTGACGATGGAGATCATGACGGTGCTTTGCTGATGGAGATCAAAAGCACAAGACGATGATGGCCATATCATGTCACATATATTGAATTGCATGTGATGTTAATCCTTTTATGCATCTTATTTTGCTTAGGACGACGGTAGCATTATAAGATGATCCCTTCACTAAATTTCAAGATAAGTGTTCTCCCCTAGTATGAACCGTTGCGAAGGTTCGACGCTTCTAAGCACCACGTGATGATCGGGTGTGATGGATTCTTTCGTTCGCATACAACGGGTGTAAGCCAGTTTTACACACGCAGAATACTTGGGTTAAACTTGACGAGCCTAGCATGTACAGACATGGCCTCGGAACACAAGAGACCGAAAGGTCGAACATGAGTCATATAGTAGATATGATCAACATGAAAGATGTTCACCATTGATAACTAATCCACCTCACGTGATGATCGGACGTGGTTTAGTTGATGTGGATCATGTTACACTTAGACAACTTGAGGGATGTTAATCTAAGAGGGAGTTCTTAAGTAATTTGATTAATTGAACTTCAATTGTCATGAACATAGTCTTACTTGTCTTAGCAAATTTATGTTGTAGATCAATAGACCACGCTGTAGTTCCCCTGTTTTATTATGTTCCTAGAGAAAACGAAGTTGAAAGTTGATGGAAGCAACTATGCGGACTAGGTCCGTGATCTGAGGATTGTCCTCACTGCTGCACAGAAGGCTTATGTCCTTAATGCACCGCTCAGTGAAATACCCCACGGCTTCGTCTGAGGACGTTATGAACGTCTGGCAGACAAGAAAAGATGACTACTCGATAGTTCAGTGCGCCATACTTTACGGCTTAGAACCGGAGCTCCAAATATGTTTTGAGCAACACGGAGCATATGAGATGTTCCAAGAGCTGAAAATCTGTTATTCAAGCTCACACCAGGGTCGAGAGGTATGACACCTTCGACAAGTTCTATAGCTACAAGATGGAGGAGAACAGCTCCGTTAGTGAGCATGTACTCAGAATGTCTGAGTACTTCAAACACTTGAATCAAGTGGGAGTTAGACTTCCGAATAAAGTGGTGATTGATAGAGTTCTCTAGTCACTATCACTAAGCTACTGGATCTTCGTGATGAACTATAAACATGCAAGGGATAGAAGATCCTTAAGCTATTCGCGATGCTACAATCTGCAGATGTAGAAATCAAAAAGGGAGCATCAAGTGTTGATGGTTAATAAGACCACTAGTTTCAAGAAGGGCAAGGGAAAGAAAAGGGAACTTCAAGAAGAACGGTAAAACAGTTGCCGCTCACGCGAAGAAACCCAAGGCTGAACCAAACCCGAGACTTAGTGCTCCCATTGCAAAGGGAAATTTCACAGGGAGCGGAACTTCCCCAAAGTAACTGGCAGATAGTAAGACTGGCAATGTCAACAAAGATATTTGATATACATGTTATTGATATGTACCTTACTAGTACTCGTAGGAGCACCTGGGTATTTGATACTTGTTCAGTTGCTTACAACTTGAAACATGGAGCTTCGGAATAAACGAGGGCTAGCTAAGAACGAGGTGACGATGTGCATTGGAAGTGTCTCCAAGGTTGATGTGATCACCATCGCCACGCTCTCTCTACCTTCAGGATTAGTGATGAACCTAAATAATTGTTATTTGGTGCTTGCGTTAAGCATGAACATTATATCTGATAGTGTTTATTGCAAGATGGTTATTCAATTTCAGAGAATAATTGTTATTCTATTTATTTGGATAATATCATTGATGATCATGCACTTAAAATGAAAGGTTTATAGAATCTTGATCGTAGTAATACATATGTTCATAACACGAATGCCAAAAGATAATGATAGTACCACATATTTGTGGCACTGCCGCTTAGGTCATATCAGTGTTAAACACATGAAGAAACTCCATGCAGATGGGTTTTTGGAATCTCTTGATTATGAATCATTTGAGACATGTGAACCGTGCCTTATTGGCAAGATGACTAAAACTCCGTTCTCCGGAACAATGGAGCGAGCAACCAACTTATTGGAAATAATACATATCGATGTATGCGGTCCGATGAGTGTTGAGGCGCGCGGTGGATATCGTTATGTTCTCACGTTCACTGATGATTTGAGTAGATATAGTTATGGCTACTTGATGAAGCATAAATCTGAAACATTTGAAAAGTTCAAAGAATTTCAGAGTGAAGTAGAGAACCATCGTAACAAGAAAATAAAGTTCTTACGATCTGATCGTGGAGGAGAATATTTGAGTTACGAGTTTGGCAATCACTTAAGACAATGTGGAATTGTTTCACAGGTCACGCCACATGGAACACCACAGCGTTATGGTGTGTCCGAACATCGTAATCGTACTCTATTGGATATGGTGTGTTCTATGATGTCTCTTACCGATTTGCCACTATCATTTTGGGGTTATGCATTAGAGACAGCTGCATTCACTTTAAACAAGGGCACCGTCTAAATCCGTTGAGATGACACCGTATGAACTGTGGTTTGCAACAAACCTAAGATGTCATTTCTGAAAGTTTGGGGATGCGATGCTTATGTCAAAAGGCTTCAGCCAGATAAGCTCGAACCCAAAGCGGATAAGTGCGTCTTCATAGGATACCCAAAAGAGACCGTTGGGTACACCTTCTACCACAGATCCGAAGGCAAAGTTTTCGTTGCTAAAGAATGGATCCTTTCTAGAGAAGGAGTTTCTCTCGAAAGAAGTGAGTGGGAGGAAAGTAGAACTTGATGAGGTAATTGTACCTCCTCTGGATAGTAGTACGCCACAGAAAGAAATTTCTGTGACACCGACACAGACCAGAGAGGAAGTAGATGATGATGATCATGAAGCTTCGGATCAAGTTGCTACAGAACGTCGTAGGTCAACCAGGACACGCTCCGCACCAGATTGGTATGGCAATCCTGTCTTGGAGGTCATGTTGTTAGACAACGGTGAACCTACGAACTATGAAGAAGCGATGGCGAGCCCGGATTCCGACAAATGGCTTGAGGCCATGAAATCCGAGATTGGATCCATGTATGAGAACAAAGTGTGGACTTTGGTAGACTTGCCCGATGAACGGCGAGCAATTAAAAAATAAATGGATCTTTAAGAAGAAGACGGACGCTGATGGTAATGTCACCGTCTATAAAGCACGACTTGTTGCTAAAGGTTATCGACAAGTTCAAGGAGTTGACCACGATGAGACTTTCTCACCCGTAGCGATGCTAAAGTCTGTCAGAATTATGTTAGCAATTGCCGCATTTTATGATTATGAAATCTGGCAAATGGAGGTCAAAACGGCATTCCTTAATGGATTCCTTAAGGAAGAATTGTATATGATGCAACCGGAAGGTTTTGTCGATCCTAAAGGTGCTAACAAAGTATGCAAGCTCCAGCGATCCATCTATGGACTGGTGCAAGCATCTCGGAGCTGGAATACTCGCTTTGATGAAGTGATCAAAGCGTTTGGGTTTATGCAAGTTTATGGAGAAACTTGTATTTACAACAAAGTGAGTGGGAGCTCTATAACATTTCTAATAACTATATGTGATTGGAAATGATGTACAATTTCTGGAAAGCATAAAGAATTAATTGAAAGGAGTTTTTCAATAAAAACCTGCTTTTGAGTTATCCACGGTTTGGGCATCGAGATCTATAAAGATAGATCAAGACACCTGATAAAAGATTTTCACACACCTTGATGAGATTTGGAAGAAGTTCAAAATGGATCAAGTCAAAAGAAATAAGTTCTTGGCTGGTGTGAAGTGGAGTAAGACTTGAAGATCTAGGTAAAGGTTGTTTACATGTTAGGCATCAAAATCTATAGAGATAGATTGAGACGCCTCATATGACTTTCACAAAACATATACCTTGACAAGATTTTGAAGAAGTTCAAATTGGATCAGTCAAAGAAGGAGTTCTTGACTGTGGTGAAAGGTGTGAAATTGAGTAAGACTCAAATCTCGACCACGGCAAAATAAATAGAATGGATGAAGGTTATCCCCTATGCCTCGGCCATAGGTTCTATAAAGTATGCCAAGCTGTGTGCCTTGCCATGTGTCTGGCAAAAAAGGTACCAAAGTGATCCAGGAGTAGATCACTGGACAGCGGTCAAATTATCCTTAAGATGACTAAGGAAGAATTTCTCGGGAATAGAGATGATAAAGAGTTCGTCGTAAGGGGTTACGTCGATGCAAGCTTTAAACACTGATCCGAAAGACTATGAGTCTCAGACCAGGATAAGTATAGTGGGGAAATCTTTTGGAGTAGCTCCAAACAGAGTGTGGTAGCAGCATCTACATATAACATAGAGATTTGCCAAGAACACACGGATCTGAATATTGCAGACCCGTTGACTAAAACCTCTCTCACAAGCAAAACATGATCAGCTTTAGAACTGATTAAGTGTTAATTACATGGAGATGTAATCTAGATTATTGACTCTAGTGCAGTGGGAGACTGTTGGAAATATGCCCTAGAGGCAATAATAAATTAGTTATTACCATATTTCCCCGTTCATGATAATAGTTTATTATTCATGCTAGAATTGTATTGACCGGAGACTAAATACATGTGTGAATAGATAAACAAATACTATGTCCCTAGTATGCCTCTACTAGACTAGCTCGTTGATCAAAAGATGGTCAAGGTTTCCTGACCAAGGACATGAGTTGTCATTTGATAATGGGATCACATCATTAGGAGAATGATGTGATGGACATGACCCAACCGTTAGCATAGCAAATGATCGTTCAGTTTATTGCTATTGCTTTCAATATGTCAAATACACGTTCCTCTGACCATGAGATCATGCAACTCCCGGATACCGTAGGAATACTTTGGGTGTATCAAACGTCACAACGTTACTGGGTGATTATAAAGGTGCACTACAAGTATCTCCGAAAGTGTTTGTTGAGTTGGCATGGATCGAGATTGGGATTTGTCACTTCGACTATCGGAGAGGTATCTCTGGGCCCTCTCGGTAATACAGCATCACAGAAGCCTTGCAAGCACCGTGACTAAAGAGTTAGTTGCAAGATGATGTATTACGGAACGAGTAAAGAGACTTGCCGGTGACGAGATTGAACTAGGTATTGGATACCGACGATCGAATCTCGGGCAAGTAACATACCGCCAGACAAAGGGAACAACGTATGTTGACATATGAGGTTCACCGATAAAGATCTTCGTGGAATATGTAGGAACCAATATGAGCATCCAGGTTCCACTGTTGGTTATTAACCGGAGAGTCGTCTCGGTCATGTCTACATCATTCCCGAACCCGTAGGGTCCGCACACTTAAGGTTCGATGACGATTTAGTATTATATGAGTTATGTGATTGGTGGCCGAAGTTTGTTCGGAGTCCCGGATGAGATCACGGACATGACGAGGAGTCTCAAAATGGTCGAGAGGTAAAGATTCATATATTGGAAGGCTATATTCGGACATCGGAAAGGTTCCGAGTGATTCGGGTATTTTTCGGAGTACCGGGGAGTTACGGGAATTCACCGGGAGAAGTAATGGGCCTTATTGGGCCATACGGGAAAAGGAGAGGCAGGCCACGTGAGGAGGCGCGCGCCCCCCCTTGCCCAAACCGAATTGGACTAGGGGAGGGGGCGCAGCCCCCTCTTTTCTTTCCCTCTCCCTTCCCCCTTTCCTACTCCGTATGGGAGGTGGAATCCTACTAGGACTAAGGAGTCCTAGTAGGGCTCCCCACACTTGGCGCACCCCTAGGGGGGCGGCCTCCTCCCTCTCATCCTTTATATACGGGGGCAAGGGGGCACCCCAAAGTACACAATTGTCCCATAGCCGTGTGCGGTGCCCCGATCTCCGTTTTCCACCTCGGTCATGTTTTCGGAGAGCTTAGGCAAAGCCCTGCCGGAATCACTTCACCGTCACCGTCGCCACGCCATCGTGCTGACGGAACTCATCTACTTCCTCGACGTCTTGCTGGATCAAGAAGGCGAGGATCGTCACCGAGCTGAACGTGTGTAGAACTCGGAGGTGCCGTACGTTCGGTACTCGATCGGTGGAGCTCGAAGGATTGTTCGACTACATCAACCGCGTTGTGAGACGCTTCCGCTAACGGTCTACGAGGGTACGTAGACACACTCTCCCCTCTCGTAGCAATGCATCTCCATGGATAGATCTTGTGTGAGCGTAGGAATTTTTTTGAAATTCATGCTCCGTTCCCCAACAATCGCCATATTCCTCATGTGGATATGGAGTCACTACCATGCTTTAGGCCAGTTTTGGTTGTTCTTCATGATGTTGAGTTACTCAGTTTCGTCACTAATGTCTGTGATTGGAACGAAGAGCTCATTCTTTAATTCTATGCCACACTGCATCTTTTTGGTGAAGTTGACGACATTCACTCTTGGGCACTCGACTGGATGAGTGAGAAAATGCACTACAAAGCACCTTCTGAGGAATTGCTTCGAGCCCTTCCAGTTGAGTTACCCTCTGAAGATGCCAGAAAAATATATGAAGAACCTGAGCTACCTAACCATATGATGCAAGTGCTAATGAAGCCTTTGGCTGAAGGAGAAGCTCCAGGGACTACCTTCTTAGTGAAGCATTTGCTCTTTGTACCACGCACTGTGTATCTCATTCTGGCCCAAACCCTCAGTCCTATCAAAGGCCACAATTCAGAGACTGAAGAAGTTGTGGGAATCATGAAGAACTTGTTGGTCAACATCATTCATGGCATTCCAATCAACATCCATGATTTCTTTTTAAGGACTTTGGCCACAGTTGCACAATCACCGTTCGATTTGAAGCCTTACGCACCTTGGATTATGAGATTCATTAGAACAAGGTCTTCAATCAACTACAGGGCTGACTGCCAAAATCATCTCTGCTTTATGCCAGATGTGGAAATTCTTTAGAGTACCATTTCTTCAGTTCCTGGCAAAGGCAAAGTAGTCATTGATGAAGGAATTCGTGCTCTCGATGGGCAATTTCGTCAGCCTGCCTCACAGTCCACCGGCTATGACAGTTCAAGCCAAGATGCTGATGCAAATGCTTCACAGCAAAATCCTCAAGGTGAAGCTCCACGAGTCATGACTGATCGTGAGCTTCTCATCAGTCTGCATCAAAAGGTGGACAGGAATCACAATTGGGTAAAGCGTTAGCTTGCCACAATACTTGCAAACATGACTGTGGCGCAGAACTCAGTGCGTAAAAATCACTACTGTGCCCATGAGATCTTTGACAGAAGTTGGGCTATTCTTTCAAATCTGAAGACCCTTGAAGAACTTATAGAAATGGAATTCCAACAAGACTTCGATTGGGCCAACCCGCCCAAGAAGAAGTTCAAGAAATTTCAAGTTCCTCACATGGTTCCAAGCTCAATGTCTCCTTCAAGAACCACTAATGAAAATGAAGATGTTGAAGACACTGCAGCGGGCCCCTCTTCACCGCGCAACAACGTCAACAACGCTGGCGCTCCTCCGAATTCATCAAGATGATATTCTTCAGGGGCGTTAGTCCTCAATTTCGTCTCCTTTTGGTCATTTGATGACAAAGGGAGAGAAATTTGAGTGTTAGTCTTCAAGCGGGTCGTATATTGGGTTGTTCTTTTGCTAAGTTGCAACTCTTGGTTTTTCATTCAATTCGCTCCTTTGATGAGTTGTAACTTAATAACTGCTGGTGGTCTGACCCTTTTATGCTACGTTTATCTGCATGCATGATTATGCTCTGATCCTCAATGATATATGTGCATGCATGTTGCAAATTCGTCAGACACCAATTTTCATCATGCATTCAAATTCTTCAACATCTTATGATCATGCATGATTGGATTCCAAGATATAGGGGGAGATCTCCACAATTTCAACCTGCCATGTGCATTTGCAATCCAAAGCAAATTCTTTATATGCACATCTTCAGGGGGATTTCCTCTATATCATGTAACCAATGTCTTCACATTCTGTTCTTACACTTCTATTATTTACTCCAATTGAAAACTTAACCGATTTGTCATCAATCACCAAAAAGGGGGAGATTGTAAGTGCATCAAGTGCCCCCTTAGTGGTTTTGGAGCATTGAAGACAAATAGTTTAAGGGACTAATGTGTTTGTGAGTGTACATAGGTGAAATAGTCCCTGAAGACTTGGTTTAACCCACGGAAGTCGACCCCTAAATAAGTATTTCTTCAAGTGAAGAATTTGGTGCGGCCTTTGAAGAAATTGATGTGAAGACTTTGAAGCTTGAAGACTTTGTTTTCATCGTTTCTTTTTCTTCTTATATGAGTCATAGGAAAAACCGTACTGTTAAAGGGGGTCTAGGTGATATACATATCACATTTCCAAAGTGATGCTCAAACCTATACATACTACATCCGCTTCGAGTGAAGCCTTTGGAAATCTTCGGATCAGCTGATGAATTTGCTAGCGACAGTGATGCAGCTCATCTGGTCATTGACGAATTAGGTCTGGCTGAGGAGTTAGGATTTCACAAATGCGATCTGCCTATCGTGAGGAAATTGAGTGCCCCAACGAAATTGAGAGTTCCAATTTCCGACCATTGTTGTGCCGCATGCCAGCTGTCGAGTGGATCTTATCTTGACAACGGTCATGTCTGAGAAGGGCATTTATGACATTTCATGTCGGGTTGCCTCCTGGCTATAATAGCTGCCCCCCACAACCACTAGTTGGTTGGCTACTCTAGAGAGAGATTGACACTTGTCATTTGAGAGCAACCCTTCCTCCGACGACTTTGAGAGAACCCAAGTGAGGAAAAACCCAACCAGAGCCAAAGTGATTGAGTATCACTGAAGAAGTTGATCTGTGTGATCCGACGCTTATTACCTTTGAAGACTGTCATTCTTCCAAACAGTTAGGCGTCATGTTCTGAGCACCCAAGAGTAATTGTGGCGTGCCAGTGAACAAGTCTGTGAAGGTTTTGGAAGTCTACCTTGAATACTTACCATGAGTTATTGGACGAGGACTAAGTGACCTTAGCTCAAGAGGGATACGGTGAGGACTAAGTGTCCTCTGAGGTCAAACTCAGCTGCCTCAACCAGACGTACAGTTGATACAGCAACTGGAACTGGTCTACCAAATCGATGTGTCTTCACCAAGCTTACCTGGTTTCAAATTCCTCACCCTTTACCTTTACGCAATTCCGCTGCTGAAGAACTTGTGTTTTACATTTCTGAAGAATTTGAACTGAAGACTTTCATCATGCTGTTTTTCATTTCTTCAGTTCATCTTCCTCATGGATGGCTGCTTGTATGATTACATGTTCTTCACCTGTATGTATTTCATATGCATGCTATCTGTATCTGTGTTGATCTAGTTCCGCCTCTGTTTCTATTTCGTCACTCTGATTTTCGTCAAAATCTTCGGAGTTTGACGAATTTCTAAGAATCTCCCATTCACCCCCGCACCCTCTAGGAGTAAACCTGCGCTTTCAAATAGCCTTTGTTTGAAACAAATTGCACCGCTGTTCTACAGGACTAGGAGTAACACTTAGCACTTTGGGCGAGCAAACAATTGTAGGATAGTGTGTAGCATAAGCATCTATTGAACCATCTTCATCTTCCTCCCAAATTTCAGAATCAGGGTCAGCATCATCACCGGTTTCATATTCTGCTGTGTGCTCATTAATCAACATAACCTTTTTATTGGGACAATCTCTCCTAAAATGACCCCTTCCACCACATGTATGACAGCTCACACGGGTACAGCGAGCTGCTATACAAACAGTTTTTAACCCCTTTCCGCGACGGAATTTTAAACCGTTACCTTGCCTGTGTGTGCGATAGGGGGGTCGTTCCCACATGACCCAGAAACCGTCGGCGATAGGGAGCGCTGATGTAGACGTGTCCCCAAATGTAATCGTATGCGATGCACAAACATATCACCCACGTTTCTCACGAGTCAAACATTTCTAATTGAGCAGGGAAACCAAACGGTGTTTCACATTGGACCGCTTGCGAAATAGTACCTAAGGCACATGGGCCATCATAGAAACTGTGCGTGATATGTGGCCTATCGTACACGAGTATTATATGGCAATCGTCTGCCATGCATGACATCATCGCACACGTTTCCTGAACAATTTACGAGTGGGATTGTATTTTGCATTGGGCACGGCTTCCTCTAAGCTCTCGTGTGCGATAATGTGCTATCACAAACGGTTCAGGAGCCCCTACGCACACGTAGAAGTGCTCCAAATCATATGCGATTTGTTGTGTATCACCGACGGTTCCGCTATAAGTGGCGTGTGCTTTCCATTCTGGATCGCACACACTCATTTAGTCGAACCGTGTGCGCATCAATGGCCAGGTTAAAGCAAAAATAGCGCATTTGAATTGCCCTGCAAAAAGCAAATTCGCCACAATATGCAATTAAACAAATAGTGTCCACAGGACGAACATTCATCAGAATTCGCAACAATATGCAATTGAACAAATGCTAGCTAAATTCCACTGATTTATCGACAAATGCAGTACATAATCATAGTGTACGAAATACGAAGAGTATGAAGACCTCATCACATGGAAATCAATGCATCCATGCGTATATGTTTAGCAGCTAACTCGTGTTGAATGTTTACTCATTGTTTCAGGAACAACCATGCTGAAATCTTCATTATCACCAGTGGGATTGATGTAGTGATTCAGGAAGAAGTTGTTGATAAATCTCTTAACCTCAATCAATTCACCAGTGGGGGCGGTTCAGGGGTCATCGGTTCAAAGATGAGCTGCAAGATTTTTAGATCAGAATGTGCCATATGAGTGGAGTAGAAGATATTAATTAAGATACAGACATACTAGTGCTAAATTGTGTGCATCGTTACAGCAATCAGTAGATTTGAAGATCGAGATCATGTGTCTACAGACATAGTATCCACAAAGGTTGGTCCCTGGTTGTTGCTGAGAACACTGAAATTTTTTGTACAGAATTAGTCATGTATTTGCCCTATTAGGAGCAACCTAACCGGTGTAAGATGTTTTTTTTCTTTGGAGAGAAATAGAAAGAGGTTTATTTAGAAACTTGAACATTAGACTAGCGTAATAAAAGGTATTTGCAAACTTTTGGATACATTTTCCAAAAATAACGGATTTCGGTGTCTTACCGGATAAACGATCTCATGCTGTAGAGGTAGTGCACCCTTGAACTGGTTCCCTCGTTTAGTTATGCACGATGCCAACACACTGCAAATGAAGATGAATTTCCACAGACTCAGTTCTTGAACCAGATATGAATGCAAATTTTAACATCATAGAATTCAATACCTATCCATGAATTGCTGAAGATGCATCAGATCCTGAGGCTTTATTGAATCTCTGAGAGAATCCAGGTAGTAAACTTTGTTCTGGTTTGGAGCAATGACTACCCAGATCCAGTGAATGCTACAGATTAAGAAAACCATGAACTTACGAACTATGACGAAATGTGAAAGACAGTCAATGTATGTGTGGTTGTTTATTTGACTTACCCTTCATGATATGGCCAGAGAAAGAGTTCTACATGGGGCGTGCGACACAAGATGCTGACGACCTTGCCAATGGCCCACTCCTGATTATCTGTGCCACCATGTAATAATGTGCCATTTGCTACGTGAGGATCTATGAAATACACTCCCTCCATTTTTCTTTGCGTATCAATCCCCTGAGAGGAATACGATACAGTTAGCATTTTTCGATTGCAACCTTGTATGGAGAAGTTGATCAGAGTTGGTGAAGTACTTACAACATCAAGCATTTAACAAGAGTCATATCGAGCACATTGAAGTTGAAGAAGAGATGAAAATTCTCGAATTCCACACTGATGGATCCTTGATCATGACCGAAATAATCACTGTCGTAGTGGACTAACAGAACCTCATGACCTTCTGACATTTCATCCATGCAATATTTATGTAACTTGCGGCAACTGGAACTGCACTCCTCTAAGTATTCATCAACAAGAAATGGCTGGCCATGGACGTACTTGTGTGCTACAAGTACGTCTGCTTTATTTTTAGCAAGTATCCTTTCGACTTCTTCATCGGGCAAGCTGTCAGAACCAGTATAACTCTCCGATTCGAACAACTTGCTGGTAATTTGGTTCTGGGCGATGAGTGCTTTTAGTAAGAGGCTATCATTCGCATTCTTCCTCGGTCTTGGGGGCCGCTTCCTCACGGGTGCGGCCGTGGCCGCTTTCCTCTTGGTACTTGAGCACTTCTGGTGCAAGATCTGGATCGTTGATAAACGGACTGCTGAGCAGGCAGTGAAGATATGATGGGCTGCTGAGCAGATGGTTTAGCTACGCCGGACTGCTGAGCTGGCGGTGCTGCTGTGTGATACGTCTCCAACGTATCTATAATTTATGAAGTATTCATGCCATGTTTATTATAGTTTTGTATGATTTTCGTGCACTTTTATATGGCTTTTATATGATTTTTATGGACTAACATACTGACCTAGTGCCCAGTGCCAGTTGCTGTTTTCTGCTTGTTTTTGGTTTCCCAGAAAATCCATATCAAATGAAGTCCAAATACAGCGAAACTTTTTGACAATTTATTCTGGAAGGAAACAGACCAAAGAAACTTCGGGGGAGCAGCGGAAGACCCACAGGGGCCCCACAAGCCACCAGGGCGCGCCACCCCCCCCCCTAGGCGCGCCCTGGTGCCATGTGGGCCCCCTGTTGCACCTCTTTGCGTGATTCCAATGCTGAAAAATAAATATATTCAGAAACCCCCGAAAGTTAACCAAGATGAGTTTTTACGCCGCCGCAAGCCTCTGTACCAAGGAGATCCCATCTCGAGCCCTTTTCCGACACCCTGCCGGAGGGGGGGAATCATCATCGGAGGCCATCTTCATCATCCCGGCGGTCTCCATGACGAGGAGGGAGTAGTTCACCCTCGGGGCTGAGGGTATGTACTAGTAGCTATGTGATTGATCTCTCTCTCTCTCGTGTTCTTGATTTGGCATGATCTTGATGTACCGTGAGCTTTGTTAATATAGTTGGATCATATGGTGTTTCTCCCTCTCTATCTTGTTGTGATGAATTGAGTTTTTACCTTTGAGGTTTCACTATTATCGGATTGAATACTTTGTTGGATTTGAGAACACTTGATGTATATCTTGCATATGAATACCCGTGGTGACAATGGGGTATTATATTGATTCACTTGATATATGTTTTGGCACTCAACTCGCGGATTCCCGAGGTGACATTGGGGTAATCTATGCATAGGGGTTGATGCACGTTTTCGTCCTACTTTCTCCGGTAGAAATCTTGGGGCACTCTTTGGAGTTCTTTGTGTTGGATTGAATATTATGAATCTGAAGTTGTTTGATGCATATCGTATAATCAACTCACGGATACTTGTGGTGACATTGGAGTATCTAGGTGACATTAGAGTTGGTTGATGCGTATCATATGGTGTTATTTTAGTACGAACTCTAGGGCTGTTCGTGACACTTATAGGGATGGCTCAATAGATTGATCGAAAAAGATAACTTTGAGCTGGTTTCATACCCTACAACAATTTATATCTTATGTTCTCCGTGAATAGGAACTTTGGAGTGATTCTTTGTCGCACGTTGAGGGATTGTTATATGATCCAGTTATGTTAGCACTGTTGAGAGATTGCACTAGTGAAAGTATGAACCCTAGGCCTTGTTTCTAAGCATTGCAATACCGTTTGTGCTCACTTTTGTTACTTGCTACCTTGCTGTTTTTATATGATCAGACTACAAAAACCTATATCTACTATCCATACTACACTTTTATCACCATCTCTTCGCCGAACTAGTGCACCTATACAATTTACCATTGTATTGGGTGTGTTGGAGACACAAGAGATTTCTTGTATTTGGTTGCAGGGTTGTTTGAGAGATACCATCTTCAACCTACGCCTCCCACGGATTGATAAACCTTAGGTCATCCACTTGAGGGAAAATTGCTACTGTCCTACAAAACTCTGCGCTTGGAGGCCCAACACGAGTCTACAAGAATAAGTTGTGTAGTAGACATCAAGCTCTTTTCTGGCGCCGTTGCTGGGGAGGTGAATGCTTGAAGGTATATCTTTAGATCTTGCAATCGAATCTTTTAGTTTCTTGTTTTATCACTAGTTTGGTTTATAAAAGAAAACTAAAAAAATGGAAATGAGGTTGCCTCAAATTATTCATCTTTATAATGTCTTTCTTGAAAATGACGGGTCAGAAAATTGTGCTCAATTGATAGAAGAAGAATTCAATAAAATGTTTGGCATAAAATCCATGAATGATGAGCATGATTGCAATGTTGCTAGTATGAATTCTTTGAATATCCATGATTCTAGTGATATGCAAAGCCATAAGCTTGGGGATGTTATGTTTGATGAAGATGAAATTTTTGGTCCCCCAAGTTTTGATGAGAAAATTTGTTATAATGATAACCAGGAAACTTGTCATCATGATTTTAATATTCAATTTTGTTATGTCAATCAAGTATCTCATAATAGTTATTTTGTTGAGTTTGCTCCCACTACTATTGATGAGAATAAAATTGCTTATGTGGAGAGTAATAAAATTTCTATGCTTGTGGATCATGAAAAGAATGCTTTATGTGATAGTTATATTGTTGAATTCATTCATGATGCGACTGAAAATTATTATGAGAGGGGAAGATATGCTTACATATATATTTCAACAACATCAAGTTTCATCTCTATGTGTTGAAAGTTTCGAAGTTATGCTTGTTTTACCTTCCTATGCTAGTTGATTCTTGCTCCCATAAATTGTTTGCTCACAAAATACCTATGCATAGGAAGTGGGTTAGGCTTAAATGTGCTTGTCATATGATTCATGATGCTCTCTTTATGTTTCAATTCTTATCTTTTATGTGAGCATCATTGAAATCATCATGCCTAGCTAAAAAGGCATTAAAGAAAAGTGCTTGTTGGGAGACAACACAACACTATTACCTACTGTTTTTTTGTGTTCACATGATTAAGCTACTGTAATAATCATGTTTTATAGCTTTCATTTCAATAATGTGCCAAGTAAAGCCTTTGGGATAGTGTGGATGCTTGTTGATTTGATTCTATGCAAAAACAAAAAAAATGCGTCTAGTGCTGGAATTTCTATTCTGCACTGGAGCATGATAAAATTCTGAAATTTTTACAGAGTATTGGGTTACAAATTTTTTACGTTTTCCTAATATTTCAGAATTTTTGGAGGTACAGAAGTATGGTTTTTAAATCGCTCACTACATGCTGTTCTGTTTTTGACAGATTCTGTTTTCGGTGCATAGTTTGCTTGTTTTAGTGTTTCCATAGCTTATATTGTGAGATATAAATTGTGGAAATGATAGAATACAGTAGTAATTATGTTAGAACAATTATGAATCTTGTCTTGACAGTACCTAAGTGGATGATTTATTTTTATCATACTAACCTATCTCAGAAGTTCCGTTAAGTTTTGTGTGATTGAAGTTTTCAAGTTTTGGGTGAGATATCGATATGAGGAGAATAAGGAGTGGCAAGACCCTAAGCTTGGGGATTCCCAAGGCACTCCAAGGTAATATTCAAGGAAGACTCAAGCGTCTAATCTTGGGGATGCCCCGGAAGGCATCCCCTCTTTCGTCTTCAACATTATCGGTAACCTTTCTTGGAGCTATATTTTTATTCGTCATATGATATGTGTTTTGCTTGGAGCAACGTTTTATTTCATTGATATTTTATTACTGTTATCAATAATCATGTTTTGTATCTTTTAGTTCAATAAAATGCCAATTATAGCCTTTACCATGCTCAGTTTGCAAGTTCATGTGTTGCTGTTTGAAAACAGAAAGTTTTCTGTTATGTTCAGAATATTCCTGAATAGTCAGAACATAATAAAAATCTGAAATTTTTACACAGTAAGAATGCATGAGTTCTCTGTCACGTGGTAATTTTTCAGAATTTTTGGAGTTAGGGAAGTATGAATTTTAAATCCCCCTTTACAGACTGTTCTGTTTTGGCACATTGCTGTTATAGTTGCATTGTTTGCATATGTTTGCTTGTTTAATGATTCTATTTGAGGATAGGAGTATTAAATATGCAGAGACATTTAGTATGCAATGTTTAATTATAATTTTAGTGATTTGTTACAGTAGAGAATGTTAAGGTTTTGAGTTGATTTATACTAACTTATCTCACGAGTTCTTGTTGAGTTTTGTGTGGATGAAGTTTTAAGATTTAGGAAAAGCCATGATATGAGAGGAATTAAGGAGACACAAGAGCTCAAGCTTGGGGATGCCCAAGGCACCCCAGGATAACATTCCAAGAAGTCTCAAGCAACTAAGCTTGGGGATGCCCTGGTAAGCATCCCACCTTTCTTCATCAACAATTATCGGTCAGTTTTGGTTAAGCCTAAGTTTTTGCTTCTTCACATGATATGTCCTATTCTTGGAATGTCATTTTATTTTGTTTTTCTTTGCTGTTTGAATAAAATACTTAAGATCTGAAAATTTTAAATGAGAGAGAGTCCTCACATAGCTACTTAATTACTTAACTACTCATTTGATCTTCACTTATATCTTTTTGGAGTAGTTTGTCATTTACTCTTGTGCTTCACTTATATCCTATGAGTAAAATGTGAAAGAATTGAATATCATAAAGTTGAAATTATATGTGCTTCATATGCTTGTATCATGCCTAGTAGTAGTTTCACATTGGGTTTAGAAAGTGAAATCTATTGAAGCTTGACAATCACAATATTGGTCATACAAGCAATTCATGAATGATTAGTATAAGGAACAGAACTTTCACATATAAATATATTATCTTGGAAATATTTTATGATTGTGAATACCCATTAATTATTTTCAAACTTGAGCAAATTAGTTGAAGTTGGACAAGGAAGACAACATAATGAGCTATGTTTGGGTATATTTGCATAGAAGTTATATTGTTATGGATCCTCTAACATGTGGTGCTTGCTTAGGATCTTTTGCTAGCCAAAAATTCGTACTAAGTAGAGATACTACTTGTGCATCCAAAAACCATTAAATCCAGTTTCTTGCCATGAGTGTCCACCATATCTACCTATGGATTGAATAAGATCCTTCAAGTAAGTTGTCATCAGTGCAAAAAGCAATAAAAATTGCTCCTAAAATATGTATGATCTTTTATTGCAAGGGAAAATAAGCGTTGTACGAACTTGTGATGGTAAAGAAATAAAAGCCATGGACTGCATAATAAAGGTTGCTATCACAAGGGGCAATATAACGTGATGTTCCTTTGCATTAAGGGCTTGTGCATCCAAAAATAAAAAGCGCATGACAACCTCTGCTTCCCTCTGCGAAGGGCCTATCTTTTACTTTCATGTATTTACTTTTATGTATTTACTTTTATGCAAGAGTCAATAAGTATTCATTCTCATTTCAACCTCAATTATTCTCTTGTTGGCAAGCATCATGTGGTGGGGAAAGATCCAGGCATATATGGCCAGTCAAATATATTTGATCATGAATTATTATTGTTGACAATTCTCTCTATGATAAATGAGTTGGAAGGCGAAACATTAAGCCCCTATCTTTCTCTGTGTTCGATGGATGCCATTTGTTCTAAAAATATGCTTTGAGTACTAGTAATCATAGAAGACTATATGATAATTGAGTATGTGGAGCTCTTACTTAGACTTTGTTGAAATTAAGTTGAATTGCAATTGTTTGGTGACTAAGAACATAGGTTGTTAAGTTTCAAGAGAATGCATTGTTTGAACCATAACATGTGAATTGATTGCTACTTTATCATGATGAGTTTTATGAGAAAGAATTGCTGTTATGATGCTAGGAAAAGTGATTGAAATTATCATTGATCAAACTTATGCACTATGCTAGGATTCACACTTCATAAATTATTTCTTTTATCATTTACCTACTCGAGGACGAGCAGGAATTAAGCTTGGGGATGCTGATACGTCTCCAACGTATCTATAATTTATGAAGTATTCATGCCATGTTTATTATAGTTTTGTATGATTTTGGTGCACTTTTATATGGATTTTATATGATTTTTATGGACTAACATACTGACCTAGTGCCCAGTGCCAGTTGCTGTTTTCTTCTTGTTTTTGGTTTTCCAGAAAATCCATATCAAATGAAGTCCAAATGCAGCAAAACTTTTTGAAGATTTTTTCTGGAAGGAAACAGACCGAGGAAGCTTCGGGGGAGCAGCAGAAGACCCACAATGGCCCCACAAGCCACCACGGCGCGCCACCCCCCCCCCCCCAGGCGCGCCCTGGTGCCTCGTGGGCCCCCTGTGGCACCTCTTTGCGTGATTCCAACGCTGAAAAATCATATATATTCAGAAACCCCCGAAAGTTAACCTAGATGAGTTTTTACGCTGCCGCAAGCCTCTGTACCAAGGAGATCCCATCTGGAGCCCTTTTCCGGCACCTTGCCGGAGGGGGGGAATCATCACCGGAGGCCATCTTCATCATCCCGGGGGTCTCCATGATGAGGAGGGAGTAGTTCACCCTCGGGGCTGAGGGTATGTACTAGTAGCTATGTGATTGATCTCTCTCTCTTTCTCGTATTCTTGATTTGGCACGATCTTGATGTACCGCGAGCTTTGTTAATATAGTTGGATCATATGGTGTTTCTCCCTCTCTGTCTTGTTGTGATGAATTGAGTTTTTACCTTTGAGGTTTCACTATTATCGGATTGAATACTTTGTTGGATTTGAGAACACTTGATGTATGTCTTGCATATGAATACCCGTGGTGACAATGGGGTATTATATTGATTCACTTGATATATGTTTTGGCACTCAACTCGCGGATTCTTGAGGTGACATTGGGGTAATCTATGCATAGGGGTTGATGCACGTTTTCGTCCTACTTTCTCCGGTAGAAATCTTGGGGCACTCTTTAAAGTTCTTTGTGTTGAATTGAATATTATGAATCTGAAGTTGTTTGATGCATATCGTATAATCAACTCACTGATACTTGTGGTGACATTGGAGTATCTAGGTGACATTAGAGTTGGTGGATGCGTATCATATGGTGTTATTTTAGTACGAACTCTAGGGCTGTTCGTGACACTTATAGGGATGGCTCAATAGATTGATCGGAAAAGATAACTTTGAGGTGGTTTCGTACCCAACAACAATTTATATCTTATGTTCTCCGCGAATAGGAACTTTGGAGTGATTCTTTGTCACACGTTGAGGGATTGTTATATGATCCAATTATGTTAGCACTGTTGAGAGATTGCACTAGTGAAAGTATGAACCCTAGGCCTTGTTTCTAAGCATTGCAATACCGTTTGTGCTCACTTTTGTTACTTGCTACCTTGCTGTTTTTATATTTTTAGATTACAAAAACCTATATCTACTATCCATACAACACTTTTATCACCATCTCTTCGCCGAACTAGTGCACCTATACAATTTACTATTATATTGGGTGTGTTGGGGACACAAGAGATTTCTTGTATTTGGTTGCAGGGTTGTTTGAGAGATACCATCTTCAACCTACGCCTCCCACGGATTGATAAACCTTAGGTCATCCACTTGAGGGAAAATTGCTACTGTCCTACAAAACGTTGCGCTTGGAGGCCCAACACGAGTCTACAAGAATAAGTTGTGTAGTAGACATCACTGTGACGGACTGCTCAGCTGTAGGAGCAGAGGTGTCGGACTGCTGACCAGGCGGTGAAGCTGTGTCGGGCTTTTGCGCAGGTGGTGCCAACACGTCGGTGTGCTGAGGAGGCTATGCCAACGCGTTGGTTTGCTGAGCAGGCAGTGCCGACGCATCGGTATGCTGATCACGCGGCTGCGAACCGACGGACTGATGAGCAGGCGGTTCCGGACCTTCTGACTGCTTAGCAGTCCATTCCACCGGGTTGGTCTACTGAGCATGTGGTGCCGCTGTGTCTCCCCCTGCTGCTTCAGTGGCCAGCATCTGAACCGGTGGTGCGTCTTTAGGAGTTGTAGGCCTTGCCACTAGCTGCTCAGGGGCGGACGATGACATGGCCTGTACAGCACGACGTCGGGCGGGCTGATCACAGGTTGATACATCGGCCGTTGGATTACGAGTATTAGGTTCCTTGGGGGAAGCACGTGAGACTTGTTGTGGCAAGGAGAGAGCCGCCGGTTGAAGGGCGACATTGATTGCTCTTGGCGGGGCTTGAGGGATCTCATCTATGAAGCCTATTTCCTTTCGTGGCCACTGGATATGATTTAATAGTGTTTCTTGCAAGGTCCTCTCCTCATCACAGTCCCCTAGGACATTCTTCATGGAAAATTTATTGAATCCACAGTCACATAGCACTTCACACAGCCCGGCTTCAATGGCACATTGTCCAACAAGAGGCCCCCTTCCGAGTGGAGGGACAAAACCCAGGCGGTTGCATATTTTAACATACCTTCATAATGTGTCAGCACGCCCCTCAGTTTGTCTTTCATTCCAGATAGATCAGATATAGCATCATCATGCGCAGCTGTAGTCTCAGTGTCGCTGGGGTCAGCTGATGCACAGCTACTCTTGTGTGGTGTTGTCGCGCAATAAGCAGCATCATCCATGCCCGCCTCCCCTCCCGTCTGCTGGCTATCTCTCTGTGTTAGAGTCTTCTGCATCATCATTGACTCCTCAATTTCCATTCGAACTTTCGGATACATGTCCATCCTCAACCTTTCATACAATCTTCCTTCTTCTGTTCACTCCTCGCTTTTTTCATGGCGAGCCTTTCTTCTTTGCTGAGTGTGAAAGCCCTCTTGTGCGAGACATTGACACCTATACCCCTTGCACGGCCAGGGGGCTCTTTTGTTGCCAGAGCATCGGATAGAATGTCACATGGCCCTGAGTTCCTGCAGAACCTTCCAGGGTTGCTGTTGGAAGCCTTTAACATCACGCGATACAGTTCTTCATCATGTGAGTTTTCAAAGTAATAAGAACTGTCGTCACGCCTCCTAACGCGTTCGCCCCTGATTTCACTAAAGGCCAGTTTTCCACCCGCAGCTACTACTTCTTTGTCCTCCTGGTCCCATATTGGTTTCATGCCGTAGTATCCTGCCACGCCCATACGGTGGGGGTGTGTGTTCCTCTTCTGAAGTTCCGATTGCTTGGCACTCTTCTTGGTAAACTCTGTAGTTGCCATGACTTTTGAATTCTGCCCAGTCTGCCTTTGTAATTTGGGGGTATGCGGGGATTGGGTCCTTGCCTTCACTCAAGTACTTCTTGTACAACACATGCTTCCAGTTTCTCCAAGCATCCCTGGCCTTCTTCAGTGCAGCGTGTTTCACCTGCATTCTCCACTGCTCTGGAACGTTGAAGTGTTCCATGATCTCCTGGACTACCATGTGCCGTGTTTTTGTGTCAGCCTTCCGAAACCTGGCAGATTAATGTTGAGCCTTGCCCTGCCAACAAATCCACACACACTCCTGAACCTCGTGCGTGCTTTATCTGGTTTAGTTGGAGCCCAAGACTTTAAATCGATGTCGGCTACTTCATATACACCTTTAGGCTGGTGTGTGGGCTTTCTTGGAGCGTTCTTCCGTGTCCTGACCGGAAGGGTGATTGCGGCAGCTCTATCCCATTCCAGATTACTTGTTCCCTGATCATCTGCTGGAGACCTAGGGTTGTCGGACTCAGATGAAGATACATCGCCTGAAGCATGAGTGTTGTCGCTGCTACTCGGCATCTACAGAGAACAAATGTTCAGAAAAGGGGGATAAGCATAACGCTAACAACTTGGTAGCAAGCTGTCTAGACATGTCATGTAATAATTTGGAAAATGTATGGCTAATTTGTTCATTTTGTGTGACTCGGGCGCCCACGATCTATAAATCGACAATAACTAATTGGAACAAATACAACTTATATGTACAAGTTAGGAAGGTAGATAATGAACATATATACACTCTCCGTTATTTTATAGCCAATTTGGGAACATACAGAACCAAATAGGAAGAGGGATTGTGAGGAAATATGCCTCACCTCGATGGAGAGCAGTAACTGACAGGTTTTTGTGCAAACCCGGCAGGAGAGGCGACGGGTACAGGATCGATATGGTCGAGGGCCGCTGGCGAGCAAACAAAGACGGTGAGGTGCGGGCAGGCGCGTGTTGGGAACGGCAGCGAAGGTAGGGTTGACGCCGAAGAGCGGGCACACGGCCGGGTTGAGCACGCCGGCGTCGGATAGGGTTCTGGTGTGGATCTGGGGGAGGGGGGAGCTAGCGATGGAGTTTTGGTAGAATATGTGGACTGTTGAGTGAAACGGGGGCGGGTGGTGGGGGGTGTTGGCGGCTTCGGTGAAAAAAGGGTGTTGGTCGAGGCGCGGAAAGGCCTATGCAAACGGAAGCCTCTACGAGCCCGTGTGCACAAACAACATAATTTCGTATGAAATGAAGACGTGAGTTCAACGTTTGGCCTCGAAATTTTTTCCACGGTACGCAATCACCATCATAACCTAGGTTTGATTTTCTGGCGCATTTTAGGTCTCGTTTGCTACATTTAAGCAATTTTTTGCATTTACCATGCATTTAGTGCATATAAATCAAAACCCTACTGCAACTACATGTGGGTATTAGCAAAAAAGGTGTAAAAATCATTTTTGTGTCGGTTTGCTAGTTTTTATTCATTGTCCGAGAAACGGGAAGAATTTTCAAACATTTCGGCCACGAGATGCGGCCACCGGCGTAGGGCTTGCTGGTAATTTAATTATAGGAAATGCAGATGGACTTCGAAAATAGCGAAAATCGGTGTGTCACCGTGGCGCGATCTCAAGACCGGGTGGGAAAATTTTGGTAAAGTTTGGCACAGGTTACGATGGTTGCTCCTTGCAAACTGGAGCATCTCACAAGAAGGATCATAGTTCCCAATAGGCGACGTGGCAATTCAGACTCCGATCATTGGTTACTTTATCGTTTCGCCTCAAAAAAAATTCCACAGTACGCAATCATCATTACATGTCCGTATTGATTTTCTCACGCATTTCGGGTCTCGTTTGCTATATTTAAGCCATTTTTGCATTTACCGTGCATTTTGTGCGTATAAATCAAATCCCAACCGCAACTACATGTGGGTGTTGGCAAATAAGGTCTACAAAATCATTTGTGTGTCACTTTGCGTGTTTTCATTCATTGTCCAAGGAATTGGAAGATTTTTCAAACATTTCAGATGCGAGATGCGGCCACCGGCGTAGGTCTTGTTGGTATTTTAATTACAGGAAATGCAGATGGAGTCCGAAAATCATGAAAATCGGTGTGTCACCATTGCGTGCTCTCAAGACCCCGTGGAATTTTTTTGGTAAAGTTTGGCACAAGTTTGCATGATCGCTTCTTGGAAACCGGAGCATCTCACAAGAAGGATCATAGTTTCCAAAAGGAGACGTGGTAATTCGAACTCCAGTTGCTGGTGACTTCATTGTTTCGCCTCGAATTATTTTCCACGGTACGCAATCACTATTATACCCTAGGTTTGATTTTCTAGCGCATTTCAAGGCTCTTTTGCTATATTTAAGCAATTTTTTGCATTTACCGGGCATTTAGTGCATATAAATCAAATCCCAACTGCAACTGCATGTGGTGATGAAAGGAATGAGGATCGCCGTTCGATCTGGGTGCATCTAACAGTGCAGACGTATGATCCGTGGGGTTTGGGTTTTGGCCAATCAGAACGCACGACTCACATCGCGCACAGTAGGGGTCATCGGCCACGGTTTGATAGGCACACAGCTTTCATGAATGAACCGTGTGCTATTGGAAAACATCTACATCAAGGAGCAGCATAATTTCGTTTGAAATGAAGATGTGGTAATTTTGAAACGAAGACGTGAGTTCAATGTTTCGCCTAGAATTTTTTTCTACCGTACGCAATCACCATCATACCCTAGGTTAGATTTTCTGGGGCATTTCAGGTCTCGTTTGCTACATTTAAGACATTTTTTGCATTTACCATGCATTTAGTGCATATAAATCAAAACCATACTGCAACTACATGTGGGTGTTAGCTAAGAAGGTGTAAAAATCATTTATGTGTCGCTTTGCTAGTTTTAATTCATTGTCCGAGAAACGGGAAGAATTTTCAAACATTTCGGCCGCGAGATGCGGCCACCGGCGTAGGGCTTGTTGGTAATTTAATTACAGGAAATGCGGATGGACTTAGAAAATCACGAAAATCGGTGTGTCACCATGGCGCGATCTGAAGACCGAGTGGAAAAAAAATTGGTAAAGTTTGGCACAAGTTACGATGATCGCTCCTTGCAAACCGGAGCATCTCACAAGAAGGATCATAGTTCCCAATAGGAGACGTGGCAATTCGGACTCCAAACATCGGTGACTTCATTGTTTTTCCTCAAAAAAATTCCACGGTACACAATCACCATTACACCCACGTATTGATTTTCTGGCGCATTTCGGGTCTTGTTTGCTATATTTAAGACATTTTTGCATTTATCGTGCATTTTGTGCATATAAATCAAATCCCAACCGCAACTACATGTGGGCTACTTGCAAAGTAGGTCTACAAGATCATTTGTGGGTCGCTTTGCATGTTTTCATTCATGTCCAAGGAATGGGAAGAATTTTCAAACATTTCGGATGCGAGATGCGGCCACCGGCATTGGTCTTGTTGGTATTTTAATTACAGGAAATGCAGATGGAGTCCAAAAATCACAAAAATCAGTGTGCCACCATGGCATGCTCTCAAGACCCCATGGAAAAAATTTAGTAAAGTTTGGCACAAGTTTGGATGATCGCTCCTTGGAAACCAGAGCATCTCACAAGAAGGATCATAGTTTCCAAAAGGAGACATGGCAATTCGAACTCCAGTTGCTCGCGACTTCATCGTTTCGCCTCGAATTTTTTCCACAGTATGCAATCACTATTATACCCTAGGTTTTATTTTCTGGCGCATTTCGGGGCTCCTTTGCTATATTCAAGCCATTTTTTTGCATTTACCAGGCATTTAGTGCATATAAATCAAATCCCAACTGCAACTGCATGTGGTGATGAAAGGGATGAGGATTGCCGTTTGATCTGTGTGCACCCAACGGTGCAGACATATGATCCGTGGGGTTTGGGTTCTGGCCAATCAGAACGCACGACTCACATCGCGCGCAGTAGGGGTCATCGGCCATGGTTTGGTAGGCACATGGCTTTTGTGAATGAACTGTGTGCTGTTTGCAAACCAGATTGCATATGTTCTGTTCATACATACTGGAGTGAGATCAATTGAGTGTGCTAGCTATAGGGTATACAATCATAAATAGGTTAAACTCATTGCCTGTGCTGACGACATATCAAGGTCAACATATTAATCGTTCTTAGATCAATGGAAGGCCGGGCATAAATCACAATTCAGTACATGCGACAGTTCTAATTGAATGAATTAAGTTGCAGAATAGACATAATAAATAGTGTTACGTATTAATTCCCATGTACATGGGAGAAATGGGATCATTAGGTTGACCGCAAATGAACTTAGGATTTCTGATGATTTTAAGCCTCTCTTTATGTTTGGTGCGTGATCCCTTCGCTGGCATCTCAGCAAATTCATCGTACTCGTCCTCATCAGCAACACCCTCGATGCCCAGTACCCTCCTCTTCCCACGCATCACTACATGGCAGTTCTTATGCAAGGGGTCTTTCACATAGAAAATCTGGGTTGCATCACTGGCAAGAATGAATGCAAGAATGAACGGGTCCTTGTGATATCCCATCTTTGTCATGTTAACACAGGTCTTCCTGTATTCATCAACCTTTACCTGACTAAGAAGGACCCATTTGCACCTGAATAATGGCACCTTAACTTTCACATAGTTAAGCTCCCAAATCTCTTTGATGGTTCCATAGTATACCCTTTTATCAGCTTCATCTATAGTTATGCATTCTATTCGAATGGAGTTGTTCTGATATGAGGTCTTCTTATCACGTTCCTCAGTGTAGAACGTGTAGCCATTTATGTCATACGCTTGGTACCTCAATACCGTAGGTGATGTCTTTTGTGCCAACCACGTTGCAATGTCATCCATGGATCCACATGACAAACGATCCTTCAGCCATCTGACGTAGTTCTTATTGTGCGCCTTCATCACGACATCTAATGGATGCACCATGGGTAAGAAGCTTCATCGTATCTCCGCCAAGTGTTCTTCAGCATAAGCGTCGAGAACTGGGCTGTTAAGCAGTACCGTCAAATGGGCTTGATCGGTCTCATCTCCAGGTGCAGCATGTGGCGCGCCAGCAAGGACCGGCTTACCAGCCAGCCATCCCTCGTGGCGAGAGAGGGGCAAACCTATAGGTCTTTGTTTCATGTATTTAGTGCAAAACTCAACCACCTCATCCGTGGTATAACCTTGTAGGATGCTTGCCTCTGGATGACATCGGTTCCGACAATAGCGCTTCAATATTCCCATGAACCGCTCGAAGGGATACATGTTGCGAAGAAACACTGGACCACAGTACTTTATCTCGTCGACAAGGTGCACAGTGAGATGGACCATGACATCAAAGAATGACGCTGGGAAAAACATCTCTAGGTTGGACAATATTCTTGCAATATCCTCTTGCATATAATCCAGCTCCTCACGATTTACCACTTTCTACCATAGTTGGTTGAAGAAATCACAGAGATCAATGAGTGTGTTTCTTATGTCTGTGTCCATCAAATTCCTGATGGCCACCGGGAGATTTGTGTCAATATTACGTGGCAATCATGTGACTTCATGTGTGCCAACTTCATTTTACCCGAGCTCACATCCACGAGACTTCTGATGTTTGCGGAGTAGGAAGAGGGTGTCTTAATTGACAACAAATAATTGTTGAACTCTTTTGCTTCTTTTGCAGTGAAATTGTAACTCTGGCGAACATGGAGGAATTTGTCACCATCTTCCGCTTCATTCATGTGTTTTGGTTGATTACCAAGCATATCGAGTCGTGCTCCATCACCATCCTTTGTTTTACCTTTAATCTTGAGCAGAGTACCAAGGATGCTTTCACATACGTTCTTCTCTAAGTGCATGACATCGATGCAGTGACGTACACTTAGAATCTCCCAGTAAGGTAATTGCCAGAACACTGATTTCTTCTTAAACACTTGTGTCCTGGGTGTTTTTTTCGACGACAAACCGGGTTCCTTGCCAAGCCCAACTTCAATTTTTTTAGCCATTCTGTGGACCTCCTTCCCAGAATAAGGTCTTGGGCCCAAACCTACCTCTGCGGTACCATCAAATTCAGCTTTCATCTTTCAGTATGGGTGTTCTCTCCGTAAGAATCTACGATGACGCAAATACACGGTTTTCCGCTAGTTGGGAAGAAATTTACACGCTGTCCTATCCATGCATGTGACACATCCTACATCTCCCCTTGTTTTCTTCCCCGACGTGTTGCCTAATGCCGACATATCTTGAATGGTGTGTAGCAGCAACGCATGTAGATCAAAAATCTCCTTTTTGTAAGCATCATAACATTTTACACCAGGCTCCTTTACCCACAATGTCAGCAGTTCTTCTACCAGCAGCTCAAAGTAAATGTCGATGTCATTTCCAGGTTGCGTCGGGCCTTGGATAATCATTGACATCATGATGTATTTTTTTCTTCATACACAACCAAGGAGCAAAGTTATATATGCACAGAAGCACCAGCCATGTGCTGTGTTTGGTGCTCATATCACCAAATGGATTCATCCCGTCAGTACACTCCCCGAGCCATATACTTCTAGGATCCTTGGCAAAGTCTTTATACTTTTCCTCGTTTGACTCCCACTGAGCCCCATCTTTTGGGTGCCTCAAATATTCATCTGCAATTCGCTCATCATGATGCCACCGCAACCTCTTTGCCTCTCTAGGGTTTGCAAACAAACGCTTCAACCTTGGAATTAAAGGCAAGTACCAAACAACCTTGAACGGGATTCCTGTCTTGATCTCGTCATCCAATTTGTACTTGTTCTTTGCTTTCCTATGCTTGTATCATGGATGCTTGCATATGCGACATGCACGCAAATCTTTGTACTCACCGCGGTACAACATAGAATCATGCACACAAGTGTGTATCTTCTGGACTTCAAGTTCCAATGGGCAAACAACTTTCTTCACTTCGTTCGTGCTTTTGGGGAGCACATTATCTTCTGGAAGAATGTCTTTGAAAAGACCTAACAACTCTGTGAAGCCCTTGTTTGATAGACCGTTTTCTGCTTTAAATCTGAGAAGCGCCAGTGTGGAACTCAACTTGGAATATTTCTTTTTCCAACCTAGATACAAATCTTTCTTTGAGTCCGCATCAATGGTTGGCAGATCCTTGTACCCAACCATATCTTTATCTGGGCCCTGGAAATCTTCAATCATAGCAGCAAAATCTGGCATACCATCAAGGTCGTCGTCTTCATCGCCGTCTTGGTTTTCCAGTGGGGTTTTTCGATTGTCTCTGTTCTGTTGGTAGCTTGACATCTGAGCCCCGAGGTTAGATTCAACATCCATGTGACTCTGATCGGGGTTTGGCATCTCGCCGCCCTAGTTACCTTCATCCATGACCGGCTCTTCACCGTGTCTAGTCCAACGTGTATATCCATCCATGAATCCCCGCTTGAATAAGTCGTACTCGACGTCCGTAACTTTATGTGACTCTGTATTGCCACAATCCTTGCATGGACACAGGATGTAATCGTCATTACGGACTCTCTTCTTTGTCCTTTCAGCCAAAGTGATGAACTCCGTCACGCCACTCGCAAACTTTGAGCTTCTCCGATCCTTCATCCATTCAGATCGTTCCATCTGCGCCACACAAGGGGTAATTCAAAAAAACATTAATAAATGGATTAATTGATGCCCAAAGATGTGTGCATAAATCACAAGCTTTTATTTTCATAATTTAGCAGAGGGCGCTCCATATTGTTTTATCCAGCTGTGCGATGACACAAATTAATGACCAGTCAATTTACACGCAGAGTACAGTATACTACCCTTATGAATTGAATACCTCAATTAAGCCACTCAACGAAAAGAATACCTTAATTAATTAGCCGCGCGGCGACCTCCACCAAGCAGACAGAGAAGCGCGATGCCGCGGCACGCCGAGACAACAAGGTTGAGGAGCAAAGCTTAGTGGGGCATCCGCCTGAAGTTCAAGCTCCACTATCCCGCCTTCAACCGCGAGGGATGTGCTCCAATCATGCCGCTGCCGACCTCGAGGATTGAGATCTCCTCCTATCTCCCGCCGCCGACCGAGGATTGACCTCCTATCATGCCACCACCACCGACCAACCGAGGATTGACCTCCTATCCGGTAGCCGCTGCCTCGGCCGCCGCCCCCATCTCTATCTGCAGAGCGGCTGTTTTTATTTTTTGACGGGTATCCGCAGAGCGGCTGCTTACAGTATTAACTCCATTATTGCATCCCCATATGTACCGGGTAGTACATCACATACGTTTATCTCACGGGAACCGTGTGTCACGCACGTTGTCTTCTCACACGGTTTGGTGTGGAAATCGTGTGTGAAGTTGTAATATCGAACACAAACGATATGTACAAACCGTGTGCCATATACAACAGAGTGCGATAAGTAGTTCCCGACCGTTATCAGATCCCCACAGTTTCCCCATTTCCCCCAAATCCCTAGATAGCCCCCAAATTCCCTCGCGTGGCACTGACATTGGGGGAATGCGGATGAGTGGTGCTGATGGTTTCGGTGCAGCTGCTCCGACTCATATCGTCGCTCTCGATAGCGCGATGGGCGGCGCCGCCACTACGGCGGTCACCGCCGAGCGCTTGCCTAAGGTCATCAGAAGGCCGGTGTACTACGGATCCAAATCGTCTTGTCAAGTTCCAATCAATCCCGATCTCTTTTAGCATGTCCAAATTAAAGTAGCTCCCTGCTCAATCCGTCCTGAATGACCCCCGCTCCTCCCACCCAGGAACGTGATCAACCGCCATATCCGGAGTATGAATCCACACTCCCGCAACATGAGTTCAACTCCGAGTTTTGGGACACCGAGAAGTAACAAAAGCTGAGTTGTGCGCACGGACACACTCCCGCTCGATGTGTATGCATGGAGGGATTTGACATTGGTAGACGGTGTCGGTGTACTGAGACTTGGGTGCCCTCGTACCCAGACTTGTGCACAGGCACTTGTAACCTCCCTTCCGGCAAGGGCTTGACAGAGGATAACTACAGCTTAAGACTCAACACCAAGACCGTGAAGAAGACCTCAAGGCAGGTCATCAAGAAGTACTATTCTAGTACTGAAGATCCATGTTGCCCTTGCCGGCAAGCTCCATCCCGGCAAGGTGAAGACCAAGACTATGGTTGCCGGCAAGCCCCCCCTTGCCAGCAAGCAAGTCTCGGCAAGCTCCGTGCTGGCAGGCTTGTTCTGTCCCGTTACCGCTCCACCTCACCATCGACCAGATAGGCTCGTATGATAGGTGTCGATCGGGCAGGCAGTCAACATAGCCGGCCAAAGGCACGTGTCAGCACGCCACGCCAAGATTAACTTTAATGACACCCATCCCTGGGACGTGTCGAGATTGCAGGAGGGCGCCAGGACCGGTGGTATAGATCTTTTGCCCAAGGCCTCACCTCCCCAATGTAGCACCTAACGGTGCATTAAATGTGTTTGTCTTACCCCGTTGGAAGATAGACGCGATGATGGTGCAAGTCACTGTTCATGCTCTGTAATGACCGTATTAGCCATTGTGGTAACCCCTTGGCCTATAAAAGGAGGCCCACGGCTACAGGTAGAACGGTCGACACCCGGCTCAATTACACGCAATAGCTGCATTTCCCGTGCACCTTGTTGGAAGACTGCGCTCCTTGTAACTTGAGTTCATACACGATCAAACACAGAATAGGAGTAGGGTTTTACGCTCATAGCGGCCCGAACCTGGATAAACCCCCAGCGTGTTCTTGCACCTACTAAAAATCTGCTATTTGTCCCATGCATGTCCCCTGAGCCGAATCGCAAAGGGGGCCGTTCAGTCCCATAGATCGTCGTTTCCCACGACATCTTTGGCGCGCCAGGCAGGGGGACTGTGTGTCACAAATCAGTTTTTTGGTAGTGTGAGTACCAACTTCATCATCTTCGTCGATGGCGCCGAAGAAGAAGGGTGGAGCCATGACGGCTCCTACCGCGTCCAAGCCACCTTCCAAGGCGACCACGGGCGGCGCAGGCGGCATAGCCGGCACGGGCGCTACGGTTGGGACGGGCGGTGCAGGAGGTGCAAGTGGTGCGGGTGCCCAGCACCCCCACCACGTTGCTGAGCCTAGCCAAAGGACCGGCGACGTCACAGCCGGTCAACTTCCAGGACATTCTGGTGAACGCAGTCATCATAGTAATATAGTTCATATTGCTGCGACCCAGAACCCAGCCGCCGTAACATCCCAGAATGTAGCGGCGACGTCCAACAACGGCGCGGGGAGGCGTACGCCGCGACCATCGCAAGATGGGCACGACACGCTCCCCCACATTGCTGGCGGTTCCAGACGACCGCAAGGCGAGATCCCTGTGCAGCAACTTCCTATTGCTCATGGAGCGCCGCCTCCACCACCACGTCAGCCTGTTGACGAGCATGAGTTGCGGCGGCATGGACGTAACGAAGCTCCTTCTGGCTCTGCCAGGAGTCGAGCAACGCCTCGTTCTGTGCTCCCAGCCATGCCAACCACGGTGGCAGAGGCCATGGTGCAGGTTCAAATACTTTTGAACTTCCCGCCAAGCCCGGACAAGATGGATGAATGGAGAGCCACCATTCAGAGTCTCATCAGTTTTGCCGATCCCGGCAAAACACAAGACGTGGGGCCCTCGCGGCGACCACCCACCATGCTGGCGGGACCGTCCGGCTACCTTGCCGGAGACGCCGCGCCAACGGTGCAGTCGCCTCAGCACCCCCCACCGTCACAATGGCCGGCCCGCCAATCAAACGACCATGACGTTCTTTCTATGGCCTCGTCGGATCCGCGGTGCCGCCCAGATCAGCGCCAAGTGCTCCGCGAGCGGTGCGATGAAGACGCCCGCACGAAGATCGAGCGGTGCCGAGAAGCGTGCCATCAATCTGACGACCGTGCCAGGCCGGCAATGAACGTGCTTGCTCCAGTAGCTGCTGGGTACTTGCCCTACGATGTGGGGTGCCCAGCGTTTACTCGTGAGCTGCGGCAAGTTCGCTGGCCGTCCGCCCGTGCCTTCAAGCCGGAGCTACCCGACAAGTATGACGGCACGCTCAACCCAGCCGAGTTCCTTGGCATCTACACCATCGCGATGGAAGCAGCCGGGGGACGGGAAGAGAAAGTGCTCGCCAACTACTTCTTGTTGGCGCTTCGGCCCAACGTCAGGTCATGGTTGATGAACTTGCCTGAGGGCTCCATTTGCAGATCTATGCCATCATTTCGTTGGCACTTACCAGGGTGGCCACTGTGACGCCCCCGACTTAATCGTGTACTAATCATACACGCAAGTGTACACGATCAAGCCTAAGGACTCACTTGAAGATATCACAACACAACTCTAAACACAAATAAAACAATACAAGCTTTATATTACAAGCCAGGGGCCTCGAGGGCTCGAATACAAAAGCTCGATGTCATACAAGCATCAACGGAAGCATTAGATATCTGAGTACAGACATAAAGTTAATAGATAGGCCTTTAGAAGGCGGGGCAAAATAAAAACACTGGATCAAAAGGCGCAGGCCTCCTGCCTGCGTGCCTCCTAACTACTCCTGGTCGTCGGAGGGCTCCTCGTAGTAGTAGTATCCAAGGGGGTAGTAGTACTGGTAGTCATCGGCTGGGGCAGCTGGCTCAGCAGGCTCCTGGGCTCCGTCGTCTGGTCTCATCAATTTGGTATGTGAAAAGGGAAGCAAAGCAACCGTGAGTACTCATCCAAAGTACTCAGCAAGACTTACATCAGATCTATTCTACTTATGCACCATTATCAAAGAAAGGTTTTATATATGGACTTGGCTGCAGAAATGCCAGAATAGAAGGGAAAAGCCTAGCCTATCGAAGACTAGCATCTTCAGGGTCTTGCAGCATTAGAAGAGTATAGATTAGTACATAAATATAGTAGTAGCAACAAGTATCAACATCGCCCAGAGATCCTTCCTCGACTCCCTGCGAGAAAGCGATCCCGGAGCCAATATATTCAACCCAGTTCTAGTTGTAGTAGATCAGGATATTTTCCGAGCGTCCTGTTACCATGGACACGGCTATTCGAATAGATATACTTCCCTGCAGGGGTGCACCAACTTACCCAACACGTTCGAGGACTTTGGCCGGACACACTTGCTCAGTCGATGCCCGGCCTCGGACTATCGACACGTCGTAGCCCTACCTAGGTTCAACAGAGAGGCCAGCACGCCGGTCTACATCCTAAGCGCTCAGGTGTCTTGGGCCCATCACCCTTTGCACTCCTGCGCGTTGCGTGGGCAGCCGGGAGCAGACCTAGCCCCCTTAATACAAGCGCGGGCGTTACCAGTCCAACCCGGCGCGCGCCGCTCAATCGCTGACATAGGAAGAACTTCGGCTGATACCACGACGCCGAGTACCCATATTATTCCCACGTGCTGGTTAGCGCGAAAAGGCCAGAGGCCTACTCAGATTACATATCCTAACCCTTAGTGCATTAGGAGCGCGCGGTAACGATCGGTTGCTCCACCCTCTGTGGTCCCGTCGCCCCGTCTCGAGGACTTGTGGCAAGGGCCAGGCCCACGGTCCGCCTGCCCGGCCACGCCTCGTAATTAACTCGCGGGTACCATCTCGGTCAACCCGACTTCCCATCTCTCGCGGGTACCCCTCGGGGCCGACCCGTCTTTGTCAAGTATCAACAGTAATAATGTGCAAGTAATCGTGTGTCCATAACATCAAGTAGGAATCCGAGGAATCACCCTCGTGGATTACCACTCGATGTATCCGTCAAGGTGAATTCCGGAGGAATCACCCTCGATGGTATTCACACTTGCGGAGTTACCGACAAAGCTTCATCGGAGGTGGGAAGAGGAATCACCCTCGTAACTACTCCTGGTCGTCGGAGGGCTCCTCGTAGTAGTAGTATCCAGGGGGGTAGTAATACTGGTAGTCGTCGGCTGGGGCAGCTGGCTCAGCAGGCTCCTGGGCTCCGTCGTCTGGTCTCGTCAATTTGGTATGTGAAAAGGGAAGCAAAGCAACCGTGAGTACTCATCCAAAGTACACAGCAAGACTTACATCAGATCTATTCTACTTATGCACCATTATCAAAGAAAGGCTGTATATGTGGACTTGGCTGCAGAAATGCCAGAATAGAAGGGAAAAGCCTAGCCTATCGAAGACTAGCATCTTCAGGGTCTTGCAGCATTAGAAGAGTACAGATTAGTACATAAATATAGTAGTAGCAACAAGTATCAACA
Organism: Elymus sibiricus; assembly: GCA_039707655.1. Classification (NCBI taxonomy): domain Eukaryota; kingdom Viridiplantae; phylum Streptophyta; class Magnoliopsida; order Poales; family Poaceae; genus Elymus; species Elymus sibiricus. Next base: position 203,969,592 of record CM077666.1, on the reverse strand, counting down.
TCGCCCAGAGATCCTTCCTCGACTCCCTGCGAGAAAGCGATCCCGGAGCCAATATATTCAACCCAGTTCTAGTTGTAGTAGATCGGGATATTTTCCGAGCGTCCTGTTACCGTGGACACGGCTATTCGAATATATATACTTCCCTGCAGGGGTGCACCAACTTACCCAACAAGTTCGATGACTTTGGCCGGACACACTTGCTCAGTCGATGCCCGGCCTCGGACTATCGACACGTCGTAGCCCTACCTAGGTTCAACAGAGAGGCCAGCATGCCGGTCTACAATCCTAAGTGCTCAGGTGTCTTGGTCCCATCGCCCTTTGCACTCCTGCGCGTTGCGTGGGCGGCCGGGAGTAGACCTAGCCCCCTTAATACAAGCGCGGGCGTTACCAGTCCAACCCGGCGCGCGCCGCTCAATCGCTGACATCTGAAGAACTTTGGCTGATACCACGACGCCGAGTACCCATATTATTCCCACGTGCTGGTTAGCGCGAAAAGGCCAGAGGCCTACTCAGATTACATATCCTAACCCTTAGTGCATTAGGAGCGCGCGGTAACGATCGGTTGCTCCACCCTCTGTGGTCCCGTCGCCCCGTCTCGAGGACTTGTCGCAAGGGCCAGGCCCACGGTCCGCCTGCCCGGCCACGCCTCGTAATTAACTCGCGGGTACCATCTCGGTCAACCCGACTTCCCATCTCTCGCGGGTAACCCTCTGGGCCGACCCGTCTTTATCAAGTATCAACAGTAATAATGTGCAAGTAATTGTGTGTCCATAACATCAAGCAGGAATCCGAGGAATCACCCTCGTGGATTACCACTCGATGTATCCGTCAAGGCGAATTCCGGAGGAATCACCCTCGATGGTATTCACACTTGCGGAGTTACCGACAAAGCTTCATCGGAGGTGGGAAGAGGAATCACCCTCGGTAACTACTCCTGGTCGTCGGAGGGCTCCTCGTAGTCGTAGTATCCAGGGGGGTTGTAATACTGGTAGTCGTCGGCTGGGGCAGCTGGCTCAGCAGGCTCCTGGGCTCCGTCGTCTGGTCTCATCAATTTGGTATGTGAAAAGGGAAGCAAAGCAACCGTGAGTACTCATCCAAAGTACTCAGCAAGACTTACATCAGATCTATTCTACTTATGCACCATTATCAAAGAAAGGCTGTATATGTGGACTTGGCTGCAGAAATGCCAGAATAGAAGGGAAAAGCCTAGCCTATCGAAGACTAGCATCTTCAGGGTCTTGCAGCATTAGAAGAGTACAAATTAGTACATAAATATAGTAGTAGCAACAAGTATCAACATCGCCCAGAGATCCTTCCTCGACTCCCTGCGAGAAAGCGATCCCGGAGCCAATATATTCAACCCAGTTCTAGTTGTAGTAGATCGGGATATTTTCCGAGCGTCCTGTTACCGTGGACACGGCTATTCGAATAGATATACTTCCCTGCAGGGGTGCACCAACTTACCCAACACGTTCGATGACTTTGGCCAGACACACTTGCTCAGTCGATGCCCGGCCTCGGACTATCGACACGTCGTAGCCCTACCTAGGTTCAACAGAGAGGCCAGCACGCCAGTCTACATCCTAAGCGCTCAGGTGTCTTGGGCCCATCGCCCTTTGCACTCCTGCACGTTGCGTGGGCGGCCGGAAGCAGACCTAGCCCCCTTAATACAAGCGCGGGCGTTACCAGTCCAACCCGGCGCGCGCCGCTCAATCGCTGACATCTGAAGAACTTCGGCTGATACCACGACGCCGAGTACCCATATTATTCCCACGTGCTGGTTAGCGCGAAAAGGCCAGAGGCCTACTCAGATTACATATCCTAACCCTTAGTGCATTAGGAGCGCGCGGTAACGATCGGTTGCTCCACCCTCTGTGGTCCCGTCGCCTCGTCTCGAGGACTTGTGGCAAGGGCCAGGCCCATGGTCCGCCTGCCCGGACACGCCTCGTAATTTACTCGCGGGTACCATCTTGGTCAACCCGACTTCCCATCTCTCGCGGGTACCCCTCGGGGCCGACCCGTCTTTATCAATTATCAACAGTAATAATGTGCAAGTAATGGTGTGTCCATAACATCAAGCAGGAATCCGAGGAATCACCCTCGTGGATTACCACTCGATGTATCCGTCAAGGTGAATTCCGGAGGAATCACCCTCGATGGTATTCACACTTGCGGAGTTACCGACAAAGCTTCATCGGAGGTGAGAAGAGGAATCACCCTCGGTAACCCACAGCCGACTAGCTATGCTGCAGAGGCATTATCGGGAGTGAGATAAGAGGTATCACCCTCGGCACTCGATGATAGCTCTGCAGAGTCGAGCAACTTAGGGGGAATGTGTGGTGATGAGCTGGTCTCAACCCGACGATCACATCGATCGGGGCACATGTACTTAAGCGGGGTAACTACAGCAAGGAGGAGGGGCCACAGATGGTTCATCATCCAGCCTATACTAAGCAGTTTGGATACAGGCAGGTATCAATAACAGTTACAAGGACAGGCTATGCATCAGAAATAGGATAAAACAGTAGCAGCGGCAATTACTAATGCAAGCAGGAGGGAGAGAGAATAGGAGATATAGGCATGCGTCAACGGGGGTTGCTTGCCTGGAAGCTCTGCGGCAAAAGAGGGATCGTCAGTGGTGTCGTCGGTCTCCTGGGCTGCGTCGGTCTCGGGGACTATCGGAGAAGAAGAGGGGGGAAGAAACAATAAATAAAGGCAACAGATGCAACACAGAGCATGACATGCTAAAATGCAGTGCAAGGTTGCCTAAAAACATGTCTAAACCATTTTAGTTATTTTAGGATTTAATTTGGAATTATTAGCAGGTATGCATGCACTATTCATCTACCGGAAACATGCGAAAAGTTGCGGGTTCACCTACGTATAGGGTCCCGACATGAAAACAGATGGCACGATCGGATTCGTGGGATTTTTCTGAGCAACTTTCATGTAGAAAGTTTTTCGATCCGAGCTACGGTTAATTTTCTATGATTTTCTGAAGTTTAAATAATATTCTGGAATTATTTAAATTAACAGAATTAGCCAGAAATGGAATATGACGTCAGGATGATGTCATGCTTGCGTCAGCAGTCGGCTGACCAGCTGACTGGTCAAACAGAGAGGTGGGACCCACCTGTCAGCCTCTGTGGGGTTAAAACAGATTTAAATTTAAACTAACAGAGGATTAGTCAGTGGGCCCGGCCTGTCAGTGTAATAGCAAATTAACAGATATACCTAATTAACGGTTAGCAGTTTAATTAATCACGCGGGCCCACACGTCAGCGGCTGTGGGTGAACAGTAACAGCACATTGACCCGGTCAACAAAGTCAAAGGCGCCGCGGGGCCCATCGGTCAGTGTCTCAGGGTGGGGCCCGCACGGCGACACGTCGGACGCCGGTGCCGGAATCCTCTCCGGCGAGCGCCGGACGCGGAAGCGAGCTCCGGCGAGCTCGGATTTTGCGCATGGTGGACCATTTCGCGCGTACTCGGGCTTGTTTGAACGAGCGGAGCAGCGCACATCCAATGGTGGTGGTGGCTGCCCGTGGTTCGACCGAAAACGTCGCCGACGTCGAGGTCCGCGGTCATGACATTCCGACCGGGCTCGGGCGCGTAGCTACGAGGTGTTTGCGGGCGCGTTTTGGTGGCGTTCGAACGGGCAGTCCTCCGCGCGTCGTTCTGCATGGTCGAAACGGGCGGAGGTGGCCAGTTGTGGCGTCGGCGGTGAGCAATGGCGGCGGCGAGCTACGGATCGGATCGGAGCCGACGTTCTAGCGCGCGCGCGAGTAGCTAGAGGGGCCAGGGGAGAGGGGAAGCGCTCACTGAGCGGCGCAAGGGGGCCAGTGGCGGTTTAGTAGCTGCAGACGGGTCGCCGGAGACAAAGGAGAACGCCGGCGAGCAGAGATGCGGGACGAGGTCGGGCGGCGTCAGGAGGGCTCTCCGGCTCCACCTGAGGGCACCAGAAGATGAGGTAGATGCTGACGGAGCTCGCGGGCAGGGCCAACCGGCACGGGGCCGCCGGTGGCCGTGGAAACGACGGAGGAGCGGCGGCGGCGTTCGGGACAGAGAGGGGAAGGAGAGCGGCGAGCGTGAGGGAGAGGGAGGAAGGGGAATGGCGAGGGCGACCAGGGGAGATGGCTCGGGGGAGGCCCTTATCCCCTCGCCATTTGCCCCGGCGCCGTGGCATCCAGTGGGCGGCGCGGCGAGCTGCGGTCCAGGGCGACGGCGACACGTAGGTGGGGAGCAGGTAGACGAACAGGGTGGGCTCGGCCCAGTACCAGGTAAGTGGGCCGCCCCTTTTCTTCCTTTTTCTACTTTTCTCTTTTACTTTAATAACAGAGAGAGGAAAAGAATTTAGTTGGGCCACCAAATCATTTTAGAAAAATGTGTGGCTAGGCCCAAATATTCTTTGCAATTTATGGCACTGCCACCAATATTTTGGAGGCCAGTGGAATCCATTTGCATTTTTCATAAATGAATTTGCAATTTCAATTGCTGGTATGGCACTGTTATAAATGCTAAGGCTCATTTTAGCATGATGGTGATGTTGTTTTCCTGAACAACAAATTGTTTTGGAATTTATGCTAAATGATGAACATTTTTCCAGCAACTTTTGAGCAACTTCAAAATTCACTTGTGATTTGAATTTGAATGCAATGGCAGAATTTGAAATGAGATATTAATCCAACATGATTATCATTGCCAATCTCAGATGACTTGGCATTAATATAGTGGATCACTGTAGCTCATTACATAGGGGTGTTACAATTCTCCTCCTCTAAAAGAAATTCTCGTCCCAAGAATTCAGGAGGTAGAAGAAAACAAATCGGGGTATTCCTCCCGAAGACGATCCTCGCATTCCCAAGTGGCTTCACCTTCAGTATGATTTGACCACTGCACTTTCAGGAACTTAGTAGTCTTCTGGCGGGTGCGACGTTCAGCTTGATCGAGAATGCGGATCGGATGCTCCTTATAAGATAGATCATCTTGCAAATCAAGCATCTCATGATCCACTACTCGGTGCGGAGACTCCTTGAAGCAACGGCGAAGTTGCGACACATGGAAGACGTCGTGGATGTGAGAAAATTGCGGCGGCAACTCTAATTTATAAGCCACATGTCCACGTCTGGCGAGAATACGGAAGGGGCCGATGTAGCGAGGAGCTAACTTGCCCTTGATTCTGAAACGGTGAATGCCCTTCATAGGAGTGACACGCAGATAAGCTTGATCACCAGGTTGATAGGTCAATCCCCATCGTTTGCGATCATAGTTGCTCTTCTGGCGGTCCTGGGCCGCCTTGAGATTTTCACGAACAACACGGACTTGCTCTTCGGCGTGTTGGATAATATCCGGACCAATGAGCGGTCGTTCCCCAGTTTCTGACCAATTCAGAGGGGTTCGACACTTACGTCCATAAAGAACCTCGAAGGGGGCCATTTTCAAGCTTGCTTGATAGTTGTTGTTGTAGGAAAATTCGGCATGCGGGAGAGATTCTTCCCACTTCTTGCCAAATGATATAACACAAGCACGCAGCATATCTTCAAGCACTTGATTCACCCGTTCAACTTGGCCTTGAGACTGGGGGTGATAAGCTGAACTCCAAGTAATATGAGTTCCCATAGCTTGTTGGAAACTATTCCAGAAGTGTGAGGTGAAGAGGCTGCCACGGTCCGAACTGATCTCCTTCGGAATACCGTGGAGTCATACAATCCTGGAGATATATAACTCTGCTAACTGACTAGCAGTGATTGTCTCCTTGACTGGCAGAAAGTGTGCAACTTTGGAGAGTTGGTCAATAACGACAAGAATAGCATCGTGACCCTTCTGTGACTTGGGAAGGCCAGTAATGAGATCCATTTGAACCTTATCCCATTTCCATAAAGGAATAGGGAGCGGTTGCAGAATTCCAGCAGGCTTCTGATGTTCTGCTTTAACGCGACGGCAAACGTCACATTCGGCAACATATCGAGCAATATCCTGCTTCATTCTAGACCACCAGTACCTTTGTCGGAGATCACGATACATCTTGGTGCTACCCGGATGAATAGACAGTGGTGTATCATGAGCCTCCTTCATAACCTTGTCGGTCATCAATTCGAACCGAGGTACCACAATGCGGTCTTTGAAATACAAGGTTCCATCCTCAGCAAGCGAGAAATCCCTGTACTTTTCAAGGTGAAGATCTCTTTTCATCAGATCAACTTCAGCATCTTTAGCTTGTGCACGCTTAACAGCATTCAGAAGATCTGGCTGTATAACAAGGGTATTAAGAGAATCCTGTGGAACAATGTGAAGGTTCAGCTTGCGCAGTTCTTCATACAGATGAGGTTGAGCTCGCTGAACCATGAGGTTGTTGCAGTAGGACTTGCGGCTCAAGGCATCGGCCATCACATTAGCCTTGCCAGGGGTATATGAAATACCACAGTCATAGTTCGTAATTGTTTCCAACCATCGCTGTTGGCGGAGATTGAGATCCGGCTGAGTAAATAAATACTTCAGACTTTGGTGATCAGTATAGATCTCACATCGATTACCAAGGAGGTAATGTCGCCACAGCTTCAATGCATAAATCACTGCAGCAAGTTCAAGATCATGCACTGGATAATTATCTTCATGAGGACGCAACTGTCGGGAGGCATATGCAATTACTCTTCGTTCTTGCATCAGGACACAGCCTAACCCTTGACGAGAAGCATCGCAATAAATCACAAAATCTTTGCGAGAATCCGGAGGAGCAAGCACTGGAGCAGAGGTGAGCTTGTCCTTGAGGGTCTGAAAACTTTCCTGGCATTTATCTGTCCACTCAAACTTTACGCCCTTGTGAAACAGATTAGTCAGGGGCTTGGCAATCTTTGAGAAGTTCTCGACAAATTGACGACAATAACTTGAGAGTCCGAGAAAACTTCTGACTTGCTTAACATTCTTCGGAGGAGTCCAGTCAAGAATAGCCTGAACTCGTTCTGGGTTAATAGCAATGCGTGGGCAGGTAGTCGAAGAGGTTGTTGATGATAACACAGATCAGCGAGGGGCAAGGATGGCATTGCTCACCATGAATTCAATTAACATCGCGGAAGAAGGCAAAATGTTGACACTGACCACGACACATTTTGCCGAGAGGTTCCAAAAGTGTCAAATGACAGTGTGAATAGCATAAGATAACTTGGAAAGAAAGGTTAAATAGACCAATGGAAAAGAAAAAGGTGGTTATCAGATTAACCAGTCCAAAGGAATGAATTAGTCGCAGACAATCCAGCTCTCCGGGTGAAAGTGATTACGAGAACCTAATGTCAGAGTTAGTAAAATCATTTAACCCGAAAAGAAGAGAGATCAGAGTCCCAGAGTATAGATGAGGAATAAAAGATCCTAATACCACCCATTGGCGACGTGGGCCCGTAAGCCACACAGCCATGTTAGTAAAATCGTTTTGCAAAGACTAGACTCAACTTCGGCCAAGGAGTTGGAAAGGGGGATCCTACAGGCAGTCGGCTCTAATACCAACTTGTGACACCCCCGACTTAATCATGTACTAATCATACACGCAAGTGTACATGATCAAGCCTAAGGACTCACTTGAAGATATCACAACACAACTCTAAACACAAATAAAACAATACAAGCTTTATATTACAAGCCAGGGGCCTCGAGGGCTCGAATACAAAAGCTCGATGTCATACAAGCATCAGCGGAAGCATTAGATATCTGAGTACAGACATAAAGTTAACAGATAGGCCTTTAGAAGGCGGGGCAAAATAAAAACACTGGATCGAAAGGCACAGGCCTCCTGCCTGGGTGCCTCCTAACTACTCCTGGTCGTCGGAGGGCTCCTCATAGTAGTAGTATCCAGGGGGTAGTAGTACTGGTAGTTGTCGGCTGGGGCAGCTGGCTCAGCAGGCTCCTGGGCTCCGTCGTCTGGTCTCATCAATTTGGTATGTGAAAAGGGAAGCAAAGCAACCGTGAGTACTCATCCAAAGTACTCAGCAAGACTTACATCAGATCTATTCTACTTATGCACCATTATCAAAGAAAGGCTGTATATGTGGACTTGGCTGCAGAAATGCCAGAATAGAAGGGAAAAGCCTAGCCTATCGAAGACTAGCATCTTCAGGGTCTTGTAGCATTAGAAGAGTACAGATTAGTACATAAATATAGTAGTAGCAACAAGTATCAACATCGCCCGGAGATCCTTCCTCGACTCCCTGCGAGAAAGCGATCCCGGAGCCAATATATTCAACCCAGTTCTAGTTGTAGTAGATCGGGATATTTTCCGAGCGTCCTGTTACCGTGGACACGGCTATTCGAATAGATATACTTCCCTGCAGGGGTGCACCAACTTACCCAACACGTTCGATGACTTTGGCCGGACACACTTGCTCAGTCGATCCCCGGCCTCGGACTATCGACACGTCATAGCCCTACCTAGGTTCAACAGAGAGGCCAGCACGCCGGTCTACATCCTAAGCGCTCAGGGGTCTTGGGCCCATCGCCCTTTGCACTCCTGCGCGTTGCGTGGGCGGCCGGGAGCAGACCTAGCCCCCTTAATACAAGCGCGGGCGTTACCAGTCCAACCCGGCGCGCGCCGCTCAATCGCTGACATCTGAAGAACTTCGGCTGATACCACGACGCCGAGTACCCATATTATTCCCACGTGCTGGTTAGCGCGAAAAGGCCAGAGGCCTACTCAAATTACATATCCTAATCCTTAGTGCATTAGGAGCGCGCGGTAACGATCGGTTGCTCCACCCTCTGTGGTCCTGTCGCCCCGTCTCGAGGACTTGTGGCAAGGGCCAGGCCCACGGTCCGCCTGCCCGGCCACGCCTCGTAATTAACTCGCGGGTACCATCACGGTCAACCCGACTTCCCATCTCTCGCGGGTACCCCTCGGGGCCGACCCGTCTTTATCAAGTATCAACAGTAATAATGTGCAAGTAATTGTGTGTCCATAACATCAAGCAGGAATCCGAGGAATCACCCTCGTGGATTACCACTCGATGTATCCGTCAAGGTGAATTCCGGAGGAATCACCCTCGATGGTATTCACACTTGCGGAGTTACCGACAAAGCGTCATCGGAGATGGGAAGAGGAATCACCCTCGGTAACCCACAGCCGACTAGCTATGCTGCAGAGGCATTATCGGGAGTGAGATAAGAGGTATCGCCCTCGACACTCGATGATAGCTCTGCAGAGTCGAGCAACTTAGGGGGAATGTGTGGTGATGAGCTGGTCTCAACCCGACGATCACATCGATCGGGGCACATGTACTTAAGCGGGGTAACTACAGCAAGGAGGAGGGGCCACAGATGGTTCATCATCCAACCTATACTAAGCAGTTTGAATGCAGGCAGGTATCAATAACAGTTACAAGGACAGGCTATGCATCAGAAATAGGATAAAACAGTAGCAGCGGCAATTACTAATGCAAGCAGGAGGGAGAGAGAATAGGAGATATAGGCATGCGTCAACGGGGGTTGCTTGCCTGGAAGCTCTGCGGCAAAAGAGGGATCGTCAGTGGTGTCGTCGGTCTCCTGGGCTGCGTCGGTCTCGGGGGCTATCGGAGAAGAAGAGGGGGGAAGAAACAATAAATAAAGGCAACAGATGCAACACAGAGCATGACATGCTAAAATGCAGGTCTAGGTTGCCTAAAAACATGTCTATACCATTTTAGTTATTTTAGGATTTAATTTCGAATTATTAGCAGGTATGCATGCACTATTCATCTACCGGAAACAGGCGAAAAGTTGTGGGTTCACCTACGTAGAGGGTCCCGACATGAAAACAGATGGCACAATCAAATTCGTGGGATTTTTCAGAGCAACTTTCATGTAGAAAGTTTTTCGATCCGAGCTACGGTTAATTTTCTATGATTTTCTGAATATTAAACAATATTCTGGAATTATTTTAATTAACAGAATTAGCCAGAAATGGAATATGACATCAGGATGATGTCATGCTTGCGTCAGCAGTCGGCTGACCAGCTGACTGGTCAAACAGAGAGGTGGGACCCACCTGTCAGCCTCTGTGGGGTTAAAACAGATTTAAATTTAAACTAACAGAGGATTAGTCAATGGGCCCGGCCTGTCAGTGTAATAGCGAATTAACAGATTTACCTAATTAACGGTTAGCAGTTTAATTAATCGCGCGGGCCCACACGTCAGCGGCTGTGGGTGAACAGTAACCACATGTTGATCCGGTCAACAAAGTCAAACGCGCTGCGGGGCCCATCGGTCAGTGTCTCAGGGTGGGGCCCGCACGGCGACACGTCGGACGCCGGCGCCGGAATCCTCTCCGGCGGGCGCCGGACGCGGCAGCGAGCTCCGGCGAGCTCGGATTTTGCGCATGGTGGACCATTTCGCGCGTACTCGGGCTTGTTCGAACGAGCGGAGCAGCGCACATCCAATGGTGGTGGTGGCTGCCCGTGGTTCGACCGGAAACGTCGCCAACGTCGAGGTCCGCAGCCGTGACATTCCGACCGGGCTCGGGCGCGCAGCTACGAGGTGTTTGCGGGCGCGTTTTTGGTGGCGTTCGAACGGGCAGTCCTCCGCGCGTCGTTCTGCAAGGTCGAAACGGGCGGAGGTGGCCAGCCGTGGCGTCGGCGGTGAGCAATGGCGGCGGCGAGCTACGGATAGGATCGGAGCCGACGTTCTAGCACGTGCGCGAGTAGCTAGAGGGGCCAGGGGAGAGGGGAAGCGCTCATCGAGCGGCGCAAGGGGGCCCGTGGCGGTTTAGTAGCTATAGACGGGTCGCCAGAGACGAAGGGGAACGCCGGCGAGCAGAGATGCAGGACGAGGTCGGGCGGGGTCAGGAGGGCTCTCCGGCTCCACCCGAGGGCACCAGAAGATGAGGTAGATGCCAGCGGAGCTCGCGGGCAGGGCCAGCGGGCATGGGGCCGCCGGTGGCCGTGGAAACGACGGAGGAGCGGCGGCGGCGTTCGGGACAGAGAGGGGAAGGAGAGCGGCGAGCGTGAGGGAGAGGGAGGAAGGGGAATGGCGAGGGCGACCAGGGGAGATGGCTCGAGGGAGGCCCTTATCCCCTCGCCAACTGCCCCTGCGCCATGGCAGCCAGTGGGCGGCGCGGTGAGCTGCGGTCCAGGGCGACGGCGACACGCAGGTGGGGAGCAGGTAGACGAACAGGGTGGGCTCGGCCCAGTACCAGGTAAGTGGGCCGCCCCTTTTCTTCCTTTTTCTGCTTTTCTCTTTTTCTTTAATAACAGAGAGAGGAAAAGAATTTACTTGGGCCACCAAATCATTTTAGAAAAATGTGTGGCTAGGCCCAAATATTCTTTGCAATTTATGGCACTGCCACCAATATTTTGGAGGCCAGTGGAATCCATTTGCATTTTTCATAAATGAATTTGCAATTTAAATTGCTGGTATGGCACTGTTATAAATGCTAAGGCTCATTTTTAGCATGATGGTGATGTTGTTTTCCTGAACAACAAATTGTTTTGTAATTTATGCTAAATGATGAACATTTTTCCAGCAACTTTTGAGCAACTTCAAAATTCACTTGTGATTTGAATTTGAATTCAATGGAATTTGAAATGAGATATTAATCCAACATGAGTATCATTGCAAATCTCAGATGACTTGGCATTAATATAGTGGATCACTGTAGCTCATTACATAGGGGTGTTACAGCCACAAGCTCCCAGGTCAGCCTAGCGATTTGCAGGTGATCCCCCAAAGGGATGGAGAGAACCTCCGCAAGTACATCCAACGGTTCAGCCGTGTGCACCACAACATCCCCGACATCCATCCCACAGCTGTTGTTGCCACATTCCACACGAATGTGCGCAACCGCAGGATGTGGTCAGAGATGAATGTTGAGCAGGTCAAGACCATCAACGATTTGTACGCCTTGGTGGATAGATGTGCACGTGCTGAGAAAGGGAGGTGACTCCCCGGGGAAGATGCTGGTGCATATGTCAATTCTGAGGATGACGACGCATCAACCCCGCAGAAGAAGAATAGAAAGCACAACAAAAAGCGCAAGAACAAAACTATACTGGCCGTCGAGAGCTCCGGCGATACCAACGCCACCAAGAAGCCGAAGGCAGACATCCCCGACAAGGAGGTTGCCGGGTGCGATGGCTACCAGGAAGCTGCGGCAGGCGAGAAGGCCGGCAAGACCGGTGGGCCGTACTGCAAGATCCACCGCACCAGGCGCCACGACCTCTAGCAATGCCGGCAAGTAGAGCAACTTGCCAAAAAGCAGAAGCAAGAGTACGAGAAGCGTGACAAGGAGAAGACCCAAGATGGTGTTGGTGGGTCCGGCAAGCAAGACCATGGTGGCCACGGAGGCCGCCGCGGCAAGGCCAAGCAGCCAGAAGAGAAGGCTGCTCAGGGCCGGCAAGAAGGGGATGATAGTGATGAGGATGGAGGCGGGTCCGACAAGGAGTTCCAAAATGCAGTGGATGCCATGTGTGTTGACAGAGGCGCATTTTTGCACTCCTCGCACCGGCAACTAAAGCAGTCGATCCACGAAGTCAATGCAGCGGAACTGGTGATGAAGGCACAGAAGCCACTCAAGTGGTCGCACTCGCCCATCATCTTTGATGCCGAGGACCACCCTGATCGCACCACTGCGGTCGGGTGTTTGCCGTTGTTGGTCTCACCAACAATTCGCAACCTCAAGGTGACAAAGATGCTGGTTGACGGTGGAGCTGGCTTGAACTTGATCTCCCCAGATGTGATCAAGAGGCCGCAGATCCCCGACAAGGATCTCGAGGAGACAGGTAGTTTCCAAGGGATCAGTCCGGGGAGGAACAAGTCGAAAGGCCAAGTCATGTTGCCGGTCACGTTCGGCAGTGAGCTCAATCATCGGACGGAGAAGATTACTTTCGACGTCATCAAGATACCGCTGCCGTACAATGGGATTCTGGGCCGCCCAACCCTGGCAAAGTTTATGGACGCGTTGCACTATGCGTACAACGTCATCAAGATGCCGGGGCCGATGGGGGTCCTCACCATCAAGTCAAACTACAAGGAGGCAATCATCTGTGTTGACAAGCTCTACCAGGAAGATGCGGCAGCAGCTGCCATTGAGGCACTTGCCCCTGCCGTCAAAGCTCCCGGGGAAGGAAAGAAGAAGAAGACCAGCAGGACCTCTGGGAAGGACTTCGGGAAGCGCACTTCAGAGTGCAGCATGCCTGTCGAGGACACACCAGAGAGCTCTACCGGCAAGGGCAAGAGAGCCAAGGTTTTCATGCCGGCAACCAAACAAGTTTCTGCGAAAGAAGATGCGATGAGTGGCACCTTCTCTATAAGTGCCACTCTTAGTGACAAACAGGAAAGCGAGCTCGTTGCCTTCCTACGGGCGAATGTCGATGTGTTTGCTTGGCAAGCATCTGACATCCCCGGTGTTCCTAGGGAGGTAATTGAGCACCACCTTGCCATCTGCCCTCATGCGAGACCCGTCAAGTAGAAGATCAGAAAGCAAGCCTTGGAGCGGCAAGAGTTCATTGCCGAGGAGATTAAAAAGTTAGAAGCAGCAGGCCTGGTTAGAGGAGTGCTACACCCTACATGGTTAGCCAATCCAGTGGTGGTGCATGAGGCGAACGGGAAGTGGAGGCTTTGTATCGACTTCACCGATATAAATAAAGCCTGTCCCAAGGACCCTTTCCGTTTGCCACGCATTGACCAGATTGTAGACTCCACTGCCGGCTGTGACCTACTCCCTTTCCTCGACGCCTATTCTGGTTATCATCAGATTTTTATGGCCAAGGAAGATGAGGAGAAGAATGCATTCATTACCCCGTGCGGCACGTATTGCTTCTTACGTATGTCGTTTGGGTTGAAGAGTGCCGGGGCAATTTTGCCAGAGTAGTTCAGATTGGTTTGAGACCCAGATACACAGAAATGTGGAAGCCTATATGGACGATATTATGGTCAAAACCAAAGAGAAGTCAACACGGATCCAGGATCTCGAGGAAACTTTTGCCAACTTGCGCAAGCTCAACTTGAAGCTCAACCCCGAGAAGTGTGTGTTCGGTGTGCCATCCGGCAAGCTTCTTGGTTTCTTTGTGTCTCAAAGGGGGATTGAAGCCAACCCCGACAAGATCAACGCAATTGAGCAGATGGAAGCACCGAGACCCATCAAGGATGTCAGGCGGCTTGCCGGCTACGTTGCCGCCCTCAGCAGGTTCATCTCCAAATCGGCAGAGTGCGCCTTGCCGTTTTTCAAGATATTGAAAAAGGCAGGTCCAGTAAACTGGACTCCAGAAGCAGAGGCCGCGCTCCAAGATTTGAAGGAGTACTTGTCCTCTCCACCAGTCCTAGTTGCACCTAGGCCACAAGAGACGTTGCTGCTATACTTAGCGGCGACGAATCAAGTGGTTAGTGTTGCATTTGTGGCTGAAAGAGAGGCCAATGAGGAAGAAGTAACAGCCGCAGAGCCACAACCCGACAAGCCAGAGATTGTGCAGGCCAGCCAGCTAGATCAGCAAGTTGTGAAGAAGAAGATGGTGCAGCGCCCAGTCTACTTTGTCAGCTCCCTCTTGCAAGGGGCTAGGTCAAGGTACTCTGGTGTGCAAAAGTTACTTTTTGGCCTTCTCATGGGCTCAAGGAAGCTGCGCCATTATTTTCAAGCACACCCAGTCACCGTCGTCACTCGCTTTCCATTGCAATGCATCTTGAGAAATCCAGAGGCAACCAGCAGGATTGTGGAGTGGGCATTGGAGTTATCAAGTTTTGATCTGAAGTTTGAGAGTACCTCGACGATTCAGAGCAGAGCCTTGGCAGAATTCATTGCAGAATGGACCCCAATGCTAGATGAAGAAAAACCAAAGACCTCTCTCCCCGGCAAGGAAATAGTTGATGATTGGGTCATGTACTTTGGCAGTGCTTTCACACTGAAAGGCGCTGGTGCCGGTGTGCTGCTTATAGCACCCACCGGAGAGCACCTCAAGTACGTGGTCCAGATGCACTTCCCCAGGGAGCAGGCCACCAACAACACTGTTGAGTACGAGGGATTGCTTGCCGGTTTGCGCATTGCAATTGACCTCAGTATCTGGAAACTGATTATTAGAGGTGACTCGCAGCTTGTGGTGAGGCAGGTCGTCAAGGATTACCAGAGCCCTTTGATGGAGGCATATGTCGATGAAGTGAGAAAGTTGGAAGAGCACTTTGACGTCCTGCAAGAAGAGCATGTTCCTTGTGCCCGAAATGAGATTGCCGACGACCTGTCAAAGCTTACCGCCCAAAAGATGCCTGTGGAGCTAGGAACTTTTGTGCTTCAACAAACTCAGCCATTCGTTACACCATCGAAGTTGGCGAAGATAAGAAAACAAGATGTTGATGGTTAGTTTTCGGCAGAGCTACCCGTAGCCGCCAAGAAAGCAGATACCACCAACAAGCCACCTTTGCCGGTGAGCCGCAGCATCCGGCAAGCCAGATCCTTGCCGTCGAGGCAAGCGCTCCCGCAGAGGAAGAAATGCCTTTAGTCCTTGTCGTCGAGCCACAAGCTCCGGCATGGGCACAGCCGATTGTCCAATTCCTCCAGACAGGAGAACTTCCCGATGAGCAAGAAGATGCAGAGAGAGTGGCCCATCAATCAAGGATGTATAAGTTTATCGACAACACCTTGTACAGGAAGAGGCCAAATGAGGTAAAATTGAAATGCATCTCCCGGGAAGATGGACAAAGGCTGTTGGAAGAAATACATGAAGGTATGTGCGGCTCTCATATTGGGTCACGCGCACTTGTCGGCAAGGCGTTCCATCAAGGATTCTACTAGCCGACAGCCCTTCAAGACGCCTTGGCAGTGGTTATCAGGTGCGAAGCATGCCAGTTCCACTCCAAGGACATCCACCAACCAGCTCAAGCCCTCCAAACCATCCCTCTTTCCTGGCCCTTCTCGGTCTGGGAGCTCGACATTGCCGGCCCTTTCCCTCGTGCTACCGGGGGCTTTGAATTCTTGTATGTTGCAATCGACAAGTTTACAAAGTGGCCTGAGGTAGAGCCGGTGTTGGGGATACACATGACAGATAGGCCCATGAAGGGTCAAGATATCATAAAGCATGGGGTCCACACATCAGGTGGGTCCAGATAAATATCATACAGACATACTACCCACTCGGACATATTGATGCACTGTCCACTCGGATGACAGTCAACCACTCGGCCGTATGACGCACTCGGATATGCGAAGACCAACGATCAACAAGGCAGTCGAAGCATCATCCTCATAGTGGAGGTTTCGTAGTGGGCTGACATTACGGCATTAATGCCCCACCTTGTAACATAGAGGTGAGGGGGTGACGCACTCTATATAAGCCACCCCCACCACTAGACTTGGGGGCAGGCTCATTCTTCTCCCCTGGCTCTCTCGCCATTAGTCTCGGGACTTAGCTCAGGCATGGAGATCCGTTCTCCCCTCTCTCACACATTGTAATCTCCGGATTCATACTCAGATAAAACAAAGCCTCTCCGGAGCACGAGACGTAGGGCTGTTATCTCCACCGTGAGAGGCCTGAACTCGCTAAAATCATTCGTGTCACCCGTTTGCATCTCGATAGATCATACTCCTTTACCCTACCCCTCTCTATTGTCGGAATCATTCCCACGACAGTTGGCGCCCACCGTGGGGCATGGCGTCTATTGAGCCATGATGCAAATGGTTTTCTTTCTTCGATCTTCGTCCGTCGATCAACAATCATCGATGGAGAACTTGATCCAGGATGTTCCGGATATCACTCCGTTCACTGGAGAGACATGATACTCTTCGAACGGAGGAATCAGGAAGTTCCATTCCATCCTGTCTTTTTCTTTACAATCGATCTTTAATCGAACAATGGTTGTTTCTTCCGTATGTACACGCGCTCACGCAAGTCCCGTGAAGTTTCGATCAATTGAAAAGCAAAGAAGATACAAGGCGAGGTGGACGGCCGCACCATCTTCTCCACATCAAACAAGCGAGGAGGACGGCCGCATCATCTTCTTCACATCAAACAGAAAGCGCGAGCAACACCGGCAGCGCCGCCGCACCACCAAGCACCGTTTGGACGAGCGCCATGGAGGTCGAGCTCCCGACATGGCCAGTCCACTGTCGCCTGTCTTCTTCGTCGCTAACCACCGACGCCTCCACCAAGTCAACCGCCGCCCGTCCGGCTTCACTGACCTCTGGCGCGTCCGTCCGTGCCGGAACCGCACCTCCAGCGGTGTTCCTGAGTCCCGCCGCCGGCCTTATGCGGATGGTGCTACACTCCTCCCTTTCTGCTCCGCAGAGACACAAGCCTGGCCGGCAACGCGGAGCTCCTCGGCCCGGTCGTCCGCTCGGCAGTGATCTCCATGGTGGAGGTGCCCCTCCTGCCGGCGTCGCAGGCGCGATGCACTCCTCCCTCGTCAGCTTCTCGGGCATGGTCGTTGTGGCGTATGCGCAGACCCGGCGCGGCGCGGAAATAAGAAGCCGGTCACGCCTCCGGGCGTGGCGGTTCTTCCCTCCGTCGCCATCTGCTGGCCATGGCCCTTTTTCCTTTAACCATGCAAGGTGAGTGGGCCACCTTCTCCTTGATTACATGCATGCAGGTAAATGCGTGCAAGTACAGGAAACCGAAGGATGTGGTGATCTTTAACGTCATATTAATTGGCTGCCTCATTAAGCGGCCAATTGATGAGGATTACTAACGCCACTTCTCTAATTGCTGCGGCCAGAACCAGCCAGCTGTTTCCACGGCTTCCACTGTAACTTGCAGGGTCACCCGATGGATCTTTCACTCGGACAGCTGCGAACCAGATTCGATCAGAGTTCAGATAGATGAATCCACACGGACACAGACGCAAGTTTACTCGGCCACGAACCCGAGTTCACTCGGACGGATTCCTCGTGGCCCTGCCTCGGCGCCAGCGTTGACAACTCCTCCCGCTGGCGTTGACCGCTCGACGCAGTGCGGAAGCCAGGTGCTGGCCGTGCTCCCAAGGTGCCTCCTCCCTCCGGTGTCGGCTGCCTGACCATCGGCGCCGTGGCGGAGACAAATGCCCGGCTCAGCCGCCCCGTGCGTCACTCGGTTGGACACGTTCTCACCACTCGGCCACCCCACGCGTCGCCACTCGGTTGGGCACATCCTCACCACTCAGCCACCCACGCACCGTCGCTCAGCTAGATGCGTC
Organism: Elymus sibiricus; assembly: GCA_039707655.1. Taxonomy (NCBI): domain Eukaryota; kingdom Viridiplantae; phylum Streptophyta; class Magnoliopsida; order Poales; family Poaceae; genus Elymus; species Elymus sibiricus. The sequence goes on along the minus strand of CM077666.1, from coordinate 203,951,492 downwards.
TTCATCACTCGGCCGCCCCGTGCGTCGCCACTCAGTTGTACGCATCTTCAACACTTAGCCGCCTACACACCATCGCTCAGTTGTACGCGTCTTCATCACTCGCCCGCCCCGTGCGTCGCCACTCAGTTGTACGCATCTTCATCACTTAGCCGCCCACGCACCATTGCTCAGCTGTACGCGTCTTCATCACTCGGCCGCCCCGTGCGTCGCCACTCAGCTGGACGCGTCTTCATCACTCAGCCGCCCCGCGCACCGTCGCTCAGCTGTACGCGTCTTCATCACTCGGCCGCCTCGCGCACCATCGCTCAGCTAGACACGTCTTCATCACTCGGCCGCCACGCGCGTCGTCACTCGGCTGGACACGTCCTCACCACTCGGCCGCCCCGCGCGTCGCCACTCGGTTGGGCACGTCCTCAACACTCGGCCGCCCCACGCGCCGTAACTTAGCTGTACGCGTCTTCATCACTCAGCCGCCCGCGCACCATCGCTCAGCTGTACGCGTCTTCATCACTCGGCCGCCCCATGCGTCACCACTCAGCAGGACGCATCTTCATCACTCAGCCGCCCCGCGCGCCGTCGCTCAGCTGTACGCGTCTTCATCACTCGGCCGCCCCGCGCACCATCGCTCAGCTGGACGCGTCTTCATCACTCGGCCACCCCGCGCGTCGCCACTCGGCTGGACACGTCCTCACCGCTCGGCAGCCCCGCGCGTCGCCACTCGGTTGGGCACGTCCTCACCACTCGGCCGCCCCGCGCGCCGTCACTCAGCTGTACGCGTCTTCATCACTAAGCCGCCCGCGCACCGTCGCTCATCTGGATGCGTCTTCATCACTCGGCCGCCCCGTGCATCGCCACTCAGCTGGATGCGTCTTCATCACTCAGCCGCCCCACGCGTCGTCGCTTAGTTGTACGCGTCTTCATCACTCGGCCGCCCCGCACACCGTCGCTCAGCTATACGCGTCTACATCACTTGGCCGCCCGCGCGCCGTCGCTCAGCTGTACGCGTCTTCATCACTCGGCTGCCCCACGCGCCATCGCTCAGCTGGACGCGTCTTCATCACTCGGCCGCCCCGGGCATCGCCACTCGGTTGGTCACGTCCTCACCACTCGACCGCCCCGCGCGCCGTCGCTCAGTTGTACGCGTCTTCATCACTCAGCCGCCCGCGCGCCATCCCTTAGCTGGATGCGTCTTCATCACTCGGCCGCCCCGTGCGTCGCCACTCAGCTGGACACGTCCTCACCACTCGGTCACCCCGCACATCGCTACTCGGTTGGGCACGTCCTCACCACTCGGCCGCCCCGTGCGCCATCACTCAGCGGTACGCGTCTTCATCACTCAGTCGCCCGTGCACCGTCACTCAGCTGGATGCGTCTTCATCACTCGGCCGCCCCGTACATCACCACTCAACTATACGCGTCTTCATCACTCAGCCGCCCGCGCACCATCGCTCAGCTGGATAAGTCTTCATCACTCGACCGCCCCGTGCGTCGCCACTCGGCTGGACACGTCCTCACCACTCGGCCGCCCCGCACGTCGCCACTCGGTTGGGCACGTCCTCACCACTCGGCCGCCCCGCGCGCCGTCGCTCAGCTGTATGCGTCTTCATCACTCGGCCGCCCCGTACGTCGCCACTCAGCTGGACACGTCCTCACCACTCGGCCGCCCCACGCGTCGCCACTCGGTTGGGCACGTCCTCGCCACTCGGCCGCCCCGCGTGCCGTCGCTCAGATGTATGTGTCTTCATCTCTTAGATGCCCGCGCACCGTCGCTCAGTTGGACACGTCTTCACCACTCGGTTGCCCGCGCGTCGCCGTTTGGTTGGACACGTCGTCACCACTCGGTCGCCCCGTGCGTCGCCGTTCGGTTGGACACGTCTTCACCACTCGGCCGCCTCGCGCGTTGCCATCGGTTGGACTCGCCTCCACCACTTGGCCACCCCGTGCGCCATCAGACAGCTAAGTCATTCTGCACACACTGCACTTCCGCCTCATTTCGGTCCAGTACTCCAGTGAGTTCAGTAGGATCCTTCACTTCGACAAGTTCGATCGGATTCTTCGCTCTTTTAGACTCTCGCTGGTTTTGAACCAGCAAGCCCCTTGCACACCCACCGGGTGTCTATGGGTTTTATTTACACAAATCATTTCAGCACACATCAAATTACCTCTAGAAATTATTACGTTAGCCTGTGCTATTTTCATACACAGCTTACACGATCACTCAGCGCCTCTGTGCGCCAACTTCATTGCTACTCGGACTCGGTCACCGCACCGATCCTAACGCACCGCAACACCGATCCGTCGCTCTGTTGACTTCAGACACATCCAGCCGACCCCTTCGTGTAGTCTTCTTCATCGTGTCAACGATATTGACCTCGTCGTCATGTTGGGCATGAGACAGGTCCACCGTCGAAACATGTAGTACGCTCGGGGGCTACGCCGCACTCGGGGGCTGCAGCTCATTCGGAATTGCACTCTCCAGAGTAGTCTAGTACTTCATCACCAGTCGGATCCTTCACTTCAACGACTGTAGTCAAATCCGCCACTTTGACAAGTTACATGATCACTCAGACGCTCTATGCGCCATCTTCGTCGCTACTCAGACTCGTCCACCGCGGCGGTCTTGTTGCACCGCAACCACACTACACCGACCTCGTCGCTGCACCAGCTTCGAAAACATCTGACTGACTCCTCCGAGGACATTTTTCATCGTGTCATGGCTTCGACGACTTCGGCTACATCCCCAACGTGGAAACAGCCAAGTTACTCATATGATCAAACCTCATATCACACTCTGTAGCGAGCTTACCACTTTTGATCATCACTCGGGGGTACGCCACGGCCGAGGGCTATGCCACCATCAGGGGTTACACCCATTTGATCAACCTGTTGATCACGTTAGGAATATTTTTCTGAACATACTTACTTGGTCTGCCGAAGATCTATAAGGGTAGCATCATTCACTCGGACGATCACCCAAATCATTACCTGGAGTCATCTTCAGGACTGCAAAAGGGTGAAACCGGCGCTCCTCTTCGGATACACTTGGCCCTTCTTCTAGGCTCCAAGGCGTCGGTTTCGCAAACTTGGACTCGGAGATTGCCTGTGCTAGTGTTCCCCCGGGATGATGAGTGGCTTCTCTTCGGAGAGTCAGTCCACGCGCTAGACTCACCACTCGGGTTAACATGGCACGTCCACATCGGACCACTGGTCTATCTCCTCCGAGAGACATACGAGTGCCACCAAGTTTTTCCTCGCAGTCAACATACCCCGATCAGTCGGGAAGCATGTCCACTCAGACGATCGCCCAAATCATTACCTGGAGTCATCTTCAGGACTGCAAAGGGGTGAAACCGGCGCTCCTCTACGGATACACTTGGCCCTTCTTCTAGGCTCCAAGGCGTCAGTTTCACAAACTTGGACTCGGAGATGGCATGTGTTGGCGTTCCCCCGGGATGATGAGTAGCTTCTCTCCAGAGAGTCAGTCCACGCGCTAGCCTCGCCACTCGGGTTTTCATGGCACGTCCGCCTCGGACCACTAGTCTATCTCCTCCGGGAGACATACGAGTGCCACCAAGTTTTTCCTCGCAGTGCCCCACTTTCCCCACTAACCGCGACATAACCGCTTCCGCGCGCGCACGCACGATTTCTCTTTGCGCCTTTCCTAAAGGACACACGTCGGTCCGACCGACCACCCTCCAAGGGTCTCTGTGCACTCAGACACGTAAAACACCCGACTGAAGTCACCTTCAGGATTGCAATGGATGAGCTCGATGCCCCTCCGTGGGTTAACTTGGCCCTTTGTCTAGGCTCCAAGGCGCGAGTCTCATAAACTTGGACTCGGAGATGACCTGCATTGGCGTTCCCCTGGGATAGTGAGTGGCATCTCTCCGGAGAATCAGACCACGCTCCGGCGTCGTCACTCGGGTTTCATGGCATGTCCTCACTCGGACCTGTAGTCAATCTCTCCCGAGAGACATACGAATGCCATCGAGTTTTGCCCAGCAATCAACCCAATCTGATCAATCGGAAAACATATAGTCCAGAATCTGTTGAAGTTTTGTTCAAATCATAGTTGACTAAAGCTTGACGACAGGCGCCGATTGCCCCCGCATTGCTCGGGCCAAATCTAGTTTTTAGTAAAGACGTTCTACAAAACCTCAACCGATTCGGGGGCTAAACCTATGGGCGCGCCGCCAGTCGGCATGTTCCTCACTCAGCTTTCTACTTTTTCATAAAATATGCTCACTACCTAACGCTCACTCTTCGTCTCCAACCCGGTCCCAACCCGATCGCCTGGTTGGCAAGGGCAAAAGCTAACTGTCAATGTAAGAAGTACTACTGGAACGATTACTCCCTGGAGTGTCCAGCTTTTTTCTACAGTCGGCAGTTTCGAGGCCAAATTCATTCATCGTGCCGAGTGCACGAAGATTCGCCTCCTTAACCCAGTTCCAGGCTGAATTTATTTACCGTGCCGAGTGCACGAAGATTATTCTGATTGTTTCAGCTCCAGGCTGAACTTATTTACCGTGCCAAGCGTATGAAGATCCATCCGATTGACTCAATTTTAGACTAAAAGAAATTTACCGTGCCGACTGCATGGAGGTTCACTAGGAGACTTTAACCCTCTGCCAGACTCATCTCGTCCGACAGAGGCTCGGGGACTACACCCAGTGGGTGCACTCAGCGTGCCCCCACTAGAAGAGAACTCAAAAGAAACATTCTGCTCGGGCAAATCCAGCAACAACATTCAACGACAACAAACCCTACAGACTCCAACTGACTACCAGCAATCAGTCAGAGTCTCGGGGGCTACACCCTATGGGCGCGCTGATCGCGCACTCATAGAACAAAATTCCGAGTAATCAATTACTCGGTGCAGGACCAGCTCGAGATCACTCAAAAAATTGATATAAGGTGAGTTTGACGCTCCTCCACGGACCCATTTTGAGCCTTCTTCTAGGACTCAAAGTGTGCAACTCATAAGTTTGGATCTAGAGCCGACTCGTATTGACATTCCTTCGGGATAAGAATGGCATCTCTCCGAGAGAGCAGTCCATGCGTCAATCTTGTTGCCCAGATTTAACGACACTCCCATACTCTGATCACGAGTTAACCTCTTCCGAGAGATGAACGACTGTCACCAAGTTTCTCCTTGCGGCCACTTACCCCAGCTCAGTCGGGAAGCACAGTGCCAGAATCCATTGAGACTTTGTTCAACCTTGGTTGTTTGGAAGCACGATAACGGGTACCGAGTATTTCTGTAATCACTCGGGCCAAATTGTGTCCTTCACAAACTCTTTCTGCAAAATCTCAACTGATTCAGGGGCTAATGTTGGGGATACACATGACAGGTAGGCCCATGAAGGGTCAAGATATCATAAAGCATGGGGTCCACACATCAGGTGGGTCCAGATAAATATCATACAGACATACTACCCACTCGGACATATCAACGTACCGTCCACTCGGATGATAGTCAACCACTCGGCCGTATGACTCACTCGGATATGCGAAGACCAACGATCAACAAGGCAGTCGAAGCATCATCCTCATAGTGGAGATTTCGTAGTGGGCTGACATTACGGCATTAATGCCCCACCTTGTAACATAAGAGGTGAGGGGGTGGCGCACTCTATATAAGCCACCCCCCACCATTAGACTTGGGGGCAGGCTCATTCTTCTCCCCTAGCTCTCTCGCCTTTAGTCTCAGGACTTAGCTCAGGCATGGAGATCCGTTCTCCCCTCTCTCACACATTGTAATCTCCGGATTCATACTCAGATAAAACAAAGCCTCTCCGGAGCACGAGACGTAGGGCTGTTATCTCCACCGCGAGAGGCCTGAACTCGCTAAAATCATTCGTGTCACCCGTTTGCATCTCGATAGATCATGCTCCTTTACCCTACCCCTCTCTATTGTCGGAATCGTTCCCACGACAGCCAGTGAGAAAGGTGACGGCACAGTCAGCTATCAAGTTCCTCAAAGGATTGGTTGCCCGTTTTGGTGTACCCAACAGGATCATTACCGACAATGGCACCCAATTCACGAGCCACGCCTTCACAGCATATTGCCAAGAACTTGGAAATAATATCTGCTATGCCTCTGTTGCTCCCGAGAAGCAATGGGCAGGTAGAGAGGGCAAATGCAGAATTGTTGCGTGGTCTAAAGACTAGGACTTTCGACAAGCTGCACCAGTGTGGAAGGCGCTGGGTGGAAGAATTGCCAGCAGTTCTTTGGTCAATCAAAACGACACCAAATCAAGCCACTGGCCAGACACCCTTCTCCCTTGTGTATGGTGCAGAAGCGGTACTCCCCACGGAACTCAAATACGGGTCACCTCAAGTCATGGCCTTCGATGATGAGGACCAAGATGAGCTACGGCATGACGATGCCACGCTCTTTGAGGAAGATCGTTTCCGGGCTGCTGTCCGTGCTGCATAGTACCAGCAAGCTTTGCGCCGCTACCATAGCCGCAAAGTGAATGCCAGGAACCTTGAGGAAGGCGACATTCTTCTTCGTCGGATTCAATCCGCGAAGGGTAAAAACAAGTTGACACCGAAGTGGGAGGGCCCTTACCGGGTAGTACGAGTCTCTAGGCCCGGCGCAGTCCACCTAGAGACTGAAGATGGCACTCCGATGCTCAACTCATGGAATATTGAGCATCTTCGTAAGTTCTACCCGTAAGGCGCGGTTGCCGGGCTGCCCGGCAACCTCTTTTGTACAAGTTTGCCGTCAAGGCTTGTAAACCTTTGTACAAAGCCGGGCGCAGATCCCGTGCATAATAAATAAAAGTTAAATGTTTCACAATTCTTTGTCAAAATACATATATAGTTGTGTGTTGCAGGCAGTCTTGTGTTACATTTTTCCTTTCATAAGGTGATTAAAGAACCATCAAGGTTCCAGCCTCTTCTTTTCTCTTCTTTCTTTTTCTTAAGGGAAGAAAGGATTCGTCGTGCATAAGCTTCTCGGGGGGAGTGACGGTATGGATAGCAAAGGACGCGTTCAAGATGTCACCTTACTGCAAGAAGTGCAGCAAGGAATAAGTTAAGTTGCAAAACTTTGAAATAAATTCTTTGTTGTAGTTGCGACTCTCCTTTAACGATTTCGGATTTTGTATGAGGAACCTGCACGCTAAGGAACCTTGTCGTGATCGACTGCGCTCTTACTTTGCTTCGAGTTCGCTCGGCAACCTAAGTAGCTGCGTTATGATCGTCAAGAGTGACCTTGCCGGCAGCGGCACTTCCGGCGAGCTGCTGAGGACCTGTTCCTCAAGCGCTCCCGGCAAGGGTGTGCGCACCGGCAAGTTTCCGGCAAGCGTAGGGTACAAAAATCATGCAAAGATAGAATGGAATAAGGAGAACAACACGCATACGTCCATTCAAAATACAAACTACAGCAACTGTTAAGCGCTTAGGTACAAAAGTTGTCTTCTACGCCCCCACGGGGCTACATTGTTTTTGATACAGTAGCTAAAGAGAGGAGCCTAGGCGAAGCGCAGCTCATCTTCAAGATTCGACTCGGGCAATACTATGCGCCTAGTCGGAATCGTTGCCTTCACTCTTGATACGCGAGGAGCTTTCGTCGCTCTCACTCTCGCTGGTGGAGTCGGTGCCGCTGCTGCTCTCACTTTTCGCGCAGCATTCCATGCGGCCACCGGAGACCCCGAAGAACTTCACGAAGAGTGTGGTAGCTCCGTCATACCTAAACTGGAGGAGCTGCCCCCACCTTAGACCACGGGAGCGGGCGAACGACTTCCACCCCCGCATCAGGAATAGGGAGCCGATAGTGGAGAACTCGGCCGCCACCCAGGAGAGGCCGTTGAAGTAGCCATCCGCCTGTAGCCATAGGCCCGAGGGCCTGCTGTTCTCCATCACCCTCGCAAAGGGGTCCGGGAGCCGGAGCCAACTGCGAAGCCAGCGGTGCAACCCCACGACAAACTCGTGCGCCGCCACCACCGTGTGGGACTCGTGTTCCGTCAGCGCCGTGCGGGCTTCCGTCTGAGGAGGAAGGGCGGCCGCCCCACCACGACCATGAGTGTCGCGCCCTCCGCGGCCGCGGGGGACGGCTCTACTGTGGGCGCTAGGGCTGGCATTCACGACAACCATCGAGGAACGCATCCGGCCCCGAGGGTGGACCCTCAAGGCGGAAGCAGATGCGCGGGCCCGACCTCCACCCCTCGCCATCGCAGCGGTAGACCTCAAGGAAAGCAAGGACGAACGAAAGGTTGGAGGAGGAGAATGGCTAAGGGTAGAAGATGGGTGGGGAAGATCGCCACTCCCCCGTCCTCTTTTATAGTGCCCTGGGGGGATTACTCTCCCTGCCACCTCGCCTCCCTTAATGGCAGAAATCGAGGAAGGAGATGCGAGAAGTCAGGCAAAATGAGCAGCGCCCTCCACGTTTTTCCTTTTTATGGGGAAGACGCGAGGGCTGGCTCTTTTTCGTCCTACGTGGCTGTGCTTTTCAGGCGCACCACCTCCCGCCACCGCTTCGCTCCACCTCTCCCACGCCCGCATTTAATGCGCATCATGGGTGGGTGCAGTAAAAGAGAAGATTATGGCAGTTATCCTCTGCCACGCGCCGCCTGTGCACTGTTTGGGCCTAGCCCAACGACGCCTTGCATGCGCGTGTGGCCCAGGCCCAGGGGCTCCTGTCGGTGTACTGAGACATGGGTGCCCTTGTACCCAGACTTGTGCATAGGCAGTTGTAACCTCCCTTTCGGCAAGGGCTTGATAGAGGATAACTATGGCTTAAGACTCAACACCAAGACCGTGAAGAAGACCTCAAGGCAGGTCATTGAGAAGTACTATTCTAGTACTGAAGATCGACGTTGCCCTTGCCGGCAAGCTCCGTCCCGGCAAGGTGAAGACCAAGACTATGGTTGCCGGCAAGCACCCCCTTGCCGGCAAGCAAGGCCCGGCAAGCTTCGTGCCGGCAGGTTTGTTCTGTCCCATTACCGCTCCACCTCACCATCGACCAGATAGGCTCGTATGATAGGTGTCGAGCGGGCAGGCAGTCAACATAGCCAGCCAAAGGCACGTGTCAGCACGCCACGCCAAGATTAACTTTAATGACACCTGTCCCTGGGACGTGTCGAGATTGCAGGAGGGCACCAGGACCAGCGGTACAGGTCTTTTTCCCAAGGCCTCGCCTCCCCAACGTAGCACCTAACGGTGCATTAAATGCGTTTGTCTTACCCCGTTGGAATATAGACGCGATGACGATGCAAGTCACTATTCATACTCTGTAATGACCGTATTAGCCATTGTGGTAACCCCTTGGCCTATAAAAGGAAGCCCACGGCTACAGGTAGAACGGTCGACACCCAGCTCAATTACACGCCGTAGCTGCATTTTCCCGTGCACCTTGCCGGAAAACTGCACTCCCTGTAATCAGAGTTCATACATGATCAAACACAGAGCAGGAGTAGGGTTTTACGCTCATAGCGGCCCGAACCTGGATAAATCCCCCGCGTGTTCTTGCACCTATTAAAAATCAGCTCTTTGTCCCATGCATGTCCCCTGAGTCGAATCGCAAAGGGACCCGTTCGGTCCCATAGATAGTCGTTTCCCACGACAGACGTCCACAAGCTCTACCATGGCTATCGCAAAAGCTTGGACGCATTGTTTGCAATGATGATTAGGGGTTTTGTTTGATTATTACTGGCTACATCAATAAGCAGAGCTCATCTATTGCTTGACAACTGTTCTATGAAAACTGCTTGTTTCACATTTGGACGCTCCAACCTGTGTGTGTAATTATCACATTGAGAACTACGCAACTGCGGGAATTTCGAGCGACTGGGTACTAATAATTGTGGTTGATTATATCAGGATTCTAACCGCCTGCCAAGGCGCCAATAAAAACCGTCAATCCCCCGCTTCAATTGTGTGGCACCCCGGCTCAGAGGACCGGTTTACCCAGTGTTTCCAACCCAGAGATCATGTCTTCTGGAAACACACAACAACTTGGAACAGAACAGAACTGGTCTTTATTAATATCGTACAAGTACAAGCTCAGGAATTACATCGGGTAGCGAGGCCAGAAGCACTACTCGTGCTATGACAATATCTACATTATTTATGGAACATCAAGGGCCTCAACACTACTGGGTGATTCTATGGCGTAGCGGAACATCGTGCGGGAAACTCCATCCCATAGGGACACTGCTGGGACACGGCCTAGTTAGCGTAGCACGAACCATCGGGACCTCCATCCTTGGCTTCTCCTGCATCTGGCATGATACGCTAGGTGAGTACTTGGAATGTACTCGCAAGCTCACAGCAACCACAACAATGCAGCAAACAACAGCATGGCAATTATCATGTTAAATGCTTAAGTTGCTTACTTACTATTACCGAATATCAACTTACTCTCTTCTGGGTTATTCCACAATCCTCGGAATACTCGTGATCCACTGAGCACTTCCGAACATAAGACAAGTTCTTCCATCATTATTATCATTACGGTTGACCACTCAGTGTGACCTAGTGCGGACTGTGTCCAATACCGTGGACGCGGCTATTCGAATAGGTTCTTACACTCAGCAGAGGTTGCGCACTTTTCCCACACCATGGAGCTCCTTGTCCCGTACCTCAGTACACTTCCCTTTCGGGTGGACTGGTGCTGCTCCAACGAAACCTGCCTAACCCGTGACTCTTCCACCGTACCACCGACAATCATCCTCCCCCGGAGTCATGCCCTGGGTGGCCCCTGTGTCACCCCGTGACACCTGTCACCGTCGTGGCCAACTAAACTGTCCCAAACGGGGACGCCGGCAAATAACTCAACTGGCTCACAGGGTTATCATTGCCTACCTGATCAGGGTAGCACGCACGCATAACCCTCCCTCTTTGGTGGTACCGATAAAAGAGCACGCGGTCAGACCAAGTCAAGGCCGTCCCATTCCGGCAGATGTGGCTGCACGGGTAAGTCCGGGTCGGTGGCACTTGATCAACCATTAAGCTTTGTTTTAGCAAGTACATGACCAGCAAGGTTGTTTATCATGAATAAATTAATATGGCAGTAGCTATGCAACAATATATAATTTACTATGAATTATCACATATTAAAATAATGCAAATAATTCAATTAATAAACCAATACTATTGAAATGCTTCATGTAATGGATGATGTGGCTTGCCTTGCTCAGTTGGGTTGTCCACAAACTCCTGGTCTTCAAAACCAAAAGGATTTCCTTCTGAAAATATTTTAAAATAGCAAAAGAAAATGTCACATAACACATTCCTGTTCACCAGAAATTCTATACTTGTGACAAAAATACCAAAATTTACCAGAAAATAGAGGGGCTCAAGAAAAAACCAATGCAAAAAGAATCAATTGATTTGGACTTGTGGATAAAAAGTTATGGACAGTCAAAGTTTCTGGTCAAAGTTGGATTTAAACATAAATTAGAAAATCCCACAGCGGGCCACGTCGAAAGCGTATTTCCCGAATATGCTTCCACTTACGTACCGCTTCGGTGCGCGGCTGGGTCACTGACGTGCGGGGCCCAGCTGTCATATTTAAAAGGAAAAAGAGAGGAACAGTAAGAGGGCGGCTCACCGACGGCGATAGCCGGAGTTAGCGACGGCGGCGAGGTCGGGAGAGGGCGGAGATGGATCGGCCACACAACGGAGGTCCTCCCTGTACCAACATCATCTCCGGGGACGGCCTAACGGTGTCGCCCCCTTCTTCTCCGGCGGCGGCTGGTTTCGGGGGTCGTCGGCGACGGCGAATCCGGCAGAGCTTCGGCTAGGAAAGAGGTCGGGCAGTGCCAGGGGAACTTGTTGAGCTCGTGGGTGGAGTCGGGCGAGACTGGGGTGGAGTGAATTGAGCGGGTGGCGGAGTTGGCTGGGCGACAGAATGCCGGTGAGCTACGAGGCCAGAGGGCCTCTCGGCCATGGCTCGGTGCTCTGGTGGTCGACAGGAAGTGGAGGGAGTGGGGCGAGGAGCTGGGAGAGGCCGGGAAGGCCTATTTATAGGGAGGGGCGGAGCTTCTGGAGTCGGGCGGCGCCACGGCCACGTCGCCGGAGCAAGGACGGTTAGCTGGTTGGCGCGGCGCGGGCGACGTGATGGAGGAGGCAGGAGGAGTAAATGCATGCAGTGGCGGCACGCGGGGAAGAAGACGGCCAGCGAGGCCACAGTGACAGCACAGGCGCCACAGTGGCAACGTGCGGTGGCCGCCGGCGGGAGCGATTCCGGCGAGGGGGAAGGGTCTAGGGCAGCCAGGTGGACGAAGGGGAGCTCGTCGGCGCGCGGAGACAAGGTACGGCGACGCGGTCGTCGTGCTCCGACGTGACCCGTGCCTGCCGACGCCCAGAGCGCGGTTTTGGCAGGGCTGGCCACGCGGTCACTGCGTGCACAGGCACACGCGGTGCGAGCTGGCCTGCCAGGCCGTGTCTAGTGTAACGACCTTGCATACTAGAGCCCTCTCGTGCCACTAGTTCGCCCAGAGACTCACTGAGCTGAAGTGTAGCATCAACAACAGTTTGCTGTCAGAAACTTAGGAGAGATCTGGAGAGAAGATGAGCTGGAGATGAAGCCAATGGAGATGTCTGGAGTGATCTACATTGGAAGGACTACAAGCTGGCCAAATTTGAGAAACTTTCATCAAAGTTTGGACATGGTTCATGTACAAATGCTATACTGGACCAGAAACTTAGTGAGGTTGTTGCACACACATGGGTGATCTTCTGGAGCTGAAATTTGGTGTGTGGGGGTTATTTGGTAATGCCAAGATGCCATAAAAATTTCAAAGCAAATGGACACCTTTAGCTAGTACTTCCTTCACAGAGGACTGGAATGAGCAGAAACTTGGCAGAATATTTCTGCTAAAAATTTATACTGGGCTAGAAGATATCTTTGGATATTGTGGGAAGATATGTTCCCTAGTATCTGAGGGAATTATTTGGGAATTTTCTGAGTTGAGGAAATATGGGTTGCTTCACAAAGGGCCAGTGTTGTCTGGAAGATAAATGGAATATTCTGGACAAAATTTTATACTGGACCATGAAATGTTTTTGAAGATTGTGGGAGTAGATGATGACAAGAAGGTGTGGTATTAATTTGGGATTTTTCTGATCATCAGAACTATAGGTTGCTTCACAACCCATAGTGAAGACAGATTTTCCCAAAGAAGAAAATGGATTATTTTGAAAGGAATGAAAATTGGAATTTGATCCAGAAGGTGTGCGACAAGATTTTGGCAAGATATTGAGGGCTTTGGATCACTTAGAGAGAAATTCAAAAGTTCCTCAAGTCCAAAGTCAACTGAAAAGATTCAAAAACCATCCAATTTGCAAATAAAACCAGAAAAAATTTGAAAAGAAAAAGTTGCCAAAAACCAGGGTGTCACAAATTGTCATTCCTCTTTTCTTCATACCCCGCTTCAGTCTCCACTGTCTTCATCGTCCCGGCCGGCCGCGCTACACACTTACACACACTCTGCAATCTCGCTTTGTGTACGTACTGCAGCCATGTCGAGTGACGGCGAGAACGACAATTCCGCCGGTAGTCTTCCGCCCGATGATAGGTCAACCTCAGAATCATCCCGCTCGTCTTCCATGAGTCCGGCGTCGAGCCCTGACCTCGATTTTATCTGGATCATGGAAGGGACGCCACCGCCCGAGTCGTCGGACAACGACCAGACAGACCAGGACCCATCGGAGGACGATGAAGACGACGACGATGATGATGATGAGGAGGAATGTTCGAACGAGGAGGATGACGACGAGGATATCAATGACGATGACGATAGCGGCAGCGATGAAAAGCAAACGGTCAGCGGCAAGAAGCGTCCTCGCCAAGACGATGTCACGGGGCCATCCAACTACAACAAGAAGAAGAAGGACTAAATTAAGCAGACTGTATATCTCTGTTGCCATTCGCTCATATTAATCTGTGTCCCCTATCAATCTCATCACAGACGGTTAGCAATACGTATTCGACAGAGATCTTTTACATTATCGCCCACAGTTGGTTTCTTCAATTGTGTGCCCTGTCGAGCACACAATTCACAACAAAAAATCGTATGCGCTGTCTATAATTATCGCACACAATTCTTATTACCGCCCTGTTTGCCAGATATCACACACATCTTGTTATGCCAAATCATTTCTGTTCTTCTGGATCATCGCAAATAGTTCATCCGAGTGAACTGTATGCCGTGTATCGCACACACCTCGAACTGGCTGCCCATTTCTGTTGTGTTGGGTAATCACAAACAGTTCATCCGAGTGAACTGTATGTCGTGTATCGCACACACCTTGAACTGGCTGCCCGTTTCTGTTGTTCTGGCTCATCGCAAATAGTTTGTATGGATCAACTGTATGCCATGTATCACACACGCGTCTCTAATCTGAATCATTTTTTATGTCTCCGGCATCACACACAGTTCGGCTTATTGGCGACGGTTTTATTACGACACCGTTTGTGATGCATGCATCGCACACAGTTTGGTTGCGGGGTCTCTGATTCATGTGTCGCATTAGCGGTCGCATACAGTAGTGTCATGTCCCTATTTCTTCCTACAGAATTAGTAGAACCAGCAGCACTAGCAGCAGGTTGCGTCGGTTTCTTCGCATTAGAGATCACTGAATCTGATTTGGAAGAAGCATTACCACAGAAGCCAGAAGTGGAACTAGGAGTAGACTCCACACTAGGTGATGTTCGTGGTGTAAAACATCATCTACTCGATGTTGTGTGAGATGTAAACTTAGGATCCTCAGCCACTTGCAATTCAGCCTCACGTGCTTGGTGTAACAAATCTGTCATGTCATAATATTGGTGAAGCCGAACAATACGCTTGATGTTATAGTTCAGAGCAGAGAGAAATCTCTGCATTGTTTGTTTAGGCTCTTCATGCACTCTAGCAAGCTGCATAATAAGCTCCATCTCCTGAAAATGTTCATCCACAGAAGAAATACCTTGCCTCAAATTCTGTAATCTGCCCTAGAGAGAACGAATGTAATTGTGTGGAACAAAACGAGCACGCATCTCTTCCTTCATAGCTCTCCATGTAACAATGGGACGTTCACCATCTTCAATTCTGGACTGTACAATATTATCCCACCAAAGCAAAGCATAGTCATCAAATTTAGAAGATGCAAGTTTTATTTCTCTGTCCTCAGTGTACTCATGCATGCGCCATAATTTTTCCACCTTCAGCTCCCAATTGAGGTACTCTTCAACATCAGTAGAACCAACAAACTTGGGGACAGTGAACTTTGGTTTACCCAGCCCATCATCATCACGGATGGCTGGTTGTGCAAAACATCATCATCAAATCAACGGCACGCACCAAGAGGAGCAAATCCACGGCCTAAGGGCATGGCACCAGCACGGCCACCACCACGGCCTCCATTATCACGACCACCATCTTGGCCAGCAACAACCGGCTCATGTGGAGCTTGCCGGTCACGATTACCTTGCTATAATTGTGCACGACGAGCTGCAGCACCTTCAACATTGGGAGCATTAGCAGCTACGACACCAGCATTACCACCATGAACACTAGCTTCACCATCATCATCACGCTGCTGATTTTGTTGGCGATCAACGGACTATTGCAACGCAGCCAAAGCTTGCTGCAAGGTAACTAGAGTCCCCTAAATTTCAGTAACTTGCCGTTGTGTTGCTGTGATGGTTTTAGTAGCATCCTTCAGGTTCAACTCCATGTTCTGCACATTCTCATTTATAGGATCGGTTGCACACTGAATTTGTCGTTGAAGATGATCACGAAGAGCTTCATATTCATTCCAATGCACGATGGATTTAGGATCCTTTTTCTGTTGTACATCAAAAGACTCTTCGGACATGATTAGGTGATTAGTACTCACAGAAAATATAGTGTATGTGGAAAACTCTCAACTCACTCAAAACTGAAAGAAACAAGGTATCTTACCATTCCAAAGTGAATTAGAAAAGCTTACCAACTTGTAGGGGCAGAACGTGCATGGATGTGATGTAGCGAATACCGAGGGTGAAAACTATCACACAACAAACCAGGGTGTATGGTGGAGCTTGGTTGGGATACCTAACAACACCAATTCACAAATCCTAGTGCTGATCGTATCACAAAAAGACCCACGGAAACACACACACGGTGGAGATAAATGGGGCAAATGCAACTCTGAAACTGAGCTCAAAATTCTGGTATGTCGGAGATGCTCGTGTTGCAAATGCATAGGAGAGATGCTAGCAAAAAGCCCAATTTATGCGGGCACAAGATTGATCAATCTACTAGTGCAATGAACGTGGTAGCAAAACTGAACAAACTCTCCAAAACTATATGCAACTTTCACGTGTAGCTTTCTTTTTCTCCTTTTTCTTTCTTTATTTTTGCTTTCTTTCCTTTCTCAACAAAAAAACCTGAGCAATTAGTAACTAATCTAAATTTGCCAAAACAAATGATGCACTCTCCAAAATCCTATGTGAGCATCCCGTAGAGCAAATAATATGCTAGTCTCAATAGGAAAGTGCTACGCAAAAGAAGAAAGGCTGACTATGGTTATCAAAAGGAAACACAATCTGATATGGATGGATAATCTAAACAAACTAACACTGACTCAGACGAACAGACTTGACAGCAACCAAATGACTCTGACTTGATAATGAAAACCTAAACAATCTAGTACGACTCAGATCAGAAAATAAGTTAGGCAAAGAAAAGACTACGATCAGCAACTAAAACTTGGAACAGGTGCTATCTAGGCTATGGCAAAAAGAACTCTAAACCTAAATTTTTTTCTATGGCTTTTTCTGTATAGGACGAAAATAAAACTAATCTAATGGATTAATGAATTGCTCACCAAGCAAACGCTAGAAATCTGATACCAAGATGATCAGGGTAGCCCGATCTTCTTAGTGAGCTAATGGTGTCGATGATGAACTTGTTGGATAACTTGTGAGACGCTCATGAACTCTCTGGCTATTCCCCCATTGCCAATGCATCGGATCTTCAACCCTATGGATATTCGCAACACCACACATTTGCGCACGTAGCCGCCGACCATGAAGCGATTCTGCAATCTCCCAATTCCCAATGGAACGACAGATAGCACTTGACTTTCAGTAGCAAATACACCCTATCAAAATGAATTTGGTGTAGAAAAATATTTCTGATCGATGCAAAGAGGAATATAATTTTAGAGGAATGCTTAAAGCAATTCAATCTGGTAGAGGTTTAATCAAAATGTGGTCTGACCCTAAAAGCCATGACTTACAAAGGTATATAAAGACCCCTGGACGTCCAACCTAGTGTTGGGGTCGAAACCAACCATATCTCTAACTTTCCTAACTTAAACGACTCTATCTGGAAAACTGGTAGAAACAACCGCCGTATTGTTTTGAAGACTGTGACTCGGTCACCACGAATCGCGGGCTGCGGGTATACAGTTTGGAAAGCACATGACTCAAGCTTTCCAAATTGTATTTGCACGCCTTATTTGGAGCACGGACACGGATTCTGCACATATATCAATTTCGGGCCTCCTGGCAGTCAATCCGAGTCGGGTTTTGATTTTTCCTTCTTTTTATGTTGTGCACCTGCCTCCCTCTCCTCCCTCGTGCACTTGTTGATATTAGGCATCGGTAGGCGTTCTTCTTGCTGCAATTCTTCATCTTCACATGCCAAGCTTGTCTTATCTTCAAATCTGATCATACAAACATGCAAAGACTTAGGCAGTATAAAATTCTCATTAACACAAATCTTAGATTCAACTAAGAGTGAATTCACCTGTTGTTCTAGAAGTTTTGCACGTGCTCTTGTAATTGGTCCAATTCTGATTTCATTGGACTTGTCATGTGTAGCAACATCATCAATGGAAAAGGATGATAAAGGACTAGGGATGTCCTCATCAATGATCGACCGAGAGACATTTAGCACTCCGCTTCTAATGTTCTCCTCGATGTACTAGCGTAACCCAATTATATGTACTGTTTGGTATCTAGAACATAAAGTAAAGGTCGGACTTCAGAAATACAAGAATCCATAAGGAACAACTTCTAGAATAAGTCATACGAAATCCTCATGGGGAGGTGGCCAAATTTCTTAGTCAAGATACTACAATAATAGGTCTTTCGGTAAGGTGTGTTCGCCACAACATCCACTCTACCGGGTTACAGAGAGACCATATTATAACTCTTGGGGGGTGTTCCAACCATCATATCTGCCTGACATTCGGATCTGGTTGGTGATAGGACATTTCAGACTTAGCATGTCTGAAAAAGAAAAAGTTCGCAACACAAATCGACGAGATAACATTGCAAGATTCTCGGGAAATGAACTACGGCAGCAAGCTCCAAAACATGAGCTGGTTTGCAAGATACATGTGAGCAAAATGTCCAGGACAATCGTGGCCACATAGAAATCTTACAACAAAACACTATCGAGTTCCGGTTGGGAACCATCATCGAGGATATCGAAGTCCTTGTCCACTTATCGATGAACTTCTTATCCTTGAACAATTCAATCAGTGGCTTGGTGTGCTAGGAGACACATATGGAATGGAGGCAATTAATCTACCAAACCATAGAATACTTCACACGCGCATGACTGACTTGGGATGATTCCAGAGGAAACAAAACAACTTTTCCTTCAATTCACGACGGCAACTTGCATCAAATGCACATGAACTTTAGAGGAAGTCACTTCTTTCACCAAAACATGTACTTCATGAACTAACACAAAGATGATGCTTTCAAAAGTTTCCAACACTAGCTTTACTGTTCATCATGAATCACGGAGAGGATAAAAATGTTGTCGATGGGCTCAACAACAATATCGAGATTTCCACATGGATGGAATTCCATAACTATGTGAACAAGGTGATAGCATTGGTCAGACCAAAAGATATAATGATGCATGCTCGAGGAAGCAACCACGAGTAAAACAACATTACGAAAATCGTTTGTCCTGGTTTTGATTTGACGATAGCCCACACACAAATCAAAAGATTGGATAAGACAATAGATCCAACAACTGAACACGAAGGTCAATCGGTGAAGATATCATCTTTCATCAACACACACACAAACACAATGATATCCCTTTGGAACGAACTAAC
Organism: Elymus sibiricus; assembly: GCA_039707655.1. Classification (NCBI taxonomy): domain Eukaryota; kingdom Viridiplantae; phylum Streptophyta; class Magnoliopsida; order Poales; family Poaceae; genus Elymus; species Elymus sibiricus. The sequence continues at coordinate 203,932,430 of CM077666.1, read as the reverse complement.
TTAGGCAAAGCTTTTATCTTCCAACTCTCCAAGTTGTTGTTTAGCTTAACAAACTAGCTCAGGGTATCCAACACAGATCCTTGGAGAAGGGGTGGTTTATTTGGAAAACCAACTTGATCGCGAACTCAACATAACGGTCAGGGGACAACCTGGTAATACTTACGAGAAGGCATTCAGAAAATCATGAGCCACCGATATGTTATTAAGCTTGAGAACAATCTTGCTCTTCAGGGCAGGACGATATGATCAAAAGAGAGAGAGATTGACACAATCCTAACTCATTGATCGAAAAGTGCACCAAGAAAAATGGTCTAGGTAGCACGATCAATCTTAGAATGATGATTCAATAACCAACACGCTAAGAATGAGATTATTGTCCATTAACTACCAAGCAACAGGGTTGCTAGGAGTATTGATTTCACACATCACGATTCACTTGTCGGTATTTCGGTTACAACAACATGGAGACCAAGGAATGAATAATGATGGCGAGAAGTATCACTGTATCGAGAATTCATAAGAGGTTGTGCAATTCTCATGACATTCCTGACATAAATAGGGCAATACTCCAAGATGGAACAGAAAAGAAGCTGGATTGGCATTCTTGATCTGCGGAATACTACTACTTTGACCCAATCCTAGAAATGGGTGAGGTACTGGAGTTTGTTTCTCCTAGGCATTCTGAAATAGAATGGCTTGACGGACCACAAGAATATGAGGCATCGATGAGCACGAATGCATGACATACTCTTGATTATCAACTGATAGATGAGGTTCAGAATATAAACGAGGAGGGACAACTCAAAGAACATATGATTTGTAGCAGCCCAAGACCAAGACCTCCACTATTTATGTTGTGTTATTGCTTGCATGCTATGATGGTTGTGTTATTTTTGTTTTGCATCATGATCTTCTTGCTTGTTCTTGCATTTTAATTTTGATTGTGTGTGATTGGTGTGATCTCTTTCTCTTCATCTCCATTGCTGTTGGCATCTTCACCATCCCAACAAATCCATCTCCAAGCAAACCCCATCCTAGTTTCTTTTCTTTCATTTTAACCAATTATCTGAAGTGACATTTTTCCTGGTTCCAATAAATGTTCACTATATTCCTAAAACTCCTAAACCATTCCAAGACCCTCTCCTCCAATTTTCATCTCATTTGGAAGTGCTTTGGTTGGACAATGAATTTACAACAAGTTCGAATCAATTCCAAACTTGTCTGAATTTATTGTCTCTAAAAATTGCCAAAGTATTTTATTCAAATTGTACATGTTCCCAGATTTCCAGAGATATTTTTATCTCAGCCGAAACCCTCTCGAAACTCCCTGTGCATTTCCCTCTTTTGTTCTATTTTATTTAAATGGACAAGAAATTGCCAGGAGAGAGAGAGAGGAACCCGCACGCCCCAGTCCAGTGCCACCGCAGCCAAGCCCATCTGCACCGATCCTCCTATGTTCTTCTTCTTCCTATTGTATGGCAGCACATCAATAGTAGCCACGTCGACCATGCCCTTGATTTGACGGCCGGGACAGCCCCTCCACGCCTTACATAGCACCCCCCCAAGCCTAGCTCTAGGTCTCCCCTCTCTATTCTGTTCTTCTCCCCTCCTTGCCGCCGCCAGGTGAGGCCTTGTTAGGGCTTCTCTCTCAATTTACTCCATGATTACGAATTCGAGCTACAGATTAATTGGGAGGAAGGGGATCGAGAGGAGAGGGACACACACACACTATCCACTCAGAATGCTAGCCGTTCTGCCGCTGCCTACCTCCACTCGAGAGGGGATAGACTACTTAAGCTATTACAAGGTCAAGGGCCCATTCAGGGCCTACAAGCCGAGACGGTAGGTGAGGCTTGTGCCTGGGCCTTGTGTTGGGCCTCATGCTTGAATCCTTTGCTTCTTCCCGCTCTTCCTGTATCTTGTCGCTGACAATCCCCTTGTGGAGATTCGGCTTGTCCCCAAGCCGATGCACGAGGAAGCCTTTGCTTGAGTTCCTCCAAATCTTCCCAAATAGCAAGATCCTCTGAATCACCAGACCATTGCAACAGCACTTGTATTACTTTTTTGTCACCGCGATGGACCACCCTTTGCTGAAGAACTCTCTCAGGTACTCGCATGTTGTCATCAGGAGAGGGAAGTCGAGGTAGCACTTGACAGCTGGGTGTGAGGACCTTGCGAAGAAGCGAAACATGAAAAACTGGGTGTACCTTGCTGGACGCGGGAAGATCCAATTTATATGCCACTTTGCCCACCTTTTCTAGGATTGTATACGGTCCAAAGAACTTATACGCCAACTTGTGATTGGCGCGAGGTGCAACCGATGACTGAAGGTAGGGTTGCAGCTTAAGGAAAACTTGATCACCAACTGCAAAGACCCGTTCAGTCATGTGTTTATCTGCTTGAGACTTCATTCTCTGTTAAGCACGCAACAGTTGTTGCTTCACTGATTCAAAAATCACTTGCCGTTGATCAAGCCAAAGGGCCAAGTCAGGTGAAGCTACCGTGAAATCAGGAGTGATACCAAAGTGACATGGTTGTTGGCCATAAATGACTTCAAAAGGGGTTTTGGACGTAGCTGAGTGTCAGTTAGTGTTGTATCAGTACTCACAAAGAGATAGCCATTTTGCCCACTTGGAAGGATGAGCGCTGACGAAACAACATAAGTAGCACTCCACTTGCTGATTTACACGCTCGGTCTGTCCATCTGACTGAGGATGACGAGTTGAGCTCATACGTAGCTGGGTACCTTGTGTGCATTGGAAAAGCTCCTTCCAGAACAGGCTAGTAAAGATACGGTCATGATCAGAAACAATTGACAGGGGCATACCATGCAATTTGTAGACAGAATTCAGGAATGCCTCAGCCACTATGAGAGCTGTGAATGGATGCTGCAGAGGTATGAAATGACCATATTTTGATAGCTTGTCAATCACCACTAATATGCAGTTAAAACGACCAGAAGTAGGGAGGCTTTCGATGAAATCCATCGTAACCATTTCCCATGGTAGGTTAGGGATGGGCAATGGTTGGAGGAGACCGGGGTATGGAATATGGAACTCTCTCTGGTTTGGCTTGCTGACAGATAGTACAGTGCTATACAAAATGTTTAACACTAGATTTCATACCAGCCCAACAGAAAAGTTAACGCAGATGTTTGTAAGTTACAGGAAAACCTGAGTGACCTCCCATTGGTGAATCATGAAAAGCCTGGATAATCCTGGTGTGTAACTCTGTATCTGTACCCACCCATAAACAGCCATCAGTGCTCAATAAGCCATTTTTTAGAGAAAACCTACTGTCGGATGAAGGAACTACAGCTAACTTCTATAACAATTTCAGAGAAAAATCATCATGTTGATAGCTAGCAGCAATATCAGTTAACCATGCTAGTTGCACGGTTGAGATCTCCTGTAGTTCCACTGTATCATGAGGACGATGGGACAAGGCATCGGCAGCACTGTTTTCAGTGCCTTTTTTGTACTGAATTTGATATCTGAGGCCCATTAACTTTGTCAGTGCTTTCTGCTGCCAGCCAGTATGCAAGCGTTGATCTGTCAGACTGGTCAAGTTGCATTGATTAGTCTGTATGACAAACTCATTCAACAACAGATATTGACGCCAATGCTCCACAGCTAGTAATACTGCTAGGAACTCCTTTTCATACACAGACAGAGATCTATTATGAGGACCTAGGGCCTTGCTAACATACGCCAAGGGATGGCCATCTTGCATGAGGACGGCACCGATACCCACATCACAGGCGTCAGTAGCAATGACAAAAGTTTTGTTGAAATTTGGGAGAGCCAAGACTGGTGCAGACATAAGGGCTTGTTTCAGAGTTTGGAACGCCTGTTCTTCAACCTGAGACCATCTGAAAATCACACCCTTCTTAAGCAGTGCAGTCAGAGATCGACAGATGATGCCATAGTTACGGATGAATTTCCTGTAATAGCCTACCAGTCCCAGAAATCCACGGACCTCTTTAACATTGGAAGGAGTTGGCCAAGTTTGAATAGCAGATATCTTACCAGGATCAGTGGCAACCCCTTCTTCACTGATGATGTGCCCAAGGTAACCAACCTAACATTGTGCGAATGCACACTTGGATAATTTAACACGCCATTGATGAGCAGATAACATTTGGAGAACTAGCCTGAGATGATTTAGGTGATCCTGGAAGGTAGCACTAAAAACTAGTATGTCATCGAAGAAAACTACCACATACTTGCGATTACCAGGGGACAGAGTGTCATTCATCGCAAAATGGAAGGTGTTGGGTGCGCCTATCAATCCAAAAGAGACTACTGTGAACTCGTAGTGCCCTAGATGTGTCTAAAATGCGGTCTTGTACTCTTCTCCAGGAGCCAGACGGATCTGATGATACCCTGAGCGCAGATCAAGCTTAGTAAACCAACTGGCACCAACGAGCTCATCCAAGAGTTCATCTATGACCGGAATTGGGAATTTCCCTTTCTGCGTCATAGCGTTCAGGTGTCTGTAATCGATCACCGGGCGCCAGGTCTCGTCCTTCTTCTTGACCATGAGAAGGGGGGACAAAAATGGACTGTTGCTCAGGCGAATCACCCCACTTGCGAGCATTTCTTGGATTTGTTTCTCTAGTTCAGTTTTCAGCATTGGAGCTAATCGGTAGGGACGCATTGATACTGGTGTTGCACCTAGGATCAGCGGAATGGTGTGATCGTAAGGGCGTCTGGGAGGGAGACCGGTCGGTGGGTCGAACACATGTTTGAACTCATCCAGAATTGACTGAACTTCTGGAGGTATAGGTAGATCTGGAGTTGTCAGTAAAGAACAGATTTCCACCATTGTGATCTCAGGTAAAATTGCAGCAGTGCCCAGGAGTGTAATTTCAGAACCATTGTGAACAAAAGACAGCCAGTGATGATCCCAATCCACCAACATTGGGCTGTGTGTAGATAGTCAATCCATGCCCACAATGCCATCATAACTGCCCAATGGATTTTTTTTGAAGGAACTGAGAAACTTATGGCCAGCACAAGACCAAACACCAACCAGCAGTTGAGATACACAAGGTACAGTATCTCCATTAGCAATTTTAACTAATTCTCTGGGCATAGGTGACACCCCCTGTAACTTGTCAGACAGTGAAACATCCAGGAAAGAATGTGAATGATACGTCTCCAACATATCTATAATTTTTTATTGTTCCATGCTATTATATTATCAATCTTGGATGTTTTTATATACATTTACATCAATTATATATCATTTTTTGGGACTAACCTATTAACTTAGTGCCCAGTGCCAGTTGCTGTTTTTTGCCTGTTTTTCGTTTTCCAGAATATCAGTACCAAACAAAGTCCAAATGCCACGAAACTTTTTAGAGATTTTTTTCTGAACATAACAAGTACTAGAAGCTTCGGGAGAGGGCCAGAAGATGGAGCAGTGGCCCACGAGGCACCAGGGCGCGCCCTAGGGGGGTGGCGCGCCCTGGTGGCTTGTGGGGCCCACACAGCTCCGTTTGACCTAATTCCATCACTATAAATTCTCTAAAATCGGGAAACCAATAGAGGAGTCCACGAAATACTTTTTCCGCTGCCGCAAGCTTCTGTTCTTGAGAGATCCCATCTGGAGGCCTTTTCCGGTACTCCGCTAGAGGGGGAATCGATCACGGAGGGGTTCTACATCATGTTTGCTGCCCTTCCGATGATGCGTGAGTAGTTTACCACAGACCTTCGGGTCCATAGTTAGTAGCTAGATGGCTTCTTCTTTCTTTTTGATCTTCAATACAATGTTCTCCTCGATGTTCTTGGAGTTATATCCGATGTAATCACTTTTTGCGGTGTGTTTGTTGGGATCCGATGAATTGTGAGTTTATGATCAGATTATCCATGAATATTATTTGAGTCTTCTCTGAACTCTTTTATGCATGATTATTATATCTTCATATTTCTTCTCCGATCTATTGATTTGGTTTGGCCAACTAGATTGATTTATCTTGCCATGGGAAGAGGTGCTTTGTAATGGGTTTGATCTTGCGGTGCTCAATCCCAGTGACAGAAAGGGACATGACACGTATGTATCGTTGCTATTAAGGGTAAAACGATGGGGTTTATTCATGCATGAGTTTACTTTGTCTACATCATGTCATCTTTCTTAAGGCGTTACTCCGTTCTTTATGGACTTAATACACTAGATGCATGCTGGATAGCGGTCGATGTGTGGAGTAATAGTAGTAGATGCAGGTAGGAGTCGGTCTACTTGTTTCGGACGTGATGCCTATATACATGATCATTGCCTTGGATATCGTCATGATTATTTGCTTTTCTATCAATTGCCCAACAGTAATTTGTTTACCCACCGTATGCTATTTTCTTGAGAGAAGCCTCTAGTGAAAACTATGGCCCCCGGGTCTATCTAAATCATATATTAAAAACCCTAAAAATACCTTGCTGCACTTTTTCTTTATTTATTTTATTTTATATTTTAGTTTAATCTATCTATCTATCACATACAATTTAATCTTGCAATTTACCGTCGAGGGATTGACAACCCCTTGTTTGCGTTGGGTGCAAGGATTTATTGTTTTGTGTGCAGGTGCTGCTAACGAGGTGTTGCGTGATTCTCCTACTGGATTGATAACCTTGGTTTCATAACTGAGGGAAATACATATCTCTACTGTACTACATCTCCCTTCCTCTTTAGGGAATTACCAACGCAGTTCACAAGTAGCAGGAAGAATTTCTGGTGCCGTTGCCGGGGAGACATCATCAACTTCTATCAAGTACCTATGCATAAAACTTTCATCTCCTTGCATTTATTTTATTTTCCTTTGCCTCTCGTTTTCATCTCCCCCACTTCTAAAAAGTTTTTACAAAAATAAAAAAATATTTTCTGTTTGCCTTTTTGCTTGTTTGCTATCTTTGCTTGTGTTGCCATGTGCCTTCTATTTGCTTGCATCTTCACTTGCTAAAAATCTATTGATATGGACCCTCATCCACTTGCTAATCTTTTCAAAAGACCCAATTATGATGAACCAATTGCTAGTGAGTTGAGTGCACTTGATTTCCTCTATGAAGTTTTGCTTGAAAATCATGAATCTGAAAATTGTGATGAAGTGTTGAAAGAAGAAATTTATAAAGTGATTCATGATAGCCCCTTCAATGAAAAGCATGATTGCAATGATGTTATTATAAATTCTATTAGTTTCAATTGTGCTAATGATATGCAAAAACACAAGCTTGGGGATGATAATTTTGTCATGTCCACTACTTATTGCAATGATCATGATTGGGGCGATAATGCTTTTTATGATCTTGATAAATTATTTAAGCATCATGATGAATATGATATTGATAATAATGCTTGCAATAATATTGAAAGTGGCTTTGGAAGAGTGTCAACTCTAGGTAAAAATAATCCCACATATTTGGAGAATGTTCAATCTTATGAAATTTTTGATAAAAGTGGGTTTGGAGAGGTCATGACTTTCGTTGATGATAATCCCACTATTTTGGAAGATTATAAATTTTTTATGCATGTGGATCGTAAAGAGAATATTTTTTATGATAGCTATATCGTTGAATTTGAATATGAACCTACATGTAATTTTTATGAGAGACGAAAATATGGTTGTAGAAATTTTCATGTTACTAAATTACCTCTCTTCATGTTGAGATTGTTATTGTTTCTTTCCTCTTCCTTGCATATGCTAGGTTTTGCTTGTCTAGATAATTTGTTTGCCTATAAAATGCCTATGCATAGGAAGTATGTTAGACTTAAATGTGTTTTTCACATGCTACATGATGCTCTCTTGTGTTTCATTTATTATCTTTCATGTGAGCATCAATAAAATCTCAAGCCTATCTTAATGGCTATAAAGAAAGAGCTTGTTGGGAGGTAACCCAATGAATAAAATAATTTTTACTTTTTGTTCCTGTTATTGTGTGTTTTCATATTTATGCTACTGTTATGATTGTGTTTTTGTGTTTTAATTAGTGTTTGTGCCAAGTAAAACCTTTGGGATGATTTGGAAGATAGTATAATTGATGCTGTTTGGAAAACAGAAAGTTTTGCGTCCAGTGCTGGAATTTTGGTTCTGTACTGGAGTGTCAGAAAAATCTGTTTTTTTTACAAAGTATTGGTATATTAATTTCCCACGTTGTACTAATTTTTCAGAATTTTTGGAGTTACAGAAGTATAGCTTTTAAATAGATCTCTACAGACTGTTCTGTTTTTGACAGATTCTGTTTTTGATGCACTGCTTGCTTGTTTTGATGAAACTATGGATTGTATCGGGGGTATAAGCTGTGGAGAAGTTAGAATACAGTAGGTATAATGCAAAAATAAAATATGAATGGGTTTGCAACAGTACTTAAAGTAGTGATTTGTTTTGTTATACTAACGGATCTCACGAAGGTTTTTTGTTGAGTTTTGTGTGATTGAAGTTTTCAAGTTTTGGGTGAGATCACGATGGATGAAGGAATAAGGAGTGGCAAGAGCCTAAGCTTGGGGATGCCCGAGGCACCCCAAGGTAATATTCAAGGAAGACTCAAGCGTCTAAGCTTGGGGATGCCCCGGAAGGCATCCCCTATTTCTTCTACCAACCATCGATAATTTTACTTGGAGCTATATTTTTATTCGTCACATGATATGTGTTTTGCTTGGAGCGTCGTGTATTATATGAGTCTTTGCTTTGTTTGCTTTTTAGTTTGTCACAATCATCTTTTCTGGACACACCAATTTGATAGAGCCACACGTTCATCATGATTTGTTAGAATACTCTATGTGCTTCACTTAATTTTTTGAGCTAGGCAGTTGCTCTAGTGTTTCACTTAAATCTTTTTGAGCACGGCGGTGGCTATATTTTGAAGAAATATTTAAACTCCCATGCTTCACTTATATTATTTTGAGAGTTGATTAAAACTTTGAAGAAATATTTGCACTGTCATGCTTCACTTATATCTTTTTGAGAGTGGATAATACTAATGGTAATTTGCACGAGATATGAATTTGGTCCCAAAGTGATGAATATTCAAGAGGGATATAATAAAAACTTTCATATAGATCATTGGATATGATAAGTGTGATTCCTTGCAATAGTTTTGCGATATGGAGATGATAATATGTGAGTCATGTTAGTGAGTAATTGTGATTTAGTAAGAATATTAGTGTTAAGGTTTGTGATTCCCTATGCATGCACATTAAGTCAATAGTTATGCAACGAAATTATATCCTACTTATGGTGCATTATTCGATGTTAGTTATGTTCAATGCATGTTTATGACCGTTTTCGCTTTTTGGTTGGTTTCTTCTGAATCTATTTGCTAGCCTTCATTTGTACTAAGCGGAAATACTGCTTGTGCATCCAAACTACTTAAAACCCAAGTTGTGCCAAATGAGTCCACCATACCTACCTATATGCGGTGTTTCCATGCCGTTCCAAGTAAATTTGCGTGTGCCAACTCTAATTTTCAAAATAATGTTTCCGTTTTGTGTGCCCGTACCGCTCATGAAGCAGCCGGGGTGGCCAATATTTTCCATGCTAGGTGTGTTATTCTCATGATGAGTGTTTATTCACTTTTCATTGCACGAGAGAGTGGCTGGTAATAGGGATGCCCAGTCCCACAATGAAATCAAAATTAATAACAACAAAATTCCTTGGAAAGTGTTGGTATGGAGGGCACCCGTGGGTACGGCTAGCCATGGATTGTGAAAGAATGGTGGAAAGGAAATAAACTTTACTTTCTGTTTGGGAACCGCCTATGATGTGTCTAGCATGGAAGATATTGGGAATTCTCGGTCGTTTTCGTTGACAGGAAAAGCATGCCTCTCAAAATAATTTTATCTCTCTAATTTAAGCTTTGAGATCTGGCACATTTGCAAATCTCTGCTTCCCTCTATGAAGGGTCTATCTATTTACTTTTATGCAATTTTTATTTTTATTTTTATTCTCCATCTTCTCTTATAAAGCACCAACTAGAGAGCACTATTGTCATACTTGTGCATTGTGTGTAGCTAATATTGAGTGTGTTTCATGAATGGATCAATGATTGAGCATAATGGGCTAGGGATAACTTTCTTTAGCGTTGATATTTTGAAAGACATGGTTGCTTGTTAGTATGCTTGAGTATTTATATCTTCATGTCAAATTATAGACTATTGCTTTGAATCATTCAAGTCCAAATGTCCATGATATAAAAGAAAAGAATATATGATGAATATGATAGGTAGCATTCCACATCAAAAAATTTGTTTTTATCATTTACCTACTCGAGGACGAGCAGGAATTAAGCTTGGGGATGCTGATACGTCTCCAACGTATCTATAATTTTTGATTGTTCCATGCTATTATATTATCAATCTTGGATGTTTTTATATACATTTACAGCAATTATATATCATTTTTTGGGACTAACCTATTAACTTAGTGCCTAGTGCCAGTTGCTGTTTTTTGCCTGTTTTTGGTTTTCCAGAATATCAGTACCAAACAAAGTCCAAATGCCACGAAACTTTTTGGAGATTTTTTTCTGGACATAACAAGTACTGGAAGCTTCGGGAGAGGGCTAGAAGATGGAGCAGTGGCCCACGAGGCACCAGGGCGCGCCTGGTGGCTTATGGGGCCCACACAGCTCTGTTTGAGCTAATTCCACCACTATAAATTCTCTAAAATCGGGAAACCAACAGAGGATTCCACGAAATACTTTTTCCGCCGCCGCAAGCTTCCGTTCTTGAGAGATCCCATCTGGAGGCCTTTTCCGGTACTCCGCCGGAGGGGAATCGATCACGGAGGGGCTCTACATCATCCTTGCTGCCCTTCCGATGATGCGTGAGTAGTTTACCACAGACCTTCGAGTCCATAGTTAGTAGCTAGATGGCTTCTTCTCTCTTTTTGATCTTCAATACAATGTTCTCCTCGATGTTCTTGGAGTTCTATCCGATGTAATCACTTTTTGCGGTGTGTTTGTTGGGATCCGATGAATTGTGAGTTTATGATCAGATTATCCATGAATATTATTTGAGTCTTCTCTGAACTCTTTTATGCATGATTATTATAGCTTCGTATTTCTTCTCCGATCTATTGATTTGGTTTGGCCAACTAGATTGATTTATCTTACCATGGGAAGAGGTGCTTTGTAATGGGTTCGATCTTGCGGTGCTCAATCCCAGTGATAGAAAGGGACATGGCATGTATGTATTGTTGCTATTAAGGGTAAAAAGATGGGGTTTATTCATGCGTGAGTTTACTTTGTCTACATCATGTCATCTTGCTTAAGGCGTTACTCCATTCTTTATGGACTTAATACACTAGATGCATGCTGGATAGCGGTCGATGTGTGGAGTAATAGTAGTAGATGCAGGCAGGAGTTGGTCTACTTGTTTCGGACGTGATGCCTATATACATGATCATTGCCTTGGATATCGTCATGATTATTTGCTTTTCTATCAATTGCCCAACAGTAATTTGTTTACCCACCGTATGCCATTTTTTTGAGACAAGCCTCTAGTGAAAACTATGGCCCCCGGGTCTATCTAAATCATATATTAAAACCCTAAAAATACCTTGCTACACTTTTTCTTTATTTATTTTATTTTATATTTTAGTTTAATCTATCTATCTATCACATACAATTTAATCTTGCAATTTACCGCCGAGGGATTGACAACCCCTTGTTTGCGTTGGGTGCAAGGATTTGTTGTTTTGTGTGCAGGTGCTGCTAACGAGGTGTTGCGTGATTCTCCTACTGGATTGATAGCCTTGGTTTCATAACTGAGGGAAATACTTATCTCTACTGTACTGTATCTCCCTTCCTCTTCAGGGAATTACCAACGTAGCTCACAAGTAGCAGTGAACTACCAGAATCCACAAGAAAAATCAGATTAAGCCCTTGCAATTTAACTGCATGGTTTTAGCTAATTTAGATGTTGTTTCCCCCAAGGCAGCAGTAGAAACTGACAGCATGTGCACTTCAGACTGAATTTCACTAGCACCAGTATCATTGAATTCTGAATTTTGTAGGAACTCAACCATTTCTTGCACTACATGGAGCTGAACTTCTTGCTTGCATATGTGATCCTTGCCCCAACGCTCACCACAAATGAAGCAAAGACCCTTTGACTTTTGAAATGATCTCAAGGCTCCCCATTTATCATCAGAAACTGCACGTTTGTAACTATCGACAGGTCTCCTTTCTTCAGAAACTTTCTGTACAGGAGATTGCACAGTAGAATTGATGGGTGGAGGAGGGAGCGAAAGAGGACTTGCACGACGGGAGTATTGGGAGTTGATCATGGTGGGAGGACTGTTAGTTCCAAGCTCTTCATGTAGTAACGCCAACTGATAGGCAGTGTCCAAATCTGATGGTTGCTGAATGCCCACAACCACTCTGACTGCTGGTTTGAGACCTTCCATAAAGCGAGTGACATAATGGATAGTATTAGGTGAGCTCTCATAGGCGGCTAACTGATCGAAAATTTCAGTGAAATGCTCCACATAGTCCTCTACTGTACTTGTTTGTTGTATACTGAAGAATTTCCTCAGAATAGACTGATGCAGATTACGACCGAATCTGTTTTGCAGTAGACTGCAGAAATCATCCCTGGTTGCATTAGGTACACGCCGACGAACGGACTCCAACCACCGTGTTGCTGGGCCTTCAAACAAGGAAGTAGCGAGAGATATCCACTGATTTGTTGGCGTGCTCCAGAACATGAAATGATCCTCGCTGCATGTCTGCCAGAGCTTGGGATTGGACCCATCGAAACGAGGAAGCTCGATACGAGGACCAAACCCGTAGACATCAGTAGAGTTCGGCCGAAAATTTTCGATCGAACTGAATGGTACTCTCTGCAGAGCTTGGTCGAACTGCATACCTCTGACCGGAGGTGGAACATATCGTTGCCCCTGCCCCCAGTTTTCAGCGTCGGTGCGGTGCCCTTCAGAACCGGTGGAACTGCTGCTCGGCCTCGTGATGGCATGGTCGGTGCGCCTTGGTTAGGTTCCGACAATGGCGGAATGGAGCGATCGAGCCCCTGCCGCAGCGCGTCGATGTCGACGCCGATCGACACCTTGACCTCATCGATGCGGCCTGAGAGGAGGTCGAGTTTGGCATCGAGTTGTGCGATGGCTTGCGCCGTGGAGTCGACGCGGTCACGGTCGGCCCGGTCGAAATCAGCTCGGAGAAGATCGTAGATGGCCCTCGTCTCCGGCGGAATCCTGTCCATGGCAGCGGCGCGCAGCTTGTCGGCGAAGCGGGTGTGGCTATTGTGGACCGGCACAGCCGCTGGATCGAATGGCTCTAATGCTAGATTGTTAGGGCTTCTCTCTCAATTTACTCCATGATTACGAATTCGAGCTATAGATTCATTGGGAGGAAGGGGATCGAGAGGAGAGGGACGCACACACGCTATCCACTCGGAACGCTAGCCGTTCTGCTGCCGCCTACCTCCACTCGCTGACAGGCCTCTCCAAGCCAAGCTGTTGCCATGGCCGAGGGGGAGCTCGAGCTCCTCTCCGGCGTGAAGCAGCCGTCGTCTTCTTCCGCGAGAAGAACCGCGACCATCCCCACTGTCTTCATCCGCAGCGCACACGTCCACACGGTCCCGGAGCTCCTTCCACGACGTCCTCTTCGTCGTCTTCTTCGGCTACAAGCAAGGCCAGGAGCCAGAAGGGCCCAAGGGCGCCGCGATCTTCTTCCTCTACTTTGTCTCCTTCCTCTACGTCTCTGTTGTCATCTTCTTCCTCTGCAACCTCTTCTTCATGAACAACTCCAGTCAACGCCTTGCTACATCGTCTCCGTGGCTTCCCCGACGACATCTCCGACACCAACAGCCACACGGTGATGATCCGCACCTCCGCACCTTCTTTCCCCGTAGTTTTCCACCCTTGTAGTCGCTGATTCGTACGCCCTGAGTTTGTCCGCCATGGACGATCTCGAGTTCAAGCTCGTGCTCGTGCCGCTGCTCTCATCGCTGATCCACACACCACAGCACCCGTAGGTCACGTCCCACGCTCGCGCAGCACGCCCGCGTCATTGCGTCACCCATCACAGCCGTCCCATGCCTCGCCGTGCTCGCCGCCATGGCCACGAGCCTAGCCTACACGCGCAGCACGCCACACGTACCCCCCATGTGCCTCCACACATGCACGCAGGCTCACGCAGGTCACACACACCAGCACCCGCCCACGCGCGCGAGAGCACGCGCAAGGGCCTCGCCCTGCGCCGTTTGCATCCGTCGCCTGAGTCACGTACGACATGGCCGAAAGGCTTCTCTTTTGCCCAGACCCGTTCTGTCTTATATGTTGTTTAGTCATGCCACTATTTTCTATCACAAATATCTCAACTAGCCCGCTGGATAAACCTCTTAAGTGTATCCTGGAGGTCAAGGGGTCAATTCCCACGGCTTCACTCTTTTTCTGCAATACGAGACCCATTTTAGTCAGAAGAACCTGACCTAGCCTGGTGGCTAGAGCCACATGTCTTTGCCAGGAGACCAGGTATCAAATGCCAGGCTCCTCATATTTTTTTGCTTGGCCTTACTTCAATGTTTCACGGACATCTGGGTCCCAGCGCCCTGTTGAGATTTCCATTCTTTGACCCGGTTGACCATCCTTCGGCCCCACTGGTCATAGACCACAGCCAGCCCAGTCTTTGCACTCATGTAGTTTTGTTTTACTTAGTAAAAACGGCACAGATTTTCAGTGTTTTTGCATTTGGTAAAACTTCATGCATATAATAACTCCACAACCGTGCATCGGAATTAAACAAACTATATATGTAAAATGCTTAGAATTTTGTGTAGTTTCACAATATGCAACTTTCAACCAAGTTAAAAATGTTTAAAACTGTTGTTTGCATTAATTTGCATAAATGACATGTTAAAATGGTTTATTTCATAACTAAATATTGCTCCGAATTAAATGAACTATGTATGTAAATGGTCTAGAAAAATGTGTAGAATAACATGATGCACTTACTTTGCATGTTTAACAACTTTAAAATGGTGTTTAGGGAAGAACAATATCAAATTCATTGCATATCAGGATTTTCCGGAATTGTTATATGTTGTTTCCGGCCTCATTTAAATTGCCTAGATAGGTAGTTTTATTATGCTTCATATCTTGCCAAGTTAAACAACATTTAATCTTGTCATGTACATTAACGGGAGTGAACTAAATAATTGTTGTGAAGTTTCGTCAATATGCAACTCGTTGCATATTGAGCTTCACTTAAGGTGTAGTATTTGATAGTTGCAACTTGCCATGCCATGCATCCTTAAACTTGACATGGATCATACTTGGTTGTGCATCATGTCATGATTATGCTTGCTTGTTTACCATGTTGTTTGCTTCTTTCCGGTTGTGCTTCTTCTCGATAGTTCACGATAACATTTCCGAGTGAGGATTCGTTCGCCTACGCTTGTTTGACTACTTCATGGATTCGATCTTCTTCCAAGCGGGATTCCAGGCAAGATGACCATTACTTTGGATATCACTAGTATCTTTGCTTGTTTGTTGCCTCGATGCTATCGCTATGTCTCGCTACCTATCACTTTTTTGTCAGCCTCCCAAATTGCCATGATGCAGCCTCTAACCTCCACTATCCTAGCAAACTGTTGTTTGGCTATGTTACCGCTTTGCTCAGCCCCTCTTATAGCGTTGCTAGTTGCAGGTGCAGTTGCAGGTTGTCCCATGTTGGGACATGGATATCATGGGATATCATACTATCTCTTTATTTAATTAATGCATCTATATACTTGGTTGTGTGTGGAAGGCTCGGCCTTTTGCCTTTAGTTTTGTTCCACTCATGCTGCCCTAGTTTCTGTAATACCGGTGTTATGTTCCTTGATGAGCATTCCTAACATGTTCGGGGTATATGGGGCCCCCTTGACAGTTCGCTGTGAATGAAACTCTTCCAGCAAGGCCCAACATTGGTTTTACCATTTGCTTAATAACAACTAAAACTTGCATAGGGCCTTACCGGTACCCGTAGATAATTAATCAACAACCCGGGCCAGTGCTCCTCAAGAGTGTTGGTCCAAAACAGAGTCGTTTGCGGCTTCCCCTGGGGCAACTCGGGTCTCAGTAGCTGTACGCTGTGCTCATCCGATTGTGGGCTGATTTCGAGAAACGCGTGGCTCCAATCAGGGTGTCGACACGTCGGGAGGTCTTGCTGGTTTTGTTTCACCATTATCGAAATGTCTTGTGCACCGGGATTCCGAGGATACTTCGGGCTATCTCGAGGTTGAGGCCTT
Source organism: Elymus sibiricus (assembly GCA_039707655.1). Taxonomy (NCBI): domain Eukaryota; kingdom Viridiplantae; phylum Streptophyta; class Magnoliopsida; order Poales; family Poaceae; genus Elymus; species Elymus sibiricus. Next base: position 203,916,194 of record CM077666.1, on the reverse strand, counting down.
TCCACCGCGGCTTGTGATAGTTTGTGATGGACTAGTTGGGACACCCCTGCAGGGTTAAATATTTTGAAAAGCCGTGCCCGCGGTTATGTGGCGACTTGGAAATTTATAACCTCTGATTGTAGAGAACTTGACACTAAGTCCAATTAAAATACACCAGCCGCATGCGTAACTATGACCGTCTCTTTTCGAGGGAGTTCGGGAAGAGAACACGGTGGGGTTATGTTTGACTCGTAAGTAGGTGTTCAGGATCACTTCTTGATCATATTAATTTGCGCCCGCTCTTGCGTAGTTTACTCTTCTTATTCTTGTACTCATAAGGTAGCCACATACAATGCTTAGTGCTTGCTGCAACCTAACCACTTAACCATTCCATGCCCATTAAGCTTTGCTAGTCTTGATACCCATGGTAATGGGATTGCTGAGTCCTCGTGGCTCACAGATTACTACAACAACAGTTGTAGGTACAGTTAAAGCGATGCTTTGACGTGAGAGCGATGCTTGTTCTATTAGGAGTTCTTCTTCTGCTTCTTCTTCTTCGTTGATCATAGGATGGGTTCCTGGTTGGCAGCCTGGGACTAGCATGGTGGATGTAGTTCTTCTTTCATTTGATTTCATCCGTAGTCGGATCCTGCTCTTCTGTATGGTGATTGCTATGTATTGATGTATTCATGATGTAGCTTCTGGCGAGTGTAAACCTTTATTTGGTATTCTCAATTATTCAGTACATGGTATGTTGTAATGATATCCACCTTGCGAAGCGTCTCCGATATGCGCTTCTATCTTTAGCGGGACTTCCGAGTTCCTTGAGGATAGGACCGCATATTCGGCGTTACAAGTTGGTATCATATCCTCTACCAACCATAGGAGCCCCCTTGATTGATCGAACTTGGCCGTTGTCGAGTCTCGAAAAAAAATATTTCGAGTCTAGTTATATATCAGAGAGTAGAAATTCTTTTTACTCCTTATCCCCTTTGTCGCTCTTGTGAGGAATTGTGACGTAGGTGTTTTGATTCTACTACTCTTCCCACTCAATTTTTTTTAGGATCACGCGGGTATTTTTGGAATCGTTGTGATATCGGTGTGACAGAATTCTGTTCTTGGTGCCTCCTATCTATGGGTTGTGTTCGGGGGAGTTGAGCTCTAAGGTTTTCTTGTCACATTCGCTGTCGTTTCAGTTCCTGAATACTAGAGGACGCCGACATAAAAAATGCTACTATACTGTTAATGGTGAGATAACCTCGACGCCACCCAGTACTGGGGAGGTAGTTCGGGATTACTACCATGGCTAGTATAGCTGTTGTTTTTTGAAGGTCTGAGGTACACGAGTTTCCAAGATTTTGGTTATGTGTTGATGGAGGCGGTACATCTGGAGCGTAGAATTCTGCTAGGAGTTGTGTGATGATTTTTGCTCCTTGTACTCGTTGCATCGGCTTGCATAACCGAAAATTTCAGGAGTTCCTAGGTGGGAATTCAAGCAGTTACCTAGGAAATCTTTCCGACAAATGCATGATATGACATTGGGGTTCGACGTTTAGTGGTTCGTTTGTCACGATTGGTTTTACAGTGGGTCTCATTGTGTCTTAAAGAGCCCTTGTAGCTTTGTACAGTTCGGGGCGCCTCGTAGTCACTGTACCATCGAGCCCGTGGGGCCTCACCACAAAAATTTTGGACGAAATCTCTATCATATGTTTGTTCCAGCTTATTCCGCAAGCCAAATCCTTTGTTTTGTTTTGGTTGTGGTATTCGAGTTGCTTCGATGTCAAGTGTTGATTCCATAAATTTTCTAAATGGCGTTCTCATATTTATATGGGAGTGCTAATCTTTCTTGATCATGGAGATTGTCATGTAAATTCTTTTTCAATCGGTGTGCTTCTCTTTGAGTTAATCCGATCCTTTCAACATTTGCAAGATCAATTCTCAGTTTTCTCAACGGCATTTGTTTCACCCGTCCCAAGTTGTCTTTATTTTTCCCACCCCCCCCACCCTTTTTTTCACGGAGTCAAAATTCTCAAATCAGGCATCCTTTTATTCAAGCCTCTTCATCCTTTTCTTCCAAGTTTCGACCGGTGATTTCTCATGAAGATGCCCAGGAGCTACAGTTCATCATTCCTCGTTCTCATTTTTCTTTTCCGATGGATTCAATTCAAGCTTTCCATGTTAATCATACCCCTTTCTTCGATTCTAATGTTTCCCTGTGTTGGAAATTCTTATTCAAGCCTCTCTTCTTTATTCACCTCTCTCTATTTCTTCTCCGGAGTGCTGAAAATATCTCAGAAGATTCATGTTTTTCATTCAAGATCCGTTCGAGCTATTTCGAAGTTGTTATTTCATTCAAGCCATTTAAGTCAATCGGTGCAATATCTATTTCAAGCAATCATTTCCAACGGTGTTTCTTTTGAGTGGGCTCATAACCCACAGGTCTTTCCCAGGATCTTAGCTGGCTCTTCTAATTTTTCCGGAGTTATTCTCAAATTCTTTTCAAACTTTGACATAAGAATGAATTTTCATCAGTCAATTGCCTTCTCAAGATCGCTTTCAAATTCTTTTCGTCTATGGCTCAACCTTTCTATTCTTCATTGTTCCGGAGTGTCTCAACAATTTTTGTGGTATTACTCGTCGTCATTCTCAGCAATTGTGGACCGAAGAAGAATTTCTCTTAAATCTTGCTCCGCTCTTTTGAAGATTCATAGTTCTAGCTTCATGCCATCCTCACAATTGTTTTTGATTGTGAGAATTATGTGCATACCCATCAGGAGTATTTCAGGAGTTGTTTATGTTTTGATTCTTTGGAGGCCATCATTTCAGAATTCTTCATTCTCAACTTTCAGCTCTCGTTCTCCAAAGTCATCCGGTGCATCGTTCAAGTATTTTCTACTCAGCTCGTGATCTCTTCGTTCTCTTGTATCTAGATTCCCTCAAGTATCTTCGTTCGTTTTCTAATTCTTCCCGGCGATTCATTCATTTTTCTTCATTCGTTTTCAATTCTTACGGTGGTTCGTTCAAGATTCCTCTTCCTTTGTTATCATATCAATTCGTTTGTTCTTTCCAAAATCCTACCGGTGGTTCGTTGAAGACCCTTCCCAAGTTTGCGCAATATCTCTCCTCAATCCGTTTCAAGAAGAATAAGTAGTATGACAAATCCATTGCTTGCCATCAATTTAAGTTGATGAAGGATTAACATACAATAAATCTTATTCTTGTTTTCCTCAAGGTGATTTAATTCCTTCTTCCAGAGTTCGTTCATGCTATCAATTTCTCGGTTCTAAGTTGTTCATCTTTTGTTTTTTGGAGTTCCAAGTGTTCTCGGTTATCTCTTTTCGAAGCTTCATTTTCTTTGTGCTCATGGTGTTTGAAGAAAAAATCATCGCAAGGCTTCATCTTGTTCTTTTCAACCTTCACTTCTTTTCTAGCATCCTTTCATTTCCGGAGTTCTTCCAAGAGGTTCTTCATGGTGGTTCGTTAAGGATTTAATTCATTCTCAAAGTGTTCTTCAAGATTCTTGTTGGAGCTCAAGTGTTCTTTGTCATGCATTCCAAAGTGCAATTCCTTGTACCTTATCTTTTGAGGTTGTGTTATATTCGTTCTTGATTCATGAGGAGACTTGAAGAGAAGTTCTCAAGAATGAGATATTTTCAACCCAGCAATTTCTTGTTGGAGTTATCTTGGGTTATATTTCACCTAATGCCTTCCCTAAGGAATGTTGCTATTGTGGTGCGTATCTATGATCCAAGTTCTCTCTTTATCCTCTCGGTGAAAGAAGCTTTCCATCTTTTGGTTGCTATCAATCAAATGATTTGTTTCTGTTAGTGGCAGGATTTCACCTCAAAATTTTGAGATGTTTCCATAAGGCCATTTGAAGCATATCTTTTGCGTGTGGATGCTTTCAACAACTCCGTTCTAGCATTCCTCGTAAGCTTGCTCTTTCAAGTTCTTGGTAGTAGAAGATGTTGTTCTCTTCTCCGTTCTTTTCAGTTATTTGTCAAATAAGCAACTTAGCTTTACCTCTTCCTCTTCCTCTTCTCATTCCTAGACCTCGGGGTGAGATCTCTTGTAAGTGGGGGAGAGTTGTAACAGCCCAAGACCAAGACCTCCATTATTTATGTTGTATTATTGCTTGCATGCTATGATGGTTGTGTTATTTTTGTTTTGCATCATGATCTTCTTGCTTGTTCTTGCATTTTCATTTTGATTGTGTGTGATTGGTGTGATCTCTTTCTCTTCATCTCCATTGCTGTTGGCATCTTCACCATCCCAACAAATCCATCTCCAAGCAAACCCCATCCTAGTTTCGTTTCTTTCATTTTAACCAATTATCTGAAGTGACATCTTTCCTGGTTCCAATAAATGTTCACTATATTCCTAAAACTCCTAAACCATGCCAAGACCCTCTCCTCCAATTTTCAGCTCATTTGGAAGTGCTTTGGTTGGATAATGAATTTACAACAAGTTCGAATCAATTCCAAACTTGTCTGAATTGATTGTCTCTAAAAATTGCCAAAGTATTTTATTCAAATTGTACATATTCCCAGATTTCCAGAGATATTTTTATCTCAGCCAAAACCCTCTCGAAACTCCCTATGTATTTCCCTCTTTAGTTCTGTTTTATTTAAATGGAAAAGAAATTGCCAGGAGAGAGAGAGAGAGAGAGAGAGAGAGAGGAACCCGCGCGGCCTAGTCCAGCGCCACCGCATCCAAGCGCATCTGCACCGATCCTCCTCTGTTCTTCTTCTTCCTGTTGTACGGCAGCACATCAACAGTAGCCACGTCGACCATGCCCTTGATTTGACAGCCGGGACAGACCCTCCACGCCTTGCATAGAACCCCCAAGCCTAGCCCTAGGTCTCCCCTCTCCGTTCTATTCTTCTCCCCTCCTTGCCGCCGCTAGGTGAGGCCTATCCACGCCAAGCCGTCGCCATGGCCGAGGGGGAGCTCGAGCTCCTCTCCGGTGTGAAGCAGCAACCGTCTTCTTCCGCGAGAAGAACCGCAACCATCCCCACCATCTTCATCCGCAGCACACGCATCCACACGGTCCCAGAGCTCCTTCCACGACGTCCTCTTCGTCGTCTTCTTCGGCTACAAGCAAGGCCAGGAACCAGAAGGGCCCAAGGGCACCGCGATCTTCTTCCTTTACTTTGTCTCCTTCCTCTATGTCGTCGTCGTCGTCTTCTTCCTCTGCTACCTCTTCTTCATGAACAACGCCAGTCAACGCCTCGCTACGTCGTCTCCAGGGCTTTCCCGACAACATCTCCGACGCCAACAGCCACACGGTGACGATCCGCACCTCCGCACCTTCTTTCCCCATAGTTTTCCGCCCTCGTAGTCGCTGATCCGTATGCCCTGAGTTCGTCCGCCATGGACGATCTCGAGTTCGAGCTCGTGCTCGTGCCGCTGCTCACATCGCTGATCCACACACCACAGCACCCGCAGGTCGCGTCCCACGCTCGCACAGCACGCCCGAGTCGTCGCGTCACCCATCACAGCCGTCCCATGCCTTGTCGTGCTCGCCGCCATGGCCACAAGCTCGGCCTGCACGCACAGCATGCCACACGTACCCCCTGTGCCTCCACGCATGCACGCAGGCTCATGCAGGTCACACACACCAGCACCCGCCCACGCGCACGAGAGCACGCGCAAGGGCCTCGCCCTGCGCCGTTTGCATACGTCGCCTGAGTCACGTACGCCATGGCCGAAAGGCTTCTCTTTTGCCTAGACCCATTCTGTCTTATAGGTTGTTAAGTCATGCCACTGTTTTCTTTCACAAATACCTCAACTATGCCACCTGTCTTTGCCAGGAGAACAGGTATCAAATGCCAGGCTCCTCATATTTTTTTGCTTGGCCTTTTACTTCAATGTTTCACGGACATCTGGGTCCCAGTGCCCTGTTGACATTTCCATTATTTGACCCGGTTGACCATCCTTCGGCCCCACTGGTCATAGACCACAGCCAGCCCAGTCTTTGCACTCATGTAGTTTTGTTTTACTTAGTAAAAACGGCACAAATTTTCAGTGTTTTGCATTTGGTAAAACTTCATGCATATAATAACTCCACAACCGTGCATCGGAATTAAATAAACTATATATGTAAAATGCTTAGAATTTTGTATAGTTTCACAATATGCAACTTTCATCCACGTTAAAAATGTTTAAAAATGTTGTTTGCATTAATTTGCATAAATGACATGTTAAAATGGTTTATTTCATAACTAAATAACCCTAGCTCCGAATTAAATGAACTATATATGTAAATGGTCTAGAAAAATGTGTACAATAAGATGATGCACTTACTTTGCATGTTTAACAACTTAAAATGGTGTTTAGGGCAGAATAGTACCAAATTCGAAAATTGCATATGGGGATTTTCCGGAATTGTTATATGTTGTTTCCGTCCTCATTTAAATTGCCTAGATAGGTAGTTTTATTATGCTTCATCTTTTGCCATGTTTAACAACAATTAATCTTATCATGTACATAAACGGGAGTGAACTAAATAATTGTTGTGAAGTTTCGTCAATATGCAACTCATTGCATATTGAGCTTCACTTAAGGTGTAGTATTTGATAGTTGCACTTTGCCATGCCATGCATCCTTAAACTTGACATGCATCATACTTGGTTGTGCATCATGTCATGATTATGCTTGCTTGTTTACCATGTTGTTTGCTTCTTTCTGGTTGTGCTTCTTCTCGATAGTTTATGGTAACGTTTCGGAGTGAGGATTCGTTCGCCTACGCTTGTACGACTACTTCATGGATTCGATCTTATTCCAAGCGGGATTCTAGGCAAGATGACCATTACCTTGGATATCACTACTATCTTTGCTTGCTGGTTGCCTCGATGCTATCGCTATGTCTCGTTACTTACCACTTGTTTGTCAGCCTCCCAAATTGCCATGATACAGCCTCTAACTTCTACTATCCTAGCAAACCGTTGTTTGGCTATGTTACCGCTTTACTCAGTCCCTCTTATAGCGTTGCTAGCTGCAGGTGCAGTTGTAGGTTGTCCCATGTTGGGACATGGATATCATGGGATATCACACTATCTCTTTATTTAATTAATGCATCTACATACTTGGTTGTTTGTGGAAGGCTCGGCCTTTTGCCTGGTGTTTTGTTCCACTCATGCCACCCTAGTTTCCGTAATACCAGTGTTATGTTCCTTGATGAGCGTTCCTAACATGTTTGGGGTATATGGGCCCCCCTTGACAGTTCGCTTTGAATGAAACTCTTCCAGCAAGGCCCAACATTGGTTTTACCATTTGCCTAATAACAACTAAAACTTGCATAGGGACTTACCGGTACCCGTGGATAATTAATCAACAACTCAGGCCAGTGCTTCTCATGTGTGTTGGTCCGAAACAGAGTCGTTCGCGGCTTCCCTCGGGGCAACTCGGGTCTCAGTTGCTGTACACTGTGCTCATCCGATCGTGGCCTGATTTCGAGATACGCGCGGCTCCAATCGGGGTGTTGGCACGTCGGGAGGTCTTGCTGGTTTTGTTTCACCATTGTCGAAATGTCTTGTGCACCAGGATTCCGAGGATACTTCGGGCTGTCTCGAGGTTGATCGGGCTATCTCGAGGTTGAGGTCTTTCTACCGCGGCTTGTGATAGTTTGTGATGGACTAGTTGGGACACCCCTGCAGGGTTAAATCTTTTGGAAAACCATGCCCGCGGTTATGTGGCGACTTGGAAATTTATAACCTCCGGTTGTAGAGAACTTGACACTAAATCTAATTAAAATACACCAACCGCGTGCGTAACCATGATCGTCTCTTTTCGAGGGAGTTCGGGAAGAGAACACGGTGGGGTTATGTTTGACTCGTAAGTAGGTGTTCAGGATCACTTCTTGATCATATTAATTTTCGCCCGCTCTTGCATAGTTTCCTCTTCTTATTCTTGTACTCGTAAGGTAGCCACATACAATGCTTAGTGCTTGCTGCAACCTCACCACTTAACCATTCCATGCCCATTAAGCTTTGCTAGTCTTGATACCCATGGTAATGGGATTGCTGAGTCCTCGTGGCTCATAGATTACTACAACAACAGTTGTAGGTATAGGTAAGGCGATGCTTTGACGTGAGAGCGATGCTTGTTCTATTTGGAGTTCTTCTTCTGCTTCTTCTTCTTCATTGATCATAGGATGGGTTCCTGGTTGGCAGCCTGGGACTAGCAGGGTGGATGTTGTTCTTCTTTCGTTTGATTTCATTCGTAGTTGGATCCTGCTGTTTTGTATGATGATTGCTATGTATTGATGTATTCATTTATTCATGTTGTAGCTTGTGGCGAGTGTAAGCCTTTATCTGGTATTCTCAAATATTCAGTACATGGTATGTTGTAATGATATCCACCTTGCGAAGCGTCTCTGATATGCGCTTCTATCCTTAGCGGGACTTCCGAGTTCCTTGAGGATAGGACCGCATATTGGGCGTTACATGATTTTTTGAGTTGTGGATGCATAGATTAGCATGTCGAACAAGACTCGACATATTTCTTCCGAATAACCCATACAGAAGGAAAGGATTAGCAGATTCACAATGTAGAATGGAGAACTCATCAAGAGCACTCTTGTTGTGATCTTTTGGTTCAAAAGAACTTCTGCCATACTGGTTCATGGTATTGGAAGAATGATAAACCACGAACCTTGAAGACTATCACAAAGGTTACTAATATCCTAAAAGAACGAGCAAACACTATCAACAGGAATAAGTAGATTGAATCTTGGGTCCAAGAACCCAGAAATAGAATACCTACTAACTAAATAACATCACGAGATGCTTTCACAAATGATGGCCAGAATCATCACACTGGAAGCATAAAACATGACTAGATTATTGGGTAGTTCTCTGGGATAACATGGTTTCCTAACACCTTCAACAAATATGTCAAGATATAGAGTACCTCAACACAATAATTAGTGTCTAGTCTGGCCAAAAGGACAGTGAATCAGGATGAAAGGATTTGCAAATGCATCAGATTATTTAGAAATCTTGGATAACTCGGACAGCATAATGGTTGTACGGCATGAAATATGAAACAAGCTACAAGACAACTGGCAACATAACAATTGAATTCCTATGAAAACACCAATCTGGGAAGACAACACATTTCCTATAAGTCTCCAGCATAGTAACTCGTCATCCTGATAGATAGATGCTACTTGTGAACTGCGTTGGGATTTCCCCGAAGAGGAGAGGATGATGCAGTGCAGTAGAGATAAGTATTTCCCTCGGTTAAGAACCAAGGTTATCAATCCAGTAGGAGAACCACACAGAACCTCATTAGCAGCACCTACACACACAAAAGCAAATACTTGCACCCAACGCAAACAAGAGGGTTGTCAATCCCCTTGACGATTACTTGCAAGGATTAATTCTGATAGTGATAGATAGATAAATAAATTGCAAAACAAAATAAAAGAAATAAAATTGCAGCAAGGTATTTTTGGATTTTATATACGATAGATAAATGACCCGGGGGCCATAGTTTTCACTAGAGGCTTCTCTCTCGAACACATAGCATACGGTGGGTAAACAAATTACTGTTGGGCAATTGATAGAAAAGCGCATAGTTATGACGGATTCATGGCAATGATCATGTATATAGGCATCACGTCCGAGACAAGTAGACCGACTCCTGCTTGCATCTACTACTATTACTCCACCCATCGACCGCTATCCAGCATGCATCTAGGGTATTAAGTTAATAAAAACAGAGTAACGCCTTAAGCAAGATGACATGATTTAGACAAAGTAAACTCAATCAATATGAATAAACCCCATCGTTTTATCCTTAATGGCAACAATACAAATACGAGTCTTGTCCCTTTCTGTAACTGGGATAGAGCACCGCAAGATTCAACCCATCACAAAGCACCTCTCCAATTGCAAGATAAATCAATCTAGTTGGCCAAACCAAATGGATAGATCGGAGAGAAATACAAAGCTATAACAATCATGCATAAATAAGTTCAGAAAAGACTCAAATATTTCTCATGAATAATCTGATCATAAACCCACAATTCATTGGATCCCAACAAACACACCGCAAAAGAAGATTACATCGAATAGAACTCCAAGGAGATCGAGGAGAACATTGTATTGAAGATCAAAGAGTGAGAAGAAGCCATCTAGCTACTAGCTATGGACCCGTAGGTCTGTGGTAAACTACTCACACATCATTGGACGGGCAGCAAGGTTGATGTAGAAACCCACCGTGATTGATTCCCCCTCCGGCAGAGTGCCAGAAAAGGCCTCCAGATGGGATCGCAGAAGAACCTAAGCTTGCGGCGGCGGAAAAGTTATTCGAGGTGGATCTCTGGTATATGGGGAATATTTGAGAATTTATAGGCTTGGAATTAGGTCAAGAGGTACCACGAGGGGCCCACAAGCCTAGGGGGTGCCGCCTGCCCCCTAGGAGCGCCTCCCGAGCTTGTCGCTCCCTCGTCCCTCTTCTGGTCTTCTCCCGAACCTTCAAGGGTCCCTTCTGGTCCAGAAAAAATTAATCCAAAGTTTTTTCTTCATTTGGACTCCATTTGATATTGATTTTCTGAAAATCCAAAAACAAGCAAAAAACAGAAACTGGCAGTGGGCACTAGGTTAATAGGTTAGTCCCAAAAAATGATATATAATTGCATAATAAACATCCAAGATTGATACTATAATAGCATGGAACAATAAAAAATTATAGATTCGTTGGAGACGTATCAAGCATCCCCAAGCTTAATTCCTGCTCGTCCTCGAGTAGGTAAATGATAAAAATAGAATTTTTTATGTGGAATGCTACCTAACATGTTCATAATGTAATTCTCCTTTACGGTATGAATATTAAGATCCGAATGATTCAAAGCAATAGCCTATAATTTGATATAAGGACATCAATACTCAGGCATAATAACAAACAATCATGTCTTTCAAAATAAAAATGCTAAAGAAAGTTATCCCTACAAAATCATATAATCCTGTCATGCTCCATCTTCTTAACATAAAGTATTTATAATGCACAACCCCGGAGACAATCAAGCAATTGGTTCATACTTTTTAACATGCTTCATCTTTTTCAACCCCACGCAATACATGAGCGCAAGCCATGGATATAGCACTATAGGTGGAATAGAATATGATGATAGAGATTAATAAGGGGAAGTCAAAAAAAAGAAGATAGTCTCACATCGATGCGGCTAATCAACGGGCTATGGAGATGCCCATCAATTGATGTCAATGCGAGGAGTAGGGATTGCCATGCAACGGATGAACTAAGAGCTATAAGTGTATGAAAGCTCAAAATAAAAACTAAGTGGGTGTGCATCCAACTTGCTTGCTCATGAAGACCTCGGGCATTTGAGCAAGCCCATCATCGGAATATACAATCCAAGTTCTATAATGAAAAATTCCCACTAGTATATGAAAGTGACAACATAGGAGACTCTCTATATGAAAAACATGGTGCTACTTTGAAGCACAAGTATGAAAAAAAAGATAGTAACACTACCCCTTCTCTCTTTTTTTCTCTTTTTTCTGTGGGCTCTTTTTGGCCTCCCCCCCCCTTTTTATTTCCTCACTGGGACAATGCTCTAATAATGATGATCATCACACTTCTATTTACTTACAACTCGATACTAGAACAAATATGACTCTATATGAATGCCTCTGGCAGTGTACCAGGATGTGCAATGATGCTAGCGTAACATGTATGAAAATGATGAACGGTGGCTGAGCCACAAATACTATGTTAGCTATATGATCATGCAAAGCAATATGACAATGATGATGTGTGTCATATAAACGGAACGGTGGAAGTTGCATGGCAATATATGTCGGAATGGCTATGGAAATGCCATAATAGGTAGGTATGGTGGCTGTTTTGAGGAAGATATAAGGAAGCTTATGTGTGATAGAGAGTATCATATCACGGGGTTTGGATGCACCGGCGAAGTTTGCACCGACTCTTGAGGTGAGAAAGGGCGATGCACGGTACCGAAGAGGCTAGCAAATTACGGAAAGGTGAGAGTGCGTATAATCCATGGACTCACATTAGTCATAAAGAACTCACATACTTATTGCAAAAGTTTATTAGCCCTCGAAGCAAAGTACTACTACGCATGCCCCTAGGGGGAGGTTGGTAGGAGTTCACCATCGCGCGCCCCCGACCGCCACGCAAAGGAAGACAATCAATAATAAATCATGCTCCAACTTCTTAGCATAACGACAGACCATACGTGCATGCTTCGGGAATCACAAACCTTAACACAAATATTCTTACTAAACCACAATTATCTACTAGTACCTCCCACATATTACCATGTTAATATCGCAAAACTATTGCAAGGAATCAAACTTATCATATTCAGTGATCTACATGAAAGTTTTTATTATATCCCTCTTGAATACCTATCATATTCGGACCAGATTCATAACCCGTGCATATTACCATCACTATTTATTAGATTCTCAAAAAGATATAAGTGAAGCATGAGAGTGCAACTATTTCTTTAAAATATAACCACCACCGTGCTCTAAAAGATATAAGTGAAGCACTATAGCAACTGCCTAGCTCAAAAGATATAAGTGAAGCACATAGAGTATTCTAACAAATCACGAATAATGTGTGTCCCTATCAAAAAGGTGTGTTCAGCAAAGATGATTGTGGCAAACTAAAAAGCAAACAAAGAAAAGAAAACTATGACACAAGACGCTCCAAGTAAAATACATATCATGTAATGAATAAAAATATAGCTCCAAGTGATATACCGATAGATTGTAGACGAAAGAGGGGATGCCATCCGGGCATCCCCAAGCTTAGACACTTGGGTATTCCTTGAATATTACCTTGGGGTGCCTTGGGCATCCCCAAGCTTAGGGTCTTGCCGCTCCTTATTCCTTCATCCATCGTGGTCTCACCCAAAACTTGAAAACTTCAGCACACAAAACTCAACAAAAACCTCATGAGATCCGTTAGTATAACAAACAAATCTTAAACTTTAGGTACTGTTATAAATTGATTCATATTTAATATTGTCATAATGCTACTGTACTCCAACTTCCCCATGGCTTATACCCCCCGATACAATCCATAGATTCATCGAAATAAGCAAACTATGCAACAAAAACAGAATCTGTCTAAACCAGAACAGTCTGTAAAGATCTATTTAAAAGCTATACTTCTGTAACTCCAAAACTTCTGAAAAATTAGGACAACGTAAAAACTTAATATACCAATACTGTGTAAAAATTTCATAATTTTATCATGCTCCAGTACAGAACAAAAAATCTAGCACTGGACCCAAAACTTTCTGTTTTCAAACAGCATCAATTATACTATCATACAAATCATCCCAAAGGCATTACTTGGCACAAACACTAATTAAAAGATAAAAAACACAATCATAACAGAAGATAAAATTGTGTAACGCAAGAAAAATAAAAATTGCAATAAATATAAATATTGGGTTGCCTCCCAACAAGCGCTATTGTTTTATGCCCCTAGCTAGGCATAATGCATAGTTTCAAGTATTATCATCCTTCAAATTAATTCCATAGGTGGCCCTCATAATAGATTCATATGGTGGCTTAATTCTCTTTCTAGGGAAGTGTTCCATCCCTTTCTTTAATGGAAATTGGAATCTTATATTACCTTCTTTAATATCAATAATAGCACCTATGGTTCGTAGGAAAGGCCTACCAAGTATTATAGGACAAGATGGATTGCATTCAATATCAAGCACAATAAAATCCACGGGTACATAATTCCTATTAGAAAGAATAAGCACATCATTTATTCTACCCAATGGTTTTTTAATAGTGGAATCCGCTAGATGTAAATTAAGGGAACAAGCATCCATATCGGTGAGACCTAGCACGTCACATAAATTTTTTGGTATAGTAGAGACGCTAGCACCTAGATCACACAAAGCATTACATTCATAATCTTTAATTTTAACTTTAATAGTAGGTTCCCATTCATCTTGTAATTTTCTAGGTATTGAAACCTCCAACTCAAGCTTTTCTTCATGAGCTTTTATCATAGCTTCTACAATATGTTTAGTAAAAGCTTTATTTTGTTCATAAGCATTAGGTGAATTAATCATAGATTGCAACAAGGAAATACATTCAACTAAAGAGAAATTATCATAATTAAATCCTTGTAATCCAAAGTAGTGGGCACATCACTATTTAAAGTTTTGACCTCTCCAAACCCACTTTTATCATTTTTATCAATAAGATCATCACCCTCCGAACAATTGGGACGCCTTATAGCTAAAGTTGACTCGTCTTCAGTCCCTTTTTCATCAAGTTTTATATTACTAAATAAAGATTCAATAGGTGAGACACCAATCATTTTAATATCTTCATCATTACTATGATAAAAACCGGGTGGAATAGCTTTTTCTAAGAACTCTTGCTTAGCTCTCAACCTAGCGGTTCTTTCTTTACTTTCATTAATGGAGACATGGATAGCTTTAATAGACTCATTTATATCATGCTTGGGTGGAAATTTTTTAATTTTAAGAGTTTCAACATCGTGAGCAATTCTATCCATGTTCCTAAACATGTCATCAACCTTATTCAATTTTTCCTCTACCATAGCATTAAAAATATTTTGAGAATTAATAAATTCTTTAATATTGTTTTCAAGATCAGTAGGTATCCTATTATTATTACTATAGGAATTACCATAAGAATTACCATAATTATTAGAGGAATTTCCAGGAAACGGTCTAGGATTGAAATTACCCCTATAGGCATTGTTGTTGAAGTTATTTCTAGAGACAAAATTCACATCAATAGCATCATTATTTTGCTCAATCAATGTAGATAATGGCACATCATTAGGATCAACATGAGCACTTTTACTAGCAACCATTTTCATATGGGCATCCATCTTATCACTCAAAGTATTAATTTCTTCGACAGAATTTACCTTCTTACCAGTTGGAGTTCTTTCAGTGTGCCATTGGGAATAATTTGTCATAATATTAGCAAGGAGTTTTGTAGCATCTCCCAATGTAATTTTTATAAAAGTACCACCTGCAGCAGAGTCTAGAAGATTTCTAGAAACAAAGTTTAGTTCCGCATAAAATTTTTGTATGATCATCCATAAACTTAAACCATGAGTGGGACAATTTCTAATCATTAATTTCATTCTCTCCCAAGATTGTGGAACATGTTCATGCTCAAGTTGCTTAAAATTCATTATTTGATTTCTTAGAGAAATAATTTTAGCAGGAGGAAAATACTTGGCAATAAAAGCATCCTTACACTTATCCCAAGAATCAATACTATTTCGAGGCAAGGATGAAAACCAAGTTTTAGCACGATCTCGTAGTAAGAACGGAAATAATTTCAATTTGACAATATCATTATCCACATCTTTTTTCTTTTGCATATCAGAAAGTTCACTGAAAGTATTAAGATGGGATGCATCATCTTCATTAGGACTACCAGAAAATTGTTCTTTCATAACAAGATTCAGCAAAGCAGCATTAATATCACAAGACTCCGCACTAGTGGCGGGAGGAGCAATTGGAGTACTAATAAAATCATTATTTTTAGTATTGGAAATATCACATAATTTGGTGTTTTCTTGAGACATAGTGACAAGGCAAGCAAACTAGCAAACAAGCAAATAAAATATTTTTGTGTTTTTGTAAATTTGTTTTAGAAGTGGGGGAGATGAAAACGAGAGGCAAATGCAAATAAAAAGGCAAATGAAAATAAGAGCAAGTAGATGATAGTTTATGCGAAGGTACTTGATAGGTTTTGGTGATGTCTCCCCGGCAACGGCGCCAGAAATTCTTCTTGCTACTTGTGAACTGCGTTGGGATTTCTCCGAAGAGGACAGGATGATGCAGTATAGTAGAGATAAGTATTTCCCTCAGTTAAGAACCAAGGTTAACAATCCAGTAGGAGAACCACACAGAACCTCGTTAGCAGCACCTACACACACAAAAGCAAATACTTGCACCCAACGCAAACAAGATGGTTGTCAATCCCCTTGGCGGTTACTTGCAAGGATTAATTCTGTTAGTGATAGATAGATAAAAAAATTGCAAAACAAAATAAAAGAAATAAAATTGCAGCAAGGTATTTTTGGATTTTATATATGATAGATAAATGACCCGGGGGTCATAGTTTTCACTAGAGGCTTCTCTCTTGAACACATATCATACGGTGGGTAAACAAATTACTGTTGGGCAATTGATAGAAAAGCGCATAGTTATGACGGATTCATGGCAATGATCATGTATATAGGCATCATGTCCGAGACAAGTAGACCGACTCCTGCCTGCATCTACTACTATTACTCCACCCATCGACCGCTATCCAGCATGCATCTAGGGTATTAAGTTAATAAAAATAGAGTAACGCCTTAAGCAAGATGACATGATTTAGACAAAGTAAACTCAATCAATATGAATAAACCCCATCATTTTATCCTTAATGGCAACAATACAAATACGTGTCTTGTCCCTTTCTGTCACTGGGATAGAGCACCGTAAGATTGAACCCATCACAAAGCACCTCTCCCATTGCAAGATAAATCAATCTAGTTGGCCAAATCAAATGGATAGATCGGAGAGAAATACAAAGCTATAACAATCATGCATAAATAATTTCAGAAAAGACTCAAATATTTCTCATGAATAATCTGATCATAAACCCACAATTCATCAGATCCCAACAAACACACCGCAAAAGAAGATTACATCGAATAGAACTCCAAGGAGATCGAGGTGAACATTGTATTGAAGATCAAAGAGAGAGAAGAAGCCATATAGGCACTAGCTATGGACCCGTAGGTCTGTGGTAAACTACTCACACATCATCGGAAGGGCAGCAAGGTTGACGTAGAAGCCCTCCGTGATCGATTCCCCCCTCCGGCAGAGTGCCGGAAAAGGCCTCCAGATGGGATCGCGGAAGAACAGAAGCTTGCGGCGGTGGAAAAGTTATTTGAGGTGGCTCTCTGGTATATGGGGAATATTTGAGAATTTATAGGCTTGGAATTAGGTCAAGAGGTGCCACGAGGGGCCCACAAGCCTGGGGGGCGCGCCTCCCGAGCTTGTCGCTCCCTCGTGGCTCTTCTGGTCTTCTCCCGAACCTTCGGGGGTCCCTTCTGGTCCAGAAAAAATTAATCCAAAGTTTTTTCTTCGTTTGGACTCCGTTTGATATTGATTTTCTGTAAAGCCAAAAACAAGCAAAAAACAGCAACTGGCACTGGGCACTAGGTTAATAGGTTAGTCCCAAAAAATGATATATAATTGCATAATAAACATCCAAGATTGATACTATAATAACATGGAACAATCAAAAATTATAGATACGTTGGAGACATATCAATAGATGAGAAGCCTAGTTTCTTAACCCCGTAGAAAAGAAGAGGGTGACTCCGAATTAGAATGACAAAAGGAAAGGAGTAAAAAGAATCTTACGTTCCCTTCCACAATCAATTCCCCTATATAACTAAAGCATTTCTAGACACAACATCGACCAAGGGGCTTGGCAGTCCTACACGTAGTCAGGCTCTGATACCAAAGTTATCGGGACCCCAATCCTAGGTCACATAGATCTAGCATGTAACACATCATATCACTTTGCGGCTTCATGCACGGTATCCCACGGCTGCAGCCATTACCTTGGCCGGGACCGTTTGCGTCTTTTGGTTCACGTATATGATTATGTCGCTAGCATCCATATGACAAAGAACCCGGGTCGACATGATTAGTAACAATCTAAGGTGGCACAAACGTACAGGAACAGACTATAGGTAACCCAGCAATGCACGTGTCGGTCATCAGCGTGTGTAACCGAGTCGTAGCAAGCTACAAGGACTCCAGTAAACACCGCGTGACATTTCCCCATAGGGACAGACACAGAAGCAAAGAAGGATACATGTCGGTCAATCAATGTGTCCGGAGCAGCAGCGAACTACCAAGGCTCAGTGGAAGCACAAAGAGGCATTTCCCTGTAAGGAAGGCTACCAAAGGCACATAACTAGGTGTCAAACCCCACACATAGCAATACATATCACACGTACACATGACATGCAAGTATGTGTTGTACAACATGGCATCACAACATAACTCTACAACTCAAGTATAGATAAGGCTTGAAAAAGCCATACATAACATGATATTACAAACATGGGTCTCATGACCCAACATATAGAGTCATACAAGCAACAAGCGGAAGCATAACCTGTCTGAGTACAGACAGCTAAAAAGAAAGAAGGCTAGAAAGCTTGTCTATCTACAAGACCCTCCATAGGAGCCAAACCTCTGTCTGGGACTCCCAAACTACTCAGTCAACGTTGAACTCCATGTGGAACTACTAGTGAGACTAAAGTCTCCTCTGCAAAAACATAAGTTAAGCAACCATGAGTACACAGGTACTCAACAAGACTTACATCAGAACTATCTACTTATGCATCAGGTATCAATGAAGGGGATTGTGGGGTTTAACTGCACCAAGCCAGCTTTGACTAAGTGGCTATCCTGTACTATGACTACCAGTATTTTCTTTGAGGTAAGAGAGCGCACACGAGTCCACATAGTCACCACATCAATACACAACTATGGATCCTCTCCCGTCTCCCTACGAGAAGGCCATCCATAGCACTCACACTTATCTTGCACATTTTAGAGTATCCTTTTAAGTTGTCTATGAACCATATAAGTCTCCAAGTAGTCCATATCCGAGGATGCGACTATTCGAATAGATTTATAACCCCACATGGGTGTACTTCTTCACACACACTCTCATCACTTACCACCATATACACGTCATATATCTCGGCAACCTTCAAGCGGAGGCCTGGTGAGGGTGTCAGCCATAACCTGACTAACCACGCAAGACTCTAGTCTAGGTTTATCGCCTATTTGAGGTTGTATCCGCAAGGGAAGTCCGGCCGAAGTTTCTATTATGTATGGCCCCAAACGATGAGAACAGGGTTCCCAAGAGCACCATCCGGGTGTCACTTGGTACGCCGTGCCTCAGTGCATCTACCGCAACAAAGCCCACCCCGTCGGGCGGCGCTACGCACGGCCCCCAGTACATCCTATAAACACCAGAAACTAGTTGCAACTCCTGGACAGAGATCAAGGCGATTAATAAGTCGAGAGGGTCAATTAAGTATCCCAATGTGTGATAGTAACTGTTCTTGGATAACATACACATAACTCAGTTCTTAAGGACGGTCTCAATGAGACAACCCACCATGTACTCCTACATGGCCTCTCATTACTACCTTTACCAAAACGGGTTCACACACTTAACTCTCAATAGTAGGACATGATCACAACCATTCCAATTCATCCCAGGTGAATCAGACCTGACACAACTCTAAGCAATAGCAAGCATGGCATGGATGAAGTCATAACATGGCTCAAGCAACTCCTAATCATCACTGCTG
The DNA here is from genome assembly GCA_039707655.1 of Elymus sibiricus. Classification (NCBI taxonomy): domain Eukaryota; kingdom Viridiplantae; phylum Streptophyta; class Magnoliopsida; order Poales; family Poaceae; genus Elymus; species Elymus sibiricus. The sequence goes on along the minus strand of CM077666.1, from coordinate 203,896,796 downwards.
CAGGATGCTGCTAACGCGACACATGTATTAGAGACCCTTCGACCAAACTGTGTGCGATGCATGAATCGCAAACGGTATCGGAAAAAAAAACTGTCACGAATAAGACGAACTGTGTGCGATGGTGGATCCATCAAGCATGATTCAAATTAGAGTTGCGTGTGCGAATCTTGGCATACAGTTAATCCATACAAACTGTTTGCGATGTGCCCAGACAACAGAAACGGTTAGCCAGATCAAGGGGTGTGTGATATACAGCATACAGTTCACTCGGACGAACTGTTTGCGATGACCCAGAAGAACACAAACGATTAGCCAGATCAAGGTGTGTGTGATAGACGGCATACAGGTCACTTGGATGAACTATTTGCGATGAGCCAAAACAACATAAACGGTTAGCGAGATAAAGGTGTGTGTGCGATAGGCGGCATACAGGTCACTCGGATGAACTGTTTGCGATGAGCCAAAATTAACACAAATGATTTGGCTTAACAAGATGTGTGTGATACCCGGCAAACAGGTCATGATAGAGGCAAAGGTGTCCCATCTTTCGATGAGATGGTAGCTATCGTTTTGGGTGGAAGTCGACTTTGACGATCCGACTACGAATGTGTGAAGACATCGCGCCTTAGCAATCGCTAAACCAACTCCGAGAGGTTATTTACCACGCCGGACCACGATCAACCTGACCACGAGGGTCTATTTCCTGCAAGCAAATGAAGAACAAGCAAGAAACTGAGATTGCAATCTGGATATTGCGAATATAAGAGGAAATCTTTATTAATCTAGTGGGGTTCTGTGACGTCTTGGTCTGGTCGTTGAACACAAACGAAGTACACGAAGTTGCAGCTATGGCAAACTTTTAATCTAAACAAAACCCAAGTCTAAACGACGCCCTAAGGGCTGTATATATGGCGGAATATGGGGGAATTTCATGACCCCTTGGAGGAGGGGTCCGAAACCAACCCTAACTCGGTTTCCCCACACATACGGACTCTAAAAACAGCCTATACTGAAGTATTTTTAAATTACATGTGTAATGCCCCAGAATTTACAAACCTAATTTCTGAAATAAGCCGGAGTATTGACAAAACTTTGACTTTCTTGAACCACAAGTTGTACAGGAAATCTGAGACTATGGTTGTGTTCTTCTCATCGAATCGATCGAGATAGACTATGAGTTTGCCCAAAACGGAGTTCATATGCATACTTGGCGAGCCTGTTAATTTTAGCCCTTGAGTAATTTCGGAAATAATAATAATAATAGAAACAGGTCAAACAGTTGACCTGTTCGGCCTAGAATAGAAAAGGAAAAAAAAAACAGAGGAGATATAAGTCCCCGTTGGCCAGCCCTAACCCTCTGTTATCCAGTCGATCCCCAATCCTCTGCCGCGGCCGCTGCAGCCATTGAGGGTTTCCATGACGGTCCGCTGGTGGTGGCCGCCTCGCTGTGATTGAGCTTGGCGCCGTCACCTCCGTTCCTTGCTGCTGTTTCCGCTGGTGGCCGGTCTCCAGGTACACGGCGTCGTCCCTATCATGCCATTGCTCCGCTGAATCGCTGGTTCATCTCGTTTCTTCCAATTTCCAAACACGTTGAATGCCTAGTACTACTCGTACGCTTGCCCAGCCTATACATGAGTATCTCAAGTCGTTGTTAATAGATTGGAAGTAGTACTACTTGTTCTGATTCAGAGGCTGGCATCTTAGATTATACAGGAGCATCGCGTATTCTTTTTCCTGTTAGAACGTGTGCACACATGCGTTTTCACCCAGCAGTATAAGATGATACATATTCCACACTAGCATGTGACTTGGGGAGAACTATCAGTGCAGATTTCTTATGGACTAGGCAAAGTCACGATTTGATTTCTAATGCTAGGATCCAGTAGGTAAACTGTATCTACACCATGTTGTTCCTGCTGTGTTCTGTTTGTTTTAGTTCACACTTGATCAATCGACCTAGTGAAGCTACAGCCGTAGTTTACCCAACTAGAAGTCAGTTAAATTCTGCATTTAAGTGTGTGCTTAGTGAATTATTTTGCACAGAACCCTTTGGCATTGTTCTAAGTAGCAGATATTCTCCAGGTTTGGTGTTACTCAATCCAGGATTGAGCCGACGCATCGTTCTACTCCACTGAATTAGAGGCAAGTGCATGACGGGCCTTTTCTCTGTATACTTGATTGTGTCGCTGTTTGTGCTTTCGGAGTGCTTGTTCTTCATACTTGGTTTTCCTTCGACTCAAAGATTTCAGTATCAGACTTAGGGTTGTAGGTTGGTTATTCCGCGCCAACTCTACCGCAGGTTGGTTAGTCCATGCCAACACTGCCGCATGTCGGTTAGTCCGCGCCACATGTTTGTAAACCCTCGAATCAGTTTTCTGCCGCATGTCGGTTAGTCCGCGCCGCGTGTGTGTTGAGTTTCGTATCAGTTTTGAGAGAAATATTCTGATTCATTTTTCAGAGAAATCTTCCGTTTCAAGTGATGTTCTGATGATTCTCATTGTCTAATGTTCTTATGGTCCCGTATTGTACTTGCTGAGTATTTCCATACTCACCCTTGCGTTATTTGGTTTTCAGGTACTAAGTAAGCGACATGCATGGGAGACGGGAGTAGCACCACTACATCACTTTAGCACATCACAAACTTTCATATAATACTTAGAGGTCACTCAAACATTAATATATGGCTAATATTCATTTTTCCTTGGTATGATTCCTTGATCGCTTTGGATTGAAATAGTTAATGTCTCGGAGTTCTACTGAGATTCTTGCACAATGTGGATATTGTATAAGTTTTATATTGCTTCTGGATATATATGTCTATCTATGTGTCGTGGACACCTGTACATACAAGGGAGACTCTGTCAAAATTTCTAATTATTCATAGACCTTGTAGTTTTATAGTAGTGTGGTAGCACTGCCAGGTTGTGTTGAAATCTGGGGTGTTACAGTTGGTATCAGAGACTAGGCTTGAGATCCCTGGAGTAGGTTGTTAGGAACTTAGAAACAATAATAGCTTGGTTAAATGAATAAAATTTGTCCTTTGTTCTGCCTAAACTACTAAAACGACTTGACTTAGGATTTAATATCTTAAAACTTGACACACTGGTGCACCGTAGGATGGGTTTTGGGTCAAGCATCGCATTCACGTTTTCGTTATGTCTTATTTGAGATTTCTTCTATTGTTGTGGTGTGGTGCCTATGGGCAAACCGTTGCCGTGAGAGACTTTATTGCCTTGCTTCAGTAGTTGATTGCCTCCCTGTTGATACTAAGTGATGGTTAGCCAAAGTTTTATTGTAGCTTTAACGGGATTGCCAAGGTGATTGGTTTGTCTAGGTAGATTGGATGTTTCTGTTGGAGCTGATAAAGTAATGTTATGGAGCCTTAAGAAGATCCAAAGTATTACAAGAAGCAATCATCTCTATCCATTGTTGTGGAAGAAATCGTTTCCACATGTCTTATATATTCCATTTGACCGTCCTTTCTGGTGCACCTCATGCACATGTTCTGCACAACGATGTTGATGAATTCTTTCAAGCCATGTACCCAAAATGCCTCATCCACTTATCATTTTCCTTCTGGAGTTAAACCTCATGTTGAGCCCATTCTCTACATTTTGTCCCATTCTTCACAAGCAACCACACCTTTTGCGTATTGTTGAGTATCAAAAATGGTGAGCCTTCCAATTGGATGCAACATCATTTTTTTTTCATGTGCCACATGATTGTTGTGTGGATTCAGAAGAAAAATACCTCGCCGAATGTTGTGAGTCGTCCTCTGTTCTGCCATGAGGTGATCTAGTTCTTAAAAAAAAATCTTTGTCTGAAAGCCTTTTCCTTGTTTGCCTATTAAGATCGAAAGCTAGTCCTTTCCTTGCCCCCCTAGTCAACAGTTCACTCTACCCATAAGATGACTCTGTTCCATGTCGTTTGCAAAGGACATTTCTAGGAAAACCACGGCCCCTTGAGAGTTTGAAGGATCGATAGTTTAGCTTTTGTAGTTGCTTGCATATTGATAAATGGGTGCCCCCCGAACATTTGTTCATACCCATGAAGATTTTTGCAAGGCATGTGAGGTCGTCCGAGTGATAGTTTGCGCGATTCACCTATCCGCATGCGGAGTTAATAATTCGGGTGCGGGATGGATTGGCCCCCATACCAACTACTCCTATTATCTTCTCTTGCTATGCTGAACTGGTGAATTCTTGTGTGACTTTAACCTTAGTAGAGAGTTGGCGTTGACAAGCCTAAACCATAGAATGGTATGACGCTCCACCATTAGAAGAGGTAACCGTTGCCAGGCGTAGGAATATACGTGTATGGTGAGGATTGACCTACATCCGTGTGTTGAGGGCAAGGATTACGAGTCGATCGACTAGTCTAAGAGTCGCACTCCAGCTGTCGACTCCTTTTCTCGTGTAGACTACAAATACGAGTCGAGCCGTGGATGGACTAGTCGACGACTAGTCTGGACTAGTCGACGTATACGAGTCGAGCGACTCAAAAAGATTTCTTTTGCTGGACTGGACTTGTTGCTTGTGGTGTTGTTGAACCTTTATATTTCCATCTCCATCATGAACTGCTTTCTTTTGTAATTCAGACCTTGATGTTGGACTACATGTTGAACCTTATGTTGCTGGACTGGACTTGTTGCTTGTGGTGTTCTTCATCCACTTCCCAATTCCCATGCATTCATTTATATTGTATACTGCTTGTAGGACAACAACACAAAACGAGGGAGTTATGTACTGTATGTTCAGTACTACGGTACTATGTCGACTAGTCTCGCACTAGTCTAGACTAGTCACGATTAGTCTATGAGTCTCAACCTTGGAACGACTCGACGACTCTTCGACTCGTAATTCTTGGTTGAGGGTTACTTAACAGAATTGTACCCTAGTAACCACCATGATAGTTCTTAATAGTTTACATTATGTTCGATACATATGTTCTGAGGTTGAATCTGGAGCATCGAGTAACATGCACAATATTCGTGAGGCTGCTTGATTTATCAAGAACGATTGTTCCATACTTGTTATCATGTTTTCTAAGAGTACCAAGGCGTGCAGAGTTCATAGTCCAATCTTTATATAAAGAAAAGCCAAGATCATGACCGCGATGAGATAAAGTGGTGACTTGATGAATGGATCTGAGTTCAGTGGTTACCTTATTTGATAAGTGAAGAATTCGAGGGCGAATTCTGTTGAAGTGGGGGAGAATGTAATGCCCCAGAATTTACAAACCTAATTTCTGAAATAAGCCGGAGTATTGACAAAACTTTGACTTTCTTGAACCACAAGTTGTACGGGAAATCTGAGACTGTGGTTGTGTTCTTCTCATCGAATCGATCGAGATAGACTATGAGTTTGCCCAAAACGGAGTTCATATGCATACTTGGCGAGCCTGTTAATTTTAGCCCTTGAGTAATTTCGGGAATAATAATAATAATAATAGAAACAGTTGACCTGTTCGGCCTAGAATAGAATAGGAAAAAAAACAGAGGAGATATAAGTCCCCGTTGGCCAGCCCTAACCCTCTGTTATCCAGTCGATCCCCAATCCTCTGCCGCGGCCGCTGCAGCCATCGAGGGTTTCTATGACGGTCTGCTGGTGGTGGCCGCCTCGCCGTGATTGAGCTTGGCGCTGTTACCTCTGTTCCTTGCTGCTGTTTCCGCTGGTGGCCGGTCTCCAGGTACACGGCATCGTCCCTATCATGCCATTGCTCCGCTGAATCGCTGGTTCATCTCGTTTCTTCCAATTTCCAAACACGTTGAATGCCTAGTACTACACGTACGCTTGCCCAGCCTATACATGAGTATCTCAAGTCGTTGTTAATAGATTGGAAGTAGTACTACTTGTTCTGATTCAGAGGCTGGCATCTTAGATTATACAGGAGCATCACGTATTCTTTTTCCTGTTAGAACGTGTGCACACATGCGTTTTCACCCAGCAGTATAAGATGATACATATTCCACACTAGCATGTGACTTGGGGAGAACTATCAGTGCAGATTTCTTATGGACTAGGCAAAGTCACGATTTGATTTCTAATGCTAGGATCCAGTAGGTAAACTGTATCTACACCATGTTGTTCCTGCTGTGTTCTGTTTGTTTTAGTTCACACTTGATCAATCAACCTAGTGAAGCTACAGCCGTAGTTTACCCAACTAGAAGTCAGTTAAATTCTGCATTTAAGTGTGTGCTTAGTGAATTATTTTGCACAGAACCCTTTGGCATTGTTCTAAGTAGCATATATTCTCCAGGTTTGGTGTTACTCAATCCAGGATTGAGCCGACGCATCATTCTACTCCACTGAATTAGAGGCAAGTGCATGACGGGCCTTTTCTCTGTATACTTGATTGTGTTGCTGTTTGTGCTTTCGGAGTGCTTGTTCTTCATACTTGGTTTTCCTTCGACTCAAAGATTTCAGTATAAGACTTAGGGTTGTAGGTTGGTTATTCCGCGCCAACTCTACCGCAGGTTGGTTAGTCCACGCCAACACTGCCGCATGTCGGTTAGTCCACGCCACATGTGTGTAAGCCCTCGAATCAGTTTTCTGCCGCATGTCGGTTAGTCCGCGCCGCGTGTGTGTTCAGTTTCGTATCAGTTTCCAGAGAAATATTCTGATTCATTTTTCAGAGAAATCTTCCGTTTCAAGTGATGTTCTGATGATTCTCATTGTCTAATGTTCTTATGGTCCCATATTGTACTTGCTGAGTATTTCCATACTCACCCTTGCGTTATTTGGTTTTCAGGTACTAAGTAAGTGACATGCATGGGAGACGGGAGTAGCACCACTACATCACTTTAGCACATCACAAACTTTCATATAATACTTAGAGGTCACTCAAACATTTGTCTACGAGTCGTAGAATATTATATGGCTAATATTCATTTTTCCTTGGTATGATTCCTTGATCGCTTTGGGTTGAAATAGTATGTCTCGGAGTTCTATTGAGATTCTTGCACAATGTGGATATTGTATAAGTTTTATATTGCTTCTGGATATATATGTCTATGTGTCGTGGACACCTGTACATACAAGGGAGACCCTGTCAAAATTTCTAATTATTCATAGACCTTGTAGTTTTATAGTAGTGTGGTAGCACTGCCAGGTTGTGTTGAAATCTGGGGTGTTACAACATGGGCCTGGCCCAATAATAAGGTGACGCAACACCTATAATAGCCTCTGGACGAAATTTATGAAGTGACATCTTGTATATTTCGTCCAAGCCTTCATGCACTCATTATGGTGGCTTCAAAGTCCTGAAATCATCACTTGAAGCACCATTGATGTCTCCTGCGCACACACCTTCTGCTCCATGCTTGATCCCGCTCCAATGGCCATCCTTCTTGCCTATGCTAAGCCCTTCATTCATAAGTAAAACCAAAGTATCTAATTTAGGCAGCATCATATGTTCATGAACATTAGAAGGGTTTTCAAGAAACAAAAGTACCTGGTAATTTAATTGGCGTGCGCGAGCTCTAGTAATTGGTCCAGTGTGTGTAGTAGCAGGGGCTATGGGTGTAACTGTGGTAGTGATGTCCTCATCAGGTCAGTAATCAGAATTGTGTGGGAAGACCGATAATAACACAAGACATTTCCTGCTAATAAGTTGTGTGTGTTCTGGGCAAACGCTTGCTGGTAAATAATTGTCTGCGATTCTTGAAATCATCATCGACGTGTCCCTTAGTTTAATTGTTTGCCATATGATTTGCTCAGTCTGCACAATATCTATGCTCTTTGTGTACAGAACAATATTCTTTAGTGTGAATAGTGTGCGCTATTGGGCAGGCACACGAGTATATGGATCACACCCGTGGGCGAGCAATGTCCGCGCACGCGTCGTGCTAGCTCGCGCTTCCTTCTATGCTAAGTTTCCATTAATTGATGGCGTTTTATGAACACGCAACCATTTCCCACCACTTCCTCATCGGTTTCCCGCCACCACCCAGCGATTGCGCATAAGCCTAGACGACACGCGACACACCAAGCCACAAGCACAGCCTATAGCCCCTCTACCTTTTCCAAGCATGCCAACCCACCGAAGCGCCGCCTCTGCCATCAACCTCCTGGACGAGGAAAACGAGCAGGCACCACGGCCCGTCGAGGCCGAGGGCGTCCCCGGCAATGCGATGGACGACGTCGTGCTGCGCGTCATCACCAGGGTTGAGCAGACCCTTGGCGCAGGGCGCGCCCGCGCCGCGGATCAAGATAGGCGCGTCAGCGCCGAGAGGCTGCAGCTCACCGCACAACATGATCGGTGGTGCGCCGCAGAGCTAGATAGGCGCGTCCGCGCCGATAGGCTGCGGCGCGACGCACAGCGAGACCGATGGAGCGCCGCAGAGCGAGAGGCGCGGCGCGCCGCACAGCAAGAGCGGTTCCATCGGCGCTTGCTTGCTGTCGACAAGGTGTTTCAGCTGGGTACACGGCCCGTCAGTAGCCCCATTCCTCGCCAGGAGTGGGCAGAGGTCGTCTGCGTCGTACTTGCACTAGAGGCCAGCCGTGCCGTACTTGCACCGGACGTCGGCCGCGCCGTTCGCATGGGTCGTGCCGTTCGCCTTGTCCGTGACCCGCTCGATGCCAACGCGCTGGTCGCTAGGCTCGAGCGCCTCCTTGGCCCAGGTGTCCACCTAGGCGCAGTAGAGGAACATGGCCGTCGCATTCTCGAGCTGGTGATCTCCAATGAAAGAGCCAACTTGGAGCTCGAGATCGCGCTCCAGATGTACCGCGAGCGTGTCAACCGCTTGGACGAATGCCTGCACGAGTTCAGTCAGAGCCAAGAGCTACCGTAGGCAAGGGTGGTGGTCATGGACGCGTTTTATTTTATTGAGTCGTTTCGACGTTGATCGCTATGTATTCACAACAATCATAATCTGTTTATTGCTCTATTTCAATGTGTGTACTCTGTTTTCCGTTCTTATATATTGTTCTATTTCAATGTGTCTATGCTTTCCATTCTGTACATGTGGATGGTAACAGCTAGATAGAAATTAGTATGAAAACAGACGGAAATATGAAATTCATAACATATACGTGATGATACTTAACTACTACGTACAATGCATAAAATTGAAAATGAACAATACTAAAACTCCCAACTAATAATCCCTCCTTAGGGGGCCAGGATTCTGGCAGCCCCTCGCCAGCAGCTCCCTGGTGCGCGGCGGCTTCCCAGCGCGGACGGAGTACTCCGCCTCCTCCGCCTCGCATTGCTCGACGTGCCGATCTGCCTCGTGCTGGCGGACGCTCGCGAACGATCTTGCCATTTTGGTGGGCGCCCACCGGAGCTCCTCGTCGGTAGCACAGTAGAGCTTATCAGCCCACCTCCACGCAACGATAAGGCGCCTAGCGCCTTTGGCCTTCCCGGCGAAGTACCGACCGTCTTCATACACCTCCTCCGCACGTCGACGCGCCTGCCACCAAAGCTCTAGTGCCTCCTTTTCCCAGGCGGCCTCACGGGCTTCACGGGCCGCCTGGTACCTGGCTTCCTCCTCCACCATCTCCTTCTTGAAAGCCACTTGCCTGGCTTTCTCAGCCGGCGGCAGCGCCTTCCACAGACAAAGATTGTACTGGCCCCAAAACAACTCCAAAGTTGGGGGGTCCGGCGCAACTTCGTCTAGTGGCGCATAGGGGTCCTCCTCGTCGCTGCTCTGCGCCTGGACATCCTCGCGGGGAGGTACCTCCTCCCCGGTGTGTGTGCAGATCGGCGGCGCCATGGCAGAGTTTTGTGAGAGAGAGAGAGAGGGAGGGAGCGAGAGAGGAGAGAATGTAGATGAGAATGCAGGCGGGACGACGTGGGCGGGGTAGTATTTATTGGCGGCCGGAATCAAGATCGACGGGAGCAGTACACGCGCCGGTTGCCGGAATTTACGAGTGCTATAGCTTGAATTACACACGATTCCCGGAGCAAAAGCCGTGTGTGAAATAAATCACTGACGGTTCCAATGACTGAACCGCGTCTGATTAATAACCCGCGTCACTCACCTTCCAAACCTCCGGCACGAAACGGAGTGCCAATCATGTGGGGCCCAGTTGTCTTGCCAGATATTTACATTTTCTTTCCAAATGTTTTGCATGAATGCTTATTTCGTGTTACCATGATATTATTGTAAAATGTAATACATAAATGATTTTTCCAACCCATGATGATATGTTGTTGCATGTACATGTAGTTCAAATTTGAATTACGACCATTAAATGGTTACAAAATCACTTAATGTCTTAAAAATGTCAAATGACCCCTGAAAATTTCCAAATTTTAACATGAAAGTTGTAGTCGTGCATGTTAATGGTAGAAAAAAATGCCAAGCCATAAGAGGAAGCGACTGTGGGTTCGTCATCAAACATGCATATTCTTCCCTCTTGGAACCACGAGTCTTCTCGTGAGATGCTCCGATTTGTGAGAGGTGTGTGCAAAAACTTTCAACAAACATGCCAATTTTTTTACCACGCCATCTTGGTACCATTTCATGACATCAAGTAAGGTTCCATGTATTTCTGATCATTTTAGAATTTCTTGGATTTTAAAAGCCATGGTTCTCAATGTTTGTGTCCAAGCCATGACACCAATATGTTTGAAAATTCCTTCCAGTTTACTGCACAGGGCATGAACTTGCCCACAAGGAAACAAATATGACTTTCCAACCCATGATGGTTTGCCGTTGCATGTACATGTAGTTCAAATTTGAATTATGGCCATTATATGGCTAGAAACTAACTTAATGTCTTAAAAAAAGGTCAAATGAACACTAAAAAATTCCAAAATTTAACATGACTGTTGCATTAGTGCATGCTAATGGTAGAAAAAAAATTCAGGGCCATACGAGGAAGTGAGCGCCGGTTCGTCATCAAACATGCATTGTTCCCTCTCGGAACCACGTTCCTTATCGTGAGATGCTCTGATTTGTGAGAGGTGTGTGCCAAAACTTTCGTCAAAATGGCCAATTCTTTTACCACAGCATCTTGGTGCCATTTCATGACATCGAGCAAGGGTTCATGTATTTCTGATCATTTTTGAATTTTTTGGAATTTAAAAACCATGGTTCTCAATGTTTGTGTCCAAGCCATGACACCAATATGTTTGAAAATTCCTTCCAATTTACTGCATAGGGCATTAACTCGAACACAAGTACACAAATATGATTTTCCAACCCATGATGGTTTGCTGTTGCATGTACATGTAGTTCAAATTTGAATTACAGCCATTATATGGCTAGAAACTCACTTAATGTCTTAAAAAGGTCAAATGAACCCTGAAAATTTCCAAAATTTAACATGTTCGTTGTATTAGTGCACGTTAACGGTACAAAAATATTCAGGGTCATACGAGGAAGCGAGCGCCGGTTCGTCATCAAACATGCATTGTTCCCTCGGAACCACGTGTCTTCTCGTGAGATGCTTCGATTTGTGAGAGGTGTGTGTCAAAGCTTTTGTCAAAGTGGACAATTCTTTTACCACAACATCTTGGTGCCATGACATGACATCAAGCAAGGTTTCATGTATTTCTGATCATTTTTGATTTTTTTTGGAATTTAAAAGCCATGGTTCTCAATGTTTGTGTCCAAGCCGTGACACCAATATGTTTGAAAATTCCTTCCAATTTACTGCACAGGGCATTAACTCGCACACAAGTACACAAATATGATTTTCCAACCCATGATGATTTGCTGTTGCATGTACATGCAGTTCAAATTTGAATTACGACCATTATATGGCTAGAAACTCACTTAATGTCTTAAAAAGGTCAAATGAACCCAGAAATTTTCCAAAATTTAACATGTCCGTTGTATTAGTGCATGTTAACGATACAAAAAAAATTCAGGGTCATACAAGGAAGCGAGCGCCTGTTCGTCATCAACATGCATTGTTCCCGCTCGGAACCACGTGTCTTCTCGTGAGATGCTCCGATTTGTGAGAGGTGTGTGTCAAAACTTTTGTCAAAGTGGACAATTCTTTTACCACAGCATCTTGGTGCCATGACATGACATCAAGCAAGGTTTCATGTATTTCTGATCATTTTTGAATTTTTTTGGAATTTAAAAGCCATGGTTCTCAATGTTTGTGTCCAAGCCGTGACACCAATATGTTTGAAAATTCCTTCCAATTTACTGCACAGGGCATTAACTTGCACACAAGGACACAAATATGATTTTCCAACCCATGATGGTTTGCTGTTGCATGAACATGTAGTTCAAATTTGAATTACGGCCATTATATGGCTAGAAACTCACTTAATGTCTTAAAAAGGTAGATGAACCCTGAAAATTTCCAAATTATAACATGACAGTTGTATTAGTGCATGTTAACGGTACAAAATTTTCGTACAATTTCCATCACCATCCGTTGCCACTGTACTCCAAATTAGTCTTTCGCAGCTAATAAAAAAATGGACTACATCGCACACGGTTATAAGAACCGTTTGCGATGAAAATTCGTGGGTCTTTTTATGTCTTCCTCCATAAGCTTCACCGGATTCGTCTACTCAAGCGCTGTTCACCCCCGAATCCTCGAGTCCCCGATACCCATTCCCCAACCTCTTCTTGCAAAGAATGATGCCATGGAGACGCTTCGTGAGGGCCCGTACGATCGTCGGGTCCGCCCCGAGCGGCTCCGCCTTCGCCGAGAGCGCGGCCACATCCACCGAGAGGGCATCTGCGGCAGCCTACAGGGCAGCTGCAGTAGCCGAGACGGCTGCAGCAGCTGCTGCGACGGCGGCTGCGAACGCCAAGAGCGCTCGAGCAGCCGTCCGTGCCGCGGAGGTCGCGCTGGCCCGGGTCGAGGCCCTCCACGCCCAGATCGAGGACGCCCACGCCAAGATATTCTAGGCCTCCTCGGAATCCAGCATGCATCCCACGTCCAAAAAGGCAGCGGAGATGCTTGTCGACGATGCGTTGGCAGAGGCCATGGAGCCCCTGCTTCCTCATGAAATCGCCGAGCGGGAGCAGGAGATGCAGGAGGCGGCGGAGATCGAGGAGCGCCGGGAGGAGGAGTTGCGCGTGGCTAAGGAGGAGGTAGAGAGGCGCCTTTCCGTCGAGGAATCGGCGGTGGAGTACCAACGCAAGCTCTGGCGCCGCCACTACTACGAGTACTACAACCTTGAGGGCGGCGCCGAGGACGAGGACGAGGACGACGACGCGGTCGACTTCAGTCTGGGGGACGCGGAGTCCACCAGCGGTGGCATGTCACCAGGACAAGTCATCGACATCTCATCTTACACCGGCAAGGCATAGGCGGCGCGTCGGCAGCTTTGTTTAAATTATGCATACTTAGCCTTTGTTTATAACGTTGGTCTTTTGTTAGAGCAATGTTTAGGTCAACTGGCTTTGTTTAATTACTAAAATTGCTCGATTCAGTAAGTGTGGTCTATGTGCTGTAGGCTCTTTTGTGTACCCAAATTAGCAAGTGATGTTAAATTATGCAATGACGTGGATGAGCACTGTACCCAGGGAAATTTCAACCAAAATTTGAGTGCTCAAACTCATCGCATGCGCGTAAAGTAGAAGAATCGTTTGCGATGCACACATTTGTTCAAAGTGAATGGTGTCCGATGACATTGCGCGCCAAGTTGCCCTCCACCTTTCGAATTTTTTTGCCTACCGCCGAAATATCTAACTCTTCCCCTCCTCCCCACCCCCTTTTCTCCCCGATCACGAACCACATTTCCCCTGTTCACTCCTTCCTTCCTTCCTTCCTAAGCTATAGCCGCTTCCTCGCTTGCTTCCTCGCTCTCATCGTCTCGCATCCGACCGCCGCGGACGCCATGGTCTTCTTCAGTGACCTCTCCAGCGGTTCCTCCTCCTCCGACGACTATGTCACTAGCCGGGTAAGCCTCTCTCCTATCTCTCACCCCCCTAGGCTTAGGGTTCTAATTTGTAATTAAGTATTTTAACCCGACGGCCGATTTGAGCCATTTGTTCCTCTTGTAGCTCCCTACGACCATCACTGGCAAGGAATGGAGCGGGGTAGCTGAAGATCTGCCTGCTCATTGTCACCATCAATCTCCATGCATGAAGTTAGTGGCTTCTGAATCTATGGACAGTGGGAGGAAGTTTCTGGCATGTGCAGAGAAGGTTAGCCCCACTTTCATTGTTACAAATCATTTGTTAGATTTGATTCAGACATTGTCATTGTGCTATGTTAATCTGGATGTGATTAAGACACTGTCACAGTTTCTACCTAGTATCTAAAAATGTTGCCATCTCATCAGCGGTGCCCTGAGAAAATGATTTGGCACCGCTTCAGTAGTTCGTGCACTCAACTTTGCTCCACACATCCGAGCAGCCAAGTAGTAAAATACTAATACTTTATGGCATGAAGGAACTGGTCATCGAAGCAACTAGGTGCTCTGGTTCCCTGAAATTTTCCTCTGGCATCGACTCGGCAGTGCAGGGCACCGGTGCCAAATATAGCAACAGTTGATTTGACACCGGTTTTGGCCTACATAGTGGAGGGCCTTAGTGCTATTAGTTCTATGTTATTAAATTTGTGCATGTACATACCTGTTAGTATTAATTTGATGTCATTGAAACACTGTCGCTGTGCAGTTGCAGTTATATTTAGCTTCCTCATAAAATGGTCAATTTGTTATTATAGTACATGACTAAGAACTTGTAGCGCTGTTGCAGTTAATTATAGCTTGTGATGTTCCTGAATTTGGTTGTTGTCTCAGTAGCAATTAATTCATTTGCACATTGATCTTTTTGAGAAGATATGTCATAATTAACGTGTTTCTTCAGTTTTTCAAAATATGTATGTGGTGATTTTCTATGTTGGTAGAAACCCATTTTCTCTACAATTTTAACTAATTTAATTTTAAATATTATAGGATGAACGGAAGTGTTCTTACCTGGAGTGGGTTGATCAAGAGTGGCCACCGTCTTTGAAGATGTGCCTAGCAAAGCTCTGGAGCATGTATGAGGAAGAGAATAGAGATAGGCTTAGAGAAAATGTTGTCAACGCTGAAGAATAGTTCAAGATACAGGAAAAAAGAGGAAGATGGAGAATGAGCTCAGATTTTTTTAATTAGACTTTGCTAAGATGGTGTTTGCGAAGGAGGAGGCACTTTCCCAGTTGGTCAGTGCAAAACAGTTTCTTACTGAACTGAAAGCAGAGGTGGAGAAGACGAATTTGGCTCATCATGCATCAGTCGATTAGGGAAATGAATATATTGTTCTAATATTGTGCTCAACATACTTTGTCCTTATGAAGGTGAACTAGCTATATGCTGTACTGTGTTGTATTCTCGTAGGCATCGTACAGTGATGTTAAAATATATTTGTGTGCCTGATATGAAAATGGTAAATAGCTGTTCGATATGAAATTGGAATTTGCTTAATACAGGAGGTATTAATAGTAAACTAATAAACCTACTAAATGGGTCATGGATTTTACAAACGTTTCTAGCAATAAAAGCGTGTGTGATGGATAGCCCAATGTCATACAGTTTTCTTCATCGAATCGTGTGTGATATACTTGAACAACGCAAACGGTTAACCGAGGTAGAGCGTCTGTGATCGCTACACCTATCACAGACGAGGTTGTACAGAAAATTGTGCATGATGTGGTATGCCACACAAACATTTGTTCAAACAATTACTGTGTGGGATGGCAAAACAATCTCCCACGGCTTGTCCTACGAAAGCGTCTGCGTTATCTCCCCCGATCGCACACGAACGGAAAATTGTGTGTGATGTACATATGAACGGAAACGTTTGTCTCGGATTCACTGTGTGGGATCTACATACGAACGGAAACGTTTGTGTGGGATTCACTGTGTGGGATGTACATACGAACGGAAACGATTGGGCCTGTATAATTGTCTGCGATGGCCCGCCCGATCGCACACGGGCTCTTTTTGCCCCGCGTGTGTGACCGGAGGACCTATCGCCGACGGTTTCTGGGTCGTGTGGGTTGGACCCCCCTATCGCACACACAGGCAAGGCGACGGTTTAAAACTCTGTCACTGAAAGGGGGTAAAAACCGTTTGTATAGCACGTCACTTCACCAGCGCATGCTAGGAAGGTTTAGCTATTTGCTGTGACAATGACAGGTCATGCAGAGGAATGGGTTCAACTAGAAACATGTAACAGTTGAATCGTTGTTGTCCTAATGCAGTAAAAGAGAGCAAGGGCGAGAGAGTGGGATTGTATCAGAATGCTCAATGGGGGTTTGCTTGCTTGGCACTTCTGAAGATAGTACTGCTCTTCATCGGTGTCAACGATCACAACGTCGGAAACGTCTTCTACCAAGAAGGAACAACACTGGCAAACAGGAAAAGGAAACACATTCATTGCAATGCACAACCAAATGGATGATATGTCATGTTAAGGTACTGAATTGATCTAATGCAATAGTTAACCAAATTAATTGAAGTGGATTTAGAGCATATAGCAAAACCCAACTCCAAAACTAGTTATTAAAATGCCCTAATCATTATTTGTCCTATTCAGTGAGGTTAACTTGTTCAAACATGCATGGAAAAGCCATAAACGGATTCTTCATATTTTTTTGATCATTTTTCATATATAAATTATTTTCATCTGAGTTATGGTTAATTTACTATGAATTTTAGAAGTTTTAAAAAATTTCTAAAATAAATAAACCATTTTTGATTTATTTAAAATCCTAGAAAACATTTACTGCGTCAGCAATACGTCATGATGATGTCAGTAGGTCAACTGGGTCGTTCCAGGTCAAACCTGACCAGTGGGGCCCACTGGTCAGTGACCCACTTCACTAAAAGTGTCTGTTAGCGCTAATTAAGTGATTAACCTAATTAACCCAGGGGCCAGTCCCACATGTCAGTGACTCAGAGGGGAGTCAAACTCAGTCAACCGGGGTCAAACTCACCGGAGTTGACCCGCGGCTCATCGCCGGCGAAGCCAGAGACGGCGGAGGGCGTCGGGTTTCGTTCTCCGATGACCAAATCGACGGAGGAGACCATCTACGTGGAGATGGTGCACGCGCGCGTTGATTGATGTAGTTGGTTCATGCCGGGGTCGACCCAAATGATGGCGGCATCGACAAGTGCGGCGGCCGGAGTTCGGCCATCGGTGGATTGGTCGCTATGGGGCTTGATAAAGAGAACTAAATGGTGCGTTCGTCCCTGGGAGCAGTGCGAGCACGAGGATGTGCTTAGATGTGAGCTAAGGCGTCTGTAGCCGCGGTGGCACCATGGCCGACGGCGGTGGTTCGTCGGGTTCGACGGGAACCAAGGGTAGAAGACGGGATCGACGTTGGGGTTAGGGGGGAAAGGCTCAGGTGCTCACGGTGCGTCGAATGGGAACGTCAACGAGCTCGAGGAAGAACGGGTGGCGGCAAAAACAATGACGACGATCCACGACACCGAGGAAGAAGACGACGTTGAGGGCGGCTCTGCAAGTCATCCGGCATCACGTGGCTTGATGGAGAGTACGAGTGCATCGAGGCGGAGCTTCTGGACACGAAGACGAGGCGCGTGGGTGGCTGTGGCTGCGGCGTTCACGGCGGCGAGCTCGCGATGGCTTCGTCCATGGCAATTGAGAGGCGAGGGAGAGAGCAGGGGGCGAATGGGGACGTCGTCCTGATCCGGACGGCAACGTGGTGGCTATCCACGGCAGCAACGTGGAAGCAGGCAGCCAGGAGGTGTCGCGCGGGGTGTGCGTGCGCGTCGGCCACGCGCCCGTTCTTCTGGCGCGAGGTTAGGGACGACTGGCGCTGCGGTGGTGGGCTGGGCCGCTACGCTGGGCCGCCAGGTAAGCCAGGTAAGTTTCTTTTCTTTTTTCCTATTTCTTTTTTCTATTTTTCTTTTCTATATTTGATTTAGTAAAAATACCAAACCACTTTTATAAATCCTGAAAATAATTGTGGGAACTAAATGAATTATTCCAGAGGCCCTCAAGTGATTTAAGAATATTTGGAGCATTTAAGAATATTTATAGGATTTAAATGCCCCAATTCAAATACAATATGAGTTAATTCAAAAATCCAGAATGTCCTAGAAATATGTGCATCATTTTTGGCAGAGTTTTTCACCTTTTTCAAAAATCATGAACTTTTCTGAAGGGCATTTTGGGTTCATTGAAAATATTTTTAAGTCGAACCTAGTTGAATTATTTTGGTGCTAGGGTTTGAACATCCCCATTTCAAATTCATTTGAAGTTTAAACATGATGCATGGATGCAGATGCAACTATTTGAAAGCAATATTCTAGGGCTGTGACACATGAACACGGAGTTACATGTTATGTTTGAGAGAGAGGGTAGAATGCGTCTCCATGCCTCAGCTAGGTGGTGAAAGAGGTGGAACAAAGAGACAGGGGGCCCAAGTCTAGTGGTGAGGGGTGGCTTATATAGAGTGCGCCACCCCTTCACCTCCTATTTTACAAGTGGGGGAAGTAATTCAGCCCACTACACCAGCATTAATACCATCCATTACGAAGGTGAAGCTCCAAGTGCTACTCACGACTGTTCGCCTCCATCCATCCGAATGTCTGTGAGTTAACTGAGTGGATTCGTCATAGCCAAGTGGATTTGTCGAAGCTGAGTGAACGAGGCCTGTCCGAGTGAACGAACCACAGCAAGAACCCGACTGGAATGACGACCCCGGGGTCTTGTTATGTTGGGGTCGTGGGCCCCCATCTGGACTGGAATGTACCTCTCATGACCCTACCCGTGGTAGGTAACCCCAACATTAGCCCCAAAATCGGTTAAGGTTTTGTAGAACGAGTCCATTCAGAACTTGATTTGGCCCGAGCACTGCGGGAGCACTCGGCGCCTGTCGTCAAGCTTAATGAACTGCGACTTGAACAAAACTTCAACCGATTCTGGACTCAGTGTTTCCCGATTGATCGAGGGTTTTTAACTACGTGGAGAAACATGGTGGCACTCGATCATCTCCTGGAGGAGGCTGACTAATGATCTGATGTCACAACCCGAGAAATTGATTGTAAATAGTTGCATTAGTATCCATGCATCATGTATAAATTTCATTTAAATTTGAAATGGGGATGATCAAACCTTGGCCGGACTTCCCTGGCTCCCTCACGTGCCACGCAGCTCCGTGGCTCCCTCGTTCACTTTTCCCCTGTCCCTATCCTCCTCTGCCTCGCTCTCCTGTTCTTCCCCGTACACGTCCGGGAGCGCCGCCGTGAACGGCCGCGCCCACCACCGTTGCCTCGCCTCCCTAGTCTGTCCAAGAGCTCCGCCACGACTCGCCCGTCCTCTACGCGGAAGAATACGAGCCCAGACGCTCCGAGACGACCGAATCAACTCCGTCCTCAATCTCGGATCCGCCGGCCGCCATCGTTGACTCCATCACCGTTCGAGCTTCCCCGAGCCCACTGAGCCGCTCTACTACTCCTCTGTGAGCCCCTGATCTCACCCCCTTCGCCCCACATCGTTTGTGTGCCGTAGCACTGCTCCCCACTAACTCCGAGCACGGCCGCCGCCATGGCCGATGAACTGCTCGACGCCGAGCTTATTTTGACTTGCTCTGCTGCTCGTAGTGGTCCCCGCGTCCAGTAGGTGCTGCCCAGCCTCTCCATTTGCCCACCGATGCATCGTAGCACCACGCCCATGCACCACCACTGCCAAAGCTCGTCGCCGGCATGAATTCTGGCCACCCCAGTGACCGATGCCACCACCGCCCGACGCTCCTTGACGCGCTGCATCCGTAGATCCCATCCTCACATGCTCCCGTCACCAGAAACGACCGGCCGGCGAGCCCCACCGTGCTTCTGTTTACGCCGGTGGTTAGCCGCCGACGTGGCATGGTCATTAGCGGTTAATCACTATTTAGTTAATCCCCTTAGCCACTGACAGTGGGCCCCAGTCCACCTAATGTTCTAGTTAGGATAAACTTAATCCTCATTATCTACTGTGTCAATGACACATGGGACCCACTAGTCAAGTTTGACCAGGTTTGACCCTGCTAACGCAAGCTGACGCAGTAAATGCTTTTCTGGTTTTTATTAATTCAAAATGTTTTAATAAATTCCAAAAAATAGTTAAAACTTTTAAAAATCATAGAAATTCAACCGTAGCTCGGAATGAAATAATTTATATATGGAAAATTATCAGAAAAATATGAAGAATCTGTTTATGCCATGATCATGCATGTTTGAACAAGTTAACTTCACTGTCTAGGACAAATCATGTTTAGGGCAATTGTGATAAATAGATTTGGAGTTGGAATTTGATATATATTTGAATGCCACTTCAATTAACTTGGCTAACTATTGCCTTAGGTCAATTTAGTACCATAATATGACATTTCATTCATTTGGATGTGCATTGCATTGAATGTGTTTCTTTTCCTATTTGCCGGTGTTTGTTCCTTCTCGGTAGAAGACGGTTCCGACGTAGTGATCATTGACACCTATGAAGAGCAGTACTATCTTCAGAAGGGCCAGGCAAGCAAACCCTCCTTGAGCATCCTGATACAATCTCACTCTCTCGCTCCTGCTCTCTTTTATTGCATTAGGACAACAACGATTCAACTGTTACTTGTTGCAGTAGTTGAACCCATTCCTCTGCATGACCTGTCATTGTCACAGTAAATAGCTAAACCTTCCTAGCATGGTTAGGAGTTGCTTGAGCCATGTTGTGACTACATTCATGCCATGCTTGCTATTGCTTAGAGTTGTGTCAGGTTTGATTCATCTGGGATGAATTGGAATGGTTGTGATCATGTTCTGATGTTGAGAGCTAAGTGTGTGAACATGATTTCGTAAAGGTAGCGATGAGAGGCCATGTAGGAGTACTTTGTGGGTTGTCTCATTGAGACCGTCCTTAAGAACTGAGTTCTGTGTATGTTATCCAAGACTAGTTACTACCACACATTGGGATCCTTAATTGACTCTCTCGACTTATTAACCGCCTTGGTCTCTGTCCAGGAGTTGCAACTAGTTTCTGGTGTTTGTCAGTCGTGCTATTGGTCTACCAAGTGGCACCCGGTACAGTTGGGCTTGGGACAGACTTGGCATAGTGGCATGGAGTACCAAGCATAGTACCATCTGTCGAGGTGGACTTGGGAACCCTGCACACATCGTTTGGAGCTGTGATGGAAACTTCGGCCAGACTTTCCTTGCGGGTTCAGCCTCAGATAGGCGATAAACCTGGGCTAGAGTCTCGTGTGATTAGTCAGGTTGTGGCCGACACCCTCGCCAGGCTTCCATTTGAAGGTTGCCAAGATACATGACATGTATATGGTGGTAAGTGGTGAGAGCGTGTGTGAAGAAGTACACCCCTGCAGGGTTATCAAACTATTCGAATAGCCATGTCCACAGAATATGGACTACTTGGAGACTTATATGGTTCATAGGCAACTTTAAGTGGATACACAAAAATGTGCAAGATAACCGTGAGTGCTATGGATGGCCTTCTCGTAGGGAGACGGGAGAGGATCCATAGTGGTGTATTGTTGTGGTGAGTAGTGGACTCGTGTGTGCTTTCTCAAATACTGGTAGTCGTAGTACAGGATAGCCACTGAGTCAAAGCTGGCTTGCTGCAGTTAAACTCCACTACCCCCTTGTTGATATTGATGCAAATGTAGATAGTTCTGATGTAAGTCTTGCTGAGTACCTTTGTACTCACGGTTGCTTAATTTATGTTTTTGCGCAGGAGACTTCAGTCTCACTAGTGGTTCCTACGATGTGTTCGATGTTGACCGAGTAGCTTGGGAATCCCAGACAAAGTTCTGGTTCCTATGGAGGGTCTTGTAGATAGTCAGGCTTCTCAGCCTTTTTCTTTTGTAGTTGTCTGTACTCAGACATGTTCATCCTTCCGTTACTTGTATGACTTTGTATGTTGGGTCATGAGATCCGTGTTTGTAATATCATGTTATGTATGGCTTCTTCAAGCCTTATCTATAGTTTGAGTCGTAGAGTTATGTTGTGATGCCATGTTGTATCTACACATATCGTTGTGTGTATGTTTGGAATGCATTGGTATGTGTGGGATTCGACACCTAGTTGTTTGCCTTTGGTAGCCTTCCTTACAGGGAAATGCCTCCTATTGCTTTCGCTGAGCCCTGGTAGCTTGCTAGTGCTCCGGAACACATGGATTGACCGACATGTATACTTCTTTGCTCCTATGTCTTTCCCTACGGGGAAATGTCACGCGGTGTTTACTATAGTCCTTGTGGCTTTGCTACGACTTAGTTACACTCACTGTTGACCGACACGTGCATTGCTGGGTTACCTATGTCTATCCATGTGCATTTGTGCCACCTCGGTTTACGACTAGTCATGTCGACCCGGGTTCTTTATCATATGGATGCCAGCAACCTAATCATATACGTGAGCCAAAAGATGCAACGGTCCCGGCCAAGGTAAAGGTGGCAGCCGTGGGTTACCCTGCGTGAGGCCGCAAAGTGATATGATGTGTTACATGCCAGATCTGTATTACCTAGGATCGGGGTCCCGACAGCTTTGGTATCAGAGCCTGACTGCCTGTAGGATTACCAAGCCAAACTGGTCGATGTCGAGTCTAGAAATGCTTTAGTTATATAAGGGAATTGATTGTGGAGGGAACGTAAGGCTCTTTTTACTCCTCATCTTGTGTCCTTCTGATTTCGAGTCACCCTATTCTTTTCTACAGGATTAAGAAACTAGGCTTCTCACCTATCTATCAGGATGATGAGTTACTATGCTGGAGACTTATAGGAAACGTGTTGTCTTCTCGGATCGGTGTTTCCATAAGAATTCAGTTGTTATGTTGCCAGTTGTCTTGCAGGTTGTTTCATGTTTCATGCCCGTACAACCGTTATGTTATCCGAGTTATCCAAGGTCTCTAAATAATTTGATGCATTTGCAAATCATTTCCTCCTATTCCGATGTCTTTTTGGCCAGACTAGACACACAAATTATTGTGTTGGGGTATTCCATTACCTTAACATATTTGTTGAAGTTATCAGGAAACTAGGATATCTCAGAGAACCACCCAATAATCTAGTCATGTTTTGTGTTTCCGGTGTGATGATTCTGACCATCATTTTCGAAAGCATCTCGTGATGTTAATTAGTTAGTAGGTATTCTATTTCTGGGTTCTTGAACCCATGATTCATTTCGCTCATTCCTGTTGTTGGTGATTGTTGCTCCTTTAGGATGTTAAGTAACTTTTTTCTAGCCTTCGAGGTCCGTGGTATATCATTCTTCCAATACCATGAGACATCATGGCAGAAGTTCTTTTGAACCAAAAGATCACACCAAGAGTGTTCTTGATGAGTTCTCCATTCTATATTTGTGACCCTGCCAATCCTACCTCTTTGCATGGGTTATTCAGAAGAAATATGTTGAGCCTTATTCGACATGCTAATCTATGCATCCACAACTCAGAAAATCATGTGTTCCTTTGAGTTGTCCCTCTTCAACTGTATTCCAGCTTTGTCTATCAATTGATAGTCAAGAGTATGTCATGCATTCGTGTCATCGGTGCCTATTATTCTTGTGGTCCATCAAGCCATTCTATTTTAGAATGACTAGGAGAAACAAACTCTAGTACCTCATCCATATCTAGGATTGGGTCAAAGTATTTGTATTCCGCAGATCAAGAGGCCGATCCAGCTTTTGTTCTGTTCTACCTTGGAGTATTACCCTCTTCATGTCAAGAATGTCATGGGAATTGCACCACCTCTTATGAATTCTTGATACAGTGGTACTTCTCGCCATCATCATTTATTTCTTGGTCTCCGTGTTGGTTGTAACCGGAATGCAGACAAGTGAACTGTGATGTGTGAAATCAATACTCCTAGCAACCCCGTCGCCTGGTAGTTAATGGACGATAATTTCATTCTTAGTGTGTTGGTTATTGAATCACCATCCTAAGATTGACCGTGCTACCTAGTCCATTTTCCCTGGTGCACTTTTCGATCAATGAGTTAGGATTGTGTCAATCTCTCGCTCTTTTGATCATATCATCTTGCCCTGAAAAGCAAGATTGTTCCCGAGCTTAATAACATATCGGTGGTTCGTGATTTTCCAAATATCTTCTCGAAAGTATCACCAGGTTGTTCCCTGACTGTTATGTTGAGTTCGTGATCAAGTTGGTTTTCCAATAAACCACTCTTTCTCCAAGAATCTGTGTTGGATACCCCTGAACTAGTTGGTTAAGCTAAACAACAACTTGGAGAGTTGGAAGATAAAAGCTTTGCCTAACGTAGTTCATTCAAAGGGATATCTTTTGTGTTTGGGTGTGTGTTGCAGAAAGATGATATCTTCACCGGTTGATCTACGCGGTCAGTTGGTGGATCTATTGTCTTATCCAATATTTGATTTGAGTGTGGGATATCGTCAAATCAAAATCAGAACCAATGATTTCCCTAATGTTTTTTTACTCATGGATGTTTCCTTGAGCATGCACCATTATATCTTTTGGTCTGACCAATGCTATCACTTTGTTCACATAATTACATAATTCAATTTATATGGAAATCTTGATTACTTCTTGTTGAGCCCATCAGCAGCATTTTATCTCCTCCGTGATTCTTGTTGGACATTAAAGCTAGTGTTGGAAACTTTTGTAAGCATTATCTTCGTGCTAGTCCATGAAGTATATGTCATGGTGAAAGAAGTGACTTCCTCTAAGTTCATGTGCATTTGATGCAAGTTGCCGCCGTGAATTCGAGAAAGTTTGTTTTTGCTCACTCTGGGATCATCCCAAGTCAGTTATGCATGTGTGAATGTATTCTATGGTTTGGTAGATTAATTACCTCCATTCCATATGTATTCCCTAGCACACCAAGCCACTGATTGATTTGCTCAAGGAAAAGAAGTTCCTTCTTAAGAGCTAATCTGGACTTATGCAAGGACTTCGATATCCTCGTTGATGGTTCCCAACAAGAACTCAGTTATGTTTTGCTGTAAGACTTCCATGTGGGCACGATTGTCCTAGACATTCTGTTCACGTGTATCCTGCAATCCAGCTCATGTTTTTGGGCTTGCTGCCGTAGTTCATTTTCTGAGAATCTCGCAACGTCATCTCGTCGATTTGGGTTGCAAACTTCCCTTTTCAGACATACTGAGTCTGAAGCAACCTGTCACCAACCAGATCTGAATCTCAGGCGGATATGATGGTTGGAACGTTTCCCAAGAATTATAGTATTGGTCTCCTTGTAACCCGGTAGGGTGATGTTGTGGCTAACACACCTAGCCGGAAGACCTATTATTGTAATATCTTGTATCAGCAACATTAGCCACCTCCCCATGAGTATTTCATATGACTTATTCTAGGAGTTGTACCTTATGGATTCTTTGTGCTCCCGAAGTCCGACCTTTACTTGATGTTCTAGATACCAAACAGTACCTATAACTGGGTTATGCTAGTACATTAAGGAGAACATTAGAGGCGGAGTGCTAAATGTCTCTTGGTCGATCATCCAGATTTCATTTCCTTGGCATTGCTAAGCTAAAATCTGAGAAAGTGTTATCCTCCTTTGAATCTGCATCCTTCATCCTTATTCATCACGGGAGTGTGAAGTGTTGCCAAGATCTCTGGCATAGATGTTGGTAAAACCCTGATGAATATGGAATGATCAAGTTCTTGAGAGCACGCTCAGACACTAGGTTATATCCTCGGTATCAATTGGAATGTGCCTTCCGTTTACCGATTGTTCTATAATCATAGTTTCCATTTCAATCTGAGTATGCCATTTCTTTCGATCTTCTTCAACAATCATTTGTGAACTTGCCTTAGTCTGGTATAAAGTGTTTCAGTGATTGCTATATCAAAAGTAATTATTTTTGCCTGATTCAGGAAATATTTCTACGAGTCACCTCTCCTAAGGTGTCCTGTTATGGTATTAAGGGCAATTAACTTCTCGCTACTTGAAACCCATTCACCATCTTCTTAAGCAAAGAATTGTTGCCTACCAAATTGAACCTTTGTCATCTACTTCCTTTCTTCACTCCTAATGTGTTTTGTGTCTCAGCTCGAGAGATGTTTCTACGTCTCATTCTGTGAGTTGATCGTGTGATTATTGCGGTGATCAATTCTTGTAGAGCTTCCCTGTTCTTTTGTCGCATGTTTGGATGGAGTTCTCAAAAGCAAAGACATCAAGATCAACATGACACAATGGATCAAAGTCTACGAGAAAAGTAATTGGATCAACAAGATTGTGTCAACTTCGTGTCCCCTCCTCTCGCTTACCTTACGTCCTGAATCTCGGGACGACATTCTTGTTTAGTGGGAGTGAGTTGTCACAACCCGAGAAATTGATTGTAAATAGTTGCATTAGTATCCATGCATCATGTATAAATTTCATTTAAAGTTGAAATGGGGATGATCAAACCCTAGCAGATAATTATTTCAACAGGTTTTCAACTTAAAATCTTTTTCAATGAACCTAAAATGCCCTTCAGAAAAGTTCATGATTTTTGAAAAAGGTGAAAACCTCTGCCAAAAATGATGCACTCATTTCTAGGACATTCTGGATTTTTGAATTAACTCATAATATATTTGAGTTGGGGCATTTAAATCCTATAAATATTTTTAAATGCTCCAAATATTCTGAAATCACTTGAGGACCTCTGGAATAATTCAGTTAGTGCCCACACTTATTTCCAGCATTTATAAAAGTGATTTGGTATTTAAATCAAATCAAAACAAACCGTAGAAAAAGAAAAACAGATATTAAAACAAAACGAAAAGCATACCTGAGGCCCAGCACTGTTCCTGGCCCAGCCCAGGGACAGGGGCGTCTTCTTCCTCGTGCCAGTGGGCACGAGGGCGCGTGCCCGCGGCGCGCCAGCACGCGCGCGCCACCTCCTGCCTGCCTGCCTCCTCCCTGAGCTCCCTCACGTGCCACGTAGCTCCCTGGCTCCCTCGTTCACTTTTCCCCCATCCCTATCCTCCTCTGCCTCGCTCTCCTGTTCTTCCCCGTATGCGTCCGAGAGCGCCCCATGAATGGCCGTGCCCACCACCGTTGCCTCGCCTCCCTAGTCTGTCCAAGAGCTCTGCCATGACTCGCCCGTCCTCTACGTGGAAGAATATGAGCCCAGATGCTCCGAGACGACCGAATCGACTCCGTCCTCAACCTCGGATCCGCCGGCCACCGTCGTCGACTCCATCACCGTTCGAGCTTCCCCGAGCCCACTGAGCGGCTCTACTACTCCTCTGTGAGCCCCTGATCTCACCCCCCCTTCGCCCCATGTTGTTTGCATGTCGTAGCACCGCTCCCCATGAACTCCAAGCATGGCCGCCGCCATGGCTGATGAACTACTCGATGCCGAGCTTATTTTGACTTGCTCTGCTGCTCGTAGTGGTCCCCGCGTCCAGTAGGTTCTACCCAGCCTCTCCATTTGCCCACCGATGCACCGTAGCACCGCGCCCATGCACCACCGAGCACCACCACCGCCAAGCCGGCATGAATTCTGGCCACCCCAACGACCGATGCCACCATCGCCCGACGCGCCTTGACATGCTGCATTCGTAGATACCATCCTCACCTCCTCCCGTCGCTAGAAATGGCCGGCCGGTGAGCCCCTCCATGCTCTATTTACGCTGGTGGTTAGCCGCTGATGTGGCATGGTCATTAGCGGCTAATCACTATTTAGTTAACCCCCTGAGCCACTGACAGTGGGCCCCAGGCCACCTAATGTTTTAGTTAGGATAAACTTAATCCTCATTATCTACTGTGTCCATGACACAAGGGACCCACTGGTCAGGTTTGACCAGGTTTGACCCTGCTGACGCAAGCTACCGCAGTAAATGCTTTTCTGGTTTTTATTAATTCAAAATGTTTTAATTAATTCCAGAAAATAAGTAAAACTTCTAAAAATCATAGAAATTCAACCGTAGCTCAGAATGAAATAATTTATATATGAAAAATTATTAGAAAAATATGAAGAATATGTTTATGCCATGATCATGCATGTTTGAACAAGTTAACTCCACTGTCTAGAACAAATCATGTTTAGGGCAATTGTGATAAATAGATTTGGAGTTAGAATTTGATATATATTTGAATACCACTTCAATTAACTTGGCTAACTATTTCATTAGGTCAATTCAGTACCTTAATATGACATTTCATTCATTTGGATGTGCATTGCATTGAATGTGTTTCTTTTCCTGTTTGTCGGTGTTTGTTCCTTCTCGGTAGAAGACGGTTCTGACGTAGTGATTGTTGACACCGATGAAGAGCAGTACTATTGAAAGATCGTGGATGTCGCCTAGGAGGGGGGGTGAATAGGCGCTTTAAAATAATTACGGTTTAGGCTTGAACAAACGCGGAATAAAACTAGCGGTTAATTTGTCAAGCACAAAACCTACAACAACTAGGCTCACCTATGTGCACCAACAACTTATGCTAAGCAAGATAAACAACTAAGTGATAGCAACATACATAACATGAAACACTATGGCTATCACAAAGTAAAGTGCATAAGTAAAGGGCTCAGGTAAGAGATAACCAAGGCACGCGGAGACGACGATGTATCCCAAAGTTCACACCCTTGCGGATGCTAATCTCCGTTTGGAGCGGTGTGGAGGCACAATGCTCCCCAAGAAGCCACTAGGGCCACCGTAATCTCCTCATGCCCTCGCACAATGCAAGATGCCGTGATTCCACTAAGGGACCCTTGAGGGCGGTCACCAAACCCGTACAAATGGCAACCCTTGGGGGCGGTCACCGAACCCGTACAATTGGCAACCCTTGGGGGCGGTCACCGGTACCCGTCAAATTGCTCGGGGCAATCTCCACAACCTAATTGGAGACCCCGACGCTTGCCCAGAGCTTTACATCACAATGATTGAGCTCCGACAACACCAACCGTCTAGGGCACCAAAGCACCCAAGAGGAACAAGCTCTAGGGTGCCCAAACACCCAAGAGTAACAAGCTTCTCAACTTCACTTCCACGTATCACCATGGAGAACTCAAACCGATGCACCAAATGCAATGGCAAGGGCACACGGAGTGCCCAAGTCCTTCTCTCCCAAATCCCACCAAAGCAACTAATGCTAGGGAGGAAAATGAGAGGAAGAACGAAGAAGAAAACATGAAGAACTCCAAGATCTAGATCCAAGGGGTTCCCCTCACGTAGAGGAGAAAGTGATTGGTGGAAATGTGGATCTAGATCTCCTCTCTCTTTTCCCTCAAAAACTAGCAAGAATCCATGGAGGGATTGAGAGCAAGCTTGAAGAAGATCAACAATGGGGGGCAAACATGAGCTAAAAGGATAAGGTCCATTGGGGAAGAAGACCCCCTTTTATAGGTGGGGAAAAATCCAACCGTTATGCACACAGCCCGCACCCAAGCGGTACTACCTAAAGATATAGAGGTGTGAAACCTCCATCGGTGAAGAACCGGCAAAAACTCCATCATCGAAAACATCATAGAAGATGCATGCCAACTCCGTTTTCGATGAGCTTGAGCTTGTCATGAAGGTGACCAAAAGCTCAACGACTCTCAAAGCAAAAAGGCCAAACAAGAACCAAGAAAGATGATGCAAGGATGCAATGGTTTGAGCTCTCTACGAAAGATATGATCAAGCTACTCATACGAGAGCCCCCCTTAATAGTACGGTAATGGATCCTATAACCCGGTCTCCAAACTACCACCATGAGACCGGTAAAATAGAAAACCTATCAAGGGAAAACCTTTGCCTTGCACATAGTTCACTTGAGCTAGATGATGACGATCTTGACTTCCTCAAGTTGGACCACCTTTCTTGATTGCGTTGGCTCGATGAAGACTAGTAGATTGCTCCCCCATACTCCACTATGGGCGAGCCACTCTTCGGCACATCTTCACATGTCCATTGTCACCACAATGGACGACAAGCTTCAAGCATGTGCTCTCTTCGTGATGCTCCACTTGAACTTGCACACCGCAATCTTGATGACGATCACCACTTGATGTCATCCTCCATGGATTATATGATATCTTCCTTTTGATGCACGCTCATGGAAACATACCTAACCCCACAAACAACTCTCACATAGACCACGAGTTAGTACACAAAGCATAATGGCCAATGCTTACCATACCATGAGATCACTTGATCCTGCTTGGTACATCTTCTACGCTTTGTGTGTTGATCAACTTGAATCACTCTTTGTACTTAGTCTTGATCAACCTTGAATCTTTACAACTCTCTTCATTAGGATGATGTCTTGAAGGTAAACATGAATGTTCACACAATCTTCTTCTTCAAGACATGCTTGCAATAGGCTCAACACTCACATGACCAATCTTTGGATAAATCCTTGAATAGCACCTTGGTCATCACATAATCTCCTTGAAACTAACAAATGGACTTCAAGAAATGCCTATGGAAAACCCTTCAAATATAGCTCAAGGCAACCATTAGTCCATAGGGATTGTCATCAATTACCAAAACCAAACATGGGGGCACCACATGTGCTTTCAACTATCTTCAGAAGTGCCAGGCAAGCAAACCCTCCTTGAGCCCGATACAATCCCACTCTCTCGCTCCTGCTCTCTTTTATTGCATTAGGACAACAACGATTCAACTATTACTTGTTGCAGTAGTTGAACCCATTCCTCTGCATGACCTGTCATTGTCACAGTAAATAGCTAAACCTTCCTAGCATGGTTAGGAGTTGCTTGAGCCATGTTGTGACTTCATCCATGCCATGCTTGCTATTGCTTAGAGTTGTGTCAGGTCTGATTCATCTGGGATGAATTGGAATGGTTGTGATCATGTTTTGATGTTGAGAGCTAAGTGTGTGAACACGATTTTGTAAAGGTAGCGATGAGAGGCCATGTAGGAGTACTTTGTGGGTTGTCTCATTGAGACTGTCCTTAAGAACTGAGTTCTGTGTATGTTATCCAAGACTAGCTACTACCACATATTGGGATCCTTAATTGACTCTCTCGACTTATTAACCGCCTTGGTCTCTGTCCAGGAGTTGCAACTAGTTTCTGGTGTTTGTAGGTCATGCTATTGGTCTACCAAGTGGCACCCAGTATAGGTGGGCTTGGGGACAGACTAGGCATAGTGGCATGGAGTACCAAGCGTAGTACCATCTGTCGAGGTGGACTTGGGAACCCTACACACATCGTTTGGGGCCGTGATGGAAACTTCGGCCAGATTTCCCTTGCGGGTTCTACCTCAGATAGGCGATAAACCTGGACTAGAGTCTCGTGTAATTAGTCAGGTTGTGGCTGACACCCTCGCCAAGCTTCCGCTTGAAGGTTGCCGAGATACATGACATGTATATGGTGGTAAGTGGTGAGAGCGTGTGTGAAGAAGTACACCCCTGCAGGGTTATCAAACTATTTGAATAGCCGTGTCCTCAGATATGGACTACTTGGAGACTTATATGGTTCATAGACAACTTTAAGTGGATACTCTAAAATGCGCTAGACAAGCGTGAGTGCTACGGATGGCCTTCTCGTAGGGAGACGGGAGAGGATCCATAGTGGCGTATTGTTGTGGTGAGTAGCGGACTCGTGTGCACTTTCTCACCTCAAAGAAAATACTGGTAGTCATTGTACATGATAGCCACTGAGTCAAAGTTGGCTTGCTGCAGTTAAACTCCACTACCCCCTTGTTGATACTGATGCATATGTAGATAGTTCTGATGTAAGTCTTGCTGAGTACCTTTGTACTCACGGTTGCTTAATTTATGTTTTTGCAGAGGAGACTTCAGTCTCACTAGTGGTTCCTACGATGTGTTCGATGTTGTACGAGTAGCTTGGGAATCCCAGACAAAGTTCTGGTTCCTATGGAGGGTCTTGTAGATAGTCAGGCTTCTCAGCCTTTTTCTTTTGTAGCTGTCTGTACTCAGACATGTTCATGCTTCCGTTGCTTGTATGACTTTGTATGTTGGGTCATGAGACCTGTGTTTGTAATATCATGTTATGTATGGCTTCTTCAAGCCTTATCTATACTTTGATTCGTAGAGTTATGTTGTGATGCCATGTTGTATCTAATCATATCGTGCATATTGTGTGTATGTTTGGAATGCATTGGTATGTGTGGGATTCTACACCTAGTTGTTTGCCTTTGGTAGCCTTCCTTACAGGAAAATGCCTCCTAATGCTTCCATTGAGCCCTGGTAGCTTGTACACATGGATTGACCGACATATATCCTTCGTTGCTCCTGTGTCTGTCCCTACGGGGAAATGTCACGCGGTGTTTACTATAGTCCTTGTGGCCTGGCTACGACTTGGTTAAACTCGCTGTTGACCGACATGTGCATTGCTGGGTTAACTATGTCTGTCCCTGTGCGTTTGTGCCACCTCGGTTTACGACTAGTCATGTCGACCTAGGTTCTTTGTCATATGGATGCTAGCGACATAATCATACACGTGAGCCAAAAGACGCAAACGGTCCCGGCCAAGGTAAAGGTGGCAGCCGTGGGTTACCGTGCGTGAGGCCGCAAAGTGATATGATGTGTTACATGCTAGATCTGTGTTACCTAGGATCGGGATCCCGACATCTGAGTATGGATGTGTCATTAAATCCGAGCAACAAGATTGATGCATGGACTGCTCTCTCGAAGAGATTCCATTCTTATCCCGGAGGAACATCAATATGAGTCGGCTCTAGATCCAACCTTATGAGTTTCACACTTTGAGTCCTAGAAGAAGGCTCAAAACGGGTCCGCAGAGGAGCGTTAAACTCACATATAGCGATTTTTTTGAGTGATTTGGAGCTGGTCCTGCATCGAGTAACTGGTTACTCAGAATCTCTTCATGTCTGGGCATGGAGCACTTGCTTGATTGAAGATACTCGGAGTTTTGTTCTATGGTTGTGTGATCAGCGTACCCATAGGGTGTAGCCCCCGAGACTCTGACTTATTGCTGGTAGTCAGTTGGAGTGTGTATGCTGTACTCAAATGTTGTTGTTGGACTTGACCAAGCAGAATGTTTCTTTTTTATTTCTCTTCCAGTGGGGCACGCTGAGTGCACCCACTGGGTGTAGTCCCCGAGCCTCAGTCAGACTAGATGAGTCTGGCAGAGGGTTTAAGTCTTCTGGTGTGGAATTGAATTAAACACGTGAGCCCTCATGCGCTCGGTGCAGTAAATGACTTCAGCCTGGAACTGTGGCGGATCTTCATGCATTCGAAACGGATCTTCGTGCGCTCAGCATGGTAAATCATTGCAATCTGGAGCTGAGTCAATCTGATGGATCTTCGTGCGCTTGGCACGGTAAATAAGTTCAGCCTGTAACTGGGTCAATCAGGTGAATCTTTGTGCACTTGGCACGGTAAATAACTTTTAGTCTTGAAACTGCCGACTGGAGAAAAAAGGTGGACACTCCAGGGAGTAATCATTCTAGTAGTACTTCTTACATTGACCGTTAGCTTTTGCTCTTGCCAACCAGATGATCGGGTTTGGACCGGGTTGGAGACGAAGAGTGAGCGTTACGTATTGAGCATATTTTGTGAAAAGTAGAAAGCTGAGTGAGGAACATGCCGACTGGCGGCGCGCCCATAGGTTAGCCCCCGAATTGGTTGAGGTTTTGTAGAACGAGTTTACTAAAAACTTGATTTGGCTGGAGCACTGCGGGGGCACTCGGTGCCGGTCGTCAAGCTTTAGTCACTTACGATTTGAACAAAACTTCAACGGATTCTGGACTAGGTGCTTCTCGACTGATTGCGGTATGTTGACTGCGAGGAAAACTTGGTGGCACTCGTATGTCTCCTAGAGGAGATAGACTAGTGGTCCAATATGGACATGCCATAAAAACCCGAGTGGCGAGGCTAGCACGTGGACTGACTCTCTGGAGAGAAGCCACTCATCATCCCGGGGGAACACTAGCACATGCCATCTCCGAGTCCAAGTTTGTGAAACTAACACCTTGGAGCCTAGAAGAAGGGCCAAGTGTATTCATAGAGGAGTGCCAGTTTCACCCTTTTGCAGTCCTAAAGACGACTCCAAGTAATGATTTAGGCGTTTGTGCGAGTGGACGTGCTTCCCAACTGATCGGGGTATGTTGACTGCGAGGAATAACTTGGTGGCACTTGAATATCTCCTGGAGGAGATAGACTAGTGGTCCAATGTGGATGTGCCATGAAAACCCGAGTGGCAAGGCTAGCGCATGGACTGACTCTCCGGAGAGAAGCCACTCATCATCCCGGGGAACACCAGCACAGGCCATCTCTGAGTCCAAGTTTGTGAAACTCACGCCTTGGAGCCTAGAAGATGGGCCAAGTGTATCCGTAGAGGAGCGCCGGTTTCACCCTTTTGCAGTCCTGAAGATGACTCCAGGTAATGAATCAGGTGTTCGTCCGAGTGAATGCTGTTACCCTTATAGATCTTCGGCGGACCAAGCAAGTATGTTCGGAAGAATATTTCTAACGTGATCAACGGGTTGATCAAATGGGTCACTGCGGTGCATAGCCCTCAATGTTTCTGCCTTGGGGATGTAGTCGAAGTCGTTGAAGCCATGAATCGATGGAAAATTTCCTCGAAGGAGTCAGTCAGATGCTTTCGAAGCTGATGTAGCGACGAGGTCGGTGCAGCTCGGTTGCGGTGCAACAAGACCGTCGCGGCAACTGAGTCTGAGTAGCGACGAAGATGGTGCGCAGAGCGTCCGAGTGATCATGTAACTTGTCGAAGTGATCACGAGTCCGACTAAACTCGTGTAGCGGAGGATCCGACTGGTGATGAAGTACTGGACAACTCAGAAAAGTATATGCAATTCCCAATGAGCTGCAGCTTCTGAGTGCGACATAGCCCCTGAGTGCGCTACAGCCTTCGACAGCGGACCTGTCAGAATACGAGAAATGTAGTATGAACTGATAATTTGTATTTCATGGAGATGGACTCGGGTAAAGGTGAGGAGAGGATCCCGAGTGACACTCGAAAGAGTCAAACTCACGAAGGAGTGAAGTATGTAGTTTAATCATAAAAGCGACTTAGCTGTCTCATGCCCGACATGATGATGAGGTCTATGTCGTTGAAGCGATGACACAATGAAGAGGACTCCGCGGAGAGGTCGGCCGGATATGTCCGAAGTCAACAGAGTGACGAGGTTGGTGTTGCGGTGCGCTAGGATCGGTGCAGTGACCGAGTCTGAGTAGCAATGAGGTTGGCGCGCAGAGCCACCGAGTGATCATGTAACCTATGTATGAAAAATAGTACAAGCCAACGTAATAATTTCTCGAAGTAATTTGATATGTGATGAAATACTTTGAAGAAATAACACCCATAGGTGTGACACCTAGTGGGTGTGCAAGGGTCTTGCTAGTTCGGGACTAGCAAGAGTCTGACAGAGCGAAGGATCCAATCAAACTTGTCGAAGTGAAGGATCCAACTGAACTCATTGGAGTACTGGACTCAAATGAAGCGGAAGTGTAGTGTTCCGACTGAGTTGTATCCCCCAGGACTGATGTAAACCCCATGAAAATAGCACAGGGTGATTAGTCGGAAGCAGATAAAAAACAGTTTAAGAAACTGACTAAATACTTGTTCTAAATTCATTCGAAAAAGAGAGCACATGGTGTTCGTAAGCGTGGCATGAATGACTTAGCTATTAAAATGCAAGCTTGACTCGGAAGTCAAATAATCAGTACTAAACAAGTACATGAAAGTAAATAACTGAGTGTAGAGGTACGCTCGGTGGCGTGGCCTCTGAGTGAACATCGTGTGTGTGAATTACGGGACACTCGGGAACACAAAAATTACTATTTAATAGAATGCAGTGCGTGAAGACTGGCTTAGCTGTCAGACGGCGCACGAGCGTCCGAGTGGTGACGCGCAAGGTGGCTGGGTGGGCAAGTTGATGAAGACATGCCCAACCGAGTGGCGACGCACGGGGGTGGCTGAGTGGTGAAGACATGTCCAACCGAGTGGCGAAGCGCGGGGCCGCCGAGTGGTGAAGACGTGTCCTACTGAGTGGCGATGCACAGGGCGGCAGAGTGGTGTAGACATGTTCAACCGAGTGGCGATGCATGGGGCGGCCGAGTGGTGAAGACGTGTCCAACTGAGTGGCGACGCACGGGGTGGCCGAGTGGTGTGGACGTGTCCCACCGAGGGGTGACGCGCGGGGCGGCCGAGTGGTGAAGACGTGTCCCACCGAGCGGTGACGCGCGAGGCAGCCAAGTGGTGAAGACGTGTCCAACCGAGTGGCAACGTGCGGAGTGGCCGAGTGGTGAAGACGTGTCCAACTGAGTGGTGACACGCTGGACGACCAAGTGGTGAAGACGTCTACAACCGAGTGGCGATGAGCAGGGCAGCCGAGTGGTGAAGACGTGTCCAACTGAGCAGTGACGCGTGGAGCGGTTGAGTCGGACAAGTTGATGAAGATGTGTCCAGCCGAGTGGCGACATACGGCTGCATGCATGCACAATTAACTGACACGGGAACAGCGGAAGTGGCGGAAGTTTTGGCTGCAGTAACTAGGAAACTAGTGCCATAAATCCTCACCTAATGAGCCGCTTAATGAGGTGATTACCTTAACGAAACGGTCAGCCCATTCCACGAAGGATTATGAGGCCCACGTCCTTCCGTTTCTTTTTTCTGCATGCACTCAATCAAGGACGGGGTGACGCACTTCCTTCCGTTTCCTGTACTTGATTAATGAGGAGGTGGCCCACCCACATCGCACGATCAAAGATGCTCTCGCCCAGGACTGGTGGGCTGTGCTAGCGTCCGGTCAATGCACCAGACGGACGAGCGAGACGAGGCTGATCATCTCGAACGACAGTGACGGTGTCCTGGATCAGGGGGTGCTAGCCCAGCCGACCCGTCTCCTCGGATGGGCCGAGGGGCCCTCGTACGTGATCAAGATGGACTCCGGAGGCCGTACACAGGAAGCGTGATCGAGGCTGTCTCTACCGAAGACTTAACGTATACTCCAAGATCTCTCCTGCCGCCTCTCTCCTAGATACCGACTATCCTCCCTAGCGTGTATATAAGCCATAGGGTTTAGCCCGTAGCGGGGACATCAACACAGTATCGCTCACCTAGCCCTAGAACTTAGACACACATTACGATCTCGAGGTAGATCAACTCTGTATTCGATACATCTTCATTAATATAAACAGAAGCAGGACGTAGGGTTTTACCACAATCAAGAGGGCCCGAACCTGGGTAAACATCATCTCCCTTGTCCTTGTTACCACCGATCCGAGATCAACACTGACACTGGTGCTTTCATTGAGAGTTCCGCTGCGCGATCACCAGAAGGATCGATGGCTCACCTGCAGATCAACTGCGCCAACGGCCACGGGGACGTTTACGCCCCCGGCCATCTCTTTGTCTTCGGCAGCATGGTATTTTGTGCCGACTCGACGGGTCATCTGACCTCTATCGAGAACTACGCCCCAGGTCAGATCGTGACCTTCGGTGGCCTCAAAGACACTGCGGATTCCCATGGTGAACTCATCCTATCGGGATGGACTCCCGGCCGGATTGAGAGCTCGACCAGTTCTGGAGGTTCGACTCCGGAACCGAACTCTGTCGCGGCGCCTCTTGAGACCCCTGACGCCACCACTCCGGCCAGCTTCCTTTCGATCGCCAGTCCGGAGATAGATTCGGCTCCCACTCCCGAAATTACGTCAGTGCTAGAACTGACTTCGGCGCAGAACTCGGAATTATGTTCAGATTCCCTTCGCACCGAAAACGCATCCGGTTACACGCCGGGCGTGCTTCGAGTTAGCCCTGCCTATGGCGCATCAATGAATCCCAAAGAGTTATCTCACCTCGATGAGATGCTTGACCGCATCCGG
The DNA here is from genome assembly GCA_039707655.1 of Elymus sibiricus. Taxonomy (NCBI): domain Eukaryota; kingdom Viridiplantae; phylum Streptophyta; class Magnoliopsida; order Poales; family Poaceae; genus Elymus; species Elymus sibiricus. The sequence continues at coordinate 203,859,174 of CM077666.1, read as the reverse complement.
AGCATGTCCATCTTGGACGGCACAACTTCGGTTTACAATCAGATCGGACTTAAAGCCGATGAGAGGGAAATTTACATCCCACCCACCACCCACCTAGTCGCCACGATTGACGATTGAACCGACGTGCTGGACTATGGTGAGGCCTCAGACATGGAGGAGGATGCTGATGGCCCCATCGAGAACACCTTGCCCCCGGTAAACGCGGGCAGGTGGACCGCCACGTCCACCTATGATGGTTACATGGTGGACACCCCCATATCCCCTCCAAGACGTCGGTGAAGACGCCGAAGGGGTCCTAACGGGGAACCCAGTGGTAATGACGCGATAGCCAATAATGGTGACGCGGAGGACGGCGATGCCGGCAACCGTGAAGAGGACGTTTAAGTCTCCCCAGTAAGGAACGGCACACCGGACCAACTTCTCAGGGACTCAGATCCCGATGACCTCTTCGAAGGGGCCGACGACAACTACATGCCGGAATCCAAGGAGGATGAGAGCCTCGGTACCGAGGACTACATCGTCCCCAAAGACCCTTTTGAACAAGAGCGCTTCCGGCGGCGCCTTGTTGCGACCACCCGGAGCATGAAACGCAAGCAGCAGCAGCTGCAGGCCAATACCGATGCTCTAAATGAAAAGTGGATCGAAGTGCTCTCCACCGAGCAAGACATGGAGAACCGGCTCCATAGCATGCCGAAATCATACCCACGTAGGCGTCTCTTGCCGGAGTTCGACAACGAGCTCGCTGACGACCTCGACCGACCCCCTAGAGGCCGGGACAGGCCAAGACAAGAAGACCTCAGTGAACGGCCACCTCCACGCCGTTATGGCAAGGACCCCATGGATTACTTAGATCCTCACGATGCTAGACGTCGCATTGAGGAAAATAGGGCTCCCCCTCGGTCCATCTATGGATCAAGGGGACGTGCGCCCGCTGGGCTCGACGGCTACGATGCCTGGGTGGACAGGAACAACCGTGCCCGAGATCAAGCCTACTCACGGCTTTCTCCCGACCTCCGACGAGATGCTCCTTGGTTCCGAGGTCCGACTCACCCAATCTACTTCACAGACAGGGTGATGGAACATCAATTCCCGGAAGGATTTAAGCCCATCAATATAGAGTCATACGATGGCACCACGGACCCAGCAGTTTGAATCGAGGATTTCCTCCTACACATACACATGGCCACCGGAGATGATCTCCACGCCATTAAATATCTGCCGCTCAAGCTAAAGGGGCCGGCGATGCATTGGCTTAACAGCCTCCCTCCTCACTCTATCAGCAGCTGGGAGGTCCTAGAAGACGCTTTTTGAGCAAACTTCCAGGGCACATATGTTCGACCTCCAGACGCTGATGACCTCAGCCATGTCACCCAGCAGCCAGGCGAATCAGCCTGGAAATTCTGGAACAGGTTCCTCACCAAGAAGAACCAGATCATAGACTGCTCCGAAGCTGAGGCCATCGCCGCATTTAAAAACAATATCCGAGATGAATGGTTGGCTCGTCAACTTGGCCAGGATAAGCCGAGGACTATGGTGGCCCTGACCTCACTGATGACTCGCTTTTGTGCGGGAGAAGACAGCTGGCTCGCCCGTAGTACTCATAACGGCGAGGCAGGCACCTCGAAAACTCGCGACGCCAATGGAAAACCCAAGCGCAACAAAAATAAGCGCATGTATAAAAATGGCGGAAGCAACACTGAAGATGCTGCGGTCAACGCAGGGTTCACCGGACCTAAATCCGGGCAGAAAAGAAAACCCTTTGAAGGGAACAAAGATGGACCTAGCCAGCTTAATAGGCTCCTGGACCGCCCATGTGGAATTCACAGCACTCAGGAAAAACCAGCAACCCACACTAACAGGAATTGTTGGGTCTTTAAACAAGCCGGCAAGATAGCGGCAGAGGGTCAGAGTAAAACCCAACACCGCAGCGAAGACAAGGATGAACCTCGGCGGCCCAATAATGGAGGCCAAAAGAAGTTTCCTGACGAGGTAACAGAGGTCAATACGATCTATGTCACCCACATCCCTAAAAGGGAAAGGAAGCGTGCGCTTCGGGATGTATATGCGCTGGAGCCCGTCGCCCCAAAGTATAACCCATGGTCGGCTTACCCGATCACGTTTGACATGCACGATCATCCGACCAGCATCAGGCATGGCAGATTGGTGGCACTCGTCCTGGACCCTATTGTTGATGGTTATCATCTAACACGCGTCCTGATGGATGGAGGAAGTAGCCTCAACCTCATCTACGAGGACACAGTTCGGAAGATGGTCATCGACTCATCTCGGATCAAGCCGAGCTCCACCACCTTTAAAGGTGACATTCCGTGCATCGAAGCCCGCTGTACCGGAACGGTCACCCTAGAGGTAGTCTTCGGCTCGCCCGAGAACTTCAGAAGTGAGGTAGCGGCCCAAATTCTTCAAAATCCGTTAGCAATTATCCGCCCTGTTTCTTCCTCTTTCTTCTTTACTTTTTACATTGTATTCTTTCAATTCCTCTCGCCGCAGCTGGGCATGTACACGCTTGAGATTATGAAATAAAGAAACTATGCCCCTTCAAGGTCTCTATCATATTTCTTTATCAGCATGGCCCCTGTGGGACGAAGAAGTTCTCTAAAAAAGATACAATTGTATAACAAGTCTGAAGTATTTGGCATCTCGGATTTTGGCCTTATATGCATCAGTTTCGAACCTAGATTTTGGTCAATAGTTGGGTTGCCCGGCTCCTATGTGTACCCCTTACATTTCCGATGAATTCGGCTAAGGGCATAATGGGAGAACCACTGTGATTGTGCTGCCAGGTCAATTGGCATAGCGCCTCAGTGGAGAAAGCCGAAAACTGACTATCTAGATATGCGTAAACTAGTCCGCCATCCGTAGACCGCGTCAAGCGATGTGATGATAGAGATCACCCATGTTAAACGAAGGGCTTTCATTCCTAGCCGAAGTGTGTCATGGCCTAGACCTCGGCCGACCTGACCGAACACTTCCCACACCGGGGGCTGGTCATCAGCCCCCACAGTCAAACTCCTATGACTAGGTGAAAGGTATAAAGCCACTATAGTCAGATTGCCTAGTTCCTATAAAGCACCGACCACCTCCGGGCACCGAGACGTCTGCTAAGGGTCAAGTGTGCCTTAAGGAACACCCTTTGTATGACCTACACTGGGGCTAAAGCCGACAACTGGCCACTCTCATTTTAAAACAGTCATATCGGAGGAAAAATTAATTATAAAACAACACACATGGAATTTAAAGCCATCTTCATTTAATCAAAAGATAAAGTTTTTTACATCATACACTTCGGCATTCCGAAGTATTGTCTAGAAATACATAGTGTCCTTTGGACACATGGCTTCGGTGGTACGAGCTCCCGCCTCCACCTCGGCGAAGAACTGTTCGACGGTGCGTGGCTTGTCGACAGGAGGGCCCGCGGCACATGTCACTGCATCAACCTTTCAGAAGTGCGTCTTCATGCAGGCGTACGCCCTCCGCGCTCCTTCAAAGCACGCAGACCTCTTCCAGCGGTTCACGCAAGGCACGACGTCCCGGAGACGAGCCGTCAGGCCGAAGAGGCTCTTCGGCATGGCTTTGGTAGGCCACAGCGTGATGCAGAGGTCCTGGAGCGCCGGTCTCGTCATGCGAAACAACTCCACCAGCTGCTTCACTCGATGATTCAACAGTTGTGCGGACGGCGACCCCGGGAACTGCCCCCAGAAGGCCTTCTCCGCCTCGTGACCCGCTAGCTGGCCGAAGTACGCCACCGCATCCGCCGCGCTCTGCAGAAGATCCGCAAAGACCTCTGCGGAACGCCATAACTGGGTGAGCTCGACACACCCTTTGCTGCCAAATGAACACTGCAGCAAAAATAGCTTACCCGTGGCGATTTGCTCCACTTGCTGGAGCACCTCTTGGTCAGCTGGGCCGAGGTCTTGAGCTCGGAGTGGGCAAGTTGAAGCTTCTCGAGCTCCTCCTTTGTTCGTTGCCCCTCCTCCTGAAGCTTGTCGCATGCTTCAAACACGCCCTTCAGGGTCTCCTCAACCTCCAGCACCCGTGCTTGGTGCTTCTCCCCGGCTGCCTTCTCGGCGGCCCATGCCTTCTCTGCCACGGCGGTAGCAGCCTCTTGCTACCGCACCTCTTGCCGAGCCCTTTCGAGTTTGGCCTTGAGCGTCTCTAGCTCCGCTAATACTGCTGTTGTCAAAATAGTTCGGCCTTAGTTGTTTTCTTTAACAAAACATATCATACCTCCTTCGTCCAAAGTACAGGGCAAGTTTAAACTTGCTTACCTTGAGACTGCTCGAGTTTCTGGTTCGCCAGGATGAGCTCCTCCTGGGACCTCTCGAGTTTCCGGTTCATCTCCGCAATCTCCTCGGAGATGGAGTCCGGAACCAAGGTCGAAACCTGGCACAAAATAATCCTTATTACAAAGGGAACAGTTAAATCACTAAAAGGTTCCAGGACGGCTGCCTCAAGCAGCGCCCTGGGGGCTACTTAACGGGCTCCTACTTAATCAAACGACCTCAATGCCTGTTTCTTGAAACCGACTTCGGGCTCTGGGGCTACTCACTCACTAAGCCGTTTAGCAGGCTGTACTCTTATGTCCTCGGACAAACTCATAACTCAAAAAAGCTCAAATAAACAAATTAGACTGGATGCGCAGATAGAAAGCATACCTCAAAACCTGCAACGAGGTTCTTGAAAACCTCATGCAGGCCGGCCCCTGCGGACCGGTAGCCCTATAGCGCCGCGCCTATCAAGGCACGGTGCTCTCCCTTGATGGAGGAGCCCTTCAGGGCGTCCTCCATTTCCTCGGTCCACCCCGCGCCAGCCCGTCCTTGGGCAGTTGGCTGGGGTGGAGGGATGACCTTGGATACATCTACCCGGGTAGCCTCCACCTGGGGCGGCAGAGCCGAGGTAGATCTCGGCTGGGCCGATGACTGGCCCAGCCCTTCTTCGATGACCGCGGGGCGCTTCTCCCCCGGGTCCTGTTGGGCTGAGGTGTCAACCTCGGCCATGATGGCCACCTCGTCGGCCCCCATTGTGTTAACGTCAGGGACCAAGGTGGATGTTGCCTCCCCTAGCCCGTCATGTGCCGGGGGAGGATCAGCGGGCTCTGGAGTCCCGCTGGCGGATGGCAACCCGCTTGAGGAACCACTGGGGATTATCCTTGGTGGACTACATAAGAAAAGACGCCTTTGTAAGTTTCCCCTTGCCTAGAAATAACTTGTCAAATTAAAAGACGGGATGCAAAGATGACGGCCTACCCTCGAGGCGCCGGCTTCTTCCTCCCCACAGCGAGAAGGTCTTCTTCTGAGTCACCAGAGAGTTCGGCTCTCTCCGACAACTTGTTGGCAGCCCCGGACGAGGTTCGCCTCGGCCTCTTTGGGCCCTTCGGTGGCATGCCCACATCGGCGTCTTCTAACGCCGACCTCTTCCCCTTCGGGGGGGGGGGGGGACCTCCTCCTCCTCACCCTCCTCTGCGTCGCCGTCTTGGGCGGCGGACGTGTGGGTCTCTTCGGACCGGGTGACCGAAGTCCCCCGAGTTCGAGCACTTGACCTACCCCTCTAGGACTTCGTCCCTCTGGGGGCCACCACGTGCGGCTCCTCGGTCAGGAGAGCCGAGAGTAGGGGAGTCGGAGGCTCCTCTGGCAGTGGGGCCGGGCATCGCACTCCTTGTACCTAGGCCAACCACTTCTGCAAAACATCAAACACGACGATTGATGACCCACAAGTATAGGGGATCAATCGTAGTCCTTTCGATAAGTAAGAGTGTCGAACCCAACGGGGAGCAGAAGGAAATGAAAAGCGGTTTTTAGCAAGGTATTTTTTGCAAGCACTGAAATTATCGGTAACGAGTAGTTTGATAGCAAGATAATTTGTAACAAGTGACAAGTAGCAATAGTAACAAAGAGTGCAGCAATGTGGCCCTTTTTATAACAAAGGACAAGCCGGAATGATCTCTTATAGTAAGTAAAGCATTCTCGAGGACACATGGGAATTTCATCTAGTCACTTTCATCATGTTTGTTTGATTCACGTTCGCTACTTTGATAATTTGATATGTGGGTGGACCGGTGCTTGGGTGCTGTTCTTACTTGAACAAACCTCCCACTTATGATTACCCCCTCTCGCAAGCATCCGCAACTATGAAAGAAGAATTAAGATTTCTCTAACCATAGCATTAAACATATGGATCCAAATCAGCCCCTCACGGAATAGCGCATAAACTAGGGTTTAAGCTTCTGTCACTCTAGCAACCAATCATCTAATTACTACTCCACAATGCATTCCCTTAGGCCCATAGATGGTGAAGTGTCATGTAGTCGACGTTCACACGACACCACTAAGGGAATCAACAACATACATATCATCAAAATATCGAACGAATACCAAATTCACATGATTACTTATGACAAGACTTCTCCCATGTCCTCAAGAACAAAAGTAACTACTCACAAATCATGTTCATGTTCAAGATCAAAGAGGTGTTAAATAGCATAATAGATCTGAACATATAATCTTCCACCAAATAAACCAACTAGCATCAACTAGAAGATGTAATCAACACTACTAGCAACCCACAGGTACCAATCTGAGGTTTTGAGACAAAGATTGAATACAAGAGATGAACTAGGGTTTGAGATGAGATGGTGCTGGTGGAGATGTTGATGAAGATTAGTCCTCCCACGATGAGAGGATCGCTGGTGATGTCGATGGCGACAATTTCCCCCTCCCGGAGGGAAGTATCCCCGACAGAATCTCTCCGCCGGAGAGCAAAAGTGCTCCTGCCCAAGTTCTGCCTCGAGACGGCGGCACACTGTCCCGAAAGTCTTCTCTGTATTTTTTCTAGGGCAAATGGGCTTATATACCAGAAAATGGGGGCCAGAGGCTGGCCAGGGGCCCCATGGGGTACGAGGGCGCGCCTAGGGGGGGGGTGGCGCGCCCTGGTGCCTCGTGGGCACCTGGGTGGCCCCCTCTGGTACTTCTTGCTTCCAGTATTTTTTATTTATTCCAAAATAAATATTCGTAAAATTTCAGCTCATTTGGAGATGTGCAGAATAGGTATCTCTGACATAGCTTTTTCAGGTCCAGAATTCCAGCTGCCGGCAATCTCCCTCCTTGTGTAAATCTTGCATATTAAGAGAGAAAAGGCATTAGAATTGCTCCACAAAGTGTTATATTGATTAAAAACACTATAAATAACAGTAGCAAAATATGATGCAAAATGGATGTATCAACTCCCCCAAGCTTAGACCTCGCTTGTCCTCAACCAAAAGCCGATATCGATAATCATGTCCACATGTTTAGAGAGAGAGAGGTGTTGATAAAAACAAAATACAGACATAGTAGCATCATGATCATTATTATAACAGCAATATTTATGATCATAAACTTCTCATGAGCAAGTAACAATTCATCACAACAATGGAGTATAAGGCATAAACTTTCTTGAAAACTAACAAACTATGTTCTCAGTCAACAATGCAATTGCAATTCATCATATTTTCAGGAAGGGTCTCATGTAGGAGCTGTTTAGCAAGTCCACATATTCGACCATCATTTAGTCTTCTATGATTGCTAACACTCTCGACATATATATGGAGCAAAAAGTTTCAGCCAGACACATAGAAAGATAGGGGCTTGTGATTCCGCCTCCCAACTTATTCACCTCAAGGGTGATGTCAACAATAATAACTCATGATCACTCATATCCAACTAGATATATATGCCTAGATCTTTCCCCACCACATGATGCTTGCAAAAGAGAAAAATAAAAAGGAAGTAGAGGAAAACGCTATTGACTCTTGCATAAAAAGTAAATACATAAAAGTAAAGGATAGGCCCTTCACAGAGGGAAGTAGAGGTTGTCATGCGCTTTTTGTTGTTGGATGCAAGAGCTCTTAGTGCAAAGGAATGTCACTTTATATTGCCCCTTGTGATAGCAACCTTTATTATGCAGTCTGTCACTTTTATTTCTTTACCATCACAAGTTCGTACAAAGCTTATTTCCCTTACAATAAAAGTTCAGACATATTTAGAGGCAATTTTTATTGCTTTTTGCACCGATGACAACTTACTTGAAGGATCTTATTCAATCCATAGGTAGATATAGTGGACTCTCATGACATGAAACTGGGTTTAAGGGTTTTGGATGCACAAGTAGTATCTCTACTTGGTGCATATTTTTGTCTAGCAAAGATATTGGGCAAGCACCACATGTTGGAGGATCTATAACAATATAACTTCTATGTGAATATGAACAAACATAATTCATTACGTTGTCTTCCTTGTCCAACGTCAACAATTTGACATAAAATACTTAATGGGGGCTCACAATCATAAAAGATGTCCAAGATAGTATATTTGCATGTGAATCTTCTCTTCCCTTATTAACTTTTTCATGAATTGCATCATTGACTAATGCTATGTTTGTTAACTTCCAATAAATTTTACCACATATACTTTTATTTATGTAATGTCATTACTTTCCATAAGATTTGCATATGATCTTTTTCATTATTTTCATTGCTAGAATTGAAACATGAAAGTAAAGAAGCAAAAACTCAAACTACTCTTTATTATATAACTCTCAACTCGATTACATAGATAGATAGATCACGAAGCTAACACACAAAAATAGATCATACTAAACTTGTATTCAACTAGATCACGAAATAACTAAGGATCGAACTGAAAATAGGTAATGATAATAAAAGTGATGGTGATACGATACCGGGGCACCTCCCCCAAGCTTGGCACAAGCCAAGGGGAGTGCCCATACCCATGTACTCAAGTCTCCTTCTTCGGTGATGGTGGTGGTGATGAAGTAGTGGGCTTGTCCTCCGGCTTCCATGGCATAGGTTCTCCATCATAAAAAGATGAACGAGTCTCCGAAGTCCTGAAACTTGCAGCTAAATTCGTACCTTTGAATCTTGCCTCATACTCAACATTTTGGTTTTGAAGATCATAGATTTGGCCTTGGAGATAGTCGATTTGATTATTAAGCTTGAAGATGATGTCCCCCATCGATTGGCCCTCCACCTTGTGATTACGGGTGGATTCCGTGATCATGGAGTGGTTGGCGCTGAGTCCACGTTCCACCATCCCTTGGCACTTGAAGATCTCCTGCTCCACTGCTTCGAGCCTGGACTCCACGCTCCCGGTCTTCTTGGGTCCTTGAACATCCCGGATGTGAAGCGCCCCCTCACGCATCTCAATGGCTTGAGAGTGTTTCATCACCTCCAGTAGGTAGGGGTTGATGACCTTCTCGTAGAACTTGTCCTTGGAAGAGCTTGGTGGAGCCATAGCGATCTAGATCTGTCAGAAAAATAGCACGAAACAAGAACAGAGGAGATTTCTGTGATACGGTGGTCAAAACATACGGGAGTATATATAAAGATTTTTTATCTTGCAAAACAAGTAATGCAGGAGAAAACGGAGTCGGGAAGGCTCACGTGGGGCCCACGAGCCACCAGGGCGCGCCTGGGGGGGGGGGGGGTGGAGCGCCCTGGTGCCTCGTGGGCACCAGGTGGGTCCCCTCGGCTGTTTCTTATTTTTGTATTTTTTCTAATATTCCAAAATTGACAGAAAGTATTTTTATGGAATTTTTGGAGTCGGTTTACTTACCGTATCACATACCTCTTCCTTTTCAGGGTTCTGGAGTGTTCCGGCAGTTCTCTCTTATGTATTCCTCCGGTGTAATTGTTTCAATAATATTAGTTTCAACATTAATGGGAGTACCTGAAATATAGTGCTTGATTCTTTGCCTATTCACCACTCTCGGATTAGTGCCTTCGGAGTTGTTTATTTTGATGGCTCCGGAGCGATAAACTTCTTCGATGATATACGGTCCTTCTCATTTAGAGAGAAGTTTTCCTGCAAAGAATCTCAAACGAGAATTGTACAATAGAACTTGCTCACCTACTTTAAATTCCCGTTTTTGAATTCTTCTATCGTGCCATCTTTTAACTTTTTCTTTAAACAATTTGGCATTTTCATAAGCTTGGGTTCTCCATTCATCTAATGAGCTAATATCAAATAACCTCTTTTCACCGGCAAGTTTAAAATCATAATTGAGTTCATTAATTGCCCAATATGCTTTATGTTCTAACTCAAGAGGTAAATGACATGCTTTTCCATAAACCATTTTATAAGGAGACATACCCATAGGATTTTTATAAGCAGTTCTATAAGCCCATAATGCATCGTCAAGTTTCTTAGACCAATTCTTTCTAGATCTATTGACGGTTTTCTGCAGAATTAATTTTATTTCTCTATTGCTCAATTCAACTTGTCCACTAGTTTCAGGATGATAGGGAGATGCAATTCTATGGTTGACATCATATTTAGCAAGCAATTTACGGAATGCACCATGAATAAAATGTGAGCCACCATCCGTTATTAAATATCTAGGGACTCCGAACCTTGGGAAAATAACTTCTTTAAGCATTTTAATAGAAGTGTTATGATCAGCACTACTAGTTGGAATAGCTTCTACCCACTTAGTAACGTAATCAACAACAACTAAAATATGAGTATACCCATTGGATTTAGGAAAAGGTCCCATATAATCAAATCCCCAAACATCAAATGGTTCAACAGCAAGTGAATAATTCATAGGCATTTCCTGACGTCTACCAACATTACCAATTCTTTGACATTCATCACAAGATAGGACAAACTTACGAGCATCCTTGAAAAGAGTAGGCCAATAAAAACCAGATTGTAATACCTTGTGTGCAGTTCTGTCTCCCGCATGGTGTCCTCCGTAAGCCTCAGAATGACACTTCCATAGGATTTGTTCCTGTTCATGCTCAGGTATACAATGTCTAATAATACCATCTACTCCTTCTTTATAAAGATGTGGGTCATCCCAGAAGTAATGTCTTAAATCAAAGAAGAACTTTTTCTTTTGTTGGTATGTAAAGCTAGGTGGTATGTATTTAGCAACAATGTAATTAGCATAGTCTGCATACCAAGGAGTATTACGAGAAGCATTTATGATAGCTAATTGTTCATCAGGAAAATCATCATTAATTGGTAGTGGGTCATCAAGAACATTTTCCATTCTAGATAAATTATCTGCTACAGGATTCTCAGCTCCCTTTCTATCAATAATATGCAAGTCAAATTCTTGTAGCAATAAAACCCACCTAATGAGTCTAGGTTTAGCATCTTTATTTTCCATAAGATATTTAATAGCAGCATGATCGGTGTGAACTGTTACTTTAGAATCAACTATGTAAGATCTGAATTTATCACATGCAAACACAACTGCTAGAAATTCTTTTTCAGTAGTAGCATAATTTCTTTGGGCACTGTCTAGAGTTTTACTAGCATAATGAATAACATTTAATTTCTTATCAACTCTCTGTCCTAGAGCAGCACCAACAGCATAATCACTAGCATCACACATAATTTCAAAAGGCAAGTTCCAATCAGGTGGTTGGACAATAGGTGCAGCGGTTAAGGCTTTCTTAAGTGTTTCAAAGGCTTCTAGACAATCATCATCAAAAACAAATGGAACATCTTTTTGCAAAAGATTGGCAAGAGGTCTAGAAATTTTAGAGAAGTCTTTAATAAATCTCATATAGAAACCAACATGACCAAGGAAACTTCTTATACCTTTAATATCTTTAGGACATGGCATTTTCTCAGTAGCATCAACCTTAGCTTTATCAACTTCAATACCTCCTTCAGAAATTTTATGCCCCAAAACAATGCCCTCATTCACCATATAGTGGCACTTCTTCCAATTCAAGACAAGATTAGTTTCTTCACATCTCTGCAAAACTCGATCAAGGTTGCTTAAGAAATCATCAAAAGAAGTTCCGTAAACGGAAAAATCATCCATGAACACCTCAACAATCTTTTCACAAAAGTCAGAGAATATAGCAGTCATACATCTTTGAAAGGTAGCAGGTGCATTGCATAAACCAAAAGGCATATGTCTATAAGCATAAGTTCCAAAAGGACAAGTAAAGGTGGTTTTCTCTTGATCGGGTTGTGATACGGGTATTTGAGAAAAACCTGAATAACCATCTAGGAAACAAAAGTATGTATGCTTAGACAATCTTTCTAACATTTGATCAATAAAAGGTAAGGGGTAATGATCTTTTCTAGTCTGATAGCCTGGCTTAATAGGGGTGTTAGACTACTCATATCAATAAGGAATTCCTTCTTTTCCGGGAGCCCATTCGGAAAGAACTCCAAAGTTAAGCGTGCTCAGCTTGGAGTAATTTCAGGATGGGTGACCGACCGGGAAGTTGGTCCCGTGTGCGCATGAGTTAGGACAAAGTGCGCAGGAAAGACTAGTATTGATCTGTGGGGCTAGTCTAGATCCCGCCAGGAGTAACGACCGCCGGCGGGTGTGTCCGGGGCATTACAAGTTGGTATCAGAGCCGACCCTCGCGGTTACACGGATGTTTGCGGACAGGTGTGCGATCATGTTGTGCATGACGTTTGTGACCCGTCGTGGCACAGGGCATGGCACATGTGCCGGACTGGATGCACAGACGTATGTGCCAAGAGGGAACGTTCCTGTGGGCCGACGAGGACGTTGGTTCCTCTGAGTGGGGGTGTATCTGATAGCCTGGCTTAATAGGGGTGTTAGACTACTCATATCAATAAGGAATTCCTTCTTTTTCGGGAGCCCATTCGGAAAGAACTCCAAAGTTAAGCGTGCTCAGCTTGGAGTAATTTCAGGATGGGTGACCGACCGGGAAGTTGGTCCCGGGTGCGCACGAGTGAGGACAAAGTGCGCAGGAAAGACTAGTATTGATCTGTGGGGCCAGTCTAGATCCCGCCAGGAGTAACGACCGCCGGCGGGTGTGTCCGGGGCGTTACATCTAGTGACTTTTTTTAATTTTCTAAAATCAATTACCATCCTATAACCAGTTACAATTCTTTGTGGAATGAGTTCATTTTTATCATTAGGAACAACGGTAATACCTCCTTTCTTAGGGACACAATGAATGGGACTTACCCATCTACTATCAGCTATGGGATAGATTATACCTACTTCTAGAAGTTTTAATATTTCGGTTCTTACCACCTCTTTCATCTTAGGATTTAATCGTCGCTGGTGGTCGACAATTGGTTTAGCATCAGTCTCCATATTAATTTTGTGCTGACATAGAGTGGGACTAATGCCCTTAAGATCATCAAGAGTATATCCAATAGCAGCTCGGTGCTTCCTTAGAGTTTTTAGTAATCTCTTTTCTTCATGCGCTGAAAGGTTATCACTAACAATAACAGGATATATATTCTTTTCATCAAGATAAGCATATTTTAATGTATCAGGCAACTGCTTCAATTCAAATACAGGATCACCTTTAGGTGGAGGAGGGCCTCCAAGAGTTTCAACAGGCAAATTGTGTTTAAGGATAGGTGGTTGATCAAAGAACATCTTATCTATTTCATTTCTTTCATTCATATGCATATCGTTTTCATGGTCTAGCAAGTATTGTTCTAATGGATCAGTAGGAGATATGGCAATAGAAGCAAGAGCAATAATTTCATCTTTACTAGGCAATTCTTTATCATGAGGTTGTCTACGAAACTTGGAGAAATTAAACTCATGAGATATATCACCAAACTTAACTCGAATCTTTTCTTTAACACAATCAATTTCAGCATTAACGGTATTCAAGAAAGGTCTACCAAATATAATGGGACAAAAATTATCTTGTTGTGAGCCAAGTACTAAGAAATCAGTAGGGTATTTGATTTTGCCACACAAGACTTCAACATCTCTAACAATCCCAAGTGGTGTAATAGTATCTCTATTTGCAAGCTTAATAGTAACATCAATATCTTCAATCTCAACAGGTGCAATATCATGCATTACTTCTTGATATAAAGAAAATGGAATAGCACTCATACTAGCACCCATATCACACAAACCATGATAGCAATGATCTCCAATCTTAACAGAAATAACAGGCATGCCAACTACGGGCTTGTTCTTGTCTAACTTATCTCGTTAATTTCTAACAAGTTTATCAATTCTAGCAGCCTCCTCACAAAAGTAAATAACATGCCCATCTATATTATCGACTAAGAGATCTTTAACCATAGCAACATCAGGTTCAACTTTAATTTGTTCAGAGGGTCTAGGTGCTCTAATATTACTTTTGTTAACCACAGTTGAAGCTTTAGCATGTTCCTTAATCCTAACAGGAAAAGGTGGTTTCTCAATATAAGCAGTAGGCACAACTGGATCAACATGGTAAACAATTGTTTCTTCTTTAACACTAACGGGTTCCTCAATCTTTTCTTTAACAGGGGGATGGTATTTAAACCACTTCTCCTTAGGGAGATCAACATGAGTAGCAAATGATTCACAAAAGGAAGCTACTATCTTAGAGTCAAGTCCATATTTAGTGCTAAACTTCTGAAAAGCGTCGGTGGCCATAAAAGATTTAACACAATCAAACTCAAGTATTATACCTGACTCATTACCTTTGTCGAGTTCCCAATCTTCAGAGTTGCATTTAATTCTTTCCAGAAGATCCCATCTGAATTCAATAGTTTTCTTCATAAAGGAGCCAGTCGAAGAAGAATTGAGCATATTTTGATTATCATGAGAAAGCCGAGCATAAAAATTCTGTAAGATAATTTCTTTTGAGAGCTCATGATTGGGGCATGTGTACATCATGTACTTAAGCCTCCCCCAAGCTTGAGCGATGCTTTCTCGTTCACGAGGCCAAAAATTATATATATAATTCCGATCACAATGAACCAAATGCATAGGATAATTTTTTTGATGGAATTCCAGTTTCAATCGGTTCCAGTCCCATGTATCAGTATCATCACATAGCCTATACCACATTAATGCCTTTCCCTCCAAAGATAAAGGGATACTTTCTTGTTAACTCCATCTCCGGATAAACCTGCAAGCTTAAACAATCCACAAATTTCATCCACATAGATTAAGTGCATATCAGGATGTACTGTTCCATCTCCTGCATAAGGATTAGCTAGCAGTTTCTCTATCATACCCGGAGGAATCTCATAATAAATATTTTCAGTAGGTGCAGTAGGTTGAGGAGCAACTATTTGTGTTTTCGGTCGAGGTGAAGATACCCCGAACAAACCCCTCAAAGGATTACTTTCCATAGTGACAAGTGACAGTAAATTTCAGCACGTAATATAAATGTTTCCTTACCAAATTCCACTCACCAAAGGCGCTTCACTCCCCGGCACCGGTGCCAGAAAAGAGTCTTGATGACCCACAAGTATAGGGGATCAGTCGTAGTCCTTTCGATAAGTAAGAGTGTCGAACCCAACGGGGAACAGAAGGAAATGACAAGCGGTTTTCAGCAAGGTATTTTCTGCAAGCACTGAAATTATCGGTAACGAGTAGTTTGATAGCAAGATAATTTGTAACAAGTGACAAGTAGCAATAGTAACAAAGAGTGCAGCAAGGTGGCCCAATCCTTTTTATAGCAAAGGACAAGCCGGAACGATCTCTTATAGTAAGTAAAGCGTTCTCGAGGACACATGGGAATTTCATCTAGTCACTTTCATCATGTTTGTTTGATTCGCGTTCGCTACTTTGATAATTTGATATGTGGGTGGACGGGTGCTTGGGTGCTGTTCTTACTTGAACAAACCTCCCACTTATGATTACCCCCTCTCGCAAGCATCCGCAACTACGAAAGAAGAATTAAGATTTCTCTAAGCATAGCATTAAACATATGGATCCAAAATAGACCCTTACGAAATAGCGCATAAACTAGGGTTTAAGCTTCTGTCACTCTAGCAACCCATCATCTAATTACTACTCCACAATGCATTCCCTTAGGCCCAAAGATGGTGAAGTGTCATGTAGTCGACGTTCACACGACACCACTAAGGGAATCAACAACATACATATCATCAAAATATCGAACGAATACCAAATTCACATGATTACTTATGACAAGACTTCTCCCATGTCCTCAAGAACAAAAGTAACTACTCACAAATCATGTTCATGTTCAAGATCAGAGAGGTGTTGAATAGCATAATAGATCTGAACATATAATCTTCCACCAAAAAAACCAACTAGCATCAACTACAAGATGTAATCAACACTACTAGCAACCCACAGGTACCAATCTGAGGTTTTGAGACAAAGATTGAATACAAGAGATGAACTAGGGTTTGAGATGAGATGGTGCTGGTGAAGTTGTTGATGAAGATTAGTCCTCCCATGATGAGAGGATCGCTGGTGATGTCGATGGCGACGATTTCCCCCTCCCGGAGGGAAGTATCCCCGGCAGAATCTCTCCGCCGGAGAGCAAAAGTGCTCCTGCCCAAGTTCCGCCTCGAGACGGCAACGCACCATCCCGAAAGTCTTCTCTATATTTTTTCTAGGGCGAATGGGCTTATATACCAGAAAATGGGGGCCAGAGGCTGGCCAGGGGCCCCACGAGGTACCAGGGCGCGCCTGGGGGGGGGGGGGTGGCGCGCCCTGGTGCCTCGTGGGCACCTGGGTGGCCCCCTCTGGTACTTCTTGCTTCCAGTATTTTTTATTTATTCCAAATAAATCTCCGTAAAATTTCAGCTCATTTGGAGATGTGCAGAATAGGTATCTCTGACATAGCTTTTTCAGGTCCAGAATTCCAACTGCCGACAATCTCCCTCCTTGTGTAAATCTTGCATATTAAGAGACAAAAGGCATTAGAATTGCTCCACAAAGTGTTATATTGATTAAAAACACTATAAATAACAGTAGCAAAACATGATGCAAAATGAACGTATCAACGATTCAAGCAAAACTTTACTTCTCGGTACGATGGGCAAAGAATAAACGATTGAGGGGTAGGATCACTCACCGGGGGGGCTTCATAGTCGTGTTTGAGGCCGCGGTCCTGCCCTTCCTTGGGGATCTTCTCCTTGGCCAGCTTCATGAGTCTCGTCCACATGGTGGCCAAGGTGGAGCAGAAGAAGGTGGTGATGGTGTCCATGTCCTCGGGCTTTTGTGCCCACATCGGGGTAGCCCGAAGTTGGAGAGGGGGTATGCGACGGTTGAGCATGACGTTGATGACGTCGGCAAGCTCAACCTTCCCCGTGGTGGACCACCACAAGATCCTATCGATCAGGGTCTCCACCTCTTCTGGGTTCCCCCAGGCGACGCCCTTCTCTTTCCAGGATTTGAGCTTCTTGGGAGGCCCGGCTGAAAAAGCCGGGACCTCGGTCTGACCAGGGGCGAGCGGTTCAGTGATGTAAAACCACTCTTTCTGCCACTCCTTCACCGTTTCGATGAAGGTGCCCTTGAACCAGGTGGCCCCCTGGTTTTTGCTGATCATGGCCCCTCCGCACTCCGCGAGATCTGAGCCGCTGGACTTCGGCTTAATCCCGAAGAGCTTCAGCCATAGGACGAAGTGCGGCTCGTAGCAGAGGAAGGCCTCGTAGACCGTGATGAAGGAGGCGAGGTGAAGAATGGAGTTGGGGGGCATGTGGTGGAAGTCCAGCCCATAGTAGTACATCACTCCACGCACAAAGGGATGCAACGGGAACCCCAGACCTCGGATGAGGTGGGGGATGAAGACTACCCGCTCCCCGGCATTGGGAGCGGGCGCCAGCTGGCCAGCCACCAGAGCGCGGGCGACGGTGGCGTGGGTCAGGTACCCCGGGCTGCGCAGCTCCGAGATGGTCGCGGCCGTCACGACGGAGCCGCCCCAGTGCCCCTTGAGGGTGTCGGCCATGGCTGGTGGTGGAGGTTGGGCTCGCGAAAGGGAAAGGCGGGTAGGACGGATCTGGGCGCTGGAGGTAGACAAAGCAGTAGAGGGGGAGAATGGGAGCGTGGTCAATTGCGCTGTCCTCCTTTTTGCTCTTATAAGCCTGTGAAAGGCCAAGAGTCCCCCTCGCTACGCCGATAAACTCGCTATTCCCATCAAAAATGCCGTTGAGCATATGGGGGGAAACAAAATCTTGATGATATCTCTAAGAAAACGAGCACGATCTCTGCCTCGAGGGGACGTGCCAGCAAAAGACTGCCTCTAACCGCGATTTAGGGGGGGAGGTAGTAACTGCTCGACCTGTCGTGGGGCAAACCTCTTCGAAAAAGTTGTCAGGCCGGATTGGACCGTTCATACCTGAACAACGAGCCTTCGAGGCTAAGATATCTACCCCCTTCGGGCAGGGTGCAAGCTCGGCTGGACCTCGGATGTCACCGCTCCATTAAAAGAAGATGAAATATGAAGGGGAACTCATCTGTCAAGCCAAAGACTCCGGATCCGAGGTGGTGTTTGTTGAGAAAGTCATCCTTGACATAGAAGACTAGTTCGGGGGCTACCGACGGTGTCCTGGATCAGGGGGTGCTAGCCCAGCCGGCCCGTCTCCTCAGATGGGCCGAGGGGCCCTCGTACGTGATCAAGATGGACTCCGGAGGCTGTACACAGGAAGCGTGATCGAGACTGTCTCTACCGAAGACTTGACGTATACTCCAAGATCTCTCCTGCCGCCTCTCTCCTAGATACCGACTTTGTAACCCTAGATACCCTCCCTGGCGTGTATATAAGCCATAGGGTTTAGCCCGTAGCGGGGACATCAACACAATATCGCTCACCTAGCCCTAGAAGTTAGACACACATTACGATCTCGAGGTAGATCAACTCTGTATTCGATACATCTTCATTAATATAAACAGAAGCAGGACATAGGGTTTTACCTCCATCAAGAGGGCCCGAACCTGGGTAAACATCGTCTCCCTTGTCCTTGTTACCACCGATCCGAGATCCACAGCTCGGGACCCCCTACCCCGAGGTCTGTCGGTTTTTACACCGACAGACGTGACTCGGGAACACCGGAGACACCTCCAGAGGTGCGGATCCGGCGCGGATGGATGCGCCAGAAGCCTGGTGGTCGTGGAATAGTCAAGCACCCGCACCGCCGGAGGGACTGTAGAGCGCCTGTGGTCGCTGCAGCCGGCAGACGGGCGGGCTGAGCTCGACGGAGAAGAGGAAGCGGGAGGTGCGGGCTGGCGCGCTGGTGGCCGCCCCAGCTGGTCTGGTCCAGCAGGCGATTCGCCTCGCTCTCGGTGTCGTCAGCGGCGTCGGCACTGCCAGAGTACTCGATGAAGAGGATGTTAGCCCGATCTAGCTAGCTTAGCCACTACCGGACTCGGAGGAGCAGAGTAACAGAGGAATAGTAGCTGGATATATATTGCAGTGGAAACTAGCACACACACACCGTTAGCAACCCAAGTCAAGACATGGAGACGGGCGGCGGAAACACTGCCATGGCAGCCAGTTCAGCCGATGACGCTGCGAGGACCAATCAGGGAGAAGGACGCGTCACAGCTAGGCCACCTCAGATCATACAACCCATCCGAAGGTACGTGGGGCCCGAGTGGAGCAATGGTACTTAAGGAAGGGCGTGGGCATAAGAGAAGACATCCAGAAGGATCAGGCATGGCACCGGCACCGGCTTCCCCCTTTCCTCTTTCTTTCTTCCTCTCTATAATTGGTTGTAATTGAGGAACAATGCTACTTCCTGTGATTTGTATGTAAAGTTAGATCAAGAGCCTAACACCGTGGTATCAGAGAGCACCCACTCCCCTTCCGCCGCTGCCACTCCCCGATCCAGGATGCCATCCCCACGCTGGAGACCCGCCGGCAACACCAAGCACGGGAAGCTCTCATTGCGTCCATGGATCCCGAACTGCGCTCCTACCTCGACCGGCTCGACTCCAACGCCAACGAGCGCGCCACCATCGCCGACGCCCGATCCACCTCCATCCTCAAGGCGCTGGACGCGCAGACCGCACGGATCGACGTGCTCGCTGTATGGAAGCCGGATCTCACAGCTCGCCCAACTCGAGCAATCCGTCGACGCGTTGCAGGCTGTGTCACCTGCCGCAGTGGCCGCATCAAGTGGAGCGCCCTGCACGCCGCCACCACTCGCGATTCCGAGCGATCTCCATGGGCAACCAAGCCACGGCGCGACGCATCTTCTTGGGGGATTTTTGTCGGCGGCTCTCGAGTCGCTGGCGGGGCTCCCTGTCACGGGTACAGTCGCTATCCCGCCTGTCCTTTCTGCACCTCTACTTACTGCCATGGGCCAGCAACCACCCACCATGGCGTTTCCCGTCTTCTCCAGGGACAACCCACAGCTCTGGCGCACCCTCTGTGAATAGTATTTCACCATGTTTGTGGTGCACGAGTCCTACTGGGTACCCATGGCCATACTGAATTTCTCTGGCCCGACTGCAATTTGGTTGCAGTCCGTTCAGAAGAAAATCACGGGCATGGGGTGGGAATCATTCACCGCACTTCTCTGTACCCGATTTGGCCACGACAAGCATCAGATGCTTATCTGACAGTTCTTTGCTATCAAGCAAAACTCGTCTGTCGCTGATTTTATTGAGCGTTCTGAAACATTGATGCATCATTTGATCACTTACTCTGAACTGACTCACCCTTATTTATTTCTGACACGGTTCATGGAGGGACTGTGTCCGGATATTCGAGCGGTCGTACTTCTTCAATGCCCGCCAGATCTGGACACTGCATGTTCACTTGCTCTGCTCCAAGAGGAGGTAGCAGAGGGTGAGGCGTTACTGCAGAACCCCAAGAGCAAAAATCCTGCAAGGAGTGCATCGCTCCGATCTCTGCCACCCAGCACATCGACTGCGCAGCCATTCTTCAGCAGGCCTGCAGTTTCCACGGTCACCGCTGAAGACCGTCGGGGCACGAACGCATCTCGAGCAAATGCAGAACAGAGCAAGATCAGCACTATGCGGGCATTCCGAAGAGCTAGAGGGCTTTGTTTTAAGTGTGGCGAATGGTGGGGTAAAGATCACACTTGCCCTACCACGGTACAGCTGCATATTGTGGAGGAACTGCTGGACATGATCACTGCTGAAGAAGGAACAGACCAGCTGCATCCTGACAATTCTGAACCTGACGAGGATAACCTTTGCACCCTGTCATGACAAGCGATCGACGGTTCACCAGATCCTGGCATCATGCAATTGCAAGCATGGATTCAGGGTTCAGAAGTGCTCTTGCTTATGGATTTGGGTATTCCTCTTCCTTTGTGGACACTCGCTTGGCTGCCCGACTACAAGGACAAACAACACTGCCGAAACCATGGAAAGTTAAAGTGGCAGATGGTTCAGTGCTTTCCTGCTCTCAATACATTCCAGACTGTCAGTGGGTGACCCAAGGCCATGAGTTTTGCACCGATTTTAAAGTGATATCACTTGGAGCCTACGACGCCATCTTGGGTATGGATTGGCTGAGGAAACACAGTCCGATATTTGTCGACTGGGAAGCACACCACCTGGCGATCACCACTGCTCGGGGGCAAGTGCAATTACAGGCACTTCCCTCACTACAGCAACATTGTTCTGTTATTTCTGCTCCGGAACTACTCAAAGCCTGCAAGCAAGGATCTGTCGCTTACGTGGTGTAACTGAATGCCTTGGCGGAACACACCTCGTCAGAGTCACCTACACCACCTGACATTCTGCGGGTACTTGAGCAATTTACCAAGGTTTTTGAAGAACCACGAGGGTTACCACCCAGGCGTGCATGTGACCATCGTATCCCTCTGATCCCCGGCGCACAACCTGTCACTCAGCGGCCGTATCGTTTCAAACCAGAACTGAAAGACGAGATCGAACGACAGGTTTAGGAAATTCTCGATGCTGGCATCATTCAGCGCAGTTCAAGTTCGTTCTCCTCGCCAGTTTTACTTGTCAAAAATAAAGACGGTTCATGGCGTCTGTGCATTGACTACCGCTGCCTCAATTCCATGACTGTCGTCAGTAAGTACCCGGTCCCCATCATAGATGAGCTACTCGATGAACTGCGCGGTGCGCAGTGGTTTTCCAAGCTTGATTTGAGGGCAGGCTACCATCAAATCCGGTTAGCTGAAGGTGAGGAGTACAAGACAACATTTCAAACTCACACCAGGCATTGGGAATTTCGAGTCATGTCCTTTGGATTGGCTGCTGGACCAGCAACATTTCTTGGCGCAATGAGCACAACTCTGCAACTGCTACTGCGCGCCTGCGTCATTGTTTTGTTCGACGATATTCTTGTGTTCAATCACACCCTTTCTGAACATGTTTGCCATCTGACTCAAGTTCTGCAGCTGCTCAAGCGGGATCACTGGCATGTAAAACACTCTAAGGGCTCATTTGGACAGCGCCAGATCACTTATCTTGGTCATGTGATTTTTGCGGAGGGCGTCGCTACTGATCCGAGCAAGATTCACACCATTCAGCACTGGCCAACACAAATCATCAGCAAAAGAAGTCTGCAGTTTCTTGGGTCTTGCCAGGTACTATTGCAAATTTTTCAAACACTTCGGGATTATTGCTAGACCATTATTCAAGTTGTTGAAGAAAAAACAGCCGTTTGTTTGGACTGCTGACACTGATGCTGCCTTCCACCTTCTTCAACAAAGTCCTATCTCTGCACCTGTTCTCCAACTACCAGACTTCAGTCAGCCTTTCACTAGACACCGATGCTTGCAAGTATGGTGTTGGAGCAGTCTTGCAGCAGGGAGGACACCCAATTGCATTTATGAGCAAGCCTTTGGGCCCTAAGAACCGTGGTCTCTCGACATATGAGAAGGAGTGCATGGCTATCCTTATGGCAGTTGAACAATGGAGTTCTTATCTACAAACTGGCGAGTTTCTTATTCGTACTGATAAAAAAAGCTTGACTCATCTGGATGATCAGAGGTTGACTACCCCTTGGCAACAGAAAGCTTTCACGAAGCTCCTCGGTCTTCGGTATAAGATCTCTTACCGGCAAGGATCAACAAACAATGCCGCTGATGCCTTATCACGACGAAACCATGCACCAGAAACCAGCAACGCTATCTCAATCTGTCAACCTGCTTGGCTGGAAGAGGTGATTGCTAGCTATCCTAGTAACCAGCAGGTTCAAAAGATCTTCGCTGACTTGGCAGTTCAACTGGATCCCAAGCAACGGTTCAGTGTGTCTGATGGTGTGTTGTACTTCAGAAAAAGAATCTGGCTGGGAGGAGCTCCTGAACTTTAGCAAAAGATCTTGCACGCTTTCCATGATAGCTCTGTCAGTGGTCACTCTAGGTTTCCGGTCACATACAGATGACTGCGACATCTTTTCGCCTGGCCAAAGATGAAAGAGCACATTTGACAGTATGTTCAGTCGTGTGCCATCTGTCAGTAGGCCAAACCTGAGCGTGTCAAATACCCGGGTCTCCTGGAACCCTTAGCTCTTCCTGAAGATGCTTGGCAAGTAGTAACTATGGACTTCATCGATGGCTTGCCAGTCTAATAGATTCAACTGCATTTTGGTGGTTGTTGACAAATTCACTCGCTATGCTCATTTCCTTCCGCTGTCTCACCCCTTCACAGCAGCTAAAGTGGCGCACTCATACTTGGACAATGTTTATAAACTACATGGACTGCCAATAGCTATTATCTCAGACCAAGATCCAGTGTTTACCAGCAAGTTTTGGTAGGAGCTCTTTCATGTCATTGGAACAGAATTGAAGCTCAGTACTCCCTACCATCCGCAAACTGACGGCCAAACGGAGCGGGTTAATCAGTGCCTGGAAATCTTTCTAAGATGCTTCATACATGCTTGTCCCAACAAGTGGAGTCAGTTTCTGTCCCTTGCGGAGTTCTGGTATAATTCCAGCTATCATTTAGCTATCAAGACATCCCCTTTTGTTGCTCTGTATGGTCATGAACCCCGACATTGGGGGATCACCGCTGCATCGACATGCAAGATTCCTTCTCTCACAGACAGGCTTGAGGAGCGCAAGCTGATGCAGCAAGTCTTACAGCAACACCTCAACCGTGCTCGCCATATCATGAAGACTCAAGCAGATAAGAAACGCACCGAACGTACATTTCAGCCGGGGGACTCTGTCTTCGTCAAGTTGCAGCTGTACGTTCAGTCTTCCGTTGAGAAGCGTGCCAACCACAAGTTGTCCTTCTGGTATTTTGGTCCTTTCCATGTGCTCCAAGCAATCAATCCGGTGGCGTACAAACTAGCCCTGCCAGAAGGCTCTAAGGTACACCCTGTATTTCACGTTTCTCAGCTACAACGAGCTCTTACTCCAAGTACCACAGCGTCTCCGACTCTGCCCCAGCCTACTGAAGCCACCCTTACTCCCGTGGAAGTCCTGTCCAACCATTGGCGCCAAACACCGACGGGGTGACGGGAGCAGATTCTGGTCCGTTGGTCCAACCCTGCTATGCTCGACGCCACCTAGGAGGATGCTGTACATCTCAAGGAGCGATTCCCTTCACTACCGGCTTGGGGGCAAGCCGTGTCTCAAGGAGGAGGGGATGTTAGCGACCCAAGTCAAGACATGGAGACGGGCGGCAGAAACGCTGCCATGGCAGCCAGTTCAGCTGCCATGGCAGCCGATGACACTGCGAGGACCAATCAGGGAGAAGGACGCGTCACAGCTAGGCCACCTCGGATCATACAACCCAACCGAAGGTACGTGGGGCCCGAGTGGAGCAATGGTACTTAAGGAAGGGCGTGGGCACAAGAGAAGACATCCAGAAGGATCAGGCACGACACCGGCACCAGCTTCCCCCTTTCCTCTTTCTTTCTTCCTCTCTGTAATCGGTTGTAATTGAGGAACAGAGCTACTTCCTGTGATTTGTATCTGAAGTTAGATCGAGAGCCTAACACACACTTGCTTTATTCTGGACTCAAACACACATGGACACAAGTGTTGAAAGTTGTACTAGTATTACTACTACTTAGCTACAGAAGCTAGATGCCTTGGCGCTGGATTGTGAGTGGTCAGGGTGGTGGAGTATGGGTGCTCGGGGAGCTGGCTCGCGGGCGCTCACACCCAGATGAAAAGAGCACAGAGCGGTACTGGTTATTAATCTGCTTGGGATTACAACGATGGGATACAAACTCTATTATAGGACAAACAACCGACTATGGGCTGTACTAGACGTGCTCTATAAACTAGAAAATAGTGTGTGAATATGGACCTAAAGTCCAGCTGCACTGCTGCGTACATTATTTCCCACAGCTATCCTGACATGCACTAAATGCATGCTATCCTATCCTCCCATGAGCAGGTTATCCTTGACTTTGGCTGCCCTTTGCTTGGAGACGGGGCTGCTCTTTGCTTGTAGACGGGGTTTACTCAACAATCTCCCCCTGAACCCCATCGAAGAGGTTGGATGTCGACGATCCTGATCTTGTCGCGCAGCTCCTGGAACCGGACGCGACCATGTGCCTTTGTCAGGATGTCCGCCTTCTGCTCACCAGTCTTGATGAACTCCACGACCACCGTGCCCTTCTCGACGTAGTCTCGTATGAAGTGGTAGCGGAGATTGATGTGCTTGCTTTGGTCATGTAACACTGGATTCTTGCAGAGGGAAATCACCGATTTGTTGTCGACGAAGATGAGTGCAGGGGCGGTGTCTTGATTCAGCATCTCACCGAGAAGGCGAGCCAACCAGATTCCCTGACATGCCGCTATAGCTGCCACGATGTAGTCCGCCTCGCATGAAGAAGTTGTGACAACCTTCTGCCTCACCGATTGCCAGCTGATTGGACTACTCCCGAGGAGAATAGTATGCCTGACGTGCTCTTCCTGGAGACCAAGTCACCAGTGTGGTCAGAGTCGCTGTAGCCGACTAGGTTCTCGCCATCGCCACCGTGATACACGCATCCGTGTGTGGTCGTGCCTGAGATGTACCAGAGCAGGTGTTTGACGGCAGTGAGATGATCGCTTGCCGGGGCTTCCATGAACCTGCTTAGGTACCCGACAGCAAACGAGATGTCCGGCCAGGTATGCACGAGATACCTGAGGCTTTCGATGATGCCGCGGTAGAACATTGCGTCCACCGCCTTCTCGGGGCTCTCCTTGCTAAGCTTCAGCCGTGCCTCCATCAGGGCTTGCACGATGTGGCATTCAGACATGCCAGCTCGCTCCAGCATCTTGGCGGCATAGGCTGCCTGCGTGATCGTCGTGCGACCACGCTCCTGGTTTACCTACAACCCGAGGTAATACCGGAGTAGCCCGAGGTCGCTCATGCTGAAGAGACAGTGCATCTCTCCCTTGAAGTGTTGAACCTCGTTGGGCTTTGCCCCGGTGATGACTAGGTCGTCGACGTAGATGCCAACGATGAGCAGATGAACACAAGGCCAAAATTGAAATGATGAAGAGGTAGATGGGGTTTGCATATGTGAAACCCAAGGGTTGGGTGAGGCAAGGAGAAGATGAACACACACAACCAGAATGCATACATGATGAGCACAACACAATTAAAATATGATGGATGCAATGCACATGACAAAAGAATGACATGAAGATGAAATGCAAAATGAAAAGAAAGCAAAACACAGCATGAGAAGAAGCCCATCCATCAAGATCATCATGACAAAACCATAAATGGCAAGGTTGGGGAAAACCAATAAGGAAGGATTACATCTGGGGTGTTACAACTCTCCCCTACTACAAGAGGATCTCGTCCCGAGATCTAGGAACGAAAGAACTCCGGATATTCGGAACAGAGGTGGTCCTCGCGCTCCCATGTCGCTTCTCGGTCGGAATGATGAGATCATTTCACTTTCAGGAACTTGATTGACTTGTTGCGGGTCTTGCGCTTAGTTTCTTCGAGAATGGCAATGGGATGTTCACGGTAAGACAAATCATCTTGGAGCTCAATGTCTTGGAAGTCAATGGTGCGGTCGGGAGTCTTGAAGCACTTGCGAAGTTGTGATACGTGAAACACATCGTGCACATTTGAGAAGTTGGAAGGTAGCTCGAGTTGGTAGGCTAGATCGCCTCTTTTGCCAACTATCTTGAAAGGGCCCACGTATCTTGGAGCAAGCTTTCCTTTGATACCGAATCATTGGGTGCCTTTCATAGGAGAAACACGGAGATAGACATGGTCTCCAATCTCGAAAGCCAAGTCACGGTGCTTACTATCATAGTAGCTCTTCTGGCGCGATTGCGCTGCTTTTAGATTTTCACGGATGATATGACACATCTCTTCAGCTTCAGAAATCATATCATTGCCAAGAAGTTGGCGTTCGCCAGTTTCAGACTAGTTGAGGGGAGTACGACACTTTCTGCCATAGAGGATTTCAAATGGTGCCTTGCCCAAGCTTGCTTGGAAACTATTGTTGTAGGAGAACTCGGCAAAAGGAAGACAATCTTCCCACTTCATGCCGAAAGAGATGACACACGCTCTCATCATATCCTCGAGAATCTGATTGACTCTCTCGACTTGGCCACTAGTCTGAGGATGAAAAGCCGTGCTGAAGCGAATCTTTGTGCCCATGGCCTGCTGGAAAGAATCCCAGAATCTGGATGTGAAGATGCTTCCACGATCTGAGGAGATCAACTGAGGAACACCATGCAAGGAGACCACTCTGGAAGTGTACAACTCCGCCAACGGAGCTGCAGTGATAGACTCCTTGACTGGAAGGAAGTGAGCGACTTTAGTGAGCTTGTCAATGACCACAAAGATCTCATCATTCCCTTTCTTGGACTTGGGAAAGCTGGTGACAAAGTCCATCTCAATATGATCGAATTTCCACTCGGGGATAGGTAGAGGCTAAAGAAGTCCTGCTGGACGCTGATGTTCCGCCTTCACTCTGCGGCACACATCACACTCATTCATGAACTGAGTGATCTCACGCTTCATACGAGTCCACCAATAAGTTGACTTGAGATCATGGTACATCTTGGAGCTGCCTGGATGGATGGACAAGAGAGAATTGTGTGCTTCGTTCATTATGACCTTCCTGAGATCCCCTTTTGGCACAACTAGCCTGTCTTCAAAGAACAAGGTATACCTGTCATCCACTCGACAACACTTATATTTGGGAATGCTCTTTGCAGCGCCGAGTTTCACCTTATTCACCATGGCATCTAAGAGTTGAGCTTCACGAATTTGATCCTCCAATGTGGGAGTGATCTGAAGGTTTGCCAGAAATCCTTGCGGAATAAGCTGGAGGTTGAGTTCTTTGAAGGCCTCACACAGATCAGGCTGGACCGGCTTGAGAATAAGACTGTTGCAATAGGCTTTTCTGCTCAAAGCATCCGCGATAACATTAGCCTTGCCTGGAGTGTATTCAATGCTCGGGTTGTACTCTTGAATCATCGCCACCCATCGGGTCTGACGGAGATTAAGGTTGGGCTGAGTGAATATGTACTTCAGGCTCTTGTGATTGGTGAAAATGTCCACCTACCTGCACAACAAGAGATGTCTCCATGTGATTAAGGCATGGACGACGGCTGCTAACTCCAAGTCATGAGTAGGATAGTTCCTCTCGTTTGGCTTCAACTGCCGAGAGGTATAAGCCACCACTTTCTTCTCTTGCATTAGTACTCCACCGAGACCTTGTAGAGAAGCATCACAGAACACTTGGTAGGGCTTGGATTCATCTGGAGGAGTGAGAACTGGAGCGGATATGAGTTTCTCTTTGAGTGTCTTGAACACAACATCACACTCAGGAGTCCAAGCATATTTGACATTCTTCTGGAGGAGGTTAGACAAAGGCTTGGCAATCTTGGAGAAGTTCTCCACGAATCTGCTGCAATAACTTGCAAGCCCGAGAAAGCTTCGAAGTTGCTTGACATTTTGAGGTGGCTGCCAGTTGATAATAGCTTCAACCTTTTCAGGATTTACTGAGATGCCCTTGGCAGAGATAATGTGACCGAGGTAAAGAACTTCATCAAGCTAGAATTCACACTTAGAGAACTCTGCATAGAACTGATGCTCCCTGAGCTTATCAAGTTCCAAGCGCAAATGCTTTGCATGATCCTCTTCAGTCTTGGAGAAAACCAGGATGTCATCGAGATAGACAAGAATGAACTCATTGGTGTAAGGATTGAACACATAGTTCATCACACGAGAGAAAGTAGGAGGTGCATTTGCAAGGCCGAAGGACATCACTGTATATTCATAAGAACCAAAGCTCGTCCTGAAAGTTGTTTGGGGAATGTCTTCTTCACGAATACGGATCTGGTGATATCCCATACGAAGATCAAGTTTGGAGAACACCTTTGGATCTCTGAGTTGCTCGAACAATTCATTAATATTTGGAAGTGGATATTTGTTCTTGATTGTCTTTTTATTCAATGGGCGGTAGTCAACGCAAAGTCTTTCCATGCCATCTTTCTTCTTGACAAAGAGAACTCCACAACCCCAAGGAGATGAACTCGGTCTGATCAAGCCCAAATGCTCTTATTCATCGAGCTGTCTCTTCAATTCTTTTAGCTCTTCTGGTCCAAGCTTGTAGGGGCATTTGCATACGGGTTCTATGCCGGGCTCGAGCTCAATGACAAACTCAACAGGCCGGTGAGGAGGCATTCCTGGCAACTATTCTGGAAAAACATCCTCATATTCACATACCACTGGAATTTGAGATATGGCATTAATCTCGCCTTTCTCATTGAGGGAGAATAACCGAATGGTATCATCACGAGCGGCAAATATAATGACCTCCTCAGAAGGATGAGTCAATTGAACTTCCTTATCCGCACAATCAAGAGAAGCTTTGTGCTTATAAAGCCAATTCATGCCGAGGATAAGATCAATATCAGAATTTCCAAGGACCATCGGATCAGCCAGAAAAGATTAATTGCCCATCTTGATATCAACATATGGAACCACCATACTAGAGTTCATGATCTTTCCTGGAGAAACAATCGACATCGGCTTGAGCAAATCTTTAGCTATGAAATCATGCTTGGCAAAAAATGGTCTTGACATGAAACAATGCGATGCACCAGTATCGAAAAGAACTTTCGCTGGAATGGAGTTAACTAAGAGATTACCCCTGATCACATCAGAAGACTCCTCTGCTTGAGCTGAATTCACCATGTTCACTCTTGCTGACTTGGGATTATGTTTGACAATAGCATTTCTTGGCGGCCTGCCGGGAGGAGGAGGTGGAAGGCACTTTTGAGTGCACTTGTTGGCATAGTGTCCTTTCATCCCACACTTGTGACAAGTAACCTCTGAGAGCGGGCGAGGAGGAGGAACGACTGTCCTGGGAGCCTGAGGTCTCTGGTGGTACACTGGGTTGGGTGGGTGGGAAGAACCACGACCACCAAACTGCTTCTGCTAATGCTGAGGACAAAACTGAGGAGGAGGAGGTAACCAGAACTTCTGCTGCTTGGCAACCACTTGAGACGAGGAAGAAGAGTGAAATGCATCTCTGATTCTCTTCTTAGAAGCATCAAACTTGATCTGAGCTGTTTCTTGCTTGAGAGCCATGTTATAGAACTGATCAAACTCAGGCGGATCGACTAGGATGAGAGCAAGCTGTAGGTCCTCTCTGAGACCACCCCTGAACTGGTAAATCTTGCTCTTGTCATCTGGAATGTCTTGCTTGGCATATCGAGCGAGATTCTGGAACTCAGTGTTATACTGGTAGATAGACATGCTTCCTTGCTTGAGATTTCTGAATTTCTCACGCATCTCCTCAAACACACTTGACGGAATGTGATGTGCTCTGAAATCACGACAGAAATTGGTCCAAGTGATGACTCGACCACCTCTTGAATCTTTGTACTGCTGCCACCACTCGGCTGCCTAGTCCTTGAGCTGGAAAGAAGCGAACTTGACATAGTCCTCAGGTCTGACATTGCTACACTTGAAGTGTTTGTTGATATCCAGAAGCCAATCGTCAGCATCGAGAGGCTGAGTGCACGAATTGAAGGACTTGGGCTGGTTGCTGAGAAACTGGTTGAGAGTTGCATATTGTGGTTGATTGTTGAAGTTGCCTTGGCCTTGATTGCCTTGATACCCTTGATTCCGCTCTTGCATAAACTGGAGCAGCATCTGAGTATTGGCATTGGTTGCTGCCATTAAAGCTTGCCATGCCTCCGGTGGCGGAGGTGGAGGGTCTGACTGCTCCCCATCATCACGGGTTGGATTCCCACGGGTTGCGGGAGCCATCCTGAAGATGGAAACAACCGTTAGAGCCTTCAATGAGATAATTAGAAAGCTGAATCAATAGGATATATATTGCAACATAATTCTTCACAAGCTAGCATCCGAACAGATATGAACGAATGCATTCCGAAAGATAGATGATACACCAAAGATTGAGAAGCCACTTGGAAAGAATGTTAGAATAATGCACAAGGTAACGAAGATGGAAACAAACATATGATAGACCTCATATCGTATCATGTGTCTGTTGGAAAGATATCCTAGGTGATACTTGAATTCCCCTAGGAACTCCCGAAACTTCTTGGTTATGAGATCAGGTTGCGGATCCAGGAACCTACCCAGCAAACAACAACCTAATCAGCTACAACCGCATCCGCAACCCTCAACACACGACCGAGAAACTTTGCAAATTCGTCTACCTCAGACATTCGAAAACACAGTGATACTAGTCATAGTGGATCATCCGAGCTATCTCCTCCAGTACTCGGGAAAAGTCACGGCACTATTTGCCACCACAAAAAGTATAGAAGCGTTTCGATGTCGGCGTCCTCTGGTATTCCCGGAACCGAAACGATAGCGAGTGTGACAAAACCCCTTGGAGCTCAACTCCCCGGGTCCAATCCATACAGTCAGGAGGCACCAAGAATAGATTCACGTCACACCGATATCGCAACCATTCCAACAATACCCGCATGATCCTAATTTTTTTTTGAGTGAGAAGAGGTAGTAGAATAAAACACCTATGCCACAATTCCTCACCAGAGCGACGAAGGGGATAAGGAGTAAAAAGAATTCCTACTCTCCGATATATAACTAGGACTCAAAATAGTTTTTCTTCTAGACCCGTCAACGGTTCGATCAACCAAGGGGCTCCTATAGTTGGTATGGCTCCGATTACCAACTTGTAATGCCCAATATGAAGCTCTATCGCAATCTCGTGATGAAGTCGAGATCATGACAGAACCCCCTTTTGGATCGCATAGCAAGGTGGTTCTCAAATACATACAACCGAATGAACAGATGAGTGTACCAGATAAAGGCTTACACTCGCCACATGCTACAGCATAATATCATAAATCATCATACAATCATCCAAATAAAAGACAGGGTCCGACTACGGATGAAATCAAACGAGAAAACACCACCCTGCTATCATCCCCGGATCAACTGACTAGGGCCCACTACGGATCATCTAGCATCATGACGTACATACGTCCACGCTCATCATCATACTCTCAATGGAGCATCTCGGGCTCACCTGTGTCTGTCTCAAGCGTACCTGCAACTAGTGTTTATAGTAATCTGTGAGCCACAGGGACTCAGCAATCTCATCACCCAAGGTAACAAAACTGTTTAAGCTTACAGGAATGGAAGGGGTAAATGTGTTGAGGTTGCAGCAGGCACTAAGCATGTTTAAGTGGCTAACTTACGAGTACAAGAAT
The DNA here is from genome assembly GCA_039707655.1 of Elymus sibiricus. Classification (NCBI taxonomy): domain Eukaryota; kingdom Viridiplantae; phylum Streptophyta; class Magnoliopsida; order Poales; family Poaceae; genus Elymus; species Elymus sibiricus. The sequence continues at coordinate 203,826,841 of CM077666.1, read as the reverse complement.
AAAGATGAGCATACTACGCATAACGGTCGCAAGTCTAATATGATCAAGAAGTGATCCTGAACACCTACTTACGGTTCAATCATAACCCCACCGTGTTCTCTTCCCGAACTCCTTCGAAAAGAGACCATCACGGTTACTCACGCGGTTGGTGTATTTTATTAGAATTAGTGTCAAGTTCTCTACAAACGGAGGTTATAAATTTCCAAGTCGCCACATAACTGCGTGCACGGCTTCGCGAAAGATTTAACCCTGCAGGGGTGCTCCAAGTAGTCCATTATAAATTACCAGATGCATCCGATGGAACATTCTCACACCGTGATAACACGATGCTTACGATAAGGAATCCCGGTGGACAAGCAACTCGTAACAGGCAAAACTAAACCAGCAAGACCTCCCGATGAGCCAGATCCGTGTCTAGAGCCGCGCGCTCTCTATCTACGGGCATCATCTGTCTATGCATAGTGGATGGTAGCCAAAAGAACCTGAGTTGCCCCGAGGCGGCTCCGCCGACTGCTAGGTAGGTGGACCAACGGTTGTGTTTTGCCGCCGGCCCGAGTTATGTTGGAATTAAAAGAGTCCTCGAGGTGGCGACCCTCTATGCATTTAATTATTAGGTTCATGTTGGCAAATGTTAAAACCAATGTTGGGCCTTGCTGGAGAAGTCTTATCCTAAAACAAGTGATCAGGGGGGTTCCCATATGCCCCACATGTGTTAGAAGTGCTCATCAAGGAACATAACACCGGTATTACGGAAACTAGGGCGGCAAGAGTGGAACAAAACACTAGGCAAAAGGCCGAGCCTTCCACACACAACCATGTATATAGATGCATTAATTAAATAAGAGATATTGTGATATCCCAATATATCCATGTTCCAACATGGAACAACCTGCACTGCACCTGCAACTAAAACACTATAAGAGGGGCTGAGCAAAGTGGTAACATAACCAAACAACGGTTTGCTGGGTAGGGTGGTTAGAGGCTGTATCATGGCATATGAGAGGCTGACATATATGTGGTAGGAAGCGTGACATAGCGATAGCAACGAGACAACTAGCAAGCAAAGATAGTAGAGTTATCTAGGGTGATGATCATCTTGCCTGAAGTCTCTTCGGTAGCATAGTAATATTGCTCCTCGAACACGTTCTCAACAGGTTCCTCAAACTCGGACTCGTCTCCCGATACTACCCAAAAGAAAGAACAAGAACTGAAATAAACAAACAACCATGGCATAAATGCACAACGAAGTTGATGCATGATCATTTAAAGACGCATTGCATGGCAAGGTGCAACAACCAAATACTACACATTAAGTGAAGCTCAATATGCATCGGGTTGCATGTTGACGAAACTTCACAACGATTATTTAGTTCGCTCCCATTTATGCTACTCATCAATATTAAATATTGATAAACATGGTAAGAAATGAAGCATAATTAATCTACCTACCTAGGCAATTTAAATGAGGCCGGAAACAACACTAAACAATTCCGGAAACTCCCCATATGTGAATTTTGAAATTGGTACTGTTTTGCCCAAACACAATTTTAATGTTGCTAAACAGCAAAAGTAAGTGCACCATGTTAATCTACACATATTTCCACCCCATTTACATATAAAGTTTATTTAATTCGGAGCTACGGTTGTTTAGTTATGAAATAAACCATTTTAGCATGTCATTTATGCAAATTAATGCAAACAGCAATTTTAAACATTTTAAACATGGATGAAAGTTGGTTATTCAGAAACTACATGAAATTCTACCGAAGTTACATATATGACACGCTTTATTTTGATGCACGGTTAATTTTACTATGAATTTTGCAAGATGCTATATTAAAATGTAAAAAGAAAGTGCAGCTATGCATGCAACAAAAAAGAATAACAGAAGGGCTGGGCTAAATGCAGCGCACTGGGTGAGCCCAGTGGCAGATCTGGCCCAAGGCGGTTGTGTGTGCACGATTGGAAAAAATAACAAAAGAATTAAGGCTCCCTGGGATTCGATCCCAGGACCTCTCGGGTGAAGGAGAATCGTGCTAGCCATTGCGCTACTGCTGTGTTTGTGATGTTGGAGAGGACTGAATATAGATGAGTCAGTCATACGGCAGGGTGCAGATGTGTGTATGAGGACAAGGGAAAAAGGAAAAAAAAACAGAGGCAAAATGGAGGCGAGCTGAGTATCGAACCCAGGACCTACTAGTTGAACCAGAGGGCGCTGACCACCTCGGCTGGCTGTTTGTTTGTGATGCAGGGAGCTCCCAAGCTCATTAACTGATGAAAGAAAGGGTCGAGCTTTTGGAGCCATGGCTCACGGTGATGCTCGGCGTCGACAAGAGATGGGCGACATGGCGTGGCTTGCGGGCAAGCCGAGCTGCTGCGGTGCATGAACTGCGAAGGCGTGTGTGTGTGATAGCAAGGAGCGACATGTGTGGCATGGTCTCTAAGCTTGCCAGCTTTTGGCCATGGCGTACAGAACTCAAGCAGCAGAGGCAATCGGGGCTGGGTGAGGCCCCTGCGCATGCACTCATGCCCATGGCATGCGTGCTACGGTTGTGGTGGGTGCATGGGTGCATTGTGCGTGTGGACGCAGTTGTGTTTGGGTGTGGCCGGCGTGTCAACCGAGCCCGAGCTCAAGCTTGGTCATGGCAGCCGGCCTCGGGATCGAGCGGCGGGAGGACTACAACAGCGGATCCTAAAGGGAAAAGAGATGGGGGAGGAGCGGCTGCTCACCACGGGCTTGGGGAACATGCCGAGGAGGTCGGAGAGGCGGCGTAGGCGACGTGGGGAGGTGCTGGTCGGGGCGGTGATGCTCGGTTCGTGAAGCAGAGGAAGTAGGGGAAGAAGAGGAACTTGGTGTCTCCGGCCTTGGATCACCGTGGAACGGGGTCATGGCGGCGTCGCATAGGACCGTGATGAAGGAGGGGAACTGGCGGGGCGAGGTATGTCGGAGAAGAGCTCCGGCTCCTCCCGGACATGGCGTTGGGAGGCGAGGCAGCAGGTCACGTGGGTGTCTCTTACCTGCGTGGCGGCGACGGAGAAGAGGGAGAGGAGGAAGACGGAAACCCTAGGGCACTGCGGGGCTTCTTATAGGGGCGAGGTGCGGCTCGGCTGGCTGCCTCGATGTCCATGGCATGCGTGGAAAGAGAGGGAGCGATGTGGGAGAAAAGGTGGGCGGGTGCTACAGATTCATCCACTGATGCGTGGGTCCCAAGTTGCCATGTGGGATGGGTGAGAGAGAGGGTAGGTGGGTTTTTGAGTGAGAAAAGTATCTGGAGGGGGCTAGGTGGGCTGCTACCAGGCCCCGACTGGGCTGCACTGAGCTGCTGCTGCTCTCTTCTCTCCGCTATTTTTTCTTTTCTCAATTTCCCTCAAACAGGAAAAAGAAAGAAATGCACAGAGAGGTTGGGAAGGAAGTAGGCTGGGAAGTAAATATCTCTGTGATCCTAGATTTCTGAAGAATTTGAATAAATTATCCTGGCAATTTTTAGAGGTAGAAAAATAAAACAAGTTTGGATTTAATTCAAACTTGTGCCAATTTTTAACCCAACCAAAAAAAGTCCAAAATAGCTGAAAATTGGAGGGGAGGGTCTTGGCATGGTCTACTGTTATCAGGAAAAGAATGAACATTTTTCGGGAATAGAAAAATGTCTCTAGAAATAAAAGGCCAAAATTGAAATGATGAAGAGGTAGATGGGGTTTGCATATGTGAAACCCAAGGGTTGGGTGAGGCAAGGAGAAGATGAACACACACAACCACAATGCATGCATGATGAGCACAACACAATTAAAATATGATGGATGCAATGCACATGACAAAAGAATCACATGAAGATGAAATGCAAAATGAAAAGAAAGCAAAACACAGCATGAGAAGAAGCCCATCCATCAAGATCATCATGACAAAACCATAAATGGCAAGGTTGGGGAAAACCAATAAGGAAGGATTACATCTGTGTGTTACAATCCTGACTAAAGTTGGTCTTCGCCTACAAAAGCATGATCCATGATGCGCCGGTGGGCTCGTTGATGACCTCCGCCCTGCGCGCCTTGCTGTCTCGGTCTTCTTTCACCAAACGGGTAGTCCTTGGGACTTGCTTTGGAGGAGGGCAGCTGGTGCTGCCCCTTTAGCACCAAAAGAGGAAAGCCTCTCTGTGCGCGCCCGCTGGCGCGGCCTCTGCCGCCGTTCGTCGCTGTCGGCCCAGTGGAAACCAGGGTACCATGGCCCGTCTGCCTCTGGCCCGGAGGACAACGCTTGGGCTGACCCATGAGGGTGGCCCTGCCTCGGCCGCTCCGGAGGAAGCTGCCTCGCGAGGGGCAAGCCTCGCGTGGCCCCTCGCTGCCAAGCCAGACCCTGCCGAGGTCGCCAAGCACCAGGTTGCCTCGCGAGGCTCCCCTCGCAAAGCCTCCTCATGAAGCAGATCGTACGGTGCCAGCCACGGGGCTCTGCGCCCAACACATGGGTGACAACCCGCTATCAGGATAAGGACAACGGTGCGTGATCGAGCCCAGTTTCCATTCTGGTGATAAGGGAGCAATGGCATCTACCTCCCCCAAAAGCAAGTCCCAAAGGTTTTCCTCTTTGGTGATAGAAGATCAGGACGGATCGGCGTGCCAGGACGAAGGTCATCGCTAAGCCCACCAGCACGTCACGAAGACTACTTTATCAGGCAAAGACCGCCTTTAGTCAGGATAGACCTGTGCGCCTGTCCCCCTTTGAATTGCCGCCCTATGGCCACCCTTTGCCGCTCATATTTTCGGGGAAGAGGACCAAGGCACTACAAGAGGGGCAGGGCCGCCTCCATGTAAGGGGATCGACTCATTCTCCCCCCCCCCACCTCGTGTACCACGAGCCACAAGCTCTCCATACAGAGCAATCCATCATAGGCAGGAGTAGGGTATTACACCGCACGGTGGCCCGAACCTGGGTAGCTTGCGCGTCCCCTTCGTGTCCGGTGAGAGCCAGTGAGCCCGTCGTGATTCCGCCGTAGTTGCTGTCGTGTCGTAGGTTGCCAAGCAAAGTCCCCTAGAGTTCGAATCCTAAGTTCTTGGAGAAGTTTCTTGGATGCAGATCCTAGACTCTGACATTTGGCGCGCTAGGTAGGGGGACTTGCCGTCTTCGCGCCTTCGACCTCGACGCCAGCATCGACATGGATGCCGCCGCTCGCCAGGAACGCGCCGCGCGCCGAGCCGCCGCCAGGGTCCGTGTGGCACCCGCCGCTCGCGGTGCCCCTGGGCGGTGCCCTCGTGCTGCCACCAAGCCTGTTGGGGAGCGCGTGGCCTCCTCCGCCCACCCGTCGGTGAACGAGCAGGCGCACGGCCGCTCCTCCGCCACCTCCTCGCTCGCGCGTCACGATCCACCCGCTCCGCACGCCACGCTGCTCATGGTGCAGGAGCTGCTGCGCTACGTCCCACCGAGGATGGCTACGACGCCTGGCTTGGGCGCATCACTGAGCTTGTCGACGCCGCGCACGATGGCCAGGCGCCCTCTCGCTCCTTGCCTGCTCCGCCATCCCGCGCCGTCCGGGCCGAGCACGACGCGCCTCCTCCGCCCCCTCTGGACCGCGACGTGGCCGAGCGCCGCCCCGCAGCGCACGCCCTGGAGCCGTCCCGCGGCTCACTCGTGCCGGGCGGCGACGCCAACAGCTGCCAGATCGTCCATCGCGCGCCCCCGGATGCGCGTGTGGCCATCGAGAAGGCGCGAGACCTCCAGGACCGTGTCCTCCACGACATCACCATGGCAGGGCGGCAGAATCATGCGGCCCTCGACGGTGGGGCCGTCACCAACGGGGGCTACCTAGCCCTCGCCCCCGAGCTTCGTCGCATGGTGTGGCTCGACAAGTTCAAGCCAGAGCTCCCTCAGCGCTACGATTAGCAATTCTAGTTGCTTCATCACAGAAATATATGACATGTCCATCAATGTTATCAACCAAAAGATCTTTAACCATTGCAATATTAGGTTCAACTCTAATTTGTTCAGAAGGTGTAGGTGCTCTAATATTACTCTTATTAACCATAGTTGAAGCTTTAGCATGTTCCTTAATCCTAACAGGGAAAGGAGGTTTCTCAATATAAGCAGTAGGCACAACTGGATCAACATGGTAAACAATTGTTTCTTCTTTAACACTAACATGTTCTTCATTTGATTCAATAGGTGGATGATATTTAAACCATTTCTCCTTAGGGAGATCAACATGAGCACCAAAAGATTCACAAAAGGTAGCTACTATCTCAGAGTCAAGTCCATATTTACTACTAAACTTATGAAAAGCATCGGTTTCCATAAAAGATTTAACACAATCAAACTCAAGATTTATACCTGACTCATTACCTTTGTCGATTTCCCAATATTCAGAGTTACGTTTAATTCTTTCCAGAAGATCCCATCTGAATTCAATAGTTCTCTTCATAAAGGAACCAGTAGAAGAAGTATCGAGCATGGATTGATCATTATGAGAAAGCCGAGCTTAAAAGTTTTCAAGAATTATTTCTCTTGAGAGCTCATGATCGGGGCATGTGTGCAACATATACTTAAGCCTCCCCCAAGCTTGAGCGATACTTTCTCCTTTACAAGGCCAAAAATTATATATATAATTCCGATCACGATGAACCAAATGCATAGGATAAAATTTCTGGTGGAATTCCAGCTTCAACCGGTTCTAGTCCCATGTTTCAGTATCATCACATAGCCTATACCATGTAAATGCCTTTCCCTCCAAAGATAAAGGGCATACTTTCTTCTTAACTCCATCTCTGGATAGACCTGCAAGCTTAAACAATCCAAAAATTTCATCCACATATATCAAGTGCATATCAGGATGCACCGTTCCATCTCCTGCATAAGGATTAGCTAGCAGTTTCTCTACCATACCCGAAGGAATTTCATAATAAATATTTTCAGTAGGTTCAATAGGTTGAGGAGCAATTCTTATTGCTTCCGGTCGAGGTGAAGATACCCCGAACAAGCCCCTCAAAGGATTACTTTCCATAGTGACAAGTGACAATAAATGTCAGCACGTAATATAAATGTTTCCTTACCAAATTCCACTCACGAAAGGCGCTTCACTCCCCGGCAATGGCTCCAGAAAAGAGTCTTGATGACCCACAAGTATAGGGGATCAATCTTAGTCATTTCGATAAGTAAGAGTGTCGAACCCAACGAGGAGCAGAAGGAAATGACAAGCAGTTTTCAGCAAGATATTCTCTGCAAGTACTGAAAGTAGCGGTAATAGATAGTTTTGATAGCAAGATAATTCGGAACAAGTAGTAACTGTAACAAAAGTGAAGCAAGGTGGCCCAATCCTTTTTATAGAAAAGGACAAGCCGGAACAAACTCGCATAATAAGCAAAGAGTTCTCGAGGACACATGGGAATTTCATCTAGTCACTTTCATCATGTTTGTTTGATTCGCGTTCGCTACTTTGATAATTTGATATGTGGGTGGACCGGTGCTTGGGTGCTGTTCTTACTTGAACAAGCCTCCCACTTATGATTACCCCCTCTCGCAAGCATCCGCAACTACGAAAGAAGAATTAAGATAACTCTAACCATAGCATGAAACATATGTATCCAAATCAGCCCCTTACAGAATAGCGCATAAACTAGGGTTTAAGCTTCCGTCCCTCTAGCAACCCATCATCTAATTACTACTCCACAATGCCTTCCCTTAGACCCAAATATGGTGAAGTGTCTTGTAGTCGACGTTCACACGACACCACTAAAGGAAGCACAACATACATAGCATCAAAATATCAAACGAATACCAAATTCACATGATTACTTATGACAAGACTTCTCCCATGTCCTCAAGAACAAAAGTAACTACTCACAAATCATATTCATGTTCAAGATCAGAGGGGTATTGAATAGTATTAAGGATCTGAACATATAATCTTCCACCAAATAAACCAACTAGCATCAACTACAAGATGTAATCAACACTACTAGCAACCCACATGTACCAATATGAGGTTTTGAGACAAAGATTGAATACAAGAGATGAACTAGGGTTTGAGATGAGATGGTGCTGGTGAAGATGTTGATGAAGATTGGTCCTCCCACGATGAGAGGATCGTTGGTGATGTCGATGGCTTCGATTTCCCCCTCCCGGAGGGAAGTATCCCTGGCGGAATCGCTCCGCCGGAGAGCAAAATAGCTCCTGCCCAAGTTCCGCCTCGAGACAGCGGTGCTTCATCCCGAAAGTCTTCTTCTGATTTTTTTCTAGGGAAAATGGCTTCATATAGTGGAAGGAGGGGGCCAGAGGACTGCCAGGGCCCCCACAAGCCAGGGGGCGTGCCTAGGGGGGTAGGCCGCGCCCCCCAGGCTTGTGGCTTCCTGGTGGGCCCCCTTCTATTGATTCTTTTGCTAGTATTTTTTATATATTCCAAAGTAAATCTTCGTAAATTTTCAGGTCATTTGGAGTTGTGCAGAATAGCTAGCTCTGTTTCACCCCTTTCAGGTCCAGAATTCCAGCTGCCGGCATTCTCCCTCTTCATGTAAATCTTGCAAAATAAGAGAGAAAAGGCATAAGAATTGTACCATAAAGTGAAATAATGATTAAAAACATAATAATTATTCATAGGAAATCATGATGCAAATTGGACGTATCATCCCCCCGACAGTAGCCCCCGAAGCTGTTGAGGTCCTGCGGTCTCGAGCGGAGGGCCTCCACAGGTTTCCCCCGAGGACATGTGGTAGACGGCGATCGTAGGGGCCGACGAAGACGGGCCTGGCTGGTGAAGGCTTCCCAGCCGGAGACCGGTCAGATGCCAGGGACGCCGGCTGCTCACGGCCGGCTAGGCCGATGTACAACCAGCACTGAAGTTGGACCGCCCGGCCGGCTCGTGCCCCGCCGGCGTGTCGATCCATGTTCCGTCGCGGGCCAGCTGCGCGCCATGTGTGGCTCGGAGAGGGACGTGGCCGTGCCAAGCCACGCGCGACGGGACTTCACTACAGACCTGGCCCGCCAGGCTGTGGCCTCGGCCCGCGCGCAAGATTTACTGCGGCCCGACCTGGCGGTTGCGCTTCCGTGGTGCCTTAATGTGGCCGCTTTTTGCGGGGGAGTGGGGATCGTGGGCTCAAATGATCCCACTCCCCGCACGATCCCCCAGTCTTCAAATGGAGGGGGGAGCGGCCGAGGCACTCCACGCCCAGCCAGAGCTCGCCCCGCCCCTCGCTTCATCTGCTCCGCGCGCCTGATGAGCTTCCGCCGCAGCGCCGCTCGACCTCGACGCCGGTCCGCCGCGCAGGCCGCCGCCGGGGAACTGCGGCGGCTTTCTTCGTGTCGCCACCACCGCATCTACACCTCCGCCACACTCGGAGATGGTCAAACGAAAGGGGTCGTGGGAGGGCTCGACCACCACGGAGGAAGATATCCTCCGCCTGCGCCGGGCACGGAAACTCCCGCCGGCGACGGAGGTGATCGTCCACGCCGCAGGGGGCGAGACGGTGCTGGAGCCGCGGGACGGTGATACGTCTCCGTCGTATCTATAATTTTTGATTGTTTCATGCTAATATTCTACAACTTTCTATATTTTTGGCAACATTTTATATTATTTTTGGGACTAACATATTGATCCAGTGCCTAGTGCCAGTTCCTGTTTTCTGCTTGTTTTTTGTTTCGTAGAAAATCCATATCAAACGAAGTCCAAACGCGATAAAATTTTACGGAGAATTATTTTGGAATATATGTGATTTTTGGGAAGAAGAATCAACACAATACGGTGCCCGAGGTGGCCACAAGGCAATAGGGAGCGGCCCTAGGGGGTTCGCGTCGTGTTGCCTTGTGACTCCCTCAAACGTTGGTTGGGGCCCTTCTTTCGCCACAAGAAAGATAATTTCCAGAGAAAAATCCCCTCAAAATTTCAGCCAAATCGGAGTTACGGATCTTCGGAAATATAAAAAACGGTGAAGGGGTCAAAAACTTACGTGAAACAGAAGAGAAACAGAGAGAGATCCAATCTCGGAGGGGCTCCTCCACTCTGGGAGCCATGGCGGCCATGGACCAGAGGGGGAACTCTCCTCCCATCTAGGGGGAGGCCAAGGAAGAAGAAGAAGAAGGAGGGGGGCTCTCCCCCCTCTCTCCCGGTGGCGCCGGAACGCTGCCGGGGCAATCATCTTGACGGCGATCTACACCAACAAATTCGCCGCCGTCAACACCAACTCTCTCCCCCTCTATGCAGCGGTGTAACACCTCTTCTCCCCGCTGTAATCTCTACTTAAACATGTTGCTTAATGCTACATATTATTATCCAATGATGTGTTGCCATCCTATGATGTTTGAGTAGATTCATTTTGTCCTATGGGTTGATTGGTGATCGTGATTGGTTTGAGTTGTATGTTTTATTTTGGTGCAGTCCTATGGTGCCCTCCTTGTTGCGCAAGCGTGAGGGATACCCACTGTAGGGTGTTGTAATACATTCATGATTCGCTTATAGTGGGTGGCTAGAGTGACAGAAGCTTACACCTGAGTAAGGGGGTTGTTGCGTATAGGAGTAAAGAGGACTTGTTACTTAATGCTATGGTTGGGTTTTACCTTAATGATCTTTGGTAGTTGCGGATGCTTGCTAGAGTTCCAATCATAAATGCATATGATCCAAGTACGGAAAGTATGTTAGCTCATGCCTCTCCCTCATATAAAATTGCAATAATGATTACCGGTCTAGTTATCGATTGCCTAGGGACAAATCCTTCTCTTGTGTTACAAAAAGCTTTCTACTAAACAACTAACTTTTATTATCTCGCAAAGTAATCCTAGTTTTATTCTTGCAAAGTAGTTCTAGCATTACACCTACAAAGTACTTCTAGTTTCATACTTGTTCTAGGTAATGCAAACGTTAAGTTTGCGTAGAGTTGTATCGGTGGTCGATAGAACTTGAAGAGAATATTGATTCTACCTTTAGCTCTTCGTTGGGTTCGACACTCTTATTTATCGAGAAAGGCTACAACTGATCCCCTATACTTGTGGGTTATCAAGACCTTTTTCTGGCACCGTTGCCGAGGAGCAATAGCGTGGGGTTGATATTCTCGTGTGTGCTTTTTTGCTTTATCACTAAGTAGATTTTATTTTCTGTTCTAAGTTGTTTTATATCTTTAGTTATGGATATGGAACACGAAACACCAAAAAAAAAAAGTTGTCCTTGCTACTCATGGAGATGGGGAACCTCCTAAAACCTTCGAAACTAGTTACGTGGAAAACATTAAATACTGCTTTGATAATCCTGATAAATCTCCATTCAACTTGATAATGGGAGATACTTCGGATCAACGGGAATACTTTATTGATTATCGCTTGTCTCAGAAAGGGAAACACTTATGGGATCAAATTAAAATGTTGCGTTGGTATGCTTGGAATTTGTGCTTAAGGTGTGATTATACTTGTTGCTCTAGGATGGAGGCACCACACCTCCCCTTTCAATGTGAATTTAATGATAATGAAACCTTGGCTTCTTATGCTAATGGTATATATGATTACTGTGATGTGGAACAAATAGAAGAATTTGTTGCTTTTAAGGGTGCTTATGAAATTAAATCTTTGTTTGAAAAGTATGAAGATTGTGATGCTGCTATTTACAGATCTGAAAATTATGCTATACTTAAATATTGCCATGAGAATTATGAATATAATGCCTATATTGATGAATTTATTGAGAAAGTCTCCACTGTCCAAGAAGAGACTAATATTTTGCAGGAATCTATGGAGGAAGAAATTGCTGAAACTGTGAGCTCATTAGATGAAAAAGATGAGGAGGAGAGCGAAGAACAAAAGAAGGAAGAGCGGATTAGCTACCCGTGCCCACCTTCTAATGAGAGTAACTCTTCAACTCATACATTGTTTAATTTCCCTTCGTGCTTACCGAAGGATGAATGCTATGATGATTGCTATGATCCCTATGATTCGTTTGAAATATCCCTTTTTGATGAAATTGATGCTTGCTATGCTTGTGGCCATGATGCCAATATGAATGATACTTATGGAGATGAACTTGCTATAGTTCCTTATGTTAAACATGAAATTGTTGCTATTGCACCCACACATGATAGTCCTATTATCTTTTTTAATTCTCCCAACTACACTATATCGGAGAAGTTTGCACTTATTAAGGATTATATTGATGGGTTGCATTTTACTATTGCACATGATGATTTTGATGGATATAATATGCATGTGCTTGCTGCTCCTACTTGCAATTATTATGAGAGAGGAACTACATCTCCGCCTCTCTATGTTTCCAATACGAGAAAATTGCAAGAAACTACTTATGCTATGTATCGGCCTTTATTATGTGTGCATGAATTGTTCTTTTATGAAATGCCGATGCATAGGAAGAGAGTTAGACTTCTTTATTGCATGATATATGTTGCTTTGTGCTCACTACTAAATTACAAATCATTGTTAATTAAAATTGGCTTTGATATACCTTGGGATCTGGGTGGATCAATTGCTTGAGCACTTTATGCCTAGCTTAATGGCTTTAAAGAAAGCGCTGCCTGGGATACAACCCGGAAGTTTTAGAGAGTCATTTTATTCTATTGTGTGATTTTATAATATTTAAAAACAAAAAATATAGAGGGGAACCTAAAAATTTTCAAAAAGAAAAGTGAAAGTGAGAAAGACGAGCACCATTGAAGTGGGAGCATGCCTTGAACTTTGTTCATGCCCATGGAAACTTTGTGAATCTTGAATTGCAGAAACTTTTCAACAAAAATAATTATCCCCTTGTAAAAATCCATTGTATTATAAAAATAATGTGCCAAGATTTACCTTTAGGATGTTTAAATTGCTTGTTTGGTGTGTGCTGTGCAAAAACAGAAACTTTTGCTGTAGTGTTTGAATTTCTATGTTTTACTAGAATGTCAAAAAATTCTGAAATTTTTACAAAGTACTGTTACGCAATTTTTTTATTTTTTCATAATTTTTCATAATTTTTGGAGTTAAATAATTATATGTTTCATTTGCATCTTTACAGACTATCCTGTTTTCACAGATTGCTGTTATAGTTTCTTTACTTGCTTATGTTCGAAATCTTGTTGAGCCCCATTGACTTGGGAGCCATAGAATTGTGATAGCATACAGTGGGTAATGTTTGATTATAATTATACAATTATGTTACAGCAGGACAGGATGGGATTTGATGTTATATGTACTAACCCCTCTAATAAAAAGTTCGGTTAAGTTTTGTGTGGATGAAGTGTTCGAAGATCGAGGAGTTATCGATATGAGGAGAATAAGGAGAGGCAAGAGTTCAAGCTTGGGGATCCCCAAGGCACCCCAAGTAAATATTCAAGGAGACTCAAGCGTCTGAGCTTGGGGATGCCCCGGAAGGCATCCCATCTTTCTTCGACAATTATCGGTATGTTTCGGTTTTTGTTTTGTTCACATGATATGCGTAAATTCTTGGAGCGTCGTGTGCATTTTTTTTTAATAATGCACCATGCTGGTATGAGATAGTCCTTGGTTGATTTATAGTATGCTTCACGCACTTCACTTATATCTGTTGAGTATGGCTTTATAGAATGCTTCACGTGCTTCACTTATATTATTTGAAGTTTGGATGCCTGTTTCTCTACATTGGGAAAACCGTTATTTATAGAATACTCTTTTGCTTCACTTATATTTATTAGAGTGTGGTCTTTGTAGAAAGAATTAAACTCTCATGCTTCACTTATATCTATTTAGAGAGTCAACAGGAATTGGTCATTCACATGGTTAGTCATAAAATCCTACATAAAACTTGTAGATCACTGAAAATGATATGTTTGATTCCTTGCAATAGTTTTGCGGTATTGAGATGGTAATATGTGGGAGGTACTAGTGAATAATTGTGGTTTAGTAAGAATATTGGTGTTAAGGTTTGTGATTCCCGAAGCATGCACGTATAGTCTTTAGTTATGCTAAGAAGTTGGAGCATGATTTATTATTGAGTGTCTTCCTTTGCGTGGAGGTCGGGGGCGCGCGATGGTTAACTCCTACCAACCTCCCCCCTAGGGGCATGCGTAGTAGTACTTTGCTTCGAGGGCTAATAGACTTTCGCAATAAGTATGTGAGTTCTTTATGACTAATGTGAGTCCATGGATTATACGCACTCTCACCTTTCCGCAATTTGCTAGCCTCTTCGGTACCGTGCATTGCCCTTTCTCACATCGAGAGTCAGTGCAAACTTCGCCGGTGCATCCAAACCCCGTGATATGATATGCTCTATCACACATAAGCCTCCTTATATCTTCCTCAAAACAGCCACCATACCTACCTATTATGGCATTTCCATAGCCATTCCGAAATATATTGCCATGCAACTTCCATCATCATCATATACATGACTTGAGCATTCATTGTCATATTGCTTTGCATGATCGTAAGATAGCTAGCATGATATTTTCATGGCTTGTCCGTTTTTTGATATCTTTGCTACGCTAGATCATTGCACATCCTGGTACACTGCCAGAGGCATTCATATAGAGTCATATTGTTCTAGTATCGAGTTGTAATATTGAGTTGTAAGTAAATAGAAGTATGATGATCATCATTATTAGAGCATTGTCCCAGTGAGGAAAATAAAGAAAAAAGAAAAAAAGAGAGGCCAAAAAGAGCCCATGAAAAAAAAGAAAAAAAAGAGAAAGAAAAAAAAGAAAAAAAGAAAAAAATAAAAAAAATGAGAGAAAAAGAGAGAAGGGGCAGTGTTACTATCCTTTTCCATACTTGTGCTTCAAAGTAGCACCATGTTTTTCATATAGAGAGTCTCCTATGTTGTCACTTTCATATACTAGTGGGAATTTTTCATTATAGAACTTGGCTTGTATATTCCGATGATGGGCTTCCTCAAATGCCCGAGGTCTTCATGAGCAAGCAAGTTGGATGCACACCCACTTAATTTTTAGTTTGAGCTTTCATACACTTATAGCTCTTAGTGCATCCATTGCATGGAAATCCTTACTCCTCGCATTGATATCGATTGATGGGCATCTCCACAGCCCGTTGATCCGCCTAGTAGATGCGAGACTTTCTCCCTTTTTGACTTCTCCTTATTGATCCCTACCACCGCATTCTATTCCACCTATAGTGCTATGTCCATGGCTCACGCTCATGTATTGCGTGGGGGTTGAAAAAGCTGAAGCGCGTTAAAAAGTATGAACCAATTGATCGGCTGACATCGGGGTTGTACATGATTTATATTTTGTGTTAAGAAGATGGAGCATGACAATGCTATATGATTTTGTAGGGATAGCGTTCTTTAGCATTTTTATTCTAAAAGGCATGATTGTTTGTTGGTATGCCTGAGTGTTGATGTCTTTATATCAAATTATAGACTATTGCTTTGAATCACTCGTGTCTTAGTATTCATGCCATGATTAGATTACATGATCAAGATTATGCTAGGTAGCATTCCACATCAAAAAATTATCTTTTTATCTTTTACCTACTCGAGGACGAGTAGGAATTAAGCTTGGGGATGCTGATACGTCTCCACCGTATCTATATTTTTTGATTGTTTCATGCCAATATTCGACAACTTTCATATATTTTTGGCAACGTTTTATATTATTTTTGGGACTAACATATTGATCCAGTGCCCAGTGTCAGTTCCTGTTTTGTGCTTGTTTTTTGTTTCGTAGAAAATCCATATCAAACGAAGTCCAAACACGATAAAATTTTACGGAGAATTATTTTGGAATATATGTGATTTTTGGGTAGAAGAATCAACGCAAGATGGTGCCCGAGGTGGCCACACGGCAACAGGGCGCGGCCCTAGGGGGGGTCGCGCCGTGTTGCCTTGTGACTCCCTCGAACATAGGTTGGGGCCCTTCTTCCGCCGCAAGAAAGATAATTTCCAGGGAAAAATCCCCTCAAAATTTCAGCCCAATCGGATTTACGGATCTCCGGGAATATAAAAAACGGTGAAGGGGTCAGAAAACGAACGCGAAACAGAAGAGATACATAGAGAGAGAGAGAGAGAGAGATCCAATCTCGGAGGGGATCTTCCCCTCCGGGAGCCATGGCGGCCATGGACGAGAGGGGGAACACTCCTCCCATCTAGGGGGGAGGCCAAGGAAGAAGAAGAAGGAGTGGGGCTCTCTCCCCTTCTCTCCCGGTGGCGCCGGAATGCCGCCGGGGCAATCATCGTGACGGTGATCTTCACCAACAAATTCGCCGGCGTCAACACCAACTCTCTCCCCCTCTATGCAGCAGTGTAACCAATGATGTGTTGCCATCCTATGATGTTTGAGTAGATTCGTTTTGTCCTATGGGTTGATTGATGATCGTGATTGGTTGGAGTTGTATGTTTTATTTTGGTGCTTTCCTATGGTGCCCTCTGTGTCGCGCAAGCATGAGGGATACCCGCTGTAGGGTGTTGCAATACATTCATGATTCGCTTATAGTGGGTGGCTAGAGTGACAGAAGCTTACACCCGAGTAAAGGGGTTGTTGTGTATGGGAGTAAAGAGGACTTGTTACTTAATGCTATGGTTGGGTTTTACCTTAATGATCTTTGGTAGTTGCGGATGCTTGCTAGAGTTCCAATCATAAGTGCATATGATCCAAGTACGGAAAGTATGTTAGCTCATGCCTCTCCCTCATATAAAATTGCAATAATGATTACCGGTCTAGTTATCGATTGCCTACGGACAAATCCTTCTCTTGTGTTACAAAAATCTTTCTACTAAACAACTAACTTTTATTATCTCGCAAAGTACTCCTTGTTTTATTCTTGCAAAGTAGTTCTAGCATTACACCTACAAAGTACTTCTAGTTTCATACTTGTTCTAGGTAAAGCAAACGTTAAGTTTGTGTAGAGTTGTATCGGTGGTCGATAGAACTTGAAGGGAATATTGATTCTACCTTTAGCTCCTCATTGGGTTGACACTCTTATTTATCGAGAAAGGCTACAACTGATCCCCTATACTTGTGGGTTATCAGACGGCGAGCACATGGTGTTCACCGCGCACTTCGCCCGCGGCTTCGGCCTCCCCGCGAGCGCATTCTTTCGGCGCTTGTTGACCTTCTTTAGGCTGCAGCTGCACCACCTCGGCGCCAACGCCATGCTGTAGTTGTCGAGCTTTGTGGCCTTCTGCGAGGGATACATTGGAGTCCGTCCGACAATGGAACTTTGGGGCCAGATGTTCTACCTTAGGCCCCAGGGGGCCAACGGAGAGATGTCCGCCTGCGGGGCGGCTACGGTGTACACCCGAGCAACTGGCGGCTTCCCGCGCACCCCCCTTCTCAAGTCTGCCAAGAAATGGCAGAAGACGTTCTTCTACGTGAAGAACGTTGACCCAACCATGGACCGCATCAACTTGCCCTTCTTCAACAATATCGTGCCGGCTGCGAAGCTGAACTGGGGCCATGACCCGAAGCAGACGATGCCGGAGGTTAACGCCATCTGCGACTGGCTAGCGAAGATGATGGCGGGAGAGCGGCTTGTTGTGACGGACTTTGTCGCGACGTTCATCGTGCGCCGGGTGCAGCTGCTCGAGCGCTAGCCGCACAGGATCTGCAACATGAGCGGCCGGCTGGACCCCTATCGGACGTTGACTGTCGAGCTGGAGCCGGCTGAGATCACCCGCTGTATCAACACCATCACAAGCGCCAAGCTTTCGGAGGAGGACTGGTGGTGGGGCATGGAGCCCTACTGTCGGGATATCCCGACGCCGCGGGTACGTTCCCGCCAGGCAGCTTACTTTCTCTCCTTCCTTCTTTCTATCCTTCGTCTCACGCCGGCTCCGGCCGCAGTTGTTTGCAGGCTAGCAGATGGACGACGGGTCAAACCCGCTGGAACTGATGCCGGACCGCGCGGAGTCCGATGGAAGGGATAACGAGGAAAGCGAGTCGGACGAGGGCTCCGCCACCTCCATGGAGGAAGACGAGGAAGAAACGGAAAACACTGGGGCCGGCAGATCCGGCACAGCTGGTGAGTTCACGCCCTTCTGTTCTGTAAAGGATTGGTCTGATGATAGCTTGGATGATTTCACCGATGCGAGCGATGCAGCGCTCCTGCCTGTGTCGACTGGCTCCGGCTCCAGTGCCAAGAAGCGGCTGCGGCCAAAGGCGGCCGATGACCATCCGGCCAGGAGGCAGACGGCCGAGGCGCGTCCGACTGGGAAGCAATCGGCTGATGCGCGGCCGACTGAGAAGTGACCGGCTGAGGCGCGGCTGATACGTCTCCAACGTATCTATAATTTTTTATTGTGCCATGCTATTATAGTATCAATCTTGGATGTTTTATATGCAATTATATGCTATTTTATATCATTTTTTGGGACTAACCTATTAACCTAGTGCCCAGTGCCAGTTGCTGTTTTCTGCTTGTTTTTGGTTTTTCAGGAAATCAGTACCATACGGAGTCCAAACGCTACGAAATTTTTTGACGATTTTTTCCTGGACAAAAGAGACCCTAGAAGCTTTGGGAGGAGGCCAGAAGCCTCACGAGGAAGCCACAAGGCAACCCCACGCGCCCCCCGGGGACGGGGGGGGGGGGGGGCGGCGCCAAGATGCCTTGTGGGCCCCTCGTGGCTCCTTTTGACCTAATTCCACTTCTATAAATTCTCAAATATTGGGAAACCAACAGAGAGCCCCACGAAATAACTTTTCCGCTGACGCAAGCTTATGTTCTTCCGCGATCCCATCTGGAGGCCTTTTCCATTACTCTGCCGGAGGGGGAATCGATCACGGAGGGCTTCTACATCAACCTTGCTGGCCCTCTGATGATGTGTGAGTAGTTTACCACAGACCTACGGGTCCATAGCTAGTAGCTAGATGGCTTCTTCTCCCTCTTTGATCTTCAATACAATGTTCTCCTCGATCTTCTTGGAGTTCTATCCGATGTAATCTTCTTTTGCGGTGTGTTTGTTGGGATCCGATGAATTGTGGGTTTATGATTAGATTATTCATGAGAAATATTTGAGTCTTTTCTGAATTCTTTTATGCATGATTATTATAGCTTTGTTTTTCTCTCTGATCTATCCGTTTGGTTTGGCCAACTAGATTGATTTATCTTCAGTGGGAGAGATGCTTTGTAATGGGGTCAATCTTGCGGTGTTCGATATCCCAGTGACAGAAAGGGACAAGACACGTATTTGTATTGTTGCCATTAAGTGTAAAACGATGGGGTTTATTCATATTGACTGGGTTTACTTTGTCTACATCATGTCATCTTGCTTAAGGCGTTACTCTATTTTTATTAACTTAATACCCTAGATGCATGCTGGATAGCAGTCGATGGGTGGAGTAATAGTCGTAGATGCAGGCAGGAGTCGGTCTACTTATCTCGGACGTGATGCCCATATACATGATTGTCGGCCCAGTGGGAACCAGGGTACCACGGCCCGTCTACCTCTGGCCCAGAGGACCGTGCTCGGGCGGGCCCGTGAGAGTGGCCTTGCCTCGGCCGCTCCGGAGGGAGTCGCCTCGCGAGGCCCCTCCCCGCCAGGCCAGGCCCTGCCGGGGCCGCCAAGCACCAGGTTCCCTCGCGAGGCCTTCTCATGAAGCAAGTCGTACGGCGCCCGCCGCAGGGCTCCGCGCCCAGCACATGGGTGACATCCTGCTGTCATGATAGGGACGGCGGGGCATGACCAGGCCCAGCTTCCATTCTTGTGATAAGGGAGCAGTGGCATCTGCCTCCCCCAAACCAAGCCGCAAGACATTTCCTCTTTGGTGATAGAAGATCAGGACGGATCGGCACGCCAGGACGGAGGTCATCGCCAAGCCCACCAAGACATCACGAGGAGCTGCTTTAGCAGGCGGAGACCGCCTTTAGTCAGGATAAGCCTGTGCTCTTGTCCCCCTTTTGAATTGCCGCCCTGTGGCAACCCTTTCCCGCTCATATTTTCGGGGAAGAGGACCAAGGCACTACAAAAGGGGCAGGGTTGCTTCCATGTAAGGGGATCGACCCATTCTCCCCCACACCTCTTGTACCTCGAGCTCAAGCTCTCCACCATAGAGAAATCCAACCCAGGCAAGAGTAGGGTATTACACCGCACGGTGGCCCGAACCTGGGTAGCTCGCGCATCTCCTTCGTGTCCGGTGAGAGCCAGTGAGCCCGTTTTGATCCCGCCGTAGTTGCCGTCGGGTCGTAGGTTGCCTAGCAATGTCCCCCAGAGTTCGAATCCTAAGTTCTTGGAGAAGTTTCTTGGACGCAGATCCTAGACTCCGACATTTGGCGCGCCAGGTAGGGGGACTTGCCGTCTTCGCGCCTTCGACCTCGACGCCAGCATCGACATGGACGCCGCCGCCGCGCGCCGCGCCGCCGTTAGGGTCCCCCTGGCGCCCGCCGCCCGTGGTGCCCCTGGGCGCCACCCTCGCGCCGCCACCGAGCCTGTGGGGGAACACGTGGCCTCCTCTGCACACCCGTCGGTGAACGAGCAGGCACACGGCCCCTCCGCTGCCACCTCCTCGCTCGCGCGTCATGATCCACCCACTCCGCGCGCCGCGCTGCTCATGGCGCAGGAGCTGCTGCGCTACCGCCCCACCGAGGACGCCTACGACGCCTGGCTTGGGTGCATCACCGAGCTCGTTGACGCCGTGCGCGATGGCCAGGCGCCCTCCCGCTCCCCGTCTGCTCCGCCGTCCCACGTGGACCAGGCCGGGCACGACGCGCCTCCTCCTCCTCCTCCGGACCGCGACGTGGCCGAGCACCACCCCGCCGCACGTGCCCCGGAGCCATCACGCGGCTCACTCGCGCCGGGCGGCGAGGGCGACAGCTGCCAGATCGTCCACTGCGCGCCCTCGGACATGCGCGCGGCCCTCGAGAAGGCGTGCGACCGCCAGTTCGTATCCTCCACGACATCGCCATGGCAGGGCGCCAGAACCACGCAGCCCTCAACGGTGGAGCCGTCACCAACGGGGGCTACCTGGCCCTCGCCCCCGAGCTACGTCGCGTGGTGTGGCTCGACAAGTTCAAGCCAGAGCTCCCTCAGCGCTACGACAGCACCGCAAACCCCACGGAGTTCCTCCTTCTCTACACCATCAACATCCAGGCCGCGAGGGGGACGACCGGGTCATGGCGAACTGGTTCCCCATGGCCCTCAAGGACACTGCGCGCTCGTGGCTCATGAACCTCCCCGAGGCATCCATCTCTTCATGGGAGGACCTGTGCAAGCAGTTCGTCGCCAACTTCAAGGGCACGAGTGATCGCGCCCTCACGATCAACGACCTGCGGAATGTGCGCCAGCGCCCTGGCGAGCCCCTTCGTAAGTTCATCCAGCGCTTCAGCCAGGTGCGCCACAAGATCCCGAAGGCCTCCGACGCCGCGATCGTCTCCGCCTTCACCAGTGGCGTCACGGACATGAAGATGCGCGAGAAGCTCTCAGTCAGGGACGAGCTAGACTCCGCGGCAGAGCTGTTCATCCTCGCCGACCGCTGCGCCAAGGCCGAAGAGGGACGCCTCTTCCTCCACAACGACGCTGACGAGCCTGACGCGGTGAAGCCCAAGGCCAAGGACACCAAGCGCAAGGGCCCAGCCGTGCTCGCAGCGGAGCCGGACTGCAAGCGCGGCCACGACTGCGGCGAGGCTAAGAAGGACGGCCGCCCTTTCTGCGCCTACCACAACACAGAAGACTGCCACGAGCTCAAGCTGCTTCGCGAGGGCCGCACCGTGCGCCGCAAGGAGCGCGGCAAGGGCCGCGGTGGCGGTAGCGGAGGTGGCCGCTGGGGCGACAACCACAACAACGGCACTGGCGACAACAACCGTCAGGGCTGGCAGAACCAGCCGCGGCAGGCTAGCCCTCAGGCCAACGCCGCCCCAGTACGCGCCAACGACTCCCCTCCCGCTGAGAACGCTGGGGGCTACCAAGAGCCCCGCAGGGTGGCCTACATCCTCGGCGGGGCCCAGGCCCCTCCATCCAACCGCCACTTCAAGCAGTTCTCTCGGGAGGTGAACGCGGCCCTCCCGTCGCTCGATTCCACCGGCCGCCTCAAGTGGTCCGAGTTCCCCATCGCCTTCGACGCCAGCGACCACCCCAAGTCACGAAGGGCATGGGCGCCATCCCCTGTTGTGCACCCCCACCATCAGCAACGTCGCCGTCACCAAGACCCTCATCGACGGAGGCGCCGGTCTCAACGTGATCTCCATCGAGACCTTCGAGACGCTCCAAGTGCCCTACGAGTGCCTGATGCCCACCAGGCCCTTCTCGGGTGTCACCGACGTCTCCACGGTCCCCCTGGGGCAGGTGCGCCTTCCCGTCACCTTCGGCACCCGCAAGAACTACCATATGGAGTTCATCGTCTTCGATGTGGCTCACATCGGCCTGCCTTACAACGCCATCTTGGGCTACCCGGTGCTCACCAAGTTCATGGCCGCAACCCACCACGCCTACGGCCTCGTCAAAATGCCCGGCTGCCGCGGTACCCTCACCGTTCGCTGCGACGAGAAGGACGCGCTGCAGGCCCTCGAGCACTCCTGCAAGACCGCCTCCGTCGCGTACCCGGCTGATGAAGACGTGCATGGGCCTGCCGAGGAGACACCCGCGAGGAAGAAGAAGCCCCTGCTCTCTCTGGCGCGGGCCGAACCCAAGAAGGCGTCGCCAAATGGGGAAGAAGCAAGCCCCTCCCTCATCGTCAGCGGCGGGCCCTCCCTCAAATAGGAAGGCGCGCTCGTCACCTCCCTCCGGGCAAGCCCTGATGCGTTGGCTTGGACAGCATCAGGTGCGCCCGGCCTACCGAGGGAGGTGGTCGAGCACCACTCAACCGTGTACCGGAGCGTGCGGCCCGTCAAGCATGAGTAATATCGTCAAGCGCCCAAGAAGCAGGAAGTCGTCACCCAAGAAGTCAACCAGCCCAAGGATGCCGGAACCGCCCGCGAAGCTCCCCACCCCAGGTGGATCGCCAGCATCACCCCCGTCGCCAGGCCGTGCAGCAGCACGCGCATGTGCGTCGACTTCATCGCCCTCAACCAGGCTCGCCCCGCGGGCCCCTTCCCTCCTCCGCGCATCTCCGCGGGCTCGCCAGGGCTCGTGCGTATGCCGTTTGGCCTGGAGGGTGCCGGGGCCACCTTCGCGAGGCTGATGCGCATGAGCCTGGAGTCCCACATCGCAAGGAATACGGAGGTGGTTAACACTCGCCCACCGGCCCACCGCGGCCCCACTCGTGACGGCGGCGGGTGTTCCGGTACCAAACACATGGAACGCCCGCCATCACCGTAAGTTTTGTCCATGCCCCATGGATACGAGCGACATGGAGCTGTACACGCTTCGGGGCTCTCTCTACCCACGCTGCCACCGGCACGTGAGAGCTCCTTCTCACTCTTGTGGAAGCCCCATGCTCAGCGCTGGCGGATGCCCCATGCTCCGCGCTGGCGGCTTACTTGAGGGGCCCTCGGCCGTCACATCCTCAAGCTGACTCGTATCGGACACGACAGCATGTATCTTTCTGTTATGTAATGAACTTGCTTCATGCATCAGTAAAGCTTATTTCCTTCAAAACCCCGTGTGCTTGCCACTGTAGGGCGCGCGCTCATGGTCTCGCCCGTGCCTGTCACGCGAGCGGGGGCAGGGCACGGTGTCTGTGCTCGGGTCAGTCCCAGCAGCACTGAAAAACCGAAGCGACTGAGCTCTGGCTCGCGGGCCTGCTCCCATGCACGTCACCTCACCAGGTCCTTGGCGCTCTTGTCTCCTCGCATAACACCCATAGGCAACCTCGCGAGCGCGCTCTGCCGCGCCGTTTGCAAAAACTTGGCAGTTTCCCTGGTGCAGGATACGAAGGCCTCAGGAGCCCCCCTCGGGAGGCCTCGCGGCGGGTCCTACGGACGGAGGGCCTCACGAGGGACTGCGCCTCATGAGCCATGCCTTATGAAGGACTCGCCCCAAGCCACACGCCTCAAAGGAGCTAAGTCTAAAGCACCCCTCCGGTCCTTTCTCTCTTGTTTCTCTCTCGTGGCCTACTGATTTCTTTGGCACGAGCCGCCTGCGCGTCAAGGAGGGGACCCTGAGCATCGCGCCTCAGGGACTCCTACCATCCCTAAGAGCCCTACACCCTCTGGCCTTGCCGAGCGCACGCTCTGGGCATCCCAGCGATGGTGTAGCCCATGTCGGGGGTTGGGTCCCAGCGACACAGGGCACAAAGGCAATGTAAAATGAAAATAAAGGCCTTAGGAGGAAAATGAAAAATGCATAAATCATTAAGTGCTTACAGCAAAAGTACCATGCAAACATTTTCACGCCCCCGCGGGGCCACGTCTATCCTATTACAGCAATAGGTCAAGGAAAATTTAGGCGCGTGAGGTGCCGCCATCGCCGCTCCCACCGCCGTCACGAGAGGGCTCGCCACCGCCGCCGTTGACTTCAGGCTAGAAGGCGTACAGCTCGACGAAGCCGGCCACGTGCTCCCTCACCGCCTCCTCAAGGGGTTCGCAGAGCTCCACTGGGACAGGAGTCACCACCCGCCCGAAGTCGAAGCGATCGTCGAGGCGGAGGAGGTTGCTGAAGAGTCGCGTTGTCGCCTGGGTCAGCAGGTCGCGGCACGCTTCCTCGATGGTGGCATCCGTGTCCAACAGCTGCTTCTTCAGGTCATCAACCTCGGCTTGGAGGTCATCCCGCTTAGCCGCGAGGCTCCTCCGCTCGTTGAGAGTGGCCTGGGCAGCCGCCAGGTCGCGCTCCTTCGCTAGCAGGCGCTCCCGTTCTGCCTCCTGCGCGGACGCAGATGCCGCGAGCTCGCCTTCCCGGGTCTTGGCGTTTGCCTCGCGGGTAGCGACCGCCTCCTGGGACCTAAGGATCTCCTCCTCGCGCTTCGGGAGCTCAGCTTCGCGGGACGTGAGCTGGCCCTCGAGGGCCTCCGCAGCCTCCTCCCGCGCCTTAAGCCGGCGCTCGCGCGAGGCAGCTTGCTCCTGGAGCGTCTTCTCGTAAGCGTCCACCTCCTCCCACCGTCGCTTGGCCTCCTGGGCATCTTCGAGGGCCTTCGTGAGGGACGCCTGTGCCTCTTTGGCGAGCTGCTCGCGCTGCGCCTGCGCCTCCTCGTCCCGCCGGCGGTCAAGCTTCGCCGCCTCACGAAGCTGGCTCCACCCCTCCGCCAGCCTCCGCTGCTCCTCCACGCAAAGCTCTGCCTCCTTCCCGAGCTCACCTTCGAGGGCCTCAAGAGCCGCCTTGACACCATTGATGGCCCCACTCCAGGGCGCGGTACCGCTCTCCCGCAGCACCAAGGCGCGGCTCGCCCGGGCCTCCTCATCACCTGCTGACGTCGGCAGGCGGGAGGGCACAACCTCGAGCCCCTCCGGCTGCCCCGCGCCATCGCCCCCGGCAGGGGTTGCGCTCGCCGTCTGGCGCGGGGGGCCTGGGATGGCCGCTTCCGGCGCCGGCGGCGTCGCCCCATGCTCCGGCGCCGCCCTGAACGCTTCAGGGTCCGAGCGCCTGGGCCCAGAGGTGGCTCCCGTGGGGGCTGTGGTGGCCTCCGCCGTGGCAGGCGTGGTGCGCTGGGGAGGGGTCGGTGCTTCGCCCCCCTTCTCCGCCATCTCGACACTGAGACCGGGGGCCGCCTCGGGAGGTGCCAGTGCGGTATCCTCGCCACCCCCCAGTCTCATCGCCGGGGGCATCGGCGCGGCAGGCGAGGCGGTGTTCAAAGGAGGGGAGGGCCCTTCGACCTCGGCCTTCCTCTTCTTGGTCTTCTCCTCCTCCTCGGCGGCCTGCTCGGAGCTCCTGCGTAGGCGATAGCTCATCAGGACTGCAGCAGCCAGGGAGCAGGGATCAATAGAGGGGGTAGAGGAACTTACTCGTCCTTGGGGTAAAAGCGCCTCCTCTTCTGCTCCTTGATGGCACCGCTGTTGCTGCCCCCATCGTGCAGCGCGCCTGGGCGGCCGCCCGAGGGCGCGGCGCGGTTCTTGTCGGGGTCGGAAGCCACGGTGGTCCCCTCCCCCCGCTCCTCGCGGGGCTCATCGCTCTCCGTAGCATCGCCTCCTCCCTTCCTCTCCGGCACGGCCTGGCCGGCACGATGCGAGACGCGTCCCCGTCGTTGCCCTTGTCCTCGCCCAGCCAAAGCCGGCGACGCACCGGCGGAGACGGAGGCGGTGGCGGAGACGACTCCTCGCTGCTCTCCTTCCCGGAGTCGGAGGCCTCATGGTCGCCTGAGGAGGACCCCGTCTCTGAAGAATTCTCAAGAAGCTCCTCAGGCTCCTCGAGGACCGTCTGAATCAGCCCCCACTGGTCGAACTGGGGCATCGCCGCGACCAGCTCAGCCTTGTTGGACCAGCGGTGCACCGGGCGCGCATCATAAGGCACATCCTCTGCCTCCCCTGGGAATAAAACTTCCCAAGCATCGGCCACGGCTTCGGCCGAGAGGGGCTCCTGTGCCAGCCTGATCCGGTCTCCGGGTCTGGTGATGTCCCACACCAGGTGCGAGCGCTTCTGCAGGGGCGTGATGCGGCGGTGGAGGAACTCCTTGGCAATCATGCCCGCCGTAAGCCCGGCCCTGCGCAGCTCCGCCAGCCTCGTCAGGATCGGCCTCAGGGCGGCACCAGCCCAGCGAAGGGCGAGATGGGGACGGAGAGCAATGACGCACATGCGCCCCGAGCGGGCAGGCTTTATCGCCAACACGACAGTTACCGAGGCGTCGTGGGGAGTGGGGGTGACCCTCCCCGCGAAAGCCGCCATGCGTCGCCTCTGGGCCCGGCCGCTCGATGGGCCCAGCGCCGTTTCGTCCCTAACCGGGCGGAATGTGCGCGCCGCGGGCCCGGGGACTACTGTCGGCCCAGTGGGAACCAGGGTACCACGGCCTGTCTTCCTCTGGCCCAGAGGACCGCGCTCGGGCGGGCCCGTGAGAGTGGCCTTGCCTCAGCCGCTCCGGAGGGAGCCGCCTCGCGAGGGGCGAGCCTCGCGAGGCCCCTCCCCGCCAGGCCAGGCCCTGCCGAGGCCGCCAAGCACCAGGTTCCCTTGCGAGGCTCCCTTCACGAGGCCTTCTCACGAAGCAAGTCATACGTCGCCCGCTGTAGGGCTCCGCGCCCAGCACATGGGTGACATCCCGCTATCAGGATATGGACGGCGGGGCGTGACCAAGCCCAGCTTCCATTCTGATGATAAGGGAGCAGTGGCATCTGCCTCCCCAAAGCAAGCCCCAAGACATTTCCTCTTTGGTGATAGAAGATCAGGATGGATCGACACGCCAGGACGGAGGTCATCGCCAAGCCTACCAAGACGTCACGAGGAGCTGCTTTAGCAGGCGGAGACCGCCTTTAGTCAAGATAAGCCTGCGCTCTTGTCCCCCTTTTGAATTGCCGCCCTGTGGCAACTCTTTCCCGCTCATATTTTCGGGGAAGAGGACCAAGGCACTACAAAAGGGGCAGGGCTGCTTCCATGTAAGGGGATTGACCCATTCTCCCCCACACCTCTTGTACCTCGAGCTCAAGCTCTCCACCACAGAGCAATCCAACACAGGCAGGAGTAGGGTATTACACCGCACGGTGGCCCGAACCTGGGTAGCTCGCGTGTCTCCTTCGTGTCCGGTGAGAGCCAGTGAGCCCGTCATGATCCCGCCGTAGTTGTCGTCGGGTCGTAGGTTGCCTAGCAAAGTCCCCCAGAGTTCAAATCCTAAGTTCTTGGAGAAGTTTCTTGGACACAGATCCTAGACTCCGACAATGATCATTGCCATGAATCCGTCATAAGTATGCGCTTTTCTATCAATTACCCAACAGTAATTTGTTTACCCACTGTATGCTATTCGTTTGAGAGAGAAGCCTCTAGTGAAAACTATGGCCCCCGGGTCTGCTTAAATCATATAAAAAGAAAGCTAAAAATACCTTGCTGTAATTTATTTACTTTTATTTTCTTTTGCAATTTATCTATCTACCATTACAAGATTTGATCCTTGCAAATAACGAGTTCAAGGGGATTGACAACCCTCTTGCCCGTGTTGGGTGCAAGTATTTGCTTTTGTGTGTGCAGGTGCTGCTCACGAGGTTTTGCGTGGTTCTCCTACTGGATTGATACCTTGGGTCTCACTGAGGGAAATACTTATCTCTACTATGCAGCATCACCTTTCCTCTTCGGGGAAAATCCCAACGCAGTTTACAAGTAGCAGGAAGAATTTCTGGCGCCGTTGCTGGGGAGACATCATCAAAACCTATCAAGTACCTTTGCATAAACTATCGCCTACTTGCTCTACTTTTACTTGCTTTTTATTTGCATTTGCCTCTCACTGGTGCAGTGACGTGCTATACAAACGGTTTTTACCCCCTTTCCGCGACAGAGTTTTAAACCGTCTCCTTGCCTGTGTGCGATAGGGGGGTTCCGTCCCACACGACCTAGAAACCGTTGGTGATAGGGCCTCCGGTCACACGCGCGGGGCAAAAAGAGCTCGTGTGCGGTCGGGCGAGCCATCGCAGACAATTATACTGGCCCAATCGTGTCCGTTCGTATGTACATCCCACACAGTGAATCTCAGACAAACGTTTCTGTTCATATGTACATCACACACAATTTTTATGTGGAAACGTTTGTGCAAGGTGGCCTAATGGAAACATTTGTCTGGAGGAAGTCGTGTGTGATTGTTCATTGATCCAACACAACTACTTTCTAGAAATTGTGTGCATTGTTTGAGGTCAGCGCCCACAATGTTATCTGAGAAACCATCTGCAATACAAAAACCCAATAAGCAGGCTAATTGGCCTATTATTGGTAATGCATTTAGTAATCAAATTGACATTTCATATAAAACACACCATATGTTTCATACCTGTATTACGGTAACCATGATTTCATAGCTGAATTACATTAGAGTACAACATCACATAGCTTCAGCACTCAATTACACCATATAGGCATATAGCTAGCTACGCCATTACACAACAGCACGAAGTTTCACATGCAACATCTAAAACCTTTGGAAAGTAGCATCATATACGGTATATAGACAGATGAATCTCATCTGGAAAACTGCTGAATCTGAACGCGAATATTGAGCCTTCAATGATGTTGAATGTCCTTGCAACTTTAGGCCAGTGGCTGCGGATGATTGCCCGCCCAACCTTCGTCCTCTTGAGGAAGACTTCAATATTGTACCGTGGGTGTTGAATGAGTACCTTCCTCGCCTCTTGACCATGCAGGTGGTTTGAGAGGTAATCATCGGTGAACTGCTTTGGAAAGGACTGAAAACAAAGATATGCATAAATATCTGTTCTAAATTTTGAAATGGCGCATAGGAAAAAACACAAGGGAAAAGAGTTAGTACCATCCTATAGTTGACTGATGTCTTCTTCATTGTGCAAACAAAGATCTTGTTGTTATTCATCGCTAGTTTCTTTATCCTAACAATCTTTCTGAGTTCTTGACTTGACTGATATTCATGTCCATCTCATTTCCCCATATGCAAAATGGATCGAATAGTGGGTCTAAACCTCTGACAGCAAGACCTACATGTGCAAGACCAAATTGTTAAAAACCTAAATATTAGAATGGTTTCCTGCAATTACACAATAATGTGCTATTAGCCAAAGGACCATGCATGTGCAAACCTCGATGGTAAACCTCAGTGCCTCCCATTGTTTCCCTGCAACACATATAAGGCATATATTGATCAGTTTAAGTGAGAGTTGGCATACTATCAGTAGAATATATTAATGAAAACTTGTACCCACAACAAATGAACATCACATTGCAGAAATGAACCAAATAGTTAACTGGACACCACAACAAATGAAGCAAGCAGTTAACTGAGAACCACATTGCAGAATAGAACATATACTAGAAGATCATACAGTTAACCAAGCCAAGCATGCAAACCAAGCCAACTACTAGGAAATATAGCATTTGTGTATGTTTCTCATGTATAGAGTACATCCAAATTTGATTTTATTCCTCACATGCATAACAATAATTTTTTTGTACCCACAGGAATTGAACATCACATTTCAGAATTGAACCAAATAGTTAACTGAACATCACAACAAATGAACCAAACTGTTAACTGAACATCACATTTCAGAAGATCAGATTGCATATTAACATTACAGAGGACAATTCACTAGAAGGCACCGGAGACGGCCTCAAGAAAACACCACGAAGTGTCGTTTAAAGCAGCCAACCATGTGGCGGCGTCCGCGCGCGAGGGGTCGACGGTGGCCTCGACAGCGAGGTGCTCCTCCAAGATCAGGCGGTCGGCACGCATGGCAGCCATCGCGACCTCATCCGCGCGTGCGGCCGCGATTTGCTTTACCGCTGCCAGATGCTCCTTGAGCTCCTGGCTATAATGCATGCATCATGGCTATGGGCTGCGCTTATTTGGAGGATGGGGCAGTGATTTGGGTGGAAGGTGTTGCGCCGGCGGTCGAGGCATGTGGGATGGAGAAGGAGGAGGAGGATGGGGGTGGGGTGTGGATTACCTGACTATATCGACGAGGCCGCACAGCGGGAAGGAGTGCCGCCGGCGAGGAGGCGGCACTGAAAGCAAGCAGTGAAGGCTTGAACTTGGAAAGGAAGGAGAAAACAGTGGAAATGTGGCTTTTGGTATGGGGGAGGGGGCGGGGACCTAGATATTTCCACGGTTGCTGAAAATTTATGAACGGTGCAGCGAAAAGTTGACACGCGCCCGGTGGACTGTAGCCGACGAACCTTCCGGCGTAAGCCATACATGAGGGAGCTCCAAGATATTTTATACTGCATCGCACATGATTCTTGCTAATAAACTGTTTGTGGTGTACTTGATTTTTTCATTTTGATTTGCAAGACAAAATGCGGTTACGGCAGGAAAGGTCGGTGTTTGAATTGCTAGAACATTTATCTATAGTGAACATGCAACTATAGGAGTGTCGTGCTAAAATTTGGAATTATTCCGGGTTCGTTTGGCCTTTTTATGCATTAATTGAGTTTTCTAGGCATTAAATGTGCATAATTCAAATTTGAACTACAGGCACATGCTCCAATGCACCAAAATGGGTTGAAAAATCGTATATGTGTCCTTAGGTGAATGTTTAGGTCCCATACAAGAAATGGGAGTGAATTTCAAACATCTGGGCGTCGTGGCTCGACCGAAAACATTGAGAAAATTGGTTTTTAAATTCATGTAAATCCAAAAATTTCCTAAAAATCACAGAACTTGGCATGGTGTCTTGACATGGCACCAACATGAAGTGGAAATTTTTTTGTTCGATTTGGGACAAGTTTTGGTATAAGCTTCTTACAAACCGGAGCTTCTCGCAAGAAGGCTCATGGTTCCGATAGGGAACATGTCACCTTTGTGGGCGAAATGACATACGCTACCTCTTCCTGCCTTGATTTTTTTACATAGGCAACATAGACCAATAGGAGTGTCGTGCTAAAATTTGGATTTATTCCGGGTTTGTTTGGCCTTTTTTATACATTAATTGAGTTTCTAGGCATTTAATGTGCATAATACAAATTTGAACTACATGCACATGCTCCAGTGCACCAAAATGGGTTGAAAAATCGTATATGTGTCCTTGGGTGAATGTTTAGGTCCCATACAAGAAATGAGAATGAATTTCAAACATCTGGGCGTCGTGGCTCGGCCGAAAACATTGAGAAACTTGGTTTTTAAATTCCTATAAATCCAAAAATTGCCTAAAAATCACTGAACTTGGCATGGTGTCTTAACATGGCACCAACATGCTGCGGTAAATTTTTTGTTCGATTTGGGACAAGTTTTGGTATAAGCTTCTTACAAACCGGAGCTTCTCTCAAGAAGGCTCATGGTTCCGATATGGAATGTGTCACCTTTGTGGGCGAAACAACATACGCTGCCTCTTCCTGCCTTGATTTTTTTTACAGAGGCAACAAAGACCAATAGGAGTGTCGTGTTAAAATTTGGAATTATTCTGGGTTCGTTTGGCCTTTTTTATACATTTATTGAGTTTTGTAGGCATTTAATGTGCATAATTCAAATTTGAACTACATGCACATGCTCCAGTGCACCAAAATGGGTTGAAAAATCGTATATGTGTCCTTGGGTGAATGTTTATTCCCATGCTAGAAATGGGAATGAATTTCAAACATCCGGTCTCGTGGCTCGGCCGAAAACATTGACAAACTTGGTTTTTAAATTCCTATAAATCCGAAACTTGCCTGAAAATCATGAAACTTGGCATGTTGCCTTGACGTGGCACCAACATGCTGTGGTAAATTTTTTGTCCGATTTATTTGAAGGAGCGCACATTAACAACCAACAAAGTCATTTTGGAACAAAGAGCTGCCACGTTACAATCGGAAACACAAGTGTTATTCAAACCGTGGGCGTTGTACTGACCATTTACGTGCCGCCATGCGTCACCATTTTTATTGGCTAGGAGGCGCCGTGCGGGGTAGCTATTTGAGTAGACGGGAGGCGTGGAGCAGACCGCTGTGCAGGCTCACCGGGAGGCGAGCCCTTTGACCTCCATCCGCCACCCACCTCGCTCCCAACTTCTCCATTAATGGCGCCCGAGCCCCTGTTTTATAGGCGCTTAATGGTGTGGCTAGGTCTCAGTCGACTGAGATTTAAGGGAGAAAAAAAAATTTGAAAACAAAATTTTGCACGGATAACTCACGGACATAGCCTCAACTGAAACTTAACGAGGACTTAGCAAGACTGATATATATGATGACGATGGCAATGGATAGTAATTGTCTTACATATTTAGGAAGATAATTTAAAATGCCACACGCGGCAATGCCCGAAAGACACAGGGGCAAAAGAAGAAGGAAGAAGATGCAGACAACAATTTGGGTCGCTACTCTCTACTCCTTCTTGATGGGTTGCTGCAGGGCACGGAGTTCCTCCAACTCCTTCTTCATCGCCTCCACGACCTTCACCTCCTTTTGCCTCGCCTCCGCCATCTTCGTCATTGCATCCATGGCGATGGAGTTCTCGCGGCGAACGACAATGATCTCTTTCACATCCTCAATACTTCACTTGACAGCAGCTTTAGATTCCCTCACCAGCCTTTCACGCTCGATGCGGAGGTTGGCATTCTTGTCCATAATTTTCTTCGCCATGGCGGCCGTCTTCTTCAACACGGCAGTGCTCTCGTCGTGCTACTTCGCACTACTGGCGATCTTCACCCTCAGCAGGTCGCGCTGGGTGCGTAGCTTCGCCTTGTCATCCCTTAGTCCCCGGATGATGCCGATCGCCTTACCAAATGAGGCATTGATCTCCTTGTGCAGCTTCGCCCAGCCGGAGATCTCATCCTTCAGCTTATTGAGCTCAGCGCGCATGCGCCTGTGAAAGCCCTCGCCTTCCCGAAAGAGATCTTCCCAGGCCACCGCGGCGCGACAGGACATCTCTGCTGATTCCGCAGCATGGCGGGTCATCCTTGCTGCTTCCACGGTGCGGCCGAACCACTGTGCTGCTTCGGCGGCGTGGCGGGACCTCGCTGCTGCTTCGGCGGCACAGCGGGACCTCTGTGCTGCTTCGGCAGCGCGGTGAGGCAGGACATCTCTGCTGCTTCCGCTTCTATGCTCGCCGCTCCCTGGTCAATTCTCGACCAAGAACTCCTACGGGCCATGGCAGACACAAGGAACGACAAAGAAAGACTTGTTTGTTTGTTGATGAGGAATTGAGGAGGAATGTGCAGTCATTTTCGAGTAGGTAGTATTTATAACCTAGTAATAAGTGATACGTCTCCAACGTATCTATAATTTTTGATTGTTCCATGCTATTATAGTATCAATCTTGGATGTTTATTATGCAGTTATATGCCATTATATATCATTTTTTGGGACTAACCTATTAACCCAGTGCCCAGTGCCAGTTACTGTTTTTTTGCTTGTTTTTGCCTTTTCAGAAAATCATTATGAAACGGAGTCCAAACGAAGAAAAAACTTTGGATTAATTTTTTCTGGACCAGAAGGGACCCTCGAAGCTTCGGGAGAAGACCAGACGAGCCACGAGGGAGCGACAAGCTCGGGAGGCGCGCCCTGGGGGGTAGGGCGAGCCCCCCAGGCTTGTGGGCCCCTCATGGCACATCTTGACCTAATACCAACGCTAGAAATTCCCAAATATTCCCAATATACCTAAGAGCTAGAAGAGAAAACCTTTCCGCCGCCGCAAGCCTCTGTTCTTTCGTGATCCCATCTGGAGGCCTTTTCCGGTACTCTGCCGGAGAGGGAATCGATCACGGAGGGCTTCTTCATCAACCTTGTTGCCCTTCCGATGATGTGTGAGTAGTTTACCACAGACCTATGGGTCCATAGCTAGTAGCTAGATGGCTTCTTCTCTCTCTTTGATCTTCAATACCATGTTCTCCTCGATGTTCTTGGAGTTCTATCCGATGTAATCTTCTTTTGCGGTGTGTTTGTCGGGATCCGATGAATTGTGAGTTTACGATCAAATTATTCATGAGAAATATTTGAGTCTTCTCTGAACTCTTTTATGCATGATTGTTATAGCTTTGTATTTCTCTCCGATCTATCGATTTGGTTTGGCCAACTAGATTGGTTTATCTTGCAATGGGAGAGGTGCTTTGTGATGGGTTCAATCTTGCGGTGCTCAATCCCAGTGACAGAAAGGGGCATGACACGTATTTGTATTGTTGCCATTAAGGATAAAAAGATGGGGTTTAATCATATTGCTTGAGTTTACTTTGTCTACATCATGTCATCTTGCTTAAGGCGTTACTCTGTTTTTATTAACTTAATACCCTAGATGCATGCTGGATAGCGGCCGATGGGTGGAGTAATAGTAGTAGATGTAGGCAGGAGTCGGTCTACTTGTCTCGGACGTGATGCCTATATACATGACCATTGCCATGAATCCATCATGATTATTTGCTTTTCTATCAATTGCCCAACAGTAATTTGTTTACCCACCGTATGCTATGTGTTCGAGAGAGAAGCCTATAGTGAAAACTATGGCCCCCGGGTCTACTTTTATCATATATTAAAATCCAAAAATACATTGTTGCAATTTATTTACTTTTATTTTATTTAGTATTTTACTTTATCTATCTATCACTATCAGAATCAATCCTTGTAAATAACCGCTAAGAGGATTGACAACCCTCTTATTTGCGTTGGGTGCAAGTGTTTGCTTTTGTGTGTGCAGGTGCTGCTAAAGGGATTTTGCGTGGTTCTCCTACTGGATTGATAACCTTGGTTCTTAACTGAGGGAAATAGTTATCTCTACTATACTGCATCATGCTCTCCTCTTCGGGGAAATACCAACACAGTCTACAAGTAGCAGGAAGAATTTCTGGCGCCGTTGCCGGGGAGACATCACCAAAATTTATCAAGTACCTTCGCACGAACTATCATCCACTTGCATTTGTTTTCATTTGCCTTTTATTTGCATTTGCCTCTCATTTTCATCTCCCCCACTTCTAAAACAATTTTACAAAAAATACAAAAATATTTTGTGTGCTATCTTTGATGAACCAATTGCTAGTGAGTTGAGTGCACTTGATTATCTTTATGAAGTTTTGCTTGAAAATCGTGAATCTGAAAATATTAATGAAGTGCTAAAAGAAGAAGTTTATAAAGTGATTCATGATAGCTCCTTGAATAAAAAGCATGATTGCAATGATGTTATTATAAATTCTATTAATGTAAATTGTGCTAATAATACGCAAAACTACAAGCTTGGGGATGATAATTTTGTTATGTCCACTACTTATTGCAATGATCATGATTGGGGTGATAATGCTTCTTATGATCTTGAAAATTTATTTAATCCTCTTGATGAATATGATAATTATGTTTGCAATAATATTGAAAGTGGGCTTGGAAGAGTGTCAACTTTAGGTAAAAATAATCCCACATATTTGGAGAGTGTTCAATCTTATGAAATTTTTGATAAAAGTGGGTTTGGAGAGGTCATGACTTTAGTTGATGTTAATCCCACTATCTTGGAAGATTATAAGACTTTTATGCATGTGGATCATAAAGATAATATTTTATATGATAGCTATATTGTTGAATTTGATTATGATCCTACATGTAATTATTATGAGAGAGGAAAATATGGTTGTAGAAACTTTCATGTTACTCAATTACCTCTCTTGATGTTGAAATTATTAATGCTTCGTTCTTCCTATTGGCATATGCTAGATGTTGGTTGTATTGACAATTTGTTTTCTTATAAAATGCCTATGCGTAGGAAGTATATTAGACTTAAGTGTTTGTCATATGTTTCACGATGCTCTCTTTGTGCTTCAATTCTTGTCCTTTACGTGAGCATCATTGAAATCTCAAAGCCTGTCTTAATGGCTATAAAGAAAGAGCTTGTTGGGAGGCAACCCAATAAATAAAATAAATTTTTGTTTTACTTTCTATTTTTGTGTGTTTACATAATTGCAGCCTCTGTTATGATTGTGTCTTTATCTTTTAATTAGTGTTTGTGCCAAGTAATAGCTCTGGGATGATTTGGAAGATAGTATAATTGATGCTGTTTGAAAACAGACACTTTTGCGTCCTGTTTTGAAATTTTGGTTTTTCCTGGTGCGTCAGAACCTTCTGAATTTTTTACACAATATTTACGTATGAATTTCCCACGTTGTCCTAAATTTTCAGAATTTTGGGAGTTACAGAAGTATGACGTTAATTAAGATCTTTATAGACTGTTCTGTTTTAGACAGATTCTGTTTTTGTTGCATAGTTTGCTTATTTTGATGAATCTATGGATCGTATCGGGGGGTATGAGTCATGAAGAAGTTTGAGTACAGTTGCACTATGATAATATTAAATATGAATCAATTTACAACAGCACCTAAAGTTTAAGATTTATTTGTTATACTAACGGATCTTACGAGGTTTCTGTTGAGTTTTGTGTGCTGAAGTTTTCAAGTTTTGGGTGAGACTACGATGGATAAAGGGATAAGGAGTGTCAAGAGCCTAATCTTGGGGATTCTCAAGGCACCCCAAGGTAATATTCAAGGAAGACTCAAGCGTCTAAGCTTGGGAATGCCCCGGATGGCATCCCCTCTTTCGTCTACAATCTATCGGTAACTCACTGGGAGCTATATTTTTATCCATCACATGATATGTGTTTTACTTGGAGCGTCTTGTGATATAGTTTGTTTGCTTTTGCTTGCTTTTTAGTTTGTCACAATCATCTTTTCTGAACACACCTTTTTGAGAGGGACACACATTATTCATGACTTGTTAGAATACTCTATGTGCTTCACTTATATCTTTTGAGCTAGGCAGTTGCTCTAGTGCTTCACTTATATCTTTTAGAGCATGACGGTGGTTATATTTTAAAGAAATATTTGCACTCTTATGCTTCACTTATATAATTTTGAGAGTCTAATGAATAGCAATGGTAATATGCACGGGTTATGAATTTGGTCCTAATATGATAGGTATTCAAGAGTGATATAATAAAAACTTTCATGTAGATCACTGAATATGATAAGTTTGATTCCTTGCAATAGTTTTGCGATATTAAGATGGTAATATGTGGGAGGTGCTAGTAGATAATTGTGGTTTAGTAAGAATAATTGTGTTAATGTTTGTGATTCCCGAAGCATGCACGTATGGTCTGTCGTTATGCTAAGAAGTTGGAGCATGATTTATTATTGATTGTCTACCTTATGAGTGGCAGTCGGGGATGAGCGATGGTCTTTTCCTACCAATCTATCCCCCTAGGGTCATGTGATAACCCACAAGTATAGGGGATCGCAACAGTTTTCGCGGGTAGTTTTTCACCCAGATTTATTGATTCGACACAAGGGGAGCCAAAGAATATTTGCGAGTATTAGAAGTTGAGTTGTCAATTCAACCACACCTGGAGAACTAAATATCTGCAACAAAGTGTTTAGTAGCACAGTAGTATGATAGTTTTGATAGCAGTAGCAACAGTAACAATAGTAACGGCAATAGTAACAGTAGCAGTTTGTAGCAAGTGTAAAGCAGTAGCAACAAAGTAACTTAGCAGAAACCAATATGAGAAAGTCGTAGGCATTGGATCGGTGATGATAATTATGTTGGATGATATTCATCATATAACAGTCACAACCCAGGGCGACACACAATAGCTCCAATTCATCAATGTAATGTAGGCATGTATTCCGTATATAGTCATACGTGCTTATAATAAGAACTTGCATGACATCTTTTGTCCTACCCTCCCGTGGCAGTGGGGTCCTTAAGGAAACTAAGGGATATTAAGGCCTCCTTTTAATAGAGAACTGGAACAAAGCATTAGCACTTAGTGAATACATGAACTCCTCAAACTACGGCAGTCACCGAAAAGAATCCCAATTATTGTCACCTTGGGGTATGCGGATCATAACACGTAATAGGTGCATATAACTTGCAAGATAGGATCGAGAACACAAATATATTCATGAAAACATAAAGGGTTCAGATCTGAAATCATGGCACTCGGCCCCTAGTGGCAAGCATTAAGCATAGCAAAGTCATAGCAAAATCAATCTCAGAACATAGTGGATACTAGGGATCAAAGCCCTAACAAATTGACTCGATTACATGATAAATATCATCCAACCCATCACCGTCCAGCAAGTCTACGAAGGAATTACTCACGCCCGGTGGTGAGCATCATGAAATTGGTGATGGAGGATGGTTGATGATGACGACGGCGTCGAATCCCCCTCTCCGGAGCCCCGAACGGACTCCAGATCAGCCCTCCCGATGAAGAACAGGAGGTGGCGGCGGTTCCGTATCGTAAAACGCGATGAAACTTCTTCTCTATTTTTCCTCGGGGAAAGTGAATTTATAGCGTTGGAATTAGGTCAGACGACCGTCTGTGGGCCCCACAAGGCATCAGGGCGCGCCCTAGGGGGGGTCACGCCCTGTTGCCTTGTGGGCAACAGCTGGCCCCTCTTCTGTTGATTCTTGCGCCAATAATTTTTATATATTCCATAAAAATTCTCCAAAATCCAAGAACTTTGATTTCTGCACAAAAACAACACCACGGTAGTTCTGCTGAAAACAACGTCAGTCCGGGTTAGTTTCATTCAAATCATGCAAATTAGAGTCCAAAAGAAGAGCAAAAGTGTTTGGAAAAGTAGATACGACGGAGACGTATCAACTCTCCCAAGCTTAACTCATTGCTTGTCCTCAAGCAATTCAGTTGACAAACTGAAAGTGATAAAGAAAAACTTTTATGAACTATTTTGTTCTTGTATCCGTATATAAGCTTAAATAGTACCCAGATTTTCAGCAAAGATCATGAACTAACCGTGCTCATAATAACACTTAGAAACTATATTTACTCATATCAATGGCATAATCAACTAGATATATAGCACTAATAACATATTTCAAATGCCAACAGTTTGTCAAAACAATCATGATATAATATGATAACATGGTATCTCGCTAGCCCTTTCTGAGACCGCAAAACATAAATGCAGAGCACCTTCAAAGTTCAAGCAGCGACTAAACATTGTAATTCAGGGTAGAAGAGATCCAGTCATGATGCACACAACATTAACTATACTCAATGCATAAGGATGACAATAGTGCTCTTAGGATTGGCGCTTAGTGCAAGAAGGTGAGACTCAACAATAAAAGTAAAATAACATAAAGTAAATAACATAAAAGTAAATAGATAGGCCCTTTGCAGAGGGAAGCAGGGATTTGCAGCGGTGCCAGAGCTCGAAACTTAAATCAGAGATGAAAAATAATTTTGGGAGGTGTACTTTTCCTGTCAACGTCACGACCGAGAGTGTTCAACATTTTCCATGCTAAACACATTATAGGCGGTTCCCAAGCAGAAAGGTAAAGTTTACTCCCCCTCCACCATACCAACACAAGCCATGGCTAGCCGAATCCTCGGGTGCCCTCCATACCAACAACTTTCCGTGGGAGTTTGTTTGCATTATATATTTTCGATTTTGAGCATAGGACTGGGCATCCCAAATACCAGCCTCTCTCGTGCAATGACAAGTAAATAAACACTCATCTCGAGAATAACCCGCTTAGCATGGAAGATATTGACCGCCCCCTGTCGCTCCATGAGCGGTATGGGCACACAAAACAAATGTTCGTTTGAATGTTTAGAGGTGGCACATGCAAATTTACTTGGAACGGCAGAGTAATACCGCATATAGGTAGATATAGTGGACTCATCTGGAATAACTTTGGTTTAAGGATTGTGGATGCACAAGCAGTATTCCCGCTTAGTACAAGTGAAGGCTAGCAAATAGATTGAGAAGCGACCAACTAGAGAGCGAAAACGGTCATGATCATGCATTGAGAATAATTAACATTGAATACTAGCATGAGTAGGATATAGACACCCTGAACATAAATATCGTGGAGGCTATGTTGATTTTGAATCAACTACATGCATGAACATGTGCCAAGTCAAGCCACTTGAAACATTCAGAGGAGGATACCATATTAACATACTACATCATAACCATTTTAATGCATGTTGACATCCAACATAAATCATTATCCACTCCTAGCTACTTAAGCATGGCATGAGCAACTATAATCTCTAATTCTCATCACAAACATGTTTACTCATAATATGTTGAATCATGGATACTGAGTTAAACATATTTACAAAAACAAAAACAAGAAGAGTTCATACCATCTTTTCGTTGCCACAGTCACTTCATCAAATCATCGTCATTATTATTTTCACTTGCACGACCGAATGATGTGAAAATAATAATAGTGCAAGTGTGCCGTGGACTAAGCTGAAATCTGCAAACATTTTATTCAAGGGAGAAGACAAGGTAATATTGGCTCTTCGTTAGATAAACAACAAAGCATATGAGAACCACTCATCATTTTCATCGTGGTCTTCTCCCTACAACAACTCAACGAAAAGAAAAGAAATTCAGAGAAACACACTGAAATATTTTTGGAGTTTTTAGTTTTTCTGAAGGAAAGCAAATTAAAGAGGAAAAACAAAAAGCGAGAAAAACTATTTACACGGGAGAACTCCCAACAAGCAAAAGAAGAAACAAGAAATCTTTTTGGGTTTTCTTTTAATACTATGAACTATCAAACGGGAAAGAAAAACCGAAAATAAGCGAGAAATAGTTTTGGGTTTTCGAAGTTTTTCAAACACACAAGAAGAAAGCGAAAATAAAACTAACATGGATATACAATGAAAAAGTGTGAACACCGACAACTGGAATGAATGTGTGAACATGAATGTAATGTCGGTGAGAGATACGTACTCCCCCAAGCTTAGGCTTTTGGCCTAGTTTGGTAATCACCACCCGTAGTATCCATTAGAACCGGGCGGATAATACTGGGGCGGTGGCACTTGAGGGTCCCACTGCTGGACCTCGTCCTCCGCTGCGGCCAGCTCGTTCCTGTAAGCTATGATGTCCGCCGGCATGATGGTGTATCCATTCCTGGCATGAGAGTCAAACAAAGAGGGTGCAGGCAACGGAATAATATCGCGAGTTCTCTCGATAAAAACCAGGTTATAACGAATATATTGAGGAGGATCAGGTTCATCAATAAAGTGGTGATCGATCATGCACTGTTGGTCTAAATAAGCCTTGGGCAGCAAGTAGTCATTTGGGCGGATAGCAACATTAAACGTTTCGCAAGACGCGAAGCATAAATACCGCCATGGACTTTACCCTTAGTCCTGTTGATGTGTAAGCGGTGTGCAATGATAGCTCCCAAGCTAAAAGTGTTATCGCCGTGAATATCATGA
This sequence comes from Elymus sibiricus, assembly GCA_039707655.1. NCBI lineage: Eukaryota > Viridiplantae > Streptophyta > Magnoliopsida > Poales > Poaceae > Elymus > Elymus sibiricus. The sequence continues at coordinate 203,785,351 of CM077666.1, read as the reverse complement.
TGCAAGATGGCGAGGTCAGGGGCACTGAGCGTATGTCGTGGTGGTACGACCATCTATGGGGCCATGCAGCCCCTTGTGGTTCGGCAGGGGAGATCGACGTGCATAAAGAGCATGAACAATGGAGGGCGCAAGGGGTTTACCCAGGTTCGGGCCGCTAAGAAGCGTAAAACCCTACTCCTGCTTTTGGTGTATTGGTTGTGTGGAAGCACAGTACAAGGAGCGCTTCTCCCGGCAAGGTATAGGGGAACACGAGGCATGCTTGTGTTTGAAAAGGGGTCCGAATCCCTCTAATTGTTGCCTTGGTCCTCCTTTTATAGCTCAAGGGGTTACCACAATGGCAAAACAGTAATTACATAGTGATTAGATAGCAAACAGTGCTATCATACCTAACTCTGCCAGTTTAGGACAAAGGCATTAAATGCGCCATTAGGTGTCATGCGGAGAGGTAGCCCCGGCAAGGTTTCTGCACCGCTTGCCCAGCTACCTCATATTATTCTGACACGCCTCCTGGACAGGTGTCATTAAAGGCAAATCCTGTCCTAGTGTGATGACACGTGCCCGACAAGCCTTACCAAACAGCCTGCGCGGTCAACACCTCACCCACTAGCGGACATCTGTGCGGTGAGGTGGAGCGCAGGAGGGCTAGCAAAAGCTTGCTGGTACGGAGCTTTCCGGGTCTTCACCTTGCCGGTTTAGCCTCGCCGGCAAGGAAAGTCTTCTTCTTCGATACTAGTTGAGTGCTGTGTCTTGAGCTTCTTTCTGGTAGCTTCTGCGACTGGGCTCTGAATCTTGGTCTTGGCGGTTCTCGGCAAGGCTTGGCCGGCAAGGAGGCTGCTACTGTCTGTGCATAAGTCAGGGTATAAAATACCCATGTTTTATACACCGACAGGAGCCCCCGGGCCTGGGCCATACACGCGTCCGAAGCATCGTTGGGCTAGACCCAAACAATGCACGGACACAAGGCGGGAAACTGCCATTGTAATTTTCGTCATGATGATTATCTTCTCTTGAGATCTTCTTTGCTTCTTCATTAACCTGGCTTCGAGCGTGCTTTTAGTCATTTTCTGGCAACCCTTGCCATAAAACGGACTTAAATAGGTGCATGGCAACGCATGGCGAGGGATAACTGCCATTAATGCCACGACTCCTCCTTTTTCTACGCCCCTCCATCACGCGCGCCTGCATGCATCCAGGGTAGTGGATTGGTGGTGAAGGGCGGCCGTTGGAGTGACGTGCCAGGCCAGGGGGCGCAGGACGCGGGATTGGTGAACATGGGCGGTTGCTAGAGTAATGCACCCGTTAGAAGCGCAGGGCGCGGGAGTGGCGGTCGTGGGCGGCCGCCCGAAGACGGTGAAGAGCCAGCCCCCCGCATTCCCCCTATAAAGGGGGGGCCGTGGGGTGCAATGCTCATCCATCTCTTCCCGCCTCGATCTCCAGCAACTGCCGTCTCCTTCTCGTATCTTCTTCCTCCGCATCCGACGACGACATGGCGAGAGGAAGGGGGCGCGGTCGCGCTTCCGCCACCGCGGCAAGGGCTTCTTCCCGGCTCCATGCCCAAGCTTCAGCCATGGCTGCGGAAGCCAGCTCTAGTGCGCAAGGGAGGGCAGCAGCTCGTGGCCGTGGAAGGCGCGGTGCTCATGGCCGAGGCGGCCATGGCGGAGCGCTCGCTGCTGCGACTTCGGCTCCCCCTCCTCCGACAGAAGGCCACACGGAGGACACGGCGGAAGAATTCATCTTGGAGCTGCGCGACCAGCCGTGGAGCTGGCTGCGGCTTCCTCGCCCTTTTGCTAGGGAGATGGAAGGCCGCCACCTGCACGGCTTATGGCTGCGCGTGGACGGTTGCTGCAACGGCCCGGTTTGGGTGACCGTTGAGTCCTCCAACAATGGTATCATGTACCTCACTCGTGGGTGGAAATCTTTTGCACGTGCCCGTTGCTTAGGGCAAGGGCACCTCCTTCACTTCAGGCTGGATGGACCAGACACGCTTGTCGTGAAGTTCTTCGGGGCTTCAGGTGCTCGTCTGGAGTGCTGCGCGGAGAGCTCGAGTGACAGCGACACCGCTTCCTCCAGCGATGCTGAGGATGATGATGATGATGGCGATGATGACGGCTCTCCGGGCGTGAATATCGAAGACGATGGTGAAGAGTCTGGCTGATCGCCGGCAGCACTATCATCTGGCCTTCCGGGAACAAGCCGGACTCCGCCTAGGCGCCCCTTTTGCCCTCCTTGCACTCGAGATAAACCCTGGCAAAGGGCCAACAATATGTAATCGAGTACTTGCTTAATGAATATCTAGTATTTTGTCGGGCTTAGATGAATGCATGTTGTTTCCCTGGTTTTATTTTGCCTTTGTATGATTGTGTTCCCTACGCTTTGTTTGGAAACTTGCCGGTGCGCAGACTTGCCGCGAGCGCTTTGAGGAACGGGTCCTTAGTAGCCTGCTAAAAGTGCCGCCGTCGGCAAGCTAACTTGCCAGGCCAGAATGCAGCTGCTAGGCTCGCCGAGCGGACTCGAGGCAAGCTAGAGCACAGGTCGACCGCAACAAGGTTCCTTCGCGTGCAGGTTTCTCATACAAAGCACGTAATCGTTCAAGGGAAATCACGAATGTAATGAGGAAAAATTTCCAATGTTTTTCAACTTAGCTTTTCCTTGCGTCGTTTTTCTCGTTGCATGAGATGATTACTTGAACGTCATTAAAATGGTACCCTATCTCCACTTCCCCCGGGAAACTTGCGCGCGGTTCATCAGTCATTCCATACAAATTAAAGTGTAAATCACAACATCACATGCATCCACATATAAATGAATATGTACGAGGAGTTGCAGAACACTTAGCTTTATTATGCACAGGATCTGTGCCTGGCTTTGTACAAAGGGTTACCTGTCTTGCCGACAAAGCTTGTACAAAAGGGGTTGCCGGGAGGTGTCCCGGCAACTACGGCTTATGGGTAGAACTTGCGAAGATGCTCAATATTCCATGAGTTTTGCACTTGAATGCCATCTTCAGTCTCCAGTCGGACTGCGCCAGGTCTGGTGACTCGTACTACCTGATAAGGGCCTTCCCACTTTGGCGACAACTTGTTTGATCCTTTGGCGGACTGAGCATGCCAAAGAACAAGGTCGCCTTCCTCAAGGCTTCGGGCGTGCACTTTGCAGCTATGATAACGGCGCAAGGCTTGCTGGTAGCGTGCAGCTCGCACAGCCGCCCGAAGACGATCTTCCTCAAGGAACAACGCATTGTCTTGCCACAGCTGCTCTTGCTCAGCTTCATCGTAAGCGAGCACTCGAGGTGACCCGTATTTGAGTTCCATGGGGAGCACCGCTTCTGCACCATAGATTAGGGAGAAGGGTGTTTGGCTGGTAGCTCGATTTGGCGTCGTCCTGAGTGACCAAAGAACCGCCGGCAACTCATCAATCCAACGCTTTCCACACTTGCGCAGCCTGTCGAAAGTTCTTGTCTTGAGACCACGGAGCACTTCAGTATTCATCCTTTCCGCTTGGCCATTGCTTCTCGGGTGAGCGACAGATGCAAAACAGATTTTGCTGCCAAGGTCTTGGATATACTGCATGAAGGTGCGACTCATGAATTGTGTGCCGTTGTCGGTGATGATTCTGTTAGGAACCCCGAAATGGCAAACTAATCCTTTGAAGAACTTGACGGCTGATTGCGCTGTCACCTTTCTCACCGGCTCCACTTCAGGCCACTTTGTGAACTTGTCGATGGCGACGTACAAGAACTCAAAGCCCCCGGCAGCACAGGGGAAAGGGCCCAGGATATCGAGCCCCCAGACCAAAAAGGGCCAGGAGAGAGGAATTGTTTGGAGAGCTTGAGCTGGCTGATGTATGTTTTTCAAATGGAACTGGCATGCTTCACACTTGGTTACTAGCTCAGTCGTATCCTGGAGGGCAGTGGGCCAATAGAAGCCTTGCCGGAATGCTTTGCCAGCAAGTGCTCTTGATCCTATGTGAGAGCCACATATGCCTCCATGTATCTCCGCCAACAGCTTTAGTCCGTCTTCCCGGCAAATGCACTTCAATTTCACACCGTTTGGTCGCTTTCTGTACAGAATGGTACCCACAAACTGATACATACTTGACTGACGGGCTACTCTCTCAGCTTCTTCTTGCTCATCGGTAAGTTCTCCTGTTTGTAGGAAATGGACTATCTGCTATGCCCATGCCGGAGCCTGCGGCTCGACGACAAGGATTAAAGGCATCTCTTCGGCCGCGGGAGCGCTTGCTTCTGTGGCAAGAACCTGGGGTTCTGCGCTAAGCGGCTGCTCACCGGCAACCGTGTCGTTGTTCCCGGCAACATCCTTGTCGGCGGCTTCCGGGAGCTCTGCCGGAAAATACTTGCCGGTATTCAACTTTCTTCTCTTACTGGCCCCCGTTGATGGGGTGACTATTGGTTGATTCAAATGGAGCACAAAAGTTCCCGGTTCCACGGGAAGCTTTTGAGCGGCACATTTTGACAGGCTGTCAGCAATGCTGTTTTCCGCACGGCGGACATGCTCTGTTTGCAACCAGTCAAAGTGTTCTTCCAATTTCCTCACTTCTTCCACGTACGACTCCATCCACGGGCTCTGGTAATCTTTGTTTACTTGCTTCACAACAAGCTGCGAGTCGCCGCGAATGATCAGTTTTTTGATCCCAAGGTCCACCGTGATCCTGAGACCGACAAGGAGTCCTTCGTACTCAGCAGTGTTGTTTGTAGCTTGCTCCCTGGGAAAGTGCATTTGAACCACATACTTGAGGTGCTCTCCAATGGGTGCGACATGCAGCACTCCGGCACCGGCGCCTTGCAGCGAGAAGGCACCGTCAAAGTACATGATCCATTCCTTTGTCGTTTCCTTGCCGGGGAGAGTTGTTTCTTGAATTTCTTCATCTTGCGTTGGTGTCCATTCTGCAATGAACTCCGCCAAGGCTCTGCTCTGAATAGTTGAAGTGCTTTCAAACTTGAGTGCAAAGCTTGACAATTCCAACGCCCACTCCACTATCCTGCCAGTTGCCTCTGGATTCCTCAAGATGCGTTGCAACGGAAAGCAGGTGACGACGGTGATTTCATGCGCTTGGAAGTAGTGACGCAGCTTTCTCGAGGCCATAAGAAGACCGAAAAGCAACTTCTGCACCCCAGAGTATCTCGATCTAGCCCCCTGCAGAAGGGAACTGACGAAATACACTGATCGTTGCACCACTTTCTTCTTCGGCATTGTTTGTTGGTCAGCTCCATTTGTTTGCGCTGTTTCTGACTTGTCGGCACCATGCTTTGCCAGAAAAGATTTCGGTTCGTCGCTGGATGGGCTTGCCGCGGTTACTTCCTCATCCTCGACTTCCCTCTGCGCCACTAATGCAACACTAGACACTTGATTCGTTGCCGCTATGTATAGCAGCAACGGCTCTTGTGGTCTTGGCGCAACTAGTGTTGGCGCGGAGGAGAGGTATCTTTTCAGGTCCTGCAGCGCGGCCTCCTCTTCCGGAGTCCATTTCATCGGACCTGCCTTTTTCAAAATCTTGAAAAATGGCAGGGCATGCTCAGCGGATCTTGAAATGAACCTACTCAAGGTAGCAACACAACCGACAAGACGCCGCACATCTTTGACGCTTTTTGGTGCTTGAATTTGCTCAATCGCTTTCATCTTGTTGGGATTCGCTTCGATTCCTCGTTAAGATACAAAGAATCCGAGAAGCTTACCGGATGGAACGCCAAACACACACTTCCCGGGATTGAGCTTCAAGTTGATTTTGTGCAAGTTTGCAAATGTTTCTTCCAAGTATTGAATGAGGGTAGATTTGTCCTTGGTCTTGACTACTATATCATCCATGTACGCTTCCACATTCCTGTGTAGCTGGGGTTCAAAACCAATCTAGACTGCTCTTGCAAATGTTGAACCGGCACTCTTTAATCCGAAAGGCATGCGCACAAAGCAGTACGTGCCACAGGGAGTAATGAATGCGGTTTTCTCCTCATCCTCCTTAGCCATGAATATCTGATGGTATCCAGAATATGCATCAAGGAAGTAGAGCAAATCACAGCCGGAAGTAGAGTCTACAATTTGATCAATGCACAGCAAAGGGAAAGGATCCTTTGGACATGCTTTGTTAATATCAGTGTAGTCGATACAAAGTCTCCACTTTCCGTTTGCTTTGCACACCACTACCGGATTTGCCAACCAAGTGGGATGTAGTACACCTCTAACCAATCCTGTTGCTTCAAGCTTCTTGATTTCTTCGGCAATGAACTGTTGCCGCTCCAACGCTTGCTTTCGGACTTTTTGCTTGACGGGCCGAGCGTGGGGACAGATAACAAGGTGGTGCTCAATTACCTCCCTGGAACGCCAGGGATGTCAGATGGCCGCCATGCAAACACATTGACATTCACCCGCAGGAAGGCAACGAGCGTGCTTTCCTATTTGCTGTCAAGGGTGGCACTGATGGTGAAAGTACCGTCAGTGCCCTCCTCCCTCGCCGGCATCTTCTTGGTTGCCGGTGAAGTAGCTTTGGATTTCTTACCGGCAGAGCACTCCGGCAAGTCTTCAATAGGCGCACAGCACTCTGAAGAGGTGCGCTTCCTGGAATCCTTGCTAGAGGTCTTGCCGGACTTTTTTGCTTTCTTTCTTCTTGGCGGGAGCTGGCGCCTTGGCGGCTTCTGCTGCAACCGCATCTCTGTACATCTTATCGATGCAAATGACTACATCTTTCTTGTCGGAGTTGATGGAAATGACACCCATCAGCCCTGGTGAGGGTGTCCCGGACTAGGGGGTACTCGGGCTGCCGGCCTATCTCTCGTAGGCCGGGCTGGTGGGCCGCTCTCTACTCGTCGATGGAAGGCCGGATTGTGGGCGACCCCGTGTATCAGACGGAAACCTCCGAAGACTTGGCGTCTCCTCCAAGGAATAACTGGCGTGGCCGGCATGTTTATCCCCTGATGGTAACCGACCGTATGTAACCCTAGGGCCCTCTGGTGTCTATATAAACCAGAGGGTTTAGTCCGTAGAGGATCATCATATCCATTGCCTAGGGTTTAGCCCATCCGATCTTGAGGTAGATCAACTATGTAACCTTCATACAATCACATCAATATAATCTAGAAGGATGTAGGGTATTACCTCTTCGAGAGGGCCCGAACCTGGGTAAATCGCCGTCTCTACGTTCCATGTTACCCATTGATTCCTAGACCTATAGTTCGGATCCCCTACTCGAGATCAGCCGGTTTTGGTACCGACATTGGTGCTTTCATTGAGAGTTCTGTCGTGGGTCATCAAGAATCAATGGCTCGCCTAGTCATCAGCAACAGCGCTAGCCGCGGGGACACTTTTGTTCCCGGCCAGCTCTTTGCGTTCGGCAGCGTCATGCTACACGACGATCCGGCCGGTCACCTTGGCCGGGTCGATAGTTTCAGCCCCGACCAGGAGATCAGGTTCGGAAACCTAGAGTTCGTTGCCGACTCTCGGGGAGATCTTATTCTCACGAGGTCCTCAGCCTCGCCTGAAGGACCCACAAATCCTGAAGCACCGACTTCGAGTACGGCCAACCCCACTACCGAGACGGTCGCCACTGCGGATCCAGCCTTGAGCCCGGACCTAATCTCTGCGCTCAGCTGCCGAAGATCAGCCTCGGCCGAACATGACTACGGGACGAATTCAGACGCCCCCGTCACGGCCATACTGCGGGTGGACCCCGCAAACTGCCAAAACTTGGAGCCGACGGATCTCTCATCATTAAACGGGATACTAGATCGAATCCAGGCCCTGGGAATTACCGATGGCCAGTCCTCGGTGTACGATCAGATCGGGCTTAAAACCGACGAAAGGGAAATTCACGCCCCTGCCACCACTCACTTGGTCGCCACTATCGATGGCCCCACGGAGGGCTCACCCTTTCCCCCAGAACCAAAAGCACATGAGGTGCAAGTTTCTGACCAGCAGGCTTCATCCTCCAGCTCAGCAGCCGAACTCCACTCCGGAGAGGGTTTAGAGCTGAACTCTGGTTCAGCACGCAATTCCGGATCCACGCACCCGCGCCCGGCCAACTATCCAGAGCTTGGCGCATTGGATTCCACGTCAGTCCAGGACGCGGCCGCCAAAACTCCGGACTCACACTCCGCTGGGATCAAAAATTTTATCCCGCCCACCCCCCATATTGAGTACTGTCCAGATAACTCAGGACGGCCCGACATATGGGACCTAATGTACGTAAAGCAGCAGCTCGGAGAGACAGTTCGGCACTTCTGGGCGAGATTCCTTATCGTCAAAAACAAGATGACGGACGGCTACAAAAAGGACATTCTGGAGATCTTCCGACAAAACTGCCGAGACGAGGGCGTCTTAAACGCCCTCGCCCGCCGCCACATCCAAAATTTCTCTGATTTATCAGATCTAGTGTCCAAATACTGCGCCATGGAGTATGCTTGGTAGGCTCAGCTCGAGCAAACGGAGTCAATCCGTACAGAGGAACCAAACCGACCTCGGGCAAAACGCGCACACCCTCGCCGGACACCCCAATACGAGCCATCCGAGAAAAGGATGAAACCCCTGACAAGATCCAGAACGGTCCTTGATGAACTGCTGGATAAACCATGCCCCATACACTCTGTCCTCCTCAACACAAACCCAACCCACAGCCTTCGAGCTTGCTGGGTGGTCAGGCAAGTCGCCAAGAGCGGTGAAGTCATCCTCGGAGGCCCGTACTCAAATAAAAGTCCAGCAATGCCCTTTGATGATGACGCCAAGATCTTAACAATCTACGAGACGTATTCCTTGAAGAATCAGAGGAAGAGAGCCCTCCGAGAGCTCGTTCAAATTCACCATGTGGGAGAGACAGACTCATGGACAGACACACCCATCACTTTCAGTGAACAAGGCCAGCCGAGGTCCCGCCCTACTCGAGCTGCTGCCACCCTTGTCCTTGATCCCATAGTGGATGGATTCTGACTCCAAAAGGTGTTAATGGACGGCGGTAGCGGGCTAAACCTCATTTACGAGGACACCTTGGACAAAATGCAGTTTGACAGATCCCGCATCTAGCAAAGTCACACCACCTTTCGAGGGATCATCCCCGGAAAGGAGGCGCGTTCTAGTGGCCGAGTGGCTCTTGATGTGGTTTTCGGAACTCCAGAGAACTACTGATCCGAAGAACTGCTTTTCCACATCGTGCCCTTCCGCAATGGCTACCATGCCTTATTAGGGCGCGATGCCTTCGCACGATTCCATGCCGTCCCACATTACGGGTACATGAAGCTTAAAATGCCAGGGCCAAACAGCGTGATCACAATAATAAGTGATCCAGACAGAGCTCTTAGGGCCGAGAACAAAACAACATCCCTCACCCTCGAAGCGTTGTCCGAAGCCCTCACAGCTGAAGAACTGACCGCGCTCCGCTCAACGGTGGATAAGGACGACGTAATCCTCGACAAAAGGCCCAAATCCACGTCCTTCAAACCAGCGGATGAAATCTTCAAATTCCAAGTGCACCCAACAGATCCGAACAAGACAGCGTCCATTGGAGCTCAGATGGACCCCGCGGTCGATGAAGAGCTGCGCAAATTTTTGCGTGAAAACTGGGATATCTTCGCCTGTCACCCATCAGACATGCCAGGGATCCCGCGTAGATTAGCCGAGCACAGCTTAAACATCATTAAGGGTTTCAAGCCAGTCAAACAGACTCTGCGTTGGTTTTCCGAACCCAAGCGTCAGGCTATGGGCGAGGAACTGGCAAAGTTGCTTGAAGCCGGATTCATCCGGGACATCAAACATCCTGAGTGGTTGGCCAATCTGGTCATGGTACCAAAGAAGGATAAGTCCTGGCGGTTGTGTGTCGATTTCAAGGATTTAAAAAGGGCCTGCCCCAAGGATCCTTTCCCCTTGCCCCGCATAGACCAGATCCTAGACGCCACTGCCGGGCATGACTCACTATGTTTCCTCGACGCTTACTCCGGATACCATCAAATTAAAATGAAGGAATCCGACCAAGCGGCCACTGCATTCATCACTCCTTATGGACCATTCTGTTTCAACACAATGCCCTTCGGATTAAAGAACACAGGGGCTACATACCAGCGCATGATTCAAACATGTTTGGAAAAACAAATCGGCAAAACTGTCGAAGCATATGTGGACGACGTGGTTATCAAAACCAAACATGTCAGCCAGCTGGTGGACAATCTCCGGCAAACCTTTGATAGTCTTCAGACTTTCGATATATGGCTCAATCCGGAAAAGTGCGTCTTCGGAGTGCCGGCCGGTAAGCTGCTCGGATTCATCGTTTCCCATAGAGGAATAGAAGCCAACCCAGCGAAAATACGGGCACTGTCCGAGCTGGCTATCCCCACTGAGCTCAAACACGTCCAGAAACTTGCTGGCACTGTTGCAGCCCTAAGCCGCTTCATCTCACGCCTTGGAGAAAAGGCCTTACCGCTATATAAATTGCTCAAACGGACGAAGAACTTCGAATGGACCAGTGACGCGGCGGAAGCACTCGAAGAAATAAAAACTCTACTGGCCAGCAACCCGATCTTAACAGCACCCAGCCCGGGCGAGCCAATGCTGCTATATATCTCGGCCACGAATCAGGTGGTCAGCGCGGTTCTCGTCGTCGAACGAGAGGCAGACGGTCACAAGCTTTAGGTGCAGAAACCTATGTACTACGTATCCGAAGTGCTCACCCCGTGTAAAACGAGGTACCCGCATTATCAGAAGATCGCCTACGCAGTTTTCATGGCATCCCGAAAGCTCCGCCATTACTTCCAGGAGTGCTCGGTTACGGTGGCATCTGAAGTACCACTGAATGACATAATCAACAATCGAGATGCCATCGGCCGCATAGCCAAATGGGCTATAGAACTCCTCCCCTTCGAAATCATATATCGACCACGCCGAGCTATTAAATCTCAGGTTTTGGCTGATTTCGTTGTGGAATGGACAGAAGCCGAACTCCCTAGGGAGTACAGTACATATTCGCATTGGACGATGTACTTCGACAGCTCCAAAATGCTCGCTGGGCTGGGGGCTGGAGTGGTCCTCACATCCCCCACTGGCGACAATATTCGGTACATACTCCAGATCATGTACACCGACTCCAACAACGCAGCCGAATACGAGGCTCTGTTACATGGACTTCGGATTGCGGTGTCAATGGGCATACAGCGGCTCGAGGTACGGGGAGATTCTAATCTCACCATCTCTCAAGTCAACGGCGAATTCGACGCAAAAGTCCCGAAAATGACAACATACCGCAACGCCGTCCTAAAAATCTCCGCCCTTTTTGAAGGACTGGAGTTTCACCATATACCTAGAGACAGCAATCAAGCTACCGACATCCTTGCTCTAATGGGCACCAAGCGCGACCGTGTCCCTGAGACCACCTTTTTAGAACGACTCTTCAAGCCGTCCGTGGTGTAGCAGGAGGATGCACAGGGCTCGGAATCCAATACCTCAGGAGAATTCATCCCTCCGCCTATCGAACCAGACGAAGGAATTATCGGGGGTTCGGCAATTGAAATGACATCTTCGGCTCATGAAGTCATGGCGGTAATTGCGCCATGGACCGAGCCCTTCCTCGCCTACCTCCTCCGCCAAGAACTACCGGCCGACCAGACTGAGGCAAGGCGCATCATTCGACGATCTAAAGCCTATAAAGTCCACGAGGGAGAACTATATAAGAAAAGCACTACTGGCGTCCTCCAAAGATGTATATCTGAAGAGGAGGGAAGGCAGCTCCTGGCCGAGATTCACGCTGGCATGGGCGGTCACCATGCGGCAGCTCGGGCCTTGGTCAGCAAGGCTTTCCGAGTAGGGTTCTTCTGTCCCACTGCCCGAACAGACGCCCAAACATTGGTCCAACATTGCGTTGGATGCCAGCTCTTCGCAAATCAGAGCCATATGCCCCCCACGGCCCTTCAGATGATACCGATTACTTGGCCTTTCGCGGTCTGGGGGCTAGACATGGTCGGACCACTTAAAGGGGGGACCAAGAAAAAGAAATATCTACTCGTCATGGTAGACAAATTTACTAAATGGATTGAGGCAAAACCGGTAACTTCCGCCAAGTCTAAGCCGGTCATCGATTTTATATCCGGCGTCGTACACCGTTACGGTGTCCCCCATAGCATAATAACGGACAACGGATCCAATTTTACCGCCCAGGAAGTCAAAGACTGGTGCGCTAATTTAGGCATTAAGCTCGACTATGCCTCGGTGTATCACCCACAGTCTAATGGACAGGTCGAGAGAGCTAATGGACTGATCTTGAGCGGCATCAAGCCCCGTTTGGTCCGATCTTTAAAAGAATCCGACTGCCATTGGGTCGAGGAGCTTGACTCCGTACTGTCGGGCCTACGCAGCACCCCTAATCGATCCACGGGCTACACACCGTTCTTCATGGTGTATGGGGCAGAAGCCGTCCTCCCCAGCGACCTTATTCACGACGCCCCTCGGGTGCGTATGTATGAAGAAAAGGAGGCCGAACTGGATCGGCAAGATGACCTGGACGCCTTGGAGGGCGAGCGCGACATAGCTTGGGCTCGTTCTGCTTTTTATCAGCAGCAGGCCAGACGTTATCAGAGCAGGGAAGTACGGGCGAAGACCTACAGCGTCGGCGATCTTGTCCTGCGCCTCCCGGAGAAGCAGAAGCATAAGTTGTCGCCCAAATTGGAGGGGCCCTTCATAATCGATCAAAGTACTCGCGGGCGGAGCATATCGTCTCCACGACCCAAAGGACGACCGCCTCGAACCAAAACCATGGAACGCAGCTCGGCTACGACATTTCTACGGCTAACCCCGCGACCTTACCTTGTTCGGTTTATCCTTCTCGGATCTATATTTTTCTAGTCAATAGTCTCTCCCGGGTTGTGTTCGGATATGCCGAACTACGTTAAGTTTTTTCTTTGGCAAACATCTTTGAATGTACCACACGCTGCCACCTGGGGGCTTCTTTTACGAAGCCAATCGTATTTTATTTATGCAACCATCTGTCTTTTACGAGTTTGCAACCTTCCTGCATCGTTTTAAAGCCACTATATGCATCAATTTGACTTAAGATTTGGCCAAGCTGGGTTGCCTCGCTCCTGTGTTTACCCCCTACGTTCCCGATTGTTCGGCTAGGGAGTAAAGGGAGCACCTCTATGATTGTTACGTCCGGATTTCCCGGGTACATACCTCAGACGGGTGAAGCCAAAAGCTAGCGTTCTTAAGAACACAAGTTGGTCGGCCACGGGGGAAGTGAAAATAGTTGGTAACTATCACCAAGTTTCCAGGGTATTTTCCCGAAGTGACCATCCCCGTCTACTTAGGGTATTCGGTTATCCATCCACGGTTAACGTGGTAACCCGATGAAAGGGACCCATCGAGGAACTATTTTCGTCGGAAGATGTTTCTTAAGTTAAACAGTAATATAACATAACTCCCCGAGCACGTTTTTGTCTGTTTGCACCAAATGGCCGGATTGCCTAGTTCTCCGAAGTATTTTCCGATGTTCTCGGATCATATAGTAGGAAACACTCCTCGGCTCCTGGCCGAGGAGGCGGAAGCCGATGGCTGGTTAAGACAACGTTCTATGCACGGTTCGGAGACTATTTGATGTAAAGTACATAGATACATAGAATCAAACTGTTAATATTGATCAAGACCATCTATTATGGTCTCCAGAGCACAATCTGCTTGGGACAGCCGAGCTGCGAGCATAACCTGGTCATATACCAGATGCACGGGTACTTCCTGCCCATCTGGCCCTACCGGCCCAACCCTAGCTAAATGCTCCGGCTCCAGCTTGGTGAAACGGGTCTTGATCATCGCCCAAGCCTCCCGTGCTCCCTCATGACATGATGATATCTTCCATAGCTCCAAGCGGCGCCGCGCTCCTTTGAAACGATTTGTGAACTCGGCCATCCCTTCCGGAGCCACTTCGCCAGGCCACAGTGCTTTGAACATGCTCTTCATCGCTTTCCGGGCCCGCTCATGTACGGCGGATAGCTCCTTCAGGACGTCCCGCCCGAACGAGCCGGCCTCCTCTTCGGGACGTCCGGTTAGAAGAACTACAACGAGATGTGGCATTGTTCATATTGCTGCTTAATACGTGCAGTTTATGAACTGACAAATCAGATTGCACTTACCGAACATGCCCGCTTTCAGTCTCTGGTTCTCCTCTTGGGATAGGGTCAGTTGAGCTCTCACACTCTTGATTTCTTGAGCTTGTCGTTCGCCTTCTGCCTTAAGCTTATCCCTCTCCTCATAACTTCGGGAAAGCACCCGGTAGCCAGCCTCTTGCTATGCCTCCGCATACCTTTGAGCTTCCCTGGCAATATCTAGATCCTTCTGCAGCTGATTTATCGACTCGGCTGCTATTGAATCATCTTTCATTAGCAGAGGTGTTCCTTCCCATTTTTCTTAAATAACATTGAGCCCGACACTTACCATGTGCCTCTCTGGTGAATTTCTTCACACCCTCTAGCTCGGCCTTCACAGACTCTAACTCTGTTCGCGCCTGTTTGAGGTCCTAGGACAGCTTTTTGTTTTGCTCCCGAACAGTCTGCACAATAGCAGGGCATTATAAATGTCAGACCCTTAACTCGGCCGTCCCGTCCAAATTAAGGCTCGGGGGCTACTGGGTTAGACACTAGTTGTCAAAACTAATACCATACCTGCATATTAGTAGACATGAGCTTCACGGCCCCTTCAAATCCCGTTCGGGCAGCGCCGAGGTATGCATCTACCAAGCTAAGGGCATTAAACTCCTGATCAGAAAACGCGGAGTGCCGAAGTGACGCCTTACACCACCGATGATTCATCACACTTTCAACCTTGGAGTTAGTCACCGAGACGCCACCTGAGTCCTCGGGATGTTGGTCCTCGGCAGGGACCCCCGGAGTAACTCCGGCTACAGCTGGCGACCTCGGGTTTGAGTCACCCCTCGGCGCCTCTTCAACGTCCCCAGCCAAGGGCGGTTCCACATATCGTCTACAGGACACCATGGGGAAAATTATTGGCATATTCGGTGGATGTCGAAGATAGAGGCTATGACGGTACGGCGGATGCGTTACCTCTTCGGGCGGGGCGCAGATGATGTAGCTCCCGTTGGGGCCATGCGTCTGGTCACCCCACGACTACTCGTCGTTGGGGCCGTTGGTGCCGCTCTTGTGGCTGTTCGGCGCGTCGTGCGGCGGCCCTTGGGAGTAGGTGTCAGTGTATTCGGGGCAGCCGCGGATGAGTGTTTCTTTTGAGAGGAAGCCCGTTGGCCACTTACAGCGGAGGAGGGAAGCGCCCCGGGATGATCGGCCAAAAGGCCCACCTTAGAACCATCGAGGCTTTCCTGGTAGAAGACCCCCTCCTCGAAATTAATCGATGTTTCAGGGTCATCATGGAACCCAGGATCATCATCACGAGAGTAATTTTCCGGTTGAGGAACAGGGCAGCTCACTGTCTCGATCTAGCGCCTCCAGTTCTGTTCGGACATGATAGGAATCTGGTTAAGAAACTTTGGGGTACCTTCCGGACTATAAAACGTGGTCAGACTCACCATTTCGATGGGTTTGTAGCTCGAGAAGCCTTCGTTGGGCCTTAACCGAGCAAATTCCTGCTCTTCTCCCTTGAAGAGATCGGCCAGTATGGCTGCCGTCGGGCCCATGGAACCCGGGGTATCCAGGCCCGTCTGCCTTTGGCCCAGGGCGCAACGCCTGGCATGGGCCCAGCGGGCTGTCACGACCGAGCATCTCACCAAGACCCCTCATGAGGCCCTGGCCTCTTGAGGCCCCCTCCTCAGGAGGTGGCGAGTAATCCTCAGCACCACCATCAACGACCTCGCGAGGTCCTCTCACGAGGCGGCTTCCCGAAGTGACCTCGCGGGGCGGGTTTCCGAGGTGGCCTCCCGAGGCCCCCTCCCGCAGGCGTTCGGGACGATGGCCGTTCGGCGTGCCGCGCGGTCTGGAGCCCATCACGTGGGTGACGCGCGCGGCGACGAGCAGCAGCAGAGGCCGCACCAGCAGGCGCGGACGAAGATGGTTTCCTCTTTCGTGTTAAGGGAGCAGGGCCAGCTATCTACTCTCCAAAGTGACCCCAAAGGTTGCCCGATCGGCGAAGGAAGACCAAGACGACGGGCGCGCAGGGCGGAGGTCATCACCGAGCCCACCGGCGCGTCATGGATCATGCTTTGGCAGGCGAAGACCACCTTTAGTCAGGATAGCCTGAGCGCCTGTCCCCTTTCAAAACCGCCAAGTGTGGAACCCTTCCCGCCTAAGTTTCCAGGGGGAAGAGGACCAAGGCTGGTATAAAGGATAGTGTTGCCATAGTAGGAAGAGGGCTCTCCGGACCAGTTCTTCCTCCTCTCCACCTTGTATGCAAGAACTCTCTTGCCCATTGCAATCGAAACCGCAAGCAGGAGTAGGGTCTTACACCGCAAGGTGGCCCGAACCTGGGTAAACCGCTGAGTCCTCGCCCCGTCTCTCGCTAGCGCGCTCTCGCCGTAGCCTCACCGTAGCTTAGCCGTGTTAGGAGACGAAGTGGTAGAACGAGCTCACCCCAGTGTTCGAACCTTTGGGTCCCTGGAGCCCGACTTCCGACATTTGGCGCGCCAGGTAGGGGTGTGCTACCGTTCTTCTGCTCCGCCCTCAGCTCCACCAACCCCATGGCCGACGCACATCGCGAGCGCGCCGAGTGCAGGGCTCGCCACGTGGCTCAGACAGAGCCGGTGGCCCGCGGCAACCACCACCGCCCCGAAGCCGAGGCTGCTGCCGCCACCGACCCCGCTGCCCGCGAGCAGCAGGACTCCTCCCTGCACCCCTCCGTGCGGGCGGACGGCCGCACCGCCACGGCCTCCTTCCTCGCCAACCGTGGGCCGCCGAACCCGCAGGCCGCGCTGCTCATGGCGCGTGAGCTGCTCCGCTACCGTCCGGATGACGCCGGCTATGACGCCTGGCTTGGCCGCATCACCGAGCTCGTCAACGTCGCCGGGGACGTTCCGGCTACTTCTCACTCGCTCCGCCCTCCGCCGTCTCGGGCTGGGGACCTGGCGCACGACGCTCCCCCGCCGCCTCCTCTGCGCGACGAGCGCCGGGCCCTAGCGCAGCGCGCGGGCTCATGAGCCGTCCCGCGGCGCGTCCTCGCCAGACCGAGACAAAGCCAGCTGCCAGATCATCTGCCGCGTGCCCCCCGACGCGCAAGTGCTCCTCGAGCGGCAGCGACAGCGCCAGGACCAGGCCGTTCAGGGCGTTGCAGCGGCCGAGCGTCAAAACTGCGCCGCCCTCGCTGGCGGCGTCCCCTCGAGCGGCGTGGGCTGCCGTGCCTTCACCCGTGAGCTGCGTCGCGTGGTCTGGCCCGCGAAGTTCAAGCCTGAGCTGCCGCCACGCTACGACGGCACCCCCAACCCCATGGAGTTCCTCCAGCTCTACGCGCTGAGCGTCGAGGCGACGAACGGCGATGACAAGGTCATGGCGAACTGGCTCCACATGGCGCTCAAGGACGACCCGCGCTCCTGGCTCATGAACCTCCCCGAGGCTTCCATCTCGTCGTGGTCCGAGCTCTGCAGTCAGTTCATCGCCAACTTCAAGGGCACACAGGACCGCTCCCTCACCATCAATGACCTGCGGCGTGTCCGGTAGCGCCCAGACGAGGCCCTCCGCAAGTACATCCAGCGCTTCAGTCAGGTGCGCAACAAGATCCCGCGCGCCTCTGACGCGGCCGTCATCTCTGCGTTCTCCACCGGCGTCACAGTCGTCAAGATGCGCGAGAAACTCGCCATCAACGGTGAGCTCGACTCCGTGCTCGAGCTGCTCGACCTCGCCGACAAGTGCGCCAAGGCTGAAGAAGGCCGCCTCTTCGTCGACAACGACCCCGATGTGGCGAGTAATCCTCAGCACCACCATCAACGACCTCGCGAGGTCCTCTCACGAGGCGGCTTCCCGAAGTGACCTCGCGGGGCGGGTTTCCGAGGTGGCCTCCCGAGGCCCCCTCCCGCAGGCGTTCGGGACTATGGCCGTTCGGCGTGCCGCGCGGTCTGGAGCCCATCACGTGGGTGACGCGCGCGGCGACGAGCAGCAGCAGAGGCCGCGCCAGCAGGCGCGGACGAAGATGGTTTCCTCTTTCGTGTTAAGGGAGCAGGGCCAGCTATCTACTCTCCAAAGCGACCCCAAAGGTTGCCCGATCGGCGAAGGAAGACCAAGACGACGGGCGCGCAGGGCGGAGGTCATCACCGAGCCCACCGGCGCGTCATGGATCATGCTTTGGCAGGCGAAGACCACCTTTAGTCAGGATAGCCTGAGCGCCTGTCCCCTGTCAAAACCGCCAAGTGTGGCAACCCTTCCCGGCTAAGTTTCCAGGGGGAAGAGGACCAAGGCTGGTATAAAGGATAGTGTTGCCATAGTAGGAAGAGGGCTCTCCGGACCAGTTCTTCCTCCTCTCCACCTTGTATGCAAGAACTCTCTTGCCCATTGCAATCGAAACCACAAGCAGGAGCAGGGTCTTACACCGCAAGGTGGCCCGAACCTGGGTAAACCGCTGAGTCCTCGCCCCGTCTCTCGCTAGCGCACTCTCGCCGTAGCCTCGCCGTAGCTTAGCCGTGTTAGGAGATGAAGTGGTAGAACGAGCTCACCCCAGTGTTCGAACCTTTGGGTCCCTGGAGCCCGACTTCCGACATTTGGCGCGCCAGGTAGGGGTGTGCTACCGTTCTTCTGCTCTGCCCTCAGCTCCACCAACCCCATGGCCGACGCACATCGCGAGCGCGCCGAGTGCAGGGCTCGCCGCGTGGCTCAGACAGAGCCGGTGGCCCGCGGCAACCGCCACCGCCCCGAAGCCGAGGCTGCTGCCGCCACCGACCCCGCTGCCCGCGAGCAGCAGGACTCCTCCCTGCACCCCTTCGTGCGGGCGGACGGCCGCACTGCCATGGCCTCCTTCCTCGCCAACCGTGGGCCGCCGAACCCGCAGGCCATGCTGCTCATGGCGCGTGAGCTGCTCCGCTACCGTCCGGATGACGCCGGCTATGACGCCTGGCTTGGCCGCATCACCGAGCTCGTCAACGTCGCCGGGGATGCTCCAGCGCCTTCTCACTCGCTCCACCCTCCGCCGTCTCGTGCTGGGGACCTGGCGCACGGCGCTCCCCCGCCGTCTCCTCTACGCGACGAGCGCGCCGGGCCCCAGCGCTGCGCGTGGGCTCATGAGCCATCCCGCGGCACGTCCTCGCCAGACCGAGACAAAGCCAGCTGCCAGATCATCCGCCGCGTGCCCCCCGACGCGCGAGTGCTCCTCGAGCGGCAGCGCCAGCGCCAGGACCAGGCCGTTCAGGGTGTTGCAGCGGCCGAGCGTCAAAACCGCGCCGTCCTCGCTGGCGGCGTCCCCTCGAGCGGCGTGGGCTGCCGTGCCTTCACCCGTGAGCTGCGTCGCGTGGTCTGGCCCGCGAAGTTCAAGCCTGAGCTGCCGCTACGCTACGACGGCACCCCCAATCCCATGGAGTTCCTCCAGCTCTACGCGCTAAGCGTCGAGGCGGCGAACGGCGATGACAAGATCATGGCGAACTGGTTCCCCATGGCGCTCAAGGACGGCCCGCGCTCCTGGCTCATGAACCTCCCTGAGGCTTCCATCTCGTCGTGGGCCGAGCTCTGCAGTCAGTTCATCGCCAACTTCAAGGGCACACAGGACCGCTCCCACACCATCAATGACCTGTGGCGTGTCCGGCAGCGCCCAGACGAGACCCTCCGCAAGTACATCCAGCGCTTCAGTCAGGTGCGCAACAGGTTCCCGCGCGCCTCTGACACGGCCGTCATCTCTGCGTTCTCCACCGGCGTCACAGACGTCAAGATGCGCGAGAAACTCGCCATCAACGGTGAGCTCGACTCCGTGCTCGAGCTGCTCGACCTCGCCGACAAGTGCGCCAAGGCTGAAGAAGGCCGCCTCTTCGTCGACAACGACCCCGATGTGGCGCTCGACGCCGCCAAGGCCAAGAGCAAGGACGTCAAGCGCAAGGGCCCTACCGTGCTTGCGGCGGAGCCCGAGCAGAAGCGTGGCCGCGACCTCGACGAGCCCAGAAAGGACAACCGGCCACTCTGCGCTTTTCACAACGTCCGCTCCCACAACACCGAAGACTGTCAGGACCTCAAGCTGCTCCGCGACGAGCGCCAGAGCCGCCGGGACGACCGCAACGGCCGCGGCGCCGGTCGCGGAGGTGGCCGCAGCGACAACCGCTGGGACAGCCGCAACAGTAATGGCAGCTACCGCCAGGGCTGGCGCGACCAGCCTCGTGAGGCCGCCTTGCGCGACCAGCCTCGTGAGGCGAATCCTTAGGCCAAGGTCGCTCTCCCGCCGCTGCCTCCGCCACCCCGGAGGGACGACGTCAACCGGCCTGACGGGGGCGCTTGGGGCTACCAGGAGCCTCGTGCGGTCGCCTGCATCCTTGGCGGGTCCCAAGCCCCCGCGTCCATCCGCTACTTCAAGCAACTCTCTCGCGAGGTGTACGCCGCCCTCCCAAGGCCTGAGGTCGCGCGGCCCCTCAAGTGGTCGCAGTATGCCATCACCTTCGACTCCAAGGACCACCCCAAGTCCACGGCCTCTGCAGGCGCGCTCCCCATCATGTGCACTCCCACCATCAGCAATGTTGCGGTCACCAAGACGTACCCTCCATCGAGACCTTCGAGACGCTCCAGGTGCCCTATGACCAGCTGATGCCGACCAGGCCCTTCTACGGAGTGACCGATGGCTCCACCATCCCGCTAGGGCAAGTGCACCTCCCCGTCACCTTTGGCACCCGCAAGAACTACCACACCGAGCTCATCGACTTCGACGTGGCGCACATCGGCCTGCCTTATAACGCCATCTTGGGCTACCCGGCTCTCACCAAGTTCATGCCGGCCACCCATCACGCCTACAACGTCCTCAAGATGCCCGGTTGCAGCGGCATCATCACCGTCGCCTGCAACGAAAAGAACGCCACCAGCACCCTCGAGCGTGCCTACAAAGCTGCCGTTGTCGCGCTCCCGGCCGACGAAGATGCGGCCGAGCCTTCCGAGGCCGCGCCAGCAAAGAAGAAGCAGTTGTTCTCTCAGGACCGCGCCGAGACGAAGAAGGTGTCGGTGGATGGCTCCGGTCCTGCCTTCACCATCGGCACAGGCCTCCCTCCTGCATAGGAAAGCGCGCTCATTGCCTTCCTTCGGGCAAACTCGGATGTTTTCGCCTGGAAAGCATCCGACTTGTCCGGTGTGCCGAGGGAGGTGATCGAGCACCACTTAGCGGTGTGCCCCAATGCACGCCCGGTCAAGCAGAACGCATGGCGCCAGGCGCCAGAGAAGCAAGAGTTCATCGTCAAGGAAGTTCAGAAGCTCCAGGAAGCCGGAGTCGTTCGTGAGGTGTGCCATCCCGAATGGCCCACCAACCCAGTCGTCGTCCCCAAGAAGGGCGGCAAGGAGCGCATGTGCGTCGACTTCACCAGCCTCAACCAGCTCTGCCCGTATGACCCCTTCCAGCTGCCGCAAGATGGCCAGGGCGTTGGCCCCGCCTTTGGCAGCACGCGCATGCCCTTCGGGCTGGGGAACGCCGGCGCCTCCTTCCAGAGGCTGGC
Source organism: Elymus sibiricus (assembly GCA_039707655.1). Classification (NCBI taxonomy): domain Eukaryota; kingdom Viridiplantae; phylum Streptophyta; class Magnoliopsida; order Poales; family Poaceae; genus Elymus; species Elymus sibiricus. The sequence goes on along the minus strand of CM077666.1, from coordinate 203,763,823 downwards.
ACCCTTCCCGACAGGGCCTCGTGAGCCCCCTGGCTCCGGAGGAGCGGACTCCCTTGGTGCGCCTCGCCAAACGGTCTGACGTCACTACAGCGCGGCTCTGCCAGGTGCGCCCGGCGCGTCACCTCGCGCAACCCTCACTCCTTCTCGCCGCGCCTCTCGAGCTTTGCTCCCGGAACCCTATCCTTTTGGTTGTGTAATGAATTTTGCTAATTCTAACTTGATGAGCTATGTTACCTGCTGATTTCTACGTTAAATTCGATGCCGCCGGAGAGTGCCACACGCGCGAACCCCTCCCCTGGCTGACTCCGTGAGCGGGGGCTAGGCACGGTGCCTGTGCTCGGGTCCGTCCCTGCAGTGCCGCCAAATCCAAGCGACTGAGCTCTGGCTCGCGGGCCTACTCCCGTGCACGTCACCTCACCAAGGTCCTTGGTGCCTTATCTCCTCACGCAACGGCCGCGGGTGAGTTAGAGAGCACGTGCCGCTCCTCCTATTGTGAAATCTGTCGACATGCAGTCCCCCAGGAGGCGAGCTACGCAGGGACCTCGCGGGTGGCCTCTCGCGAGCCGGCCTCGCGAGGCAAAGATTCGTCGAGCAATGAGCCTCGGGAGCAAGCCTCGTGGGCGCGCCTCGCAAGATGCGTGGGCTCTTCACGAGCTGTGGCTCGCCCGGCACCGCTCTCCACCCAAAGCTAAGTGTGACTGCCCCGCGAGGCGCCCTTACCATCACTCAAGCTCTCTCCCCTCGTGATCCCGTTGAGTGCAGAATTTTTTCTTCTGCGTAAGCCGCTTGCACGCTAAAGGGGGGCTCCCTGAGCATCGCGCCTCAGGAGCCCTCACTAGCTCCCGGTGCCCCTCACCTCCTGGCCTTGTCCCGGCATCACGACCGGACATACCAGCGACGGCTGAGGCCTGCTCGGGGGCTGGGTCCTAATGGCGTAGAGCGCTGAGGCGACCAAAGAAAAAAGACCAGCCTCATGAGAGGACTTCGGGAGAGAATGCATGCATCCCCATGTCACAAAAGCATTAAGTTAAATATAGAAGGTACTGTTTTCACGCCCCCGCAGGGCTACATCGGCTCAATGCAGGAAAATGAAAAGAAAGAAAGGGCCTAGGCGAGGCGCCGTCGCCCTCAAGACTCCAGTGCAGGGCGCCGCGCACGTCCCCAAGAAGGCACTGCAGGCAAGTGCGGCTCCGTCACCGTACGCGCAGTGCCCGCCGCCAGGGGTTCCGGAGTCGTCGCCGCGCGTGCCTAGTCGGACTCCTCGTCCTCGCTCTTGACGTGGGGGGAGTCATCGCCGCTTCTGCCCCCGCCGGAGGAGCCGTCCTCGCTGGAGGAGCCGCTGTAGCTGTCCTCGCTCTCCGCGCAGCATTCCAGGCGGCTACCGGAGAGCCCGAAGATCTTCACAAAGAGCGTGGCGGCCCCGTCGTGCTTGAACTGGAGGACGTGCCCCCGCTTCAGGCCGCGGGCGAACGACTTCCACCCCTGCCTCAGGAACATGACTCCCGAGGGGGTGAGCTCCGTCACCACCCAGGAGGGGCCGTTGCAGTAGCCGTCGGCCTGCACCCATAAGCCCAAGGGCGCGCGGTCTGCCATCGCCGCCGCGAAGGAGTCCGGGAGCCGGAGCCAGGTGCAGGTGCTGCGGTGCATGTTCACAATGAACTCATGCGCCGCCTCCGCTGAGTGGCTCCCCGCCTGGGGCAGACGCGCGGCCGCTCCGCCTCGGCCCCGCTCCCCTCGCCCTCCGCGCCCACGAGCGGCGCCCCTTCCGTGATTGCTGGGCCCGGCGCCGGCGGCCGTCGGGGAGCGCCCGCGTCCCCGGGGCAGAACCTGGGGTGCAGCACCAGGAGTACGGCCGCGCCCTCTCCCCCTCGCCATCTCTTTGGCAGCTCTAGCAAGAAGACGGATGAAGCTGGGAAAGGAGAAGATGGGAGGAGGACTCCGGCTCTCCCCTCTCTCTCTTTATACTCGGCGCGGAACTTCCCACCCACTCCGCCTTCTTTGGCGTCGGGAGTTGGGGCGACGGCAGGTATGAAGGAAGGCAATGATGGCCTCGTGCCGCCCGCGCCAGGATTTATGTCAGCGCGGCAGTTTCCGAGGCGTCGTGGGGAAGTGGGGGAGTCGCCCGTCACATCGTGCGCCACGCGTCGCGCCTGGCCGCAAGCGGTTAGGGCCCGCGCCATTTCGCCCCTCGATAGGCGGGAACGTGCGCGCCGCGGGCCCGGGGGCTACTATCGGGCCCATGGAACCCGGGGTATCCTGGCCCTTCTGCCTTTGGCCCAGGGCGCAACGCCTGGCATGGGCCCAGCGGGCTGTCACCACCGAGCATCTCACCAAGACCCCTCATGAGGCCCCCTCCCCAGGAGGTGGCGAGTAATCCTCAGCACCACCATCAACGACCTCGCGAGGCCCTCTCACGAGGCGGCTTCCCGAAGTGACCTCGCGGGGCAGGTTTCCGAGGTGGCCTCCCGAGGCCCCCTCCCGCAGGCGCTCGGGACGAAGGCCGTTCGGCATGCCGCGCGGTCTGGAGCCCATCACGTGGGTGACGCGCACGGCGACGAGCAGGAGCAGAGGCCGCGCCAGCAGGTGCGGACGAAGATGGTTTCCTCTTTCGTGTTAAGGGAGCAGGGCCAGCTATCTACTCTCCAAAGCGACCCCAAAGGTTGCCCGATCGGCGAAGGAAGACCAAGACGACGGGCGCGCAGGGCGGAGGTCATCACCGAGCCCACCGGCGCGTCATGGATCATGCTTTGGCAGGCGAAGACCACCTTTAGTTAGGATAGCCTGAGCGCCTGCCCCCTTTCAAAACCGCCAAGTGTGGCAACCCTTCCCGCCTAAGTTTCCAGGGGGAAGAGGACCAAGGCTGGTATAAAGGACAGTGCTGCCATAGTAGGAAGAGGGCTCTCCGGACCAGTTCTTCCTCCTCTCCACCTTGTACGCAAGAACTCTCTTGCCCATTGCAATTGAAACCACAAGCAGGAGTAGGGTCTTACACCGCAAGGTGGCCCGAACCTGGGTAAACCGCTGAGTCCTCGCCCCGTCTCTCGCTAGCGCGCTCTCGCCATAGCCTCGCCGTAGCTTAGCCGTGGTAGGAGACGAAGTGGTAGAACGAGCTCACCCCAGTGTTCGAACCTTTGGATCCACGGAGCCCGACTTTCGACAGCTGCCATCGCTGCCTGGTCGGCAGGTCCCATCCGTGTGTACCGGGTTGCGTCATCTTCCCCGTTGTAGCACCAAAGTGGGTGCATTCTCTGTTAGAGAGGTTGGATGCACCGAGCAATGGCAGCGGCCATCACATCAATAACGGTTAGCCCGTTGTGGGCTAGCCACCTCACTTGAGCGGCTAGCCGAGTTACTTCGGCGCTTTCCTCTTGAGAAGGACTCTTCGGGCGCCAGTTGAACCGCTTCTTCGGAGGGACCAATGAGAACTCGGGCAGCCCCCTCCGAACTGGATCAAATAGGGGGACGTCTTCGATATAAAACCATTCCGAAGTCCACTCTTCGGCATCTTTCTTCGGAGTCCCTATGGGGTATCCGGTTCCGGCGATCCGCCATACTTCGGCCCCGCCGACCTCGTAGATTGTCCCTCCTCGGGTACGGAGGACGAGGCAGAAGAACTTCCTCCACAACTCGAAGTGGTCCTTGCAGCCCAGGAACGTCTCGCAGAGAGCGACAAAGCCCGATATATGAAGAATCGAGCCTGGGGTAAGGTGGTGGAGTTGAATTCCGTAAAACTCTAGTAGGCCCCTCAAGAAAGGATGAATGGGGAAACCCATCCCTTGCAAGAGGAAGGGCACGAAGCACACCCTTTCCTCTCCGTGGGGGGGAAGGAAAGTTCTCTGCGAGGGCCTCCCCGTCTGTGGAAGTTAATCCGGGACGGGAGGATGAGAGATCTGAAGCAGGGAGATATCCCTGCATCTCAAGCCTGCGTAAACGCATGAGGGATACGGAGCAGCTCGCCCAAGCACCTTGACGGGGGCCGTGAGGACGTGAGGAAGAATGGCAGGGGGTGGGGTGCGTCAACCTTCGCGCCCTTGGCCTATTAAAGGGGCATTGACTCCCCCTGAAAGAGGGGCATTTTTGTAAAAACCCATCAGGCCACTCGCATTCCGTGGGTGCGCAGAAATCGAGGGTCATCATTTGATTCTGGGCGAAGAAAAGTGGTATGACGGGCCCCACGGGGCCTCGCCAATCGGAGGATTCTTCGGCAACCGAGCTATTGGTGGCCGAACTTTTGTTAAACCAAATACAGGTAAAGGGAGGAACTCGCCACCCAAGCCGAAGACCATTGAAGCATGAAGCTGTCGAAGACTGTCAACCTCGGCATTGGAGGCTAGTTCGGGGGCTACTGAGGGTGTCCCAGACTAGGGGGTACTCGGGCTGCCGACATATCTCTCGTAGGCCGGGCTGGTGGGCCGCTCTCTACTCGTCGATGGAAGGCCGGATTGTGGGCGACCCCGTGTATCAGATGGAAACCTCCGAAGACTTGGCGTCTCCTCCAAGGAATAACTGGCGTGGCCGGCATGTTTATCCCCTGATGGTAACCGACCGTATGTAACCCTAGGGCCCTCTGGTGTCTATATAAACCAGAGGGTTTAGTCCGTAGAGGATCATCATATCCATTGCCTAGGGTTTAGCCCATCCGATCTCGAGGTAGATCAACTCTGTAACCTTCATACAATCACATCAATATAATCTAGCAGGACGTAGGGTATTACCTCTTCAAGAGGGCCCGAACCTGGGTAAATCGCCGTCTCTACGTTCCCTGTTACCCATTGATTCCTAGACCTACAGTTCGGATCCCCTACCCGAGATCTGCCGGTTTTGGTACCGACACCTGGCATCTTCAACGTGTTGTAAGCATAGTGAGACGCTGCCATGAATTTTGCCAAGGCTGGGCGGCCAAGAATTCCATTGTTTGGCAAAGGGATCTTGACGACGTCGAACACAATCTTCTCAGTCCTGTAGTTCAATTCCCCGCCAAACGTTACCGGTAATGTGATCTTCCCTTTGGGCTGGCTTCTTCCCAGGTTTACTCCTTGAAACGTGCCCATTTTCTCGAGTTCCTCATCGAGGATCTACAGCCTCTTGATAACTTCCGGAGAGATCAGATTCAGACCGGCCCCACCGTCAACTAACATCTTTGTTACTTGGAGGTTGCGGATCGTTGGTGAAACCAACAATGACAAACAACCGACCGCAGTTATGCGATCAGGGTGGTCCTCAGCATAAAAAATGATAGGCGTGTGTGACCATTTGAGTGGCTTTTGAGAGCCCACTGCCGGTTCCGCCGCATTAACTTCACGCGCCTACTGTTTAAGTTGGCGGTGAGAGGAGTGCAAGGATGCTCCCCGTCAATGCACATGGCGTCGGTTGCCTTCTGGAATTCTTGTTCGCTGGTCTCATCATCGTCTTCTTCGTCGCTTCCGTCATCCCCCTCTTTCTTGTCTCGGCCTCTTGCAGGTTTCTCTTTCTGCTACTTGGCCTTGCCGCGGAGGCCCCCTCGACCACCATGGCCCTTTTTGCCAGATCCACCGGCACCATCTTGACCCTTCTCTTTGTTGCGCTTCTCGTATTCAGCCTTCTGTTTCTCAACAAGGTGCTCGACTTGTCGGCACTCATGGAGATCATGGCCTTTGGTGCGATGAATCTTGCAGTATGGCCCATCGGATTTGCCGGCCTTCTCATTTGCCGCCGCCTCCTGGCAAGCGGCGCATACAGCAGCCTCCTTGCCGGAGTTCTCAGTTTTGGCTTTCTTGGCGGACTCAGAGTTGCCGGAGCCTTCGACAGCCATACCAGTTTTGCCCTTGCGCTTCCTATTGCGTTTTCAGCCCTTCTTCCTCGGGGTGGCAACATCATTGTCCTCAGAATCTACTTCGGCACCAGCGTCCTCCCCGGGAAGACTTCTTCCTTCCTCAGCACGTGCACACTTATCCGCCAACGTGTAGAGCTCGTTGATGGTCTTGGGCAACTTGACGTTCATTTTCTCCTGCATCCTTCGATTGCGCACATTCGTGTGAAAGGCAGCAATCACGGCTGCGGGGTGCACATCTGGAATATTACGGTGCACACGGCTGAACCTCTGGATGTACTTGCGTAAAGTTTCACCATCTCTTTGCGGGATCACTTTGTAACACCCCGATTTTTGGCCCTTTCTTTTTCTTTTGGATTTATTCGAATTTTCATTTGGAGTTCTTTTTCCGTGGCTATGTGGTCTTGAAACCTGGGAAAATCTTCTCTCCTGACACTTCCTAGTGGCTTGTCCTTCTCAAATATATCCCAAGACCATGTCATTTCCATCTTAGCCCAACTCCAATATTTATTTCTTGGTAATATTCCTTTTTCTATTAAAGGAATAACCCTGTTTGCTCTAGGTTGCGAAGCAACCTATATTTCTGCCTTTCCTAAAATTCCCACAAAATTCTCATAAATTATTTGGATCATATCTTCCACAAATATGTCAAAACCCATCATTGCCTAGTTCAAAAATAATTCTGGAATATTCATTTTTCATTCTGTCCAGAATGGCACTTTGTGAAGTAAGTGCTATTTATCTTTTCTTGATTGCCCTCAAAAATTTTGGGCACTCTCTTAGGTCCAAATTATTGCCACATGCCAAAATTCAGCTTCATTTGCCTAGTAAATATTCCTCAGCAAATTTACAAAGTTTCTGTCCAGAGAGAAGCTTTGTGAAGGAAGTACTAGCTAGGCTTATCAAAATGAGTTGAAATTTTGGTAGATCATTCATGCGATAAAATGAGAACTCTCCACAAAATTTCATCTCCATCCAACAATCTATGTGAGCACACCATCCAATCTTGGTTTCTGGTCACAATTTCAGTTTGTGAAGCAACTATATTTTCTATTGCTTCAAAAATTCTGAAATTAATCTAGGACCTAAAAATCCCTAAATAATATGAGCATGCCAAAACTCACATTATTTTGCCAAGCCATTTTCTCTGCAAAATTCCCCCAAGTTTCTGTCCAGTACGGATCATTGTGAAGGAAGTACCATTTTTATTCATCCAATGGGTATGAAATTTTTATGGTGCCGTCATATGGCCAAATTATCATGCTCCACAAATTTTAAGCCCAACCCAAGCATCTATGTGAGTGCTACTTCCTGATCTATATTCTGGCCAATTTTTGCAGTTGTAAAGCAACTGCACTCAAACCTTCCTCTTCGTCTCCGTCCGCTCGGCCGCCGTTCGTCTCCGGTGGATTACGACCGTCCTCGTTCCCCTCTCGGCCATCCAAGCACAACTCCGTGCTTGTGGTAAGCCCGCGCGTCACCCCGTGCCTTTTCCCCCCTCTTTTGCATGCTCTGTTGCCGATCGCCGTGAGCGCCGCCCTCTCCGCCATCGGGACTCGTCTCCGGCGAGAATCCCGACCCCCTTAGGCTTCGTGCGCATGTCCTCCGTGCTCGCCGTAGTGCGTAGGTCCCGTTCTGCCGCTTCGCAGTGGCCGCCGTGCCCCACCACGAGCAGCACAAGCTCGTCGCCGCCGTCTCAGTACCTCGTCGCCGGCGTCGCCTCCGTCGTCGTTTGGCGCCGTGGTTGCCCTGCGGGTGTGCGGGTTCTTCCCGCGGCTCGTTTGCACCGCTCCGCCATAGCTCTAGGTCGCCGCAGCCGAGTCCGGCGAGTGCGCCGCCGTGCGCCTGCCGTCGCCGGCGCCCACCTCTGTTTCCTTTGTTTTTGCCGCGTCAGCCGCCACGTGGGACTGTGGGTCCCACAGGTCAGCCACACGTGCGCGACCCCACTGTCATACACACACAGTAGCGGGTCCCACAAGTCAGCCTCCCCCCCTCTGTTTTAGCCAGTTTCGGCATATTCCAAATCGGGCATATTCCATTTCCGGCTTTTTCTGTTTCAGTGCTATCCAGATCCGGCAGGTTTCCTTTTCTGGCGATTTCCATTTCCAGCATATGCCAAATCTGGCATATAACTTATTTAAACTTCTGTCCTAGTTGTATTTGTGGCATTTTGAGCATTTTTCATGTAGGAACATATGAGTGTAATATATGATTTTGGGGTAGAAAAATCCAACTAATCCATTGGTGGCATTAGATTTACCTTTTGAGCAATTTTGGGTGCATGCCATTTTCACATAACATGCCATTTTGTCATTTTCATGCCATCTTGCTGCTAGTAATTTTTCCATGCCATGATATGAGTGCTACAAGCTTGCAAACATGCTTAGTCACTGTTACTGTTTTGCCTTGCTATTATTCTGCTGAAACTTGCCATGTTGCTTTGATGCTACCATCTAATCCATAGCTTTTCTGAGCATGATCAGTAAACATGTTTTGTTCTATGATGCTAGTACATTCATGCCATGCTAGTTGATGCCATGTTAAACTCCTGTAACATACTTAAAAGTTGCTTAAACATGCCTAGTCAATATAGCAGTTTTTCTGTTAACATCATGTTGCCATGTTGTGAGCTCATTTCTGGTGAATCCATGATTCATATGAATTTGTGCCAATGTATGAAATGTTCTATGCCATGAGTACTATAGCTTCATGCCAATTTCTTGCATTTTAGAGTACTGTAGCTTGCTGTTTTGACGTGCATAAGATGCCATGTTGCTGTTAGTTTCAGTTTTGCATTGCATATTGTGTTGCTCACCATTTGAGTTTTGTGCGTCCGTTCCTCGTGATCTTTATATCGTTTTTAACCGAAATCTTCCATTCTTTCCAGTGGCATACTTGGATTGCCAAGATTTTGCCCATATCCATCTTTGCTTCACCGTTCCCGTCTCGTTATCATTTCTATCGTCCCGGTAGCACCGATGCTTCATTTATGTCATGCTCAATATTTCACCATGCCATTTCATGCATCATTTTGCTTGTGCATACATGCCATGATTGTTTGTTTATTTCGGTGCTTGTTCTTTCTTTTGGGTAGTTCCGGGAGACGAGTCCGAGTTCGAGGAACCGGTTGAGAACGTGTTCGAGGAGCAGTCTTACTATCCTACCGAAGAGACTTCAGGCAAGATGATCATTACCCTTGATAACACTACTATCTTTGCTTGCTAGTTGTCTCGTTGCTATCGCTATGTCACGCTTCCTACCACATACATGTCAGCCTCTCATATGCCATGATACAGCCTCTAACCACCCTACCCAGCAAACCGTTGTTTGGCTATGTTACCGCTTTGCTCAGCCCCTCTTATAGCATTGCTAGTTGCAGGTGCAGTGCAGGTTGTTCCATGTTGGGACATGGATATGTTGGGGATATCACAATATCTCTTATTTAATTAATGCATCTATATACTTGGTTGTGTGTGGAAGGCTCGGCCTTTTGCCTAGTGTTTTGTTCCACTCATGCCGCCCTAGTTTTTGTAATGCCGGTGTTATGATCCTTGATTAGCGTTCCTAACATGCTCAGGGGAATGGGACCCCCTTGACAGTTTGCTTTGAATAAAACTTTTCCAGCAAGGCCCAACATTGGTTTTACCATTTGCCTATTAACAACTAAAACTTGCATAGGGAGTAATTAACCCAAGGATTTTTAATCAACAACCCGGGCCAGTGCTCCTCATGAGTGTTGGTCCAAAATAGAGCACCTTGCGGCGCCCCCTTGGAAACTTGGGTCTCAGCTAACCGTAAGCTTAGCTTATCCGTTGTGGCCTGATTTCGAGATACGCGCGGCTCCTATTGGGGTGTCGGCACGTCGGGAGGTCTTGCTGGTTTTGTTTTACCATTGTCGAAATGTCTTGTACACCGGGATTCTGAGGATACTTCGGGCTATCTCGAGGTTGAGGTATTTCCACCGCAGCTTGTGTTGGTCTATGATGGACCAGGTTGGAACACCCCTGCAGGGTTAAATCTTACGCGAAGCCGTGCCCGCGGTTATGTGGCGACTTGGATATTTTTAACCTCCAGTTGTAGAAAACTTGACACTAATTCTAATAAAATACACCAACTGTGTGCGTAACCGTGATGGTCTCTTTTGGAGTAAGTTTGGGAAGAGAACACGGTGGGGTTATGTTTGAACCGCAAGTAGGTGTTCAGGATCACTTCTTGATCATATCAAACTTGCGACCGTTATGCGTAGCATACTCATCTTTATTCTTGTACTCGTAGGTTAGCCACTTAAACATGCTAGCGCTTGCTGCAACCTCACCACATTACCACTTCCATTCCTATAAGCTTAAATAGTGTTGTTACCTTGGGTGATGAGATTCCTGAGTCCCTGTGGCTCACAGATTCCTACAAAAAACTCCAGTTGCAGGTACACTTGAGACAGACACAGGTGAGCCCGAGATGCTCCACTGGGAGTACGATGATGAACGTGGGCATATGTACGTCACGATGCCAGACGATCAGTAGTGGGCCCTAGTCGGTTGATCCGGGGATAATAGCAGGGTGGTATTTTCTCGTTTGTGTTTCGTCCGTAGTCGGACTCTGTCTTTCATTTGGATGATGTATGATGATTATGATATATTTATGCTGTAGCATGTGGCGAGTGTAAGCCTTTAACTAGTATTCTCATCTGTTCACTTGGTTGTATGTATTTGAGAATCACCTTGCTATGCGTCTCAAAATGAGGTTCTGTCACGATCTTGAGTTCATCATGAGATTGCGATAGAGCTTCATATTGGGCGTTACACGCCGCCTGCGCCGCCTGCGGATGCATGCGGGGTGGCTGTCATCGTGATGCCCTTCTTCTTGGGCGCCATCAACGAGGAGGAGGACGGCGAGGAAGTCGACGAAGGTGATGAAGAAGACGCGCAATCCACTGATCAAGGTTCGCGCAAGCGATTACCCCTCTACCTGGCACGCCAAAGATGTCGTGGTGGTACGACCATCTATGGGGCCATGCAGCCCCTTGTGGTTCGGCAGGGGAGATCGACGTGCACAAAGAGCATGAACAATGGAGGGCGCAAGGGGTTTACCCAGGTTCGGGCCGCTGAGAAGCATAAAACCCTACTCCTGCTTTTGGTGTATTGGTTGTGTGGAAGCACAGTACAAGGAGCGCTTCTCCCGGCAAGGTATAGGGGAGGAGCAGCTACACGAGGCGTGCTTGTGTTTGAAAAGGGGTCCGAATCCCTCTAACTGTTGCCTTGGTCCTCCTTTTATAGCTCAAGGGGTTACCACAGTGGCAAAACAGTAATTACATAGTGATTAGATAGCACACAGTGCCATCATACCTAACTCTGCCAGTTTAGGACAAAGGCATTAAATGCGCCGTTAGGTGTCGTGCAGAGAGGTAGCCCCGGCAAGGTTTCTGCACCGCTTGCCTAGCTACCTCGTATTATTCTGACACGCCTCCTGGACGGGTGTCATTAAAGGCAAATCCTGTCCCAGTGTGCTGACACGTGCCCAACAAACCTTACCAAACAGCCTGCGTGGTCGACACCTCACCCACTAGCGGACATCTGTGCGGTGAGGTGGAGCGCAGGAGGGCTGGCAAAAGCTTGCTGGTACGGAGCTTGTCGGGTCTTCACCTTGCCGGTTTAGCCTCGCCGGCAAGGAAAGTCTTCATCTTCGGTACTAGTTGAGTGTCGTGTCTTGAGCTTCTTTCTGGTAGCTTCTACGACTGGGCTCTGAATCTTGGTATTGGCGGTTCTCGGCAAGGCTTGGCCGGCAAGAAGGCTGCTACTGTCTGTGCATAAGTCAGGGTATAAAATACCCATGTTTTATACACCGACGGTGTACCACCTTCCTCCCTGGCAGTCAAACATTTCCCTATGAATAAAGCAAAATAGTGCACAACAGGAAAATGCAAGCTAGTAACACGGGCTTTTGAAATGCCCCTAAATTCCCCCACAGTCAAAGTGCGAAGGAAGTCCTCGAACTCCTCAGGCCGAGGCTCCCTCAAGTCCCCATCAGAAGGGATCAAGCATATCTCACAAAACTCATCTAGCGTTAACTCATAATGTTCAGCATATAAATTGAAACGCACCATGGGGATATCAAGCCTAGGCATGAAATAAAAATTTTGAACAAAGGAATTTGTAAGGATGTGGTGCTAGTCACACTCATCTGCGAGGAAGTCGGTCAGCCCGGCGTTCGCAACAAATTGTGCAAACTCTTGATGGAACCCGGCTTCATTCATGAAGGTGTTGTGCGGCCACTCGCACGGTCGGACCTCCGTCCTGTGCGGAATGTTGAGGTCGTGGTCATGAGCATCCCCAAGGACACCCTTGGAGCTCCGGCTCGAAGAACCCCTCCGAAGAAAGTTCATTTTCCTAAGAACAAATTTCTGAAAATTTTTGGACCACAAAAAGATGTTAACAAAACTTCACAAGATTGATAGTAACTACTCATACAAGTGCCTAGAGGCTATATCAAGCATTCAAACTACTTAGAACTCAAAGAATTTAACATGCAAGCTCATTTTCAGTAGCACCAATAGCAGCAATTTATGCAAAATATAATCCACTAAAGCAAAAACTAATTGGAGCAATGGGAGAGTCACATACCAAGGAGCAATTCCTCAAAACAGTTTCAGAAATGGAGCTCCGAGCAAAGAGATCGAAAATCTCAGGTTTGGGAGCAAGAACACGATAGAGAGAGCTACCACGATTTTTTCTGGAGGTAGGAGATGAAGTGGGCTGAATGGATAAGTGAGTGGGTCCCTGTGGGACCCACAAGGCATCTTGACGTGCCCTGGGGGGGTGGTCGCGCCTTGTTGCCTTGTGGGCAACAAGTGCACCCCCCTGGGTTGTTCTCAGTGCCAAAAATTCTTATATATTCCAGAAAAAATCATGTTAAAATTTATAATTTAGAAAATAGGATAATCATGGCATTTTATTTTATTTAAACTATAAATAATAGAGAGCAAACTAAGATTATAGAAAGTTGTGCTTACTAAATTCATCGACCACATATCCCTCAAAAAGAATCCATTAATAAGGTTGATCAAGTCTTATTAACAAACTATTTCCGATTGACATGAAATCAAAGAATTTTTGTATAACACTAAGTTACCTCAACGGGGATATGCATCTCCCCAACAATAAGAATTTCATATTTCTTTTTGACAGTAGGAAGAGGAAATTTGAATCCCCCAATAGTGGTTGTCGAAACCCTTTCAATACAATTGATACCATTCACTGAAGTTTGTTTCTTCGGGAAATAAACCGTGTGCTCATTACCATTGACATGGAAAGTAACCTTGCTTTTGTTGTAATCAATAATAGCCCCTGCAGTATTCAAAAAGGGTCTACCAAGGATAATCGACATGTTGTCGTCCTTGGGCATATCAGGTATAACAAAGTCTGTCAAGATAGTAACATTTGCAACTACAACAGGAACGTCCTCGCAAATTCCAATAGGTATAGCAGTGGATTTATCAGCCATTTGCAAAGATATTTCAGTAGGTGTGAGCTTATTCAAGTCCAGCCTTCTATATAAAGAGAAAGGCATAACACTAACACCGGCTCCCAAATCACATAAGACAATTTTAACATAACTTCTTTTAATGGAGCATGGTATAGTAGGTATTCCCGGATCTCCTAACTTTTTAGGTACTCCACCCTTAAAAGAATAATTTGCAAGCATGGTGGAAATTTCAGCTTCAGGTATCTTTCTTTTATTAGTGACAATATCTTTCATATATTTAGCATAAGAAGGCATTTTCAACATATCAATCAAGCTAGTGCGGAAAAAGATAGGTCTAAGCATTTCAACCAAGCGCTCAAAATCTTCCTCGTCTTTGTTTTTAGATGGTTTAGTAGGAAAAGGCATAGGTTTTTGAACCCATGGTTCTCTTTCCTTTCCATGTTTTCTAGCAACAAAATCTCTTTTATCATATCTTTAATTCTTAGGAGGTGGGTTATCAAGATCAACAGCAGGTTCTATTTCTACATCATTATCTGGTTGAGCATCAACATGAACATCTTCATTATCATTATCATTATCATTGTCACCAGGTGTATGTTCATTACCAGATTGTGTCTCAGCATCAGAAATAGAAACATCATCATGATTCTCAGGAGGTTTTTCTAACTCAGGTTCACTAGGAGCATGCAAAGTTTTATCATTTTTCTTTTTCTTTTTCTTCTTAGATGGACTAGGTGCATCAATATTGTTTCTTTGAGAATCTTGTTCAATTCTTTTAGGATGACATTCAGGATATAGAAGATCCTGAGTCATGCTACCTCCTCTAGTGACAACTCTAACAGCATGGTCATTCTTTTTCATCTCATCAAGCAAATCATTTTGTGACTTAGCAATTTGTTCTAACTGAGTCTGGACCATAGAAGCATGTTTAGTCAAGCATTTAACATCATTAGCAGTTCTAAACATCAAATTACTCAAGCGTTCAATCATGATGGCATTCCGTTTTAGTTGATTGCTAACATATATATATTAAAGTGTTCCTGTTTAATGATGTAATTATCAAATTCGTACAGGCATTGACTAGCAGATTTATTATACAGAATATCACCTTCACCAAATCTAGTGAGAGAATTTACCTCCACTACCTGTGTCGGGATGTTGAGCCCATATATTTCTTCAATAGGTGGTAAATTCTTGACATCTTCAGCTTTAATACCTTTTTCTTTCATAGATTTCTTAGCTTCTTGCATATCTTCTGGACTGGGGAATAGAATACCTCTCTTCTTCAGAATTGGCTAAGGTGGTGGTTCAGGAAGTGTCCAATGATCGGCATTTCTCAATATATTATTCAATAGTACTTCAGCCTATCCAACAGTTCATTCCCTGAAAACACAACCAGCACAACTATCTAGGTAGTCCCTAGAAGCATCGGTTAGTCCATTATAAAAGATATCGAGTATTTCATTTTTCTTAAGAGGATGATCAGGCAAAGCATTAATTAATTGTAGCAGCCTCCCCCAATCTTGAGGGAGATTCTCTTCTTCAATTTGCACAAAGTTAAATATTTCCTGTAAGGCAGCTTGTTTCTTATGAGCAGGAAAATATTTTTTAGAGAAGTAATATATCATATCCTGGGGACTACGCACACAACCAGGAGCAAGAGTATTAAACCATTTGTTAGCATCACCCTTTAATGAGAAAGGAAACAACTTAAGAATATAGTAATAGCGAATTTTTTCCTCATAGCAAATAGGGTGGCAATATCATTCAACTTAGTAAGATGTGCCAGAAGAGTTTCAGTTTCATAGCCATGAAAAGGATCAGATTCAACCAAAGTAATTAACTCAGGATCGATAGAGAATTCATAATCCTTATCGGTAACAAGTATGGAGAGGTAGCAAACTTAGGATCATATTTCATTCTCTCCCTCTTAGATTTTTCTTTCATTTCAGCAACCAATTTTATAACCTCATCTCTATCATTACAAGCAAGAATTGCTCTAGCTGTCTCTCTATCAAAAACATGACCATCAGATGTTTTAGGTATTTCAATTCTAGTAGGAGAGCTAGGCATAAGAGGTGAATCATAATTCTCAAGAGTTTCAACATTTTCAGCATTCTCAATTTCTTTAGCTTTAGCAAGTTGTTCATCAAGAAATTCACCAAGTGGCACAGTATTATCAAGCATAGTACTAGCATCATCATAAATATCATTCATAGCAGAAGTAGTATCATCAATAACTTGTGACATATCAGAATGAATAGCAGGTGGTGGTGTCGCAAGCCTACTCAAACCAGAAGGTAAATCAAGTGTAGAGTGTGATGGCAGTTCCTTACCTCCTCTAGTCATACAGGGGATGATCTTAGTCTTAGCGTCTTTCAGATTCTTCATAGAGATCAACAGATATAAATCCCAAGTGACTCAACAAATAGAGCTATGCTCCTCGGCAACGGCGCCAGAAAAAGCTCTTGATAACCCACAAGTATAGGGGATCGCAACCATTTTCGCGGGTAGTATTTCACCCAGATTTATTGATTCGACATAAGGGGAGCCAAAGAATATTTGCGAGTATTAGCAGTTGAGTTGTCAATTCAACCACACCTGGAGAACTAAATATCTGCAGCAAAGTGTTTAGTAGCACAGTAGTATGATAGTTTTGATAGCAGTAGCAACAGTAACAATAGTAATGGCAACAATAACAGTAGCAGTTTGTAGCAAGTGTAAAGCAGTAGCAACAAACTAACTTAGCAGAAACCAATATGAGAAAGTCGTAGGCATTGGATCAGTGATGATAATTATGTTGGATGATATTCATCATATAACAGTCAAATCCAGGGCGATACACAATAGCTCCAATTCATCAATGTAATGTAGGCATCTATTCCGTATATAGTCATACGTGCTTATAATAAGAACTTGCATGACATCTTTTGTCCTACCCTCCCGTGGCAGTGGGGTCCTTAAGGAAACTAAGGGATATTAAGGCCTCCTTTTAATAGAAAACTGGAACAAAGCATTAGCACTTAGTGAATACATGAACTCCTCAAACTACGACAATCACCGGAAAGAATCCCAATTATTGTCACCTTGGGGTATGCGGATCATAACATGTAATAGGTGCATATATCTTGCAAGATAGGATCGAGAACACAAATATATTCAAGAAAACATAAAGGGTTCAGATCTGAAATCATGGCACTTGGGCCCTAGTGACAAGCATTAAGCATAGCAGAGTCATAGCAACATCAATCTCAGAACATAGTGGATACTAGGGATCAAAGCCCTAACAAATTGACTCGATTACACGATAAATCTCATCCAACCCATCACCGTCCAGCAAGCCTACGAAGGAATCACTCATACCCGGTGGTGAGCATCATGAAATTGGTGATGGAGGATGGTTGATGATGGCGATGGCGTCGAATCCCCCTCTCCGGAGCCCCGAACGAACTCCAGATCAGCCCTCCCGATGAAGAACAGGAGGTGGCGGCGGCTCCGTATCGTAAAACGTAATGAAACTTCTTCTCTATTTTTTTTCCTCGGGGAAAGTGAATTTATAGCGTTGGAATTAGGTTAGACAGCTGCCTGTGGGCCCCACAAGGCATCAGGGCGCGCCCTAGGGGGGTCGCGCCCTGTTGCCTTGTGGGCAACAGGTGGCCCCTCTTCTGTTGATTCTTGCGCCAATAATTTTTATATATTCCATAAAAATTCTCCAAAAAGCTTCGTCCAAATCCGAGAACTTTGATTTCTGCACAAAAACAACACTATGGTAGTTCTGCTGAAAACAGCGTCAGTCTGGGTTAGTTTCATTCAAATCATGCAAATTAGAGTCCAAAATAAGAGCAAAAGTGTTTGGAAAAGTAGATACGACGGAGACGTAATAGCATGCGTAGTAGTACTTTCCTTCGAGGGCTAATAAACTTTCGCAATAAGTACGTGAGTTCTTTATGACTAATGTGAGTCCATGGATTATACGCACTCTCACCTTTCCGCAATTTGCTAGCCTCTTCGGTACCGTGCATTGCCCTTTCTCACATTGAGAGTTGGTGCAAACTTCACCGGTGCATCCAAACCCCGTGATATGATACGCTCTATCACACATAAGCCTCCTTATGTCTTCCTCAAAACAACCACCATACCTACTTATTATGGCATTTCCATAGCCATTCCGAGATATATTGCCATGCAACTTCCACCGTTCCGTTTTTATGACACACATCGTCATTGTCATATTGCTTTGCATGATCATATAGCTGACATAGTATTTGTGGCTCAGCCACCGTTCATCATTCTTATACATGTTACGCTAGTATCATTGCACATCCTGGTACACCGCCCGAGGCATTCATATAGAGTCATATTTTGTTCTAGTTTCGCGTTGTAATTTTCTTTTGAGTTGTAAGTAAATAGAAGCATGATGATCATCATTATTAGAGCATTGTCCCAGTGAGGAAACAAAAAAAAAGAAAAAAAAGAGACCAAAAAGAGCCCACGAAAAAAATGAGAGAAAAAGAGAGAAGGGGCAGTGTTACTATCCTTTTCCATACTTGTGCTTCAAAGTAGCACCATGTTTTTCATATAGAGAGTCTCCTATTTTGTCACTTTCATATACTAGTGGGAATTTTTCATTATAGAACTTGGCTTGTATATTCTGATGATGGTCTTCTTCAAATGCCCGAGGTCTTCATGAGCAAGCAAGTTGGATGCACACCCTCTTAGTTTTCATGTTGAGCTTTCATACACTTATAGCTCTTAGTGCATCCGTTGCATGGCAGTCCCTACTCCTCACATTGACATCAATTGATGGGCATCTCCATAGCCCGTTGATTAGCCGCGTCGATGTGAGACTATCTTCTTATTTTTGACTTCCCCTTATTAATCTCTACCACCACATTCTATTCCACCCATAGTGCTATATCCATGGCTTGCGCTCATGTATTGTGTGGGGGTTGAAAAAGCTGAAGCGCGTAAAAAAGTATGAACCAATTGCTCGGCTTGTCATCGGGGTAGTGCATGATAAATACTTTGTGTTAAGAAGATGGAGCATGACAGGATTATATGATTTTGTAGGGATAACTTTCTTTAGCATTTTTATTTTGAAAGACATGATTGTTTATTAGTATGCCTGAGTATTGATGTCTTTATATCAAACTATAGACTATTGCTTTGAATCATTCAGATCTAATTATTCATACCGTAAGAGAGATTACATGATGAAACATGTTAGGTAGCATTCCACATCAAAAATTCTGTTTTTATCATTTACCTACTCGAGGACGAGCAGGAATTAAGCTTGGGGATGCTTGATACATCTCCAACGTATTTATAAATTTTTATTGTTCCATGCTATTATAGTATCAATCTTGGATGTTTATTATGCAATTATATGCCATTATATATCATTTTTTGGGACTAACCTATTAACCCAGTGCCCAGTGCCAGTTGCTGTTTTTTTGCTTGTTTTTGCCTTTTCAGAAAATCATTATGAAACGGAGTCCAAACGAAGAAAAAACTTTGGATTAATTTTTCTGGACCAGAAGGGACCCTCAAAGCTTCGGGAGAAGACCAGATAAGCCACGAGGGAGAGACAAGTTTGAGAGGCACGCCCTGGGGGTAGGGCGCGCCCCCAGGCTTGTGGGCCCCTCGTGGCACATCTTGACCTAATTCCAATGCTATAAATTCCCAAATATTCCCAATATACCAGAGAGCCAGAACAGAAAACCTTTCCGCCGCCGCAAGCCTCTGTTCTTCTGCGATCCCATCTGGAGGCCTTTTCCGGTACTCTGCCAGATGGGGAATCGATCACAGAGGGCTTCTTCATCAACCTTGCTGCCCTTCCGATGATGTGTGAGTAGTTTACCACAGACCTACGGGTCCATAGCTAGTAGCTAGATGGCTTCTTCTCTCTCTTTGATCTTCAATACCATGATCTCCTCGATGTTCTTGGAGTTCTATCCGATGTAATCTTGTTTTGCGGTGTGTTTGTTGGGATCCGATGAATTGTGAGTTTATGATCAGATTATTCATGAGAAATATTTGAGTCTTCTCTGAACTCTTTTATGCATGATTGTTATAGCTTTGTATTTCTCTCTGATCTATCAATTTGGTTTGGCCAACTAGATTGGTTTATCTTGCAATGGGAGAGGTGCTTTGTGATGGGTTCAATCTTGCGGTGCTCAATCCTAGTGACAGAAAGGGACATGACACGTATTTGTATTGTTGCCATTAAGGATAAAAAGATGGGGTTTAATCATATTGCTTGAGTTTACTTTGTCTACATCATGTCATCTTGCTTAAGGCGTTACTCTGTTTTTATTAACTTAATACCCTCGATGCATGCTGGATAGCGGTCGATGGATGGAGTAATAGTAGTAGATGCAGGCAGGAGTCGGTCTACTTGTCTCGGACGTGATGCCTATATACATGATCATTGCCATGAATCTGTCATGATTATTTGCTTTTCTATCAATTGCCCAACAGTAATTTGTTTACCCACCGTATGCATGTGTTCGAGAGAGAAGCCTATAGTGAAAAATATGGCCCCCGGGTCTACTTTTATCATATATTAAAATCCAAAATTACCTTGCTGCAATTTATTTACTTTTATTTTATTTAGTATTTTACTTTATCTATCTACCACTATCAGAATTAATCCTTGCAAATAACCGCTAAGAGGATTGGCAACCCTCTTATTTACGTTGGGTGCAAATGTTTGCTTTTGTGTGTGCATGTGCTGCTAAAGGGATTTTGCATGGTTCTCCTACTGGATTGATAACCTTGGTTCTTAACTGAGGGAAATACTTATCTCTACTGTACTGCATCATCCTCTCCTCTTCGGGGAAATACCTACGCAGTCTACAAGTAGCAATAAGCTGCTAAGTGGGAAAACGTTTAGGTTTTGATCAGTGTGAATAGGTTTGCAATTAAATATAGCATGGTAATTTGGAATGTGATGGGAAACAAGCTCAAAATTTATTGACAGTTCTGGTTTTGAAGTGCAGCACGATTCTCGGATGGCGTAACGTGGGCAAGTGTTCTCAGATGCGTACATGGCGTGTGCACCGCAATCGGCGATGTCAGCACACGACTTGTTCCGTCAACCGTGTGTGCTTGTTATTACCATCGCGCACAATTCTTTTAATTAGAATGTGTGCCTGTATATCGCAGAGTCCTTGATCTGGCTAACCATTTCTGTTGTTTTGGCTCATCGTAAACAGTTCATCCGAGTGAACTGTTTGCCGTCTATCGCACACACCTTGATCTGGCTGACCGTTTCTGTTGTGCCGGATCATCGCAAACAGTTCATCCGAGTGAACTGTATGCCGTCTATCGCACACACACCTTGATCTGGCTGACCGTTTCTGTTGTTCTGGCTCATCGCAAATGGTTCATATGGATCAACTGTATGCCACGATTTGCACACGCAAATCTTTTCTGAATTATGCTTGATGGACCCGCCATTGCACACAATTTGTTTTATTGGTGACGGTTTTAGTACGACACCGTTTGCGATTAATGCATCGCACATAGTTTGGTCGAGGGGTCTCTAATGCATGTGTCGTGTTAGGACCATCCTGCAGTTGTGTCTCGTTTTCATCTCCCCCACTTCTCATAAAAAATACAAAAACACAAAAATATTTTTATTTGCTTGTTTGCTCGTTTGCTTGCTTTGTCGTTATGACTAGTGTTACTTTTCCTCCCCTCTCTCCAGATTTTGAAGTTCTTTACTTCAAACAAAAACAAGGAGAGAATCTTAAAGATGCATGGTATAGGATGATAGAATCTTATCATGTTTGCACCATAAAAGGTGATGCAAAAAATTTGCTTAGAATTTTTTACATAGGACTCACTATGCCTAATAGACAACTCTTGGATTTTGCCGCTAAAGGGAATTTTATTGAAAGTGATGCTAATACGACCTATGAGATAATAGAGGGGATTGTGGGAACTCCACCCCCACAAAAGGGTTTCAGTTTCACTCAAGAGGGAATCCAAATGCTACAAAAATTAAGGGATTTGCAGAAAAATTTAGTTCATTTACAAAAGTCTAATGAACCTCTCAAAGCCCTTAGTGGGAATCTTAACCATATGAATTCCCTTCTTACTGTTTGCAACAAAAGGCTAGATAACTTGGATAATAAATATGCTTCTTTTTCTGAGAATAATGGTAAACGTAAGGAGCCTCCGGGATTTGAGAATAACCCATCTAAATTGGCAAAAACTAAGGATGATAATACTTGAAACTATGCATTATGCCTAGCTAGGGGCATAAAACAATAGCGCTTGTTGGGAGGCAACCCAATATTTATTTTTATTGAAATTTTTATTTTTCTTGTGTTACACAATTATAGCTACTGTTATGATTGTGTTTTTATCTTTTAATTAGTGTTTGTGCCAAGTAATGATTCTAGGACGATTTGGATGATAGTATAATTGATGTTGTTTGGAAAACAGAAAGTTTTGTGCCAAGTTCTGGATTTTTGGTTCTGTACTGGAATGTCAGAAAAATCTGAAAGTGTTACACAGTATTGGTATATGAATTTTCTACGTTGTCCTAATTTTTCAGAATTTTTGGAGTTACAGAAGTATAATTTTTAAATAGATCTTTACATACCGTTCTGTTTTAGACAGATTCTGTTTTCTATTGCATAGTTCGCTTATTTTAATGATGCTATGGATTATATCGGGGGGTATAAGTCATGGAGAAGTTAGAGTACAGTAGCATTATGCAAGAATTAAATATGAATCAATTTATAACAGTACCTAAAGTTTAAGATTTGTTTGTTATACTAACGGATCTCACGAGGTTTCTGTTGAGTTTTGTGTGCTGAAGTTTTCAAGTTTTGGGTGAGATCACGATGGATAAAGGAATAAGGAGCGGAAAGTCCCTAAGCTTGGGGATGCCCAAGGCACCCCAAGGTAATATTCAAGGAAGACCCAAGCATCTGAGCTTGGGGATGCCCCAGATGGCATCCCCTCTTTCGTCTACAATCTATCCGTATATCACTTGGAGCTATATTTTTATTCATCACATGATATGTGTTTTACTTGGAGCGTCTTGTGCCATAGTTTTCTTATCTTTGTTTGATTTTTAGTTTTCCACAATCATCTTTTGAACACACCTTTTTGAGAGGGACACACATTTATCGTGATTTGTTAGAACACTCTATGTGCTTCAATTATATCTTTTGAGCTAGGCAGTTGCTCTAGTGATTCACTTATATCTTTTAGAGCACGGTGGTGGTTATATTTTAAAGAAATAGTTGCACTCTCATGCTTCACTTAAATATTTTTGAGAGTCTAATAAATAGCAATGGCAATTTGCACGTGTTAAAATAATGGTCCTGATATGATAAGGTATTCAAGGGGGATATAATAAAAACTTTCATGTAGATCACTAAATACAAAGTGTATAGTTAATTTTATTAATGTCGTAATATGAAAGGATATAGGTTCATGATCATTTGTTAGTAGAAATATTGATATTAAAGTTTGTTATTAACTACTCATCTAAGTATTGGTCGTGGCATGGTGAGGAAGTTCGAGCATTTATAGGTCTGAAATGAAATCCTTGAGTGCTGTTACGATCGGGGGCGCGCGATGGTTAACTCCTACCAACCTCCCTCCTAGGGGCATGCGGTTAGTACTTTGCTTCGAGGGCTAATAGGCTTTCACAATAAGTATGTGAGTTCTTCATGACTAATGTGAGTCCATGGATTATACACACTCCTATCTTTCCGCAATTTGCTAGCCTCTTCGGTACCGTGCCTTGCCCTTTCTCACCTCGAGAGTTGGTGCAAACTTTGCCGGTGTGTCCAAACCCCGTGATATGATACGCTCTTTCACACATAAGCCTCCTTATATCTTCCTCAAAACAGCCACCATACCTACCTATTATGGCATTTCCATAGCCATTCCGAGATATATTGCCATGCAACTTCCACCGTTCCATTTATATGACACACATCTTCATTGTCATATTGCTTTGCATGATCATATAGCTGACATAGTATTTGTGGCTCAGCCATCGTTCATCATTTTTATACATGTTACGCTAGATCATTGCACATCCTGGTACACTGCCAGAGGCATTCATATAGAGTCATATTGTTCTAGTATCGAGTTGTAATATTGAGTTGTAAGTAAATAAAAGTGTGATGATCATCATTATTAGAGCATTGTCCCTGTGAGGAAAGGATGATGGAGACTGTGATTCTCCCACAAGTCGGGATGAGGCTCCGGACGAAAAAAGGGAAAAAAAGAGGCCAAAAAGAGCCCAGCAAAAAAAATGAGAGAAAAAGAGAGAAGGGGCAATGTTACTATCCTTTTCCACACTTGTGCTTCAGAGTAGCACCATGTTTTTCATATAGAGAGTCTCCTGAGTTGTCACTTTCATATACTAGTGGGAATTTTCATTATAGAACTTGGCTTGTATATTCCGATGATGGGCTTCCTCAAATGCCCGAGGGCTTCATCAGCAAGCAAGTTAGATGCACACCCACTTAGTTTTTAGTCTGAGCTTTCATACACTTATAGCTCTTAGTGCATCCGTTTCATGGCAATCCCTACTCCTCACTGTGATATCGATTGATGGGCATCTCCATAACCCGTTGATCCGCCGAGTTGATGTGTGTAACACCCCCATTTATTATGCTACAGTGATCCTTCATGATTTTGCTAAGTCATTTTGCTTTGCTATGCTTGATCACTTTGGATTCATATCTCATTTCAAATTCCACCACTGAAATCAATTCAAATTGCAAGTGAAATTTGAAGTTGCACAAAAGTTGCTGCAAAATAGTTCATCATTTAGCAAAAATTCCATAACAATTGTTTGTTAAGGAAAACAACATCACCTCTAAGCTAAGATGGGCTATAGCAATTAAATCAGTGATATTTCAGCATTTAAAATGTCATTTCATTTGTGAAAAATCCAAATGGGTTCAGTTGCCCCTCCAACGTTTTGTGGCAGTGCCAAATAATACCAAGTAATTATGTGGCCTAGTCCCACATTTTACAAAAATGTTTTGGCAGCTCAAAATAATCCAAAACTGTCTATGTTCTTATTTAAAAGAGAAAAACAGAAGGAAAAATAAGAAAAGGAGCTAACCTACTGGGCCCTAAGCTACAGTGCCTACGGCCCAGCCCACTAGCCCCATCGTCTACCTGCTCCCGTCGCCGTGGCAGCGCGCCCGTGGCCAGCGCGCGCTGGCTACGGCCGCTGCCCTACAGCTGCCATCGCCGGGCGCCGCTGGGTGGATAAGGCCGATCCAACCACTCCCCCTGGGCGCCCCGACCACCTCTTCTCTCCCTTCCCCTCACTTGCCCTCTTCGTTCCAGCGCACGAAGACAACACCGCCGCCATGGCTGTCCTCGTTCGTGCGGCTACTGAGCTCCTCGCAGGCTAGCGCCATGTCCAAGAGCACCGGCTACCTCCCCTATGTTGTCTACGCACAACCGCTCGAGCTGGTCATCTCTGCAATGCCGGGATCGAGCTCTTCCTCCCCGTCGGGCTCCGCCATCAGCCGCCGTCGATCCGCTTCGTTTCCGCGCTACTAAGCACCGACCAGACCACCGTGTGTCCACTAGGTGAGCGCCACCCCCTCTGCTTCTCTCCTCGAGCCCTGCTTTCCCTCCTAGCTAGTCGTGCGTATCGCCGTCGCCATTGACACACTCTGCCACCGCCATGGCAATGAGCTCCGCGCTCCCAGAGCCGCTCTGCTCGGACCAGTCGCCCTAGCATGCTCCTGGTGAGCTGCTGCTGCCGCCGATCTAGCTAGCATGCGCGTTCGTGTTGCGCCTCAATGATCCCGCGAACACCGTGCGCCGGCCGCCGCTCGACGTCGTTGCCCTGCTCATTTCCGAGCACCCCCGCACGAACTTACGCCACAGGACGACGCGCGACGCAGCGCTCATTCGAAAACACCCGGCCGCGACCCAAATGGACGTCTGTGCCGTGATTCCGGCCAACTCCGGCGAAGAACCACCATGAAAAGGGCCGCCGGAGCAGTCTCCGGTGCCGTCACTGACGTGGCGTGCCACGTGGCCCTCCAGTGCCACTGACGTTGGGCCCCACGGACCCAGTTGACTTGTCAACTGTCCCAGTTGACCAGCTGACTGGGCAGTTGACCCAGGTCAACGGGGGCCCACTGGTCAGCTTCTGGTGCACTCTGGGTGCACTGCACCGGGTGCACCCAGCATTTTTGTTTGTTGTTTTCGAATTAAATTAATTCCAGGAATTTCAAAAAATGTTTAAAACTTTCAAAATTCATAGAAATTCAACCGTAGCTCGGATGAAAATGTTTTATATATGAAAAATTATCAGAAAAATCTAATGAATCTGAATATGTCATCTGCATTCATGTTAGAATCCTCTAAGTAGGTGAACCTGTAACTTTTGGCCTGTTTCTAATAGATGAATAGTGCATAACTACCGAATAATAATTCCAAATTAATTCCTAAATTAACTAAAACTGCTTAGAGATGCATTAGGTCACCCATGCGTTGCATTTTGCCCTGTCATGCTCTGTGATTGCGTTTGTATCCTTTGTATTTATTTGTTTCCTCCACCTCTTCTCTCCGGTAGACCCCGAGACCGACGTGGCCCCTGAGTACGACTACGTCGTAGACGCCCAGCCCCTTTCAGCAGAGATTCCAGGCAAGAAAAACCCCCTTGATCATTCCTATATCGCCCATTCTTTCTCTCTCGTGCTTGCATTAGATTTTGCTACTGTGTCCGATAGCTCCTATTCTAATGCATAGCCTGTTTTTGTAACCTGTTGTTGATATTTTACCTGTTGTCCTATATGCTTAGTATAGTCTGGTTAGTGATCCATCAGTG
This sequence comes from Elymus sibiricus, assembly GCA_039707655.1. NCBI lineage: Eukaryota > Viridiplantae > Streptophyta > Magnoliopsida > Poales > Poaceae > Elymus > Elymus sibiricus. The sequence continues at coordinate 203,737,694 of CM077666.1, read as the reverse complement.
GCCCCGCACCCTTGTCCGTGTTGCCCTGCTTTGCTACCAGAAGATTCGATCAATGTGATCGATGTGCAGAGACCGACACAGCACCGCACCCCCCTTAGTTGTACGACTCTGCAGAGTTACTATCGAGTGTCGAGGGTGAAACCTCCTACCTCACTGCTGATGATATCTCTGTAGCGTAGCTAGTCGGTTGTGGATTACCGAGGGTGATTCCTCTTTCACCAGCTCCGATGATGCCTCTGTGGTGCAGCCCCTCAAGTGTGAACCCATCGAGGGTGATTCCTCTAAGTTCACCTTGACGGTTACATCGAGTGGGAATCCATCGAGGGTGATTCCTCGGATTTCCCCCTTGATGTTACGGACACACTATTACCTTACACTATTCCCCATTTACTATTATTGCGGGACTGAAGGGATAGGCGGTACCACCCCGTTAGAGGTTGACATGAGTTCCCGACAGTCTCTGGATAAGTCGGGTTGACCTGGAGGGTACCCACGAGATAATTACGCGGCACGGCTAGGCAGGGAAAGACCGCCCTAGAGAGGGATGGGCCTGGCCCTTGCCGTAAGTCCGTGAGACGGGGCGACAGGAGCACTGATCGTCACCGCGAGCTTCCAATACACTAAGGGTTTGGATATATGATCTGAGTAGGCCTCTGGCCTTTTTGCACTAACCACCACGCGGGATAAGTTATGGGCACTCGGCGTCGTACGATTCTTCCGAAAGCTCTGTCAGACGTCCAGTTCAGCATTGTGGCACGGTCGGATCGCGCCATCCAGGACAGAGGTGGCGCTGGTATTCACCCTGCGCACAATGACCCGTAGTGCAAAGGGCGATGGGCCCAAAACCCCTGAGCGCTTAGGATGTAGACCGGCGGGGACCTCTCTGTGGAGCCTAGGTAGGACTACGGCGTGTCATTCAGCCGAGGCCGGGCATGACAAGGAAAAGTGTGTCTGGCCAGAGTTAATCGAGCGTGTTGGGTAAGTTGGTGCACCCCTATAGGGAAGTTATCTATTCGAATAGCCGTGTCCACGGTAACAGGACGCTCGGAGTTGTATCCCGATCTACTGCAACTTGAACTGGATACATGTGATACTTAATTGATATGATGGCTCCGGGATCGCTTTCTCGTAGGGAGTCGAGGAAGGATCTCTGGGCATTGCTATTATCTACTTATTGCTTTATTATACTGCAAATCTGCACTCTTCTAATGCTGCAAGACGCTGCAAGATGCTACTCTTCGATAGGCTAAGCTTCCCCTCTATTCTGGCATTTCTGCAGTATAGTCCACAGATACAGCCCCTTCCCTTTGATACCGATGCATACTTAGCATAGATCTGATGTAAGTCTTGCGAGTACTTTGGATGAGTACTCACGGTTGCTTTGCTACCTTTTTCCCCTACCCGATTGCTGCGATCAGATGACGGAGTACCGGAGACAGCTGATCCCGCCGACGACTACTACTACCCCGACGGAGCCTACTACTACGTGGAGACCGACGACCAGGAGTAGATAGGAGGCTCCCAGGCAGGAGGCCTGCGCCTTTTCGATCTAGTTGTCATTGTTTTGCTCAGCCTTCTTAAGGCAACCTTTGTCTAATTATGTCTGTACTTAGATACTGATGCTTTCGCTGACTCTTGTGTATTCGAGCTTATGTATTCGAGCCTTCGTGGCCTGGCTTGTAATATAAAGCTGTATGCTTTAATTTGTGTCTAGAGTTGTGTTGTGATATCTTCCCGTGAGTCTCTGGTCTTGATCGTGCATGTTTGCGTGTATGATTAGTGCACGGTTGAGTCGGGGGCGTCACAAGTTGGCATCAGAGCCGACTGCCTGTAGGTAGCCCCTTTCCAACTCCTTGGCCGAAGTTGAGTCTAGTCTTTAAAAACTGTTTTACTACATGGCTGTGTGGCTTACGGGCCCACGTCGCCAATGGATGGGATTAGGATCTTTTATTCCTCTTCTTATTCTGGGACTCTGATCTCTCTTCTATTCGGGTTAAAGATTTTACTGACTCTAACATTAGGTTCTCGTGATCACATCAACCCGGAGAGCTGGATTATCTGCAACTATTCCTTTGAATGTATGATGTACGATACACACACTGTCTTTTGACATCTTTGAACTCCTTGAGCTTAAGGAGGAAATCGATAAATCACTCCACAAGGTTTCATTTGTCCAAATTCCTCTGCTTGGGGAGCACCTTCTCTCTTTGTCAAAAAGAAGGATGGTACGAACCGGTTGGTCCAAGATTACCGACCTATCAACCAGGCAACCATTCAGAACATGTATCCGCTTCCTCGGATCAATGATCCGTATGATCAACTTGCTGGTTCCTCCGTATTCTCTAAACTCGATCTGAGGTTGGGTTACCTCCAGATCCGAGTTCGTGAAGAGGATATTCCGAAGACTGCTTTCGTTACTCGCTATGGTTCATACGAGTACACCGTCATGTCCTTTGGTTTAACCAATGCTCCAGCAACATTCTCTCGATTGATGAATTATATCTTCATGGATTACATCGACAAGTTCGTTGTGGTTTATCTGGATGATATCCTGGTATATTCCAAGAATAAGGAAGAGCATGCTAAACATCTTCGACTTGTTCTGGAAAAGCTTCGAGAGCATCAGTTATATGCCAAATACTCCAAGTGTGAATTCTAGTTATCTGAGGTGACCTACCTTGGTCATGTGATTTCCAAGGATGGAATTGCTGTCAACCCAGAGCGAGTTTAGGCTATTCTTGACTAGACTCCCCTGAAGTACGTCAAGCAAGTCAGAAGTTTTCTCGGACTCGCCAGCTATTGCCGCTGTTTTGTCGAGAACTTTTCCAAGATTGCCAAGCCCTTGACCAATCTGCTTCACAAAGGCGTTAAGTTTGAGTGGACAGAAAAATGTCAAGAAAGTTTCCAAACACTCAAGGACAAGCTGACATCTGCTCCAGTGCTTGCTCCTCCGGATTCTCGCAAGGAATTCATCATCTATTGCGACACATCTCATTAAGGATTAGGGTGTGTCCCGATGCAAGAGCGGAAAGTGATTTCTTATGCCTCACGACAGTTGCGTCCTCATGAAGAGAACTACCCAGTTCATGATCTCAAACTTGCTGTAGTTATTTATGCACTGAAGTTATGGCGACATCACCTCCTTGGTAATCGGTGCAAGATCTACACGGATCATTAAAGTCTGAAGTATCTGTTTACTCAGCCAGATCTGAATCTTCGTCAACAGAGATGGATGGAAGCAATTACGGACTATGACTGCAGTATTTCATATACCCCTGGCAAGGCTAATGTAATGACCGATGCTTTGAGTCGCAAGTCTTATTGCAACAACCTCATGGTTCAGCAAACTCAACCTCTTCTCTGTGAAGAATTTAGTAAGTTGAACCTCCACATCGTTCCACATGGTTCTCTTAATACCCTTGTTTTGGAACCAACTCTCCAGAAAGCTATTAAGTCTGCGCAAGCAAAAGACGCTGAAGTTGATCAGATGAAAAATGATCTTGCCTTTGAAAAATCCAAGGATTTCTCGCTTGCTAAAGATGGAACATTGTACTTCAGAGATCGCCTTGTGGTACCCCGGTTCGAGCTTATGACAGACAAAGTTATGAAGGAGGCACATGATACACTGATACGTCTCCAACGTATCTATAATTTTTGATTGTTCCATGATATTATATTATCAATCTTGGATGTTTTTATATACATTTACAGCAATTATATATCATTTTTTGGGACTAACCTATTAACTTAGTGCCCAGTGCCTGTTACTGTTTTCTGCCTGCTTTTTCTTTTACAGAAAATCAATACCAAACAAAGTCCTAATGCCACGAAACTTTTTGGAGATTTTTTTCTGGACAAGATAAACACTAGAAGCTTCGGGAGAAGACCAGACGCCAGAGGAGGTGGCCACGAGCCACCAGGGCGCGCCTGGGGGGGCAGGCGCGCCCTGGTGCCTCGTGGGCCCACCCCAGCTCCGTTTGACCTAAGTCCACCACTATAAATTCCCAAAAAAATCAGAAACCCTTGGGGGAGTCCACGAAATACTTTTTTCGCCACTGCAAGTTTCTGTTCTCGAGAGATCCCATCTGGAGGCCTTCTCCGGTACTCCGCCGGAGGGGGAATCGATCACGGAGGGGCTCTACATCAACCTTGCTGCCCTTTCGATGATGCGTGAGTAGTTTACCACAGACCTTCAGGTCCATAGTTAGTAGCTAGATGGCTTCTTCTCTCTTTTTGATCTTCAATACAATGTTCTCCTCGATGTTCTTGGAGTTCTATCCGATGTAATCACTTTTTGCGGTGTGTTTGTTCGGATCCGATGAATTGTGAGTTTATGATCAGATTATCCATGAATATTATTTGAGTCTTCTCTGATCTCTTTTATGCATGATTATTATAGCTTCGTATTTCTTCTCCGATCTATTGATTTGGTTTGGCCAACTAGATTGATTTATCTTGCCATGGGAAGAGGTGCTTTGTAATGGGTTCGATCTTGCGGTGCTCAATCCCAGTGACAGAAAGGGACATGACATGTATGTATCGTTGCTATTAAGGGGAAAAAGATGGGGTTTATTCATGCGTGAGTTTACTTTGTCTACATCATGTCATCGTTCTTAAGGCGTTACTCCGTTCTTATGGACTTAATACACTAGATGCATGCTGGATAGCGGTCGATGTGTGGAGTAATAGTAGTAGATGTAGGCAGGAGTCGGTCTAGTTGTCTCGGACGTGATGCCTATATACATAATCATTGGCTTGGATATCGTCATGATTATTTGCTTTTCTATCAATTGCCCAACAGTAATTTGTCTACCCACCGTATGCTATTTTCTCGAGAGAAGCCTCTAGTGAAAACTATGGCCCCCGGGTCTATCTTAATCATTTACTAAAACCCTAAAAATATTGCTGCACTTTTTCTTTATTTATTTTATTTTGCATTTTTGTTTCAATCTCTCTATCTATCACATACAATTTAATCTTGCAACTTACCGCCGAGGGATTGACAACCCCTCGTTTGCGTTGGGTTCAAGGATTTGTTGTTTGTGTGCAGGTACTGCTAACGAGGTGTTGCGTGGTTCTCCTACTAGATTGATAACCTTGGTTTCATAACTAAGGGAAATACTTACCTCTGCTGTGCTGCATCATCCCTTCCTCTTCGGGGATAATACCAACGCAAGCTACAAGTAGCAGGAAGAATTTCTGGCGCCGTTGCCGGGGAGACATCATCAACATCTATGAAGTACCTTTGCATAAACTCTCATCTCCTTGCATTTATTTTATTTGCCTCTCATTTTCATCTCCCCCACTTCTAAAAAGTTTTTTACAAAAATACAAAAATATTTTCCGTTTGCCTTTTTCTTGTTTGCTTGCTTGTTATCTTGTTTGCGTAGTCACGATGTCTCAAGAAAATACAAAATTGTGTGATTTTTCCAATACTAATAATAATGATTTTATTAGTACTCTGACTGCTCCTCCCGCCGCTAGTGTGGAGACTTGTGATATTAATGCCGCTTTGCTAAATCTTGTCATGAAAGATCAATTTTCCGGTAGTCCTAATGAAGATGCTGCATCCCATCTTAACACTTTCGTAGAATTGTGTGACATGCAAAAGAAAAAAGATGTGGATAATGATATTGTGAAATTAAAATTATTCCCGTTCTCATTGCGGGATCGTGCAAAAATTTGGTTCTCATCTTTACCACGAAATAGTATCGATTCTTGGGATATGTGTAAAGATGCTTTCATTACCAAGTATTTTCCTCCCGTGAAAATTATTTCTCTTAGAAATCAAATTATGAATTTTAAGCAACTTGATCATGAACATGTCTCCCAATCTTGGGAGATGATGAAATTAATGATAAGAAATTGCCCTACTCATGGTTTAAATTTATGGATGATCATACAAAAAATTTATGCGAGATTGAATTTTGTTTCTAGAAATATTTTAGATTCCTCCGCGGGTGGTACTTTTATGGAAATTAGTTTGGGAGAAGCTACTAAATTGCATGATAATATTATGGCAAATTATTCACAATGGCATACTGAAAGAACTCCTACTAGTAAAAAAGTGAATTCTATTGAAGAAATTAGTACTTTGAGTGATAAAGTTGATGCACTTATGAAATTGGTTGCTAGCAAAAACGCTCCTATTGATCCTAATTATGGGCCATTGTCCACTTTGATTGAGCAAAATAATGATCCCGTATATGTAAATTTTGTCTCGCGAAACAATTTTAATAATAATGCTTATCGAGGTAATTTCAACGCTAAGACGTTTCCTGGAAATTCCTCTAATAATTATGGCAATCCTATGGTAATTCTTATAATAATAATAATAATAATAATAATAATAATAATAATAATAGGATAACCTCTGATCTTGAAAGTAATATTAAATAATTTATTAATGCTCAAAAAGTTTTCAACACTACGATAGAAGAAAAATTGAGTAAACTTGATGATATGTCTAGGAGCATTGATAGAATTATTCATGATGTGGAAAATCTTAAGACTAAAATTTTGCCACCCAAAATTGATATTAGTGAATCAATTAAAGCTTTATATGTCTCCATGGATGAGAGTAAGAAAAGAACCGCCATGCTAAAAGCTAAACGAGAATTTTTAGAAAAAGCGATTCCTCCCGGTTTTTATCGTAGTAATGATGAGGATATTAAAATGATTGGTGTTTCATCTATTGATTCTTTATTTATCAATATAAAACTTGATGAAAAGGGGACTGAAGAAGAGTCAACTTTAGCTAGTAGGCGTTCCCAGAATTCGGAGGGTGAAAATCTTAATGAAAAACTGCTAAAAGTGGGTTTGGAGAGGTAAAAACTTTAAATAGCGATGTGCCCACTCTCTTGGATTACAAAGATTTTAATTATAATAATTGTTCTTTGATTGAGTGCATTTCTTTGTTACAATCCATGTTAAATTCACCCAACGCTTATGAGCAAAACAAGGCTTTTACTAAACACATTGTAGAAGCAATGATGAAAGCGTTAGAAGAAAAGCTAGAACTAGAAATTTCAATTCCTAGAAAATTATATGATGAATGGGAACCCACCATTAAAGTTAAAATTAAAAATTATGAGTGCAATGCTTTATGTGATTTGGGGGCTAGCGTTTCCACAATTCCAAAATCTTTATGTGATGTGCTAAGTTTCACCAATATAGATGAATGTTCTCTTAATTTGCACTTGGCGGACATTACTATTAAAAAGCCTTTGGGTAGAATTAATGATGTTCTTATTCTTGAAAATAGGAACTATCTGCCTGTTGATTTTATTGTACTTGATATTGAATGGAATTCTTCCTGCCCCATAATACTTGGTAGACCGTTCTTACGAACTATAGGTGTCGTTATTGACATGAAAGAAGGGAATATAAAATTTCAATTTCCATTAAAGAAGGGTATGGAGCATTTCCCTAGAAAAATAATTGAAGCACCATATGAATCAATTATGAGGGCCACTTATGGAATCAACTTGAAAGATGACAATATTTGAAACTATGCATTATGCCCAGCTAGGGGCATAAAACAATAGCGCTTGTTGGGAGGCAACCCAATGAATAAAATAAATTTTTACCTTTTGTTTCTGTTATTTTGTGTTTTCACAATTATGCTACTGGTATGATTGTGTTTTTGTGTTTTTTATTAATGTTTGTGCCAAGTAAAGCCTTTGGGATGATTTGGAAGATAGTATAATTGATGCTGTTTGGAAAACAGAAAGTTTTGCGTCCAGTGCTGGAATTTTATTTCTGTACTGGAGCGTCAGAAAAATCTGAAATTTTTACACAGTATTGGTATATGAATTTCCCACGTTTTATAATTTTTAAGAATTTTTGGAGTTACAGAAGTATGGATTTTAAATAGATTGCTACAGACTGTTCTGTTTTTGAAAGATTCTGTTTTTGATGCATTGCTTGCTTGTTTTGATGAATCTATGGATTGTATCGGGGGGTATAAGCCATGGTGAAGTTAGAGTACAGTAGGTATAATGCAAAAATAAAATATGAAATGGTTTACAACAGTACTTAAAGTAGTGATTTATTTTGTTATACTAACGGATCTCACGAAGGTTTTGTTGAGTTTTGTGTGATTGAAGTTTTCAAGTTTTGGGTGAGATCACGATGGATGAAGGAATAAGGAGTAGCAAGAGCCTAATCTTGGGGATGCCCGAGGCACCCCAAGGTAATATTCAAGGAAGACTCAAGTGTCTAAGCTTGGGGATGCCCCGGAAGGCATCCCCTCTTTCTTCTACCAACCATCGGTAATTTTACTTGGAGCTATATTTTTATTCGTCACATGATATGAGTTTTGCTTGGAGCTTCTTGTATTATATGAGTCTTTGCTTTGTTTGCTTTTTAGTTTGTCACAATCATCCTTGCTGAACACACCTATCTTGAGAGAGCCACACGTTCATCATATTTTGTTAGAATACTCTATGTGCTTCACTTAATTTTTTTTGAGCTAGGCAGTTGCTCTAGTGCTTCACTTAAATCTTTTTGAGCACGGTGGTGGCTATATTTTGAAGAAATAAACTCTCATGCTTCACTTATGTTATTTTGAGAGTTGATTTTAATTTTCAAGAAATAAACTCTCATGCTTCACTTATATTATTTTGGGAGTTGACAAGATTAAAATTTTGAAGATATGAATTCTCATGCTTCACTTATATTATTTCGAGAATTGATAAGATTGAAATTTTGAAGAAATATTTGCACTCTCATTCTTCACTTAAATATTTTTGAGAGTTGAAAATAGTAATGGTAATTTGCACAAGATATGAATTTGGTCCCAAAGTGATGAATATTCAAGAGGGATATAATAAAAACTTTCATATAGATCATTGGATATGATAAGTGTGATTCCTTGCAATAGTTTTGCGATATGGAAATGATAATATGTGAGTCATGTTAGTGAGTAATTGTGATTTAGTAAGAATATTAGTGTTAAGGTTTGTGATTCCCTATGCATGCACGCTAAGTCAATAGTTATGCAATCAAATTATATCCTACTTATGGTGCATTATTCGGTGTTAGTTATGTTCAATGCATGTTTATGACCGTTTTCGTTTTTTGGTTGGTTGCTTCTCAATCTATTTGCTAGCCTTCATTTGTACTAAGCGGAAATATTGCTTGTGCATCCAAAATCCTTAAACCCAAGTTGTGCCAAATGAGTCCACTATATCTACATATATGCGGTATTTCAATGTCGTTCCAAGTAAATTTGCGTGTGCCAACTCTAATTTTCAAAATAATTTTCCGTTTTGTGTGCCCGTACCGCTCATGAAGCGGCAGGGGGTGGCCATTATTTTCCATGCTAGGTGTGTTATTCTCATGATGAGTGTTTATTCACTTGTCATTGCACGAGAGAGTGGCTGGTAATAGGGATGCCCAGTCCCATAATGAAATCAAAAATAATAACAACAAAATTCCTTGGAAAAGTGTTAGTTTGGAGGGCACCCGTGGATACGGCTAGCCATGGATTGTGAAAGAATGGTGGATAGGAAATAAACTTTACTTTATGTTTGGGAACCGCCTATGATGTGTCTAGCATGGAAAATATTGGGAATTCTCGATCGTTTTCGTTGATAGGAAAAGCATGCCTCTCAAAATATTTTTATCTCTTTAATTTCAGCTTTGAGCTCTGGCACATTTGACAAATCTCTGCTTCCCTCAGCGAAGGGCCTATCTATTTACTTTTATGCAATTTTTATTTTTATTTGAGTCTCCATCTTCTCTTATAAAGCACCAACTAGAGAGCACTATTGTCATACTTGTGCATTGGATGTAGCTAATATTTGAGTGTGCTTCATGAATGGATCAATGATTGAGCATAATGGGCTAGGGATAACTTTCTTTAGCGTTGATATTTTGAAAGACATGGTTGCTTGTTAGCATGCTTGAGTATTTATATCTTCATGTTAAATTATAGACTATTGCTTTGAATCATTCAAGTCTAATGTCCATGCTATAAAAGAAAAGAATATATGATGAATATGATAGGCAGCATTCCACATCAAAAATTCTGTTTTTATCATTTACCTACTCGAGGATGAGCAGGAATTAAGCTTGGGGATGGTGATACGTCTGCAACGTATCTATAATTTTTTATTGTTCCATGCTGTTATATTATCAATCTTGGATGTTTTTATATACATTTACAGCAATTATATATCATTTTTTGGGACCAACCTATTAACTTAGTGCCCAGTGCTAGTTGCTGTTTTCTGCCTGTTTTTTGTTTTACAGAAAATCAATACCAAACGAAGTCCAAATGCCACGAAACTTTTTGGAGATTTTTTTTTGGACAAGATAAACACTAGAAGCTTCGGGAGAAGACCAGGCGCCAGAGGAGGTGGCCACGAGCCACCAGGGCGCGCCTGGGGGGGGGCAGGCGCGCCCTGGTGCCTCGTGGGCCCACCCCAGCTCCGTTTGACCTAATTCCACCACTATAAAATCCCAAAAAAATCAGAAACCCTCGGGGGAGTCCACAAAATACTTTTTCCGCCACCACAAGTTTCTGTTCTCGAGAGATCCCATCTGGAGGCCTTCTCCGGTACTCCGCCGGAGGGGGAATCGATCACGGAGGGGCTCTACATCAACCTTGCTGCCCTTTCGATGATGCGTGAGTAGTTTACCACAGACCTTCAGGTCCATAGTTAGTAGCTAGATGGCTTCTTCTCTCTTTTTGATCTTCAATACAATGTTCTCCTCGATGTTCTTGGAGTTCTATCCGATGTAATCACTTTTTGCGGTGTGTTTGTTCGGATCCGATGAATTGTGAGTTTATGATCAGATTATCCATGAATATTATTTGAGTCTTCTCTGATCTCTTTTATGCATGATTATTATAGCTTCGTATTTCTTATCCGATCTATTGATTTGGTTTGGCCAACTAGATTGATTTATCTTGCCATGGGAAGAGGTGCTTTGTAATGGGTTCGATCTTGCGGTGCTCAATCCCAGTGACAGAAAGGGACATGACACGTATGTATCGTTGCTTTTAAGGGTAAAAAGATGGGGTTTATTCATGCATGAGTTTACTTTGTCTACATCATGTCATCGTTCTTAAGGCGTTACTCCGTTCTTATGGACTTAATACACTAGATGCATGTTGGATAACGGTCGATGTGTGGAGTAATAGTAGTAGATGCAGGCATGAGTCGGTCTACTTGTCTCGGACATGATGCCTATATACATGATCATTGCCTTGGATATCGTCATGATTATTTGCTTTTCTATCAATTGCCCAACAGTAATTTGTGTACCCACCGTATGCTATTTTCTCGAGAGAAGCCTCTAGTGAAAACTATGGTCCCCGGGTCTATCTTAATCATTTACTAAAACCCTAAAAATATTGCTGCACTTTTTCTTTATTTATTTTATTTTGTATTTTTGTTTCAATCTATCTATCTATCACATACAATTTAATCTTGCAACTTACCGCCGAGGGATTGACAACCCCTCGTTTGCGTTGGGTGCAAGGATTTGTTGTTTGTGTGCAGGTACTGCTAACGAGGTGTTGCGTGGCTCTCCTACTGGATTGATAACCTTGGTTTCATAACTGAGGGAAATACTTACCTCTGCTGTGCTGCATCATCCCTTCCTCTTCGGGGATAATACCAACGCAAGCTACAAGTAGCATACACCACTGTCTATTCATCCGGGTAGCACCAAGATGTATCAAGACCTTCGTTAGAGGTACTGGTGGTCTAATATGAAGCAAAACATTGCTAGATATGTTGCTGAATGTGACGTTTGCTATCGCATCAAAGCAGAACATCAAAAACATGCTAGACTTCTGCAACCGCTTCCTATCCCTGAATGGAAATGGGACAAGGTTCAAATGGATCTCATTACTAGCTTACCAAAATCAAAAAAAGGTCACGATGCTATTCTTGTTGTTGTCGACCAATTCTCCAAAGTTGCACACTTTCTGCCAGTCAAGGAGACGATCACTGCTAGTCAGTTAGTGGATTTGTATATCTCCAGAATTGTATCACTCCACTGTATTCCGAAGGAGATCAGTTCAGACCGTGGCAGCCTCTTCACCTCAAAGTTCTGGAAAAGTTTCCTAGAAGCTATGGGAACTTGTATAACCTGGAGCACTGCTTATCACCCCTAGTCCCAAGGTCAAGTTGAACGCCTTAATCAAGTGCTTGAAGATATGCTGCGTGCTTGTGTCATCTCATTTGGCAAGAAGTGGGAAGAATCTCTCCCGTATGCTGAATTCTCGTACAACAACAACTATCAAGCTAGTTTGAAGATGGCACCCTACGAGGTATTATATGGACGTAAGTGTCAAACCCCGATGAATTGGTCAGAAACTGGGGAACGACCACTCATTAGTCCGGATATTATCCAACAAGATGAAGAGCAAGTCCGGATTGTCCGAGAAAATCTCAAGGCGGCTCTGTCTCGCCAGAAGAGCAATTATGATCGTAAACATTGGGGATCGATCTATCATCCTGGTGAGCAAGCCTATCTGCGTGTCACTCCTATGAAGGGCACTCATCGCTTTGGAATCAAGGGCAAGTTAGCTCCTCACTACATTGGCCCCTTCGGCATCCTCGCCAAACGTGGATATGTGGCTTATAAATTGGAATTGCCACCGCAGTTTTCTCACATCCACGATGTCTTCCATGTGTCGCAACTTCGTCGTTGCTTCAAGGATCTGCACCGTGCAGTGGATCATGAGATGCTCGAATTGCAAGATGATCTATCTTATAAAGAGCATCCGATCCGCATTCTGGATGAAGCTGAACGTCGGACCCGTCAGAAGGAAACTAAGTTCCTTAAAGTGCAGTGGTCGAATCACTCTGAAGATGAAGCCACTTGGGAACGTGAAGATCGCCTACGGGAAGAATACCTCGACCTTTTCCTTCTACCTCCTAAATTCTCAGGACGAGAATTTCTTTTAGAGGAGGAGAATTGTAACACCCCCATGTATTATGCTATAGTGATCCTTCATGATTATGCTAAGTCACTTTGCTTTGCTATGCTTGATCACTTTGGATTCATATCTCATTTCAAATTCCACCACTGAAATCAATTCAAATTGCAAGTGAAATATGAAGTTGCACAAAAGTTGCTGCAAAATAGTTCATCATTTAGCAAAAATTCCATAACAATTGTTTGTTAAGGAAAACAACATCATCTCTAAGCTAAGATGGGTTATAGCAATTAAATCAGTGCTATTTCAGCATTTAAAATGCCATTTCATTTGTGAAAAATCCAAATGGGTTCAGTTGCCCCTCCAACTTTTTGTGGCAGTGCCAAATAATACCAAGTAATTATGTGGCCTAGTCCCACATTTTACAAAAATGTTTTGGCAGCTCAAAATAATCCAAAACTGTCTCTGTTCTTATTTAAAAGAGAAAGCCAGAAGGAAACATAAGAAAAGGAGCTAACCTACTAGGCCCTAAGCTACAGTCGCTACGGCCCAGCCCACTAGCCCCATCGTCTACCTGCTCCTGTCGCCGTGGCAGCGCGCCCATGGCGAGCGTGCGCTGGCGCCGGCCGCTGGGTGGATAAGGCCGATCCAACCACTCCCCCTGGGTGCCCCGACCACCTCTTCTCCCCCTTCCCCTTGCTTGCCCTCTTCGTTCCAGTGCACACAGAAGACACCGCCGCCATGGCCGTCCTCGTTCATGTGACTACCGAACTCCTCGTGGGCTAGCGCCGTGTCCAAGAGCACCAGCTACCTCCCCTATGTTGTCTACGCGCAACCGCTCGAGCTGGTCGTCTCTGCAACGCTAGGATTGAGCTCTTCCTCCCCGTCGGGCTCCGCCGTCAGCCACCGTCGACCCGCTTCATTTCTGCGCTGCAAAGCACCCACCGGACCACCGTGTGTCCACTAGGTGAGCGCCACCCCCTCTGCTTCTGTCCCCGAGCCCTGCTTTCCCTCCTAGCTAGTCGTGCGCGTCACCGTCGCCATTGACGCACTCTGCCACTGCCATGGCAGTGAGCTCCACGCTACCAGAGCAGCTCTGCTCGGACCAGTCACCCTAGCATGCTCCTGGTGAGCTGCTGCTACCGCCTAGCTAGCTAGCTCGCGCGTTCATGTTGCGCCTCGACGATTCCGTGAACATTGTGCTTCGGCTGCCGCCCGACGTCTTTGCCCTGCTCGTGTCCGAGCACCCCCACATGAACTTACGCCACCGGACGACGCGCGACGCAGCGCTCGTTCGAAAACACCCGGCCGCGACCCAAATGGACGTCTGTGCCGTGATTCCGGCCAACTCCGGCGAAGAACCACCATGAAAAGGGCCGCCGGAGCAGTCTCCAGCGCCATCACTGACGTGGCGTTCCCCTGACGCTGGGCCCCACGAACCCAGTTGACCAGCTGACTGGGCAGTTGACCCAGGTCAACGGGGGCCCACTGGTCAGTCTCTGGTGCACTCTGGGTGCACTGCACCGGGTGCACCCAGCATTTTTGTTTGTTGTTTTCAAATTAAATTAATTCCAGGAATTTCACAAAATGTTTAAAACTTTGAAAATTCATAGAAATTCAACCGTAGCTCGGATAAAAATGTTTTATATATGAAAAATGATCAGAAAAATCTAACGAATCCGAATATGTCATCTGCATTCATGTTAGAATCCTCTAAGTAGGTGAACCTATAACTTTTGGCCTGTTTTTGATAGATGAATAGTGCATAACTACCGGATAATAATTCCTAAATTAACTAAAACTGCTTAGAGATGCATTAGGTCACCCATGCGTTGCATTTTTCCCTGTCATGCTCTGTGATTGCATTTATATGCTTTGTAATTATTTGTTTCCTCCCCCTCTTCTCTCCGGTAGACCCCGAGACCGACGTGGCCCTTGAGTACGACTATGTCGCAGACGCCCAGCCCCTTTCAGCAGAGCTTCCAGGCAAGCAAAACCCCCTTGATCATTCCTATATCGCCCATTCTTTCTCTCTCGTGCTTGCATTAGATTTTGCTACTGTGTCCGATAGCTCCTATTCTGATGCATAGCATAGTTTTGTAACATGTTGTTGATACTTTACCTGTTGTCCTATATGCTTAGTATAGTTTGGCTAGTGATCCATCAGTGGCCCCGCACCCTTGTCCGTGTTGCCCTGCTTTGCTACCGGAAGATTCGATCAATGTGATCGATGTGCAGAGACCGACACAGCACCGCACCCCCCTTAGTTGTACGACTCTGCAGAGTTACTATCGAGTGTCGAGGGTGATACATCCTACCTCACTACTGATGATATCTCTGTAGCGTAGCTAGTCGGTTGTGGATTCCCGAGGGTGATTCCTCTTTCACCACCTTCGATGATGCCTCTGTCGTGCAGCCCCTCAAGTGTGAACCCATCGAGGGTGTTTCCTCTAAGTTCACCTTGACGGTTACATCGAGTGGGAATCCATCGTGGGTGATTCACCCTGCGCACAATGACCCGGAGTGCAAAGGGCGATGGGCCCAAGACCCCTGAGCACTTAGGATGTAGACCAGCGAGGACCTCTCTGCGGAGCCTAGGTAGGACTACAGCGTGTCGATCAGCCGAGGCCGGGCATGACCAGGAAAAGTGTGTCCGGCCAGAGTTAATCGAGCATGTTGGGTAAGTTGGTGCACCCCTGCAGGGAAGTTATCTATTCGAATAGCCGTGTCCACAGTAACAGGACGCTCGGACTTGTATCCCGATCTACTACTACTTGAACTGGATACTTGTGACACTTAATTGATATGATGGCTCCGGGATCGCTTTCTCACAGGGAGTCGAGGAAGGATCTCTGGGCATTGCTATTACCTACTTATTGCTTTCTTATACTGCTAATCTGCACTCTTCTAATGCTGCAAGATGCTAGTCTTCGATAGGCTAAGCTTCCCCTCTATTCTGGCATTTATGCAGTATAGTCCACAGATACAACCCCTTCCCTTTGATATCGATGCATACTTAGCATAGATCTGATGTAAGTCTTGCGAGTACTTTGGATGAGTACTCACGGTTGCTTTGCTACCTTTTTCCCTCCTACCCGATTGCTGCGATCGGATGACGGAGTCCCGGAGACAGCTGATCCCGTCGACGACTACTACTACCCCGACGGAGCCTACTACTACGTGGAGACCGACGACCAGGAGTAGATAGGAGGCTCCCAGGCAGGAGGCCTGCGCCTTTTCGATCTAGTTGTCGTTGTTTTGCTTAGCCTTCTTAAGGCAACCTTTGTCTAATTATGTCTGTACTCAGATACTGATGCTTTCACTGACTCTTGTGTATTCGAGCTTTTGTATTCGAGCCTTCATGGCCTGGCTTGTAATATAAAGATGTATGCTTTAATTTGTGTCTATAGTTGTGTTGTGATATCTTCCTGTGAGTCTCTGGTCTTGATCGTGCATGTTTGCGTGTATGATTAGTGCATAGTTGAGTCGGGGGCGTCACAATGTGAGAATTTCTTCTTCTCCTTTTACCATTATTGATCCCTATCACCGCATTCTATTCCACCTAGTGCTATGTCCATGGCTCACGCTCATGTATTGCGTGGGAGTTGAAAATGCTGAAGCGCGTTAGAAGTACGATCCAATTGCCTAGTTTAACACCGGGGTGCTCATGATTTATATATTTGTGGTGAAGATAGAGTCATGCCATTGCTAATATGAGAAAGTGAGTAGGGATAACACTCGTTAAGGATCGTATATTTTGAAAGTTTAATGATTATGCTTCTTATGTTCATGGATATTATTATGTTGATATTGTTAATTCACCGCTTCACAATATTTATGCCGTAAAAGAGATTACAGGATAGACATGTTAGGTAGCATTCCACATAAAAAATTCTGTTTTTATCATTTACCAACTCGAGGACGAGCAGGAATTAAGCTTGGGGATGTTGATACGTCTCCAACATATCTATAATTTTTGATTGTTCCATGCTATTGTAGTATCAATCTTGGATATTTTATATGCAATTGTATGCTATTTTATATCATTTTTTGGGACTAACCTATTAATCTAGTGCCCAGTGCCAGTTGTTGTTTTGTGCTTGTTTTTCGTTTTTCAGGAAATCAATACCAAACGGAGTCCAAACGCTACAAAACTTTTTGATGATTTATTCTGGACAAAAGAGACCCTAGAAGCTATGGGAGGAGGCTACAAGCCTCACGAGGAAACCACAAGGCAATCCCACGCGCCCCCAGGGGGGCGCCAAGATGCCTTGTGGGCCTCTCGTGGCTCCTTTTGACCTAATTCCACTTCTATAAATTCTCAAATATTGGGAAACCAACAGAGAGCCCCACGAAATAACTTTTTCGTCGCCGCAAGCTTCTGTTCTTCCGCGATCCCATCTGGAGGCCTTTTCCGGTACTCTGCCGGAGGGGGAATCAATCATGGAGGGCTTCTACATCAACCTTGCTGCCCCTCCGATGATGTGTGAGTAGTTTACCACAGACCTATGGGTCCATAGTTAGTAGCTAGATGGCTTCTTCTCTCTCTTTGATCTTCAATACAATGTTCTCCTCGATCTTCTTGGAGTTCTAACCGATGTAATCTTCCTTTGCGGTGTGTTTGTTGGGATTCGATGAATTGTAGGTTTATGATCAGATTATTCATGAGAAATATTTGAGTCTTTTCTGAATTTTTTTATGCATGATTATTATAGCTTTGTATTTCTCTCTGATCTATCTATTTGGTTTGGCCAACTAGATTGATTTATCTTTAGTGGGAGAGGTGCTTTGTAATGGGTTCAATCTTGCGGTGTTCCATATCCCAGTGACAGAAAGGTATAGGACACGTATTTGTATTGTTGCCATTAAGGGTAAAACGATGGGGTTTATTCATATTGATTGGGTTTAATTTATCTACATCATGTCATCTTGCTTAAGGCGTTACTCTGTTTTTATTAACTTAATACCCTAGATGCATGCTGGATAGCGGTCGATGGGTGGAGTAATAGTAGTAGATGCAGGCAGGAGTCGGTCTACTTGTCTTGGACGTGATGCCTATATACATGAGCATTGCCTTGAATCCGTCATAACTATGCGCTTTTCTATCAATTGCCCAACAGTAATTTGTTTACCCACCGTATGCTATTCATTCAAGAGCGAAGCCTCTTGTGAAAACTATGGCCCCCAGGTCTACTTAAATCATATAAAAAGAAATCTAAAAATACCATGCTGTAATTTTTTTACTTTTATTTTCTTTTGCAATTTATCTATCTACCATTACAAGATTTTATCCTTGCAAATAACGAGTTCAAGGGGATTGACAACCCTCTTGCCCGCGTTGGGTGCAAGTATTTGCTTTTGTGTGTGCAGGTGCTGCTCACGAGGTTTTGCGTGGTTCTCCTACTGGATTGATACCTTGGTTCTCACTAAGGGAAATACTTATCTCTATTGTGCTGCATCACCCCTCCTCTTCGGGGAAAATCCCAACGCAGTTTACAAGTAGCAGTGGCAGGCCCCGAAGAAGATATGCACCGCCGCCCACGTGCCCGGTAGCCGGCCGCACGACTCCCAGGCGGCAAGCGCCAGATCCCCGTGAGTGTCAGGTAAGTCTTTCTTCCTGAGGTCGATTCATCTTTTCTGCTCCGTCTTGCTTTCTTCTTGGTTCTCATTTGGCTCCCGCCACGCAGGGCCTCGATCAAGTTCTCCAAGGCCACCACGACGGCCACTCCCGAGGGCGCAGCCGGTCTTTAGGGCACCTCGGCTGAAACGGGCGAGCATCCAGCGGCTGATGTGGCTGCGAAGGAGCACGCGGCGCAGCATGCCACCTTGGCCCAGACGGAGAAGGAGCGCGCAACGATGGCGCGGGATGAATCTGCGGCCAAGGTCGGGGCGGACGTCACGGTGTTGCCGGCTCGGGAGGGAGACTCTCCCCCGGCGAACATGAGCCGAGAGATTCGTACGAAGCGGGCCCGGGATCCGGCTCTGCTAGCGGGAATGGATGCGCACGCCGAAGGGGATGATGCCGGTGCAGGCGAGGTGGCCGGCCAGGAAATGGCAGACACCCAAGGCCCGGTCGACGACCATGAGGCCACAGCCGACGCGCCGCCGGCTGCCGACCGGGAGGCCGCGGCCGGTGGAGGCGAAGTGGCCGGTCGAGAAGCCGCAACCGCGGTAGCCGGCGGAGGGTCGCAGCGGCCGGACACGGAGGTAGCGCCCAAGAACCCCGGTGCCATCATCATCCAAGCGGCAGGCGCCAATGCCCCTGAGCGCTCCTCCGAGCCGAGGCTGGCTACAAGCGCCACCAGCGCTGTCTCCATGGCCCAGCTGCAGCTGGAGTGGGTGATGTCTACTACGTAAGTTTTATTCTTGTAGACGTTGTTGGGCCTCCAAGTGCAGAGTTTTGTAGGACAGTAGCAAATTTCCCTCAAGTGGATGACCTAAGGTTTATCAATCCATGGGAGGCGTAGGATGAAGATGGTCTCTCTCAAACAACCCTGCAATCAAATACAAGAATTCTCTTGTGGCCCCAACACACCCAATACAATGGTAAATTGTATAGGTGCACTAGTTCGGCGAAGAGATGGTGATACAAGTGTAGTATGGATAGTAGATATATAGGTTTTTGTAATCTGAAATAATAAAAACAGCAAGGTAGAAAGTGATAAAAGTGAGCAGAAACGGTATTGCAATGCTTGAAAACAAGGCCTAGGGTTCATACTTTCACTAGTGCAATCTCTCAACAATGCTAACATAATTGAATCATATAACAATCCCTCAACATGCGACAAAGAATCACTCCAAAGTTTCTATCGGAGAACGTAGGACGAAAACGTGTATCAACCTATGTGCCTAGATTACCCCAATGTCACCACGGGAATCCGCAAGTTGAATACCAAAACATACATCAAGTAACTCAATAGAATACTCCATTATCACCACGGGTATCCACCTGCAAGACATACATCAAGTGATCTCAAATCCAATATTCAACCCAACATAACGAAACCTCAAAGAGCAAGACTCAATTCATCACAACAAGATAGAGAGAGAGGGAAGAAACACCATATGATCCAACTATATTAACAAAGCTCGCGGTACATCAAGATCGTGCCAAATCAAGAACACGAGAGAGAGAGATCAAACTCATAGCTACTGGTACATACCCTCAGCCCCGAGGGTGAACTACTCCCTCCTCATCATGGAGACTGCTGGGATGATGAAGATGGCCTCCGGTGATGATTTCCCCCTCTGGCAGAGTGCCGGAATAGGGCTCCAGATGAGAACGCTTCGGAACAGAGGCTTGCGGCGGTGGCGTGGAAGTTCTAGGTTTCTTTTCGAGGTTTCCATGATTTATATGATTTTTCAGTGTTGGATTCACGCCAGGGGGGCCCACGAGGAAGCGGCAAGCTCGGGGTTCTCTTTTTGTCCACAAAAAATCATCGTAAATTTTCAGCCCAATCAAAGAATTTTTATTTCTGCACAAAAAACAACACCACGGTAGTTCTGCTGAAAACAACATCAGTCTGGGTTAGTTCTAATCAAATCATACCAAAACCATATAAAATTGTTATAAACATGGCATGAATACTTCATAAATTATAGATACGTTGGAGACGTATCAGCATCCCCAAGCTTAATTCCTGCTCGTCCTCGAGTAGGTAAATGATAAAAGAAATAATTTATGAAGTGTGAATGCTAGCATAGTGCATAAGTTTGATCAATGATAATTCCAAACACTTTTTCTAGCATCATTATATATCATAAATAGTAGTTCATCTCATAAAACTTCTCATGAACAAGTAGCAAGTTATTCACATGTTAAAGTATAGACCATAAACTTTCTTGAAAACTAACAAACTATGTTCTCAGTCATCAAACAATTGCAATTCATCTTATTTTCAGGAAGGGTCTATGTAAGAGCTTTGATTTAGCAAATTCCACATACTCAACTATCATATAATCTTCCATGATTGCTGGCACTCAAAGCATATTTTTAGAACAAACCGTTTCAGTCAAACACATAGGAAGATAGGGGCTTAATGTTTCGCCTCCCAACTTATTTATCTCAGCGATAATGTCAACAATAATAACACATGATCACCTATATTCAACTGGATATGTGTGCCTGGATCTTTCCCCACCACATGATGCTTGCCAAGAGAGAAAATAAAAATGGAATAGAGAAGAACACTATTGACTCTTGCATAAAAGTAGATACATAAAGTAAAAGATAGGCCCTTTGCAGAGGGAAGCAGAGGTTGTCATGCGCTTTTTATTTTTGGATGTGCAAACTCTTAATATAAAGGAACGTCACTTTATATTGCCCCTTGTGATAGCGACCTTTATTATGCAGTCTGTCGCTTTTATTTCTTCACCATCACAAGATCATACAAAGCCTGTTTTCCCTTACAATGAAAGTTCATACATATTTAGAGGCAATTTTTATTGCTTTATGCACCGATGACAACTTACTTGAAGGATCTTATTCAATCCATAGGTAGATACAGTGGACTCTCATGACATGAAACTGGGTTCAAGGGTTTTGGATGCACAAGTAGTATCTCTATTTAGTGCGGATTTTTGGCTAGCAAAGGATAGGGGGCAAGGACCACATGTTAGAGGATCCAAGAACATATAACTTCTTTGTGAATATAGGCAAACATAACCCATTACGTTGTCTTCCTTGTCCAACATCAACTACTTGATCAAGGTTGAAAATAATTAATGGGGGCTCACAATCATAGAAGATGTCCAAGATAGTATATTTATATGTGAAATCTCTCTTCCTTCAATATTCTTTCATGAATTGTTCAAGTGACCAATGTTGTGTTTGCTAACTTTCACTAAATTTTACCACTTATACTTCTTTTATGTGAAGTCACTACTCCCCATAAGACAAGCATATGAAACACATATAATTTCAACTTTATGATATTCAATTCATTCAACAATTTACTCTTGGGATATAAGTGAAGCACGAGAGTAAATGACAAACTACTCCAAAAGATATAAGTGCAGATTAATGAGTAGTTAAACAATTAAGTAGC
Source organism: Elymus sibiricus (assembly GCA_039707655.1). NCBI lineage: Eukaryota > Viridiplantae > Streptophyta > Magnoliopsida > Poales > Poaceae > Elymus > Elymus sibiricus. The sequence goes on along the minus strand of CM077666.1, from coordinate 203,715,746 downwards.
TATGAAAATAAAAGGACACTCCAAGAATAGCACATATCATGTGAACAAGTAAAAACTTAGGCTAACCGATAGGTGTTGATGAAGAAAGGTGGGATGCCTACCGGGGCATCCCCAAGCTTAGTTGCTTGAGACTTCTTGGAATGTTATCTTGGGGTGCCTTGGGCATCCCCAAGCTTGAGCTCTTGTGTCTCCTTAATTCCTCTCATATCATGGCTTCTCCTAAACTTAAAAACTTCAATCACACAAAACTCAACAAGAACTCATGAGATAAGTTAGTATAAATCAACTCAAAATCTTAACATTCTATACTGTAGCAAATCACAAAAATTATATTAAACATTGCATACCAAATGCCTCAGCATATTTAATACTCCTATCCACAAATAGAAACATTAAACAAGCAACATATACAAACAATGCAACTATAACCGAAATCTGTCTAAACAGAATTGTCTGTAAAGGGTGAATAAGAATTCATACTTCCTTAACTCCAAATATTCTGAAAAATTACCACGTGACAGAGAACTCATGCATTCTTACTGTGTAAAAATTCCAGATTTTTATCATGTTCTGACTATTCAGGAATGTTCTGGACATAACAGAAAACTTTCTGTTTTCAAACAGCAACACATGAACTTGCAAACTGAGTATGGTAAAGGCTATAATTGGCATTTTATTGAAATAAAGGATATAAAACATGATTATTTATAACAGCAAGCAAATCTCAACAAAATAAAATGACGCTCCAAGCAAAACTCATATTATGTGACGAATAAAAATATAGCTCCGAGTAAGGTTACCGATAGTGTTGAAGACGAAAGAGGGGATGCTTCCGGGGCATCCCCAAGCTTAGACGCTTGAGTATTCCTTGAATACTACCTTGGGGTGCCTTGGGCATCCCCAAGCTTAGGGTCTTGCTACTCCTTATTCTCCTCATATCGATATCTCACCCAAAACATGAAAACTTCAATCACACAAAACTTAACGGAACTTGTGAGATAGGTTAGTATGATAAAAATAAATCAACCACTTAGGTACTGTCAAGACAAGGTTCATACTTGTTAATACACAATTACTACTGTACTCTATCATTTCTACAATTTATATTGACCAATATAAGCCATAAAAGCAATAAAACAAGCAAACTATGCATTGAAAACAGAATCTGTCAAAAACAGAACAGCATGTAGTTAGCGAATTAAAAAGCTTACTTTTGTACCTTCCAAAATTCTGAAAAATTAGGAACACGTAAAAAATTTGTTTCTTAATACTGTGTAAAAATTTCATATTTTTCTGACGCTCCAGTAATAAATAAAAAATCCATCACTGGACGCAAAGCTTTCTGTTTTTGCACAAAATCAATTCAACTATCATTTGTACTATCCCAAAGGCTTTACTTGGCACATTATTGAAAGGAAACATATAAAACATGATTACTACAGTAGCTTAATCATGTGAAGACAAAGAAAACAGTAGGTATAAATATTGGGTTGCTTCCCAACAAGAGCTTTTCTTTAATGTCTTTTTAGCTAGGCAGATGATTTTAATGATGCTCACATAAAAATAAAGAATTGAAACACAAAGAGAGCATCATGAAGCATATGACTAGCACATTTAAGCCTAATTCCTATGCATCGGGATTTTGTCAGCAAACAACTTTTGGGAGCAATAATCAACTAGCATAGGAAGACAAAACAAGTATAACTTTGAAACTTTCAACATATAGAGAGGAAACTTGATGTTATTGCAACACCTACAAGCATATGATCATCTCTCATAATAATTTTCAGTAGCATCATGAATGAATTCAACAATATAGCTATCACATAAAGCATTCTTTTCATGATCCACAAGCATATAATTTTTACTACTCTCCACATAAGCAATTTTCTTCTCATTCATGATAGTGGGAGCAAACTCAACAGAATAACTATCATGAGATACTTGATTGGCATAATCCAATTGAAAATTAAAATCATGATGACAAGTTTCATAGTTATCATTATTCTGTATTGCATACATGTCATCACAATAATCATCATAAGTAGCAACTTTGTTCTCATCATAATCAATTGAAACCTCTTCCAAGGTAGTGGATTCAACGCTAAATAAAGTCATGACCTCTCCAAATCCTCTTTAATCATTTTTATAAGATTGAACACCCTCCAAAATAGTGGAATAATTATTACCAAAAGTTTATACTCTTCCAAACCCACTTTCATTATTATTGCAATCATCATAGATAGGAGGCATGCTATCATCATAACAAATTTGATCATCAAAAGTAGGTGGAATAAAAAGATCATCTTCATTAAGCATAACATCCCCAAGCTTAGGATAAACATTATTTGCAGCAAATAAATTTTCAAACATGTCATTCCAATCAAACATAGCAACCCCAAGATTGTGGGTTTGCATATTATTAGCATAATCACTATATTCATCAATAGTATGAATAGCACCAATAGTATAGCAATTACTATCATCATAATTTTCCAAGTTGGTGCCAAAAAGATTCTCAAGATTATAAGAAGTGTCACTATCTTCCCAATCATAATTGTCACAACAAGTAATAGGCATAACAAAATCATCCTCAATAGTTCCTTCGGACATCGTGCCATAGGACCAAAAAACAATATCATCATCAAGTGTATCATCTTCCACAATTATTTTTGATTCATTCTCATGAGGCACAACAATAATATATGCAACATTATTTGGGAGAGATACCTTTTTACCTTTGCTTCTCCTTATTTTCATATTCTTCTTCTTCTTCACCACATTAAGTGTGGGTTCCATCAATTTTTCCGACCTTCTTATTAAAGAGATTGGTTGGGTAGGAAGCTCCTCCTCGTCACCTGATTCATCATGAGAAACAATAGGAGGGTATTAGGAAATCCTTTCCCTTTCATTAGTATTCTCTTCATATTCCATTGGTTTTCCCATCTTTATATAATTGGCAAGATAAACATTCTCATTGCAATTTACCACACAATACATATAAATTTCCCTTAGATCAAGCTCAAAAGTTTTCGAGGGAATTAATACTTCAAACCAATTATTTCTATTTGCCACTTTTTCATACCCCAAAAATAGAGTAAGTTCATTATAATGTTCAAGGGTGATCATGTCATCACAATATTTGAACGCAATTCGATAATAAAATTGCATGCATTGAAAATTAAGATGACCACCTTCATTGCAAAGTTCACAAGTAATGGGAAGAATGGAACATAATTCTCTAGCATAACCATCTAATATCTTAAGCAACCATTGGGTTCTTTGATATTTATGCTTCTTACAAAATCTATCATCCCTTATTGGCATGTTTTCACAAGATCTATGGTCACCACAATAATTGACATGCTTATAAGAAACCTTTTTATCATGACTAGTACAATCATCATTAGTATCATGGATATTCATAGAAAGCATACTAACAACCTTGCAATCATGCTTATCATTCAAAGCACTCACATAAAATATTTTATTAAATTCTTCCTCTAACAATTGAGCACAATTATCAGAATTCTTATTTTCAAGAAAGACATTATATAGATGAAGCATTTGAGGCAACCTCAATTCCATTTTTTTTGTAATTTTATTTTATAAAACCAAACTAGTGATAAACAAGAAACTAAAAGATTCAATTGCAAGATCTAAATTTATACCTTCAAGCACTCACCTCCACAGCAACAGCGCCAGAAAAGAGCTTGATGTCTACTACGCAACTTTTATTCTTGTAGACGTTGTTGGGCCACCAAGTGCAGAGTTTTGTAGGACAGTAGCAAATTTCCCTCAAGTGGATGACCTAAGGTTTATCAATCTGTGGGAGGCGTAGGATGAAGATGGTCTCTCTCAAACAACCCTGCAATCAAATACAAGAAATCTCTTGTGTCCCCAACACACCCAATACAATGGTAAATTGTATAGGTGCACTAGTTCGGCGAAGAGATGGTGATACAAGTGTAGTATGGATAGTAGATATAGGTTTTTGTAATCTGAAATAATAAAAACAGCAAGGTAGCAAGTGATAAAAGTGATCAGAAACGGTATTGCAATACTAGAAAACAAGGCCTAGGGTTCATACTTTCACTAGTGCAATCTCTCAACAATGCTAACATAATTGAATCATATAACAATCCCTCAACGTGCGACAAAGAATCACTCCAAAGTTTCTATCAGAGAACGTAGGATGAAAATGTGTATCAACCTATGTGCCTAGATTACCCCAATGTCACCACGGGAATCCGCAAGTTGAATACCAAAACATACATCAAGTAACTCAATAGAATACCCCATTGTCACCACGGGTATCCACATGCAAGACATACATCAAGTGACCTCAAATCCAATATTCAATCCAACATAACGAAACCTCAAAGAGCAAGACTCAATTCATCACAAGAAGATAGAGAGAGGGAAGAAACACCATATGATCCAACTATATTAACAAAGCTTACGGTACATCAAGATCGTGCCAAATCAAGAACACAAGAGAGAGAGAGAGAGAGCGAGATCAAACACATAGCTACTGGTACATACCCTCAGCCCCGAGGGTGAACTACTCCCTCCTCGCCATGGAGATCGCCGGGATGATGAAGATGGCCTTCGGTGATGATTTCCTCCTCCGGCAGAGTGCTTTGGAACAGAGGCTTGCGGCGGCGGCATGGAAGTTCTAGGTTTCTTTTTGGGGTTTCCACGATTTATCGGATTTTTCAGTGTTGGATTCACACCGGGGGGCCCACGAGGAAGCGGCAAGCTCGGGGTTCTCTTTTTGTCCACAAAAAATCACCGTAAATTTTTAGCCCAATCCAAGAACTTTTATTTCTGCACAAAAAACAACACCACGGTAGTTCTGCTGAAAACAGCGTCAGTCCAGGTTAGTTCTAACCAAATCATAACAAAACCATATAAAATTGTTATAAACATGGCATGAATACTTCATAAATTATAGATAAGTTGGAGACGTATCAGTGGGCAAGCGCATGTGAAGTCTACAGTGCGGTGGCCGCAGGCGACCCGGCCGCCGTGGTTGCGCCCGCCACGACGCACGCATTGTTCGCTGGCTACCGCGGTCGGCTGGCGAACTTCAACAAGGGCACGATGGCCAAGCTGACCCGAGTGGAGCAGTCCGTTCAAGTTAGCTCTTGCCCCTGTTGCATCTATTTTTGTTTCTTGGTGCTTTTCCGTAAATTGCTTGCTAAATATGATGTTAATCATAGAATTGCATCTCCGTATCATCCTCAGTTTAGTGGTCAAGTTGAACTAACTAATAGAGAACTAAAATTAATTTTACAAAAGACCGTTAATAGATCTAGAAAGAATTGGTCTAAGAAACTTGATGATGCACTATGGGCTTATAGAACTGCTTATAAAAATCCTATGGGTATGTTTCCATATAAAATGGTCTATGGAAAAGCATGTCACTTACCTCTTGAACTAGAACATAAGGCCTATTGGGCAATTAAAGAACTTAATTATGATTTTAAACTTGCCGGTGAGAAGAGGTTATTTGATATTAGCTCTCTAGATGAATGGAGAACCCAAGCTTATGAAAATGCCAAGTTGTTTAAAGAAAAGGTTAAAAGATGGCATGATAAAAGAATTCAAAAGCGGGAATTCAAAGTAGGTGATCATGTTCTATTATACAATTCTCGTTTAAGATTCTTTGCAGGAAAGCTTCTCTCTAAAAGGGAAGGACCATATATCATCGAAGAAGTCTATCGCTCCAGAGCCATCAAAATAAACAACTCCGAAGGGACTAATCCGAGAGTGGTTAATGGGCAAAGAATTAAACATTATATCTCAGGTACACCCATTAATGTTGAAACTAATATTATTCAAACATGACACCGGAGGAGCACATAGAAGAAACCTTTCGGAATGCTCCAGAATCCTGAAAAGGAGTAGGTATGTGGTACGGTAAGTAAACCGACTCCAAAAATTCCATAAAAGCACTTTCTGTTCGTTTTGGAATATATAAAAAATTAGGAAAATAATAAATAGTCCGAAAAGTGCACGAGGGAGCGACAAGCCTGGGGGCGCGCCCTACCCCCCAGGGCGCGCCTACCGAGCTTGTGGCTCCCCCGTGGACTTTCCTGACTCCGTTTTTCTCCCATATTACTTGTTTTGCACTAGAAAAATTCATTATATATACTCTCGGATGTTTTGACCACTGTATCGCAAGTTTCTCCTCTGTTCTTGTTTCGTGCTGTTTTCTGTCAGATTTGCGAGCCCAGGCATCATGTCTTCCTCTTCTTCCAACAACGTGGGAGACGACGCTTGGTTGCTTCAGATGGAACTCAAGAGAGAAGAGGAAAAAGAAGTCACCATGGAAGAAGATGATGGAGATTCACTAGAGCTCAACCCTCCGGCTTCCGAGAGGGGTACCCTTGCCGACATCTGCACAACTCCAAATCTCCATCATGCCATGAGAAGCACAACAAGCCATGGGAGTCCAGAGGTACAAGAAGGGCTTCCCCCTAGGAGGCCTTTGCACAGGTTACATCGAAACAATTTTCATAATTTGGTTCACAATTATGGATTTGAGAATACTCCCCGCATGCACATACCCTCCAATTGGGACATCTCTCATCCAAGTGAAAGTGAAGCAGGAAAGAAAGCATGGGGGCCAGAGAATAAACATATTATGGCCGAAGTCCAGAAGAATGCGGAGATGATCCATCATGTACTCCGGGAAATTCAGAGCTTACGGGAGATCCTAATTGATGTGATAAAAAGCAGCCTACCTCATCAACACCACCATCACTGAAGAAGGAGAATTGAGTACACGGGTATGGGCACCACCCTTGGCTTGTGCCAAGCTTGGGGGAGGTGCCCCGATATCGTATCACCATCACTTTTATCATAATTATCTATCTTAGTTCGATCCTTAGTTACTTCCTGATTCAGAAGAATAAAGTTTTAGTATGATTTTGTTTCGAGTGCTTGCTTTTTGATCTATCTATCTATGTAATCGTGTGTGAAAGTTAAGTAATAAAGAGTAGTTTGAGTTGAGTGTTTTGCTTTTGTTGATCCAATCTTAGAAATAAAATAAAGAGAATAAAAAGTAAGATCATATGCTAATCCCGTGGGGAGTGATGACTTCACATAAAAGAGGTATAATTGATAAAACTTGTTGGAAGTTAACAAACATAGCATTGGTCATTGTTGCAATTCATGAAAAAGTAATAAAGGAAGAGGGGTCTCACATATAAATATACTATCTTGGACATCTTTTATGATTGTGAGCCCCCATTAAATACTCTATGTCAAATAGGTAACGTTGGACAAGGAAGACAACATAATGAGTTATGTTTGCTTATATTCACATATAAGTTATATTGTTTTGGATCCTCTAACATGTGGTGCTTGCCTCCAATCTTTTGCTAGCCAAAATTCTGCACTAAGTAGAGATACTACTTGTGCATCCGAAAACCCTTAAACCCAGTTTCGTGTCATGAGAGTCCACCATATCCACCTATGGATTGAATAAGATCCTTCAAGTAAGTTGTCTTCGGTGCAAAAGCAATAAAATTTGCTCCAAAATATGTATGATCTTTTATTGTAAGGGAAAATAAGCTTTGTATGATCTTGTGATGGTGAAGAAATAAAAGCGACACACTGCATAATAAAGGTTGCTATCACAAGGGGCAATATAAAGTGACGTTCCTTTACATTAAGAGCTTGCACATCCAAAAATAAAAAGCGCATGACAACCTCTGCTTCCCTCTATGAAGGGCCTATCTTTTATATTTATGTATTTACTTTCATGCAAGAGTCAATAGTATTCTCCTCTATTCCGTTTTTCTTTTCTCTTTTGGCAAGCATCATGTGGTGGGGAAAGATCCAGATATATATATCCAGTTGAATGTAGTTGATCATGAGTTATTATTGTTGACATTACCCTTGAGGCAAATACCTTGGGAGGTGAAATTATAAGCCCCTATCTTTCTATGTGTCTGACTGAAACTTTTGCTCCATAAGTATGTCGTGAGTGTCAGCAATCATAGAAGACTAAATGATAGTTGAGTATGTGAACTTGCTAAACAAAAGCTCTTATATAGACTCTTTCTGATAATATGATGAATTGCAATTGCATCAATGACTGAGATCATAGTTTGTTAGTTTTCAATATGGTTTATGGTTCATACTTTAACTTGTGAATGAATTGTTACTTATTCATGAGAAGTTTTATGATGATATATTGTTGTTATGATAATGACCATGATGCTCTCATGTCCGTATTTTGTTTTGCCGACACCTCTAACTCTCTAAACATGTGGTCATGATTATCGATTTTGGTTTTTTGCTTGAGGACAAGTGAGGTCTAAGCTTGGGGGAGTTGATACATCCATTTTGCATCATGTTTTCCTACTGTTATTTATTATGTTTTTTATCATTATTTCATTTTATAATACAATTCTTATGCCTTTTCTCTCTTATTTTGCAAGATACACATGAAGAGGGAGATTGCCGGCAGCTGGAATTCTAGACCGGAAAGGGGTGAAACAGAGATAGCTATTCTGCACATCTCCAAATGACCTGGAACTTTACGGAGAATTATTTTGGAATATAAAAAAATATTGGCTGAAGAAATACCAGAGGGGGACCCACCAGGAAGCGACAAGCCTGGGGGGTGCGCCCCCCGAGCTTGTGGCGCCCCTGGCAGGCCTCCAGGGCCCATCTTCCCCTATATGAATCCATTTACCCTAGAAAAATTAGAGAGAAGACTTTCGGGATGAAGTGCCACCGTCTCGTGGCGGAACCTGGGCAGGAGCACTTTTGCTCTCCGGCGAAGCGATTCCGCCGGGGATACTTCCCTCCGGGAGGGGGAAATCGAAGCCATCGACATCACCAACGATCCTCTCATCGTGGGAGGATCAATCTTCATCAACATCTTCACCAGCACCATCTCATCTCAAACCCTAGTGTATCCCTTGTATTCAATCTTTGTCCCAAAACCTCAGATTGGTACCTGTGGGTTGCTAGTAGTGTTGATTACATCTTGTAGTTGATGCTAGTTGGTTTACTTGGTGGAAGATTATATGTTCAGATCCTTAATGATATTGAATACCCCTCTGATCTTTAACATGAATATGATTTGTGAGTGGTTACTTTTGTTCTTGAGGACATGGGAGAAGTCTTGTCATAAGTAATCATGTGAATTTGGTATTCGTTTGATATTTTGATGATATGTATGTAGTTGCTTCCTTTAGTGATGTCGTGTGAACGTCGACTACATGACACTTCACCATCTTTGGGCCTAAGGGAAGGCGTTGTGGATTAGTAATTAGATGATGGGTTGCTAGAGTGACAGAAGCTTAAACCCTAGTTTCTGCGCTATTCCGTAAGGGGCTGATTTGGATCCATATGTTTCATGCTATGGTTAGATTTATCTTAATTCTTCTTTCGTAGTTGCGGATGCTTGCGAGAGGGGGTAATCATAATTGGGAGGCTTGTTCAAGTAAGAACAGCACCCAAGCACCGGTCCACCCACATATCAAATTATCAAAGTAGTGAACGCGAATCAAACAAACATGATGAAAGTGACTAGATGAGAATTCCCATGTGTCCTCGAGAACGCCTTGCTCTATATAAGAGATTGTTCTGGCTTGTCCTTTGCTACAAAAAGGATTGGGCCAAATTGCTGCACTTTATTATACTTGTTACTTGTTACTTGTTATGAACTATCTTGCTATCAAAACTCTGTTACCGCTACTTTCAATACTTGCAGAGAATACCTTGCTGAAAACCGCTTGTCATTTCCTTCTGCTCCTCGTTGGGTTCGACACTCTTACTTATCGAAAGGACTATGATTGATCCCCTATACTTGTGGGTCATCAAGATTCTTTTCTGGCACCATTGCCGGGGAGTGAAGCACCTTTGGTGAGTGGAATTTGGTAAGGAAACATTTATATTACGTGCTGAAATTTATTGTCACTTGTCACTATGGAAAGTAATCCTTTGAGGGGTTTGTTCGGGGTATCTTCACCTCGACCAGAAGTAATAAGAGTTTCTCCTCAACCTACTAAACCTACTAAAAATATTTACTATGAAATTCCTTCGGGTATGATAGAGAAACTGCTAGCTAATCCTTATGCAGGAGATGGAACGGTGCATCCTGATATGCACTTGATATATGTAGATGAAATTTGTGGATTGTTTAAGCTCGCAGGTCTATCCGAAGATGGAGTTAAGACGAAGGTATTCCCTTTATCTTTGGAGGGAAAGTCATTGACATGGTATAGGCTATGCGATGATACTGGAACATGGGATTGGAACCGGTTGAAGCTGGAATTTCACCAGAAATTTTATCCTATGCATTTGGTTCATCGTGATCGGAATTATATATATAATTTTTGGCCTCGTGAAGGAGAAAGTATCGCTCAACCTTGGGGGAGGCTTAAGTATATGTTGCACACATGCCCCAATCATGAGCTTTCAAGAGAAATAATTATTCAAAACTTTTATGCTTGGCTTTCTCATAATGATCAATCCATGCTCGATACTTCTTCTGCTGGTTCCTTTATGAAGAGGACTATTGAATTTAAATGGGATCTTCTGGAAAGAGTTAAACGCAACTCAGAAGATTGGGAAATCAACAAAGGTAAAGAGTCAGGTATAAATCTTGAGTTTGATTGTCTTAAATCCTTTATGGAAACTGATGCTTTTCATAAGTTTAGTACTAAATATGGAATTGACTCTGAGATAGTAGCTACCTTTTGTGAATCTTTTGCTACTCATGTTGATCTCCCTAAGGAGAAATGGTTTAAATATCATCCACCTATTGAATTAAAAGACGAACCCATTATTGTTAAAGAAGAAACAATTGTTTACAATGTTGATCTAGTTGTGCCTACTGCTTATATTGAAAAACCACCTTTCCCTGTTAGGATCAAGGAACATGCTAAAGCTTCAACTGTGGTTAACAAAAGTAATATTAGAGAACCTAGACCTTCTGAACAAATTAAAGTTGAACCTAATATTGCAATGGTTAAAGATCTTTTCGTTGATAACATTGATGGACATGTCATATATTTCTGTGATGAAGCAACTAGAATTGCTAAGCCAGACACTAAAGATAAAAACAAACCCGTAGTTGGCATGCCTGTTATTTTTGTTAAAATTGGAGATCATTGCTATCATGGTTTATGTGATATTGGTGCTAGTGTGAGTGCTATTCCTTTTACTCTCTATCAAGAATTCATGAATCATATTGCACCTGTTGAGATTGAAGATATTGATGTCACTATTAAGCTTGCAAATAGAGATACTATTACTCCACTTGGGATTGTTAGAGATGTTGAAGTCTTGTGTGGTAAGATCAAATACCCCACTGATTTTCTTGTTCTTGGATCACCACAAGATGACTTTTGTCCCATTATATTTGGTAGACCTTTCTTGAATACAGTAAATGCTAAAATAGATTGCAATAAAGAAACTGTTAGTGTTAATTTTGGTGATGTGTCTCATGAATTTAACTTCTCCAAGTTTCGTAGACAACCTCATGATAAAGAATTACCCAATAAAGATGAAAATATAGGTCTAGCTTCCATTGCTATTCCACCTACAGATCCCTTAGAACAATATTTGCTAGACCATGAGAATGATATGCATATGAATGATAGAAATGAGATAGATGAATTATTCTTTAAACAAGCACCTATACTTAAACATAACTTACATGTTGAAACTTTGGGAGACCCTCTTCCACCTAAGAGTGATCTTGTGTTTGATTTGAAGCAATTACCTGATGTTACCCGATACACTTAAATATGCTTATCTTGATGAAAAGAAGATATATCCTGTTATTATTAGTGCTAACCTTTCAGAGCATGAAGAAAAGAGATTAATTAAAACTCTGAAGAAGCACCGTGCTGCTATTGGATATACTCTTTATGATCTTAAGGGCATTAGTCCCACTTTATGTCAGCATAAAATTCATATGGAGCCAGATGCTAAACCAGCTGTTGATCATCAAAGAAGGTTACATCCTAAAATGAAGGATGTGGTAAGAACTGAAATGTTAAAACTTCTGGAGGCAGGTATAACTTATCCCATACCTAATAGTATATGGGTAAGCCATGTTCATTGTGTTCCTAAAAAAGGAGGTATTACCGTTGTCCCTAATGATAAAAATGAACTCATTCGATAAAGGATTGTAACCGGCTATAGGATGGTAATTGATTTCAGGAAATTAAATAAAGCTACTAGGAAAGATCATTACCCCTTGCCTTTTATTGATCAAATGTTAGAAAGATTATCTAAGCATACACACTTTTGTTTCCTAGATGGATATTTTGGTTTCTCTCAAATACCTGTATCACCTGAAGATCAAGAGAAAACAACCTTTACTTGTCCTTTTGGAACTTATGCTTATCGTCGTATGCCTTTTGGTTTATGTGATGCACTCGCTACCTTTCAAAGATGTATGACTGCTACATTCTCTGACTTTTGTGAAAAGATTGTTGAGGTTTTCATGGATGATTTCTCCGTATACGGAACTTCTTTTGATGATTGCTTAAGCAACCTTGATCGAGTTTTGCAGAGATGTGAAGAAACTAATCTTGTCTTGAATTGGGAGAAGTGCCACTTTATGGTAAAGGAAGGTATAGTCCTTGGGCATAAAATTTCTGAAAGAGTTATTGAAGTTGATAAAGCTAAAGTTGACGCAATTGAGAAAATGCCATGTCCTAAAGATATCAAAGGTATAAGAAATTTCCATTTGTTTTTGTTGATGATTGTGTGGAAGCCTTTGAAATACTTAAGAAGGCCTTAATTTCTGCACCTATTGTTCAACCACCTGATTGGAACCTAACCTTTGAAATTATGTGTGATGCTAGTGATTATGCTGTTGGTGCTGTTCTAGGTCAAAGAGTTGATAAGAAATTGAATATTATTCATTATGCTAGTAAAACTCTACATAGTGCTCAAAGAAATTATGCTACTACCAAGAAGGAATTTTTAGCAGTTGTGTTTGCATGTGATAAATTCAGATCTTACATTGTAGATTCCAAAGTTAATATTCACACTAATCATGCTGCTATTAAATATCTTATGGAAAAGAAAGATGCTAAACCTAGACTTATTAGGTGGGTTCTTCTGCTACAAGAATTTGATTTGCATATTATTGATAGAAAGGGAGCTGAGAATCCCGTAGCTGATAATTTGTCTAGAATGGAAAATGTTCTTGATGACCCACTTCCTATTAATGATGATTTTCCTGATGAACAATTAGCTGTGATAAATGCTTGTCGTAACACTCCTTGGTATGCAGACTATGATAATTACATTGTTGCTAAATATATCCCACCTAGCTTTACCTATCAACAAAAGAAAAAGTTCTTCTTTGATTTAAGACATTAATTTTGGGATGACCCACATTTATATAAAGAAGGAGTAGATGGTGTTATTAGATGTTGTGTACCTAAGCATGAACAGGAACAAATTCTACGAAAGTGTCACTCCGAAGCATATGGAGGACACCATGCGGGAGACAGAACTGCACACAAGGTATTACAATCTGGTTTTTATTGGCCTAGTCTTTTCAAAGATGCACGTAAGTTTGTCCTCTCTTGTGATGAATGTCAAAGAATTGGTAATGTTGGTAGACGCCAGGAAATGGCTATGAATTATTCACTTGTTATTGAACCATTTGATGTTTGGGGTTTTGATTATATGGGACCTTTTTCTTCCTCTAATGGGTATACTCATATTTTAGTTGTTGTTGTTGATTATGTTACTAAGTGGGTAGATGCTATTCCAACTAGTAGTGCTAATCATAACACTTCTATTAAAATGCTTAAGAAGTTATATTTCTGAGGTTTGGAGTCCCTAGATATTTAATGACTGATGGTGGTTCACATTTTATTCATGGTGCTTTCCATAAATTGCTTGCTAAATATGATGTTGATCATAGAATTGCATCTTCGTATCATCCTCAGTCTAGTCGTCAAGTTGAATTAACTAATAGAGAACTAAAATTAATTTTGCAAAAGACCGTTAATAGATCTAGAAAGAATTGGTCTAAGAAACTTGATGATGCACTATGGGCTTACAGAACTGCTTATAAAAATCCTATGGGTATGTCTCCATATAAAATGGTCTATGGAAAAGCATGTCATTTACCTTTTGAACTAGAACATAAGGCATATTGGGAAATTAAAGAACTTAATTATGATTTTAAACTTGCCGGTGAGAAGAGGTTATTTGATATTAGCTCTCTAGATGAATGGAGAACCCAAGCTTATGAAAATGCCAAGCTGTTTAAAGAAAAAGTTAAAAGATGGCATGATAAAAGAATTCAAAAGCGGGAATTCAAAGTAGGTGATCATGTTCTATTATACAATTCTCGTTTAAGATTCTTTGCAGGAAAGCTTCTCTCTAAATGGGAAGGACCATATATCATCGAAGAAGTTTATCCCTCCGGAGCCATCAAAATAAACAACTCCTAAGGCACTAATCCAAGAGTGGTTAATGGGCAAAGAATTAAACATTATATCTCAGGTACACCCATTAATGTTGAAACTAATATTATTCAAACAATCACACCTGTCGTGGGAAACAACTATCTATGGGACCGAACGGGTCCCTTTGCGATTCGGCTCAAGGGGCGTGTATGGGACGAAGAGCAGGTTTTCAGTAAGTGCAAGAACACACGGGGGATTTATCCAGGTTCGGGTCGCTATGAGCGTAAAACCCTACTCCTGCTCTGTGTTTGATCGAATATGAACTCTGGTTACAGGGAGCGCAGTTTTTCGGCAAGGTGCTTGTGACGCCCCTGCTCGACCGTGCACTAATCATACACGCAAACGTGCACGACGAGATCAGAGACTCACGGGAAGAAATCACAACACAACTCTAAACACAAATTTAAACATAAATCTTCATATTACAAACCAGGGGTCACGAGGACCCGAATACATAAGTCATACAAACTATTATCTGGGTACAGACATAGTTAGTCAAGTTCGCCTTAAGAAGGCTAGCATAACAGCGACACTGATCGAAAAGGCGAAGGCCTCCTGCTGAGGGCCTCCGAACTACTCCTGGTCGGTGGGCTCAACGTAGTAGTAGGTGCCTCCGGGGATCTCCTGCTCCTGGGCTCCGTCGTCTGATTGCAACAACCGGGTAGGGGAAAAAGAGGTAGCAAAGCAACCGTGAGTACTCATCCAAAGTACTCGCAAGACTTACATCAGAACTATACTAAGTATGCATCGGTATCAAAGGAATGGGGCTATATATTTGGACTAAACTGCAGAAATGCCGGAACAGAGGGGGAAAGGCCTAGTCTATCGAAGACTAGCATCTTGAAGCATTCTTGCAGCATTAGGAGAGAATAGAACACAACAGCATATAATAAGTATATATTAGCAATGCCCTGAGATCCTTCCTCGACTACCCTGCAATAAAGTGATCCCAGGAGCAATAGTAACAGTTTAACATTGGAACAGTATCCATTCATAGTTGTAGTAGATCAGGATACAACTCCGAGCGTCCTGTTACCGTGGACACGGCTATTTGAATAGATCACTTCCCTGCAGGGGTGCACTTCTGTTACCCAACACGCTCGATTACATCTGGCTGGACACACATGCTAGGTAATACCCGGCCTCGGGTAATCGACACGGCGTAGTCCTACCAAGGCTCAGCAGAGAGGTCAGCACGCCGGCCTAAATCCTAAGTGCGAAGGGGTCTTGGGCCCATCGCCCTCTGCACTCCTACACGTTGCGTGACTGGCCGCGGCCCAAGCGCGACTGTGGAAACACCACAGACATAACCAGCTCACCCCAACAATCAGCCCGCATCTCTGAACTGTGACATCTGGATCACTTTCGGAAGAAACGTACGACGTAGAGGGCCCCATTAAACCATTATCACGCGTGGTGTTAGTGCGTATAGGCACGTAGCCAACTCAGATCAAATACCCAAATCCGTTAGGCGTGTTTAGTAACTTGCAGAGACGAACAGGATTCATGTCGCTCCGACTTGGTAATCCACGAACTACGACCAAGGACCAGGCCCACCTCTCTCCTAGGTGGTCTCCGCCTGCCCTGTCGTTCCGCCATAATATCACTCGCGGGTACCCTTGGGTTCAACCCGTCTTGTTCCATTATCTCGCGGGCACTCTTGGAGCCAGCCCGACTTTAACAGTAAAAGTATTGCAGTAATGTAACATTTCCGTGATCATCACCCAAAGTGATCACGGCCAGATAACAAGCCTGGCAAACGGACAAGGGTGAAGGGCCAGCTGATGAAACATAGCATACCTAACTAAGCATCATAGGAAAACAGGAAAGGTATCAATAGCAGGCGACGAAATCAGGCTATGCATCAGAATAGGAGCTATTGGAGCAACAACAGAAGCAATTCTAATGCAAGCATAAGAGAGAAAGAGTAGGCGATATATGGATGATCAAGGGGGTTTTGCTTGCCTGGAAGCTCTGCTGAAGGGGTCTGGTCGTCGACGACGTAGTCGTACTCAGCAGCGTCGTCGGCAGTCTCGGGGTCTATCGGGAGAGAAGGAGGAGGAACAAACAATAAATTCACCGCAACAAATGCAACAAAGATGCATGACATGACGGTATGAGGTTTATTACGTGCTCTAATGCATCGCTAAGTATTTTAGGCAGAGAGGAAAAATATCCGGGAGTGTTCTCCCAGCTCCGGGTGATTATCGGTCGGACAATCCGGAGGGGAAATTTCCATGTTCATCATGTTAGAGGGGTGTGGCAAGTATGTGGGTGGCATATTTGGATTCGTCATATTTTTCTGATCATTTTTCATATATAAATTATTTTCATCCTAGCTACGGTTTATTTTATATGATTTTTCAAAGTTTTAAACATTTTCTGAAATTTGTGGAATATATTAATTCGAATTAAAAACAGTAACTACTTTTGTCACCTAGTGCAGTGCTAGCCACAGTGTATGACAGGTGGGGCCAGGTCAACTGCTGACTCAGAAGTTGACTGGTCAACATTGACTAGTCAAAGGGTTGACTGGGGTCCACCTGTCATTGACTGAATTATTTTAACAGGGGTTAAATTATTCTAATCATGATTATTAGAGAAGGTGTCCCACGTGTCAGTAGCACATTAGACTAACTAATTAATTAAATTAACCTAATCTAAACTCAATAGGGCCGGCTCTACACACACGTACACAACACACACACACAGAGCACGCACACACACGCTCGGCCATGGCCGGCAGCAGCAGCAGCAGCGCCTAGCGGCAGTAGCAGGCGGCAGTAGCAGCAGCAGCAAAGGCAGCAGCAAGGGCAGCAGCATGTGGCAGTACGCGAGCAGCAGCAGTAAGCAGCAAGCAACGGTGGCAGCAGCGAGCAGTGGGTGGCTGCGGGTGCGCGCGGGCAAGGGCAGCACCAGCAGCAGGTGCGCGGCCACGGGCAGGAGCAGCAGGGCAGGCGCACGCGCAGCAGTAGTAGAGAAGGAGCAGCGGGCGTAGTGTACGCGGACACTGAGCTTCGGCCATGGCAGCCACGAGCTTGGGCACGGCGGCTACGGGAGCGAAATCGAGAGGGGGATAGGGGGTTTTGGAAGAGGAGCTCACAGCGATGCCGGAGGTGAGCTCGAGGTGGCCGGGGACGGACCGAAGATGAGGCAATCGAAGATGGTGGCCGGCGATGTACGCGGTGAAGATGAGCTCGATGGCGAGCATACGGGGAAGCTCCACTCGATTTGGTGCTCGGGATGGACGGAGTCGATGGTGGCGGTCCTCCTGAACGTGTTCTCACGCGTCGGGGAGCACGGTGGCCGTGGCTACAACGTCGGCCATGAAGAGCAGCGAGCTCGGGCGCATCCAATCGACGATGGTGAAAGAGAAAGTGAGGGGAAAATAGCTAGGGTTTGCCGGGGAGGGGTGCTCGGGGTCCTTATCTTTGCGGGGCACTGCCGGATGACCGGCGCGTGGCCATCCGTGGACGTGCGGCTGTGCGCTCGTCATGCCCTGGATTCGGCCTTCTCTGGTACTGGCGAGAGGTTAGGGAAAAGGCCAGCGTGGGCTGGGCCTTATGCACTATGGGCACTAGAGCCCATCTGTGCAGTAGGGTGTATGTCTTTTCTTCTTTTTCTTTTTGGTTTCTGTCATTTGCCTTTGTCTTGGATTTATCTAAGCTATCAAACGATTTTTGTTGCACATGAAATTTGTCACACAAATACTTTTTAATATTTTGAACTAGCACACAAAGTTTGAGATTATTTTGACATGTTTAAAAATTAGGTTTGAATTTAAATAGGCCACTTAAGTGTTGTTGGGTCATTTCAAAATAGATAAGAGCATTTTTAAAGTTTCAAATGATGTTGATTTCTTCATGACAATTACTTAGTGATTATCTGCAATACTATGAACAATTTTGTGGTTCTGTTCGAAGAAATAATAATTTGACTTGCATTTTAAATTTGAATTTGAGTTGGATTTGTGACAAGTGGCACTTTGGCTTAGCAAAATATGATGACATGGCACCATTAGCATGGGGTCACTGTAGCTAATTACCGGGGGTGTTACAAATCTCCTCGACTACAAGAAATCTCGTCCCGAGATTTAAGAGGTGGATAAAGGGGGAAGGGATTGGTTACGAAATTCTAACGAGTCTTCTCAATCTTGGTTGCTCTTCTCGAAGAGTTTCCTCCATGATGTTTAATCCTCCATTCCTCTGCTTCTTTGCGTCGTGACGAAGTTGTCATTCTCCCTTCAGGATCTTCATCATACTTACGAATAGGACAAGAGGGGAAACTCTATAGAGACGGATGTCTGGAATGCCTGGCATCCGGTAATTACCTCAAGGAAGGAGGTTTAGAAGCGTCTGGAAACATATCGAGAGTGATGTAAGGAGGTTCAACAAGTTTCAATCAGGTAGGCATCCAGCTGATGCCTAAAACAGGTGGTGAAGGGGTTCAGAGCAACGGGAATAAGTATTGCATCTGACACCAGAATAGGTCATCTCTAGGAAGGTGGCTCGTGTATTAAATACAAAGCCAAGCGTGAGGTATAACTTTGGAAACAGAGATGTACAGAAGAGTCAGGTTTCGATCCTGTGGAACTGTGGTGAGTGTGGATTAAGTGTCGGGAGGACGGTGACATCTTGCACGGTCATAACAACAAGGCATGTCAGAGGATATCGTGTCAGCTATGTTGGCAACAACGTCGGTACCAAGGGCGGGGGACGAAGAGAACCAGTTTCCTGCTCGTTGGAACGAGGCGGACCAATAGGCAAAGTTCTCGTCCACCGGTGGTTACCGGAATGTCATCAACAATAGTAACAGGGTCTTACAGACAGGGTTGTACATGGGGGTGTTGACATAAGCAGGGAATTATCTCTGCTTAGATAAGTTAGATTACAAGAAAGGTTAAACAGACCAATGGTAAGGAAAATGTGATTATCAGATTAAACAGACCAATGGAAAGGAAAATGTGTTTGCACACAAGTATTAAAGTATACCCTTCTCAAAGGCTAGCAGAGCAGGTTATACATGACAGGGCAACAAGTACATAACCATTTAGATAAAGGGGCAAGGAGAATCATGACGTTTACCCATACAACGGTGTTTGGATAATCGATCAAGAAACATTTAGTGTTGCGCTTCCAATGTTCTTGTTGATATTCGGAGTACCACGGTCATGCTTCGGAATAGCAATGATATGGTGTTTTAAGTAAAGGTTGGGTTTGGAGAACATAAGAATTACACAAGGAATAATTTCAAGAATAACAAGGAACTCAAGGTATAACCAATTCATGACCAAGTCTGTGTTGAAAGGAAAAACAAGGATGTTGCCGATGACAACACAAATTATCGAGGGGCAAAGATGGTAATTCTCGTCATGAATTCAGTTCACATTTTGGAAGGAGTCAGATTGTTGACGAAGATCACAACACATTTTATCAAAATGTTACATGAAGATGTAATTGAACAATGACGGCATCAAACAAGGAATGGTGAAGCGAAAAGTTATTGGATCCACAGATAAGATGCAAACTCAGAATCGGCGTTGCTTTTCTAGACAAACAACATGATGTTGAAAACTAGACGTAAGCTTTGCTCACGGTCTGAAGAATTCATGCGCCCAAGAAGGACGAGGTAGCACGGCCTAAGGTAGCATGATAAGGATGTAGCCGGCAGGCTAGCAATGACAAAATTGAATATTAAACTTCCCAGCAACAAATTACTAGGAGTAATGAACTACAGTGTGGATTCGAGTCACTTGTCAGAGTTCTCAAGTGACGGACAATGCAAACCTACGGAGTGACTAAAATGGGAGAAGTATTATTCCCAGAAGAATTCATAAGAGGTAGTGCGATGGCACGATATCCACGAGATACCAGAGGGTAATATTCAAGGGTGGAACAGAATAGAAACTGATCTGGATCGTTGAGCTGCGGGCAGCAGATAGTTTAACCTTGTCGAAAAATAGACGAGGCACGGGAATGGATTCCTTTCAGATATATCAAATAAGGACAGCATGGTCGGAACCATAATAGCAGTGGATCAAATTTAATGATACCAGAAGAGTTATACAAATTAATAAATATGTTGCAAGAAGCTTCCGTGACGGTCTACATCGTTGCCATGGGCATGAACACAAAGTTCAAGGTCGACTCCCACTTCTTCAATGCATAACCTTTCATTCACTTCTCATTTTCGATGAAGTTGTAGTGTTGAAATTTTATTTGGCATAACACCAGTAGAGTATGACCCGTAGAAGTTTCCGGGTTCACACAGATTAGGGAAGGCATGGGTTCAACCCATCGGAGCATCTTAGGAACATATACCACAAACTTCAGGAGTAAATAACTCAAACTCGGAAGCAGAGCATGGTTGACAAAAACAGAGGATACAATTTACCAAAGGCCTTATGTATCAGGGGAAGAACTCACAGGGTTATTGAATATGAAGGACACTGTCGGATAATAATCCAACAAAGGATCTGGCGATCCACAAAGGAGCTGATGTGAGTATCGGTACTCAACCAGAGGAATGCAAGCGCATCGGTTTATGGAATTATGTAAATAATTCGAAGCTTAATTACAAATGAATTACGATCTCCAAATCGGAGGATCAGAAACAGACGCTCTAATCGAATGATGGGTAAGTTGAATAGACTTAGATGGACAATCAATTAAGGTTTGATTTGCCGAGGACCAGCTCATGTCCGGCGGAACGACGTCTGAGCCGAAAAGACGAATTCTGGATTAGATTGATGATTGCGAGTATTCGCAAACATATTGAATCATCTGGCTCAAAATGGCAAGGACAAGGGATGTCAATTAAGATTACTAGACATATGGAATTAACTAGAGTGCAGGCAGTCAAGAGTTTCAAGAGTAATAGGTTGCAGAGGATTATCGGAAGATCGATTAGCAATACGAAGTATTTTGTGAAACATATGAACAATTGGGGGTGAACAGATCCCCGGGAAGTGTGAGGCATTATTCGCAGTGCGAACAGAAGCTACAAGGTAGCAGGCACAAAGGATTCTCGAAACAACAGAGAGTATTTCGGGGCATCTTGTAATCATAAGAGCAACTGGGAATGAAGGTACAAACGGTAAGGATGTGTAGTTATCCACGGGGATTCATTGGTGGTATGGAATTGCAAAGGCGGTGGGCACAAGGGTCTCGGGAAAACATCGAAGAGTATATTCAGAATCTTCTGGTGAAGCAAGCGATCATCTGGAATGAGGGGCTCTCCGGGAGAAAATGGTTACGAGAACCTAATGTTAGAGTTAGCAAAATCTTTAACCCGAAAAGAAGAGAGATCATAATCCCATAGTAAGGAAGAGGAATAAAAGATCCTAATATCACCCATTGGCGATGTGGGCCCGCAAGCCACACAACAATGTTAGAAAAATAGTTTTTCAAAGACTAGACTCAACTTCAACCAAGAAATCGGAAGGGGACTTCCTATAGGCAGTCGGCTCTGATACCAACTTGTGACGCCCCTGTTCGATCGTGCACTAATCATACACGCAAACGTGCACGATCGAGATCAGAGACTCACGGGAAGAAATCACGATACAACTCTAAACACAAATTTAAACATAAATCTTCATATTACAAACCAGGGGTCACGAGGACCCGAATACATAAGTCATACAAACAAATATTATCTGGGTACAGACATAGTTAGTCAAGTCTGCCTTAAGAAGGCTAGCATAACAGCGACACTGATCGAAAAGGCGAAGGCCTCCTGCCTAGGGCCTCCGAACCACTCCTGGTCGGCGCGCTCAACGTAGTAGTAGGTGCCTCCGGGAATCTCCTGCTCCTGGGCTCCGTCGTCTGATCGCAGCAACCGAGTAGGGGAAAAAGAGGTAGCAAAGCAACCGTGAGTACTCATCCAAAGTACTCGCAAGACTTACATCAGAACTATACTAAGTATGCATCGGTATCAAAGGAATGGGGCTATATCTTTGGACTAAACTGCAGAAATGCCAGAACAGAGGGGGAAAGGCCTAGCCTATCGAAGACTAGCATCTTGAAGCAATCTTGCAGCATCAGGAGAGAATAGAACACAGCAGCATATAATAAGTATATATTAGCAATGCCCTGAGATCCTTCCTCGACTACCCTACGAGAAAGTGATCCCGAGAGCAATAGTAACAGTTTAACATTGTAACAGTATCCATTCATAGTTGTAGTAGATCAGGATACAACTCCGAGCGTCCTGTTACCATGGACACGGCTATTCGAATAGATCACTTCCCTGCAGGGGTGCACTACTGTTACCCAACACGCTCGATTACATCTGGCCAGACACACTTGCTGGGTAATACCCGGCCTCGGGTAATCGACACGGCATAGTCCTACCTAGGCTCAACAGAGAGGTCAGCACGCCGGTCTAAATCCTATGTGCGAAGGGGTCTTGGGCCCATCGCCCTCTGCACTCCTGCACGTTGCGTGACTGATCGGGGCCCAAGCGCGACTATGGAAACACCACAGACGTAACCAGCTCACCCCAACAATCAGCCCGCATCTCTGAACTGTGACATCTGGATCGCTTTTGGAAGAAACGTACGATGTAGAGGGCCCCATTAAACCATTATCCCGCGTGGTGGTAGTGCGTATAGTCACGTAGCCAACTCAGATCAAATACCCAAATCCGTTAGGCGTGTTTAGTAACTCGCAGAGACGAACAGGATTCCTGTCGCTCCGACTTGGTAATCCACGGACTACGACCAAGGACCAGGCCCACCTCTCTCCTAGGTGGTCTCCGCCTGACCTGTCGTTCCGCCATAATATCACTCGCGGGTACCCTTGGGTTCAACCCGTCTTGTTCCATTATCTCGCGGGCACTCTTGGAGCCGGCCCGACTTTAACAGTTTAAAAGTATTGCAGTAATGTAACATTTCCGTGATCATCACCCAGAGTGATCACGGCTCGATAACAAGCCTGGCAAATGGACAAGGGTGAAGGGCCAGCTGATGAAACATAGCATACCTAACTAAGCATCACAGGAAAACAGGTAAGGTATCAATAGCAGGCGACGAAATCAGGCTATGCATCAGAATAGGAGCTATCGGAGCAACAACAGAAGCAATTCTAATGCAAGCATAAGAGAGAAAGAGTAGGCGATATCTGGATGATCAAGGGGGTTTTGCTTGCCTGGAAGCTCTGCTGAAGGGGTCTGGTCGTCGATGACGTAGTCGTACTCAGCAGCATCGTCGGTAGTCTCGGGGTCTATCGGGAGAGAAGGAGGAGGAACAAACAATAAATTCACCGCAAAAAATGCAACAGAGATGCATGACATGACGGTATGAGGTCTATTACGTGATCTAATGCATCGCTAAGTATTTTAGGCGGAGAGGAAAAATATCCGGAAGTGTTCTCCCAGCTCCGGGTGATTATCGGTCGGATAATTCGGAGGGGAAAGTTCCATGTTCATCATGTTAGAGGGGTGTGGCAGGTATGTGGGTGGCATATTTGGATTCGTCATATTTTTCTGATCATTTTTCATATGTAAATTATTTTCATCCGAGCTACGGTTTATTTTATATGATTTTTCAAAGTTTTAAACATTTTCTGAAATTTCTAGAATATATTAATTCGAACTACTTTTGTCACCTAGTGCAGTGCCAGCCACAGTGTATGATAGGTGGGGCCAGGTGAACTGCTGACTCAGCAGTTGACTGGTCAACATTAACTAGTCAAAGGGTTGACTGGGGTCCACCTGTCATTGACTGAATTATTTTAACAGGGGTTAAATTATTCTAATCATGATTATTAGAGATGGGGTCCCACGTGTCAGTAGCACATTAGACTAACTAATTAATTAAATTAACCTAATCTAAACTAAATAGGGCCGGCTCTACACACACGTACACAGCACACACACACACACAGAGCATGCACACACACACGCTCGGCCATGGCCACGGCCATGGCCGGCAGCAGCGGCAGCAGCAAGCGGCAGCAGCAAAGGCAGCAACAAGGGTAGCAGCATGCGGCAGTACGCGAGCAGCAGCAGTAAGCAGCAAGCAACGACGGTAGCAGCGAGCAGTGGGTGGCTGCGGGCGCGCGCGGGCGAGGGCAGCACCAGCAGCAGGTGCGTGGCCACGGGCAGGAGCAACAGAGCAGGCGCACACGCATCAACTGTAGAGAAGGAGCAGCGGGCACAGTGTACGCGGACACTGAGCTTCGGCCATGGGGGCCACGAGCTTGGGGACGGCGGCTACGGGAGCGAAATCGAGAGGGGGATAGGGGGTTTTGGTAGAGGAGCTCACAGCGATGCTGGAGGTGAGCTCGAGGTGGCCGGGGACGGACCGAAGACTAGGCAATCGAAGACGGCGGCCGGCGATGTACGCGGTGAAGACGAGCTCGATGGCGAGCGTACGGGGCAGCTCCACTCGATTTGGTGCTCGGGATGGACGGAGTCGATGGTGGCGTCCTCCTGGACGTGTTCTCACGCGCGGGGGAGCACGGTGGCCGTGGCTACGACGTCGGCCATGGAGCGCAGCGAGCTCGGGCGCGTCCAATCGACGATGGTGAAAGAGAAAGTGAGGGGAAAATAGCTAGGGTTTGAGGGGTGCTCGGGGTCCTTATCTTTGCGGGGCACTACCGGATGGCTGGCACGTGGCCATCCGTGGACGTGCGGCTGTGCGCTCGCCATGCCCTGGATTCGGCCTTCTCTGGTGCTGGCGAGAGGTTAGGGAAAAGGCTAGCGTGGGTTGGGCCTTATGCACTGTGGGCACTAGAGCCCATCTGTGCAGTAGTGTGTAGGTCTTTTCTTCTTTTTCTTTTTGGTTTCTGTCATTTGCCTTTGTCTTGGATTTATCTAAGCTATGAAACGATTTTTGTTGCACATGAAATTTGTCACACAAATACTTTTTAAAATTTTGAACTAGCACACAAAGTTTGAGATTATTTTGACATTTTTAAAAATTAGGTTTGAATTTAAATAGGCCACTTAAGTGTTGTTGGGTCATTTCAAAATAGATAAGAGCATTTTTAAAGTTTCAAATGATGTTGGTTTCTTCATGACAATTACTTAGTGATTATCTGCAATACTATGAACAATTTTGTGGTTCTGTTCAAACAAATAATAATTTGACTTGCATTTTAAATTTGAATTTGAGTTGGATTTGTGACAAGTGGCACTTTGGCTTAGCAAAATATGATGACATGGCACCATTAGCATGGGGTCACTGTAGCTAATTACTGGGGGTGTTACAAATCTCCTCCACTACAAGAAATCTTGTCCCAAGATTTAAGAGGTGGAGAAAGGGGGAAGGGATTGGTTACGAAATTCTAACGAGTCTTCTCGATCTTGGTTGCTCTTCTCGAAGAGTTTGCTCCATGATGTTTAATCCTCCATTCCTCTGCTTCTTAGCGTCGTGACGAAGTTGTCATTCTCCCTTTAGGATCTTCATCATACTTACGAATAGGACAAGAGGGGAAACTCTATAGAGACGGATGTCTGGAAGGACTGGCATCCGGTAATTACCTCAAGGAAGAAGGTTTAGAATCATCTGGAAACATATCGAGAGTGATGTAAGGAGGTTCAACAAGTTTCAATCAGGTAGGCATCCAGCTGATGCCTAAAACAGGTGATGAAGGGGTTCAGAGCAACGGGAATAAGTATTGCATCTGACACCAGAATAGATCATCTCTAGGAAGGTGGCTCGTGTATTAAATACAAAGCCAAGCGTAAGGAATAAATTTGGAAACAGAGATGTACAGAAGAGTCAGGTTTCGATCCTCTGGAACTGTGGTGAGTGTGGATTAAGAGTCGGGAGGACGGTGACATCTTGCACGGTCATGACAGCAAGGCATGTCAGAGGATATCGTGTCAGCTATGTTGGTAACAACGTCGGTACCAAGGGCGGGGGACAAAGAGAACCAGTTTCCTGCTCGTTGGAATGAGGCGGACCAATAGGCAAAGTTCTCGTCCACCGGTGGTTACCGGAATGTCATCAACAATAGTAACAGGGTCTTACTGACAGGGTTGTACATGGGGGTGTTGACATAAGCGGGGAATTATCTCTGCTTAGATAAGTTAGATTACAAGAAAGGTTAAACAGACCAATGGAAAGGAAAATGTGATTATCAGATTAAACAGACCAATGGAAAGGAAAATGTGTTTGCACACAAGTATTAAAGTATACCCTTCTCAAAGGCTAGCAGAGCAGGTTATACATGACAGGGCAACAAGTACATAACCAATTAGATAAAGGGGCAAGGAGAATCATGATGTTTACCCATACAACGGTGTTTGGATAATCGATCAAGAAACATTTAGTATTGCACTTCCAATGTTCTTGTTGATATTCGGAGTACCACGGTCATGCTTCGGAATAGCAATGATATGGTGTTTTAAGTAAAGGCTGGGTTTGGAGAACATAAGAATTACACAAGTAATAATTTGAAGAATAACAAGGAACCAAAGGTATAACCAATTTATGACCAAGTCTGTGTTGAAAGGAAAAACAAGGATGTTGTCGATGACAACACAAATTATCGAGGGGCAAAGATGGTAATTCTTGTCATGAATTCAATTCACATTTTGGAAGGAGTCAGATTGTTGACGAAGATCACAACACATTTTATCGAAATGTTACATGAAGATGTAATTGAACAACGATGGCATCAAACAAGGAATGGTGAAGTGAAAAGTTATTGCATCCACAGATAAGATGCAAACTCAGAATCGGCGTTGCTTTTCTAGACAAACGACATGATGTTGAAAACTCGACGTAAGCTTTGCTCACGGTCTGAAGAATTCGTGCGCCCAAGAAGGACGAGGTAGCATGGTCTAAGGTAGCATGATAAGGATGTAGCCGACAGGCTAGCAATGACAAAATTGAATATTAAACTTCCCAGCAGCAAATTACTAGGAGTAATGAACTACAGTGTGGATTCGAGTCACTTGTCAGAGTTCTCAAGTGACAGACAATGCAAACCTGCGGAGTGACTAAAACGGGAGAAGTATTATTCCCACAAGAATTCATGAGAGGTAGTGCGATGGCACGATATCAACGAGATACCAGAGGGTAATATTCAAGGGTGGAACAGAATAGAAACTGATCTGGATCGTTGAGCTGCGCGCAGCAGATAGTTTAACCTTGTCGAAAAATAGACGAGGCACGGGAATGGATTCCTTTCAGATATATCAAATAAGGACAGCATGGTCGGAACCATAATAGCAGTGGATCAAATTTAATGATACCGAAAGAGTTATACAAATTAATAAATATGTTGCAAGAAGCTTCCGTGACGGTCTACATCGTTGCCATGGGTATGAACACAAAGTTCAAGGTCGACTCCCACTTCTTCAATGCATAACCCTTCATTAACTTCTCATTTTCGATGAAGTTGTAGTGTTGAAATTTTATTTGGCATAACACCAGTAGAGTATGACCCGTAGAAGTTTCCGGGTTCACACAGATTAGGGATGGCATAGGTTCAACCCGTCGGGGCATCTTAGGAACATATACCACAAACTTCAGGAGTAAATAACTCAAACTCGGAAGCAGAGCATGGTTGACAAAAACAGAGGATACAATTTACCAAAGGCCTTATGCATCAGGGGAAGAACTCATAGGGTTATTGAATATGAAGGACACTGTCGGATAATAATCCAACAAAGGATCTGGCGATCCACAAAGGAGCTGATGTGAGTATCGGTACTCTACCAGAGGAATGCAAATGCATCGGTTTGTGGAATTATCTAAATAATTTGAAGCTTAATTAAAAATGAATTACGATCTCCAAATTGGAGGATCAGAAGCAAACGCTCTAATCGAATGATGGGTAAGTTGAATAGACTTAGATGGACAATCAGTTAAGGTTTGATTTGTCGAGAGCCAGCTCATGTTCGGCAGAATGACGTCTGAGCTGGAAAGACGAATTCTGGATTAGATTGATGATTGCGAGTATTCGCAAACATATTGAATCATCAGGCTCAAAATGGCAAGGACAAGGGAGGTCAATTAAGATCACTAGACATATGGAATTAACCATAGTGCAGGCAGTCAAGAGTTTCAAGAGTAATAGGTTGCAGAGGATTATCGAAAGATCGATTAGCAATATGAAGTATTTTGTGAAACTGTAGGATCGAAAGTATGTCTAGAGGGGGGTGATTAGACTACTTGACCAAATAAAATCTAACCTTTTCCCAATTTTAATTGTGGGCAGATTTTAGCAAGAACATAAGTCAAGCATCACCCTACACATGCAATTCTAAGAGTATAGCAGCGGAAAGTAAACAATTGCATATGTAAGTAAAGGAGGGGATCGGAGATTTCAAATGCAATGAAGACACGGTGGTGTTTGGTGTGGTTCCGATAGGTGGTGCTATCGTACGTCCACGTTGATGGAGACTTCAACCCATGAAGGGTAACGGTTGCGTGAGTCCACGGAGGGCTCTACCCACGAAGGGTCCACGAAGAAGCA
Source organism: Elymus sibiricus (assembly GCA_039707655.1). Classification (NCBI taxonomy): domain Eukaryota; kingdom Viridiplantae; phylum Streptophyta; class Magnoliopsida; order Poales; family Poaceae; genus Elymus; species Elymus sibiricus. The sequence goes on along the minus strand of CM077666.1, from coordinate 203,686,837 downwards.
ACCTTGTCTATTCCACCATGGCTTACTTCCACGAAGGACTAGCCTCACTTGGGGTAGATCTTCACGAAGTAGGGGATCTCCTTGCCCTTACAAACTCCTTGGTTCAACTCCACATCATGTCGGAGGCTCCCAAGTGACACCTAACCAATCTAGGAGACACCACTCTCCAAAAGGTAATAGACGGTGTGTTGTTGATGAACTCCTTGCTCTTGTGCTTCAAATGATAGTCTTCCCAGCACTCAAACAACTCCTCATAGATTTGGCTATGGTGAAAGAAGGATTTCAGTGGAAAGCAACTTGGGAAAGGCTAGAAATCAAGATTCAAATGGTAGGAATGGAATAGCTTGATCTCAACACATGAGTAGGTGGTTCTCTCTCAGAAAATGTATGGTGGAAGTGTAGTCACGTTCTGATGGCTCTCCTTACTGAGAAGGAGGTGGTGGAGGGTATATATATCCTCCACACAAAATCCAACCGTTACACACTTTTGACCCAACTCGGTGGCACCGAAACAATCATCTCGGTAACACCGAACTGTGTAAAAGATATGAACTTTAGGAATCTCGGTGGGACCGATACAAACAACTCGGATGGACCGAAGTTCAATGGCTAGGGCAAACCTCATGTCGGTGGCACCGATTGCATCAACTCGGTAGGACCGAAGTGAAGCAGTAAGGCAACAGAGAGTTGGCAAGCCATCTCGGTGAGACCAATTTGCAAAACTCGGTGAGACCGAAGTAGGTGCAAATAATCACAGAGAGTTGGCGAGGCCATCTCGGTGGGACCGAGATCCATTTTGGTGGATCCGATTTGTTAGGGTTTTGGCAGTGGCTAAGTCTCGGTGAACTCGGTGACTCCGGATAGGAAATTTCGGTGGGGCCGAGTTGGAATATGGGTTTTGGACATATTTGGGTAGAGAGAGTGGTTAAGGGTTTAGGAGTACTGTCACTAAGCACTTGAGCAAAAAGACCATTAAGCAACACCTCATCCCCTTTTAATAGTATTGGCTTTCCTATGGACTCAATGTGATCTTGGATCACTAAACCAAAAATGTAGAGTCTTGATCTTTTGCCAATCCTTGTCCTTAGCATTTTGAAGGGTCCACATCTCTAGTCCATGCCATGCCAATCATTGAACATTCTGAAATCTTTAACTTGAATGGACATTAGTTCAATGAGATATATGTTGGTATGAATTACCAAAACCACCAAGGGAGCAAATGTGCTTTCAATCTCCCCCTTTTTGGTAATTGATGACAACATATAGATCAAAGCTTCGACAATTGATTAAATGAATGGAATACGTCGTCGATTTAAGAAGTATGTGATAAGCAAGAGCTCCCCCTAAATTTGTGCATTATTAAAAATTTGCGTTTGAATGCAAATGCACAATCGATTAGGCTCATGGGTCACTCTTCCATGTCACATACAACTTGGTGGAGCGCGCAAAATGATATGAGTGGAATAGAAAGCACGCATCACCAACACAAGTAAGTGATCATACAAGATAATGATAAAGATAAGCATTGATCATCACAAGAGGCATAGTATGATCAATCACATGAAGTAGCTCACAGTCATAACGAAGTATAGTATCAAGCACACACATAGAAACAAAGTACCAACAAGCAAATTTTAGCAAAAGAACTCGAGAGAAATCCAATGGGCAAAGCAAAGCAAAACTCTCTCTCGAAGCTAAGATCTATACAAATTCTCCCCCTTTGGCAACAAGTACCAAAAAGATCGAATAGGTATAGGACTAATCGCCACTCTAAGCACAGTCCTCCGAAGCTCCTGAAGTCGACCTCCTGCTGGCAGCTCCGGTGTGCGTAGATGGCGTTGAGAGAAGAGCATCCGCGAAGGCTTCAGCGGACCTCTGCTGGGCTGGTGGAGTGGAGACCGGTGGTGGCACTGTAGCAGCAGCAGCAGCAGGTGCAGAAACTGTGGTCCTCGGATCCACAACTGGCACTGCAGCAGATCTGGCTACCCTAGGCACTGTCTGAAAATGCTCTGTGGTAGGTCTGTCATCTCCACTGTCATCTGACGGGGCTGTCTTGACAGCATCAACATCACTCTGCAGCTGCTCCACGGTAGTCTGGATCTCTGTGACCTTGACATCTAGATCATGAAATTTTGTCTCTATTATCCGCTCTAAGCTAGCCTAGTGCTGGGTGAGGTTGGCCAGACTTCGCTCAATCCTCAGGGTGGCTTCAAGCAGATAAGTCATTTGGTCAGACTTAGACTTGAGATTTGCAATTGGAGCATTGGGAGCTGTTGCCTCCTGGGCTGCTTTTGCTTCTTTGGCTTTGCGGATCTTCTCCTGAGCTTGTGCAGAAGTGGGATGCGAAGGATCCATCACGATAACATTGTCTTCAAACTCTGGATGCAATGGCAAATGCTCTCGATCAAGAAGGTATGTGTTGGTTCCAACCTTAGAGTTTATCAACATCTGAATATGTGGAGCATATCCGCACGATCTCTTCTGATCAGCTGCAGTCCTCTTGATAGTTTCCACAATCAAACTCATCACCTTAAATTTCTGAGGAGTGTCAAACAAGTGCAGCAAATTGATGGAGTGGCCTCGTATCATCTTATCATCGCCTGACTTGGGTAATAGAGTATACTGCATGATAGTGTTAGTGGTGGCCAGTCCTGGCAGCAGATGCTTCACTGATCCAAGTTTATGAGTCTCAATGTCTTTCTGAGGAATTGCGGTGTACATGTTGGACATGGAGTTGTGATCCATCTTGAGCTTAGCATAGATATCAATGTCATCGTCCTCTTCCTTGGGTGCACCAAGAAGACTTGCCCACTCAAAGATGGTTGACTGGTACCTGATACCCTCAGTCATCCACACAATTCGGCCATCTGGATAGAAATGAGCTGTGGAGTAGAATTGCATGACCATTTCATCATTCCACTTGGTCAACTTATGTCCGACAAAGTCATCAACACCTGCAATCCTGAATCTCTCATGGACATGGGGGAAATAATCTTCATTCTCATCGATGTATTCCCAATCCACCCATCTCATGTCGCTAACAATGGGCTTCTTGTCAAGCAATACCGTCTCATAGAAATCTTGTTGTTCACGAGTGTGAAAGCGATAGTCACACGTTGTCTTGCTCCTTGTAGCATAAGGATCTGACTGTCTCCACTGACGCAGTCCTTTATCTTTCCTCAGCATCATGTTCTTCGCAACTGGGTGTGCATCATCATGGTCTGGTATCTTTGGCTTCAATTTCCTGAGCACTAGTGGCTCTTCATCAACATTTGCCTCAGGCACTGGGGCCTTATTCTTCTCAGCAGCTGATATGTTCCTGGTGGATCTCTTTGGTGCTGACACCTTTGGCTTGGACTTGGGGGCAGCAGTCCTGATTGCATCAGACATAAGCTTTTGAGACTTGGCTGGAGGTGCATCAGCAGTAGGTTCCTCCTCCTCCTCCTCCTCGTCTGTCCTCATGGAGGGCCTTCCAAGCACTTGAGTTGTAGTCCTCCTAGCTCTCTTCTTCTTTCCACCTGCAGCTAGTTCAGAGTCACTTGGCTCTTCAAGAGTGAATTGCATAGTCTGCTTTGGAACTTTCCTCACAGCAGTCCTCTCTTTGGCAGATGATGGTTTGGTGTTGTACTCCTTAGCAAGCACGACTCTCTTTTTCTTGGTTGCTGCTTCACTAGCAACAAAATCTTCATCCTCTCTGTCAGAGGTTTTCTTCTTCCTTGTTCTAGTGGCAGCCTTAGGAAGATCTAGAGAGCTCCTCTCTCCCTCATAGAAACTTTCTGCAGGGCTAGATCCTTCACTTAGTTCTGCATGCTGCTCTGACCTGTTCTGGCTGTCGCTAGAATCTGACATCTTGTTGAGCTGACCCTGTGAATAGATGGGTATGGGCAGAGTAGATGAGTCATCACAAAAAGCAGAGGTTTTTCATAAAATTTGAGTTCAACTCTTAGTTTCAAGTTTTCACAGAAGCCATTTCGGATGGACCGAGTTGATCATCTCGGTGATACCGAAGCATACAACAGAAACCTTACACGCCATTTCGGTCAGACCGAGATGGGGTTTGGTGGCTCCGAGATGCTAGGGTTTCACTGAGATTTTACTTTCGGTCTCACCGATACGTACAACTCGGTGGCACCGAGACGTACTAGTGCTATGGCTAGAGGCCAAATCGCTGGGACCGAAAATTTCGAATCGGTCGGTCTGAGATGCATTCGGCAGAAACTTAAACCTAAAAATTTTACTCGCATCTAATCTACGAATTTTTTTTGGTGGAATAAGCATTGCAATCGTGGCAAGAATCATGGCATTCCTAACGTGCATTGAATCGGAAAAAGGAAGCACGAAAGGGATCGAATCTCACCCTAACTCATTGGAGATTCTCTACGGCGGCAACGGCGAGGCAGATAGCCTTTGACGGCGACGGAATCCGGTGGCCAGGGCGCGCTGGAGACGACGGCGAAGTCCGAAGACGAGGGCGACAACAACAACGGGGTGCAGGAACGAGTGGGGTCGAGAAATTTCAACCGTTCAGTCCACGCGATATATATACCAATACGTTGTCGGTGGCACTGAGTTGAACAACTCGGTGGCACCGATATGAGTAACTGCACGCAGGTCAGCACATCGGTGGCACCGATATGTGTAACTGCACGCGGGTCAGCACATCGGTGGCTCCGAAATGGTTCAACTCGGTAGCACCGAGATGGAAAACCTAGATCAATCTAAGTGATTTCGGTTGGACCGAGTTTGAGTGAATTGGTTCGGCCGAAATCAGATAGAAGGTTTTGGAGGTTCAGCCCTTTCAGATCGGTGGCTCCAAGTGCTCCTCACCCGGAGGGTCCGAAAATGACTTGTTCAATTTTTGTGATGCAGCAAGAATAGAATTTGAGACAAGAAAGCATAGATAGCTAGAGAAGGTACTTAGGCATTCTTGTACATCCACTTGGCCAGAAAAACAAGACAATCAAAGCAACAAATGGATGTCCTCGAATGATGAAAACATGCAAACCAACATGCTCACACAATAAGATAGCAAATGAAATATGTGTCAAACATGCACAACCAATTCTAGCATCTATCAAGCAATGGCGATGACTAGGTCATCTATATATGAGTGTATTGACTTAGGAGCCAAATGAGAACATTTGATCATAGGTCATACTCATCGTTTAAGCACAAGTGGGGTTGCCACTTTTACATAAAGCATTGATGTGTTCACACCATTAGAGTTGCTTTAGCTCAATTGTTTAGAGCAAAGCTCCCCCTAGATGTGATATCCCCCCTAAGAGGGATGAACTAACCTTGGGTTTTGTCGATGATGACTTCATGTAGATGTTGAAGATGTGGATGCTCAATGTTGATGTAGACCATCAAGAGTTGGGAGCAATCATTTGGAGTTTTGTGCTTTCAATACCTACATGGGTTAGTCCCACACAAGGAACATACAAGGATATCCATAGACATAGAGTGAAATACACATATGATGATGTCCATGAAGGCATTGAATACCTTGTTCCTTGTCTTACCAACAAGAGGGTTTGTGACTCCATGAACTAGTGCAAAATGTGGAAGTTGGTTGCACAAGTTCTTGCCCTAAAGAATATGAGTGAAGTTTGTTGGCGGAGTCACCCTCAAGAACTCTCTAGTTCTTCTTCTTTTGGACCCACATCAACTTGATGGGAATCCTTGGAGTTGTAGTAGCACTTGATGAAGTAGAACTTGATGAAGTCTTGGGAACCCACTTGACTATGGCTTGAGGAGCTTCTTCAAATGAATCAATCTCTTCTTGAAGCTTGTCCTTGCCTTTTAGCTTGTGGTCTTGTGGCGGAAGATCTTCTTGAGCTTGTGTTCCCTTGAAGGAAGTAGGATCATACTTCTCTTGTGGAGGAACAAACTTCGTCTTGGGGTATTGATCTTCTTCCCACTCAACTCCATTGGCATTGAACTTTCGTTCAAAACCAACACCTTGGTTCTTCCGGTGCCTTCCTTGCTTGCGTACAATTTCCTCAAATTGCTTACTCCCGGCAAGACTCTTGTAGACAAATTTTTCTATAATTCCTTTCAATAGCATATTTTCTTGCTCAAGTGTAACTTGGCTAAGAGAATCATTAGTGGAATCAATAGAACTACTAGAAGCAACAACATTGGATTTAGCATTGTTATTGTTACTACTAGAGGTAGAACCCTTTTTACCCTTGTTGTTAGTTTTCTTAGGTTTAACTTGTGGCATAAAGGTAGACAAGAGTAAACGTTTGTCAAGATATGAAGAACTCTTCTTTCGAAGATTGTCATTGATAGCTTTAAGAAACTCATGCTCTTGCTCTAAATTTAGCTTCTCGAAGCGTAGCTTCTCATGAGTTCTTAGAAGTTCTCTATGATCCTCTTGAGTTGTTTCATGAGCTAACTTAAGAGCATTTAGTTCTTTAGTTAGACGCTCAATCTCCTTCATAGCATTGTCACTCGTTTCCTCTTGACTATCATGATTACTAGCATTTTCATTATAGCTCACATCACTATCTTTATCAACAAGTAAATCATCATCACCAAGCAAATCATCTTCATCACTATTGAAATCAAGATACTCGGGGTGTGATACCTTGGGGCCTTTTGCCATGAAGCATCTTCCAATTCCTTCATTTGGTGAGTCAAATAGATCATAGGAGTTGGATGACACAAGTGCAAGTCCGGCAACACCTTCATCTTGACTATAGTCGGAGTTGGAGTGATAACTTCTTTCGGAGTGATTGTCGGAGTCGGAGCCGGAAACCCATTCACCAACATGAGCTTGATGTCTTCTTCTTCTATAGCTCTTGGATGACTTGTCCTTCCTCTCTGAATCCTTGCTTCTTCGAGAGTGTCTTCGTTCATAACGATCATCTCTACTCCTTCTCTCCTTATGAGGTGATTCATCTCTTCTATGTCTTCCTCTTGGTTATTCGTCTCTTTTCTTGTAGGGAGCCGTACACTCATTGGAGTAGTGTCCGGGCTTTCCACAATTGTAGCAATTACGGTCACGACTTGATGATCTTCTCTCATAGTGTCTTGAGATAGAGCTTCTTTCTTTCCCTTTGTTCTTGTAGAACTTGTTGAACCTTTTCACCATTAGGCTAATCTCTTCATTGGATACTAGCTTGTCACTTGGAGTTGTTGAAGCATCGGTTGAGGCTTTGTAAGCACCACTTGATTTGTTGTGTAGCTCCTCTTTGTCCTTGAGTGACATTTCATGAGCAACAATCCTTCCAATGACTTCCGTGGGCTTGAGATCTTTGTAATTTGGCATCATTTGGATTAAAGTGCAGACGGTATCATATTTTCCATCCAAAGCTCTAAGTACCTTCTTGATGATGAATTTGTCGGTCATCTCTTCACTTCCCAAGCCGGCAATCTCATTTGTGATAAGATCAAGCCTAGAGTACATCTCCGCGACTCCTTCACCATCCTTCATCTTTAACTTGTCAAGTTGACTTTGAAGCACATCCAACTTAGATTCCTTGACGGACTCGGTACCCTCATGCATATCAACCAAAGTATCCCAAATTTCCTTTGCATTCTCGAGGCGGCTGATTTTGTTGAATTCTTTGGGACACAAACCATTGAATAGAATGTCACAAGCTTGAGCATTGTATTGCAACATCTTCAATTCTTCTGGGGTTGCTTCACGATCCGGTTCCTTGCCATCCTCAAAGAAGTCACCTTGCAAGCCAACACGAACAACAGCCCAAACGGCGGGGTTATGACAAAGAATATGCATTTTCATCTTATGTTTCCAACTAGCAAAGTTTGTACCATCAAAATATGGACCTCTACGGTGATAGTTACCCTCACTAGATGCCATACTCTCCTAGGTTGTGAAACCAAGGCTATGATCACCAAAGCAAAAGAAATCAAGGCTTACAGAGCCAAAGCTCTGATACCACTTGTAGGATTGAAAGTATGTCTAGAGGGGGGGTGATTAGACTACTTCACCAAATAAAATCTAACATTTTCCCAATTTTAATTGTGGGCATATTTTAGCAAGAACATAAGTCAAGCATCACCCTACACATGCAATTCTAAGAGTATAGCAGCGGAAAGTAAACAATTGCATATGTAAGTAAAGGAGGGGATCGGAGATTTCAAACGCAATGAAGACATGGTGGTTTTTGGCATGGTTCCGATAGGTGGTGCTATCGTACGTCCACGTTGATGGAGACTTCAACCCACGAAGGGTAACGGCTGCGTGAGTCCACGGAGGGCTCCACCCACAAAGAAGCAACCTTGTCTATTCCACCATGGCTTACGTCCACGAAGGACTAGCCTCACTCGGGGTAGATCTTCACGAAGTAGGCGATCTCCTTGCTCTTACAAACTCCTTGGTTCAACTCCACATCATGTCGGAGGCTCCCAAGTGACACCTAACCAATCTAGGAGACACCACTCTCCAAAAGATAATAGACGGTGTGTTGTTGATGAACTCCTTGCTCTTGTGCTTCAAATGATAGTCCTCCCAGCACTCAAACAACTCCTCACAGATTTGGCTATGGTGAAAGAAGGATTTGAGTGGAAAGCAACTTGGGAAAGGCTAGAAATCAAGATTCAAATGGTAGGAATGGAATAGCTTGATCTCAACACATGAGTAGGTGGTTCTCTCTCAGAAAATGTATGGTGGAAGTGTAGGCACGTTCTGATGGCTCTCCTTACTGAGAAGGAGATGGTGGAGGGGTATATATAGCCTCCACACAAAATCCAACCGTTACACACTTTTGACCCAACTCGGTGGCACCGAAACAATCATCTCGGTAGCACTGAACTGTGTAAAAGATATGAACTTTAGGAATCTCGGTGGGACCGATACGAACAACTCGGATGGACCGAAGTGCAATGGCTAGGGCAAACCTCATCTCGGTGGCACCGATTGCATCAACTCAGTAGGACCGAAGTGAAGCAATAAGGCAACAGAGAGTTGGCAAGCCATCTCGGTGAGACCGATTTGCAAAACTTGGTGAGACCGAAGTAGGTGCAAATAATCACAGAGAGTTGGCAAGGCCATCTCGGTGGGACCGAGATCCATTTCGGTGGATCCGATTTGATAGGGTTTTGGCAGTGGCTAAGTCTCGGTGAACTCGGTGACTCCGGATAGGAAATTTCGGTGGGGCCGAGTTGGAATATGGGTTTTGGACATATTTGGGTAGAGAGAGTGGTTGAGGGTTTAGGAGTACTGTCACTAAGCACTTGAGCAAAAAGACCATTAAGCAACACCTCATCCCCTTTTAATAGTAATGGCTTTCCTATGGACTCAATGTGATCTTGGATCACTAAACCAAAAATGTAGAGTCTTGATCTTTTGCCAATCCTTGTCCTTAGCATTTTGAGGGGTCCACATCTCTAGTCCATGCCATGCCAATCATTGAACATCCTGAAATCTTTCACTTGAATGGACATTAGTTCAATGAGATATATGTTGTTATGAATTACCAAAACCACCAAGGGAGCAAATGTGCTTTCAGAAACATATGAACAACTGGGGGTGAACAGATCCCCGAGAAGTGTGAGGCATTATTCGCAGTGCGAAAAGAAGCTACAAGGTAGCAGGCACAAAGGATTCTCGAAACAACAGAGAGTATTTCGGGGCATCTTGTAATCATAAGACCAACTGGGAATGAAGGTACAAACAGTAAGGATGTGTAGTTATCCATGGGGATTCATTGGTGGTATGGAATTGCAAAGGCGGTGGGCACAAGGGTCTCGGGAAAACATCGAAGAGTATCTTCAGAATCTTCTGGTGAAGCAAGCGATCATCTGGAATGAGGGGCTCTCCAGGAGAAAATGGTTACGAGAACCTAATGTTAGAGTTAGCAAAATCTTTAACCCGAAAAGAAGAGAGATCAGAATCCCACAGTAAGGAAGAGGAATAAAAGATCCTAATACCACCCATTTGTGATGTGGGCCCGTAAGCCACACAACAATGTTAGCAAATAGTTTTTCAAAGACTAGACTCAACTTCGACCAAGGAATCGGAAGGGGGCTTCCTACAGGCAGTCGGCTCTGATACCAACTTTTGACGCCCCTGCTCGACCGTGCACAAATCATACACGCAAACGTGCACGATCGAGATCAGAGACTCACGGGAAGAAATCACAACACAACTCTAAACACAAATTTAAACATAAATCTTCATATTACAAACCAGGGGTCACGAGGACCCGAATACATAAGTCATAAAACAAATATTATCTGGGTACAGGCATAGTTAGTCAAGTTTGCCTTAAGAAGGCTAGCATAACAGCGACACTGGTCGAAAAGGCGAAGGTCTCCTGCCTAGGGCCTCCGAACTACTCCTGGTCGGCGGGCTCAACGTAGTAGTAGGTGCCTCCGGGGATCTCCTGTTCCTGGGCTCCGTCGTCTGATCGCAGCAACCGGGTAGGGGAAAAAGAGGTAGCAAAGCAACCGTGAGTACTCATCCAAAGTACTCGCAAGACTTACATCAGAACTATACTAAGTATGCATCGGTATCAAAGGAATGGGGCTATATCTTTGGACTAAACTGCAGAAATGCCAGAACGGAGGGGGAAAGGCCGCCTATCGAAGACTAGCATCTTGAAGCAATCTTGCAGCATTAGGAGAGAATAGAACACAGCAGCATATAATAAGTATATATTAGCAATGCCCTGAGATCCTTCCTTGACTACCCTGCGAGAAAGTGATCCCGAGAGCAATAGTAATAGTTTAACATTGTAACAGTATCCATTCATAGTTGTAGTAGATCAGGATACAACTCCGAGCGTCCTGTTACCGTGGACACGGCTATTCGAATAGATCACTTCCCTGCAGGGGTGCACTACTGTTACCCAACACGCTCGATTACATCTGGCCGGACACACTTGCTGGGTAATACCCGGCCTCGGGTAATCGACACAGTGTAGTCCTACCTAGGCTCAGCAGAGAGGTCAGCACACTGGTCTAAATCCTAAGTGTGAAGGGTGTCGGTACCAAAACCGGCAGATCTCGGGTAGGGGATCCGAACTATGCGTCAAGGAGTCAATGGTAACAGGGAACGTAGAGACAGCAATTTACCCAGGTTCGGGCCCTCTCGAGGAGGTAATACCCTACATCCTGCTTGATTGTATTGATGTGATTGTATGAAGGTTACAGAGTTGATCTACCTCGAGATCGACTGGGCTAAACCCTAGGTAATGGATATGATCATCTACGGACTAGGCCTTCTGGTTTATATAGACACCAGGAGGTCCTAGGGTTACACATGGTCGGTTACCATCAGGGGACAAACATGCCGGTTATGCCAATTTTTTCTTGGAGGAGATGCCAAGTCTTCGGAGGTTTCCTTCTGATACACGGGGTCGCCCACAATCCGGCCTTCCATCAATGAGTAGAGGGCGGCCCACCTGCCCGGCCTATGAGAGATAGGCCGGCAGCCCGAGTACCCCCTAGTCCGGGACACCCTCAGTAGCCCCCGAACTAGTCTTCGAAGCCGAGGTAGACGCCGAACACCATTGGCTTCGTGGACCAGTTCACTTTTCTCCGTGACACCGGTAACAGGCATGTATTACTCCGAGTTGTATTCTCAAGCATTGTCCGGTCGTATATGCGCCGAGCTGTACCTCGGTAACGAAGTATAATAATAACTTAGCCCCGAAGGCTAGCCGCTTCGGTGTGAGCAGTGTCCTCACCTGACAACTTTTACCGGAGGGTCACACCTTGCCACGACTGCGAGTTGGTTTATAAAAAACTCGATTCGCGGTTCGAGGCGGTTTTCATTGGTTCGTCCCATCGATATGGAGATTGTGTCCTATTTTCAAGGGATATGATCAATAATCCGTTTCCCCCCAAGCGCGCATAATTGCACGGTTATACGGGGAAATGGCGAGGACTGCGGCGCAGTAAAGGGACCGTGGGTTTTTACAGCCCATAAAAGGGGCACAGCCTTCGTTCCTTTCGCACGCTCTCATTTCCCCCCTTCGCCATTGCCTTCAGATCCACCCTCCCTTTCAAAAACCTTCCCTTCCACCCGCCCAATCTAGCAATGGCGGGTTCCGGGTCCAAGGGCAAGTGGGAGGCCTCTAGCGTTACCAACAACGCCATTTTGGAGTTGAAGAGCGCGGGCTACCTCCCGGCTGACATTGCCCACCGCGCTCCGGAGGCGGGCCAGGCCATCCCCACGCCGCGGCAGGGCGAGAGAGTGGTATTCGTGCCCCACTTCATCCGGGGCTTGGGTTTCCCCCTTCACCCCTTCGTCAGGGGCCTCATGTTCTTCTACGGGCTCGACTTCCACGACCTCGCGCCGAACTCCTTCCTCCACATCTCGGCTTTTATCATCGTCTGCGAGGCCTTTCTCCGAGTCCGGCCACACTTCGGTCTATGGTTGAAGATCTTCAATGTCAAGCTAAAGATAGTAGATGGCCAGCAGGCGGACTGCGGGGGGGGGGGGGCAATGATCAGCAAGCTGCCGCGAGTGGAGTGGACGGACGGTACCTTCATCGAGACCGTCAAGATCTGGCAAAAGGAATGGTTCTACATCACAGAACCGAGGCGCGCAAATTGGGGGGCGATTCCGGCCTTTCGCTCCGGGCCCCCTACAAGGCTGGTCTCATGGACCAAGAAGGGCCTCGACTGGGGGCCGAATAAGGAGGTGGTGCTGCTGCAGAGCCGGATCGCCAAAATGATAGAGAAGGGCGTCGCGCTGGTCATAGTGATCCAGATCATGCTCGGCCGCCGAATCCTCCCTTTCCAGGATAGGGCTTCCCCCATGTGGGCCTATAAGTCCGGAGACCCGGCCACCATGCGCAGCTTCTTCCGCTCCTCCCACGCCCAACTGTGGAGGGCTCTATTCAAGCCGCAGAAGGACTGGCCGGCCGAGGAGCAAGATATCGGACTCGATGCCGCAAACCCTCCACGGGAGGTATGAGCGATTTTGTATTTTTTATCCGAACTGTTCCCCTTTAACAAGGTACTCAGCTTTGCTACTTTTCATCCGCAGAATTGGCTGAAGAAGGCCCAGCGGATCGACAGTCCGGCGCCGCTGCCAGAGGGACCCAGGATGCCTCTCCTGACGGCCATGCTGGTCGTGGAGCCGTACGAGGCGCCGGATAGGAAGGAGAAGAAGAAGGACCAACAGGGGGAGGCCAGAGAGGGCCTCCGCTCCCGAGGACCCCCGGGTGCTAGATCCAGGGACACCAATGCTCCCTCCGTGAAAGAGGAGGAGAAGGAGCAGGCAGAGGATGGGCAGGAAGACGATTCCTCCCGAACAGGGAAAAGAGAGGCGTCTGAGGGCGCCGAGGAGGAGCCGCCACAACCCGCTCCCAAAAGACCGCGCAAGGCCAAGATAGCCTTGTCCGGCGATAGCTCGGTCTCTGCCGAGGACTCTGAGGCCTCCGAAGAGGTTCCTCGGAGGATCCCCAGGGCCAAGCCACAGGCTCAAAGGTATGTGTTCTAGTAACTGCTTCGACCGTCTCCAGCCAAACTGGGCCTAATATTGACGGCGTTTCCGTTTATAATTTTGTAGCCCGCTGCGCGATCTCCCCACCGACCGAGTCTCGGAGGGGGATTCTCCACCGGCAGCGCTAGCGGAGAGCGGGGCCGAATCCCGCGCCTTGCCTTCCCAGATCGTCAAGGAGGCCGAGGAGGTCCTATCGAGGAGGACCACTCCCGTGCCGTACGCGGGGGGAGGGGGCGACACTATCATGGCCGAGGCGAACACCTCGGTCGCCGAAGACCAGGAGGGGAGGGCCCCTCTAGTGAACGAGGAGAAAGAGCCCGGTCAAGCCGAGCTTTCTCCGAGGACGACTCCGGAGACGTCAAGGCGTCCAGAGTCCGGCGCTCCGGACTTCGAGAAGGAAGGGGCCGAAGCACCGCCATCACCCCCGCCTGCCCTAGAGCAGGCGTCGACCCGGTGGCCGGTCGAGATGGAGGATGTTCTAACCAGCTCCTCTATCGCCGAAGAGCACCGTGCACTCATGGGCGCGGTGTTGCAAAGTATTCGGTCCGTGGATAACGGACTGAAGGAGGCCTTTAGTGGCCTTCTTACCGGCTTCAAGGTGAGCGAAGTAATGCTTTTTCCTTAGAATAATTCATTTGCGTAAATGAATAGCCTCATACACAGTAGCCCCCGAGACACTAACTGGCTTGGGCCGCAGCCGCCAACGCCGAAGAGTTGGCCGAGCTGAATCGGAAGCTGAAGAGTTCCGAAGATGACCTGAGCCTGGTCAACAAAAGGTTCGACGAGGCGCAAGGTAAGTCCGAGCTGTGATAGTGATTACAGCATTAGTTTTGTAAGCAGTGTTCGAAGTATCCTAACGGAGGTAACCGATTGTACTGTAACGGCCGCCGCGGAGGTCGAAAGCCTCAAGGCCGCACTGAGGACAGCTCAGTTGGATGCGGTGGCGCAAAAGTCGGCAGCCGAACAGGCGGCTGCCGAGCTAGCGGCGGTGAGAACCGCTAGTGAGACGCACGAGGCCAGAGTGCTGGAAGTGCAACAAGAGCTCGGGGATGCCATCACAAGGTGTGAGGCCCTCGAGCAGAAGAATAAGGAGCAGGCCGCCGAGCTGACCTCGTTGGCGGCGATGGCTACGGAAGCGCGGACAGAGGCGCGCGGCTATCAAGAAGAGCTCCGCCAAGTCAGGCTTATTGCGAATGGTAAGCCGTATTTGCTACAAAGTGTCTTTGGAGGTAACAGGTTTGCGTTGCTCACGCGGGTATGGCGTTCCGCAGGCGCCTTTGCGGACCTCCCGAAGAGTCCGGCTGATGCGGCGAGGTTCTTCGCCGGCCAGGAGGGTTGGGCCGAGCAGAGGCTTTTCTGGGCGCAATTTCAAGCGCCCGAACACCCTCCCCTCCTCAACAACCAAATGAAGCAGCTGATGGAGCTACATCGGATGGCGGGGCCAGTGATGAAGGACCTCTGTGTCAAGCCATGGCCGTCGGAGCCGCTGCCGACCAGCTACTTCGGTCTGGTGCAGAGGTTGTACGACGCCCCTTCTCGGGTCGACGCCTGGAAGCGCTCCGCATGCATCGAGGGTGCTCGGATGGCCTTCGGCAAGACAATGGTACATTGGCCGAAGATAAAGCCAGCCGAGATGGCCACCGGACCTCCGCCGCCAGGGAAAGAGCATAGGCGTCCCGAGCAGTACTTTCCCATCGTGATGGACGGTGCTCGGGCAGTAGAGGCCCAGTGTTCGAAAGATGTAATTTATGAGTAGATGTAGCTTCCTTGTAACCAAGGAGTTGAAACTTTTGTTTTAATGCAAATTGTTCGGCTGTGAACAAAGATGCCCTCTTATGTTAATTTTGACTCCTGTGCGGCCGTTTGTAATCTGAAAGTTACTAGTCGTCCGCTTCAGCCCCCGTGCAAATATTGCATGGGGTGTTTTCTCGTAATACGTAAACCCTTAGCCGACGTCTCGGTGCCTGGAGGCGGTTGTATGTACGGAAAACCAGGCAATCAGACTATGCGGTTTTACTGCTTTCACTTAGCTAGAGGAGCTTGACGGTGGGGGCCTGTGATGAGCCCCCGGTGTTTGTGATATTCGGACAAGCCGCTATTGATCACATGGTTTCTGTAATAGAGAACCCTTCGTGTAACACGGACTAACCTCCAACGATTGTAGGTTAACACCAGTCATCGGATCGCCGACCAGTTCTCGCTTATTGGGACAGTCAGTTTTCGGCTTTCTCCACTGAGGTACTTAACCAGGCTAGCTAGAAGTACAATCGCAGTGGTTCTCCCTTTACCCTCTTAGCCGAACAGTGCGGAACGTAAGAGGGTAATCACAGGAGCCGGGCAACCCAACTATTGACCAAAGAGGCAATTCGGAACTTATTCATATAATGCAATATCCGCGACGCCGAGCACATAAAAATAAGTGCCGGGATAAAGTTTAAGGCGAGATCTATGTTCGAGCCCCCGGTCTATTAGCCGGTTTGGAATGGATGTATCGTGATAGTTTACTTCGGCAGAAAAGGCGGAAAGGAATATGCAACGTGAATGACTGCACGAGTATACCATAATAAAGTGGTCTTTATTTCCTTTGAATGTGTGACGTCCAACCGTACAATCCGGATTGCCGACGTAACTTTAATAGATACTTTTGAAGAAATGAATATATTGAGAGTAAAGGTTTACACAGGGCCTTCATGAGTGGTTTGATGTCCCTACTACGCCCTGATGCACGTCTGCGCCTTTGCTCTTCAAGAGGCTTTCATGGAAGCGAAGCTGTCCACCGTGTGCTCGGCGGAAGTAGTAAACTTTGGCGGACGGGCCCTTGAAAAAGGGGCTTGAGAAGTCGTCGTGGTATATCAGTTTGACACTGATCGGGCCCTAGATGGTGCCCGTTGTCGATGTTTGACATGTAGGCCATCGGTCGATTGAGCCAGACTCCTGGTCTTTTGTGTCATGTTTCCCCACAACTGCCCATGGAATTTTGAGCGTGAAATTGTGCACTCGAGGCATGTACTTCGCAACTAGGTGGGCCGTGCTGTGGGGCGTGCGCCCCTATTTGGGGTGAGCGTGGGAGTGCTCCGGAACGGAGGGTGCAGCTCGGGAGTGTTTACGTGCATCCAGTGGCTTGGCAGTAGACTGTGCTTGAGACGCTTCTTCGGCGGCTTGGACTTCGGTGGCTAGAGCCGCCGTGTGTTCCTCTGTTCGGAGCGAGCGCTCGGTATTACCGTTGATGGTAATAACGCCCTTCGGTCCTGGCATCTTGAGCTTCAAGTATGCATAGTGTGGGACGGCGTTAAAGCGGGCAAATGCAGTCCGGCCGAGGAGTGCGTGGTAACCACTTCGGAAAGGGACAATATCGAAGATCAAGTCCTCGCTGCAGAAGTTGTCGGGCGAGCCGAAGACGACTTCCAATGTCATAGATCCCGACCAGCGTGCCTCGACGCCTGGGATTACACCTTTAAAGGTGGCATTGCTGGGTTTGATTCTTGACGGGTCAATCCCCATTTTCTTCACGGTGTCTGCGTAAATCAGATTGAGGCTGCTACCTCCATCCATAAGGACTCTAGTGAGGTGAAAGCCGTCCACAATGGGGTCGAGCACCAGAGCCGCCGTTTCTCCATGACGTATACTGGTCGAATGGTCTCGACGGTCGAAAGTGATCAGGCAAGCCGACCACGGGTTGAATTTCGGGGCTACCGGCTCTAAGGCGTAGACATCCCGAAGCGCGCGTTTCCGCTCCTTCTTTGGTATCTGCGTGACATAGATCATGTTCACGGTTTTGACCACTGGAGGGAACTGTTTTTGGCCTCCATTATTCGGCCCGCGAGGTTCGTCATCGTCCTTGCTGCGGGGGCCCTTGCCCTATTCTTCGGCTGTGGCTTTGTCGGCCTGCTTAATTACCCAACAGTTACGGTTGGTATGGTTAGCTGGCTTGTCGGGGGTGCCGTGAATCTGGCAGGGCCTATCCAATATTCTATCCAACGCAGATGGGCCATCTCGGTTCCCTTTAGAGGGTTTTTTCCGCTGTCCCGATTTCGAGCCGCTGAATCCAGCGTTTACCGCTGTGTCATCGGCTTCACCGCCGTTGTTTGAGTGCCGGCGCTTATTGTTTCTATTGCGCCGAGGTTTTTCGTTCTCGTCCCGGGCCTCTGAAGTGCCGGGGTCTTCGGGGTGGTTGCTTCGACGAGCCAACCAACTATCTTCACCCGCGCAAAAGCGGGTCATGAGGGAGGTAAGGGCCGACATTGTTCTCGGCTTGTCCTGGCCGAGCTGGCGGGCGAGCCACTCGTCCCGGATACTGTGTTTGAATGCCGCAATCGCTTCGGCATCTGGGCAGTCGACGATCTGGTTTTTCTTGGTCAAGAACCGGTTCCAGAATTGTCGGGCTGATTCTCCGGGCTTCTGAATAACATGGCTCAGGTCATCGGCGTCTGGTGGCCGGACATAGGTGCCTTGAAAGTTAGCTCGGAACGCATCCTCGAGCTCTTCCCAGCTTCCGATGGAGTTCTCGGGTAGGCTGTTCAGCCAATGCCTTGCCGGTCCCTTGAGTTTCAACGGTAGGTACTTAATAGCGTGGAGGTCATCTCCTCGGACCATGTGAATATGGAGGAGAAAATCCTCAATCCATACAACCGGGTCAGTCGTTCCATCGTAGGATTCTATATTGACGGGTTTGAACCCTTCGGGGAACTGATGCTGCATCACCTCGTCTGTGAAGCACATTGGGTGTGCGGCGCCCCTGGCCCGGGTCACATCGCGCCGGAGATCGGTTATCATCCGGGCACGGTGCTGCTCCCGAGCTCTATCATTTCTATCGTGCCAGGCTTGGTATCCGTCCCGCCCGGCGGGTGCGTATCCTGTGGATCCGTAAATGGACCTCGACTGGAGCCCTCGTGCATTCAGGTCGTGGCGCAGATCGTATTGGTCATCCGGTTGAACCGGGTCTTTGCCTGCTCGGCGAGAGGGCGCGAGTGGGTATTCGGTTTCCCTGGCCGCCCTATCCCATCCTCGAGGGGGCACGGGTGGGAGTTCGGCTTCTCCGGCCGCTCTATCTCGTCCTCGAGGGGGCGCGGGTGATTATTCGGCTTCTCCGGCCGCTCTATCTCGTCCTCGAGGGGGCGCAGGTGGGAGGTCGGTTTCCATAGCCGGCCTATCTCATCCTCGAGGGGGGCGGTCGGGCTGGTTTGCGTAGGTTCGTCTGGGAGGCATGGGCTCGAAGGCCTCATCCTCGAATTCTGGGAGTAGGCG
The DNA here is from genome assembly GCA_039707655.1 of Elymus sibiricus. Classification (NCBI taxonomy): domain Eukaryota; kingdom Viridiplantae; phylum Streptophyta; class Magnoliopsida; order Poales; family Poaceae; genus Elymus; species Elymus sibiricus. The sequence continues at coordinate 203,668,164 of CM077666.1, read as the reverse complement.
CCGCCGTGGGTAACTCTTGTATTGGCCCTGACGTTGATCGTCGAGGCCTTCTTCGGCTGCTAAGACTATCGTCCATCTGTCGTTGAGCGTATCCTGTTCGGCCTTTAGCTGTTGTTGTTTCATCTTCAAGCTTCGGGCAGTGGCGATGAGTTGCCGCTTGAATTTTTCTTGTTCCAGGGGATCCTCAGGGACGATAAAGTCTTTGGGTCCGAGGCTATCTTCCTCTTCGGATGGAGGGAGGTAATTGCTGTCCTCGGAATCGTCGAGGTCCTCGGGGTCACCCTGGTCCTCGTGCCCCTCTGGGCCGTCGGGTCGCTGCTCGGGCGTGTTATCGCCGAGCTCCCCCAGGTTGTCCGGAGTCTCGTTATCTCCGGTGCCGTTCGTGTCTGTGTGATTTTCCTTGCCCTTTCCCCACCCTCTAGATCACCGTCATCGGCGTCTGGGCGGTTCTTCGGTGGGATCGTCGCCGTCCTTGGTTGTGTCACCGTCCTTCATGGGGGTGTCAACCATGTAAACGTCATAGGTGGAGGTGGCGGTCCACTTTCCGGTATTGGCAGTGGCAAGGAAGGTATCCGTGTAGGGAGGGACGTCAAAGTCCACGTCCATGTCGTCAGCCTCCTCGGAGACATAGTCCAGCATGTCGGTTAAATCTTCGACAGTGGCTACCAAGTGGGTGGTGGGTGGGACGCAAAATTTCCCACGGCTGGCATCCTGTCCGACCTGCTCCTAGTCCGAGGATGAGCCATCTGCAATATTTATCTTCTGGATCTGGTCTAGCATCTCGCTTAAAATCGAGGGGTTCACCGGATCTATGTTCGGGCTGCCATCGGAGTTGAGCTCCGGCGTGCCGATAACGGGAGTGTGTTCGGCCAAGGGTGACCCTTGGTTTTCCGGCACCGGGGTCGGATCCAAACTCAAGGTCAGATCCAAACTGAGGCCCGTCCCGGGGACGGGGGCGGGGAAGGAATCCGATGTCAAGGCCTCGGGATTGGTAGGTTCCTCGGGTAAGGCCGAGAACCCAGTAAAGACCAGATCGCCTCGAGCATTGGCGACGTACTCAAGGCCGCCGAACCTGATTTCCAACCCGGGGGCAAAGCTACCGACCTGGTCGAGGTGACCGGTCGGATCGGTGTGCAATACGATGCTGCCGAATGCGAAGAGCTGTCCGGGGACGAAGACGTCCCCGCTACGGATTCCGTCGCTGAAGAGAAGAGCTGTACGGGGACGGCGATGTCCCTACTGCAGATTCCATTGACGGAGAGCTATCCGGGGACGGCGAGCCATTGATCCTTGGCGACCCACGACGGAACTCTCAATGAAAGCACCAATGTCGGTACCAAAACCGGCAGATCTCGGGTAGGGGATCCGAACTATGGGTCAAGGAATCGATGGTAACAGGGAACGTAGAGACAGCGATTTACCCAGGTTCGGGCCCTCTCGAGGAGGTAATACCCTACGTCCTGCTTGATTGTATTGATGTGATTGTATGAAGGCTACAGAGTTGATCTACCTCGAGATCGACTGGGCAAAACCCTAGGTAATGGATATGATCATCTATGGACTAGGCCTTCTGGTTTATATAGACACCAGGAGGTCCTAGGGTTACACATGGTCGGTTACCATCAGGGGACAAACATGCCGGTTATGCCAATTGTTTCTTGGAGGAGACGCCAAGTCTTCGGAGGTTTCCTTCTGATACATGGGGTCGCCCACAATCCGGCCTTCCATCAACGAGTAGAGGGCGGCCCTTCAGCCCGGCCTATGAGAGATAGGCCGGCAGCCCGAGTACCCCCTAGTCCGGGACACCCTCAAAGGGGTCTGGGGCCCATCGCCCTCTACACTCCTGCACGTTGCGTGACGGGCCGGGGCCCAAGCGCGACTGTGGAAACACCATAGACGTAACCAGCTCACCCCAACAATCAGCCCGCATCTCTGAACTGTGACATCTGGATCGCTTTCGGAAGAAACGTACGACGTAGAGGGCCCCATTAAACCATTATCCCGCGTGGTGGTAGTGCGTATAGGCACGTAGCCAACTCAGATCAAATACCCAAATCCATTAGGCGTGTTTAGTAACTCGCAGAGACGAACAGGATTCATGTCGCTCCGACTTGGTAATCCACGGACTACGACCAAGGACCAGGCCCACCTCTCTCCTAGGTGGTCTCCGCCTGCCCTGTCGTTCCGCCATAATATCACTCGCGGGTACGCTTGGGTTCAACCCGTCTTGTTCCATTATCTCGCGGGCACTCTTGGAGCCGGCCCGACTTTAACAGTTTAAAAATACTGCAGTAATGTAACATTTCCGTGATCATCACCCAGAGTGATCACGGCCCGATAACAAGCCTGGCAAACGGACAAGGGTGAAGGGCCAGCTGATGAAACATAGCATACCTAACTAAGCATCATAGGAAAACAGGTAAGGTATCAATAGCAGGCGACGAAATCAGGCTATGCATCAGAATAGGAGCTATCGGAGCAACAACAGAAGCAATTCTAATGCAAGCATAAGAGAGAAAGAGTAGGCAATATCTGGATGATCAAGGGGGTTTTGCTTGCCAGGAAGCTCTGCCGAAGGGGTCTGGTCGTCGACGACGTAGTCGTACTCAGCAGCGTCGTCGGCAGTCTCGGGGTCTATCGGGAGAGAAGGAGGAGGAAGAAACAATAAATTCACAGCAACAAATGCAACAGAGATGCATGACATGACGGTATGAGGTTTATTACGTGCTCTAATGCATCGCTAAGTATTTTAGGCGGAGAGGAAAAATATCCGGAAGTGTTCTCCCAGCTCCGGGTGATTATCGGTCGGACAATCCGGAGGGGAAAGTTCCATGTTCATCATGTTAGAGGGGTGTGGCAGGTATGTGGGTGGCATATTTGGACTCTTCATATTTTTCTGATCATTTTTCATATATAAATTATTTTCATCCGAGTTACGGTTTATTTTATATGATTTTTCAAAGTTTTAAACATTTTCTAAAATTTCTGGAATATATTAATTGAATTAAAAATAGTAACTACTTTTGTCACCTAGTGCAGTGCCAGCCACAGTGTATGACAGGTGGGGCCAGGTCAACTGCTGACTCAGGAGTTGACTGGTCAACATTGACTAGTCAAAGGTTGACTGGGGTCCACCTGTCATTGACTGAATTATTTTAACAGGGGTTAAATTATTCTAATCATGATTATTAGAGAAGGGGTCCCATGTGTCAGTACCACATTAGACTAACTAATTAATTAAATTAACCTAATCTAAACTAAATAGGACCGGCTCTACACACACGTACACAGCACACACACACACACAGAGCACGCATACAAACGCTCGGCCATGGCCACGGCCTTGGCCGGCAGCAGCAGCAGCAACGCCTAGCGGCAGCAGCAGGCGGCAGTAGCAGCAGCAGCAAGCGGCAGCAGCAAAGGCAGCAGCAAGGGCAGCAGCATGTGGCAGTACGCGAGCAGCAGCAGTAAGCAGCAAGCAACGGCGGCAGCAGCGAGCAGAGGGTGGCTGCGGGCGCGCACGGGCGAGGGCAGCAGCAGCAGCAGGTGCGCGGCCACGGGCAGGAGCAGCAGAGCAGGCGAACGCGCAACTGCAGTAGAGAAGGAGTAGCGGGCGCAGTGTACGCGGACACTGAGCTTCGGCCATGGCGGCCACGAGCTTGGGGACGGCGGCTACGGGAGCGAAATCGAGAGGGGGATAGGGGGTTTTGGAAGAGGAGCTCATAGCGATGCCGGAGGTGAGCTCGAGGTGGCTGGGGACGGACCGAAGATGAGGCAATCGAAGACGGCGGCTGGCGATGTACGCGGTGAAGATGAGCTCGATGGCGAGCGTACGGGGCAGCTCCACTAGATTTGGTGCTCGGGATGGACGGAGTCGATGGTGGCGGTCCTCCTGGACGTGTTCTCACGCGCCGGGGAGCACGGTGGCCGTGGCTACGACGTCGGCCATGGAGGGCAGCGAGCTCGGGCGCGTCCAATCGACGATGGTGAAAGAGAAAGTGAAGGGAAAATAGCTAGGGTTTGCCGGGGAGTGGTGCTCGGGGTCCTTATCTTTGCGGGGCACCGCCGGATGGCCGGTGCATGGCCATCCGTGGACGTGCAGCTGTGCGCTCGCCATGCCCTGGATTCGGCCTTCTCTGGTGCTGGCGAGAGGTTAGGGAAAAGGCCAGCGTGGGCTGGGCCTTATGCACTGTGGGCACTAGAGCCCATCTGTGCAGTAGTGTGTAGGTCTTTTCTTCTTTTTCTTTTTGGTTTCTGTCATTTTCCTCTGTCTTGGATTTATCTAAGATATCAAAGGATTTTTGTTGCACATGAAATTTGTCACACAAATACTTTTTAATATTTTGAACTAGCACACAAAGTTTGAGATTATTTTGACATGTTTAAAAATTAGGTTTGAATTTAAATAGGCCACTTAAGTGTTGTTGGGTCATTTCAAAATAGATAAGAGCATTTTTAAAGTTTCAAATGATGTTGGTTTCTTCATGACAATTACTTAGTGATTATCTGCGATACTATGAACAATTTTGTGGTTCTGTTCGAAGAAATAATAATTTGACTTGCATTTTAAATTTGAATTTGAGTTGGATTTGTGACAAGTGGCACTTTGGCTTAGCAAAATATGATGGCATGGCACCATTAGCATGGGGTCACTGTAGCTAATTAATGGGGGTGTTACAGTGCTCGGGAAAATGCAGCTACGGCGTGTAATTGAGCTGGGTGTCGGCCGCTCTACCTGTAGCTGTGGGCCTCCTTTTATAGGCCAAGGGGTTACCACAATGGCTAATACGGTCATTACAGAGTGTGAACAGTGACTTGTACCGTCATCACGTTTATCTTCCAACGGGATAAGACAAACACATTTAATGCACCGTAAGGTGCAACGTCGGGGAGGCGAGGCCTTGGGCAAAAGATCTGTACCACCGGTCCTGGCGCCCTCCTGTAATCTCGACACGTCCCAGGGACGGGTGTCATTAAAGTTAATCTCGGCGCGACGCACTGACACGTGCTTTGGCCGGCCATGTTGACTGTCTGCCCGGTCGACACCTAGCCCACGAGCCTATCGGGTCGATGGTAAGGTGGAGCTGTAACATGACAGAACAAGCCTGATGGCACGGAGCTTGCCGGGTCTTGCTGGCTGGCAAGGGAACTTGTCAGCAACCATAGCCTTAGTCTTTACCTTGCCGGCAAGAACAGCGTCGATCTTCAGTACTTAGAATAGTACTTCTCGATGACCTACCTTGAGGTCTTCTTCACGGTCTTGGTGTTGAGTTTTGGGTTGTAGTTATCCTCCGTCAAGCCCTTGCCGGAAGGGAGGCTACAACTGCCTGTGCACAAGTCTGGGTACGAGGGCACCCATGTTAGTACACTGACAGGAGCCCCTGGGCTTGGGCCACACGCGCATGCGAGGCGTCGTTGGGCTAGGCCCATATAGTGCACAGGCGGCGTGTGACAGAGAATAACTATCATAATCATCTCTTTTACCGCACCCGCCCACGATGCGCATTAAACGTGGGCGTGGGATAGGTGGAGCGGAACGGCGGTGGGAGGTGGTGCGCCTGAAAAGCGCAGCCACGTAGGACGGAAAAGAGGCAGCCCCTGCGCCTTCCCCATAAAAAAAGGAAAACGCAAAGGGCGCTGCTCATTCATCCCCTCTTACCAATCTAGCCAATTCGCCGTCGTCTTCAACCTCGCGTAGAAGCAGAGCGCGCCCCCCTGCTTTCGCCGCCGCACAAGAGCAGAGCACGCCCTTTGCTTCCGCCGGTGCGCAACGCTGCTTCGCCCCCCCCCCTCACACCTTGTCATGGCTCCGAAGAGAGGCGGGAAGGCCCCGAGTTTGGCGGCGGCTAAGAAGAAAGCCGCCAAGGCTGCGCAACGGTGGGACCATGCTATTTTCCCGCCGGCGCTCACAGCAGACGATCTGGCGAGGGACTACGCGTATATGTACGTGAGTAAAACGGAAGATCATGAGGCCACAGTGGTGCTTCCCAGATCTCTTCCTCCTGCCGGCGACCAATTCCACTTCTTCGCTGGGTACTTCTACTGCGGTCTGTGTCCGCCCTTTTCTGCTTTCTTTGTTGAGGTGATGAACGCCTTCGGGCTCAGGCTGCTCGATTTTACACCCAATGCGGTCACCTGCCTGGCAACTTTTGCGCATTTGTGTGAGAATTTTGTGGGGATAGCTCCAAATGTAGCTCTGTTCCAGCACTTCTCCATCCCTCGGGTCCAGAAGGGCACACTTTCCGGTAGCGTTACTTGGGGCCCAAGGGGAAATTCGAACAAATACTACTTGGACGGCGAGTTTCACTCCAGATGGGACGAGTGGCGGGCTGATTGGTGCTGGGTCAAGTAGTAAGATTTCCCAGCCTTTTGCCATCTCAGGACCGAGATGGTTGCAAAGCCTGATAGCTGGAACCAAGTCAACCCTAATGACGCCAAACTGGGGGTGGCGCTGCACCGAATCCTTGATCTGAAAGGGACCGGCTTGATGATTGAGAAGGTGGGAGCAGATTTCCTTCGCCGCCAGATCGCCCCACTGTAGCACAGAAAAAGCCGGCAAGCGTGGGATTACCAGGGCCCCACTGACCCAATGCGGCTCTGCCAGTGCCCTGACGACAACTTGACAACGATGGGACAGTATCTGCTCATCTGCCGGATTTTCAACAAAGGTTGTGACTTCGACTTGCCGGCGAAGGTCATCCGTCTGTGCAACAACACTGCCAAGGCCTCTATCCTGGCATGGATGCCGAACTGTGATGCTCGAACGGTTCTGAGCACATGGAAGGAGCCCAGCCAGAAGGATGTGGATAACTGGTTTGCCGGCCTAGTGGAGGAGGCTATTGGAGCCGAGGACGGCATGATGCACCCGACGAAGGATGACCGGGAAGAGTTTCTTGCGGCAAGGGCTGACGAGTCCAAGAAGACGAAGGTAACTCGTCCTCGGCCGAGCAAGGACCAGTCCAAAAAGTGGGCCGCAGCTTCGGAGGTCAGCGGAGGAAGCCGTTCCCAAGAGTACGCTGAAGAGCATGTTGGGAAGGAGGAGTGGGCTGAGGAATCCGAGGGAGGGGAGGAAGGAGAGGAGCAACCCGAGGGGTCCTTGGGTGAGGAGGAGTCGGAAGAGGAAGAAGAACCACCTTGCCCTCCTCCTGCCAAGGGAAAAATGACTGTCGCCAAGAAGACTACCCGCAAGGGGGAGGCGCACGCCGAGTCGGCAAGCCATGGGCTCGCCGGTGTCAAGGTGGCAGCCGCAATCCCCCGGGAGCAGCCTTCCCGGCAACTGCCTTCTCGTGTTGGTGTCCCCTGTCGACCCATCCTGCCGATCGTGGAGGAGGCGGGTACTTCGCAGCTCCCAGCCCCCCCGAAGCGTCCCAGGAGTCCACTGTCATCATCCACAACTGTGGGGACTGAGGAGACAGTTCATTATGACATGTCAGTCCTGAGTAACCCTGATGAGGATGAAGAGTAAGCATCTCCATCTCCGTGTGTTTCTTAATTGTCCAGACTATGTTGCTTGAGCTGATCTTCTTCTTTATCCTAATCTTGTAGGGACGAGGTGCCGCTGGCGAAGAGGCTCAGGACCACCAGGGAGGGCGAGATGGCAACTGGCACCGACCAAGGTGCAATTTCTCTTGAAGTTGCCGGCTTGAGCCCCCCCCCGCATGAGGCACATGTGCAGTTTCTGCTGGCGGGCACCACCGTCGGATCTTCTGCAATGGAGACCGACAAGGGGCTGGAAAGCAGCCAGCCGGAAGGAGGGCGTCAAGGGATAAACCTCTTGACGGCGCCCTCGACTCCCAGGCCGTCACCAAGACTTTCACCGGCAAGGGGCAGCCCTCCCCCAGAGGATCCCCAAGAAGGGCTCACCCGCGCAGAGGCCCCTCCGACAACCGATGTTGCCGGGGACCAGGCGCTGGCAACCGAGGTTGCCGGAGGAAGAATGGTGTCCCCCCCCCCCCACATGCTCGTCAAGGTAATCTTCTTTCCAAGTATACTTGACTCTTTCTAATGCTTCTTCTTTTTGTTTTCTTGAACTTGATCTGAAATTCAAATTTTTCTTCCCTCTGCTCCTTCTTCGCCCTACAGAGCCAACTCCTCCGGAGGGGTAGGAGGCATCAGCAGAGGGACATGCCAAGAATGCCGCCAATGAGGCCGTCAGGATTTCCGGCATGGAGGCCCCCGCGTCTGCCGCCGAGGAGGCCAAGAAAACTCCCGAAGAAACGGTCCAGCCTCTTGGTGGCATATCTAGGCTTGCCATTACAGACGCTGAGATGGGAGAGGCCGGCACCGACAAGTCAAGTGTGGTCTCCCATCCTAGTGCATCCGAGGCGCAGGCCCTGATCAGTCTCCCGGAGTCTGTCCGTCTGCAGCAGGAGTCTGAGGCCCCCAGCTCATCTGGTGCTGGGGAGCCTACTTTTGACGAAGCCATCACGGAGATCTTGGCACCCCTCTCCAGTAGTGTCTCGACGTCAGATGGTTCTGACGACAACGCCGTGGATCTTGCCTTCCTGACGACGATGGCTAGTGGCCTCAAGGATGTGCAAGACCGCTGCGGTAGTCACTGGGACAAACTGCATGCCCAATGGTAAGCCGTAGGGTAGGCCAAGCAGAAACTGAGGAAAAAGGCGGAGGAAATCCGTGCCTGGCACAACAGCAAATTTCATGGCCTCAGGAGGCAAGAAGAGAATCTTGACACTGCCAAAGAAAAGGTAACGGCTCTGGACGGCAGGTTAGCAGAGCGCGAAGCGTGGCTTGCCGCTAAAGAAAAGGACCTTGCCGCCCGAGAAGAGGCTCTCGCCGCCAAGCAACGCGGCAAAGAGGAGGAGATCCAGACTCTGCTTGCGCAGCGAACCCAAGAGCTAGAGGAGGGCCATAACCAAGCCATCGAGACTCTAACCCAGGCTCACGCCACCAAGCTCTCAGAGGCCGTCAAAGTCACGGAAGGCGCTGAGGCCGGCAAGGCAGAGTTGGAGTCCAAAGTGTCGAAGCTTGAAGAGGAGCTCGTCAACAAAACCCAAGAGTTCTCGACCGTCAACAACTCCTTGGCAGATCTGAATTCAAAGCTCGCAACTCTGGAGAAGGACCTGGAGGTTGGCAGGGAAAAAGAGAGGGAGCTACTGGAGAGCTGGGAAAAAGATAAGGCTGAGCGTGCCAATGCTGCGAACTCTTTCGAGGAGCACAAGAAAGCCGTGGATTTGTGGACTGGTCGCCTTGTCGATGTTGCCGAGCATCTCGCTGCTCAGGTGAGCATCATCGACAGGGAGGAACATCGCTTCGTAGTTAGCGAGCATGACTCTAGAAGCGCCAGCCTCTCCCTCTTCTTCGATGGACTCCTCGAGATACTGAAGAAACATCATGAGAGGAGGTCTGCCAGCTTTGCCAATGAGTCTCGGAAATTTTGCATCGAGGTCGCCTCCAAGATGCTCGTCAAAATTATCTGCCAAAATCCTGATGTCGACGTTTCCAAGGCCTTCAAGGCCTTGCCGCCGGGGACGGACACCACAGCTGCCCAAAGGGCCATCATCCCCCTTATTGACAAGATCAATCAGATCCGGAGGACTGAGGGTGATTGCTGGGATTAGCCCCCCTTGTCGTTCTTTGTTGCAGATGTAGTTTATGCACATGACAAATTTATCTTAGGTCAAACTGCACTTGGCTTTGATGTATTATAACTTGTATTTAAGATGGATGTATGTGCGCTGTTCTCCTTATTCTGTTCCGTCTTTGCATGATTTTTGTACCCTACGCTTGCTAGAAGCTTGCCGGTGCGCACACCCTTGCCGTAAGTGCTTGAGGAGCGGGTCCTTAGCAGCTTGCCGGAAGTGTCGCTGCCGGCAAGGTCACGCTTGATGGTTACAACGCGGATGCTTAGGTTGCTGAGCAGACCCAAAGCAAAGTAAGAGCGCAGTCGATCACGACAAGGTTCCTTAGCATGCAGGTTTCTCATACAAAGGCCAAAGTCGTTCAAGGAGAATCGCAACTACAACAAAGAATTTATTTCAAAGTTTTGCAACTTAGCTCATTCCTTGTTGTACTTCTCGCCGTAGGGTAACATCTTGAACGCGTCCTTTAGTATCCATACTGTCACTCCCCCCGGGAAACTTGTACGCGAGGAATCCTTCCTTCCTTTAAGAAAGAAAAGAAAAGAGGAGGCTGGAACCTTGGCGGTTCGTTAATCACCTTATGCAAGGGAAAATGTAACACAAGACTGCCTGCAACACATAAATATATATGTACTTGACAAAGAATTGTGAAACATTTAAGTTTTATTTATTTAGCACGGGATCTGTGCCCGGCTTTGTACAAAGGATTACATGCCTTGATAGCAAACTTGTACAAAAGAGGTTGCCAGGCAGCCCGGCAACCGCGCCTTACGGGTAAAACATACGAAGCTGCTCAATATTTCATGAGTTTTAGCACCGGAGTGCCATCTTCGGTCTCTAGGTGGACTATGCCGGGCCTAGTGACTCGTATTACCCGGTAAGGGCCTTCCCACTTCGGCATCAACTTGTTTTTATCCTTTGTGGATCGAATCCGATGAGGAACAAGGTTGCCTTTCTCAAGGTCCATGGCTTTCACTTTGTGGCTAAGGCAGCGGCGCAAAGATTGCTGGCACCGTGCAGCACGGGCAGTAGCCTGGAAACGATCTTCCTCAAGGAGCGCGGCATCGTCATGCCGCAGCTCATCTTGGTCCTCCTCATTAAAGGCCAAGACTCGAGGTGACCCGTGTTTGAGTTCCGTGGGGAGTATTGCTTCTGCACCAAGGCTTGCTTCCTGACCTTCTGCTTGAGGGGTCTCGCATGAGGGCAGACAGCAAGGTGGTGCTTAGTTGCCCTCCTAAGAACTTCAGGGACGTCAGGTGCTTGTCGGGCAAGCACACTGGCATTCACATGTAGGAAGGCAACGAGCTCGACTCCCTATTTGTTGCCGAGAGTGGCACTTTCAGAGAAAGTACCACTCATCCCATCCCCTTTCGCAAAAACTTGTTTGGTCATGAATGCGGAAGCCTTGGTTCTCTTGCTCTTGCCGGTAGAGCTCTCTGGTACGTCCTTGACAGGCATGCTGCACTCTGAAGTGCGCTTCCCGGAGTCCTTCCCAGAGGTCTTGCCGGTCTTCTTCTCCTTTCCTTCCCTGGGAGCTTTGACGGCAGGGGCAAGCGCCTCGATGGCAGTTGCTGCCGTCGCCTCCCGGTAGAGCTTGTCGATACAGATGATCGCGTCCTTGTGGTTTGATTTGAGGGTGAGGACCCCCATCAGCCCCGGCATCTTGATGACGTTGTACGCATAGTGCGACGCGGCCATAAACTTTGCCAGGGCTGGGCGGCCCAGAATTCCATTGTACGACAGCGGCATCTTGACGACGTCGAAGGTAATCTTCTCCGTTCGATGGTTGAGCTCGCCGCTGAATGTGACCGGCAACGTGACTTGGCCTTTTGGCTTGTTCCTCCCCGGACTGATCCCTTGGAAACTGCCTATTTCCTCAAGATCCTTGTCGGGGATCTGTAGCCTCCTGATCACATCTGGAGAGATCAAGTTCAAGCCAACCCCACCGTCAACCAGCATCTTTGTCACCTTGAGGTTGCGAATTGTTGGTGATACCAACAACGGCAAACTCCCGACCACAGTGGTGCGATCAGGGTGATCCTCGATGTCAAAGACGATGGGCGAGTGCGACCACTTGAGTGGCTTCTGTGCCTCCATCACCGGTTCTGCTGCATTGACTTCGCGGATCCACTGCTTTAGTTGCCGGTGCGAGGAGTGCAAAGATGCACCTCCATCAACACACATGGCATCCACTGCATTTTGGAACTCCTTGGCGGACCCGCCTCCGTCCACATCACTATCATCCTCTTCTTGCTGGCCCTGAGCAGCTTTCTCCTTTGGCTGCTTGGCCTTGCCGCGTCGGCCTCCGCGGCCACCATGGTCTTGCTTGCCGGACCCACCAGCACCATCTTGGGCCTTCTCCTTATCTCGCTTCTCGTACTCTTGCTTCTACTTTTTGGCAAGTTGCTCTACTTGCCGGCATTGCTGGAGGTCATGGCCCTTGGTACGGTGGATCTTGCAGTACGGCCCGCCGATCTTGCCGGCCTTCTCGTCTGCCTTCGACTTCTTGGTGGCATTGGTGTCGCCGGAGCTCTCGACGGCCAGTACAGTCTTGTTCTTGCACTTTCTGTTGCGCTTTCTACTCTTCTTCTGTGGGGTTAATGCGTCATCGTCCTCGGAATCGACGTCCGCACCTGCATCTTCCCTGGGGAGTCACCTCCCTTCCTCAGCACGTGCACACCTATCCGCCAAGGCGTATAGATCGTTGATGGTCTTGACCTGCTCGACATTCATCTCTGACCGCATCCTGCCGTTGCGCACATTCGTGTGGAACGCGGCAACAACAGCTGCGGGATGGATGTCCGGGATGTTGTGGTGCACATGGCTGAACCGTTGTATGTATTTGCGGAGGTTCTCTCCATCCCTTTGGGGGATCACCTGCAAATCGCTGGGTTGACCCGGGAGCTTGTGGCCACCCTGGTAAGCGCCAATGAAATGATGGCACAGATCCGCCCAAGAAGAGATGGAGCCCTCAGGCAGGTTCATCAACCACGACCTGACGTTGGGCCAAAGTGCCAACGGGAAGTAGTTGGCAAGCACTTTCTCGTCCCGTCCCCCGGCAGCCTCCACCGCGATGGAGTAGATACGAAGGAACTCGGCTGGGTTGAGCGTGCCATCGTACTTGTCGGGCAGCTCTGGCTTGATCGCTCGGGTGGACGGCCAGCGAACTTGCCACAGCTCACGAGTAAACGTTGGGCACCCCACATCATAGGGCAAGTACCCAGTAGCTACTGGAGCGAGCACGTTCACTGCCGGCCTGGCACGGTCGTCAGATTGACGACGTGCTTCCCGGCGCCGCTCGATCTTCATGCGGGCGTCTTCGTCGCACCGCTCGCGGAGCACTTGGCGCTGATCTTGGCGGCACCGCGGATCTGACGAAGCCATGGACAGAATGTCATGGTCGTCTGACTGGAGGGCTGGCCGCTGTGATGGTGGGGGTGGCGAGGCGACTGCACCGTCTGCGTGGCGTCTTCGGCAAGGTAACCAGATGGTCCCGCCAACATGGTGGGTGGTCGCCGCGATGGCCCCACATCTTGTGTCTTGCCAAGATCAGCAAAACTGATGAGGCTCTGAATGGTGGCTCTCCATTCGTCCATCTTATCTGAGCTTGGCAGGAAGTTCAAAAGTATTTGAACCCATGCCATGGCCTCGGCCGCCGTGGTTGGCATGGCTAGGAGCACAGAACGAGGCATCGCTCGACTCCTGGCGGAGCCAGAAGGAGCTTCGTTACGTCCGTGCCGCCGCGGCTCATGCTCGCCAATAGGCGGACGTGGTGGTGGCGGCAGCGCTCCATGAGCAATCGGAAGTTGCTGCACGGGGATCCCGCCTTGCGATCGTCTGAAACCACCAGCAACGTGGGGGAGCATGTCGTGCCCATCTTGCGATGGTCGCGGCGTACGCCTCCCCGCGCCGTTGTTGGATGTTGCCACTACGTTCTGAGACGTTGCGGTGGCTGGGTTTGGGGTGGCAGCAATATGAATTATATTACTATGATGGTTGCGCTCACCAGAATGTCTTGGAAGTTGACCGGCTGCGACGTCGCCGGTCCTGTGGCTAGGCTCAGCATCGTGGCGGGGGTGCTGGGCACCCGCACCACTTGCGCCTCCTGCGCCGCCCGTCCCAACCGTAGTGCCCGCGCCGGCTGCGCCGCCTAGGAAGGTGGCTTGGACGTGGTAGCAGCCTTCGTGGCTCCACTCTTCTTCTTCGGCACCATCGACGAAGATGGTGAAGTTGGTACTCACACTACCAAAGAACTGATTTGGGACACACGCAGCCCCTGCCTGGCACGCCAAAGATGTCATCGGAAACAACTATCTATGGGACTGAACGGGTCCCTTTGGGATTTGGCTCAAGGGGCGTGTATGGGACAAAGAGCAGGTTTTCAGTAAGTGCAAGAACACACGGGGGATTTATCCAGGTTCGGGCCGCTATGAGCGTAAAACCCTACTCCTGCTCTGTGGTTCATCGAATATGAACTCTGGTTACAGGGAGCGCAGTTTTCTGGCAAGGTGCTCAGGAAAATGCAGCTACGGCGTGTAATTGAGCTGGGTGCCGACCGTTCTACCTGTAGCTGTGGGCCTCATTTTATAGGCCAATGGGTTACCACAATGGCTAATACGGTCATTACAGAGTGTGAACAGTGACTTGCACCATCATCATGTTTATCTTCCAACGAGGTAAGACAAACGCATTTAATGCACCGTAAGGTGCTACGTCGGGGAGGCGAGGCCTTGGGTAAAAGATCTGTACCACCGGTCCTGGCGCCCTCCTGTAATCTCGACACGTCCCAGGGACGGGTGTCATTAAAGTTAATCTTGGCGCAGTGCGCTGACACGTGCTTTGGCCGGCCATGTTGACTGTCTGCCCGCTCGACACCTAGCCCACGAGCCTATCGGGTCGATGGTAAGGTGGAGCGGTAACGGGACAGAACAAGCCTGCTGGCACGGAGCTTGCCGGGCCTTGCTGGCCGGCAAGGGAACTTGTCGGCAACCATAGCCTTAGTCTTTACCTTGCCGGGGCGAAGCTTGCCGGCAAGAACAGCGTCGATCTTCAGTACTTAGAATAGTACTTCTCGATGACCTGCCTTGAGGTCTTCTTCACGGTCTTGGTGTTGAGTCTTGGGTTGTAGTTATCCTCCGTCAAGCCCTTACTGGAAGGGAGGCTACAACTGCCTGTGCACAAGTCTGGGTACGAGGGCACCCATGTCTTAGTACACCGACAACACCGGAGGAGCACATAGAAGAAACCTTCCAGAATGCTCCAGAATCCTGAAAAGGAGTAGGTATGTGGTACGGTAAGTAAACCGACTCCAAAAATTCCATAAAAGCACTTTCTGTTTGTTTTGGAATATATAAAAATTTAGGAAAATAATAAACAATCCAAAAAGTGCACGAGGGAGCGACAAGCCTGGGGGGCGCGCCCTACCCCCCAGGGCACGCCTACAGAGCTTGTGGCTCCCCCGAGGAGTTTCCTGACTCTGTTTTTCTCCCATATTACTTGTTTTGCACTAGAAAAATTCATTATATATACTCTTGGATGTTTTGACCACCGTATCGCCAGTTTCTCCTCTATTCTTGTTTCATGCTGTTTTCTGTCGGATTTGCGAGCTCGGGCATCATGTCTTCCTCTTCTTCCAACAACGTGGGAGACGACGCTTGGTTGCTTCAGATGGAACAAAAGAGAGAAGAGGAAGAAGAAGTCACCATGGAAGAAGATGATAGAGATTCGCTACAGGTCCACCCTCCAGCTTCCGAGAGGGGTACCCTTGTTGGCATCTCCACAACTCCAAATGCCCATCAAGCCATGAGAAGCACAACAAGCCATGGGAGTCTAGAGGTACAAGAAGGGCTTCCCCCTAGGAGGCCCTTGCACATGTTACATCGAAACAATTTTCATAATTTGGTTCACAATTATGGATTTGAGAATACTCCCCGCATGCACATACCCTCTAATTGGGACAACTCTCGTCCAAGTGAAAGTGATCCAGGGAAGAAAGCATGGGGGCCAGAGAATAAACATATTATGGCCGAAGTCCAGAAGAATGCGGATATGATCCAGCATGTACTCCGGGAAATTCAGAGCTTACGGGAGATCCTAATTGATGTGATAAAAAGCAAGCCTACCTCATCAACACCACCATCACCGAAGAAGGATAATTGAGTACACGGGTATGGGCACCACCCTTGGCTTGTGCCAAGCTTGGGGGAGGTGCCCCGGTATCGTATCACCATCACTTTTATCATAATTATCTATCTTAGTTCGATCCTTAGTTACTTCGTGATTCAGAAGAATAAAGTTTTAGTATGATTTAGTTTCGAGTGCTTGCTTTTTGATCTATCTATCTATGTAATCGTGTGTGAAAGTTAAATAATAAAGAGTAGTTTGAGTTGAGTGTTTTGCTTTTGTTGATCCAATCTTAGAAATAAAATAGAGAGAATAAAAAGTAAGATCATATGCCAATCCCATGGGGAGTGATGACTTCACATAAAAGAATTATAATTTATAGTCACATAGAAGTTATATTGTTTTGGATCCTCTAACATGTGGTGCTTGCCTCCAATCTTTTGCTAGCCAAAATTCTGCACTAAGTAGAGATACTACTTGTGCATCCGATAACCCTTAAACCCAGCTTCATGTCATGAGAGTCCACCATATCCGCCTATGGATTCAATAAGATCCTTCAAGTAAGTTGTCATCGGTGCAAAAGAAATAAAATTTGTTCCTAAATATGTATGATCTTTTATTGTAAGGGAAAATAAACTTTGTACGATCTTGTGATGGTGAAGAAATAAAAGCGACAGACTACATAATAAAGGTTGCTATCACAAGGGGCAATATAAAGTGATGTTCCTTTACATTAAGTGCTTGCACATCCAAAATAAAAAGCGCATGACAACCTCTGCTTCCCTCTGCGAAGGGCCTATCTTTTATTTTTATGTATTTACTTTCATGCAAAAGTCAATAGTATTCTCCTCTATTCCGTTTTTATTTTCTCCTTTGGCAAGCATCATGTGGTGGGGAAAGATCCAGATATATATATCCAGTTGAATGTAGGTGATCATGAGTTATTATTGTTGACATTACCCTTGAGGTAAATACATTGGGAGGCGAAATTATAAGCCCCTATCTTTCTATGTGTCTAACTGAAACTTTTGCTCCATAAGTATGCCGTGGGTGTCAGCAATCATAGAAGACTAAATGATAGTTGAGTATGTTAACTTGCTAAACAAAAGCTCTTACATAGACTCTTTCTGATAATATGATGAATTGCAATTGCATCAATGACTGAGATCATAGTTTGTTAGTTTTCAATATGGTTTATGGTTCATACTTTAACTTGTGAATGAATTGTTACTTATTCATGAGAAATTTTATGATGATATATTGCTGTTGTGATAATGCCCATGATGCTCTCATGTCCGTATTTTGTTTTATCGACACCTCTCTCTCTCTCTCTATCTCTCTAGACATGTGGTCATGATTATCAATTTCTGTTTTTCGCTTGAGGACAAGCGAGGTCTAAGCTTGGGGGAGTTGATATGTCCATTTTGCATCATATTTTCCTACTGTTATTTATTATGTTTTTGATCATTATTTCATTTTATGATACAATTCTTATGCCTTTTCTCTCTTATTTTGCAAGATTCACATGAAGAGGGAGATTGCCAGCAGCTGGAATTCTGGACCGGAAAGGGGTGAAACAGATAGCTATTCTGCACATCTCCAAATGACCTGAAAATTTACGGAGAATTATTTTGGAATATAAAAAAATATTGGCTGAAGAAATACCAGAGGGGGACCCACCAGGAAGCGACAAGCCTGGGGGGCACGCCCTACCCCCCTGGGCGTGCCCCCCGAGCTTGTGGCATCTTCGCAGGCCTCCAGGGCCCATCTTCCCCCTATATGAAGCCATTTGCCCTAGAAAAATAGAGAGAAGACTTTTGGGATGAAGCGCCACCGTCTCGAGGCGGAAACTGGGCACGAGCACTTTTGCTCTCCGGCGGGGCGATTCCGCCGAGGATACTTCCCTCCGGGAGGGGGAAATCGAAGCCATCGACATCACCAACGATCCTCTCATCATGGGAGGACCAATCTTCATCAACATATTCACCAGCACCATCTCATATCATACCCTAGTTCATCTCTTGTATTCAATCTTTGTCCCAAAACCTCAGATTGGTTCCTGTGGGTTGCTAGTAGTGTTGATTACATCTTGTAGTTGACGCTAGTTGGTTTACTTGGTGGAAGATTATATGTTCAGATCCTTAATGATATATAATACCCCTCTGATCTTGAACATGAATATGATTTGTGAGTAGTTACTTTTGTTCTTGAGGACATGGGAGAAGTCTTGTCATAAGTAATCATGTGAATTTGGTATTCGTTCGATATTTTGATGATATGTATGTTGTTGCTTCCTTTAGTGGTGTCGTGTGAACGTCGACTACATGACACTTCACCATCTTTGGGCCTAAGGGAAGGCATTGTGGAGTAGTAAGTAGATGATGGGTTGCTAGAGTGACAGAAGCTTAAACCCTAGTTTATGCGCTATTCCGTAAGGGGCTAATTTGGATCCATATGTTTCATGCTATAGTTTGATTTATCTTAATTCTTCTTTCGTAGTTGCGGATGCTTGTGAGCGGGGGTAATCGTAAGTGGGAGGCTTGTTCAAGTAAGAACAGCACCCAAGCACCGGTCCACCCACATATCAAATTATCAAAGTAGCGAACGCGAATCAAACAAACATGATGAAAGTGACTAGATGAGAATTCCCATGTGTCCTCAAGAATGCCTTGCTTTATATAAGAGATCGGCCGGCTTGTCCTTTGCTACAAAAAGGATTGGGCCACCTTGCCGCACTTTATTATACTTGTTACTTGTTACTTGTTACGAATTGTCTTGCTATGAAAACTATCTGTTACCGCTACTTTTAGTACTTGCAGAGAATACCTTGCTGAAAACCGCTTGTCATTTCCTTCTGCTCCTCATTGGGTTCGACACTCTTACTTATCGAAAGGACTACGATTGATCCCCTATACTTGTGGGTCATCACAGCCTGGCCGCCGAGGAGCGCGACCGGCTGCAGGTGCAGGTACACCGGCTGAAGAGCCATGAGGAGGAGCTCACCAAGGACCTCCAGCGGCTGGCCGCGGAGAAGGACCAGCTAGCGTCCGACCACCAGGGCGAGCTCTAGCGGGTCACCGAGGAGCGCCGCAAGGAGGTGGAGGAGAAGGAGCAGTGGTTTGGCGAGGTCACTGAGCAACTCAGTCAACTAACGACCGAGTACAACCGCCAAGCCAGCGTGTGGGCAGCGAAAGAGCAGCAGTCGCTGGCGGAAGTGCGGTAGATCGACGACCCCCTTGCCGGTAAGCTTCATTATGGAGCCTTTCGCCGGCTGTCGGCCGCTGCCAATTTTCTTGCTTCTTTTACGCCCGGCTGGCGGCTGCCTCCAGTCGGTGCCTTGACAGTTAGCTTACTTGCTTCTTTTTTGTTTTTTCTAGAGGCCTTCCCCGACACACAAGGGGTGGCCGAGGCGGCCGTGCTGCAACACCGGGAGTAGCAGAGGGCACATGGCTTCAACATCGGGGACCATGATGCCTGGACGGTGGGGGAGATCGTCCTTGCCGCCGAGACCCGGCTATTGTCGGTTGGCCACCTCCTGCGCCGGCTCCGCGATGCGAGTCTGCAGCTGGTGCGCAACCTCTGGCCGACAGCGGTCTTGCCCTGCACTGTCACCTGGCGGGCCGGCGCGGAGCTGACGCTGAGCTTCGTCCTCTCCTGGTGGAGCTTGGACCAGTTGGCCAGCCAGCAGGCTGGTGCGGATGCAGATCTGGAGCCGCTCCTCGATGCCATCGACGCCCACGCCAGCACCATTGCAGACTACGCCGCCATCGACAAGTTCGTCAAGGAGCGGGCGGAGACCGGGGAGGAGAAGTCAGAGGACTCCTTCGGCCTGCCTCTCGGTGGCGACGAGGAGGCCAGCGACGGGGAGGCCGGCTCCAGCTCTAGCTCCAGCGACGGGGCGGATGCCACAACCTCGGCGACTGCCGAGATGGAAGCCCCCGAGGCTGCCCAGCCGGAAGACCCCGGGACTGTCTAGCCGGAGACCGACACGCCTGCTGCCTAGGTGCCGTTTGTTTCTTTTTTTTGTCTTTCCACTTGAACTGCAGTGTTAGCTTGCAAGTCCACCCACTATGGGTGTAGAAGACTGTAATGAACCTTCGGCCTCGGGCCTTTATCTTATGCAAATTTCTATTGTACATATGTGTTTATTGCTGACTGTCGGCTTGCTTTTTTCCTTAGCCCCTTAGCCATTTTTCCTGTCCGCCCCCCTTTTGGCTTTTGCTCCCACCAGCTGGACATCCAGGTTGCGGTCTGTAGCTAGAGGAAGGAGTGGGCCGCAAGGGTGGGAGCACAGTATTTTAGACTTTAGGGGCTAGGTTCAAGCGAGCAAGCAGTGGGCCGGCTGGGCGGTAGGCAGCGCGGCCGGCTGAAGTTCAGCCGGCGAATGCGCAGACAGCCCGACGCAGCTGGCCGAAGGCGCAACCGGATTATCTGAGCCGATATTTCCTTAGTATTTTTCATGTGCAAGCACCGCCAGCCTTTTGCTCTTGCCAGCCGGACAGCCGGGTTGCGGTCTATAGCTGGGGACAAAGAGTGGGCCTTTGGTGCTATACACACTACTA
The DNA here is from genome assembly GCA_039707655.1 of Elymus sibiricus. Lineage (NCBI taxonomy): Eukaryota > Viridiplantae > Streptophyta > Magnoliopsida > Poales > Poaceae > Elymus > Elymus sibiricus. Next base: position 203,647,880 of record CM077666.1, on the reverse strand, counting down.
AGACGGCTCCGAAAAAGGAGGGCACGGGCTAGTCGGCTAGCCCCCGAGCAGGACTTGCCGGACCCGGGCAGAAACGAAAATGCAGTAAAGCATGGAAGTTGCCCGATAGGGATAGACGAAGGGTATCCTCCGAGGGTCGCTCGAGGTTACCCGTTGCTTTCATTGAAAAACCAAAAGGTCGTGATACATACGTACATAGTTTTACTGTAAAATGGGCGGAGGAGAACGGCATTCCAAGGGTGCTCTGTTTCGACGCCCGAGCCATCCTTCTTGTTCTTCCTTGCCTTCTGTGCGCCGATGAGGTAATATGCGTTGTTACGCAGAGCCTTGCTGAGGATGAAGGGGCCCTCCCAGGGAGAGGACAACTTGTGCTGGCCGGCAGTCCGTTGGACGAGCCAAAGCACCAGGTCGCCCTCTCGTAATGCAAGGGGGCGAATCCGCCGGCTGTGGTAGCGGCGCAGGCTCTACTGGTAGATGGCTGACCGGGCCAGGGCCAGCTCGCATGCCTCCTCGAGTAGGTCGATGCCATCCTCGCGTGCCTCCTTGGCCTCCGCTTCCGTGTAGAGGGTGACTCGCAGCGTGTCGAACTCGATGTCAGCCAGAATGACAGCCTCTGCCCCGTACATGAGGAAGAAACGAGTGAAGCCGGTTGAATGGTTGGGCGTGGTCCTGAGGCTCCAAAGCACGACCGGCATCTCCTCGATCCAGCAGCCGGCTGAGCGCTCTAGCGGCTCGACGAGCCGGGGCTTGACCCCGGCTAGGATCAGGCTGTTGGCCCTTTCCGCCTGGCCATTGGACTGTGGGTGGGCGACGGATGCTACGTCCAGACGGATTCCTTGGCCAGTGCAGAAGCGAGCGAGTGTGCCCTTGGCGAAGTTGGTGTCATTGTCGGTGATGATGATGTGGAGAAGGCCATAGTGGACGGTGATGTCCTTGATGAATGTGATGGCTGTGGGGCCGTCCAGCTTCTTGATCGGCTTGGCCTCGATCCACTTGGTGAACTTGTCGACGGCGACCAGTAGGTGCGTCATGCCGCCTGAAGCCGTCTTGAATGGCCCCACCATGTCAAGGCCCCAGACGGCGAAGGGCCATGTGATGGGGATGGTCTTGAGGGCCGCAACCGGCTGGTGACTCTGCGCGCTGAAGTGTTGGCAGCCGTTGCATGTGTGGACCAACTGTTTGGCATCCTCTAGGGCCGTTGGCCAGTAGAAGCCATGGCAGAAAGCCTTGGCCATGATGGCCCTTGAGGAAGTGTGGTGGCCACACTCCCCCTGGTGGATATCTTCAGGAGCCGGAGCCCCTGGTCCCGCTCGACGCAACGTTGGAATACGCCAGACACACTACGCTTGAGGAGCTCCCTGTTGATGATGGTGTAGGCTGGAGCTCGACGCTGGACTTGTCTGGTCACAACCTCGTCTATGGGGAGCTCACTGCTTACGAGGTAGGAGAGGAGTGGCTGCACCCAAGACGGCGCCTCAATCACCGTTAGGACGATCTCCTCCACGGGGCCGGCTGAGCCAGGAGCCCCCGTGCCAGAGCCGGTAGTCGGGAGTGTCGAGCCGGCGGCCGGCTGATCCTTCGAGCCGGCGGCTCCTAGGTCGGCCAAGATGAAGATGGATTCGGAGTCGGGGTAGGGCTTGATGGAGGGTTTGTGCAAATGCTCAAGGGAGACGCCTGGTGGAATGGCTTGCCTGGTGGAGCCGATCTTAACCAGCGCGTCTGCTGCCTCGTTGCCGGCTCGAGGGACATGGTGGAACTCGCGCCCTCGAAACTACCGCACAATTGCTAGACTAGGAAATGATAGCTCGCCATGTTAGCGTCCCTGGCGTCCCACTCGCCAGAGACTTGCTGCACCACTAGGTCGGAGTCCCCAAAGTAGAGGATGCGTCGGATGCCGATCTCCTTGGCCAGCCAGAGGCCGTGGGAGAGGGCTTCGCACTCTGCCACGTTGTTGGACACGGTGAAGTGGATCTGCAGCACGTACTTTAGCCGGTCGCTGGGGAGGAGAGAACGATGCCGGCTCCCAAGCCCCCACGCATCTTGGAGCCATCGAAGTGCATCCGCCGATGCGTGGAGTCGGGAGACAGTGGTAGGTACTGGGTCTCCGCCCAGTCGACGAGGAAGTCTGCCAGCGCCTGAGACTTGATGGTCATGCGGGGCTCGTAGAGGATAGTGTGGGCGGCCAGCTCGATGGCCCACTTGGCGACTCGGCCGGTGGCGTCTCTGTTGCCAATGATCTCCCCGAGGGGGGCCGTGCTCACAACCATGATGGGTGCTCCTAGAACTATTGCTTCAGCTTCTTAGCCGCTAGGTACATGCCATAGCACATCTTCTCGTAGTGGGGATAGTTCTGCATGGAGAGGGACAGCACCTCGCTTAGGTAGTACACCGGCCACTGGACCGGCTGCGCCTTGCCCTCCTCAGTGCGCTCCACCACTAGCACCACGCTGACCACGCGATTGGTGGCCGCGATATACATCATCATGGGCTCTTTCTCAGCGAGCGCGGCCAGGATGGGTGCGGTAGAGAGCATGCGCTTGAGGTCACGGAAAGCCTCGTCCGCCCGCGCGTCCAGATGAATTTATCTGTCTTCTTCAGTAGCTGGTACAGAGGCAGGGCCTTTCCCCTAGCCAGCTGATGAACCGGCTGAGAGAAGTCACGCAGCCAGTGAACTTCTGGATGTCCTTCAGGCCGGCTGGCCGGCCCGTGCGCTCGATGGCTGCGATCTTCTCGGGGTTGGCCTCGATCCCTCGTTCCGAAACAAGGAAATCGAGGAGCTGGCCGGCCGGCACGCCGAACATGCACTTCTCCGGATTCAGCCGGATCTAGTACTCACGCAGATTGACAAACGTCTCCTTGAGATCATCCAGGAGGGTGAGCCACTCCTTGGTTTTGACCACGATGTCATCGATGTACACATGCACGTTCCTGCCAATCTGCGGGCGGAGGCATCGCTGCATGCAGCGCTGGTATGTGGCTCCTGCATTCTTCAGACCAAAAGACATCATGACATAGCAATAAGCCCTGAATGGGGTGATGAATGATTAGCAGGGTTCAGCTTTATCTGGTGGTAGCCTGAGTAGGCATCCAGAAAGGACAACAGCTCGCAGCCGGCCATGGAATTGATGACTTGATCGATACAGGGTAGAGCAAAAGGATCCTTGGGGCAGGCCTTGTTCAGGCTGGTGTAGTCGACACAAATATGCCAGGTCTTGTTCTTCTTCAACACCAGGACTGGGTTGGCCAGCCATTCCGGGTAGAACGCTTCCATGATGAAGCTGGCTACGAGCAGCCAGGCAATCTCTTCACTGATGGTTCTTCACTTCTCCTCAGAGAAATGGTGGAGCGGTTGCTTAACCGGCTTGGCATCCGGCCGCACGTGGAGAAAGTGCTCGGTGAACTTCCTTGGGACACCCGGCATGTCTTTGGGGGACCATGCAAAGATATCCCAATTCTCATGAAGGAGTCAATGAGCGCGCCTTCCTATTTGCTGCCGATGCCGGCTCCCATGACGATGTACTTGCTCGGGTCAGACGGGTCCAGCAGGATCTTCTTGGTGCCCTTGGCTAGCTGGAACTATGCCTCGTCAGCCGGCTGCTTCAGCTTTGGAGCCGGTATGGCCGGCTGCTCACGTGCTAGGGCCACGAACCGGTCAAGCTGGCGCTTTTCTTCGGCGATGACCAAGGACTCAGCCAGCTTGGCACCGGCTGAGGTGCACTTGAGGGACCACTTGTAGCAGCCGGCGATGATGATGATGCCCTTGGGACCCGGCAGTTTCATCTTCAGGTATGCGTAGTGGGGCACCGCCATGAATTTGGCAAGTGCGGGCCGTCCCAGGAGCGCGTGGTAGGGGCTGCTCAAGTCGACCACCTCGAACCAAATTGGCTCGCGGTGAAAGTTGTCCTTGGTGCCGAACAGGACGTTAAGCCGGATCTTGCCGATGGGAGAGTAGGAGTGCCCCGGCACGATGCCATGGAACACTGTCCGGCTGGGCTGGAGCTGGGTATTCTTGATCCCCAGCTTGATCATGGTGTCACGGTAGAGGATGTTGATGCTACTCCCACTGTCGATCAGCACCCGCGAGAAGCGGCAGGTGAGCCTCTCGGAAGCGAAGGTGGGGTCAAGGACTAGCGCGTAGCCACCCGGCGTGGGCATCACAGCCGGGTGGTCCTCGCACCCCCAGGTGATGGACCTCTCGAACCAGTGCATGAACTGGGGGACAGGGAGGATGATGCCATTCACCTCCTGCGCGTGCCTGCGCTGGCTGTGCTTGTCGTTTCCTTCGCTGGTGAAGACGACGTAGGCCGCATCCTGGCGGGGGTACTCGTCGTGGCCGTCGCCCGCTGCGGGAGCCGGCGGCGGTGGCGGCGGAGGCGGTGGCGGAAGAGCGTCGCCCCGGCTCAGGCGCTGAGTCTAGCTGCACTGACGGGTGGTGTGCATGGCCGGCTTCGCAACGCTGTGGTACTTGCATGGCGCATCGAGCATCTCCTCGAAAGTGAACTTGGGTCGCCATGGCTTCTCTCCGGTTCGATGGCGCCGACTGCTGCCTGCGGTAGCCGGTCGCTCCTCCTCCACGGCTGCGACTGCCGGCTGCCGTAGCGGCTGTCCGACTGCTCATCCTTCCGCTTGCCGTGGTCATTCTGGCGCCGCCTCGAGGAGCCGGAGCCGCCTTCTTCAGCCGGCCGGCAGTCAGTCGGCCGATCTTGGATCGCCTTGCCGACTGCATCGAGCCGGAGCGGCACTCGCATCGCAGAGTCGGTCATAGCGTACCAGTCTGCTATAGCCATGAGCTCCTCCATGGTCGATGGCTCCGTGTACATAAGCTTATGCTTGAGCATGGTGCCGTCCCTACAACCCTCAGTGAAGTATTGGATCACATGTACCTCGTGGACTCCTTCGCAGGAGTTGCGCAGTTCCGTCCACTGCGTGAGGTAGTCGCGAAAGGACTCTTCCCTCCCCTGGATGCAGAGGGAGAGCTGACGTGGCCGGCCAGGGCGCTTATATGTGCCGGTGAAGTTGCACACGAGCGGCAACTCGAAGTCCAGCCAGGCATTGATGTTGTTGGCCGGCAAGTTGTTCAGCCACGTCCAAGCCAAACCGAGCAGCATGAGGGGCACGTAGCGCACCGCCACACGCTTGTTGCCGTTGGCGATGCCGACGGCGGTGGTGTAGTCGATTAGCCAGTCTTCTGGCTTGGGAGTGTTGCGGGCCAGCGTGAAGCCCATGGGAAAAGGCTCCTCACGGATGCGTGACCCGAAGCATGCCGGGACGGCAGAGCCTTCCTCCTCCAAAGCTAGGGACCGCGCCAGCCGCTCGATGTGGTGGCGAGCATCCTGCCCGTCGAGGGGAATGTGAGACCCTAGGCGCTTGCTCATCGCAGGCCGTGTAGCCGGACCTACAGACAACGTTGGTTCCGCCGCACAGGCGGGGGTTGCCGTGCCAGCTGGGGGCGGGCTCCGCCAACCGGCGGGTCGTGGTTGCTCCTGCCCCGGCCGCCCTGCAGCCGGCTTCTGTGGCGACCATCGCCGTGTAGGGAAGATGCATGTTGCATTGGCGAGGCCTCCCAGCCGGCTGACGGTTGGCCGCCTGGGGAGGAGACATCCTCGAGTCGAAATGGTCCAGGTACTGAGGCGGCACCGACTGCGCCTGCTGCTGGTTCGCAGTGGCCAGGAGGTCACGAACGCGCCGCTGGTGCTGCTGTAGCTCCTCGCCCTCTAGGTATAGCTCCTCGCCCTCTAGGTACTCCAGCTCAGCTGCAGCTGCTTCCGCCACCCTCATGTTCTTGACGGGGGAGCTGTAGGTGGGCCAGTTCACACCCACAATCTGGCCGATGGCCCTGCCTCGGCATTGCACCTCCTCTAGTCGGCTGGGCTCATCACTGGCAGGGGTGAAGCCGTGGGCAGTGTTGTACTCGCGCAGCACGAACTCCATCTGGCGCCGCGTGGCGGCAAGCTCCGTGACCTCGTTGAGCAAGTGCTTGCGCGTCTCCTCGAGCTCGACCGTGGCGGCATTGGGGTCGGTGCCGAGCGCGATGGGTGTGCGCAGGTTCTACACCGCCGCACGCAGCGGGTTGCTGCGGTGGCTGCTGGTGCCGGAGCTGGTGGTCAGCACCTCCACACGGGTGCAACGGTCTGCGACGTCGCGGGAGATGCCGCAGTCGTCAGCAAGCGGCGGGTCGGCGAAGGTGAGTACCTCGCGAGGGTACTCGTCGGAGACAACCGCGACGTAGATGTGGTGATCGTCGAAAGGGATGATGGAGCCGCCCGTAGGGAAAGCGACGTCTGCAAAGCGCGCCGCGTTGCCGTTGACGCGGTCGCATGCTCCGAACCTGATGACCAGGCTGTGCGTGACGCGCTCGACGGGGGGAGTGAAGGGTCTCATCCGGAACGTGACTCTGGTCGGCACCGTGGAGGTCCCCACGGTTGGCGCCAACTGTCGTGGTATTTGCACGGCAGATGCCATGGGGTGGCTTATCTCGTGTGGTTAGGGACCGATAAGCGCCGATGGTCTCCGGATGCGGGATTAGGCACAAGCACTGACAGACACAGTGATGTACCCAGGTTTAGGGCCCTCGTGTGGAGGTAACACCCCTACTCCTGCAAGGATCTCAATGATGAACTCATGGTGTACAAGGTTGCTCCTGGAGCTGTATCAGAGGAGGAAGAAGAGGGTTCTAGGCTCTGCTCTCTCCCTTGAGTGTGCATGTGGGTGGAATGAATGATTGGCCCTCCTCTTAGATCGACTCCTGGGAGGCCTTATACTTGGGCCTCCCAGGTTACAAAATGACTGAGAAAGAGGGGTGGGCCCCTACTGCCAGCGTCTCTGGCCTCCAGTGGGTCCCGCCGGCTGTGGGGTCCTGATGGCCATGGGGGCCGCCTGCCGCTTGGTGGGTGGCACAACGCTTCTACAGTGCCGGGCCGCCCTGACGTGGGCCGTCACGGTCAGCGGTACTGGCGGCGCTGTAGCCACGCCCCCATGACATAGCGGTTGTCTTATCCCTGTACCTGGTATGGTTGGATTTGACGGGCGCTGACCCCGCCGGCCGGCCCGAGCGACCTGCCCCGTCCAGCCGGCCTCCAGCGGGGGGGCGGCCGAGGGGTCAGTCGGTTGAGGGAGTTGAGCCGTCCTGAATGTTTTGAAATGTTGACCTACCTCCTTGAGCCTACCCGGGGGTCACCCCCCCGACACCCTCTCCCGAATTCTAATCATGCTCTCTCCCGAATTTTCTCGTCAATGGCGTTGCGCTTAGCTTCCACCTGAATGAATACCTAATCGATCAACCAGTAGATATTTTTTTGAAAAATGTTTTAAATCTTTCTTGGCATGTGTTCGGCGCCGTTTGATCCTAGGCAATCGTATGGTGTGGAGCGCTTCCGTGTCCCGATATGAAGGTAGCCATCTATTGCGACCGTGTAGGCGTAGCCGTGGAGTATTAACATCTAGCCGCTACCGGTTCTATACGCCTGATCACAACCAACCTGCTGTGCTCGTCCTCTCCAAGCAGCAAACCTGCAAAACACCCCCTTAGTAATGCTTGGAGTAGCATCCCTGACGACACCAACGCCGCGGCCGCATGCCATCACAGCATCACCGAAGCAGCCAGGCTGTCGTCACGACATCGTCATGGTCGTCGAAGCACATCATCGAAGCATTCATGTCATCATCGTAGTGCTGAAGCGGCCGTGAAACATGCCATCACAGCATCATCAAAGCAGACGGGCCTCTGCCGCAATATTGCCATGGTCGTCAAAGCATGCCGTTTGTGGAGGTTATAGGATGCAACACACATGTATTCACGGGCATCCAGTGCCAATATATAGATGTACAGGGAGATCATCACGTCCAGGACTAAGCCCTAATGAGATGGACGGAGATTAGGGTACATGTATATATACGAATACATAGGTCGCTCAACAACCCCCCCCCCTGCAGTAGAAGCGTCGGCACTGATGCATAGACTGGACAAAAACTCCTCAAAAACCGACGTCGGCAACCCCTTCATCATGATATCCGCAAACTGCTGAGAGGTTGCTACTTGTGAACTGCGTTGGGATTTCCCCGAAGAGGAGAGGATGATGCGGTACAGTAGAGATAAGTATTTCCCTCAATTAAGAACCAAGGTTATCAATCCAGTAGGAGAACCACACAGAACCTCCTTAGCAGCACCGACACACACAACAGCAAATACTTGCACCCAACGCAAACAAGGGGGTTGTCAATCCCCTCGGCGGTTACTTGCAAGGATTAATTCTGATAGTGATAGATAGAAAAGTAAATTGCAAAATAAAATAAAAGTAACTAAATTGCAGCAAGGTATTTTTGGATTTTATATATGATAAAAGAAGACCCCGGGGCCATACCTTTCACTAGAGGCTTCTCTCTCGAATGCATAGCATACGGTGGGTAAACAAATTACTGTTGGGCAATTGATAGAAAAGCGCATAGTTATGACGATATTCAAGGCAATGATCATGTATATAGGCATCAGGTCCGAGACAAGTAGACCGACTCCTGCCTGCATCTACTACAATTACTCCACCCATCGACCGCTATCCAGCATGCATCTAGGATATTAGGTTAATGAAAACAGAGTAACGCCTTAAGCAAGATGACATGATGTAGACAAAGTAAACTCAAGCAATATGATTAAACCCCATCTTTTTATCCTTAATGGCAACAATACAAATACATGTCTTGTCCCTTTCTGTCACTGGGATATAGAACACCGCAAGATTGAACCCATCACAAAGCACCTCTCCCATTGCAAGATAAATCAATCTAGTTGGCCAAACCAAATGGATAGATCGGAGAGAAATACAAAGCTATAACAATCATACATAAATAAGTTCAGAAAAGACTCAAATATTTCTCATGAATAATCTGATCATAAACCCACAATTCATCGGATCCCAACAAACGCACCGCAAAAGAAGATTACATCGAATAGAACTCCAAGGAGATCGAGGAGAACATTGTATTGAAGATCAAAGAGAGAGAAGAAGCCATCTATCTACTACCTATGGACCCGTAGGCCTGTGGTAAACTACTCACACATCATCGAAAGGGCAACAAGGTTGATTTAGAAGCCCTCCGTGATTGATTCCCCCTCCGACAGAGTACCAGAAAAGGCCTCCAGATGAGATCGCGGAAGAACAGAGGCTTGCGGCAGTGGAAAAGTTTTCTCGTCTGTCTCTCTAGTATATTGGGAATATTTGGGAATTTATAGCGCTGGAATTAGGTAAGAGGTGCCACGAGGGGCCCACAAGCCTGGAGGGCGCGCCTACCCCCCTGGGCGCGCCCTCCAGGCTTGTCGCTCCCTCGTGACTCGTCTGGTCTTCTCCCGAAGCTTCTAGGGTCCCTTCTGGTCCAGAAAAAATTAATCCAAAGTTTTTTCTTCGTTTGGACTCCATTTGATAATGATTTTCTGATACGGCAAAAACAGCAACTGGCACTGGGCACTAGGTTAATAGGTTAGTCCCAAAAAATGATATATAATTGCATATAAAACATCCAAGATTGATACTATAATAGCATGGAACAATCAAAAATTATAGATATGTTGGAGACGTATCAAGCATCCCCAAGCTTAATTCCTACTCGTTCCCGAGTAGGTAAATGATAAAAAACAGAATTTTTGATGTGGAATGCTACCTAACATGTTTCATCATGTAATTTTGTTTTACGGTATGAATATTAAGATCCGAATGATTCAAAGCAATAGTCTATAATTTGGTATAAAGACATCAATACTCAGGCATACTAACAAACAATCATGCCTTTCAAAATAAAAATGCTACAGAAAGTTATCACTACAAAATCATATAATCCTGTCATGCTCCATCTTCTTAACATAAAGTATTTATCATGCACAACCCCGGAGACAATCAAGCAATTGGTTCATACTTTTTAACGCGCTTCAGCTTTTTCAACCCCCACGCAATACATGAGCGCAAGACATGGATATAGCACTATGGGTGGAATAGAATATGATGGTAGAGATTAATAAGGGCAAGTCAAAAAGAAGAAGATAGTCTTACATTGACGCGGCTAATCAACGAGCTATGGAGATGCCCATCAATTGATGTCAATGCGAGGAGTAGGGATTGCCATGCAACGGATGCACTAAGAGCTATAAGTGTATGAAAGCTCAAAATAAAAACTAAGTGGGTGTGCATCCAACTTGCTTGCTCATGAAGACCTCGGGCATTTGAGGAAGCCCATCATCGGAATATACAAGCCAAGTTCTATAATGAAAAATTCCCACTAGTATATGAAAATGACAATATAGGAGACTCTCTATATGAAAAACATGGTGCTACTTTGAAGCACAAGTATGGAAAAGGATAGTAACACTGCCCCTTCTCTCTTTCTCTCTCAATTTTTTCCTTTTTTTAGTGGGCTCTTTTTGGCCACTAGTATATGAAAGTGACAATATATATACAGCCCGTCTATTCTGCCAATATTGGCAGAATAGTTATTCTGCCCACATCCGAACTGCACGCTCAACGCGAGGGCACTGCACTTTCTGAAGCAAAGGTACTGCAATACAAACACTAGTGAACTTCTCGTCGAAAAAAACTGCACGTGGTGTTTTTTCGGTACTGTTTTCGCTCCAGTTTTTAAACCGTTTGTCGGAACGAGGCATGTAATATACCGTTGGAAATCTATGGATTAGGCGCAACTCCGCCATGTTGAAATTTTTTTGAGATTCCTCACGGTTTAAGAGCAGTTTCGAAAACGGTGGGCGCACAACGAGTGGCGGCGAGCGTATTTTCATGTTTTTTTCTAAACCACTCGTCGGAATGAAGCAAATGATATGCCGTTGGAAATATATCGTCGAGGCGCAACATTTTCAGATATATTACTTTCTCTAATTCCTTACGGTTTAAGAGCAGTTTCAAATTTACTAAATCGCGGAATTCTGTTTTTCAAATATTTTCAATTTTTCGGTACAGTTTTCGCTCCAGTATTTTAACTATTTGTTGAAACTAGGCGTGTGATACGCCTTTGGAAAGCTACGGACGAGGCGCACATTTCATATGTAGAAATGTTTTTGAGATTCCTTACGGTTTTAAATTAATTTTGAAAATGGTGCGGCGGACGACGGGTGGCAGCGGACGTTTTTCCGCGATTTTTTACAAACCGCTGGTTGGAATGATTCAAATGATACGCCGTTGGAAAGATATCGACGATACGCAACTTTTTCATGTAGAACACCCTCTCTAATTCCTTACGGTTTAAGAGCAGTTTTGAAATTACCGAAATGCGGACACTCTGTTTTTTCGCGACACCAAAATCGACAAGTGAACCGCATCGGACAGAAAACCGCACTGCTCCAGACTGAAAACCACACTGCATCAGACGGGCAAGCGAACTTCATGGTTTTCTTTTTTTGAGACGTAAATTTTCCAAACCGAGCAAGTAGACCGCGCTTCACGTCCGACGTAAGTGAACCGCAACACTATCGAGAAGTGAACCACATTTTTTTGTCATCTCCGTAACATTTATTTTATACTTCGTATTGGGAGTAGTGAACTGCGACACTACCGAAAGTGAACCGCAACACTATTTTTAAAGTGAACCGCATGATGTTTTGTTGTCTTTTCTCATACTTGGTATTTTTGACACGCGTAGACCGGACGAGTGGACCGCAGGGACCGAGCTACTGGACTGCATGAGTTTTTGTTGGCTGTTAGAGACAAGGCAAGTGCACTGCATTAATTTTTCTTTCACTGTTTCCCTTCTACACACGACAACCAAGTGCATTGCATAGAATTTTATTTTTTTGCATGCAAGCAACAAACCGTACTGCAGCGAGAGGCGGCGAGAGGGTTAGTTTTGGGGGATGACCAAAGTGAACCTCGGTTTTTTAAGTTTTCCACAGTGAACCACAATAGTGAACTGCACCTCTTTTTTCCTTGCACAATCTGAAAAAATGGGCAAAACACGATGGAGTCAACTGCCTCGTTGGATTTTCACAAAGGAAAACCACCAAACTTTTTAGAATGAACTGCATCATGTCCGAGGAACCCCAAGCCGAGCTGCAATCTGTGATGAACCGCGCTGCAGCAAAAACATATTTTTTGAACACCATATGTGACCAGGAACTGCAATATGTGACGAACCGAATTGAATTGTACGCACACCGCACTGCACGCCCCTGATTTTTTGACTGCACGTACGCATGCCGCACTGCACCTCGGGTGGCACTACACTGCATAGCCACACGCCCCGCTGCTTGCAATGAGGGGAGGTTGAAGAGGGGATGAGAGCTCGAGCTCACCAGCGGGAAGTCGTCCCGATGAACTACTCGAAAACAAAATATATGACACACAAAAAATTCCATGGCACAGCGAGCACCACCTCGAATTCCAGCCAAACTGCACGGGCGCAGCAACCGAACCACATTTCTCCCTGTTCGATGCCTTCCTGCTCGTCGAAACTGCACTGCAAGAAAGAAAGGAACAGGGAAGCAAATCAGAAAACAAGATGGAACTGCACGGCTACCCTTGCGCTTTGTTAATTTGCACCGACGACGAAGAAGGGTGGAGGAAGGGCAGAGGAGGAGGGCGCTGGAGGGGCACCAGGCATCCAACCCCCATCACCGCAGGTCACCACCGCCCTCCCTCCGCCAACCGAGCTGCACTAGAGTGCCACATGAACCACTCTGCCCTTGCCCTCCCAGTAGCAAGATCTCGTGGGCTGGCCGGAGTCATAGGAGAGGCCCCCAGGCCCGGCGCATCTCGATCTCACGCGGGGCTGCGGTTCCAAGGATCAAGAGCAGGGGGGAGGCCGGACTAGACAGGACTGGCCATGCATTGACGGGATCCGCCGCGCCGGGAGGCTCGGGAGAGGAACCGCCAGTGGTCGGAGATGGGTTGGTGGCGGCGACGGTGGCCCATGACGGCGGGGATCGGGGGAGGGGGCGACCATGGAGGCGGCGCGGCGACATGCGGGAGTCGAGGAAGCCGCGGTGGCCATGGCGGGTGGCGGCCGGATCCATCGTTTTGTGGCCGCACCGATGGCCGTGGCGGCCGGATCCGGTGGTGGAGGCCTCACCGGTGGGCGGTGGCGGCCGGATCCCGCCATGGTCGCGGGGTGTGCCAGCGGTTGGAACAGTCCGTGGTGGAGGAGGGGCTCCGACCGTGTGCCTGGAGGAAGGAGGTGGGCGTGGGGCAGGGCGGCGGAAGGAGGCGGATAAGGGAGGTGGGTCGATGGGGGAGAAGGAGGTGGGATGAGGTCGCGGGGAGAGGCGGGGAAGGTGGTTCGGGCTCGTTTTGCGTCTGCAGTGCGCGTTGGTGGGTACAGTAGTTGCTTCGGTGTTGGCAGAATAAGGTGGGAGATGGTAGAATAAGGTCTTAAGGGGGTTGGTAGAATAGACCCACCCAATATATATATATATATATATATATATATATATATATATATATATATATATATATATATATATATATATATATATATATATCCTCACTGGGGCAATGCTCTAATAATGATGATCATCATAATTCTATTTACTTACAACTCAAAAATTACAACTCGATACTAGAACAAATATTACTCTATATGTATGCCTCTGGCAGCGTACCAGGTGTGCAATGATACTAGCGTAACATGTATGAAAATGATGAACGGTGGTTGAGCCACAAATACTATGTCAGCTATATGATCATGCAAAGCAATATGACAATGATGATGTGTGTCATGTAAGCGGAACGGTGGAAGTTGCATGGCAATATATCTCGGAATGGCTATGGAAATGCCATAATAGGTAGGTATGGTGGCTGTTTTGAGGAAGATATAAGGAGGCTTATGTGTGACAGAGCGTATCATATCACGGGGTTTGGATGCACCGGCGAAGTTTGCACCAACTCACGATGTGAGAAAGGGCAATGCACGGCACCGAAGAGGCTAGCAAATTACGGAAAGGTGAGAGTGCGTATAATCCATGGACTCACATTAGTCATAAAGAACTCACATACTTATTGCGAAAGTCTATTAGCCCTCGAAGCAAAGTACTACTATGCATGCCCCTAGGGGGAGGTTGGTAGGAGTTAACCATCGCGTGCTCCCGACCGCCACGCAAAGGAAGACAATCAAGAATAAATCATGCTCCAACTTCTTAGCATAACGACAGACCATACGTGCATGCTTTAGGAATCACAAACCTTAACACCAATATTCTTACTAAACCACATTTATCCACTAGCACCTCCCACATATTACCATCTTAATATCGCAAAACTATTGCAAGGAATCAAACTTATCATATTCAGTGATCTACATGAAAGTTTTTATTATATCCCTCTTGAATACCTATCATATTAGGACCAAATTCATAACCCGTGCATATTACCATTGCTAATTATTAGATTCTCAAAAAGATATAAGTGAAGCATGAGAGTGCAACTATTTCTTTAAAATACAACCACCGTCGTGCTCTAAAAGATATAAGTGAAGCACTAGAGCAACTTCCTAGCTCAAAAGATATAAGTGAAGCACTAGAGCAACTTCCTAGCTCAAAAGATATAAGTGAAGCACATAGAGTATTATAACAAATCATGAATAATGTGTGTCCCTCTAAAAAAGGTGTGTTCAGCAAAGATGATTGTGGCAAACTAAAAATCAAACAAAAGCAAGCAAACTATAGCACAAGACGCTCCAAGTAAAACACATATCATGTGATGAATAAAAATATAGCTCCAAGTGATATACCGATAAATTGTAGACAAAAGAGGGGATGCCATCTGGGGCATCCCCAAGCTTAGACGCTTGATTCTTCCTTGAATATTACCTTGGGGTGCCTTGGGCATCCCCAAACTTAGGCTCTTGCCGCTCCTTATTCCTTTATACATCGTAGTCTCACCCAAAACTTGAAAACTTCAGCACACAAAACTCAACAGAAACCTCGTGAGATCCATTAGTATAATAAACAAATCTTAAACTTTAGGTACTTTTATAAATTGATTAATATTTAATATTGGCATAATTCTACTGTACTCCAACTTCCCCATGGCTTATACCCCCCGATACAATCCATAGATTCATCAAAATAAGCAAACTATGCAACAAAAACAGAATCTGTCTGCTAGGAAAGATTTTGGACATCCCTTCTTTACTGAGGTGGTTTTTACAGAAACTTGGAACATCTGGACCACAAGGAATGCTAAGGTTTTCAGAAATATTACACCCACTTTCAGATCCGGGAGGCATGGTTTTTTACATGATATTAACTTACTTTCTCATAGGATTAAATGTAAATATAAGGATAGTTTCCTAGCTTGGATTTCTTCACTAGCTTAGTTTATGTTTCTTTAACCCTTGTAAGTATCCTGACTTGTAATTGTTTTTAACCTCCAAGTACTTTTGTTTTCTGTTTCCAATAAAGAGGCTGTGAGGCTGTTTGCCTTGCAGTACATAGTCAAAAAAAACAGAATCTGTCTAAAACAGAACAATCTGTAAAGATCTGAATTAAAGTCATACTTCTGTAACTCCAAAAATTCTGAAAAAATTGGACAACATGGGAAATTCATATTCCAATACTGTGTAAGAAATTCAGAACTTTATCACATACCAGTACAGAATGAAAATTCCAGAACTAGGCGCAAAACTTTCTGTTTTTAAACAGCATAAATTATACTATCATCCAAATCATCCCAACGGCATTACTTGGCACAAACACTAATTATAAGATAAAAACACAATCATAACAGAGGCTACAATTGTGTAAACACACAAAAACAGAAAGTAAAACAAAAATTTAAGATACATATTGGGTTGCCTCCCAACAAGCGCTATTGTTTTATGCCCCTAGCTAGGCATAATGCATAGTTTCAAGTGTTATCATCCTTCAAATTAATTCCATAGGTGGTCCTCATAATAGATTAATATGGTGGATTAATTCTCTTTCTAGGGAAGTGTTCCATCCCTTTCTTTAATGGGAATTGAAATCTTATATTACCTTCTTTCATATCAATAATAGCACCTATGGTTCGTAGAAAGGCCTAAAAAGTATTATAGGACAAGACGGATTGCATACAATATCAAGCACAATAAAATCCACAGGCACGTAATTCCTATTTGCAAGAATAAGCACATCATTTATTCTACCCAATGGTTTTTTAATAGTGGAATCCGCTAGATGTAAATTAAGGGAACAAGGATCCATATCGGTGAGACCTAGCACGTCACATAAAGATTTAGGTATAGTAGAGATGCTAGCACCTAGATCACACAAAGCATTGCATTCATAATCTTTAATTTTAACTTTAATAGTAGGTTCCCATTCATCATGTAATTTTCTAGGTATTGAAACTTCCAACTCAAGTTTTTCTTCATGAGCTTTTATCATAGCTTCTACAATATGTTTAGTAAAAGCTTTATTTTGTTCATAGGCATTAGGTGAATTAATCATGGATTGCAACAAGGAAATACATTCAACTAAAGAGAAATTATCATAATTAAAGTCCTTATAATCCAAAGTAGTGGGCACATCACAATTTAAAGTTTTGACCTCTCCAAACCCACTTTTATCATTTTTATCATTAAGATCATCACCCTCCAAACCATTGGGACGCCTTCTAGCTAAAGTTGACTAATCTTCAGTCCCTTTTTCATCAATTTTTATATTACTAAATAGAGATTCAATAGGTGATACACCAATCATTTTAATATCTTCATCATTGCTACGATAAAAACCGGGTGGAATAGCTTTTTCTAAGAATTCTCGCTTAGCTCTCAACCTAGCGGTTCTTTCTTTACTTTCATTAATGGAGACATAGATAGCTTTAATAGACTCATTTATATCATGCTTGGGTGGCAAAATTTTAATTTTGAGAGTTTCAACATCATGAGCAATTCTATCCATGTTCCTAGACATGTTATCAACCTTATTTAATTTTTCTTCTACCATTGCATTGAAAATATTTTGAGAATTAATAAATTCTTTAATATTACTCTCAAGATCAGAGGGTATCCTATTATTTTTATTATATGAATTACCACAGGAATTACCATAATTATTAGAGGAATTTCCGGGAAACGGTCTAGGATTGAAATTACCCCTATAAGCGTTGTTGTTGAAATTATTTCTAGAGACAAAATTCACATCAATAGCATCATTATTTTTCTCAATCAAAGTAGACAATGGCACATCATTAGGATCAATATGAGCACTTTTACTAGCAACCAATTTCATAAGAGCATCCATCTTATCACTCAAAGTATTAATTTCTTCGACAGAATTTACCTTCTTACCAGTTGGAGTTCTTTCAGTGTGCCATTGAGAATAATTTGTTATAAAATTATCAAGGAGTTTTGTAGCTTCTCCCAATGTAATTTCCATAAAAGTACCACCTGCGGCAGAGTCTAGAAGATTTCTAGAAACAAAGTTTAGTCCAGCATAAAAAATTTGTATGATCATCCATAAGCTTAAACCATGAGTGAGGCAATTTCTTATCATTAATTTCATTCTCTCCCAAGATTGTGCAACATGTTCATGCTCAAGTTGCTTAAAATTCATAATTTAATTTCTTAGAGAAATAATCTTAGCTGGAGGAAAATATTTGGCAATAAAAGCATCCTTACACTTATCCCAAGAATCGATACTATTTCGAGACAAGGATGAAAACCAAGTTTTAGCACGACCTCGTAGTGAGAACGAAAATAATTTCAATTTAACAATATAATTATCCACATCTTTTTTCTTTTGCATATCGCATAATTCAACAAAAGTATTAAGATGGGATGTAGCAACTTCATTAGGAGTACCAGAAAATTGTTCTTTCATAACGAGATTCAACAAAGCAGCATTAATATTGCATGACTCCGCACTAGTGGCGGGAGGAGCAATTGGAGTAATAATAAAATCATTATTATTAGTATTTGAAAAGTCACACGATTTGGTATTTTCTTGAGACATAGCGACAAAGCAAGCAAACTAGCAAACAAGCAAACGAAAATATTTTTGTGTTTTTGTAAAATTTGTTTTAGAAGTGGGGGAGATGAAAATGGGAGGCAAATGCAAATAAAAGGCAAATGAAAATAAGAGCAAGTAGATGATAGTTTGTGCGCAGGTACTTGATAGGTTTTGGTGATGTCTCTCCGGTAACGGCGCCAGAAATTCTTCCTGCTACTTGTGAACTGCGTTGGGATTTCCCCGAAGAGGAGAGGATGATGCAGTACAGTAGAGATAAGTATTTCCCTCGGTTAAAAACCAAGGTTATCAATCCAGTAGGAGAACCACACAGAACCTCGTTAGCAGCACCTACACACACAAAAGCAAATACTTGCACCCAACGCAAACAAGGGGGTTGTCAATCCCCTCGGCGGTTACTTGCAAGGATTAATTCTGATAGTGATAGATAGAAAAGTAAATTGCAAAATAAATAAATTGCAGCAAGGTATTTTTGGATTTTATATATGATAAAAGTAGACCCGGGGGCCATAGTTTTCACTAGAGGCTTCTCTCTCGAACGCATAGCATACGGTGGGTAAACAAATTACTGTTGAGCAATTGATAGAAAAGCGCATAGTTATGACGATATTCAAGGCAATGATCATGTATATAGGCATCACGTCTGAGACAAGTAGACCGACTCCTGCCTGCATCTACTACTATTACTCCACCCATCGACCGCTATCCAGCATGCATCTAGGGTATTAAGTTAATGAAAACAGAGTAACGCCTTAAGCAAGATGACATGATGTAGACAAAGTAAACTTAGGCAATATGATTAAACCCCATCTTTTTATCCTTAATGGCAACAATACAAATACGTGTCTTGTCCCTTTCTATCACTGGGATATAGAACACCGCAAGATTGAACCCATCACAAAGCACCTCTCCCATTGCAAGATAAATCAATCTAGTTGGCCAAACCAAACGGATAGATCGGAGAGAAATACAAAGCTATAACAATCATGCATAAATAAGTTCAGAAAAGACTCAAATATTTCTCATGAATAATCTGATGATAAACCCACAATTCATCGGATCCCAACAAACGCACCGCAAAAGAAGATTACATTGAATAGAACTCCAAGGAGATCGAGGAGAACATTGTATTGAAGACCAAAGAGAGAGAAGAAGCCATCTAGCTACTAGATATGGACCCGTAGGTCTGTGGTAAACAACTCACACATCATCGGAAGGGCAGCAAGGTTGATGTAGAAGCCCTTTGTGATTGATTCCCCCTCCGGCAGAGTACCGGAAAAGGCCTCCAGATGGGATCATGGAAGAACAGAGGCTTGCGGCAGCGGAAAATTTTTCTCGTCTGTCTCTCTAGTATATTGGGAATATTTTGTAATTTATAGCACTAGAACTAGGTCAAGAGGTGCCACGAGGGGCCCACAAGCTTGGGGGCACGCCTACCCCCCCTTGGCGCGCCCTCTGGGCTTGTCGCTCCCACGTGACTCGTCTGGTCTTCTCCCGAAGCTTCTATGGTCCCTTCTTGTAACGCCCAATATGGAACTCTATCGCAATCTCGTGACGAAGTCGAGATCGTGGCAGAACCCCATTTTGGATCACATAGCAAGGTGATACTCAAATACATACAACTGAATGAACAGGTGAGAATACTAGATAAAGGCTTACACTCACCACATGCTACAGCATAAATATATCATAATCATCATACAATCATCCAAATGAAAGACAGGGTCCGACTACGGACGAAAACAAACGAGAAAACACCACCCTGCTATTATCCCCGGATTGACCGACTAGGGCCCACTACGGATCATCTGGCATCGTGACGTACATACGTCCACGCTCATCGTCACACTCCCAATGGAGCATCTCCTGTCTCAATCGTACCTGCAACTGGTGCTTATAGTAATCTGTGAGCCACAGGGACTCAGCAATCTCATCACCCAAGGTAACAAAACTATTTAAGCTGATAGGAATGGAAGGGGTATTGTGGTGAGATTGCAGCAAGCACTAAGCATGTTAAGTGGCCAACCAACGAGTACAAGAATAAAGATGAGCATACTACGAATAACGGTTGCAAGTTTAATATGATCAAGAAGTGATCCTGAACACCTACTTACGATTCAATCATAACCGCACCTTGTTCTCTTCCCGAACTTACTCGAAAAGAGACCATCACGGTTACGCACACAGTTGGTGTATTTTATTAGAATTAGTGTCAAGTTCTCTACAACCAGAGGTTAAAAATATCCAAGTCACCACATAACCGCGGGCACGGCTTCGCGTAAGATTTAACCCTGCAGGGGTGTTCCAACCTGGTCTCACAAACCAACACAAGCTGCGGTGGAAATACCTCAACCTCGAGATAGCCCGAAGTATCCTCGGAATCCCGGTGCACAAGACATTTCGACAATGGTAACACAAGTCCATCAAGACCTCCCGACGTGCCGACACCCCGATTGGAGCCACGCGTATCTCAAAATCAGGCCACGATCGGATGGGACAAGCTACGAGTAAAACCAGAACCTCAAGTTTCCTCGTGGTGGCCCCGCAGGCCGCTCGTTTCGGACCAACACTCAAGAGGAGCACTGGCCCGGGGTTGTTGATTAATATATCCTCGGGTTAGCTAGACCCTATGCAAGTTTTAGTTGTTATTAGGCAAATATTAACACCAAAGTTGGGTCTTGCTAGAAGCGGTTATTCAAAGCGAACTATCAAGAGGGTCCCATTCCCCTGAGCATGTTAGGAACGCTAATCAAGGATCATAACACCGGTATTACGGAAACTAAGGCGGCATGAGTGGAACAAAACACTAGGCAAAAGGCCGAGCCTTCCACACACAACCAGTATATAGATGCATTAATTAAATAAGAGATATTGTGATATCCCAACATATCCATGTCCCAACATGGAACAATCTGCACTGCACCTGCAACTAGCAACGCTATAAGAGGGCCTGAGCAAAGCGGTAACATAGCCAAACAACGGTTTGCTGGGAAGGGTGGTTAGAGGCTGTATCATAGCATATGAGAGGCTGACATGTATGTGGTAGGAAGCGTGACATAGCGGTAGCAACGAGACAACTAGCAAGCAAAGATAGTAGTGTTATCAAGGGTAATGATCATCTTGCCTGAAGTCTCTTCGATAGGATAGTAACACTGCTCCTCGAACACGTTCTCAACAGGTTCGTCGAACTCGGACTCATCCCCCGGTACTACCCAAAAGAAAGAACAAGCACCAGAATAAACAAACAACCATGGCATAAATGCACAAACAAAGATGATGCATGATCATTTAAAGATGCATGGTATGGCAAAGTGCAACAATCAAATACTACACAATTAAGTGAAGCTCAACATGCAACGAGTTGCATGTTGACGAAACTTCACAACGATTATTTAGTTCACTCCCGTTTATGCTACTCATCAATAATAAATGTTGACAATCATGGCAAGAAATGAAGCATATTTAATCTACCCACCTAGGCAATTTAAATGAGGCCGGGAACAACACAAAACAATTCCGGAAATTCCCCATATGTAATTTTTGAGTTTGGTACTGTTCTGACCAAAACAAAATTTTAAAGTTGTTTAACAGCAAAAGGAATTTCAACATGTTAATCTACACATTTTTCCACCCCATTTACATATAAAGTTTATTTAATTCGGAGCTACGGTTGTTTAGCTATGAAATAAACCATTTTAGCATGTCATTTATGCAAATGAATGCAAACAGCAATTTTAGACATTTTTAACATGGATGAAAGTTGCATATTGTGAAATTCCACAAAATTCTACCCAAGTTACATATATGACATGTTTCATTATGATGCACGGTTATTTAACTATGAGCATTTTAAAGCAAAGGCATTGTAATTATGCAATGCACTGGAAATTAAATAAATCCACACGCAGAAAATAAAACATGTACAGGCCCAAAGCATCACAGTGTAGTGGCCCAGAAGAGGATTAGGCCCAAGTGGATGTGTGCAAAAGAAAAGAAAAACGGGGCAAAAACTGGGGCGCCTGGGACTCGAACCCAAGACCTCCTGGAAGTGTGCCCGCGCGCTGACCAGCTCGGCTGGTTCGGTGATCGTGGTGAGTGTGGGATTTGGCCAAATAAGAAGAAGAACAATGGCTTAAACTTGGCGAGGCAAAAATTGGTGGAAAAAATGTTGCACCCGTGGGGATTTGATCCCTGGTCGCCCGGGTAACAGACGGGGAGGCTGACCAGTTGGGCTGCTGCTTGCGTTGTGTGCACATGGAGCTGGCTTACTTGATAAGCGAACATCAGAAGTGGCGAGCTTCAGTCATGGATACGTCGACAAAGCTCACGGCAATGGTGAGCGAACGTGGCGGCGATCTCTGCTACTAGGCGGTGGCGGGCGTGCGGGAACCTGTGAAGGTAGCAGCTGTAGAACGCGCGCGTGCTTGGGCTCGCTAGGTGGGGCGCGTGAGCTAGATGCTCTCGGCCATGGTGTCACGCGGTGATGCAGCGAGCGACGCGAGAAGCGAGCAGGCAGGGTGCGTGGGCATAGGATGCGGGGCGTGCGTGCTTGTGCTAAGAGGGTTCGTGAGAGCGTGCAAGGGACGAAGCAAGGCACGAGCTTGAGCTCGCTCTCCTGGTCGCCCATGGCGGACGAACACGGAGCAGCCTGGGACGGCGACTACGACGGCGAAACCCACGGGGAGAGGATATGGGGAGGAGTAGCGGCTCACCACGGTCCCGTGGGACTAGACGAAGAGGCCGGGGACGCGATGTGGAGGCGAGGAGGAGGCGCTGTTCATGGCGGAGACCCTCGGAATCCCGTGAAGCAGAGGAAGCAGGGGAGGTGGGCGGCCACTAGACTTGGCGATCCGGCTAGGGGAGGATGCAAAAATGGAGTCTCGGCGGCATCGCGATGCGTGTGGGGGAAGAAGGGGCCGGCGGTGAGTTTGCTACGCTGGAGGAGAGCTCCGGCTCGCCTCGGCCATGGCATCGGGAACGAGGCAGCAGGGTGCGTGGTTGCCCCTTACCTTCATGGCGGTGGCGGAGAAGGAAAGTAGGAGGGAGGAGGAAACCCTAGGGCCGCGGCTGGGGTTAAATAGGGGCGCGGGCGCGGCTGGCTCGGCCACCGTGGCCATGTGCTCGCTCCCTCCTGGGAGTTACTGTCACAGCCCTAGAAATTACTTTGTAATTAGTTGCATTAGTGAGCAGCATCATGCATCATTTTAATTTCAAAGGAAATTGAAATGAGGGAATTTTCAAAGCCTCAGAAATCTTTCAACTAAAATGATCAACATTAAAAATCCCCTCAAACAAGTCCAAGAAAATGTTCCTGTTAATCTCTGAAAATATTGGCAAGAGGTAAAATTCAAACTAGTATTTTTGGAATCTCAGAAATAATTATTTTGGGCCTTTGAATTAAATCGATAGCTATTTGAATTGGATTTATAATTATAATAATTAGAATATGAATCCAATAATTCTGAAACTCCATGTCTGGCTTTGGTTCTGTCCATTTGATACACATGCAATTTTTCAGAATTTTATAAAATGGTTTGGTATTTTTAAACAAACCAAAACAGAGAAGAAATAACAGAAAAATAGAAAAGACAGAAGAGAGAGAAGGCTTACCTGGCCAGCCCACCACTGTAGCGGCCCAGCCCACAGCGCTGCCTCCTTCAACCTCGTGCCAGAAGGCATGAGGGCGTGTGCCCGCCGGCCACCTCCACCCTGCCTGGCCGCCTCCTCTTCTCCCTGGACCCCCTGGATGACGCCACGCATCCCCTGGACCCCCTCACTCTCTCCTGTGCCCCTCTTCTCCTATGGCTCTCTCTTCAACCTCCTGCACCAAGCATCGCCGTCGTCGATTAGCCGTCACCAGCGCGTCCCCGAGCTCTCCGACGACGCCATCTGATGAGTTGTGGGCTTCCGGTCACCTTCCCCCTAACCCCGTGGCATTTTTCTCGCCATAGCCGTCTTTTCCATCGGAGCCGAAGCTCGCCGCAGCACGGCCTTGTCGCCGCCGTAGCCTGAGCTCGAACGGGTCATGCCCGTGCACTGCACCTAGCTCCTGGTGACCCTAGGAGGCTGCCTAGCCCTTCACCTTGCTCGCCCGTGCCACGCATCCCCACGCCCGAGCTCAGCCGTGCTCCAGCCGCCGCCGCGAGCTCGTTTCCGGCGAGCTCCGGCCACCCCAGCTGCTGCCGCTTGCTGCACTAGACGCGCTGCACTCCCAGCTCTCCGTAGAGCCCGACCGCACGTCAAACCGTCACCGGACGGCGATTTCCGAAGCCGTCCGCCATGGTTTTGGTCGTCGCCGGCTTAACTCCGACGACTGCCAACGTGGCACTGTCATTAGTTGCTAATGATGCCTTAATTAACCCCCATGTGCCACTAGCAAGTGGGCCCGTGCAGATTTAATTAGCCACTAAAATAACTAGTTATGTTAATTAACCCCTAATTAGGCACTGTGACACTGACGTGTGGACCCCACACGTCAGCTTTGACCTGGCCACGTCAGCATTAACCTGGACCCACTGGTCAGCCTCTGTGGTTGACTGGGTTGACCTGTTGACGTCATGTTGACACGGTGCTGACACAATAAAGAGTTTCTGGAATTTCGAATAAATCTTAAATGATTTATTTATTTCAGAAAATAGCTAAAACTTCATAAAATCATAGAAATTCAACCGTAACTCCAAATGAAATAAATTATATATGAAAAATGATCAGAAAAATATGAAGAATCTGTTTATGCCATGTTCATGCATGTTTGAGCAAGTTAATATCACCAACTAGGACAATTCATGATTATGGCAATTTATGAAATAACATTTGGAGTTGGAATTTGCAATAGGTTTGAATTCCACTTCAATTAACTTGGCTAACTATTGCATTAGGTCAATTCAGTACCTTCATATGACATACCATGCATTTGGATGTGCATCATTGCCATGAATTGAATGTTGTTCCTTTGTTTTCTGGTGTCTGTTCCTTCTCAGTAGAAGACGATTCCGACATAGCGATCGTTGACACCGATGAAGAGCAGTGCTATCTTCAGAAGTGCCAGGCAAGCAAACCCCCTTGGTCATTTCGATACAATCCCACTCTCTCACTCCTGCTCTCTTTTATTGCATTAGGACAACAACGATTTAATTGTTACCTGTTGTGGTAGCTGAACCCATTCCTCTGCATGACCTGTCATTGTCATAGTAAATAGCTAAACCTTCCTAGCATGATTAGGAGTTGTTTGAGCCATGTTATGACTTCATCCATGCCATGCCTGCTATTACTTAGAGTTGTGTCAGGTCTAATTCATCTGGGAATGAATTGGAATGTTGTGATCATGTTCTGGTGCTGAGAGCTAAGCTTGTGAACACGATTTGGTAAAGGTAGCGATGAGAGGCCATGTAGGAGTACATGGTGGGTTGTCTCATTGAGACCGTCCTTAGGAACTGAGTTCTTTGTATGTTATCCAAGAATAGTTACTACCACACATTGGGCTCGAAACCAATGACCCCTCTTAGCTTATTAATTGCCTTGATCTCTATCCAGGAGTTGCAACTAGTTTCTGGTGTTTGTAGGTCGTGCTAGTAGTCTACCAAGTGGCACCCGGTACAAGTGGGCTTAGGACAGACTAGGCACCGTGGCCCGGTGTACCAAGTGGCACCCGGATGGTGGACTTGTGAACCCTGCACATTTCATTTGGGGCCGTGGTGGAAACCTCGGCTGGACTTCCTTGCGGGTCGGACTCAAATAGGCGATAAACCTGGACTAGATTCTTGCGTGGTTAGTCAGGTTGTGGCCGACACCCTCGCCAGGCTTCCGCTTGAAGGTTGCCGAGATACATGACGTGTATATGGAGGTAAGTGGTGAGAGCGTGTGTGAAGAAATACACCCCTGCAGGGTAATATGATCTATTCGAATAGCCGCGTCCGCGGATATGGACTACTTGGAAGCTTACACTGTTCATAGACAAGTTGAAATGGATACTCTAAAATGCGCAAGATAAGTGTGAGTACTATGGATGGCCTTCTCGTAGGGAGACGGGAGCGGATCCATAGTGGTGTATTGATATGGTGAATATGTGGACTCGTGTGCGCTCTCTCCTCAAAGAAGTTACTGGTAGTCATAGTTCAGGATAGCCACTGAGTCAAAGCTGGCTTGCTGCAGTTAAACTCCACAACCCCCTTGTTGACACTGATGCATATGTAGTTAGTTCTGATGTAAGTCTTGCTGAGTACCTTTGTACTCACCGTTGCTTAAATTATGTTTTTGCAGAGGAGACTTCAGTCTCACTTTAGATTCCTACGAAGAGTTCGACGTTGACCGATTAGTTTGGGAATCCCAGACAGAGGTCTGGTTCCTATGCAGGGTCCTGTAGATAGTCAGGCTTCTCAGCCTTTTCTTTTGTAGTCGTCTGTACCTAGACATGTATATGCTTCCGTTGCTTGTATGACTTTGTATGCTAGGTCATGAGACCCATGTTTGTAATATCATGTTATGTATGGCTCTTCGGAGCCTCCTTAATAAATACTTGGAGTCATAGAGTTATGTTGTGATGCCATGTTGTAATTACACATATCGTGCATATTGTGTGTATGTTTGAAATGCACTGGTATGTGTGGGATCCGACACCTAGTTGTTTATTCTTGGTAGCCTTCCTTATGGGGAAATGCCTCCTAGTGCTTCCATCCGGAATACATGGATTGACCGGCATGTGTCCTTCCTTGCTCATGTGTCTGTCCCTACGGGGAAATGTCACGCGGTGTTCCTTTAAGTCCTTGTAGCTTGCTACAACTTGGGTTCATACGTTGATGACCGACACGTGCATTGCTGGGTCATGTATGCCTGTCCCTGTAAGTTTGTGCTACCTTGGTTTACGACTAGTCATGTCGGCCCAGGTTCTCTGTCATATGGATGCAAGCGACACAATCATATACGAGAGCCAAAAGGCACAAACGGTCCCGGCCCAGGTAAAGGCGACAGCCATGGGTTACCGTGCGTGAGGTCGCAAAGCGATATGATGTGTTACATGCTAGATCGGTGCGACTTAGGATCAGGGTCCTGACAGCTATTGTGAGAGAGGGATGTGAGGGAGGTGGAAGAAAAAGGTGAGGGGAGAGGATGACTGGTGGGGCCGACCCGGTGCATGTGTGTGATTTTACCAGGAAAGAGAGAGAGGTCCAGGTGGGCTGGGCTGTGGTGGACTGCGCTGAGCTGCTGGGCTCTCTGCCTCTTATTTCCATCCCATTTCTTTAATGCCTTCAGGCAGGAAATAAAACAAAGAAAGGCACAGGGAGCTAGGAGAGGGTTGAGAGAGGTATGAAAATATATCTGGAGTACAGGAATTATGTAGTATTTGAATAAAATGGTTTGGGCATTTTTAGAGGAAGAAAAATAATCCAAGGCATTTTTTATCCCAACCAAACCAATTCCAAAAATTATGAAATTTGGCAGAGAGCTTGATGGCATGATGCAGGATTTAAAGGAAAATAGTGAACATTAGTTTGGGACAGAAATATTGCATCATGAATAATATTGAAAAGGAGAAGAAGGGGAAGATGATAGAAGAGATGTCATGCATGGGTGAACCACATGGTCTAGAGAGGGAGATGGCAAGGAAGGGATGACCACACACACTATCCATACATGATGAACACAACAATAACAATGGGTGCAATGCTCATGAACAACATAAAAGAATATGATGATGCAAGCACATGACAAATAATATGAAAATGAAATGCAAAGAGAAAAGAAAGGCAAAAACACAACATGAGAAGAAGCCCATCCATTAAGATCATCATGACAAATCCATAAATGGCAAGGTTGGAGAATACTCATAAGGAAGGATTACATCTGGGGTGTTACAACTCTCCCCTACTACAAGAGGATCTCGTCCCGAGATCTAGGAACAAAAGAACTCCGGATATTCGGAACGGAGGTGGTCCTCGCGCTCCCATGTGGCTTCTTGGTCAGAATGGTGAGACCATTTCACTTTTAGGAACTTGATTGACTTCTTGCGAGTTTTGCGCTCAGTTTCTTCGAGAATGGCAATGGGATGCTCACGGTAAGACAAATCATCTTGGAGCTCAATGTCTTGGAAGTCAATGGTGCGGTCGGGAGTCTTGAAGCACTTGCGAAGTTGTGACACGTGAAACACATCGTGCACATTTGAGAAGTTGGAAGGTAGCTTGAGTTGGTAGGCTAGATCACCTCTCTTGCCAACTATCTTGAAAGGGCCCACGTATCTTGGAGCAAGCTTTCCTTTGATACCGAATCGTTGGGTGCCTTTCATAGGAGAAACATGGAGATAGACATGGTCTCCAATCCTGAAAGCCAAGTCACGGTGCTTACTATCATAGTAGCTCTTCTGGCGCAATTGCGCTGCTTTCAGATTTTCACGGATGATACGACACATCTCTTCAGCTTCAGAAATCATATCATTGCCAAGAAGTTGGCGTTCACCAGTTTCAGACCAGTTGAGAGGAGTACGGCACTTTCTGCCATAGAGGATTTCAAATGGGGCCTTGCCCGAGCTTGCTTGGAAACTATTGTTGTAGGAGAACTCGGCAAAAGGAAGACAGTCTTCCCACTTCATGCCGAAAGAGATGACACACGCTCTCAGCATATCCTCGAGTATCTGGTTAACTCTCTCGACTTGGCCACTAGTCTGAGGATGAAAAGCTGTGCTGAAGCGAATCTTCGTGCCCATGGCCTACTGGAAAGAATCCCAAAACCTGGAAGTGAAGATGCTTCCACGGTCTGAGGAGATCAACTGAGGAACACCGTGCAAGGAGACCACTCTGGAAGTATACAACTCTGCCAGCTGAGCTGCTATGATCGATTCCTTGACTGGAAAGAAGTGAGCGACTTTGGTGAGCTTGTCAATGACCACAAAGATGGCATCATTCCCTTTCTTGGACTTGGGAAAACCGGTGACAAAGTACATCTCAATATGATAGAATTTCCACTCGGGGATAGGTAGAGGCTGAAGAAGTCCTGCTGGACGCTGATGTTCCGCCTTCACTCTGCGGCACACATCGCACTCATTCATGAACTGAGCGATCTCACGCTTCATACGAGTCCACCAATAAGTTGACTTGAGATCGTGGTACATCTTGGAGCTGCCTGGATGGATAGACAAGAGAGAATTGTGTGCTTCGTTCATTATGACCTTCTTGAGATCCCCTTTTGGCACAACTAGCCTATCCTCAAAGAACAAGGTATCCCTGTCATCCACTCGATAGCACTTATATTTGGGAATGCTCTTTGCAACGCCGAGTTTCACCTTCTTCACCATGGCATCTAAGAGCTGAGCTTCGCAAATTTGATCCTCCAATGTGGGAGTGATCTGGAGGTTTGCGAGAAATCCTTGCGGAATAAGCTGGAGGTTGAGTTTCCTGAAAGCCTCACAAAGATCTGGCTGGACCGGTTTGAGAATAAGACTGTTGCAATACGCTTTTCTGCTCAAAGCATCCACGATAACATTAGCCTTGTCTGGAGTGTATTCAATGCTCGGGTTGTACTCTTGAATCATCTCCACCCATCGGGTCTGACGAAGATTAAGGTTGGGTTGAGTGAATATGTACTTGAGGCTCGTGTGATCGGTGAAAATGTCCACTTGCCTGCCCAACAAGAGATGTCTCCATGTGATTAAGGCATGGACGACGGCTGCCAACTCCAAGTCATGAGTAGGATAGTTCCTCTCATTCGGCTTCAACTGCCGAGAGGTATAAGCCACCACTATCTTCTCTTGCATTAGTACTCCACCGAGACCTTGCAGAGAAGCATCACAGAACACTTGGTAGGGCTTGGATTCATCTGGAGGAGTGAGAACTGGAGTAGTTATGAGCTTCTCTTTGAGTGTATTGAATGCAACATCACACTCAGGAGTCCAAGCATATTTGACATTCTTCTGGAGGAGGTTAGACAAAGGAATGGCAATCTTGGAGAAGCTCTCCACGAATCTTCTGCAATAACTTGCAAGCCCGAGAAAGCTTCGAAGTTGCTTGACATTTTGAGGAGTGAAAGCACATTTGCTCCCTTGGTGGTTTTGGTAATTCATAACAACATATATCTCATTGAACTAATGTCCATTCAAGATTAAGATTTCAGGATGTTCAATGATTGGCATGGCATGGACTAGAGATGTGGACCCCTCAAAATGCTAAGGACAAGGATTGGCAAAAGATCAAGACTCTACATTTTTGGTTTAGTGATCCAAGATCACATTGAGTCCATAGGAAAGCCAATACTATTAAAAGGGGATGAGGTGTTGCTTAATGATCTTTTTGCTCAAGTGCTTAGTGACAGTACTCCTAAACCCTCAACCACTCTCTCTAACCAAATATGTCCTAAACCTACATTCCAACTAGGCCCCACCGATATTTCCAATCCGGCCCCACCGAGTTCATCCAAGACTTAGCCACTGCCAAAACCCTAACAAATCGGATCCACCGAAATGGATTTCGGTCCCACCGAGATGGCCTTGCCAACTCTCTGTAATCGGTTGCATTCACTTCGGTCTCACCGAGTTATGCAAATCGGCCTCACCAAGATGGCTTGCCAAGTATCTATTGCCTTATTGCTTCACTTCGGTCCAACCGAGTTGATGCAATCGGTGCCACCGAGATGAGGTTTGCCCTAAGCCATTGTACTTCGGTCCATCTGAGTTGTTCGTATCGGTCCCATCGAGATTCCTAACGTTCATATCTTTTACACAGTTTGGTGCTACCGAGATGATTGTTTCGGTGCCACCGAGTTGGGTCAAAAGTGTGTAACGGTTGGATTTTGTGTGGAGGCTATATATACCCCTCCACCACATCCTTCTCAGTAAGGAGAGCCATCAGAACGTGCCTACACTTCCACCATACATTTTCTGAGAGAGAACCACCTACTCATGTGTTGAGATCAAGCTATTCCATTCCTACCATTTGAACCTTGATCTCTAGCCTTTCCCAAGTTGCTTTCCACTCAAATCCTTCTTCCACCATAGCCAAATATGTGAGGAGTTGTTTGAGTGCTGGGAAGACTATCATTTGAAGCACAAGAGCAAGGAGTTCATCAACAACACACCGTCTATTACCTTTTGGAGAGTGGTGTCTCCTAGATTGGTTAGGTGTCACTTGGGAGCCTCCAACCTGATGTGGAGTTGAACCAAGGAGTTTGTAAGGGCAAGGAGATCGCCTACTTCGTGAAGATCTACCCCGAGTGAGGCTAGTACTTCGTGGACGTAAGCCATGGTGGAATAGACAAGGTTACTTCTTCGTGGACCCTTCGTGGGTGGAGCCCTCCGTGGACTCGCGCAGCCGTTACCCTTCGTGGGTTGAAGTCTCCATCAACGTGGACGTACGATAGCACCACCTATCGGAACCACGCCAAAAACCACCGTGTCTTCATTGCGTTTGAAATCTCCAATCCCTCCTTTACATACATATGCAATTGCTTACATTCCGCTGCTATACTCTTAGAATTGCATGTGTAGGGTGATGCTTGCCATGTACTATTGCTAAAATCTACCCACAACTAAAATTGGGAAAAGGTTAGGTTTTATTTGGTCAAGTAGTCTAATCACCCCCCCCCCCTCTAGACATACTTTCGATCCTACAAGTGGTATCAGAGCTTTGGTCTCCGTAAGCCTTGATTTCCATTGCTTTGGTGATCATAGCCTTGGTTTCACAACCTAGGAGAGTATGGCGTCTAGTGAGGGTAACTATCACCGTAGAGGTCCATATTTTGATGGTACAAACTTTGCTAGTTGGAAACATAAGATGAAAATGCATATTCTTGGTCATAACCCTGCCATTTGGGCTGTCGTTCGTGTTGGCTTGCAAGGTGACTTCTTTGAGGATGGCAAGGAACCGGATCGTGAGGCAACCCCGGAAGAATTGAAGATGTTGCAATACAATGCTCATGCTTGTGACATTCTATTCAACGGTCTATGTCCCGAAGAATTCAACAAAATCAGCCGCCTCGAGAATGCAAAGGAAATTTGGGATACTTTGGTTGATATGCATGAGGGTACCGAGTCCGTCAAGGAATATAAGTTGGATGTGCTTCAAAGTCAACTTGACAAGTTCAAGATGAAGGATGGTGAAGGAGTCGCTGAGATGTACTCTAGGCATGCTATCATCACAAATGAGATTGCCGGCTTAGGAAGTGAAGAGATGACCGACAAATTCATCATCAAGAAGATACTTAGAGCTTTGGATGAAAAATATGATACCGTCTGCACATTAATCCAAATGATGCCAAATTACAAAGATCTCAAGCCCACGGAAGTCATTGGAAGGATTGTCGCTCATGAAATTTCACTCAAGGACAAAGAGGAGCTGCACAACAAGTCAAGTGGTGCTTACAAAGCCTCAACCGATGCTCCAACAACTTCAAGTGACCAGCTTGTATCCAATGAAGAGATTAGCCTAATGGTGAAAAGGTTCAACAAGTTCTACAAGAACAAAGGGAAAGAGAGAAGCTCTAGCTCAAGACACTATGAGAGAAGATCATCAAGTCGTGACCGTAATTGTTACAATTGTGGAAAGCCCGGACACTACTCCAATTAGTGTACGGCTCCCTACAAGAAAAGAGACGAATCACCAAGAGGAAGACATAGAAGAGATGAATCACCTCATAAGGAGAGAAGGAGTAGAGATGATCATTATGAACGAAGACACTCTCGAAGAAGCAAGGATTCGGAGAGGAAGGACAAGTCATCAAGGAGCTACACAAGAAGAAGACATCAAGCTCATGTTGGTGAATGGGTTTCCTGCTCCGACTCCGACAACCACTCCGAGAGAAGTTATCACTCCAACTCCGACTATAGTCAAGATGAAGGTGTTGCCGGACTTGCACTTGTGTCATCCAACTCCTATGATCTATTTGACTCACCAAATGAAGGAATTGGAAGATGCTTCATGGCAAAAGGCCCCAAGGTATCACACCCCGAGTATCTTGATTTCAATAGTGATGAAGATGATTTGCTTGGTGATGATGATTTACTTGTTGATAGAGATAGTAATGTAAGCTATAATGAAAATGCTAGTAATCATGATAGTCAAGAGGAAACGAGTGACAATGCTATGAAGGAGATTGAGCGTCTAACTAAAGAACTAAATGCTCTTAAGTTAGCTCATGAAACAACTCAAGAGGATCATAGAGAACTTCTAAGAACTCATGAGAAGCTACGCTTCGAGAAGCTAAATTTAGAGCAAGAGCATGAGTTTCTTAAAGCTATCAATGACGATCTTCGAATGAAGAGTTCTTCATATCTTGCCAAACGTTTACTCTTGTCTATCTTCATGCCACAAGTTAAATCTAAGCAAACTAGCAACAAGGGTAAAAATGGTTCTACCTCTAGTAGTAACAATAACAATGCCAAATCCAATATTGTTCCTTCTAGTAGTTCTATTGATTCCACTAACGATTCTCTTAGACAAGTTACACTTGAGCAAGAAAATATGCTATTGAAAGGAATTATAGAAAAAGGTGTCTACAAGAGCCTTGCCGGGAGTAAGCAATTTGAGGAAATTGTATGCAAGCAAGGGAGGCACCGGAAGAACCAAGGTGTTGGTTTTGAACGAAAGTTCAATGCCGATGGAGTTGAGTGGGAAGAAGGTCAATACCCCAAGACGAAGTTTGTTCCTCAACAAGAGAAGTATGATCCTACTTCCTTCAAGGGAACACAAGCTCAAGAAGATCTTCCACCACAAGACCACAAGCTAAAAGGCAAGGACAAGCTTCAAGAAGAGATTGATTCATTTGAAGAAGCTCCTCAAGCCATGGTCAAGTGGGTTCCCAAGACTTCATCAAGTGCTTCTACAACTCCAAGGATTCCCATCAAGTTGATGTGGGTCCAAAAGAAGAAGAACTAGAGAGTTCTTGAGGGTGACTCCGCCAACAAACTTCACTCATATTCTTTATGGCAAGAACTTGTGCAACCAACTTCCACTTTTTGCACTAGTTCATGGAGTCACAAACCCTCTTGTTGGTAAGACAAGGGACAAGGTAATCAATGCATTCATGGACATCATCATATGTGTATTTCAATCTAAGTCTATGGATATCCTTGTATGTTCCTTGTGTGGGACTAACCCATGTAGGTATTGAAAGCACAAAACGCCAAAGGATTGCTCCCAACTCTTGATGGTCTACATCAACATTGAGCATCCACATCTTCAACATCGACATGAAGTCATCATCGACAAAACCCAAGGTTAGTTCATCCCTCTTAGGGGGGATATCACATCTAGGGGGAGCTTTGCTCTAAACAATTGAGCTAAAGCAACTCTAATGGTGTGAACACATTAATGCTTTATGTAAAAGTGGTAACCCCACTTGTGCTTAAATGATGAGTATGACCTATGATCAAATGTTCTCATTTGGCTCCTAAGTCAATATACTCATATATAGATGACCTAGTCATCGCCATTGCTTGATAGATGCTAGAATTGGTTGTGCATGTTTGACACATATTTCATTTGCTATCTTATTGTGTGAGCATGTTGGTTTGCCTGTTTTCATCATTCGAGGACATCCATTTGTTGTTTTGATTGTCTTGGTTTTTCTGGCCAAGTGGATGTACAAGAATGCCTAAGCACCTTCTCTAGCTATCTATGCTTTCTTGTCTCAAATTCTATTCTTGTTGCATCACAAAAATTGAACAAGTCTTTTTCGGACCCTCCGAGTGAGGAGCACTCGGAGCCACCGATGTGAAAGGGCTGAACCTCCAAAACCTTCTAATTGATTTCGGCCGAACCAACTCACTCAAACTCGGTCCAACCGAAATCACTTAGATTGATCTAGGTTTTCATATCGGTGCTACCGAATTGAACCATTTCGGCGCCACCGATATGCTATACTGCGTGTAGTTGCACATATCGGTGCCACCGAGTTGTTCAACTCGGCGCCACCGACAGCGTACGGGTATATATATCGCGCGGACCGAACGGTTGAAATTTCTTGACCCCACTCGTTCCCGCTCCCCGTCGCTGCCGTCGTCCTTCGTCTTCGGACTTTGCTGTCGTCTCCAGCGCGCCCTCGCCGCAGGACTCCGTCGCTGTCAACGGAAATCTCCACCGCCGTTGCCGCCGTAGAGGATCTCCACCAAGTTAGGGTGAGATTCGATCCCTTTCATGCTTCCAATTTCCGATTCAATGCACGATAGGAATGCCATGATTCTTGCCACGATTGCAATGCTAAATCCACCAGGAAAATTCCGTAGATTAGATTAGAGCAAAATTTCTAGGTTTAAGTTTCCGCCGAATGCATCTCGGACCGACCGATTCGAAATTTTCGGCCCCACCGATTTGGCCTCTGGCCATAGCACTAGTACATCTTGGTGTCACCGAGTTGTGCGAATCGGTGAGACCGAAAGTAAAGTCTCAGTGAAACCCTAGCATCTCGGAGCCACCGAACCCCATCTCGGTCTGACCGAAGTGGCGTGCAAGGTTTCTGTAGTGTGCTTCGGTATCACCGAGATGATCAACTCGGTCCATCCGAAATGCATCCTATGAAAACTTGAAATTAAAAGTTGAACTCAAATTTTATGAAAACTATCTGCTTTTTGTGATGACTCATCTACTCTACCCATACCCATCTATTCACAGGGTCAGCTCAGCAATATGTCAAGCAACAGTGACAGTCAGAACAGATCTGAACAGCAGGCAGATATGAGTGAAGGGTCAAGCCCAGCTGCAAGTTTCTATGAGGGAGAGAGGAGCTCTCCAGATCTTCCTAAAGCTGCAACCAGAACAAGGAAGAAGAAAACCTCAGACAGTGAGTATGAGGATTTTGTTGCAAGTGAAGCTGCATCTAAGAAGAAGAGAGTAGTGCTTGCTAAGGAGTACAGCACAAAGCCTACTTCTACCAAAGAAAGAACTGCTGTGAGGAAAGTGCCAAAACAAACTGTGCAATACACTCTTGAAGAGCCTAGTGACAAAGAACCTGCAGCAGGTGCTAAGAAGAAGAGGATAAGGAAAACTACTGCCCGTGTGATTGGCAAACCTTCCATGATGATTGATGAGGAGGAAGAGGAGGAGGATGAGCCAGCTAATGCACCCCCAGCAAAAGCTCAGAAGCTCATGTCTGATGCAATCAAGACTGCTGCACCCTCCAAGTCCAAGCCTAAGGTGTCAGCACCAAAGAGATCAACCAGAAATATATCAGCTGCTGAGAAGAACAAGGCCCCAGTGCCTAAGTCAACTGTTGACTAAGAGCCTCTAGTGCTCAGAAAATTGAAGCCTAAGATTCCAGACCATGACAACGAACACCCAGTCGCAGAGAACATGGTGCTAAGAAAGGATAAAGGACTGCGTCAGTGGAGACAGACAGATCCTTATGCTATAAGGAGAAGGACAGCATGTGATTATCACTTTCACACTCGAGAGCAACAGGACTTTTATGAGACATTTTTGCTTGATAAGAAGCCCATAGTCAGTGACATGAAGTGGGTGGACTGGGAATACATCGATGAGAATGAGTATTACTTTCCCCATGTCCATGAAAGTTTCAGGATTGCAGGAGTTGATGAGTTTGTTGGACAGAAATTGACCAAGTGGAATGATGAGATGGTCATGCAATTTTACTCTACTGCTCATTTCTATCCAGATGGCAGAATAGTGTGGATGACTGAGGGTATAAGATACCAGTCTACCATCTCTGAGTGGGCAAATCTTCTTGGTGCACCCAAGGAAGAGGATGATGATATAGACATTTATGCCAAGCTCAAGATGGATCACAACTCCATGAAGAACATGTACACTGCAATTCCTCAGAAGGACCTTGAGACTCACAAACTTGGCTCAGTGAAGCATCTGCTACCAGTACTGGCCACCACGAACACAATCTTGCGGTACACTCTGCTACCCAAGTCTGGCGATGATAAAATGATTCGTGGCCACTCCATCAATTTGCTGCATTTGTTTGATACACCTCAGAAATTCAAGGTGATGAGCCTGATAGTAGAAACTATCAAGAGGACTGCAGCAGATCAGAAGAGATCGTGCGGATATGCTCCACATATTCAGTTATTGATCAACTCTAAGGTTGGAATCAGCACATATCTTGTTGATCGAGAGCACTTGCCACTCCGTCCAGAGTTTGAGGACAATGTCATAGTGATGGATCCTTCGCATCCCACTTCAGCACAAGCCCAAGAGGAAATCCGCAAAGCCGCAGAAGCAAAAGTAGCTCAGGAGGCATCAGCTCCCAATGCTCCAAAGACCAAATGGCATATCTGCTTGAAGCCACTTTGAGGATTGAGCAAAGTTTGGCCAACCTCACCCAGACCCAGGCTAGTTTTGAGCGGATCATTGAGACTAAATTTCATGATTTGGATGTCAAGGTGACAGAGATTCAGACTTCAGTAGAACAGCTGCAGGGAGATGTTGATGCTGTCAAGCTAGTCAGATCAGATGACAGTGGAGATGATGGACCAACCACAGAGAGATTCCACTCAGTGCCAAGGGCAGCTAGATCTGCTGCAGTGCCAGTCGTGGATCCACGGACCATAGTATCTGCACAAGCCGCTACTGCCACAGTGCCACCACAGGTCTCAACTCCACCAGCTCAATAGACATCGTCAGAAGCCTTCGCGGATGCTCTCATCTCAACGCCATCTACACACACCGGAGCTGCCAGCAGGAGATCGCCTTCAGGAGCTTCGGAGGACCGCATTTAGAGTGCCGACTAGTCCTATACTTATTCGATCTTTTTGGTACTTGTTGCCAAAGGGGGAGAATTTGTATAGATCATATGCTTCGAGAGAGAGAGTGTTTTAGTCGTTGGTTTTTCTCTCGAGAGTTCTTTTGCTACTTATTTGCTTGTCCGTACTTTGCTATGTGTGTGTTTGCTACAGTGCCTATCGTTTATGCTTGTGAGATACTATGTTGATTGATCATATTATGCTTATTATGATGTTCCATGTTTATCTTTATCTTTATCTTGTATGATCATTCATCTGTGTTGGTGATGAGTGCCTATTATTTCAATCATATCATTTTGCGCGCTCCACCAAGATGTATGTGACATGGAAGAGTGACCCATGAGCCTAATCGATTGTGCATTTGCATTCAAACGCAAATTTTTAAATAATGCACAAATTTAGGGGGAGCTCTTGCTTATCACATACTTCTCAAAGCGATGATGTATTTCATTCACTTAATCAATTGTCGAAGCTTTGATCTATATGTTGTCATCAATTACCAAAAAGGGGGAGATTGAAAGCACATTTGCTCCCTTGGTGGTTTTGGTATTCATAACAACATATATCTCATTGAATTAATGTCCATTCAAGAATAAGATTTCAGGATGTTCAATGATTGGCATGGCATGGACTAGAGATGTGGACCCCTCAAAATGCTAAGGACAAGGATTGGCAAAAGATCAAGACTCTACATTTTTGGTTTAGTGATCCAAGATCACATTGAGTCCATAGGAAAGCCAATACTATTAAAAGGGGATGAGGTGTTGCTTAATGGTCTTTTTGCTCAAGTGCTTAGTGACAGTACTCATAAACCGTCAACCATTCTCTCTAACCAAATATGTCCTAAACGTACATTCCAACTCGGCCCCACCGATATTTCCAATCCGGCCCCACCGAGTTCATCCAAGACTTAGCCACTTCCAAAACCCTAACAAATCGGATCCACCGAAATGGATCTCGGTCCCACCGAGATGGCCTTGCCAACTCTCTGTAATTGGTTGCATTCACTTCGGTCTCACCGAGTTATGCAAATCGGCCTCACCGAGATGGCTTGCCAAGTCTATGTTGCCTTATTGCTTCACTTCGGTCCAACCGAGTTGATGCAATCGGAGCCACCGAAATGAGGTTTGCCCTAAGCCATTGCACTTCGGTCCATCCGAGTTGTTCGTATCGGTCCCACTGAGATTCCTAACGTTCATATCTTTTACACAGTTCGGTGCTACCGAGATGATTGTTTCGGTCCCACCGAGTTGGGTCAAAAGTGTGTAACGGTTGGATTTTGTGTGGAGGCTATATATACCCCTCCACCACATCCTTCTCAGTAAGGAGAGCCATCAAAAGGTGCCTACACTTCCACCATATATTTTCTGAGAGAGAACCACCTACTCATGTGTTGAGATCAAGCTATTCCATTCCTACCATTTGAACCTTGATCTCTAGCCTTTCCCAAGTTGCTTTCCACTCAAATCCTTCTTCCACCATAGCCAAATCTGTGAGGAGTTGTTTGAGTGCTGGGAAGACTATCATTTGAAGCACAAGAGCAAGGAGTTCATCAACAACACACCGTCTATTACCTTTTGGAGAGTGGTGTCTC
Organism: Elymus sibiricus; assembly: GCA_039707655.1. Taxonomy (NCBI): domain Eukaryota; kingdom Viridiplantae; phylum Streptophyta; class Magnoliopsida; order Poales; family Poaceae; genus Elymus; species Elymus sibiricus. The sequence goes on along the minus strand of CM077666.1, from coordinate 203,608,667 downwards.
CTAGATTGGTTAGGTGTCACTTGGGAGCCTCCAACCTAATGTGGAGTTGAACCAAGGAGTTTGTAAGGGCAAGGAGATCGCCTACTTCGTGAAGATCTACACCGAGTGAGGCTAGTCCTTCGTGGACGTAAGCCATGGTGGAATAGACAAGGTTGCTTCTTCGTGGACCCTTCGTGGGTGGAGCCCTCCGTGGACTCGCGCAGCCATTACCCTTCATGGGTTGAAGTCTCCATCAACGTGGACGTACGATAGCACCACCTATCGGAACCACGCCAAAAACCACCGTGTCTTCATTGCGTTTGAAATCTCCAATCCCTCCTTTACATACATATGCAATTGCTTACATTCCGCTGCTATACTCTTAGAATTGCATGTGTAGGGTGATGCTTGACATGTACTATTGCTAAAATCTGCCCACAACTAAAATTGGGAAAAGGTTAGGTTTTATTTGGTCAAGTAGTCTAATCACCCCCCCCCTCTAGACATACTTTCGATCCTACAAGGAGGCTGCCAATTGACAATAGCTTCAACCTTTTCAGGATTTACCGAGATGCCCTTGGCAGAGATAATGTGACCGAGGTAAAGAACTTCATCAAGCCAGAATTCACACTTAGAGAACTTTGCATAGAACCGATGCTCTCTAAGCTTATCAAGTACCAAGCACAAATGCTTTGCATGATCTTTTTCAATCTTGGAGAAAACCAGGATGTCATCGAGATAGACAAGAACGAACTCATTTGTGTATGGATTGAACACATAGTTCATCACACGAGAGAAAGTAGGAGGTGCATTTGCATGGCCGAAGGACATCACAGTGTATTCATAAGAACCAAGGCTCATCCTGAAAGCTGTTTTGGGAATGTCTTCTTTGCGAATACGGATCTGGTGATATCCCATACGAAGATCGAGTTTGGAGAACACCTTTGCACCTTTGAGTTGCTCGAACAATTCATTGATATTGGGAAGTGGATATTTGTTCTTGATTGTCTTTTTATTCAATGGGCGGTAGTCAACGCAAAGTCTTTCCGTGCCATCTTTCTTCTTGACAAAGAGAACTCCATAACCCCAAGGAGATGAACTCGGTCTGATCAAGCCCAGGCGCTCTTGTTCATCGAGCTGTCTCTTCAATTCTTTCAGCTCTTCTGGCCCAAGCTTGTAGGGGCGTTTGCATACGGGTTCTGTGACGGGCTCGAGCTCAACGACAAACTCAACAGGCCGGTGAGGAGGCATTCCTGGCAACTCTTCTGGAAAAACATCCTCATATTCACATACCACTGGAATTTGAGATATGGCATTAATCTCGCCTTTCTCATTGAGGGAGAATAACTGAATGGTATCATCATGAGCAGCAAAGATAATGACCTTTTCAGACGGATGAGTCAATTTAACTTCCTTGGCTGCACAATCAACAGAAGCCTTGTGCTTGGAGAGCCAATTCATGCCGAGTATAAGATCAATATCAGAATTACCAAGGACCATCGGATCAGCCAGAAAAGAATAGTTGCTCATCTTGACGTCAACATTAGGGGCCACCAATGTGGAAGTCAAACGCTTCGCTGGAGAAACAACTTCCAATGCCACAGGTAACGTCTCTACTTGAACATTATGTTTGGATGCAAACGGATATGACATGAAAGAATGCGAAGCACCAGTATCAAATAAAACTTTAGCTGGAATGGAGTTAACCAAGAGATTACCCATGATCACTTCAGAAGACTCCTCTGCTTGAGCTGAATTCACCATGTTCACTCTTGCAGACTTGGGATTGTGTTTGACAATAGCATTGCTTGGAGACTTGCCGGGAGGAGGAGGTGGAAGGCGCTTCTGAGTGCACTTGTTGGCATAGTGTCCTTTCTGACCACACTTGTGACAAGTAACCTCCGAGAGCGGGCGAGGAGGAGGAACGGCTGTCCTGGGTGCCTGAGGTCTCTGGTGGTACACTGGGTTGGGTGGGTGGGAAGAACCACGACCACCAAACTGCTTCTGCTGATGCTGAGGACGAAACTGAGGAGGAGGAGGCAACCAGAACTTTTGTTGCTTGGCAACCACTTGAGACAAGGAAGAAGAGTGAACTGCATCTCTGATTCTCTTCTTAGAAGCATCAAACTTGTTCTGAGCTGATTCTTGCTTGAGAGCCATGTTATAGAATTGATCAAACTCAGGCGGATCGACTAGGATGACAGCAAGCTGTAGGTCCTTTCTGAGACCACCTCGGAACTGGTAAATCTTGCTCTTGTCATCTGGAATGTCTTGCTTGGCATATCGAGCGAGATTCTGGAACTCAGTGTTATACTGGTAGACAGACATGCTTCCTTGCTTGAGGTTTCTGAATTTCTCACGCATCTCCTCAAACACACTTGACAGAATGTGATGTGCTCTGAAATCATGACAGAAATCGGTCCAAGTGATGACTCGACCACCTCTTGAATCTTTGTATTGCTGCCACCACTCGGCTGCCTGGTCCTTGAGCTGGAAAGAAGCGAACTTGACATAGTCCTCAGGTCTGACATTGCTGCACTCGAAGTGTTTGTTGATATCCACTAACCAATCGTCAGCATCGAGAGGCTGAGTGCACGAACTGAAGGACTTAGGCTGGTTGCTGAGAAACTGGTTGAGAGTAGCATATTGAGGTTGATTGTTAAAGTTGCCTTGACCTTGATTGCTTTGATACCTTTGATTCCGCTCTTGCATAAACTGGAGCAGCATCTGAGTATTGGCATTGGTTGCTGCCATCAACGCTTGCCATGCCTCCGGAGGCGGAGGTGGAGGTGGAGGGTCTGACTGCTCCCCATCATCACGGGTCGGATTCCCACGGGTTGCGGGAGCCATCCTGAAGATGATGACAACCGTTAGAATCTTCAATGAGACAATTGAAAAGCTGAATCAATGGACATATATTACAACATAAGTCTTCACAAGCTATCATCCGAATAGAAAATGTACGGATGCATTCCGAAGGTAAGGTGATACACCAATAGATTGAGAAGCCACTTAGAAAGAATGTTAGAATAATGCACAAGGTAATGAGGTTGGAAACAAACATATGATAGACCCCATATCGTATCATGTGTCTGTTGGAAAGATATCCTAGATGATACTTGAATTCCCATAGGAACTCCCAAAACTTCTTGGTTATGAGATCAGGTTGTGGATCCAGGAACCTACTCATCAAACAACAACCTAATCAGCTGCAACCGCATCCGCAACCCTCAACACACGACCAAGAAACTTCGCAAATTTGTCTACCTCAGACCTTCGAAAACACAGCGATACTAGTCATAGTGGATCATCTGAGAATACATACAACCGAATGAACAGGTGAGAATACTAGATAAAGGCTTACACTCGCCACATGCTACAGCATAAATATATCATAATCATCATACAATCATCCAAATGAAAGACAGGGTCCGACTACGGATGAAAACAAACGAGAAAACACCACCCTACTATTATCCCCGGATCGACCGACTAGGGCCCACTACGGATCATCTGGCATCGTGACGTACATACGTCCACGCTCATCGTCATACTCCCAATGGAGCATCTCGGGCTCACCTGTGCCTGTCTCAAGCGTACCTGCAACTGGTGTTTATAGTAATCTGTGAGCCACAGGGACTCAGCAATCTCATCACCCAAGGTAACAAAACTATTTAAGCTTATAGGAATGGAAGGGGTAATGTGGTGAGGTTGCAGCAAGCACTAAGCTTGTTAAGTGGCCAACCAATGAGTACAAGAATAAAGATGAGCATACTACGCATAACGGTTGCAAGTTTAATATGATCAAGAAGTGATCCTGAACACCTACTTACGATTCAATCATAACCCCACCGTGTTCTCTTCCCGAACTTACTCGAAAAGAGACCATCACGGTTACGCACACAGTTGGTGTATTTTATTAGAATTAGTGTCAAGTTCTCTACAACCGGAGGTTAAAAATATCCAAGTCGCCACATAACCGCGGGCACGGCTTCGCGTAAGATTTAACCCTGCAGGGGTGTTCCAACCTGGTCCATCACAAACCAACACAAGCTGCGGTGGAAATACCTCAACCTCGGGATAGCCCCAAGTATCCTCTGAATCCCGGTGCACAAGACATTTTGACAATGGTAACACAAGTCCAGCAAGACCTCCCGACGTGCCGACACCCAGATTGGAGCCACGCGTATCTCGAAATCAGGCCATGATCGGATGGGACAAGCTACGAGTAAAACCAGAACCTCGAGTTTCCTCGTGGTGGCCCCGCAGGCTGCCCATTTCAGACCAACACTCATGAGGAGCACTGGCCCGGGGTTGTTGATTAAAATATGCTCGGGTTAGCTAGACCCTATGCAAGTTTTAGATGTTATTAGGCAAATGTTAACACCAAAGTTGGGTCTTGCTGGAAGCGGTTATTCAAAGTGAACTATCAAGAGGGTCCCATTCCCCTGAGCATGTTAGGAACGCTAATCAAGGATCATAACACCGGTATTACGGAAACTAAGGCGGCATGAGTGGAACAAAACACTAGGCAAAAGGCCGAGCCTTCCACACACAACCAAGTATATAGATGCATTAATTAAATAAGAGATATTGTGATATCCCAACATATCCATGTCCCAACATGGAACAACCTGCACTGCACCTGCAACTAGCAATGCTATAAGAGGGGCTGAGCAAAGCGGTAACATAGCCAAACAACGGTTTGCTAGGTAGGGTGGTTAGAGGCTATATCACGGCATATGAGAGGCTGACATGTATGTGGTAGGAAGCATGACATTGCGGTAGCAACGAGACAACTAGAAAGCAAAGATAGTAGTGTTATCAAGGGTAATGATCATCTTGCCTGAAGTCTCTTCGGTAGGATAGAAACACTGCTCCTCGAACACGTTCTCAACAGGTTCCTCGAACTCGGACTCGTCTCCCGGTACTACCCAAAAGAAAGAACAAGCACCAGAATAAACAAACAACCATGGCATAAATGCACAAACAAAGATGATGCATGATCATTTAAAGATGCATGGTATGGCAAAGTGCAACAATCAAATACTACACAATTAAGTGAAGCTCAACATGCAACGAGTTGCATGTTGACGAAACTTCACAACGATTATTTAGTTCACTCCCGTTTATGCTGCTCATCAATAATAAATGTTGACAATCATGGCAAGAAATGAAGCATATTTAATCTACCCACCTAGGCAATTTAAATGAGGCCGGGAACAACACAAAACAATTCCGGAAATTCCCCATATGTAATTTTTGAGTTTGGTACTGTCCTGATCTAAACACAATTTTAAAGTTGTTTAACATCAAAAGGAAGTTCAACATGTTAATCTACACATTTTTCCACCCCATTTACATATAAAGTTTATTTAATTCGGAGCTACGATTGTTTAGCTATGAAATAAACCATTTTAGCATGTCATTTATGCAAATGAATGCAAACAGCAATTTTAGACATTTTTAACATGGATGAAAGCTGCATATTGTGAAATTCCACAAAATTCTACCCAAGTTACATATATGACATGTTTCATTATGATGCACGGTTATTTAACTATGAGCATTTTAAAGCAAAGGCATTGTAATTATGCAATGCACTGGAAATTAAATAAATCCACAGGCAGAAAATAAAACATGCACAGGCCCAAAGCATCACAGTGCAGCGGCCCAGAAGAGGATTAGGCCCAAGTGGCTGTGTGCAAAAGAAAAGAAAAATGGGGCGCCTGGGATTCGAACCCAGGACCTCCTGGATGTGTGCGCGCGCGCTGACCAGCTCGGCTAGTTCGGTGATCGTGATGAGTGTGGGATTTGGCCAAATAAGCAGAAGAACAATGGCTTAAATTTGGCGAGGCAAAAATTGGTGGAAAAAATGTTGCACCCATGGGGATTTGATCCCTGGTCGCCCGGGTAACAGACGGGGAGGCTGACCAGTTGGGCTGCTGCTTGCGTTGTGTGCACATGGAGCTGGCTTAATTGATAAGCGAACATCAGAAGTGGCGAGCTTCAGTCATGGATACGTCGACAAAGCTCACGGCAACGGCGAGCGAATGCGGCGGCGATCTCTGCTACTAGGCGGCGGTGGGCATGCGGGAACCTGTGAAGGTAGCAGCTGTTGAACGCACGTGTGCTTGGGCTCGCTAGGTGGGGTGCATGAGCTAGATGCTCTCGGCCATGGTGTTGCGCGGTGATGCAGCGAGCGACGCGAGAGGCGAGCAGGCAGGGTGCGTGGGCATAGGATGCGGGGCGTTCGTGCTTGCGCTAAGAGGGTTCGTGAGAGCATGCAAGGGACGAAGCAAGGCACGAGCTTGAGCTCGCTCTCCTGGTCGCCCATGGCGGACGAACATGGAGCAGCCCGGGATGAAAACCTCGACGGCGAAACCCATGGGGAGAGGAGATGGGGAGGAGCAGCGGCTCACCACGGTCTCGTGGGACTAGACGAAGAGACCGGGGACGCGATGTGGAGGCGAGGAGGAGGCGATGTTCATGGCGGAGACCCTCGGAATCCCGTGAAGCAGAGGAAGCAGGGGAGGTGGGCGGCCACTGGACTTGGCGATCCGGCTCAGGGAGGACGCGAAAATGGAGTCTCGGCGGCATCACGATGCGTGTGGAGGAAGAAGGGGCCAGCGGTGAGCTTGCTACGCCGGAGGAGAGCTCTGGCTCGCCTCGGCCATGGCGTCGTGAATGAGGCAGCAGGGTGCGTGGGTGCCCCTTACCTACGCGGCGGCGGCAGAGAAGGAAAGTAGGAGGGAGGAGGAAACCCTAGGGCCACGGCTGGGGTTAAATAGGGGCGCGGGCGCGGCTAGCTCGACCACCGTGGCCATGTGCTCGCTCCCTCCTGGGAGTTACTGTGAGAGAGGGATGTGAGGGAGGTGGAAGAAAAAGGTGAGGGGAGAGGATGACTGGTAGGGCCGACCCGGTGGATGTGTGTGATTTTACCAGGAAAGAGAGAGAGGTCCAGGTGGGCTGGGCTGTGGTGGACTGCACTGAGCTGCTGGGCTCTCTGCCTCTTCTTTCCATCCCATTTCTTTAATGCCTTCAGGCAGGAAATAAAACAAAGAAAGTCACAGGGATCTAGGAAAGGGTTGAGGGAGGTATGAAAATATATCTGGAGTACAGGAATTATGTAGTATTTGAATAAAATGGATTGGGCATTTTTAGAGGAAGAAAAATAATCCAAGTTTGAATTAAATTCAAACTTGAGGCATTTTTTATCCCAACCAAACCAATTCCAAAAATTATGAAATTTGGTAGAGAGCTTGATGGCATGATGCAGGATTTAAAGGAAAATAGTGAACATTAGTTTGGGACAGAAATATTGCATCATGAATAATATTGAAAAGGAGAAGAAGGGGAAGATGATGATAGAAGAGATTTCATGCATGGGTGAACCACATGGTCTAGAGAGGGAGATGGCAAGGAGGGGATGACCACACACACTATGCATACATGATGAACACAACAATAACAATGGGTGCAATGCTCATGAACAACATAAAAGAATATGATGATGCAAGCACATGACAAATAATATGAAAATGAAATGCAAAGAGAAAAGAAAGGCAAAAACACAACATGAGAAGAAACCCATCCATCAAGATCATCATGAAAAATCCATAAATGGCAAGGTTGGGGAATACTTATAAGGAAGGATTACATCTGGGGTGTTACACTTCTGGTCCAGAAAAAATTAATCCAAAGTTTTTTCTTCGTTTGGACTCCGTTTGATAATGATTTTCTGAAAAGGCAAAAACAGGCCAAAAAAATAGCAACTGGCACTAGGCACTAGGTTAATATGTTAGTCTCAAAAAATGATATATAATTGCATATAAAGCATCCAAGATTGATACTATAATAGCATGGAGCAATCAAAAATTATAGATACGTTGGAGACGTATCATAGGTAGGCGCGTGAAGAACTCGAACGTGACCAAGAGCCACCTGCTCGCAAACAGAGTGGATATCCAGCTCAATATGTTTGGTGTGGCGATGATGAACGGGGTTGGCGGAGAGGTAGACGGCAGAGACGTTGTCACAATACACAACGGTGGCCTTGTCGATAGGACAAGAGAGCTCGTAGAGAAGTTGCCGAAGCCAGGAGCACTCAGCAACGACGTTAGCCACGGCACGATACTCAGCCTTTGCATGGACCGAGAGACCGTGGGCTGCCACTTGGACGACAAGGAGATAAGTGATGGTCCAAGGTAGACACAGTATCCGGAGGTGGAACGCTGTGTGTCGGGGCAGCCAACCCAGTCTGCATCAGAGTATGCCATGATGTCCATAGCTGTCGAAGCATGGAGCGAGAAGCCAAGATCCATAGTACCGCGAATGTAACGGAGAATCCATTTCACCGCGGTCCAATGAGCATCACGAGGCGAATGCATATGAAGGCACACCTGCTGTAACACATACTGTAACTCTGGGCGAGTGAGAGTCAGGTACTAGAGAGCGCCCACAATCGAGCGGTAGAAGGGGACATCTGGCACCGACAAATCATTGGTAGCCGAGAGCTTGGCCTTCGTGTCAACAGGGGTGGTCGCAGGTATGCAATTGAGCATCCCAGTGCAGTCAAGCAACTCATGAGCGTACTTCTGCTAGTGAAGAAAGAATCCGTCCACGCATCATACCACCTCGATGCCGAGGAAGTAGTGTAGCGGCCCTAAGTCCTTGATGGTGAACTCAGCGCGAAGTCGATCAGTAAGCCGTGGAAGAAGATCGGTGGTGCATGCCGTCAAGATGATGTCGTCAACGTAGAGGAGCAGGTATGCAGTCTCATGGCCCTGCCGATAGACAAACAACGAGGCGTCGGAGCATCTGGAGCGGAAGCCAAGCTGATGAAGAAACGTCGCGATGCGCTGGTACCAGGAACGCGGTGCCTGCTTGAGCCTGTATAACAAGCTAGAAAGCAGGCACACATGATATGGGTATGTGTTGTCAACAAAATCATTGGGCTGCTGGCAATACACCTACTCGTTGAGATGGCCATGGAGGAAGGCGTTGGAGACATCCATTTGGTGTACCGGCCATGCTCGAGACACCGCGAGGTGCAAGACGGTACGGATCGTGCTGGGTTTGACAACCGGGGCAAAGGTAACCATGAAGTCAACACCGGCTCGCCGACGAAAGTCTCAAACCACCCAACACGGTTTGTAGCGCTCGAATGTACCATTGGGGTGAAGTTTGTGCTTGAACATCCACTTGCCGGAGATGACGTTGGCGCCGCGGGGACGGGGAACAAGCTGCCACACCCGGTTGTGCTGCAGGGCGTCAAACTCCTCCTGCATGGCCACATGCCACTGCGGATCCCGGAGAGCCGCCCGAGCGAAGGTGGGCAACGGCGAGGGCATAGAGGTGGAGGCCACACACATATACTTGTATGTGGGGTAGCGGGAGCTCGTCTACAACACACCGGCACGAGCGCGAGTAACGGGACCCGTGGGTGACGAAGGCGGCCCGTCGGTAGCCGTGGCAGCCGAGCTAGCCAGCGAGGTGGCAGAGGAGGCCAGTGAGGCAGCCACGGCGGCAGAGGAGGCCGGCGTCAAGGCGGCCGGTGAACCAGCCGGTGAGGCCGACGTGGAGGCAGTCGGAGAAGCAGCTGGCATCGAGGCGGACGGCTTAGCCAATGGCGAGGCGGTCAGAGAAGCCGTCGGTGTGGTCGGCATCGAGGCGGCCAGAGAAGCAGCCGGCATGGCTGGCGTCGAGGCAACCGGCATGGCCAGCGTCGAGGCGGCCGAAGAAGCAGCCGGCGTGGCCAGCATTGATGCGACCGACGAAGCGGCTGGAGTAGCTGGTGAAGCAGCCACGGCGCGCAGGCCACGATGGCAAGGGGCGTCGGAGCCAGCCTGGGAACGGCCAGTGGCAGGGCGAGGTGTCACCGAAGATGATGGCGGCGGCGCGGTGCTCTTGTTAAGGTGCTGAAAAGGAAAGCTCATCTTGTCAAAATAAACATGTCATGACATGATAACCCGGTGAGACACCGGATCGTAGCAGCGATAGCCCTTCGTATTTGGTGGGTAGCTGAGAAAAATGCAGGGCAAGGACCGCGGCGCGAGCTTATGTGGAGTGATGGCAGCAATGCTAGGGTAGCACAAACAGCCGAAGATCCAGAGATCATCATAAGATGATGGCGGGCCAAAGAGAAGCTGATGTGGTGTATAGTTCCATCAAACACGGCAAGGTCGAATATTAATGAGAAGGGTTGCCGTGGCGAGTGCATCGGGCCAAAAGCGAGGCGGAGCATGAGCATGAAACAAGAGAGTGCAGACACAGTCATTAAGGGTGCGGAGCATACGTTCGGCATGACTGTTTTGTGGCGAGGTGTAAGGACACGTGAACAGAAGATGGTGCCATGGGATGCAAGAAGAGTGCGGATGGTAAGGTTGTCGAACTCCTTTCCGTTGTCAGTTTGCAAAGCAGGAACGGACCTCCCGAACTGCGTAGACATATAAGAAAAAAATGTGGTGAGTGTAGATGGAACATCAGATTTTTGGCAGAGAGGAAAGGTCCACACATAATGGGAATAATCAACCAAGATCACAAGATAATAAAGATAACCGGAATTACTTGGAATAGGTGAGGTCCATACATCACTATGAATTAACAAGAACGGAAAAGATGCAACTGTGGAAGACAAACGTGCTTGCCGACACGGCAGGCATGACAAGTGTGGCTGTCTGTTTTATCACAAGAGAAAGACGAAAAAGCCTTGCATGATTGTACGAAGTGCAGCGGAGCCCGGATGGCCAAGGCGTGCGTGCCAAAGGTCAACCCCGGCATAGAGGGCGACCGGTCCAGTAGTGGAAGATGTTGATGGCTGGACGGGGTAGAGATCACCCGGACTGTCACATCGGTGCAGAATCATCCGAGTGCACTCATCCTTAACAGAGAAACCAACTTTGTCAAATTCCACAGTAACGGGATTGTCACGAGTAAAGGAACGTACACGGACTAGACTTTTGATAAGGTCAGGTGAAACAACAACATTATGTAGACATAAGGGCATGGAGTTAGAAGAAAACGGAACGGAGCCAACATGTGTAATACGGAGAGAGGAACCATCACCCACGATGATTCGTGAAGTGGTGGAAGTGGGGTAAGAAGATGGCAAGTTACCGGGGTGGGACGTCATGTGAGTGGTCGCACCAGTGTCCATGAACCAGTCGCCACCGACACCGGACGAGCTCGATGGGGGCGGTTTGGAGCGCCGTCAGCAGCGTGGGATTCCACAAATATGACGTGGGGTGACCCGGCGAGATGGAGGTGTAGCCGGTAGTTCCTCGGGGCGAGCTGTAAGGCGGTGGTGCCATGAAGAAAGCCGGGTAGCCCGCTAGACGATGGCCATGGGAACCAGGGGCCTGTGCATGTGGCACCGGTAAAGCAGGTGCCCCACTCCACGATGGGGTGGGCTGCTGGCACGGCGGCGAAGGCACCGATGAGGAAGGAGCTCTGGGCGAAAACCCGATGGCGAGGGCGGCGACCGAAGGAGGAGGATAAGGGAATATGAAGGTCATGGTGGGGAGAGGGCGGCAGCGGCGGCAGCAGCTCGGGGGAGCGGCGGCGGCGCGACGAGGGAGGCGGCACGGCTCGGGGAACAAGCGGCAGTGGTGTGAGTGGCGGCGCGACTCGGGGAGCGAGAGGCAGCGGCGTGGGCGGGGCAAGTAGTAGCGATCAGCGGTAACAGTAGATGGCGAGCATGGTTAGCGGGGGTAGTAGCGATCAGTGGCAACAGTTAGGCTGATCGAGCGAAGGTTGTGTAGCGAGGCAGCGGCAGTATGCAGCGGGAGCGACAGCACGTAGGCAGCGGCAGCAGCAGTAGCGATCGCGCTGGCGATCGGCTGAGTCGCACAGCTGCATAGGTAGGCAGCGGCGTGCTTTCGAGGAAGCGCAGTAGCGCGCGGAGGTAGGATAGTGGCGGCAGTGGCGGTGCTAGGTTAGATCGATTAGGCTGATACCACTTGGAGAGATGATAGGATGCAACACACATGTATTCGCGGGCATTCTGTGCCAATATATAGATGTACAGGGATATTATCACGTCCAGGACTAAACCCTAATGAGATGGACGGAGATTATAGTACATGTGTATATACGGATACATAGGTCGCTCAACACCGTTGCAGCATTGCCGCGACCATTCGAAGCAAGGCGCCGCCACCACCATCGAAGCACGCCGTCGCAGCATCATCAAAGTAGCTGAGCCGTCGTCACAGCATTGGCACGGTCGTTCAAAGCCGTTTGACGCATGCCGTCGTGCCATCGACGTGGCCATCGAGCCATGTTGTTGCAACATCATTGAAGCCATCGAGCCGCCATCGCAGCACACCTTGTAGTAGCGTCATGGCCGTCGAAGCAGTCAGGCCGCCATCGCAAAGACAGTCATCCGGCGTCGCAGCACTGCTCGTGGCTTGCACTGATGCCCGTGGCAGGCGGACCACTCACACAACATCATCGTCTTGGCTTTGTAGTATGTCTGCCCTAGTACACAACAACCATTCCGTCTTTGGTCTTTGCATCAGCTCGTGTCGCTGCAACGGCGGCTGTCGTTTCACTTCCAAAGCCGCACCTTGCTGCCATACACCTGCTAGAAGATCTGTCGGAGACCACTTTTGCTGCCATGCCACTACAAGTCGGGGACGCACGTCGCTCCAACTCGCGACGCCTCAATGCAAGGGTAGCCGCTGCTACAAACCCGGAAGCCACCGTCTGCTAGAATCCCGGCCGCCGCCGGCTTGCTTTGCAGGTCGAACATAAGTGCTTCAAGGCCCTCCAATGGTGTTGCAAGCACTCGGTGCACGGCTGTGCGCTGACGCAAGGACAGTGCTACCAACGCAACTGACGACGCTGAGGCTGTAGCATTGCAGCATGCGAGGCCGTGGGAGGTTGAGGCGTGAAAGTAGAAGGACGACTAGCGAGGATGAGGATTCTTACATGTACATGTGACCTTAGGTGCAAAAGGAGAAGGACAACTAGCGATTCCCATCTAAGTATCTAACGGTCCCGAGCAGACCAATCGGGCAGCTGCCGACCCGGCTGATCCCACGCGCGGATCAGCCGAATTATTCCTAGCGTCTGCCAATTTTTTGGCGGAGGATCAACCAGTAAGGGTGACCGGTTGAGGAAGGGTTATTTAGCACATGCTAATAATTTGAGTCCAATTTTCAAAAAGATAATAATTTGGGCCCACTAGTTAATAAAATAAATGGTTCAGATCAACTAGATGCTCTTACCTCCTCTGAGGTAAGAGGGACCATCTTAAAAGGGCTCATTCATCTATGCATGTACAAATCAACGGATCGAGCTTGTGCTACTCCAAGCAAGAACTGGAAGATATCCTTCACCGAAGAAGCGGCCTGATATGGCACGATCAAGAGCAGCGGATAACACACGGCTTTGTCCTCGCACACGGCAATGACAACAGCTTTGCAGAGGCATCCTTTGGCCACGGTCCTCGGTTCTGTCGCGGCACAACGGCGTCCGCATCTCAACACGGACACTAGTGTGGTGCTCCACCTGCCGGCGTGGTGGCACCCGACCTGCCTCCACGCGCCACAGACGCAAGACTGACAGCCACTGGTGCAGCGACCCGTTATACAAACGGTTTTTACCCCCTTTTCATGATGGAGTTTTAAACCATCGCCTTGCCTGTGTGTGCGATAGGGGGGGTCTTCCCACACGACCCAGAAACCGTCAGCGATAGGGAGCACGCAAGCATATGTTTCACAGAACTAAGCGTATGCGATGCCCGCATCTTTCCCAAACGCTCCATCCTTGCTACTCGTTTGTGCTCGCATTACCATCGCACTCGGTATTCTGTGCTGCAATGTTTGCGATGCTCACCCCAACACAAACAGTTCACAATTGTACACCGTATGCAAAGCTTGAATATCCCACACATTTGTATGTACATAAACGTTTGAGATGTATAAAATGTCCCAAACGATTCATCTGTATTACCCGTGTCGGAAGAAGGCCTATCACACGCGTTCTTCTATGAGCAAACGTTTACGATGCACACGACATCATAAATAGTTCATAATTGCCTAGCGTGTGTGATAAGGTGACTTTCACAAACATTTATTAAGAAGGAACTGTGTGCGTTGTTGTTGTTAATCTCACACGTTTTTTCTTGTCTGATCGTGTGTGCAGTAGAGTTTCATCACACACGTACTGATCTGAGGAACGTGTCTGATCTTGACGTTTATCACAGACGTTTTGCTTTCGCAAACCATGTGTAGTGTAATGGCCTGCAGATCATAATTTATCCCTAATTTAATCCCTGCATTTAAAATTCACAGAATTTTAAATTGAAACAGATTTTCAATATGAAAGTAGGCAATCACTTATTTCATATCGAACCATGTTTATTACAAATACAAGTTCAAGGACGAATGAATAATTCAATGCACACGTACATATGTTGAAGAACTAGAGAAGCAGCAAGGAAAGAATGATGAACCACAGTTGTACTAAAGACTGTAAAGAGAGAGGTGGAAGACATTCTGGTTGCTGGAGAAGGTGAAGCGGAATGCCCATATTGTGCCCTCCTCCATGCCTAATGCGCGCACGACTCTAGGCCAACCCCTTGTGATGGCCGCCCGCCCATCCTTCACTGTCTTCATTAGGACTTCTCGATGCTCATTGTAGTCTCGATGAAATACTTTAACCTTCATTGCATGTCCACCAATCATGTACTTTGTGAGGTAATCTTGAGTAAACTATTTTGGGAGCCACTGCAAACGAAAAAGATTCCGACATTGTTGTCTAACAACTCATTTGTGACGCCCCTGATCGACCATGCACTAATCATACATGCAAACGTGCACGCTCGAGATCAGAGACTCACGGGAAGATATCACAACACAACTCTAAACTCAAATTTAAACATAAATCTTCATATTACAAACCAGGGGTCGCGAGGACCCGAATACATAAGTCATACACACAAATAATATCTGGGTACAGACATAGTTAGTCAAGTTTGCCATTAAGAAGGCTAGCACAAACAGCGACACTGATCGAAAAGGTGAAGGCCTCCTGCCTAGGGCCTCCGAACTACTCCTAGTCGGCGGGCTCAACGTAGTAGTAGTGGCCTCCGGGGATCTCCTGCTCCTAGGCTCCATCGTCTGATCACAGCAACCGGGTATGGGGAAAAAGATAGCAAAGCAACCGTGAGTACTCATCCAAAGTACTCGCAAGACTGACATCAGATCTATACTAATTATGCATCGGTATCAAAGGAATGGGGCTATATCTTTGGACTAAACTGCAGAATTGCCAGCACAGATGGGGAGAGGCCTAGCCTATCGAAGACTAGCATCTTGAAGCAATCTTGCAGCATAAGAAGAGAGTAGAGTATAGTAACACATAATAGCAGTTATATTTTAGTTATGCCCTGAGATCCTTCCTCGTCTACCCTGCGAGAAAGTGATCTCAAGAGCAGTAGTAACAGTTTAATATTGTAGCAGTATCCATTTGTAGTTGTAGCAGATCAAGATACAACTCTGAGCGTCCTGTTACCGTGGACACGGCTATTTGAATAGATAACTTCCCTGCAGGGGTCCACTACTGTTACCCAGCACGCTCGATTACATCTGGCCGAACACACTTGCTGGGTAATACCCGGCCTCAGGTAATCGACACGACGTAGTCCTACCTAGGCTCAGCAGAGAGGTCAACACGCCGGTCTAAATCCTAAGTGCGAAGGGGTCTTGGGCCATCGCCCTTTGCACTCCTGCACGGTATGTGGCTGGTCGTGTTGGGGAACGTTGCATGGGAAACAAAAATTTTCCTACGCACACATAAGATCTATCCATGGTGATGAGCATCTACGAGAGGGAGAGTGAATCTACATACCCTTGTAGATCGCTAAGCGGAAGCGTTTAAGAAACGCGGTTGATGTAGTCGAACGTCTCCGCGATCCAAATCGCAAGTCGTCCCTCGATCCGATCACGAGCTAGCGCCGAACGGACGGCACCTCCGCGTTCAACACACGTACGGCTTGATGACGCCTTCACCTCCTCGATCCAGCGAGCGATGGTGAAGTAGTGGTTGAGTTCCAGCAGCACGACGGCGTGGTGATGGTGGTGAGGAACAATCTCTGCAGGGCTTCGCCAAGCACTACGGAGATTATGACGGAGGAACTAGAGGGCTAGGGTTGCCGGCACACGGCTTGGGAAATCCTGATATGTCCCGTGTGCTAGCCCTGCCCCTCTATTTATATGTTGAGCCTTGGGGTCTAAACTTGGAGTAAAAGCCTCCTCCGGATCGGTTTTGCCCGCACAAGGTCGGTTTGGCCCGCAGGGAAAGAGTCCAACTCGGATCCCTGCCGAACCGTGCACAGCCGCGCACAAGCGGTAGTACCGCTTCACACAAGCGGTAGTACCGCTTGGGCGGTAGTACCGCTTCACACAAGCGGTAGTACCGCTCGGGCGGTAGTACCGCTTCACCAAGCGGTAGTACCGCTTACGCGGCAGCAAAACTACTTTTGCACTTTCCAATACCTTGTGGGCTTTATCCCTTTGGCTCATATAAAGTGTTGCTGCACCCGAACACTTCGGTAAACATCCGGAACCCCTTCCGGTGAACTCCGGAACCCTTCCAGAGATCAAAACACTATTATCACATATATCAATCTTTACCTCCGGACTATTCCGGAGATCCTCGTCATGTCCGGGATCTTATCCGGGACTCCGAACAACTTTCGGTCACCAACATAATAACTCAATTATACTAATCGTCACCAAACGTTAAGTGTGTAGACCCTGCGGGTTCGAGAACTATGTAGACATGACCGAGACACCTCTACGGCCAATAACCAATAGCGGGACCTGGATGCCCATATTGGCTCCTACATATTCTACGAAGATCTTTATCGGTCGAACCTCTATGTCAAGGATTCAGTTAATCCCGTATGCTGTTCCCTTTGTTCTTCGGTATGTTACTTGCCCGAGATTCGATCGTCGGTATCTCTATACCTAGTTCAATCTCGTTACCGGCAAGTCTCTTTACTCGTTCCGTAATACAAGATCTCGTGGCTAACACTTTAGTCACATTGCTTGCAAGGCTCATTGTGATGTTGTATTACCGAGTGGGCCCTGAGATACCTCTCCGTTATACGGAGTAACAAATCCCAGTCTTGATCCATGCCAACCCAACAGACACCCTCGGAGATACCTGTAGAGCACCTTTATAGTCACCCAGTTACGTTGCGACGTTTGATACACACAAGGTATTCCTCCGGTGTCAGTGAGTTGCATGATCTCATGGTCAAAGGAACAGATACTTGACATGCAGAAAACAATAGCAATAAACTGACACGATCAAATGCTACATTTACAGTTTGGGTCTTGTCCATCACATCATTCTCCTAATGATGTGATCCCGTTATCAAATGACATCTCATGTCTATGGCTAGGAAACCTTAACAATCTTTGATCAACAAGCTAGTCAACTAGAGGCTTACTAGGGACACAGTGTTGTCTATGTACCCACACATGTATTTGAGTTTCCAATCAATACAATTATAGCATGGATAATAAACGATTATCATGAACAAGGAAATATAATAATAACCAACTTATTATTGCCTCTAGGGCATATTTCCAACAGTCTCCCACTTGCACTAGAGTCAATAATCTAGTTCACATCACTATGTGATTTACATTGTAATGAATCGAACACCCATGCAGTTCTGGTGTTGTTCATGTTTAGCCCTTGGAAGAGGTTTAGTCATCGGATCTGCAACATTTAGATCCGTGTGTACTTTGCAAATATTTATGTCGTCCTCCTTGATGTAATCGCGGATGGAATTGAAACGTCGCTTTATGTGTCTGGTCCTCTTGTGAAATCTTGGTTCCTTGGCTAGAGCAATGGCACCAGTATTATCACAAAACAGAGTCATTGGGTCAAGTGCACTAGGCACTACTCCAAGATCTGTCATGAACTCCTTCATCCAGACACCTTCCTTCGCCGCCTCCGAGGCTGCGATGTACTCCGCTTCGCATGTAGAATCAGCTACCACGCTTTGCTTGGAACTGCACCAGCTAACCGCACCCCCATTAAGAATAAATACGTATCCGGTTTGCGACTTAGAGTCATCCGGATCAGTGTCAAAGCTTGCATCGACGTAACCCTTTACGACGAGCTCTTGATCACCTCCATAAACGAGAAACATGTCCTTAGTCCTTTTCAGGTACTTCAGGATATTCTTGACCGCCGTCTAGTGTTCCATTCCTGGATCACTTTGAAACCTTCCGGCCATACTTATGGCAAGGCTGACATCGGGTCTTGTGCACAGCATTGCATACATGATAGAGCCTATGGCTGAAGCATAGGGGATGACACTCATCTTTTCTCTATCTTCTGCAGTCACTGGGCATTGAGTCTTACTCAACTTCACACCTTGCAAAACAGGCAAGAACCCCTTCTTGGACTGATTCATTTTGAACTTCTTCAAAATCTTATCAAGGTATGTGCTTTGTGAAAGTCCTATTAAACGTCTTGATCTATCTCTATAGATCTTGATGCCTAATATGAAAGCAGCTTCTCCTAGGTCCTTCATTGAAAAACTCTTGTTCAAATATTCCTTTACGCTTTCCAGCATTTCTATATTGTTTCCAATCAGCAATATGTCATCCACATATAATATTAGAAACGCTATAGAGCTCCCACTCACTTTCTTGTAAATACAAGCTTCTCCGTAAACTTGTATAAACTCGAACGCTTTGATCACTTTATCAAAACGAAGATTCCAACTCCGAGATGCTTGCACCAGTCCATAAATGGATCGCTGGAGTTTGCAAACTTTGTCAGCATTCTCTGGATCGACAAAACCTTCTGGTTGCATCATATACAACTCTTCCTTAAGGTAACCGTTAAGGAACACTGTTTTGACATCCATCTGCCAAATTTCATAATCGAAAAAGGCAGCTATTGCTAACATGATTCTGACGGACTTAAGCATCGCTACGGGTGAGAAGGTCTCATCGTAGTCAACTCCTTGAACTTGTGAAAAACCCTTTGCCACAAGTCGAGCTTTATAGACGGTGACATTACCGTCCGCGTCCGTCTTCCTCTTAAAGATCCATTTGTTCTGAATGGCCTTACGCCCTTCAGGTAATACTTCCAAAGTCCATACTTTGTTTTCATACATGGATCCCATCTCGGATTTCATGGCCTCTAACCACTTCTCGGAATCCGGGCTCATCATCGCTTCTCCATAGCTCGTAGGTTCATCGTTGTCTAACAACATGACTTCTAAGACAGGGTTGCCGTACCACTCAGGAGCAGTACGCGTCCTTGTCGACCTACGAGGTTCGATAGCAACTTGATCCAAAGCTTCATGATCATCATCATTAACTTCCTCTTCAGCTAATGTAGGCTCCACAGAAACAACTTTCTGCGCTGCGCTACTCTTACGTTGAAGTAAAGGTTCAACAACCTCATCAAGTTCTATCTTCCTCCCACTCAATTCTTTCGAGAGAAACTCTTTCTCAAGAAATGCTCCGTTTTTAGCGACAAACACTTTGCCTTCAGATCTGAGGTAGAAGGTATACCCAACTGTCTCTTTTGGGTATCCTATGAAGACGCATTTCTCCGCTTTGGGTTCCAGCTTTTCAGGCTGAAGCTTTTTGACATAAGCATCACATCCCCAAACTTTAAGAAACGACAGCTTTGGCTTCTTGCCAAACCAAAGTTCATATGGCGTCGTCTCAACGGATTTCGATGGTGCCCTATTTAAAGTGAATGCAGCTGTCTCTAATGCATAACCCCAAAACGATAGTGGCAAATCGGCAAGAGACATCATAGATCGCACCATATCCAATAAGGTTCGATTACGACGTTCGGACACACCATTACGCTGTGGTGTTCCAGGCGGTGTTAATTGTGAAACAATTCCACACTGTCTTAAGTGACTGCCAAACTCATAACTCAGATATTCTCCTCCTCGATCAGATCGTAGGAATTTAATCTTCTTGTTACGATGATTCTCAACTTCACTCTGAAATTGTTTGAACTTTTCAAATGTTTCAGACTTGTGTTTCATTAAGTAAATATACCCATATCTACTTAAGTCATCAGTGAAGGTGAGAAAGTAACGATAACCACCGCGCGCCTTAATGCTCATCGGACCGCACACATCAGTATGTATGATTTCCAATAAGTCACTTGCCCGTTCCATTATTCCAGAGAACGGCGTTTTAGTCATCTTGCCCATGAGGCATGGCTCACATGTGTCAAGTGATTCAAAATCAAGTGACTCCAAAAGTCCATCAGCATGGAGCTTCCTCATGCGTTTTACGCCAATATGACCTAAACGGCAGTGCCACAAGAAAGTGGTATTATCATTATCAATTCTACATCTTTTGGCATCAATGTTATGAACATGTGTATCATTACTATCGAGATTCAATAAGAATAAACCCCTCACATCGGGTGCATGACCATAAAAGATATTACTCATATAAATAGAACAACCATTATTCTCTGATTTAAATGAGTAACCGTCTCGCAATAAACAAGATCCAGATATAATGTTCATGCTTAACGCAGGCACCAAATAACACTTATTTAGGTTCATCACTAATCCCGACGGTAATCGAAGAGCGAGCGTGCCGACGGCGATCACATCAACCTTGGAACCATTTCCCACGCGCATCGTCACTTCGTCCTTTGCCAGCCTCCGTCTATTCCGCAGTTCCTGTTTTGAGTTGCAAATATGAGCAACCGCACCGGTATCAAATACCCAGGCACTACAACGAGAGTTGGTAAGGTACACATCAATAACATGTATATCATATAGACCTTGTTTGTTGTTGGCCGCCTTCTTGTCAGCCAAATACTTGGGGCAATTCCGCTTCCAGTGTCCAGTTCCCTTGCAATGAAAACACACAGTTTCTGGTTTGGGTCCAGCCTTGGGTTTCTTCACGAGAGGAGCAACTGCTTTGCCACTCTTCTTGGAGTTACCCTTCTTACCCTTGCCATTTTTCTTGAAACTAGTGGTTTTATTGACCATCAACACTTGATGCTCCTTCTGAATTTCAGACTCAGCGGCTTTCAGCATCGCAAACAGCTCGGCGACTGACTTGTTCATCCCGTGCATGTTATAGTTCAACACGAAGCTCTTGTAGCTAGGTGGCAATGATTGAAGAACTCTGTCAGTGATAGCCTCTGGCGGAAGGGGCATCCCTAACTCAGCCAGACGGGTGGAGTACCCAGACATTCTGAGCACGTGATCACTGATAGACCCGTTCTCCTCCATCTTGCAAGCATAGAACTTATCGGAGATCTCATATCTCTCGATCCGGGCATTCTTCTGAAAGATAAACTTGAACTCCTGGAACATCTCATATGCTCCATGACGTTCAAAACGTCTTTGAAGTCCCGGTTCTAAGCCATACAACATTGCACATTGAACTATTGAGTAATCATCAGAACGAGCCTGCCAGGCGTTCACAACGTCTAGAGACTCAACTGGAGCGGGTGGATCACCAAGCGGTGCATCAAGGACATAAGCCTTCTGGGAAGCCGTAAGGATAATCCTTAGATTACGGGCCCAGTCCACAAAGTTACTTCCATCATCTTTCAACTTAGCTTTCTCTAGGAACGCATTAAAATTCAGGGGTGCTACTGCGCGAGCCATGATCTACAACATAAATATAGCAAAGACAACTTAGACTATTGTTCTAGATAATGAGTTTAGTTAATCATATTACTTAAAAAACTCCCACTCAAATTGACATCCCTCTGATCATTCGAGTGTTACATGATCCAAATCCACCAACTCAAGTCCGATCATCACGTGAGTTGAGGTGGTTTCAATGGTGAACATCTTCATGTTGATCATATCTACTATATGACTCATGTTCGACCTTTCGGTCTCTTGTGTTCCGAGGCCATGTCTGTACATGCTAGGCTCGTCAAGTTTAACCCGAGTGTTCCGCACGTGCAACATGGCTTGCACCCGTTGTATGCGAACGTAGAGTCTATCACACCCGATCATCACGGCGTGTCTCGAAACGACGAACTTTCGCAACGGTGCACACTTGGGGAGAACACAATTTATCTTGAAATTTAAGTGAGGGATCACCTTATAATGCTACCGTCGTCCTAAGCAAAATAAGATGCATAAAAGGATTAACATCACATGCAAATCATAAGTGACATGATATGGCCATGAACTTGTGCTTTTGATCTCCATCTCCAAAGCACCGGCATGATCTCCATCGTCACCGGCATGACACCATGATCTCCATCATCTTGATCTCCATCAACGTGTCGCCATAAGGTTGTCGCGCCGACTGTTGCTTCCACGACTATTGCTAACGTTTAGCGATAAAGTAAAGCATTACATAGCGCTTAATGATTGACACGCAGGTCATACAATAATTAAAGACAACTCTATGGCTCCTGCCAGTTGCCGTACTCATCGACATGCAAGTCGTGATATTCTATACAAAACATGATCATCTCATACATCACATATATCTCATCATGTAATTGGCCATATCACATCACAACATACCCTGCAAAAACAAGTTAGACGTCCTCTAATTGTTGTTGCAAATTTTACGTGGCTGCTACGGGTTTGCAAGAACCGTTCTTACCTACGCAAAACCACAACGTGGTGTAGTGATTGCTTTTTGATCTTCTAAAAGAACCCTCTTCATTGAAATCGATTCAACTAAAGTGAGAGAGACAGACACCCGCTAGCCATCTTTATGCAACAAAATTACATGTCAGTTGAAGGAACCTGTCTCGCGTAAGTGTACGCGTAATGTCGGTCCGGGCCGCTTCATCTCACAATACCGCCGAATCAAATATCAACTAGTAACGGCAAGCAATATGTATACACCCACGCCCACAACTCGTTTGTGTTCTACTCGAGATCTCATCTACGCATAGACCTGGCTCATGATGCCACTGTTGGGGAACGTTGCATGGGAAACAAAAATTTTCCTACGCACACATAAGATCTATCCATGGTGATGAGCATCTACGAGAGGGAGAGTGAATCTACATACCCTTGTAGATCGCTAAGCGGAAGCGTTTAAGAAACGCGGTTGATGTAGTCGAACGTCTCCGCGATCCAAATCGCAAGTCGTCCCTCGATCCGATCACGAGCTAGCGCCGAACGGACGGCACCTCCGCGTTCAACACACGTACGGCTTGATGACGCCTTCACCTCCTCGATCCAGCGAGCGATGGTGAAGTAGTGGTTGAGTTCCAGCAGCACGACGGCGTGGTGATGGTGGTGAGGAACAATCTCTGCAGGGCTTCGCCAAGCACTACGGAGATTATGACGGAGGAACTAGAGGGCTAGGGTTGCCGGCACACGGCTTGGGAAATCCTGATATGTCCCGTGTGCTAGCCCTGCCCCTCTATTTATATGTTGAGCCTTGGGGTCTAAACTTGGAGTAAAAGCCTCCTCCGGATCGGTTTTGCCCGCACAAGGTCGGTTTGGCCCGCAGGGAAAGAGTCCAACTCGGATCCCTGCCGAACCGTGCACAGCCGCGCACAAGCGGTAGTACCGCTTCACACAAGCGGTAGTACCGCTTGGGCGGTAGTACCGCTTCACACAAGCGGTAGTACCGCTCGGGCGGTAGTACCGCTTCACCAAGCGGTAGTACCGCTTACGCGGCAGCAAAACTACTTTTGCACTTTCCAATACCTTGTGGGCTTTATCCCTTTGGCTCATATAAAGTGTTGCTGCACCCGAACACTTCGGTAAACATCCGGAACCCCTTCCGGTGAACTCCGGAACCCTTCCAGAGATCAAAACACTATTATCACATATATCAATCTTTACCTCCGGACTATTCCGGAGATCCTCGTCATGTCCGGGATCTTATCCGGGACTCCGAACAACTTTCGGCCACCAACATAATAACTCAATTATACTAATCGTCACCAAACGTTAAGTGTGTAGACCCTGCGGGTTCGAGAACTATGTAGACATGACCGAGACACCTCTACGGCCAATAACCAATAGCGGGACCTGGATGCCCATATTGGCTCCTACATATTCTACGAAGATCTTTATCGGTCGAACCTCTATGTCAAGGATTCAGTTAATCCCGTATGCTGTTCCCTTTGTTCTTCGGTATGTTACTTGCCCGAGATTCGATCGTCGGTATCTCTATACCTAGTTCAATCTCGTTACCGGCAAGTCTCTTTACTCGTTCCGTAATACAAGATCTCGTGGCTAACACTTTAGTCACATTGCTTGCAAGGCTCATTGTGATGTTGTATTACCGAGTGGGCCCTGAGATACCTCTCCGTTATACGGAGTAACAAATCCCAGTCTTGATCCATGCCAACCCAACAGACACCCTCGGAGATACCTGTAGAGCACCTTTATAGTCACCCAGTTACGTTGCGACGTTTGATACACACAAGGTATTCCTCCGGTGTCAGTGAGTTGCATGATCTCATGGTCAAAGGAACAGATACTTGACATGCAGAAAACAATAGCAATAAACTGACACGATCAAATGCTACGTTTACAGTTTGGGTCTTGTCCATCACATCATTCTCCTAATGATGTGATCCCGTTATCAAATGACATCTCATGTCTATGGCTAGGAAACCTTAACCATCTTTGATCAACAAGCTAGTCAACTAGAGGCTTACTAGGGACACAGTGTTGTCTATGTACCCACACATGTATTTGAGTTTCCAATCAATACAATTATAGCATGGATAATAAACGATTATCATGAACAAGGAAATATAATAATAACCAACTTATTATTGCCTCTAGGGCATATTTCCAACAGGTCGGGGCCCAGGCGCGACACTAAATACACCAGTGACGTAACTAGCCCACCCCAACGATCAGCCCGCATCTCTGAGCTGTGACGTCTGAAGAGCTTTCGGCTGATACATACGACGTAGAGGGTCCCATAACCATTATCCCACGTGGTGGTAGTGCGTATAAGGCCAGCGGTCTACTCAGATCAAATACCCAAATCCGTTAGGCATGTTTAGTAACTCGCAGAGACGATCAGGATCCCTATCGCTCCGACTTGATATCACAAGGCTCGCGGGTGCTCTTGGAGCCGACCCGTCTTTAATATTATTCTCTCGCGGGCACTCTTGGAGCCGGCCCGACTTGATCAGTTTAAAGTATTGCAATATGTAAACATTTCCGTGATCATCACCCAGAGTGATCACGGCCCGATAACAAGCATGGCATACGGGCAAGGCGAAGGGCCACAGGTGGAACAATAGTATAGCTAACTAAGCATCATGGGACAGCAGGTAGGTAACAACAGTAGGCGACGAAATCAGGCTATGCATCAGAATAGGAGCTATCGGAATAACAACGGAAGCAATTCTAATGCAAGCATAAGAGAGAAAGAGTGGGTGATATCTGGTTGATCAAGGGGGTTTTGCTTGCCTGGAAGCTCTGCTGAGAGGGGCTGGTCGTCTGAAGGCTGCTCGTCTGGAGCGTAGTCGTACTCAGCAGCGTCGGCGGCGGTCTCGGCGTCTATCGGGAGAGAAGGAGGGGGAAGAAACAATAAATTCATGGCAACAATGCAACAGCGATGCATGATATGCCTAAATGATATGCAGGTGTGATATAATGTCTCTCTAATTGTATTAGATAATTTAGGAATTTATCTGCATTTATTTTATCAAGGTTATGCACTATTCATCTATCGAATACGGGCAAAAAGTCCCATGTTCAGTATGTTAGAGGGGTGTGGCAGGTATGTGGGTAGGATATTCGGATTCGTCATATTTTTCTGATCGTTTTTCATATATAAATTATTTTCATCCGAGTTACGGGTTATTTTATATATTTTTTCAAAGTTTTAATCATTTTCTGAATTTTCTGGATTTAATTAATTTGAATTATCCGAAACAGTGGCCAGTGACGTCAGCATGACGTCAGTGTGACGTCAGCGAGTCAAACCCGGCTGACCCGAGTCAAACCTGACCAGTGGGTCCCACTGGTCAGTGACACAGTAGTTAAAAAAGATTAAATTTAACTAAATAAGGTTAATTAGGCGGTGGGGCCCATCAGTCAGTGACTGATTAGTAACTAATTTAATTAACCGATTAATTAACGTTTTATTTATTTATAAAAATCATTTAATTTAGGCGGGGCCCGCATGTCAGTCACACAGGGCTGCCCAGTCAGCACCGTTGACTGGTCAACCCAGTCAACGGGGCCAGTGGGGCCCGCTGGCAGCGACACAGGGGTGGGCCCTGGTCGTGCCACGTCGGCGTCGTCGCCAGAACTTCGCCGGCGACCACTCCCACGGCGGAAGTTCGCCGGAGTTGGCCGAAAAATGGCTACAAGGCACGGGAAGGGGTGCGGCTAGGCGCATTCAAAAGTTGGGAGTGAGGCGCATCGGATGGTGGCGGTTTCATCGCCGGAGTTGACCGGAGTCGACGACGGCGAGCTCGCGGGCGGCGCCGGAGTTCGGCCGTTGACAGATCCGGCGACGCAGGGCATGGCAGGGCGAGTGGCGAGTCGCATTGGAACCGCACGGACGTGCTGAGCACGAATCCGAGCTCGTTTGAGCTCGACAAGCAGCGTGGCTACGGCGACGAGCTCATCGGCGGTGACGGGTACGGCAACTATGGCGAGGCGAGCTACGGCACGGGAATGGCAACGGAAACGGAGGGGAAAGGAGGCGGAGCTCACCGGGATCCTACAGATGTGCTTAGCGGGCTCGGGGGAGGCTCAACGGCGACGTACGGCGGCGGTGATCCCGGATGCCCGAGGAAGAAGACGACGTCGCCAGGCTCGAAGCGGGGGCTCCCGGCTTGAACAAGAGGCAAGGGAGGGCGGACCGAATGGACACGGCGGCGCTGCGTGGGGACGACGGTGGCTACACGGGCGGCGGAGCAACGGCGACAGCAGAGGCGGCCATGGCGGGGAGGAAGAAAGCGAGCGAGAGGAGAGGGGGGGAAAAGATCAGGGGGGCGGCTAGGGTTGCCGCGGTGGTGGTCTTATCCACCCCGCCGCCCTGTAGCGACGCGGTGGCTGGCAGGGTGCGGCTGGCACGGCGAGCCGGTCGTCAGGAGCGCGCGCGCGCGCGAGGTTAGGGAAAGGCCGAGCTGGGCCGGGCCAGGCTGCACTGTGCTACTCAAAGCCCAGATGCACAGTGAGCCTTTACCGATTTTCTTTTTCATTTTCTGTTTTCTGTTTTCAATTCTGTTTTGTAAAATGTTTGGCTACAATTTGGCTTTTGTAAAATAGGTGACTTAGCTCAATAATTACAATGCAATATTAACTACTACCAGAAATTGGTTTGGAGATAATATGATTTCATTTGCTATTTTATTAAATAAAATGGGATTAAATATTGCTGTTTGGTACTGTTTTGATGATGTTAGAGTCATCTAGGGGTTTTAGGTGATGTTGTTTTTCTTAACATAATTAGTTATGGATTATTTGCTAATTAATGAACATTTTTGTTTCCAAATTGAAACAACTTTTATTTTCACTTTAAATTTGAATTTCAATTTGAATAGGAATTTGAAATGAGATATGATGGAAATGATGATCAAGCACTATTAAGCATGGTGACTTGGCATTATCAAAAGGTGATCACTGAAGCTTAATTACATGGGGTGTTACAATTCTCCTCCTCTAAAAGAAATTCTCGTCTCGAGAATTAAGAGGTAGGCTGAAAGAAAGTGGGGTATTCTTCACGAAGACGATCTTCGCATTCCCAAGTGGCTTCATCTTCAGAATGATTCGACCACTGAACTTTAAGGAAGCTGATTGCCTTCTGACGGGTTCGACGTTCAGCTTGATCGATAATGCGGATCGGATACTCATGATAAGATAGATCTTCTCGCAATTCAAGCATTTCATGATCCACTGCTCGGATAGGATCCTTGAAACAGCGACGGAGTTGCGATACATGGAAAACATCATGAACTTGAGAGAGGTTTGGCGGCAATTCCAATTGATATGCCACTTCTCCTCGTCTTGCGAGAATAAGGAACGAGCCAATGTAGCGAGGAGCTAACTTGTCCTTGATCCCAAATCGGTGAGTGCCCTTCATCGGAGTGACACGAAGGTAAGCTTGTTCGCCAGGTTGATAGACCATTACCTGGTGTTTTCGATCATAGTTGCTCTTCTAACGAGACTGAGCAGCTTTCAAGTGTTCATGGACAATGCGGACTTGTTCTTCAGCTTGTTGAATAATGTCCGGACCAACGAGTGACCGTTCCCCAGTTTCTGACCAATTCAGAGGGGTTCGGCACTTACGTCCATAGAGAACTTCAAATGGGGCCATCTTCAGACTAGCTTGATAGCTATTGTTGTAAGAGAATTCAGCATACGGGAGAGATTCCTCCCATTTCTTACCGAATGAGATGACACAAGCTCGGAGCATATCTTCAAGCACTTGATTGACTCGTTCAACATGTCCCTGGGACTGGGGGTGACAAGCGGTGCTGAAGGACAGATGAGGTCCCATAGCTTCTTGGAAACTGTTCCAAAATCTTGAGGTAAAGAGGCTACCACGGTCTGAACTGATCTCCAACAGAACACCGTGAAGTGACACGATTCTGGAAACATACAAGTCTGCTAACTGACTAGCAGTGATTGTCTCCTTGACTGGCCGAAAGTGAGCAACCTTTGAGAATCGGTCAATGACGACAAAAATAGCATCATGACCCTTCTGCGATCTGGGAAAACCAGTAATGAAATCCATTTCAACTTTGTCCCATTTCCATTCAGGAATATCAAGGGGTTGCAGAGTTCCAGCAGGCCTTTGATGTTCTACTTTGATGCGACGGCAAACGTCACACTCAGCAACATAGCGAGCAATGTCTCGCTTCATATCAGGCCACCAGTATCTCTGTCGAATGTCTTGGTACATCTTGGTACTACCGGGGTGAATTGAAAGAGGTGTATCATGAGCTTCTTTCATAACACGCGGAGTCAGATCCAGATTGTCCTTTCTAGGAACCACTAAGCGATTTTTGAAGAATAAGGTGCCATCAGCATCAATAGTGAAGAACGAGGGCCTTCCTCTTTTGAGATCGCGCTTAATCTTCTCGACCTCTGAGTCAGCTTTCTGTATATGCTTGATGAGGTCCTCGAGATCTGGTTCAACAACCAGGGTATTGAGATGACCCTGTGGGACAATGTGAAGGTTCAACTTGCGAAGTTCTTCGTAAAGAAGGGGTTGTGCTTGCTGAACCATGAGGTTGTTGCAATAAGACTTGCGACTCAAAGCATCGGCCATTACATTAGCCTTGCCAGGGGTATAAGAGATATCCATGTCATAATCGGCTATTGTCTCAAGCCATCTTTGTTGACGGAGGTTCAAATCTGGTTGAGTATACAAATACTTCAGACTTTGGTGGTCCGTGTATATCTCGCAACGATTACCGAGAAGGTAATGTCGCCACAGCTTCAGAGCATAGATAACAGCTGCTAACTCGAGATCATGTGTTGGATACTTATCTTCGTGAGGATGCAACTGACGAGAGCCATAAGCAATCACTTTGCGCTCTTGCATTAGGACACAGCCTAATCCTTGACGGGATGCGTCGCAATATATCACAAAGTCCTTGCGGGAATCGGGGGGAGCTAGCACTGGGGCAGATGTCAACTTATCTTTAAGTGTCTGAAAACTTTCTTGGCACCTTTCCGTCCACTCAAACTTCTTGCCTTTGTGGAGCAAGTCAGTCAGTGGCTTTGCAATCTTGGAGAAGTTCTCGACAAAACGGCAGCAATAGTTAGCAAGACCGAGAAAACTCCTGACTTGCTTAACATTCTTCGGGGGAGTCCAATCAAGAATAGCCTGAAGTCGTTCTAGGTTAACAGCAATGCCATCTTTGGAAATCACATGACCAAGATAAGTCACCTCAGATAACCAGAATTCACACTTGGAAAACTTGGCATAAAGCTGGTGTTCTCGAAGTTTCTCCAATACAAGCCGAAGATGTTCGGCGTGTTCTTCTTCATTCTTGGAAAATATAAGGATATCATCCAAATAAACCACGACGAATTTGTCGAGGTAGTCCATGAATATATAGTTCATCAATCGAGAAAAGGTTGCTGGAGCATTAGTTAATCCGAAGGACATGACGGTGTACTCGTATGATCCATAACGAGTAACGAAAGCGGTCTTCGGAATATCCTCTTTACGAACTCGGATCTGATGGTAACCCAACCTTAAGTCGAGTTTAGAGAACACAGAGGATCCAGCCAATTGATCATAAAGATCGTTGATCCGAGGAAGTGGGTATTTGTTCTGGTTTGTTGCTTGGTTAATAGGCCGATAGTCCTGGACCAATCGGTTCGTTCCATCCTTCTTCTTAACAAAGAGAGAAGGTGCTCCCCAAGCAGAAGAACTGGGGCGGATGAAACCCTTTTTAAGGAACTTGTCGATTTCCTCCTTAAGTTCAAGGAGTTCATGCGGCGGCATCTTGTATGGGCACTTGGCAATAGGGGTAGTGCCTGGTTTCAAGTCGATGACGAATTCAACAGCTCTAACAGGGGGTATTCCTGGAAGTTCTTCTGGAAAGATGTCCGGAAAATTGCGAACGACTGGAACATTCTCAATTCCCTCAAGAGGTGAAGCGTTCAAAGCATTCAGAGCATATATCTGAGCTTCGGCATTCCGGGTAACTCGGGCGGTGTAGTTCACTATCTCGTCGGAGGGATGAAGAAGTTGGACGACTTTGGTGGCACAATTGATCGAAGCCATGTGAGCTTTCAACCAATCCATTCCCAGAATGAGGTCTATGGTGGAAGTTTTCAAGATGATGAGTGAAACAAGGAAATTTAATCCTTCGATTTCAACAGTGACATTGTGTGCCATCATGGTGGTTTGACACTGACCTCCAGGGGTGCGGACAACTATTGGTAGGTTCATCTTTTGAAATGCAATGTCATGTGCTAATGCAAATGCTTCTGTCATGAATGAATGCGATGCTCCTAAATCAAATAAAACAGAAGCGGGTACTGAGTTAACGAGAAGGGTACCCATCACAGTTTCAGGTTGATCCTGAACTTCTTCAATATCGATGTGGTAAGCCTGTCCACGACCATAAGCAGAAGGCCTGGTATTATAGTTGCGGGTCTGGTTGTTGCCACGGCCATTGCCACGGCCCGTAGGAGGAAGTTCCAACTGAGTCTGATTCTGGCGGCAGTCCTTGGCAAGGTGACCTGGGCGGCGACACTTGAAACACAGACCATCTTCAGGACAAAGAGGAGCAGCATGTGGTGGAGCAGCTTGAGCTCTCGGCTGCCTCGGTGGTGGAGGAGGCAGATGAGGTGCCGCATAAGAAGGCCTTAGCGCAGGGGCAGTTGGACGATACATGCTATTGGGAATCCAGATTTTACGCCTTTGTTCGGAGCTCGAAGATGAGCCAAGGTCATGATTGCGCTTGAGTGATTCCCTATGTTCCATCTGAGCGGTCTCAATCTGGATAGCCTTGTTCACCAAAGTGGCGAAGTCGGCGAAGTCATGAACAGCAAGTGCAAGCTTGAGGTCTGGGTGGAGTCCATCGCGGAATTTCTCCTGTCTGCGTGCATCTGTGGCAACGTCTTCTTCAGCATAGCGGGACAGGTTAAGGAATTCCCGCTGATAAGCTTCGACAGTCCTATTGCCCTGAGTGAGGTTGCGAAACTTTCTTTTCTTCCGGTCCATGATTCCCTGAGGAATGTAGCGGGCGCGGAAAGCAGTCTGAAACTCGATCCAAGTAATGACTGTCCCAGCTGGTAGTGAACTCCTGTGGGTGTGCCACCATTGAGCAGTGGCACCCTTCAAGAAGTAGGACGCGAAGGTGACAAGATTGGCGGGGGCGACATTTGCAGACTCCATCTCGTAGGTGATGTCGCGAAGCCAGTCATCAGCATCCAGTGCATGTTCAGAGTTGCGGAAAACAGTAGGGCTGAGACGCACAAACTCCTGCAGAGTTATTGCGGTAGGTTGCTGATTCTGAGCATTCTGGTTTTGGTGCGGAAACTCAGCCATGATCCCAACCATGAACTGGCGGTTCAAGTCAAATTGCTGCATCATAGCTGCCATATAGTCTGGCGGTGGTGGCCCTTCGGGAGCACGGCCACGACCACGACCACCTGGTCTAACCATCCTGCTAAAGATTTAATAGGGGGTAGTTTAGTAAAAACATCTGCAAGTGTTTAGAGACAAACATGATGTAACACGACAATGAATAAGCAGTGCAATAGATACATAACAGTAGTCAATTAAGACATACAGATCCATACACAAAGTCGGTTACACGTGGGCAGCACAAGTTCGGAAAATTAAAAGCTAGACAAGCTAGGCAGCGCGCAGGCACGCGGTGAGGAATACAACAACAAGACATAGCAAAGGCTACATCAGCATCGGGGAAAACCATTGAAACCAGGTAACTGCAGGTGCGGACGATGAGTGTCCATGGCAGGAAGGTCCTGCGCTCCGTGAGCACTCTGATGCAGAACCCGATCTCGAACTGGAAGAAGAGGTCCACGTGTGGGTGTGTGACCTCCAACAGCAGGCCAATCAATACCTGTAGGCATCTGAGTCCTGCGCGGGTAAAGAATGTACTCTGGATGTATCCCTGCACGAACAGCTGGCAGCAACTGTGTCATAGCATCGTAGAGACGTGCTCGAGTGGCAAACAACTCGACTGCAAGAGCCCGGGCAGTGCGATCCAGAGCCTGAGTGCACTGAATCAAAACCTGCGGGTCATAACGACGTCGCTCGTAAGGGGCACAGACAGCTGTGTAGTAACCGGTAGCATCTCCAGTAGGGGCATACGGAATGTATCGGAACTCGGAGTCATCCAAGCGACTATGCTCGCCACAAAGACGTGTGACAATAGAATGGGCAGCGTCATGGACTGCCATATCAATCGTCACGCCGATACCGTGAAAAGTGTGCAACTCAGTGACGGAGTCATTCCGCTGATCAAAGATACGAACATCGGCATGATACTGCTCCTGGTTGAACTCGCGATAATCCTCGTAAACCATGTACTCGGGGTACCAGCGGTAGCCCAATCTGGTCAGGAGGGCGATCAGGATAGCTGGAAAACCAGTCGCATCACGAGCCCAAGTGCGAAGTACAAGTTGCGTCGCAGGACGCGGCGGAAACAAGCGGTCCATCTGAAACAGTGGAAATTCAAGATTGTCAAATGACAGTGAGTGAATTCTTGCATCGTGCATTCAAAGAAGTAATTTGCAGATAATCAAAGCTCCGGGTGGACGTGATCACGAGAACCTAGAGTCAGAGTTAGTAAAATTTCAAACCGAATAGAAGAGAGATCAGAATCCCAGAGTATAGAAGAGGAATAAAAGATCCTAATACCACCCTTTGGCGACGTGGGCCCGTAAGCCACACAGCCATGTTAGTAAAATATAGTTTTTTTCAAAGACTAGACTCGACTTCGACCAAGGAATTGGAAGGGGGCTTCCTATAGGCAGTCGGCTCTGATACCAACTTGTGACGCCCCTGCTCGACCGTGCACTAATCATACACGCAAACGTGCACGCTCGAGATCAGAGACTCACGGGAAGATATCACAACACAACTCTAAACACAAATTTAAACATAAATCTTCATATTACAAACCAGGGGTCGCGAGGACCCGAATACATAAGTCATCCACACAAATAATATCTGGGTACAGACATAGTTAGTCAAGTTTGCCATTAAGAAGGCTAGCACAAACAGCGACACTAATCGAAAAGGCGAAGGCCTCCTGCCTAGGGCCTCCGAACTACTCCTGGTCGGCGGGCTCAACGTAGTAGTAGTGGCCCCGGGGATCTCCTGCTCCTGGACTCCATCGTCTGATCACAGCAACCGGGTATGGGGAAAAAGATAGCAAAGCAACCGTGAGTACTCATCCAAAGTACTCGCAAGACTGACATCAGATCTATACTAATTATGCATCGGTATCAAAGGAATGGGGCTATATCTTTGGACTAAACTGCAGAAATGCCAGAACAGAGGGGGAGAGGCCTAGCCTATCGAAGACTAGCATCTTGAAGCAATCTTGCAGCATCAGAAGATAGTAGAGTATAGTAACACATAATAGCAGTTATATTTTAGTTATGCCCTGAGATCCTTCCTCGCCTACCCTGCGACAAAGTGATCCCGAGAGCAGTAGTAACAATTTAATATTGTAGCAGTATCCATTTGTAGTTGTAGCAGATCAAGATACAACTCTGAGTGTCCTGTTACCATGGACACGGCTATTCGAATAGATAACTTCCCTGCAGGGGTGCACTACTGTTACCCAGCATGCTCGATTACATCTGGTCGGACACACTTGCTGGGTAATACCCGGCCTCGGGAAATCGACACGACGCAGTCCTACCTAGGCCCAGCAGAGAGGTCAACACGTCGGTCTAAATCCTAAGTGCGAAGGGGTCTTGGGCCATCGCCCTTTGCACTCCTGCACGTTACGTGGCTAGTCGGGGCCCAGGTGCGACACTGAATACACCAGTGACGTAACCAGCCCACCCCAACGATTTGCCCGCATCTCTGAGCTGTGACGTCTGAAGAGCTTTCGGCTGATACATACGACGTAGAGGGTCCCATAACCATTATCCCACATGGTGGTAGTGTGTATAAGGCCAGCGGCCTACTCAGATCAAATACCCAAATCCTTTAGGCATGTTTAGTAACTCGCAGTGACGATCAGGATCACTGTCGCTCCGACTTGATATCACAAGGCTCGCGGGTGCGCTTGGAGCCGACCCGTCTTTAATTAACCGATTAATTAACATTTTATTTATTTATAAAAATCATTTAATTTAGGCGGGGCCCGCATGTCAGTCACACAGGGCTGCCCAGTGAGCACCGTTGACTGGTCAACCCAGTTAACGGGGCCAGTGGGGCCCGCTGGCTGCGACACAGGGGTGGGCCCTGGTCGTGCCACGTCGGCGTCGTTGCCGGAACTTCGCCGGCGACCACTCCCGCGGCGGAAGTTCGCCGGAGTTGGCCAGAAAACGGCTACAAGGCACGGGAAGGGGTGCGGCTAGGCGCGTTCGAAAGCTGGGAGTGAGGCGCGTCGAATGGTGGCGGTTTCGTCGCCGGAGTTGACCGGAGTCGACGACGGCGAGCTCGCGGGCGGCGCCGGAGTTCGGCCGTTGACAGATCCGGTGACGCAGGGCACGGCAGGGCGAGCGACGAGTCGCATTGGAACTGCACGGATGTGCTGAGCACGAATCCGAGCTCGTTTGAGCTCGACGGGCAGCGTGGCTACGGCGACGAGCTCATCGGCGGTGGCGGGTACGGCAACTACGGCGAGGCGAGCTACGGCACGGGAATGGCAACGGAAACGGAGGGGAAAGGAGGCGGAGCTCACCGGGATCCTGCAGATGTGCTTAGCGGGCTCGGGGGAGGCTCGACGGCGACGTACGGTGGCGGCGATCCCAGATGCCTGAGGAAGAAGACGACGTCGCCGGGCTCGAAGCGGGGGGTCCCGGCTTGAACAAGAGGCAGGGCAGGGCGTAGCGTTCGACGGCGGACCGAATGGACACGCCGGCGCTGCGTGGGGACGACGGTGGCTACGCGGGCGGCGGAGCAACGGCGACAGCAGAGGCGGCCTTGGCGGGGAGGAAGAAAGTGAGCGAGAGGAGAGGGGGGAATAGATCAGGGGGGCGGCTAGGGTTGCCGCGGTGGTGGTCTTATCCACCCCGCCGCCCTGTAGCGACGCAGTGGCTGGCAGGGTGCGGCTGGCACGGCGAGCCGGTCATCGGGAGCGCACGCGCGCGCGAGGTTAGAGAAAGGCCGAGCTAGGCCGGGCCAGGCTGCACTGTGCTACTCAAAGCCCAGATGCACAGTGAGCCTTTACCGATTTTCTTTTTCATTTTCTGTTTTCTGTTTTCAATTCTGTTTTGTAAAATGTTTGGCTACAATTTAGCTTTTGTAAAATAGGTGACTTAGCTCAATAATTACAATGCAATATTAACTACTACCAGAAATTGGTTTGAAGATAATATGATTTCATTTGCAATTTTATTAAATAAAATAGGATTAAATATTGTTGTTTGGTACTGTTTTGATGATGTTAGAGTCATCTAGGGGTTCTAGGTGATGTTGTTTTTCTTAACATAATTAGTTATGGATGTTTTGCTAATTAATGAACATTTTTGTTTCCAAATTGGAACAACTTTTATTTTCACTTTAAATTTGAATTTCAATTTGAATAGGAATTTGAAATGAGATATGATGCAAATGATGATCAAGCACTATTAAGCATGGTGACTTGGCATTATCAAAAGGTGATCACTGTAGCTTAATTACATGGGGTGTTACATCATTATGGGCAGTAAAAAGAGAAGGCTACAGAGTTCGCAATTACCATCCTACAGCTCACTGTTGTGTTGGATAGAGCGTAAACAAATAATTTAATTGTCATCGGTCATATCTTTTTGCTAATGATTCTTATCAGTTTCCTCACTTGATGCTGGTTCATGAATATCTCATTGCCCCATACGCAAAAGGGGTCGAGGCGTGTATCTTTGCCTAGGACATATGTACCTACAAGCAACAAGTCAATATTAGAAGCTAAAAAGTGTCCAGCCATGGATTTGTATGCACTACATTATGGAATGGAGGCAGTATAAGCCGAGGGATGAAACTAACCTCGGTGGAAAATGCTGGCCACTCCCGTTGTTGTCCTGCGTAAGTACATGGAAAGGCATGATAAGTACTACAGGCTTAACATCAACCAAATATAGCCATGGTAAACAACATCTCAAAATCACAGCTTGAATGTGTTGGTTTCAGCATGATGTTAAAGCAGATAAAAAATAGAAGGGAATGTTAAGTACAACAGGCTTAGCAGGGACCAAATATTGTAATTCAAATTGGTACTGTTGAAAATGAATATAACATAGCTCATGCTTAAACATCACACTGCATAAATGTGTAAAACTAAAATAAAGGGCATGTGTTAACTTCACCAGGCATAACAGGAACCAAATATAGCCGTTCAAACTAGTATTGATGAAATCGAACTGCACAGTTCATACTTTCACATAATGAACATCACATTGTGAATAACTGAAATAAACAAGGCATATATGCTCACTATAACAACCTAATATAGCCATTGAAAACTGGACAGAGGCTCACTACAACCAACCTAACAAGCAAATACAGATAAACAAGGCACCTGCTTGAAAACTAGACAAAGGATCACTTCAACCAACCTAGCTAACAAGCAAATACAGATAAACAAGGCATCTGCTTGAAAGCTAGACAAAGGCTCACTGCAACCAACCTAACAAGAAAATACAGATAAACAAGGCATCTGCTTGAAAACTGGACAAATGCTCACTGCAACCAACCTAACAACCAAATACAGATAAACAGGGCATCTGCTTGAAAACTGGGTAAATGCTCACTGCAACCAACCTAACAATGAAATACAAATAAACAAGGCATCTACTCACTATAAACAACCAAATATAGCCATTCGTGAAACTAAAGTGGACAATTCATACTTAAACATCAGATAGCCCTATTGAACATTACATTTTTCCATAACTGAAATAATTAAACACGGCACAGTTAAAACATCACATGGCAAAAGCTACTACAACAATGGGTACGAGTTGGCTAGCTAGAAAAAGTAAGATTTGCTTATAGGATATTGCCTCACTTGTCATGGACGGGATCCTTCCACTTGGAAGAGCACAGACCCAGGGTGCGATCTCTGATGTCGCAGATGGGTTGTCTCACCTTGGAAGAGCCGTAGTGGGTGCCCTTCACGTGGTCGTGGTCGATGAGATCTGACTTGGCAGCTGAGGATCCCAAGCCACCGTCGTAGAACGTGTCCTTCAGAAATGACATAATGGGCTCGATGGCATACAAGGATCGCAAATCCTTGACCGCGAGGTGGAGGAGATCAGCGGCGGGGCCTTCAAAGAGATCGACGGCAGTTGAACCAGAGGCGTTGGGGATGGAACCTGTGACATGGCCCGCGTGAAGCCTTCGCTGTCAACGAGCTTGATGTCGTAGCCGGCTGTCCTGAGATTCAGTAATACGTGAGCCCACTGACGTGAAGCCTTCGCCATGACGACGTAGTCAACGTCCTCGCCGGCTTCCACGGCGAGGTGTTCCTCCGGGATCGACAGGTCGGCACGAACGGCGGCCACCCCGACATCGTCCGACAGAGAGGCCATGATAGACCTCCTTTTGGCCGTACGCTCCTCGGGCTCCCGGAGATATGTGGTCGGGCTTAGGCTGCGACTCTCTGGAGTAGGGGATGGGGGTCTAGGGGGAGGGACACCGCATGCCTCATCTAAAAACTCAGGGCGGCGAGGGTATGGGAATCGGTGGGTAACCTGAACTTATCTAAGCTAGGAGGCACGGGCAGACCGGCAGGGGTTGGTGGCGGTGGCGGCGCGGCGGCGAGCTAGGGTTCGAGTGGGGGGTGTAGACTGTGGAGGGAGGACGGGTTAGGGCGGGTGGTGTGTGAGGATATGTCGCGGCTACTGAAAATTTTAGTAATGGTGGGTGGAGATGGTGGTGGACGAGGGAGGGCGACGGTTCAAATGCCTCGGCTACTAGAATTTTACTATGAGGTCGGTGGTGGAGGAGTGAGGGCGATGGTTGAAATACCGCGGCAACTAAAATTTGGGTAAAGGAAATGAAGCGGGGCGGGAGCAACCAGATCACACACGGTCCAAACATAATAATTATGTATGATAATAAGGAAAAGCCGCGGAACCACCAATTTTTGCATCGCTCAAGGCGAGTAGCTTTTTTTGAGATTTCCAGCTAGCTGGTTTATCGCACACGGTTCGTCCTAATTTTCAGACACATATGTGGAATTCATCCTAAATATGCAATACACATTACCCCTTCACCCTTGCTGGCGCTTGCGAAGTCATGGCGATTTTATAGGGCATGAGCTTCGCACACGGTTAAGCCAGTGCACCCGTGTCCGTTGCACGTACGTTTGCACGCAGTTTTTCATCCGAGGCATCTGCTATTTTATATAGCACCATTTGGCAACAACAAAAAATGCGAGAGAGGGTAAGAACACAACCACAACAGCAAGTTGCCAAATATATATGTATGAAAAGGGTGGTGTGTGATGTTCAAATTCCCAATGCACAACTTTGACGCGTGGGCCCATGGGTGGGCGCGTCGTCGAAGATCGGGTGAGAGGGGCCAGAAGACAACAACCACCTGGAAGTGGCCAAATATATGTAGGAATAAAGGGTGTGATGTTTAAATACACAATGCACAACTTTGATGTGGCACCTCCCTCGCAAACCGGAAAGCCCCCTTGGATATCTATATGACAGGTTAAGGTCGTAGCTAGGTGCCTGCCCCACCCCCACTTCGTGTCGGCGGGACGTATGCACGTACTCATACTTTGGTCGGACATGCATGCATGTCACCATGACCTACCATAAGACGGACCAAGTGAATCTATCTTGGCCAAACAACCACTGTTGTTGTCGATCAAAAAGGGATATAATAGACCGCTCGGGCCCATAGATTGGACCATCACCGTAAACCGTGGGAGAGGGGCCACAAAACCAGCACCACCTGCATGGGGCCCAAATTGATGTACGTTGGAAGGGTGATGTGTTTTAAATACCCAATAATGTACAATTTTGATGTGGCGCCTACCTCACGAAATGGACAACCCCCATGAAAGGTAGGTAGTAATTAAGGACGACGTCGACGTACGTAGGGTGTCAATCCAACCCACCATTTCGAGCGCATGGGAGGGAATCCTGAGAATGCAATTGCCTCCCAACAAGCGCTATTGTTTTATGCCCCTAGCTAGGCATAATGCTTAGTTTCAAGTGTTGTCATCCTTCAAATTAATTCCATAGGTGCCCTCATAATAGATTCATAAGGTGGCTTAATCCTCTTTCTAGGGAAGTGTTCCATCCCTTTCTTTAATGAAAATTGAAATCTTATATTACCTTCTTTCATATCAATAATAGCACCTATGGTTCGTAGGAAAGGCCTACCAAGTATTATAGGACAAGAAGGATTGCATTCAATATCAAGAACAATAAAATCCACGGGCACATAATTTCTATTAGCGAGAATAAGCACATTATTTATTCTACCCAATGGTTTTTTAATAGTGGAATCCGCAAGATGCAAATTAAGGGAACAAGGATCCATATCGGTGAGACCTAGCACATCACACAAAGACTTTGGTATAGTGGAAACACTAGCACCAAGATCACATAGAGCATTACATTCATAATCTTTAATTTTGACTTTAATAGTAGGTTCCCATTCATCTTGTAATTTTCTAGAAATTGAAACTTCCAACTCAAGTTTTTCTTCATGAGCTTTCATCATAGCTTCTACAATATGTTTAGTAAAAGCTTTATTTTGTTCATATGCATTAGGTGAATTAATCACCGCGAACTGTCATTTAAAGCAGCCAACCGCGTGGCGGTGTCCGCGCGCGAGGCATCGACGGTGGTCTCGACGGCGAGGTGCTCCTCCAAGATCTGGCAGTCGGCATGCAAGGCAGCCATCGCGACCTCATCCGCGCGTGCGGCCGCGATTTGCTTCTCCACTACCAGAGCTCCTTGAGCTCCTGGCTATACTGCGTGCAAAATGGCTATGGGCGGCGCTTATTTGGCGGATGGGGCAGTGATTTGGGTGGAAGGTGACGCGCCGGCGGTCGGGGCATGTGGGATGGAGAAGGAGGAGGATGGGGGTGGGGTGTGGATTACCTGACTATATCAACGAGGCCACGCAGCAGGAAGGAGCGTCGCCAGCGAGCAGGCGGCGCTGCAAGCAAGCAGTGAAGGTTTCAACTTGGAAAGGAAGGAGGAAACAGTGGAAATGTGGCTTTTCGTCGGGGGGGGCGGGGAGCTAGATATTTCCGCGGCTGCCAAATTTTCACTCGGTGCAGCGAAAAACTGGCGCCTAAGTGTGGTTGCCGCCCTGGCGGTGGACTGTAGCCGACGAAACTTCTGGCGTAAGCCATACATGAGGGTGCCCCTAGATATTTTATACTCCATCGCACACAATTCTTGCAAATAAACTGTTTGTGGTATACTTGATTTTTTCATTGGGATTTGAAAAACAAAATGGGGTTACGGCGGGAACGGACGATGTTTGAATTGCTAGACCATTTATCTACAGTGAACATGCAACTATAGGAGTTTCGTGTTACAATTTGGAATTATTCAGGGTTCGTTTGGCCTTTTTTATACATTAATTGAGTTTCTAGGCATTTAATGTGCATAATTCAAATTTGAACTGCAGGCACATGCTCCAGTGCACCAAAATGGGTTGAAAAATCATATATGTGTCCTTGGGTGAATGTTTAGGTCCCATGCAAGAAATGCGAATGAATTTCAAACATCTGGGCATCGTGGCTCGTCCGGAAACATTGAGAAACTTGGTTTTAAAATTCCTGTAAATCCAAAACTCGCCTAAAAATCATGAAACTTGGCATGGTGTCATGACATGGCACCAACATGCGGTGGTAAAAAAATTGGCTGATTTGGGACAACTTTTGGTATAAGCTTATTACAAACCGTAGCTTCTCTCGAGAAGCCTCATGGTTCCGAGAGGGAACGTGTCACCTCTGCGTGCGAAACGGCATATGCTGCCACTTCCCGCATTGATTTATTTTACAGAGGCAACATGCAACTATAGGAGTTTCGTGTTACAACTTGGAATTATTCCGGGTTCGTTTGGCCTTTTTTTATACATTAATTGAGTTTCTAGGCATTTAATGTGCATAATTCAAATTTGAACTGCAGGCACACGCTCCAGTGCATCAAAATGGGTTGAAAAATCATATATGTGTCCTTGGGTGAATGTTTAGGTCCCCTGCAAGAAATGGGAATGAATTTCAAACATCTGGACATCGTGGCTCGTGCGGAAACATTGAGAAACTTGGTTTTAAAATTCCTGTAAATCCAAAACTCACCTGAAAATCATGAAACTTGGCATGGTGTCATGACATGGCACCAACATGCTGTGGTAAAAAAATTGGCCGATTTGGGACAACTTTTGGTATAAGCTTCTTACAAACTGTAGCTTCTCTCGAGAAGCCTCATGGTTCCGAGAGGGAACGTGTCACCTCTGTGTGCGAAACGTCATACGCTGCCTCTTCCCGCGTTGATTTATTTTACAGAGGCAACATGCAACTATAGGAGTTTCGTGTTACAACTTGGAATTATTCCGGGTTCGTTTGGCCTTTTTTATACATTAATTGAGTTTCCCAGGCATTTAATGTGCATAATTCAAATTTGAACTACAGGCACATGCTCCAGTGCACCAAAATGGGTTGAAAAATCATATATGTGTCCTTGGGTGAATGTTTAGGTGCCATGCAAGAAATGAGAATGAATTTCAAACATCTGGGCATCGTGGCTCGGCCGGAAACATTGAGAAACTTGGTTTTAAAATTCCTGTAAATCCAAAACTCACCTGAAAATCATGAAACTTGGCATGGTGTCATGACATGGCACCAACATGTTGTGGTAATTTTTTTCTCCGATTTGGGGACACATTTTGGTATAAGCTTCTTACAAACCATAGCTTCTCTCAAGAAGCCTCATGGTTCCGAGAGGGAACGTGTCACGTCTGTGTCCGAAACGACATACACTGACTCTTCCCACCTTGATTTATTTTACAGAGGCAACATGCAACTATAGGAGTGCCGTGCTAAAATATTAAATTATTCAGTGTTCGTTTTGCCTTTCTTTTACATTGTTTGAGTTTTCTAGGCATTTTGGAACAAATAGCTGCCACGTTATTATCGCAAACGGTTGTATTCTTCCAACCGTGGGCGTTCCACTGGCCATTTACTACCGCAGGCAGCTATTTGATTAGATGGGACGCGTGCGAGCTGTCCACCGTGCAGGCTCGACGGGACGCGTGCGAGCAGTTCGCCGCGCAGGCTCACCGTGAAGCGAGCCCTTTGACCTGCCAGTGAGCAAAATTTATTGATGGCCTTGGTTTCGGTCGCCTCGGGAAGGTACGTAGAACAGTTTCCAGTGCTCCTCCTACTCCTCCATTCTTATCTATAAGCGCCGCCGCCGAGGATCGCCGCTTGCTTCAATGGAGGACGAGCCA
Source organism: Elymus sibiricus (assembly GCA_039707655.1). Lineage (NCBI taxonomy): Eukaryota > Viridiplantae > Streptophyta > Magnoliopsida > Poales > Poaceae > Elymus > Elymus sibiricus. The sequence goes on along the minus strand of CM077666.1, from coordinate 203,565,651 downwards.
GCGAACAAGCGGGGGCGGGTTGAGCCACAACCGCAAGAGCCTCCGGCGAGCATGGACTTCATCAGCAGCCTCCCCGACGAGATGTTGGTAACCATCATATCCCTCCTCCCCATCAAATCTGGCGTGCGTACCACTATCCTCTCCCGGCGGTGGTGCCTTCTCTGGCTCTCCACCCCCCTGGACCTCATCGAGGACGACGAGCTCTGTAGAGGGGAGTGCAAACGCTTGGACGCAATGTCCCACATCCTCCCCACGCACCCTGGGCCGGTCAGACGCCTTGTCATCGGCAAGTTCCATTCCAACTGCAAGGCCGAACGCAAGTTTCACGAGTGGTTCCTATCCCCCACCCTAGATCGGCTAGAGGAGCTCAGCTTTAATGCTGGACATCCGCGTTCTCTGCCATCGTCCGCTCTCCGCCTCGCGCCCACGCTACACTGCGCTACATTCAGGCAGTGCCTTTCCCCCAGATTGATGCCGCGCCCGCTCTTCATCTTCCTAAACTGAAGCACCTCGAGCTCATGGGCGTCCGCATCTCGAGGGAGGATTTGGAGCGCCTGCTCAGCGGCTGTACAGCGCTCGAGTACCTTCGTCTTCAGGTGATGGATGGGTTCAGTAGCCTCCGCATCGCCTTGACGAATGTCCGTACGATTTATGTGCATTGCTGGTGCCGCAACAGGCTGTCATTTGAGGTGTTTCACGAAATGGTCATTGAGAATGCACCTTTCCTTGAGAGATTGATTGTATTTGATAAAGAAGGTCCAACAAGAATGAGGGTCAATGACGCACCGAAATTGACAGTGTTGGGCTATTCGTGTGCTGAATTCTCTGGACTTGTTATTGGATCATTACCCGCTCAGGTACAAGAGTCTTATTCTTCTCATTCTTCTTATTGGACATCACGTTTTATCTAAGTTTTGTTGATCTATGTTCGGCTGTCATCCAGAAAATGATTCCCACAAGCTTGACCCCATCTCCGCGCACAGTGAAGATCTTGGCACTACAATCTGTCGGCCCCGATCTGGATGAAGTTGTTAGATTCCTTAGATGCTTTCCGTGCACGGAGAAGCTATACATCGAGGTAATGCTCCTTTCCTGTTAATTGTTGACCACAACGGAGTTCAATTTGTTGTTACTTTTACCCATGATTACAATGACAAATGTAGTATGATTTCTAAAGGAAATTTGGAGGATTTCAATACATATATTTTTTGAGATGTTAATCATGAACGATTGAAGATGTCATGTCACTCTATTCGTGTATTTTAGAAATCCTGCAAATCAAAGAGGCCCGAAGTTTTCAAAACTGCAGCTAGGCACTAATATGTTGTCTTTGTTTGCAGATAGAAGCAGGCCCAAAAGTGGAAAATGTGGCGCAATATAACAATCCCATTGAATGCCTTGATCTTCATCTCACAGAAATTACTTTGAACCACTATCGAGGCACCACACCAGAGATTAAATTCGCCAGGTTCTTTGTTCAGAGAGCAAGTGTGCTCAAGGTAATGAGGTTTGCACTATATTTAGTGCGCAGAAGTGAATGGCTTGCCGATCAGTGCAGGCGTCTACAACTGAATGGAAAAGTCTCTGCAGAAGCTGAATTTCAGTTTGGAACTACAAATGACAGATTATTGGGAAATCACACTATCAAACCGATATATGACTTCTCGGTGACTGATCCATTCGCACAAATAGTGCATGGCTCAGATTCTGAAGAAGATGAATCTGATTTGTAAGAACAGTTTGAACCTTGTAATCTTTGAATTTGGGCCTTGTAATGCTGGAATTTGAACCTTGTAATTTTTCTGGTATCTGTGATATAACGTCATTGGATGTTAAATTTGGTTATGCAATCATGTCCTTATAAGTATATATGTTGTTGTTTTGTAGACAGAGCATAGATGTTGTGCAGACTGAGCAAATCACATCGCAGACGGACTAAACTAGGGAACCCGTCAGTGATGATTTTCATCAATCGCTGACAATTGTATACAAGCAAGCGTTTGCTCACAACACACATGGCTTATTAGTAGGAATCGTCCGTGTTGTTATCCGTCTTCCCACACATTTCGGATTACTGACCTGTTTGCCATGTATCACACACATCTTGTTAAGTTGAACCGTTTTTGTTGTGTTGGGTAATCACAAACAGTTCATCCTAGTGAACTGTATGCCGTGTATCGCACAAACCATACAGTGTCTGACTGTTTCTGTTGTGTTGGGTAATCACAAATAGTTCATCCGAGTGAACTATATGCCGTGTATCGCACACACCTCAAATTGGCTGCCCGTTTCTGTTGTTCGGCTTATCGCAAATAGTTTGTATGGATCAACTGTATGCCACGTATCGCACACGCGTCTCTAATCTGAATCATGCTTGATATCTCCGCCATCGCACACAGTTCGTCTTATTGGCAACGGTTTTATTACGACACCATTTGCGATGCATGCATCGTACATAGTTTGGTCGCAGGGTCTCTGATTCATGTGTCGCATTAGCGGTCGCCTGCAGTAGTGAGCGGTCAACCGTGACAGCTCTCCCTTATTGGGTTCTATGGTAGGGTGCGTCGACTACAAATTAAAATTTCCCTACCCGTAGAACATCCAAGTACATGCTAAGGGAGATGGATCATAGTTCATTACCACTAGACGTGCAGTGCCATGCTGCGGAAGTAGAGTTGGGCAGCGTGTCTCCGGAGTCGTCTCCTCCTCATCGATCTCCCACGTAGCCGATCGGATCCCACGAATAGGTTCACCAGAGCGGCACAAGTGCACCGCCTCTAACGGTATCCGCGTGTGCAGGAGGAACGTCGTGCGGCGGACTGCTAGGTCCGATCACACAACCGGCGGCGAGTGGAGGTGGCTAGTTGCAACACATGCAAAGCCCTAGTGACGGCGCCGAAGCGATCAACTGAATAAGTGTGCCGCACCTTCACTATATATAGGCATCCGTCGCGGGGTCAACACTTGGGCCTCACATGGATCCTAAAGCCCAAAGTCTGTTCGGACTGGATCCTAGTCCGAGTAGGATCACATCTGACTCGTGGAGTCGGATTCGGCCTCACAAGTTCCTTCCCTTAAGCGCGCGGCCCCTTAGGTTCAAGTCGGCTTGGTCACAGGTCGAATAACCTCCGACCTGCTCGGTTGGTAGCGGCCTCTAGCAAGGCGTGTAGACCACCAAGTAGACAATGAAGCCAGTTGGCGAACATGTACAACATGTCACACTTCTGTTCCCTTTGCCACACGATATATGTTGCCGAGCTCAAGGCGAGTCTGTCATCCTAGTGCTAGCCCGGCCTCTTTCTCGTTCCAGTGATGCCAACCACAAACCAGAATATCTCATAATCCTTGTCACATGGCCATGCTTATCTTGGTCGGATCACACGAGGGGTCCAAAGTATATCTCTCCTGATTGGAGGGGCAAATCCCATCTTGCTCGACCATGCCTCGCAGCATGGGTTTGGACAAGACCGAAACCTACCTTTATAACTACCCAGTTACGGAGTAGCATTTGGTCGGCCCAAAGCAGGTCTGTCACCATCCCGAGTACATGCGACAGCTCAGGTCTTAGGACATAGAACGTATGTTGTACTAGAGACTCACAGATGACCTATCGTTGTGTCTCATAGTCGGGTCTGTCCGACTCGGACCATATCTGGACTCGGATCCGACTATGTCGAATCCGACCAGATCTTTTCGAGTCCATATTATCCGGCTAGCATCCAATGCTACATGGCCAGTGAGACCGAGCCATCCACCGTGTCATATACTAGTCTAGTTAGCTGCGCGTCCACACAGCCCTTTCCAGTAGGGACCTCTTAGGACAGTCATCATACAATGCATAGTCCCATAAACAAGTCACGTACTTACTGATACACATCATTGATAATGTCCAAAGACTATCTTTATTCATAAACACATAGGAAATGTCATCACACATGATTGCCTCTAGGGCATATCTCCAATAGTCTCCCACTTGCACTAGAGTCAATCAAATAGACATCGTATGCCCATAGCTCTAACGTGCCCCACATGCTTGGGTTATGGAGGCGGATTAGTCAATGGATCTGCAACATTTGCATCAGTGTGAATTTTGCATCACTCTATTTCACCACTCTTTACGATCTTTCATATCAGGTGATATTTCCGATCTATGTGTCTGGTCTTGTGGTGATTCCTCGGCTCCTTGGCTTGTGCGATGGCACCAGAATTATCACAATAAAGGTCCAATGGTTTTACCAAGGCTGAGAATATACCAAGATCATCTAGAAAGTTCCGGATCCAAACACCTTCCTTTGCATTCCTTTGCAGCTTCACAAGCCACAATGTATTTGGCTTCTGTGGTAGAATCAGCCACCGTATCTTGCTTGGAAATCGTCCTGCTCACTGCTCGTCTATTCCTGACGTACATGAATCTGGACTGTGATTGACAATCATCTCGGTTGATTTGGAAACTAGCGTCGGCGTAACCCTTTACGACGACCTCTTCCTCACCTCCATAAACTAGAAACATTTCCTTAGTCATTTTCACGTACTTTAGAATATTCTTCACCGCCGCCTAGTGACTCTCACCTGGGTTGGCCTGGTATCTGCTTGTTAAGGTTATTGCAAAAGCAACATCAGGCTGAGTACATATCATGGCATACATGATGGATCCGATTGCTGAGGCATACGGAATCCGGCTCATCTTGCTTCGCTCATAAGATGTCGAAGGACTCTGAGTCTCGCTTAGCCTTATACCATGTGAGAGTGGCAAGAACCCTTTCTTGGCCTCACTCATGTTGAACCGCTTCAACACTTTGTCTATGTACGTTCTTTGGCTTAAGCCGAGCAGCCTCCTCGATCTATCTCTATAGATCTTAATGCCCAATATGTAATCTGCTTCACCGAGGTCCTTCATCGAAAACTTTCCATTCAATGATTCCTTGACCGAGTTCAGCATCGAAACATTGTTTCCGATCAGCAATATGTCATCCACATACATGATCAAAAACACTGCTGAGCTCCCACTCAACTTCTTGTATAAACAAGCGTCCTCTTCACTTTTGATGAAACCGAGACCAGTGACGACCTCATCAAAACGAATATTCCAGCTCCGAGATGCTTGCCTCAACCCATAAATGGATCTCTTGAGCTTGCATACCTTACTAGTGCTAGTTGGGTCGACAAAACCCTCGGGTGTCATCATGTATACATCCTCGGTTAAATTTCCATGAAGGAAAGCCGTTCTGACATCCATCTGCCATATCTCGTAATCAAAATATGCAGCTATAGCTAGTACAATCCTCACCATCTTCAGCATTGCTACTGGCGAGTAAGTATCGTCGTAGTCAATTCCTTGAATTTTTCCATAACCTTTAGCAACAAGACGAGCTTTGTGGATCTGAACATTTCCATCCATATCGGTTTTCTTCTTCAAGACCCATTTGCAACCAATGGCCATTACGCCAGGCGGCGGATCAACCAAGTCCCAGACTTGATTTTCATCCATGGAAACTCGGATCTCATGGCCTCCAGCCATGCCTCGGAATCCGGGCTCACCATCGCTTCCGCATAAGTAGCCGGCTCGTCGCTTTCCAACAACAACACATCGTGCACTCTGCGCAATCTTTCCGACCTCCGTGGTTGTGGTGCCGCTTCCACCTCGGGTTCCCTGACAGACTCTGGTATGATCACATCACCAGCCGAGTTGTCCCCAAGTGGTTCTCGAACTTCTTCGAGTTGCACCTGCCTCCCACTGGCTTCCCGTCCGAAAAACTCTTTCTCAAGGAAGACCCCATTCCGAGCAACAAACACTTTGTTCTCTTCGTGGTTGTAGAAGTTATATCCCAAGGTTTCCCTCGGATATCCAACAAATATGCACTTATCCGATTTGGGTGTAAGCTTGTCCGACATAAGTCGCTTCACAAATGCTTCACAACCCCAAATCTTTAGAAAAGACAACTTGGGACTCTTCCCAGTCCACATCTCATGTGGTGTCTTCTCTATGGATTTAGATGGTACTCTGTTGAGTGTAAAGGTTGCAGTCTCTAGAGCATATCCCCAGAATGACAATGGTAAATCCGATTTGCTCATCATAGATCAAACCATGTCTAACAAGGTACGATTCCTTCGTTCTGACACGCTGTTTCTTTGTGGCATACCCGGAGGTGTGAGCTGAGGTAATATACCTCGGCTTTTCAGATGATCATCAAACTCTTTGCTCATGTACTCACCTGCACGATCTGATCGTAGAAGCTTTATAGTCTTGCCAAGCTGATTCTCAACCTCGTTCTGAAACTCTTCGAACTTTTCAAAAGTTTCCGACTTGTGCCTCATCAAATAGATATATCCATATCTACTCAAGTTGTCGGTAAAAGTCACGAAGTACTGATAGACACCTCTGGCAGTTGTGCTCATCGGACCACACACCTCACTGTGTATCAGTTCCAACAACTCGGACGCCCTCTCGCAACTCTTTGCGAAAGGAGACTTAGTCATCTTGCCGAGCAAGCATGATTCGCATGTCTCAAATGACCCGAAGTCGGACGAAGTTAGGAGTCCATCATCATGGAGCTTCTTCATGCGTTTCAGACTAATGTGTCCAAGCCGGCAATGCCAGAAGTATGTCGGATTTATCTCATTAGGCTTATGCCTCTTGACATTCATATTATAGACCGGTTCTATTTCCAGATTCAATATAAAGAGCCCATCAACTATGGGTGCATAGCCGTGGAACATACCATTCAAAGATATCGAACAACCATTGTCCTTTAAATTGAATTCATAACCCTGACTCATCAAACATGAGGCAGATATAATGTTCCGACAAAGTGCAGGAATGTAATAACAATTATTCAATTCCATAATGAATCCGGAAGGAAGCTGGAGCTGCATCGTGCCGACCTCCAACGCAGCAACTCTTGCTTTGTTGCCGACCTTGATGTCAATCTCCCCTTGTGCCACACGCCTAGTTCTTACCAGCCCCTGCATCGAGTTGCAAATATGAACAACATATCCTGTATCAAATACCAAAGAGCTACTAGGTATGTCAGCAAGGTAAATGTCTATAACATATGAAGCAAGTGTACCTTTGCTCGAAGTTGCACTCCCGGCCTTCTTGCCATACTCGGCAAGCCACTTGCTACAGTTCCTCTTCCAGTGACCAGATTCCTTGCAATGATAGCAAATGGTCTTCGAGTCCGGTCCCGACTTGGGCTCAGCGGCGGAGATTACCTTCTCTGTGCCCTTTGCCTTACCCTTTTTCTTGGACCAACTCTTCTTGAACTTAGCCGAGTTCTGCACCATCAACACTTGATGTGTGCCTTTCTTTATATCCTGCTCTGCCACTTTGAGCATCACATGCAATTCAGTGAGCTTCTTATCCATGCCGTGCATATGATAGTTCGAGATGAACGTCCCATAGCTAGGTGGAAGAGAACACAGAATTGTATCAGTGGATAGCTCATCACTAAGTGGGAAGCCTAACCGTTCCAAAGCTTGCATGTACCCGATCATCTTGATCACATGTGGGGTCAGTGGATCACCTTCCTTCAGCTTACAATCCATCAGGGATCACCAGACGTTGAACCTTTCGGTCCTAGCCTGCATCTGAAACATGCTCTTGAGATTCTCGATCATATTGAAAGCCTCAACGTTTTCGAAATGTTGTTGCAAATCAGCCTCCATACAAGCCAGCATTAGACATCTGATCTCCATTGATTCATCAACGAGTTTCTGGTAGGTATTCCTAGTTGTGGCATTAGCATTCTCGGCAGGTTCACCTGGAAGCGGGTTCTCTAGAACATGTTCCTTCTTATCATGCTTGAGAACAATTCTCAAGTTTCTATACTAGGTGGTAAAGTTTGTTCCATTAAGTTTATCCTTTTCCAAGATTGATTTCAATGCAAAGTTGGGATGAGCAGGTGGTGCCATTGATCTACAACAGAAAAATATGCAATTACTAAGCGATGTGTTTATGTAGAGTAATTCAAGCCTTAAACAGAAATACTCCCACTGAAGTCGGTATCCCTCCGCAAACTCTCAGTGACTCCGGATCCGACTAGCGCAAGCCGACTAGTGAGCTTTAGCATCACTGCTAGCTGACTTGCCTATCCGGTAAGAAACTCTTTGTTAATCGCATCTCCATACGACTCCTGTCGGTCGGGTAGGTATATTATACCCCGGCTCCCAACCTTCTTTGCCACAAGGCCCAAAACCGTTTTGATAGCCTTGTCAAGTCAACCTGATGCAGTGTTGTCCGTGTCCGACACGAACCCTTCAGTTCAAGGACACCTAGTAGCACCCCAATTTTATGAGCCCACTACTAGACGTACTTGACGTGCGGAGGTGCAACATCGAGGATGGCAATTCGCTTGATATCAATGAGGGGTCTTTCTACCATTTTAACATGCATAGAAACAAGAAGCATAACAATCACAAATAATCATATATTGTGAAATAGTATGGCTCCTTCATGGACGTCCTTCCAGGCCGGCTCCAACTCCGATGACCAGGTCGGAACTCCATCTTGTTTGTCACACCGGGACGCTAAGCCACGAACTTGATCTCTGTCCTCCAAATACTACTACTAGTAATGAATTTACAGAGAATCACAAGTCGACACGCAGGTCGTTATACATTATAATGACAGCGCTTTGGCTCCTGCCGGCTGACAAATCATGACGCGGGGGCCATGTATAATTTACACACATGCATCACATACACATGAGCCATACTATTCACATCAAACCTGCAAAATAAAGTTATGCATAGAATCGCATTCTACTGGTTTGATTGAACATGTACGAAATCTACGTTTTCGGAAATCACAGATCGAATCTGTACTCCGATCACGCCAAATTTTCCGATCTAGCCGGTCTCATCGATCATCGCGAATCCGATTCAGATTTACGTTTCACTGTTAACCCCGATGGCGGAAACCGATCGGTAGGGGTAGGTTGTGTCACGACCTCCGATTCCGATTGACATAAAACATAGCCTCAACGACCCCATATGCAATTGATCTCATCAACCGTGCACATAGCAGATCTCATAAACGACAACAAATCTCATCTGCCGCCTCCACATATCGAATATGCATCCGATCTGAATCCAAATCCTATAGCAGAGGCTCTGATACCACTGTTGGGTTCTACGGTAGGGTGCGTCGACTGCAAATTAAAAATTTCCTACCTGCAGAACATCCAGGTACATGCTAAGGGAGGTGTGATAGAGGCAAAGGTGTCCCATCTTTCGATGAGATGGTAGCTATCATTTTAGGTGGAAGTCGACTTTGACGATCCGACTACGAACGTGCGAAGACATCACACTTTAGCAATCGCTAAACCAACTCTGAGAGGTTATTGACCACGCCGGAGCACGATCATCCTGACCACGAGGGTCTATTTCCTGCAAGCAAACGAAGAACAAGCAGGAAACTGAGACGGCAATCTGGATATTGCGAATATAAGAGGAAAGCTTTATTAATCAAGTGGGGTTCTATGACGTCTTGGTCTGGTCGTTGAACACAAATGAAGGACGCGAGTTGCAGCTATGGCGAACTTTAATCTAAACAAAACCCAAGTCTAAAACGATGCCCTAATGGCTATATTTATAGGGATACAAAGGGGAATTTCGTCCACCCTTGGCAAGGTGGGACTAAATTCTGTCATAAGTCGTTTTCCCTATTAATACAGACTCTAAAAACTGCTTATTAAGTGTATTTCGAAATTACATGGGCCTAGCCCAAAACTAAGGTGACGTAGCACCTATAATAAACTATGGACGAAATTTATGAAAGGGAATCTTGTATATTTCGTCCATGCCCTTGTATGTCATCATGGGTGCTTCAAAGTGCTGAAAACTCCATCAGAAACGCCGTTCGGGTTCCCTTTGCGCGCGCCTTCATCTCCATGTTTGATCCTGCTCTTGTGTTCATCCCTCTTGTCCATGCTAGGCCCTTGATTAGTAATCAACACAAATGTATCTAATTTAGGCAGCATCATATTCTCATGAACATTAAAATTACTCCCAAGAAAGGAAAGTACCTGATAATTTAATTGGCGTGCGCGAGCTCTAGTAATTGGTCCAGTATGTATAGTAGCAAGGGATGTGGGTGTAACTATGGTATTGATGTCCTTATCATCCTCCTTCTTGAATTGAAGACGTCCTCGATGGAAGCTCATCTTCCTCACCCAAATAAGGCTTCAAATCTGCAATGTTAAAAGTGGGACTAATCCCAAAATCTGCAGGCAGCTCAAGTTTATATGCATTATCATTTATTTTCTCTAACACCTTAAAAGGACCATCAGCACGTGGCATTAGCTTTGACTTGCGCAAATCAGGAAACCTATCTTTGCGTAAATGTAACCAAACAAGATCTCCTCGCTCAAACACAATATGTCTTCTACCCTTATCGCCAACAAGTTTGTATTTGGCATTCATGCGCTCAATGTTTTCCTTACTTAACTCATGCATTTTTAAGATCAATTCAGCACATTGTTTAGCATCAAAATTAACTTTCTCCAAAGATGGAAGAGGCAACAAATCAATGGGTGCACGAGGTAGGAAACCATACACAATTTCAAAAGGGCACATCTTAGTAGTAGAATGCAGCAAACGATTATAAGCAAATTCAATATGAGGAAAGCATTCTTCCCACATTTTTAGATTAGTCTTCAAAACAGCCCTAAGCATAGTAGACAATGTTCTATTGACTACTTCAGTTTGTCCATCAGTTTGGGGGTGACATGTAGTACTAAAAAACAATTTTGTCCCCAACTTAGCCCACAAACATCTCCAAAAGTGGCTAAGAAATTTAGTATCACGATCTGAAACAATAGTATTTGGCACACCATGCAAGCGAATAATTTCACGAAAGAACAAATTAGCACCATTAGCAGCATCATCGCTTTTATGACATGGTATAAAGTGTGCCATTTTCAAAAATCTATCCACGACAACAAATATGCTATCCCTCCCCTTCTTTGTTCGAGGTAAACCTAAAACAAAGTCCATAGATATATCCTCCCAAGGAACACTAGGTACAGGCAAATGCATATATAAACCATGAGGATTGAGTCATGACTTAGCTTTTTGACATGTAGTACAGCGAGCAACAAAACGCTCAACATCCCGTCTCATCTTTGGCCAAAAGAAATGTGTAGCAAGTACGTCCTCCGTCTTCTTGACGCCAAAGTGTCCCATTAATCCTCCTCCATGAATGCATAGCTTGTTAGCACGGAACACAAATCCATCATTAATGATGAACTTGTTCCATGTTCTTCCTTCTTTACAATTATGCATTACATCTTTAAATTCAGCATCATGCACATATTGATCTTTGATGGTCTCCAAACCAAATATTTTAAAGTCAAGTTGAGAAAGCATAGTATAATGACGAGACAATGCATCAGCAATAACATTTTCTTTACCCTTCTTGTGTTTAATGACATAAGGGAAAGTCTCAATGAATTCAACCCATTTAGCATGTCTACGGTTCAGTTTTGCTTAACTTTTAATATGTTTCAAAGATTCATGATCAAAATGTATAACAAATTCTTTGGGCCATAAATAATGTTGCCATGTTTCTAAAGTCCGAACAAGAGCATATAATTCTTTATCATAAGTAGAATAGTTCAGACTAGGCCCACTCAATTTTTCAAAAAAGTATGCAACAGGTTTACCATCTTGTAATAACACACCTCCTAATCTAATTCCACTAGCATCACATTCAAGCTCAAAAGTCTTATTAAAATCAGGAAGTTGGAGTAAAGGAGCATGTGTCAACTTATCTTTCAATATCATGAAGGATTCTTCCTGTGCGGTACCCCAAACAAAAGGCACATCCTTCTTTGTAAGCTCATTGAGAGGTGCATCAATGGTGCTGAAATCTCTCACAAAACGCCTATGGAGATCAGCGAGGCCCAGAAAACTCCTCACTTGTGTGACCGTTTTGGGCTGCGGCCAACTCTCAATAGCTTCAATCTTGGCTTTATCAACTTCAATTCCCTGTGGAGTAACAACATAGCCAAGAAAAGATACTCGGTCGGTGCAAAAGGTGCACTTCCCAAGGTTACCAAACAAACGTGCATCACGTAGCACAATAAAAACAGCACGTAAATGTTCCAAATGTTCCTCCAAAGATCTGCTGTAAATCAGTATATCATCAAAATAGACTACCACAAATCGTCCAATGAAAGCACGTAAAACCTCGTTCATTAATCTCCTGAAGGTACTAGGTGCATTAGTTAACCCAAAGGGCATGACTAACCACTCATATAAGCCAAACTTAGTTTTAAATGTTGTTTTCCATTCATCTCCCAATTTCATACGAATTTGATGGTATCCATTACGCAAATCAACTTTGGAGAAAATAGTAGAGCCACTTAATTCATCAAGCATATCATCTAGCCTAGGAATAGGATGATGATAACGAATAGTAATATTATTAATGCCTCTACAATCAACACACATACGCGATGTACCATCCTTTTTTGGCACTAGTATAATAGGAACAGCACAAGGACTAAGAGATTCGTGTATATAACCTTTGTCGAGCAGCTCATGTACTTGACGCATAATCTCCTTCGTCTCCTCTGGATTGGTACGGTATGGCACACGGTTGGGCAGTGATGCACCGGGAATTAAGTCAATCTGATGCTCAATCCCTCGAATAGGTGCTAATCCCGGTGGCACGTCTTGTGGAAAGACGTTAGCGAACTCCTGCAGAATGTTAGTGACAGTAGGAGGCAAAGAGGGTGGCACGTCCTCGAATGAAAATAATGCCTCTTTGCACACAAAAGCATAGCAAACAGATTTGCTGAAATCTAGATCATCAATATCAGATTTGGTGGCAAGCAAACATCTAGTTTTCAATTTAATTTCAGAGGCAACATGAGATGATGGTCTGTTATTAGGCTTCATTTGTTGCTCAAATTCTTTTGCCACAATCTGATTTTCACTCTTGTTTTGCTCCTGTTTTGCTTTACTAGCTCTAGTAAGATCATCTTTCAAAATGTGTTTAGGAGTCATAGGAAGCAAAGTAATATGTTTGTCTCTATGAACAAGAGTATACTGATTGTTTCTACCATGGTGTACAGATTTTTTATCGAATTGCCATGGTCTACCAAGTAATAGGGAGCATGCTTGCATGGGTACCACATCACAATCAACATAATCAGCATATGTAGCGATACTAAAATACACACGAACAGTACGTGTTACCTTAACCTTGCCGCTGTTGTTGAACCATTGTACGTAGTAAGGATGAGGATGTGGTCTGGTGGTGAGAGACAGCTTTTCCACCATCTCCATGCTAGTCAAGTTGTTGCAACTCTCTCCATCTATGATGACGCGGACAGAACGTTCCTTCACAACTCCCTTTGTATGGAACAAGTTGTGCCTCTGATTTTGCTCAGCCTGTGTTACCTGCACACTCAAAACACGTTGAGCAACTAAACTTCCATACCTGTCAGCGTCTTCAGCAGCCATGTAGTGCGTCTCTTGTTCAGAATCATCTCCAACGTGGTCTTCACTTGCAATAAGAGCCAAAGTCTCGTCATCATAGTCACTAGCGGATTCATACCCACCATCCTCAGTAGCAATCATCACCCGCTTGGATGGGCATTCTCTTGCATAATGACCTCCACCCTTGCAACGACGACAAATAATATCATGTGTTTGACCTGTTGATGCCATGGATGAAGAAGAGCTCTGTGCAGGCCCGGAAGGTGTGCTCTTGGCGGATGGTGGTGGTGGTGCGTGTTTTCTTGTATCACGGTTGGAGTTGGCGGCTGAAGGAGGCGCCGGTGCAACAGAACGTGTGGAAGTAGAGGATGCACGTGGTGTCCATGATGATGATCGACCTGCAGAAAAATTAGTTCGCGCCAATGCATGTCGATCCTGCACTTCACGTTCAGCTTTGCAAGCAAGATGGAATAAATGAGTAATATTTTTATAATTCTTATACTCTAAGATGGTTTGAATTTCTCTGTTTAACCCACCCATAAAACGTGCAAGCATAGCTTCATTATCCTCAACAATACCACATCTAATCATGCCAGTTTGTAATTCCTGATAATATTCCTCTACAGAATTTTTTTCCTTGTCTTAAACACTGCAAATTTTGAAGTAATTCACGTTGATAATATGGTGGAACCCAACGAGTACGCAAAGCATTTTTCAAAGCAGCCCAAGTAGTTGGGATATTATCATGATATAATCTACAATGTTCAGACCACCAAACACAAGCAAAACTAGTGAATGCACAAACAGCAGCAGCAACACGTCTATCCTCGGGATATTGTAAGCATGTAAAACGTTGTTCAGTTTCTAACTCCCAAGTAAGATATACATCAGGAATGTATCTACCCTCAAATGGCGGAATATTCAACTTCAGTTTAGGGATATGGTCATTATTTCATACCTGAGGTGGTGGTGTAGCCCTACCGTTGCGATTGTAGACGCGTGGACGACCTGGTGCGTGTGGTGGTTGCACGTCGTTCTGATTTGGATTAACCTCATCCTCATAATCATCGTTCTCCTGAATAGTAGCAGCAGGAGCCACAGAAGCATCAATAGTAGTAGCAGCGGCACCAGATTGCTCAACAGGAACACGCGTCGCTCGCCCTACATGATCGGAGCGACGTGGAGGTGGTGGTTGTTGTTGTTGCAATGGTGCAGCGGTAGCAGGAAGTGGTGGTAGACGCGCGAGCACTTCATTGAACTTGGCCTCCAACTTGGTGTCAATTGTCTTCTCAATGCCATCTATCCTCTCCAGCGCCCGTCCAAAGCTGCTCATCATGTCTTGTACCTGTTCGGCCAGCATTTGTTGAAATTTATCATGTAACTCCTTCGTCATGTTCTCCCAGTCGATTTGGTTCTCTTCTGATCCTGCCATGGTTAGCAGCAATAGAAACACACAAGAATATGTCCTGCAGACTACTAATAGGATGTGGTGTGGTGGACAGTCACAAATCCGTCAAGCAAATCCCAAATTCTTACCCGTTCTTACCAAGCAGCAGGTGGTGATCGGCAATCGTTGTCGTCAAGACTCTCAAAGCTTGGATAGAGCGATTGCCAGGTGGTGTCAAACGCACTATGTAGATGTATGTGGAGCTGGGAAGGCTTAATATATGGTAGCAAAAAGGTCAGCAACAATCAATTCAGAGATGCAAAGCTGAAGAAACGCTCAACGACGGTACTGTGCTGGTCCTAGGCTATACCGTACCAGAGACACGAGCCTAGAACACCAACAAAATCACGGCGCGACACGTAACCAAGGGGAAAGCACACTCTGTATTTTTTTCTTTTTTTTGCTCTTTTTTTCCAGAAAATCACTATAATGGCGAGTGTCTCAAAACTCTTCCCAAGGTCTAAAAACAGGATAGGCTGAAATGTTTTGACTCTTTTTTTTATGGAACGTTTTGGAGCAGCGACGACCAAAAAGTGCGACAAAAAATTAGTATGATGGAAAGTATCTCAAAATGCTCCCCAAAGCCTAAAAACAGGATAGGCAAAAAATATTTTCACCTGCCGAAATTTTGTGGGAAAACTGCAAAACACTCCAGACTTATTTTTTGGAAATCACCTCTCTTCTACGGACGAGGCAAGATTGATGAAATCTCAAACCTACTCAGACAAGGAAAAATGAATCTGACTACAGATGGATCTCGAACGCAAGCCGAATATGGGATGGACTCGGATTGGGGGCGGACAGGCGGTGGTATATGTGGACTCGGATTGGTGGCGGACAGGCGGTGGTATATGTGGACTCCGATTGGGGGCGGACAGGCGGTGGTATATGTGGACTCGGATTGGTGGTGGACAGGCGGTGGTATATGGCAGCGGTGATGAAGATGGCGTGGTGGTGGTATATGGCAGCGATGAAGATGGTGCGGCGGCGGCATGAAAACCTGTGACCAGAACTCGAAACTCTAAGGTAACTAGACACTAAGGCCAGCAACTCTACACGACGACGCAACCGCAAATTCAACAAAGCAAAAACATTGAAAAGATTATGCAAAGGCTCAGATTGGTTCGGATATGATGATCTAACCCTAATTTTTTTGTGGCTTTTTCGTGGACTGTAGGTATCAAGAACAGATACGATCTAAACTACGAAAAAACTAGAAAATCTCACCGAGCAACCTGGAAATCTGATACCACTTGATAGAGGCAAAGGTGTCCCATCTTTCAATGAGATGGTAGCTATCATTTTGGGTGGAAGTCGACTTTGACGATCCGACTACGAACGTGCGAAGACGTCGCGCCTTAGCAATCGCTAAACCAACTCCGAGAGGTTATTGACCACGCCGGAGCACGATCAACCTGACCACGAGGGTCTATTTCCTGCAAGCAAACGAAGAACAAGCAAGAAACTGAGACGGCAATCTGGATATTGCGAATATAAGAGGAAAACTTTATTAATCAAGTGGGGTTCTGTGACGTCTTGGTCTGGTCGTTGAACACAAATGAAGGACGCGAGTTGCAGCTATGGCGAACTTTAATCTAAACAAAACCCAAGTCTAAAACGATGCCCTAATGGCTGTATTTATAGGGAGACAGAGGGGAATTTCGTCCACCCTTGGCAAGGTGGGACTAAATTCTATCCTACGTCGTTTTCGCTATTAATACGAACTCTAAAAACCGCCTATTAAGTGTATTTCGAAATTACATGGACCTGGCCCAAAACTAAGGTGATGCTGCACCTATAATAAACTATGGACGAAATTTATGAAAGGGAATCTTGTATATTCCGTCCATGCCCTTGTATGTCATCATGGGGGCTTCAAAGTGCTGAAAACTCCATCAGAAACGCCGTTCTGGTTCCCTTTGCACGCGCCTTCATCTCCATGCTTGATCCTGCTCTAGTGTTCATCCCTCTTGTCCATGCTAGGCCCTTCATTAGTAATCAACACAAATGTATCTAATTTAGGCAGCATCATATTCTTATGAACATTAAAATTACTTTCAAGAAACGAAAGTACCTGATAATTTAATTAGCGTGCGCGAGCTCTAGTAATTGGTCCAGTATGTATAGTAGCAGGGGTTGTGGGTGTAACTATGGTATTGATGTCCTCATCAAGGTGGATCACAAATCATTACCACTAGACGCGCAGTGCCATGCAGCGGAAGTAGAGTTGGGGCAGCGCGTCTCCGAAGTCGTCTCCTCCTCATCGATATCCCACGAAGCCGATCGGATCCCACGAATAGGTTCGTCGAAGCGGCACAAGTGCACCGCCTCTAACGGTATCCGCGCGTGCAGGAGGAACGTCGTGCGGCGGACTGCTAGGTCCGATCACACAACCGGCGGCGAGTGGAGGTGGCTAGTTGCAATACATGCAAAGCCCTAGTGACGGTGCCGAAGTGATCAACTGAATAAGTGTGCCGCACCTCCACTATATATAGGCATCCGTCGTGGGGTCAACACTTGGGCCTCGCATGGATCCTAAAGCCCAAAGTCTGTTCGGCCTGGATCCTAGTCCGACTAGGATCACATCTGACTCATGGAGTCGGATCCGGCCTCACAGGTTCCTTCCCTTAAGCGCGCGACCCCTTAGGTTCAAGTCGGCTTGGTCGCAGGTCGAATCACCTCCGACCTGCTCGGTTGGTAGTGGCCTCTAGCAAGGTGTGCCGACCACCAAGTAGACAATGAAGCCGGTTGGCGAACCTGTACAACATGTCACACTTCTGTTCCCTTTGCCACACGATATATGTTGCCGAGCTCAAGGCGAGTATGTCATCCTTGTGCTAGCCCGGCCTCTTTCTTGTTCCAGTGATGCCGACCACAAACCGTATTATCTCATAATCCTTGTCGCATGGCCATGCTTATTTTGGTCGGATCACACGAGGGGCCCAAAGTATATCTCTCCTGATTAGAGGGGCAAATCCCATCTTGCTCGACCATGCCTCACAGCATGGGTCTGGACAAGTCCGAAACCTACCTTTATAACAACTCAGTTACGGAGTAGCGTTTGGTCTGTCACCATCCCGAGTACATGCGACAGCTCGGGTCTTCGGACATAGAACGTATGTTGTACTAGAGACTCACAGATGACCTATCGTTGCGTCTCATAGTCGGGTCTGTCTCACTCGGACCTTATCTGGATTCGGATCCGACTATGTCGGATCCGACCAGATCTTTCCGAGTCCATATTATCCGGCTAGCATCCAATGCTACATGGCCAGTAAGACCGAGCCATCCACCGTGTCATATGCTAGTTTAGTTAACTGCGCGTCCACACAGCCCTTTCGACTAGGGACCTTTTAGGACAGCCATCATACAATGCATAGTTCCACAAACAAGTCACGTACTTGCTGATACACATCATTGATAATGTCCAATGACTATCTTTATTCATAAACACATAGGAAATATCATCATACATGATTGCCTATAGGGCATATCTCCAACATCCCTCCCCGGCGACGCTGCGTGTGGTGGGACGGTTACAAAAAATTCCCCAATGGGAAACTAAAAACCGCTAAGGAGAGACTTATCCCTTCATGATTTTGCACTTTAGCCCTCATTGTTTGTACATATTTATGGATTAGTCTCTGCAGTACTGTCTGGAGAGGCAAAAGTGGCTTTTAACATGCAATTTAACAGTGTTACAAGAAAATTGACAGAAGTGTCGTAAAGGGCAGAAAAAAATTAAACACGATGTTAGATAGGGAAGAAAACCATTTTAAGTGTCAAATAGGGAAACAAAATTTAAGACAGTGTTAAATAAGAAATTCTCTTTATTTTATGCCCACGTGCTGTGTGCGAGTGCACTGTAGTGGTGGAGAGAAAAATCATAAATTCTGAGTCACAGTTTTCTCTCCATTCTTAGCCAGTGTTAAATATCTGCCAGTGGAAGGGGGGGAAATGGCTAAAACTCAACGAAAGCAACCGTATGCAAACGAGAAGGCCATTAACGCGTAAGCTCAAATCCTATCAGCAAGCCCGCGTAAATGCACACGTTTGCAGATGATCTCATACTCGCATAAATAAACATTTGTGGGGAATGGGGACCAGTCATCATCAACAAACCAAACAGAATGGTGATGCTAACCAAGGTAAATTCGCATCAGCATCAGCAATCTAAACTGAACAATCATACTAGCCACTAAACATAATAGATGAAGCAAACTCAGAAACAACTAACACGTGATAAAACTACCAGAGAGTAAGCTGACTGCTGGGTCAGCCCCTTGGTCAAGGGGCTACCAACCGTGACTCAGTACTTCTAAAAAGAAAATGAAAAGCATGTCATTGTAACCTGGGTGGTAGGACTATCTTAACCATACACGCATAAATATATGAATATACTTGTCCGCAGTCCACACCAGGTTAGCAAATATACATTTCACGTATATAGAGAGGATCTCGTGAGTTGCTCCGGCCAGACTTAAACTACTAGTCCCTGGAGTTTTTACTCCATCTGAACTAAGCATACAAACACAGCGCACCCTCACACTGGAAACATTGGGAAAGGGAAAATCCCAGCGCTAAAAGGACGAAAACAAAATCTTGAGCTCATCATTGAAGTCTAACTCTCATCTGCGACCATGTCGACTTTATCTTCGTCAACTATCTGAGCTGAAACTGACTGTGATGCACCTGAATCCCTACTCTCGTCAAGTGGTGTAGGTTTCTCCAACAGCTTCTCCGTGTCGCCAATGTGCTTGTCACTGTCTAATAGATTTTCTTGTTCTGGCTCCTGATCATCACTTGATACAGGTCCTACTGCCCGTGTGGCACTTAATCCAGTTGCATCAACTACTGGCAGCAAAGAGAACTCTGCAGGTCCCGACAATTCCCTCCTTGGAGCACCAGCGTCAGGAGCATTCCCCGTTGGTGATCTACAAGACCCACTGGTAATGCCATCTAACCCAGAGAATTCATCTCTCTGACAACCAGTTTCAGGAGCCTCTGACCTGGCCGTGCAAGCAGCAGCAATAGCTTCTGTAACTTCCATTGTATTGCATGTTTCTTCAAAAGCAGGAGATATCACGTCTTGCCTCTGACTGCCAGCGGAAGAAGATGATGGAGAGTTCAAGTTTAGTAAAGGAGCATCATTAGTCTGATCAATTGCAGAAGTAGGTGGAGCTTCCATTAATTTTGGTGCTGGAGCAGATATTTGATCACCTTGCCCAGATCCAATTTTGGGATGCTCTGCTTGCTGAACCTTATGTACTCTTCTCTTCTTTGGAGTATTTCTCGGGTCCTTTGGGCGAGAAAGGCGAGGTCCTTGGAATGGGAATGGAGGTATTGCTGGTTTTTGTTCTCCAAGAAGTAGGCACACAGACTGTGCAATTGCTAAAACAGTTGCTGGTAGCTCACATTCAATTGGCTTAGACGGAGCGCGCACGGCCTCCTGAAGCCAATGTGGTAGCTTGTTTGATCTGGAACTTCCAAATATGCCAGCGTTTTCAAGTAGAGGACTTGAGTGCTTTGTGTGATACAGATTCATTTCAATGGGCTGTTTACCTAACCTCACACGCCGCTGCATCTCGTGAAACAAATCGGCCTGCCCATCTGTAACACTATGAAGAAGAATATTCTCATGAGAACTTGATGCAAATTCATTCTGCTGGATCAAACTACTGTTTGGTATGTTTATGGGTAGTGAACCAATACTTTCCATCATAAAAGGATTTGGCATATATGGTGGGACCAGTCCAACATCAGCTTTCTCCCACTTGTCAGATGTGCTTCCAGGAAAATCCCCACCATAACCTGTTTTATTCTTGAAATCCTTACATGGTGCCAGTGATGGGCCACCCTCACTCATGTAACTCGAAGGCTCAATGTGAGGAAATCTAGATGGTATATCACTGCAACCTAATTGAATATCAGTTAGGTGGGACTGCAACTTAGGTGGCTCCATCTTAAGTTTAGAGAAATTGCTTCCACTTAGTGCCCGAGACATCATGGCATCAGATAAACCAGGAAATGTGGAGTTGGAACTTCTGGTGGCTGTAGGCATTGGTTCCTCCATAATTTTCTGCTCCTCCAAAATCCATCTCAATGCTAGCTCTTCACTAGTGCGGTGGTTCAAAAATTTTAACTTTGGATCTCTAAGCATGGCATCCCAGTTACCCCTTCCATGCCTACGAACTCCAATCCACAAAGCATCAAGTTCATCTTCCGACCAATAATCAGGTTTTGACCTCTTTTTCATGAATTTATTTGTGGCGTACTGAGCACGCATCATTATATTGTCCAATACCTTCTTGTGATTTTCAGGCATGGCTGAATGGATTGGTTGAACTGGGCTAATACCTAACCCAGGAAGAAGGGCAGACATATCTGCCATGAATTTTGACCTCGCCTTTTTTGAACTTCCAGCAATATCTGCCATGAAGTTCGGTAAAAATGAACTGTTTGGCAATTCTGGGATAGAATTACGAGCATACTCCTTATTAGTGCCCAGTGAGAAGTTGGGAAATAGATCTGGTACTGACTTCATATGACTGAGTGGAATATTGTCTTCCAGACCAAAGTTCGGAAGACCCATCTTCCCTTGAAATGAAGCAATAGAAGGTAAAGGATTTTCAACAGGGTCACAAAGCCCCTTCCCAGATATAGGAGGAATCTGCACAGAAGAACCATGTTATTCCTTTTACTTAACAGAAAACAGCATGCTCTGATCAAGAATAACTATTGTTGACTATAGGTACAAAAAGAAATCTTAGGGTGCAAGCAACATTCCATCCTAACATAAATAAAGTGGAAACATTAACTTTTGTCTTCTGACAGGGGAACAACATGGACAGTGATAATAACGCGACTAAATAAAATAATCCTACGGAATGTAAAAAGGAGCAGTGCAAATTTGAGAAGAGGACATACAGGATTGAAGGGGAAGTAGCTATCTGGAATGATGTTACTCAGCCTTCGCAAAGTCTCAGATGAACCAGGAAACATAGTCTTGCTGGGATCCAATTGGCCCTGATTTTTGAGTTCAGTAGAATGCTCGGCAGCAGAAGGTGACAGTGGCTCGTTGAATACTTCACCACTAGCTCTTTTTTGCTCCTTCATGTTTGGCCCACAATTTGAATTCTTGTACGAGTTTACCTGATCAGCATTCGGAGCACAAAGGCCAAGGACAGGTAAGAGGTGATGTGGAGTCCCTTGATTTAAGACATCAGTTGCCTTTGAGTGGTGCTTCGACGAAGTAGCATTCGCAGCAAGTTTGGCATGAAGCTCTCGAGAGATTTCAGGATATCTCTTTGCTTTCTTCGAGGAATGCCTCATTTCTGCAGTTGAATCACTGAAACGTTTAGCCCCAGATGGCTGCGCAGAGTCAGGATCTTCTACAATTCTCAAAGGGTTTACACCATATTCATTAACACTAGAGTCATATAGTTTTATGAAATCTTCAAGTTTATCATCAGCATAGTTCTTGATTGTGTGCCGCTGAGCAATCCTTTCCTTCTGTCTAGCTCGGAGCTTTCCACTGTTGCAACCAGAAGTAAATCAATGCCTGAAGAAAAACTGTGCATGCAAAAGCAATTACATGGATCCCCAGAGGGGGTGGGAGAGAAGGGGAGGGCATACTATTTTTCCTTCAAAGCCAGTCCAGCTGCACTGTATTCACGCTTGGGTTCATCCCCATCGTCAGAGTCCTGCATAGCAGTATCAGCAAAGCATTGTCTAGCTCTATATAAAATCTAAGAGTGCATGGCAAATAGCGAATGAAAACCAGTGCAGCCAACTATTAACTACGTTTCACAAGTCGTAGGCGTATACCTAGGAGCCACAAAATTGAGGTAATATTCGACGGAATTAGATCATACTTGTTTTTTTTTTAATAATTAGATCATACTTGTTCACACCAGATACTCCCTGCATTTCAAAACTTAAGTTTTGGAGAGGCGCAGCTGCAGGGGAGTGGCTTGCAGGGAAAGGCTGAGTGGGGACGTGGTCATGGAGCCAGCATTTTGGGGTGCTAGCTGAGGAGTGCCGGTGCTTAGAGCATCTCCGGCAGAGTCCATAAACAATTTTTTGGGGGCTTGGGGGGTAAAAACAAGGTCCAGCTGGGTCCCCCAAAAGGGGAGGACCCCATTTTTTGGCCCCCAGCCCAGCCCCAATTCCCATCAACAAAGCAGGAGGAAGTTTCATCTCCCGCCCACGCACACGCCTTCCTCCTCCCACGCCATCAAGCTCCACCGCCTCCCCTCCAGCAGCCGATTCCTCGACCCCCCCCCCCCCCCCCCCCCCCCCCCCCCCTCAATACACACAAACAAACTGGATCGAACCATTCCCGAGGTGTTATGCCGCCAAGCTCGCCGTCTCCGCCCCCATTCTCGTCAGCCCGCCTCCGCCTCTGTGTCGCTCCTCCCCTCTGCACCGCCACGCCCACGCCCTGCCACATCAGGGCGCTGACCCACAGGAAGTGAAGAGAAAGGAAAAGAAGAAAAACTGACAAACTGACATGTGGGTCCTGTACGTCAATGTAAAGGCAATGGGTGCTCACAAATGGGAGTGATGTCAATTTTTTGAAGCCTCAGAAAATGGGGGCTACCGCTGGAGAAGCTCTTAGGGTGCAACCACATTTCCAGGATTTGCAACTTTGTAATGAGTTTAGGATGGGCTTCTGTTGGAGATGTTTTGGGTCGAAAATGTCCCCAAGCATCCTCGGAGTACCCAGTCTAAATATATTTTCAACACACTGGAGGGGGGGTCTTTAGGGATTCGACATGGGCAAAATTGAATCGCATGGGGCCTGTGGTTCAGTTTTCACTTCCAGGTTCAAATTTTGCAGCACTAGCATCACAATGTCACGCAAAACCATGTGTATTTAATAGTGGTTAGGGGAGACACAACCAATGCCCCCCCCCCCCGGTGTCGTCCTCCCCAGGGCGGCGCCCCCTCCCCCCGGCCAAACCTTCCCCTCCCGCTCCAGCCCCTCCTCCCCGCCGCCGCCAATAGACCCCGCCGGGCGAAGCCCGCGCGAATCTGGCGACGGCGGGCCGTTTTTCCCCGTGTGGCGCGGCTCGCGAGCTGGGGGGCTCCGTGTGGTGGCGGGCGGCGCGGCGTGACTCCAGCGCGCATCGTCTCTGCCGGTGGTGGTCGGGGACGGAGGTGGAGAGGCGGTCACGGCTTCCTCCCGGTGGCTTTCTTCGATTCGGCCGCGTCCCCCTGGTGCTGCTCCGGTGGGCGTCGGGAGGCTTGCCGGCTAGGAGCTGTCCGGCGGGGCGGATGTCTGTGAGGCATGCGTGGTGGTGCACGCTCCTACCTCCCGCGTGATCTGCTGGTGGTGCTGCCTGCTGGCGCGCGCTGGCGACGGGCGTGCCTGCTGGCTTCAGCTTGGCACGAGTCTGGTGGGGGTGCGGCGTGGGCAGGGTGGATCCGGCGGGATCTGGCCTACGGTGGCCCTGATCTGGTCATGTGCGGCAGCGGCTGTAGTGGCCCTTGTTTCTGTGGTGGTGCAAGGGGCGTCGTTCCGCGGTGTATCGGTGCTCTGCGGAGGTGGTCTGCTCACTTGGGCGAAAGCCCTGCTCCCGCCGGAGCCAGCGATGGCGACGCCCGCGGGCGCCGCTTACCTCCTGGGAGGCGTCGCTGTTATGGTGACTCCCCTTCGAGACTCCAGGGGAAACCCATGTTCCTGGTCCGCCCCGGAACGGTTGATGGCGGCGTGTTTCGCGTCGTATCCCTTCTTGAAGGCATCAACTAGGAGTCGGCTCGATGTGTTTTCGTGTGGTGGCTGCTCACTGTGGGTTCGACGGTGGTGGTGGTGCGGCCGGCTTGGGGTCGACGGTGGTGTGTTCTGTGTCGGCGGGGAGGTGGTGCTCTGTCAGCGTCGTCCTGGCTCGACCTTTCGTGGAGTGGGTTCCGATTTTTCCTTCCGAAGCCGGGTTAGCGGGGGTGTGTTCCTCTCTTGACCACCTCGTTCCTGTGCAACACCTCCCCCTTGCGGGGTGTTGCTGGGTGGCGACCAGACAGCCAACGTTCAAGGCTCACCTTGCTTGGTCAGATGAAGATGGAAGCTGAGGTCCCCCTCTGTGCTGGTTGTGCTGATGATATTTGTAATGGCGGTTGGTGGTTGTGTGTCCGGCCTCTGGTCATCGATGGTTGAGCTTCTCGGGGTCTGGCAACGACACCGCTTGGTGTTGCCGAGCGGCCATTTTCTCCCTGTGTGCTCTTCTTCGATGGTTTCTGGGGTTCGGCTGTAGGCTTGGGTGTGTCCTTTTCGGTTATCTCGTTTCCCTTGTTTTCTCCGTGTTCTCTGGTTCACTTGAACCTATCTTGTATGGAGCCGCGAGGCTTCTAGGCAATTCATGAATATATTCAGGTGGGGATTCGCTCCCCCCCGGTGACCATTCAAAAAAAAAAATCTAAGTTTGATCCTGGCTCAAAAGGAAGCGGTAGCTATATGCTTAACACATGCAAGTCAAACGTTGCTTTCGGGGAAAACTGTCTTCACTGCCATCCCCTGACTTTTGCAAAAAAATTCAGTGTTGCCATAACATTATATGCCACAATCAATGGATCAAGGTGGTCAAAATGAAAATATACTCCTTGCCTACTTGCTAGGAGGACGGATCTTGTTACTTACTACCAAAACAAAACATCCAGCAAGGCCCGGGGGGGGGATTAAAGACAAAAGTACCTCACTTAATGCTTCATTGGCAATTGCTGCAAAGGTTTCCCTGTAAGAAACAGCTTTCCTTAAGCGCTTGCCTCGACCAAGGGATGCCTCCTCTTCGATTTGATATTGCTCCCATCTGAAACACAAATATGCATTTAGTAACCGACCATCATGCCCAGAGAGAGAGAGAGAGAGAGAGAGAGAGAGCTAAGAAAACATGAGTGATTCTTGCAATTAGTACACCATGCCTATCTATCCCTGCCTCTGACCTAAGGTTTCACAAGGTGCTATGTACCGCTTGCTAACTTCTCCAATTGGATACATTCTAGAATTTGAGTATTCATTCTTCCATTTAGTTTGTCTTTCTGTTTCTGATTTGTTAAAGTTATGAAGTAAAACAAGAAAATATGAAGAAAAAGATCATCAAGGCAATAGATAGCCTAGTAAAATAACAAGTACTTCTACATGGTATTGTAAAGCACCTGAGACGTAAAAGTTTATCCCATTCATTTTCTTCCACAGGATTAGCTGCATAATGTTTCGTTTCGGATGCCTGTTCACAACCATCGTTATCAATATTTGTAATGTCCTCAGCAGCACCGGGATCATCATTTATATCATCATTCCAATCGATTGACTGCTTCACGAATGAAAGTAAAAGCAACTATTAATTGAGATCCCTGGAGATAAGTTTTCAATTGCACAAGGTAAAATCTATTACCCCTGTCTCAAAACGTAAGACGTTTTTTTACACTGTCAAAAAACGTCTTACATTTTGAGACAGAGGGAGTACATCACAATAACATTAGTAACCACCATCCAAACGAAACAAGAAAAGTAATAGTAATGCAGTCCAAGAACAAAAAGACTGAATTCAAAATTGGTGCATGAATCCATCTATAAGTAGATAATGACAATAAATTCTAGTCAGATGACTCTGGTTAGGAACTTCCAAACTAAGTTATCTTTCCCTATTAACTAGTACTATAGCTTGGTGAGACATGTACAAGACGACAAGCTCATTTCCATAACCTACCAATGAGTCACTGCATAAACATTTAATATTCATTATTTGAAGAAAAACACACACTATTAAATTACCTTTACAGTGCCAAGCATATCATCATTGTCCAAATCCCCATCAGTGCTTTCAGCTACAGTTGTTGGAAGGCTAGATCTATCAAGAAGCCTCATAATAGCATTTTCATCCCAAATAAGCTTGGTAGAACTGCCAATACATTTATCCTCATAAACATCACCTAGGCCACCAGTTTTCCTCCTATGCTTAACCTCAATATCAGATACATCGTGTTTAGCACCAGAAGCTTCATCATTATCTTTACCATTCACCTCATCGTTATTCCTGAAGAGCTCCTCAGTTCCCCAGCGAATGATATCTTCCACTTCCTTCTGCGATTCTGATTTGTTAACAAAAAGTTGATCAAGCATCAATTTCTTCTTGGCAAGTTGCAAGATACGCTCCTCAACACTAGCACGCACTACAAGCCTGTACACTAAAAGTCTGTTTGACTGCCCAATCCTGTGTGCCCTATTCATCGCCTGTATATCAGCATGCGGATTGAAATCAGAATCATATATGATAACAGTGTCTGCAGTTGCCAAATTGATCCCAAGACCACATGACCGTGTAGATAACAAAAATACAAAACGGGTCTTGTCCTGATTGAAACGAGTAATAGCTGCCTGGCGCTCTGCCACAGACACCGAACCATCTACTCTTTCAAATGCTTTATGACCAAATTCCAGAGTCAGATAATCTTCGAGGATGTCAAGAAGTTTTGTCATCTGAGAAAAAATAAGAACACGATGCCCATCACTGTGTAACACTTTGAGCATAGAATGCAACAAAGCTAACTTTGCTGAGGCCTTTATTCTCATTTCATGCAAAAACTCTGGTGAACCTGATTCGGGTTCAGTTCCAGGAATAAGATATGGATGGTTGCAAACTTTCCGAAGCTGCATTACTATGTTGAGCAATGACTGATGAGCGCCACCTTTTCCGGTATTACGCAGTACTTGGTAGTTCTTTGTAAGCATAGCACGGTAGTATTCAGCCTGGATTGATGTCAATTCGACAGGCACCATTCGCTCTGTCTTCGGGGGGATATTTTTCATTGCATCTTTTTTCAGCCTTCGAAGCATATGTGGTGCTACCAGTTTCTTCAGCTCCTCCACTTTCTCTGCTGTTGCAAGTTCATTAAACTTCTCCTCAAATGATGCTAGAGAAGGGAAAGAAGCAGGCTGTAGGAAGTTCAACAAATTATACATTTCACCAATGTTGTTCTGTAATGGGGTTCCAGTCAACAAAACCCTGTGCTGAAATGAAAATGTATTGAGCAAATTGAAGAGTTTACTGCTAGAGTTCTTCAGACGATGCCCCTCATCAACTATAAGAACTTCCCATGGCACAGAACGAAGATATGTAGCATCAACAAGCACCATCTCATAAGTGGTAAGCAAGACATTGAACTTGTGAGACTTTTTGCTTTTACCTATCTGGGTTGCATCGCCCTCATGCCACTCATATTGACGAATTGTAGATCTTGCCCGTGCAGAACCATGATACTCCACAACATTTAAATGAGGCGCCCAAGATGCAAATTCAGCCATCCAGTTAGGCATAGTAGAAAGAGGAACCAAGACAAGGCAAGGCAAGTTAATCTTAAATTCACAGCACAGGGACGACAGAAAAGCACAAGCTGACACCGTCTTCCCAAGACCCATCTCATCAGCAAGGATAACATTTTTTGACTTGCACCAACATTTACGCAGCCAGTTCAATGCTTCCAGTTGATGCGGGAAGAGCATGCCCCCCTTAAGTTCTTTTGGCTGCTCAATCAACACAGTCAGCTCTTGGCGGTTTCTTGCATTTGCACGGTTACCTCTCACATCCCTGTCCAAAGCTTGGCATTCAAAGTTTTTGAACTGAGTAACCAAATGGACATACTTCAGCATGATAGGTTCATCTAATCTTTCCCAAGTGCATTCATCATAAGGAAGGCCACACCATTTGATTAAAGCCTCTTCTACTTCATCCAAGGAAACACGCAGAGCAATAACGCGTTGTGGTTGGCACCATTGGTCCTTGCAAATGTTTATCAAACCCATTCCATACTTTGCTTTGTAATTTTCTAGTTTCCGTTTTGCTAATGTTCTTAGTTCAGATTCAGAAATCCAGCTATTATGGATGTTTGATTTTCCAGCCCATTTGACCAAAAATTCATATGCAGTATCATCATGGCCATTTCCTGCAATTTCGTTTATGTTTCCATGGACTTTACTTTCAGGTGTCAACTCTTGTTTGGTCTGTACAGTTGCATCAACTTCGGAAACTGAAAGTTTGATATCACCCTTTTCTGATGTTCCTTCGACTGGAACATCAGATACTGCCTCAAATTCACCATTTACTGAAGGTATGTTTTCTCCTACTACTCCAGAATCCTTTACTGTGATGATTTGGTCAGTGCAACAATCTGACACTGTCTTTGTGGCTTCCTCTGGGTTCACTGACTCCTTTTCATGGTATTTACCACTATTCTCCTTTTGCATTTCACCACCATCCAAATGATCTTCACAGGCATCATGTGCTGATTCATCAGCGCACACATCCTCCAGAGTGGTGTCAGTATCGTTTCTTAACGGCTGTGTTGGCACACTGGAAGAACTAGAAGGAACCCCACCTTCCAGCTGCAAATTAGTTAATTCAATCTGCTCTGATGAAGCATGGGGCTGTGAAATGATTTGGCTTGTCTGAAGCCGACAGCCTAGGATGCGGTCAACCTAAGCAAAGCAATGTTTGCAATAAATCAGAGAACATAGAAAAAAGGACAGGGAAGGCAAAAAAAATGAATGGATGAAGATGCAACGCATATGATTGAGGTAGTTGATGGTGTAGGTATTTTCCAGACCGAACCTGCAGATCCTCCTGAGGAGTTATTATCGTATCCCCTGCCACAGGTAGCACCTGCACCATTTTACCAGATATATGAACGGCATTCTGAATAGATATGTTCAAGCAAAAATATTTAAGATAAGAATGACTCATCAAACAAGACAAACATTAGAAAAGCAGTGAAGGCTGGTCATGGTAGCAACCAAAGACAAATGATCCGAAAATACATGGACAAAATTAGACCCAAAAATAGAAGTAGAAAATAATAATCAAGCCAGTTTAGTGTTAGGGGATTACAAATACCACTAATATCAAAACTGACAAGATGAACCATATGATTTTATCAAAGCTACCATGTATCTCAGGTTAAGTCAGAAAGCATGGTAAGATGTATTATTGAAAAATTATTAATCCGTTCCAACAAAAATAACTCTGGCAAGTTTGCTGAAATACTATTTAGTTTATTCATAAAGTATGATTGTAATAGAAACAAAATGAGCTTATGAAGATTATAACAGAAAAGGTGCTAACAAAAGCAAAGGAAGCTGCAGAAGTGCAGAGAATGAAAAGGTAGAAAAATGGCATGGCAGAGTAAGAAAGTAAATGAAAAAATATTCTTAACTGAACATCTAACATACTAAATGAGTTCAAGTAGGTATATCAACCAGAAAATAGCTCAGTGGCATTTCTGGGAAGGTGAACTGTATAGAAAATGTCTATGTTTGTGAATATTAGAATAAAACATAGCGTGTTTGAATACCTCTGAATGTTGTTTATCAACAAATTTCACTTTCTTTTTCCCTTTCTTGGCACTAGATGTAGGTGTTCTGCCATCCAGAGATCTCCTTTTTGGTGGTGATTCGCAGTGCTCAGGAGATGTAGATGGCCCCATTGACGAATCACTGTCAACATCAGTTGCCAAATATCTGAGCCTTTTTGTTTCAGATCGCTTAGAGTCTTTGTGACTATGCTGCCGCTTGGTTTTATATTTCTTTGGAGACAAGTCCATGGAACGCAGATGTTTCTTCATTTTCAAGGCACCTCCATGTTTCTCCTGTTTCTCTTCTGAAGACTGGCCAACGAATCCTGACTTCAAGGGCTTCGTAATTGCAGATAATTCTTTGGTCGACCGCCTCTTCAAATGTACTATCAATGGCTTCTTTTTCTGAACTTCAGTGTCCTTCACACTGAGATCACCTTCCTTCAATGCACCAGGGCATGATAGTTTTACTTGTTCGTTTGATTCACTTTTCTCTTGTATGGGACTCCGGGTATTGAGAGAGACTTTGTTATGGGGAGATGGGCTATCTGATATGGTGCTTGTACGCATTCTCCTTGTTCTTTCACGTTTGGAAGTGTCAGCATCCGCATTTCCTAACAACTTCAAGCTAACTTGTTTCGTACGACATCTTGGGCATTGCCAGTTCCCAGGCGGTGCACGCTATATTTGAAATGTAACGGTGCAAAGAGATTAAGACAGAAAAGTACACCAAAAAAGAGAGATGTGCAATCAAACAGTAGAAATGCTTCAAACCTTAAGGGGGGGATTAAGACATTCCAAGTGGTATGTCCGTGGACAGCTATCGCAACACAACAAATTGCCACCAAGGTCACATTCTACACACTCATAGAAATACTGAAGAAACAAAGAGAATGTGTGTATAAGATAAGTTGAACAGCAATAGAGGTGACATACAAAAGTATTGCAAAGAAAATAACAGTACATGAAGCCTTAAAGTGGCAATAATTTGTAATTGACAAGTGAATAACTGGAGAAGATGTAAATGCTCAGTTGAAACGTAGTATTGATTTTACTTTTGGCAGATATAGTTGCTTAGAATATCTCATGATGATTTAATAAGATCTGTCATTCAATTATAGTTTGCATCCTGAACGCGACAACACCAAAACAGTTCATAGGTTTCCCCTAACAAATGAGCACACACTAACAGATATGACAAACTGTTGCGAGCATCGGAGAGTTCACATGTTAATAGAACATGTAAGCTCCTACTGAAAAGCATCACTTGAAGTATTTGTGTGATGAGAGATTTCCAGAACTGTTACAATCTAGTCGTTTCATCAAAGCTATACAATATGTGGCCGATGAGAAAAGGTGTTTCGCCCATGGTTAAACAGAAAATGTGATTAAATCATCGTTTAGCATTTAGCTCGCAGTCATGGAAGAGCAACACATGATGTACTTCCATTGATCAATTTTTATATGCCTATTTGTTTTGTGATATTCGTAAAAGTTGGAAGGCATGCATCCATAGTTAATGCATGCATACTAAGCACACAAAGTATTGTCTCGCATTTCCAGAGAACTTATTAGAATGGTATAAGCATTGGCAAATTTTAACATGGTCCCTCTTACATCCTCTTTTCACATGGGAGGTAAGAAGGTAAGAGTTACTCAGACCCACTACTTAATGAAATCAACGGCTCAGATCTATTATATACTCTTCCCTCTCATATGAAAAGAGGAGGTAAGAGAGACCATGTTAAAACTACTGATAAGCATTCGTGTTGGTGACTTCCTCAATCATAGAGCTTTTTTAATCTACGAGCCTGGTCAAAATAGATCTTACAAATGTGGATGGGTGGAAAGTAAATCACAGACAATATCCACAAGATATACTGACAAGTAATAAACTGATAAAAAGAGAAGGAATTCACCCCATCGTGTCCTCTTATCTTCTTGGCTGATGTAGAAATGCTAGTGTCATGCTTGGACCTCTTTTTGTTGGAACCATTGTTCATTAGAGAGTCCGATGTTGGTGATGTAGCCTCATGCTCATTTGACGAGCTAGCTGTTAACTTGCTTCGCTTTCTTTTGAATTTTGAAACCCAATTTCCATCTGCTGCACTATCACATAAAGAGCTCCTCTCCTTCATCGTTGGAGTACCAACGTCACATGCTGCTAGCAACAGAAGAATGCATTTATTTATTAGTAACTCAAAATATACTAAGCACCCTGTGTAGTCATGTGTAGTATTGTATGCATTACAATACTAAATCTAAAGCGAGATTAAAAGTAGCTCAATCAAGCTCAAGAAACAAGTACTAGAACAACCGAGGACTTGAGGTGCATGGATTTACTCAGAAATTACTTGTATGGTGTTCTCATACAAATACAAAGCATTAGCATTTGATTTATTGTTCACTGAATGTTCCTTTTGCTTTGTGCCAATGTATCCCAAAAAAAAATCATGTATAGAACATGACAAAGCGAAGTTAATGATATGCAACAAAGAAACAAAGCAGAACATTTTCCAAGCATGACCCCTTTAAGAAAGCTAAACGACAGAAAACAAGGATAACCAGAACATAGCATTGTTGTCGCTTGTCAGGACTTGTTGCTAATAATGAACTGATACTCAAACTGAAACTTCACCTATAACCTAGGCATGAAATACATAGCCAAATCCAACTACGAACCTCACACTAATTCTTTGCTTCAGTCACTAATATACAACTCGATTGTGTTACCGATCTCTGTGGTACGTCGCTCGAAAATCTACCACAAATTCCCTGTGATATATTGCTTTTAAATCCACTTAATGAGTCTAGCATAAGCAGTCAAACACACGATGTGACATAGTGCTAAAATTCGGCCACGACTAGCAAATACTAAGTTTACACTCCAGATGGTTCGCCTCGTGTGCCCGTTGCCAACAGGTATCCGGATTTTCCCTGCTGCTACTCTCTGCCGGACAGTAGTGTAGAAACAGCGCACAGGCAGCTAGGACCAGCTCTGAATCATATGTGACAAACAGAAGCATTACCGTTTCTTACACAAGCTCACCAGCAGCTAACAAACCTCGCACCTCAAAACGCCCAAACCGGCACCCAAACACAAATCCGAATCTCCGCCCTAACCCCGCACCCCGCACCCCGTCCGCCAGTCAAACCTCTACACAGCAAAATTCTTGACAGAAAATCCCGTAGACCCACCCAATTAGGCGCTGAACCGCAGTACCGAGAGCGGCTTCACCTCCGGGGGTCGCCGCAGCGCCCCGAAACTGGAGCCGAATCGACGGAGGCAGCGACGGATCGCGTGGCCCGGCGCCCCACAGAGCACAGCAGCGCGGAGGGAGAGCCGGAACCGAGCGGAGCGGGGCGGCGGCGGTGGCGGCGGCGGAATAGATGCGGCCAGTGGGGAAGGGTGCGAATGGGGAACGGGGACGCAGGGCAGGGGCAGCAGACAGCGGCGCGGCTATCGATGGGGAGGGGCACCCATCGGGGGGTGGTAGGGGGCCGTGCGCAGCGCTCCCTTCACGCGTCGCTTTCGCCTGCCCACCAGGGGCGGAGGTGGGTGACAGGCGGGGCCCGCGGGCGGCAGGGAGGGACACGTGGGGGCGGGCGCGAGGTGAGTGCCGGCTTCCGCGGTGGCGTGAGACGGCGGGCGGGTGGGTGGCCGCGGCCCGCCGCTCCAGGCGCAGGCGCGGGCGGCGGGTGTGGGGATGGATGGATTGATGGGATGATTCCGTTGGCCGTTGTTTGGGTGGGAAGCTGCTCCTCTAGTTAGGGCGTGTTCGGTAGTTGCCCACGGCTGCAAAATCCTCAACTCCAGTGCCCAGCTCCAGCAGCCTCCCACATAAACTCCTGGAGCGATGGATCTGTTCGGTGCGAGCTTCCCACATAAACTCCTGGAGCGATGGATCTATTCGGTGCGGCAGCTTCTGGCAGCCAGCGATCGGCAAGTCCAAAAGGCCAGAAAGTGCATATTTGGCCCGTTTGGAGTGGGCTGACAGCCCAAGTGACTTGTAAAAGAGGCATGTGCTATAGGCCCGGTTGGGTGGGTGGCTGTGAAGAGGCGCCCGTGGCTGTTTCCTCGTACCGGTTCGATCCAAGTCACTTGGCGGTGGCAGCCGGCCGTAAAAACTGCCAACTCCAGCTCCTTCGTTTTCTAGGAGTAGCAAATACCTAGCTCCACGACTCCGGCAAATTTGCACGTAGCTAATAGCCAGCTTCTCGCTCCCATAGCCACGATTTGAAGCGTTCGGCTCGGCTCCCGACTTGGAGTCGAGGAGTTGAGGAGCCGGACGGCTCCCAAACACACCCTTAGTGCCAAGGTTTTTTGAGGTTTTATAGGTTGACACTGTGAGCTTTGGGAAAGAAGATACTCCTTTCTTGTTCTTAGGTTCTGCCTTTTCTGGCCTTCAGTTTTTATTAAGTGACACCCTCATCTTTTCTGTGTGATATACATACGCGTTCACTCGCTGCAGCACTGCTTTCTTCTTGTGTTTGCAAAGTTGGTGGCATCACAGCATACGTTCAGGGATGACGTCTTCCTCCTTGGAAGTATGGTTGTGAAGCTTGTTTGCTCTTCGTACCTCATGCCATAAAATGTCCGGGTGAAAACCTAAGAGCAACTCCAACAGGCCGACCCAAACGGACGCGCGCTTTGTCCGCCTTTTGTCCATTTGGATCGGCATGTCCGCCCCCTTTTGCGTTTGGGTCGGCGGTGCGCCCAACGCGCCGACGCATTTTTCGTCCTCGCGGCCTGCATGCCTCCTATTTATATTCAGTACACATATTTTTGGTTGCCATTCACACAATATTTTTTTATTTCATCAAACACATTTTTGATACATACATTCACCAATTCTTTGCTACGAGAGCAAGACCAAAGAAAACAAGAACCACAATTAGACATTTTAGAAGATATTCAATTTCCATAACTGCTCCCACTAGTTGGACTAATATTTTCTCTGTGTCTTCATTGTTGATCTGCGGATTCTTGAGCTTCACAACTTCTTTCTTCTTCGATTCTAAAGAAGTAGACGTTGCTTCCCCTTTGGTCTCTTCTTTAGTCTCATCTCTAGCTTCAATTCTACCTACAAGTGCACGGACATCTAGCAAATTCCTTTCGATCAAAAGATCGATGTACTCTTCTTCCCAAAACCAAAACTTGCATCCCTCCTACACACAAATTTGAGCAAATATAAAGCTAACGAAATTGTGCCGAAACCGAGAGCAAAACCGAACCAACATAACCACGTACCCCATCATTTTTACACTTGATGAACACCCATTGGGGATGTTCTGGCGTCGAAGAGACTCGGTGCACGACCTGCCGCGGGCAGTCAGCGCACTTTATGAGTGGCAACGGTGAGCCGGCAAGCCTCTGGGCCAGCACCGAGCCAGGGCGACGGCCGGCCGTGGCTTTGTAGGCGAACCGACAACGGGGTAGATCCGAGCGGCTAGAGGAGGCCTCAACACCTGCATGCGGCGCGAAGGCATTGCCGGGGCTGTGTGGTCCGGTACCCGGCCAATCCATGGCAAGGCGCACTCGCCGGCGGCCGGAATCGGCAAATCCGGCCGGCAGGATGCGCCAAATCCCGCCACCGCAGATCTACCGCTTCGCGCCCCGCACCGGCCGTAGGGAGGCACCAAAGCCGGTGGATGTGTTGGGAGGAGGAGGGGAGGGGGCTGGCGAGCAAGGTGGCCGGGGAAGATGGGGCGGCGGCGGCGGGTAGGGTTTGTGCACGGGCGGAGGGCGTGCGGGGGAAGGGGATACAAAAAGGGCAGGCTGTGTCGCCGACTGGCGGGCCAGGGGAAGGAGTAGGCGGGCGAGCCGCGTGTCCGCGCCGACGCAAATGAGGCCCAAATTTGGGCCGGGAATGGGTCGGCAGGCGGACAAAAAGCGGACGCGTGTCCATTTGGGTCGGCGCGTTGGGCCGACTTTTGTGTCTGTGCCGACCCAAACGGACACGCGCGGACGAAATGGGTCGGCGCATTGGAGTTGCTCTAAGATCATGCTATGCCAGATCGGGTGACCACGGTGTCCTCAACATCGTTTTTCTTTTTGGAGGCATCATCTTGGAGATCCTGACGATGGATTCCGACAGTGTGCACGATTGATGGCGGAACTGGGGTATGTAGTGGTGCTGACAGGGTCTTCTTCTTTCTCTTCTTCTTGCACTGCCTTTTGAGGTGCTTTCCTCCACTGAATTTTTGGAAAATCAAACCACCTGTGCGAATGTTTTGACAAAAAGGACCACCACCAAGTGAAATTGACAAAACTACCATGGCGACAGGCCTGGCAAGTGTCACGTGGGGCCTGCCGCCACCGGCTGAGGTGGCCGGGCCTGCTGCCACGGCTCGTGGCGGCAGGTTGGGCAGAACGTGTTTCAGCGTTGCGAGTAAACGGAAAATATAATGGTGTGCCCGGCCGCCACCGGCCGAGGCGGCACCCTGTGACTTGGCCCGTGCCCGTATATTTCATTTTGCGCTCTATGCGCCGACTCTCCTCTCTCTAGTCTCTAAGAACATAGATCCTTTGACCACATTTTTTATCTATTAAGAGGCCAATTTAGAAGATGTTGAAGTTGAATAAAGGATAGATCAAAATAAGTTCAATCCATTTTTATGATTTTCGTTCACATGCACGTTATTTTTGTTCTGTTTGATTGGCATAAAACCTAACGTGCATGTGAACAAAAATAATAAACATGGATTGATCTTACCGTGATCTTTCATTTCTTCAACTTCAACATCTTCTGAATCAACCTCTAAATCGTTCAAAAATGTGGTCAAAGAGGCTATCTATGTTGTTTTTCCTCTTTGTTCTTAGAGAATTGAGAGAGAGCAAACACAGGAGTTAGCGCACAGAGCAGAAAATGAGGCACGGGGTGTGTCAGCGCGGGAACAGAGCACTGCAGCCACTGCCGGTGGCGGCAGGTTCCATGTCACATGGTGCCGCCATAGCAGGTGGTAGCGGGGCCCATGACATTTGTTTTCCGTTTCCCTATACAGTGCTAAAATCTGTTATGCTCAAGGTGACGCCATGAGCCGTGGCAACAGGCCCTGGCGCCTCAGCCGGTAGCGACAGCTTCCACGTGGCACTTGCCGGCCCTGCCGCCACTGTAGTTTTGTCAAATACACTGGGAGGTGGTCTTTTTTTGTCAAAACACTAACGCAGGTGGTCTGATTTGCCAAAAATTCTCCTCCACTGGGGGTGGTTTTGTAATATCTCTTTCTAACCAATGGATATGGCAGTTCTCTTGCCAACATTAAAAAAAGTGAAGAGCGGTCAAGTAGGTCGGAAATGAAAAAAAAAAGGTTGAAGCTTTCAAAATATGGATTCTCTCTCTTGAACTCGATACTTTGTATTTTTGTTATAAAAAATTACTGAAAAGGGTTAGCCCGGTTCAAAGAAAATGTCTGCAAGTCTATAGCTAATCATCTAAGCTCAAAAACCTAACTATACTTTTTGCATGTGCAAGTAGCCCTACCTTATATTCGACAGCGTTGTCTTTTTCTTAATTTTTTGCAAAGTCGCCAGTGTGCAAGATGATCTCATTGTTGGGGAACGTTGCATGGCAAACAAAAAATTTCCTACGCACACACAAGATCTATCCATGGTGATGAGCATCTACGAGAGGGAGAGTGAATCTACATACCCTTGTAGATCGCTAAGCGGAAGCGTTAAGAAACGCGGTTGATGTAGTCGAACGTCACCGCGATCCAAATCGCAAGTCGTCCCTCGAACCGATCACGAACTAGTGCCGAACGGACGGCACCTCCGCGTTCAACACACGTACGGCTTGATGACGCCTTCACCTCCTCGATCCAGCGAGCGATGGTGAAGTAGTAGATGAGTTCCGGCAGCACGACGGCGTGGTGATGATGGTGAGGAACAATCTCTGCAGGGCTTCGCCAAGCGCTACGGAGATTATGACGTAGGAACTAGAGGGTTAGGGTTGCCGCACACGGCTTGGGGAAATCTTGATGTATCCCGGGTGCTAGCCCTGCCCCTCTATTTATATGTTGAGCCCTGGGGTCGAAACTTGGAGAAAGAGCCTCCTCAAAGTCGGTTTGGCCCGCAAGGCAAGAGTCCTGCTCGGACTCCAGGACCAGACGCCAGGGTCCTCGGCGTCTGGCCCCAGACGCCAGGGTCCCTGGCGTCTGGCCCCTGGCCTCCGCAAAACTTCCTTTTGCACCTTCCTAAAGCCTCGTGGGCTTTCCCCCTTGGCCCAAATAAAGTGTTCTCGTACCCGAACATTTCGGGAAACATCCGAAACTCCTTCCGGTGAATTCCGGAACCCTTCCGGAGACCAAACACTATTATCCCATATATCAATCTTTACCTCCGGACTATTCCAGAGCTCCTCGTCATGTCCGGGATCTCATCCGGGACTCCGAACAACTTTCGGTCACCAACATAACAACTCAACTATACTTATATCGTCACCAAACGTTAAGTGTGTAGACCCTGCGGGTTCGAGAACTATGTAGACATGACCGAGACACCTCTACGGTCAATAACCAATAGCGGGACCTGGATGCCCATATTGGCTCCTACATATTCTACGAAGATCTTTATCGGTCGAACCTCTATGTCAAGGATTCAGTTAATCCCGTATGCTGTTCCCTTTGTTCTTCGGTATGTTACTTGCCCGAGATTCGATCGTCGGTATCTCTATACCTAGTTCAATCTCGTTACCGGCAAGTCTCTTTACTCGTTCTGTAATACAAGATCTCGTGGCTAACACTTTAGTCACATTGCTTGCAAGGCTCATTGTGATGTTGTATTACCGAGTGGGCCCTGAGATACCTCTCCGTCACATGGAGTAACAAATCCCAGTCTTGATCCATGCCAACCCAACAGACATCCTAGGAGATACCTGTAGAGCACCTTTATAGTCACCCAGTTACATTGCGACGTTTGATACACACAAGGTACTCCTCCGATGTCAGGGAGTTGCATGATCTCATGGTCATAGGAACAGATACTTGACATGCAGAAAACAATAGCAATAAACTGACACGATCATATGCTACGTTTACAGTTTGGGTCTTGTCCATCACATCATTCTCCTAATGATGTGATCCCGTTATCAAATGACATCTCATGTCCATGGCTAGGAAACCTTCACCATCTTTTGATCAACGAGCTAGTTAACTAGAGGCATACTAGGGACACAGTGTTGTCTATGTACCCACACATGTATTTGAGTTTCCAATCAATACAATTATAGCATGGGTAATAAACGGCTATCACGAACAAGGAAATATGATAATAACTAAATTATTATTGCCTCTAGGGCATATTTCCAACAGTCTCCCACTTGCACTAGAGTCAATAATCTAGTTCACATCACCATGTGATTTACATTGTTCTAACACCCAATGAGTTCTGGGGTTCGATCATGCTTTGCATGTGAGAGAGGTCTTTAGTCAACGGGTCTGTGACATTCAGATCCGTGTGTACTTTGCAAATCTCTATGTCATACTGTAGACACTTCTACCACACTCCACTTGGAGCTATTCCAAATGGCCGCTCCACTATATGTATCCTGACTGCTACTCAGAGTCGTCCGGATAGGTGTCAAAGCTTGCATCGACGTAACCCTTTACGACGAACTCTTCATCACCTCCATAATTGAGAAATATTTCCTTAGTCCTCTAGTTACTAAGGATAATCTTGACCGTTGTCCAGTGATCCACTCCTGGATCACTCTTGTACCCCTTGACAGAATCATGGCAAGGCACACATCAGGTGCGGTACACAGCATGGCATACTATACAGAGCCTATGGATAAGGCATAGGGGACGACCTTCGTCCTTTCTCTTTCTTCTGCCGTGGTCGAGCTTTGAGTCTCACTCAACTCCACACCTTACAAATCAGGCAAGAACTCTTTCTTTGACTGATCCATTTTGAACTCTTTCAAAATCTTGTGAAGGTATGTACTCATTGAAAGTTCTATCAGACGTCTTGATCTACCTCTATAGATCAAGATGCCCAATATTTAAGTAGCTTCATTCCAGGTCTTCCTTTGAAAAAACTCCTTTCAAACGACCCTTTATGCTTTCTAGAAATTCTACATCATTTCCGATCAACAATATGTCAACCACATATACTTATCAGAAATTCTATAGTGCTCCCACTCACTCTATTGTAAATACAAGTTTCTCATAAACTTTGTATAGACATAAAAACTTTGATCACCTCATCAAAGTGTATATTCCAACTCCGAGATGCTTGCTCCAGTCCATAGAAGGATCGCTGGAGTTTGCATACATTTTAGCATCCTTAGGACTGACAAAACCTTCCGGTTGTATCACATACAACCTTTCCTTACGGATACCGTTAAGGAAACGATGTTTTGACATCCATCTGCCAGATTTCATAATTGAAAAATGCAGCAACTGCTAACATGATTCCAACAGACTTTAGCATCGCTACGGGTGAGAAAGTCTCATCGTAGTCAACTCCTTGAACTTGTGAAAAACCCTTTGCCACAAGTCGAGCTTTATAGACGGTGACATTACCGTTTGCGTCCGTCTTCCTCTTAAAAAATCCATTTGTTCTGAATGGCCTTACGCCCTTCAGGTAATACTTCCAAAGCCCATACTTTGTTTTCTTACATGGATCCCATCTCGGATTTCATGGCCTCTAACCATTTCTCGGAATCCGGGCCCATCATCGCTTCTCCATAGCTCGTAGGTTCATCGTTGTTCAACAACATGACCTCTAAGACAGGGTTGCCGTACCACTCAGGAGCAGTACGCGTCCTTGTCGACCCACGAGGTTCGATAGTAACTTGATCTGAAGTTTCATGATCATCATCATTAACTTCCTCTTCAACTAACGTAGGCTCCACAGAAACAACTTTCTGTGCTGCGCTACTCTTTGGTTGAAACAAAGGTTCAACAACCTCATCAAGTTCTATCTTCCTCCCACTCAATCTTTCGAAAGAAACTTTTTCTCGAGAAAGGACCCGTTTTAGCAACAAACACTTTGTGCTTGGATCTGAGATAGAAGGTTCACCCAACTGTTACGTTAGGGTATTCTATGAAGATGCATTTGTCCGCTTTGGGTTCGAGCTCATTAGGTGAAAACCCTTTTTCACATAAGTGTCGCAGCCCCAAACATTAAAAAATGACAGCTTAGGTTTCCGCCAAACCAAAATTCATACGGTGTCATCTCAACGGACTTATGGTGCCCCTTTTAAAGTGAATGTGGTTGTCTCTAATGCATAACCCTAAAACGATATTGGTAAATT
The DNA here is from genome assembly GCA_039707655.1 of Elymus sibiricus. Taxonomy (NCBI): domain Eukaryota; kingdom Viridiplantae; phylum Streptophyta; class Magnoliopsida; order Poales; family Poaceae; genus Elymus; species Elymus sibiricus. The sequence goes on along the minus strand of CM077666.1, from coordinate 203,524,158 downwards.
GATAAGAGACATCATAGTTCGCACCATATCTAATAGAGCACAACTACGACGTTCGGACACACCATCACACTATGGTGTTCCAGGTGGCGTGAGTTGTGAAACAACTTCCACATTGTCTTAAGTTATATACCAAACTCGTAACTCAGATATTTACCTCCACGATCATATCGTAGACATTTTATCTTCTTGTCACGATGATCTCAAACTTCACTCTGAACTTTTCAAACGATTCAGACTTGTGTTTCATTAAGTAAATATACACTATATCTACTCAAATCATCAGTGAAGGTAAGAAAATAACGATATCCACCGCCCACTACAAAACTCACTGGACCGCATACATCAACATGTATCATTTCCAATAAGTCAATTGCCCGCTCCATCATACCGGAAAATGGGGTTTTAGTCATCTTGCCCATGAGGCATGGTCCGCATGTCTCAACCGATTCGAAATCGAATGAGTCCAAAGATCCATCAGCATGGAGTTTCTTCATGCGTTTTACACCAATATGACATTTAGCGGCAGTGCCACAAGTATGTGGTACTATCATTATTAACTTTGTATCTTTTGGCATCAATATTATGAACATGTGTATCACTACGATCAGGATTCAATAAACCACTCTTATTGGGTGCATGACCATTGAAGGTATTATTCATGTAAACAGAATAACCATTATTCTGTAACTTGAATGAATAACCGTATTGCAATAAACATGATCTAATCACGTTCATGCTCAACGCAAACACCAAATAACATTTATTTAGGTTCATCACTAATCCCGAAGGTAGAGAGAGCGTGCGATGGTGATCACATCAACCTTGGAAACACTTCCAACACTCATCGTCACCTCACCCTTAGCTAGCCTCCGTTTATTCCGTAGCTTTTATTTCGAGTTACTAACATTTAGCAACCGAACCGGTATCCAATACCCAGGTGCTACTAGGAGTACTAGCAAGGTACACATCAATAACACGTATATCAAATATACTTCTATCGACGTTGCTAGCCTTCTTATCTACCAAGTATCTAGGGTTGTTCCGCTTCAGCGACCGTTCTCCTCATAATAGAAGCACTTAGTCTCGGGTTTGGGTTCAACCTTGGGTTTCTTTACTGGAGCAGCAACTGGCTTGCCATCCATGAAGTATCCCTCCTTGCCCTTGCCCTTCTTGAAACTAGTGGTTTTACTAACCATCAACACTTGATGCTCCTTCTTGATTTCTACCTTCGCGGGGTCAAACATCGCGAATAGCTCAGGGATCATTATTTCTATCCCTGGCATTTTATAGTTCATCACGAGGCTCTAGTAGCTTAGTGACAGTGACTTGGAGAACTATATCAATCACTATCTTATCTGGAAGATCAACTCCCACTCGATTCAAGCGATTGTAGCACCCAGACAATCTGAGCACATGCTCACCGATTGAGCTATTCTCCTTCATCTTGCAGGCAAAGAATCTTGTTGGAGGTCTCATACCTCTCAACACGGGCACGAGCCTGAGATCCCAATTTCAGCTCTTAGAACATCTCATATGTTCCGTGACGTTCAAAACGTTTTGGAGCCTCAATTCTAAGCCGTAATGCATGACACACTGAACTATCAAGTAGTTATTAGAACGTGCCTGTCAGATGTTCACAACATCTACAGACGACGCTTGAGGGGGTGGCGCACCGAGCGGTGCATTAAGGACATAAGCCTTCTGTGCAGCATTGAGGACAATCCTCAGATCACGGACCCAGTCCGCATTATTGCTACCATCATCTTTCAAATCTATTTCTCTAGGAACATATAAAAATTCAAGGGAGCTACAGCGCGAGCTAGTAATCTACAACATAATTTGCAAAGACATTTTGACTATGTTCATGATAATGAGTTTAGTTAATCATATTACTTAAAACTCCCACTCAAATTGACATCCCTCTGGTCATTCGAGTGTAACATGATCCAAATCCACCAACTCAAGTCCGATCATCACGTGAGTTGAGGTGGTTTCAATGGTGAACATCTTCATGTTGATCATATCTACTATATGACTCATGTTCGACCTTTTGGTCTCTTGTGTTCCGAGGCCATGTCTGTACATGCTAGGCTCGTCAAGTTTAACCCGAGTGTTCCGCACGTGCAACATGGCTTACACCCGTTGTATGTGAACGTAGAGTCTATCACACCCGATCATCACGGCGTGTCTCGAAACGACGAACTTTCGCAACGGTGCACGCTCGGGGAGAACACAATTTATCTTGAAATTTAAGTGAGGGATCACCTTATAATGCTACCGTCGTCCTAAGCAGAATAAGATGCATAAAAGGATTAACATCACATGCAAATCATAAGTGACATGATATGGCCATGAACTCGTGCTTTTGATCTCCATCTCCAAAGCACCGGCATGATCTCCATCGTCACCAGCATGACACCATGATCTCCATCATCTTGATCTCCATCAACGTGTCGCCATGAGGTTGTCGCGCCGACTGTTGCTTCCACGACTATTGCTAACTCATAGCGATAAAGTAAAGCAAAACGGCGAAAATAATTAAAGACAACTCTATGGCTCCTGCCAGTTGCCGTACTCATCGACATGCAAGTCGTGATATTCTATACAACACATGATCATCTCATACATCACATATATCTCATCATGTAATTGGCCATATCACATCACAACATACCCTGCAAAAACAAGTTAGACGTCCTCTAATTGTTGTTGCAAATTTTACGTGGCTGCTACGGGTTTGCAAGAACCGTTCTTACCTACGCAAAACCACAACGTGGTGTAGTGATTGGTTTTTGATCTTCTAAAAGAACCCTCTTCATTGAAATCGATTCAACTAAAGTGAGAGAGACAGACACCCACTAGCCATCTTTATGCAACGAAGTTACATGTCAGTTGAAGGAACCTGTCTCGCGTAAGCGTACGCGTAATGTCGGTCTGGGCCGCTTCATCTCACAATACCGCCGAATCAAGTATCAACTAGTAACGGCAAGCAATATGTATACACCCACGCCCACAACTCATTTGTGTTCTACTCGAGATCTCATCTACGCATAGACCTAGCTCTGATACCACTGTTGGGGAACATTGCATGGGAAACAAAAATTTTCCTACGCACACACAAGATCTATCCATGGTGATGAGCATCTACGAGAGGGAGAGTGAATCTACATACCCTTGTAGATCGCTAAGCAGAAGCGTTAAGAAACGCGGTTGATGTAGTCGAACGTCACCGCGATCCAAATCGCAAGTCGTCCCTCGAACCGATCACGAACTAGTGCCGAACGGACGGCACCTCCGCGTTCAACACACGTACGGCTTGATGACGCCTTCACCTCCTCGATCCAGCGAGCGATGGTGAAGTAGTAGATGAGTTCCGGCAGCACGACGGCGTGGTGATGGTGGTGAGGAACAATCTCTGCAGGGCTTCGCCAAGCGCTACAGAGATTATGACGTAGGAACTAGAGGGTTAGGGTTGCCGCACACGGCTTGGGGAAATCTTGATGTATCCCGGGTGCTAGCCCTGCCCCTCTATTTATATGTTGAGCCCTGGGGTCGAAACTTGGAGAAAGAGCCTCCTCAAAGTCGGTTTGGCCCGCAAGGCAAGAGTCTTGCTCGGACTCCAGGACCAGAAGCCAGGGTCCTCGGCGTCTGGCCCCAGACGCCAGGGTCCCTGGCGTCTGGCCCCTGGCCTCCGCAAAACTTCCTTTTGCACCTTCCTAAAGCCTCGTGGGCTTTCCCCCTTGGCCCAAATAAAGTGTTCTCGTACCCGAACATTTCGAGAAACATCCGAAACTCCTTCCGGTGAATTCCGGAACCCTTCCGGAGACCAAACACTATTATCCCATATATCAATCTTTACCTCCGGACTATTCCAGAGCTCCTCGTCATGTCCGGGATCTCATCCGGGACTCCGAACAATTTTCGGTCACCAACATAACAACTCAACTATACTTATATCGTCACCAAACGTTAAGTGTGTAGACCCTGCGGGTTCGAGAACTATGTAGACATGACCGAGACACCTCTACGGTCAATAACCAATAGCGGGACCTGGATGCCCATATTGGCTCCTACATATTCTACGAAGATCTTTATCGGTCGAACCTCTATGTCAAGGATTCAGTTAATCCCGTATGCTGTTCCCTTTGTTCTTCGGTATGTTACTTGCCCGAGATTCGATCGTCGGTATCTCTATACCTAGTTCAATCTCGTTACCGGCAAGTCTCTTTACTCGTTCCGTAATACAAGATCTCGTGGCTAACACTTTAGTCACATTGCTTCCAAGGCTCATTGTGATGTTGTATTACCGAGTGGGCCCTGAGATACCTCTCCGTCACACGGAGTAACAAATCCCAGTCTTGATCCATGCCAACCCAACAGACATCCTCGGAGATACCTGTAGAGCACCTTTATAGTCACCCAGTTACGTTGCGACGTTTGATACACACAAGGTACTCCTCCGATGTCAGGGAGTTGCATGATCTCATGGTCATAGGAACAGATACTTGACATGCAGAAAACAATAGCAATAAACTGACACGATCATATGCTACGTTTACAGTTTGGGTCTTGTCCATCACATCATTCTCCTAATGATGTGATCCCGTTATCAAATGACATCTCATGTCCATGGCTAGGAAACCTTCACCATCTTTTGATCAACGAGCTAGTTAACTAGAGGCATACTAGGGACACAGTGTTGTCTATGTACCCACACATGTATTTGAGTTTCCAATCAATACAATTATAGCATGGATAATAAACGATTATCATGAACAAGGAAATATGATAATAACTAAATTATTATTGCCTCTAGGGCATATTTCCAACACTCATATGTACACCTAAGATTTTTTGGTTGTTGTAAATCAGGAGTGTTTTATATTGCCTTGGTAAATGGTCGACATGTCACAGAATGTTCTGCAAAATAAAATTGAAAGAATCTTGTTGCAAGTCTTATTGCAACGTTATCTTTTGGGGGGCTGATATTCAGTTATGGGCATTGCTAAGATCCTTGTAGATGTTATTTTATTTCAATTCATCGACCTTCTTCATCTTTCACCTCTGCTTGGTGCAATTTTTTTGAGACTACGTTGATTGCGTACCATAGCTTTATCGAAGAGAGAAAGTTAATTATAAGACTCGATGCTCCACAGCCACACCTTGGCTAAAGGCAATGATAGACTCCTACTCATCAAAGGAACCTACTCCTCACAAGAGACTGATACGTCTTGATGACCCACTAGTGTAGGGGATCAATCGTAGTCCTTTCGATAAGTAAGAGTATCGAACCCAACGAGGAGCAGAAGGAAATGACAAGCGGTTTTTCAGCAAGGTATTCTCTGCAAGTACTGAAAGTAGCGATAACAGATAGTTTTGATAGCAAGATAATTCGTAACAAGTAACAAGTAGTAACGGTAACAAAGGTGCAGCAAGGTGGCCCAATCCTTTTTGTAGTAAAGGACAAGGCAGAACGAACTCGTATAATAAGCAAAGTGTTCTCGAGGACACATGGGAATTTCATCTAGTCACTTTCATCATGTTTGTTTGATTCGCGTTCGCTACTTTGATAATTTGATATGTGGGTGGACCGGTGCTTGGGTGCTGTTCTTACTTGAACAAGCCTCCCACTTATGATTACCGCTCTCGCAAGCATCCGCAACTACGAAAGAAGAATTAAGATAAATCTAACCATAGCATGAAACATATGGATCCAAATCAGCCCCTTACGGAATAGCGCATAAACTAGGGTTTAAGCTTCTGTCACTCTAGCAACCCATCATCTAATTACTACTCCACAATGCCTTCCCTTAGGCCCAAAGATGGTGAAGTGTCATGTAGTCGACGTTCACACGACACCACTAAAGGAAGCACAACATACATACCATCAAAATATCGAACGAATACCAAATTCACACGATTACTTATGACAAGACTTCTCTCATGTCCTCAAGAACAAAAGTAACTACTCACAAACCATATTCATGTTCAAGATCAGAGGGGTATTGAATAGCATTAAGAATCTGAACATATAATCTTCCACCAAATAAACCAAGTAGCATCAACTACAAGATGTAATCAACACTACTAGCAACCCACAGGTACCAATCTGAGGTTTCGAGACAAAGATTGAATACAAGAGATGAACTAGGGTTTGAGATGAGATGGTGCTGGTGAAGATGTTGATGAAGATTAGTCCTCCCACGATGAGAGGATCGTTGGTGATGTCGATGACTTCGGTTTCCCCCTCCCGGAGGGAAGTATCCCCGGCGGAATCGCTCCGCCGGAGAGCAAAAGTGCTCCTACCCAGGTTCCGCCTCGAGACGGCGGCGCTTCGTCCCGAAAGTCTTCTCCGTATTTTTTAGGGCAAAAGAGCCTATATAGCAGAAGGAGGGGGCCAGACGCCAGCCAGGGGCCCCACAAGGCATCAGGACGCGCCCAGGGGGGCCACGCCCTGTTGCCTTATGGGCAACTGGTGGGTCCCCTCTGGTATTTCTTTTCTCCAATATTTTTTATATATTCAATAAAAAATCTCTGTGAAGTTTCAGGTCAATTGGAGCTCTGTAGAATAGGTATCTCTGATGTGGCTATTTCAGGTCCAGAATTTCAGCTGCCGGTATTCTCCCTCTTCATGTAAACCTTGCAAATTAAGAGAGAAAAGGCATGAGAATTGCATCATAAAGTTTAATAATGATCAAAAACATAATAAATAACAGTAGGAAATCATGATGCAAATTGGACATATCAACTCCCCCAAGCTTAGACCTCGCTTGACCTCAAGCGAAAAGTCGAAATCGATAATCATGACCACATGTTTAGAGAGAGAGACGTCGATAAAAATAAAATACGGACATGGAGCATCATGATCTTTATTATAACAGCAATATATCATCATAAAACTTCTCATGAAAAGTGACAATTCGTCCACAAGTTAAAGTATGAACCATAAACCAAATTGAAAACTAACAAACTATGATCTCAGTCATTGAAGCAATTGCAATTCATCATATTATCAGAAAGAGTCTATGTAAGAGCTTTGTTTAGCAAGTTCACATACTCAACTATCATTTAGTCTTCTATGATTGCCGACACTCACGTCATACTTATGGAGCAAAAGTTTCAGTCGAACACATAGAAAGATAGGGGCTTATAATTTCGCCTCCCAACGTATTTACCTCAAGGGTAATGTCAACAATAATAACTCATGATCACCTACATTCAACTGGATATATATGCATGGATCAATCCCCACCACATGATGTTTGTCAAGAGAGAAAATAAAAACAGAATAGAGAAGAATACTATTGACTCTTGCATGAAAGTAAATACATAAAGTAAAAGATAGGCCCTTCGCAGAGGGAAGCAGAGGTTGTCATGCGCTTTTGTTTTTGGATGTGCAAGCTCTTAATGTAAAGGAACGTCACTTTATGTTGCCCCTTGTGATAGCGACCTTTATTATGCAGTCTGTCGCTTTTATTGCTCCACCATCACAAGTTCGTACAAAGCTTATTTTCCCTTACAATAAAAGTTCATACATATTTAGGAGCAATTTTTATTGCTTTTGCACCGCTAACAACTTACTTGAAGGATCTTATTCAATCCATAGGTAGATATGGTGGACTCTCATGGCATGAAACTGGGTTTAAGGGTTTTTGAATGCACAAGTAGTATCTCTACTTAGTACAAAATTTTTGCTAGCAAAGGATAGGGGACAAACACCACATGTTAGAGGATCCAAAACAATATAACTTCTACGTGAATATAAGCAAACATAACTCATTACGTTGTCTTCCTTGTCCAACGTCAACTATTTGACATAGAATATTTAATGGGGGCTCACAATCATAAAAGATGTCCAAGATAGTATATTTATATGTGAGACCTCTCTTCCTTTATTACTTTTTCATGAATTGCTACAATGACCAATGTTATGTTTGTCAACTTCCAACAAGTTTTATCAATTATACTTCTTTTATGTGAAGTCATCACTGCCCATAGGATTAGCATATGATCTTATTTTTATTCTTTCTTTATTTCTAAAATTGGATCATCAAAAGCAAAACACTCAACTCAAACTACTCTTCATTATATAACTTTCACACACGATTACATAGATAGATAGATCACAAAGCAGGCACTCGAAACTAAATCATACTAAAACTTTATTCCTCTAAATCATGAAATAACTAAGGACCGAACTAAGATAGATAATGGTGATAAAAAGTGATAGTGATCCGATACTGTAACATCCCAAATTTTCAATTTGGAATGTTTTACAATTATAGCTAAGCATCTATTGCATTTTTGTTTGAATTGTGGTGGAAATTGAAATTTCAGAGGCATTTGAGTTTCTGTTTGAGTTTGAATTCATTTCAAACTGGCAATTGAATTTCATTTCAAAAATTCCTAACAAAATACTTTGATCAAAAAGTATGAGAGGAGGTAACAGGACACCCCAAAAGTCAGAAGAAAATAATGCCAAAAGAAATGAAATTCAAATTTGGTTTTATTTGGAATTTTCAGAAAAATGTTTTTTATAAAGTTTTTATTTTGCCTCTGAAAAATAGTTCATCATATAGGATTTATTTTCCTGATCATTTTGGTATATTATAAGTATATATAATATTTTATTTTATTTTCTAGTATTTATTTTTCTCTCTCTGTTAAATTAAAAAAAAACCTAGCCGGCGCCCGCCAGGCGCCAGGCCAGCCGACCCATTTCTCCCGAGCCGCAGCCCATCACCCCGCGGCCTGCCCGCGCCGAAGACCTTTCGGGCCGGTCGCCCGATCCGCTCGTCGTCGCCCGCACCCGCTGCCACGCAGACCCCACCTCTTCTTCCTTCCCCGCAACCGCCGCGCCGTCTCCCGCACTCACCGGAACGCACCGCCCGCTCCGATCTTCTTAGGATCGCGCACCGCGTCGACCCCCTCCCCAAGAACCATGCCCTATATATTCCCTCACCCCTCCTCCCTCGACCCCCCTAAAACCCTTCGCCAAAACCTCCCACGTCCGCCACCCTCACCGTTCTGATCTCACCTCAGCCGCCGCCGTTCACCGCCGCTTTTAGTCCTCGGTGAGCACCCCGAGCTTCTCAATCTCCGGCCATCGGCCTAGCCCGACTCCATGTTTCTTCCTGACATGTTTTTGCTCATCTTCATCGTCTACAGGGGCCGCACCGACCTTGCGCGCTCTCGCCGGAGCACCGAAGCGCCGCCGCCTCGCCCCGATGCCCTCCGTCACCGCCGACCTCCGCCTCCACAACCTCTGGACCTGCCTTGCTCCGCCGCACCCGACCGACTCCGCCACCGTCGCCAACGATCGCCAGAGCAGCGCCGGCGACCACGTCCGTGCCGCCCTCGTCGTCGAACCCCGCTGTAAGCCGCCGGCCCTCTCTGTCCGTTAGATCATCGATCTACACTTCAGATTAGATGTAGTGAACAGTTAGGTTTTTTTTATTTAGATCGGTTTAGTTTACGGTTTAGATCGAACCGGCCCGGTCGGTTTTTTTGTTATTTAAACGCACGTGCGCGTTTTTGTTAGATCTCGGCCAAGCGCCGTTTAGTTACGGTCGGACACTCCTAGCCCAATGACAGCATGCCACGTAGCCATAGCCGATCGGTAGCGTTTTTCTTTTATTTTTGTTTCTGTTTTAAAAACAGAATAGTTTTAATCTTAGAAAATTCATATCTCCTAGGATTTTTAGTATTTTAATTTGATTCTTTTTGAATTAGGTTATAAATTCTATGAAGTTTCTGTAGATATCAAGTTTGACTAGATTTGAAAGTTTGAATTTGAATTCTCATGAATTTTGTTCAAATCACTAGATTGGCTATATTTTGAGCTAGGAGTAATATTTTTGAGTGATTCTTTTTGCTACTGGTTTTTTGTGATTTTTTTATCAGTAGGAATTAATTGGTAAATTTTATGATTATTAAAAATTAGGTTTTTAAGAAAGCAGTACTGTTTTAGTGTTTTATAGGTTTTGTGTTATTTCTTTTAATTTTAATTGCTTTAAATTGTTTTCTTTAGTTATTTTTGACGTATTCCTTTTAGTTTCTGTTAAGTTATCAGTAGCTATTTTATTTGAAGTAAAAAAAAATATTTTTTTGTATTTTATTTCTTTTATCTTACTAGAAAACTTGTTTTGATCATTATAGGAGTTTTACAAATGATTTTAATATGTTTCTTTTTGCATAAAATTTTCTTTGTGTTTTTCTTTCTGTTATTTACTAAAAACCTTATTTTTGTTTCTGTTAAAATGTATTTAGTGGCAGAAAACTTTTGTAGCTTGTTTTACTTGTAGTAAGCCTTTGCATTGAGTTTTATTGCTTTCTTTGGTTTTGTTTTTGGTTTTCTTTGTGTGTTTCAATGTTTGTTTTATTATTAGTTTTACTTGCTGTTATGTTATTATTTTTGTGTGATGGTATGCTTATGTATGTCTTGTTTGTTTCGATAGAGTATCCGAGTGCGAGGCTTGTTACTACGAGTCTTTAGAGTTTGAAGATCGTCACCAAGGCAAGTCATTTGATCATGTATTTTATTACCTATGATTTTATTGCATTAGTTGTTATCCTCCCCACCATGCATGCAAGTAGGTGAATTTGAGTTATGTTCTTGAGTAGTATCATGTGGTAGGTTGAACCCAAATCCCCATGTTACCAATGGCCGGGAACGTTGTAGTTATTTTGCTATGCTTCATAGACGGGGTTGGTTGAGTGAATTACATGGGAGTTGTGAGAGTTAAGTTGATGACTACAACCCCAAGACTTCAAGATCTCAAGACAGACTTCAATTCACTACTGGGTGGAGGACGGATGGAAGGGCACCCTGGAGTACCCAGTGGTTGACCCAGGGATGCATGGAGAAGCGCCATGACATCTTGCGGAAAGCTTCACCCAACCACGAAGAGACGGATGGATATACCTTGACCGGAAGCTTACCTGTGTAGCCGCAAGTCACTATGGGCTCTAGCTTGGTCGACCCTAGGCGTGACTCTGGACGGACGGTGCAGCAGATGTAGAAGAACGGTAGGAAATGGATGGGCACCGGCAGTGTCCCAGAGGAACTCTACGGAAGACCATGTTTCATTCGTCCCGTCTTCAAACACCATGCAGTGCGAGGACATAAAGGAGGGAACGATTCTTGCGGGTAAAGTGCACAAGACTCTGCAGAGTGAAACCTAATCGATTAGCCGTGTCCCCGGTTACGGACATCTGAGCCTCTGGAATTGGACTTATTCGGAACTCTCAACGCCAATCATAATTAATTAATTGCTGGGTTAATAATGATTTCGGGTATGAGACACTGGTTGGCGGAACCATCTCATTAACAACAAATATTTTGTAGTAATTGCAAGCAAGTCCTTTTGTTGTAGGGAAAAATTTGCTTTTCGCAAAAACTTAAACTCAGAGCCCCACAGCCAAAATTGCATATAGTGATAGCATTTTATTATTGTTTTCTCTCTATGACTTGCCGGCATATTCAAAATGCTGACGTACACGGCTGCAACGTCTCATGTTGTAGAGGTTTATTCCGACCAGGAGTGAGGCTACGATCTACGCTCGGTGATTGCCCTTTGGAGTCGGATGGACTCGCTTTTCGTCTACGCTTCCGCAGTAGTTTATCTCATGAGTTGGCCTTCGGCCAAATTTATTCTGATGTAATAAAGACTCGATATGAGATTCGATTGTAATAAATCAGGTGTGATTGAACTTTGATATTTTCATCAATGTACTGTGTGTGCCAACATGATCTTGGGATGGTACAGTTACACAGAGACTTGACCGTTTTCGGGTCGGGTCGTTACAGAGATGGTATTAGAGCACACGCTGACCTTAGGACGTAACCCCTAGGATCGGAAAGCCATAGGAAGAAATTACTTTATTTTATGTTTTTATTTTTCCATAATTTTCCCTTGTTCATTTCTGACTTCTCCCCGATTTCAACATTTTAGATGGCCGCCGAGTTCACCCCAGTCCTGCTGCCGGAGTTTTGCCAGCTGGATGAGATGATGCCTTTCGGCAAGCAGCTAGTTCAGATCATCAGGGAGTTAAAGATTGCCCTGCCTTCCATCACCGGGACTCCCACCATGGCTCTTCCGTCGGACACCCGCTATAGGATTGTGGTGCACATACCAGGGAGGACTTTCGGAAGATTCTCGGCGCCCATTGACTTCCAGTTTACTTCCCCCACTTGGATCCTCGGGAGGAACATAGCTATTCATCGTGCACTTGGGCACATTCGGGGGGAGTACAGGGCCGAGCTCATCGGATCAGACTTCACCATGATCTCCCGCAGAACTATAGATGGAGAGATCGTGCGCACCGTGAATGACGACTCCATCCTCTCATTTGTCCAAGACCTAGAGGTTCACATCAGGACTCTGGAGGTTCAGACGCGCAGAAGCACGAAGACATTCAGGAAGTAGCTGTTCTGTGAACTGGATTTGGAGGACAAACTGCGCGAAGACCATGAGGAGCATGAAGAGGAAGTCAAGGACTTTCTGGAGAGGATCTAGAACTTGAAGACTTATATTGCCACGGTGGAAGAGAAGATGGATCTGGGAGAAGACCTTTATCCAAATGGTGCCGATGGACCCTTAGTGAGCAATGATGAGGACTACGAGGAGAGCACCACTGAAGGACGCACCAAGAGAAGATGCACTACCGGAAGACGCACCACTGGAGGACTCACCACCATGGAGTTCTGAGGAGACACTTAGTCATGACCGCCATGTTATTTTTATTTTCTCGTTGATCGATTAGGCCGATGTTTTTGATTTGCCATAAGACTTGTATTCTGAGTTTGAACTATGATTGAGTTGAATAAATGAATGATTGGTGTGTTAATGATTGTTGCATGCATATGGGTAGTGTTATTTTCTCTTTAGACCCTTGTTCTATTCTAATTCTCATCCACTCCAAAACATCAGATGCCTCCGAGACGTGACCCCGGATTCAACTTCCCACCGGAGCTCACTCAGCTGATTCAATAGCAGAATGCACTGATGCAGATGTTGATCCAGAACCAAGGCAACCACAACAACAACAATCCACCGCCACCACCCCCTGTTGACAACCTGACCCGTTTCTTAAGGTTGAATCCGCCGGTGTTCTCTAGCAGCACCGAGCCGATTGTTGCTGATGATTGGCTCCGCAAGATCGGAAGGGAGCTAGTAACTGCTGGATGCATGGATGCGGAGAAGGTGCGCTTTGCCGCACATCAGCTTGATGGACCCGCAGCCTCTTGGTAGGAGAACTACACCGCCACTTTCCCCATTGCCACAGTTACCTGGGATCAATTTCAGCAGGCCTTCCGCACCGCTCATGTCTCAGCTGGTGCCATGAGCTTGAAGAAGCGTGAGTTCCGCAACTTACACCAGGGGAATCGTACTGTGGCGCAGTACGTGGACGAGTTCAGTCAGTTGGCTCGCTATGCCCCAGATGATGTGGCCACAGATGCCGCAAAGCAGGAGAAATTTCTGGAAGGACTCAATGATGAACTGGGAATGCAGCTGATGGTGGCTACCTTCAACAACTACCAGGAGCTGGTAGACAAGGCCATCATTCTTGAAGGCAAGCAGCAGCAGATTGATAGCCGTAAGAGGAAGTACGGACAGGGAAAGTACAGCTCTGGAGCTCAGCAGAAGCCCCGCTACACTTCGTACTCGGGAAACACTGGATCAGGAGGACACACTCACCACACCCATGGGGGACATAATCATGGAGGAAACGGGAACAATCGTCACAACAACAACAACTTCAAGAATGGAAATGGAGGCAATGGCAGTCAGCACCGTCCCGCTCCAGCTCAGAAGGATCTGAGTCATATTACCTGTTTCAAGTGCAAGAAGACAGGACATTATGCCACCAAATGCCCCGAGGCCAAGCAGGGAAATGGAAACGGCAACGGCAACGGAAACTCAGCAACCAAGAAGCCCAATCCTTTTCCCCGTGCTCATGTGAACCACCTTGATGTGGAGGAGGTTTATGATCAGTCCGAGACAGTTGTTGGTAAGTTCTTGTTAAATTCACGTCCAGTATTGGTACCTTTTGATTCTGGTGCATCACATTCATTCATATCAAGGGTAGTTGTGGAAAAGTATGGTTTGCCCACTAGAACCCTTAGGAGCCCTCTTCAGGTCAGTTCCCCAGGAGGTGAGATGACGGCAGGCTTAGGTTGTCACTCGACCCTCAGCATCGGAAATCATGAGTTTCCCGTAGACCTCATTGTATTGGAGTCACAGGGATTGGACGTAATCCTAGGTATGGATTGGTTGACGAAGTATGAAGGGAACATTGATTGTGCCCGCAAGACGATTTTGCTCACCACCCCGGAGCAGAAGAGGATCAAGTATGTATCCAGGCACACACCGAAGAATACTCGGGTAAATTCCCTCACGGGAGTTGTCCAGGAGGAAGTGCCGATTGTAAAAGACTTCCCCGATGTATTTTCGGAGGAATTGCCAGGCATGCCACCGGACAGGGAGATTGAGTTCCTGATTGAATTGTTGCCAGGGACAACCCCAATATCCAAGAGACCCTATCGGATGCCTGCTAATGATTTGGAAGAAATCAAGAAGCAGATCAAGGAGTTATTGGAGAAAGGATATATTCGCCCAAGTTCGTCACCTTGGGGAGCCCCAGTTCTTTTGGTAGAGAAGAAAGATAAAATCTTGAGAATGGTTGTAGATTATCGTGCGCTGAATGAGGTGACGATCAAGAACAAGTACCCTTTGCCGATGATTAATGATTTGTTTGATCAGCTGGTTGAAGCCAGAGTTTTCTCCAAGATCGATCTCCGATCAGGGTATCATCAGTTGAAGATTCGTGAACAGGATATACCCAAAACAGCTTTCACCACAAGGTATGGTCTATATGAGTATACCGTCATGTCATTTGGATTGACTAATGCCCCTGCATATTTTATGAGTATGATGAACAAGGTATTTATGGAATATCTGGACAAGTTTGTCGTGGTGTTCATCGACGATATATTGATATTCTCCAAGAGCGAGGAAGAACACAAGGAACACTTGCGTTTAGTTCTGGAGAAGCTCCGAGAACATCAGTTATATGCCAAGTTCAGCAAATGTGAATTTTGGTTGAAGGAAGTCGGATTTCTCGGACATATTATTTCTGGAGAAGGAATAGCAGTGGATCCTTCCAAGGTTGAAGCCATCACAAAATGGAAAGCACCCACCTCAGTCAAGGAGATCCGCAGTTTTCTCGGACTTGCCGGATATTATCGGAGGTTTATCGAGAACTTCTCGAAGATTGCAAAGCACATGACCGAGCTGTTGAAGAAAGAGACCAAGTATACTTGGACTGAGGAATGTGAAGCCAGTTTCCAGGAGTTGAAGAAACATTTGGTTACAGCCCCAGTGCTGATTTTGCCGAACATCCGTAAGGATTTTCAGGTTTATTGTGATGCTTCTCGTCAAGGACTCGGAGGAGTGCTCATGCAGGAAGGAAAGGTTGTAGCTTATACCTCCAGATAGCTACGGCCACATGAGATGAACTATGCCACACATGATTTGGAGTTAGCAGCCGTAGTGCATGCACTCAAGACCTGGAGACATTTCCTCGTCGGAAACAGTTGCGATGTTTACACAGATCATAAGAGTTTGAAGTACATTTTCACGCAGAAGGAGTTGAACCTCAGACAAAGGAGATGACTAGAGTTGATCAAGGACTATGACATGAGATTGCATTATCACCCAGGGAAAGCAAATGTTGTAGCAGATGCCTTGAGTCGTAATAGCTACGTGAATACTCTCGTAGCAGGAGGATTACCCCAGGAGTTAGCCGACGATCTCAGAGATCTCCGATTGGAGATAGTTCCGAGAGGATATGTTACCACACTGGAACTTTAGTCCACCTTGACCGAAAGAATCAGAGAAGCCCAGAAGTCGGACAAGGAAATTGCAGAGATAAAGGAAAGGATGAGTAAAGGAAAAGCTAAAGGTTTTCGTGAGGATGAACACGGAACTATATGGTTTGAGGACCGTATCTATGTGCCCAATGATCCAGAACTCAGGAAGTTGATACTTCAGGAGGCCCATGATTCACCATACTCAATACACCCGGGCAACACCAAGATGTATCTGGACTTGAAGGAAAGTTTCTGGTGGACAGGTATGAAGAAGGATATTGCCGAGCATGTAGCAATATGCGATGTTTGTCAGCGAGTAAAGGCAGAACATCAGAAGCCAGCAGGGTTACTTCAACCTTTGCCGATACCCAAGTGGAAATGGGATAAGCTTGGAATGGACTTCATCACAGGATTACCCAGGACCCGATCAGGTTATGATTCTATCTGGGTAGTGGTTGATCGCTTGACCAAGGTAGCTCACTTCATTCTCGTGAACACCACATATACCAGTGCTAAGTTAGCCAAGATATACATGACCAGGATCGTATGTCTGCATGGAGTTCCGAGGAGTATCGTGTCAGATAGAGGAACACAATTTACCTCAAAGTTTTGGAATCAGTTGCATGAAACTTTGGGTATGAGGCTGGAGTCCAGTACAACTTTTCATCCGCAGACAGATGGACAGACCGAGAGAGTCAATCAGATTCTGGAGGACATGTTGAGAGCTTGTGCACTAGACTATGGAGCTAGCTAGGATGATAATTTTCCCTATGCAGAGTTCTCATACAACAACAGCTATCAGACCAGTTTGAAGATGGCCCCTTTCGAAGCTCTATATGGAAGGAGGTGCAGAACACCATTAATGTGGGATGGTATTGGAGACCGAAAACTTTTTGGTCCCGATCTTATCAGAGACTCCGAAGAGAAGGTCAAGTTGATTCATGACAGACTCAAGATAGCTCAGTCGAGACAGAAGAGTTATGCTGATAGTAAACGCAAGGAGGTAACGTACGAAGTGGTAGACCGAGCATATCTCCGTGTGTCTCCACTTCGAGGAATCAAGAGGTTCGGTGTTAAAGGAAAGTTAGCACCCAGATTCATAGGCCCATACCAAATTCTTGAACGCAGAGGAGAAGTTGCGTACAAGCTGGAATTGCCGGAAGGATTGTCAGGAGTTCATGATGTTTTTCACGTTTCCCTGCTGAAGAAATGCCATGCTGAGATGGCTGATATTCCCTTGAGAAACACAGTGCCCCTAGAGGCCATACAGCTTGACAGCGATCTAACTTATGAGGAGAAGCCCGAGAGGATCCTCGAGACAGCGAACAGAGTTACCCACAGCAAGATCATCAAGTTTTGCAAGGTTCTGTGGAGTCATCATCCTGAAGAGGAAGCCACCTGGGAGCGCGAGGAAGATCTCCGTCGGGACCACCCGCACCTATTTTCTAGCCAACCCGAATCTCGAGGGCGAGATTCATCTTAAGGTGGGTAGGTTTGTAACATCCCAAATTTTCAATTTGGAATGTTTTACAATTATAGCTAAGCATCTATTGCATTTTTGTTTGAATTGTAGTGGAAATTGAAATTTCAGAGGCATTTGAGTTTCTGTTTGAGTTTGAATTCATTTCAAACTGGCAATTGAATTTCATTTCAAAAATTCCTAACAAAATACTTTGATCAAAAAGTATGAGAGGAGGTAACATGACACCCCAAAAGTCAGAAGAAAATAATGCCAAAAGAAATGAAATTCAAATTTGGTTTTATTTGGAATTTTCAGAAAAATGTTTTTTATAAAGTTTTTATTTTGCCTCTGAAAAATAGTTCATCATATAGGATTTATTTTCCTGATCATTTTGGTATATTATAAGTATATATAATATTTTATTTTATTTTCTAGTATTTATTTTTCTCTCTCTGTTAAATTAAAAAAAAAACCTAGCCGGCGCCCGCCAGGCGCTAGGCCAGCCGGCCCATTTCTCCCGAGCCGCAGCCCATCACCCCGCGGCCTGCCCACGCCGAAGACCTTTCGGGCCGGTTGCCCGATCCGCTCGCCGTCGCCCGTACCCTCTGCCACGCGGACCCCACCTCTTCTTCCTTCCCCGCAACCGCCGCGCCGTCTCCCGCACGCACCGAAGCGCGCCACCCGCTCCGATCTTCTCGGGATCGCGCACCGCGTCGACCCCCTTCCCAAGAACCATGCCCTATATATTCCCTCACCCCTCCTCCCTCGACCCCGCCCCTAAAACCCTTCGCCAAAACCTCCCACGTCCGCCGCCCTCGCCGTTCCGATCTCACCTTAGCCACCGCCGTTCACCGCCGCTTTTCGTCGTCGGTGAGCACCCCGAGCTTCTCAATCTCCGGCCATCGGCCTAGCCCGACTCCATGTTTCTTCCTGACATGTTTTTGCTCATCTTCATCGTCTACAGGGGCCGCACCGACCTCGCGCGCTCTCGCCGGAGCACCGAAGCGCCGCCGCCTCGCCCCAACGCCCTCCGTCACCGCCGACCTCCACCTCCGCCACCTCTGGACCCGCCTTGCTCCGCCGCACCCGGCCGACTCCGCCACCGTCGCCAACGATCATCGGAGCAGCGCCGGCGACCACGTCCGCGCCACCCTCACCGTCGAACCCCGCTGTAAGCCGCCGGCCCTCTCCGTCCGTTAGATCGTCGATCCACACTTCAGATTAGATGTAGTGAACAGTTAGTTTTTTTATTTAGATCGGTTTAGTTTACGGTTTAGATCGAACCGGCCCGTTCGGTTTTTTTGTTATTTAAATGCACATGCGCGTTTTTGTTAGATCTCGGCCGAGCGCCGTTTAGTTACGGTCGGACACTCCTAGCCCAATGACAGCATGCCACGTAGGCATAGCCGATCGGTAGCGTTTTTCTTTTATTTTCGTTTCTGTTTTAAAAACAGAATAGTTTTAATCTTAGAAAATTCATATCTCCGAGGATTTTTAGTATTTTAATTTGATTCTTTTTGAATTAGGTTATAAATTCTATGAAGTTTCTGTAGATATCAAGTTTGACTAGATTTGAAAGTTTGAATTTGAATTCTCATGAATTTTGTTCAAATCACTAGATTGGCTATATTTTGTGCTAGGAGTAATATTTTTGAGTGATTCTTTTTGCTACTGGTTTTTTGTGATTTTTTTATCAGTAGGAATTAATTGGTAAATTTTATGATTATTAAAAATTAGGTTTTTATAAAAACAGTACTGTTTTAGTGTTTTATAGGTATTGTGTCATTTCTTTTAATTTTAATTGCTTTAGATTGTTTTCTTTAGTTATTTTTGATGCATTCCTTTTAGTTTCTGTTAAGTTATCAGTAGCTATTTTATTTGTAGTAAAAAAAAATATTTTTTGTATTTTATTTCTTTTATCTTACTAGAAAACTTGTTTTGATCATTATAGGAGTTTTACAAATGATTTTAATATGTTTCTTTTTGCATAAAATTTTCTTTGTGTTTTTATTTCTGTTATTTACTAAAAACCTTATTTTTGTTTCTGTTAAAATTTATTTAGTGGCAGAAAACTTTTGTAGCTTGTTTTACTTGTAGTAAGCCTTTGCATTGAGTTTTATTGCTTTCTTTGGTTTTCTTTTTGGTTTTCTTTGTGTGTTTCAATGTTTGTTTTATTATTAGTTTTACTTGCTATTATGTTATTATTTTTGTGTGATGGTATGCTTATGTATGTCTTGTTTGTTTCGATAGAGTATCCGGAGTGCGAGGCTTGTTACTACGAGTCTTTAGAGTTTGAAGATCGTCACCAAGGCAAGTCATTTGATCATGCATTTTATTACCTATGATTTTATTGCATTAGTTGTTATCCTCCCCACCATGCATGCAAGTAGGTTAATTTGAGTTATGTTCTTGAGTAGTATCATGTGGTAGGTTGAACCCAAATCCCCATGTTACCAATGCCCGGGAACGTTGTAGTTATTTTGCTATGCTTCGTAGACGGGGTTGGTTGAGTGAATTACATGGGAGTTGTGAGAGTTAAGTTGATGGCTACAACCCCAAGACTTCAAGATCTCAAGACGGACTTCAATTCACTACTGGGTGGAGGACGGATGGAAGGGCACCCTGGAGTACCCAGTAGTTGACCCAGGGATGCATGGAGAAGCGCCATGACATCTTGCGGAAAGCTTCACCCAGCCACGAAGAGACGGATGGATATACCTTGACCGGAAGCTTACCTGTGCAGCCGCAAGTCACTATGGGCTCTAGCTTGGTCGACCCTAGGCGTGACTCTGGACGGACGGTGCCAGCAGATGTAGAAGAACGGTAGGAAATGGATGGGCACCGGCAGTGTCCCAGAGGAACTCTATGGAAGACCATGTTTCGTTCGTCCCATCTTCAAACACCATGCAGTGCGAGGACATAAAGGAGGGAACGATTCTTGCGGGTAAAGTGCACAAGACTCTGTAGAGTGAAACCTAATCGATTAGCCGTGTCTCCGGTTACGGACATCTGAGCCTCTGGAAGTGGACTTATTCGGAACTCTCAACACCAATCATAATTAATTAATTGCTGGGTTAATAATGATTTCGGGTATGAGACACTGGTTGGCGGAACCATCTCATTAACAACAAATATTTTGTAGTAATTGCAAGCAAGTCCTTTTGTTGTAGGGAAAAATTTGCTTTTCGCAAAAACTTAAACTCAGAGCCCCACAGCCAAAATTGCATATAGTGATAGCATTTGATTATTGTTTTCTCTCTATGACTTGCTGGCATATTCAAAATGCTGACCTACACGGCTGCAATGTCTCATGTTGCAGAGGTTTATTCCGACCAGGAGTGAGGCTATGATCTACGCTCGGTGATTGCCCTTTGGAGTCGGATGGACTCGCTTTTTGTCTACGCTTCCGCAGTAGTTTATCTCATGAGTTGGCCTTCGGCTGAATTTATTCTGATGTAATAAAGACTCGATATGAGATTCGATTGTAATAAATCAGGTGTGATTGAACTTTGATATTTTCATCAATGTACTGTGTGTGCCAGCATGATCTTGGGATGGTACAGTTACACAGAGACTTGACCGTTTTTGGGTCGGGTCGTTACAGATACTGGGGCGCCTCCCCCAAGCTTGGCACAAGCCAAGGGGAGTGCCCATACCCGTGTACTTAAGTCTCCTTCTTCGGTGGTGGTGGGGATGGTGAGGTAGACTTGTCCTTCCATTTGAGGACACAAATTTCTTCCTTTAACTTGTCATTCTCTCTTTCGAGGTGCCAAATTTTGCGACATAGTTCATCTGAATCTTCTTGCACATGACGAAAAGGAGTGAATTGAACTTTAGGAACTTTCACCGCATTGGGCAGGCTGGACCTCTCAAATTCAACATGCATATCCCCTGGTTGAGGTAGAGGGGGATCCTCATCCTCCTCGCTAGAGGGGTCTTGCTTTCTCCTCAAATCGGCCTCCTCCTCCTCATCAGTTGACCAACCATAAGGATCAATATCCCCATAGACTCTAGGGTTCGCGATAAGATGCGAAACATAGCCCTCTCCGTCCGAATCCTGGGATGACATGGCGCTCGGCCTTGAAAATCTGATAGAAATCAACACGAAACAAGAACAGAGGAGAAACCTGCGATACGGTGGTCAAAACATACGGGAGTATATATAAAGAATTTTTATCTTGCAAAACAAGCACACGGGAAGAAAACAGAGTCGGGAAGGCACACGTGGGGCCCACAAGGCATCACGGCGCGCCCCTGGGGGGTCGCGCCCTGTTGCCTTGTGGCCGACTCCTGGGTCCCCTCGGCTGTTTCTTATTTTTGTATTTTTTCTAATATTCCAAAGCTGACAGAAATATTTTTTATGGAATTTTTGGAGTCGGTTTACTTACCGTATCACATACCTACCCCTTTTCAGGGTTCTGGAGCATTTCGGAAGGACTCTTTGATGTGTTCCTCTGGTGTAATTGTTTCAATAATATTAGTTTCAACATTAATGGGCATACCTGAGATATAATGTTTAATTCTTTACCCATTAACCACTCTCGGATTATTTCCTTCGGAGTTGTTTATTTTAATGGCTCCGGAGCGATAAACTTCTTCGAGGATATACGGTCCTTCCCATTTAGAGAGAAGTTTTCCTGCAAAAAATCTTAAGCGAGAATTGTATAATAGAACATGATCACCTACATTGAATTCCCTTTTTGAATTCTCTTATCATGCCATCTTTTGACTTTTTCTTTAAACAACTTGGCATTTTCATAAGCTTGGGTTTTCCATTCATCTAGAGAGCTAATATCAAATAACCTCTTTTCACCGGCAAGTTTAAAATCATAGTTAAGTTCTTTAATTACCCAATATGCTTTATGTTCTAACTCAAGAGGTAAATGACATGCTTTTCCATAAACCATTTTATATGGAGACATACCCATAGGATTTTTATAAGCAGTTCTGTAAGCCCATAATGCATCATCAAGTTTCTTAGACCAATTCTTTCTAGATCTGTTAACAGTCTTTTGCAAAATCAATTTTATTTCTCTATTAATTAATTCAACTTGACCACTAGACTGAGGATGATAAGGAGATGCAATTCTATGATTAACATCATATATAGCAAGCAACTTACGGAAAGCACCATGAATAAAATGTGAACCACCATCAGTCATTAAATATCTAGGGACTCCAAACCTCGGGAAAATAACTTCTTTAAGCATTTTAATAGAAGTGTTATGATCAGCACTACTAGTTGGAATAGCTTCTACCCACTTAGTAATGTAATCAACAACAACTAAAATATGAGTATACCCGTTGCATTTAGGAAAAGGTCCCATATAATCGAAACCCCAAACATCAAATGGTTCAATAACAAGTGAATAATTCATAG
Source organism: Elymus sibiricus (assembly GCA_039707655.1). Classification (NCBI taxonomy): domain Eukaryota; kingdom Viridiplantae; phylum Streptophyta; class Magnoliopsida; order Poales; family Poaceae; genus Elymus; species Elymus sibiricus. The sequence goes on along the minus strand of CM077666.1, from coordinate 203,501,442 downwards.
GCATTTCCTGATGTCTACCAACATTACCAATTCTTTGACATTCATCACAAGAGAGGATAAACTTACGTGCATCCTTGAAAAGAGTAGGCCAATAAAACCAGATTGTAATACCTTGTGTGCAGTTCGGTCTCCTGCATGGTGTCCTCCATATGCCTCGGAGTGACACTTACGTAGGATTTGTTCTTGTTCATGCTCAGGTACACAACGTCTAATAACACCATCTACTCCTTCTTTATATAGATGTGGGTCATCCCAAAAGTAATGTCTTAAATCAAAGAAAAACTTTTTCTTTTTTTGGTATGTAAAGCTAGGTGGTATGTATTTAGCAACAATGTAGTTGGCATAGTCTGCATACCAAGGAGTATTACGAGAAGCATTTATCACAGCTAATTGTTCATCAGGAAAATCATCATTAATAGGAAGTGGGTCATCAAGAACATTTTCCATTCTAGACAAATTATCTGCCACGGGATTCTCAGCTCCCTTTCTATCAACAATATGCAAATCAAATTCTTGTAGCAGAAGAACCCATCTAATAAGTCTAGGTTTAGCATCTTTCTTTTCCATAAGATATTTAATAGCAGCATGATCAGTGTGAATAGTAACCTTGGAATCAACAATGTAAGATCTAAATTTATCACATGCAAACACAACTGCTAAAAGTTCTTTCTCAGTAGTAGCATCATTTCTTTGAGCACTGTCTAGAGTTTTACTAGCATAATGGATAACATTTAATTTCTTATCAACTCTTTGCCCTAGAACAGCACCAACATCATAATCACTAGCATCACACATAATTTCAAAGGGTAGGTTCCAATCAGGTGGTTGAATAATAGGTGCAGAAATTAAGGCTTTCTTAAGTACTTCAAAGGCTTCTACACAATCATCATCAAAAACAAATGGAACATCTTTTTGCAAGAGATTAGTAAGAGGTCTAGAAATTTTAGAGAAGTCCTTTATAAATCTTCTATAGAAGCCAGCATGACCGAGAAAACTTCTTATACCTTTGATATCTTTAGGACATGGCATTTCTCAATAGCATCAACTTTAGCTTTATCAACTTCAATACCTCTTTCAGAAATTTTATGCCCAAGGACTATACCTTCATTCACCATAAAGTGGCACTTCTCCCAATTCAAGAGAAGATTAGTTTCTTCACATCTCTGCAAAACTTGATCAAGATTGCTTAAGCAATCATCAAAAGAAGTTTCGTAAACGGAGAAATCATCCATGAAAACCTCAACAATGTTTTCACAAAAGTCAGAGAATATAGCAGTCATACATCTTTGAAAGGTAGCAGGTGCATTACTTAAACCAAAAGGCATACGACGATAAGCATAAGTTCCAAAAGGACAAGTAAAGGTGGTTTTCTCTTGATCTTCAGGTGACACAGGTATTTGAGAAAACCCAGAATAACCATCTAAGAAATAAAAGTGTGTATGCTTAGATAATCTTTCTAACATTTGATCAATAAAAGGCTAGGGATAATGATCTTTCCTAGTAGATTTATTTAATTTCCTGAGATCAATTACCATCCTATAACTAGTTATAATTCTTTGTGGGATAAGTTCATTTTTATCATTAGGAACAATGGTAATACCTCCTTTTTTAGGAACACAATGAACAGGACTTACCCATCTACTATCAGCTATGGGATAAATTATACCTGCTTCCAGAAGCTTTAATATTTCAGTTTTTACCACATCCTTCATTCTAGGATTCAGCCTTTTTTGATGATCAACAACGGGTTTAGCATCTGGCTCCATATGAATTTTATGCTGACATAAAGTGGGACTAATGCCCTTAAGATCATCAAGAGTATATCCAATAGTTGCACGGTGCTTCTTTAGAGTTTTAAGTAATCTCTTTTCCTCATGCTCTGAAAGGTTAGCACTAATAATAACATGATATATTTTCTTTTCATCAAGATAAGCATATTTAAGAGTATCAGGTAATTGCTTTAATTCAAACACAGGGTCACCCTTAGGTGGTGGAGGATCTCCCAAGATTTCAACAGGCAAATTCTGTTTCATAATAGGTGCTTGTTTAAAGAATAATTCATCTATTTCATTTCTTTCATTCATATTCATATCATTCTCATGGTCTAGCAAATATTGTTCTAAAGGATCAGTAGGAGGCACAGCAATAGAGGCAAGACCAATAATTTCATCTTTATTGGGTAATTATTTATCATGAGGTTGTCTACGAAACTTAGAGAAATTAAACTCATGAGGCATCTCACCAAAATTAACACTAATAATTTCTTTAGTGCAATCAATCTTGGCATTAACTGTATTCAAGAAAGGTCTACCAAATATAATAGGACAAAAATCATCTTGTGGTGATCAAAGAACAAGAAAATCAGTAGGGTATTTGATCTTACCACACAAGACTTCAACATCTCTAACAATCCCAAGTGGTGAAATAGTATCTCTATTTGCAAGCTTAATAGTAACATCAATATCTTCAATCTCAACAGGTGCAATATCATTCATAACCTTTTGATAGAGAGTAAACGAAATAGCACTCACACTAGCACCAATATCACATAAACCATGATAGCAATGATCTCCAATTTTAACAGAAATAACAGGCATGCCAATTACAGGTTTGTTTTTATCTTTAGTGTCTGGATTAGCAATTCTAGTTGCTTCATCATAGAAATATATGACATGTCCATCAATATTATCAACCAAAAGATCTTTAACCATTGCGATGCTAGGTTCAACTTTAATTTGTTCAGAAGGTCTAGGTGTTCTAATATTACTCTTATTAACCACAGTTGAAGCTTTAGCATGTTCCTTAATCCTAACAGGGAAAGGAGGTTTCTCAATATAAGCAGTAGGCACAACTGGATCAACATGGTAAACAATTATTTTTTCTTTAACACTAACAGGTTCTTCATTCAATTCAATTGGTGGATGATATTTGAACCATTTCTCCTTAGGGAGATCAACATGAGCAGCAAAAGATTCTCAAAAGGTAGCTACTATCTCAGATTCAAGTCCATATTTAGTACTAAACTTACGAAAAGCATCAGTTTCCATAAAAGATTTAACACAATCAAACTCATGATTTATACCTGACTCATTACCTTTGTCGGTTTCCCAATCTTCAGAGTTACGTTTAATTCTTTCTAGAAGATCCCATCTGGATTCAATAGTTCTCTTCATAAAGGAACCAGTAGAAGAAGTATCGAGCATGGATCGATCATTATAAGAAAGCCAAGCATAAAAGTTTTGAAGAATTATTTCTCTTGAGAGCCCATGATTGGGGCATGTGTGCAACATATGCTTAAGCCTCCCCCAAGCTTGAGTGATACTTTCTCCTTCACGAGGCCAAAAATTATATATATAATTCCGATCACAATGAACCAAATGCATAGGATAAAATTTCTGGTGGAATTCCAGCTTCAACCGGTTCCAGTCCCATGTTTCAGTATCATCACATAGCCTATACCATGTCAATGCCTTTCCCTCCAAAGATAAAGGGAATACTTTCTTCTTAACTCCATGTCCGGATAAACCTGCAAGCTTAAACAATCCACAAATTTCATCCACATAGATCAAGTGCATATCGGAATGTACCGTTCCATCTCCTGCATAAGGATTAGCTAGCAGCTTCTCTATCATACCCGAAGGAATTTCATAATAAATATTTTCAGTAGGTTCAATAGGTTGACGAGAAACTCTCAATGCTTCTGGTCGAGGTGAAGATACCCCGAACAAGCCCCTCAAAGGATTACTTTCCATAGTGACAAGTGACTATAAATTTCAGCACCTAATATAAATGTTTCCTTACCAAATTCCACTCACCAAAGGCACTTCACTCCCCGACAACGGCGCCAGAAAAGAGTCTTGATGACCCACTAGTATAGGGGATCAATCGTAGTCCTTTCGATAAGTAAGAGTGTCGAACCCAACGAGGAGCAGAAGGAAATGACAAGCGGTTTTCAGCAAGGTATTCTCTGCAAGTACTGAAAGTAGCGGTAACAGATAGTTTTGATAGCAAGATAATTCATAACAAGTAACAAGTAGTAACGGTAACAAAGGTGCAGCAAGGTGGCCCAATCCTTTTTGTAGCAAAGGACAAGCCGGAACGAACTCGTATAATAAGCAAAGCATTCTCGAGGACACATGGGAATTTCATCTAGTCACTTTCATCATGTTTGTTTGATTCGCGTTCACTACTTTGATAATTTGATATGTGGGTGGACCGGTGCTTGGGTGCTGTTCTTACTTGAACAAGCCTCCCACTTATGATTACCCCTCTCGCAAGCATCCGCAACTATGAAAGAAGAATTAAGATAAATCTAACCATAGCATGAAACATATGGATCCAAATCAGCCCCTTACGAAATAGCGCATAAACTAGGGTTTAAGCTTCTGTCACTCTAGCAACCCATCATCTAATTACTACACCACAATGCCTTCCCTTAGGCCCAAAGATGGTGAAGTGTCATGTAGTCGACGTTCACACGACACCACTAAAGGAAGCACAACATACATAACATCAAAATATCGAACGAATACCAAATTCACATGATTACTTATGACAAGACTTCTCCCATGTCCTCAAGAACAAAAGTAACTACTCACAAACCATATTCATGTTCAAGATCAGAGGGGTATTGAATAGCATTAAGGATCTGAGCATATAATCTTCCACCAAATAAACCAACTAGCATCAACTACAAGATGTAATCAACACTACTAGCAACCCACATGTACCAATCTAAGGTTTTGAGACAAAGATTGAATACAAGAGATGAACTAGGGTTTGAGATGAGATGGTGCTGGTGGAGATGTTGATGAAGATTGGTCCTCCCACGATGAGAGGATCGTTGGTGATGTCGATGGCTTCGATTTCCCCCTCCCGGAGGGAAGTATCCCCGGCGGAATCGCTCCGCCGGAGAGCAAAAGTGCTCCTACCCAGGTCCCGCCTCGAGACGGCGGCGCTTCGTCCCGAAAGTATTCTCCGTATTTTTTTAGGGCAAAAGGGCCTATATAGCAGAAGGAGGGCCAGACGGCAGCCAGGGGCCCCACAAGGCATCAGGGCGCGCCCAGGGGGCTTGTGGGCAACTGGTGGGTCCCCTCTGGTATTTCTTTTCTCCAGTATTTTTTATATATTCAATAAAAATCTCTGTGAAGTTTCAGGTCAATTGGAGCTCTATAGAATAGGTATCTCTGATGTGGCTATTTCAGGTCCTGAATTCCAGCTGCCGGTATTCTCCCTCTTCATGTAAACCTTGCAAATTAAGAGAGAAAATGCATGAGAATTGCATCATAAAGTTTAATAATGATCAAAAACATAATAAATAACAGTAGGAAATCATGATGCAAATTGGACGTATCACGTCTCCGTCGTATCTATAATTTTTGATTGTTTCATGCCATTATCCTACTACTTCCACGTACTTTAGGCAATAATTTATATGATTTTCTTGGACTAACATATTAATCTAGTTCCCAGAGTCAGTTTATGTTTGTTGCATGTTTTTGTTTCACAGAAAAACCATATCAAACGAAGTCCAAATGCGATAAAACTTTACGCAATTTTTTGGGGGAATATATGTGAATTTTTGGCACAAGAATCAATGCAAGAGGGGGCCCACAGGCTCCACAAGGCAGGGGGCGCGCCTACTTCCCCAGGGTGTGGCAAGGTGCCTTGTGGGCACCCCGTAAGCCAGTCGGAGCTCTCCTTCGGTCGCAAGGAAGCTTATATTCGAAGAAAAAATTCATGTTAAAATTTCAACCCGATCGGAATTACGGATCTCCGAATATTTAAAAAATGGTGTTCGGCCAGAAAACAGGGATGCGAAACAGAGAGAGATCCAATCTAGGGGGGCTCCCGCCCCTCAGGGGCCATGGTGGCCAAGGACCAGAGGGGGAATTCTTCTCCCATCTAGGGGGGAAGCCAAGCACGAAGAAGAGGGGGGACCTCCACCCTCTCTTCTGGTGCGCCGGAGCACCGCCGGGGGAACCATCGTGACGGCGATCTACATTAACAACTTCGCCGCTGTCAACAACAACTTTCTCCCCCTCTATGCAGCGGTGTAACCTCTCTTTTCCCGCTGTAATCTCTACTAAAACATGGTGCTTTATGCCACATATTATTATCCAATGATGTGTTGCCATCCTATGATGTTTGAGTAGATTCCTTTTGTCCTACGGGTTAATTGTGGTATGGTGTGATTGATATGAGTTATATGTTGTTATGGTGTTCCTATGGTGCCCTTTGTTCTGCACAAATGTGTGGGATTACCGCTGTAGGGTGTTGCAATATGTTCATGATTCACTTACAGTGGGTTGCGAGAGTGACAGAAGCTTAAACCCGAGTAAGGGGGTTGTTGCGTATGGGAGCAAAGGGGACTTTATACTTAATGCTATGGTTGGGTTTTACCTTAATGATCTTTAGTAGTTGCGGATGCTTGCTAGAGTTCCAATCATAAGAACATGTGATCCAAGTACAGAAAGTATGTTAGCGTATGCCTCTCCCTCATAGCATATGATAAGTATCACATGTGTCATATTCAATTGCCTATCACTACTGCAGGATGCTGCTAACGCGACACATGTATCAGAGACCCTTCGACCAAACTGTGTGCGATGCATGAATCGCAAATGGTATCAGAAAAAACCATCACGAACAAGACAAACTTTGTGCGATGGTGGATCCATCAAGCATGATTCAAATTAGAGTTGCGTGTGCGAATCTTGGCATACAGTTAATCCATACAAACTGTTTGCGATGTGCCCAGACAACAGAAATGGTCAGCCAGATCAAGGTGTGTGCGATATACGACATACAGTTCACTCGGATGAACTGTTTGCGATGATCCAGAAGAACACAAATGATTAGCCAGATCAAGGTTTGTGCGATAGACGGCATACAAGTCACTTGGATGAACTGTTTGTGATGAGCCAAAACAATATAAATGATTAGCGAGTTAAAGGTGTGTGCGATAGGCGGCATACTTGTCACTTGGATGAACTATTTGCGATGAGCCAAAATTAACCCAAACGATTTGGCTTAACAAGATGTGTGCGATCCTGACAAACAGGTCAGTAATCAGAATTGTGTGGGAAGACCAATAATAACACAGACATTTCCTGCTAATAAGCTGTGTGTGTTCTGGGCAAAACACTTGTTGGTAAATAATTGTCTGCGATTCTTGAAATCACCTTCGACGTGTTCCTTAGTTTAATCGTTTGCCATGTGATTTACTCAGTCTGCACAACATCTATGCTCTCTGTGTACAGAACAATATTCTTTAGTGTGAATAGTGTGCTCTATTGGGTTGGCACACGAGTATATGGATCACACCCGTGGGCGACCAATGTGCGCACACGTGTCGTGCTAGCTCGCGCTTCCTTCTATGCTAAGTTTCCATATGGCGTTTTATGAACACGCAACCGTTTCTCGCCACTTCCTCACCGGTTTCCCACCGCCACCCAGCGATTGCGCATAAGCCTAGGTGGCGCGCGACACACCGAGGCACATGCACAGCCTATAGCCCCTCTACCTTTTCCAAGCATGCCAACCCACTGAAGCACCGCCTCTGCCATCAACCTCCTCGACGAGGAAAACGAGCAGGCGCCACGGTCCGTCGAGGCCGAGGGCGTCCCCAGCAACGCGATGGATGACGTCGTGCTGCGCGTCATAGCCAGGGTTGAGTAGACCCTTGGCGCAGGGCGTGCCCATGCCGCGGATCAGGATAGGTGCGTCAGCACCGAGAGGCTGCAGCTTGCCGCACAACATGATCGGTGGTGCGCCGCAGAGCGAGATAGGCGCGTCCGCATCGACAGGCTGTGGCGCGACGCAGAGCGAGACCGATGGAGCGCCGCAGAGTGAGAGGCGCGGTGCGCCGCACAGCAAGAGCGGTTCCATCGGCGCTTGCCTGCTGTCGACAGGGTGTTTCAGCTGGGTACACGGCCCGTCAGTAGCCCCATTCCTCGCCAGGAGTGGGCAGAGGCCGTCTGCGCCATACTTGCACCAGAGGCCGGCCGCGCGTACTTGCACTGGACGCCAAACACCGGCCGCGCCGTTCACATGGGTCGCGCCATTTGCCTTGTCCACAGCCCGCTCGATGCCAATGCGCTGGTCGCTAGGCTCGAGCGCCTCCTTGGCCCAGGTGTCCACCTAGGCGCAGTAAAGGAAACATGGCCGTCGCATCCTCGACCTGGTGATCTCCGATGAAATAGCCAACTTGGAGCTCGAGATCGTGCTCCAGATGTATCGCGAGCGTGTCAACCGCTTGGACGAACGTCTGCATGAGTTCAAGCAGAGCCAAGAGCTACCGTAGGCAAGGGTGGTGGTCATGGACGCGTTTTATTTTGTTGAGTCGTTTCGACATTGATCGCTATATATTCACAGCAATCATATATTGCTATGTTTATTGCTCTATTTCAATGTGTGTACTCTATTTTCCATTCTTATATATTGTTCTATTTCAATGTGTATGCTTTCCATTAAGTACATGTGGATGGTAACAGCTAGATAGAAATTAGTACGAAAACAGACATAAATATGAAATTCATAACATATACGTGATGATACTTAACTACTACGTACAATGCATAAAATTGAAAACGAACAATACTAAAACTCCCAACTAATAATCCCTCCTTAGGGGGCCAATATTCTGGCAGCCCCTCGCCAGCAGCTCCTTTGTGCGCGGCAGCTTCCCAGCGCGGACGGAGTTCTCCGTCTCCTCCGCCTCGCAGCGCTCGACGTGCCGATATGCCTCTTGCTAGCGGACGTGTGCGAACGATCTTGCCATTTTGGTGGGCGCCCACCGGAGATCCTCGTCGGTAGCACGCTGGAGCTTATTGGCCCACCTCCATGCAGCGATGAGGCACCTAGCGCCTTTGGCCTTCCTGGCGAAGTACCGGCCGTCTTCGTACACCTCCTCCGCACGTCGACGCGCCCGCCGCCAAAGCTCCAGCGCCTCCTTTTCCCAGGCGGCCTCACGGGCTTCACGGCCGCCTGGTACCTGGCTTCCTCCTCCGCCATCTCCTTCTTGAATGCCACTTGCCTGGCTTTCTCAGCCGGCGGTAGCGCCTTCCACAGACAAAGATTGTACTGACCCCAAAACCACTCCAAAGTTGGGGGGTCCGATGCAACTTTCTCTGGTGGCGCATAGGGGTCCTCCTAGTCTCTGCTCTACGCCTGGGCGTCCTCGCGGGGCGGCGCCTCCTCCTCGGCGCGTGTGTAGATCGGCGGTGCCATGGCAGAGTTTTGTGAGAGAGAGAGAGAGGGGGGAGAGCGAGGAGATAATGTAGATGAGAATGCAGGTGGGATGACGTGGGCGGGGTAGTATTTATTGGCGGCCGGAATCTAGATTGACGGGAGTAGTACACGCACCGGTCGCCAGAATTTACGAGTGCTATAGCTTGAATTACACATGATTCCCGGAGCAAAAGCTGTGTGTGAAATAAATCGCTGACGGTTCCCATGACCGAACTGTGTCTGATTAATAACCCGCGCCACTCACCTTCCAAACCTCGCGGCGTGAAACAGAGTGCCAATCATGTGGGGCCCAGTTGTCTTGCCAGATATTTACATTTTCTTTCAAAATGTTTTGCATGAATGCTTATTTCGTGTTACCATGATATTATTGTAAAGTGCAATACATAAATGATTTTTCCAACCCATGATGATATGTTGTTGCATGTACATGTAGTTCAAATTTGAATTATGGCCATTAAATGGTTACAAACTCACTTAATGTCTTAAAAATGTCAAATGACCCTTGAAAATTTCCAAATTTTAACATGAAAGTTGGATTCATGCGTGTTAACGGTAGAAAAAATGCCAAGCCATAAGAGGAAGCGACTGTCGGTTCATCATCAAACAAGCATATTCTTCCCTCTCGGAACCACGTGTCTTCTCGTGAGATGCTCCGATTTGTGAGAGGTGTGTGCCAAAACTTTCAACAAACATGCCAATTTTTTTACCACGGCATCTTGGTACCATTTCATGACATCAAGCAAGGTTTCATGTATTTCTGATCATTTTAGAATTTCTTGGATTTTAAAAGCCATGGTTCTCAATGTTTGTGTCCAAGCCATGACACCAATATGTTTGAAAATTCCTTCCAATTTACTGCACAGGGCATTAACTTGCACACAAGGAAACAAATATGACTTTCCAACCCATGATGGTTTGCCGTTGCATGTACATGTAGTTCAAATTTGAATTACGGCCATTATATGGCTAGAAACTAACTTAATGTCTTAAAAAGGTCAAATGAACACTGAAAATTTCCAAATTTTAACATGACCATTGCATTAGTGCATGTTAACTATAGAAAAAAATTTAGGACCATACGAGGAAGCGAGCGCCGGTTCGTCATCAAACATGCATTGCTCCCTCTCGGAACCACGTGTCTTCTCGTGAGATGCTTCGATTTGTGAGAGGTGTGTGCCAAAACTTTTGTCAAAATGGCCAATTCTTTTACTACAGCATCTTGGTGCCATTTCATGACATCAAGCAAGGTTTCATGTATTTCTGATCATTTTTTTTAGAATTTAAAAGTCATGGTTCTCAATGTTTGTGTCCAAGCCGTGACACCAATATGTTTGAAAATTCCTCCCAATTTACTGCACAGGGCATTAACTCGCACACAAGTACACAAATATGATTTTCCAACCCATGATAGTTTGCTGTTGCATGTACATGTAGTTCAAATTTGAATTACAGCCATTATATGGCTAGAAACTCACTTAATGTCTTAAAAAGGTCAAATGAACCCTGAAAATTTCCAAAATTTAACATGTCTGCTGTATTAGTGCATGTTAACAGTACAGAAAAATTCAGGGTCATACGAGGAAGCGAGCGCTGGTTCGTCATCAAACATGCATTGTTCCCTCTCGGAACCACGTGTCTTCTCGTGAAATGCTCCGATTTGTGAGAGGTGTGTGTCAAAACTTTTGTCAAAGTGGCCAATTCTTTTACCACAGCATCTTGGTGCCATGACATGACATCAAGCAAGGTTTCATGTATTTCTGATCATTTATGATTTTTTGAAATTTAAAAGCCATGGTTCTCAATGTTTGTGTCCAAGCCGTGACACCAATATGTTTGAAAATTCCTTCCAATTTACTACACAGGGCATTAACTCGCACATAAGTACACAAATATGATTTTCCAACTCATGATGGTTTGTTGTTGCATGTACATGCAGTTCAAATTTGATTTACGACCATTATATGTCTAGAAACTCACTTAATGTCTTTAAAAGGTCAAATGAACCCTGAAAATTTCCAAATTTTAACATGTCCGTTGTTTAGTGCATGTTAACGATAGAAAAAAATTCAGGTTCATACGAGGAAGCGAGCGCCGGTTTGTCGTCAAACATGCATTGTTCCCTCTCGGAACCACGTGTCTTCTCGTGAGATGCTCCGATTTGTGAGAGGTGTGTGTCAAAACTTTCGTCAAGGTGGCCAATTCTTTTACCATAGCATCTTGGTGCCATGACATGACATCAAGCAAGGTTTCATGTATTTCTGATCATTTTTGAATTTTTTGGAATTTAAAAGCCATGGTTCTCATTGTTTGTTTCCAAGCCGTGACACCAATATGTTTGAAAATTCCTTCCAATTTACTGCACATGGCATTAACTTGCACACAAGGACACAAATATGATTTTCCAACCCATGATGGTTTGCTGTTGCATGTACATGTAGTTCAAATTTGAATTACGGCCATTATATGGCTAGAAACTCACTTAATGTCTTAAAAAGGTCAGATGAACCCTGAAAATTTCCAATTTTTAACATGACAGTTGTATTAGTGCATGTTAACGGTACAAAAAGTTTCGTACAATTTCCATCACCATCCATTGCCACTGTACTCCAAATTAGTCTTTCGCAGCTAATAAAAAAAATGGACTACATCGCACACAGTTGGTTATAGGAACCGTTTGCGATGAAAATTCGTGGGTCTTTTAATGTCTTCCTCCATAAGCTTCGCCGATTCGTCTCCACAAGCGCCGTTCACCCCCGAATCCTCGAGTCCCCAAGACCCATGCCCCCAACCCCTTCTTGCAAAGAATGACGCCATGGAGACGCTTCATGAGGGCCCGTACGGTCGCCGGGTCCGCCCGGAGCGGCTCCGCCTCCGCCGAGAGCGCGGCCCCATCCGCCGAGAGGGCATCTATGGTAGCCGACAGGGCAGCTGCAGCAACCGAGACGTGTACAACAACTGCTGCGACGGCGGCTGCAAACACCGAGAGCGCTCGAGTAGCCGTCCGTGCCACGGAGGTCGCCCTGGCCCGGGTCGAGGCCATCCACGCCCAGACCGAGGACGCCCACACCAAGATATTCCAGGCCTCCTCGGAATCCAGCATACACCCCACGTTCGAAATGGCGGCGGAGATGCTTGTCGATGATGCGTTGGCGGAGGCCATGGAGCCCCTGCTTCCTCATGAGATCGCCGAGCGGGAGCTGGAGATGCAGGAGGCGGCGGAGATCAAGGAGCGCTAGGAGAAGGAGTTGCGTGTGGCTAAGGAGGAGGTAGAGAGGCACCTGTCCATCGAGGAATCGGCGGTGGAGTACCAACGCGAGCTCTGGTGCCGCCACTACTACGAGTACTACAACCTTGTGGGCGACGCCGAGGACGAGGACAAGGACGACGACGCGGTCGACTTCAGCATGGGGGGTACGGAGTCCACCAGCGGTGGCATGTCGCCAGGATAAGTCATCGACATCTCATCTTACACCGGCGAGGCATAGGGCGGCGCGTCAGCGTATTTGTTTAAATTATGCGTACTTAGCCTTTGTTTATAACGCTGGTCTTCTGTTAGAGCAATGTTTAGGTCAACTGGCTCTGTTTAATTACTAAAATTGCTCGATTCAGTATGTGTGGTCTGTGTGCTGTAGGTTCTTTTGTGTACCCAGATTAGCAAGTGATGTTAAATTATGCAATGATGTGGATGAGCACTGTACCCAGGGAAATTTTGACCAAAATTTGAGTGCTCAAACTCATCACATGCGCGTAAAGCAGAAGAATCATTTGCGATGCACCCATTTGTTCAAAGTGAATGGTGTCCGATGACACTGCGCGCCAAGTTTCCCTCCACCTTTCAAATTTTTTTGCCTACCGCTAAAATATCTAACTCTTCCCCCCTCCCCACCCCCTTTTCTCCCCGACCACGAGTCACATTTCCCCTATTTACTCCTTCCTTCCTTCCTTCCTAAGCTATAGCCGCTTCCTCACTTGCTTCCTCGCTCTCGCCGTCTCACATCCGACCGCCGCAGATGCCATGGTCTTCTTCAATGACCTCTCCAGCGGTTCCTCCTCCAACAATGACTATGTCACCAGCCGGGTATGCCTCTCTCCTCTCTCTCGCCCCCATAGGCTTAGGGTTCTGATTTCTAATAAAGGATTTTAACCCGGTGATCGATTTGAGCCATTTGTTCCTCTTGTAGCTCCCTACGACCATCACTTGCAAGGAATGGAGTGGGGTAGCTGAAGATCTGCCTGCTCGCTGCCACCATCAATCTCCATGCGTGAAGTTAGTGGCTTTTGAATATGTGGACAGTGGGAGGAAGTTTCTGGCATGTGCAGAGAAGGTTAGCCCCACTTTCGTTGTTACAAATCATTTGTTAGATGTGATTCAGACACTGTCATTGTGCTATGTTAATCTGGATGTGATTAAGACACTGTCACAGTTCAACCTAGTATCTAAAAATGTTGCCATCTCATCAACGGTGCCTTGAGAAAATTATTTGGCACCGCTTCAGCAGTTTGTACACCCAACTTTGCTCCACACATCCGAGTAGCCAAGCAGTAAAATACTAATACTTTATGGCACAAAGGAACTAGACATCAGAGCAACTAGGTGCTCCGGTTCCCTGAATTTTTCCTCTGGCATCAACTCGGCAGTGCAGGGCACCGGTGCCAAATGTAGCAACAGTTGATTTGACATCGGTTTTGGCCTACATAGTGGAGGGCCTTAGTGCTATTAGTTCTATGTTTTTAAATTTGTGCATGTACATACCTGTTAGTATTAATTTGATGTCATTGAAACACTGTCGCTGTGCTATTGCAGTTATATTTAGCTTCCTCATAAAATGGTCAATTTGTTATTATAGTACATGACTAAGAACTGGTAGCGTTGTTGCAGTTAATTATAGCTTGTGATGTTCCTGAATTTGGTTGTTGTCTCTGTAGCAATTAATTCATTTGCACATTGATCTTTTTGAGAAGATATGTCATAATTAACGTGTTTCTTCAGTTTTTAAAATATGTATGTGGTGATTTTCTATGTTGCTAGAAACCCATTTTCCCTACAATTGTAACTGATTTAGTGTTAAATATTATAGGATGAATAGAAGTGTTCTTACCTAGAGTGGGTTGATCAAGAGTGGCCACCGTCTTTGAAGATGTGCCTAGCAAAGCTCTGGAGCATGCATGAGGAAGAGAATAGAGACAGGCTTAGAGAAAATGTTGTCAACGCTGAAAAATATTTCAAGATACAGGAAAAAAAGAGGAAGATGGAGAATGAGCTCAGATTTTTTAAATTAGACTTTGCTAAGATGGTGTTTGTGAAGGAGGAGGCACTTTCTCAGTTGGTCGGTGCAAAACAGGTTCTTACTGAACTGAAAGCAGAGGTGGAGAAGATGAATTTGGCTGATCATGCATCAGTCAATTAGGGAAATGAATATATTGTTCAAATATTGTGCTCAACATACTTTGTGCTTATAAAGGTGAACTAGCTATATATTGTACTGTGCTGTATTCTCGTAGCTATCGTACAGTGGTGTTAAAATGTATTTGTGTGCCTGATATGAAAGTCGTAAACAGTTGTTCGATATGAAATTGGAATTTGCTTAATACATGAGGTATTAATAGTAAACTAATAAACCTGCTAAATGGGTCATGGATTTTACAAACGTTTCTAGCAGTAAAAGCGTGTGTGATGGACAACCCAATGTCATACAGTTTTCTTCATCTACTCGTGTGTGATATACTTGAACAACGCAAATGGTTAACCGAGGCAGACCGTCTGTGATGTGGTATGCCACACAAATGTTTGTTGCATAATTACTGTGTGGGATGGCAAGACGATCTCCCACGGCTTGTCCTATGAAAGCGTCTGCATTATCTGCCCCGATCCAACACGAACGGAAAATTGTGTGCAATGTACATATGAACGGAAACGTTTGTCTGGTATTCACTGTGTGGGATCTACATACGAGCGGAAAATTTTGTCTGGGATTCACTGTGTGGGATGTACATACGAACGGAAACAATTGGGCCTGTATAATTGTCTGCGATGGCTCGCCCGATTGCACACGAGCTCTTTTTGCTCCGCGTGTGTGACCGGAGGACCTATCGTCGACAGTTTTTGGGTCGTGAGGGTTGGACCCCCTATTGGACACACACAGGCAAGGCGACGATTTAAAACTCTGTCGCGGAAAGGGGGTAAAAACCATTTGTATAACACGTCGCTGCACCAGTGTATGGACAATCTTTCTCATTGTTCTCCAAAAGCTTTAAAACAACAACTAACTTTTATTACCTTGCAAAGTACTCCTAGTTTTATCTCGCAAAGTAATTTTATTCTTGTTCTAGGTAAAGCAAACGTTAGTGTGCGTACAGTTGTATCGGTGGTCGATAGAACTTGAAGAGAATATAAATCCTACCTTTAGCTCCTCGTTGGGTTCGACACTCTTATTTATCGAAAAGGGTACAAGCGATCCCCTATACTTGTGGGTTATCAAGACCTTTTGTGGGGCCGTTGCCGGGGAGCAATAGCGTGGGGTGAATGTGTTGGAAATATGCCCTAGAGGCAATAATAAATTAGTTATTATTATATTTCCTTGTTCATGATAATCGTTTATTATCCATGCTATAATTGTATTGATTGGAAACTCAAATACATGTGTGGGTACATAGACAACACTGTGTCCCTAGTAAGCCTCTAGTTAACTAGCTCGTTGATCAAAGATGGTTAAGGTTTCCTAGCCATAGACATGAGATGTCATTTGATTACGGGATCACATCATTAGGAGAATGATGTGATGGACAAGACCCAAACTACGAACGTAGCATATGATCGTGTCAGTTTATTGCTATTGTTTTCTGCATGTCAAGTATCTGTTCCTTTGACCATGAGATCATGCAACTCCCTGACATTGGAGGAGTACCTTGTGTGTATCAAACGTCGCAACGTAACTGGGTGACTATAAAGGTGCTCTACAGGTATCTCCGAGGATGTCTGTTGGGTTGGCATGGATCAAGACTGGGATTTGTTACTCCGTGTGACGGAGAGGTATCTCAGGGCCCACTCGGTAATACAACATCACAATGAGCCTTGCAAGCAATGTGACTAAAGTGTTAGCCACGAGATCTTGTATTACGGAACGAGTAAAGAGACTTGCCAGTAACGAGATTGAACTAGGTATAGAGATACCGACGATCGAATCTCGGGCAAGTAACATACCGAAGAACAAAGGGAACAGTATACGGGATTAACTGAATCCTTGACATAGAGGTTCGACCGATAAAGATCTTCGTAGAATATGTAGGAGCCAATATGGGCATCCAGGTCCCGCTATTGGTTATTGATCGTAGAGGTGTCTCGGTCATGTCTACATAGTTCTCGAACCCGCAGGGTCTACACACTTAACGTTTGGTGACGATTAGTATAGTTGAGTTATTTTGTTGGTGACCGAAGGTTGTTCAGAGTCTCGGATAAGATCCCGGACATGACGAGGATCTCCGGAAGAGTCCGGAGGTAAAGATTGATATATGTGATAATAGTGTTTTGATCTCCGGAAGGGTTCCGGAATTCACCGGAAGGGGTTCCGGATGTTTACCGAAGTGTTCGGGTGCAGCAACACTTTATATGAGCCAAAGGGGTAAAGCCCACGAGGTATTGGAAAGTGCAAAAGGAAGTTTTGCTGCTGCCTTAAGCTGTACTACCACTGGTAAGGCAGTACTACCGCGTAAGCGGTACTACCGCTTGTGTGAAGCGGTACTACCGCTCAAGCGGTACTACCGCTCGTGAGCGGTACTACCGCTTGTGCGCGGTACTGCAGAGATCCGAGTTGGACTCTTTCCCTGCGGGCCAAACCGACCTTGTGCGGGCAAAACCGACCTGGAGGAGGCTTTTACTCCAAGTTTAGACCCCAAGGCTCAACATATAAATAGAGGGGCAGGGCTAGCACACGGGACACATCAAGATTTCCCAAGCCGTGTGTCGGCAACCCTAACCCTCTAGTTCTCCCGTCATAATCTCCGTAGTGCTTGGCGAAGCCCTGCAGAGATTGTTCCTCACCTCCATCACCACGCCGTCGTGCTGCCGGAACTCATCTACTACTTCACCATCGCTCGCTGGATCGAGGAGGTGAAGGCGTCATCAAGCCGTATGTGTGTTGAACGCGGAGGTGCCGTCCATTCGGCACTAGTTCGTGATCGGATCGAGGGACGACTTGCGATTTGGATCGCGGAGACGTTCGACTACATCAACCGCGTTTCTTAACGCTTCCGCTTAGCGATCTACAAGGGTATGTAGATTCACTCTCCCTCTCGTAGATGCTCATCACCATGGATAGATCTTGTGTGTGCGTAGGAAATTTTTTGTTTCCCATGCAACGTTCCCCAACAGTGGCATCTGAGCTAGGTCTATGCGTAGATGAGATCTCGAGTAGAACACAAACGAGTTGTGGGCGTGGGTGTATACATATTGCTTGCCGTTACTAGTTGATACTTGATTCGGCGGTATTGTGAGATCAAGCGGCCCGGACCGACATTACGCGTACGCTTTCGCGAGACAGGTTCCTTCAACTGACATGTAACTTCGTGGCATAAAGATGGCTAGCGGGTGTCTGTCTCTCTCACTTTAGTTGAATCGATTTCAATGAAGAGGGTTCTTTTAGAAGATCAAAAAGCAATCACTACACCACGTTGTGGTTTTGCGTAGGTAAGAACGGTTCTTGCAAACCCGTAGCAGCCACGTAAAATTTGCAACAACAATTAGAGGACGTCTAACTTGTTTTTGCAGGGTATGTTGTGATGTGATATGGCCAATTACATGATGAGATATATGTGATGTATGAGATGATCATGTGTTGTATAGAATATCACGACTTGCATGTCGATGAGTATGGCAACTGGCAGGAGCCATAGAGTTGTCTTTAATTATTTTCGCCATTTTGCTTTACTTTATCGCTATGAGTTAGCAATAGTCGTGGAAGCAACAGTCGGCGCGACAACCTTATGGCGACACGTTGATGGAGATCAAGATTATGGAGATCATGGTGTCATGCCGGTGACGATGGAGATCATGCCGGTGCTTTGGAGATGGAGATCAAAAGCACAAGTTCATGGCCATATCATGTCACTTATGATTTGCATGTGATGTTAATCCTTTTATGCATCTTATTTTGCTTAGGACGACGGTAGCATTATAAGGTGATCCCTCACTTAAATTTCAAGATAAAATTGTGTTCTCCCCGAGTGTGCACCGTTGCGAAAGTTCGTCGTTTCGAGACACGCCGTGATGATCGGGTGTGATAGACTCTACGTTCACATACAACGGGTGTAAGCCATGTTGCACGTGCGGAACACTCGGGTTAAACTTGACGAGCCTAGCATGTACAGACATGGCCTCGGAACACAAGAGACCGAAAGGTCGAACATGAGTCATATAGTAGATATGATCAACATAAAGATGTTCCCCATTGAAACCACCTCAACTCACGTGATGATCGGACTTGAGTTGGTGGATTTGGATCATGTTACACTCGAATGACCGGAGGGATGTCTATTTGGGTGGGAGTTTTTAAGTAATATGATTAACTAAACTCATTATCTAGAACAATAGTCTAAGTTGTCTTTGCTATATTTATGTTGTAGATCATGGCTCGCGCAGTATCACCCCTGAATTTTAATGCGTTCCTAGAGAAAGCTAAGTTGAAAGATGATGGAAGTAACTTTGTGGACTGGGCCCGTAATCTAAGGATTATCCCTACGGCTTCCCAGAAGGCTTATGTCCTTGATGCACCGCTTGGTGATCCACCCGCTCCAGTTGAGTCTCTAGACGTTGTGAACGCCTGGCAGGCTCGTTCTGAAGATTACTCAATAGTTCAATGTGCAATATTGTATGGCTTAGAACCGGGACTTCAAAGACGTTTTGAACGTCATGGAGCATATGAGATGTTCCAGGAGTTGAAGTTTATCTTTCAGAAGAATGCCCGGATCGAGAGATATGAGATCTCCGATAAGTTCTATGCTTGCAAGATGGAGGAGAACGGGTCTATCAGTGATCACGTGCTTAGAATGTCTGGGTACTCCACCCGTCTGGCTGAATTGGGGATGCCCCTTCCGCCAGAGGCTATCACTGACAGAGTTCTTCAATCATTGCCACCTAGCTACAAGAGCTTCGTGTTGAACTATAACATGCACGGGATGAACAAGTCAGTCGCCGAGCTGTTTGCGATGTTGAAAGCCGCTGAGTCTGAAATTCAAAAGGAGCATCAAGTGTTGATGGTCAATAAAACCACTAGTTTCAAGAAAAATGGCAAGGGTAAGAAGGGTAACTCCAAGAAGAGTGGCAAAGCAGTTGCTCCTCTCGTGAAGAAACCCAAGGCTGGACCCAAACCAGAAACTGTGTGTTTTCATTGCAAGGGAACTGGACACTGGAAGCGGAACTGCCCCAAGTATTTGGCTGACAAGAAGGCGGCCAACAACAAACAAGGTATATATGATATACATGTTATTGATGTGTACCTTACCAACTCTCGTTGTAGTGCCTGGGTATTTGATACCGGTGCGGTTGCTCATATTTGCAACTCAAAACAGGAACTGCGGAATAGACGGAGGCTGGCAAAGGACGAAGTGACGATGCGCATGGGAAATGGTTCCAAGGTTGATGTGATCGCCGTCGGCACGCTCGCTCTTCGATTACCATCGGGATTAGTGATGAACCTGAATAAATGTTATTTGGTGCCTGCGTTAAGCATGAACATTATATCTGGATCTTGTTTATTGCGAGACGGTTACTCATTTAAATCAGAGAATAATGGTTGTTCTATTTATACGAGTAATATCTTTTATGGTCATGCACCCAATGTGAGGGGTTTATTCTTATTGAATCTCGATAGTAATGATATACATGTTCATAACATTGATGCCAAAAGATGTAGAATTGATAATGATAATACCACTTTTTTGTGGCACTGCCGTTTAGGTCATATTGGCGTAAAACGCATGAGGAAGCTCCATGCTGATGGACTTTTAGAGTCACTTGATTTTGAATCACTTGACACATGTGAGCCATGCCTCATGGGTAAGATGACTAAAACGCCGTTCTCTGGAACAATGGAACGGGCAAGTGACTTGTTGGAAATCATACATACTGATGTGTGCGGTCCGATGAGCATTGAGGCGCGCGGTGGTTATCGTTACTTTCTCACCTTCACTGATGACTTAAGTAGATATGGGTATATTTACTTAATGAAACACAAGTCTGAAACGTTTGAAAAGTTCAAACAATTTCAGAGTGAAGTTGAGAATCATCGTAACAAGAAGATTAAATTCCTACGATCTGATCGAGGAGGAGAATATCTGAGTTATGAGTTTGGCAGTCACTTAAGACAGTGTGGAATTGTTTCACAATTGACACCGCCTGGAACACCACAGCGTAATGGTGTGTCCGAATGTCGTAATCGAACCTTATTGGATATGGTGCAATCTATGATGTCTCTTGCCGATTTGCCACTATCGTTTTGGGGTTATGCATTAGAGACAATTGCATTCACTTTAAATAGGGCACCATCGAAATCCGTTGAGACGACGCCATATGAACTTTGGTTTGGCAAGAAGCCAAAGCTGTCGTTTCTTAAAGTTTGGGGATGTGATGCTTATGTCAAAAAGTTCAGCCTGAAAAGCTGGAACCCAAAGCGGAGAAATGCGTCTTCATAGGATACCCAAAAGAGACAGTTGGGTATACCTTCTACCTCAGATTCGAAGGCAAAGTGTTTGTCGCTAAAAACGGAACATTTCTTGAGAAAGAGTTTCTCTCGAAAGAATTGAGTGGGAGGAAGATAGAACTTGATGAGGTTGTTGAACCTTTACTTCAACCTGAAAGTAGCGCAGCGCAGAAAGATGTTTCTGTAGAGCCTATGTCAGCTGAAGAGGAAGTTAATGATGATGATCATGAAGCTTCGGATCAAGTTGCTATCGAACCTCGTAGGTCGACAAGGACGCGTACTGCTCCTGAGTGGTACGGCAACCCTGTCTTAGAGGTCATGTTGTTAGACAACGATGAACCTACGAGCTATGGAGAAGCAATGATGGGCCCGGATTCCGAGAAGTGGTTAGAGGCCATGAAATCCGAGATGGGATCCATGTATGAAAACAAAGTGTGGACTTTGGAAGTATTACCTGAAGGGCGTAAGGCCATTCAGAACAAATGGATCTTTAAGAGGAAGACGGACGCAGACGGTAATGTCA
Source organism: Elymus sibiricus (assembly GCA_039707655.1). Classification (NCBI taxonomy): domain Eukaryota; kingdom Viridiplantae; phylum Streptophyta; class Magnoliopsida; order Poales; family Poaceae; genus Elymus; species Elymus sibiricus. The sequence goes on along the minus strand of CM077666.1, from coordinate 203,479,974 downwards.
CCGTCTATAAAGCTCGACTTGTGGCAAAGGGTTTTTCACAAGTTCAAGGAGTTGACTACGATGAGACCTTCTCACCCGTAGCGATGCTTAAGTCCGTCAGAATCATGTTAGCAATAGCTGCCTTTTTCGATTATGAAATTTGGCAGATGGATGTCAAAACAACGTTCCTTAACGGTTTCCTTAAGGAAGAGTTGTATATGATGCAACCAGAAGGTTTTGTCGATCCAGATAATGCTGACAAAGTTTGCAAACTCCAGCGATCCATTTATGGACTGGTGCAAACATCTCGGAGTTGGAATCTTTGCTTTGATGAGGTGATCAAAGCGTTCGAGTTTATACAAGTTTACGGAGAAGCTTGTATTTACAAGAAAGTGAGTGGGAGCTCTATAGCGTTTCTAATATTATATGTGGATGACATATTGCTGATTGGAAACAATATAGAAATGTTGGAAGGCGTGAAGGAATATTTGAACAAGAGTTTTTCAATGAAGGACCTGGGAGAAGCTGCTTTCATATTAGGCATCAAGATCTATAGAGATAGATCGAGACGCTTAATAGGACTTTCACAAAGCACATACCTTGACAAAGTTTTGAAGAAGTTCAAAATGGATCAGTCCAAGAAGGGGTTCTTGCCTATATTGCAAGGTGTGAAGTTGAGTAAGACTCAATGCCCAGTGACTGCAGAAGATAGAGAAAAGATGAGTGTCATCCCCTATGCTTCCGCCATAGGCTCTATCATGTATGCAATGCTGTGCACAAGACCCGATGTCAGCCTTGCCATAAGTATGGTCGGAAGGTTTCAAAGTGATCCAGGAATGGAACACTGGACGGCGGTCAAGAATATCCTGAAGTACCTGAAAAGGACCAAGGACATGTTTCTCGTTTATGGAGGTGATCAAGAGATCGTCGTAAAGGGTTACGTCGATGCAAGCTTTGACACTGATCCGGATGACTCTAAATCACAAACCGGATACGTATTTATTCTTAATGGGGGTGCGGTTAGCTGGTGCAGTTCCAAGCAAAGCGTGGTAGCTGATTCTACATGCAAAGCGGAGTACATCGCTGCCTCGGAGGCGGCGAAGGAAGGTGTCTGGATGAAGGAGTTCATGACAGATCTTGGAGTAGTGCCTAGTGCGCTTAACCCAATGACTCTGTTTTGTGATAATACTGGTGCCATTGCTCTAGCCAAGGAACCAAGATTTCACAAGAGGACCAGACACATAAAGCGACGTTTCAATTCCATCCGCGATTACATCAAGGAGGACGACATAAAAATTTGCAAAGTACACACGGATCTAAATGTTGCAGATCCGATGACTAAACCTCTTCCAAGGGCTAAACATGAACAACACCAGAACTGCATGGGTGTTCGATTCATTACAATGTAAATCACATAGTGATGTGAACTAGATTATTGACTCTAGTGCAAGTGGGAGACTGTTGGAAATATGCCCTAGAGGCAATAATAAATTAGTTATTATTATATTTCCTTGTTCATGATAATCGTTTATTATCCATGCTATAATTGTATTGATTGGAAACTCAAATACATGTGTGGGTACATAGACAACACTGTGTCCCTAGTAAGCCTCTAGTTAACTAGCTCGTTGATCAAAGATGGTTAAGGTTTCCTAGCCATAGACATGAGATGTCATTTGATTACGGGATCACATCATTAGGAGAATGATGTGATGGACAAGACCCAAACTACGAACGTAGCATATGATCGTGTCAGTTTATTGCTATTGTTTTCTGCATGTCCAGTATCTGTTCCTTTGACCATGAGATCATGCAACTCCCTGACATTGGAGGAGTACCTTGTGTGTATCAAACGTCGCAACGTAACTGGGTGACTATAAAGGTGCTCTACAGGTATCTTCGAGGATGTATGTTGGGTTGGCATGGATCAAGACTGGGATTTGTTACTCCGTGTGACGGAGAGGTATCTCAGGGCCCACTCGGTAATACAACATCACAATGAGCCTTGCAAGCAATGTGACTAAAGTGTTAGCCACGAGATCTTGTATTACGGAACGAGTAAAGAGACTTGCCGGTAACGAGATTGAACTAGGTATAGAGATACCGACGATCGAATCTCGGGCAAGTAACATACCAAAGAACAAAGGGAACAGTATACGGGATTAACTGAATCCTTGGCATAGAGGTTCGACCGATAAAGATCTTCGTAGAATATGTAGGAGCCAATATGGGCATCCAGGTCCCGCTATTGGTTATTGATCGTAGAGGTGTCTCGGTCATGTCTACATAGTTCTCGAACCCGCAGGGTCTACACACTTAACGTTTGGTGACGATTAGTATAGTTGAGTTATTTTGTTGGTGACCGAAGGTTGTTCAGAGTCCCGGATAAGATCCCGGACATGACGAGGATCTCCGGAAGAGTCCGGAGGTAAAGATTGATATATGTGATAATAGTGTTTTGATCTCCGGAAGGGTTCCGGAATTCACCGGAAGGGGTTCCGGATGTTTACCGAAGTGTTCGGGTGCAGCAACACTTTATATGAGCCAAAGGGGTAAAGCCCACGAGGTATTGGAAAGTGCAAAAGGAAGTTTTGCTGCTGCCTTAAGCGGTACTACCACTGGTAAGGCAGTACTACCGCGTAAGCGGTACTACCGCTTGTGTGAAGCGGTACTACCGCTCAAGCGGTACTACCGCTCGTGAGCGGTACTACCGCTTGTGCGCGGTACTGCAGGGATCCGAGTTGGACTCTTTCCCTGCGGGCCAAACCGACCTTGTGCGGGCAAAACCGACCTGGAGGAGGCTTTTACTCCAAGTTTAGACCCCAAGGCTCAACATATAAATAGAGGGGCAGGGCTAGCACACGGGACACATCAAGATTTCCCAAGCCGTGTGTCGGCAACCCTAACCCTCTAGTTCTCCCGTCATAATCTCCGTAGTGCTTGGCGAAGCCCTGCAGAGATTGTTCCTCACCTCCATCACCACGCCGTCGTGCTGCCGGAACTCATCTACTACTTCACCATCGCTCGCTGGATCGAGGAGGTGAAGGCGTCATCAAGCCGTACGTGTGTTGAACGCGGAGGTGCCGTCCGTTCGGCACTAGTTCGTGATCGGATCGAGGGACGACTTGCGATTTGGATCGCGGAGACGTTCGACTACATCAACCGCGTTTCTTAACGCTTCCGCTTAGCGATCTACAAGGGTATGTAGATTCACTCCCCCTCTCGTAGATGCTCATCACCATGGATAGATCTTGTGTGTGCATAGGAAATTTTTTGTTTCCCATGCAATGTTCCCCAACAGAATATTCTCGTGTGCACTTGTTGACTTTATCTCTAAGTAGATTTTATTTTTTGTTCTTGTTTTCTATCTTTAGTTATGGGTAGAAAACATAAAATACCAAAAAAATAGTTGTACTTCCTAACCCAATGGTTGTGGAACCACCTAAAATCCTCACCGCTGAAGCTTTCTACTTGTCATCTTCGATCCGTTTGTGCTCGTGCTGAAAACCCAACTAGCTTAGTTGAGGGAAAATAGTTAGATGAGCATGCTTATTTTGTGCATCACCGCTTGTCTAAAAAAGGGAAACATTTATGGGATCAAATATCTAGATTAGAATGCTATGCTTGGAATTTATGCGAGATACATGATTTTACTTGTTGCTCTAGAAAGGACCCTATAAAACACCTTCCCTACCAATGTGAGTTAAATGCTAATAAAATCTTGGCTTCTTATGCTAATGGTGTTTATAATTAATATGTTATTGAACAAATTGAAGAATTTGTTGCTTTTAAGGGTGCCTATGAGATTACTTCTTTGATTGAAAAGTATGACGCTACTCTTTACAAATCTGAAAATTTTGCTATACTTAAATATTGCTATAAAACTATGCTTCTAATGCTTATGTTAAAGAATTTATTGAGGGAATGTCTGCTGCCTTGGAAAAGACTAATATTTTGCAGGCTCCTATGGAAGAAGAGATTGATGAAACTGTGAGCTCATTAGATGAAAAAGATGAGGAGGAGAGGGAAGAACAAAAGGAGGAAGAGCGGATTAGCTACCCGTGCCCACCTTATAATGAGAGTAACTCTTCAACTCATACATTAATTGTTTAATTTCCCTTCGTGCTTACCGAAGGATGAATGCTATGATCCCTTGGATTCATTTGAAATATCCCTTTTTGATGAACTTGATGCTTGCTATGCTTATGGCCATGATGTCAATATGAATGATGCTTATGGAGATGAACTTGCTATAGTTCCTTATGTTAAAAATGAAATTGTTGCTATTGCACCCACACATGATAGTCCTATTATCTTTTTGAATTCTCCCAGCTACACTATAACAGAGAAGTTTGCACTTATTAAGGATTATATTGATGGGTTATGTTTTACCATTGCACATGATGATTTTAATGAATATAATATGCATGTGCTTGCTGCTCCTACTTGCAATTATTATGAGATAGGAACCACATCTCCACCTCTCCATGTTTCTAATGTGATAAAATTGCAAGAAACTGCTTATGCTATGTATTGGCCTTTACTTTGCATGCATGAATTGTTCTTTTATGACATGCCAATACATAGGAAGAGAGTTAGACTTTGTTGTTATATGATATATGTTGCTTTGTGCTCACTACTAAATTATAAGTCATTGTTAATTAAAATTGTCTTTACTATACCCTGGGATCCGGGAGGATCAATTACTTGAGCACTAAATGTCTAGCTTAATGGCTTTAAAGAAAGCGCTGCCTGGGAGACAACCCGGAAGTTTTAGAAAGTCATTTTCTTCTATTGTGTGTTTTTAAAAATATAAAAAACAAAAAATATAGAGGAGAACCTAAAACTTTTTCAAAAATAAAAGTGAAAGTGAGAAAGACGAGCACCGTTGAAGCGGGGGACGTCCTTGAACTTTTGTTCATGCCCATGGAAACTTTGTGAATCTTGAATTACAAAAACTTTTCAACAAAAATAATTATCCCCTTGTACAAATCCATTGTATTATAAAAATAATATGCCAAGATTTACCTTTAGGGTGTTTAAATTGCTTGTTTGGTATGTGTTGTGCAGAAACAGAAACTTTTGCTATAGTGTTTGAATTTTGATATTTTACTGGAACGTGCAAAAATTCTGAATTTTTTACACAGTACTGCTATGCAAATTGTTTATTACGTCCTAATGTTTCAGAAATATTTGGAGTTACATAAGTATATGTTTCATCTGCATCTTTACAGATTGTCCTGTTTTCATAGATTGCTGTTATAGTTTCTTTATCTGCTTATGTTTGCAATTTTGCGAAGCCCCAATGATGTGGGAGCATTAGAATTGTGTTAGCATACAATAGGTAATGTTGGATTATAATTATACAATATTGTTACAGCAAGACATGATGGGATTTGATGTTATATGTACTAACCCCTCTAATAAAAGTTCAGTTAAGTTTTGTTTGGTTGAAGTGTTCGAATACCGAGGAGACATATCGATATGAGAAGAATAAGGAGAGGCAAGAGTTCATACTTGGGGATGCCCAAGGCACCCTAAGTAAATATGTCGTGGTATTCTCGCTGGGGGTGCGTGATTCACGGCAGATGCCATGAGATGGCTTATGAGGTGGGGCTACGATAAGACGCCGGTGGGTTCCGGAGGCGAGGTTGGCACGAGCGAGTGCGGGACACAAGACGTACCCAGGTTCGGGGCGCTCTGGAGAGGTAACACCCCTACTCCTGCCGTGTGAGTTGATAAGCACAGAGGTTACAGAGTCGCTCCTGGAGCTGCTTGGACGGAGGAGGGAGAAGGGGCTAAGCCACCATTCTGCCTCTCCTGTGCGAGTGTTCGTGATCTGGAGAGAGCTAGCTAGGGTGAGAACTGACCTTACCGCACTAACTCGAACTCTCAGTCACTAAAACCCGATCCCTCTACACGGAGGCCTCCCTGGGGGTCTTATAGGCCGACCCCCAGGGTTACAACGGTAACGTACCAGGGGCGCGGGCCCCTGGTGTCATTGACCAGGATCCGGTGGCCGGGTCGCCGGGTCGCCAGATGCCGGATGCCGGGTCGCCGGGTGCCGGGTCGTCAGGTGCGCCGCACCTGCTTGGCGCGGGCATCGTGACGGGTCTTGTCTCGTCAGTCTGGGTTCGAGGCACTATGGCGCGTCTTGTCCATCGTCAGAGGGAGGTCGGCGCCGCCGTTTCTACAGGACCGCACCTCACTGACACCGCCCGCCTCGGGCGGGGGCGCAAGGAAAGCTGCAGCCTCACCTGCTCTGTCAGGGTAAAGGGAGGAGCGCTGTAGCACCGCTTGCTTCGTCGCTAAGGCTTCGCCGCCTCGCGGCCAGCCGGCATGGGCCAGCCGGCCAGGCCGGGTTGCCACGCCGAGCCAGCTCGCGCTGGGGAGCCGGCGTGCCTGGCAAGCCGGCTAGAGGGACTTGTCTTGCTCTGATGATTTTCCGAAAGGGATTCGGGCTCCGTTGCCTACCCGGGGGTCATCCCCCCGACAGTAGTCCCCGAAGCTGTGAAGGTTCGCCGGCTTCAGGCAGGGGAGCCTTTGCAGCTTACCACCCTGAGGAGCCGGTTCTGTTGATGAAGCGCCGGAGTCCCCGAAGCTGTGAAGGTTCGCCGGCTTCAGGCAGGCGGAGCCGGCGCGCGCGAGGGCCGTCGTGAAGAAGAAGCGCCGGCTCGCCCCGTCCGTAGGGCCGAGGCGGGAGCCCCCGACGGTCATCGGGTAAGTGCTCCTTGCCTTATTTGTGGGGCGCCAACTGTCTTCTTGTGGATTATCTTTTTTCTTCCTTATGCCTTCGCCGTGACGAATCCGCCGTGCACAGGTCGGCTCTTGACTTGGCGGTGGCGGCGACGGAGGCCGCGGCGGGCGAGGTCACCTGGAGGAAGACCAGGAGCAGCGCCGTCGACTCTCCGCTGAGTCGGTCCGGGGAGGAAGAACTCGAGGCCCGCCAGTCCGGCCAGGATCTTGAGGCGGCGACGCGTGCCGCCTGGCGGGACCGGGCTGAGGGAGAAGGCGATGCGGGAGGCCTCGGCCCAGGCGTGGGAGAGGGCCTCCGCGATGCGGGCTAGGCCTACCGCGGATCCGGCCTGGCCGGAGATGGAGACGGGCTCGGCGCCGGCGGTGACGGTCATTGAGCCGCAGCCGGCGGGAGCGGGCGATCCGGAGACGAGGGCGGAGCCGGCCGGCGGCGGGTCGGACGTTGACGAGGAGATCGTCGTGGACACGCCGCCCCGGGTCAACCCGGCGGAGGGAGGCGAGCACGGCGGGGAGAGGCGCGAGGCGGACTCCGCGCCATCCGGCCAAGCGCAGCCGACGCCGGCCGCGGCAGAAGGCACCGGCACCCTGGCGGTCATGCCGCCCCAAGCCGCCATGGACCCTGAGAGGCCGGGTGGAAGTGGATCCGGCGCCGGGACTGCACTTCAGCTTCCGTGGGCGAGCTCCAGCGAGGCCGTGGTGGGGCCGCGAACCCGGGAGGACGATGCGGCGGATGCCTTGCGCTCGCAACTTCGCGGCCGGCACGAGCGCCTGCAGGCCTTCCTTCGGGAGGAGCTGGACCGGGCACGGCAGCTGGAGCAGGCGATCGCGGTGAGCTTTTTCTTCTATCTTGATTGTTGAATCAGTGGGGGCGCGCCAGTGCACCCACTGGGTGTAGCCCCCGAGGTTCGTCCGGGCTGTGGAGCAGCCGTGTCGAATCTTATGGCCGTCTTTTGCATTATCTTAATCTTCTGTCTGCGCGCAGCATCTGTACGACCTGCGGGCCAACGCATTCAACCGGCTCCGGGAACGGTACCGCGAGGCTAGACCCGGCTCGCCGCCTCGGAGGAGGAGCTGCATCTGGTCCAAGGTATGCCTTCGTGCCTTCAGTGGGTGCGCGCTAGCGCACCCACTGGGTGTAGCCCCCGAGATTCGGGCCGGACTACGGAGCAGCCGGGTCAAATCTTAGAGCCTTGACTTTTTCTTCTAATCCTTGCTTCCGGCATCTGACCGGGAATCTTGTCGCGCAGCCGATGCGGCCGAGGTGCCAGGCCTTCGAGGCCGGCTTGCGGAAGCCGGCCAGCAGCGCGACCTCGCCGTCGGCGACCGCGACCGGCTCCAGGCCGAGGTGGACCGGATGGTGGCCGAGAAGGCCAGGGCGGAGGAGGCCCATCAGGCGGAGCTGGGCCGGTTGGCGGAGGAGCGCGGCAAGGCGGCCGAGGAGCTGGCGGACGCCGGCAGGAAGATCGCCCAGCTCGAGAAGGATCTCGAGGCCCAGGCTCGCGCGTCGGAGATCCGGGAGAGCGGGATGCTGGGCGAGGCGTAGCACCTTGACGAGACCTTCACCCGTAAGTATCATCTCTTTCTTCGGGCCGGCTGGCGAAGCCGGCAAGTTGCCTTCTTTGACTGACTTGTTTCTTTCCTTTGCCAGGAGTCTTCCCGGAGACGCAGGAGGCGGCTGATGCGGCCGTGTACGCCCACCGGGCCGAGCAGCGCGAGCTGGGGGCCGAGATCGACGCGTACGCTGCCTGGTCCTTCTCGGAGCTTGTTCTTGCCGGCGAGGCCTGTCTTCGGGCCGTGGGGGAGCAGATGCGTCGCCTGTTCGAGGCCGGCTTGGGCATGGCGAGCGGCCTCTGGCCAAGCGCGGTGGCGCCGAACAGCGTCACCCGGCTGGCGCGGTGGCTGGAGGCCGGCGTGGAGCGACTCGGTGCGTGGAGGGCCTCCGCGGGCCGGGCTGGCACGGAGACGGCGCTGCGCTTCGTCGTGTCGTGGTATCCAGGCGTGGACCTCGACCGTCTGGCGGCGCAGCGGGCCGGCGCGGAGGAGGACTTGGCGGCGCGGGCGCAGCGGATCGCCGGGCGGGCCAGCTACTTGGCAGCGTTCGCCCCGCACGACGAGTTCGTCGTCGAGCGGACGGAAGACGGCGAGGAGCTCCCTGCCGACACACTCGGCCTTCTGCTCGACGACCCGGACGGCAGCTCGGCCGAGACGGGCGCCTATGCCGACGACGAGACTGACGCGGACGACGACGCCACGGCGGAGAGGACGGCGGAGAGCGCTGGACCCAACCCGGCGGCTGCGTCCACCTTGGCTGGGCCGACGCCGGCCGGAGACGACGCGGGTGCCGCTTAGGGCCTTTGTTTTTTCTGTGCTCAAACTTTTGTTAGGTAGCAGGTCCACCCACTGGGGGTGTAGTTCAATGTAATGAACTCGTGGCCAAAGGCCCGTGCTATATATAAATTTGGCATGCGATTTGGCGCCAACTGTCGTGGTGATTTCACTTTCTGCTGTTCGGCCTTGGGCCTTTTCCTGTTTGTTGTTTCTCTGGGCTTCCTTCCCGCTAGCCGGACAGCCGGGTTGCGGACTGTGGCTAGGACGGGAACTCGGCTTTGAGAGCGAACGCACAGTACTTAGGCTTTTTCGGACGTTGAGCGTGAGCGAAACACCCACTGGGCCGGCTGGCGGCAGGCGGCGAGGCCGCCTGGCGCACAGCCGGTCGTGCGGCGAACAGGCGAGATAAAACGGGTTAACCGGGTTGGCCGTGCCGGGCTGTCTCCTTAGTCGTTCTTGCGTAACGATGCTTCCGGCCTTTGGCTCTTGCCGTCCGGACAGCCGGGAGCCGGCTGTGGCTGGCGAAGAGAGGGCTTTGACGGATCGTACACTCCGAGACGGACTAAGGGAAAAATGACGGGGCGTGGTCTAGCCGGCTAGCTCCCGAGCCCCCGAGCCGGCTATGCCGACTCGGTGGGGGAATTAGAAAAAACATGGTTGTGTGTAGACACAGAATAAAGCGGGAAAAAGGGAGCCCCTGAGCCCCCGAGCCGGCTGCGCCGACTCGGCAGGAAACATAAGAACGGGGGAGCTGCCTGCTTTGGTTAAGTCCAAAAGATGGTGATGCATACATACATGGGTTTAACTGAAAAATGGACGGAGGAGCTCCGCGTTCCCGGGCCGGCTGGACTCCTCGCCGGCTGCATCTCGCTTGCGCTTGTTCGGCTTCTGCGCGTCGATGAGGTAGTATGCGTTCCGGTCGCAGAGAGCCTTGCTGACGATGAAGGGGCCTTCCCAGGGGGAGGCCAGCTTGTGCTGCCCGGCTGTTCGCTGGACGAGCCGGAGTACGCGGTCGCCTTCGCGGAACGCGAGGGGCTTGATCTTCTTGCTGTGGTAGTGGCGCAGGCCTTGTTGGTAGATGGCGGACCGGCTGAGGGTCAGGAGGCGCGCCTCCTCTAGCAGATCGACGTCGTCTTCGTGTGCTTCTTTTGCTTCGGCTTCGGTGTACATTACCACCCGGGGTGAGTCGAACTCGACGTTGGTTGGAATGATGGCTTCAGCTCCGTAGACGAGGAAGAACGGAGTGAACCCGGTGGAGCGGTTCGGCGTCGTCCGGAGGCTCCAGAGGACGGCCGGCAGCACGTCGAGCCAGCTGCCGGGTGAGCGCACGAGCGGCTCGATGAGTCACGGCTTGATGCCGGCTAGGATGAGGCCGTTTGCCCGCTCGACCTGGCCGTTCGACTGGGGATGGGCGACGGAGGCCAAGTCGAGCCGGATGCCGGATGCAGAGCAGTAGTGAGCCAGCGCGCCCTTGGCGAAGTTGGTGCCATTGTCGGTGATGATGCTGTGCGGCATGCCGTAGCGAACCGCGATATCCTTGATGAATCGGACGGCCGTGGGCCCGTCGAGCTTCTTGATCGGCCTGGCCTCGATCCACTTGGTGAATTTGTCGATGGCGACGAGGAGATGCGTCATGCCGCCTCGGGCGGTCTTGAAGGGCCCCACCATGTCGAGTCCCCAGACGGCAAAGGGCCATGTGATCGGGATGGTTCGGAGGGCTGAAACCGGCTGGCGGCTGCGCTTGCTGAAGCGTTGGCAGCCCTCGCACTTGAGGACCAGTTCCTCGGCGTCTTGCAGGGCCGTGGGCCAGTAGAAACCGTGCCGGAATGCTTTGGCTGCCAGGGATCTCGAGGCGGCGTGGTGCCCGCACTCGCCCTGGTGGATGTCGAGGAGGATCTCGATCCCTTTGCTCTGCTCGATGCAGCGCTGGAACACGCCCGTCGTGCTGCGCTTGACGAGCTCGTGGTTGATGATGCCGTAGGCGGACGCGTGCCGCTGCACTTGCCGGGCTTCAGTTTCGTCGATGGGAAGTTCGCCGTCTTCCAAGAAGGCAAGGATTGGCTGAGCCCAGGAGGGCGCCATGACCACCGTGAGGACGGTTGCCGGGATGGGACCCGGGACGGCAGCCATCGAGCCGGAGCCGACAGTCTCCGGGCTGGAGCCGGCAGCCCCCGAGCCGGGGACGGCAGCCCCCGAGCTGGAGACGGCAGTCCCCGGGCTGGTGCTGGCAGTCCCCGAGCTTGGGCCGGGAATCCCAGGGCCGGGTGGGGGCGCGCTGGGGTCGCCTGGGACGAAGATGGACTCCGACTCGGGAGACGGCTTGATGGACGGCTTCCGCAGGTGCTCGAGGGAGACGCCGGACGGGATGGCCTGCCGGGTGTAGCCTACTTTGGCCAAGGCGTCGGCTGCTTCGTTGTCGGCGCGTGGGACGTGGAGGAACTCGCAACCATCGAACCCGCCGGAGAGTTGCTGGACCAGGAAATGGTAGCTGGCCATGTTGGCGTCTTTTTCGTCCCAATCGTCGGAAACTTGCTGCACCACCAGGTCCGAGTCGCCGTAGCAGAGGATGCGCCGGATGCCGATCTCCCTGGCCAGCCGGAGGCCGTGCACGAGAGCTTCATACTCGGCGACGTTGTTGGAGGCGGCGAAATGGATCTGGAGCACGTACCGCAGCCGGTCGTTCTTGGGGGAGGACAGCACGATGCCGGCTCCCAAGCCGTTGCGCATCTTGGAGCCGTCAAAGTGCATGCGCCAGTGAGTCGACTCCGGCGCCGGCGGCAGGTATTGCGTCTCGGTCCAGTCGACGAGGAAGTCGGCTAGCGCTTGGGACTTGATGGTGGTGCGCGGCTCGTAGAGGATTGTGTGGTCGGCTAGCTCGAGGGCCCACTTGGCCACCCGGCCAGACGCATGCCGGCAGCCCACGATCTCGCCGATGGGGGCCGTGCTCACCACGGTAATGGCGTGCTCTTGGAAGTACTGCCTCAGCTTCTTGGCGGCAAGGTACACGCCGTAGCACATCTTCTGGTAGTGGGGATAATTCTGCTTGGAGGCGGAGAGCACCTCGCTGAGGTAGTACACTGGACGCTGGACCGGCTGCACCTTGCCCTCCTCCGGGCGCTCGACGACCAGCACCGTGCTGACCGCGCGAGAGGTGGCGGCGATGTATAGCATGAGTGGCTCTTTCTCAGCCGGCGCGGCCAGGACGGGCACGGTTGACAGCATGCGCTTGAGGTCGCGGAAGGCTTCGTCCGCCTGGTCGCTCCACTCGAACGCCACCGTCTTCTTCATCAGCTGATACAGGGGCAGGGCCCTCTCTCCCAGCCGGCTGACGAACCGGCTGAGAGAGGCCAAGCAGCCGGTGAACTTCTGGACGTCGCGCAGCCGGGTCGGCTTGCGCATGCGCTCGATTGCCTTGATCTTCTCCGGGTTGGCCTCGATGCCGCGCGCCGAGACGAGGAAGCCGAGGAGCTGGCCAGCCGGCACGCCGAAGACGCATTTCTCCGGGTTGAGCTTAATCCGGAACCGGCGCAGATTGGCGAAGGTTTCCTTGAGGTCGGCCAGGAGCGTGAGGTGCTGCTAGGTCTTCACCACGATGTCGTCGACGTAGACGTGCACATTTCTGCCGAGCTGGGGCAGCAGGCATTTCTGCATGCAGCGCTGGAAGGTGGCGCCGGCGTTCTTCAGCCCGAATGACATGGTGATGTAGCAGTACGTCCCGAAGGGCGTGATGAAGGACGTCTTGAGGGCGTCGGCCGGGTCCAGCTTGATCTGGTGGTAGCCGGAGTAGGCGTCCAGGAAGGACAGGAGCTCGCAGCCGGCTGTGGAGTCGATGACTTGGTCAATCCACGGCAGAGCGAACGGGTCCTTGGGGCATGCCTTGTTCAGGCTGGTGTAGTCGATACACATGCGCCAAGTACCGTTTTTCTTTAGGACGAGGACCGGGTTGGCCAGCCATTCGGGGTGGAATACTTTCATGACGAACCCGGCTTTGAGCAGCCGGGCGATCTCTTCGCCGATGGTTCTTCGCTTCTCCTCGGAGAAACGGCGCAGCGGCTGCCGGACGGGCTTGGCGTCCTTGCGGACGTGAAGTTTGTGCTCGGCGAATTCCCTCGGGACACCCGGCATGTCTTTGGGAGACCATGCGAAGATGTCCGAATTCTCACGGAGGAAATTGACGAGCTCGCCTTCCTATTTGCTGTCGAGGACGGCACCCACGACGACGTACTTGCTGGAGCTGGGGTCGGCCAGGTCGAGCGGGACCCGCTTCGTGTCCTTGGCCGGCTTGAAGGAGGCTTCGTCGGCCGGCTTGGGCGGAGCCGGCACAGCCGACTGCGCGTTAACCAGCGCCACGATCCTGTCGAGCTGGCACCTCTCCTAGGCGATGACCAGCGACTCGGCCAGCTGGGAGCCGGCTTTGGCGCACTCGAGGGACTTCTTGTAGTCGCCGATGATGGTGATGAGGCCCTTGGGACCCGGCATCTTCAACTTCAGGTAGGCGTAGTGGGGGACCGCCATGAACTTGGCCATCGCGGGCCGGCCCAGCAGCGCGTGGTAGGGGCTGGCCAGGTCGACCACCTCGAACCAGATCGGCTCGCGGCGGAAATGGCTACTAGAGCCGAAAAGGACGTCGAGCCGGAGCCGGCTGATCGGGGAGCAGGAGTGTCCCGGCACGATGCCGTGGAACACTGTCCGGGTCGGCTCCAGCTGTCGCGCCTCGATGCCGAGCTTGGTCATCGTGTCGCGGTAGAGGATGTTGATGCTGCTGCCGCCGTCGATCAGCACCCGCGAAAAGCGGCAGCTGCGCTTCTCGGAGACGAAGGTGGGGTTGAGCACGAGGGCGTAGCCGCCCGGCGTGGGCATGACAGCCGGGTGATCCTCCCGGGTCCAGCTCACCGGTCGGTCGGACCAGTGCATGTACTGGGGAACCGGAGGGACGACGGCGTTCACCTCGGCCGCGTGCTTGTGCTTGGCGTGCTTGTCATCCCCCTCGCTGGTGAAGACGACGTAGGCTGCGTCCGAGCGCGGGAAAGGGTTGTCGGCGAGGGCGCCGGGTGGCGGTGGAGGCGGCGGCAGCGGCGGCTGCTGCGAGCCGGCTCCAGGCGGCGGGGGTGGAAGGTTGCCCTTCAAGAAGCGCTGCGTGAAGCTGCACTGCCGGAGCATGTGCGTCGATGGCTTCGCGCCGCTGTGGTTTTTGCAGGGGGCGTCGAGAATCTGCTCGAAGGTCAGCTTGGGCTGCCAGACGGCCTTGCCGGTGCGCGGGCGCTGGCTGGGGCCTTGCTTGGCCGGCTGCTCCCTCTCCACGGCAGCGACTTGCCGGTGGTCGTAGCGAGGCGCCGGCTGGTCGCTCCGGCGCTTGCCGTTGTTGTTGCCGTCTTGCCAGCGCTGGCTGTTGTCGCCAGCCGGCTTGGGGGGAGCCGGCTGGGCTGGGAGAAGCTTGCCGTCCGCGCCGATCGTGATCTTCACATCCATCGCGGAGTCGGCCGTAGCGTACTTGTCCGCCACGGCCATGAGCTCCGCCAGGGTCTCCGGCTCATCGCACACCAGCCGGTGTTTGACCAGAGTGCCGTCTAGGCATCCGTCGATGAAGTATTGGACGGCCTGGACCTCGTGGACCCCTTCGCAGGAGTTGCGAAGCTCCGTCCACCGCGCGAGGAAGTCGCGCAGGGGCTCGCCCGGCTTTTGGACGCACATGGAGAGCTGGCGAGGCTTGCCGGGTCGCGTGTAGGTGCTGGTGAAGTTGCGGACGAACGCGTCTTCGAAATCCAGCCAGGAGTTCACGCTGCCGGCACGGAGGCTGTTGAGCCACGTCCGGGCCGAACCGAGCAGCATGAGGGGGACGTAACGGACAGCCACACGCCGGTTGCCGCCGGCTATGCCGACAGCTGTGGTGTAGTCGGTTAGCCAGTCCTCCGGCTTGTTGGCGCCAGTGTATTTTGGCGAGTCGCGGGGCAGCGAGAAGCCTTTGGGGAAGGGTTCTTCGCGAATGCGGGGGCCGAAGCACGCCGGGCCAACAGAGCTTTCCTCCTCCAGGACCGTGGAGCGCGCCAGCCGGTCGATGCGGTGACAGGCGTCGCTTTCGTCGTAGGGCTCGCGGGGGCTGAGCCGGTCAGCTACGGGAACGCGGAGGCCGATTCGGTCGGTCACGGGACTGCGGGGAGCAGGAGCATCCGGGGCCGGCTCGGGCCGCCGAGCCGGCCGCATGGGAGGCTCCGGCTGCTGAACCCGGCCGTCGCCGGCCGTTTCGCCAGCGTTGCCGTCTCCAGCGGTGGTGGCGCGGTTGTGCCGACTCCGGCCGGACCGGTGCCGGCCAGAGCGGCTTGCGCTAGTGGCGTGCGAAGACGTCTGCCGCGCATCCTGGAGAGCCCTCTCCGGGTCCCCGGTTCTTCTTGAGGCGGAGCCGGATGGCTGGGCCGGGTCGAAGCGCTGCTGCTGCTCGTTCGCCGCGGTGATGAGGTCGCGGATGTGCTGCTGCTGCTGCAGCAGCTCCTCACCCTCCAGGAACTCGAGATCAGCAATCGCGGCCTGCGCCGCGCGCATGTTCTTGACGGGGGTGTCGTAGACGGGTCGGCCTGCGCCTAGCGCACGGCCGAGTGCGCCCCCGCGGATCCGCACCTCCGCGACCCGGCTGGGCTCGACGGCAGGCGGAGTGAGGCCATGCGCGCTGTCGAATTCTCGCTGGGCGGACTCCAGCCGGCGCCGGGTTGCCGCAAGCTCCGTGGCCTCGAGCAGCAGATGCTGGCGGCCCTCATTGAGCTGGGCCGCTGCACCAGCCGCGTCGGCGTCAGGCGTGATGGGGGCTTGCAGACTCCGGATCGTGTCGTGGAGCGGGTCAGTCCGGCGAGGCGGAGCCGCAGCCAAGGTGGCGGCCGCGGCAGCCTTCTCCTTGGCGCGCGGGGAGCCGGAACTAGTGCCGATGGTGAGCACCTCCACGTGAACGCAGAGAGCAGCGACGTCATCGGGGACGGCGCGGCTAACGGGGACAGGTGAGTCGGCGCAGTTGCACACTTCGCTGGGAAACACGTCGGGGACGAGCGCGATGAAGACGCGCAGCGCGCCGAAGGGGACGATGAAGCAGCCTGTGGGGCCGGCGACGTCTGCGCCCAGCGCAGCGCTGCAGCCGGCCGGTTTGGCCGTGCGGGGCGCACGGACCAAACCGTGCACGATGTGCTCGCCGGAGCTGGTGAAGGGCCTCGTCCGGAACTTGACTCCGGCCGACGCCGCGAGCAGCCCCACGGTGGGCGCCAACTGTCGTGGTATTCTCGCTGGGGGTGCGTGATTCACGGCAGATGCCATGAGATGGCTTATGAGGTGGGGCTACGATAGGACGCCGGTGGGTTCCGGAGGCGAGGTTGGCACGAGCGAGTGCGGGACACAAGACGTACCCAGGTTCGGGGCCCTCTGGAGAGGTAACACCCCTACTCCTGCCGTGTGAGTTGATAAGCACAGAGGTTACAGAGTCGCTCCTGGAGCTGCTTGGACGGAGGAGGGAGAAGGGGCTAAGCCACCGTTCTGCCTCTCCTGTGCGAGTGTTCGTTATCTGGAGAGAGCTAGCTAGGGTGAGAACTGACCTTACCTCACTAACTCGAACTCTCAGCCACTAAAACCCGATCCCTCTGCACGGAGGCCTCCCTGGGGGTCTTATAGGCCGACCCCCAGGGTTACAACGGTAACGTACCAGGGGCGCGGGCCCCTAGTGTCATTGACCAGGATCCGGTGGCCGGGTCGCCGGGTCGCCAGGTCGCCAGATGCCGGGATGCCGGGTCGCCGGGTGCCGGGTCGTCAGGTGCGCCGCACCTGCCTGGCGCGGGCATCATGACGGGTCTTGTCTCGTCAGTATGGGTTCGAGGCACTGTGGCGCGTCTTGTCCATCGTCAGAGGGAGGTCGGCGTCGCCGTTTCTATAGGACCGCGCCTCACTGACACCGCCTGCCTCGGGCGGGGGCGCAAGGAAAGCTGCAGCCTCACCTGCTCTGTCAGGGTAAAGGGAGGAGCGCTGTAGCACCGCTTGCTTCGTCGCTAAGGCTTCGCCGCCTCGCGGCCAGCCGGCATGGGCCAGCCGGCCAGGCCGGGTTGCCACGCCGAGCCGGCT
Source organism: Elymus sibiricus (assembly GCA_039707655.1). Classification (NCBI taxonomy): domain Eukaryota; kingdom Viridiplantae; phylum Streptophyta; class Magnoliopsida; order Poales; family Poaceae; genus Elymus; species Elymus sibiricus. The sequence goes on along the minus strand of CM077666.1, from coordinate 203,462,823 downwards.
CGCGCTGGGGAGCCGGCCAGAGGGACTTGTCTTTCTCTGATGATTTTCCGAAAGGGATTCGGGCTCCGTTGCCTACCCGGGGGTCATCCCCCCGACAAAATATTTAAGGAGACTCAAGCATCTAAGCTTGGGGATGCCCTGGAAGGCATCCCATCTTTCTTCCTCGACAATTATCGGTATGTCTCGGTTTTTGTTTTGTTCACATGATATGTGTAAATTCTTGGAGCGTCTTTTGTGTTTGTTTTCCCCTTTTCTTTAATGCACCATGCTGGTATGAGATAGTCCTTGGTTGATTTATAGAATGCTCTTTGCACTTCACTTATATCTTTTGAGTATGGCTTTATAGAACGCTTCATGAGCTTCACTTATATCTTTTGAAGTTGAATGCTCATTTCTCTACATTTGGAACACCGTTATTTGTAGAATGCTCTTTTGCTTCACTTATATTTGTTAGAGCTTGACCAAGTCTTTTGTAGAAAGAATTAAACTCTCATGCTTCACTTATATTTATTTAGAGAGTTAACAGGAATTGGACATTCACATGGTTAGTCATAAAAATCCGCATAAAACTTGTAGATCACTGAATATGATAAGTTTGATTCCTTGCAATAGTTTTGTGATATTGAGATGGTAATATGTGGTTGTATTGTTGGATGATTATGATTTAGTAAGGATATTGGTGTTAAGGTTTGTGATTCTCTGTTTCATGAAAGTGTCGGTTATGGCATGGCGGGGAAGTTGGAGCATAATTTATCCTTGATTGATATCCTTTGTGTTGTCCGGATTGGGGGTGCACGATGGTTAACTCCTACCAACCTCCTCCCTAGGGGCATGCGAGATTACTTTGCTTTGAGGGCTAATAAACTTTCACAATAAGTATGTGAGTTCTTTACGATTAATGTGAGTTTTTGGACTATAAGCACTTCCACCTATCCATATTTTGCTTGTCTCTTCGGTACCGTGCATTGCCCGTTCTCACCTCGAGACTTGGTGCAAACTTCGCTGGTGCATTCAAACCCCGTGATATGATACACTTGATACATCCATTTTGCATCATGTTTTCCTACTGTTATTTATAGTGTTTTTAATCAATACAACACTTTGTGGAGCAATTCTAATGCCTTTTCTCTCTTAATATGCAAGATTTACATAAGGAGGGAGATTGCCGGCAGCTGGAATTCTGGACCTGAAAAAGCTATGTCAGAGATACCTATTCTGCATATCTCCAAATGAGCTGAAATTTCACGGATATTTATTTTGGAATAAATAAAAAATATTGGAATAAAGAAGTACCAGAGGGGGCCACCCAGGTGCCCATGAGGCACCAGGGCGCGCCACCCCCCCAGGCGCGCCCTGGTGGCTTGTGGGGCCCCTGGCCAGCCTCCGGTGCCCATTTTCTAGTATATAAGCCCATTTGCCCTAGAAAAAATAAGGAGAAGACTTTTGGGACGGAGCGCTGCCGTCTCGAGGCGGAACTTGGGCAGGATCCCTTTTGCTCTCCGGTGGAGCGATTCTGCCGGGGATACTTCCCTCCGGGAGGGGGAAATCGAAGCCATCGACATCACCAACGATCCTCTCATCGTGGGAGAACCAATCTTCAGCAACATCTTCAACAGCACCATCTCATCTCAAACCCTAGTTCATCTCTTGTATTCAATCTTTGTCTCAAAACCTCAGATTGTCACCTGTGGGTTGCTAGTAGTGTTGATTACATCTTGTAGTTGATGCTAGTTGGTTTATTTGGTGGAAGATTATATGTTCAGATCCATTATTCTATTCAATACCCCTCTGATCTTGAACATGAATATGGTTTGTGAGTAGTTACGTTTGTTCTTGTGGACATGGCAGAAGTCTTGTCATAAGTAATCATGTGAATTTGGTATTCGTTCAATATTTTGATGATATGTATGATGTTGATTCTCTTAGTGGTGTCATGTGAACGTCGACTACATGACACTTCACCATCTTTGGGCCTAAGAGAATGCATTGTGGAGTAGTAATTAGATGATGGATTGCTAGAGTGACAGAAGCTTAAACCTTAGTTTATGCGCTATTCCGTAAGGGGCTGATTTGGATCCATATGTTTAATGCTATGGTTAGAGTTATATTAATTCTTCTTTCGTAGTTGCGGATGCTTGCGAGAGGGGGTAATCATAAGTGGGAGGCTTGTTCAAGTAAGAACAGCACCCAAGCACCGGTCCACCCACATATCAAATTATCAAAGTAGCGAACGCGAATCAAACAAACATGATGAAAGTGACTAGATGAAATTCCCATGTGTCCTCGAGAACGCTTTGCTTATTATAAGAGATCGTTATGGCTTGTCCTTTGCTATAAAAAGGATTGGGCCACCTTGCTGCACTCTTTGTTACTATTGCTACTTGTCACTTGTTACAAATTATCTTGCTATCAAACTACTCGTTACCGATAATTTCAGTGCTTGCAGAAAATACCTTGCTGAAAACCGCTTGTCATTTCCTACTGCTCCTCGTTGGGTTCGACACTCTTACTTATCGAAAGGACTACAATTGATCCCCTATACTTGTGGGTCATCAAGACTCTTTTCTGGCGCCATTGCCGGGGAGTGAAGCGCCTTTGGTGAGTGGAATTTGGTAAGGAAACATTTATATTACCTGCTGAAATTTACTGTCACTTGTCACTATGGAAAGTAATCCTTTGAGGGGCTTGTTAGGGATATCTTCACCTCGACCAGAAGCACAAATAGTTGCTCCTCAACCTACTGCACCTATTGAAAATATTTGTTATGATATTCCTTCAGGTATGATAGAGAAACTGCTAGCTAATCCTTATGCAGGAGATGGAACAATACATCCTGATATGCACTTGATCTATGTGGATGAAATTTGTGGATTGTTTAAGCTTGCAGGTTTATCCGGAGATGGAGTTAATAAGAAAGTATTCCCTTTATCTTTGGAGGGAAAGGCATTGACATGGTATAGGCTATGTGATGATACTGATACATGGGACTGGAACCGATTGAAACTGGAATTCCACCAGAAATTTTATCCTATGCATTTGGTTCATCGTGATCGGAATTATATATATAATTTTTGGCCTCGTGAAGGAGAAAGCATCGCTCAATCTTGGGGGAGGCTTAAGTACATGTTGCATACATGCCCCAATCATGAGCTCTCAAGAGAAATTATCTTACAGAATTTTTATGCTCGGCTTTCTCATGATGATCAAACCATGCTCGATTCTTCTTCGACTGGCTCCTTTATGAAGAAAACTATTGAATTCAGATGGGATCTTCTGGAAAGAATTAAACGCAACTCTGAAGTTTGGGAACTCGACAAAGGTAATGAGTCAAGTATAATACTTGAGTTCGATTGTGTTAAATCTTTTATGGATACCGATGCTTTTCATAAGTTTAGCACTAAATATGGACTTGACTCTGAGATAGTAGCTTCCTTTTGTGAATCATTTGCTACTCATGTTGATCTCCCTAAGGAGAAGTGGTTTAAACATCATCCCCCTGTTAAACAAAATATTGAGGAACCCATTAGTGTTAAAGAAGAAACAATTGTTTACCATGTTGATCCAGTTGTGCCTACTGCTTATATTGAGAAACCACCTTTTCCTGTTAGGATTAAGGAACATGCTAAAGTTTCAACTGTGGTTAACAAAAGTAATATTAGAGGACCTAGACCCTCTGAACAAATTAAAGTTGAACCTAATGTTGCTATGGTTAAAGATCTCTTGGTCGATAATATAGATGGGCATGTTATTTACTTCTGTGATGAAGCAGCTAGAATCGCTAAACCAGATCCTAAAGATAAAAATAGACCTGTAGTAGGCATGCCTGTTGTCTCTGTTAAAATAGGAGAGCATTGTTATCATGGCTTATGTGATTTGGGTGCTAGTGTGAGTGCTATTCTGTTTACCTTATATCAAGAAATTATGAATGATATTGCACCTATTGAAATAGAGGACATTGATGTTACTATTAAGCTTGCAAGCAGAGATACCATTACACCGCTTGGGATCGTTAGAGATGTTGAAGTCTTGTGTGGAAAAATAAAATACCCTACTGATTTTCTAGTCCTCGGTTCTCCAGAAGATGATTTTTGTCCCATTATATTTGGTAGACCTTTCTTGAACACTGTTAATGCCAAGATTGATTGCGCTAAAGAAACTGTTAGTGTTAATTTTGGTGGTATGTCTCATGAGTTTAATTTCTCCAAGTTTCATAGACAACCTCATGATAAAGAATTGCCTAGTAAAGATGAAATTATTGGCCTTGATTCTATTGCCGTACCTCCTACTGATCGGTTAGAACAATATTTACTAGACCATGAAAATGATATGCATATGAATGAAAGAAATGAAATAGATAAGATGTTCTTTGATCAACCACCTATCCTTAAACACAATTTGCCTGTTGAAACTCTTGGAGGCCCTCCTCCACCTAAGGGTGATCCTGTATTTGAATTGAAGCAATTGCCTGATACATTGAAATATGCTTATCTAGATAAAAATAAGATATATCCTATTATTATTAGTGCTAACCTTTCAGAGCATGAAGAAAAAAGATTACTAAAAACTCTGAGGAAGCACCGCGCTGCTATTGGATATACTCTTGATGATCTTAAGGGCATTAGCCCCACTCTATGTCAGCACAAAATTAATATGGAGCCTGATGCTAAACCAGTTGTCGACCACCAACGACGATTAAATCCTAAGATGAAAGAGGTGGTAAGAACCGAAATATTAAAGCTTCTGGAAGCAGGTATAATCTATTCCATAGCTGATAGTAGATGGGTAAGTCCCGTTCATTGTGTCCCTAAGAAAGGAGGTATTACCGTTGTTCCTAATGATAAAAATGAACTCATTCCACAAAGAATTGTAACTGGTTATAGGATGGTAATTGATTTTAGAAAATTTAACAAAGCCACTAGAAAAGATCATTACCCCTTACCATTTATTGATCAAATGTTAGGAAGATTGTCCAAGCATACACACTTTTGCTTTCTTGATGGATATTCTGGTTTCTCTCAAATACCGGTATCATAAGCCGACCAAGAGAAAACCACCTTTACTTGTCCTTTTGGAACTTATGCTTATAGACGTATGCCTTTTGGTTTATGTAATGCACCTGCTACCTTTCAAAGATGTATGACTGCTATATTCTCTGACTTTTGTGAAAAGATTGTTGATGTTTTCATGGATGATTTTTCCGTTTATGGAACTTCTTTTGATGACTGCTTAAGCAACCTTGATCGAGTTTTGTAGAGATATGAACAAACTAATCTTGTCTTGAATTGGGAGAAGTGCCACTTTATGGTGAATGAAGGTATTGTCTTGGGGCATAAAATTTCTAAATGAGGTATTGAAGTTGATAAGGCTAAGGTTGATGCAATTGAGAAAATGCCTTGTCCTAAAGATATTAAAGGTATAAGAAGTTTCCTTGGTCATGCTGGTTTCTATAGGAGGTTTATTAAAGACTTCTCTAAAATTTCTAGGCCTCTTACTAATCTTTTGCAAAAAGATGTTCCATTTGTTTTTGATGATGATTGTGTAGAAGCCTTTGAAACACTTAAGAAAGCCTTAACCACTGCACCTATTGTTCAACCACCTGATTGGAACTTGCCTTTTGAAATTATGTGTGATGCTAGTGATTATGCTGTTGGTGCTGTTCTAGGACAGAGAGTTGATAAGAAGTTAAATGTTATCCATTATGCTAGTAAAACTCTAGACAGTGCTCAAAGAAATTATGCTACTACTGAGAAAGAATTTCTAGCAGTTGTGTTTGCATGTGATAAATTCAGATCTTACATAGTTGATTCTAAAGTATCTGTTCACACCGATCATGCTGCTATTAAATATCTTATGGAAAAGAAAGATGCTAAACCTAGACTCATTAGGTGGGTTCTATTGCTACAAGAATTTGACTTGCATATTATTGATAGAAAGGGAGCTGAGAATCCCATAGCAGATAATTTATCTAGAATGGAAAATGTTCTTGATGACCCACTTCCTATTAATGATGATTTTCCTGATGAACAATTAGCTATCATAAATGCTTCTCGTAATACTCCTTGGTATGTAGACTATGCTAATTATATTGTTGCTAAATTTATCCCACCTAGTTTCACATACCAACAAAAGAAAAAGTTCTTCTTTGATTTAAGATATTACTTCTGGGACGACCCACATCTTTATAAAGGAGTAGATGGTATTATTAGACGTTGTATACCTGAGCATGAACAGGAACAAATCCTACGGAAGTGTCATTCTAAGGCTTACGGAGGACACCATGCGGGAGACAGAACTGCAAACAAGGTATTACAATCTGGTTTTTATTGGCCTAATCTTTTCAAGGATGCTCGTAAGTTTGTCTTATCTTGTGATGAATGTCAAAGAATTGGTAATATTAGTAGATGTCAGGAAATGCCTATGAATTATTCACTTGCTATTGAACCATTTGATGTTTGGGAATTTGATTATATGGGACCTTTTCCTAAATCCAATGGGTATACTCATATTTTAGTTGCTGTTGATTATGTTACTAAGTGGGTAGAAGCTATTCCAACTAGTAGTGCTGATCATAACACTTCTATTAAAATGCTTAAAGAAGTTATTTTCCCGAGGTTCGGAGTCCCTAGATATTTAATGACTGATGGTGGTTCACATTTTATTCATGGTGCATTCCGTAAACTGCTTGCTAAATATGATGTCAACCATAGAATTGCATCCCCCTATCACCCTCAATCTAGTGGTCAAGTTGAATTGAGCAATAGAGAAATAAAGTAAATTTTGCAAAAAACCGTCAATAGGTCCAGAAAGAATTGGTCTAAGAAACTTGATGATGCATTATGGGCTTATAGAACTGCTTACAAAAATCCTATGGGTATGTCTCCTTATAAAATGGTTAATGGAAAAGCATGTCATTTACCTCTTGAGTTAGAACATAAAGCATATTGGGCAATTAAAGAACTCAATTATGATTTTAAACTTGCCGGTGAAAAGAGGTTATTTGATATTAGCTCACTAGATGAATGGAGAACCCAAGCTTATGAAAATGCCAAATTGTTTAAAGAAAAAGTTAAAAGATGGCATGATAGAAGAATTCAAAAATGGGAATTCAAAGTGGGCGATTATGTTCTATTGTACAATTCTCGTTTGAGATTCTTTGCAGGAAAACTTCTCTCTAAATGGGAAGGACCGTATATCATCGAAGAAGTTTATCGCTCCGGAGCCATCAAAATAAACAACTCCGAAGGCACTAATCCGAGAGTGGTGAATGGGTAAAGAATTAAGCATTATATTTCAGGTACTCCCATTAATGTTGAAACTAATATTATCGAAACAATGACACCGGAGGAATACATAAGAGAGACCTTCCAGAACACCCCAGAACCCTTAAAAGGAAGAGGTATGTGATACGGTAAGTAAACCGACTCCAAAAATTCCATAAAAATACTTTCTGTCAGTTTTGGAATATTAGAAAAAATACAAAAATAAGAAATAGCCGAGGGGACCCACGAGGTGCACACGAGGCACCAGGGCGCGCCACCCCCCCAGGCGCGCCTTGGTGGCTCATGGGCCCCTCGTGAGCCTTCCCGACTTTGTTTTCTTCTGGAATACTTGTTTTGCAAGATAAAAATTCTTTATATATACTCCTGGACGTTTTGACCACCGTATCACAGAAATCTCCTCTGTTCTTGTTTCGTGCTATTTTTCTGACAGATCTAGATCGCTATGGCTCCACCAAGCTCTTCCAAGGACAAGTTCTACGAGAAGGTCATCAATCCCTACCTACCAGAGGTGATGAAACACCCTCAAGCCATCGAGATGCGTGAGGGGGTGCTTCACATCCAGGATGTTCAAGGATCCAAGAAGACCGGGAGCGTGGAGGCCAGGCTCGAAGCGGTGGAGCAGGAGATCTTCAAGTGCCAAGGGATGGTAGAACGTGGACTCAGCGCCAACCACTCCATGATCATGGAATTCACCCGCGATCACAAGGTGGATGGCCAATCGATGGGGGACATCATCTTCAAGCTCAATGAACGAATCGACTATCTCCAAGGCCAAATCTATGAACTTCAAAACCAAAATTTTGACTATGAGGCAAGATTCAAAGGTATGAGTTTAGCTGCAAGTTTCAGGACTCTGGAGACTCATTCATCTTTTTATGATGGGGAACCTATGCCATGGAAGCTGGAGGACAAGCCCACCACTTCATCACCACCACCATTACCGAAGAAGGAAACTTGAGTACATGGGTATGGGCACTCCCCTTGGCTTGTGCCAAGCTTGGGGGAGGTGCCCCGGTATCGTATCACCATCACTTTTGCTATCTTTACCTACTTTTAGTTCGATCCTTAGTTATTTCGTGATTCAGTTGAATAAAAGTTTAGTATGATCTATTTTTGAGTGCTAGTTTCATGATCTATCTATCTATGTAATTGAGTTGAGAGTTATATAATAAAGAGTAGTTTGAGTTTTTGCTTCTTTACTTTTATGTTTCAATCCTAGCAATGAAAATAATGAAAAAGATCATATGCTAATCTTATGGAAAGTAACGACATTACATAAAGAAAAGTATAAGTGGTAAAATTTATTGAAAGTTAACAAGCATAGCATTGGTCAATGATGCAATTCATGAAAAATTAATAGGGAAGAGAAGATTCACATGCAAATACACTATCTTGGACATCTTTTATGATTGTGAGCCCCCATTAAGTATTTTATGTGAAATTGTTGACGTTGGACTAGGAAGACAACGTAATGAATTATGTTTGCTTGTATTCACATAGAAGCTATATTGTCATAGATCCTTCAACATGTGGTGCTTGCCCAATATCTTTGCTAGCCAAAAATCCGCACCAAGTAGAGATACTACTTGTGCATCAAAAACTCTTAAACCCAGTTTCATGTCATGAGAGTCCACTATATCTACCTATGGATTGAATAAGATCCTTCAAGTAAGTTGTCATCGGTGCAAAAAGCAATAAAAATTGCCTCTAAATATGTATGAACTTTTATTGTAAGGGAAAATAAGCTTTGTACGAACTTGTGATGGTAAAGAAATAAAAGCGATGGACTACATAATAAAGGTTGCTATCACAAGGGGCAATATAAAGTGACGTTCCTTTGCATTAAGAGCTTGTGCATTCAACAACAAAAAGCGCATGACAACCTCTGCTTCCCTCTGCGAAAGGCCTATCTTTTACTTTTATGTATTTACTTTTTATGCAAGAGTCAATAGTGTTCTCCTCTATTCCTTTTTATTTTTCTCTTTTGCAAGCATCATGTGGTGGGGAAGATCTAGGCATATATATCCAGTTGGATATGAGTGATCATGAGTTATTATTGTTGACATTACCCTTGAGGTGAATAAGTTGGGAGGTGAAATTATAAGCCCCTATCTTTCTATGTGTCCGGCTGAAACTTTTTGCTCTATATATATGTTGTGAGTGTTAGCAATCATAGAAGACTATATGATGGTTGAGTATGTGGACTTTCTAAAAAGCTCCTACATGAGACTCTTCCTGAAAATATGATGAATTGCAATTGCATTGTTGACTGAGAACATAGTTTGTTAGTTTTCAAGAAAGTTTATGTCTTATACTTCGTTGTTGTGATGAATTGTTACTTGCTCATGAGAAGTTTTATGATAATGAATATTGCTGTTATAATAATGATCATGATGCTACTATGTCCGTATTTTGTTTTTATCGACACCTCTCTCTCTAAACATGTGGACATGATTATCGATATCGGTTTTCGCTTGGGGACAAGCGAGGTCTAAGCTTGGGGGAGTTGATACATCCATTTTGCATCATGTTTTCCTACTGTTATTTATAGTGTTTTTAATCAATATAACACTTTGTGGAGCAATTCTAATGCCTTTTCTCTCTTAATATGCAAGATTTACATAAGGAGGGAGATTGCCGGCAGCTGGAAGTCTGGACCTGAAAAAGCTATGTCAGAGATACCTATTCTACACATCTCCAAATGAGCTGAAATTTCACAGAAATTTATTTTGGAATAAATAAAAAATATTGGAAGAAATAAGTACCAGAGGGGGCCACCCAGGTGCCCACGAGGCACCAGGGCGCGCCACCCCCCCAGGCGCGCCTTGGTGGCTTGTGGGGCCCCTGGCCAGCCTCCGGTGCCCATTTTCTAGTATATAGGCCCATTTTCCCTAGAAAAAATAAGGAGAAGACTTTTGGGACGGAGCGCCACCGTCTCGAGGTGGAACTTGGGCAGGAGCAGTTTTGCTCTCCGGCGGAGCTATTCCGCCGGGGATACTTCCCTCTGGGAGGGGGAAATCGAAGCCATCGACATCACCAATGATCCTCTCATCGTGGGAGGACCAATCTTCATCAACATCTTCAACAGCACCATCTCATCTCAAACCCTAGTTCATCTCTTGTATTCAATCTTTGTCTCAAAACCTCAGATTGGTACCTGTGGGTTGCTAGTAGTGTTGATTACATCTTGTAGTTGATGCTAGTTGGTTTATTTGTGGAAGATTATATGTTCAGATCCATTATGCTATTCAATACCCCTCTGATCTTGAACATGAATATGGTTTTTGAGTAGTTACTTTTGTTCTTGAGGACATGGGAGAAGTCTTGTCATAAGTAATCATGTGAATTTGGTATTCGTTCGATATTTTGATGATATGTATGTTGTTGATTCTCTTAGTCGTGTGATGTGAACGTCGACTACATGACACTTCACCATCTTTGGGCCTAAGGGAATGCATTGTGGAATAGTAATTAGATGATGGGTTGCTAGAGTGACAGAAGCTTAAACCCTAGTTTGTGCGCTATTCTGTAAGGGGCTGATTTGGATCCATATGTTTAATGCTATGGTTAGAGTTATCTTAATTCTTCTTTCGTAGTTGCGGATGTTTGCGAGAGTGGGTAATCATAAGTGGGAGGCTTGTTCAATTAAGAACAACACCCAAGCACCGGTCCACCCACATATCAAATTATCAAAGTAGCGAACACGAATCAAACAAACATGACGAAAGTGACTAGATGAAATTCCCATGTGTCCTCGAGAACGCTTTGCTTATTATAAGAGATCGTTCTGGCTTGTCCTTTGCTATAAAAAGGATTGGGCCACCTTGCTGCACTCTTTGTTACTATTGCTACTTGTCACTTGTTACAAATTATCTTGCTATCAAACTACTCGTTACCGATAATTTCAGTGCTTGCAGAAAATACCTTGCTGAAAACCGCTTGTCATTTCCTTCTGCTCCTCGTTGGGTTTGACACTCTTACTTATCGAAAGGACTACGATTGATCCCCTATACTTGTGGATCATCAAGACTCTATCACACATAAGCCTTATTATATCCTTCCTCAAAACATCCACCATACCTACCTATTATGGCATTTCCATAGCCATTCCGAGATATATTTCCATGCAACTTCCACCGTTACTATTCACATGACTTGAGCATTCATTGTCATATTGCTTTGCATGATCATATAGAGCTGACTTGATATTTTGGCGCAACCACCATTCATCATTGTTATACATGTTACGCTAGATCATTGCACATCCTGGTACACTGCCAGAGGCATTCATATGTAGTCATATCATTCAGTTTTATCGAGTTGTAAGTAAATAAAAGTGTGATGATCATCATTATTAGAGTGTTACCCCTACCTATGAGGAAAAGAATGGTGGATACTAATGTGTCCTCAAAAAAGTGGAGACGAGGTCCATGAGGCTGTTCTAAAAAAGAAAAAGAAAAAAAAAGAAAAAAAGGAAAAAAAGGAAAAAAAGAGAAAAGGAGAGAGGGGCACACTACTATCCCTTTTCCACACTTGTGCTTCAAAGTAGAATTATGTTCTTCATATAGAGAGTCTCCATGATTTTTCACTTTCATATACTAGTGGGAATTTTATATTATAGAATTTGGCTTGTATATTCCGATGACGAGCTTCATCAAATGCTCGAGGTCTTCATGAGCAAGCAAGTTGGATGCACACGCACTTAGTTTCATAGGGAGCCTTCATACATTTATAGCTCTAGTGCATTCGTTGCATGGCAATCCCTACTCCTCGTATTGATATCGATTGTAAGGCCTCTTCATTACCTAACGATCTACCGAGTCGATGCGAGACTTCCTCAACTTTTTATCTTCCCTTATATACCTCTACCATCATTCTCTTTGCCATCCAAAGTGCTAAGTCCATGGCTCACGCTCATGTATTGAGTGGAGTTGAAAAAGCTGAAGCGAGAAAATGTATGATACAATTGCTTGGTTTGGCACCGAGGTGTTCATGATTTACACTTTATGCTATGAAGACCGAGCTTTGCCATACTTTCATGATTAAATGAGTACGGATAACATTCTTTAGCATCTTTATTTTCAAAGGCATGATTGTTTGCTAGTATGCTTGAGTATTGATGTCTTTATGTCAAATGATAGACTATTGCCTTGATTCATTCGTATCCCAATATTCATGCCGTGATCATATTATTTGATCAAGATTGTGCTAGGTAGCATTCCACATCAAAAATTATCTTTGTTTTATCATTTACCTACTCGAGGACGAGCAGGAATTAAGATTAGGGATGTTGATACATCTCCCTCGTATCTATAATTTTTTTATTGTTTCATGGAATATATGTGAATTTTTGGCGCAAGAATCAACGCAAGAGGGGCCCACGGGCTCCACAAGGCAGGGGGCACGCCTACCCCCCAGGGCATCGCAAGGTGCCTTGTGGGCACCCCGTAAGTCAGCTGGAGCTCTCCTTCGGCTGCAAGGAAGCTTATATCCGGAAAAAAAATCGTGTTAAAATTTCAGCCCAATTGGAATTACGGATATGCGGATATTTAAGAAACGGCGTTCGGCCAGAAAACAAGGACGCGAAACAGATAAGAAAACAGAGAGAGAGAGAGAGAGAGAGAGAGAGAGAGAGAGAGAGATCCAATCTAGAGGGGCTCCCACCCCTCAGGGGCCATGGCGGCCAAGGACCAGAGGGGGATCCTTCTCCCATCTAGGGGGAAGGCCAAGCAAGAAGAAGAAGGAGGGGGACCTCCCCCCTCTCTTTCGGTGCGCCGGAGCGCCGCCGGGGGAACCATCGTGACGGCGATCTACATCAACAACTTTGCCGCCGTCAACAACAACTTTCTCCCCCTTCATGCAGTAGTGTAACCTCTCTTTTCCCACTGTAATTTCTACATAAACATGGTGCTTTATGCCACATATTATTATCCAATGATGTGTTGCCATCCTATGATGTTTGAGTAGATTCCTTTTGTCCTACGGGTTAATCGTGGTATTGTGTGATTGATATGAGTTATATGTTGTTATGGTGCTGTCCTATGGGCCCTCCGTTCTACGCAAATGTGTGGGATTACCGCTGTAGGGTGTTGCAATATGTTCTTGATTCGCTTACAATGGGTTGCGAGAGTGACAGAAGCTTAAACCCGAGCAAGGGGGTTGTTGCGTATGGGAGCAAAGGGGACTTTATACTTAATGCTATGGTTGGGTTTTACCTTAATGATCTTTAGTAGTTGCGGATGCTTGCTAGAGTTCCAATCATAAGAACATGTGATCCAAGTACGGAAAGTATGTTAACGTATGCCTCTCCCTCATAGCATATGATAAGTATCACACGTGTCATATTCAATTGCCTATGACAATCTTTCTCATCGTTCTCCAAAAGCTTTAAAACAACAACTAAATTTTATTACCTTGCAAAGTACTCCTAGTTTTATTCTTGCAAAGTAATTTTATATTTGTTCTAGGTAAAGCAAATGTTAGTGTGCGTAAAGTTGTATCGGTGGTCGATAGAACTTGAAGAGAATATAAATCCTACCTTTAGCTCCGCGTTGGGTTCGACACTCTTATTTATCAAAAAGGCTACAAATGATCCCCTATACTTGAGAGTTATCAGAGACCACTCACTCCTCCCCCTCCTGCCAGTGCCCACATTTTGAGCTCCGCAATGATGCTCGAAACAATATCCGTAGAGTTGGCAGTGCCTGTTGTGTTGCGAAACACCCCGACCATTTCGTTGCTTCCAGCGATTCCAACATACCAACATGACTAGTGGATTGAAGGCTTTGTGGTGCACCTTGGGAATGCGCTTGCGAGAATTACCCCACTAGAGCTCTAGTCGATCAGTAACCGCTACTTGTAGACTGCGTTGGTATTTTCCCGAAGAGGAGAGGATGATGCAGTATAGTAGAGATAAGTATTTCCCTCAGTTAAGAACCAAGGTTATCAATCCAGTAGGAGAACCACACAAAATCCATTTAGCAGAACCTACACACATAAAAGCAAATACTTGCACGCAACGCAAATAAGAGGGTTGTCAATCCTCTTAGCGGTTATTTGCAAGGATTAATTCTGATAGTGATAGATAGAAATATAAATTGCAAAATAAAATAAAAGTAAATAAATTGCAGCAAGGTATTTTTGGATTTTAATATATGATAAAGATAGATCCGGGGGCCATAGTTTTCACTAGAGGCTTCTCTCTCGAGCGTAGAACATACGATGGGTAAACAAATTACTGTTGGGCAATTGATAGAAAAGCAAATAATTATGATGGATTCATGGCAATGATCATGTATATAGGCATCACGTCCAAGACAAGTAGACCGACTCCTGCCTGCATCAACTACTATTACTCCACCCATCGACCGCTATCCAGCATGCATCTAGGGTATGAAGTATGAAACAGAGTAACGGTTTAAGCAAGATGACATGATGTAGACAAAGTAAATTCAAGCAGTATGATTAAACCCCGTCTTTTTATCCATAATGGCAACAATACAAATATGTGTCATGTCCCTTTCAGTCACTGGGATTGTGCACCGCAAGATTGAACCCATCACAAAGCACCTCTCCCATTGCAAGATAAACCAATCTAGTTGGCCAAACCAAATCAATAGATCGGAGAGAAATACAAAGCTATAATAATCATGCATAAAAGAGTTCAAAGAAGACTCAAATATTTCTCATGAATAATCTGATCATAAACTCACAATTCATTGGATCCCAACAAACACACTGCAAAAGAAGATTACATCGGATAGAACTCTAAGAACATCGAGGAGAACATGGTATTGAAGATCAAAGAGAGAGAAGAATCCATCTAGCTACTAGCTATGGACCCGTAGGTCTGTGGTAAACTACTCACACATCATCGAAAGGGCAGCAAGGTTGATGTAGAAGCCCTCCGTGATCGATTCCCCCTCCGGCAGAGTACCGGAAAAAGCCTCCAGATGGGATAGCGAAAGAACAGAGGCTTGCGGCGGCGGTAGGGTTTTTTCTTCTGGCTCTCTGATGGTTTCAAAATATTTGAGAATTTATAGAAGTGGAATTAGGTCAAAAGGAGCCACGAGGGGCCCACAAGGCATCAGGGCGCGCCACCCCGGGGCTGCGCCCTATTGCCTTGTGGCCTCCTCGTGAGGCTTGTGGCTTCCTCCCGAAGTTTCCAGGGTCTATTTTGTCCAAAAAAAACCGTCAAAAAGTTTCGTGGCATTTGGACTTCGTTTGGTACTGATTTCCTGAAAAACCAAAAACATGCAGAAAACAACAACTGGCACTGGGCACTAGGTTAATAGGTTAGTCCCAAAAAATGATATATAATTGCATATAAAAACATCCAAGATTGATACTATAATAGCATGGAACAATCAAAAATTATAGATACGTTGGAGACGTATCAAGCATCCCCAAGCTTAATTCCTGCTCGTCCTCGAGTAGGTAAATGATAAAAACAGAATTTTTGATGTGGAATGCTACCTAACATATTTCGTCATGTAATCTCTCTTGCGGTATGAATAATAAGATCCAAATGATTCAAAGCAATAGTCTATTATTTGATATAAAGACATCAATACTCAGGCATACTAACAAACAATCATGCCTTTCAAAATAAAAATGCTAAAGAAAGTTATCCCTAAAAAATCATATAATCCTGTCATGCTCCATCTTCTTAACACAAAGTATTTATCATGCACTACCCCGATGACAAGCCGAGCTATTGATTCATACTTTTTAATGCGCTTCAGGTTTTTCAACCCCCATGCAATACATGAGCGCAAGCCATGGATGTAGCACTACGGGTGGAATAGAGTGTGGTGGTAGAGATTAATAAGGGAAGTCAAAAATAAGAAGATAGTCTCACATCGACGCGGCTAATCAACGGGCTATGGAGATGCCCATCAATTGATGTCAATGCGAGGAGTAGGGATTGCCATGCAACAGATGCACTAAGAGCTATAAGTGTATGAAAGCTCAACATGAAAACTAAGTGGGTGTGCATCCAACTTGCTTGCTCATGAAGACCTCGGGCATTTGAGGAAGCCCATCATCAGAATATACAAGCCAAGTTCTATAATGAAAAATTCCCACTAGTATATGAAAGTGACAAAATAGGAGACTCTCTATATGAAAAACATGGTGCTACTTTGAAGCACAAGTATGGAAAATGATAGTAACAGAATGTGCAATGATACTAGCGTAACATGTATAAAAAATGATGAACGGTGGCTGAGCCACAAATACTATGTCAGCTATATGATCATGCAAAGCAATATGACAATGATGATGTGTGTCATATAAAAAACGGAATGGTGGAAGTTGCATGGCAATATATCTCGGAATGGCTATGGAAATGCCATGAGAGGTAGGTATGGTGGCTGTTTTGAGGAAGATATAAGGAGGCTTATGTGTGATAGAGCGTATCATATCACGGGGTTTGGATGCACCAACTCTCGATGTGAGAAAGGGCAATGCACGGTACCGAAGAGGCTAGCAAATTGCGGAAAGGTGAGAGTGCGTATAATCCATGGACTCACATTAGTCATAAAGAACTCACATACTTATTGCGAAAGTTTATTAGCCGTCGAAGCAAAGTACTACTATGCATGCCCCTAGGGGGATAGATTTGTAGGAAAAGACCATCGCTCATCTCCGACCGCCACTCATAAGGTAGACAATCAAGAATAAATCATGCTCCAACTTCTTAGCATAACGACAGATCATACGTGCATGCTTTAGGAATCACAAACCATAACACCAATATTCTTACTAAACCACAATTATCTACTAGCACCTCCCACATATTACCATCTTAATATCGTAAAACTATTGCAAGGAATCAAACTTATCATATTCAGTGATCTACATGAAAGTATTTATTATATCCCTCTTGAATACCTATCATATTAGGACCAAATTCATAACCCGTGAATATTACCATTGCTATTCATTAGACTCTCAAAAAGATATAAGTAAAGCATGAGAGTGCAAGTATTTGTTTAAAATATAACCACCGCCGTGCTCTAAAAGATATAAGTGAAGCACTAGAGCAACTGCCTAGCTCAAAAGATATAAGTGAAGCACATAGAGTATTCTAACAAATCACGAATAATGTGTGTCCCTCTCAAAAAGGTGTGTTCAGCAAAGATGATTGTGACAAACTAAAAAGCAAACAAAAGCAAACAAACTATAGCACAAGACGCTCCAAGTAAAACACATATCATGTGATGAATAGAAATATCTCCAAGTGAGTTACCGATAGATTGTAGATCAAAGAGGGGATGCCTTCCGGGGCATCCCCAAGCTTAGACGCTTGCGTATTCCTTGAGTATTACCTTGGGATGCCTTGGGCATCCCCAAGCTTAGGCTCTTGCCACTCCTTATTCCTTTATCCATCGTAGTCTCACCCAAAACTTGAAAACTTCAGCACACAAAACTCAACAGAAACCTCGTGAGATCCATTAGTATAACAAACAAATATTAAACTTTAGGTGCTGTTGTAAATTGATTCATATTTAATATTGGCATAATTCTACTGTAATACAACTTCTCCATGACTCATACCCCCCGATACGATCCATAGATTCATCAAAATAAGCAAACTATGCAACAAAAACAGAATCTGTCTAAAACAGAATAGGTTGTAAAGATATGAATTAACGCCATACTTCTTTAACTCCCAAAATTCTGAAAAATTAGGAAAACGTGGGCAATTCATATATCAATATTGTGTAAAGAATTCAGAAGGTTCGTACGCTCTAGCAAAAAAATCGAAATTCCAGCACTGGACGCAAAAGTTTCTGTTTTCAAACAACATCAATTATACTATCTTCCAAATCATCCCAAAGGCATTACTTGGCACAAACACTAATTAAAAGATAAAAACACAATCATAACAGAAGCTAAAATTGTGTAAACACACAAAAACAGAAGGTAAAACAAAAAAATATTTTATTCATTGGGTTGCCTCCCAACAAGCGCTGTTGTTTTATGCCCCTAGCTAGGCATAATGCATAGTTTCAAGTGTTGTCATCCTTCGTTTCCAAATCCTCAATTACACACCCACTCTTTCTAGGAGATTTAACATAGGAATTTCTTATCATCATGCTCCTAGGCACAAAATTAAGAATTTTGCTTTTGTAGATAGGTTCCTTTATTATATCAATGAAATTGGGGTGCACACTAATACTTTTAAGATCCTCATTCCCATTGCTAGAAGTGGCACCCTTAGTCTTAGGAACATACATAAACTTGCAATTTTTATTGGGAGGAGTCCTATCAATAGTTTTAACGGAGGAAAAAGCAGAATCCAAATTATTGATGATCTCCTCTAACTTATCGATTCTGGCGGGACTTTGTTCTATCCTTTCGTTAATTATTGGTTCCTTTTCCTTTAAGGTTTTCAATGTAATTCCCACCTTAGAACCAAATTGAGTAATATGATTATGGACCTTTTTTTATCTAAATTCTCAAGAGGTTCAATAGTAGGCATTTTATTTTCAATAGCTTCTAACCCTTGCATAACATGTTCCAAAGTCAATGTTGTTTCATTAATAATGATAGGTGGTGATCCCACTAAATTCCCCATAGCATTGAAAGCATCCATAGAGGGACACATCAAGAAATTCCCTCCGATAATAGTGTCAAGCACAAATCTATACCAAGTAGTGATTCCCACATAAAAATTACGAAGAAGAACGGTTGTGGATTGCTTACGAGTTGATCTATTTTGAGCATCGCAAATCCTATACCAAGCATCCTTTAAGTTTTCTCCTCCCCTTTGTTTAAAATTGAGCACTTCATTTTTAGGGGTAATAGTAACAAGCGAAGAACTAGCCATAGTGGTGAAGCAATCAAACAAGCAAACAAGCCAACAGAAATATTGTTGTGTTTTTGTAAAATGGTTTTAGAAGTGAGGGAGATGAAAACGAGAGGCAAATGCAAATAAAAGGAAAATAAAATATTTGCAAGTGGATGATAGTTTATGCGAAGGTACTTGATAAATTTTGGTGATGTCTCCCCGGCAACAGCGCCAGAAATTCTTCCTGCTACCTGTAGACTGCGTTGGTATTTCCCCGAAGAGGAGAGGATGATGCAGTATAGTAGAGATAAGTATTTCCCTCAGTTAAGATCCAAGGATATCAATCCAGTAGGAGAACCACATAAAATCCCTTTAGCAGCACCTACACACACAAAAGCAAACACTTCCACCCAACGCAAATAAGAGGGTTGTCAATCCTCTTAGCGGTTATTTGCAAGGATTAATTCTGATAGTGATAGATAGAAATATAAATTGCAAAATAAAATAAAAGTAAATAAATTGCAGCAAGGTATTTTTGGATTTTAATATATGATAAAGATAGACCCGGGGGCCATAGTTTTCACTAGAGGCTTCTCTCTCGAGCGCAGAACATACGGTGGGTAAACAAATTACTGTTGGGCAATTGATAGAAAAGCAAATAATTATGACGGATTCATGGCAATGATCATGTATATAGGCATCATGTCCGAGACAAGTAGACCGACTCCTGCCTGCATCTACTACTATTACTCCACCCATCGACCGCTATCCAGCATGCATCAAGGGTATTAAGTATGAAACAGAGTAACGCTTTAAGCAAGATGACACGATGTAGACAAAGTAAACTCAAGAAATATGATTAAACCCCATCTTTTTATCCTTAATGGTAACAATACAAATACGTGTCATGTCCCTTTCTGTCACTAAGATTGAGCACCGCAAGATTGAACCCATCACAAAGCACCTCACCCATTGCAAGATAAACCAATCTAGTTGGCCAAACCAAATCGATAGATCGGAGAGAAATACAAAGCTATAACAATCATGCATAAAAGCATTTAGAGAAGACTCAAATATTTCTCATGAATAATCTGATCATAAACTCACAATTCATTGGATCCCAACAAACACACTGCAAAAGAAGATTACATCGGATAGAACTCCAAGAACATCGAGGAGAACATGGTATTGAAGATCAAAGAGAGAGAAGAAGCCATCTAGCTACTAGCTATGGACCCGTAGGTCTATGGTAAACTACTCACACATCATCGGAAGGGCAGCAAGGTTGATGTAGAAGCCCTCCGTGTTCGATTCCCCCTCCGGTGGAGTACCGGAAAAGGCCTCCAGATGGGATAGCAGAAGAATAGAGGCTTGCGGCGGCGGTAGGGTTTTTTCTTCTGGCTCTCTGATGGTTTTTGAATATTTGAGAATTTATAGAAGTGGAATTAGGTCAAAAGGAGCCACGAGGGGCCCACAAGGCATCAGGGCGCGCCCCCCGGGGCCGAGCCCTGTTGCCTTGTGGCCTCCTCGTGAGGCCTCTGGCTTTCTCCCGAAATTTCCAGGGTCTCTTTTGTCCAGAAAAAAATTGTCAAAAAGTTTCGTGGCATTTGGACTTCGTTTGGTACTGATTTCCTGAAAAACCAAAAATAGGCAGAAAACAACAACTGGCACTGGGCACTAGGTTAATAGGTTAGTCCCAAAAAATGATATATAATTGCATATAAAAACATCCAAGATTGATACTATAATAGCATGGAACAATCAAAAATTATAGATACATTAGAGACGTATCAGTAACCATGGGCAGGAGCGAGAGATCCATCCAGGTTCTAGTGAATGCCAAGTGCCATACCTGCCTAAAGTAGACACACTGAAGCAGTATATGGTCGACCGTATCCTCCTCTTGGTCACAGTGATAGCAGGGCGAGATGGCATCTTGAAGCCCATGTCTTAGCCTTCTATTTGAGGTCCAGATATGATATTGGATGGCCAACCACATAAAGATTTTGCCAGACAACGGGGCCCAATATTTCTAGATCCAGCTAACGAAGGAAGCCCTCACCGCACCTTCGAAGAGCATGCGGTGAGTGGACACCGATGTATATGAACCACTTTCATGCCACTGCCACCGAGCCACATCCTATTGATCCATGGCAAGCTGGATCAAGAGCATAATCTCTGATACGTCCATTTTGCATCATGTTTTCCTACTGTTATTTATTATGTTTTGGATCATTATTTCACTTTATGATACAATCCTAATGCCTTTTCTCTCTTATTTTGCAAGTTTCACATGAAGAGGGAGATTGCCGGTAGCTGGAATTCTGGACCCGAAAAGGCTACAGAAGAGATAGATAATCTCTGCAACTCCAAATGACCTAAAAATTTACGAAGAATTATTTTAGAATATATAAAAAATATTGTTAGAAGAAATACCAGGAGGGGACCCACCAGGGAGCGACAAGCTCAGGGGGCGCGCCCTACCCCCTTGGGCGCGCTCTGTGAGCTTGTGGGCCCCCTGGCAGGGGTCCGGGGCCCATCTTCTCCTATAAGATGCTATTTGCCCTAGAAAAAATCAGAAGAAGACTTTCGGGACGAAGCGCCGCCGTCTCGAGGCGGAACCTGGGCAGGAGCACTTTTGCTCTCCGGCGGAGCAATTCCACTGGGGATACTTCCCTCCGGGAGGGAGAAATCGAAGCCATCGACATCACCAACGATCCTCTCATCATGGGAGGACCAATCTTCATGAACATCTTCACCAGCACCATCTCATCTCAAACCCTAGTTCATCTCTTGTATTCAATCTCTGTCTCGAAACCTCAGATTGGTACATGTGAGTTGCTAGTAGTATTGATTACACCTTGTAGTTGATGCTAGTTGGTTTCTTTGGTGGAAGATTATATGTTCAGATCCTTAAGAATATCCAATACACCTCTGATCTTTAACATGAATATGATTTGTGAGTAGTTACTTTTGTTCTTGAGGACATGGGAGAAGTCCGGTTATAAGTAATCATGTAAAGTTAGTATTCGTTCGATATTTTGATGATGTGTATGTTGTATTTCTTCTAGTGGTGTCATGTGAACATCGACTACATGACACTTCACCATATTTGGGCCTAGGAGCATTGGGGAGTAATAAGTAGATGATGGGTTGCGAGAGTGACAGAAGCTTAAACCCTATTTTATGCGTTATTCCGTAAGGGGCTGATTTGGATCCATATGTTTCATGCTATGGTTAGATTTATCTTAATTCTTCTTTCGTAGTTGCAGATGCTTGCAAGAGGGGGTAATCAGAAGAGGGTTGCTTGTTCAAGTAAGAACAACACCGTAGCACCGGTCCACCCACATATGAAATTATCAAAGTAGCGAACGTGAATCAACTAAACATGATGAACGTGACTAGACGATGATACGTCTACCACGTATCTATAATTTTTGATTGTTCCATGCTATTATAGTATCAATCTTGGATGTTTTATATGCAATTATATGCCATTATATATCATTTTTTTGGGACTAACCTATTAACCCAGTGCCCAGTGCCAGTTGCTGTTTTTTTGCTTGTTTTTGTCTTTTCAAAAAATCATTATCAAACGGAGTCCAAACGAAGAAAAAACTTTGGATTAATTTTTTCTGGACCAGAAGGGACCCTCGAAGCTTCAGGAGAAGACCAGACAAGCCACGAGGGAGCGACAAGCTCGGGAGGCATGCCCCCAGGCTTGTGGGCCCCTCATGGAACATCTTGACCTAATTCCGATGCTATAAATTCCCAAATATTCCCAATATACCAGAAAGATAGAAGAGAAAACCTTTCCGCCGCCGCAAGCCTCTGTTCTTCCGTGATCCCATCTGGAGACCTTTTCTGGTACTCTGCCGGAGGGGGAATCAATCACGGAGGGCTTCTTCATCAACCTTGCTGCCCTTCCGATGATGTGTGAGTAGTTTACCATAGACCTATGGGTCCATAGCTAGTAGCTAGATGGCTTCTTCTCTCTCTTTGATCTTCAATACCATGTTCTCCTCGTTGTTCTTGGAGTTCTATCCGATGTCATCTTCTTTTGCAGTGTGTTTGTTGGGATCCAATGAATTGTGAGTTTATGATCAGATTATTCATGAGAAATATTTGAGTCTTCTTTGAACTCTTTTATGCACGATCATTATAGCTTTGTATTTCTCTCCGATCTATCGATTTGGTTTGGCCAACTAGATTGGTTTATCTTGCAATGGGAGAGGTGCTTTGTGATGGGTTCAATCTTGCGGTGCTCAATCCCAGTGACAGAAAGGGACATGACACGTATTTGTATTGTTGCCATTAAGGATAAAAAGATTGGGTTCAATCATATTGTTTGAGTTTACTTTTTCTACATCATGTCATCTTGCTTAAGGCGTTACTCTGTTTTTATTAACTTAATACCCTAGATGCATGCTGGATAGCGGTCGATGGATGGAGTAATAGTAGTAGATGCAAGTAGGAGTCGGTCTACTTGTCTTGGACGTGATGCCTATATACATGATCATTGCCATGAATCCATCATAATTATTTGCTTTTCTATCAATTGCCCAACAGTAATTTGTTTACCCACCGTATGCTATGTGTTCGAGAGAGAAGCCTCTAGTGAAAACTATGGCCCCCGGGTCTACTTTTATCATATATTAAAATCCAAAAATACCTTGCTGCAATTTATTTACCTTTATTTTATTTAGTATTTAACTTTATCTATCTATCACTATCAGAATAAATTCTTGCAAATAACCGCTAAGAGGATTGACAACCCTCTTATTTGCGCTGGGTGCATGTGTTTGCTTTTGTGTGTGTAGGTGCTGCTAAAGGGGTTTTGTGTGGTTCTCCTACTGGATTGATAACCTTGGTTCTTAACTGAGGGAAATACTTATCTCTACTATACTGCATCATCCTCTCCTCTTCGGGGAAATACCAACGCAGTCTACAAGTAGCAGGAAGAATTTCTGGCGCCGTTGCCGGGGAGACATGACCAAAATTTATCAAGTACCTTCGCACAAACTATCATCCACTTGCATTTATTTTATTTGCCTTTTTATTTGCTTTTGCCTCTCGTTTTCATCTCCCCCACTTCTATTTTTTTTACAAAAACACAAAAATATTTTCGTTTGCTTGTTTGCTAGTCCGCCTGCTTTGCCATCATGTCTGAGTTTGTTATTGAAAAGTGTGAGGATGGTAAAATCCCTAAGATAAAAATTCCTGCAAATTTAGATGCTAAATTTTTTGTGACGGGAAGTGGGAATATTATAGGAAAGAGTATTATTCAAGAATTCTTTACTTGCACTGGGACTTTGGTTTGTAATGACATTCCCATTCTCAAGAGAAGCAATAGTTATGCTGATGCTATTTCTGCCCTTGTTCTTAAACTTGAAAGAATATTTATTCGTACTCATCCCACTTTGCAAAGATTATTCTATGAGTTACCGGTTATAAACAACCCTGAAGCTAAAAAGATAGCCACGCTTATCCTTATGAATGAGTTTGATTACATAGTTCGAGAGGCTAGAGAGATCTTTGATTTTTATAATATGAGTCAAGAACATCCTGTGATAGATGAAATTTTATATAATGAAGATTATATGTTAAGATTTATGTTTCATGATGATCATACTTTTGATGAGAATACTAAGAAAGAAGTTCCTCCATTACATATTATCCAACAAGTTTTCAATGGTATTAATCAGAAATATTCTTGGATAGTAAAAGGGAACCAACAAGGATATGAGGAAAATTGCCTAAATAATGATAAAATCTTAATTGATGATTTGTTCCACATTGTTTTTGAAAAACCTCCTGACAATCATCCCTCTCAAGATGAGGAAACCAAGGATGACAACACTTGAAACTATGCATTATGCCTAGCTAGGGGCATAAAACAATAGCACTTCTTGGGAGGCAACCCAATGAATAAAATAAATTTTTGTTTTACCTTCTGTTTTTGTGTGTTTACACGATTTTAGCTTCTGTTATGAATGTGTTTTTATCTTTTAATTAGTGTTTGTGCCAAGTAATGCCTTTGGGATGATTTGGAAGATAGTATAATTGATGCTGTTTGAAAACAGAAACTTTTGCGTCCTGTGCTGGAATTTTGATTTTTTGCTGGAGCGTCAGAACCTTCTGAATTTTTTACACAATATTTATATACGAATTTCCCACATTTTCCTAATTTTTCAGAATTTTTGGATTACATAAGTTTGACTTTAATTCAGATCTTTACAGAGTGTTCTGTTTTAGACAGATTCTGTTTTTGTTGCATAGTTTGCTTATTTTGATGAATCTATGGATCATATCGGGGGGTATGAGTCATGGAGAAGTTGGAGTACAGTAGCATTATGTTAATATTAAATATGAATCAATTTACAACAGCACCTAAAGTTTAAGATTTATTTGTTATACTAACGGATCTCACGAGGTTTCTGTTGAGTTTTGTGTGCTGAAGTTTTCAAGTTTTGGGTGAGACTACAATGGATAAAGTAATAAGGAGTGGCAAGAGCCTATGCTTGGGGATTCCCAAGGCACCCCATGGTAATATTCAAGGAAGACTCAAGCGTCTAAGCTTGGGGATGCCCCGGGTGGCACCCCCTCTTTCGTCTACAATCTATCGGTAACTCACTTGGAGCTATATTTTTATTCATCACATGATATGTGTTTTACTTGGAGCGTCTTGTGCTATAGTTTGTTTGCTTTTTAGTTTGTCGCAATCATCTTTGCTGAACACACCTTTTTGAGAGGGACACACATTATTCGTGATTTGTTAGAATATTCTATGTGCTTCACTTATATCTTTTGAGCTAGGTAGTTGCTCTAGTGCTTCACTTATATCTTTTAGAGCACGGCGGTGGTTATATTTTAAAGAAATAGTTGCACTCTCATGCTTCACTTATATCTTTTTGAGAGTCTAATGAATAGTAATGGTAATATGCACGGGTTATGAATTTGGTCCTAATATGACAGGTATTCAAGAGGGATATAATAAATACTTTCATGTAGATCACTGAATATGATAAGTTTGATTCCTTGCAATAGTTTTGCAATATTAAGATGGTAATATGTGGGAGGTGCTAGTGGATAATTGTGGTTTAGTAAGAATAATTGTGTTAAGGTTTGTGATTCCCGAAGCATGCACGTATGGTCTGTCGTTATGCTAAGAAGTTGGAGCATGATTTATTATTGATTGTCTACCTTATGAGTGGCAGTCGGGGACGAGCGATGGTCTTTTCCTACCAATCTATCCCCCTAGGGGCATGCGTAGTAGTACTTTGCTTCGAGGGCTAATAAAATTTTGCAATAAGTATGTGAGTTCTTTATGACTAATGTGAGTCCATGGATTATACGCACTCTCACCTTTCCGCAATTTGCTAGCCTCTTCGGTACCGTGCATTGCCCTTTCTCACATCGAGAGTCAGCAAACTTCGCCGGTGCATCCAAACCCCGTGATATGATACGCTCTATCACACATAAGCCTCTTTATATCTTCCTCAAAACAGCCACCATAACTACCTATTATGGCATTTCCATAGCCATTCTGAGATATATTGCCATGCAACTTCCACCGTTCTGTTTTTATGACACACATCGTCATTGTCATATTGCTTTGCATGATCATATAGCTGACATAGTATTGGTGGCTCAGCCACCGTTCATTATTTTTATACATGTTACGCTAGTATCATTGCACATCCTGGTACACTGCGAGAGGCATTCATATAGAGTCATATTTTTGTTCTAGTTTCGAGTTGTAATTTTCTTTCGAGTTGTAAGTAAATAGAAGTATGATGATCATCATTATTAGAGCATTGTCCCAGTGAGGAAATAAAAAAGAAAAGAAAAAAAAGAGGCCAAAAAGAGCCCATGAAAAAAAAAGAAAAAAAATAAAAAAATGAGAGAAAAAGAGAGAAGGTGTAGTGTTACTATCCTTTTTCATACTTGTCCTTCAAAGTGGCACCATGTTTTTCATATAGAGAGTCTCCTGTTTTGTCACTTTCACATACTAGTTGGAATTTTTCATTATAAAACTTGGCTTGTATATTCCGATGATGGGCTTCCTCAAATGCCCGAGGTCTTCATGAGCAAGCAAGTTGGATGCACACCCACTTAGTTTTCATGTTGAGCTTTCATACACTTATAGCTCTTAGTGCATCCGTTGCATGGCAATCCCTACTCCTTGCATTGACATCTATTGATGGGCATCTCCATACCCTGTTGATTAGCCTCGTCGATGTGAGCCTATCTTCTTATTTTTGACTTCCCCTTATTAATCTCTATCACCCTATTCTATTCCACCCATAGTGCTATATCCATGGCTTGCACTCATGTATTGCGTGGGGGTTGAAAAATCTGAAGCGCGTTAAAAAGTATGAACCAATTGCTCGGCTTGTCATCGGGATAGTGCATGATAAATACTTTGTGTTAAGAAGATGGAGCATGACAGGATTATATGATTTTGTAGGGATAACTTTCTTTAGCATTTTTATTTTGAAGGACATGATTGTTTATTAGTATGCCTGAGTATTGATGTCTTTATGTCAAACAATAGACTATTGCTTTGAATCATTCGGATCTTATTATTCATACCGTAAGAGAGATTACATGCTGAAACATGTTAGGTGGCATTCCACATCAAAAATTCTGTTTTTATCATTTACCTACTCGAGGACGAGCAGGAATTAAGCTTGGGGATGCTTGATACGTCTCCAACATATCTATAATTTTTGATTGTTCAATGCTATTATAGTATCAATCTTGGATGTTTTATATGCAATTATATGCCATTATATATCAATTTTTGGGACTAACCTATTAACCCTGTGCCCAGTGCCAGTTGCTGTTTTTTGCTTGTTTTTTTGCTTGTTTTTGCCTTTTCAGAAAATCATTATCAAACGGAGTCCAAACGAAGAAAAAACTTTGGATTAATTTTTTCTGGACCATAAGGGACCCTCGAAGCTTAGGGAGAAGACCAATCGAGCCACGAGGGAGTGACAAGCTCGGGAGGCGCGCCCTGGGGGGTAGGGCACGCCCCCAGGCTTGTGGGCCCCTCGTGGCACATCTTGACCTAATTCCAATGCTATAAATTCCCAAATATTCCCAATATACCAGAAAGACACAAGAGAAAACCTTTTCGCAGCCGCAAGCCTCTATTCTTCCGCGATCCCATATGGAGACCTTTTCCAGTACTCTGCCGGAGGGGGAATCGATCACGGAGGGCTTCTTCATCAACCTTGCTGCCCTTCCGATGATGTGTGAGTAGTTTATCACAGACCTACGGGTCCATAGCTAGTAGCTAGATGGCTTCTTCTCTCTCTTTGATCGTCAATACCATGTTCTCCTCGATGTTCTTGGAGTTCTATCTGATGTAATCTTCTTTTGCGGTGTGTTTGTTGGGATGCGATGAATTGTGAGTTTATGATCATATTATTCATGAGAAATATTTGAGTCTTCTCTGAACTCTTTTATGCATGATTATTATAGCTTTGTATTTCTCTTCGATCTATCGATTTGGTTTGGCCAACTAGATTGGTTTATTTTGCAATGGGAGAGGTGCTTTGTGATGGGTTCAATCTTGCGGTGCTCAATCCCAGTGACAGAAAGGGACATGACATGTATTTGTATTATTGCTATTAAGGATAAAAATATGGGGTTTAATCATATTGTTTGAATTTACTTTGTCTACATCATGTTATCTTGCTTAAGGCGTTACTCTATTTTTATTAACTTAATACCCTAGATGCATGCTGGATAGCGGTCGATGGTTGGAGTAATAGTAGTATATGCAGGCAGGAGTCGGTCTACTTGTCTCGGACGTGATGCCTATATACATGATCATTGCCATGAATCCATCATAATTATTCTCTTTTCTATCAATTGCCCAATAGTAATTTGTGTACCCACCGTATGCTATGTGTTCGAGAGAGAAGCCTCTAGTGAAAACTATGGCCCCCGGGTCGACTTTTATCATATATTAAAATCCAAAAATACCTTGCTGCATTTATATACCTTTGTTTTATTTAGTATTTTACTTTATCTATCTATCACTATCAGAATTAATCCTTGCAAATAACCGCTAAGAGGATTGACAACCCTCTTATTTTCTGTTGGGTGCAAGTGTTTGCTTTTGTGTGTGTACGTGCTGCTAAAGGGGTTTTGTGTGGTTCTTCTACTGGATTGATAACCTTGGTTCTTAACTGAGGGAAATACTTATGTCTACTATAATGCATCATCCTCTCCTCTTCGGGGAAATACCAACGCAGTCTACAAGTCGCAGACGACAATTCCCATGTGTCCTCGAGAACGCTTTGCTTACTATAAGAGAACGTTCTGACTTGTCCTTTGCTATAAAAAGGATTGGGCCACCTTGCTGCACCTAGATTACTATTGTTACTTGTTACTTGCTACGAATTACCTTGCTACAAAACTATCTGTTACCGCTACTTTCAGTACTTGCAGAGAATACCTTGCTGAAAACCGCTTATCATTTCCTTTTGCTCCTCGTTGGGTTCGACACTCTTACTTATTGAAAGGACTACGATTGGTCCCCTATACTTGTGGGTCATCAATCTCGCACAACCTTATCAGTTGGACCAAGCCATTAGTAGACAGATCTCCAGCTAGGTCCGAGGCCAAGCGGTGGTTTAAGCCGAGACCCCTGAGAAGAAGAGGAACGAAGCATACCCGCTCATGCTCCTAAGGCTTGGGGTAGGGAAAGTTGACGTCGAAGGCAACCAATCCAGCGCGGGCAAACGCAATCTCCGGCGGAGGCAAATAATCCAGTGCGATGAGACGGTCCATTTAACCTTGAGTCATGGAGCAGCTTTTCCACTATCCCTCAAGAAGGCCGGTGGAGCGCGAAGATGAAGCAGCTGCGGAAATCATGGCGGCTAGCTCTCTCGCATGGTGGCGGGTTGGGTGATATGCTCGAGGAAAACAAAGGGAGAGAAGAAGGCACATAATCAGAGCAAGGTGGGCTATGCGGGATGTAAAATCTCTTCGCCCTGCAGCTTTTTACAACATTTCTTGTCGTGCAATGATGGGACGCTAGAGCCCTGTAGCGTTGAACACGCGTATTCCCCAAGCGTTGTGCGTTAAGCGTGCGCGAAGATCGAGGAGGCAGTTAATTTTGCCACTTTACGTGTCTTGGGGCACGTGAAACTTTTTCGATTGGACGTCCCAATGGTGTGGCCCAGACTGATGTCCTGCAAGTGCACAGGGCTGTTGTAGCACTTTTGTGATAGGTGAAGTGTCGTACCCACAGAGAGCAAATAGGAAGGCACCAGAAACCCCGCAACTATGTCGTCACTTAATGAAGTTCTGTACGCACCCTAATGGGAGTTTGGAAATAGTCTACTTTAGTAGGTTGCTAGGAAGACGAATAGATAGAGAGTTTCTACTAAAGTACAAATGAACAATAAAAGACAGAAAATTAAAGGGACTAAACTACAGGAAACGGTGCTTGAGTAGTGTCGGTGCTAAATCCGGCAGATCTCAAGTAGGGGTGCCAAGCTTGGTGATCTGGGATAGATGGTAACAGGAAAAGTAGGGACACGATGTTTTACCTAGGTTCGGGCCCTCTCGATGAGGTAAAACCCTACGTCCTGCTTCTTATATATTGATTGCGATGGGGGTACAAAGTACATATTGATCTACCTCGAGATCGTATGAGTTTTGTCTAAGCTCTAAACCTTGCAAAGGTGAATGCGTATCCCTCTATAGACTAAACCCTATGGCTTATATAGGCACCGGGGGTACCTAGGGTTTACAAATGGATTGTTACAATCTAGAGATAAGTATGCCGGCTGAAATACGCTTGAAGTGTACGCCATGTCTTCAGGTGATCTTCATCTTGATTGCGCCGAGGGTCAGGGCCGAATGGCCATGTCATCAATCTTCAGTGGGTCCTCGGCCCAGCCCATTACTAGTGGGCCGACGTGGCAAGTACCCCCTAATCCAGGACGCCAACAGTAGCCCCAGAACCAGTCTTCAATCTAAGTACATCGAGTATCTTCGGGATGTCCTCCCAAGCTTGGGTCTTCGGCTTCGTAGACGAGTTCCATCCTCTGTGTCGGCTTACGGTTCCGAGGTCATGCTTGGTTCCGAGGTCTTCTTAGCCTTCATGATTGCAACCTTACACCCCTGGGATCTAGAAGATAAGAGTGGATATCTCCAGATGAAACCTCCTTCTCGATGTACTTTATTGATTTGGCTGGGCTGAGGTAATCTTCTAGCTTGGCCACGAAGGCTTGCTACGAGAGGCTTGACCAGGTCAAACCCTGACAACCCTTTTGGCCAAGAGCCAAAGCGTCACCTATCGTGGTAGAGTCAAATCGTCTAATCCACAGTCTTTATGAGGGACACCATGGCTCAAGGTCGTTTTTATTGGCACGTCCCATCAATCAAGGGGAGCGCGCTTCTGGTACCATTAATACATGATTTTTACACACACAGAATGTGCGGCACATTGGGAAGTGCTGATTCGTTCCCCGTAACGAGGCGACCCCTGGTCTTCAATTACCCTATAAAAAGGTGGGGAGAGCCAGCAAATCTATCATCGCCATCTCAATCATGTCGAGACCCATCTTTCCCTCCTCTACTTTGCTCAAGATAGATAGCACACAGAAAGGATCCAAGGTCGAAACCCGTAGCAGAGGGAGGAGGTGGATGCACTCCACCGTCACCGCCGGTACCATCACCAGGCTCAAAGCTGTTGGGTACCTCCCCGTCGCAGCCCAATGCCGCTCTCCTTTAGAGGAGGGCGCGAGCTGCTCGGAATCTGCCATCCAAAATCTGCCATCCCTTCTTCCTATGAAGGAGAGCGGGTAATCTTTATTTCGCATCTTGTTCGTGGTTTGGGTTTTCCCCTTCATCCCTTTGCTCGAGGTCTCTTGTTTTATCACGGGATCAATTTTCACCACCTAGCCCCAAATTCTATTCTCCACATCACTTCTTTCATAATCTTCTGTGGGGCCTTCCTTCATATCGAGCCTCACTTTGGCTTGTGGCTGACGGTGTTTCGTGTCAAGCCATGCGGAGGGGCTATGATTAGCCGTCTCGCAGGCGTAGTTTGGCCCGAGGTCTCCTTCGCCGATACGGCGGAGGCCTGGCAAAAAGAGTGGTTTTACATGGCGGATTCTTCTAACGGCGGCCACGAAGGGTTTCCCCATTTCTCGGTGAATCCGCCGAGGAGGCTAGCCTCCTAATCGGCTGAGAGCCTCGACTGGGGGGACCCGAAGGAGGTTAAAGCACTCCAACACAAGCTCAAGGCCGTGGTCGATGAGGGCATCACCCTAGTGGACGTAATCCACATAATGCTCTATCGTCGGATCCTCCCACTCCAAGTCCGAGCACCCCCAATGTGGGAACTCAAGCCCGAGGACGACGCGGTGGTGAAGAATTTCTTCCGTGGAGAGGACTCGGTGGGATGTGGAACATCTTGTTCGATCCCAGAAGAATTCCTTCCCTTCTCAAACCGAGGATATAGGCTTCTGCCAAGCCCTTTCGGTTGCCGAGGCATTCTTGCCTTATTCTCAACCGAGTTTATATTTCATAATCGTCCTTTTTTACTTTATGGCGGCTGACTGCATTTTTGCTTGTCACAGGTGTGGCGCTTTCGTGCCACGCGGATGAAGTCCCCGGCTCCGCTACCATGGGCCCCTCAGACTCCCGAACTCAAGAGACTGCTAGCCGAGGTTCCGGCGAGGGGGAAGGAGAGGAAAAATAGGACCAATAATCCATCCTCCCCAAAGGATCCCTCCGGCGCGACGCAGATCAAGGAAAAGAAGAACATGATGGGGAACTTTGCATGAAAATCAAAAAATTCCTACGAAACACCCAAGATCTAATCTAGGCGATGCATAGCAACGAGAGGGGAGTGTTTCTACGTACGCTTGTAGACCGAAAGTGGAAGCGTATATAACACGGTTGATGTAGTCGTACTCTTCGCGATCCAAACCAATCTAGCGCCGAACGGACGGCACCTCCAAGTTTAGCACACATGCAGCTCGGTGACGTCTCCTCCTCCTTGATCCAGCAAGCAAAGGGGGAGAAGTAGATGGGATCACAACCAGCACGACGGTGTGGTGGTGATGGTGGTGGTAGAGTACCGACAGGGCTTCGCCAAGCAAAACCGGGACGAGAAGAAGGGAGAGACAGGGAGGGCTGTGGCTAGGCAAAGGGGTGAGCCCCTCCCCTTGCGCCTCCACCCTTTATATAGGGGTGAGGGGGAGGGGGCGCCCCCTTTAGGGTTTCCCCCAAACCCTAGGCGTATGGGCCAAAGAGGGGGAGTGGCGCCCAGGCCACCAGGGGCTGGTGTGCCCCCTTTTGCTGCCCATGTGGCCCTTCGGGGCTGGTTGGTCCTCCGTGGACCCCCGAAACCCTTCGGTGTCCCCCCGGTACACTCCCGGTGAACCCCAAACTTTTTCGGAACCACGAATAAAACTTCCCCATATACAAATCTTTACCTCTGGACCATTTTGGAGCTCCTCGTGATATCCTGGATCTCATCCGAGACTCCGAACAACATTTGGTCACCAATACAAATTATCCCAGTACTACTATAGCGTCATCGAACGTTAAGCATGCGACCCTACGGGTTCGGAAACATGCAGACATGACCGAGACTCCTCTCCGATCAATAATCAATAGCGGGAACTGGATGCCCATATTGATTCCTATATATTCAACGAAGATCTTTATCGGTTGAACCACGATGTCAAGGATTCAGTTAATCCCGTATACAATTCCCTTTGTCCGGCGATATGTTACTTGCCCAAGATTTGACCGTAGGTATCTCCATACCTAGTTCAATCTCGTTACCAGCAAGTCTCTTTACTCGTTCCGTAATACAAGATCCCGTGACTAAACTCATTAGTCACATGCTTGCAAGCTTCTTGTGATGTTGTATTACCGAGAGGGCCCAGAAATATCTCTCTGTCACATGGAGCGACAAATCCCAGTCTCGATCCATGCAACCCAACAAATACCTTCGAAGATACCTGTAGAGCACCTTTATGATCACCCAGTTATGAAGTCATGTTTGATAGCACACAAAATATTCCTCCGGTATCCGGGAGTGGCATGATCTCATGGTATAAGGAACAAATACTTGACATGAAGAAAGCTGTAGCAAATAAACTTAGTGATACGATCTGATGCTAATCTTACTGTTGGGTCTGTCCGTCACATCATTCTCCTAATGATGTGATCCCGTTACCAAATGACAACTCATGCCTATGGTTAGGAAACCTTAAGCATCTTTGATCAACGAGCTAGTCTAGTAGAAGCTCACTAGGGACACAGTGTTTTATGTATCCACACATGTTTTAAGTTTCCGGTCAATACAATTCTAGCATGAATAATAAACATTTATCATGAACAAGGAAATATGATAATAACCAATTTATTATTGCCTCTAGGGCATATTTCCAACAGTCTCCCACTTGCACTAGAGTCAATAATCTAGTTTACATCGTAATGAATCTAACACCCATAGAGTTCTGGTGTTGATCATGTTTTGCTCGTGGAAGAGGTTTAGTCAACGGGTCTGCCACATTCAGATCCGTATGTACTTTGCAAAGTTCTATGTCTCCCTCCTTGATGTAGTCACAAATGGAGTTGAAGCGGCGTTTGATGTGCTTGGTCTTCTTGTGAAACCTGGGCTCCTTGGCAATGGCAATGGCACGAGTGTTGTCACAAAAGATAGTCATTGGATCCTGTAAGTGCATTTAGTGCCACCCCTGTGTTGGTTTTGGAGTATTGACAGCAAAACTGGTTGAGGGACTAATATGTTTGTGAGATTCATAGGATAACACAGATAGAAGTCCCTGGAGATTCGATTTAATTGTCGAAGACGACCACCAAAAATTGTCTGAAGACATTGAAGCCAATGGTTGCCTTTGAAGATAATGAGTGAAGACAATGGAACGCAAAGACTTAGCTTCTTTGTAGGTTTCATTTTTCTTTTATTGAGTCATAGGAACCACCGCACTGTTAAGTGGGGTCGAGGTGCAACGAAGACAATTGTTGAAGTGATTGCTCAACCTAAAAGCCTATGTCTTCTAGTGAAGACAAAGAGAGAAAAAAACTCGTCCTGTGTTGGATGAGTCAGCTTTGCTTGTAGCCCAAGCCAAGCTGCCACGTGTGTTTGAAATCTGACCATTGGACACGTGTCGGTTGCCCAATGACCCAGGGTCATTTCGGACAAATCATGTGGGGTTGCCCCCTGGCTATAAATAGCCACTCCCCTCCACCATAAGTTGGTGGCTGCTCCGAGTTATTGCATGGTTTTTGTCGTTTGAGAGCAACCCCACCTCTGAAGCCTTTGTGAGAGAATTCCTGCGAGGATAAATACAAACACCTAGAGCCCAAAGTGATTGAGCATCACTAAAGACATTCTGTTCTGAGTGAACCGAAGACTTATTACACTTGAAGACTGTGATCTTCCAGCCGGTTAGGCGTCGCGTTCTGAGCATCCAAGAGTCATTGTGGATTGTCGGTGAACGAAGACTATGAAGGTTTGGAAGTCTACCTTGAAGACTTACCTGAGTGATTGGGCGAGGCCTTCAGTTACCTTAGCTCAAGGGGAATAAGGTGAAGACCAGGTCTTCTGAGTTCACTCTTAGCCTCCCTAACCAGACGTACAACTATCACAATAGTTGGAACTGGTCAAACAAATCACATGTATTCCCCGAGCAACTGGTTCTATCACTTCACTTCTTTATTTACTGTTTTGCATTGTGAAGTCTTTGGTTGCTCTGCTTGTTTGAAGACATTGTGTGAAGTCAATCTCTCTGATCATACCTATGTCTTCACATTTGCCGTCTCCACTGTTCACTACTACCTAGTCTGTTGTTTGATTTCACTTCTCACTATCATTGTGTTGTTCCTTCAACATGTCTAGTGTAGTTTATCTTCCGTTGTATCCTGTTTAGTAGTTGTTTATCTTTTGAGTCTTCGAAGACATTGCCTGTTTCGAAGACTTTCATAAAAATCACCTATTCACCCCCTCTAGTCGATAACTAGCACTTTCAATTGGTATCAAAGCAAGGTGCTCCCTTGTTCTGTGTGATTTGATACGCCTCCAACGTATCTATAATTTTTGATTGTTCAATGCTATTATAGTATCAATCTTGGATGCTTTATATGCAATTTTATATCATTTTTGGGAACTAACCTATTAACCTAGTGCCCAGTGCCAGTTGCTGTTTTCGGCTTGGTTTTGGTTTTTCAGAAAATCACTACCAAACGTAGTCCAAACGCTATGAAACTTTTCATGATTTTTTTCTGGATAAAAAAGACCCTAGAAACTTCGGGAGGAGACCAGAAGCCTCACGAGGAGGTGACAAGGCAACAGGGCGCGCCCTGGGGGGTGGCCGCGCCCTGATGCCTTGTGGGCCCCTCGTGGCTCCTTTTGACCTAATTCCACTTCTATAAATTCTCAAATATTGGGAAAGCAGTAGATAACCACCTCGAATAACTTTTTCGCCGCCGCAAGCTTCTGTTCTTCCATGATCCCATTTGGAGGCCTTTTTCGGCACCCTGCCGGAGGGGGAATCGATCACGGAGAGCTTCTACATCAACCTTACTGCCCTTCCGATGATGTGTGAGTAGTTCACCATAGACCTAAGGGTCCATAGCTAGTAGCTAGATGGCTTCTTCACTCTCTTTGATCTTCAATACAATGTTCTCCTCGATATTCTTGGAGTTCTATTCGATGTAATCTTCTTTTGCGGTGTGTTTGTTGGGTTCATGATCATGTTATTCATGAGAAGTAATTGAGTCTTTTCTGAACTTTATTATGCATGATTTTTATAGCTTTGTATTTCTCTCCTATCTATCCATTTGGTTTGGCCAACTAGATTGATTTATCTTCAGCGGGAGAGGTGCTTTGTAATGGGTTCAATCTTGCGGTGCTCTATATCCCAGTGATAGAAAGGGACAAGACACGTATTTGTATTGTTGCCATTAAGGGTAAAACGACGGGGTTTATTCATATTGATTGGGTTTACTTTGTCTACATCATGTCATCTTGCTTGAGGCGTTACTCCGTTTTCATTAACTTAATACCCTAGATGCATGCTGGATAGCGGTCGATGGGTGGAGTAATAGTAGTAGATGCAGGCAGAGTCGGTCTACTTGTCTCGGACATGATGCCTATATACATAATCATTGCCTTGAATATCATCATAACTATGCGCTTTTTCTATCAATTGCCCAACATTAATTTGCTTACCCACCGTATGGTATGTGTTCGAGAGAGAAGCCTCTAGTGAAAACTATGGCCCCCGGGTCTACTTTAAACATAAAAAGAAAACCTAAATTTACTTGCTACAATTTTCTTTCTTTTATTTGTTTTGCAATTTATCTATCTACCACTACAAGATTTAATCTTTGCAAGTAACGAGTTCAAGGGGATTGACGACCCTCTTGCACTACAAAAAAAAGACACATCCGTGACATTATGGCCCGAACGAAAACTTTTTCTGTCATGGTTGTGACACTTCTGTGACAATAATTGTGACAAAAACACGTATCATCATAGATGTGGTGGGCTCCTACTTCTATGACAAAAAATTATCATAGAAAATGGGCGTTTCCTCCTGGGCGGGCCGGAGATGCACCCACATGACATTCTTTGGGCCGTCCATGACGTAAAAAATCATGGTAGAAGTGAGGGTGAGGAAATTTTCGGGGAGTTCCCGGTTATGGTGGGTGGTCGGGGCCGAGCGATGCAGTGTGGTTTGCGTGTTTCTCTCGTACACGCGCGTGTGTGCGAGGTGCTCGCTAACTGAACCCGAGCGAGGCGTTCGCTTACTGAACCCGAGCAATCGATCTCGCCTTCGCACTACATACTGAACCCGAGCGATCGATCCCTCACACTATGTACTCAACTCAATCGATCCCTTCGCTGGTAAGTGAACCCGAGCGATTCCTTCGCTGCTAACTGAACCCGACCTATTCCTTTGCTGCTAACTGAACCCGAGCGATCAATCGCTACTGTTGCTTACTGAAGCCGATTGATCGATGCGTTGCATCGAGCCCCCGTGCGAGACGTAGCCAGACGGTGTTG
The DNA here is from genome assembly GCA_039707655.1 of Elymus sibiricus. Taxonomy (NCBI): domain Eukaryota; kingdom Viridiplantae; phylum Streptophyta; class Magnoliopsida; order Poales; family Poaceae; genus Elymus; species Elymus sibiricus. The sequence goes on along the minus strand of CM077666.1, from coordinate 203,424,668 downwards.
GGTTACCTCTTGATGAACAGTGCCCGTTGCTGCCGTGCGCGCAATACACGTAGACACGAGTCGAGATGCATCGATCGAGCCGGCTGGTTGGCTGTGGATGAACAGTTCCCGTTGCTGCCGCCCGCTCGTACGCCCCACTCCAGCCGGTGGCTTGGCTGTGGATGAACAGTACCCTGGCCGTGTGAAGGTGGTAGGCGCTGGATGAACAGGACCCCGAGGAGAGGCTGGCACACCCCAGCCGGTTGGGGGTGGATGAACAGGACCCCGTGGAGGCTGGATGAACAGTAGCCACTGGAGGCTGGAGGAAGTTGACGGTGGATGAATAGTAGCTGGTGAAGGCTGGAGGAGGTCGACTGTGGATGAACAGTAGCGCGTGGAGTCCCATTTTGTGCTAGGCCACACCCCTCTCGATGAACATGACCCCCGTTTCGACCGTAGGTAGTTGGGGAGAAGTCCGTTTCCTGCGTTTCGCGGTACGCCAGAGCCCTCCCAATCAACAGGACCCCGTTTCGACCGTAGGCGCTCGAACAGAAGTCCGTTTCCTCCGTTTTGCGGTACGCCAGACCCCCAGCCGATGAACAGGACCCCGTTTCGACCGTAGGAGGTTGAACAGAAGAGCGTTTCCTCCGTTTTGCGGTACGCCAGACCCCGAGTCGATGAACAGGACCCTATTTCGGCTGTTCCGTCCAAGCCGGTTGGCTCCCGATGAACAGGATGCGTTCCAACCCAGTCGCTTGGCTCCCGATGAACAGGGCGCTGTTTCCTCCGTTTCGACCCAGCCGGTTGGCTGACGATGAACATGAGGCCGTTGCTGCCGTCCGTTGCCTCTCTCCATGTACACGAGCCCTGGCCATACGTATACGTGAGTACGCGTTTGAGACCCCGCCCGTATATGTACGTACGTGGCCGTATTTTTTTGTGATGTGGCTGTACATACGTACGTGCACATGATTTAGACGGGGCTGCCTGAACTGCTATGTCGGCTGCTCTACTACGATACGTGCCGCTCCTTACACGCCCACAGTTCATCATTGCAGAGAGACCGATCGACCAGTATGTACATACACGTTCGTGACCAGACAGACAACGCTACGTACGCTTCGACCGGGTGGGTCCCAGCTGTCAGGGAGGATAAGGAGGCACTTCCTTGCGTGCGAAGATATAGCTGGTAGGTCCTAGCTGTCAGGGAGATGAATCATTTTTTTTGCACGTAATAAGGAGGCACTTCCTTGCATGTGAAGATGTAGCTGGTGGGTCCCAGCTGTCAGGGGGAGGAAACATTTTTTTCCGCGTAATAAGGAGGCACTTCCTTGCATGCGACCATGGACCTCGTGGGTCCCAGCTGTCAGCCTCTCCACGTACAGTCCTCTTCCGATGGCTGTCGTTTGTTGACCACGTTGACGATGCCGTACCAAGTGTAGCAAGGCAGTGGACGACGGCGAGGCCTAGGAAGGGAACGACCCAGAGCCGGGGAAGACAAGGCAGTGGTTGCCCACGCGAAGGGAAGTACGAGGGTTTACTGGTTCGGCTACGGTGTGAGGCTGCCGTCGACGGAGAATAACAGGAGGTGTGGGTGAGTAGAGGGATGGCCTAGCCAGCGGTGGGAGTAGGGTGGGGCGGTGAGGCCTGCGCGGCAGCACAGCCGGCCATGGGAGGAAGGAGCAGGCTGTCCCGCTGGCGCTGGTTTGGGTGGCTGGAGCAAGAAGATCAGAGATTGAAGAAGCAGCATGGCCGTTGGATTAACATCCAACAGTCACTGCTGCTAGAATCGTTTATTGACTAAGTTGACAAAGACCTGCGTACGTGTCAACTTGAGGCCCACAAGTCAGCCTCCAAATCAGGTGGGTCTCAGCTAGCAGGGGGAGGAATCATTTTTCTTGCGCGAAATAAGGAGGTACTTCCTTGCGTGCGACCATGGACCTCATGGGTCCCAGCTATCAGCCTCTCCACATACAGTCCTCTTTCGATGGCTGCCGTTCGTTGACTGCATTGACGATGCCGTGCCGAGAGCGCCAAGGCGGTGGACAACGGCGAGGCCTAGTAAGGGAACGACCCGAAGACGAGGAAGACTTGGCTGTGGTTGCGCACGCTGAGGGGAGTACGAGGGTTTACTGGTTTGGCTGCGGTGTGAGGCTGCCGTCGCCGGAGAATAATAGGAGGTGTGGGTGAGTAGAGGGATGGCTTGGCCAGCGATGGGAGTAGGGTGGGGCGGTGAGGCCTGCGCGGCAGCACAGCCGACCACGGGAGGCGGGAGCAGGCGGTCCCGCCGGCGCTAGTTTGGATGGCTGGAGCAAGAAGATCAGAGATTGAAGAAGTAGCACGGCCGTTGGATTAACATCCAACGGTCGCTGCTGCTAGAATCGTTTGTTGACTAAATTGACAAAGCCCTACGTACGCGTCAACTTAGTAGGCCGAAGTCAGCCTCCAAATCTGTGGTAAACATCATACAACACATTTGCTATTATTTTTATTTAATTACAGCCCATTTGCTCATTCTTAAGGAATTTTTTGCAGCACATATTCTTTTTGTTAGCATTACAGCCAATATTCTGGCCACGGTTAAAAATTTCAATGAAATTTTGCATATTTTGGTGGGCTCCAAACTGTTTTTAATCCTGATGTTTCGAAGCTGATTCAGACTAATTTGAAAAATAAAATTATATTAATTTATAATCCAATGATATTTTCACCGCAGAAAAATCCAATGAAATTTAAAATTTCAAAATCCGGATGAAACGAAATTTTAAACTAATTACCGGTTTGATGTGTTTTTTAAAATTTACAGCCTATTTCTTGTTGCTTGTAGGCCATTTTCTTTTGTTAGGGAAATAGGCCATTTTGTGGGCAAGCCGAATGCATCCCTCCTCGTCTTGAAAGATTTGAAGCCCAGCAAGGCTGAGAAAAGCAAGTAGGCCCCGGTTGGGTATTGTGCAAAAAAAAATAGAATTGGGCTAGCCATTTCAAGAAAGAAATAAAAACTGGGCTGGTCATGTGGTAAACATAAAATAAAAGACTGGTCATTGAAATTTTTGAACTATTTTTAATCCCGAAATTTCGAGCCCGATAAAAACAATTTTTAAAATATATTTAAATATGTTAAAATCCAATGAAATATGAAATATCAAAAAATAAAATAAAATTAGCAATTTGAAACTAATTTCCCATTTGATGTTTTTTTATATATTTACACCCTATTTCATATTACACATAAAATTTACAACCTTTTTTATGGCCAGGCCGAATGTATCCCTCGTCGTCTTGAAAGATTTGCAGCCCTGTAGAGCAGGGAAAAAGAAGTCGGCCTGTGCAGGGTATTGTACGAAAAAAGGTGCGCTAGTCATTTTCACAGACAAAAAAAATAGTTGGGCTCGTCATGTTGTAAATAAAGCTTGGGCTAGACAGGCCACAGACACCTCACGGCCCAGTTGATACCCTGCTCCATCTCGACAACAACGAAAAAAACTGCTCGAGCTACTGGGTCCCAGGTGTCAGCCGCTCCTTGTGCAATTCTTTCATTTATTGACTACATTGACAATGTCGTAGGTCCCGGATGTCAGCAAACCATTAGGAGGAAGCATTTTTTTTCATGTAATAAGGAGGAACTTGCTTACGTACGGCTATGGACCTGGGGGTCCCTACTCTCATCCTCTCCACGTACAGTCCTCACCGATTCCTGTCATTTGTTGACAGTCGCTCGTTGTGCAATTATCTTGTTTATTGACTACGTTGACAATGTGGTGGCTTTTCTTTGGATTAGCTTGGGTGTGGTGTTTGTCTACACTTGTTGTTCGCAGTGAGTTGTAGCTTCTTGTAATTGTCTTCTGCCTTCTATAAAAATATGGTACACCTTTGGCGTACTCTCGAAAAAAACAATGTGGTGGGACCAAGATGTCAGGAAACCATTAGGAGGAAGCATTTTTTTGGCTTGTAATAAGGAGGCACTTGCTTGCGTACTACCATGACCCTGGTGGGTCCCTACTGTCATCCTCTCCACGTATAATCATCTCCTGATTCCTCTCAGCTGTTGACCACGTTGACAACGCCAGAAGGCGGTGCCGCGGCGAGGGAACCAAAGCGGAGGACGACGGCGAGGCCTCGGACGGGAACGGAAAGGAGCCGTGGAAGATGCGGCAGTGTGGTCGGAAGCGGAGGGGAGTATGAGGGTTGGTGAGGGGTGGGGATGCCATCGCCGGAGAATAACAGGAGGTGGGGGTGAGTGGGGGGCGATGTAGATGGATGGCCTGGCACCGGTTAGGGTACGGTGGGACAGTGATGCGTGCATGGCTGCGCAGTGCTACTTGTAGACTGCGTTGGTATTTCCCCGAAGAGGAGAGGATGATGCAGTATAGTAGAGATAAGTATTTCCCTCAGTTAAGAACCAAGGTTATCAATCCAGTAGGAGAACCACGCAAAATCCTTTAGCAGCACCTAGACACACAAAAGCAAACACTTTCACCCAACGCAAATAACAGGGTTGTCAATCCTCTTAGCGGCTATTTACAAGGATTAATTCTGATAGTGATAGATAGAAATATAAATTGCAAAATAAAATAAAAGTAAAGAAATTGCAGCAAGGTATTTTTGGGTTTTAATATATGATAAAGATAGACCCGGGGGCCATAGTTTTCACTAGAGGCTTGATACGTCTCCAACGTATCTATAATTTTTGATTGTTCCATGCTATTATTATCAATCTTGGATGTTTTTATATACATTTACAGCATTTATATATCATTTTTTGGGACTAACCTATTAACTTAGTGCCCAGTGCCAGTTGCTGTTTTTTGCCTGTTTTTGGTTTTCTAGAATAACAGTACCAAACGAAGTCCAAATGCCACGAAACTTTTTGGAGATTTTTTTTCTGGACATAACAAACACTAGAAGCTTCGGGAGGAGACGAGAAGAATGGTGGAAAGGAAATAAACTTTACTTTCTGTTTGGGAACCGCCTATGATGTGTCTAGCATGGAAAATATTGGGAATTCTCGGTCATTTTCGTTGACAGGAAAATCATGCCTCTAAAAATAATTTTATCTCTCTAATTTAAGCTTTGAGCTCTGGCACATTTACAAATCTCTACTTCCCTCTGCGAAGGGCCTATCTATTTACTTTTATGCAATTTTTTATTTTTATTTTGAGTCTCCATCTTCTCTTACAAAGCACCAACTAGAGAGCACTATTGTCATACTTGTGCATTGTGTGTAGCTACTATTGAGTGTGTTTCATGAATGGATCAATGATTATCCATAATGGGCTAGGGATAACTTTCTTTAGCGTTGATGTTTTGAAAGACATGGTTGCTTGTTAGTGTGCTTGAGTATTTATATCTTCATGTCAAATTATAGACTATTGCTTTGAATCATTCAAGTCCAAATGTCCATGCTATAAAGAAAAGAATATATGATGAATATGATAGGTAGCATTCCACATCAAAAATTCTGTTTTTATCATTTACCTACTCGAGGACGAGCAGGAATTAAGCTTGGGGATGGTTGATACATCTCCAACGTATCTATAATTTTTGATTGTTCCATGCTATTATATTATCAATCTTGGATGTTTTTATATACATTTACAGCAATTATATATCATTTTTGGGACTAACCTATTAACTTAGCGCCCAGTGCCAGTTGCTGTTTTTTGCCTGTTTTTGGTTTTCCAGAATATCAGTACCAAACGAAGTCCAAATGCCACAAAACTTTATAGAGATTTTTTTCTGGACATAATGAACACTAGAAGCTTCGGGAGGAGACGAGAAGATGAAGCAGTGGACCACGAGGCACCACGGCGCGCCCCAGGGGGGCGCGCCCTGGTGGCTCGTGGGGCCCACACAGCTCCGTTTGACCTAATTCCTCCACTATAAATTCTCTAAAATCGGGAAACCAACAGAGGAGTCCACGAAATACTTTTTCCGCCGCCGCAAGCTTCTATTCTCGAGAGATCCCATCTGGAGGCCTTTTCCGGCACTCCGCCGGAGGGGGAATTGATCACGGAGGGGCTCTACATCAACCTTGCTACCCTTCCGATGATGCGTGAGTAGTTTACCACAGACCTTTGGGTCCATAGTTAGTAGCTAGATGGATTCTTCTCTCTTTTTGATCTTCAATACAATGTTCTCCTCGATGTTCTTGGAGTTCTATTCGATGTAATCACTTTTTGCGGTGTGTTTGTTGGGATTCGATGAATTGTGAGTTTATGATCAGATTATCCATGAATATTATTTGAGTCTTCTCTGAACTCTTTTATGCATGATTATTATAGCATCGTATTTCTCTCCGATCTATTGATTTGGTTTAGCCAACTAGATTGATTTATCTTGCAATGGGAGAGGTGCTTTGTAATGGGTTCGATCTTGCGGTGCTCAATGCCAGTGACAGAAAGGGACATGAAATGTATGTATCGTTGCTATTAAGGGTAAAAAGATGGGGTTTATTCATACGTGAGTTTACTTTGTCTACATCCTGTCATCTTCCTTAAGGCGTTACTCCGTTCTTTATGGACTTAATACACTAGATGCATGCTGGATAGCGGTCGATGTGTGGAGTAATAGTAGTAGATGCAGGCAGGAGTCGGTCTACTTGTCTCGGACGTGATGCCTATATACATGATCATTGCCTTAGATATCGTCATGATTATTTGCTTTTCTATCAATTGCCCAACAGTAATTTGTTTACCCACCGTATGCTATTTTCATGAGAGAAGGCTCTAGTGAAAACTATGGCCCCCGGGTCTATCCAAATCATATATTAAAAATCCTAAAAATACCTTGCTGCACTTTTACTATATTTATTTTATTTTATATTTTTAGTTCAATCTATCTATCTATCACCATACAATTTAATCTTGCAATTAACCGCCAAGGGATTGACAACCCCTTGTTTGCGTTGGGTGCAAGGATTTGTTGTTTTGTGTGCAGGTACTGCTAATGAGGTGTTGTGTGATTCTCCTACTGGATTGATAACCTTTGTTTCATAACTGAGGGAAATACTTATCTCTACTGTACTGCATCTCCCTTCCTCTTCAGGGAATTACCAACGCAGCTCACAAGTAGCAGGAAGAATTTCTGGCGCCGTTGCCGGGGAGACATCATCAACATCTATCAATTACCTATGCATAAAACTTACATCTCCTTGCATTTATTTTATTTGCCTTTGCCTCTAGTTTTCATCTCCCCCACTTCTAAAAAGTTTTTACAAAAATACAAAAATATTTTCCGTTTGCCTTTTTCTTGTTTGCCCATCTTATCATTATGGCTAGTTCTTCGCTCGTTACTATTACCCCTGAAAATGAAGTGCTTAATTTTAAACAAAGGGGAGGAGAGAATTTAAAAGATGCTTGGTATAGGATCTGTGATGCTCATAATAGATCAACTCGTAAGCAATCCACCACCATCCTTCTTCGCAATTTTTATGTGGGCATTACTACTTGGTATAGATTAGTACTTGATACTATTACCGGAGGAAATTTCTTGATGTGTCCCTCTATGGATGCTTTCAATGCTATGGGAAATTTAGTGGGATCACCACCTAACACCAATATTCTTACTAAACTACAATTATCTACTAGCACCTCCCACATATTACCATCTTAATATTGCAAAGCTATTGCAAGGAATCAAACTTATCATATTCAGTGATCTACATGAAAGTTTTTACTATATCCCTCTTGAATACCTATCATATTAGGACCTAATTCATAACCCATGCATATTACCATTGCTATTCATTAGACTCTCAAAAATATATAAGTGAAGCATGAGAGATCAACTATTTCTTTAAAATATAACCACCGCCGTGCTCTAAAAGATATAAGTGAAGTACTAGAGCAACCGCCTAGCTCAAAAGATATAAGTGAAGCACATAGAGTATTCTAACAAATCATGAATAATGTGTGTCCATCTAAAAAAGGTGTGTTCAGCAAAGATGATTGTGACAAACTAAAAAGCAAACAAACTATAGCACAAGACGCTCCAAGTAAAACACATATCATGTGATGAATAAGAATATAGCTCCAAGTGAGTTACCGATAGATTGTAGACGAAAGAGGGGATGCCATCCGGGGCATCCCCAAGCTTAGACGCTTGAGTCTTCCTTGAATATTACCTTGGGGTGCCTTGGGGATCCCCAAGCTTAGGCTCTTGCCGCTCCTTATTCCTTTATCCATCGTAGTCTCACCCAAAACTTGAAAACTTCAGCACACAAAACTCAACAGAAACCTCGTGAGATCCGTTAGTATAACAAACAAATCTTAAACTTTAGGTACTTTTGTAAATTGATTCATATTTAATATTGGCATAATGCTACTGTACTCCAACTTCTCCATGACTCATACCCCCCGATACGATACATAGATTCATCAAAAGAAGCAACTATGCAACAAAAACAGAATCTGTCTAAAACATAACAATCTGTAAAGATCTGAATTAAAGTCATACTTCAGTACTCCAAAAATTCGGAAAAGTAAGGACAACGTGGGCAATTCATATATCAATATTGTGTAAAAAAATCAGAAGGTTCTGACGCTGCAGCAAAAAATCAAAATTCCAGCACTGGACGCAAAAGTTTCTGTTTTCAAACAGCATCAATTATACTATCTTCCAAATCATCCCAAAGGCATTACTTGGCACAAACACTAATTAAAAGATAAAAGCACAATCATAACAGAGGTTAAATTGTGTAAACACACAAAAACAGAAGGCAAAACAAAAAAAATTATTTTATTCATTGGGTTGCCTCCCAACAAGTGCTGTTGTTTTATGCCCCTAGTTAGGCATGATGCATAGTTTCAAGTGTTGTCATCCTTCGTTTCCAAATCCTCAATTACGCACCCACTCTTTCTAAGAGATTTATCATAGGGGTTTCTTATCATCATGCTCCTAGGCACAAAATTAAGAACTTTGCTTTTATAGATAGGTTCCTTTATTATATTAATGAAATTGGGGTGCACACTAATCATTTTAAGATCCTCATTCCCCTTGCTAGAAGTGGTGCCCTTAGTCTTAGGAACATACATAAACTTGCAAATTTTATTTGGAGGAGTCCTATCAATAGTTTTAGCGGAGGAAAAAGCGGAACCCAAATTATTGATAATCTCCTCTAACTTATCGATTCTTGCGGGACTTTGTTCTATCCTTGCGTTAATTATTGGTTCCTTTTCCTTTAAGGTTTTCAATGTAATCCCTAGCTTAGAACCAAATTGAGTAATGTGATTATGAACCTTTTTGTCTAAATTCTCAAGATGTTCAATAGTAGGCATTTTATTTTCAATAGCTTCTAACCTTCGCGTAACATGTCCCAAAGTCAATGTTGTTTCGTTAATAATGAGTGGTGGTGATCCCACTAAATTCCCCGTAGCATTGAAAGCGTCCATAGAGGGACACATCAAGAAATTCCCTCCGGTAATAGTGTCAAGCACAAATCTATACCAAGTAGTGATTCCCACATAAAAATTGCGAAGAAGAACGGTAGTGGATTGCTTACGAGTTGATCTATTTTGAGTATCGCAAATCCTATACCAAGCATCTTTTAAATTCTCTACTCCCCTTTGTCTAAAATTAAGCACTTCATTTTCAGGGGTAATAGTAAGAAGTGAATAACTAGCCATTGTGGTAGAGCAAGCAAACTAGCAAACAAGCAAACGAAAATATCTTTGTGTTTTTATAAAAAAATTAGAAGTGGGGGAGATGAAAACGAGAGGCAAATGCAAATAAAAAGGCAAATAAAATAAATGCAAGTGGATGATAGTTTGTGCGAAGGTACTTGATAATTTTGGTGAAGTCTCCCCGGCAACGGCGCCAGAAATTCTTCGTGCTACTTGCAGGCTGCGTTGGTATTTCCCCGAAGACGAGAGGATGATGCAGTATATTAGAGATAAGTATTTCCCTCAGTTAAGAACCAAGGTTATCAATCCAGTAGGAGAACCACGCAAAATCCTTTAGCAGCACCTAGACACACAAAAGCAAACACTTGCACCCAACGCAAATAACAGGGTTGTCAATCCTCTTAACGGTTATTTGCAAGGATTAATTCTGATAGTGATAGATAGAAATATAAATTGCAAAATAAAATAAAAGCAAATAAATTGCAGCAAGGTATTTTTTGGTTTTAATATATGATAAAGATAGACCCGGGGGCCATAGTTTTCACTAGAGGCTTCTCTCTCGAGCGCAGAACATACGGTGGGTAAACAAATTACTGTTGGGCAATTGATAGAAAAGCAAATAATTATGACGGATTCATGGCAATGATCATCTATATAGGCATCACGTCCGAGACAAGTAGACCGACTCCTTCCTGCATCTACTACTATTACTCCACCCATCGACCGCTATCCAGCATGCATCTAGGGTATTAAGTATAAAACAGAGTAACGCCTTAAGCAAGATGAAATGATGTAGACAAAGTAAACTAAAGCAATATGATTAAACCCCATCTTTTTATCTTTAATGGCAACAATACAAATACATGTCATGTCCCTTTCTGTCACTGGGATTGAGCACCACAAGATTGAACCCATCACAAAGCACCTCTCCCATTGCAAGATAAACCAATCTAGTTGGCCAAACCAAATCGATAGATCGGAGAGAAATACAAAGCTATAACAACCATGCATAAAAGAGTTCAGAGAAGACTCAAATGTTTCTCATGAATAATCTGATCATAAACTCACAATTCATCGGATCCCAACAAACACACCACAAAAGAAGATTACATCAGATAGAACTCCAAGAACATCGAGGAGAACATGGTATTGAAGATCAAAGAGAGAGAAGAATCCATCTAGCTACTAGCTATGGACCCGTAGGTCTGTGGTAAACTACTCACACATCATCGGAAGGGCAGCAAGGTTGATGTAGAAGCCCTTTGTGATCAATTCGCCCTCCGGTAGAGTACCGGAAAAGGCCTCCAGATGGGACCGCGGAAGAACAGAGGCTTGCGGCGGCGTAAAAGTTATTCGGGGTGGCTCTCTGTTGTTTTCTGAATATTTGAGAATTTATAGAAGTGGAATTAGGTCAAAAGGAGCCACGAGGGGCCCACAAGGCATCAAGGCGCGCCACCCCTGGGGCCGCGCCCTGTTGCCTTGTGGAGGCCTCGTGAAGCTTTTGGTCTCCTCTCGAAGTCTCCAGGGTCTCTTTTGTCCAGAAAAAATCTCCAAAAAGTTTCGTGGCATTTGGACTTCGTTTGGTACTGATTTCCTGAAAAACCAAAAAACAAGAAGAAAACAGAAAATGGCACTAGGTTAATTGGTTAGTCCCAAAAAAGATATATAAATGCATAAAATTGCATATAAAAACATCCAAGATTGATACTATAATCGCATGGAACAATCAAAAATTATAGATACGTTGGAGACGTATCACGCAGCAAGCCGCGGAAGGCGGGAGCAGGCGATCCCACCTGTGTTGGTTTGGTTTGGGCGGCTGGAGCTTGGAGGAAGAAGACAAGAGATTGAAAAAGCACGACAGACGTCGGCTTAGGCTGCCACAATCGTTTGTTGACTAAGTTGACAAAGCCTTGTGTACGCGTCAACCTAGTAGGCCCACAAGTCAGCCTTTGACTCCATGGCGGACAAATACAGCCCATTTAAAAAAATAACAACCCATTCCAAACGTTCAATCGGAAAGTTCAACATTTAGAGCAAAGTAACAGGTCTGATTCAGAGATAGAGTATTGAACTTCCATGTTGACAACCATCATAGCCAACTTAACTATCTACTCCCACTAATACTCGAGTTTAGAACAACTAACATACTCTTACCTTATTATAAAAAAACATACTCTTAGCTAACTAGATGATGCCAGCCGCCATCTGCGGCACACGCTAAATGCCGGCACCGACATCCTCCTCCTCGCCTCGGACTTGGCAGAGGTGCGATAGGGCACGTTGCTCGCACCCGTTGGCCCTTTCCATGCCGGCGTGGTCCACCGAAGCTTCGGTTTCTAAGCGGGAAACCCACTTGACGAGCTGGTAGTAAAATTTAGCGTCACGCACGCGTGCATCCCTGACAGCCTCTAGGGCTATTCGCTGGGTGCCGGCCTCCATGTAGTTGGCCCAGTTGCGGGTGCTCTGCTCGCGACGCAGAGCGGCGGTGCGCTCCTCCTCCTCCATGCTCTGCTGGCGGCGCAAATCGGCGGTACTCTGCTCCTCCGCCATGCGGTCGCGCTCCAAGGCATCCTCATACTCTGCATTGCCATCTAAAGACCGCCAGAATGCCTCATCCCTCCGTCTGCCTTCCTGTGAGAAACCGAACACTAACTCCGGCGGTGAGCGCCTCTGGCATCGCCTATTGATGCCGCGCGGGGGCATGACGGACGTGGCAAGAGCGAGGGCAAGTGGCGAGCGATGTTGGGCCGATGGGGTCTTGTGAGGATAGGGTGCGTTGGGTGAAGGTGCCATCGGAGCACGTCGGGAACCAGTAATTATAGGCGGATGGTAGGTAAACCAGCGTGTCGCGGGAAACGCGAAGGTCATCGGAATTCAATGCATAAGCAGGCATGGCTTTTAGTACGCCAGCTTGCTGTGGAAAACTGGAAAAACTAAAATTATGACTATGCCGTACTCCCGTCCCGTCCTGTCAGTGTTGGGTCACACATCGGCACGACAGTCAAATGAGTGCACTCGATTCATCCAGATGAGGTACGTGCGTGATCCGCTGGTTATTCATGTACAAGTTTATTGACTACATTGACAATGGCGTGGGACCCAGATGTCAAACCATTAGGCACAGATGTCAAACCAGTAGGATCGAGTCGGTCTGCGTGAGTTGCTCGGTCTCTGGTGTCAGCCGCTCATTGGGCAATTCTCTTGTTTATTGACTACGTTGACAATGGCGTGGGACCTAGATGTTAAACCATTAGGAGGAAGCATTGTTTTTGGCTTGTTATAAGGAGGCACTTTCTTGCATACTGCCAACGTTTGAGGGTACGGTGGGGCGGCAATGCGTGGGCGGAGGCGCAGCCACCCGTGGGAGGCGGGAGAAGGCGGGACCCGTGGCGTAGTTTCGTTTGGGCATCTGGAGGAAGAAGACAAGAGATAGAAGAAACATGACAGATGTTGGATGTCAATCCAACGGCTGGAAGGCAGAATCGTTTGTTGACTACGTCGACACCACCTTGGATAGGCTTTTTCCTTGTGGGTCCGAAATGTTAGAATCCAAATCTGTCACGGCCATGCAGCCTTTCTTATTAGGAATTACAACCCATTTGGTGTGCTAGCTCAAAATAAGTTTGTGGGTGCTGGCGGGCTCTAAGCACTTGGGTTATGTAATGCACAATGAGATCAAGTAGCCGGCGAGAGTGATGTTATTTCCCTTGGTTGGGATTTGTTACAATATTTTTCTCTTAATTAAAGAAATGGCAATCCATTAGCCTTTTTCAAGGAAAATATGACAGCCACAGCCGAGTTGAAATGGGCAACAACATCAAACTCCATCTTACAAACTGTACAAAAGCACGAGGGTAATTGATCATCAGGTTTAGACTAAACCCAGTTTGAAAAGGGCAACAACATCTAACTCCAGCACTGTTTTCGGCAGCTGTCATGATCAATGGATCGGTCAGATCCATAAAATGAGCATCCCGGGTAGTAAAATTTAATGGAATATGACCACAAAGATGATGTAAAAAGAAGACTCGCTAGTTCAGAAGCCCTCTTGTCCACCTGAATGTCCTATTTTTGCTCTTCGACATATCCATCCGTCAAAAATTCGTTGTTAATATATTTAAGCCTGATGGAGAATAGTACCCTCGCATTCAGCAGGAAGAATGTGACAAATCTAGTGTTTGCATGGGTGGCTACATATCCTTCCAGCGTTATTGTCTTCAAACAAATGTCATGAGAACTAAGAAAATCCCGGTGCTTACGATGCCACCGATTGGTTATACCTTTTATACCCCGTCCTGCTGCCTAAATAGACATGAAGATTGAAAACAGTTAAGGTCTAAAAAAAGAGTATGTGGAAAGAGCAACAACTGAACGGTTAATTCTAGTACACTATATATGGGCTTCCAATGTGCGTGAAATCATCACCTTTATATACAACTTCTCCAGACATGGAAAGCATCGCAACAAGCCAATAATCTTGTTCAGATCAAAAGTATTCATACTGATATATAAGATCTTGACAGAATCCAGCACCACTGATAGGCTATCCATGAACAAACTCTTCATTGAGCATATAGAACATAATATTAGTACAAAAAGTGTACTCCAAGATGATATAAAACTTATGCGCACAAATGAAAAATGCAGCTTATGATTACAAAAGTGTAGATGATAATATACAGTACATGGATAACTGTGGAGCCAAACACCATGTTGAAATGATCACAGAGATCATGAATTACACCCAAGGTCTCCAGTTTAGGCGCAGAGATGACAGTTATTTGCGAAGGTCAATAACAAGAATCAAGGATCAACCTTAGAAGTGAAGGGGCATCTTCGATGATGAGCTCCCCTACGTCAAAAGAAATTCCAATTCTTACAAGGTTAGGCGACTTTATTCAGAAACAACCGATTTTAACTGTCAAAACAAGCACTAAGCACTCCAGGGCAGGGCAACTGGATTGGATGATGCTGTGCAGTGAGGCCTCCAACATATGAACCAGCACAAGTGAAAGTTTTTTGAGAAGTGGGAGTCAAAGCTTTTGTACCAGATCGTCTGGTAGTTTGCACAGGGCAAAGGTGGCAGTGTGGAGAGAGGAGGAAAACCACGAGATGGACATCGGTGGCGACGGGTCAAATACATGGCTTTCGGTTCGTGGTATGTCAGTTTCGTAGGAATAATAGAACTCAAGCATCTAGAGTTTGCGGAATTCAAGGGATGTCAGCCAGGCGTCCACCATGCGGGGCACGTGCAGGTAGCACGCCGGGATGCAGAGGCAGTGAACAGAGCCCCCGTGGGAGGAGATGATGGCTCCGGGGAGTTCAAAAATCACCAACGAGAGATAGGCCACGACCGTCGAGATTAAGAGGCGCGGCGCGCCATAGAGGGCACCACTGATATGCGAGGACTTGGGTGCGAGAGCAATCCTTGGTGGGGAGAAGCGAGATGATGTCCCCAAGGATGGCGTCCGGGAGATCACTGATGCGGTCCACCCGAGATTCTTCGGGTTCCTCAGATACAAGGGGGGGCCTCGCCGCTTCTCCCCGTGCTGCCGGGTGTGGGATCTACAACCGGCGTCGCCGCTGGCGGGAGCCTCATCTTCTTGGCGCTGGGGCCAGCCGACTCCATTTTCCTTGCGGGTGTCGCATCGAGCTCACGGATTTGAGCAGAGTAACGAATGACGAGCCTAGTTGTGGTGCGAGTGTGGAAGAAGGGGAGCTGAGGTTTTTTGTAGCAGTGGGGAAGAAGGGGAGCTGGGGTTTTCTGTAGGAGTGTGGTGAGAAATTTGGGGGTACAACCGGAGGGGGAGACGAGTCGACTGAGCGGACGTGAGGTGGGAGTGAGGAGGAAGAAGAGCAACCGGGTTTTTTTTCGGGGGCGGTGCAGTGGGGGGCACCTCTTCTTAAGTAAAATAAGGGCTTTTGAATTGATTTTATTAATTAGGGTGGATGGGCTATTTTGTCTTGGGACCAGAAAAACAATTACTACTAGTACTACAGTGGAGACACTCTACCACTCCCTCGAAAAACAATTACTCAATCCTAAAAAAACAATTACTCCTATAGTACAGTGCAGACACTACCGCTTCTGGCTCCTCCTCGGTCGTCAAAATGGCTCCTGCTACTGCCGTTTTACTTTGGTTCACCGACATGCGGGCCATGCAGCGCGCGGGCCCAAATGGCATCCACCAAATTAGAAGGCGGTATGCAGGCGCAGAGTCACCCCGGTCGTAGCACGGCAGTACTGAGCCGTCATATTACAAAACCCCACCTCCCCACAGTAAGTTGGTCAGACGAAGCAACCATCATTTCACTCTTCGCTGAATCCGCTTCTCCCTCATCTTCTTCAAGAAAGCCACCACTCGCTTCCGCCATTGTTCTTCTCTCCCAACGAAGGGAAGGTGGGCGCATCCGTGATGTTGGTATATTTTATTTCCAAAAAAAAAGCTTTTGCAAAGCAGTAACTGATCCTCACTCCCTTTTTTGTGTCATTGTCATTGCGATTGTGTTTTCCTTTTGGTTGTCTTCTTTTTGTCAATTTCATTATGGATCATGGAGAAGCGGGCAAAGATCTGCCAATGTTGGAGCAGACACGGCAGGCTGATCCCCACGAGACAGAGAGCTCCAAGAAGATGAAGGCCACCACCGAGCCGACCCCAGATGCGCTCACGGCCCCTACTGAGATTGTCAACACCACGTTTGAGGTTACAGCCCCCATGGCCGTGTAGGAGCAGTTTTACCCCCGCAAGATGGACCCCTTCGAGGATGTGTCCCCCCCGCTGAGCTGCCCAAGGTGATTTTCTTCTTTGGCGATCTTGATTGTGGTTTTTGATCTAAGTATGAGGTGATAAATAATGCAAGATTTATTAGCTCCGATGCCATGCTACCTTCCTTGTCATGCATACTTTTGACTCTACATGGTGGTTTAAATAACTTGTGTTTTTTATATTGGAAAGTAATTCTGAATTTGTTTCTGTTTCAATTAGAGCCCTGATGCAGACAAGGATTGTGTGGTTGTACGTGTCACTCACTATGAGGTGGATGACCTGAATATACGCACTGGGAAAACAAAGTTCTTAGGTTGTTCAATCCTGGAAGCCATTTGCACTTATACCGAAGACGAAATGTATTCCAGCCACACTATTGTCAGGCGTGTTGTCCAGGGTGTACTAAAGCACAACAAGTTCACATCTACTCCTTCATTTGTGAGGCATAATTTTCTTGTCAAGCTTATCCATAAAGATGACATGGCATTCCTCGACAAACAAGTTTATGAGTGGAAAGGCCACAAGGTTATCTTCAAGAAGGTTGACAGGATTGAGCTACTGCCGGACGTCCTCGAGGATGTTCATGGCAAGGTCCGTCTTGTGTCCATCCCCAATTAGATTGATGGCATGAAATAGTTGGCCCAGTTAGTGTTTCAAAGTAGCTTGGATTGTGTTTAATTACCCGAACCTTGCGCATTATCGAGCCCTCTTGGGGTAGTTGTACTCTGTTTGAATCCCTCTATGGGAACTACTGCTACTTTTGTGTGCCCCTGAATCATGTGAGAACCCTCGTAAGTGTTGCCGAAATAGGTGCATCCTCACGAGTTCTTTCATGTAATATGGCATTGTAAGACATAAGTTGCCACTGTTTATCAAACGAGCAGTGTGTTTGATGAAATACTTGTTTGACAACTCTTGGTGCGCCGACGTATACATAGTGTAGGTAATGCACTGTTGGTGCTACTGCACTGCTTACACGGCACATTGGCGCAGATCGCTTCAACACTAGATCGACCAGCTAACACTCATACTCTGCTGTCTGACATATAAGCAACTACGTATCTAGTTACAACGGTTCATGCGGTTAATTGAGGCCACAATATAGATTCCAAATGTTAACACGCTAGTCCAGCATTCATGTTAAACATTCACAATAAACTCGGCTGCATAAAATACTTCAAAAACATAAGTTCAGCTTTTTTATACATCTCAATGATTCATAGAACATAACATCTCTTTTAGAAGTTGACAGCAAAAGACAAAGTTGTGAGAAGGTTTACAAATCAGGAAAAATCAAGTCAGGCTTCTCTGAGCAAAGGGCCTCCCTAGGCAAGCTTTAATTTCCTGGGGTTCACTCTGGTTTTTCTTGTTGCCACCATCCAGGGTTAGGTTCTCTCATTCCAGAATAACAAATTATAATTGTGTTCTCAGTTAGAATATTCAACTGAACCTTGAAGTGGATTGACCATCTGAACTTCTTGTGTAGTTCCACTAAATTGAAGCACCACTATTTGCAGAAATAAGCACACCGCAATGCCTCTTGTATGCGCACCTGACCCCAAAACCTCCATGCAGCCGTGCAAGCTCGTCCTCGGGCCATCCTTAAATTGGGAGTGAGTGTAGTTCACGGCACGGACGCACTGCTTGTTTTCTCCACCACACATGACATGCTCATTGCTGCACTGCAATCAGGAAGTCCACGTACGAATTAGCTTCTTTTAGCTT
Source organism: Elymus sibiricus (assembly GCA_039707655.1). NCBI lineage: Eukaryota > Viridiplantae > Streptophyta > Magnoliopsida > Poales > Poaceae > Elymus > Elymus sibiricus. The sequence continues at coordinate 203,406,574 of CM077666.1, read as the reverse complement.
GCGTTGGTCATTCTAGCTAGTTATGAATGTAGGAATACCTGGAATACGGGTGGCTAGAGGACGGCAGGTAGGAACAGCCATCTGATTTTGTGAAGTTCTACTAAAAGTGAGGTGTGTGCTTATGATTGCACAAATAGAAACGATATGGAGATAGACATCCCTATTTGCACAAATATGTAATATGGTTATTTAAGCAGTGGCAGTTATTTGCAGTGGCATATGATTAACAACATCATCTCTTGTGTTATGAATGGCATTACATTGACAGTATGAAAAAGTGCCATTAAGTAAGAAATAGCATCACATCACATCAACACTGGCACTAGATTAACATGCAGAACAACAACACTAGTATTACTGTCATGAGAGTAGCACATGGTCAGTAGCTCCGTGCATGGTGCTATCAAATTTGTGCAGTTCCACTGGGATGAAGCAATGTTAGCGGTGTGAGATTTAAGTGTAACTGGCAAAACAAAATTCATGGGAAATAAAGCAAGACAAAAGCACTTCATAAAATGGTGGTGTCATTGCTTCAATTTATCGATGGCACTAGACTGACAGCAGCATTACTTAGAAGTGACATTAGGCTAATAGTGTCATTGCTTCATTTTTCCTCTAATATTAGATAAATGGTAGCGATAAGGGCAAAGGGACAGCAGGGGCATAAAGTGGTGATGCAGATCTGGTTGCCGAGAGTGGCAAACATTCAGGCAGCATGTCTGCATTTGTCCAATTTTTTATCTCCTCGGCGACCTTTTCTTATGTGAGCACAGGAAATCTAGACCTGCTCGTTCTCAGTTGAGTTGTCCCCCCAACACCCCCTCACTTTCTTCCCTTTTTCGACCAAGAGACCAGTCTGGCCAGTATCTTACTAGTACTTCCCCCACCCTTTGCTATCCACCCCACTTTCTTCCCCTTTTCAACCAAGAGAGCGGTTGGGTAGCCAATCTCTACTACTTTTCCCCCTTGCTTTCCTCTTTGAACCAAGTCCTAGATTCATGCTACAGCTTTCCCCCCTTTCTTCCCTTTTGAACAAAGTCCTAGATTCGACTGCATGAAGTAGGTTTACCTCTAATAATAGTAAAAATTTAGGTGGCTTTGGAACAGCCGGAGGAAGTAGAAAAAGATCCACATGCAGCCACGTGGTGAGCTGGGGCAGTAGAGCAAGGCCGGTTTCAAAGGAAGTTATACCTGAGGGTCGTCCGGATGTGGCTAGGAGGGTGGCGGGAGGCAGGATCTTCCCACAATACGGCACGGAGGAAGAAGGGGTCAGAGGCCCTCCTGAGCAGGCTTTGTGTCGGACAGAATGGCACGAGCCACCGATCGGGACGCGCCGGCAGCTGTGGGTCTCCTCCCTCGCCCCTGACGACCGCGTGAACGCTGCACCTTCTCCGCTTCGCTGGCGGAGGGGATCCGGCCAGAACTGTGACCAGCGGTGAGCAGAGAGAGGGTGTGGCCACCACTGTCTTGTTTAGATCTGGAGAGGATGAGAGAGTGAATGAGAAGAACCCTAGTAAAGCAAGCGCTGAAGCTCCTGCTTATATATATAGTGGAGTGATTTTCTTGTAGCAATCGTTTTTAAAATGAATACACGCGTACCACTATTTTCATTTAACGTTCCAGTAAAAAAAACTCAATCAATAACGTGCCACCGCATCTAGGTCACACTATGTACACGTGTGGTCCCCGACCCTCCATGAAGTTGAAAACTGCACGAGTCAAATTGTCACTTGGGATGCCTCTTTGTAAACAAATGCGCTCGTACGTGTACCGTGCGTGGGTGTGAGAGAACTGGTGCGTGCATGCGCTGCTTCTCTTCGTGTACTACGTACTCCACCTAGAGTAAGATGTATACGTGTGTGACGTCTGAGTTACAAAAATAATAATATGTGTGACGTCTTTTATTTTTTAGAAGTTCTTAGGGAAGGGTGTGAAGAGCACATATATGTGTGTCACGTCTACCTACAGAGTACAGATAGATGGTGTGTGCGAGAAGTCTCGGGAGAGACGTGAGGTGCGTGTGTGCGTGAGAGGGAGGGTTAATGTGTCAATGCAATGCGTGTGTCCGTAAATCATATCTGGCGAACGTTCACCACAAGCCATTTCCTGGCGAACGCCCAAAGAACCATCAGATCTGCATCTGACGGTGGCAGTTTTGCCATGGCATTTGACAGAACAATCACTCCTCCGACACATAAAATTTCCATGTGAGCGTTCGCAACTGCCGTATGCTCCCTCCGTTCCAAAATATAGTGCATATAGCTTTATTGAAAATTCAAACCTCATGGACTTTTACCAAGTTTTCATAGAACAACATGCACATATAGAAAACCCAGCATTTATCATTTCATTCATCATCAAGAGTTATCTATAGAGATGGGGGAGGAATGTATGAGTGTGTCTTCGATAAAGAGGGGCCATATGTGTGTGTGTGTGTGTTGTGAGAGAGAGCGAGAGACATCATAGGATTGAGTTCTCTAACTAAGGAGAGAGAAAGAATGGGAGATGAAATATAGTGTGTTCCTTCAGTAGAAGAACCGGGCAAATATTTTGCTGAGTTCTAAACTCGGCAATGTCCCATCGAGTAAGGACTCGACGCGTGGCACTGCTCTATTGCTGAGTGCCACACTTCGCCAAGTTTGTTAGGTGAGTCTCCATTAGCCGACACTCGGCAAGGAAGACCTCCGTATCACCTACAGCAATTTCAAGCCTCCTTTGGTGTGGAGGAATATCATAGGAATTCTATATGATCAGATTTTTATTGGATTTTTTCCTTTAGAGCCATTTGGTTCATAGGAATGGATTCCTATACTCGACATTTCAGAGGAAAATAAACATTAAGACTCAATGGAAAAATTCATATGATGTGAACCAAATGACATCTCTTTTCCTATCCCTACTCATAGGATTTGAGATACATGTCGGCCTCCTTTGGTTCATAGGATAGGAATATCATAGGAATAGAAAAAACGTAGGAAGTGAGATGACAAGCATCTCAATTCCTATAGAGAAAGAAATTTCATTTGATGCATAGGATAGGAATTTTTCTATTTAGTCTAGGGTAATGGTTTTTTTCCTTTAAAATGTGAAGGATTGGTTTCTATCCTACATAGGATTAGGAATCCATTCCTGCAAACCACAGAGCTCCATTGGAATTTTTCCTTTGAAAATCCTATCCTATGAAATTCCTACAAACCAAAGGAGGCCGTACGTCATCTCTTTTCCTACAACTTTCATATTCCTACCCCGTGAACCAAAGGAGGCTGCGGGTATATCAAAATGCAGGACCCACGCGTCACTGCCTTTGGGTCGAAGCTGCGTCCACAATTTTTTGTACTCCCCTGCTCCATCCAGCTTACTGCGGGCAAGGTGGGGCTTTGTGATTTAACACCTCATTGCTCATTTACTAGTACTGCGGCGCTACAAACGGGGTGCCTCCCCCCGCTGCTTCGAACTTTGGTGCATGGCACGTGGATCCAAGATGGTGGATGTCCCATATGTCGGCAAAAGGCGTGCTGTTAGTGTGTCGCCATTTCATGTGCGGATTGACCCTGTGGACTTGCGACGCGAACGCGACAGCCATGCTAGAAGTGTGCCCCCGTTTCGTTTTGAACTGTAAAGCGTATCACTTGGTTTTGCTTCCTGGTGCGATATATACAAATCTCGATTATATTGATCTAAAAGTAGATATCCAGATTAGTAAAAAGGAGGTGCTTTTGCCAAGCGGTGCGCGGTGGAGCTTGGCCTGTCGGTTTGCTAACATGCGGTCACACGTGTCAGTGATGTACCAAGCCGATGCGTGTCCCTCATGAAAAATCAGAACAATGGCAGAAGCAACACGTGGTTTTCTTGAAGAAGATGATGGAGAAGCGGATTCAACAAAGAGTGAAATGATGGTTGGAAAGGTGCGGCTTTGTGATTTGACGCCTCATTGCTCATTAGTATAACTGTGGCACCACGACCGGGGTGCGCCCCCCTGCTGTTCTGCACTGTTATTTGGTGCATGACACGTGGACCCGGATGCTAGATGTCCCATATGTTGGCGAACGGAAGCAGAACATTTATGAAAGCGAGCGTCTCTACTCTTACGACGGAGGAGTACAAGACACGGCAGCCCAGTGTACTATAGTAGTACGTAGTAGTAGTCTTGTAACACTTGGTTTTGCTACTTCGCGCGATCCATCGATACAAAACCTGATTAAAAAAGCAAGGGCGGGTCTTTTCCCGCGCGGTAGGTAGGGGAGTTTGGCATAGTCGGTTTGACAAAGAGAGCGAGAGAACGATGTGAAATGCTTGAATGTGTAGTGGGCGCTAATCCACTTCTGAGCCCAGGCTCATCTGCACCCGCGCTGAAGAAAAAAATCAAAACAAATACTATAAAAATTCAAAAATTCCAATTATTTTTTGCATGGTAGTTAATTTGATGCGTGAGGTCCGCTCCAATTTTCAAATCATTTGGACATCTGAGAAGCTCAAAAAGACAAATTCGGGGTCTGTAAAAAAGGTTTTCTGTTCATGCACTGTTCTGACCCGATTTGTCTTTTTTGCCGAGAGCTGCTCAGATGTCTGAACGACTTGAAAATTGGAGTGTATCTCAAGCATAAAATTATCTACCATGCAAAAAAAACTAGAATCTTATGATTTTTTTTAAAAAAATTGTGATTTTTTTCCGACCGGGTGCAGATGAGCCTAGCACCGAATCGTCTTTCTTTCTTTTTTGAAGTGGGCCCTTTCAAATCACTAGATGATACTAGCCTGCACATTGTTGAGTACATTTCAATGCAATTTTAATGTACATGCAACATGAATAATTGAAGTAACAATATGTTCTGGCCCGCTGCTCAACACCCATTGCCAAGGCATATCAGTAACATGTGGGGCTGCATGTGAGCAAACCGACGATTGGCCAAGCTGGCAAACTCCCCTCTTATCGGGCGGGAAAAGCCTTGCCCTAGCGTTTTCAATCGTTATTTGTGTCTATCGTTGCTCCAAGGAGCAGAACCAAATGTTACAACTGACGAGTTCAAATTGAAAAGCTTGCCGCATTCGCGTCGCACCTCCACACGGTCGGTCCGGCACGCCGCTCAAGCTAGGGAACACGTGTTGTCTTGCATTTTCACTGACATCTGGGACCGTTGCTGAGTAAACCGACTATCAGCAAACCCTCACCCTGCCCGCCGCGCATCGGCTGAGTTTAGAGGAATGAGGAGGGAGAAGTGCTAGCTGTAGCACGGACTCCACAAAAATTGGTGTCCGATGGGACTCGTACTAGTTTGTACTACTCTACTACCACTATACTACTCCTGCTCCTACTACTCTACACTAGTAGTACTAGTACAAACTAATATGAGGCCATTCAACTGTGTCCCGGCAAAATACCCCGGACACCGATTATTCATTGATATTTAAATTTCTTTTCACACAACAAAATATCCCTGAAAACGACAACACACAGCAAAATTTCGTGGCAAATGAGGGATTTGAATGTGCTGGGTGGGGTGGGGCAGGAAGTTAACTGATGTCTACTACGCAACTTTTATTCTTGTATACGTTGTTGGGCCTCCAAGTGCAGAGTTTTGTAGGACAGTAGCAAATTTCCCTCAAGTGGATGACCTAAGGTTTATCAATCCATGGGAGGCGTAGGATGAAGATGGTCTCTCTCAAACAACCCTGCAATCAAATACAAGAAATCTCTTGTGTCCCCAATGCACCCAATACAATGGTAAATTGTATAGGTGCACTAGTTCGGCGAAGAGATGGTGATACAAGTGTAGTATGGAAAGTAGATATAGGTTTTTATAATCTGAAAATATAAAAACAGCAAGGTAGCAAGTGATAAAACGGAACACAAACGGTATTGCAATGCTTAGAAACAAGGCCTAGGGTTCATACTTTCACTAGTGCAATCTCTCAAGAGTGCTAACATAATTGAATCATATAACAATCCCTCAACGTGCGATAAAGAATCACTCCAAAGTTCCTATTAGCGGAGAACATAAGAAAGAAATTGTTGTAGGGTACGAAACCACCTCAAAGTTATCCTTTCCGATCAATCTATTGAGCCATCCCTATAAGTGTCACAAACAGCCCTAGAGTTCGTACTAAAATAACACCATATGATACGCATCAACTAACTCTAATGTCACCTAGATACTCCAATGTCACCACAAGTATCTGTGAGTTGATTATTCGATATGCATCAAATAACTTCAAATTCATAATATTCAATCCACACAAAGAACTTCAAAGAGTACCCCAAAGTTTCTTATCGGAGAAAAGATAATGAAAACGTGCAACCAACCCCTATGCCTAGATCACCCCAAGGTCACGGGAATCCGCGAGTTGATTACCAAAACATACATCAAGTGAATCAATAGAATACCCCATTGTCACCACGGGTATCCACATGCAAGACATACATCAAGTGTTCTCAAATCTGAAATATTCAGTCCGATAATAACGAAACCTCAAAGGGAAAGACTCAATCCATCACAAGAAGATAGAGAGGGAAGAAACACCATATGATCCAATTATATTAACAAAACTCACGATACATCAAGATCGTGCCAAATCAAGAACACGAGAGAGAGAGATCAAACACATAGCTACTGGTACATACCCTCAGCCCCGAGGGTGAACTACTCCCTCCTCGTCATAGAGACCGCCGGGATGATGAAGATGGCCTCCAGCGATGATTTCCCCCTCCAGCAGAGTGCCGGAACAGGGCTCCGGATGAGATCACTTTGGTACAGAGGCTTGCGGCAGCGGCATGGAAGTTCTAGGTTTAATTCTGGGGTTTTGGGTATTTATAGGATTTATTGGCGTTGGAATCACGTCAGGGGGGTGCCCGAGGGTCCCACAAGCTCGGGGGGCGCGCCCTAGGGGGGCCCCCAGGCTTGTGGTGCCCTCGGCCACATCTTGGTCCATCTCTGGTGCTCCGTGGGTCTTTTCTGGTCCATAAAATATCACCGTAAATTTTTGGCCCATTCCGAGAACTTTTATTTCTGCACAAAAAACAACACCACGGTAGTTCTGCTGAAAATAGCGTCAGTCCGGGTTAGTTCTAATCAAATCATACCAAAACCATATAAAATTGTTGTAAACATGGCATGCATACTTCGTAAATTATAGATACATTGGCGACGTATCAGCATCCCCAAGCTTAATTCCTGCTCGTCCTCGAGTAGGTAAATGATAAAAGAAATAATTTATGAAGTGTGAATGCTAGCATAGTGCATAAGTTTGATCAATGATAATTCCAAACACTTTTTCTAGCATCATTATATATTATAGACAGTAGCTCATCTCATAAAACTTCTCATGATCAAGTAGCAAGCTATTCACATGTTAAAGTATAGATCATAAACTTTCTTGAAAACTGACAAACTATGTTCTCAGTCATCAAACAATTGCAATTCATCTTATTTTCAGGAAGGGTCTATGTAAGATCTTTGATTTAGCAAATTCCACATACTCAACTATCATTTAGTCTTCCATGATTGCTGACACTCAAAGCATATTTTTAGAACAAACCGTTTCAGTCAAACACATAGGAAGATAGGGGCTTAATGTTTTGCCTCCCAACTTATTTATCTCATGGATAATGTTAACAATAATAACTCATGATCACCTATATTCAACGGGATATATGTGCCTGGATCTTTCCCCACCACATGATGCTTGCCAAGAGAGAAAATAAAAATGGAATAGAGAAGAACACTATTGACTCTTGCATAAAAGTAAATAAATAAAGTAAAAGATAGGCCCTTCACAGAGGGAAGCAAAGGTTGCCATGCGCTTTTTATTTTTGGATGTGCAAGCTCTTAATGCAAAGGAACGTCACTTTATATTGCCCCTTGTGATAGCAACCTTTATTATGCAGTCCTTCACTTTTATTTCTTCACCATCACAAGTTCGTACAAAGCTTATTTTCCCTTACAATAAAAGATCATACATATTTAGGAGCAATTTTTATTGCTTTTGCACCGGTGACAACTTACTTGAAGGATCTTATTCAATCAATAGGTAGATATGGTGGACTCTCATGGCAAGAAACTGAGTTTATGGGTTTTTGGATGCACAAGTAGTATCTCTACTTAGTACGAAATTTTGGCTAGCAAAATATTATGGGCAAGCACCACATGTTAGAGGATCCATGACAATATAACATCTATGTGAATATAAACAAACATAACCCATTAAATTGTCTTCCTTGTCCAACATCAACTACTTGATCAAGTTTGAAAATAATTAATGGGGGCTCACAATCATAGAAGATGTCCAAGATAGTATATTTATATGTGAAATCTCTCTTCCATCAACATTCTTTCATGAATTGTTCAAGTGACCAATGCTATGTTTGCTAACTTTCAATAAATTTTACAACTTATACTTCTTTTATGTGAAGTCACTACTCCCCATGGGACAAGCATATGAAGCATATATAATTTCAGATTTATGATATTCAATTCATTCAACAATTTACTCTTAGGATATAAGTGAAGCACGAGAATGAATGACAAACTACTCCAAAAGATATAAGTGAAGAACAAAGAGTAGTTAAGTGAATGGGTAGCTATGTGAAGACTCTCTCTCAAATAAAGATTTCAGATCCAAGTATTTTATTCAAACAGCAAACAAAATGAAAATAAAAGGACACTCCAAGAATAGCACATATCATGTGAACAAGTAAAAACTTAGGCTAACCGATAGGTGTTGATGAAGAAAGGTGGGATACCTACCGGGGCATTCCCAAGCTTAGTTGCTTGAGACTTCTTGGAATGTTATCTTGGGGTGCCTTGGGCATCCGCAAGCTTGAGCTCTTGTGTCTCCTTAATCCATATCATGGCTTCTCCTAAATCTTAAAAACTTCATCCACACAAAACTCAACAAGAACTCGTGAGATAAGTTAGTATAAATCAACTGAAAACCTTAACATTATCTACTGTAAAAAATCACTAAAATTATAATTAAACATTGCATACTAAATGCCTCTTCATATTTAATACTCCTACCCACAAATAGAAACATTAAATAGGCAAACATATGCAAACAATGCAACTATAACAGCAATCTGCCAAAACAGAACAGTCTGCAAAGGGTGAATAAGAACTCATACTTACCTAACTCCAAAAATTCTGAAAAATTACCAAGTGACAAAGAACTCATGCATTCTTACTGTGTAAAAATTTCAGATTTTTATCATGTTCTTACTATTCAATAATATTCTGGACATAACAGAAAACTTTCTGTTTTCAAACAGCAACACATGAACTTGAAAATTGAGCATGGTAAAGGCTATAATTGGTATTTTATTGAACTAAAAGATTCAAAACATGATTATTGATAACACCAAGAAAATATCAACAAAAGAAAATGGCGCTCCAAGCAAAACTCATATTATGTGACGAATAAAAATATAGCTCCAAGTGAGGTTATTGATAATGTTGAAGACGAAAGAGGGGATGCCTTCCGGGGCATCCCCAAGCTTAGTTGCTTGGGTCTTCCTTGAATATTACCTTGGGGTGCCTTGGGAATCCCCAAGCTTAGGGTCTTGCCGCTCCTTATTCTCCTCATATCGATATCTCACCCAAAACTTGAAAACTTCAATCACACAAAACTTAACGGAACTCCATGAGATAGGTTAGTATGAAAATAAATCATTCACTTTGGTACTGCCAAGAAAAGATTCATAATTGTTCTCACATAATACCTACTGTATTCTATCATTTCCACAATTTATATTACTCAATATAAGCTATGGAAACACTAAAACAAGCAAACTATGCAATAAAAACAGAATCTGTGAAAAGCAGAACAGCATATAGTGAGCAAATTAAAAACCATACTTCTGTACCTCCAAAAATTCTGAAAAATTAGGACAACGTAAAAAATTTGTAACCCAATACATTGTAAAAATTTCATAATTTTCTCACGCTCCATTACAGAATAGAAATTCCAGCACTGGACACAAAAGTTTCTGTTTTTGCACAGAATCAAATCAACAAGCATCCACACTATCCCAAAGGCTTTACTTGGCACATTATTGAAAGAAAACATATAAAACATGATTAAACCATTGCGAGCATATTTCTGGCAACCATCACACTTGCGGACAATGTCCTCTGCATCAGCATGAGCTGTGAGCCAGTAAAAACCATGCCGGAAAGCTTTCGCGACCAATGATCTTGAGCCGGCATGGTGTCCACAGTCACCAGAATGAATCTCATTGAGAATTGTGCGGCCTTCTTCAGGTGAAACACAACGCTGGAAAACACCAGTGACGCTTCGTCGGTGCAACTCACCGTTGATGATAGTCATAGACTTAGATCGTCTGATGATCTGTCGAGCAAGGATTTCCTTTGTTGGCAGTTCACCCCGGCCGAGATAAGCCAAGTAGGGGACGGTCCAATCAAGTATAGCGTGGATAGCAGCCACTAGAGCCGCCTCCGGATCAGGAATAGCCAAGTCCTCCTCTATTGGTAACTTGATAGACGGGTTGTGCAAAACATCCAGGAACACATTGGGTGGCACCGGCTTGCGCTGAGAACCCAAGCGAGAGAGTGCGTCTGCCGCCTCGTTCTACCGGTGATCAATGTGATCAACTTGATAACCTTTGAAATGTCCAGCAATATTTGTCACCGCATGCCGATAAGCCACCATAAGGGGATCCTTGGAATCCCAGGTACCAGAAACTTGCTGGGCCACAAAGTCTGAGTCGCCCAAACACCTGACCCGGCTCAGGTTCATCTCCTTGGCCATCCGAAGCCCATGAAGCAAGGCCTCATATTCTGCTGCATTGTTAGTATATGGGAACATGAGTCTTAAAACATAACAAAACTTATCTCCTTGTGGGGAAGTGATCACAACTCCAGCCCCCGAGCCTTCAAGCTGCCTTGAGCCGTCAAAGTGTATGGACCAGTATGTTGTGTCGGGCTTCTCTTCGGGAGCCTGCAACTCTGTCCAATCATTAATGAAATCAATCAATGCCTGAGATTTGATTGCTGTTCGTGGCACATATTTGAGATGATGCGGACCGAGCTCAATAGCCCACTTGGCAACCCGGCATGTGGCCTCCCGGTTCTGGATGATATACCCAAGAGGTGCTGAGCTGACCACAGTGATTGGATGTTCATGGAAGTAATGCTTGAGCTTGCGACTAGCCATAAACACCCCGTAGACTAGTTTCTGCCAATGTGGATATCGCTGCTTGGATTTGGTCAACACTTCGCTGATATAATACACAGGGTGCTGAACTGGGTACTCCTTGCCATCCTCCTTGCGCTCTACAACGACTGCCACACTTACAGCCTTGTTATTAGAAGCAATATATAGCAACATTGGCTCCTTTTCTCGAGGGGCAGCAAGGACCGGCGGCTCAGACAACTGCCTCTTGAGGGCCTCAAAAGCCTGATCTGCAGCATCACTCCAAACAAAGTTATCTGACTTCTTGAGCAATTGATATAGCGGAATTGCCTTCTCTCCAAGCCGGCTTATGAACCGACTCAGCGCCGCAACCCGCCCTGCTAGCTTCTGCACGACGTTCAGATTAGCCGGCTTAGCCAGGGTCATGATTGCTTTGATCTTTTCTAGGTTAGCTTCAATGCCACGCTCAGAAACAAGAAATCCCAGAAGTTTTCCTGCAGGGACAACAAAAACACATTTCTCCGGGTTAAGCCTCATCTGGTAGACACGGAGGTTGTCGAACGTTTCCTTGAGATCCTCCAACAAGGTTTCTTTCTTCTAGGATTTAACCATAATGTCATCAACATAAGTATGAACGTTCCGCCCTATCTGTTTATGAAAGCAGCTTTGGACACAACGCTGGTAAGTCGCCTGTGCACACTTCAGACTAAACGGCATGGTTGTATAATAGAAAGCTCCAAAAGGTGTGATGAAAGCCGTATTCTCCTGGTCTTCTGGCTTCATTTTGATCTGATGGTAGCCAGAGTAAGCATCCAGGAAGCATAGACTCTCACAACCAGCCGTAGCATTGAGGATCTGGTCAATACGGGGTAAGGAAAAGGGGTCACTAGGCCAAGCATTATTCAGGTCTGTGTAATCAACACACACCCGCCAAGTCCCATTTTTCTTCAGAACAAGCACTGGGTTAGCTAGCCATTCAGGATGGAAGACTTCGACGATGAACCTGGCAGCTAGGAGCCAGGCCACTTCTTCAGCAATAGCTTTCCGCCTTTCCTCATTAAAGCGACGGAGATACTGGCGAACTGGCTTGAACTTGGGATCCACATTAAGGGAGTGCTCAGCGAGTTCTCTCGGTACACCTGACATGTCAGAAGGTTTCCATGAAAAAATGTCCCGGTTCTCACGGATGAACTCGATGAGCGCGCTTTCCTATTTGGGATCCATATTTGCCCCGATGGTGAACTGCTCACAAGAATTGCCTGGGGTGAAATCAACTTGCTTTGTATCTCTGGCCGACTTAAACTTGAACAGAGGGTTAGACTCCGTGGTGGGCTTCTTCAGGGATGTCCTGTCAGACGGGTCAACATTGTCCTTATAATATCGCAACTCCTCTGCGGCGCAAGCTGTCTCGGCATAAGCTGCATCTCCTTCCTCGCACTCGAGTGCAATCTTCCGGTTGCCTTCCACTGTGATGGTTCCCCTTGGTCCTGGCATCTTCATCTTCAGGTAAACGTAACATGGCCGTGCCATGAACCGCGCATAAGCCGGCCGGCCGAATAAGGCGTGGTATGGGCTTTTAAGCTTAACCACCTCAAAGGACAGAAACTCAGAACGCCAGTTATCCTCTGAGCCAAAGGCCACCTCAAGGGAAATTCTTCCCATGGGATAGGCTGACTTGCCAGGAACAATGCCGTGAAAGACTGTAGAGGACAGAGTTAACTGCTTATCGGACATATTCGTCCGCCTGAAGGTGTCATAGTACAGAATGTTGATGCTGCTGCCTCCGTCCATGAGCACCTTAGTCAAGGTATAACTACAAACTTGTGGCGCAACCACCAGAGCCAGGTGGCCAGGGTGATCGAGGAGGACAGGATGATCTGCCCTACTCCAGGTAACCGGCTGTTCAGACCAGTTGAGATAGTAAGGAGTCGCCGGCTCAACCGCGTGGGCGGCTCGTCGCTGCACCTTCCGATCCTGTTTGCATGTGCTGGTGGTGAAAACATGGTACTGTCCGCTATTTAACTATTTCGGGTTACTCTGAAACCCTGTCGCCCCAGCCTGGTGCTGATTTCCCTGGTTGCTTCTCTGATTGCCGCCTCCAGTATTACCAGCCCCTTGAAACCCGCCGCCTTGGCCACTGTTCCCTTGGAAACCAGGTCCTGCGAAGGGCCCTTGCAAGCCGGCACGTGAGAAGCCGGGTCCCTGGTTGGCGGGTTGTCCGCCGTTGCCGCCCCCATTATCATGATTCTGGAAGACCCGCTTGGCAAACTCTTACATGACATAGCAATTTTCCCAGGAGTGACTGGATGGCTTACCATTGTAACTTTGTTTTGGACAAGGAGCCTTGAGAGCTTCCTCGTAGGTGAGAGGGTGATTACCAGAGGACTGCCTCCTAGAACCGTCGTTCTGACGCTGACCTTTGTTCTCTGTGTTTGTGTTCGCCACCAGATAGGAACACCCGTCGTAACCTTTGCGTTTACCACCACTGTTGTTCTGCCCGTTACCGCTGTTCTGCTGGTGGCCCTTGCCACCGCCTTTCTTATCTTTGCCGGCTTTCTCCTCATCAGATGGCGGGTCTTTAGTGTTGTCAGACTCCGCGTACCAGGTCAAGACATCCATCAGATCACCCATATCCTGGGTTTTCCTCTTGAGTCGCCCTAATTTCTGGACCAGTGGCTGAAATTTGCATGTTCGTTCCAGAACGAGCACCGCCTGAGCCGCCGAGATGCTGTCAGAACTGTGTATAACCTACGCAACCCGGCGAGCCCAATGGTGGGCCGACTCATCCTCGCGCTGAACACATCGTTCCAGATCAACAATGGTGGTTGGCCTTTTACAGGTCCCCTGGAAGTTCTTGATAAATCGCTCCTTCAGCTCCTGCCACGTGTTGATGGAATTCGCCGGCAGATTTTTCATCCAGGTGCGTGCAGGGCCTTCCAACATCAGAGGCAGGTAACGCGCGCACACTGACTCACTTGCGCCCAACAAGTCCATTGCCAGCTCATAACTCTCGGTCCACTCGGTGGGCTCCAGATTCGTCGTATAGTTAGGAACCTTGCGAGAACCTTTGAAATCGGGGGGTATGCGCACTTCTCGCAGCGCCGGTACCAAACAGGGAGTTCCGATCATGCAGCTCGAAGAGCCCCCAAGCCGGCCATCTGTCTGGGTTGCGTCGGGCGGTTGATGTACTTCCGGCAGGTTGACATTTGGCGGCGGGTTGACTCGCGCCGGCGTGTTGACGTGCGCTGGCGGGTTGTGCCCTGCACGCGCGTTTTCTTCCTCCCACGCTCGTAGAATCCGAGCAGCGTCCACAACGTCTTGCGGGATCCTGGGCTGGTGCTGCTCCGCCAATGGCTGGGTGGCTCTCCTGCGGTGTGCGCTGCTGGAGGCCGCAGGTGACTCAGGGCGCTGACTCCTGGTGCGGCTCTGATGAGGGGTTGAGTGAAGCCGATGCTGGCTATGCGAGTAGTTGGCTTGCTGCACTACTACTGTCTTGAGCATTGCAATGGCGTTCCTAGCCTCGGTCTGAATCGGGCCGTCCCCCTCGATCGGAATAGCCGCCAAGTTGTGGGTTGCAGCCAACACGTTATCGACCGGGTTGGAGTAGTGTCCAATTGGGGTCTGGAACTTGTGGGACGGCGGCTGCTGTTGCTGATCTACCGTGCGATGCCAGGCCGGTTCTCACTGCTGAACAGGCTGCTGCAAAGGCGGCTCTCCTGTGGGGATGACTCCAGCCCCCGGGTTCGTCGGAGCCGGCGGTGTGGTGAACAGCTGAGTCGGCTCGAGGTTAGCTGGAAGCCGGCTCTGATGACACCTCCTGTGGACGAGCTCCAACTCGGCCTGTCGATGGTTCAGGTAATGTGCTTCCTCATCCAGGCACTGCCTCTCCGCGGCAATCCAGGCCTGCTCCTGCACCATGCGGGCGTTCTCTGCATTGATGACCTCTTGGATCTTGGCCATCTACTCGCGACACTTCGTGATCTCCGTGTTGCGCGCCGCTGCGTTCTCCGCAGTGACCGGCTCGGTCAACAGGGCTGCCAGCGTAGTCATCAAGTCCGTGAGCGCTTGAACCCCGGTTTTTTGAGAGCCAGTGGCCGACGCGCCGGCTCCTCCTGAGCCGGCAAGGATGTTGTTCTGCCTCACCGCCGGATTGGCCGGGTAACGCACCAGATCTTGCCTACCCGCCATGTATACCGTTGCGAAGCGAGGCGGATCAGGGCTCTCTGGAAAGATGTCTGTGTGCCCGAGCCCTCCATCATGCGGAGGAAGGATTGACTCGGTTTCTCCCGTCGAGGACTCGTCGTTAGACTGGACGAGCGTATCATCTCCAGAAAGGGAGTTCTCCGACAGGGCCACCCCTTGGGTGAAACCTACGAAGACATGGTTTCGGCCGGCTTGACGCGGGCCGGGTCTCCCCTGGTTCTGACCAGTGCGGCGCGCCGACTCGACGCCGGTGATATTCTCCAACCCAACGGCCGGCTCGCCGACCACGCCGATGAAGGTGTGGATCTTGCCGAAGGGGACCCGGTACCCGTACTCGACCGAGTCGGCATCGGGGCCCCAGTATGAATTGTCGATGTAGAACCTCCCACGGCGGCTCTTTGTCATCATGCCAACCGCGTACTTCCCGAACCCTGGAAGAGATCCCGCTAAGAACTCAACTCCACCGTGCGTCGGCCCCACGGTGGGCGCCAACTGTCGTGGTTTTAGCACGGCAGATGCCCTTGTGAAAGGACTTGGAGATGAGGCCATCGCACGAGTGTGGAAGCTTAACGGGGTTGATCGGGAACGAGAATACGCCGAGTTACCCAGGTTCGGCCCCTCACGGTGGAGGTAAAATCCTATGTCCTGCTTGATTATATTGTTGTAGATCTCGATTACAAGGATGCGGATTCGCTAACCTAGCTCTCGAGGAGGTTGCAACTTAGTCTTTTCCGTATAGGTGCTCCCCTTTATATATACAGGTGGAACCCTAGATTACATGAGAGTTCGGGTCGTCTTGTGACCCGTCTCCTATTCCTTCCTACTTGTTCTCCAAGACGGCCTTCCCGCCACTCATCTTCCTCGTGAGCCGGCCCATTGCCTAAGCCGGCCTTTCCCGCTTATGCCACATCAAGCCGGCCCGCCAAGAATCCTTCAACCCTGCAATGGGTTGACCCGCTGAGCCTGCTCTATGGCCGGGTTATCGCCCTGCCGGGTCTATATGCTGGTAAATATCCCCAACAGGAAGTGGCGGCGAGGGCGGATCCCGTGGTTCTCCCGCAAGGGGGCCCGTCGTGAGAAGGGGCCTCACGAGGGTGGCGGCGGCGGCGTTCCGCTGTGGCCGCTGAAGAAGAGGAGATGGATTGCCAAGGATGAGTAAGCGTCCGCCTTCCCTTCTCTTGCACCCGGTGCGTCGCATGTGCCCGAGTCTTTGCTTTTTATAGGACCTCCTCGAGCAAGAAGAAGAAGAAGAAGGAGAGGTCCCCCGGCCTGGCGGGGGCCACACCGCTGGTTGCTAGGGCCGAGGGGCGTGAGGAGAACGCCAGCGGTCTCGACACCGAGGCTGGCCTCGCGAAGGCAGAGGGGCAGGTGGCCCCTCCTGAGCCGTAGAAGGACGTGGCTCGAGAGGCCCAAGCGGGCGAGCCTCAGTAGGCATCGTGAGGAGGCAGCTCCACAGTTCCTAGGGCGCCCACTGCCAGGGCGGATGTCATGGCGGCAGAGGCGGAGACGCCGGCTCTCCCATCCCGCACCGCGGGTGGCGGCGGCGCTGCGGGAGGCCCGCGGGACTCGCCAGTGCGTGGGGCCCCCGCCGGGGGGAGCCGAGCCCACGGGGCGCGCCGCCACGGCAAGACGAGGAGGGGGTCCCTGCGAGCCCTCTGCTCCTGGCTGGTGGCACTGGGCCTTTGCGAGAGGGCGGCGTTGAGACGCATGCCTGCTGGGCCCTGCAGCTCATGAGCAGCAGTGCCGTGCTCAAGTGCGGGGCCCTGCAAGGCGCTAGGGCTGCCCTTGATCAGCTAGAGGCAGACCTCCAGGCGGAGGAGGCGTGCATCATCGAGGAGCGCTAGCGCCTCGTGGAGGGGTGGCGCCAGCTTAACGTGGCCATCAAGCTGGGCCACCGTCAAGACGACGCCACGCGGGAGAAGCACGAGAAGGCGGCCCAAGACGCGAAGAAAATCTTTGAGAATGCCGTCAGGGAGGCCGACGAGGCCAACAGGCGGTGCGAGGCGGCAGAGGCCCGCGGGAAGGAGCTCCAGGACCAGAACACCGCGCTAGAACGGCAGCTTTATGCGCGAAGAGATGCCATCTCTGCGCTCGAAGAGGGGCTGGCGGCCCGTGAGGTGGACCTTGGTATCCGCGAGTGGGAGCTCGCGTGGTCGGCATCCGTGCAGGACCTGGAACGCGAACGGCTGGAAACGCTGGAGCGAGAGGTGTCCGCTGCCCAAGGCTCCTATGCCGAGCGCCTAGACAGGGCCAACGCCAATCTGGCGGCCAAGGAGAAGAAGATTCAGGAGGACGCCGACAGGAGGGTTGCGCAGAACAGCGAAGCGCTTGCTGATGAGAACAACAAGAAGCTGAAGCGGCAGGATGACCGCTTCAAGGCAAGGCACGAGGAGTTCCAGCACGAGATCGCGGGCCTCAAGGAGATGTTGATCGAAGTAGAAAAATGGTAGGAAACCGCGCTGAAGGCCCGGGCCGACGCCGAGGCCGAGCTGGCCTCCCTCCAGCAGCAGGTGGGGGGCGTCGCCGCCGTCGTGGAGCAGGCGAGGGACGAGGCGGCCCGAGCGCGGGGCCGGCAGCTCCAGCGCTCCAAGATGTTCCGCGCCCTCGAGCTCCGAGCCCGCCGTGCCTTGGGCACCATTTGCAAGGAGGACGTCAGCAGCCTCCTCGAGACCCACAATGGCATCTACCTCGACTTCTTCACCAAGCTCATGGAGTGGCTCGAGCCGTGTTCCTTCTCAGCTCACGCTTTCCTGATTGATTTGAAAGAGCCAGACAAAGATAAGACTCCACGGCGGCACGATCGGGATGGTGCCAAAAAGGTGGGCGGAATTGTCGAGGAGGAGTGCCGTGATCTCCTCACCCAGGCCGCCACGCGCATCTTCAGCCATCTTCTCCGCGCCGATCCCCACTTTGACTTCGGCAAGGTGATAGTTCCCGTCCCGGAGGAGGTCCGCGACAACCTTGGGAAGGCGGTGGAAGATCACGTGGACACGTTGCACGCGCAATTCTCCCATGGCAGCAGCGAGAGCTCAGGCGGAGCCGAGGGAGGTGAAGATGACGATGGCAGCAGCGGTGATGGCGACACGTCCTCTTAGGCCCTTCCCCATGTCCTGCGCTTAGTTAATCGTGGCCCCGTGGGGGTGTGAGGACAATGCCTTTATATTTCAAGTACTTTGTGTCTGGTTGTACTGAACGCCTGTGCCCTCGTGAAGCTTTCTCTTGAGGCATGTTTTGCTCTTTTTGCTTGCCCTGATGCTCTACGTCATGAGGACCCAGCCCCCGAGCAGGCCACAGCCGTCGCTGGTATGTCGGGTGGTGATGCCTGGACAAGTCCAGGAGGTGAGGGGCACCGGGAGCTAGTGAGGGCTCCTGAGGCGCGATGCTCAGGGAGCCCCCCTTTGACGCGCAAGCGGCTTGCGCCAAGAGAAACGCTGGCGCTCGTGAGGTTGCTGGAGGGGAAAGGTTAAGACACGGCGAGGGCGGCTCGCGAGGCAGGAGACTTAGCTCTGTGCAGGATAGTGTCTAGTGGGCCATCACTTGTAGGGTATGCCTCGTGAGGGTTTCACTCGCGAGATCTCCTGCTAAGACGACCGTCGTGGGTTAGCTCCTGAGGTAGGGCCTGCGGGGCTTCCTGAGGCCCTGAGGGGGCCACCTCGTGAGGCATCCTCGCGAGGCCTTTCAGGGGACCTGCTCCTGAGATAACTGCATGCAGAATACTTAATAACAGGGGAGCAGCGCACGCTCGCCGTTTCGCTCATGGGCGTTATGCGAGGAGACGTGACACCAAGAACCTTGGTGGGGTGGCGTGCACGGGAGCAGGCCCACGAGCCAGAGCCCAGTTGCTTGGGTTTTTCGGCGCTGCTGGGACTGACCCGAGCACAGACACCGTGTCCAGCCCCCATTCGCATGAGGCTCATGAGGGACTTCGTGAGCGCGTGAGGCTCGTGAGGCAAAGACAAAATGAAACACCATGTAAAGAGACCGAAGCTTTACTAAAGTAAGATAGCAACCCATTACATAACCAAAACAAGATGCGGCTGCCGTGTCCGGCAGGGGTCAGGTTGAGGTTGGTGCAACCCGTGGGGCGCCCTCAGTTACATAATCAAAACGATAAAAAGGGTGCAGCCGTGTTCGGCACGGGTCAGCTTGAGGTTGGTGCAGCCCGTGGGGCGCCCTCAGTTGATTGTTCCGCCAGCGCGGAGCATGGGGCTTCCACAGGGGTGTGGGTATGATCGCGGGTCGATCGTTCCGCCAGCGCAGAGCATGGGGCTTCCACTTGGGCGTGGGCAGGAGCTCTCGCGGGCCCATCAGGCGAACGCAATGAGAGGCTCCGGGGCGTGTACCGCCCCATTTTGTTCGTACGCGTGAGGGTCACGGGTAGAACTTGCGGAGGTGTTGGATGTTCCAGGCGTTAGGCATAGGAACTCCGTCCTCCGTCTCCAGCCAGGCTGAGCCGGGCTTGGAGACATGAGTAACCCAGAAAGGGCCTTCCCACATAGGTGAGAGTTTGTGAAGTCCCTCTCTGGAGAGGATCCTACGTAGGACGAGGTCGCCGACCTCGAGAGTGCGAGGGCGGATGTTGCGGCTGTGGTAGTGACGCAAGGCCTGCTGGTACCTCGCGGCGCGAAGAGCGGCCTGACGGCGGCCCTCCTTGAGGAGCAGCAGATCGGTCTCCCATGAGCCATCCTGACGCGCCTCGTCGAAGGCAAGGACTCACGGGGAGCCGTGCTTAAGATCCAATGGAAGGATCGCCACAGCTCCGTAGACGAGGAAGAAGAGGGTCTCGCCGGTAGGCTTGCTTGCCGTCGTGCGGATGGACCACAGCATGGACTGCAGCTCATCGAGCCAGCCCTTGCCACAGGCCTCGAGCTTCTTCTTGGAGCTCCTTGTTTTGAGGCCCTTGAGGACCTCGGCGTTGGCACGCTCGGCCTGGCCATTGCTTCGTGGGTGCGCCACTGAGACGTAGCAGATCTGCGTGCCAAGGCTGGCGCAGTAGGACCTGAAGAGGCCGCTTGTGAACTGGGAGCCATTGTCGGTGATGATGAGGTTGGGAACTCCAAAGTGGCTCACGAGGTCCTTAATGAACTTGACGGCGGAGCCTGCCGGGATGGTGCGTACAGGCTCGACCTCTGCCCACTTGGTGAACTTTTCGATGGCGACGTAGAGGTAGCGGTAACTGCCAGCCGCGCGAGGGAAGGGCCCCAGGATATCCATCCCCCAGAGCGCGAAGGGCCATGAGAGGGGAATCGTTTGGAGGCCCTGCGCCGGCTGGTGGATCTGCTTGGCGTGGAACTGGCAGCCCTCGTAGGCTTGGACCAGCGCGGTAGCGTCACGCAGTGCAGTGGGCCAGTAGAAGCCGCTGCGGAACACCTTGCCGACGAGGGTGCGTGATGAGGAGTGGTGGCCAAAGTCTCCTCCATGGATATCAGCGAGCAACTCGCACCCTTGTTCTTCAGAGATGCACCGCAGCGAGACGCCATTGGGGCGCCTGCGGTACAGCTCGCCATCTTGTAAGCAGTAAGCGGTGGCCCGCCAGGCCACGTGCTCTGCTTCTGAGTCCTCCTCCGGGAGGGTGCCATGAAGCAAGTAAGCCTTGAACTCCGCGGCCCAGCTATCCGCTTGAGGCTTCAGCGCCAGTAGCAGGCGGGCTCCTGAGGCTGGGCCGCAGTCTGGCGCGCCCGTGGGCGGTGCGGGCGGGAGTTCCTCATGAAGGAGCGCGGTGCTCGTGGCAGGAGGTGCAGCTGATGTCTTGAAGAGCCTTTCCTCGAAGACGCCGGGGCTCTGAGGCTCGCGGCGAGATGCTCGTTTGGCGATGTCGTCAGCTTCTTTGTTGCCGCTGCGGGGGACGTGCTGCAGCTCCAAGCCAAGAAAACGCTTCTCAAGTTTACGTACCTCGTCTAGGTAGGCGGCCATGTGCTCGTCCTTGGGCTTGTAGCTTTTGTTGGACAAGTTGATGAGAAGTTGCGAATCGCCCTTGATGGTCAGACGCTCGATGCCCAAAGCGAACGCGGCCTTGAGGCCGGCGATGAGGCCCTCATACTCTGCAATGTTGTTGGAAACCTTGTCGGTGTGCCTGAAGCAGAGTTGCACGACATAGTAGAGCCTGTCTCCTGTCGGCGAGGTGAGCATGACTCCAGCCCCCGCGCCCTGTCGGGAGAAGGCGCCGTCGAAGTGCATGGTCCAGCCACCAGGCGCCTCGTCCCCTGGCAGAAGGGATTTGGCCTCGCGAGGCTCCTCCTCATACGTGTCCGTCCACTCTGCCACGAAGTCGGCCAGAGCCGCGCCTTTGATGACTCTGGTGGTGGAGAATTCTAGCTAGAAGGCTTGCAGCTCGATGTTCCATTCGGCGATATGGCCGGCAGCGTTGGGGCTGCGCAGAACTTGCTCCAAGGGGTAGGAAGAAACTACCTTGATGGGATGACCCTGAAAGTAGTGGCGCAGCTTCCTGGAGGCAACGAGGAGCACGAGGAGGAGCTTCTGCTGCATGGGGTAGCGCTCACGTGCATCCCTTAGCACAGTGCTGACGAAATACACGGGGTGTTCGACGAGGCGCGTAGTTGTGGTGGCAGCTTGCTCTCCAGGCGCCTCGCGAGGCTTGATGGGCCCGGGGAGCTCACGAGGCTCAGGAGGCTCGCGAGGCTCGGGGGGCTCACGAGGCTCGGGAGGTGCGGAGGGCTTCTCCTTAGCATAGACACGCTCCTCTCGCACTGCCACAAGCGCCGCGCTGGCCATCTGAGGGGTGACCGCCAAGTACAGGAGCAAGGGCTCGTGAGAGCGAGACGCGACCATGATGGGCGGGCTCGTGAGGTACCTCTTGAGGTCTTCAAAAGTGGCGTCTGCTTCAGGGGTCCACTTGAAAGAGTCGGACCTCTTCAGGAGCTTGAAGAAAGGCAGGGCTCGCTCGCCAAACTTGGAGATGAAGCGTCCCAGGGAGGCCATACATCCTGCCAAGCGCTGCATTTCCTTGAGGGTCCGGGGAGGATGCATTTTCTCGATGGCCTTGATCTTCTCAGGGTTGGCCTCGATGCCACGGTGCGAGACCAGGAAGCCGAGGAGTTTTCCAGAGGGAACTCTGAAGACACACTTCTCAGGGTTGAGCTTGAGGTTGACCTTGCGCAGGTTGGCGAACATTTCCTTGAGGTCCGCAATGAGGGATCCAGCCTCGCGAGACTTGACCACGATGTCGTCGATGTAGGCCTCCGCGTTCCTCCCCGTCTGAGGCCCCAGCATGATGCGCATTAGCCGTTGGAAGGTGGCGCCCGCGCTCCTCAAGCCGAAGGGCATGCAGACATAGCAGTATATGCCGCAGGGGGTGATGAAGGCCGTCCTCTCCACGTCTTCGGCCGCCATCTTGATCTGGTGATAGCCTGAGAAGGCATATAGGAAGCATAGCAAATCGCACCCAGTGGTGGAGTCCACGATCTGGTCGATGCGGGGCAGCGAAAATGGATCTTGAGGGCAGAACTTGTTGAGGCTGGTGAAGTCAACGCACATACGCTCCTTGCCACCTTTCTTGGGGACGACGACTGGGTTGGCGAGCCATTCGGGATGGCGCACCTCTCGGATGACCCCAGCTTCTTGGAGCTTCTGAACTTCCTTGACGATGAAATCTTGCTTCTCTGGCGCATGGCGTCGTTCTTTTTGCTTGACGGGGCGTGCGTTAGGGCACACCGCTAAGTGGTGCTCGATCACCTCCCTCGGCACACCGGACAAGTCAGATGCTTTCCAGGCGAAAACATCCGAGTTTGCCCGAAGGAAGGTGACGAGCGCGCTTTCCTATGCAGGAGGAAGGCCAGCGCCGATGGTGAAGGCAGGGCCTGAGCCGCTGCCATCCACCAACACCTTCTTCGTCTCGACGCAGTCCTGAGAGAACAACTGCTTCTTCTTCGCGGGCGCGGCCTCTGGAGGCTCGGCCGCGTCCTTGTCAGCCGGATGCGCGACAGCGGCGGCTTTGTAGGCGCGCTCGAGGGAGCAGACCGTGTCCTTCTCGTCGTAGGCGACAGTGATGATGCCGATGCAACCAGGCATCTTGAGGACGTTGTAGGCGTGATGGGTCGCCGCCATGAACTTGGTGAGAACTGGGTAGCCCAAGATGGCATTGTACGGCAGGCCGATGTGCGCCACATCGAAGTCGATGAGCTCGGTATGGTAGTTCTTGCGGGTGCCGAAGGCGACGGGAAGGCGCACTTGCCCCAGAGGGATGGTGGAGCCATCGGTCACTCCGGAGAAGGGCCTGGTTGGCATCAGCTGGTCGTAGGGCACCTGGAGCATCTCGAAAATTTTGATGGAGATCACGTTGAGGCCGGTGCCTCCGTCAATGAGGGTCTTGGTGACCGTGACGTTGCTGATGGTGGGAGTGCACAACATGGGGAGTGTGCCTGCGGAGGCCGTGGACTTGGGGTGGTCTGTGGAGTCAAAGGTGATGGCGTACTGCGACCACTTGAGGGGCCACATGGCCTTAGGCCTCGGGAGGGCGGCGTCCACTTCATGAGAGAGCAGCTTGAAGTGGCAGTTGGACTCGGGGGCATGAGCCCCGCCAAGGATGCAGGCGACCGCGCGAGGCTCCTGGTAGCCCCCAATGCCCTCATCAGGCTGGTTGATGTCGTTCCTCCGGGGTGGCGGCGGCAGCGGCGGGAGAGCGGCATTGGCCTGAGGGTTCGCCTCGCGAGGCTGGTCGCGCCAGGCGGCCTCACGAGGCTGGTCGCGCCAGCCCTGGCAGAAGTTGCCGTTGCCGTTGCGACCGTCCCAGCGGTTGCCGCCGCGGCCACCTCTGTGACCGGCGCCGCAGCCATTGCGATCGTCTCAGCGGTCCTGGTGCTCGTCGCGGAGCAGCTTGAGCTCCTGGCAGTCTTCAGTGCTGTGGGAGCGCACGTTGTGGTAGGCACAGAGCGGCCGGCCGTCTTTCCTAGGCTCATCATGGTCACGGCCGCGCTTCTGCTCGGGCTCCGCCACAAGCACGGCAGGGCCCTTACGCTTGACGTCCTTGTTCTTGGTCTTGGCGGCTTCGAGCACCGCGTCGGGGTCGTTGTGGACGAAGAGGCAGCCTTCTTCAGCCTTGGCGCACTTGTCGGTGAGGTCAAACAGTTCAAGCACCGAGTCTAGCTCGTCGTTGATGGCGAGCTTCTCACGCATCTTGACGTCTGTGACACCGGTGGAGAACGCAGATATGATGGCCGCGTCGGAGGCGGGCGGTATCTTGTTGCGCACTTGGCTGGAGTGCTGGATGTACTTGCGGAGGGTCTCGTCGGGGCGCTGCCGCACGTGCCGCAGGTCGTTGATGGTGAGGGAGCGGTCTTGCGTGCCCTTGAAGTTGGCGATGAACTGGCTGCAGAGCTTGGCCCACGATGAGATGGATGCCTCGGGGAGGTTCATGAGCCAGGAGCGCGGGCCGTCCTTGAGGGCCATGGGGAACCGGTTCGCCATGACCTTGTTGTCGTCGTTCGCCGCCTCGACGCTCAGCACGTAGAGCTGAAGGAACTCCGTAGGGTTGGGGGTGCCGTCATAGCGCGGAGGTAGCTCAGGCTTGAACTTCGCGGGCCACACCACCCGACGTAGCTCGCGGGTGAAGGCGCGGTAGCCCAAACCGCTCGAGGGGACGCCGCCAGCGAGGGCGGCGCGGTTCTGGCGCCCTGCCACCGCAACCTCCTGGACGGCCTGGTCCTGGCACTGCCGCTGCCGCTCGAGGAGCACTCGCGCATCGGGGGGGCGCGCGTCGGATGATCTGGCAGCTGGCCTCATCACGGACTGGCGGGAGCGCGCCACGGGACAACTCGTGCGCCTGTGCATTGCGCTGGGGCCCGCCGAATTCATCGCGCAGAGGTGGCGGTGGGGGAGCGCCGTGCGCCAGGTCCCCAGCGTGGGACGGCAGAGGGCGGAGCGAGTGGGAAGGCGCCAGGGTGTCCCCGGCTGCATTGACGAGCTCGGTGATGCGACCAAGCCAGGCGTCGTATCCGGCATTAGCTGGACGGTAGTGGAGCAGCTCGTGCGCCATGAGTAGCGCGGCCTGCGCATTCGGCGGCCCACGGTGGGCGAGGGAGGAAGAGGCCGTGGCGGTGTGGCCATTCGCCTGCACGGAGGGGTGCAGGGAGGAGTCATGCTGCTCGCGGGCAGCGGGGTCGGTGGCGGCAGCAGCCTCGGCAGGGCGGCGGCGGTTGCCGCGTGCCACCGGCTCCGTCTGAGCCACGCGGCCAGCCCTGCACTCGGCGCGCTCGCGGCGTGCGTCGGCCATGAAGCTGGTGGAACGGAGGGCGGAGTGGAAGAACAGTAGTGCACCCCTACCTGGCGTGCCATATGTCGGAAGTTGGGCTCCGGGGACCCAAAGGTTCGAACACTGGGGTGAGCTTGTTCCTACCTCTTCGTCCCCTACCACGGCTAATAAGCTATGGTGAAGCTACAGCGGGAGCGCGCTAGCAAGGTGCGGACCATGGACTCAGCGGTTTACCCAGGTTCGGACCACCTTGCGGTGTAAAACCCTACTCCTGCTTTGTTTTGATTGTAGTGAGCAAGAGAGTGTTCTCGTGTACAAGGTAGGAGAAGAAGGAGTCAACCGAATCGGATCCCCCTACCACGATGGCAGCACTGTCCCTTTATACCTGCCTTGGTCCTCTTCCCCCTCAAAACTTAGGCGGGAAGGGTTGCCACACTTGGCGGGTTTTGAAGGGGGACAGGCGCTCAGGCTATCCTGACTAAAGGCGGTCTTCGCTTGCAAAAGCATGATCCATGACGCGCTGGTGGGCTCGGTGATGACCTCCGCCCCGCGCGCCCGCCGTCTTGGTCTTCTTTTACCGATCGGGCAACCTTTGGGGTTGCTTTGGGAAGTGGACTGTTGGCCTTGCTCCCTTAACACAAAAGGGGAAACCCTCTTCATCCGCGCCTGCTGGCACGGCCTCTGTCGTAGCTCGTCGCCGCGCGCGTCACCCACGTGATGGTGTAGGAAAGAAGTATGTCTAGCAGAGGGGGGGGGGTGAATGGGAGTTTTAAATTTTCTTTCGGAAATATCAAAACTCTCGGAACCCAGCAGCGGAACGAATGAAAACAGTATTTAGTGAGCGAATACAAACTGTCGAATGGAAACTAAAACATGCATCGAGGTGAATCACATAATTGAAACATGTCACAATGCATAGTTCGAATGTAAAGGAGAGAAGCAGAGGTGACCAGTGATGCTCGATGGCGACGAGGTATTTGGTAGACCAGTTCGCCCTTCTGCAAAAGGACTACGTCTGGTTGGAGGGGTTGTGATTTAACACAGAAGATAAACTCTCTTCGCCCTATTCTCCTCGACAATTGGTTCGTCAACCAATGTCGATTACTCGTGGTAGATGCTTGAGGCGATCTCCGAACCTTTACAGACTTCTTCTTCGAGAACCACAAATACTCTTGGTCTCTAAAGAAATTGACACCTAACCGTCTAGAGAGTTCACAACTCTCAAGAGTAATAGGCGGAGCATACTGGACTTAGATTCGAGTGATGCTGAACCACTATATTTATAGCCACAGCGTTCCCTGATGGGAAATGACCATTTTGGACACGCGGTCCAGCCAATGGCCAACCGACACGTTCACAACGGTCGGATTTTGGGAGCAACGGTAACATTACTTGAAGAGCAAGTAATGCTAACTCCTCGGTCAGAGACAAATCTCTCGCAGCGAAGAAGATCACAGTCTCTTGCTGGCAAGTATTTGCTCAGAACACAAGAAGATTTCTCTCACAACTTTCATAGGATTTGGGTTTAGCATCAGCGATACAAATCTTAGAACGCTACACCCCTCTTAATAGTACGGTGGTCCTATGACTCAATAAGAGAAAAGAAACAACAAAATAAATGCTACGTCTTCACTTCGTCTTCAATATTCTCGGACGCAGTCACTTCCTTCGGAAAGGCACCGAACCAATTGCTTCACGTCAGCAATCTTTGAGGGGTCACTCTTGTCGTCATAATCTTCGATGATAACCTTCACTGCTACGCAGGGGATATTCTTCGGAGTTTGAAACCAAACTCCTCTTGACTCCAGGGACCTGTTACTCTGTGTGCACTAGCAAACACATCAGTCCCTCACTGTTTGTCAACAATCTCCAAAACATAAGGAGGCAAATCATTGCACCAACAATCTCCCCCTTTTTGGATGATTGATGACAAAACAGATAATCATCGAAGTGAAGATAGATAAGTAAAGGGCAATTCCAACAAGAGTGAGTAAGTGTTACTTTGCTCGAAGATGAAATAAACTCCCCCTAAATGTATGCAGGGAAGAAGGGGTATGAGATAAATTCTCCTGCAAGAATTGAAGTATATGGAGGAAATTTCAATCATTCGAGACATTGATTCGCACTGATGAGAGATAATCCATCGAGATCGTAGTGCAATCAATTTTAACTTCTGATAATAGTTCCACCTGCAAGATAAATGCTTTGAGAGAAATAGAGCAGTAGCAGGGGTAATGAGCATTTCAGCACAGAAGTTATCGAGTTTTACAACATAGTACGGATAAGATAAAGACTAGAAGTTGCAAACTCGCATGAAACCAAGATCAAACGAAACACCAAAAGCAAATCTATTGAGACTCGATGTAATTCTCCCCCTTTTTGTCAACAAGTGTCAAAAAGGTGAGGAATAACATGAGTAAAGAAACGCAGAGCTTGGCTCAATCAGTGGCATCTCCAGACGAGCTGTCCGAGGAGAGTTCCTCTTCAAATGTGACGGGATTGTCTTCGTCTTCAGTAGCAATAGGTTTTCCTTCAGGAATAATAGCTTGAGGCTGAGCAGACGAGGGAATAGCTGGAGTGGCCACAAGAGGAATACGGGAATGCATATTGCCTTCGGCAGGTTTGTCTGTCGGTGAGGTGGCTTCAGATTCGTCAAGCAGTTTGCGAAGCTTGAGATGAAGAAGATCTGTTGTAGGCTCACGAGCAGGCAGAGGAGAACTCCGATCTTGAAAATCTTTGATAGTGAAGCCTTTGTCAATATAGTCATAAAGCTCTTGGAGATTGACATTCAGTAATTGTTTCTCGGTGAAAAATTTGCGAAGCAATTTCCAGAGTCTCTTCTTGTTTTCATCAGCTATCAGATGCATTATCCTCATGCGATTGTTAAGTGCATTCAGTTCGGAGGCGAGATGTTCTTTCTCGCGACGATCCTCAGTGATATGTTGCAGTAGCAGCTATTGTGTACGCAAACTAACTTCGAGTTGCGATGGAGGGTGTGGTGAAATCTTTCGGTCGCGCTGAGGCAGACGAGGCCCATCAAATTGCTGGTGATAGACTTGGGAGCTTGATGCGGGCGATTTGCCCGAAGATATATCATCCATGACTTTCAAAGTATCGCGAACAGGAGGAATGAAGCCTTTATGGCTTTCGTTCGCAAGATACACTGTGCGCATTGCATGATCAACAACTTTCTGGATCCATGGCGCAAACACTTTGATGCAGAAGGGATATTGGGCAGAATCCTTCAGGATGCGTAGGAACATGTCTTCCACATCGAAAATGTATCGCTCCGAGATGGCATATATAGCATTGCGAAGAACATCTGAGATGGACTTGTCCGGATTCATACTAGCCAGAGGACAAATGGTGTAAGAGAGCATGTGGAATAGCGTCTGATTGTCGAAGGTTAAATGCTCAGGACGAGGTGGACCATTGTAGTCACGAATCTTTTCAGGATCCATAGTGCATCGAAAGATTTCATCGGATATAACATCAATGTTATGAACCCAAATCTCAGTGTTACCATGCTCAAAGCGAGGGAAATGAAAGGGCGAGACAAAATCCGTTGAAGTGCATTTGATGCGTTTCCCTTTGGTCATCCATTCCATAACCTATTTGGAGCTATCAGATTCATTGCCAGAGATATATAGGGTAGCATAGAATTGAAGAATAATCTCTCTGTTCCAAGGGTGCTCAAACTGAAAGACTTTGGTGAGGCAGAAATCATCCAGATCCTGAAGCAATTGATTGAAACAGCCAATGTAACGCATAGCAGGGATGTCCAGATATTCGTGAGGAAATATCTTTCGGCTCTCAAAGAGGACCCGAGAATAATAGATGGCCTATTCCTTAGTCCAGAAACGAGGCGATTCTGAAGTGCGCGGCCCATCATACGGACTGGCTTGAAAGAATTTGGGATGCGCATTCCGATTGAAGAGAGGACCTTTTGCGCCTGCGCCTGACGATAACAAAGGCAGTTCTTCACGACGGTATGGATATTTAAGTTCTTCTTCAGGAGAAAGATATTCATCGCCATAGACAACTGAGTCCGTGCGGCGAGCAGAGACAGATTTGCGTTCGGAGGGACCAACATCTGGCATTTGAATAGCTGTGTCGAGATAACTTGAGTGGAGATGGAGCAGGTGTTGCAACTGTTGGAGGTGCCGAGGTAGAAGGCAGCAGAGTTGGTTCAATCACAGTAGGCACTGAGGCTGAGTCATTTACTGAAGGTTGTTGCTCGAGTGGGATCTGTTGTTGCTTGACTGTAGGAGAGGCCGAGTCTTTTGGAGCATCATCAGCCGGAGAAGCTTGGGGCACAGAGCGAGGGATTTCACCTTCCTCAGAGACAAATTGTTGCGAGGGAATATCAGCTCGAGCCGGGGAAGCCACAGGCACTGATTCAGTTGGCCTTGGCGAGGGAGGAGCATCCGAGTCCTTAACAGGGGGTGGCGAAGGAATTGCTGGCTCAGGAGATTTTTCTTGCGGAGCAGGAGACTGAGCAACTTGGGGAACAGGCGACGGTTCCTTCGGAGCGGGAGGCACATTTTTCTTCGCCATTCTTTTTCGGTGCTTTTTCATGTGCTGAGCAACTTGATCAATATGCCCCTTGACCAGATCATTGTATCCGGTGACTTTGGCTTGATGTTCATCACAGATTTTCCGGACAATTTCATCTAGATCTGTGTGAAAACGTAACCTTCAGTGGCGAAGAAGAGTCATGGCATGATTGATATCCTTGTAGGAGTCTTCGAGTGCTTTAATGACAAATTTTGAAGAGGCAGTTTTCATGCGTTCATCAATGTCCACTAGCTCGACAGAGAGAGAGTTGATCTCAACGGCATCTTCTCTCAGTTCTTGAACTACGGAAGTGGCTTGAGTAATGACTTCGGCAGGAATAGGAAGGGAAGCCACTTCTCCATCGAAAGGATTGTCCACAAATTTATCGAGCTGTTCCATGATGAAAATGTGATCATAGTAATGAGGAGCATCAGACTTGACAGAGGGAGCAGTCTGGACAGGAACTTGCTCGGTAGGAGTTAGTGAAGCCAGAGGCTGAGTCAGGGTAGGCGCAAATTTAGCAACCTTCTCCTTCGGAGCAGTAGCCTGCGGAGCAACTTTCTCGGTAGGCACCTTGATTTTCTTCAAGTCAGGTTTGGGAATATTTTCTCCTTGCTTGGCAGTACTCACAGGAGCGTCAACTACCAAATCCTTCAAATTGAGAGCATCTGGATGAGGAGTTGTGTTCACATGCTGCTTCATTGTGACAGTAGTAGCAGGGGTCTTTCGAGCTGGGATATTCTTCGGTTGTGCTTCTGGAACAATGTTAACACGAAGATCAGGCAACACAGTAGATGTGGTAATGTTTACTTCCTCGCTGAGAGTAGCAGCAACTTCTTCCTTGGTGAGCGGAGGATCATCATCATCAGCAGAAGAATCGTCCATTTGAAAATCAATAGCAGGTTCAGCCTTTTTCCTC
Source organism: Elymus sibiricus (assembly GCA_039707655.1). Taxonomy (NCBI): domain Eukaryota; kingdom Viridiplantae; phylum Streptophyta; class Magnoliopsida; order Poales; family Poaceae; genus Elymus; species Elymus sibiricus. The sequence goes on along the minus strand of CM077666.1, from coordinate 203,375,543 downwards.
TTTGGTGCGCTCTTTTTCTTCGCAGCAGCGCTGGGATCATGCTTGCGCTTAGAACGACTTTCAGATTTTCCTTCGGCCTTTTTCTTCTCCACATTATCTTTGAGTAGGCGAAGGTTTTCCTGTTCCCGAGCCTTTTGCTTTTCGGCCCTCTGGGTTCGCTTGATGGCATTGCGCTGACGCTTAGCAAGCTCATCGGGATATGAGGCAGGTGTGCGAAGGGAAGACTCATCAGCATTTGGCAGAGGAGGTGGTCTCTCTTGGGGACCATTTACCTTGATGAGAGAAATTTCACGGCAGTCACCCCATGGTGGATGAAATGCAAAGTTCTGAGCAAACCGAGGATGAACAAATTCATAGTTGAACCACTTGCGCACCCAGTGGCGGCGAATCCATTGTTGACGAGTATCTCTCTGATGTTTGGTTTCGCCTGGAACAGTGTCATACCGATCATGAGATATGTACTCGGCGGTGTTGGTGTATGCCTGTCTGCCACCCCTCTTTTTCTTCGGAGCAGTTTCTTCTTGCTCGTCGGCATTTTGATCGGTCCTTTTTCTTTGCTGGTTGATGGGCCTACCATTGGGCCCTTAGCATTCAGAGCTTTGGATTCATCAGCAGTGCCCAGAATAGCATCGTCTCTGTCAGCCCGACTTACAGGGTTAGCTGAATCCTCAACTGACTACATTTTCCTGTGAACATAGATAGATGCGAGGGAAAATGGGGACAGGGTTACGAATGCACACAGCTAAGATTTTGAAAAAGAACGCGTTTATGATGAAGAAGTAGATGCAGACTTTGAGAAATGTTTCGGGCGAAAGAAATGTATAGAACGAACTAGTAGGATCAAAGAAAATACTAGTAAACGTGCTAAGCATTCCGTTCTAGCGAGACATAACACAAACCCTAGATCTAAAAAAATTCGGATGCGAGGGACAACTACAAACCACATCCGCACAAGTTACCTATCAGTAAGGATCTAAGAAATACAGTTATAATAGGCAATTTTTACCACGGACGAACTCGAACAGGAAGAGAGGAAGAACGAGTTCGCACTACACATACCCTAACGCGGTGATGTGCAGCAACTACGGCGGCGTGGAGAGGAAGATGATCCGCGGCGGCGAGGAATGACTCCGGCGACCTCTTTCCGGCAGCGAAGCGGCGAAGAAGGTCGACGTCGTCGTGCTCGAGGAGGAGCAGTGCGGTAGGGCTTCGGAAGGTGGCTATGGAGAAGATGCGAAGTGAAACGAGGAGGGTGGCGGCACAACATTTATATGCGAGGGGGAAATAACCGCACCCTGGTGAATCTCATCGGACGGCCAGAGATAAGGGACTATTGCAATTCAACGGATCGGATAAACTGGCAGTTGATGATCAGCACGTGGCAACCGTCACCAAAGAACGTGGTCCAGACTTGGGCGGGAAACCCCAAATTTTGGACGGCTTTCGCCAAAACTGACTAAGTTCGGACCGAAACTTTAACATGGTCAAGGACACTGTCGTGGTTTTGTCCCGACAGATGTCCAGGTAAAAGGACTTAGAGATGAAGCCATCGCACTAACGTGGAAGCTTAGCGGGGTTGAATAGGAACGAGAAGACGCCGGGTTACCCAGGTTCAGCCCCTCACGGTGGAGGTAAAAGCCTACGTCCTGCTTGGTTATATTGCTGTAGATCTCGATTACAAGGATGCTAATTCGCTAACCTAGCTCTCGAGGGGATTGCCACCTAATCTTTCTGTATATGTGTTCCCCTTTATATACACGGGTGGAACCCTAGATTACATGAGAGTCCGAGTCGTTCTTTGACCCGCCTCTTTATTCCTTCCTACTTGTTCTTCAAGACAGCTCTCCTTGCCATCTGATTCGTCGTGAGCCGGCTCGTTATGTAAGCCGGCCTACTCTTACCGGCCTTGCTAAGCCGGCCCATATAGAGACTTCAGCCCCGCAGTGAGTTGGCCCATTAAGCTCGCCTTATGGCAGGGTCAACACTCTGCCGGGTCTCCTTGCTGGTGAATATCCCCAACAGACACCAGTTGAAGTTTTGTTCCCAGATGAAATTTGTGCATTCATAACGGAACAACATAGACTGGAAGAGATAGAATAGAGGGAAAAACAGGGTCCTAGGTATCTCACTCAGACGAGAAAACACAAACTCCAGAGAGAAAAACTATGAGTGAAATACATTCGGACTAACACAAAGGTTTCAACTGCAACTCAGCGAAGAGAAATTGTGGTGGCGTTACCCACCATATAAGAACTGTATGACCCCGAGTGTCGCACAATTATCGTGGCACCCGGTTAGTCTAGTTCTTCGTTAATGTATTCACTCTCGGAAAGAAAATTTCACTTTGTCAAAATTTTCAGGCTCTTCGAGTGTTATGCACCCATTCCTTCTAAGATGTGGAAGAGTTGGTACGGGTGCCGAGTCCATCTTACTGCACATTTGCGGAATCTAGGATATTTAGCTCACACTGTAACGCACAGAATCTTTTCTCATCGAGAGGCTTGGTGAAGATATCGGCGAGATTCTCTTCGGTATTGACATGACTGATAACAATATCCTCTCGAGCAACATGATCGCGTAGGAAATGATGTCTGATCTCAATATGCTTGGTGCGAGAGTGCTGCACAGGATTGTGGGCAATTTTGATTGCACTCTCATTGTCACACAATAGAGGGATCTTCTTGACCTTGATGCCATAATCCTTCAGAGTCTGCTTCATCCATAATAACTGAATACAACAAGCGCCAGCAGCAATATATTCGGCCTCAGCCGTAGAGAGCGAGACACAATTCTGCTTCCTTGACGACCAACATACCAATGATCTACCGAGGAAATGGCATGTCCCCGAAGTACATTTCCTGTCAACTCGGTCACCTGCATAATCTGAGTCTGAATACCCAACGAGGTCAAACTGTGCTCCCTTAGGATACCATAAACCTAAGTTGGGGGTGTGAGCCAAATATCTCAGAATACGCTTGACCGCTTGGTGATGCAATTCTTTCGGTGCAGCTTGAAAACGAGCACACATACAAACACTCAACATAATATCAGGTCTGGATGCACATAGGTAAAGCAAAGAACCAATCATCGAACGATAAGCTTTCTGATCGTAATCTTTACCGTACACGTCTGCGTCCAGCTGGCCATTTGTTGGCATGGGAGTTTTGTAACCCTTCTGTTTGCAATCTTGCATTTTGAGCTTCTTAAGACAGTCTCTCAGATATTTCTCTTGAGATATGAAAATTCCATTTTCCTGTTGAGGAATTTGTAGTCCGATAAAGAACTTAAGTTCACCCATCATGGACATTTGATACTTCTCGGACATCATTCGCCCGAATTCCATGCTGCAAGTATTGTTAGTGCAGCCGGAAATAATATCGTCCACATAAATTTGACACACGAATAAATCGCCATCAATAGCACGAGTAAAAAGAGTGGAATCAGTGGATCCTGGCTTGAACCCTTTATCGAGCAAAAACCTCTTCAGAGTGTCATACCAAGCTTGAGGGGCTTGCTTTAGCCCATATAGCGCCTTTTTTAACCTGAAAACTTTGTTAGGAAACTGAGGGTTTTCAAAGCCAGGTGGCTGCTTAACATATACTTCCTCATCAATTTCACCATTGAGAAAAGCACTTTTCACATCCATTTGGTAAAGCAGAATATCATTGTAATTTGCATAAGCGAGAAGAATACGAATTGCCTCAAGGCGAGCAACAGGAGCATATGTTTCACCGAAATCAATACCTTCTACCTGTGTATACCCTTGAGCGACAAGACGTGCTTTGTTTCTCACAGCAATGCCATTTTCATCTTGCCTGTTCCGGAAAATCCATTTTGTGTCTATGATATTGTGCTTCTTAGGATTCGGTTTGTCAACCAATTCCCAAACATCATTTAATTCGAATTGCACCAACTCTTCTTGCATGGCATTCATCCAATCGGGATCATTCATAGCTTCTTCATACTTGGTAGGTTCTGTCAATGAGACAAAAGAGAAACTGCCACAGTAGTTAGCCAGACGAATGCGAGAGTGAGTTGTGGGTCGGTAACCTAGATTCTCAAGATCTTCGAGGATTAATGTAGGGTCAACTCGATTTGCCACTCATGGGAGAGGATTTCCTTCTTGATGATCATTTTCGTTATCCTCATTATCAGCATCAGGGTCGGCATTTGTATCACCATTTTCATTTTGATCGCCATTTTGATCGGCATCTGCATTTGGGTTGCCATTTGTGTTCGGTGTTGTATTTTCTTCAGCAGTAGATTGGCGTGTACGTCGAGCAATGGGAGCATCATCGTCGGAAGAGTCTGGTGAATTTCCTTCGACTGGCCTAACGTCCCCAATAGCCATTTGCCGAATAGCATCCGAAATCGGAGGTTCATCTATCACATTAGGCAGGTGCTCCTTTTGAGAGCCGTTAGATTCATCAAACCGCACATTTACCATTTCCATAACTTTCCCATGGTGAGAGTTATAGACACGATAAGTATGCGAGTTCGAGCCATAACCAAGAAGAAAACCTTCATGTACCTTGGGTGCAAACTTGGAATTATGATTCATGTCACGAATATAGCAAGGTGCACCAAATACACGCAAATAAGAAACATTCAGTTTCTTCCCAGTGATAAGCTCATATGAAGTTTTCTTAAGGAATCTATGAAGATAAACACGATTCACAACATGGCAAGCAGTGTTAATAGCATCAGCCCAGAAACGAATGGGAGTTTTATACTCACTGAGCATTGTTCTCGCCATTTCAATGAGAGTTCTATTCTTTCGCTCAACAACTCCATTCTATTGGGGAGTGTATGCGGCAGAGAATCCATGAGTGATACCATTGTCATCGAGAAAATCTTCGATATGAGTATTTTTGAACTCGGTGCCATTGTCGCTTCTGACATGCTTAATTCGCACATCATATTCATTCTGAGCCTTCTTAGCGAATCTTTTGAAGATGTCTTGGGTGCAGGTTTTGTATTCGAGAAAGAATACCCAAGTGTATCGAGAGAAATCATCAACAATAACCAGACCATAATGACTGCCTCCGAAACTTGCATAGTTTTGAGGCCCGAATAAATCCATGTGAAGAATTTCCAGTGGTCTTGTTGTGGTCATGACATTTTTTGATGAATGATGCTGCTTGGCCAATTTACCAGCTTCACACACAGCACAGAGACGATCCTTGTCGAATTTCACATCAGGAATACCACGGAGATGATTTTTCTTCACGAGAGTCTGCAAATTTCTCATACCTGCATGACCAAGTCTTCAGTGCCACAGCCATCCTTCGGTTGCTTTTGCAAGCAAGCAAGTTCGGACTAAGGGACCCTTTGAGAAATCCACAATATATAAATCTCCTTTTATATTTCCCTCGAAAACGAAGGAATTGTCAGTGGCCATAAGACAAAGCATTTGGATTTAGAAAATAGAACAAGCATGCCTAGATCACAAAGATTGCCAACTGACATGAGATTGAATCCAAGAGACTGAACAAGTAAAACATCATCAATGTTCTTGTCCTTGGATATAGCAATTTTACCTAACCCAATTACCTTTCCCTTGTTGTTGTCGCCGAAAGTAATATACTTCTCAGATGAAGTAGTTAAGTTGGGGTCGACAAACAACGACTTGTCTCCGGTCATATGACTAGTGCATCCACTATCCATTCTGTACACCCGGAGACATAGTCCTGCAGAGAAATTAGGCTTTCTTAACCACCCACATCATTGTAGGTGGCTTCGAAACATATGAGCGAGCAGGATATGATTTCTTTCGATCATTATGCGAATTGTAACTTGAATAAGTGCGAGCATAATCGAAAGAGTAAGCATTGAAATTCCTTCCTGACGAATGAGTATAGCGGTTGGGTGAGGCAAGTATGTACTCATTCCGTCGAATCTTTTCAAGGATATATCGAGCATTTTCTTCCTGCATGGTTAGTAGTCTAGTGATAGGTAATGCTTCGATAGTTTTCCTGGGCACCCAGATAGATTCCTTTGGGGGGGCATTCCTGCTGTTTGGTCCAACATAGCGAGCAACAGCCTCACCACGTTGGTGTTTGAACAACTTATAGTTGTCCAGAGAATCATCATATGAGTACTCAGGGATAGGAGAGTCATATCCCGAAAGTAAAGCTGGATCGAGCGTTTTGCTCTTAGCCGGTACCCACAGAGTGCGAGGATATTGATCAGGTTCCCAGTAGGAGCCATTCTCATACAGTTTCCTTTCGAAACCAACACCTTCTTTTCTGGGATTTTTGTGAAGAATGGATTTCTTCAGAACATCACACAGGGTTTGATGCCCTTTGAGAGACTTGAACATTCCTGTCTGAAGAAGATCCTTTAACCTAGCATTTTCATCAGAAACAGAACCATTTTCCTCGACCGAGGGGTTAGCATTCACAGAAGATTCAACATTGGATTCAGCATTACTGCGTTCAAGGCATTTTAAGCAAGGAGGTACAAACACTTCAGGTTTCTCTTTGAGTTGTTGGGTGAGAAGAGAATTTTCTCTGATCAAGTCATCATGAGCCTCTCTCAGCGACTCGAGTTCCTGTTTCCGTTTCAGGTAATCATAAGTCAATCTTTCGTGGTCAGCTGAGAGAAAATCATGACGATCTGATAGTTCTTTCATTCGAGACTCAAGGGCGGAATGCTCTTTGGTCAACGATTGATTTTTCTCCATCTCCTCAACCAACAACCCTTCAGATTTCCTGAGGGTTTTCTCAATTTTCTCGAGAGAATTTTGTTGCATATTAGCAATTTTGATCAGTTTAGCATGGTCATCCTCATCAGAAGAATATTGATCACTGGAGTGAACCTTGTGATGTTTAGAGGATACCTTTTCTTTCGAAGCTTTGGCCATGAAGCAGTACGCAGGGGACTCATTATCGCTTGAATGATTCTCGAAGAAGTTCGATGTAGGAGTAGAAGGACATGCTATGCCAGCCATGCCAGAATCAGAATCCTCATCGGATTCATCAACTTCATCGGAGTCAGATGATGCTTCTTCATCGGAATCCATCTCCTTGCCGATGTACGCCTTGGCCTTTCGAGAAGTGTTCTTGCGGTTGGATGAGGACTTGGAGGGATTCCTTGAGGAAGATCTTGATGAGGACTTGGAGGAGCTATCCTTCTTATTGAAGAACTTCTTCGTTTTCTTCTCATCATGGGAGTCGTAGCTTTTGCTCTTGCCTTTGCCATGGTTGTGTCCTGACTCAAATCTTCCACTGGCACGAATTTCAGCTTCCCAGAGAGGGCAGTCCGAGATGAAATGTCCTGGCTTTTTGCACTTGAAGCAGGTGTAATCTCCAGTAGGTTTTGGTGAAGATTTGGAGCCGCCAGAGTTGCTGGATCCTTTCTTCTGAAACTGATTTTTCTTCTGAAAGCGTTGGAATCTTTTCGTGATCAATGCAAAGTCCTTGCTGATCCTTTCTGGGTCATCTGAATCTTCATCGGCGTTTCCTTCTGAGGAGGAATCAGCCGCGGCCTTGAGAGCATGACTTTTTCGGTGATTTGATCCATAGAGATCTCTCTTTTCTTCTTCTTGTTCTTCATGAGTGTTTAGCCTTTCCATGATATCAGCAGAGTCGAGAACTTTGAAATCAGCTCATTCCTGAATCATCAGAACTAGAGTGTCGAACGAACTATCAAGGGATCGGAGCAGTTTCTTCACAACTTCGTGATCACTGATGTCTTTGGCACCGAGACCTTGTAGCTCATTTGCGATGTCACTCAGACGATCGAAGGTTTGCTGGCAGCTTTCATTTCCAATTCGCTTGAACCGATTGAACTTGGCCTGAAGAGTATCAATGCGAGCTTCTTTCTGAGTTGAAACACCCTCGTTTATCTTTTCGAGAATGTCCCACAATTCCTTTGCAGTTTCAGACTGACGATAGCGAAGAAATTGAGCACGAGAGAGATGGACACCAATTTCATCTTTGGCTTGAGCATCCTTCTGAATGAGTTTCTTCTCGTGGTCAGTGGGGACCTGGGGCACTTCAACCGTGAATCCATTCTGCACCACATTCCACATATCATCATCAATAGCTCGGAGACAGATCTTCATCTTCTCCTTCCAGAAGGGATAGTCCGTCCCATCGAAGATGGGAATCTTGAGGTGCGACTTGTAGCTCACTGAAGACATACTTAAACTCCAAGGTGGTTAGACCAAAATGAGCAGAGTCAAGGAGTACCTTGCTTTGATACCAAATGTAGGAACGAAGTATGTCTACCAGAGGGGGGGGGTGAATGGGAGTTTTAAATTTTCTTTCAGAAATATCAAAACTCTCAGAACCCAGCAGCGGAATGAATGAAAACAGTATTTAGTGAGCGAATACAAACTGTCGAATGGAAACTAAAACATGCATCGAGGTGAATCACATAATTGAAACATGTCACAATGCATAGTTCGAATGTAAAGGAGAGAAGCGGAGGTGACCAGTGATGCTCGATGGCGACGAGGTATTTGGTAGACCAGTTCGCCCTTCTGCAAAAGGACTACATCTGATTGGAGGGGTTGTGATTTAACACAGAAGATAAACTCTCTTCGCCCTATTCTCCTCGAAAATTGGTTCGTCAACCAATGCCGATTACTCGTGGTAGATGCTTGAGGCGATCTCCGAACCTTTACAGACTTCTTCTTCGAGAACCACAATTACTCTTGGTCTCTGGAGAAATTGACACCTAACCGTCTAGAGAGTTCGCAGCTCTCAAGAGTAATAGGCGGAGCGTACTGGACTTAGATTCGAGTGATGCTGAACCACTATCTAATTTTTCGGCTCTGGGGTTTTCTCTCGGTGGATTTTAAACTCAAATCTATCGGAGAGGGGGTTTCTCAACAATCTTCTCAGAATCAAACGGAGCAGCCACCAGACAACGCCGGTGGGGGGTGGCTATTTATAGCCGCAGCCTTCCCTGATGGGAAATGACCATTTTGGACACGCGGTCCAGCCAATGGCCAACCGACACGTTCACAACGGTCGGATTTTGGGAGCAACGGTAACATTACTTGAAGAGCAAGTAATGCTAACTCCTCGGTCAGAGACAAATCTCTCGCAGCGAAGAAGATCACAGTCTCTTGCTGGCAAGTATTTGCTCGGAACACAAGAAGATTTCTCTCACAACTTTCATAGGATTTGGGTTTAGCATCAGCGAATCAAATCTTCGAACGCTACACCCCTCTTAATAGTACGGTGGTCCTATGACTCAATAAGAGAAAAGAAACAATGAAATAAATGCTACGTCTTCACTTCGTCTTCAATATTCTCGGACGCAGTCACTTCCTTCGGAAAGGCATTGAACCAATTGCTTCATGTCAGCAATCTTTGAGGGGTCACTCTTGTCGTCATAATCTTCGGTGATGACCTTCACTGCTACGCAGGGGATATTCTTCGGAGTTTGAAACCAAACTCCTCTTGACTCCAGGGACCTGTTACTCTGTGTGCACTAGCAAACACATCAGTCCCTCACTGTTTGTCAACAATCTCCAAAACATAAGGAGGCAAATGATTGCACCAACAGATGGGCACGGGACCGCGCGGCCGAGCCGAACAACCCTTGTCTGGAGCGCCTTCGGGAAGGAGCCTCGGGAGGCCACCTCGGGAGGCTGCCTCGCGAGAGGGCCTCGCGAGGCTGCTGGTGAAGATGCTTAGTCTTGTTCGCCGCTCCCTGAGGAGGGGTCCTCAGGAGGCCAAGGCCTCATGAGGGGTCTTGGTGAGATGCTTGATGATGACGGCCTGCTGGGCCCACGCGAGGCGTTGCGCCCTGGGCCAAAGGCAGATGGGCCTAGATACCCCGGGTTCCATGGGCTCGACACCTGCGTTGGGTGCAAGTATTTGCTTTTGTGTGTGCAGGTGCTGTTCACGAGGCTTTGCGTGATTCTCCTATTGGTTCGATAACCTTGGTTCTCACTGAGGGAAATACTTATGTCTACTGTACTGCATCTCCTCTCCTCTTCGGGGAAAATCCCAACGCAGCTCACAAGTAGCAGGAAGAATTTCTGGTGCCGTTGCCGGGGAGACATCATCAAAACCTATCAAGTACCTTCGCATAAACTATCATCTACTTGCTCTACTTTTTATTTGCCTTTTTATTTGCATTTGCCTCTCATTTTCATCTCCCCCACTTCTCATAAAAATACAAACATATTTTTTTATTTGCTCATTTGCTTGCTTTGCCACTATGGCTAGTTCTTCAATTGTTGCTTGTACCCCTGAAAATGAAGTTCTTAATTTTAAACAAAGGGGAGGAGAAAGTTTAAAATATGCTTAGTATAGGATTTGTGATGCTCAAAATAGATCCACTCGTAAGCAATCCAGCACTGTTTTGCTTCGCAATTTTTATGTTGGTGTTACTACTTGGTATATATTTGTGCTAGACACTATTACCGGAGGAAATTTCTTGAGTAGTCACCCTAATGATGCTTTCAATGCTATGGGAAATTTGGTAGGATCACCACCTATAACTATTAATGAAACAACATTGACTTTGGAAGATGTTATGCGAAGGTTAGAAGCTATTGAAAATAAAATGCCTACTCTAGAACATATTGAGAATTTAGATAAAAAGGTTCATAATCAAGTCGCTCAATTTGGATCTAAGGTAGGAACTACATTAAAAATGCTAAAGGAGATGGAACCAATTATTAATGAAAGAGTAGAAGAAAGTCCCGCTAGAATTGATAAGTTGGAGGAAATCATTAATAATTTAGGCTCCGCTTTTTCTTCTATTAAGACTATTGAGAGAACTCCTCCTCTTAAGAATTCCAAGTTTATGTACGTTCCTAAGAATAAGGGTGCCACATCTAGTAAAGGAAATGTAGATCTTAAAATGATTAGCTTGCATCTATGAAAACAAATTCCTCAACTTTGTCCCTAGGAGTGTGATAATGAAAAACTCTTATGCTAAACCTCCTAGGAAGCGTGGATGTATAATTGAGGAATTTGATGTGAAGGATGATAATACTTGAAACAATGCATTATGCCTAGCTAGGGGCATAAAACAATAGCGCTTGTTGGGAGGCAACCCAATATTTATCTTTATTGCAATTTTTATTTTTGTTGTCTTTATCTTTTAATTAGTGTTTGTGACAATTAATGCCTTTAGGATAATTTGGATGATAGTATAATTGATGCTGTTTGAAAAACAGAAAGTTTTGCACCCAGTTCTGGAATTTCTATTCTGTACTGGAACGTGATAAAATCCTGAAGTTTTTACACAATACTGGTATATGAATTTTTACGTTGTCCTAATTTTTCAGAATTTTTGGAGTTACAGATGTATGATTTTTATTAAGATCTTTACAGACTATTCTGTTTTAGACAGATTCTATTTTCTATTGCATAGTTCGCTCATTTTAATGATGCTATGGATTATATCGGGGGGTATAAGTCATGGAGAAGTTATAGTACAGTAGAATTATGCAAGAATTAAATGTGAATCAATTTATGACAGTACCTAAAGTTTAAGATTTGTTTGTTATACTAAAGGATCTCGCGAGGTTTCTGTTGAGTTTTGTGTGCTGAAGTTTTCAAGTTTTGGGTGAGATCACGATGGATGAAGGAATAAGGAGCAGCAAGACCCTAAGCTTGGGGATGCCCAAGGAACCCCAAGGTAATATTCAAGGAAGACCCAAGCATCTAAGCTTGGGGATGCCCCGGATGGCATCCCCTCTTTCATCACTTGGAGCTATATTTTTATTCATCACATGATATGAGTTTTACTTGGAGCGTCTTGTGCCATAGTTTTCTTTTCTTTGTTTGCTTGTTAGTTTGCCACAATCATATTTTGTTGAACACACCTTTTGAGAGGGACACACATTTATCGTGATTTGTTAGAATACTCTATGTGCTTCACTTATATCTTTTGAGCTAGGCAGTTGCTCTAGTGCTTCACTTATATCTTTTAGAGCACAGTAGTGGTTATATTTTAAAGAAATAGGTGCACTCTCATGCTTCACTTAAATATTTTTGAGAGTCTAATAAATAGTAATAGCAATTTGCATGGGTTATAAGATTAGTCCATAAAGGATAGGTATTCAAGAGGGATATAATAAAAACTTTCACGTAGATCACTTAATATGAAACATGTGGATTAATGATATTGATGTCGTAATATGAAAGGATATAGGTTCATCATCATTGGTTAGTAGAAATATCGGTATTAAAGCTTGTTATTAACTTCTCATCTAAGTGTTGGTCATGGCATGGTGGGGAGGTTTGAGCATTTTTATGTTTGAAATGAAATCCTTGAGTGCTGTTACAATCGGGGGTGCACGATGGTTAACTCCTACCAACCTCCTCCCTAGGGGCATGCGAGTAGTACTTTGCTTCGAGGGCTAATAGGCTTTGCAATAAGTATGTGAGTTCTTTATGACTAATGTGAGTCCATGGATTATACGCACTCTTACATTTCCGCATTTTGTTAGCCTCTTCGTTACCGTGCATTGCCCTTTCTCACCTCGAGAGTCGGTGCAAACTTCGCCAGTGCATCCAAACCCCGTGATATGATACACTCTATCACACATAAGCCTCCTTATATCTTGCTCAAAACAGCCATCATACCTATCTATTATGGCATTTCCATAGCCATTCCGAGATATATTGCCATGCAACTTCCACCGTTCCATTTATGTGACACACATCTTCATTGTCATATTGCTTTGCATGATCATATAGCTGACATAGTATTTGTGGCTCAGCCACCGTTCATCATTTTTTATACATGTTACGCTAGATCATTGCACATCCTGGTACACTGCTAGAGGCATTCATATAGAGTCATATTGCTATAGTTTCGAGTTGTAATATCGAGTTGTGAGTAAATAAAAGTGTGATGATCATCATTATTAGGGCATTGTCCCAGTGAGAAAAGGATGATGGAGACCGTGATTCCCCCACAAGCCGGGATGAGACTCCGGATGAAAAAAAGAAAAAAAAAGAGGAAAAAAAGAAAAAAAGGAAAAAATAAATGAGAGAAAAAGAGACAAGGGGCAATGTTACTATCCTTTTCCACACTTGTGCTTCAGAGTAGCACCATGTTCTTCATATAGAGAGTCTCCTGAGTTGTCACTTTCATATACTAGTGGGAATTTTTCATTATAGAACTTGGCTTGTATATTCCGATGATGGGCTTCCTGAAATGCCTGAGGTCTTCATGAGCAAGCAAATTGGATGCACACCCACTTAGTTTCATTTTGAGCTTTCATACACTTATAGCTCTTAGTGCATCCGTTGCATGGCAATCCCTACTCCTCGCATTGATATCGATTGATGGACATCTCCATAGTCCGTTGATCCGCTGAGTTGATGTGAGACTTTCTTCCTTTTTGACTTCTCCATATTAATCCCTACCACCGCATTCTATTCCACCTTGTGCTATGTCCATGGCTCACGCTCATGTATTGCGTGTAGTTGACAATGCTGAAGCGCGTTAGAATTACGATCCAATTGCCTGGTTTGACACCGGGGTGCTCATGATTTATATTTATGCAGTGAAGGCGGAGTCATGCCATGCTAACATGATAAAATGAGTAGGGAATAACATTCATTAAGGATCGTATATTTTGAAAGTTTAATGATTGTGCTTCTTATGTTCATGGATATTATTATGTTGATATTGTTAATTCATCGTTTCTTAATATTTATAACGTGAAAGAGATTACATGATAAACTTGTTAGGTAGCATTCCACATCAAAAATTCTGTTTTTATCATTTACCTACTCGAGGACGAGCAGGAATTAAGCTTGGGGATGCTGATACGTCTGCAACGTATCTATAATTTTTTATTGTTCCATGCTATTATAGTATCAACCTTGGATGTTTTATATGCAATTATATACAATTTTATTTCATTTTTGGGAACTGACCTATTAACCTAATGCCCAGTGCCAGGTGTTGTTTTTTGCTTGTTTTTGGGTTTTCAGAAAATCAGTAACAAACAGAGTCCAAACGCTACGAAACTTTTGACGATTTTTTTCTAGATAAAAGAGACCCTAGAAGCTTCGGGAGGAGACCAGAAGCCTCACAAGGAGGTGACAAGGCAACAGGGCGCCCAGGGGGTGGCCGCGTCCTGATGCCTTGTGGGCCCCTCGTGGCTCCTTTTGACTTAATTCTACTTCTATAAATTCTCAAATATTGGGAAACCAACAGAGAACCACCTCGAATAACTTTTCTGCCGCCGCAAGCTTCTGTTCTTCCGCGATCCCATCTGGAGGCCTTTTTTGGCACCCTGTCGGAGGTGGAATCGATCATGGAGGGCTTCTATATCAACCTTACTGCCCTTCCGATGATGTGTGAGTAGTTCACCACAGACCTACGGGTCCATAGCTAGTAGCTAGATAGCTTCTTCTCTCTCTTTGATCTTCAATACAATGTTCTCCTCGATCTTCTTGGAGTTCTATTCGATGTAATCTTGTTTTGCGGTGTGTTTGTTGGGATCCGATGAATTGTGGGTTTATGATCAGATTATTCATGAGAAGTAATTGAGTCTTTTCTGAACTTTATTATGCATGATTTTTATAGTTTTGTATTTCTCTCTGATCTATCCGTTTGGTTTGGCCAACTAGATTGATTTATCTTCAGCGGGAGAGGTGCTTTGTAATGGGTTCAATCTTGCGGTGCTCTATATCCCAGTGACAGAAAGGGACATGACACGTATTTGTATTGTTGCCATTAAGGGTAAAATGATGGGGTTTATTCATATTGATTGGGTTTACTTTGTCTACATCCCGTCATCTTGCTTAAGGTGTTACTCCGTTTTCATTAACTTAATACCCTAGATGCATGCTGGACAGCGGTCAATGGGTGGAGTAATAGTAGTAGATGCAGGCAGGAGTCGGTCTACTTGTCTCGGACGTGATGCCTATATACATGATCATTGCCTTGAATATCGTCATAACTATGCGCTTTTCTATCAATTGCCCAAGAGTAATTTGTTTACCCACCGTATGCTATGTGTTCGAGAGAGAAGCCTCTAGTGAAAACTATGGCCCCCGGGTCTACTTTAAACGTAAAAAGAAAACCTAAATTTACTTGCTGCAATTCTCTTTCTTTTATTTTCTTTTGCAATTTATCTATCTACCACTACAAGATTTAATTCTTGCAAGTAACGAGTTCAAGGGTATTGACGACCCTCTTGCCCGCGTTGGGTGCAAGTATTTGCTTTTGTGTGTGCAGGTGCTGTTTACGAGGCTTTGCATGATTCTCCTATTGGTTCGATAACCTTGGTTCTCACTGAGGGAAACACTTATCTCTACTGTACTGCATCTCCTCTTCTCTTCGGGGAAAATCCCAACGCAGCTCACAAGTAGCATGATTCGGTTTAACCACCTGGAGTTTTAGCTATGTCGACTGCAGGGATAATCAAGGTCTCTGCTGTGTGCCCCGTCTTCGATGGCACTGGCTACCCCTAAGATGCGCATGAATCTTGACGCCATTGACAATGACCTCTGGTATGTCGTCAGGACCGGTGTTCCCAAGGTCGGTGAAGGTGTCACCACTGCTAATGTGAAGAGGTTCGCGCAATTGGACTCAACCGCTAAGAACATCATCTGTGGTCATCTAACCAAAGGGCAGTATGGTCGTGTGAGTGCTTTGGAATCTGTGAAGCTGGTCTGGGACTAGCTCTCCAAGGTCAACGAGGGCGTCTCCTCTCAACGAGACTCCCGAATCGATGTTCTTCGCAATCTCTTCAACCGCTTCAAGAGGCTCAACAATGAAAATGTTCAGCTCACTTTCGATCATCTCACTGATATCACCAATGAGCTTCATGCTCTCAGCGCCACTGACATCCCCAAGCATGAAGTTGTGAAGAAGTTATTGAGGTCTCTTGACAGTTCGTTCAACACCTTATCACTGATGATTCAAGAGTGTCCTAACTTCAAGCAATTGGATCCTGCCAATATTCTTGAGAGGCTCAATACTCATGAATTCCAGCTATCTGAGAAGAGAGATATCTATGGTCCTAGCTATGGACGGGCTCGTGCACTAAAGGAAAAGGCTGTGTCTTCATCTGAAGAATCTGATTGCAGTTCCGGTGGCCCTGAAGACATTGGCAGAGAGCTTGCAATGCTGGTAAAGAAATTCTAGAAGTTTACCAAGAAAAACCGCTTTGGAAAGTCTTCGAAGTATGACTCGAAGAAGACTGGAGAAACTTCTGCTCGGGACTACAAAAAGAGAACCTGCCACAAATGCAAGAAGCCAGGCCACTACATTGCTGATTGTCCTCTATGGGAATGGAATCAAAGAATAAGAAGAAGAGCAAGGATTACGACTCCGACGACAAGAAGAAGAAGAAACACTCAAAGTCTTCTTCAAAGTCTTCATCGCACAAGAAGAGTTCCTCTAGCAGAGCTCACGCATTCATTGGCAAGGAAATGGATTCAGAGGAGGAATCTGGATCTGAGGAGGTGGTGGAGGAGTCAAAGGAGGAGTCGGATTCAGGTGTGGCAAGCCTGGCTCTCGCTTCTGCGTTCGTCGCCAAGTCCATCTTCAGCAATGAAGACAATGGATACGTCTTCGACAACGACGACGACTCTGCTCCTACATACTGCTTCATGGCAAGAGGCACAAAGGTAACATCTCGCGCTGCCTACTTTGACACCTCCAGTGAAGATGACTCTGAGTGTGAATCCAAACCCAGCTATAAGAAACTTGCTAAAATTACAACTAAGCAACAAACTGCTACGGAGAAGATTCAAATTCTACTAGACAAAAGCGATGATCTGTTGGACAAGGAAATGAATCGAAGTCAATCCTTAATTGAAGACATAAAAAATCTTCAGGTTAAGTATGACGAACTTCTAAGTCATCATGATACCCTCTCAGGAGATGATGAGAAGCTCTCCTATGAATATCTTCACAGGAAACAAGAGCTCGAGAAGCTGAGAGCGTCTCATGATGACCTTCGAACTGAAAACGATTCACTACTCGCTCAACAGATCAATACCGCTCAGGATGAATTTGTGCCACCTTGTTTGAAATGCCTTGAGTGTGATAACGCTAATTCTTCTGCTGAATGTTCCACTATTTCTAAAACTACAATATCTTCAATTGTTGATGTGGTAACTAACCCCTCATCTGAGGAAGCCACTACTATCACTGATGAAAATGCTAGATTGAAGACATTGCTTGAGACAGGGATGTATAAGAGTCTCAAAGGGCATCAAACTTTGTGTGATGTCCTTAAGAAACAGATCCTGAACAGAAACCCTAGGAAAGAGGGCATTGGTTTCGAAAGAAACATGAATGTTGATGGTACATATTCGAAACTTGAGCAGTATCCCAAAACCACTTGGGTTGCTGCAAAAGGACCCCCAATAGACACATCCACATTATCTGGATATAACTGTGCTAACCCATCATCATTGATGAGTCATTTGACTCAAACTATAAACTGTTCAAAAATCAGAATGGTGAAGTGTTTGCCAGGTTTATTGGAACTAACTACAGGAATGGTTCTCCTATGAAGAAGATCTGGGTTCCTAAAAGTCTTCTGGAAAAGCTTCCCGTGAATGTCATCATGACACCACCCGGGAAGAAGACAAACCGCAGAGCAAAAGCTTCATATGGACCAAAGTCTTCATACAGACAAAGGTCTTCGTATGATCATGCTAACACTCATGTTTCGCAGGATTACAATGACCGCTCTCATGAATATGAGCATCATTCTTCGAACCATTATCTTCACAAATCGAAGAATTTTTCTGCATATTCATTCGAGTATTCTAACCCCCTGTAAAGCTATTTGCTAGGGCTTCAAAGCCAAAATTATCAGATGCTGCACTTAGACTTATTTCTTCTAAGCCAGCCCTTCAATTGTTGGTGGTTAAGAAGAACTGATCTCTCTTAGAGGGTCAGGTCTCTAGCCAAAATGCATTGGATTCTGAAGACAATGTTGGGGACCTGAAAAATCTTGTTGGATGCAAGATAAAATGTCCAAATGGTCATACCATTTATTTCGTCCATGGATTTCTTGATGATCGTCCTACCATATCCTCCAAGAAACTTACATTCTCTAAAAGTCTTCGCCGTCAAATGTTTGCTCTTCACAATTGTCTTGGTGAAGCCTATCCTACTAACTGCACTGTAGGGTACACTTCTGAAAGCTACTGAATGGATCCTGGACAGTGGCTACACTAACCACATGACTAATGATCGAAGCTTACTTATGGACTCAACACTTCGTCCATCTATACAAAGTCACATCACATTTGCTGACACTGGGAAAAGCAAGGTATTGGGTCTAGGTAGGGTTGCAATCTCAAAGGATCGGCACATGGATAAAGTGATGCTTGTCGAATCCCTTGGATTCAACCTCATGTCAGTCTCAATGCTTTGTGATCTTGATATGATTGTCATCTTTGGCAAATTTCACTGCCTTTTGCTAATGGCTTCTGACAAAACTCAAGTCTTCGAAGGTTATCGAAGAGGTGACTTGTACATGGTAGATTTCTCCGCAGGACCACAGCTTGCCACATGTCTTCTAGCAAAAGCTTCAGAGTGCTGGCTTTGGCATCAATGGCTAGGACATGCTGGCATGAGGAACTTGCACACCCTTGTGAAGAAGAAGCACATCATTGGGATCGAGGGCGTCAAGTTTAAGAAGGATCACTTATGTGGTGCCTGTGAAGCTGGGAAGATGACTAGGGCGAAACATCCCTCGAAGACAATCATGACGACCACTCGTCCCTTCGAGCTGCTACACATGGACTTATTCGGCCCTACTCACTCCTACAACGTCTACGCATCTATATGGCTTCGTGATTGTTGATGATTACTCTCAATATACCTAGGTGCATATACTCCTATATAAGACTGAAGTCCAGGATGTCTTCAGGCGGTTCACCAACCGTGTTATGACCAACTATGGCGTCAAGATCAAGCACATCAAGAGTGACAATGGCACCGAGTTCAAGAACACTGGTCTCGACACCTATCTTGATGTTCTTGGCGTCACTCATGAGCTGTCAGCTCCATACACCCCACAGCAGAATGGGGTCGTGGAGCGGAAGAACAGGACTCTTATTGAGATGGCTCATACTATGCTTGATGAATACAAGACACCACGCAAGTGGTGGCATGAAGCCATTGACACTGCATGCCATATCATCAACAGAGTATATCTTCACAAGTTCTTCAAGAAGACATCATATGAACTGATCACTAGTAAGAAGCCAAATGTAAGTTATTTCAAAGTCTTCGGTGCTAGGTGTCGGATAAGGGATCCACATCACACTTCCAAATTTGCACCAAAAGCACATGAGGGTTTTATGCTTGGTTATGGAAAGGATTCGCACACCTATAGAGTCTTCAACATCTTTCACAATAAAGTTGTTGAAACTGTAGATGTGCGGTTCGATGAGACTAACGACTCGCAAAGAGAGCACCTGCCGCATGTGCTAGATGAACTTCCTCCTAGTGAATCTATCAAGCTAATGGGTACTGGAGATATAATACCCACTGAGGAACATGGAGATGAAGAGGTTGTGATACCTGCTCTTGTCCAGCGTGAAGACAACGCTCACCCTGAAGATAATGCTGAGCCTGAAGACAATACTGCTGAAAATGAAGACAATGCTCAGCAACAGCAAACTCTTCGCCCCATTCATCCTCATGTGGAAAACGAAGTTCAGATCAAGAAAATACTTGACAACATCAATGCACCTGGCCCTCTCACCCGCTCAAGGGCCACGCAACTAGCCAACTTTTGTGGGCACATTGCTTTTGTCTCTATCTCAGAACCCACCAAAGTTGATGAAGCTTTCATGGAACCAGAATGGATTCAAGCTATGCAAGAAGAGCTTCAGCAATTTGAGCTCAACAATGTGTGGGAACTCATCAAGCGTCCTGATCCTCGCAAGCACAACATCATTAGCACGAAGTGGATCTACCGCAACAAGCAAGATGAAAATGGTCAAGTTGTCAAAAATAAGGCTCGTCTTGTTGCTCAAGGGTATACACAAGTTGAAGGCATTGACTTCGAGGAAACTTTTCCTCCAGTGGCTAGGCTTGAAGCAATTTGGATATTGCTTGCATATGCCAATCATCATGATATCCTCTTATATCAAATGGATGTGAAGAGTGCCTTCCTCAACGACAAAATTGAAGAAGAAGTCTATGTGGCTCAACCTCCGGGGTTTGAAGATCCAAAGCACCCTGAAAAGGTGTACATGCTCAACAAGGCACTGTATGGCCTCAAACAAGCTCCACGAGCCTGGTATGACACACTCAAGGACTTCCTGAAGTACAAAGACTTAAAACCCGGTTCACTCGACCCAACTCTCTTCACCAAGTCCTATGATGGTGAACTATTTGTATGCCAAATATATGTGGACGACATCATCTTTGGATGCACTGACAAATGTTACAGTGATGAGTTCAGTCACATGATGCAAGAGCAATATCAAATGTCCATAATGGGAGAGCTGAAATTCTTCCTAGGACTTCAAATTCGTCAGCAACGCAACGGCATCTTCATATCACAAGAGAAGTGCCTCAAGGATTGTTTGAAGAAGTTTGGCATGTAAGATTGTAAAGGCTACAAGACGCCAACGCCAACCAATGGCCACCTGAGCTCCGACGAAAATGGTAAAGATTTTGATCGAAAGGTATACCGCTCCATGATTGGTTCTTTATTGTACTTATGTGCATCTAGGCCAGATATAATGCTTAGCGTTTGCATGTGTGCCCGATTCCAAGCGGCACCAAAGGAATCGCATCACCTCGCGGTGAAGCGAATACTTCGATATTTGGCTCATTGATGACCCACAAGTATAGGGGATCAATCGTAGTCCTTTCGATAAGTAAGAGTGTCGAACCCAACGAGGAGCAGAAGGAAATGATAAGCGGTTTTCAGCAAGGTATTCTCTGCAAGTACTGAAAGTAGCGGTAACAGATAGTTTTGCAGCAAGGTAATTCATAACAAGTAACAAGTGACAATAGTAAAAAAGGTGCAACAAGGTGGCCCAATCCTTTTTATAGCAAAGGACAAGCCGGAACATTCTCTTATAGTAAGCAAAGAGTTCTCAAGGACACATTTGAATTGTCGTCTAGTCACGTTCATCATGTTTAGTTGATTTGCGTTTGCTACTTTGATAATTTGATATGTGGGTGGACCGGTGCTAGGGTGCCGTTCTTACTTGAACAAGCAACCCTCTTATGATTACCCCCTCTCGCAAGCATCCGCAACTACGAAAGAAGAATAAAGATAAATCTAACCATAGCATGAAACATATGGATCCAAATCCGCCCCTTACAGAATAACGCATAAACTAGGGTTTAAGCTTCTGTCACTCTTGCAACTCATCATCTACTTATTACTCCCCAATGCATTCTCCTAGGCCCAAATATGGTGAAGTGTCATGTAATCAACGTTCACATGACACCACTAGAAGAATAACAACATACACATCATCAAAATATCGAACGAATACCAACTTTACATGATTACTTATAACAAGACTTCTCCCATGTCCTCAAGAACAAAAGTAACTACTCACAAATCATATTCATGTTCAAGATCAGAGGTGTATTGAATATGCTTAAGGATCTGAACATATAATCTTCCACCAAATAAACCAACTAGCATCAACTACGAGATGTAATAAACACTACTAGGAACCCATAGGTACCAATCTGAGGTTTTGGGACAAAGATTGAATACAAGGGATGAACTAGGGTTTGAGATGAGATGGTGCTGGTGAAGATGTTGATGAAGATTGATCCTCCCATGATGAGAGGATCATTGGTGATGTCGATGGCTTCGATTTCCCCCTCCCGGAGGGAAGTATCCCCGGCGGAATCGCTTCGCCAGAGAGCAAAAATGCTCCTGCCCAGGTTCCACCTCGAGACGGCGGCGCTTCGTCCCGAAAGTCTTCTTCTGATTTTTTCTAGGGCAAATAGCATCTTATAGGAGAAGATGGGCCCCGGGACCTGCTGGAGGGCCCACAAGCTCACCAGGTGCACTCTGGGGGTAGGGCGCGTCCCCTGAGCTTGTGGCTCTCTGGTGGGTCCCCTCATGGTATTTCTTCTGCCAATATTTTTTATATATTCCAAAATAATTCTTCGTAAATTTTCAGGTCATTTGGAGTTGTGGAGAATATCTATCTCTGCTGTAGCTTTTTCAGGTCCAGAATTCCAGCTGCGGGCAATCTTTCTCTTCATGTGAAACATGCAAACTAAGAGAGAAAAGGCATTAGGATTGCATCATAAAGTGAAATAACGACCCAAAACATAATAAATATCAGTAGGAAAAACATGATGCAAAATGGACGTATCACTCACACACCAATAGTAGGATTGTGGTATCCAAAGGGCTCAGAGTTTGATCTTGTTGGGTTCTCCGGTTTTGATTATCCTGGTGACAAGGTGGATCGCAAGTCTACATCAGGCACATGTCACTTCCTTGGCCGATCACTTGTCTGTTGGTCCTCGAAGAAGCAGAACTATGTGTCACTCTCCACTGCTGAAGCTGAATACATTGCTGCTGGATCCTGATGTGCTCAGCTTCTCTAGATGAAGCAAACCCTCAAGGACTTCGGCATCAACAAGAAGAAAGTACCTCTACTCTGTGACAACGAGAGCGCCATCAAGATCGCCCACAACCCTATTCAGCACTCCAAGACAAAGCATATTCAGATTCGACATCATGTTCTTCGCGATCATGTCCTCAAGGAAGACATTGACATCATTCACGCCAACACTGAAAATCAACTGGCAGATATCTTCATGAAGCCTTGATAACCCACAAGTATAGGGGATCGTTTGTAGCCTTTTTCGATAAGTAAGAGTGTCAAACCCAACGAGGAGCTAAAGGTAGAATTAATATTCTCTCTAGTTCTATCGACCACCGATACAACTCTACACACACCAACGTTTTCTTTACCTAGAAACAAGTAATAAAATTAGAAGTACTTTGTAGGTGTAATGGGATAAGTTTGCAAGATAATAAAGAATGTGAAAATAAAGGTTAGGTGCTGTTTTAATAAAAGAACAATTAAGTTAGTATAGCGAGTGTGGAAAAGTGGTGGTAGAATTTGCGAAATTGTCCTAGGTAATTGATAACAAGATCGGTAATCATTATTGCAATTTTACATGAGGGAGAGGCATGAGCTAACATACTTTCCATACTTGGATCATATGCACTTATGATTGGAACTCTAGCATGCATTTGCAACTACTAAAGATCATTAAGGTAAAACCCAACCATAGCTTTACGTGACAAGTCCCCTTTACTCCCATACGCAACAACTCCCTTACTCGGGTTTAAGCTTATGTCACTCTCGCAACCCACTATAAGCGAATCATGAACATATTGCAACACCCTGCAGAGGGAATCCCCCACAAGTGCGCGGCACGGAGGGCACCATAGGAAAACACCAAAATAAAACACACAACTCAAACTAATCAAGATCATCAATCAACCCATAGGACAAAAAGAATCTACTCAAACATCATAGGATGGCTACACATCATTGGATAATAATATATAGCATAAAGCACCATGTTCAAGTAGGGGGTACAACGGGTTGCGGGAGAGTGGATCGCTGATAATAGATCAGGGATGCTGATGGAGGTGTTGAGGAAGACGGTGGAGTTATTGGAGTAGATCACCGCCACGATGGTTCCCTCGGCAGGCGCTCCGGCACCGCCGGGAGAGAGGGGGAGAGAGCCCCCCTCCTTCTTCTTGCTTGGCCTTCCCCTAGATGGGAGGATGGTTTCCCCTCTTGTCCTTGGCCTCCATGGCTCCCGGAGGGCAGGAGCCCCTCCGAGATTGGATCTCTCTCTCTGTTTCTCTTCTGTTTCTGCATTTGTTCTCGGAGCCCTTCACCGTTTCTTATATTCCCCGAGATCCGTAACTCCGATTGGGCTGAAATTTTGAGGGGATTTTTCTCCAGAAATTATCTTTCTTGCGGCAAAAGAAGGGCTCCAACCGACATAGAGGTGACCACAAGGCATCAGGGCGAGCCCTACCCCCCAGGGCGCACCATGTTGCCTTGTGGGGTCCTCGGGCACCTTTTTGCGCTGATTCTTTTTCCCAAAAATCACATATATTCGAAAACAAATCACCGTAAAAATTTATTGCGTTTGGACTTTGTTTGATATGGATTTTCTGTGAAACAAAAAAACATGCAAAAACAGGAACTGGCACTGGGCACTAGATTAATATGTTAGTCCAAGAAATCATATAAATTGTTGCCAAAAGTATGTGGAAATTGTAGGATAATGGCATGAAACAATCAAAAATTATAGATACGATGGAGACGTATCAGCATCCCCAAGATTAATTCCTGCTCGTCCTCGAGTAGGTAAATGATAAAAAGATAATTTTTGATGTGGAATTCTACCTAACATAATCTTGATCAAATAATCTAATCATGGCATGAATATTAGGATACGAGTGATTCAAGGCAATAGTCTATCATTTGATATAAAGACATCAATACTCAGGCATACTAACAAACAATCATGCCTTTTTTTTGCAGAATAACAATGATGCCCTTCAAAATAAAGAATGCTAAAGAACATTATCCCTACAAAATCATATAGCTTAGCATGCTTAGTCTTCCTAGCATAAAGTATAAATCATGAGCACCCCGGTGCCAAACCAAGCAATTGTATCATACTTTTTCATGTGCTTCAGCATTTTCAACGTCACTCAATACATGAGCGTGAGCCATGGACTTAGCACTTTGGATGGCAAAGAAAATGATGATTGGGGTTTATAAGGGAAGACAAAAGTATAAGAAAGTTTGACATCAACGCGGCTGATCATTAGGAAATGGGGAGGCCTTACAATCGATGTTAATGCAAGGAGTAGGGATTGCCATGCAACGGATGCACTAGAGCTATAAGTGTATGAAAGCTCCCTATGAAACTAAGTGGGTGTGCATCCAACTTGCTTGATCATGAAGACCTCATGCATTTGAGGAAGCCCGTCATCGGAGTATACATGCCAAGTTCTATAATGTAAAATTCCCACTAGTATATGAAAGTGACAACTCATGGAGACTCTCTATATGAAGAACATTGTGCTACTTTGAAGCACAAGTGTGGAAAAAGGATAGTAGTGTGCCTCCTCTCCCTTTTTCACTCATTTTTTTGTTTTCTTTTTTCCTTCTTTTTTGTTTTCTCTTTTTTTTGGGGCTCCTTTTTTTTGCCTATTTTTTTTAGAACAGTCTCATGGACCTCATCCCCACTTTTTCGAGGAATCACAAGTCTCCACCATTCTTTTCCTCATTGGTAGGGGCAACACTCTAATAATGAGATCATCACAGTTTTATTTTCTTACAACTCGATAAACTAAATGATATGACTACATATGAATGCCTCTGGCAGTGTACCAGGATGTGCAATGATCTAGCGTAGCAAAGATATCAAAAAAACGGACAAGCCATGAAAATATCATGCTAGCTATCTTACGATCATGCAAAGCAATATGACAATGAATACTCAAGTCATGAATATGGCGATGGTGGAAGTTGCATGGCAATATATCTCGGAATGGCTATGGAAATGCCATAATAGGTAGGTATGGTGGCTGTTTTGAGGAAGGATATAATGAGGCTTATGTGTGATAGAGCGCATCATATCATGGGATTTGGATGCACCGGCGAAGTTTGCACCAAGTCTCGTGGTGAGAATGGGCAATGCACGATACCGAAGAGGATAGCAAAATATGGATAGGTGGGAGTGCTTAAGTCCACAAACTCACATTAATCATAAAGAACTAAGATACTTATTGTGAAAATTACAAAGTCCTTGAAGCAAAATATTACTCGCATGCCCCTAGGGAGGTGGTTGGAAGGAGTTAACCGTCGCGCACCCCCGATTTAGACAGCACAAAGGATTTCAATCAATTATAAATTATGCTCCAACTTCATCGCAAAACTAGAAGCTATACATGCATGCTTCGGGAATCACAAACTTTATCATTGATATTTTTACTAACCATAATTATCAACTAATACACCCACATATTACTATCTTAATATCGCAAAACTATTGCAGGGAATCAAACATATCATATTCAGTGATCTACAAGTTTTATGCAGGATTTTATGACTAACCATGTGAATGACCAATTCCTGTTAACTCTCTAAATAGATATAAGTGAAGCATGAGAGTTTAATTCTTTCTACAAAAGACTCATCCATTCTCTAATAAATATAAGTGAAGCAAAAGAGCATTCTACAAATAACGGTTTTCCAAATGTAGAGAAACGAGCATCCAAACTTCAAAAGATATAAATGAAGCACATCAAGCATTCTATAAAGCCATACTCAAAAGATATAAGTGAAGTGCAAAGAGCATTCTATAAATCAACCAATGACTATCTCATACCAGCATGGTGCATTACTAAAAGAAAAATAAAAAGCATATGACGCTCCAAGAATTTACGCATATCATGTGAACAAAACAAAAATCGAGACATACCGATAATTGTCGAAGAAGAAAGACGTGATGCCTTCCGGGTCATCCCCAGCTTAGACACTTGAGTCTCCTTGAATATTTACTTGGGGTGCCTTGGGCATCTCCAAGATTGAACTCTTGCCTCTCCTTATTCTTCTCATATCGATACCTGCTCGATCTTCGAACACTTCATCCACACAAAACTTAACCAAACTTTTTATTAGAGGGGTTAGTACATATAACATCAAATCCCATCTTGTCTTGCTGTAAAATTATTGTATAATTATAAACAAACATTACCCACTGTATTCTATCACAATTCTATGGCTCCCAAATCAATGGGGCTCAACAAGATTTCAAACATAAGCAGATAATGAAACTATAACAGCAATCTGTGAAAACATGACAGTTTGTAAAGATGCAGATGAAAAATATACTTCTTTAACTCTAAAAATTCTGAAAACTTAGGACGTAATAAATAATTTGTATATCAGTATTGTGTAAAAATTTCAGAATTTTTTCACATTCTAGTAAAATATCAAAATTCAAACACTACAATAAAAGTTTCTGTTTTTTCACATACCAAACAAGCAATTTAAACACCCTAAAGGTAAATATTGGCACATTATTTTTATAATACAATGGATTTGTACAAGGGAATTATTATTTTTGTTGAAAAGTTTCTGTAATCAAGATTCACAAAGTTTCCATGGGCATGAACAAAGTTCAAGGACGTCCCCCACTTCAACGGTGTTCGTCTTTCTCACTTTCACTTTTCTTCTTGAAAAAGTTTTAGGTTCCCCTCTATATTTTTTTTTGTTTTTAAACTTTTTAAAAGCACACAACAGAATAAAATGACTCTCTAAAACTTCCAGGTTGTCTCCTAGGCAGCGCTTTCTTTAAAGCCATTAATTAACAATGATGTATAATTTAGTAGTGAGCATAAAGTGCTCAAGTAATTGACCACCCGGATCCCAAGGTATATCAAAGTCAATATTAATTAACAATGATGTATAATTTAGTAGTGAGCACAAAGCAACATATATCATGCAATAACAGAGTCTAACTCTCTTCCTATGCATCGGCATGTCATAAAAGAACAATTCATGCATACAAAGTAAAGGCCAATGCATAGTATAAACAGTTTCTTGCAATTTTATCGTATTAGAAACATAGAGAGGTGGAGATAGTGTTCCTCTCTCATAATAAATGCAAGTAAGAGCAGCAAGCACATGCATATTATATTCATCAAAATCATCATGTGCAATTATAAAATGCAGCCCATCAATATAATCCTTAATAAGAGCAAACTTCTCCGATATAGTGTAGTTGGGAGAATTCAAAAAGATAATAGGACTATCATGTGTGGGTGCAATAGCAACAATTTCATGTTTAACATAAGAAACTATAGCAAGTTCATCTCCATAAGCATCATTCATATTAGCATCTTGGCCACAAGCATAGGAAGCATCAAGTTCATCAAAAAGGGAGATTTCAAACGAATCCAAGGGATCATAGCATTCATCCTTCAGTAAGCACGAAGGGAAATTAAACAATGTATGAGTTGAAGAGTTACTCTCATTAGATGGTGGGCACGGGTAGCTAATCCACTCTTCCTCCTTTTGTTCTTCGCTCTCCTCCTCATCTTTTTCATCTAATGAGCTCACAGTTTCAGCAATTTCTTCTTTCGTAGATTCCTGCAAAATATTAGTTTCATCCAGGGCAGTAGACATTCAATCAATAAATTCTTTAATATAAGCATTAGAAGCATAGTTTTCATAGCAATATTTAATTATGTCAAAAATTTCAGATTTGTAAAGAGTGGCATCAAACTTTTCAATCAAAGAAGCAATTTTATAGGCACCCTTAAAAGCGACAATTTCTTCAAAATCTTCAATATCATAATAACTATAAACACCCTTAGCATAAGAAGATAAGACCTCATTATCATTAAACTCACATTGATAGGGAAGGTGTTTCTTAGGGCCCTTTCTAGAGCAGCAAGTAAAATCATATATTTCGCATAAATTCAAAGCATAACATTCTAACCGGGGTATTTGATCCCACAACTGTTTCCATTTTTTAGATCAGTGGTAACGCACAAAATAAGCATGCTCATTTAATGATATTCACTCAACTAAGCTAGTTGTGTTTTTAGCACGAGCACAAACAGATCGAAGATGATCCAAGTAAAAAGCTTCAGCAATACGGTAGATTGTGGGTGGTTCTTCAACCATTGGGTTAGCAAGTACAACTATTTTTTTGGTATTTTATGTTTCCTACCCATAACTAAAGATAGAAAACAAGAATACAAAATAAAAACTACTTAGAGATAAATCCAACAAGCGCACACGAGAATATTCACCCCACGCTATTGCTCCCCGGCAACAGCGCCCGAAAAAGGTCTTGATAACCCACAAGTATAGGGGATCGTTTGTAGCCTTTTTCAATAAGTGAGAGTGTCGAACCAAACGACGAGCTAAAGGTAGAATTAGTATTCTCTCAAGTTCTATCAACCACCGATACAAATCTACGCACACCAACTTTTTCTTTACGTAGAAACAAGTAATAAAACTATAAGTACTTTGTAGGTGTAATGGGATAAGTTTGCAAGATAATAAAGAACGTGAAAATAAAATTTAGGTGTTGTTTTAATAAAAGAACAATTGAGTTAGTATAGTGAGTGTGGAAAAGTGGTGGTAGGGTTTGCAAAATTGTCCTAGGCAATTGATAACAAGATCGGTAATCATTATTGCAATTTTACATGAGGGAGAGGCATGAGCTAACATACTTTCCGTACTTGGATAATATGCACTTCTGATTGGAACTCTAGCAAGCATCCAAAACTACTAAAGATCATTAAGGTAAAACCCAACCATAGCTTTAAGTGACAAGTCCCCTTTACTCCCATATGCAACAGCTCCCTTACTCGGGTTTAAGCTTCTGTCACTCTCGCAACACACTATAAGCGAATCATGAAAATATTGCAATACCCTACAGTGGGAATCCCCCACGTGTGCGCGGCACGGAGGGCACCATAGGGCAGCACCAAAATAAAACACGCAACTCAAACCAATCAAGATCATCAATCAACCCATAGGAGAAAAAGAATCTACTCAAACATCATAGCTACACATCATTGGATAATAATATCTAGCATAAAGCACCATGTTCAAGTAGGGGGTATAGCGGGTTGTGGGAGAGTGGATCGCTGATAATAGATGAGGGAAGGTGATGGAGTTGTTGAGGAAGACTGCAGAGTTGTTGCAGTAGATCGCCGCCACGATGGTTCCCCGGCGGGCGCTCCGGCACCGCCGAGAGAGAGGGGGAGAGAGCCCCCTCCTTCTTCTTCTTGCTTGGCCTCCCCCCTAGATGGGAGGAGGGTTTCCCCTTTGGTACTTGGCTTCCATGGCTCCCGGAGGGCAGGAGCCCCTCCAAGATTGGATCTCTCTCTCTCTGTTTCTCTTCTGTTTCTGCGTCTGTTTTAAGAGCCCTTCACCGTTTCTTATATTCCCAGAGATCCGTAACACCGAATAGGCTGAAATTTTGAGGGGATTTTTCTCCGGAAATTATCTTTCTTATGGCGGAAGAAGGACTCCAACCGACCTATGAGGTGGCCACAAGGCATCAGGGTGTGCCCTGTTGCCTTGTGGGGTCCTCGGGCATCATCTTGCGTTGATTCTTTTTCCCAAAAATCACATATATTCCAAAAAAAATCTCCGTAAAATTTTATCGCGTTTGGACTTCGTTTTATATGGTTTTTCCATGAAACAAAAAAGATGCAAAAAACAGGAACTGGCACTGGGCACTAGATTAATATGTTAGTCCAAGAAATCATATAATTTTTTGCGAAAAGTATGTGGAAATTGTAGGATAATGGCATGAAACAATCAAAAATTATAGATACGACGGAGACGTATCAATCCTTTGGATGAGAAGAGGTTTTGCAAGTTGCGGTGTGAGCTAAATATCTTAGAATCCTCAAATGTCTAGTGAATGGACACATTTCCAAACGCTTATGCATTGTTGATGACTTTGATGTACAACACACGAAGTAACGTATATCTTCAATTCATGAAGATGTACCCTCTAAGTGTGAAGATATTAACACGGAATTTGACTTCAGAGCGCCATGACAAGTTGTGCGCCGTGTCTAGGTCTAATAATTCCTATACGGTGGGTAACGCCACCACCCATTTTCTCAAAGATTTTCTTTTGTCGTCACATTTTTTGCTATATCTTCTTGATTTGGTTTATCTTCATGTTAGCATTTATCTTAGCTCTTCGTCTTCTCTTTTGAGTACTATATATATATACAGCCGGTCTATTCTCCTAATATTCATAGAATAGTTATTCTGCACACACTTCCGAACTGCATGCTCAACGCAATTGCATGGCATTGTTGAAGCAAGAGTACTGCAGTATTGAGACGAGTGAACTTCCCGTCGCAAAAAACTGCATGCCACTTTTTTTGTACTGTTTTTTATCCAGTTTTTTAACCATTTGTTGGAATTATGCGTATGATACGCCGTTAGAAAGCTATGGATTAGGCGCAACTTCGCCATGTTGAACACTTTAGGAGATTCCTCACGGTTTAAGAGCAGTGTCAAAAAATTTGCGGCGCACGACGAGTGGCAGCAACCGTATTTTTGTGATTTTTTCTAAACCACTTGTCAGAATGAAGCAAATGATACACCATTGGAAAGATATCGTCGAGACGCAACTTTTTCATGTAGAACACCCTCTCTAATTCCTTACGGTTTAAGAGCAGTTTCAAATTTAGCAAATCGCGGAAATTCTGTTTTTCGAATTTGTGATTTTTTCGATACTGCTTTCGCTCCAGTTTTTAACCATTTGTCGAAATGAGGCATGTGATACACCATTGGAAAGCTATGTAAGAGGCGCAACTTTCATATGTAGGACATGTTTTGAGATTCCTTACGGTTTTCAATTAATTTTGAAAATGGTGCAGCAGCCGACGAGTGACAACGGCCGTTTTTTTGCAATTTTTTCCAAACCGCTCATCGGAATGATGCAAATGATAAGCCGTTGGAAAGATATCGACGAGGCACAACTTTTTCATATAGAACACTTTCTCTAATTCCTTACGGTTTAAGAGCAGTTTTGATTTTACCGAAATGCGGGCACTCTGTTTTTCGCGACACCAAAATTGACGAGGGAACTGCATCAGACATAAAACCGCACTGCTTCAGACTGTAAACTGCACTGCATTAGACAGGCAAGCGAACTGCATGATTTCTTTTGTCAGGGCTAAATTTTTCCGGACAAGGAAGTGGAATGAACCGAAATACTATCGAGAAGTGAACCGCATTAGTTTTTTTTGTCGTTCCCGCAGCATTTTTTCTGCACTTCACATTGGGCGTAAGTGAACCGCAGCACTACCAAAAGTGAATCGCGACACTACCGAAAGTGAACCGTATGAGTTTTTGTTTTATTTTTTCAAACTTTTTTTTATAAACGAGAGTGAACCGCAGAGACAAAGGCACGTGAACCGCAACATATATGGAAGTGAACTACATAAAAAATGTCGTTTTTTAACTTTTCTTTTTTGTAATTTTATCTGGACTACATGGTCAATGTTAGTGAGTTGCATGAATGGGGCGAGTGGACTGCATTTAAAATTACATTTTGTATCAACAGGATGTTACCTCACACCAACGTTCTTTGGATTTTTTTAACAAACAAGCGAACCGCACAAACACAAAACAAAGTACTGCACGATCGCGCTAACCAAACTGCACGCGCACTGGACGGCCAACTAGAAAAAAATGCACCTGCATTGTTTTTTGCGAATTGCACGGTGGACAGCGGGCACACTCACTTTACAAACATGCATATATCCCCACGGGCACAGCAAAAAACAAAACGCACTGAAACATGCATCCACTGAACTGCAAAACCACACGCGGAAACCGCATGCTACACTAAAATGCACTGCACGAGCTGTAGCCTCACGGGCGGCAACAGGAGGCGGGACCTCCGCGCACACCACATCGTGCAGAGGGAAGAGGGGGAGGGTGAAGGAGCTTGCTGTGGAGGTACGGGGTGGAAGCGCACTGCAGTTGGACCGCACGTGGCATCAAATGCCCATCCAAATCCAACAAAAAACACAAGTTATCCCCCTAAAAAACAAGTTATCCCTTTCTGAACTGCACGGACGTCCTCGCCGCCGTTGAGCATCATCGCGCGCTCCTGGGATCGCTGGGATCTTGCCTTTCTTTGTCGAGGTTGAGCATAGGCACACCATTGCCCCTCATGCGCTGGCGCCTCCTGCGGCTGGAACTTTCATTAGAGGTCAGGGGGCAAGGGGAAGTAAGCAAAAACGGGAAGGAATGATGTACCTGGCGTTGGCATCGGGTCCATGGAGGAGGGAGGCACCGGGGTGTGGCTGAGTAATTGTTGGCCCGAGCTCCGATAGAGGAGAGGGGGCCTCTCGCCGACACCATGGGTTCCATGGATCCAGGGTGGAGGAGGTGGGGGCTGCGCCACGTGCTCTTTTAGATCCGAGGGGAAGAAGGTGAGGAGGTGGGACAGTGTTGCGGCGGCCGGATGGGTCTCACCGCGGCGGCGGCGCGTCGCAGGAGGACGCGACTGGCCGGATCTGAAGGCAGGGCGCGTCGCAGGAGGGTGGCGTCGGATCTTGGGTGGCTGGATCAGGAGGTGGGAAGGGGGGTGCTCGGGGCGGTGCGTTGTGTAGGGTGGCGGCGTGTTGGGTAGGGCGGCCGGTGGCGGGGTTGCTCCGATGGAGCTCCGGCGCGCGGAAGAAGGTGGTAGGAGGGGGCGGTGGCTGGGGAGGAAGAAGGTTGGAGGTGGGCACGGGAAGCGAGAGGGGAGGGAAGCTGTGCGGGCCGGGGAGGTTGGTGGGATGCGGGGAGGGGTGTAGGTGGGTCTTCGCGTAGTTCGTCTTTGTGCTGTGCTAGTTGTTTCGCTTCGGGGGTTGAGTAGGTTCGGCAGTTATTCTGCCCACACTTCCGAACTGCATGTTCAACGCGAGGGCACTGCACTTTCTGAAGCAAACGTACTGCAGTACAGAGACTAGTGAACTTCGGGTCGTAAAAAACTGCACTTGGTGTTTTTCGCTACAGTTTTTCATAAAGTTTTTTAACCGTTTGTCGGAACGAGGCGTATAATATACCGTTGGAAAGCTATGGATTAGGCGCAACATCGCCATGTTGAAATTTTTTCGAGATTCATCGCGGTTTAAGAGCAGTTTCGAAAACGGTGGGCGCCTGACGAGTGGCAGCGAGAGTTTTTTTGCGTTTTTTCGCAAACCGCTTGTCGGAATGAAGCAAATGACACGCCGTTCGAAAGATATCGTTGAGGCGCAACTTTTTCATATATATTACTTTCTCTAATTCCTTACGGTTTAAGAGCAGTTTCAAATTTACTAAATAATTCTGTTTTTCAAATTTTTGCAATTTTTCGGTACTGTTTTCGCTCCAGTATTTTAACCATTTGTCAAAATGAGGTGTGTGGTATGCCGTTGGAAAGCTATGGACGAGGCGCAACTTTCATATGTAGAAATTATTTTGAGATTTCTTACGGTTTTAAATTAATTTTGAAAATGGTGCGACGGACGACGAGTGACAGCGGCTGTTTTTTCGTGATTTTTTTACAAACCGCTGGTCGGAATGATTCAAATGATACGCCGTTGGAAAGATATCGACAAGGCGCAACTTTTTCATGTAGAACACTCTCTCTAATTCCTTACGGTTTAAGAGCAGTTTTGATTTTACCGAAATGCGGACACTCTGTTTTTCGCGACACCAAAATCGACGAGGGAACTGCATCGGACAGAAAATCGCACTGCTTGAGACTGAAGACCACACTGCATCAGACGGTCAAGCGAACTGCACAATTTGTTTTGTCATTTTTTCTAACTTTTTTTATGAACGAGAGTGGACCCTTTTTTATGAACGAGAGTGAACCGCAGAGACGAGGGCAAGAGAACTCCATCACTTTTATCATTTTTTTTACAAACACATTTTCAACTACATGGTCGAGGTGAGTGGACTTCATTGATTTTCTACATTTTTTCGGTAAATTGAAAGTGAACTCCTTTTTCCATACGGAAAGTGAAGTGCAGAACTTTTTTGGACAAAAGTGATCTCCGAGTCAACGCTGTCTTTTTCCGACAAAATTGAGTACTGCTTTAACGATCGAAGTGAACTACACTTTAATATATATTTTCCCTCATGAAGTACCACAGTTTTTTTGGTTTTAAAACTTTTTCTATGTTTTCTCTAATGATCGAAGTGAACTTCACTTTTTTTGAAAGTTTTATTGTGATCTGCAACAGTTTTTTCGTTTTAAATCTTCTCTTTTTTGTGAACTAAAAGTGAACCTCTCATTTAGGCAAAAGTGAACCTCTCGACACGTAGTTTTCTGTAGATGTCCAACGTATGTTGAGGGAGACCGCGGTCGATGCCACAGTGTACTGCAAGACAACACTAGCGAACTGCTTGTGCATTATTTTTTTAATGCTTTCTTTTTTTTGCATCAAACAGAAACTTAGCGAACCACTTCATGCATGATACAAGTGAACTGTTTGCAAATCGCAGTGGTCGCCACCAGAGAGCAGCAGCACACACGGGGGCGGGTCAGGCCGGCGGCTCGTCGCCATCAAAAATCTCTCCACGTTTTTTTCAGAACCGCGCTCATCGCCTATCCGAACTCCGTGGGTGCCGCAAGTGAACTGCAAAACATCGGTCAAACAAGAATTGTACGATCTCAGAAATTGGGATGGACATCAAAATCAACAATGAACCCAGGGGGTATACCGAACTGCATCTACACACTCACTATACTGCAAAAAACGAAGATGCAAACTACAAAAAAGGATGCACCAAGGTGCCGACAGGGGCATCCATGGCGGGGCGAGCTATACTGCACGCCACGCTAGCCCACACTGCGTGCTCTGTAGGAAGGGAGGGGTGGTGCTGTCGAGGTCGCCATGGCCCCGAGAGGAGCTTGTCCATGCGTGGTTCGGGTAGGGGAGGGCGGTTCAACTTCGGTGCTGCTGTGACCGTCAGGATGGGAATCTCAGGAGATGGGGGCTCACCTGATGGATCCATGGAGGAGTGAGGCAGATCCTCGACGGGGAGCTCGGAGGCAAGGAGAAGGTGGGCGGCGGGGAGCTCGGGCCAAGTTGAAGCGACCCCATGAGGAGGTAGCTCGAGGCGACGCCGAGGATCTGATGCGCATGGTCCTGCCGACCGGGGGGGATAGCTACCCAGTGGTGCGCCATCGGTAGGCTGTGGTCCTGCCGGCGGTAGCCAGTGGCCGTGCC
Organism: Elymus sibiricus; assembly: GCA_039707655.1. Taxonomy (NCBI): domain Eukaryota; kingdom Viridiplantae; phylum Streptophyta; class Magnoliopsida; order Poales; family Poaceae; genus Elymus; species Elymus sibiricus. The sequence goes on along the minus strand of CM077666.1, from coordinate 203,339,821 downwards.
GCCACGTCCTCGCGAAAGGATGAAGCTACGGTGGTCGAGGGCCGACGGGATCCGTGGCGTGGTGGTGTGGCAGGACCAGCTCTGCCCGGATCTGTCGCGTGGTGGAGCGGCAGGGCCGGCTCCGCCTGGATCTGTCGCTGGTGAGGGGTGTGTGGGTTGGGGGTGGAGGAGATCGGCGGGGTTGGGGGTTGGTTTGGGGGCGCTGTGGATGGAGGCAGGGGTGGGAGTGGGGATCGTGTGGGGTGGGAGCAAGAAAGTGGGTGGGCTTTCTCCTCTGCACGATATATGTTGACGATGCAGTTCGGGTGGGCGGCTGGGAAGAAGGTGGTTCTGTGGGGTGGTCAGTGCGGCGAGTTCGGGTGGGCGGCATAGTCTGTTTGATGTTGGCAGAATAAGCCAAATGTTGTTAAAATAAGGTCTTAAGGGGGTTGGTAGAATAGACCCACCCTATATATATATATATATATATATATATATATATATATATATATATATATATATATACATCCTAGCTATTCTGCAACCAATTCCTGAATAAGCTATTCAGGAACTCTTCCTAACTGCCCGAGAACACACGGCTAACTGTGCGACCTATACAAGTTAACTGCCGGGCGGACTTTTTCTGGCACCGTTTTTTTGCATTGTTTTTGGGTCATAATTATTGAACCGTTAATTAGAATGATGCAAATGATATACCGTTGGATAGCTACTGAAAAGGAGCAAAAAACTCATGTTGATCGTTTTCCCAAAATCGATTCGGTTTTTAAACAAAATTCAAAAAACTGAAAATCCATCAAACGAGTTTTCAATATTTTTGTGAAAGGAATTTTCAAAAATTTTATCGGAATGATGCGTATGATATACCGTTAGAAAGCTACCGATTAGCCCGAACTTTGTCATATGTAACACGTTTTCAGATTTGTTACGGTTTAAGAGTAGTTTTCAAAAAACTAACATCATTTTCGACATTTTTTGCCCGAACTACTACATTACACGCTAACTGCTCGCGCGGAATAGCTAACTGACATACGCTGACAAGCTAACTGCTGAGATCGAAGAAAATTGTTTTTTTTTCTTCTATACTTTTATCGTCAGGTCAAGTTTAATTCCGGGAGTGAAATAGCTAACTGCCAGGAATCGCGGCAGTTAGCACCAAGTTAACCGCCGGGACTGAAAATGTTTTTTTATTGGGTCACGCTAACTGCGGGTATGAAATACCTAACTGCCCGACGATGAGCAAGCTAACTGCCAGGGCTGATAATACTAATTTTTTTGCTTCTTTTGTTTTTTGCCATGTGTCATACTAACTACAATGTATAACGAGGTTAACTGCCAAGCCGGCTGATGTTAACTGCCACTATGGCCGAACTTTTTTTATGGGCAAAAATGTTGAAGTTCTTTCATTGTTTTTTAATCCAACTATTGCAATAGTCTTGGTATATTGGTTAACTATCCGGACTGAAACAACTAACTGTTGGGGTCGCGGTAGTTAACACCAAGTTAACTGAAATAGCTAACTGATAGGGTTAACACCAAGTTAACTGCCGGGACCGAAGATACTAAATTTTTTTCATATTTTTTGCCCGGCTCAAGCTAGCAACTTGGGAATAAAATAGCTAACCTCTAGGATGACAACAGTTAGCGCAAGTTAACTGTGGGGACCGAAAAATACATTTTTCTTTTCTTTTTTGATTAGGTCACGCTAGTTACGGTTATGAAATACCTAACTATCAGACGATGAGTAAGCTAACTGTCAGGGCTGATGATACTATATTTTTTCATCGTTTGTTTTTTGCCATTTTGTCACACTAACTACCATGTATATTGACGTTAGATGCCACGCCGACCGTTTTTAACATTTTCCCTTGTGAAAATGGTTGAACTTTTTGATCTGTAATACTATGGTTGTCCTAGTTAAGTAGCAGACCGGTCGATGGTTAACTGCCACCATGGCCGATTTTTTTTCCAAAAATGGCCAAACATTTTTCTACTCCGTACTAATACAGTTATTCATGTTAACTGTTATAGGCTGAAGTTAACTGGCATTTTATAAGTTAATGTATTATATCAAACTTTTTGATATAACACGGCCAAGCATTTTTGTACTTTTTTTCCGACAATGGCCAAACATATGTTAGTGAGTTATTATATTTGAACTTTTTAAACGCAAAACTGTTTGGATCAGGATGATTATTTTTTCATGCGTCATTTCGGCCAAAAATGTTGCAAGTTTATTTTTTGCAAGGACAAAAATCGTGCAAGTTAACTGCTACAGTAATAGGGATTAACTGTTACAGCACCGCACTTGAATCCTACAGTTTTGCAATTAACTGATATAGTAAAACAATGGTAAACTCCTGAAAATTTGCCACAAAATCTCCATAATATGTAAAGGTAATTTCTTTTTGACGGAAATGTAAAGGCAAAAGTTAAATGCTACCATCATTCAAGTTGTAGTCGTGTGAGTTAACTGCCAAAAACATTTTTTTATGACACGTGAGCTGTTGAGGATATTTTAGTAACTTAACTGTTGATTTCCTAGTAAAGAAAAGGCAAATTGCTACTGTACTATTTATACATCAAACTCCTTTTTTGAACGAGCTAATTATTGATTTCCTAGTAAAGAAAAGTCAAAAGAAAGAAGCTAACTTCAGGCATTTTTCACACTAACTGACCACGTGCTTTTTGCACTACCCTGTAATTAGTACTAGTTGATGTGAAATCCCCATCAAAGCAATTAGCTTTTTTGTCGCTCGTGGAGGAGACGCAGGTGGCCGTGTGGGAGTTTGGGAGAGGAGGCGTTGCTGCTCTTGTCTGTGCTTTGCTGCTTTTGCTCCGAGACATGGCCGAAGTGTGGACAAGAGGAGGCGGCGATGAGCCGGGGCAAGGGCATCTAGGGGACGACGCTGTCGAGCTCCCCCGTGCCAATGGAGCGTCTCACCTGAGCGGATACTTACGAGGGCAGAACTATTGTTTCAGCAGTTAACAACCAGCAACACCAACAGTTAGCAGCATCACTTCGATCAGGGGGAGCCAGGGTGGAAGGTTGAGGACGTCGCCACTTGAACTCCCCGCGACGGAGCACAAGTACAACAACAGCGACCTCATGCAAAGAGAGACGTCGGGATGTGCAAGGGCCTCGGGCCTCCCTGCACATCAATCAGCGAGATGTGTGCGGGGAGGGTGTCGATGTAGGTGGGGAGGCCGATAGCGGCCAAGCGACGCTGTAGTTGCACTCTGGCTGGACGAAGTTGACGGCCAGCGAAGCTCAGATCCAGTGGTCGCGCAAGTCAAGGACGGCGGAGGCGATGTGGATCTGGGGCACCGGTTGCTAGGCACGTGGTAGTGGTGGGGCGAGGACAGCACTGTGCAGGGCGGGCTGTGGCCGCGTGGGGACGAGGCGCTGCAGGCCAGTTCCGGCGGCTGGATCTTGTGCTCGCGACGAAGCTCACTGTCTGGGCTCGGGGTGGTGGTGCTCGGAGAAGGAGGCATCATGGGATGCGGTGCCCACGTGTGGAGGAAGAAGGTAGCGGGGTGGGCCGGGGTATGCATCGCGTGCGGGGAATGGAACCAGGGGCGGCGCTGGTGTGGGGGAGGCGGGAGGCGTGCTGCAGCCGGCGGCAGACCCGAGCTCGCTCGCTCCCTCGCTCGCCCCCTTGGGAAAAGGAAATAGGTTAGGAGGGTGGTTCCTAAATAAGCTTATTTAGGAACTCTAAAGGGAGGTTGCAGAATAGTCCCACCCTATATATATATATATATATATATAGACACACGTATGTGTATGTTTTGTCCTCAACAACATTCACTTATAACTATGTCTTCTCGTTTATTTTTCTGCCCTAAGTGAATGCGATCGGACCCTTACCCCTCTGTGCTAAACTCTTCCAATCTCTCTAAATCTTCATATGCATTCTACTTGACACATGTCGATTGTCTTCACTATGTCCTTGTCAGTCGAAGATTTTGAGACCATAAATTTAAAATATTTTTTCTTATCCGATTTTGGCTGTTGCCGCAGAAGCCGGAATGACTTCCCACCTAAATTGCTAAGTAGTGGGCTAGTGGGGTTAATGCGTGGCAGTAAAAACTGCGCATGCATGCCAGGCGTCGTGCACATACGAAGCGCCAGGGGTAAAAGAGTAAATTCACCCGGATCGATCTCCCTTCTATAAATACTTCACCCCCGCAGTCATTTATGGCTTTCACACCTGTCGCTCTCACCTCCAAACCCCTAGCGCCATCGCTAAGATTCATCATCGCCGGAGAAGGAGCACTCCACTGCCGTGACTCCTCTGCCGTCGTACTCACGCTGGCCGCGGAATATCTTCACGCCACCGCCGTCGTAGCTGTCTTCCACTGCCAAGTTAGGGCATGGGAGATTGGACTACTCGGCTTCTCCGCCTCGTCGAGCTGTTCTTTGTGTGGTAATTAAAATCTCATTTTTACCGCTTGTTTGATCAAAAAAATTACAATGTCTTCAAACATTGTTTTCCACTTCCAATCTATCTGCTCCTACTGTTTCCTCTCATATGTCGCTAAGTTTTCACTTGTGTTACACGAATTGTATGATTCCTCACTTGTACTTATTTTCGAATTGGTACAAATCTGGAACCAACCACTCACACACTAAGTGAATGTCTTCGTGGTATGAGGTCTTTGTCTTTAAAATACTTTATCTTCTAAACCACTATGAGAATGCATATGACCTCTCCTACTTCCCTCGCATCTCTAATTCCTTCACAAGTATATGTCCGTGGCAGAGTCGCATGGTTATCATAGTCTGAATTCATTTGCAGACTTCTTACAGCTTCATCTTGATTCTCCTGAAGCTAGTTCTTGTCGTATCAGTGTTGCGAAGCCAATCATCAGTCTGAAGCAAATGGCTGAAGATAATGCCCCAAGGAGGGGTGGAAGACAAAGGTGTGTAAATACAGCTCTTGATCTCCCTCCAGAGCTCTATGGGAAATACAAGTCAGATCCAGAGGAAACATACGGTCAGCGCAAGTCACATTCAATGGATTCGCAGATATTGGGCTGAGGAATGGTTCTTTTATCACTTTGTCACCCCAGAGTATGCAGACAAAAATTCTATCAAGCCGCCATTCTATCAAGCCGCCATGGGCTGACATTGTTTACAGGAAGCTGATTCCAAAGACAAAACCCGATGCCATTGGCCTAGGTTTCTACCCGTGCATGGTGCGTTATGCGCCCCCTCAGGAACCCGGCCCATCCAGCATTAGATGGTGTCATGAAGACGATCTGTTTGAAGCACATTACCAGTTTGCCAAGGCTTCAGCTGAGCTCAACAAGAAAGAGTTTGGCATCAACTTCAACCCCAACCCTTCTGCACCAAGGCCAGATGGAACACGTGAGGCAAATCCAAATATTGTTCCAACCTCAGAAAGCCTTGAAGCCTGTGCAGCTCGTATTCTCAGTGCTCGTGCTGCTGTTGCTGCCGCACGTGGAGAAGATCAGGCTAATGACATTCCTCCACCCTCACCAAAGCCTCTGCGCAAGTCAAAGGCTTCCAAGGCCAAGGAGCCAAAAGCTTCAAAGTCTGCTGCTGCCCCAAAAGCTTCCTGGGCGAAGCCACTAAAAATTGCACCTCCTGAAACCAGTGTGCATTCGGAAGATTTGTCTCGGAACTCTCCGAAGACAAAGAAATCTGTAGGGCGAGGCCCTAAACCGACCAGCACTTTGCGAGATGACGATGACATCATTGACCTATCTGATGATGACTTTGATGATGATGCACTAGAATAGTTGATAAAGAACAAGCAGCAAGAAGCTGATCTTTTCAAGGACCTGCCCTTGTTTGATCATGATATACTGAAAAACTTCATTGATGAATGGTTTCAAGGCCCATCACTCTCAATTGATGATCTTCAATTCCCCATGACATCAGCGTCACATTTCAAGGCTTCATAGCTCAAGAACTTGGCGTTGTTCAGAAAGTAATTGAGCAGAAGAACAAGATTGATCATGAAAAAGGCCCTTTTCAAGAAAAATGTTCATAAGCTTGAAGCCAAACATATCAGGGGCTACAAAAAGATGATGGCTGACCTAAAAGAAGAGTTTCAAAGGCGTCGTGAAGAAGCCAAAGGTGCTCATGAGTGCCTCAAGCAAAATGCCATGAAGGTCGTCCAAGTCCATAATGAAGGACTCAAAAGGAAAGCCCTTGAACGTCCGGCTATTGATCCAAAGTTGATCAAGAAGAAGTCAGTGACTCCTTCTGTGACTCCAGCTGCTGCTGATATGCCTAAAATTATCTTCCCGCGTAAGTTTTCTGGCTCGAAGACATTGGCCCCCTCAATGGCCTCAGAAAAGAAGAAGACTAAGCTTGCTGAAGCCGAAGCTCGCAAGTGTAAGCAAACTGAAGCCACTGAAGCATCCCTCTCTCAAAAGCGTCAAAAGACAAAAGCTTCAAAGGCTTCACGAAAGGCCCAAGTGCCTCCACTACAAAAAAAAAACACTTCCGTGATGATACGTCTTTGTCCAGTAGGTCAAGTTTTCTGTCATGCATGTACATCCGTGACGATTTTATGACAGAATCAAGATAGTCATACCTGTGCTGTCGTAGAAGTGTTCCATGACAATACTAAAATTATCATCACGGAAGTGTCCACTTCCATGACGATAAATGTTGCGTCATGGAAGTGTTTTCGTCAAGGGTAACCGACACATGGCATCCACCGTAACGGGTCGCCGTTAAGCTACCGGGTGCGGGTTTGGATTTGATAACCCGTTATCAGCCCGGACCAATGGTGATTTTCCACGTGTAAAATTCTCATTTTCCAACGGAAGCATGTGTCAGCTTGGCGTTGTGACAGATGTCATCCATTCATTGGACGAGAGACGCCTATGATACGTCGACATGTGGCACGGCCTAATAGTGGCCCATTTAGGTTAAAAAGGCCGACCCATTTGACTTGCTCAAAAGTTAGTGATCCGGCCCATGGAAAGCCTGTTAACGGACTGTTCGCATACAACCCATTTACGGCTCGGGTACTCACGGCCCATTATGGCCTTTCAAAATTCGGCCCAGTAGCATCATGTGGGCCATCCCATATGATTCCAGCCCATTGTTACTTTCGGCCCATCTATGGCCCGTAACGTCTTTCGGCCCATATGAGGCTTTATGTATCTCTGGGCCCTTTGACGGCCCGTGGTGATTCTGGCCCATCATGAACAGTAAACTGCTTTGAGCCCATTAATAGCCCATGATTCGGTTGGGCCGTTTCCAGCCCGTGTTTTCTTTCGGCCTTCTAAGGGCCCATAAATTCTTGGGCTCATTTCCGGCCCTCGATTACTTATGGTCCGTTACTGTCATGTTATGCTAATGGGCCAAATTCAGCCCGTTTGTGGTCTGTTAACCCATTGGGCCATTTTCAGCCCGTCATGTATTCCGGCCCATTGACGACCCGTTATGCCTGTCAATAGACTTAAGCATGTGATGACTTTCGGCCTGTTAACGCCCCGTCATGGTACCGTCCCTTAAACGAACCGTTCCCAATTTGGCCCGTTTACGGCCCATATTGCGGTCCGGTTTTGACCCATGAATAGTAGGTGGCCAACGGATCCTACGGCCCATAGATGGCCCATGGTCACTTCAGCAGGTAGCAGGCCCATGGTTACCACGGTCTGTATGTGGCCCATGGTTATTGGGGCCACTAGCAAACCAAGGAAAAAGAAGACTACAAGGAAATAAATAAGCAAGAAACTAATGCTAGGCTATTACGGCGATTGCACAGATTACATCCACTTGGCATCAAAATTCGCCACCCGTGCAAATATAGGGAACACCCTACACTATACAAAAATGGCTTGTTGTTTTCTTCAGTCGGTCGCTGCTCGTTAAGAACAAATGTTGTATCGTAACAAAAGAAATTACAGCCATATAACAAAAGGAGGGTTGGCATAAAAATAAATGCACCATCAGAAGTTCAGAAGCTTGAATGATTGGACCTGACTGGTATGTTTTCATGCTGTAGTGTCTGATGGAGCACCATAACCTTCGCCGTCATTTCTCCTAGGCTCCTGAACAATAGAGCAAATGTCTGAAAGTCCAGTTTCAAAACCATGCATATCTTGACGACATCGAACAATGGTTGTTCTTGTTTCACAAAGGGTCTCTGTTAGGGATTCAACTTGTCTCTGGAGGTATATCATTCTGTCGAGCTTGCAGATCTTGTTCATGAGGCAGTTTGGATGAGGATGCCTTAACAACCAACCCAGTATTATGCAGGAAGGTGCTCTTGGCACTGTTAGTGGAGAGATACTGACCCACTGTAGCAAGAGGTGACATTGTGGTTATGGTTGCCTCGTCACCTTCAGGAGGTTGTGGTGGTTCCACCAGTTGTTCCATAGCTTGCTGAAAAGTTGAGTTTGTACATTAGTAGTACCAGAACAGAAGTTATTAATGAGGCAGCAAAACCAAACAAAATATCTTTGATCTATATATAGAACTTATTTTGGTGAACCCGTGTAAAATGTTAGTTGTATTTTACTGCAAAGTACATAATAAAACCAGGTTCCAAACATATGACCATGTACCATGGCTAATGTATTGTCCATTTCTTCACATTGTATTGACAACTAAGGAAAAAGAGACAAAGTTTATAATACGGTGAGCATAGTATGACATCATTCATATCAGAAAACAAGTGAGATCAGAGAAACAGGCAATTGTAACATTGTGTGGGAAAGTCCAGCACGGAACTATATTACAGATCAAGAGCAAAGGAACATCGTTCCTCTCTTTTAAACCTTGTAACGTGCAATGATACGTTAAGAAAACTATGGATAAAATTGAAAAGATTAATAGACATTGGCTGCAAACCATGCAGTTCAATGCACAAGTCAGAGTAACCAGTAGTTCAAAGGCCTGAGGATTAAGGACTTACAACAACGGCTTTGACTAGTGTAGTCATGCCCTTCGTCTTGGTGGTGTGACAGTCCTTGAAGATTTCCACCGCATTTGGTTCAGGTTCTTTTTGGTCCTTGCGGGCTTTCCTCTGCATTTGGAACAAGTCAATATAGATATGATAATATGGCACAACCAAAAGAGTGAAACAGTAGCTAGTTACAAGAGCCTCGCAGTGTGCAATATAGCTACGAGATCCTGTCTTCTGTTGGAATTTCACTTTCGCATGGTTGGCCTTGTCCTTTGTACAGTTCACCTAGAAGAAGATAGATTTGTAAGGCACATGTGTAAATAGGAGTTCAACATGTGATCTGATCACATATATATAACGTACTTGATACTTTGGATCAGACCAGTGTTTAACAAGGGCTGTCCAGTCTTCATCCGTTATATTTTCCACTGGAGATGTTTGGGCAAGTTCATTGTTAGCCTTGCCTTCAAAGTGATTTTTCCTCATGTTATACCGATACTGTCGCAGAGTAGACTTGAAAACATGAGTGCATGCTTGTTTGGTTGCATCATCTTGCCGATCCAACTTGAACCTCATATGTTCAAAATTATAGGAGTCTCATTACTAGCAACCTAGAAAGTATGGGACAGAGCAAGACGATATTACTAATTTCCATAAATAACCATACTTACAGATAAATGGTCAAGGAAGGTGTTAAACTGGGTTTTGTCTTTGTCATTCCTGTACTGAATCCATGTTGGGAGGATACGTGCATGACACCTAACAGCAACGGCTATCTCTGATACTAACTTGGCTGACTCTGTAGCATCACGTGGCCTTTTTAAACCTTCCACAAAATGGATCTCCATTCTTCCTCCTTTAGATTTAGTTAACCTGTCGAGCATTATCCCTAATGTCTATTTCCTCTTGCGCCTAGGTGCTAGTTCAACAACGAACATGGGAAGTGTTAGTGTACATCAAACTGTGAGACTACATATAAAGAAGCATGCAACTTTAACTTGACTCGATCAACTACCTTCTTGGTGTTGAAGCTCACAAGGTTCATCTGATCTTGCCAAGTCCTCTAGTGCCAAGAGTGATTCGGAAGTAGTGTCAGGTGGCAAGGGAGCTTGGGAACTTGCCGCTAGCGGAGTTGACAAATGAGTAACTCATGCACATGTTGATACTGTGGAAGAAGGTGCTGCAACCACAAGGGCTGTCGTTGCTTGTTTGGTTTGTTTGTCTTTGGTATGTTTTGCAGGTGGTGTAGCAGGGGATACTGTGTTTGTACATTTATCCGATGGACTTCGACCTTCTATTGCACTATCAGTACCAGCAGAATCTGCAGAGCTGCTCCGCTTACGTTTCTGTGCCTCCTGAGTACTAACACCATCCCCTACCATTCTGTGTTCCTTCCTCTCTTTTTTCCATGTCAAGTCAAACCCACAAGAAAAAGGAATAAAAATTTAGTTCTTCAGAACTAATTGATGCGTGATACAGACGAACTGAACTTTGATGTTAGACAACCGCATGATAGGAAGATGTAATATGTATGAAAAACAGGACGACATGAGATAATCAGACCTATGATGTGTAAACTAAGCACAAGGCATTTCAATAAATTAGAAGCAATGCAATGGAAGCTAGACACCATATGAAAGATGCTACAAATATCACTCTGCCAAGTTAATAGTGTCTCGTCATAAGTGGCATTTAAGCAAATGTGAAGCAGTACAAGCAATAAATCATATGCAAGATCCAAACAATATCACAGTACCAAGTTAAAGTTGTCTTGTCATAAGTGATTGATGCAAGATATACACAAACAATACTTCGATGTTAGAACATGTAATAGACAGATGTAGTATATGCAAAAAAAGGAAGACATGCCATGTTCACATGTATAATGTGTAAACTAAGTAGATGCAATTTAATCAAATTTGAAGCAATACAAGCTAGACACCGTATGCAACATGCAAGCAAATATCACACAGCCAAGCTAGAGAAAGCACCAGGGATGCTGGAGTATGGTTGTTGGGCCCATCATATTTACTTGGAACTTCTACTGCACTAGCAGTAGTAGTAGAATCTCTAGAGCGCCTCCTTACCGATGGCGCCAGATGACCGCCATCAGCCCCTACCTTACTTTTTTCCTTCCTCTCTCTTATTTTTATTGCCTTGTCAAGTCAAACCCACAAGAAAAATGAATAAAATTCGCTTTTCAGAACTCATTGATGCATGATGCTGACGAACACTACTTTCATGTAAGGCGACCACATGATAGGAGGATTGAATATGTAAGAGAAAAGGACATCATTGCATATTCACACCTATGATGTGTAAACTAAGCAGCAGGCATTTCAACAAATTAGAAGCAATGAAAGCTAGACACCATATGAAAGATGCAACGAATGTCACTCTATCAAGTTAAAATTGTCTCGTCATAAATCCCATTTCAACAAATTAGAAGCAGTACAAGCTAGAAAACAATGCAAGATGCAACCTATATCACACTCCCAAGTTAAATGTGTCTTATGATAAGTGATTGTTGCAGGTTACACAACAGTAGTTCTTTGATGTAAGAACATGGCGTGATAGACAGATATTGTATGTTCTAGAAATAGGAACACGTGTCTTATTCACAAGTATAATGTGTAAACTAAGCAGATGCAATTCAACAAAATTAGAAGCAATACAAGCTAGACATCATACGTAACATGCAACCACATATAACAGTGCCAAGTTAGAGCGAGCACCTGTGATGGTGGGGTCGGGGAGATGTGCTCATCATCAACACAACTGCGTTGACTGTCTATGCATGTGTTGTCTTGCAAATCTTGTTGGGAGGATGGCGGAGTAGAATCTGTAGAGACCCTCCTTTTAAGTTGGTCGGAAGGAGCACCATCATCCACTACCTTGTTAATTTCCTTCCGCTTTATTGATTTTGCATTGTCAAGTCAAGTGACAAGAAAAAGGAATAAAAATCACTCTTCAGAACTCATTCATGCATGATACTGATGAACACTACTTTGATGTAAGGAAAACACATGATATGAGGATGGAATATGTACGAAAAATAGGACGGCATGGCATATTCACATCTACTTGTGTAAACTAAGCAGAAGCCATTTGAACAAATTAGAAGCAATGCAAGGTAGACACCACATGAAAGATGCAACCAATATGACTCTACCAAGTTAAAAGTGTCTCATCATAAATGGCGTTTCAACAAATTAGAAGCAGTATATGCTATAAATCATATGGAAGATGCAACAAATATCACGCTGCATATACTAAAGGTGTCTCGTCATAAGTGATTGATGCGGGATACACAAGAACATTAGTTTTATGTAAGGACATGGTTAATAGACAGATGTAGTATGTACCAAAAACAGGAAGGCATGTCACATTAACAGGTATAATGTGTAAGCTAAGCAGAATAACATATGCAATTTAACCAAATTAGAAGAATTACAAGCTAGACACCATATGCAACATGCAACCACATATCACACTGCCAAGTTAGAGCAAGCACCTGCGATGGTGGTGTAGGGGAAATGCGGTCATCAACTACGGTGCTACATTGACTATCTTCATCTAGCCTTGTTGTTTCTTGAGAATCATGTGGGGAGGATGACATTGCACTCTTTAAAAGAGTAGCTTGTCTCAAACTAACAAACGGGTGTGACTGTCTCATCATAAGTGATTGATGCGGGATACACAAGAACAGTAGTTTTATGTAAGAACATGGTTAATAGACAGATGTAGTATGACACCGTGAAGTTAAAGCAAGCACCTGGGATGGTGGTTTATGGTGAATGAGATCATCAACTATAGAGCTACATTTACTGTCTCGATCTGCTGACACTACACCCTTTATAGCGCTCAAATGCTTCAGGCTTATCCACAAATTATTCTTGAGCGACTTCTCTCTTTTCTTTTGTGAATTTGACAACAGTGCGTCAGAGTCTGAAATACCCATGCATAAAAAAACAATAGTGAGAGTGTGGGTGAAGTGTGTGCAGAAGTAGTGCAGTGTAAAAGTATCAGATAGCAGGTGGGTCTAAAATAAATGACGGCAGACATATATAGCTCTACAACATGCATGGCACACAAAATTAGATTCTAGGCTTTTGAAATATGAGCATAGCGATGGCTGGGAAGTGCAGGTACTCCTCCAGCAAACCACCACATGTGGTCCTATGAAAATAACATTCGACTGAAAACAAATAGGCCACTCGATTTTTTCTGGACCGTCTGATCTAAAAGAAACGGGCAGATGGCCTTCGTCTACCTCCCACCAGTCACTGTTGACGATCTTTCTTGAACCACCAGCGACCACCGGTCCAGACCCCTGCCTCCACCGCCCCGCCCTCCCCTTGACCTCACCCCACCGCCGTGCTTGGCACCGCCCCCCGGCCATCCCTTTGAGCCCGGCCGACCTCCAGATCGGGCACCAGCAGCTCCTGCGCCCCACACACCCCTAAGATAGACACCGAGGCGCTGCTTCTCTGGGGAACAGGCGGACTAGCGCCTCCGCGGGTGGTGCTTCCTTTAATTGGGAATCAACAGACCCTGAATTGAAACCCAGGTGAGCGACGGGCCTCTAGCTAAGGTGAAATAGTAAATGGGGGGAAACCTTGTGCATCGCGAGTTACTAGGAACATCTAGTATCAGGAAGAAGGTGCAGTAAGAAGCGGTCAACCAGTGTCTTATGTGGGATGAATACCGTGCGAGCAGACACGTGAGATTTGCACAAATAAGGGAAGAGGAGTACCAATTTTGACAGACAGTGTTGTGTCCTCCTCTTTTTGCGCCGTTCTTCTTGTTTTTATCCGGGGAGCCAATGTTGTGGAGGACGGTCTAGGCTTGGACGAACCCATGGCTGATACGTCTCCGTCGTATCTACTTTTCCAAACACTTTTGCTCTTGTTTTGGCCCCTAATTTGCATGATTTGAATGGAACTAACCCGGACTGACGCTGTTTTCAGCAGAATTGCCATGATGTTGTTTTTGTGCAGAAAATCAAAGTTCTTGGAATTGAATGAAACTTTCTGGAGATTTTTTTTATTGAATATATAAAAAATATTGGCATCAAGAACTGCTGGAGGGGGGCCACCCAGTGCCCACGAGGCACCAGGGCGCGCCACCCCCCCAGGCGCGCCCTGGTACCTCGTGGGGCCCATGTGGCTCTGTTTGACCTATTTCCAACGCTATAAATTCAGTTTTCCAGAGAAAAAAATGGGAGAGGAAGTTTTATTGCGTTTCACGATACGGAGCCGCCGCCACCTCCTGTTCTTCATCGGGAGGCCAGATCTAGAGTCCGTTCAGGGCTCCGGAGAGGGGGATCTTCCGGCATCGTCATCATCAACCATCCTTCATCACCAATTTCATGATGCTCACCGCCGGGAGTGAGTAATTCCTTCGTAGGCTTGCTGGACGGTGATGAGTTGGAAGAGATTTATCATGTAATCGAGTTAGTTTTGTTAGGGCTTGATCCCTAGTACCCACTATGTTCTGAGATTGATGTTGCTATGACTTTGCTATGCTTAATGCTTGTCACTAGGGCCCGAGTGCCATGATTCCAGATCTGAACCCTTTATGTTTTCATCAATATATTTGTGTTCTTGATCCGATCTTGCAAGTTGTATGCACCTGCTATGTGTTATGATCCGCATACCCCAAGGTGACAATAATTGGGATTCTTTCCGGTGATTGCCGTAGTTTGAGGAGTTCATGTATTCACTAAGTGTTAATGCTTTGTTTTGGTTCTCTATTAAAAGGAGGCCTTAATATCCCTTAGTTTCCTTATGGACCCCGCTGCCACGGGAGGGTAGGACAAAAGATGTCATGCAAGTTCTTATCACAAGCACGTATGACTATATACGGAATACATGCCTACATTACATTGATGAATTGGAACTAGTTCTGTGTCGCCCTAGGTTATAACTGTTACATGATGAATGTTATCCAACGAATATCACCGATCCAATGCCTACGAGCTTTTCATATATTGAATCTCGCTAAGTTACTACTGTTGCTGTTGCTTTTGCAATTACTATTGCTACTGCTATCAAACTATCATACTACTGTGCTACTGATCACTCTGCTGCAGATATTTAGTCTCCAGGTGTGGTTGAATTGACAACTCAACTGCTAATACTTGCGAATATTCTTTGGCTCCCCTTGTGTCGAATCAATAAATTTGGGTTGAATACTCTACCCTCGAAAACTGTTGCGATCCCCTATACTTGTGGGTTATCAAGACCTTTTTCTGGCGCCGTTGCCGGGGAGCATAGCTTTATTTGCTAAGTCACTTGGGATTTATATCTATTGATCACTATGAAGAATCTGAAGGATACTAGAACCAAGATTGTTCCCTCTAAGACGAGGGGAGGTAAGGAACTGCCATCTAGCTCTGCACTTGATTCACCTTCTGTTTTGAATAAACTTGCAACACCACAACATGCTATTAATTCTGATATGTCGCAAATTATTGATGATACCACTTCTGCTATGAATGATACTCATGATGATGCTAGTACTATGCTTGAGAATGCTGTGCCACTTGGTGAATTTCTTACTGAACAAATTGCTAAAGGCAATGAAATTGAAAATGCTGAAACTCCTGAGAATGATGATTCACCTGTTATGCCTAGCTCTCCTACTAGAGTTGAAACACCTGATGAACAATGTTTTGATAGGGAGACCGCTAGAGCCATTCTTGCTTGCAATGACAGATATGAAGTTATAAAATTAATTGCTGATATGAAAGAAAGATCTATGAGAGAGAAAATGAAATATGATCCTAAATTTGCAACCTCTCCCATATTTGTTACTGATAAGGATTATGAATTCTCTGTTGATCCAGAATTGATTAAGTTGGTAGAATATGATCCTTTTCACAGTTATGAAACTGAAACCATTGTGGCACATCTTACTAAATTAAATGATATAGCCACCCTGTTTACTCATGAGGAAAAAATCCGCCACTATTATATTCTTAAGTTGTTTCCTTTCTCATTAAAGAGTGATGCTAAAGATTGGTATAATACTCTTGCTCCTGGATGTGTGCGTAGTCCCCAGGATATGATTTACTACTTCTCTGAAAAATATTTTCCTGCTCATAAGAAACAAGCTGCCTTATAGGAAATATTTAATTTTGTGCAAATTAAAGAAGAGAGTCTCCCACAAGCTTTGGGGAGGCTTCTCCAATTACTTAACGCTTTGCCTGATCATCCTCTCAAGAAAAATGAAATACTTGATATCTTGTATAATGGACTAACTGATGCTTCTAGGGATTACCTAGATAGTTGTGCGAGTTGTGTTTTCAGGGAAAGGACTATTGAACAAGCCGAGGAATTATTGAATAATATATTGAAGAATGATAATGATTGGACACTTCCTGAACCACCGCCTAAACCCACTGCGAAGAAGAGGGGTACCTTATATCTCAGTCCAGAAGATATGCAAGAAGCAAAGAAATGTCAGAAAGAGAAAGGTATTAAAGCTGAGGATGTTAAGAATTTACCACCTATTGAAGAGATACATGGTCTTGACAAACCGACACAGGTAGTAGAGGTAAATTCTCTTATAAAATTTAATGAAAGTGATATTCCTTATAACAAACTGCCTAGTCAATGCTTGTATGAATTCGACAATTATATTATGAAGCAAGATCATTTTAATGCAAACGTTATGAAGCAATTGAAACGAAACTCTTATATGGTTGATCGCCTGAGTGACTTGTTATTTAGAATTGCTAATGATGTTAAAGGTGTTAGTAAACATGCATCTATGGTTCAAACTCAATTAGAACAAGTTGCCAAATCTCTAAGTGAATTGCTTAATGAAATGAACGACAATATGAATGATCATGTTGTTAGAGTAATGACTAGAGGAGGAAGAATGACTCAGGAGCCACTATATCCTGAAGGTCACCCAAAAAGAATTGAACAAGACTCTCAAAGAATTAATACTGATGCACCTAGTCCTTCCAAAAAGAAAAAGAAAAAGAAAAATGATAGGACTTTGCATACTTCTAGTGAACCCGAGGTAGAAAAACCCTTGGAGGATAGTAATGATGTTTCTATCTCTGATGCTGAAAGACAATCCGGTAATGAACAACCACTTGATGATAATAATAATGATGATGTTCATATGGATACCCAACCAGATAATGATAAAGAACTTGATAATGATGTTGAAATTGAACCTGAAGTTGATCTTGATAACCCACCTACTAAAAATAAATGTTATGATAAAAAAGATTTCGTTGCTAGAAAACATGGTAAAGAAAGAGAACCATGGGTCCAAAAACCCATGCCCTTTCCTCCTAAACCATCTAAGAAAAAAGATGAGGAAGAATTTGAACGCTTTGCTGAAATGCTTAGGCCAGTCTTTTTGCGTACTCGTTTAACTGATATTATAAAGATGCCTCCTTATGCTAAATATATGAAAGACATTGTCACAAATAAAAGAAAGATACCTGAAGCTGAAATTTCCACCATGCTTGCAAATTATTATTTTAAAGATGGAGTACCTAAGAAACTAGGAGATCCAGGAATACCAACTATACCATGCTCCATTAAGAAAAATTATGTCAAAACTGCTTTGTGTGATTTAGGAGCTGGTGTTAGTGTCATGCCTTTCTCCTTATATAAAAGACTTGATTTGAATAAACTCACTCCCACCGAAATATCATTGCAAATGGCTGACAAATCAACTGCCATACCTATCGGTGTTTGTGAGGATGTGCCCGTCATAGTTGCAAATGTTACTATTCTAACAGACTTTGTTATACTTGATATGCCCGAGGATGACAACATGTCAATTATCCTTGGTAGACCATTTTTGAATACTGAAGGGGCTGTTATTGATTGCAACAAAAGCAAGGTCACTTTTCATATCAATGGTAATGAACATACGGTCCACTTTCCAAAGAAACAATTTCAAGTAAATGGTATTCATATTATTGAAAAGACTCCGACAATTACTATTGGGAGTTTCCAAATTCCTCTTCCTACTGTTAAAAAGAGATATGAAACTTTTATTGTTGGGGAGATGTATATCCCCGTTGAGGTAACTTAGTGTTATACGAAAGTTCTTCGGTTTCATGTCACTCGAAAATGGTTTGTTAATAAGACCTGATCAACCTTATTAATATATTATTTTTGAGAGGCATGTGGTCAATGAATTTAGTAGGCACAACCTTCTGTACCCACTCTTAGTTTGCTGTTATTTTTATTCAAATATAATAAAATGCCATGATAACTCTGTTTTCTGAATTACCCGTGCAATAAAAAATGCCCAAAAAAATAAAAGTGCTCAGAATGCAATAAAATTTTAACATGATTTTTTATTGATTATTTAAGAATTTTTGGAATAAAAATCTTACCAGGGGGGTGCCCCAGGTGCCCACGAGGCACCAGGGCGCGCCACCCCCCTAGCGCGCCCTGCTACCTCGTGGGCCCCACAGAGGCCCCTTCACTTATCCCTTTAGCTCACTTCGTCTCCTACCTCAAGAAAAAATTCCTGGTAGTAAACTTTATAATCTTGGGGCTATTGTTGCACGTAGGCTACAGCTTAAGGCAGGTAATGGTGATCTGTATGGAGGAATCTATGCCTCCCATTTAGCGGCAAGGTTAGGGGTGTCGCCTAAATTCAATGATCCCCTTTTGCCTTATAAATATTTAAATTATGAAGCAATGCAAGAACATAGGTTCTTAAAGCGCAACGCAGAGGGTTATGAATATAACTTAGTTTTTAATAAATATCACTCGGTGTATGTTGCTTTGCCTGCTCCTGCCCTCTTTGATTTTGAGAACAAACAGAGACATTTCCTTCATGAGAGTGAGGAGCACGAGTACAATGCGGCCGCTGAGGATGCTCGTCAGGCTAAAGGGGCAGCTCAGAACCCCTCTACGAGCTACCATTTCGATCACTATCCAGGACAACCATGGTAGTGGACCAAGCTAGGCAATAGCCTAAGCTTGGGGGAGTACGTATTTCTCACCGACATTACATTCATGTTCACACATTTTACTCCAGTTGTCGGTGTTCATACTTTTTCATTGTATAATCCATGTTAGTTTTATTTTCTCGCCTTCTTTTTGTGTGTTTGAAAAACTTTGAGAAAATCCAAAAACATTCCTCATCTCTTTTCACTTTATCTTTCTAGTTTAATTAGCTGTAGTTTCGTGATAGTAAAAGAAAACCCAAAAAGATTTCCCGTTTCTTCTTTTGCTTGTTGGGAGTTTTCCCATGTAAATAGTTTTCTTCTCTCGTTTTTTTGTTTTCTTCTTTAATTTGCTTTCTACAGAAAACTAAAAACTCCAAAAATATTTCAGTTTGTTTCTCTGAATTTCTTTTCTTTTCTTTTGTTGAGTCATTGCAAGGAGAAGACCACGATGAAAATGATGAGTGGCTCTCATATGCATTATTGTTGATTTAACAAAGAGCCCATATTACCTTGTCTTCTCCTTTGAATAAAATGCTTGTAGATTCCAGCTTAGTCCACGACACACTTGCACTATTATTATTTTTATATCATTCGGTCGTGCAAGTGAAAGGCAATAATGACAATGATTTGATGAAGTGACTGTGGCAAGGAAAAGCGGGTATGAACTCAATTTGTTCTTTGTTTTATAAATATGTTTAACTCAGTATCCATGATTCAGCACATTATGATTAAACATGTTTGTGATGACAATTAGAGATTATAGTTGCTCATACCATGCTTAAGTAGCTAGGAGTGGATAATGATTTATCTTGAGTGTCAACATGCATTAAAATGTTCATGATATAGTATGATGATACGGTATCCTCCTCTGAATGTTTCAAGTGGCTTGACTTGGCACATGTTCACCCATGTAGTTGAATCAAAACCAACATAGCCTCCACGATATTTATGTTCATGGTGTTTATATCCTACTCATGCTAGTATTCAATGATGATTATTCATAATGCATGGTTATGACCGTTTTCGCTCTCTAGCTGGTCGCTTCTCAACCTATTTGCTAGCCTCCGCCTGTACTAAGCGGGAATGCTGCTTGTGCATCAAAACCTTTAAACCAAAGTTATTCCAGATGAGTCCACTATATCTACCTATATGTTGTATTATCTTGCCGTCCTAAGTAAATTTGCATGTGCCAACTCTATTATTCAAACGAACATCTGTTTTGTGTGCCCGTACCGCTCATGGAGCGACAGGGGGCGGTCAGTATCTTCCATGCTAAGCGGGTTATTCTCATGATGAGTGTTTACTCCCTTGTCCTTGCACGAGAGGGGCTGGTAATCGGGATGCCCAGTCCCATCATTAAAAAAGCAAAATAATAAAACAAACTCCCCCGGAAAGTTGTTAGTATGGAGGGCACCCGAGGATTCGGCTAGCCATGGCTTGTGATTGATGGTGGAGGGGGAGTAAACTTTACTTTACCGCTTGGGAACTGCCGCTAATGTGTTTAGCATGGAAGATATTGAAAACTCTTGGTCGTGACGTTGACAGGAAAGGCATACCTCCCAAAATTTAATTACCTCTGATTTTAGCTTCGAGCTCTGGCACCTCTGCAAATCCATGCTTCCCTCTGCGAAGGGCCTATCTATTTACTTTTATGTTATTTTACTTTTATTGTTGAGTCATCACCTTCTCAAATAAGCACCAGACCTGATAGCACTATTGTCATTCTCATGCATTGTGTATAGTTAATGTTGTGTGCATCATGACTGGAACTCTTCTACCATGAATTACAATGTTTAGTCGCTGATTGAACTTCGGAGGTGCTCTGCATTTATGTTTTGCGGTCTCAGAAAGGGCTAGCGAGATACCATGTTATCATATTATCTCATGATTGTTTTGACAAAGTGTTGGCATTTGAGATATTTTATTATTGCTCGCTAGTTGATTATGCCATCGATATGAGTGAATATAAATTCTAAGAGTTATCATTTGCGTGGTTAGTCATAATCTTTGCTGAAAACTTGGACACTACTTAAGCATATATATAGACACAAGAACAAAAGAGTTTGTAAAAGTTTTTCTTTATCACTTTCAGTTTGTCAACTGAATTGCTTGAGGACAAGCAATGAGTTAAGCTTGGGGGAGTTGATACGTCTCCATCGTATCTACTTTTCCAAACACTTTTGCTCTTGTTTTGGCCCCTAATTTGCATGATTTGAATGGAACTAACCCGGACTGACGCTGTTTTCAGCAGAATTGCCATGATGTTGTTTTTGTGCAGAAAATCAAAGTTCTTGGAATTGGATGAAACTTTCTGGAGATTTTTTATTGAATATATAAAAAATATTGGCATCAAGAACTGCTAGAGGGGGGCCACCTAGTGCCCACGAGGCACCAGGGCGCGCCACCCCCCCCCCCCAGGCGTGCCCTGGTACCTCATGGGGCCCACATGGCTTTGTTTGACCTATTTCCAACGCTATAAATTCAGTTTTCTAGAGAGAAAAATGGGAGAGGAAGTTTTATTGCGTTTCACGATACGGAGCCGCCGCCACCTCCTGTTCTTCATCAGGAGGCCAGATCTGGAGTCCGTTCAGGGCTCCGGAGAGGGGGATCTTCCGGCATCGTCATCATCAACCATCCTTCATCACCAATTTCATGATGCTCACCACCGGGAGTGAGTAATTCCTTCGTAGGCTTGCTGGACGGTGATGAGTTGGATGAGATTTATCATGTAATTGAGTTAGTTTCGTTAGGGCTTGATCCCTAGTACCCACTATGTTCTGAGATTGATGTTGCTATGACTTTTCTATGCTTAATGCTTGTCACTAGGGCCCGAGTGCCATGATTGCAGATCTGAACCCTTTATTTTTTCATCAATATATTTGTGTTCTTGATCCGATCTTGCAAGTTGTATGCACCTGCTATGTGTTATGATCCGCATACCCCAAGGTGACAATAATTGGGATTCTTTCCGGTGATTGCCATAGTTTGAGGAGTTCATGTATTCACTAAGTGTTAATGCTTTGTTCCGGTTCTCTATTAAAAGGAGGCCTTAATATCCCTTAGTTTCCTTATGGACCCCACTGCCACGGGAGGGTAGGACAAAAGATGTCATGCAAGTTCTTATCGCAAGCACGTATGACTATATACGGAATACATCCCTACATTACATTGATGAATTGGAACTAGTTCTGTGTCGCCCTAGGTTATAACTGTTACATGATGAATGTTATCCAACGAATATCACCGATCCAATGCCTACGAGCTTTTCATATATTGAATCTTGCTAAGTTACTACTGTTGCTGCTGCTATTACAATTACTATTGCTACTGCTATCAAACTATCATACTACTGTGCTACTGATCACTCTGCTGCAGATATTTAGTCTCCAGGTGTGGTTGAATTGACAACTCAACTGCTAATACTTGCGAATATTCTTTGGCTCCCCTTGTGTCGAATCAATAAATTTGGGTTGAATACTCTACCCTCGAAAACTGTTGCGATCCCCTATACTTGTGGGTTATCAATGGCCAAGTTGTTGAGTGCGTTGCGGTGGCCGTCTGTTGGTGGAGGGGAAGCAGATCGGAGGCGGCGAACGATGGCGTAGCGGGAATAGTTCCGGTGTGGTGGACGGTTGCACAATGGAGCGGCAGCAGTGAGGCGCAGGACGGCGTGGTTGAACTGGCTCGGGTATGGCGCACGTCGGCATCCTGGAGGCAGAGCTCTACCTCGGCTTCAACTGCTAAGCCGTGGAGGGCGTTGCAGTTGCGTTTGTGGTGGACGACGATGTTGGGGTATCGGCTCCAGCATGATGGAGGAGGGTGGCGGTTGATCGGTGCGATGGGGTGGCGGAAGGAGGAGGCTGGGGTTTCGCGGCTGGTGGAGAGGGAGTTTTGGTGCCCATGGAGTATGAATGGGGAATCGGACGGGGGGGGGAGGGAGCTAAGGGGGAACCATGTTTCGGTCTGGGACGCGCTTGCTTGAAATTTGGGGAAAGTACAAACTTTGCCCCCTCTTAAATTTCAGACATGTTGCAGGTTGGGTGTAGGACGGTAATCTCAGGTGTCCCAAATCGTGGGCGGGGGCGATTTCGGCCGAGCGCATGGGTGTTTAGGCACCCATGGTGTATGAATGTTTTTCGGAGGCGATTGTGTGGCGTCTAGCTGAAGTTACAAACCTACCCCGGTTTAGACAGCTAGACGTCGGGCCGGTAGGTTTCATGGGTCAGAGTTATTAGAACAGTAATTTCCTTCTACCAAACATTGGTCTCGCGCAGTTTCGGACCAGGAGAGGCTCTTTTGGCGCTTCGCTCAAAATTTTGAACCAGAAGCATTCACGTTTAGAGTTCTCTTGAACTTTTAGTATTGACCTAAATAGACCTCGTTAAATTTGACCTTGTATGTTTGAAAACCTCATTAAATAATTATGCGCTTCTTTTGAAATTTTGACTCTTGAAAATCCTATAACTACTATTATTTTGGAATGGAGGTGGTAAATTTGAATCAATTTTGTACACGACTATATGTTATTATGTACAAAAGCAAAGCAAAGATTGATGCCCCCTTAATTTAGGTATGATTTACAAATGCCATGATCTCGAATTCAAATAATTGAATGCACTTCATGTTGAATTCGAATATTTGAATCCACCGTAAGTTGAATTCAAATGTATGCTAGTTCCTAGCTAGCTATTTAGAATGTTCACTATGTATCTTTTGTATGTATAATGTGCTTTACACACACAAAATAAACTATGACCACGTTTATATTTGAATTGCTAAAGCCATGCATTGTATGGATTTGAAAATACTGACTCTATGGATCAATTATGTCGAATAATACCATACACATGCTCAAATTCAATAGAATATGGATGTTTGATAGACCAATGATCGTTCCATACGCGAATTGCAAATATCATGATCCCATCCAAATATTTGGATACAATTTATATTTTAAATTAATGTGTACATCAGTCTTCTATGCGTAGATTCACTCTCCCTTGGCCCCTCCTCACACACGCATTATCTTTCTCTCTCACACATACGTGCACACACTGTATATCCATCGGCCTTCTCTCTCACACATGCTCACACTCTCTCCCAAGGTGTCTCTCGCACACACGCTCTCAATATCACCCTCCCTCCCTCTCTCTCACAGCTATCTACGACTCTTTTCACTAATCTCTATCACAAGCACTCTTTCTCTCACACGCATACGCACACATGATCTCCATCGACCCTTTTCTCTATACATATACCTGGATACGTGTCTCCCGCACGCACATTATCTTTAGGCCTATCTCGCATGCATTGTCTCCACCTCTCTTACTAGTTGACGAATATGATTCCAGCAGAGCATTCAGTAGGATATCCCTTACAGTTAGGTTGGATGCATGGTAATAAGAGACAAGGATTTACCTTAGTTCGGGCCCTTGCGATGCAGGAAATACCCTACTCCCGGTCATGTATATTTGTGAGTAGGGTGTGTACAAAGTACACTACGTGAATACCAAGGGATTCTGTGTATGCTATCGACAAACTAGGCCCCGGGCTTGTATAACATACCCGGGGCCTAGGGTTACAAATCCTAGCCGGCTTTGTCAGTAGACACAGAGTCCTTCACGGCTCTGGTATCTTTGTCTTGTGCGACTAGTCCTCCATGGGTCTCCGTATAATGCGTCACGGGCCGACCAATGTGGTGCAGGACGGAACCGACCTAGGGGCCTCACCTCGGCCCACCAGACCTCACACACCCCTACCCCTAGGTCTCGGTATCTTCTCACACCCACACATACCAACACACACATCCCACACACTATTTCTGCTCATGTCTCTCTCCCCTTCTCCCTTGCATACACACACTCAAGGCCATCTCTCGTCGAGTCATCCTATTCATCTCTCTCTCTAGACCTCTCTCATTTCTCATGCTATCTATCTCTCATCGCAACCCCCTCTATCCATGCCTCTCTCGAATACGTACACATACCCTCTCTAGGCCCTGCCAAATACGTCAACTACACATTCACACATGTTGCATCTTATCATGTGCTCCATTGATCTAAAAAGCCCTCTGTTCACTTTTACTTCGCATACAAGATTCCTTTGAATTAAAACTGCACAAAGTGTGGCCAAAATTTTATTTTAGAAAATCTACATCTATACAATATTACAAAGTTATATGGAGTATGAAAGTTAATTGCATGGTACATCCAATGATATTTATTCCGCATTGTGAATGTTTATATTTTTATACTATAAAGTTATTCATAATAAAGAGAAATGAAGAGCATCTCTCTCTCTCCATCACCCCCTCTCTCTAAGCCCCTTTCACGTACGCACACAAACTATCTCTAGGCCCTCTAAAAGTACATCCCGTCACATTCACGCATGTTCCATCTTTCTCTCGCGAGATATACACCGACAATCACTGTATTTGAAGCGAAAGCACAATACGTTCACTAGACTTCAGAATACACTCATTACGGTCACCATATACGTTTTGTGGTTGTTATACAGTCACCGGCTCACCGTAGAGCTCTGTATTTGTTGAAGACACAATTAGTTGACCAGTTAAACAGTCCACGTGGCGCATCTAGTGTTGCATCATCAGCACACATTATCTCACTACCATAGGGCCCACCTGTCAGCAGGTATAATAATGAAAACAAACGAAAATAAAATATTGCACAGTGGGTATTACTAGTAGAAGGGATTCGAAGTGGTGACCTTGGGTTCGCACCCGCGCGTGCTAACCACAGCGGACAAGGTGGCCTTGTATTGGTATGCTGACCTGGTTCTTTTAATACACAAGATCTAGTGTGGTGATTATACACACATGCAAGCATGCACACGAACTGCATGCATGCAACACTCACACGCACACACGCACGCATGCATGCACACACACGTAGACATGCATGCATGCAACACTCACACGCACGCACGCATGCATGCACACACCAGACGACCAACATACACGCTCACGCTCAAGTGCTCAACCTACACATGCATGCACACACATCAGGCCCTGACACACACATACACAGCCAGGTGGTTCGCGCGCAAGGGTTCGAGTCTTGTCGCACCTTCGTAAATTTCTGTTTATCCTATCTCTTTCCTCTGCCAACTGACAAGTGGGACCCACAAGGAACGTGGCCAATTTAACCAGTCAACATAGTGCCACGTAGACTATTTGGCCGGTCAACAGAGTGCAATACGATGCTGAACGGTGAGCGAGTGACCGTATAATCACCGCAAAACATACATAGTGACTATAATGAGCATATTGTGAAGTCTGGTGACCGTATTATGCTTTTGCTTCAAATACAGTGACCACCAGTGTATTTATCTCTTCTCTCGCTCTCTCCGTGGAGCCGACTAGGCCAACCTCCCATGCCTAAATTGGCACACGCCACCCCAATATTGTTGTACTGGTTTCGTAAGAGCGAACAAGCATTCACGTCTACTGTATAGACTCTAGATATGAGTTACAAATGATATGGTGACGAATACAAATATTTGAATCCACTTTATGCCCAATTTCTCTCCGTAGGCCCTCCAAAAGTACGTCCCTACACGTTCTCGCATGTTACATCTAACAACTATGCAATACAGTACTACTATACTCTAACACAATAAATCATATGTATTTTTAGTTTTAGATCTCATATTGTTACTTCAATTATTCATGTTGCATACATTAAAATTGCGTTGAAATGTATGGCTAGATCATCTAGTGATCTAAAAGGTCTGACTACGCACACATGACACAAAAAAGGGCCCACTACACATTCAAGTATTTCACATCTTTCTCTCGGTCTCTCTGTCAAACCGACTATGCCAAACTACCCTGCCTACCATGCGGGAAAAGACCCGCCCTCGCCTGTTTAATCGGGTTTGTATCGACGGATCGCGCGAAACAGTAAAACCAAGTGGTACAAGAGTACAAGACTACCACATACTATAGTAGTACAGTACTACAAGTTACAGTTCACTGGGCCGCCGTGTCTTGTACTCCTCCATCGTAAGAGTGGAGCGCTCACTTTCATAAATGTTCTAATCCCTTTCGCCGACATGTGGGACATCCAGCATCCGGGTCCACATGACATGCACCAAATAATAGTGCAGAGTAACAGGGGGGCGCACCCCGGTCGTGGCGCCGTAGTAGTAATGAGCAATGAGGCGGCAAATCACAAAGCTGCACCTTTCCCGCAGTATAAGTTGGAGGGACGAAGCAACCATCATTTCACTCTTCGCTGAAGTTGCTTCTGCCGTTGTTTTACCTCATGTGGGACGCAGATCGGCTTGGTACATCACTGACAAGTGGGACCGCATGTTAGCAAACCGTCAGGCCAACCTCCCCCGCCTTCCGCGCGACAAAAGCACTTCCTCTTTACTTATCTGGATATCCATTTTTAGATCAATATAATCGAGATTTGTATAGATCGCACCAAGGAGCAAAACCTAGTGGTACGCTTAAGGGCATCCACAATGTGTAGCCAAATGGTAAAATAGCTTTTGGCATCGATGGGAACCATTGTGGAGGGTGCTGCCAAAGCCAAAAAAGAAGGAACCGAAGCTCGCTGGTGCGCCGATGCCAAATTTATTGAAGGAATAAAAAATGCAACCTCTCTCCTCTTTCTCCCTTGCATGGACGCATGCATAGAGCATAGAGTCTACTCCCTTCTATCACAAATCACAAAGCAATGAGGCATCAATTCACAAAGCACGGATGAAGCAACCATCATTTCACTCTTCGCTGAATCCGCCTCTCCATCGTCTTCTTCCAGAAACCACCTTTCCTGCAGTAAGCTGGACGGACGAAGTTATTGTGCTACATTTAATAATAGGAAATCATGCATCTACTCCAAGCTAGGAGTATTTTAAAAATTCATCTGTCTTTCTTATGACATCAAACACACACTCCTAATCCTATACTCCAATCCAATCCATTCCTATCCAAAGAGAACAATCCTATATTTTTGCGATTCCTGCGTTACTACTGGAATCAGCTTCTTTGCCGTCTGCCATAGCAGACGGCAAAGGCATGCCTGGCGGACGGCAAAGCCTTTGCCGTCTGCCAGCAGACGGCCAACAGTCCGGCCGAACAGCTAACGGCAAAGGCCCCTTTGCCGTCTGCTGGCAGACGGCAAAGAAGCCAACCTCTTTGCCGTCTGCTGGCAGACGGCAGACAAAAGGTGCCAGCACCGTTAGGGGGCTAACGGCGATCTTTGCCGTCTGCTGGCAGACGGCAAAGACCTTTGCTTCTTTGCCGTTTGCCAGCAGACGGCAAAGAGTAGCAGCTGACGTCAGCTGTCGTCAGCCGTCAGCTGGGCCAACACAGGCTCTTTGCCGTCTGCCAGCAGACGGCAAAGGTCTTCGCCGTCTGCCAGCAGATGGCAAAGAGGCCAAATAGGCCAGCCCAGGTTGCACAGGCTGCTGCCACGTGGCCTCTTTGCCGTCTGCTGGCAGACGGCGAAGTGGCGATATTGCCGCTGTTTTTTTTTTCTTAAATTCAATCAATTTCACAGATATATATATATTCATTTCAAAATATTTCAACAAGTACATATAGCCAACATATCCCTGCCATATGGATATGATCATCCAACACATATATACACCAAATGAAAAGTCCAACATATCCAACAATTAAGCAAAAGGTCCATATAGTTCCATCCATCCATACATACATAGGTAGCAAGTTTGACATTGTTCATCCTACAAAATCAAAACAAAAAGGAAGCACAAGAAGAAGAGTAGACTCCATCAACGCAAGCTTCCTCATCGAAAGCAAATCTGCAAATTGGGAAAGAAGAAAGTTAGAAGAAGAAGAAGAAGAAGAAGACTAGAAGAAGAAGACTAGCTAGAAGAAGAAGAAGAAGACTAGAAGAAGAAGACTAGCTAGAAGAAGAAGAAGAAGAAGAAGACTAGAAGAAGAAGACTAGCTAGAAGAAGAAGAAGAAGAAGACTAGAAGAAGAAGAAGAAGAAGAAGAAGAAGACTAGAAGAAGAAGACTAGCTAGAAGAAGAACAAGAAGAAGACTAGAAGAAGAAGAAGAAGAAGAAGAAGACTAGAAGAAGAAGACTAGCTATAAGAAGAAGAAGAAGAAGACTAGAAGAAGAAGAAGAAGAAGAATTTTTCTTCTCTTTCTTTTTCTCCTCTCCTCTTCTTTATCTTCTTCTTCTAACTAAGGTAGGTAAAAATGCCATTTTTTAGCTAAGCTAGGAAAAAATGCTAAGTGTAGGTCATTTTAGAGCTAAGCTAGGTAAATAGGTCATTTTGGAGCTTAGTAAGGTTATTATGTCATTTTCAAGGATGATGCCATTTTTGAGCCAATTTACGTAAGTATAGCTCATTTTTTATCTAACTTAGGTAATTATGCCATTTAGGAGGAAAATAAGCTAAGTATAGAGAAAACGTACCCTCATCACAACAAATGCGATGAAGATCGCAACTAAGGTAACAATTGATCCAACGGCATAATGATACCAAGCCTCATTATCAATGGCATATTTTCTAATCTTCTTAATCTTCAAGCGCATTGCATCCATCTTCAAGCGCATTGCATTCATCTTCATCTTGTGATCATCGACGACATCGGCAACATACAACTCCAATGTCATCTTCTCTTTTTCAATTCTTTTAATTTTTTCTTTCAAATACTCATTTTCTTTTTCAACTAAATATAACTTCTCGACAAGAGGGTCGGTTGCAAATTCCGGTTCACATACCTCCTAGATTAAAATATCTCTATGTCAACTTGATGGCCATAATTATCATAAATGCGAAATGCAACAAATAGTTATAAAAGAGAATTTACCACATCCGAATCATAAAGCGGGCGAGGGCCGACGGGGACGGATTTCAAGCCCATGGCACTATGTATAAGAAACAATCATACAAAGTAAGAAAATTATACAAGTAACTATATAAATCATACAATCATACAAGAAAATGGCAAGTGTAGGTCATTTTGGAGCTATCCTAGTTAAAATCGGTCATTTCGGAGGTAGGTAAGGTTATTTTGTCATTTTGGAGGAAAATAAGCTAAGTCAATGTCATTTTGGAGCTAAACCAAGGTTATCATGCCATTTTTTACCTAAGTATGCTAAGTATGTCATAAATGAACTAAAGAAGCTAAGTATAGGTCATTTTGGAGCTATCCTAGGTAGTTATGCCATTTTTTAGCTAACTAAGCATATTAAGTCATTTAGGAGGAAAAATGCTAAGTATAGGTCATTTTATAGCTATCCTAGGTAAAGTATGTCAGTTTGGAGCTAAGTAAGGTTATTATGTCATTTTCGAGGAAAATAAGCTAAGTCAATGTCATTTTGTTGAATACCTAATAACATGAACTAATTAATAATATATATGTACATAATAATAATTGAATACTTGACATTACTAATATTAATCTTCATCGTCTATATATGCTCCGGGATCAATAAATGCAGAATCATCATCACTATCAGTAATGACATGCTCATCAGCATCATCAATAAATGCATCAACATGTGGAAGGCCTCCTTTATGTAATCGGTCAAGCATTGACAGGTCATCCGCAGCAGTAACCTCTTCTTCTTCCATCTCTTCTTGTTCCGGCTCAGGGGTGAAGTCGGATTCACTGTCGCTGTCTACTTCAATGTTCTGGGGTGAAGTAGAGCGGTTCTTGAAACGTTTTTTGGAAACACGTGTTTCTTGGAAGAATTCTCCTTCATATGTGTCTGGGTTAATGTGAGGGTCATAATCATCTTCATTGAGGGGAGGTGGTCTAAAATGTGGCGGCACATCATAAACGACATCCCAACCATTCAGATTTGGATCAGTTTGGCAGGCCCACGGTAGATAGAAAACTTGGGTCGCCTGTTGAGCCGTAATATAAACATCGGGAACATCTAAATGGGTGCTTTGTTTGATTTCGACTAGCCCTATATGTTCATGAGTCCTTCTAGTCTCCTTTGGCTGGAACCAATAACATTTGAAGACTACGACGTTTGGTGGGTTTTCACCAAAGAATGTAAGTTCAAAAATTGCTTCAAGTTTTCCATAATACTCGACCCCTCCTTCGCCGACAGCGGAGACACAACAATTTATAGACTTTCGGTCGGCCATAGATAGCTCTTTGCCAAAAGTACGAAAGCGATACCCGTTGATGTCGTATTTGTCAAATGAACGGACCTTATAGTCAAAACCATTTGCGACTTGTCTCAATTCGGAGTCCATAGACTCTGCATTAGCCTACAAGTTTAATACGAAAGGATTGTTGCATTAGCCGCAAACTAGACGAAGAAATGAAATGGTCTAATGGAAATTACCGTTTGTTTGAACCAAGAGATGAAACCGGGATAGCCTCCTCCATGCTTTGCCAAAAGCTCATACTCTTCGATGGAATCCTTTTGGATCACCGCTCCATCCGAGAATTTGGCGACGTATCGACTGTATCACATATCCGGGAATAAGAGCATTTCAAAGGAATTAGAAGTTGCGAAACAATGTACCGAGAACTTACTCGATGTACGGCCGCACTTCTGTTAGGTTGTTGAAGATATACAACGAAATGGTCCGCCATTCTTCGACATCCAACGGTAAGGAATTAGAAGCACCGGCTGGTGCGAGCTTCCCTTTGAATAGGCTGAGGTTGGATCGACCTTTTTCACGGTCGCCATCATTGTACCGAGGCTTCGGATTATGCAAATGACGATTCTTGGCTTTGTAGTGTGCTGTCACGAAGTTTGCGGCCTCCTCAGTAATGAATGCCTCGGCCATCGATGCTTCAATTCTACGTTTATTTTTACATTTTGCTCGAAGCGTCTTCTGCATCCTCTCAGTTGCGAAGCACCAACGATTTTGCACGGGCCCCCCCAATCTTGCCTCGGTCGGGAGATGCAAAATCAAATGCTGCATTGGATTAAAGAATCCCGGTGGAAAGATCTTTTCTAACTTGCTGATCAACTCCGGCGCCAACTCTTCCAGTTCGTCTAGCACGTCAGGCGATAGTTCTTTCGCACAAAGAGCACGGAAGAAATAGCTCAGCTCTGCCAGTACTAGCCGTTCATCCTCAGGGATAAAGCCACGCAACATCACCGGCATTACCCGCTCAAGCCATATGTGCCAATCATGACTCTTCATACCAAATATTTTCAATTTGTCAAGACTCGCTCCCCTCTTTAGATTCGCTGCATACCCATCGGGGAACATCAACTGCATTTTCACCCACAAGATCATTTCCCTCATAGCTGGCCTTCCAAGATTGAACCATGCCTTTGGCTTCCTCCAGTTCTTCTTTCCTTTCGGTTGTCGCATGTTTTGTAACGGTCTATCACATAGAGCCTCTTGATTGACTCTAGCCTTAGGGTTATCCTTTGACTTCCCCTCTATGCCGAACAATGTACCAAAAAGGGCCTCGGCGATATTCTTTTCAGTGTGCATCACGTCGATGTTGTGTGGGCAAATGAGGTCTTTAAAGTAAGGCAGATCCCACAAGCATATCTTGTGAGTCCAGGCGTGTTCCGAATTATACCCTTTGAAATATCCTGGACGCTCTGGATTAGGCTCGAGAGCGTTTAACTGATCCAGGGCCTGTTGGCCTGTCAATGCAGGTGGTGCAGAGTTTTTGACAACTCTACCTTTCATGAAATTTTTCTTGTCTTTTCTGAACTTATGGCCAGGATCCAGGAACTGTCTATGCAAGTCGAAGCAAGAATACTTGCGACCCGCCTGCAGCCAACGGAACTGAAGAGTTGCCGTGCATGTGGGGCACGGGAACCTTCCATGCACACACCAGCCAACGAATAGCGCATACGCCGGCAAGTCATGCGTCGAGTACATGTACCACACATGCATTTTGAAGTTTTGTTTTGTAGCGGCGTCATATGTCTTGATCCCATTATCCCAAGCTTCTTGCAATTCATCCTTAAGCGGCTGCATGTACACATTCATATTCTTCCCCGGATAGTTGGGCCCTGGAATTATCAACGTCAAGAAAATGTTCTTTCTTTTCATAATCTCTCCGGGGGGGAGATTGAGTGGAATGACAAATACAGGCCAGCAACTGTATTGGGTTGCCGTCATACCAAACACTTGGAACCCATCCGTGCTGATGGCGACTCGAGGATGCCTTGGATCTGCCGCTTTGTCCTTATGTAAAGCATCGAAGTGCTTCCACGCAAAAGCGTCTGAAGTGTGTCCCAACATCGGATTCCCATCTGCATCTAGTTCGGTTCTTTTGCCCAATTTATGCCACGTCATCTGTCTGGCCGTCTCTTCGACCATGAAAATACGTTGAAGTCTTGGTATGATTGGCATATACCGAAGAACATTAACTGGGATTTTGGTCTGACTCTTCTCACCCATACCGTTGTCTACCACAACATACCTGGAAGACTTGCAAATGGGACAATAGTTGAAGCCCGCATACTCAAGCCTAAATAAGGCACATCCATTCTCACAGGCATCTATCTTCTCATAGGGCATCTTAAGCGCACGTAGGATTTTGTCCGACTGGTACAGGTTTGCTGGCAATACATGGCCTTTGGGTAGAAAGCGTCCAAATATCGTCATCATCGCGTCGTAGCATTCTCTGCCCAGGTTGAACTGAGCCTTGAGAGCCATTACTTGCGCGATGGCATCCAGCTGACAAAGCTCAGTGTGCTCGTGGAGAGGACGTTTTGAAGACTCCAACATTTCATAGAAGGCCTTTGCAGATTCCTCCATCTCATCGTCCGAATCCCGAGCATCATCAAAGTCTTGCACCATGTCTTCGATCCCGGTACCATGCTCGTCGGTGCGACGACGAACCACCTCAGCTCTGGCACGTTGGGCAGACTCACCATGAAATCTCCACACCGTATAATCAGTCGTAAAACCCCACTTCTGCAAGTGTTTACCCATTTCATCCCGTGTCCACTTTTTATGGTTGTCGCACCAGACACAAGGGCACCAGGTTATTTCCTGGCCATTTGCAAATGCGGCGCTCAGAAACTCCTTGGTTTTTGTTAACCATTCAATGGTCATTTCTTTCTGACTAGGGTGACCGGTGTACATCCAAGCACGATCACTCATCTTGCCTACCTACTAAACACACAAGAAATATATATATAATTCATCATCTATATTCATCCGTTAATCAAGTTTGTCAGTTTTATTACGTCCATGCAACCTAGACGCTAGTAGGTAATGATAGGTCCTAATCCCACCCGAGTATGTGTAGATTGGGTTCGTTTTCCCATGCTCTGCTCCGGATCTGAAGCAAAATTTCGGCAGCACCTCCCCGCTGTTCTCCTGATACACGTCTCGGCAATAAGCAGAGAGGATGTGTACCCGGAGAACAACAGGGAGGCACTGACAAAATTCTGCATCGGATCCGGAGCAGAGCATATGGGAAAACGAACCCAATCTACACATACTCGGGCTGTCCATGGATAACGTTGGACAATTCGAAAGAATCACGGTTATAAATATGCAAATGCATGCATATTTATAGATGTAACCCTTTCGAACGGGAGACGCATAGTGGTCACGCATACTGATGATTCAATCTACCTACAGCTAGCAAGTTTCATCGGCACGAAGACCGGAACAGAGCAAATGAAGAGGGAGGAGGAGATGTCATTTGTGCTCACCCACGAACGCAGGGGCGGAGCTCGTCGAACGCACGGGGAGGTCGTCGAACACCAAACCCTCGCAGCGATGAAACAACTGCACATTTAAATCCACCCGATCAACACAAATATATATGATGTTTTTCATAACAAAATCGGAAATTATATGACCTAACTCATAATTCACACATATATGACCCCGTCGGCCTCTGGAAGGCCGAAGAGCACCCTTTCGGTCAACAGGAGGCCGAAGAGGTGTCGGGGGTCGGGGGTGTCGTGTCAGGGTGTCGGGGTGTCATGGTGTCGGGGTGTCGTGTCGGGGTCGGGGTGTCGTGTCGGGGTCGGGGTGTCGTGTCGGGGTCGGGGTATCGGAGTGTCGGGGGTGTCGTGTCTGGGTGTCGTGGTGTTGGGGTGTCAGGGGTGTCGGGGTGTCGGGGTTGGGGTGCCGTGTCGGGGTCGGGGTGTCGGGGTGTCCGGGTCGGGGTGCCGTGTCGGGGTCGGGGTGTCGGGGTGTCGTGTCGGGGTCGGGGTGTCATTTGTGCTCACCCACGAACGCAGGGGGTGTCGTATCGGGGTCGGTGGTGCCGTGTCGGGGTGTCGGGGTGTCGTGTCGGGGGTCGGGGTGTCGGTGGTGTCGTGTCCTCGGCGACCCTCGACTCCTTTTCCCCTCGATCCTCGGTGGTCGGGGGTCGGGGGTCTTCTTCTTCTTCTTCTAGCCTCGACCCCTCGACCCTCGACCCTTGACCCCTCGATCCTCGACCCCTCGATCCTCGACCCCTCGGCGACCCTCGACCCCTCGATCCTCCTCCTCCTCCTCCTCTTCTTTTCTTCTCCTCCCCCTTTTCTTCTTCTCCTCCTCCTCCTCCTCTTCTTCTTCTTCTTCTTCTTCTTCTTCTTCTTCTTCTTCTTCTTCTTCTCCTTCTTCTTTTCTTCTCCTCCCCCTTTTCTTCTTCTCCTCCTCCTCCTCTTCTTCATCTTATTCTTCTTATTCTTCTTCTTTTCTTCTCCTAATAATTTTTTTTCAAGAACTAACCTAACTAACATAGAAACTAACCTACCTAACCTAGAACTAACCTAACTAACCTAGAACTAATCTAACTAACCTAACTAACAGTAGTAACTAACCTAACTAACAGCAAAAAAAAGAAAAAAACAGGGGGGAGAGCTCACCGGAGTGGGGCGGCGGGGCACCGGGGCGGCGGGGCGGCGAGGGCGGCGGGGCACCAGGGCGGCGTGGGCGTCGGGGCGACGGGGCGCTGGGCCGCGGGGCGGATGGGCGTCGGGGGGGCGTCGGTGGTGGCGCGCGGCGGGAGGCGGGCCAGGGCGGCGTGGGGTCGGGGGCGGGGGGGCGGTCGACGGGGCGAGCTCCGGGGGGCGGGGGGGCGATGCGGGTCGGCCGGCGACGGGGCGGGCGCCGGGGGGGGCGGGGGGCGGTGCGGGGCGGCGGAGGGGGGGCGGCGCGGGGCGGCGGAGGGTGAGGGGCGGGGGAGCGGAGGGCGGAGGCGGCAGGAACGAAAATTAAAATGGGAGAGAGAAGAGAGAGAGAGGGAGAGAGAGAAGATAGAGAGGAGGGGGGTAACGCCCGTTATGAGATCTTTTCTTTGCCGTCTGCTAGCAGACGGCAAAGTTTCTTTGCCGTCCGCTAGCAGACGGCAAAGAGGTGGGGTGGGCTGTTGCAGTTAACTGGCCTCCACTGGGCCCCACCCCACCTCTTTGCCGTCTGCTAGCGGACGGCAAATAAACTTTGCCGTCCGCTGGCAGACGGCAAAGAGCTGGCGGATGGCAAATAGTGTCTTCGCCATCTGCCAGCTCTTTGCCGTCTGCTTTCCGAAAGCTGACGGCAAACAACCTCTTTGCCGTCTGCCAGCAGACGGCAAAGAGCTGGCAGATGCCAAAGTCCCTGATTCCAGTAGCGTTTTGAGGATCCTGCAAATCAAATAGGCCCAGGTGATTCCGTCTGGTGGAGTGGTGGAGCCCAATGGTAACATCTCGTTTGATCGTGACTGTGTTTCAAATTTAGCTCGGACATCCACGGCTACGCAACATTCACCAAGTAGTACTACCAGTTACTCAATGGGTACAAATAGTAGTACTTAATAGTGACAAGACCAAACGTACATAGTGCATTATATGATTTAAAAATTCTCGTATGTGCATCAATAGGCCGGCGAAAGCCTAGATAAGCGGTACTACTGTACTTATTTGATGATGCGTGCGAGACATGCCGGGCATGTCCCAGCACCTTCCTCACCAAGAAGCTTCTCCTTGCAAGACGAACATAGCGCCGGCAGGCTAACAACATGACGCCGGTCCACCTTCATGTCGAAGCTGAAGTCACACCCTCCTCGTTGATGCAACCGCCGATGATTCGTCTCCTCGACTATCTTCCTCACAACGCCGTCGGGGACATCCATCTCCCACTCTATTTCGTTGGGACGTAGATCGATGAGCAAAGCCAGCCTCGAGCTGCACGCCGGCATTTCCGTTGGTTGCACAGGCTGGACGGGTCCCCGACGCGGAAGAGCCTTTCCAACAGTAAACCGGTGCCCGTGTAAGGGTACACGGTCATGTTCGAGTCCCCGTGTGGCAGCTCGAGCTCGAACAACGTGGTCACATCGCATCCAATGGTCACAGTGACACAACAATTGATGTCTCCTACGGACTTCCTGGATGCAAAGAAGGCGGTTGTCTCAGCTTCTAGGCGGCACTTCTGAATGACATGACCATCGCCTGCCTCAATGGTGCGCTCCGTCGAACACACTTCGCCAAAGGCACAACGATCGTGATATCGTCGATGTCACTGTAATGGGGAAGGAAGTCAAATAGATATATGATTAGCGCGAAGATTGCGGCCAGAGGGGCGAAGAGGACGCCTTTTTACGAGATTTAGTAGAAAATTCAGCGTCATTGTAATCAATATTTCCATCGATGTATCACTCGAAGGCAAAGAACCAAGTGTTATCTTCACAATTTTTTTTGAGGGGGTTATCTTCACAAGTGTAAAACGAGGAAAAGGAACATTCACAGCATGCCTATCGCGTTCGCATTAGACCAGCATACGGTCAATCTGCCCCGCCGCTCGACACCAACCTGCTTGGCATTTCAGTGGCATGTGGGAACGCATGTCAGCAATCCGACCATGGGCCAAACTATCCCGCCCCGCCATCGCATTTCAAATGAAGATTTGTCTCTATCGATCCCGCGAAGCAAAACCCCGCCCTTCTTTTTAACACAGTACTAAAATCGAAGTTGCTCACCCTCGCAAACCAAATATTACGATTTACAAGTTCAAAATGAGAAGGTGGTACAATTATGCACGCCTGTCGCGGTCGCACCAGACCCTCACACAGTCGGTCCGGCATGCCGCAAACCCAAGGGAACGCGCCTCGGCTTGCCTTTTTCTCTGACACGTGGTACCGCATGTGATGAAACCAAACTCAACCATCCAACCGCTGACACCTAATTTTCGTTCATACAATATGTTTATGAGGCCTCTATATTTATTAAACATAAATATGTTTTTACACAGCAAAAGATCCCTAAAAAACAACATAAAGAAAAACTATCACTGCTCGTGGAACGAGTCAGCGTCGTCGTCTTTGGGTGCTGGCACGAACTAGCCGGAGCTGCCAACGTGTGTCTTCGCGACATGGTTGTCCTTGGCCTCCAGCTACTCGTTCACGCGGAGCGTGCGGGCAATCTGCACGGACACGAGCACCACCCGGTTCACATCCACGACGCTCGGTTCCGCCTGCAGGAGGGCCTCAATGGCAGCGGCATCCATACGCTCCGTATCAAGTTGAGACTCTGCCGCCCGGTTCAAGTCCATGACGTCTGGTTCTTCCCTCAGTAGGGCCTCGATGGCAGTGGCATCCGCGCGCTCCACATTGATATGACCCTCCGCCGCCCGGTTCACGTTCACAACATCTGGTTCCGCCTGCAGGAGGGCCTCAATGAAAGCGGCATCCGCGCACTCCGCGTCAAGTTGAGCCTCCACCACTCGGTGCTCCTTTAGGATCGCCAGGTTGAACCGCTGGTTCGCCTGCACCATGGGGGACCTGGACACCGGCACAAAGTCGACGTCCATCATCTCCTTCGCCGCGGGGGCCTTTTGCACCGCGACCTCTACCATGAACATTGGATTGCCTTCCTCCTCCTCGGAGCTCGGCTCTAGAGCACTCAGGGGTTGGCTTGCTGTAAAGCGAGCTTGGGAACGGAGGTCTGTGGCGCCTACCGCCGCTGCGATTTCTGCGCGGCGCTCCGGCGTCAACATCTTGTAGTACGTGATCTTGCTGCGCAACATGGCTATCCGGCGAACTAGGGGATGGCTGATGCGGGCTAGGGGATCGAAAGGTGGGAGAATGGGCTGGGAGGTGTGGTTTTGGGGCAGTGGTCACCGGCCGGCAAGTAGCTGGTGTAGGCCGAACAACGAAGGTTCTGGTGTGAATAGTGGTACCAGTAATGACCGGTCAATCGGTTTTGACTGTGCGGAGTTTGCAAAGCCAGACGGCTGGAGCCTGGAGTGTTGTGGGGTGGCATGGGACCAAAGTTTCGGAGTTTGACGTGGCAGATGTCCGGACCTCCCCACCAGTCGGTCTGTGGGATTTGTTTTTTTGAGATGTTGTAGGTGGGATTTGTATCGATGGATTGCTCGAAGCAGCAAAACCAAGTGTTACGTACGCAATAGGAGTACTCAAAGTTTGGAAGTTCAAAAGGAACGGACGGTGTACATCACTCTTGTCGCGTTCGCGTTGCACCCCAACACGGTCGGTCCGGCATGTCACAAAACAAATGTAACGTGCTTCGTCTTGCGTTTTCACTCGCTTGTGCGACCTAGTTGAGAGCAAACCGATGGTAGGCAAACTTTCCCCCTCCCCCGCCCGCATTGGCTGAATTTAGAAGAGATAGACGAGTGATGTCAAAAAACACACTAGAAGAGAGAGAAGAGGAGGGAGAGATTGTAGCATGGATTCCAAGAAATTTGTTGAGAGCGTGAGGTGCGCCATGTGTTAATAAAGTAGGAGCACTCCATACTCTACTGCAGATGCCTCCGTTCTGGTTTATTGGTCCCCTTCGTATTTTGTGTCAAATTTTGACAATAGATTTAACTAAAAGAATGTTAATGCATGTCAGCAAAAATAATATCATTGGAAACTATGTTCAAATACAAATCCAACGATATTATTTTTGATGACATGCATTAATATCTTGTTAGTTAAAATTATGGTCAAAATTTGGCATGAAAAACAAAGGGGACCAAAAAACAAGGACGGAGGTAGTACTAGTACTAGTACTCCTACTACTATTGGACTGGCTAGACGTGGTGAAATCCTAGTAGCAAGCGCATGCGCGAGAACAAGCATTCATGTGTTTGAATACAAATTGGAAACCATTTTCTGTTTGAATACAAATCTATGTACGTGCTTGTACGTAGTATATTGTGCGTTGAAAAGCGAAACGAAGATTGAATGCCCTTTACATATGATTTGCAAATGCTATGATCACCGGTTCAAATATTTGAATCCACTTTAGGTTGAATTATAATATTTGAAACTTTTTTAGGTTGGATTCAAATACCATGTCTCTTCTTATGCATAATGTGTCTCACACACCCAACATAGAGTGTTGTCATGTTTTTTTTTTCTTTGACGCACGCTCTCTCTGTATTACACACCCACTCAATCTCTCTTGGTTTCATCTCTCTCTCTCTCTCACTCTCTCTCTCTCTCGCACACACACACACACATACCACCTCTCTTCCTCTTTGTGCATGTCACACATGATCGACCTCTCGAGGTATCGGGATTGTATCTTGCTCATCAGGTCGCTCTTTGACACACGCCTAGGTCACTCTACCATGCATTAATTGTAACCAAGCCTTTCATCTATCTTTTTTAAGCATACATTCATCTTTCTCTGCGCCCCTCTCTAGATCGGTCGATCGATCGATCTCCAGACCCGCCCTAGTCCTCTTTCAATTGATCTATAGCTAGAGGGTACATGACTGACTAGCGCACACACAAACACCCCCCTCTTCCCACCCCACACGAGCATTTCTATCATAGACACACACCAAAACTTTATTTCCTTGCATGACACACACTCGATCTCTCAACATCTACCGATCTCGTCAAGATGTGTGGGGTCATGAACCGAAGGGGTTGTCACTACTAAGATGGGAAGCGACACGTAGTCGAGGCAACACGGAACTTTAAACGAACCATTTGTATGTATGCATGCCGGACATACAGCTTTGGACAAACTGGCACACCGTTGAACCATAACATAAATACAGTGTAACGCCCAAGATGAAGCTCCATCCCGATCACGTGGTGAAGTTGTGATTGGGGCAGAACCTCATTTTGTATGCATAGCAAGGTGGTTCTCATACACATACAATATTGAAAATATGAGAGTACCAGATAAAGGCTTACACTCGCCACATGCTACAACATTTAATACATATCATCAAACATCATACAATCATCCAAATGAAAGGCAGGGTCCGACTACGGATGAAATCAAATGATAAAATCACCACCCTGCTATTATCCCCGGATCAACCGACTAGGACCCACTACTGATCATCTGGAAATGACACGTACATACAAGCACGCTCCTCGTCATACTCCCACCGGAGCTCTGTTCCATCACCTGTGTCTGTCTCAGAAGTACCTGCAGCTGTTGTTGTAGTAAACTGTGTGCCACAGGGACTCGGCAATCTCATTACCCAAGGTATCAAAACTAACAAAGCTTAATGGGTGAGGTATGGTTAAGTGGTGAGGTTGCAGCAAGCACAAAGCATGTTTATATCTGGCTAACTTACGAGTACAAGAATAAGATGAGTGTTCTACGCATAACGGGCGCAAATTTAATATGATCAAAGAGTGATCCTGAACACCTACTTACGGTTCAAACATAACCCCACCGTGTTCTCTTCCCGAACTCCCTCGAAAAGAGACAATCACGGTTATGCACACGGTTGATGTATTTTAATTAGAATTAGTGTCAAGTTCTCTACAACCAGAGGTTATAAATATACAAGTCGCCACATAACCGTGGGCACGGCTTTCGGAAAGATATAACCCTGCAGGGGTGTTCCAACCTAGTCCGTCACAAACCAACACAAGCCGTTGTGGAAAAACCTCAACCTCAAGTTAGCATGATCAACCTCGAGACAGCCCGAAGTATCCTCGGAATTCCTGGTGCACAAGACATTTCGACAATGGTAAAACAAATCCAGCAAGACCTCCCGACGTGCCGACACCCTGATAGTAGCCGCGCGTATCTCGTCTCAGGCCACGACGGATGAGCTACACGTACAGATAAAGCCAACAACCGAAGTTGCCAAGGGGCGGCCCCGCACAATGCTCTAGTTTGGACCAACGCTCATGAGGAGCACTGGCCCGGGTTGTTAATTAAGAATCCTCGGGTTAATTACTCCCTATGCAAGTTTTAGTTGTTATTAGGCAAATGGTAAAACCAAAGTTGGGCCTTGCTGGAAGCGCTTTATTCAAAGCGAACTGTCAAGAGGGTCCCATAACCCCTGAGCATGTTAGGAACGCTAATCAAGGATCATAACACCAGTATTACGAAAACTAGGGCGGCATGAGTGGAACAAAACACCAGGCAAAAGGCCGAGCCTTCCACACACAACGAAGTATATAGATGCATTAATTAAATAAGAGATATTGTGATATCCCAACATATCCATGTCCCAACATGGAACAACCTGCACTGCACCTGCAACTAGCAATGCTATAAGAGGGGCTGAGCAAAGCGGTAACATAGCCAAACAACGGTTTGCTGGGTAGTGAAGGTTAGAGGCTGTATCATGGCATATGGGAGGCTGACCGACAAGTGGTAGGTAGCGATACATAGCGATAGCAACGAGACAACTAGCAAGCAAAGATAATAGTGATATCAAGGGTAATGATCATCTTGCCTGAAGTCTCTTCGGTAGGATAGTAACTCTGCTCCTCGAACAGGTTCTCAACAGGACCCTCGAACTCAGACTCGTCTCCCGGTACTACCCATAAGAAAGAACAAGCACCAAAATAAACAAACAA
The DNA here is from genome assembly GCA_039707655.1 of Elymus sibiricus. NCBI lineage: Eukaryota > Viridiplantae > Streptophyta > Magnoliopsida > Poales > Poaceae > Elymus > Elymus sibiricus. The sequence continues at coordinate 203,297,316 of CM077666.1, read as the reverse complement.
TCATGGCATATATGCACAAGCAAAATGATGCATGGATGACATGGTAAAATAGCAATCATGACATGAATGGAGTAACGGTGCTACCGGGACGACAGAAATGGTATCGGGAAGTGAACGGTGAAGGAAAAGATGGATATGGGCAAAATCTTGGCAACCCAAGTATGCCACTGGGAAGAATGGAAGATTTTGCATGAAATCGATATAAAGATCACGAAGAACGGATGCGTAGAACTCAAATGGTGAGCAAAACAAATATGCAATGCAATCTGTCATTAACAGCAACATGGCAACTTAGACACATCAAAACAGCAAGCTACAGTACACTAAAATGCTCATACAAGATATGTGCTTGTAGTATACGAGATGCACAGCAATTCATCCCATAGGTTCAAATTCATTAGCACCACAGATTAATTGAAATGAAGACAACAAGACGCAAAGATAATGTTACAGCTGAAAATAACAGAGTAGATGCTGACAGAAACAATGACAGTCAGTATTATCATAGTTGTTACAGCAGGCAAATCAACTCCAAAATGCAAGAAATTGATATGCACCTACAGTATACATGGCATAGATCATTTCGTTACATTGCCACAAATTCATAGGAAGCATAGATTCATCACAAACGAACTCACATGATGCAACTTATTGTTGACAGCAAACTGGTACATTGACTAGGGATGTTTCGAGCAACATTAAGACATGCTACAGGAGTTTTACATGGCATCAAAATGCATGGCATGAAAGTACTGGTAACATAGAGCAAATCATGTTTACTGATCATGTTCAAAATAGCTATGGATTAGTGGGAACCAATAAGGAAACATAGCAAGTTTTTATAACAGGCAGATTTGACGGCAATATTTCAACGTGTAAACATCAACATTGACTAGACATGTTTACAAGCTTGTGGCACTCTTATCATGGCATATCATGGCATGACATAAATACTAACAGCAACATGACATGAAAATGCTCCAAACTCATGTTGGCAAGATGTTCATTTGACAAAAGCATTAATTCACACAAAAATAACAAAATGGCATATTATGCAAAAATGACATGCACTCCAACCAACTCAAATGACAAAACTAATGCCACAGATGGATTATTTGGATTTTTCTACCCCAATTTCATATATAATATGCATATGTTCCTATTTATGAAATGCTCAAAATAGCACATATACACACTGTCAAAATTGGCTAAATGCAATATTCCAGAAATGGCATATGCCAGATTCGGAAGGCGCCAGATTTGGAAACTTGCCAAAATTGGAAAGCGCCAAAATTGGAAAAGACAAAACGGAACAAAAACTAAACGCACCCAGGGTCTCCTAGCCACAGAGGCTGACTGGTGGGACCCTGGACCCACGCGACAGATGCAATCGTGCGGTGAATGACATGTGGGCCTGCTCGCATGTGCGAATGACATGCGAGCCCCGGTGGCTGCGGCTGAGATGCAAAGCAGAGGAAAATAGAGGCACGTGCCAGCGACGGCTAGAGCGCGGCGAAGGGCTCGCCGGAGTTGCCTCCGGTGTCCTAACGGTGCGGCGGCGGGGCGGAAACAAAGCGCGGGAGAAACCCGCACACACGCAGGCCACGCACGATGCCCAACGGCGATGGGAACGCCGCCGGTGACGAGGTGACAGAGGCGGTGGCGACGGACTCATGCCGCTCACTATGCTGGCTAAACGCGACGGGGAAGGCGCTGGATCGACTCTACGCGCCGGAAGAAGGACGCCGGACATGCGCAAGAAGCTTACGGGGGTCGGAGCACTCACCAGAGGCAAGGTCCGATGGCGGCGGGCTCGGGCGTACATGGCAAACGCGGACGGAGGCGCAAGCTAGACGGAAAAAGGGTCGGGGAGGTGTGCATGCTCACGTTGGGTGCGGCGGAGGGGTCGCGTGGGCTCGGAGAAGACGGAGTCGGCCGGGATCGACGAAGAAGTGGCGGCGACCGAAGCGGAAGAAGAAGACGGCGCGCGGTGCAAACTTGGCGTCCCACGGTGAAGTAGTGGACGTCGGCGACGTAGACGACGGCGAGGTACTTGACGGACACGCTTGGCGAGGCGGAGGTGGACGACGGTCACGGCGGCTCGCACGGATGCGGTCGGGACCGGCTCGAAGCGGCGGATCTAGTGGTTGGACTCACCTGATGGTGGCAGCGAGAGGTAGAGGGGAACCCTAGGGAGGCATTGGACAAGTAGATGGCCTAAATAGGGGGCTAGGGCGACGGGGCGGAGCTCGCGTGCCCTCGGGCTTGCGGTCCCCATGGTGAGAGCGGGAGGAGGACGAAAAGGAGGGGCGCGGGTGCCCTGTAGCCAATGGCTGCCAGGCGGGGCCAGCGAGGCCACGTGGACGCCGGCTAGAAGGGGTGGGCGTGTGCGCCGGTGAGAAAAGAGAGGCGCGCGCGCTAGTGGGGAGCTGGGCTGCTACGTTGCTGATGGGCCGGCCAGGTGGGCTGCTGCGCTGGGTTGCTGCTGGGCTCGGCTAGACTGCTGCTGCTGCTCTCATTTCTTCCCCCTTTTGTATTTCTTCAAACAGAAAAACAAAGGGAAAAAATAGAGAGTTTTGGGAAGACCCAGGAGGAGAAACAAATATTCCTGGAATCCATGAATTATGTAGTATTTGAATAAATTGCTTTGGGCATTTTTGGAGAAACAAAAATATCACAAGTTTGAATTAATTTCAAACTTGAGGCATTTTTTAATCCAACCAAAACACATCCAAATTAGTTGATATTTGGCAGAGGGGTTAATGGCATGGTCTAGAGAATTTAGGAAAACAGTGGACATTAAATTGGGATAGAAATATATCCTCATGAATAAAATTGGAAGGAAGAGGGTATATGGGGATGATGATGGAGGAAGTAGCATGCATGGGTGACACCTCAGAAGTTGGGTGAGAAAAAGAAGGGGCTGACCACACACAATGCATACATGAGCAACACAAAACATATGAAGGATGCAATGCACATTGCAATCAATATGAAGATTAAATGTAAAGAGAAAAGAAATGAAAACACAAACATGAAGATGCAACAATTTATTATGGCAAACATGGCAAATCCATACATGGCAACAAAGTTGAGGTTACAAAATAGGAAGGATCACACTTGGGGTGTTACATACAGGGTCTAGGCCCACATGAGAATGACACTTGGCGGAATGTTCAGATGAGGAATGCGGGAGGATGGAGTCAATCGGTGGGCGGCATGATCGATGGAGAAGAGGGTTGGAGAGGAATGAGAAAGAAGCAAAGCCGCATGATTATATTTGGACGGCTCATAAAACTGACCTAGGCAACAATTTTTCCAAGCAACTTACATAGTATAGTTACTACAGCCGGAACATGGTAAGTTGAACCCCAAAATGCGGGCACGGACTAGGCACACCTCAATTATTCCTTCAAACAGCCGGACACCTCAATTAACACACCTCAAATCCATACAAAGACAGGCAACACACATCGTCCGGCTACTTAATAAAGTGTTACGCTTCACGAGTTAAAAAGAAAAGGGCGGTACGCTTATTATAATGGTACTTATGCTAGTATGAATAACTATTGTACATGTGGGCTACTAGGCTGGCTATAGGTGAGGTGCCAAGTTCATATATGCTTTCGGTGTTACGCTCTAAAAGTGTTAAGGTTTAAAAGTTCGAAGTGAAAAGGCGGTACACTGACAGCACCCCTGTCGCGTTCACGTCGCACCCCTAGGCGGTCGGTCCGACATGCTTCTGACCCAAGGGAACGCGGGTTGTCTTGCTTTTTCACTGACATGTGGGATCACATGTGAGCAAAGGGCATCTGCAACGTTGCCACGCCCGCAGCTGACTAACCTGGCCCACAAAAAACACTCGTCCCTCGCCCGCATGCGTTCCCGCCCGGCGCCAGCTGCCCGCATTCATGTCGTCCGTTCGTATGCCGCCATTAAGCAGGCTCGCTGCCCGAGGAACGAACACCGGCGACTCATTGACTTACCCGAACGCTTGGCCTCACTGGAATGCGCTACTTAAAGGCGGCAACACCCAGCTAAACTCCACACCAGAGCACATCCTCCTCCCAGGCACCACATCCACCATGACCGCGAGTGGGAATGCTTTGCGGGAGAGCTTGTCTTCGGAGATGAAACTCGAGGTCGCCGCCCTTGCTCAACGCACCGCTCGCAACGCAATGCCGGTGTAGCCGGACGGGGACGCGGCCGCACAAGCGCTGGCCGCGCCGTCGGCCGAGGACGAGAGCACCGCCAGTCGCGCGTCGTATGCGTTGCCATCCAACGTTGGGGGGCGCATGTGGCAGGTGAACAGCAATGGACCATCCACGTCCATCATCGACCTCACGTCCACCGGCACCGCCGAGGTCACAGACTCCTCAGAGGATGAGTAGGGAATGGGAGGCGGCAGGGCATGATGTCCCAAGTGGGTCGGTCCGTCTGCCGTGTTTTGCTCTTCCTCGCCGAAGACCGCACCTTCACTTCACGGGTCTTGAACCCCGCCGCCGTTCAAGGAGATGGTAGATGGAGGATGGTCGCCGATGCGGAATACAAAGGAAAGTGGACGTTGGCTGCCGCTGTAGGATAGGTTTAGGGTCGGGTTTCTTTTCTTTTTGTGTCCTAAAAGTTCGAAATGTAATGAAAATCTGCCGTGTTTGCATGAATCTCGTCCGGTTATATGAACTTTCACAATAAATAGATATATTGTATGAAAATATATTGAATGATGATTCTAATCGTATTTACTTGGTATTGTGCTTGTGTAAGTGCATCAAGTGCCCCCTTAGTGGTTTTGGAGTATTGAAGACAAATAGGTGAAGGGACTAATGTGTTTGTGAGTGTACACAGGAGAAAATAGTCCCTGAAGACTTGGTTTAACCACGGAAGTCGACCCCTAAAAAAGTATTTCTTCAAGTGAAGAATTTGGTGCGGCCTTTGAAGAAATTGATGTGAAGACTTTGAAGCTTGAAGACTTTGTTTTCATAGTTTCTTTTTCTTCTTATTTGAGTCATAGGAAAAACCGTACTGTTAAAGGGGGTCTAGGTGAAACATATTTCATACTTCAAAGCGATGCTCAAACCTATACACATTACAGCCGCTTCGAGTGAAGCCTTTGGAAATCTCTGGAACAGCTGACGAATTTAACAATGACAGTGACAAAGTTCATCTGGTCTCTGACGAATTTGGTCAGGCTGAGGAGTTAGGATTTCGCCAGTGCGATCTGCCTATCGTGAGGAAATAGAGTGCCCCGACGAAATTGAGAGCTTAATTTCTGACCGTTCCTGCGCCGCGTGCCAGCTGTCGAGTTGATAAATAGCCGCCCCCACAACCACTAGTTGGTTGGCTGCTCTAGAGAGAACTTGACACTTGTCATTTGAGAGCAACCCTTCCTCTGACGACTTTGTGAGAACCCAAGTGAGGAAAAACCCAACCAGAGCCAAAGTGACTGAGCATCACTGAAGAAGTTGATTTGTGTGATCCGATGCTTATTACCTTTGAAGACTATCATTCTTCCAGATGGTTAGGCGTCATGTTCTGAGCACCCAAGAGTAATTGTGGCGTGCCGGTGAACAAGTCTGTGAAGGTTTTGGAAGTCTACCTTGAAGACTTACCACTAGTGATTGGGCGAGGTCTAAGTGACCTTAGCTCAAGAGGAATAATCTGAGGACTAAGTATCCTCCGAGGTAAGACTCAGCCGCCTCAACCAGACGTACAGTTGATACAGCAACTGGAACTGGTCTACCAAATCGTTGTGTCTTCATCGAGCCCAACTGGTTTCAAATTCCTGACCTCCTTACCTTTACGCATTTCCGCCGCTGAAGAACTTGTGCTCTACTTTTCTGATGAACTTGAACTGAGGACTTTCATCATGTTGTATTTCATTTCTTTAGTTCATCTTCCTCATGCATGTCTGTTTGTATGACTACTTGTTCTTCACTTGTATGTATTTCTTTTGCATGCTATTTACATCCGTGTCGATCTAGTTTCACTCCTGTTTCTATTTCGTCACTCTGATTTTCGTCAAAATCTTCGAAGTTTGACGAAATTCTAAAAATCTCCCATTCACCCCCCACTGGGAGTTATCCTGCGCTTTCAATTGGTATCAGAGCAAGGTACTCCCTTGTTCTGTGTGATTTTGGTTTAACCACCTGAAGTTTTAGTTATGTCGACCGCAGGTATGATCAAGGTATCCGCTGCGTGCCCCATCTTCGATGGCACGAACTATCCCTACTAGAAGAATAAGATGCGAATGCATCTTGAGGCAATCGACAATGATCTCTGGTTCGTCGTTGAGAATGGAGTGCCTACCGTGGCTCCAAGCATCAACGCCACTGACGTGAAGCGATTTAAGCAACTCAACTCTCAAGCGAAGAATATCATATGTGGTCATCTGAACAAAGGCCAGTATGGTAGAGTGAGTGCTTTGGAAACTTCGAAGATGATCTGGGAATGGCTCTCCAAAGTCAATGAGGGAGTTTCCACTCAACGTGACTCCCGAGTTGATGTTCTACGCAATCTCTTCAATCGATTCAAGAGGCTCGACAACGAAAATGTGCAGCAAACCTTCGACCGTCTCACTGATATCTCCAATGAGCTTCAGGCTCTTGGTGCTGCTGACATCACTGATCATGGGGTGGTGAAGAAATTGCTGAGGTCATTGGACAGTTCCTTCGACACCTTGGCACTGATGATTCAAGAGCACCCTGACTACAAGTCACTAGATCCTGCTGACATTCTTGAAAGGCTCAATACTCATGAATTTCAGCAAGCAGAGAAGAGAGATATGTATGGACCCAGTTATGGATGTCCTCACGCTCTGAAGGCTAAAGCAAAAGCCAAGGCTATTTCTTCATCTGAAGAAGAAGAGGAATATGAGAGCTGTTCTGATGGTGCTGAGGAAATTGGCTGAGAACTGGCTATGCTGGTGAAGAAGTTCCAGAAGTTTTCCAAGAAGAACCGCTTGGGAAAATCTTCAAAGTATGACTCGAAGAACACTAGAGAAGCGTCTGCTCGAGACTAAAACAAGAGAACCTGTCACAAATGCAAGAAGCTAGGCCACTACATCGCCGACTGCCCTCTATGGCTAAAGAAAAAGAAGAAGAAGAGCAGGGATGATAATGAGTCTGATGGCAAAAGGAAGAAGTCCTCAAAGTCTTCATCAAAGTCCTCATCTCACAAGAACACTAGTTCTAGCAGAGCTCATGCATTCAATGGGAAGGAAATGGATTCTGAGGAAGAATCTGATGATCAGCAATCTGAGGAATCTGAGGAGGAGTCAGACACTGGTGTGGCGAGCCTTGCCCTCGCTACTGAGTACGTCAGCAAGTCCATCTTCAACCCCGAGGATAATGGTATCTCCACCAGCAATGATGACTGTGCTGATGACTACACTCCTACCTATTGCTTCATGGCAAGAGGTGCAAAGGTAACCTCACGAGAAGCTTACTTTGAAACTTCCAGTGATGATGACTCTGAGTGTGAATCTAAACCAAGCTATAAAAAACTTGCTAAGATTGCAACTAAGCAACAACATGCCATAGAAAAGATTCAAAAACTGCTAGACAAAAGCGATGACCTGTTGGACGAGGAAATGGATCGTAGTCAAGCTTTGTCTGAGGATCTCAGAAGGCTTAAGTCTCAATATGACAAACTTGAAAGTCATCATGTGTACCTCTCAGCCGAACATGAGAAGCTGTCCTATGAATTTCTTCAAAGGAAGCAAGATCTCTAGAAGCTGAGAGCGTCTCATGATGATCTTCAAAAAGAGAATGATTCACTCCTCGCTCAACAGATTAGTACCGCTCACGAAGAATTTGTTGCACCATGCCTAAAATGCCTTGAACGTGATAATACAAATTCTTCAGCTGAATGTTCAAATGCTTCAGTACTTTCAATTGCTTCAACTGCTACGGTGGCCACTAACCCCTCATCCGAGGAAGCTACCGTTGATTCTGATGAAAATGCAGGGCTGAAGGAATTGTATGTCACTGGCATGTACAAAAGCCTCAAAGGGCATCAAACCCTGTGTGACGTGGTCAAAAAGCAAATTCTTCACAGGAACCCTAGGAAAGAGGGTATTGCTTTTGAGAGAAAGCTTAATGCTGATGGTTCGTATTGGAAGCCTGAGCAGTATCCCAAAACTACATGGGTTGCTGCAAAGGGACCTCCAATAGATCCATCCACTTTATCTGGCTATACTTGTGATACTTCATATTCTTCAGATGAGTCATTTGACTCCAACTATAAACTGTTCAAGAATCAGAATGGTGAAGTCTTTACCAGATTTGTTGGTACTAACTGCAGGAACGGTCCACCTGTGAAGAAAATCAAGGTTCCCAAAAGCCTTCTGGTAAATCTTCAGGTGAATGCCATCATGACACCACCGATGAAGAAGAAACTTCCCAGGGAAAATTCTTCACAAGGATCAAAGTTGTCAAATGGACACAGACCCACTTATGGTCGTGCTAATGCCTCTGTTTCGCAGGGAAACAAACAGCGATTTGATGAATATGAGCATTATTCTTCAAACCACTATGTTCACAAATCTTCGAAGAATTTCTCTGCTTATTCATTCAATTACTATAACCCTCCTGTGAAGAGAAATGCATATTCTTCAATGCCTAAGTTCTCCATTAATGCACTGAAGGAGTTCCTAATGAAAAAGGGTTTCAAACCCGGTTCACTTGACCCTACTCTTTTCACAAAATCTTATGATGGTGAACTGTTCATATGCCAAATATATGTTGATGATATTATCTTTGGTTGCACTAACAAGAAATACAATGACGAATTTGCATATATGATGCAAGAAGAATATCAGATGTCTATGATGGGGGAGTTGAAATTCTTCCTCGGACTTCAAATTCGTCAACAATGAACTGGCATCTTCATATCTCAGGAGAAATATCTCAAGGATTGCCTGAAGAAATTTGGCATGCAAGACTGCAAAGGCCTCAAGATACCAATGCCAACAAATGGTCAACTCTGCACTGACGAAAATGGTAAAGATTTCGATCAGAAGGTATATCGTTCCATCATTGGTTCGCTGCTTTACCTATGTGCATCTAGGCCAGATATTATGCTTAGCGTTTGCATGTGTGCCCGCTTTCAAGCGTCACCGAAGGAGTCACATCATCAGGCTATGAAACGAATTCTTTGATATTTAGCTCACACACCAACGCTTGGATTATGGTATCCCAAGGGCTCATCATTTGATCTTGCTGGATTTTCTGATTCTGATTATGATGGAGATCGTGTGGATCACAAGTCAACGTCAGGCACATGTCATTTCCTCGGACGATCTCTTGTTTGTTGGTCCTTGAAGAAGCAGAACAGCGTCTCACTTTCCATAGCCAAGGCTGAATACATTGCCGCCGGTGCCTGTTGCTCACAGCTTCTATGGATGAAGCAAACCCTCAAGGACTATGGTGTCAACGTGAAGAAAGTGCCACTCTACTGCGACAATGAGAGTGCCATCAAGATCGCTCACAACCCAATGCAACACTCTAGGATGAAGCACATCCAAATTCGTCACCATTTTCTTCGTGATCATGTGCTGAAGGGAGACATCGTCATCAACCACGTGAAGACTGAAGACCAGCTTGTAGATATCTTCACTAAGCCCTTGGATGAGAGAAGGTTTTGCATGTTGCGGTGTGAGCTAAACATCCTAGAATCTTCGAATGTCCTTTGAAAAGGACACACATCCTAACGCTTATGCATTCTTGATGACTTTGATGCACAACACACGAAGTAATGTTTTTCTTCAATCAATGAAGACTAACCCTCTAAGTGTGAAGAAATTAACGAAGAACTTGATTCTCAGAACCCTACAATAATTGTATGCGGTGTCTGAAATCATCAGAGTTGTTATACAGTGGGTAACGCCACCACTCACTTTTGACTTGCTTCAGTTTGAGTTTTTCTTTGTCATTTGCAATTTCGTCAAAACTTCTCAAAATCGCCATTTGTGGTTGTTCTTCATTACTGGAGTTAATACTTCCTATTTATATATGTCTGAGTTGTTCATGTCCTCTACAGCATTCACATATTGCTAATTCTTCAAGTTGTTTTTCCGTCTATGTGAATGTGATCGGACCCACTCCCCTCTATGCTAAACTCAACCCACTCTGTTCACAATCTCTTCATGTGCATTCTAATTGACACCGTTCAAAGTCTTCACTGTGTCCTTGACAGATGAAGAAATTGAGAACACATTTTAAAATGTTCTATTCAAATTTTTGGCGGTTGCCACAGTAACTTTATCCTGCGCACCCGACACATGGATAAGCGCACTCAAAATGCAAGTGTGACGCGTGTCGCAGAAATGCGAAGAGCCAGGGGATTATCCGTCCAAACTTTTCGGACCACTCAGTTTTCACCGCGCCTATATAATGGCTTGACCGCGTCAGACCTAGTTCATTCACTCTCGCACCCCTGTCGCTCTCAAAACCCTAGCGCTGCCGCTGGATTTCATCGTCACCAGAGAGGAAGAGCTTCACTGCCTCGACTTCTTCGCCATCGTACTCGCGCCGGCCGCGGATTTCTTCACCTCCGCCGCCACCGTAGCTGTCTTTCGTCGCCAAGTTAGGGCACGAAAGATCTGAGCTGACGATTTCCTCCAACTTGGCATCCAGTTCATCCTTGGGGTAATTAAAATTTATTTTACTGCCCAAGTTTGATCTTTTTACTATCTCAAATTCTTCAAGTGCTGTTTTTACCACTTCTTTCCAAATCTTCACCACTTCCTTTTTGGCTAGTCTTGGTTATTTCATCTAAGTTACACTTCTTGATTGGATTGCAATTGTCTCAATCTGTATAGCTCTAAAATCTAAGTCAAGAACACTTAGTGAATTTCTTCAAGACGATAAGGGTCAATTTCCTCAACTGGGCTTTATTTTGAAAATCTCTGAGAACGCATGTGACTCTTCCCAATTTCCTCGCAACTATATTAGGTTCACAGGTACCCATGTCTGTAGACGAATCTCTTGGTTCTCATCAACTTAATTCATTTGTAGCATTGCTTGAGGAAAATCTACAGACTTCTTCAGAAACATCAAAAATTCAAAACCCTCAGTTGAAGAAAATGGCAGATGGCAAAAAGCCTCAGAAGGGAGGCAAGAGGAAAGAGGAACACAGAGCATTTGAGATCCCTGATGATCTGTATGCAGGATATTGCACACCTGATGAAGAAATTCACGGGAAAGAAACTGAGAAGCAGCACAAGACGCGTATGCAAAGGATCAAGAGGCGTTAGGCCTATGAATGGAGATGCTACAGATACGTCACGCCAAAATATATGAAGGACTATGCTATCAAACCTCCATGCAAGAGGCCCCCGCTAGCTCCTGGATAGACTGCTGATCCAACCAGCATCAGAAGGGGTGAAGAATTTCCGAAAGAATGAGAAAAATATCAAGCTAAACTGAGGAAACAGGCTCAAAAGGCTGTTGAAGAATTCAACAGGGCCTCAAAGGCTTCACAAGATGCTGGTGGAGGCTCAAGTGGCAGTACGCCCAAGAAAGCCATGAAAAAGAAGCCGGCTCAAAAGTCTAAACCTTCAACTGAAGTGCCCTCACAGCCAAAAATCTTCTTCAAAGCCCTCAGGACCCAAGCCATCTTCTTCGAAGGCTTCAGCACCTAAGGCACAAGCTGGTCCTACTTCATCTGCACCTCCACCATCCACAAGCTCTTCAAGGGCTATAGCAAGAGCGTCAATGCCAGTTGTGCTAGCTTCATGCCAGCGCACTATAGGCTTTCAAACAGTCACCATTGATGCATCAAGTGCCTCAGCATCAGGGCATATTTGCTCAAACACGCCAAAGCTGAAGAAGAAGGTTACTTCAGGCCGAGGAACAAGGCCCAGCCCCAAGAGCAAGGCCATAGTGCCTCAAGCTGATGAACATGGAATGGCTGACGAAGATGAGTTAGCTGAATTTGTTCAAAGAAGAATGGAGGAGGTCGCTCGTGCCAAGAACACCTCGGTCCCAACATTCTTGAGTACAAAAAAGATTCTTGACTTCATTGATATTTGGTGTCAGAAACCTGATACACCACTTGACGACTTGGACTTGCCGCCTAGACCAAGTCATGTTCTTTCTGCCTTTGTCCTCAATGAGAAGCACAAGATAGAGAAGGCAAAGCTTGTAAGGAAAGAAATGAAGAAGAAGCAGAAAGAGCTCAAGGATAAAATGCTCACAATATCCCCTCAGCAACTTGTTGCAATGCAATCTGAGATTCAGCGCCTGTCTGATGAATATGAACGCCAGGCTGAGACTGCTGTGGAGTGAAGGACAGATTCATCACTGCTTCAAACAAAGTTGTTGATGACCATAATTGAAGGGAGGCTGCGAAGTTTGGCCAAGCACCTCCAACAAGTTCTTCAGCTCCCCCGCAAGAACCTGCCAGGGCAACTGTATCTATTGCGCCTGAAGAAAACATCAGTGCAGCTGCATCAACTGTGCCTGAAGAGAATACCAGAGCAACTGCAACAGTTACGTCTGAAGAAATTATACCACCCAGCTCCTCAGCGGCAGTACCAGAACAGTCTTCAACTTTGAAGCTTATCACACTTCCTTCTGAATCAGAAGCAAACAATACCTCGACTGCTGTCAAGAGAAAAGCTTTAGCACCCTCTGTCGTAGAAACTATGAAGAAATTGAAGATGGCTCCAATATCTTCAACTGCACCTATCAATGCCATACCAATTTCTTCAGCGCCTCCAACCAGATCCACCCAAAAGCTTCAGAGTATTCCCATCGGTGTGGACTATGTCATCCCACCTGAAGATGAAGAGGAGAATTCCCACTTTGCTATTACCACAGAGCAGGTGGATGAGGAAATTGAAGTTGAAGAACATTCTTCACTTCCAATGGTATCATCGTGCAAGCCACAACCAGTTCAAGTGACTGAGGAAATTGCCTCTTCAACTGGAAGTGATGAAGAAACTGATGAGGACGTGGATGTGGGTTCCTCAATTCCTGTTATACATGATGATTTCATGAATGTCACTCATCCGAACTCACCCCTCACCATGCTGCTCACACAAGTACCTCAGTCTCCATCAGTCACTGAGGAAATACACACTGGTTCTGAAGGTCATCAACCATCCCTTCAAACCATCAATGAGGAAATTCCAACTGCATCAGTTGAAGAAATTGTGCAACACATGAATGCTGAAGAAGTTGCACCTCCTCCACCTCAACAAGAAGAACCAGCTCCCTCATCAGATTCTGACACTGTTCTGTTTGCAACAGCTGAGGAAGTTGTCAAATCTTTGGCCATCACGGATCCCAATGATTCAATGGGCTCTCCGAGACCCATCTTTGATGTGAGGCCAAAGAAGATAAACCTTCAGCCTGTGCCCTCAATGCCCAAGGTTGGCAAAAGCGTCAGAAAGCCAAAATTTGACAATGCTGCCTTCTTTGAAGAGAAGAATTTCTTCATAGGCGAGTCACCTTATGACTCTGCAAAAATTAGGCGTTAGAGATTTTGGACAAATACTCAAATGAACTACTATTCATCACTGTTGTTTGACAAGAACAAAGTATTCCTGCATCGCCATATTCCTCATGTGGATATGGAATCCCTACCGTGCTTTCGGCCTGTTCTGCCTGTTCTTCACGATGCCGGGCTACTCAGTTTCATCACTAATGTTTGTGTTTGGAATGAAGAGCTCATTCTTCAATTTTATGGCACCTTGCATCTATCTGGTGATGTTGACGACATTCACTCATGGGCTCTCGACTGGATGAGTGAGAACACACATTATAAGGCTCTTGCTGATGAATTGCTTCGAGTTCTTCCTGTTGATTTGCCCTCCACTGAAGCCAGAAAGATTTATGAAGAAGCTGAACTGCCCAATCATCTGATGCAAGTGCCGATGAAGCCGTTGGCTGAAGGAGAAGCTCATAGAACCACCTTCTTAGTTAAGGATCTACTATTTGTGCCAAGGACAGTATATCGAAGTTTGGCCAAAACCCTCAGTCCTATCAAAGGCCACAATTCGAAGACTGAAGAAGTTGTGGGGATCATGAAGAACTTGCTATTCAATATCATCCATGGTATTCCTATCAACATACATGATTTCTTCATGAGGACTTTGGCCACTGTCACACAATCTTTATTTGATTTGAAGCCTTATGCACCTTGGCTCATGAGATTCATCCGAACTAGATCTTCAATCAACTACAAAGCTGACAGTCAAAATCATCTCAGCTTTCTGCCAGATGTGGAAATTCTTCAAAACACAATTGCTTTAGTTCCTGGCAAAGGCAAAGTTGTTATTGATGAAGGTGTTCATTCCCTTGATGGCCAATTTTGTCAGCCTGTCTCACAATCCACAGGCTATGATTCATCAAGCCATGACACTAACGCAAATGCCACTCAGCAAACCCCTCAAGGTGACGCTCCTCGAGTGATGTCTGATCGTGAGCTCCTCATAAGTCTTCATCAGAAAGTTGACAAGAATCACAACTGGGTTAAGTGTCAACTCCACGCAATTCTAGGCAATATGACTGTGATGCAAAATTCAATCCAGAAAAATCATTATTATCTACATGGGATCTTTGAGAGAAGTTGGGCCATTCTCTCTCATTTGAAGACCCCTGACGAACTTGACGAAATGGAATTCAAAATGAACTTTCATTGGGCCAATCCGCCCAAGAAGAAGTTCAAGAAGGTTCAAGTTCCTCCGATGGTCCCAAGCTCTGTGTCTTCTTCACGAGCTACTGATGAAAATGAAGATGTTGAAGACACTGCTGCAGGCCCTTCTTCAACTCGCGACCCCAACAACGACGCTGGCGCTCCCTCGACTGCCTCCTGATGATATTCTTTAGGGGCGTTAGTTCTTAGTTTTGTCTCCTTTTGGTCATCTGATGACAAAGGGGGAGAAATTTGAGTTAGTCTTCAAGCGGGTCTTATATCGGGCTATTTCTTTTGCTAAGTTGCAGCTCATGGTTCTTCATTTGATTCGCTAATTTGATGAGTTGTAACTTAATAACTGTTGGTGGTCTGACACTTTTCTGCGACGTTTTATTTGCATGCGTGATTATGCTCTGATTCTCAAATATATATATATATATATATATATGTGTGTGTGTGTGTGTGTGTGTGTGTGTGTGTGTGTGTGTGTGTGTGGGCATGCATGCTATAATTCGTCAGATACCAATTTTCATCATGCATTCAAATTCTTTAATATCTTATGATCATGCATGATTGGATTCCAAGATATAGGGAGAGATCTCCACAATTTCAACCTGCCATGTGCATTTACAATCCAGAGCAAATTCTTCATATGCACATCTTTAGGGGGAGTTCCTCAATATCTTGTAACCAATGTCTTCACATTCTGTACTTACACTTCCACTATTTTTATTCCCATTGAAAACTTAACTGATTTGTCATCAATCACCAAAAAGGGGGAGATTGTAAGTGCATCAAGTGCCCCCTTAGTGGTTTTGGAGTATTGAAGACAAATAGGTTAAGGGACTAATGTGTTTGTGAGTGTACACAGGAGAAAATAGTCCCCGAAGACTTGGTTTAACCACGAAAGTCGACCCCTAAAAATGTATTTCTTCAAGTGAAGAATTTGGTGCAGCCTTTGAAGAAATTGATGTGAAGACTTTGAAGATTGAAGACTTTGTTTTCATAGTTTCTTTTTCTTCTTATTTGAGTCATAGGAAAAACCGTACTATTAAAGGGGGTCTAGGTGAAACATATTTCATACTTCAAAGCGATGCTCAAACCTATACACATTACAGCCACTTCGAGTGAAGCCTTTGGAAATCTCCGGAACAGCTGACGAATTTAACAGTGACAGTGATGAAGTTCATCTGGTCTCTGACAAATTTGGTCAGGCTGAGGAGTTAGGATTTCGCCAGTGCGATCTGCCTATCGTGAGGAAATAGAGTGCCCCGACGAAATTGAGAGCTTAATTTCCGACCGTTGCTGCGCTGCGTGC
Organism: Elymus sibiricus; assembly: GCA_039707655.1. Lineage (NCBI taxonomy): Eukaryota > Viridiplantae > Streptophyta > Magnoliopsida > Poales > Poaceae > Elymus > Elymus sibiricus. The sequence goes on along the minus strand of CM077666.1, from coordinate 203,281,358 downwards.
CAGCTGTCGAGTAGATTCTTATCCTGACAACGGTCATGTCTGAGAAGGGCATTTATGACAATTCATGTCGGGTTGCCCCTGGCTGTAAATAGCCGCCCCCCACAACCACTAGTTGGTTGGCTGCTCTAGAGAGAACTTGACACTTGTCATTTGAGAGCAACCCTTCTTCTGACGACTTTGTGAGAACCCAAGTGAGGAAAAACCCAACCAGAGCCAAAGTGACCGAGCATCACCAAAGAAGGTGATTTGTGTGATTCGACGCTTATTACCTTTGAAGACTGTCATTCTTCCAGACGGTTAGGAGTCATGTTCTGAGCACCCAAGAGTAATTGTGGCATGCCAGTGAACAAGTCTGTGAAGGTTTTGGAAGTCTAGCTTGAAGACTTACCACGAGTGATTGGGCGAGGTCTAAGTGACCTTAGCTCAAGAGGAATACGATGAGGACTAAGTGTCCTCTGAGGTAAAACTCAGCTGCCTCAACCAGACGTACGGTTGATACAGCAACTGGAACTGGTCTACGAAATCGCTGTGTCTTCACCGACCCCAACTGGTTTCAAATTCCTCACCCCTTTACCTTTACGCATTTCCGCTGCTGAAGAACTTGTGCTCTACTTTTCTGATGAACTTGAACTGAGGACTTTCATCATGTTGTATTTCATTTCTTTAGTTCATCTTCCTCATGCATGTCTGTTTGTATGACTACTTGTTCTTCACTTGTATGTATTTCTTTTGCATGCTATTTACATCTGTGTTGATCTAGTTTCACTCCTGTTTCTATTTTGTCACTCTGATTTTCGTCAAAATCTTTGGAGTTTGACGAAATTCTAAAAATCTCCCATTCACCCCCCTCTGGGAGTTATCCTGCGCTTTCAGGTTGTCATAGTTTTTGTATGTATAAACTTGTTCAAAGTTTAGAAAGTTTGACCCGAGACAAAGCTAATATGCGAAGTAAATAAAAACAAAGGGTTTACATACAAAATTTCTCTTAGGCCCTCCAAAAGTACGTCCACTACACATTCACGCATTTCACGTATTTCTCTTGCTCTGTCTGTCAAACCAACTAAGCCAAACTCCCAGTATATCGCGCGGGAAAAGACCCGCCCGTGCCGTTTTAGTCGGGATTTGTATCGATGGATCGCGCGAAGCACCAAAACCAAGTGTTACGCTCTACAAGTTCCAAAGGAAAAGGCGGTACACTTACAATACGCCTGTCGCGGTCGCATTGCACCCCTCATACGGTCGGTCCTGCACACCGCTCACCCAAAGGGAACGCGCTTCGGCTTGCCTCTTCACTGACACATGGGACCGCATTTGGAGAAACCGACCATGCACCAAACTCCCCCGCCCACCACGCGAAAATTCCCCCCAAATCCCAAATTCAACTCCCCTTCGGTCAACTAGCCAATAATATTCCCCAAAACCCCCTCCCCCCACCCCCCTCCACTCCATTCGCTTCGCCAAACTAGCCCTCCCCACAGCGCCGATACGTCGGTGCCGCGGTTCTTCGAGGGGACGATCCTCTCGCTCCCACAGTACGCTCTCGTAAACTGCTGTCCTCCACCCATGCCACCACCGCTGGCGACATTCCTGTGGAGATGCACGGCGGTCAGCTTCTCCCACAGTATGTGCATTCTAGACTGAGGCCCCGTGCATGTCGGAGTAGCACTAGATGTTAGCTGATAGACACTATTAATCTCACTGCTTGCTAAAATAGTTTACAATCAATATGCTCTGGTTAGAAAGCTATCTTGCCTTGTTCTACACACAATCTGCTTTGCTGAGGTGGCATGCCACACCTGATTAATTGCTAAAATATCCTGCCATATTTTAGGACCATGTATGTATTGTGAAGTAGATTGCCATGGTCTAGTGGCCAATCTGTTAGGTGAAATAGCTCGACACCGTTTTACACTCAATCTATGTTGCTGAGATGGCCTTCGATGGCTGTGTGCTCGGCCTCATCGATTGCCGAAATAGCCTACCATAATTTAGCACTCAATCTGTTTGCTGAATTAGCTTTCCATATATTTCGTTACATAGATCTGCTTGTCCAAATATCTTGCCATAGCTTTAGATATCGACCTAGGTATTTTTTCTGGACTTCATAAAAAAAACATATATGTTTTTCCTATAATATCTAGTAGAAGAACTAATTTGTATGTCTAACAGATGGACAAGACTTGGATAACTTGTTAGGACCGAGAGTATATCGACCAGAGGGGGGTGAATGGGAGATTAAAAAGAATCTTGCGAATGTTTTGAACTGCACCCAAACACAACAGTGGAACAGTCTAGATAGAAATCTGATTAAGCAAATAAGTTACCTAGGAACAAATCTATCAAGATAAGAAGCAATGATAATCTTCGCATAGTACATAACAGGCTTAACTATCATGATGGTAATGCAATGCATCACAAGTTGTAGCAGCATGATGATAAGATAAGTGCAACGAGATATATGCTACTGACTGAAATGTGAAGTAGTACCGAGGGAAATCTAAACGAGCAATAAATGGTAAGATGAACTGGCTTGAAAGATCAATGATATCTATCAGCAAAGAGCATGAGAAGTAACCACAGAAAGTAATGCAGATAAGTAGAGTGAACCAGTGGTGCTCGATGGCGACAGAAGAGTTTGGTAGACTAGTTTGTCCTTCTATCAAAGTACTACGTCTGGTTGGAGGGACTTGTGATTGAACACAAGAGCAAACCTCTCTCCGTCCTATTCTCCTTCAACTCGAGGCTGATCAGACCCCAGTTGATTTCACTCGTGGTAGATGCTTATTGGTGATCTCCAAACCTTCAACAGACTTCCTCGCAAACCACAATGACTCTTGGTTGCTGAAGATCTTGCTCGGTGAAGACAACAACTCTTCAATCACACGAGCCGACACCTATCAGTCTAGAGAGTGCGCAGCTCTCAAGAGTAACAGGTACAAGAACTCTAACTCGGAACTACTGTGATGCTCAACCACTGTCTAAGTTTTGGTTCTTGGTTTTCTCTCGGTGGATTTTAAGCTCAAATCACTCGAAGAGGGGTTGCTCAATCAATCTTCTCAGAAATCTTAAGCGGAGTAGCCAACGGACAACGTTGGAGTGGGGTGGTTATTTATAGCCGCAACCTTCCCTAGAGGGAAATGACCAAATTGGACATGCTGGACGACCAATGGCCAAACGACATGAGTCCAACGGTCAGAAATTGAGCACAATGGTGACATTCCTTGCGGAGAAAGAAATGCTAACTCCTCAGTCCGAAAGATATCTCCTGTAGCAACGAAGAACAATGTCTTCTACTGACAGGTAATCATTTGAAGCATAAAGAGATTTCTCTCACTCTTTCATAGGTTTGGGCTAAGCATCACAGCGTATCTAAGCTTCGAGACCCTATGCCCCTCTTAATAGTACGGAGGTCCTATGACTTAAAAAGGTGAAAGAACAATGAAAGTAAATGCACGTCTTCACTTCATCTTCTTCACTTTGACTGCACTCAATTTCTCCAGATGACTCTGAACATGTATTACTTCACATCAGCAATAATTTTAGGGGATTAATTCTTTCACTTCAAACTTCTCGCCTTCATGGCTTCGACAGATATCTTTGAATCATCTCTTTGTCATAGATATTCTTCGGTGAAGTTCCTCGAACTTGACACCCAAGATAGCATTCTCTTCAATTCTGCATGGACTATTTCTCTCTGTGTGCACTAGCAAACAAATCAGTCCATGCCTGTTTCTATCAACAATCTCCAAAACAACAACAACAACAACAAAGCCTTTAGTCCCAAACAAGTTGCGGTAGGCTAGAGGTGAAACCCATAAGATCTCGCGGCCAACTCATTGTTCTGGCACATGGATAGCAAGCTTCCACGCACCCCTATCCATGGCTAGTTCTTTGGTAATACTCCAATCCTTCAGATCTCTCTTTACAGACTCCTCCCATGTCAAATTCGGTCTACCCCGCCCTCTCTTGACATTATCCGCATGCTTTAGCCGTCCGCTATGCACTGGAGCTTCTGGAGGCCTGCACTGAATGCCCAAACCATCTCAGACGATGTTGGACTAGCTTCTCTTCAATAGGTGCTACCCCAACCCTATCTCGTATATCATCATTCTGGACTTGATCCTTCCTCGTGTGGCCACATATCCATCTCAACATGCGCATCTCCGCCACACCTACTATTGAACATGTTGCTTTTTAGTCGGCCAACACTCAGCGCCATACAACATTGCAGGTCGAACTGCCGTCATATAGAACTTGCCTTTTAGCTTTTGTGGCACTCTCTTGTCACAGAGAATGTCAGAAGCTTGGCACCACTTCATCCATCCGGCTTTGATTCGATGGTTCACATCTTCATCAATACCCCCATCCTTCTGCAGCATTGACCCCAAATATCGAAAGGTGTCCTTCCGAGGCACCACCTACCAATCAAGGCTAACCTCGACCTCCTCGCACCTAGTAGTACTGAAACTGCACCTCATGTACTTGGTTTTAGTTCTACTAAGCCTAAAACCTTTTGATTCCAAGGTTTGTCTCCATAACTCTAACTTCCTATTGACCCCCCGTCCGACTATCGTCAACGAGCACCACATCATCCACAAAGAGCATACACCATGGGATATCTCCTTTTATATCCCTTGTGATCTCATCCATCACCAAAGCAAAAAAGATAAGGGCTCAAAGCAGACCCCTGATGCAGTCCTATCTTAATCGGGAAGTCATCAGTGTTGATATCACTTGTTCGAACATGTGTCACAACATTATCGTACATGTCCTTGATGAGGGTAATGTACTTTGCTGGGACCTTGTGTTTCTCCAAGGCCCACCACATGACATTCCACGTTATCTTATCATAGGCCTTCTCCAAGTCAATGAACACCACATAAGAGGGCAAATATTGCACCAACAATCTCCCCCTTTTTGGACGATTGTTGACAAAACAGAACACATCATAAGATAGATGAAGTAGAACTGAAATAAGATGAAAGATGAACACGAAGATGAAACATGCTCCCCCTTAATGTATTGCATCTTACTGAAGTGGGGTAAGGAGCGAAGTGAATCTTCAAAAGAGTTGCATTGATAGTTGATATTGTACGAAAGCTCGAATAATGCACTCAAAGCCATCTGAGATGTTTCCTGTGCCACACAATCTTCAAAGAAGATATGTTAAAGTTTATGAATACTTTGAAATGATTTGTGGCGAAAAGTAAGCGATGAAGATTTTCTCAGAACAAGGCTTGGATCTACTCAAGACAAGAATAATCCCGCAAAAAAATATTATGAAAGAGAACAGCAAGGGAATGTAAAAGAGTTTTGGTTCGGAGTGGATATGCTTCTGACGGAGTTTTCCTACACCAAGGAAATAAAATGGAAGTTATCAAAGGAAAAACATCACATCCGTCAGATTGAATTGATTCTCATTGAAAATATTGTGAATTCAATCTGAGTCAATCTTCCTTCTCCTGCAAGGTTAGATAAAGAGAAATCATAGTAAAGCAGAAGATACATGATTTTGATTGAAACGAAGGATATCTCTTTTCAGAGAAGCACGATTTTCAATCCTCGTTGACAAACTTTTTCTTCTCCTGCAAGATAGATAAGAACGATAATAATCATTGTAAGAGAGTAAACTATCAAAGGTACCTGCAAACAGATATAGGAAAGCAAATAACATTGCAGGGGTTATTAACGGTACATGACGATGAGGTTTAACAGCACCACAGGCGGTGCATAAAGTTCACGACCATGAGCAAATAGTTCGACCTATAGAACCAAATTGTTCGTGGGAAAAGCAAATAGTGAATGAAAACACGCTGCAAATAACCCGCTCATCTATCCTCTCAATGTTCTTCTCCCCCTTTTTGTCAACAAGTGTCAAAAAGGAAAGAGAATGCATACGAGGAACTACTCGTCCAAAGAACCCTCAGAACTCGAACTATTCGGTGAAGCAGAACGAGCGATGGTCCAGGCCGAAGCAGGAGATGGACTTGCATCATGGGCTTTGGGAACAGCTTCGGGAGTGGATCGAGGAGCATCTGGTTTGAATATCAGTGTGCCTGCAGTGTCTTTGATCTCATCATCTGGTTCAAAAAATAGCAGATTGGTAGAGTCAGAATGCTGTGGCAGCACAGGGGTTTGCCTTCGGATGCGAGGTACTTCAAACAGCTCCATATGATCATAATCTTTTAGAATCCCCTTTGTTGTGAGCTCACTGCGAGTGTAATGCTTGCGCAGTAGGGTCCAGGAGCACTTCTTCTGTTCTTTGCCAAACAAGAGCCCTTGGCGAGCATAGCTGTGAAGCAGATTGATCTCCATCATCATCTCGACTTGGAGCTTGCGATTCAGCTTGATATGGCTTTCAAGAGCTTGCTGGGTCTGAAGACAAATCTCATAAAGGGATTTTCTTCGTGAGGAACTTCAACATGGACCTTCTTAATCTTCGGAGCTAGAGCAGATGTAGGACTAGCAGTAGAGTCAACATGAGTTTTTCCTTTCCCAATGTCCTTCACAATTCGAAGAGTATCACGAACTGGCGGCATAAAAACTTTCGGTACATGCGGACAAAAAAACTTCTTCCCGGTGAGCTGTTCTATGGCAAACATGATCCATGGTGCATAAGGTTTCCGAGCCTGAGCATTATCTGCTGCGAATGCCATATTTGAGATGAATAGGTCAGGCAAATCGAACCGAATGCCAATAGATAGAGCATGAAGAGCATTTGCCATGATTCCTCCTATAGCTTCTGGTCGGTTCGTTGGAGTGAGAGAATTGCACAGGATGTAGAATAAGACTTTGTTGTCATAAGCCAAATTCTTTGGATTTCATTCAGTGTAGGCATCACCAACCAACTCTGGATCCATGAGCAAGTGAATTTGAGCTTCAGAAACCTCCCAGTGATGCAGCCTATGTTCCCGAGTTTCATCAAATTCAAAACGAGGGATATTCAGCAATGCATGGAACTGATCAGCAGAGCACATAAGCTTCTCTTCTTCTGTCATCCATTCCAGAACCCAAGTTTTACTGTTAGCAATATCTCCTGAGATATATAAGGTGGCATAGAACTGAAGAATAACTTCACGATTCCAGCCATGGTTGAAGCGCAGAAATCCTTTCAGGAAAGCTTGCTCAATCTGCTCGATGGTACGGTGGAAATAGGGTAATCCTTCAAGCTCTGTGAAATTCAACACCTTGTGCTTGAAAATTCTGTTCTTTCCGAAGAGAATCCGAGCATAGTACACAGCCTGTTCCTTTGTCCAGAATCTTGGTGATAATGATGTGCATTATCCTTCATATGGACTGGTCCCGAGGAAAGCTAGTTTTGAGTGGTGAAGCTGCTCGTTGAATGCCGGACCATTCAGACCATCCTCAACTGGGAACAAAGGAAAGGTCTCCAAAGGATTCTGAAGGAATTCTTCATCAGGGAAGAGCTTGGTGCGAATATCATCTGGTGTAACCACATTTTCTTCAATAGGTTTGAGAGGAGCGCTGCACATCCTCGTCTTTGCAGAAATAGATGGCTTCGAAGAACTTGAAGTTCCATAAATTTTGCTCGCTGGAACTCCTTCAGCGGTTTTCATTTCATCGGGCACTGGTGTCTTGTCTTCCGCAGACACAGCTGCCTTTGGTTCAGACATTTGTGGGACAGATACTTCGGGAGCCATCGGCTCATCAATTTTCTTTTCTTCCTCTTCCATCAATGGAGCTATGGAACGAGGAGCAGGATCAACATCCATCGGAGTTGGGGTACCAGATGGTGTGACCGGGGTTGATTTCTCTCGAGAAGCAGATTGCTCCCCCTTCATCTCATCACTCTTGCTGGGGCCAGACAAAGCATCTTTCTTGGGCTGTGGAGGCGAAGGATTTGCCTTTTCCACCTCAATCTCTTCATCAGTCTCGTCATCATGGGCTTGCTGCTGAGGTGGAGCATTTTCTTCATCAGACTTGTTTAGCAAAATGTCAATGTCATCATGCTGCTCTTCCAGGGCAACTTGCTCGGGAATGATAAATTCTTCAGTAGCACCCTACTGCATTGGTTCTTCCTCATGAGGTGGAGAGGGTGGAACCTGCTGCAAAGGTGCACTAGTGTTGATAGGGACAGCATCAACAGCCAGTGGCTGAATACGACGATCAGTGTTGCCCTTTCGTTTGTTTGCTCTGGCTCTAGCCTTCTGACATTTTTCTTCTTTTACTCTTCTTCGTTCACGGACAGCCTTGCGATCAATCTCCTCATTTCTCCTGTCACACAGTTGGGCCAAATCCATGTGCATCTTGGAATGCCATTCATCTTTCTCATTTCTGATGGCGCTTAAGGTCTTTGTGATCTCTACTATTTCCTTGTTCAGACCATTTCTCTTGAAATCAGTTTTGGCCTCATTTCTCATTTTCTCGAGAGCTTATTTTATCCTTCACTACCTTATTGAGCTTCTTGGAGATTTTCCTCAGCTCAGTGAAATGCTTCGTTACCATTTTGGTAACATCATCAGGCAGACCCAAGCTGCTAATGTCAGCAGACTTGGCATCGTATGCAGCGCTGTCTATAACATCAATCATAAGCCGGCAATCATATCTTTGTTCCTCTAAGGGAGCAGGAGCAGTGGGCTTGGCCTTCTTAACAGAAGCATCGTCTTCGGGCTGCAGCTTTCTCTTCACAGAACTCTTTGAAGAAGGCACAGCGAAACCCGAAGGTTTGTCAATGACAAGAATGGATGCGTGTCTTGGTGATCTCCTTGGAGAGGGCAAAACCTTCACTAGAGAAGGACTCTGAGCTGGCTTGTCAAGAATAGCAGCCTGGTCATAAATGGGAATTTCATCACCCATTTCTTCATCAGATGACTCATCAGACGAGTCAGATTTAACTTTCCTTGTTCTCTTGGAGATGGTTTTCTTTCGAGGAGGAGCTCGAGGAGAAACATGTTTCCTTGACTTGCTACCCTTGGAGGCAGATGCTTGCTCCTTCGATCTTCTTCACATCTTGCTGCGTCAGTGCAACATTGTGAGCTTCAACTTGCTTCTTCCTACCCTCACGGGCTTCACGTTTTGCCTTGGCTTTTGCTCTCTTGGCAACTTCCTCGGGAAAGTCAGTGATGGTTTAAAGGGAATCTGGATGAGGATTTGCTGGCGGATCTGGTCTGACCTTCTCATCATTCAGACCAATACAATTTTCTGCAATGCAATCGTTCCATGGAGGAGTGAAAGCAAACAAGATCTGGTACTTCTTTCGGACATTCTCATATCTGAACCATTTGCTCGCCAGTGGCGGCAAATTCTTTGCAACCTGTTGTTGCGATCGACAACTGATTCTCCTTCGGGAGGAGTTCTGTAACCTTCAGGGTCAGACATCTAAGCTGAAGTGCTCTTCTCTCTGCCACGACCACCCTTTTTGGGATTTCCATCAGAGAATATGGTGAGGGCGTCTGTAACTGCATCATCATCGGAGTGAGTGGTAGCTGAAGGGATTTCTTCCTCAGCTTCTTTAGATTCAGATCCTAGATTCTTCTTCAGCACCTTAGGTGGCTTCAAAGATTTTCCTCCACCAGTCATTCCGAACCTTTCAGACTTGGACGGATACTGAGGTAGATCACTGTCAGATGTTGTATGCTCCTTCGAACTGGAACTCATGACACCTGTGAAAGAGAATAGAAGCGAGGGAAAATAGACAGGGTCACAAGTATGCACAGAGGATATTTTGAGAAGCAAGACACATTTTTGAAAAGATTCAACAGCGATCTATCATAGTAAGAGAAGATATACTCGATGGATTTCAATCCAGCCACAGAGAATCTCTGTCAAGGCTAAAGCAATATAAACAACATCTAATCTTTCCAGAAACTGTGCTTGAATCCAAAGAATGAAACAACTTGGTACGAGGGACAACTACAAACCGTACAAGTAAAATCCTAGGGACTCCTAAAGATCTACCGTGGTGAGAATAAGTCACCAAAAATAGCATCTGTAGGAACTACTCCAAGAACAAAGAAACGAAGGGAGTTAGTTCCAGATCCAAGCACCCTAACTTGGTGACATGAATCAGCTACGGCAATGCGGGAAGGAAGATTACCGCACTGGCATGGACAGTCACGATGAGGTTCCACCGGAGATGCACGGTGGAGCTCCTTGCCGGAGTAGCTACGAGCGTGAGCTCGGTCAGTGGAGGAGCTAGGGATTGAGGGAAAATGATGTGTATCAGGGAAGGAGATTGAAAGGAGGAGCGCATTTATAGCTGGAGAACAAAACTGCCCCTTCGAGATCCACAGCCCAGAGATGCGGGGTGTTCCGCATTCAACGGACACGATTAACATCGTGGAGACCGTGGGCACGTGGCAATGGTTACCTTAGGAATTCTCGAGAAGAGGAGCAGGCAACCAAAAGATTTGAGGAGGGCAAACGACAAAATAGAATAACGTTCGAAGTCTATTTCTTTCGCAACCAAGGACGTTAGAGAGAAATTTCTTCAGGTCAAATTGCATACTTGTGACGGACAACAGAGACTTAGAAGAGAGAGAACAGAGGGAAAACAGGGACCGAGACAAAACACTCAGCCAAAAGAAACGAGAAACACCAAACGATAGCTCTGAGTGAGTTGATCGATGGACAAAACACAAACACAGCAAAAATACAAATGAAAAAGAAACAGAGAGAAACAAGCAGCACCAACAAACGAGAATCTCAGGGCATAAGATCTGCTAACGAAGACCCTGAGATGATTCCTGGAAGTAAGGTTAGTTCTTCTTCACAACCCACACTTGTGTGGGAGGTGATGATCTCAAATGTCTCGTCTGAGCAAGAACCTTTTTCTTTTGATGTTCTCTGTAGCTCACCTACGTATTACATGAGTAAGCATTGAAATTGTTTCCTAAGACATGGGCATAATGGTTCAAGGAAATACGCATGTATTCCTTCTGGCAAATATTTAACCCATTTCCGTTCGAAGAAGAATTACTCTGCAGTGTAAGATTAGCAGTGACAGACAGATTTTCAATTATGCATTTCTTTGCCCAAATTTGCTTCTTGGGTGAGACAAACCTACAGTTAGTACCAACGTATCGAGCGAATACCTTACCATTCTGTTGTTTGAAGAATTTGTAGTTCGAATCATCAGATTTGTCATCATCAACAGAGATGGGGCACTCATACCCTGATAGAAGAGCTGGTTCGAGAGTTTTGCTTTTAGCAAGAACCCAACTCGTTTGAGGATATTTCTCAAGTGTCCAGTAGGTTCCATCAATGTTGAGTTTCCTTTCAAAACCCAAGCCTTCTTTTTTGGTATTTTTGTGCAGAATTGACTTCTTGAGCACATCACACAAATGTTTGATGTCCTTTGAGGCTTTTCAACATGCCAGTCTCAAGTAGGTTCCTTAACCTGGAATTTTCATCAGAGACAGCAACCATTTCCTCAGAAGAGGGATTAGTGATATCATTCGTAGTAGTTGCAATATTCTCGATGATAGCATTAGAAGTTTCAGCAGTGGAATCAGCATTGCTGTGTTCTAAGCATTTTAGGCAAGGAGGCACAAAATCATCAGGATGTTTTTCAGATTGCTCGGCGATGAGAGAATCTTTTTCTTTCGCAAGCACGTCATAAGACTCTTTTAGTGACTTGAGTTCTTGATTCCAGTTAAGGAGTTCATCTGATAAACTCTCAAAGTCAACTGCTAGAGAATTATATCGGTTGGAAAGATCATCAGCAGTTGAGGAGAGAGCATCATGCTCCTCGATCAACTCTTGATTTTTCTCCATCTCATCGACCAGTAATCCTTCGGATTTCCTTAGATTTTTCTCAAGTTTTTCAAGCTCGTCTTGCTGAGATTTTGCAATTTTGATAAGTTTGGCATAGGCAATGTTGTTTGAAGACAGTTCATTTCCAGACCTTCGATGTTTGGAGGATACCTGATCCTTCGAGGCTTTTGCCATGAGGCAAAATGAGGTAGGTTCATCATCACTTGAGGCATTATCATCGGTGTCTGATTCGTCAGAGTGTTCAGATGATTCATATGCAATGAAAGCATTTTCTCCACCCAGACCTCTATAAAATCTTTCAGTATCTGATTCTGATTGAGACGATCCATCTTCGAAAGATTCATCTTCGGAATTCAAAGTCATTCTAGCACATGTACTTGCCAGTTGTGACATTCTCTTCATGTTGGATTCGATAAGGCCTTTTGCTCTTGCGTCAGTGACTGGTCTCTTTGAGGAAGATGTAGACGATTCTTTCTTCTTCGTGAGCTTAGTATGACGGTCTTGGTATGTGAACCCACCAGTACAGTGAAGAGCACGCCATCTTCTGCTAGGTCTAGTGTCCGAGTCCCAACTAAGGCAATCCGCAATGAAATGACCGAATTGTTTCCATTTGAAGCACTTCATTTCTTTCGGAGGTAATGTCCTTGAAACAGCAGATGATTCACCTTCATCATCATTGATGAGTTGCAGATTCTGCCTTCTAAGAATGTTGAGATGTTCAGTGAGCATTTCGAGTTCTCTCGTTATCGAATGTTGATTTTCGACATCTTCTTCTTCTTGAGAACTGCCATAATTTGAGAGAATTTCTCCTTCACTCTCTGAGGAAGATTTTGGTTGTCCATTCTCAAGTTCCATCTTTTCTTCATGAATGGTTAACAACTTCATGATTTCAACATAGTGAAGTTCTTTGAAATCAGGTCTTCGCTTGATTTCTTCTATGACTGCGTCAAATGTTGCATCAAGAGAACTGAGCAATTTGTTGACTACATCCTTTTCGGTGATATCCTTCACTCCCCATTGATGCAGTATCTCAACAATGTTGGTCAATCGATCAGCGAGTTCCATGACGCTTTCCTTTCGAAGGCTTCTAAAATGAGCAAATGTTGCACGAAGCATGTCAGTGTGAGCGTCAGTTCTTGCCATTTGGATCTCGTGAACATTTTCAAGTGCATCCCAGATTTGCTTGGCTGTATCAAGGTGTCTGAACCGAATGAAAATGTCTCTAGAGATGCTGTCATAGATGATATCTTTTGCTTGAGCATTCAGTCAAATGTTAGCCTCATCTTCTAAAGTGGGTGTCTCTAGGTGTGGAATTGTGTATCCATTCTCGTCAATTTGCCATAGTTCAGCACTGATAGCTTGAAGCCTGATTCTCATTCTTCCTTGCCAGTACACATAATCATTTCCATCAAAGATAGGAAACCTTTCAGAGCGTGAGGATCTACCTGCATACGACATACTCAAAACTCCAAGGTTGTTAGACCTTTAATGAACAGAGACAGGGAGAACTAGCTCTGATACCAATTGTTAGGACCGAGAGTATATCGACCAGAGGGGGGGTGAATGAAAGATTCAAAAAATTATTGCGAATGTTTTGAACCGACCCCAAACACAGCAGCGGAATAGTCTAGATAGAAATCTGATTAAGCAAATAAGTTACTGAGGAACAAATCTATCAAGATAAGAAGCAATGATAATCTTCGCATAGTACAGAACAGGCTTAACTATCACGATGGTAATGCGATGCATCACAAGTTGTAGCAGCATGATGATAAGATAAGTGCAACGAGATATATGCTACTGACTGAAATGTGAAGTAGTACCGAGGGAAATCTAAACGAGCAATAACTGGTAAGATGAACTGGCTTGAAAGATCAATGAGATCTATCAGCAAAGAGCACGAGAAGTAACTGCAAAAAGTAAGGCAGATAAGTAGAGTGAACCAGTGGTGCTCGATGGCGATAGAAGGATTTGGTAGACCAGTTCGCCCTTCTGCCAAAGGAGTACCTCTAGTTGGAGGGACTTGTAATTGAACTCAGGAGCAAACCTCTCTCCGTCCTATTCTCCTTCAACTCGAGGCTGATCAGACCCCAGTCGATTTCACTTGTGGTAGATTCTTATCGGCGATCTCCAAACCTTCGACAGACTTCCTCGCAAACCACAATGACTCTTGATTGCTGAAGATCTTGCTCGGTGAAGACAACAACTCTTCAATCACTCGAGCCGACACCTATCCACCTAGAGAGTGCGTAGCTCTCAAGAGTAACAGGTACAAGAACTCTAACTCGGAACTACTGTGATGCTCAACCACTGTCTAAGTTTTGGTTCTTGGTTTTCTCTTGGTGGATTTTAAACTCAAATCACTCGGAGAGGGGATGCGCAATCAATCTTCTCAGAAATCTTAAGCGGAGTAGCCAATGGACAACGTTGGAGCGGGGTGGCTATTTATAGCCACAGCCTTTCCTAGAGGGAAATGACCAAATTGGACATGCTGGACGACTAATGGCCGAACGACACGAGTCCAACGGTCGGTAATTGAGCATAACTGTAACATTCCTTGCGGAGCAAGGAATGCTAACTCCTCAGTCCAAAAGATATCTCCTGTAGCAACGAAGAACAATGTCTTCTGTTGACAGGTAATCATTCGAAGCATAAAGAGATTTCTCTCACTCTTTCATAGGTTTGGGCTAAGCATCGTAGCGTATCTAAGCTTCAAGACCCTATGCCCCTCTTAATAGTACGGAAGTCCTATGACTCAAAATGGTGAAAGAACAACGAAAGTAAATGCACGTCTTTACTTTGTCTTCTTCACTTCGACTGCAGTCAATTTCTTCGGACAACTCCAAACATGTATTGCTTCATGTCAGCAATAATTTTAGGGGATCAATTCTTTCACTTCAAACTTCTCGCCTTCATGGCTTCGACAGATATCTCTGAATCATCTCTTTGTCATAGATATTCTTTGGTGAAGGTCCTCAAACTTGACACCCAAGACAACATTCTCTTCGATTCTGCATGGACTATTTCTCTCTATGTGCACTAGCAAACAAATAAGTCCATGCCTATTTCTGTCAACAATCTCCAAAACACAAGAGGGCAAATATTGCACCAACATAACTTCTACTCGACGATTCTCCCCTGCATATGTCGAGGGGGTTAAAAACTTCATGAACTTTATCAGAGCTGAGTACGGTGGTCCGAAAGAAGATGTGCGTTGCCCATGTAGCCATTGTATGAATTCAGTTTCAAGACCCTAGTCAACTGTGCAAAATCATCTACACTTGTATGGGATGTCAGTCACATATACTAGGTGGGTTCATCATGGTGAAGCTGTGAACATCAATGTTACTGACTATGTGGAAGCAGCAGATCACCATCTTGATCTGCCTGATGCTCAGGAGGAAGAGGAGGAGGAGGAGGTGGTGGTGGAGCCAGTAATTTTGACCAACATTGAAACAATGCTATGAAATGCTTGCGCATTTCAAGAACTTACACCTGTACAAGAAAAACTGTGGGCCCGCTGTTGGAGCAATGCAACGTGGTAGTCACCGCAGGTTGTAAGCTGTCAGTATTCTAACCTATGGTCAGCTTTCTTCAGGTGAAGACATCTCAGCGGATCACCAACAAATCATTCGATGCGATGATGGCTGCTTTCCGTGATTGTTACCCAGATGTGTCGGAGCTGCCACACACCTACAGTAAAATGAAGAATTTCCTCTGTGCGGTTGGAATTGGATATGATATGATCCATGTTTGCGAGAATAATTGTGTTGTGTTCCAGAAGGATTATGCCAACTTAAGTGAATGCCCAAAATGCAAATCATCAAGATGGAAAGATGGCAATGCTGTGAAGAGGATTCCTCATAAGGTTCTGAGACATTTTCCAATTATACCAAGATTGCAGAGGTTGTTTCATGATGCTCAAACAAGAGAGGATGTACTGTGGCATTCTAGGAACCAGGAGTACATAGATCGGAATGTAATGAGCCATCCATCTCATGGTAGTGACTGGACAAGCTTCAATCTGAAACACGAAAAGTTTGCTGCTGAGCCGAGAAACATTAGACTTGGCTTAGCTATAGATGGATTCAACCCGTTTGGCTACCAGAGTACCACATATAGCATGTGGCCAGTGCTTGTTATCCCTTACAACATGTCGCCAAATGTCTGCACCAAAGAATCAAACTACATCATGGCCTTGCTCATCCCAGGTCCAAAAAGTCCTGGAAAGGATTTTGATTTATTTATGGAGCCTATTGTGGAGGAACTTCAAAAGCTATGGAGGGGTGTTCTCACTCGAGACCTATATAGCAGCCCACCAGCTGATTTCATTCTGCGTGCTGTTATAATTTGGTGCATCCATGATTATCCAGGTTTGTGCACTATGTCCGGGCGAACGACACATGGTTACAATGCATGTGTTCGCTGTGACAAGAATCCGCTGTCATACCCAATACTTAGCAAGGTGTTACATTGAACATCGCCGTTTCCTTGACAAGGACAAGCTACGTCTTAGAAAATACTGAAAACCTGTGTTCAAAGCACGTCATGAAAACGTGATGCACCAAAGAGGCTCACCAGCGATGAGTTGCAGTAGGAATTACAGAAGGTCAGGCATATTACACCAAGAAACCATCCCGATAATTGTAGCGGGAAAAGGAAGCATGGCAGGGCAAAAGAGAGATTATTGTCTACCCGGAGGTCCACTTTGTGGGACTTGGAGTATTGGAAATATTTGGATCTGAGGCATAATCTTGATGTGATGCACATCGAGAAAAAATATATGTGACAGCATTATCGGCACACTTCTCAATATTGAAGGCAAGAGAAAAGATACCTTAAAATCTAGGATTGATTTGACACACCTGGGTATTAGATCCAATTTGCAGGTGAAAAGCAATGGTGAATCACGGGACATGGCACCAGCTGTGTACATCTTGGACAAGCAAAAAAGAAAAGAATTCTGCGAGGTCCTCTCACGTGTGAGATTCCCACATGGATTTGCTTCCAACCCTGAAAGGAGAATCTATGCAGATGGAACCAATGTACAAGGGTTGAAAACTCATGACTGCCATGTCCTACTTCAAAGGGTTTTACCTTTTCTCCTTAGAGGATTGGGCCACCCTGACTTATACGGAGCAGTTGCAGAGTTGGGACAATTCTGCAGGGAACTCTGCAGTAGAAATATCAGGATAGATGTTATGAAGCGTCTTAAAGACAAGATACCAACTATCCTATGCGACCTTGAGAAGATATATCCTCCAGCCTTCTTTGATGTGCTGGTGCATTTGGCTGTTCATCTACCTATGAGGCACTACTTAGAGGTCCAGTACAGTATGGATGGATGTCCCCTATTGAAAGGCGGCTAGGCACTTTCAAGGGCTATGTTAGGAATAGAGCTAGACCTGAGGGTTCCATTACAGAGGCCTACATTACTACAAAATCATTGACATTCTGCTCAAGATACATTGAAATAGCTGATCAGCCTAGCAAAAAGGTGGGTGAAAAAAATCCTAAGCTCAATGATTTCAATCCTGCTATTCGAGTAACAGGGAAGAGTCGACAAGATGACAAACCTAAAGATTTGGACAAAATGGTTTGGTATGTGTTGAATAACTGTCCTGAGATTCTACCTTATATCGAGTAAGTGCTAAGTGCTACAGCTTATACATCGTAATCTACTAAACTTGCAGCACATTCTTATATATTTAGATGTTTGACGCGATCACTATGTTTTGCAGCATGTACGAAGAGGAGTTACTGGTGCAAAATCCAAGAAACTTTGACAAACGGGTTAGGGAAGGATTTGCGAAATGGTTGAAGAGTCGTGTAAGCTTTTGAATTGCACTGTCAGTTTTTTTAATATATTGAGTACATAAGATGATCAACTTGTCTATTTTTCTAACCATAGGTTAAGAAGATGCGGGAGGAGGGGCAGGCAGTTAGTGATACCCTTTACGCACTGGCAATGGGTCCTGATACTCGGGTAATACATTATGCATCTTGCATTGTGGAAGATGTGCGCTACAACACCCTTGCACGCGACGAAGGCTGGAAGACACAAAATAGTTCCGTCATGAGCACGAATACGCACAAGAAAGTGACAACTGAAATATATGCTAACATAACAGATTTTGTTCAGTTGCAGTATATCTCCAGTTTTGAGGTTCATCGGTGCGTGATTCTGTTTTGCTGTCGTTGGTATAACCAGTTTACCAAGATCTCAAAACCCAAAGCTGATGATTATTTCAAATCCATCAATGTCAAGGTGGCGTACCGCACTGACGGGCCTTATATTTTGGCAAATCAAGCAACACAGATATTTTTCTTGGAAGACACATATGCACGTAACCAAGACTGGAGAGTATTGCAAAAGTTTGAGTAGAGGAATTCATTTAATGAAGTTGCACAACAAGATGATGCTTACACTGCTGCTGATGTAGAGGATTCCACAGATGTTTATGATATGTTTGCGGACCATCACATCAATAAGGTTGGAGAAAAGATTGCCTGTCAGGCTGTGGAAGTAGATGAGTTGATCAATAAGAAGCCAACATTCGAGGACATTGATGGTGGAGAAGATGACACTAGGGGGATTACGATTCGGAATGATACACATGGTGAAGATGTTGACGCTGCTGCTGCAGATGATGATTAGATTGCTTTTGTCGTATTTGC
Source organism: Elymus sibiricus (assembly GCA_039707655.1). Taxonomy (NCBI): domain Eukaryota; kingdom Viridiplantae; phylum Streptophyta; class Magnoliopsida; order Poales; family Poaceae; genus Elymus; species Elymus sibiricus. Next base: position 203,262,944 of record CM077666.1, on the reverse strand, counting down.
CTATGAGAAGACGACTTATTATCTACTATGTGAATTGTGTTTTCTATGACAACTAAAACCTAATGAAGTAGTTGTTTAGTGAGAACATCACTTATTATGTATGTTGATTTGTGTTTGGTGATTGTATGACGACTGAAACATGATGACATTGTTGTTTAGTAGTACTCATATTTTGCTGTGAAACTTGTATTTGATGATTGTACAACCGCAATGTAGTTGATGGCAGTTTGCTGTTGGACTGCAATTTGCTGAACGTCTTGCAATGGGAACAAAGCTGACCCGACAGGGCCTCTGCTTATTTATTTATTATCAAAAGGGGATGCCCCCCGATTTCCGATAATAGAAATCATTAGATGTTCACAACACTAGGTGCCCAGCCTACTAAACAGGTTTCATTCATTACTAGTTTCAGCAAAGTGCTCATGTGAGAGCCATTAAATACATCACGAGTGCTACATACACTGTAAATAAAGAGACAATCATCCTACAGAGCACAACGATCTTGCCCATTATCTTCACAAGCTCTTTCATCTCCTCATTGCTGCCAAGGCCATTCAGTAGCTATTGCTTGGCCATAATCTGATGAACTACATCTTTAACCTTCTGCTCTGCATCTTCCTCTTATGTCATTCCTTCAGTTACTTGTCCAACACCCCAGCCTGCTAGTATTGGGATTCCTCGGCTAACCAAATAATCCGCATAGTTCCATTCCCCCACATCAGCAACTTCCCAGAAACACAAATCACAAGAATCCTCCCTTTTCTGCAGGAATCAAATTGGAAGATCATCAACCAAACTCTTAAAAAAATCAGCAACTTAAAGCAGGCGAACAACTTAACCATATTACCCCATGATTTGGGCATTTGTAGAAGACTCGGCCAGGGTTGAGGATTGTAGTTGAGACGCGGCGGACGACTCTGTGTGATTTGCAGCAGTGGCACCACACCAATGTCAGTGGGGTGCGATGAGCAACCGGCTACAATGAGAGTGCCGGCGGGGGTGTGATGAGACCCACAAGCGGTGGTACGGGTGGCGACTTCGCACACAGCTAGTTGTTGGCTTGATTCTCTACTAAAGAGCAGCTGGATGAGCCAGTGGACATGGTAGCTGCGCCCGGAGCTTCTGAAGCTAGGCCAAGTAACTAGAGAAGAGGAGATGCTAACGTTGGATATGTCAGTTTCATTACTTGTAGAGTAGTATAACACTATATATAGTCTAGGTTTGGATTCGAACCAGTTACAGCAGCACGTCTCTTTTTTTCTAATAGTCAGCAACATCTCTTCACTGGTAAGACTAGCTTGTTCTATATGCCTTCTCAAGTTTTTGATTTTCGGGAATGTTATCTGGCGAATGTTCCCTCGGAGGAGGATGGCAAACAAACGCATTTTCCTGGCAGTTTTAGTTGCGACGCAAGATCAAACGGTGGCAGTTTCGGGAATGTTATCTGGTAAACGACCCCAGTTTTTCTTTTCTTGTGAAAAACGTATGCAAGATGGTGTCGGCTTAGTCAACAAACGATTCTGCGAACCTTGACCGTAGGATTGACATCCAACGTCTGTCGTGTTTCTTCAGTCTCTTCTTCCTCCAGCCGCCAAAACCAAACCAGCACTGGCGGGACCGTCTGCTCCCGCCTCCCATGGATGGCTGCGCTGCCGCGCACGCATCGCTGCCCCATCGCACCCTAAAACTCTGGCCAGGCCATCCCTCTACCCCACACACCTCCTGTTATTCTCCGGCGAAGTCAGCCCCACCCCGCACTCGAACCAGTCAACCGTCGTACTCCCCTCTGCCTGCAACTACACTGTCGCATCTTCCCCGGCTCCTGTTCGTTCCGGTCCGATACCTCACCATCGTTCTCTGCCTTGGTTCGCTCGCTGCGGCGCCGCCCTCTGGCATTGTCAACATGGTCAACAACTGAGAGGAATTAGGAGATGACTGTACGTGGAGAGGATGACAATAGGGACCCACCAGGGTCATGGCAGGATGCAAGCAAGTGCCTCCTTATTACAAGCCAAAAAAAATGCTTCCTCCTAATGGTTTCCTGACATCTGGGTCCAACGCCAATTATCAACGTAGTCAATAAATGAGAGAATTGCACAACGAGCAGCTGACACTAGGACCCAGCAGCTCGCGCAGTAGTTTTTTTTTGTTTTTGAGACGGAGCAGGGTATCAACTGGGCTATGCGGAGGCTGTATCCCGTCTAGCCCATGCTTTTATTTTCTGTTCACCAGATGACCAGCCCAGTTGGTTTTTTTCTTTCTGCAAATGGCTAGCCCAGTTTTTTTTTGCAGAATACCCAACCGAGGCCTACTTGCTTTTCTTAGCCCTACTGGGCTGCAAATCTTTCAAGATGAGGAGGGTTGTATTCGGGGCTTGCCCAGAAAATGGGCTATAAGTAGTAAGAAATGGGCTATAAATTTTAAAAACAACACAGCGAACCGGCAATTAGTTTCAAATTACGGTTTTTTTATGATTTCAATATTTTAAATTTCATTGATTTTTTGCGGGGAAAATTTCATTGGATTTTAAATTAATATAAATTTATTTTTCAAATTAGTTTGAATCTGACTCAAATTTTTGGGATTAAAAAATAGTTCGAACAACACCGAAGTATGTAAAATTTCGTTGAATTTTTTAACCGTGGCCAGAATATGGGCTGTAATGTTAACAAAAAGAATACGGGATTCAAAAAAATCCTTAAGAATTAGCAAATGGGCTGTAAATTATTAAAAATAATGGCAAATGGGTGTATGCTATTTGCCACAAATTTGGAGGCTTTGTGGGCCTACTATGTTGATGTGTACGCAGGGCTTTGTGAACTTAGTCAACAAACGATTCTAGCGGCAGTGACCGTTGGATAACATCCAACGGCCGTGCTGCTTCTTCAATCTCTGATCTTCTTGCTCCATCCGCCCAAACCAGCGCCGGCGGAACCGCCTGCTCCCGCCTCCCGTGGCCGGCTGTGCTGCCGCGCAGGCCTCACCACCCCCTCCTACTCCCACCGCTGGCCAGGCCATCCCTCTACTCAACCACACCTCCTGTTATTCTCCGGCGACACAGGTCTCACACCGCAGCCGAACCGGTCAACCCTCGTACTCCCCTCAGCGTGGGCATCCACTGCTGTGGCTTTGCCAGCTCCGGGTCGTTCCCTTCCTAGGCCTTGCCGTTGTCCACCGCATTGGTGCTCTCGGCGCGGCGTGGTCAACGTGGTCAACAAACGACAGCCATCGGAAGAGGGATGTACGTGAAGAGGCTGAAAGTAGGGACCCACATGGTCCATGGCCGCACGCAAGCAAGTGCCTCCTTATTACGCAAAAAAAATGATTCCTCCCACTGACAGCTGGGACCCACCAGATTTGGAGGCTGACTTGTGGGCCTACTAAGTTGACGTGTACGCAGGGCTTTGTCAACTTAGTCAACAAACGATTATAGCAGCAGTGACCATTGGATTAAGGATGTTAATCCAACGGCCATGCTGCTTCTTCAATCTCTGATCTTCTTGCTCCAACCGCCCAAACCAACACCAATGGGACCGCCTGCTCCTGCCTACCAGGGCTGGCTGTGCTGCCGCGCAGGCCTCACTGCCCCACCCTACTCCCACCGCTGGCCAGGCCTTCCCTCTACTCACCCACATCCCATGTTATTGTCCGGCGACGGCAGACTCACACCGTAGCCGAACCAGTCAACCCTCGTACTCCCCTCCGCGTGGGCATCCACTGCCGCATCTTCCCCGGTTTCGCGTCGTTTCCTTCCTAGGCCTCGCCATCGTCCACTGCCTTGGTGCTCTCGACGCGGTGTGGTCAACGTGGTCAATGAACGATACCCATCGGAAGAGGACCGTACACGGTGAGGCTGACAGCTGGACCCACCAGCTACATCTTCGCACACAAGGAAGTGCCTCCCTATTACGCGCAAAAAAATGATTCCTTCCCCTGACAGCTGGAACACACAAGCTATATCTCCGCACGCAAGGAAGTGCCTCCTTATTCTCCCTGACAGCTGGGACCCACCCGGTCGAAGTGTACGTAGCGTTGTGTGTCTGGTCGCGAACGTGTACGTACATACTGGTCGATCGGTCTCTCTGCAAGGATAAACCATGGCCGAGTAAGTAGCGGCACGTAACGTAGTAGAGCCCCCGACGTAGCAGTTAAGGCAGTCCCGTCTAAATCATGTACACATACGTATAGCCACACGGTAAAAAATACGGCCACATACGTACATACGGGTGGGGTCTCGAATGCGTACTCACGCATACGTACGCCCAGGGCTCATGTACATTGAGCGGCAAAGGATGGCTGCAATGGCGTCGTGTTAATCGGCAGCCAACCGGCTGGGTTGGAACGGAGAAACAACGTCGTTTTCATCGGGAGGCAACCGACTGGGTCGGAATGCATCATGTTCATCGAGAGCCAACCGGCTTGGACGGAATAGCCGAAACGGGGTCCTGTTCATCGACTCGGGGTCTGGCATACCGCAAAATGGAGGAAACAGAGTTCTCTTCGACCACCTACAGTCAAAATGGGGTCCAGTTCATCGGGAGGGGTGTGGCGTACCGCAAAACAGAGAAAATGGACTTCTCTTCAAGCGCCTACGGTCGAAACGGGCCCCTGTTCATCGGGAGGGGTGTGGCGTACCACAAAATGGGACTCCCCGGGCTACTGTTCATCCACCGTCGACTTCCTCCAGCCTCCATCAGCTACTGTGTAGGATCGAAAGTATGTCTAGAGGGGGGGGGGGGTGATTAGACTACTTGACCAAATAAAATCTATTCTCTTCCCAATTTTAATTGTGGGCAGATTTTAGCAAGAACACAAGTCAAGCATCACCCTACACATGAAATTCTAAGAGTATAGCAACGGAAAGTAAACAATTGCATATGTAAGTAAAGGAGGGGATCGGAGATTTCAAACGCAATGAAGACACGGTGGTTTTTGGCGTGGTTCCGATAGGTGGTGCTATCGTACATCCACGTTGATGGAGACTTCAACCCACGAAGGGTAACGGCTGCGCGAGTCCACGGAGGGCTCCACCCACGAAGGGTCCACGAAGAAGCAACCTTGTCTATTCCACCATGGCTTACGTCCACGAAGGAGTAGCCTCACTCGGGGTAGATCTTCACGAAGTAGGCGATCTCCTTGCCCTTACAAACTCCTTGGTTCAACTCCACATCATGTCGGAGGCTCCCAAGTGACACCTAACCAATCTAGGAGACACCACTCTCCCAAAGGTAATAGACAGTGTGTTGTTGATGAACTCCTTGCTCTTGTGCTTCAAATGATAGTCTTCCCAGCACTCAAACAACTCCTCACAGATTTGGCTATGGTGGAAGAAGGATTTGAGTGGAAAGCAACTTGGGAAAGGCTAGAAATCAAGATTCAAATGGTAGGAATGGAATAGCTTGATCTCAACACATGAGTAGGTGGTTCTCTCTCAGAAAATGTATGGTGGAAGTGTAGGCACATTCTGATGGCTCCTTACTGAGAAGGAGGTGGTGGAGGGGTATATATAGCCTCCACACAAAATCCAACCGTTACACACTTTTGACCCAACTCGGTGGCACCGAAACAATCATCTCGGTAGCACCGAACTGTGTAAAAGATATGAACTTTAGGAATCTCGGTGGGACCGATAGGAACAACTCGGATGGACCGAAGTGCAATGGCTAGGGCAAACCTCATATCGGTGGCACCGATTGCATCAACTCGGTAGGACCGAACTGAAGCAACAAGGCAACAGAGATTTGGCAAGCCATCTCGGTGAGACCGATTTGCAAAACTCGGTGAGACCGAAGTAGGTGCAAATGATCACAGAGAGTTGGGAAGGCCATCTCGGTGGGACCGAGATCCATTTCGGTGGATCCGATTTGTTAGGGTTTTGGCAGTGGCTAAGTCTCGGTGAACTCGGTGGCTCCGGATAGGAAATTTCGGTGGGGCCGAGTTGGAATGTGGGTTTTGGACATATTTGGGTAGAGAGAGTGGTTGAGGGTTTAGGAGTACTGTCACTAAGCACTTGAGCAAAAAGACCATTAAGCAACACCTCATCCACTAATGTCCATTCAAGTTAAAGATTTCAGGATGTTCAATGATTGGAATGGCATGGACAAGAGGACGTGGACCCCTCAAAATGCGAAGGACAAGGATTGTCAAAAGATGAAGACTCCACAAGCAGTTCAAGGAAAGCCAATACTATTAAAAGGGGATGAGGTGTTGCCTAATGGTCTTTATGCTCAAGTGCTTAGTGACGGTACTCCTAAACCCTCAACCACTCTCTCTACCCAAAGATGTCCAAAACCCACATTCCAACTCGGCCCCACCGATATTTCCTATCCGGAGCCACCGAGTTCACCGAGTCTTAGCCACTGCCAAAACCCTAACAAATCGGATCCACCGAAATGGATCTCGGTCCCACCGAGATGGCCTTGCCAACTCTCTGTGATCGTTTGCACTTACTTCGGTCCCACCGAGTTTTGCAAATCGGTCTCACCGAGATGGCTTGCCAACTCTCTGTTGCCTTATTGCTTCACTTCGGTCCTACCGAGTTGATCCAATCGGTGCCACCGAGATGAGGTTTGCCCTAGCCATTGCACTTCGGTCCATCCGAGTTGTTTGTATCGGTCTCACCGAGATTCCTAAAGTTCATATCTTTTACACAGTTTGGTGCTACCGAGATTATGGTTTCGGTGCCACCGAGGTGGGTCAAAAGTGTGTAACGGTTGGATTTTGTGTGGAGGCTATATATACCCCTCCACCACTTCCTTCTCAGTAAGGAGAGCCATCAGAACGTGCCTACACTTCCACCATACATTTTCTGAGAGAGAACCACCTACTCATGTGTTGAGATCAAGATATTCCATTCCTACCATTTGAATCTTGATTTCTAGCCTTTCCTAAGTTGCTTTCCACTCAAATCCTTCTTCCACCATAGCCAAATCTGTGAGGAGTTGTTTGAGTGCTGGGAAGACTATCATTTGAAGCACAAGAGCAAGGAGTTCATCAACAACACACCGTCTATTACCTTTTGGAGAGTGGTGTCTCTTAGATTGGTTAGGTGTCACTTGGGAGCCTCCGACATGATGTGGAGTTAAACCAAGGAGTTTGTAAGGGCAAGGAGATTGCCTACTTCGTGAAGATCTACCCCGAGTGAGGCTAGTCCTTCGTGGACGTAAGCCATGGTGGAATAGACAAGGTTGCTTCTTCGTGGACCCTTCGTGGGTGGAGCCTTCCATGGACTCGCGCATCCGTTACCCTCCGTGGGTTGAAGTCCCCATCAACGTGGACGTACGATAGCACCACCGATCGGAACCACGCCAAAAACCACCGTGTCTTCCTTGCGTTTGAAATCTCCGATCCCCTCCTTTACTTACATATGCAATTGTTTACTTTCCGCTGCTATACTCTTAGAATTGCATGTGTAGGGTGATGCTTGACTTGTATTGTTGCTAAAATCCGCCCACAACTAAAATTGGGAAAATGTTAGGTTTTAATTGGTCAAGTAGTCTAATCACCCCCCCTCTAGACATACTTTCGATCCTACAAGTGGTATCAGAGCTTTGGTCTCCGTAAGCCTTGATTTCCATTGATTTGGTGATCATAGCCTTGGTTTCACAACCTAGGAGCGTATGGCGTCTAGTGAGGGTAACTATCACCGTAGAGGTCCATATTTTGATGGTACAAACTTTGCTAGTTGTAAACATAAGATGAAAATGCATATTCTTGGTCATAACCCCGCCATTTGTGCTGTTGTTCGTGTTGGCTTGCAAGGTGACTTCTTTGAGGATGGCAAGGAACCGGATCGTGAAGCAACCCCGAAAGAATTGAAGATGTTGCAATACAATGCTCAAGCGTGTGACATTCTATTCAACGGTTTATGTCCCGAAGAATTCAAAAAAATCAGCCGCCTCAAGAATGCAAAGGAAATTTGGGATACTTTGGTTGATATGCATGAGGGTACCGAGTCTGTCAAGGAATCTAAGTTGGATGTGCTTCAAAGTCAACTTGACAAGTTCAAGATGAAGGATGGTGAAGGAGTCGCTGAGATGTACTCTAGGCTTGCTCTCATCACAAATGAGATTGCCGGCTTAGGAAGTGAAGAGATGACCGACAAATTCATCATCAAGAAGATACTTAGAGCTTTGGATGGAAAATATGATACCGTCTGCACATTGATCCAAATGATGCCAAATTACAAAGATCTCAAGCCCACAGAAGTCATTGGAAGGATTGTTGCTCATGAAATGTCACTCAAGGACAAAGAGGAGCTGCACAACAAATCAATTGGTGCTTACAAAGCCTCAACCGATGCTCCAACAACTCCAAGTGACAAGCTAGTATCCAATGAAGAGATTAGCCTAATGGTGAAAAGGTTCAACAAGTTCTACATGAGCAAAGGGAAAGAAAGAAGTTCTAGCCCAAGACACTATGAGAGAAGATCATCAAGTCATGACCGTAATTGTTACAATTGTGGGAAGCCCGGACACTACTCCAATGAGTGTATGGCTCCCTACAAGAAAAGAGACGAATCACCAAGAGGAAGACATAGAAGAGATGAATCACCTCATAAGGAGAGAAGGAGTAGAGATGATCGTTATGAACGAAGACACTCTTGAAGAAGCAAGGATTCGGAGAGGAAGGACAAGTCATCCAAGAGGTACACAAGAAGAAGACATCAAGCTCATGTTGGCGAATGGGTTTCCGGCTCCGACTCCGACAACCACTCCGAGAGAAGTTATCACTCCAACTCCGACTATAGTCAAGATGAAGGTGTTGCCGGACTTGCACTTGTGTCATCCAACTCCTATGATCTATTTGACTCACCAAATGAAGAAATTGGAAGATGCTTCATGGCAAAAGGCCCCAAGGTATCACACCCCGAGTATCTTGATTTCAATAGTGATGAAGATGATTTGCTTGGTGATGATGATTTACTTGTTGATAAGGCTAGTGATGTGAGCCATAATGAAAATGCTAGTAATTATGATAGTCAAGAGGAAACGAGTGACAATGCTATGAAGGAGATTGAGCGTCTAACTAAAGAACTAAATGCTCTTAAGTTAGCTCATGAAACAACTCAAGAGGATCATAGAGAACTTCTAAGAACTAGTGAGAAGCTACGCTTCGAGAAGCTAAATTTAGAGCAAGAGCATGAGTTTCTTAAAGCCATCAATGACGATCTTCGAAAGAAGAGTTCCTCATATCTTGCCAAACATTTACTCTTGTCTACCTTTATGCCACAAGTTAAACCTAAGCAAACTAGCAACAAAGGTAAAAAGTGTTCTACCTCTAGTAGTAACAATAACAATGCAAAATCCAATGTTGTTGCTTCTAGCAGTTCTATTGATTCCACTAATGATTCTCTTAGCCAAGTTACACTTGAGCAAGAAAACATGCTATTGAAAGGAATTATAGAAAAAGGTGTCTACAAGAGTCTTGCCGGGAGTAAGCAATTTGAGGAAATTGTACGCAAGCAAGGAAGGCACCGGAAGAACCAAGGTGTTGGTTTTCAACGAAAGTTCAATGCCATTGGAGTTGAGTGGGAAGAAGATCAATACCCCAAGACGAAGTTTGTTCCTCAACAAGAGAAGTATGATCCTACTTCCTTGAAGGGAACACAAGCTCAAGAAGATCTTCCACCACAAGACCAGAAGCTAAAAGGCAAGGACAAGCTTCAAGAAGAGATTGATTTATTTGAAGAGGCTCCTCAAGCCATGGTCATGTGGGTTCCCAACACTTCATCAAGTTCTACTTCATCAAGTGCTACTACAACTCCAAGGATTCCCATCAAGTTGATGTGGGTCCAAAAGAAGAAGAACTAGAGAGTTCTTGAGGGTGATTCCGCCAACAAACTTCACTCATATACTTTATGGCAAGAACTTGTGCAACCAACTTTCACATTTTGCACTAGTTCGTGGAGTCACAAACCCTCTTGTTGGTAAGGCAAGGGACAAGGTATTCAATGCATTCATGGACATCAACATATGTGTATTTAACTCTATGTCTATGGATATCCTTGTATGTTCCTTGTGTGGGACTAACCCATGTAGGTATTGAAAGCACAAAACTCCAAAGGATTGCTCCCAACTCTTGATGGTCTACATCAACATTGAGCATCCACATCTTCAACATCTACATGAAGTCATCATCGACAAAACCCAAGGTTAGTTCATCCCTCTTAGGGGGAATATGACATCTAGGGGGAGCTTTGCTCTAAACAATTGAGCTAAAGCAACTCTAATGGTGTGAACACATCAATGTTTTATGTAAAAGTGGCAACCCCACTTGTGCTTAAACGATGAGTATGACCTATGATCAAATGTTCTCATTTGGCTCCTAAGTCAATATACTCATATATAGATGACCTAGTCATCGCCATTGCTTGATAGATGCTAGAATTGGTTGTGCATGTTTGACACATATTTCATTTGCTATCTTATTGTGTGAGCATGTTGGATTGCATGTTTTCATCATTCGAGGACATCCATTTGTTGTTTTGATTGTCTTGGTTTTTTCTGGCCAAGTGGATGTACAAGAATGCCTAAGTACCTTCTCTAGCTATCTATGCTTTCTTGTCTCAAATTCTATTCTTGCTGCATCACAAAAATTGAACAAGTCATTTTCGGACCCTCCGGGTGAGGAGCATTCGGAGCCACCGATCTGAAAGGGCTGAACCTCCAAAACCTTCTATCTAACTTCGGCCGAACCAATTCACTCAAACTCGGTCCAACCGAAATCACTTATATTGATCTAGGTTTTCCATCTCGGTGCTACTGAGTTGAACCGTTTCGGAGCCACCGATGTGCTGACCTGCGTGCGGTTACACATATCGGTGCCACCGAGTTGTTCAACTCGGCGCCACCGACAGCGTACGGGTATATATATCGCGCGGACCGAACGGTTGAAATTTCTCGACCCCACTCGTTCCTGCACCCCATTGCTGCCATCGCCCTCGTCTTCAGACTTCGCCGTCGTCTCCAGCGCGCTCTCCCCGCCGGATTCTGCCGCCGTCAACGGCAATCTTCACCGCCGTTGCCGCCGTAGAGAGTCTCCACCGAGTTAGGGTGAGATTCAATCCCTCTCGTGCTCCCATTTCCGATTCAATGCACGATTGGATTGCCTGAATTCATGCCATGGATTGAGAACTCCTGTTACACTGCAAACTCCGTAGATTAGATGCGAGTAAAAAAATTTAGGTTTAAGTTTCCGCCGAATGCATCTCGAACCGACCGATTCGAAATTTTTGGTCCTACCGATTTGGCCTCTGGCCATAGCACTAGTACGTCTCGGTGCCGCCGAGTTGTACGTATCGGTGAGACCTAAAGTAAAGTCTCAGTGAAACCCTAGCATCTCGGAGCCACCGAAACCCATCTCGGCCTGACCGAAATGGCGTGTAAGGTTTCTGTTGTATGCTTCGGTATCACCGAGATGATCAACTCTGTCCATCCGAAATGCATCCTGTGAAAACTTGAAACTGAAAGTTGAACTCAAATTTTATGAAAAACCTCTGCTTTTTGTGATGACTCATCTACTCTGCCCATATCCATCTATTCACAGGGTCAGCTCAGCAAGATGTCAGATTCCAGCGACAGCCAGAACAGGTCTGAGCAGCATGCAGAACTAAGTGAAGGGTCAAGCCCTGCTGAGAGTTTCTATGAGGGAGAGAGGAGCTCTCCAGATCTTCCTAAGGCAGCCACTAGAACAAGGAAGAAGAAAACCTCAGACAGTGAGGCTGAAGATTTTGTTGCTAGTGAAGCAGCAATCAAGAAAAAGAGAGTCGTGCTTGCTAAGGAGTACATCACCAAACCAACAACTGCCAAAGAGAGGACTACAGTGAGGAAAGTTCCAAAGCAGACTATGCAATTCACTCTTGAAGAGCCAAGTGACTCTGAACCAGTTGCAGGTGGAAAGAAGAAGAGAGCTAGGAAGACTACAGCTCAAGTGCTTGGAAGGCCCTCCATGAGGATAGATGAGGAGGAAGAGGAACCTACTGCTGATGCACCTCCAGCCAAGTCTCAAAAGCTTATGTCTGATGCAATCAAGACTGCTGCCCCCAAGTCCAAGCCAAAGGTGTCAGCACCAAAGAGATCCACTAGGAACATATCTGCTGCTGAGAAGAACAAGGCCCCAGTGCCTGAGGCAAATGTTGACGAAGAGCCACTAGTCCTCAGGAAATTGAAGCCAAAGATACCAGACCATGATGATGCACACCAGTTGCAGAGAACATGATGCTGAGGAAAGATAAAGGACTGCGTTAGTGGAGACAGTCAGATCCTTATGCTACAAGGAGGAAGACAGCGTGTGACTATCGCTTTCACACTCGTGAACAACAAGATTTCTATGAGACGGTATTGCTCGACAAGAAGCCCATTGTTAGTGACATGAGATGGGTGGATTGGGAATACATCGATGAGAATGAAGATTATTTCCCCCATGTCCATGAGAGCTTCAGGATTGCAGGTGTTGATGACTTTGTCGGATAGAAGTTGACCAAGTGGAATGATGAAATGGTCATTCAATTCTACTCTACTGCTCACTTCTATCCAGATGGCCGAATTGTGTGGATGACTGAGGGTATCAGGTACCAGTCAACCATCACTGAGTGGGCAAGTCTTCTTGGTGCTCCCAAGGAAGAGGACGATGACATTGATATCTATGCTAAGCTCAAGATGGACTGGCCACCACGAACACCATCTTGCGGTACACCTTATTACCCAAGTCAGGAGATGACAAAATGATTCGTGGCCACTCCATCAATTTGCTGCATCTGTTTGATACTCCTCATAAATTTAAGGTGATGAGCCTGATAGTGGAAACTATCAAGAGGACTGCAGCTGATTAGAAGAGATCATGCGGATATGCTCCACATATTCAAATTTTGATCAATTCCAAGGTTGGAACCAACACATACCTTCTTGATCGAGAGGATTTGCCTTTGCGTCTAGAGTTTGAGGACAATGTGATTGTGATGGATCCTTTGCATCCCACTTCTGCACAAGCTCAGGAGAAGATCCGCAAAGCCAAAGAAGCAAAAGCAGCCCAGGAGGCAACAACTCCCAATGCTTCAATTGCAAATCTTAAGTCTAAGTTTGACCAAATGACTTATCTGCTTGAAGCCACCCTGAGGATTGAGCGAAGTCTGGCCAACCTCACCCAGCACCAGGCTAGCTTAGAGCGGATAATAGAGACAAAGTTTCATGATCTAGATGTCAAGGTCACAGAGATTCAGACTACCGTGGAGCAGCTGCAGAGTGATGTTGATGCTGTCAAGACAGCCCCGTCAGATGACAGTGGAGATGACAGACCTACCACAGAGCATTTTCAGACAGTGCCTAGGGCAGCCAGATATGCTGCAGTGCCAGTTGTGGATCCAAGGACCACAGTCTCTGCACCTGCTGTTGGTGCCACAGTACCACCGCCGGTATCCACTCCACCAGCCCAGCAAACTTCTGCAGAAGCCTTCGCGGACGCTCTTCTCTCAACGCCATCTACGCACACTGGAGCTGCCAGCAGGAGATCGCCTTCAGGAGCTTCAGAGGACCGTGCTTAGAGTGCCGATTAGTCCTATACCTATTCGATCTTTTTGGTACTTGTTGCCAAAGGGGGAGAATTTGTATAGATCATAGGCTTCGAGAGAGAGTGCATTTGTTTTGCTCGTTGTTTATTTCTCTCGAGTTCTTTTGCTACAATTTGCTTGTTGGTACTTTGTTTCTATGTGTGTGTGCTTGATACTATGCTTCGTTATGATTGTGAGCTACTGCTTGTGATTGGTCATACTATGCTTATTGTGATGATCTATGTTTATCTCTATCATTATCTTGTATGATCACTCACTTATGTTGGTGATGCGTGCTTGCTATTCCAATCATATCATTTTGCGCGCTCCACCAAGTTGTATGTGACATGGAATAGAGACCCATGAGCCTAATCGATTGTGCATTTGCATTCAAACGCAAATTTTTAATAATGCACAAATTTAGGGGGAGCTCTTGCTTATCACATACTTCTCGAAGCGACGATGTATTTCATTCATTTAATCATTTGTCGAAGCTTTGATCTATATGTTGTCATCAATTACCAAAAAGGGGGAGATTGAAAGCACATTTGCTCCCTAGGTGGTTTTGGTAATTCATAACAACATATATCTCATTGAACTAATGTCCATTCAAGTTAAAGATTTCAGGCTGTTCAATGATTCGCATGGCATGGACAAGAGGATGTGGACCCCTCAAAATGCTAAGGACAAGGATTGGCAAAAGATCAAGACTCTACATTTTTGGTTTAGTGATCCAAGATCACATTGAGTCCATAGGAAAGCCAATACTATTAAAAGGGGATGAGTTGTTGCCTAATGGTCTTTTTGCTCAAGTGCTTAGTGACAGTACTCCTAAACCCTCAACCACTCTCTCGACCCAAAGATGTCCAAAACCCACATTCCAACTCGGCCCCACCGATATTTCCTATCCGGAGCCACCGAGTTCACCGAGTCTTAGCCACTGCCAAAACACTAACAAATCGGATCCACCGAAATGGATCTCGGTCCCACCGAGATGGCCTTGCCAACTCTCAGTGATCGTTTGCACTTACTTCGGTCCCACCGAGTTTTGTAAATTGGTCTCACCGAGATGGCTTGCCAACTCTCTGTTGCCTTATTGCTTCACTTCGGTCCTACCGAGTTTGATGCAATCGGTGCCACCGAGATGAGGTTTTCCCTAGCCATTGCACTTCGGTCCATCCGAGTTGTTCGTATCGGTCCCACTGAGATTCCTAAAGTTCATATCTTTTACACAGTTCGGTGCTACCGAGATTATGGTTTTGGTGCCACCGAGTTGGGTCAAAAGTGTGTAACGGTTGGATATTGTGTGGAGGCTATATATACCCCTCCACCACTTCCTTCTCAGTAAGGAGAGCCATTAGAACATGCCTACACTTCCACCAGACATTTTTTGAGAGAGAACCACCTACTCATGTGTTGAGATCAAGCTATTCTATTCCTACCATTTGAATCTTGATTTCTAGCCTTTCCCAAGTTGCTTTCCACTCAAATCCTTCTTCCACCATAGCAAAATCTGTGAGGAGTTGTTTGAGTGCTAGGAAGACTATCATTTGAAGCACAAGAGCAAGGAGTTCATCAACAACACACCATCTATTACCTTTTGGAGAGTGGTGTCTCCTAGATTGGTTAGGTGTCACTTGGGAGCCTCCGACATGATGTGGAGTTGAACCTAGGAGTTTGTAAGGGCAAGGAGATCGCCTAATTCATGAAGATCTACCCCGAGTGAGGCTAGTCCTTCATGGACGTAAGCCATGGTGGAATAGACAAGGTTGCTTCTTCGTGTACCCTTCATGGGTGGAGCCCTCCGTGGACTCGCGCAGCTGGTACCCTCCGTGGGTTGAAGTCTCCATCAACGTGGACGTACGATAGCACCACCTATCGGAACCACGCCAAAAACCACCATGTCTTCATTGCGTTTGAAATCTCCGATCCCCTCCTTTACTTACATATGCAATTGTTTACTTTCCGCTGCTATACTCTTAGAATTGCATGTGTAGGGTGATGCTTGACTTGTATTGTTGCTAAAATCTGCCCACAACTAAAATTGGGAAAAGGTTAGGTTTTAATTGGTCAAGTAGTCTAATCACCCCGCCCCTCTAGACATACTTTCGATCCTACAATTACCAACAAGAGGGTTTGTGACTCCATGAACTAGTGCAAAATGTGGAAGTTGGTTGCACAAGTTCTTGCCATAAAGTATATGAGTGAAGTTTGTTGGCGGAGTCACCCTCAAGAACTCTCTAGTTCTTCTTTTGGACCCACATCAACTTGATGGGAATCCTTGGAGTTGTAGTAGCACTTGATGAAGTAGAACTTGACGAAGTCTTGGGAACCCACTTGACCATGGCTTGAGGAGCTTCTTCAAATGAATCAATCTCTTCTTGAAGCTTGTCCTTGCCTTTTAGCTTGTGGTCTTGTGGCGGAAGATCTTCTTGAGCTTGTGTTCCCTTGAATGAAGTAGGATCATACTTCTCTTGTTGAGGAACATACTTCGTCTTGGGGTATTGATCTTCTTCCCACTCAACTCCATTGGCATTGAACTTTCGTTCAAAACCAACACCTTGGTTCTTCCAGTGCCTTCCTTGCTTGCGTACAATTTCCTCAGATTGCTTACTCCCGGCAAGACTTTTGTAGACACCTTTATCTATAATTCCTTTCAATAGCATATTTTCTTGCTCAAGTGTAACTTGGCTAAGAGAATCATTAGTGGAATCAATAGAACTACTAGAAGCAACAACATTGGATTTAGCATTGTCATTGTTACTACTAGAGGTAGAACCTTTTTACCCTTGTTGCTAGTTTGCTTAGGTTTAACTTGTGGCATAAAGGTAGACAAGAGTAAACGTTTGGCAAGATATGAAGAACTCTTCTTTCGAAGATCGTCATTGATAGCTTTAAGAAACTCATGCTCTTGCTCTAAATTTAGCTTCTCGAAGCGTAGCTTCTCATGAGTCCTTAGAAGTTCTCTATGATCCTCTTGAGTTGTTTCATGAGCTAACTTAAGAGCATTTAGTTCTTTAGTTAGACGCTCAATCTCCTTCATAGCATTGTCACTCGTTTCCTCTTCACTATCATGATTACTAGCATTTTCATTATAGCTCACATCACTATCTTTATCAACAAGTAACTCATCATCACCAAGCAAATCATCTTCATCACTATTGAAACCAAGATACTCGGGGTGTGATACCTTGGGGCCTTTTGCCATGAAGCATCTTCCAATTCCTTCATTTGGTGAGTCAAATAGATCATAGGAGTTGGATGACACAAGTGCAAGTCCGGCAACACCTTCATCTTGACTATAGTCAGAGTTGGAGTGATAACTTCTCTCGGAATGATTGTCGGAGTCGGAGCCGGAAAACCATTCACCAACATGAGCTTGATATCTTCTTCTTGTATAGCTCTTGGATGACTTGTCCTTCCTCTCCGAATCCTTGCTTCTTCGAGAGTGTCTTCGTTCATAACGATCATCTCTACTCCTTCTCACCTTATGAGGTGACTCATCTCTTCTCTTGTAGGGAGCCGTACACTCATTGGAGTTGTGTTCGGGCTTTCCACAATTGTAGCAATTATGGTCACGACTTGATGATCTTCTCTCATAGTGTCTTGAGCTAGAGCTTCTTTCTTTCCCATTGTTCTTGTAGAACTTGTTGAACCTTTTCACCATTAGGCTAATCTCTTCATTGGATACTAGCTTGTCACTTGGAGTTGTTGGAGCATCGGTTGAGGCTTTGTAAGAACCACTTGATTTGTTGTGCAGCTCCTCTTTGTCCTTGAGTGACATTTCATGAGCAACAATCCTTCCAATGACTTCCGTGGGATTGAGATCTTTGTAATTTGGCATCATTTGGATTAATGTGCAGACGGTATCATATTTTCCATCCAAAGCTCTAAGTATCTTCTTGATGATGAATTTGTCGGTCATCTCTTCACTTCCTAAGCCGGCAATCTCATTTGTGATGCGAGCAAGCCTAGAGTACATCTCAACGACTCCTTCACCATCCTTCATCTTGAACTTGTCAAGTTGACTTTGAAGCACATCCAACTTAGATTCCTTGACGGACTCGGTACCCTCATGCATATCAACCAAAGTATCCCAAATTTCCTTTGCATTCTCGAGGCGGCTGATTTTGTTGAATTCTTCGGGACATAAACCGTTGAATAGAATGTCACAAGCTTGAGCATTGTATTGCAACATCTTCAATTCTTCCGGGGTTGCTTCACGATCCGGTTCCTTGCCATCCTCAAAGAAGTCACCTTGCAAGCCAACACGAACAACAGCCCAAACGGCGGGGTTATGACCAAGAATATGCATTTTCATCTTATGTTTCCAACTAGAAAAGTTTGTACCATCAAAATATGCACCTCTACGGTGATAGTTACCCTCACTAGACGCCATACTCTCCTAGGTTGTGAAACCAAGGCTATGATTACCAAAGCAATGTAAATCAAGGCTTACGGAGACCAAAGCTCTGATACCACTTGTAGGATCGAAAGTATGTCTAGAGGGGGTGATTAGACTACTTGACTAAATAAAATCTATCCTTTTCCCAATTTTAATTGTGGGCAGATTTTAGCAAGAACACAAGTCAAGCATCACCCTACACATGCAATTCTAAGAGTATAGCAACGGAAAGTAAACAATTGCATATGTAAGTAAAGGAGGGGATCGGAGATTTCAAACGCAATGAAGACACGGTGGTTTTTGGCGTGGTTCCGATAGGTGGTGCGATCGTACGTCCATGTTGATGGAGACTTCAACCCACGAAGGGTAACGGCTGTACGAGTCCATGGAGGGCTCCACCCACGAAGGGTCCACGAAGAAGCAACCTTGTCTATTCCACCATGGCTTACATCCACGAAGGACTAGCCTCACTCGGGGTAGATCTTCACGAAGTAGGTGATCTCCTTGCCCACACAAACTCCTTGGTTCAACTCCACATCATGTCAGAGGCTCCCAAGTGACACCTAACCAATCTAGGAGACACCACTCTCCAAAAGGTAATAGACGGTGTGTTGTTGATGAACTCCTTGCTCTTGTGCTTCAAATGGTAGTCTTCCCAGCACTCAAACAACTCCTCGCGGATTTGGCTATGGTGGAAGAAGGATTTGAGTGGAAAGCAACTTGGGAAAGGCTAGAAATCAAGATTCAAATGGTAGGAATGGAATAGCTTGATCTCAACACATGAGTAGGTGGTCCTCTCTCAGAAAATGTATGGTGGAAGTGTAGGCATGTTCTGATGGCTCTCCTTACTGAGAAGGAGGTGGTGGAGGGGTATATATAGCCTCCACACAAAATCCAACCGTTGCACACTTTTGACCCAACTCGGTGGCACCGAAACAATCATCTCGGTAGGACCGAACTGTGTAAAAGATATGAACTTGAGGAATCTCGGTGGGACCGATAGGAACAACTCGGATGGACCGAAGTGCAATGGCTAGGGCAAACCTCATCTCGGTGGCACCGATTGCATCAACTCGGTAGGACCGAAGTGAAGCAACAAGGCAACAGAGAGTTGCCAAGCCATCTCGGTGAGACCGATTTGCAAAACTCGGTGAGACCGAAGTAGGTGCAAATGATCACAGAGAGTTGGCAAGGCCATCTCGGTGGGACCAAGATCCATTTCGATGGATCTGATTTGTTAGGGTTTTGGCAGTGGCTAAGTCTCGGTGAACTCGGTGGCTCCGGATAGGAAATTCCGGTGGGGCCGAGTTGGAATGTGGGTTTTGGACATATTTGGGTAGAGAGAGTGGTTGAGGGTTTAGGAGTACTGTCACTAAGCACTTGAGCAAAAAGACCATTAAGCAACACCTCATCCCCTTTTAATAGTATTGGCTTTTCCTATGGACTCAATGTGATCTTGGATCACTAAACCAAAATGTAGAGTCTTGATCTTTTGCCAATCCTTGTCCTTAGCATTTTAAGGGGTCCACGTCTCTAATACATGCCATGCCAATAATTGAACATCCTGAAATCTTTAACTTGAATGGACATTAGTTCAATGAGATATATGTTGTTATGAATTACCAAAACCGCCAAGGGAGCAAATGTGCTTTCATACTGTTCATGCAGCCTCCACGGGGTCCTGTTCATCCACCCCCAACCGGCTGGGGTGTGGTGGCCTCCTCGGGGTCCTGTTCATCCAGTAGCAACCACCTACTATCACGGGGTCCTGTTCATCCAACCCCCACCGGCTGGGGTGAGGCGTATGAGCGGGCGGTAGCAATGGGAACTGTTCATCCACAGCCAACCAACCGGCTAGGTTAACTCACCATGTATCACACCAGAGGCTCGATCAATGCAACAGTAGTCTTGACTCATTCTACGTATCGCGCGCGCGGCAGCAACGGGCACTGTTCATCAAGAGGCAACCCAACACCGGCTGACTACGTCTCGCACGGGGGCTCGATCGGCTTCAGTAAGCAGCGAGAAGGATCGATCGGGTTTAGTTAGCTGCGAAGGAATCGCTCGGGTTCAGTTAGCAGTGAAGGGATCGATCGAGTTCAGTAAGTAGTGTGAGGGATCGATCGCTCTGGTTTAGTACGTAGTGCGAGGGCGAGATTGATCGCTCGGGTTCAGTAAGCGAACGCCTCACTCGGGTTAGCGAGGGCCTTGCACACACGCGTGCGTACGAATGAAACGCGCAAACCACACTGCATCGCTCGGCGCCGACCACCCACCGTAACCGGGAACTCCCCGAAAATCTCCTCGTCCTCACTTCTACCATGATTTTTTACGTCATGGGCGGCCCAAAGAATGTCATGTAGGTATGTCTCCAGCCCACCCAGGACGAAAATCCCATTTTCTGTCATAATTTTTTTCATAGAAGTAGGAGCCAACCACATCCATGATGATACGTGTTTTTGTCACAATTATCGCCATAGAAGTGTCACAACCATGACAGAAAAAGTTTTCGTTTGGGCCATAATGTTATGGATGTGTCTTTTTTTGTAGTGCTCATGCTCCTCCGTCGCCTGCACATGAGGAAGCCATGTTCATGGAGCCAATCTCAAGTGCTCCACCTGCATCTACAAACACTGAAAGACGTGTTGTGATCCATGAGACTGCTTCCACAGAGGCTCACGAAAAAGAGTGTGAAGATATTCCAGTTGTTGACACCATCACAGCTGAAGACATTGGTACTAATGCCAATGTACATCAAGATGATGCAGTTCTTCCTCAACTTGACACAAATGTGGTATCATCGCCTGTTCAAGAGAACAGTGAGCAAGTCGGTATTGGCGATCCTCCGACGCCAATCATGCAAGATGACTTTTGGGATGAGCAGCATCCACATTCACCACTTCATGAAGTGATTCCCACTACTCGTCCAACACAAGTAACACCACCCGTGCTGGAGTCACCAGAATCCCCATTGGAGTCCATGGAGGTTGACACAACATCTTCACAGTCGTCACCTTTTCGAAGGCTTCGCAGAGGTCCAAGATCCTCCTCCTCCATGTCAATCATTCCTGAAGAGGAAGTGCATGTTGGCACCTCTGTTGCTCCAGAGGTCACTCGTGAAGTCATTCCCCCAACAACTGAAAAGCTTGAAGCTAAACATACGGAAGATATTCCGGCTGCATCAGCCAAAGATAATCAAGTTCCAGAAACTGTAACTACTGTTGTGTCTTCCACTGAAGCCAATGTGGCTGAAGACAATGATAATGGCACTGTCTTAGACTGCAACTGCACTGGTGAGCTGGTTCCTGTCAAATGGCCTCGTCTATCAACTCCTG
Organism: Elymus sibiricus; assembly: GCA_039707655.1. NCBI lineage: Eukaryota > Viridiplantae > Streptophyta > Magnoliopsida > Poales > Poaceae > Elymus > Elymus sibiricus. The sequence goes on along the minus strand of CM077666.1, from coordinate 203,241,658 downwards.
AGCGACCTGGCCCGCAATATGAATTTAACATCAACAACATGCCTCTCACTCAAGAGCCAATGCCAAGACTGCCAAGGCTTCACAGTGGTCCATCAACTGACTGCCAATTCAGTGCTGCAAGCTTCAGACAAGACAACACCTTCTTTGATCGCTCCAAGAACCCCTACAACAAGCCACAGATATCTTCTGATAGGTTATGGAGCGTCCATCAACGAAGCTATTACATGTGCGTTCTATACAATCATAACAGGATTCATCCTCACCAGCGGCTCAGTTATGAAGCCATGTCTGATCTGCCCTATTTTGATCGAGCCCTGGAATGCTTCAAAGATGTTGGTTTGTTGCCCTTCGTCACTGACAAGGAACACTGGAATGAAGAGCTTATTCTTCAATTTAATTTTATGCAACACTTCACATCTCAGGGTACAACAGAGATCTCAACACTTGGGTTCTCGAGTCGATGACAGGTGACACTCATCACAAGGCTCATGTTACTGAGCTTCTTAATCTCACAAACCTGCCCACTCCTGGTGATGACTATGAACCAGATTGCGATGCCTATGCCGAAGCTGTGAAGAGCATCTTCCACAAGCCTGAACCTAATATGACGGAGATGTTGACAGTGATGAAGCATCTGCCAGCCGAAGCTGATTGCCTCACAGAATTTCTTGTCAAAGACCTCGAGTACTTGCCCCGAACCATATATCACATACTTCGGCATACTCTATGGCCAATCAAAGGGCACTCACCTTCACGCAAACTGGAAGGCGCCTTGAAGACAATGGTCTATTATGTCTTCACTGCATCAAGTTCAATCATCATGACTTTTTCATTTGGCAGTTGGCGGCATCGGGCATGGATCTATTTGAGCTTAAAGTATATGCACCAAGGATCATGCGCCTCATCAAGCTTCGTTCCACTGTGAACTATCAACCATCAGGCCGCAATCATCACATTTTTTTGCCTGAAGTGGAAGTTCCTTTTGAAGTCATTTATCCTCAGGCTGATAAAGCTCCACTTGCTGATGACAATGCTGTGCACCAAAGCTTCTCTGGCCATCTTGAAGTTGTTCATGTACCAAATGCTGCGTCAGATCATTTGACTGGCCAGTTTTGCCATCCTCGTGAAGCTAATACTGAAGCCACAACCAACACTGTTCCTCAAAGGCGTCAGAAGTGCTCACGCACATTGACAGATAGAGAGCTTCTAGTTTCGCTTCACCAGAAACAAGATAAGCATCATGAGTGGTTGAAGCGCCAGATGCAAAGTGTTCTTTCTGATGTCAATCGCATCAGGAATCTATCTACAAAAATGCCGTTGTGTCTCATGAAGCTAGTCGCCGTTCTTGGAAGAGCCTTACACTGCTATGCTCCGAAGAAGACCTTGCAGCCGATGGCTTCAAGGAAAACTTCAAGTTTAGCTCCAAGCCTCCGTCAACTGAGAAGTGGCGTGCTACACCTTCCATTGAAGACTCTGACTACTCATCTTCTGCACCAACAGTCCATGCACGTGTGTTTGACAAAGAAGATGATGCCACTTCTCCAACAATAGCTTCACTGCATCACGACTATGCGTCAGGCCCTTCTACACCGCCCAAATCCAACGTCGACCCAACTGCAACAACAACGACTTCTCCGCCTCCTGGGGACGTTTAGACACTCTATGCCTTCAAACCTTTTTGGTCATGTGATGACAAAGGGGGAGAAGCATATGAGTTGATAGTCTTCAAGCGGGCATATTGGGCTGGGCTGCTATTATTTTATTAAGTTTGCAACTCCTGTTCTGTTCATTTGATGCCTTGGGTTGTAAACTTAAGTCCTGATGGACGTCTGCTACACTTGCTACTTTGGTTCTTTTGCGCGCTACTTAAATTTGATCTTATGCGCATGAAGTCATTTCGCAAACGTCCATTTTTCATTGTGCATTTCATTATCTTCAAATTATCTGCTATGCTCCGTGATTGGATTCCGAGATATAGGGGGAGTTCTCCATAATCAAAACCTGCCATGTGCATTTGCATTCAAAGCAAAATCTTCATATGCACATCTTCAGGGGGAGTCCTCCTTATATATCATGGAATTATAATCTTCAAATTCTTACCTTCACATATTTTTATCCCCATTGAAAACTTCAACCAGATTGTCATCAATCACCAAAAAGGGGGAGAGTGTAAGGGCATCTAGTGCCACCCCTTTGTTGGTTTTGGAGTATTGACGACAAACCTGGTTGAGGGACTAATGTGTTTGTGAGATTCATAGGATAACACAGATAGAAGTCCCTGGAGATTTGGTTTAACTGTCGAAGACAAGCCCCAAAATTGTCTGAAGACATTGAAGCCAATGGTAGCCATTGAAGATAATGAGTGAAGACAATGGAACGCGAAGATTTAGCTTCTTTGTAGGTTTCATTTTTCTTTTATTGAGTCATAGGAACCACCGCACTGTTAAGTGGGGTCGAGGTGTAACGAAGACAGTTGTTGAAGTGATTTCTCAACCTAAAAGCCTATGTCTTCCAGTGAAGACAATGAGAGAGAAGAAAACTCGTCTTATGTTGGATGAGTCAGCTTTGCTTGTAGCCCAAGCCAAGCTGCTGCGTGTGTTTGAAATTTGATCGTTGGACACGTGTCGGTTGCCCAATGACCCAGGGTCATTTCGGACAAATCATGCCGGGTTGCCCTGGCTATAAATAGCCACTCCCCTCCACCATAAGTTGGGCTTCCCCAAGTTATTGCATGGCTTTTGTTGTTTGGGAGCAACCCACCTCTGAAGCCTTTGTGAGAGAATTCCTGCAAGGATAAACCCAAACACCCAGAGCCCAAAGTGATTGAGCATCACTGAAGACATTCTGTTCTGAGTGAACCGAAGACTTATTACACTTGAAGACTGTGATCTTCCAGCCGGTTAGGCATCGTGTTCTGAGCATCCAAGAGTCATTGTGGATTGCCGGTGAACGAAGTCTGTGAAGGTTTGGAAGTCTAACTTGAAGACTTACCTGAGTGATTGGGCGAGGTCTTGAGTGACCTTAGTTCAAGAGGAATAAGGTGAAGACCAGGTCTTCTGAGTTCAATCTCAGCCTCCCTAACCAGACATACAACTGTCACAGCAGTTGGAACTGGTCAAACAAATCACATATCTTCCCTGAGCAACTGGTTCTATTACTTCACTTCTTTATTTACTGTTTTGCATCATGAAGTCTTTGGTTGCTCTGCTTGTTTGAAGACATTGTGTGAAGTCAATCTCTCTGATCATACCTTCGTCTTCACATTTGTTGTCTCTACTATTCACTGCTACCTAGTCTATTGTTTGATTTCATTTCTCACTATCATTGTGTTGTTCCTTCAGCATGTCTAGTGTAGTTTATCTTCCGTTGTATAATATTTTGTAGTTGTTTATCTTTTGAGTCTTCGAAGACATTGCCTGTTTCGAAGACTTTCATAAATATCGCCTATTCACCCCCCTCTAGTCGATAACTAGCACTTTCAGATCTGATGCACTAGGTATCACTCCTAGATCGGATATGAACTCCTTCATCCAGACTCCTTCCTGCGCTGCTTCCGAAGCAGCTATATATTCCGCTTCACATGTAGATCCCGCTACGACGCTCTGCTTGGAACTGCACCAACTGAGTGCTCCACCATTCAGAATAAATACGTATTTGGTTTGCGAATTTGAGTCATCCGGATCAGTGTTAAAGCTACCATCAACGTAACCCTTTACGACAAGCTCTTTATCACCTCCATAAAGGAGAAACATTTCCTTAGTCCTCTTTAGGTACGTAAGGATATTTTTGACTGATGTCCAGTGATCTACTCCTGGATCACTCTGGTACCTACCTGCCAGACTTATGACAAGGCACACATCAAGTCTGGTGCACAGCATGGCATACATTATAGAGCCTATGGCTGAGGCATAGGGGATGACTTTCATTCTTTATCTTTCTTCTACCGTGGTTGGGCTTTGAGTCCTACTCAACTTCACACCTTGCAACACAGGCAAGAACCCCTTCTTTGACTGGTCCATTTTGAACTTCTTCAAAATCTTGTCAAGGTATGTGCTTTGGGAAAGTCCTATCAGATGTCTTGATATATCTCTATAGATCTTAATGCCCAATATGTAAGCAGCTTCACCCAGGTCTTTCATTGAAAAACTCTTGTTCAAATAACCCTTTATGCTTTCCAGAAATTCTACATCATTTCCAATCAATAATATGACATCCACATATAGTATTAGAAATGCTACAGAGCTCCCACTCACTTTCTTGTAAATACAAGCTTCTCCATAAGTTTGTACACAACCAAAAGCTTTGATCACCTCATCAAAGCATATATTCCAACTCCGAGATGCTTGCACCAATCCATAGATGGATCGCTGTAGCTTGCATACCTTATTAGCATCCTTAGGATCGACAAAACCTTCCGGTTGCATCATATACAACTCTTCCTTAAGGAAACCATTAAGGAACGCTATTTTGACATCCATCTACCAGATTTCATAATCGAAAAATGCAGCAATTTTAACATAATCCTAACAGACTAAAGCATCGCTATGGGTGAGAAAGTCTCATCGTAGTCAACCTTTGAACTTGTCGAAAACCCTTTACGACAAGTCAAGCTTTATAGATGGTGACATTACCATCAGCGTCCGTCTTCTTCTTAATGATCCACTTATTCTCAATTGCTTGGCGGTCATCAAGTAAGTCCACCAAAGTCCATAATTGGTTTTGGTACATGGATCCTATCTCGGATTTCATGGCCTCTAGCCATTTATCGGAATCCAGGCTCATCATTGCTTCTTCATAGCTCGTAGGTTCGCCGTTGTCTAACAACATGAGATCCAATACAGGATTACCGTACCACTCTGGTGCGGTACGTGTCCTGGTCGACCTATGAAGTTCAGTAGTAGCTTGATTCGAAGATTCATGATCATCATCATTAGCTTGCTCTTCGGCTTGTGTAGGCATCACGGGAACTTCTTTCTTTGATGCACTACTCTCCAATTTGTGAGAAGGTATGATTACCTCATCAAGCTCTACTTTCCTCCCACTCACATCTTTCGAGAGTAACTCCTTCTCTAGAAAGGATCCATTCTTGGCAACAAAGATCTTGCCCTCGGATCTGTGATATGATAGAAGGTATACCCAATGGTCTCTTTAGGGTATCCTATGAAGACGCATTTCTCCGCTTTGGGTTCGAGCTTATCAGGCTGAAGCCTCTTGACATAAGCGTCTGAAAGTGCAACTAATCCCCGGGTGGTTTTTGTAATTCATAACAACATATATCTCATTGGACTAATAAACATTCAAGTGAAAGATTTCAGGAAGTTCAATGATTGGCATGGCAAGGACTAGGGAATGTGGACCCTTCAAAATACTAAGGACATACATTGCCAAAAGCTCAAGACTCTTCATTTTTGGTTTAGTGATCCAAGATCACATTGAGTCCATAGGAAAGCCAATACTATTAAAAGGGGATGAGGTTTTGATAATGATCTGTTTGCTCAAGTGCTTAGTAATATTGCTCCAAAATCCTCAGCCACTTTCTCTATCCTAACATGTCCTATTTTCCCAAAGTCAAACTCGGTCTCACCGAATCCTATTCTTCAGGACCCACCGAGTTCATAAGGACAGTGCCACTAGCCAAACCCTAACAAGTCGGATCCACCGATATGGATCTCGGTGCCACCGAGATGGCCTTGCCAACTCTCTATCATCAATTGCAATTATTTTGGTCCAACCGAGTTTTGCAATCGGTGCCATCGAGATGGCTTGACCAACTTTCTGTTGCCTTGGTGCAATTATTTAGGTCACACCGAGATGTTGCAATCGGTGTCACCGAAACGAGGTTTTCCCTACCATTGCACATTGGTCACTCCGAGTTGTTTCCATTCGGTCCCACCGAAACTTCAAAAGTTCACATCTTTTGCACAGGTCGGTCTCACCGAGAATTCCAGTCGGTGCCTCCGAGTTTGGTCAAAAGTGTGTAACGGTTGGATTTTGTGTGGAGGCTATATATACCCCTCCACCACCCTCTTACCAAGTAAGAGAGCCATCAGAACATGCCTACATTTCCACCATACATTTCTGAGAGAGAACTGCCTACTTATGTGTTGAGATCAAGATATTCCAATCCTACCATTTGAACCTTGATTTCTAGCCTTACCCAAGTTGCTTTCCACTAAAATCTTTCTTCCACCATAGCCAAATCTATGAGGGAGTGTTTGAGTGTTGGGGAGACTATCACTTGAAGTACAAGAGCAAGGAGTTCATCATCAACACACCCTCTATTACCTTCTGGAGAGTGGTGTCTCCTAGATTGGTTAGGTGTCACTTGGGAGCCTCCAAGATCATGTGGAGTTGAACCAAGGAGTTTGTAAGGGCAAGGAGATCGCCTACTTCGTGAAGATCTACCCCGAGTGAGGCTAGTCCTTCATGGATGGAAGCCATGGTGGAATAGACAAGGTTGCTTCTTTGTGGACCCTTTGTGGGTGGAGCCCTCCGTGGACTCGTGCAGCCGTTACCCTCCGTGGGTTGAAGTCTCCATCAACGTGGACGTACGATAGCACCACCTATCGGAACCATGCCAAAAATCATTGTGTCTTCATTGCGTTTGAAATCTCCGATCCCCTCCTTTACTTACATGTGCAATGTTTTACTTTCCGCTGCTACACTCTTAGATTTGCATGTGTAGGGTGTTACTTGACTTTGGTATACTTGCTAAAATCTGCCCACAACTAAAATTGGGAAAAGGATAGATTTTTATTGGGTCAAGTAGTCTAATCACCCCCCCTCTAGACATACTTTCGATCCTACAGCGTCGCATCCCCAAACATTAAGAAACGATAGCTTAGGTTTCTTACCAAACCATAATTCATACGGTGCCGTCTCAACGGAGTTAGACGGTGCCCTGTTTAAAGTGAATGCAGCTGTCTCTAATGCATAACCCCAAAACGATAGTGGCAAATTGGTAAGAGGCATCATAGAACACACCATACCCAATAGAGTATGATTACGACGTTCGAACACACCATTACGCTGTGGTGTTCCAGGTGGCGTGAGTTGTGAAACAATTCCACATTATGTTAAATGCGTGCCAAACTTGTGACTCAAATATTCACCTCCATGATCAGATCATAGAAATTTTATTTTGATTCTCTACTTCACTCTAAAACTCCTTGAACTTTTCAAATGTTTCAGACTTGTGTTTCATTAAGTAAATATACCCATATCTACTCAAATCATCCATGAAGGTAAGAAAATAACGATATCCACCGCGTGCTTCAACACTCATTGGACCGCATATATCAGTATGTATTATTTCCAGCCAATCACTTGCCCGCTCCATTGTATCGGAAAACAGGGTTTTAGTCATCTTGCCCATGAGGCATGGTTCACTTGTTTCAAATGATTCATAATCAAGTGATTCCAAAAGTCCATCAGCATGGAGTTTCTTCATGCGCTTTACACCAATATGACCTAAGCGGCAGTGCCACAAGTATGTGGTACTATCATCATTAACTTTGCATCTTTTGGCATTAATATTATGAACATGTGTATCACTACGATCGGGATTCAACAAGAATAGACCATTCAAGTTGGGTGCATGACCATAAAAGATATTATTCATATAAACAGAACAACCATTATTCTCTGACTTAAATGAATAATCGTCTCGTAATAAACAAGATCCAGATATAACGTTCATGCATAACGCAGGCACCAAATAACAATTATTTAGGTTTAAAACTAATCCCGAAGGTAGATGTAGAGGGAGCGTGCCGACGGCAATCACATCAACCTTGGAACCATTTTCAATGTGCATCGTCACCTCGTCCTTAGCTAGTCACCATTTATTCCGCATCTCCTGTTTTGAGTTACAAATATTAGCAACTGAACCAGTATCAAATACCTAGGCGCTACTACGAGAACTAGTAAGGTACATATCAATAACATGTATATCAAATATAATTTGTTGACATTGCCAACCTTCTTATCTGCCAAGTACTTGGGGCAGTTCTGCTTCCAGTGGCCATTCTCCTTGCAATAGAAGCACTCAGTCTCAGGATTGGGTCTAGCCTTGGGTTTCTTCACTGGAGTGGCAATTGGCTTGCCATTCTTCTTGAAGCTCCCTTTCTTTCCCTTGACTTTCTTGAAACTAGTGGTCATTTTGACCATCAACACTTGATGCTCTTTTTGATTTCTACCTCCGCGGCCTTAAGCATCGCGAAAAGTTCAGGGATCATCTTCTCCATCCCTTGCATGTTATAGTTCATCACGAAGCTCCTGTAGCTTGGTGGCAGTGACTGAAGAACTATGTCAATCGCTACTTCATCCGAAAGATTAACTCCCAACTGATTCAAGCGATTGAAGTACCCAGACATTTTGAGTACGTGCTCACTAATGGAGCTGTTCTCCTCCATCTTGCAGCTAATGAACTTGTCAGAGGCGTCATACCTCTCGACCCGGGCGTGAGCCTGAAATACCAATTTCAGCTCCTGGAACATCTCATATGCTCCGTGTCTTTGGAGCCCCGGTTCTAAGCCGTAAAGCATGGCGCACTGAACTATCGAGTAGTCATCAGAACGTGCCTGCCAGACGTTCACAATCTCCACAGACGACACTGGAGGGGGTGGCACACCGAGCGGTGCATCAAGGACATAAGCCATCTGTGCAGCAGTGAGGATAATCCTCAGATTACGGACCCAGTCTGCATAGTTGCTTCCATCATCTTTCAACTTAGCTTTCTCTAGGAACGCATTAAAATTCAGGGGAGCTACAGCGCGAGCCATTGATCTACAACATAAATTTGCAAAGACATTTAGACTATGTTCGTGATAATTGGTTTAGTTAATCAAATTACTAGTGAACTCCCACTTAAATCAGCATCCCTCAAGTTGTCTAAGTCTTACTTGATGCAAATTAACTAACCCATGTCCGATCATCACGTGAGATGGGGTGGTCATCAATGGTGAACATCTTCAGGTTGATCAAATCTACTATATGACTCATGTTCGACCTTTCGGTCTTCCGTGTTCCGAGGCCATGTCTGTACATGCTAGGCTCATCAAGTTTAACCCAAGTACTCTGCATGTGTAAAACTGGCTTACACCCGTTGTATGTGAACGAAGAGTCTATCACACCTGATCATCACGAGGTGCTTCGAAATGACAAACTTTCACAATGGTGGATACTTAGGGAGAACACATTTTATCTTAAAATTAAGTGAAGGGATCATCTTATAATGCTACCGTCGTCCTAAGCAAAATAAGATGCATAAAAGATAAACATCACATGCAATCAATATGTGACATGATATGGCCATTATCATCTCGTGCTTTTGATCTCCATCTCCAAAGCACCGGCACGATCTCCATCATCACCGGCATGACACCATGATCTCCATCATCATGTCATCGCATGGTTGTCTCCGCCAACTTATTGCTTCTACGACTATTGCTAACTCATAGCGATAAAGTAAAGCAATTACATGGCGTTTAATGATTGACACGCAGGTCATACAATAATTAAAGAAAACCCTATGGCTCCTGCCGGTTGCCGTACTCATCGACATGCAAGTCGTGAACCTATTACAAAACATGATCATCTCATACATCAACATATATCACATCATGTTTTGGCCATACCACATCACAACATGCCCTGCAAAAACAAGTTAGACGTCCTCTACTTTCTTCTTGCAAATTTTACGTGGCTGCTATGGGCATCATATAAGAACTGTTCTTACCTACGTATAGCCAAAACAGTGATATACAAGTTGCCTTTTAATCTTCTACAAGGACCGCCCTTGTCAAATCAGATTCAACTAAGGTGGGAGAGACAGACACCCGCCAGCCACTTTTATGCAATACAAGTTGCATGTCAGTAAGTGGAACTGGTCTCTTGTGCGAGGACAAGTAAGGTTGGTCCGGGCCGCTTCATCCCACAATATCGTCGAATCCAGAAATAACAAAGTAGGTAAGCAATCTGAACATGAACGCCCACAACTTCTTTGTGTTCTACTCATGCATATACATCTACGCATAGACCTAGCTCTGAAGCCACTGATGGGGAACGTTGCATGAAAATGAAAATAAAATCCTATGAGAAACCCAAGATCTAATCTAGGAGATGCATAGCAAGGATAGGGGAGTGTGTCTATGTACACTTGTTGACCGAAAGCGGAAGCGTATATAACGCGGTTGATGTAGTCGTACTCTTTGCGACCCAATCACGATCCAAACCGACCTAGCGCCGAACGGACGACACCTCCGAGTTTAGCACACATGCAGCTCAGTGAAGTCTCCTCCTCCTTGATCTAGCAAGCGAAGGGGGAGAAGTAGATGGGATCACAACCAGCACGACGGCATGGTGGTGATGGTGGTGGTGGAGTACCGGCAGGGCTTCACCAAGCAAAACCGGGACGAGGAGAAGGGAGACACAGGGAGGGCTACGGCTAGGCAAAGGGGTGAGCCCCTCCCCTTGCACCTCCACCCTTTATATAGGGGTGAGGGGGAGGGAGCGCCGGCCCTAACCTCTCCTCCAAGGAGGGGGCGGCGGCCCTAGGGGGTGGCTTGCCCCCCAAGCCAAGGGGGTTGCCCCCTTTAGGGTTTCCCCGAAATACTAGGTGCATGGGCCAAAGGGGGGAGTGGCGCCCAGCCCACCAGGGGCTGGTGCGCCCCTTTTTCTACCCATGTGGCCCTTCGAGGCTGGTTGGTCCCTCCAGTGGACTCCCGGAACCCTTTGGTGCCCCCCCGGTACACTCCCGGTGAACCCCGAACTTTTCCGGAACCCCGAATAAAACTTTCCCATATACAAATCTTTACCTCCGGATTCTGGAGCTCCTCGTGATATCCCGGATCTCATCCGAGACTCCGAACAACATTCAATCACCAATACAAATTATCCCAATAGTACTCTAGCATCATCGAACTTTAAGCGTGCGACCCTACGGGTTCGGGAACATGCAGACATGACCGAGACTCCTCTCCGATCAATAATCAATAGCGGGACCTGGATGTCCATATTGATTCCTACATATTCAACTAAGATCTTTATCGGTTGAACCACGATATCAAGGATTCAGTTAATCTTGTATACAATTCCCTTTGTCCGGCCATATGTTACTGGCCTGAGATTCGATCGTCGGTATCTCCATACCTAGTTCAATCTCGTTACCGGCAAGTCTCTTTACTCATTCCATAATACAAGATCCCATGACTAAACTCATTAGTCACATGCTTGCAAGCTTCTTGTGACGTTGTATTACTGAGAGGGCCCAGAGATATCTCTCCGTCACATCGAGTGACAAATCCCAGTCTCGATCCATGCAACCCAACAAATACCTTCGGAGATACCTGTAGAGCACCTTTATGATCACCGAGTTATGAAGTGACGTTTGATAGCACACAAAATATTCCTACGGTATCCAGGAGTGGCATGATCTCATGGTCTAAGGAACAGATACTTGACAAGAAGAAAGTTGTAGCAAATAAACTAAGTGATACGATCTGATGCTAAGCTTACTGTTGGGTCTGTCCATCACATCATTCTCCTAATGATGTGATCCCGTTATCAAATGACAACTCATGTCTATAGTTAGGAAACCTTAACCATCTTTGATCAACGAGCTAGTCTAGTAGAGGCTCACTAGGGACACGGTGTTTTATGTATCCACACATGTATTTAAGTCTCCGGTTAATACAATTCTAGCATGAATAATAAACATTTATCATGAACAAGGAAATATGATAATAACCAATTTATTATTGCCTCTAGGGCATATTTCGAATAGTCTCCCACTCGCACAAGAGTCAATAATCAAGTTTACATCGTAATGAATCTAACACCCATAGAGTTCTGGTGTTGATCATGTTTTGCTCGTGGAATAGGTTTAGTCAACGGGTCTGCCACATTCAGATCCGTATGTACTTTGTAAAGTTCTATGTTTCCCTCCTTGATGTAATCACAGATGGAGTTGAAGTGGCATTTGTGCTTGGTCTTCTTGTGAAACCTGGGCTCCTTGGCAATGGCAATGGCACCGGTGTTGTCACAAAAGATAGTCATTGGATCTGATGCACTAGATATCACTCCTAGATAGGATATGAACTCCTTCATCCATACTCCTTCCTACGCTGCTTCCGAAGTAGCTATATATTCCGCTTCACATGTAGATCCCGGTACGACGCTCTGCTTGGAACTGCACCAACTGAGTGCTCCACCATTCAGAATAAATACGTATTTGGTTTGCGAATTTGAGTCATCCGGATCAGTGTTAAAGCTACCATCAACGTAACCCTTTACGACAAGCTCTTTATCACCTCCATAAAGGAGAAACATTTCCTTAGTCCTCTTTAGGTACTTAAGGATATTTTTGACTGATGTCCAGTGATCTACTCCTGGATCACTCTGGTACCTACCTGCCAGACTTATGGCAAGGCACACATCAGATCTGGTACACAGCATGGCATACATTATAGAGCCTATTGCTGAGGCATAGGGGACGACTTTCATACTTTCTCTTTCTTCTGCCGTGGTCGGGCTTTGAGTCCTACTCAACTTCACACCTTGCAACACAGGCAAGAACCCCTTCTTTGACTGGTCCATTTTGAACTTCTTCAAAATCTTGTCAAGGTATGTGCTTTGTGAAAGTCCTATCAGGCGCCTTGATCTATCTCTATAGATCTTAATGGCCAATATGTAAGCTGCTTCACCGAGGTATTTCATTGAAAAACTCTTGTTCAAATAACCCTTTATGCTTTCCGGAAATTCTACATCATTTCCAATCAATAATATGTCATACACATACAGTATTAGAAATGATACAGAGCTCCCACTCACTTTCTTGTAAATATAAGCTTCTCCATAAGTTTCTATAAAACCAAAAGCTTTGATCACCTCATCAAAGCGTATATTCCAACTCCGACATGCTTGCACTAGTCCATAGATGGATCGCTGGAGCTTGCATACTTTGTTAGCATCCTTAGGATCGACAAAACCTTCTGGTTGCATCATATACAACTCTTCCTTTAGGAAATCGTTAAGGAATGCTGTTTTGACGTTCATCTGCCAGATTTCATAATCAAAAAATGCAGCAATTGCTAACGTAATCCTAACAGACTTCAGCATTTCTATGAGTGAGAAAGTCTCATTATAGTCAACCCCTTGAACTTGTCGAAAACCCTTTGCGATAAGTCAAGCTTTATAGATGGTGACATTACCATCAGCGTCCATCTTCTTCTTAAAGATCCACTTATTCTCAATGGACTGTCGGTCATCAGGTAAGTCCACCAAAGTCCATACTTGGTTTTCGTACATGGATCCTATCTCGGATTTCATGGCTTCTAGCCATTTGTCAGAATCTGGGCTCATCATTGCTTATTCATAGCTCGTAGGTTCGCCGTTGTCTAACAACATGACATCCAATATAGGATTACCGTACCACTCTGGAGCGGTACGTGTCCTGGTTGACCTATGAAGTTCAGTAGTAGCTTGATTCGAAGTTTCATGATCATCATCATTAGCTTCCTCTCCGGCTGGTGTAGGCATCACAGGAACTTATTTCTATGATGCACTACTCTCCAATTCGAGAGAAGGTACGATTACCTCATTAAGCTCTACTTTCCTCCCACTCACTTCTTTCGAGAGAAACTCCTTCTCTAGAAAGGATCCATTCTGGGCAACAAAGATCTTGCCCTCAGATCTGTGATATGATAGAAGGTAATGGTCTCTTTAGGGTATCCTATGAAGACGCACTTCTCCGCTTGGGTTCGAGCTTATCAGGCTGAAGCCTATTCTAACTAGGAATAAACACGCCGACTACTAGAACTTTCTTGAAGTGTACTCCAAGTCTTTGGAAGTTTCCATCTTGCTCATGCCGAGGGTCACAGCTTCGGTAGCCCTTCCTCCAGTGGTCGGCAGGTCATTAGCCCAGCCCATGGACGACAAGCCGTATAGGTTGATACCCCCTTAGTCCAGGACACCCTCTGCAGCCCCTGAACTGGTCTTCAAAGCCGAGGACTATAGCTCCCTCCTCAGAATGGCTCACCTTGTCGATGTCCTCGGCTTGGCAGGTGAGTGTTTGTGTTCGGATCCGAGGTCTTCAAAAACATCCTCGACGCATTTCATAACGGTCCGAGCTGCAACATACTCCGGACCGAGAAATAATTCTTTGTAAGTAATCTGAAGATTTACATCGGGGAATTGCTGCTGGGACCCACCACTCATGGTCCCCCCCCATTATTTATAGCTTTTCTTGATTTTCGTGAGACTGGGGAATAAGCGGATTGATGGATGGACACCGAAACGTCCCCCATCACCCGGTTTATAGGCATGTTTAACCTGCTAGGGACATCGTAACTTGTCTACCCCAGCTAGATCAAGAGCAAAACCTTCCTCTCCAAACTAGCTCAAGAGTCCCTGGTTCGTCAACACATCCTCATGGGCCACTCAAAGGTGACTGGTAAAGTTGTTCCATCACTCGTCTGCAATTGGATGGACTTGCTACTCAAGGTTATCTGCCCGACTCAGATTTTGCATCCACTCGCCCTGGTTTAATGTCCATAGACTGCCAAGTGCTCACAGATAATTATCCTATGCCACATGGGGGAGAATGAATTTGTTTTGTTCCCTTTCTCCTGTGAGGTCTTGGTTTCCCCATTCATCCCTTCCTTAGGGGTTTGTTAGAGTTTTACGGGATCCAGCTCCACCATCTCACCCCCAATTCAATTTTACACATTTCGGGGTTTGTCGCCCTCTGCAAAATGTTCCTTGGCTGTGAGGCTCACTTTGGGTTATGGCGAAAATATTTTTGCTTAATTGCCTGTTCCCGAGATGGAGGAATTCATGAGGTCGGAGAAGCCCCCGAGGTTCGGGCCGGCTGCACAGCAAGCGGGCGGAGCCTCCTGGGATTATTTCTTGGCCTTGGTTGCTGATCCTTCTTCTACAGGGGCTTCATGACCTGTACATGGCAAGCTACATCCGGCTGCACGGGGCGTACCAAGCGGCCGGGGCCGAACTCGCGGCGAGGGACACGGAACGGCAGCGCTTCCGTGGTACATGACTTATCTTCCTTCAGTGGGGGTGCGTCAGCGCACCCACTGGGTGTAGCCCCCGAGATTTGAGCCAGCTGCTCTGCTGCCGGGTCGAATCTCTTCGCCCGATCGCTGTTCCTCTTGTCCTTTTCTTTTTTGGTCTTTGTCGCGCCGCTGATCGTCCGGCTTGTTTGTTGTGCAGCCGCTTACACCGGGACATGGGAGCTCCGACGCCAGCTGGCGCGAGCCGGCCAGCAGCGTGACCTTCTGTAGGAGCGGGTGACCCAGCTTGTGGCGGAGCAGGGCCGGCAAGCGGACGCCCATCAAGCCGAGCTAATCCGGCTGGCGGAGGAGCATTGGCGAGCGCTGGCGGAGAGGGACGAAGCGTGGGTGCAGAAGAAGCGGGGGATGCTTGCCGAGGTGCATCAGATTGACACGCTTCTTATCGGTAAGTCTTGGGTGCCCCCTTCACCTGCTTCGTTCGACCGGCCTCGGCTGCCGATTGGTTCCTTATGTCTTTTTATTTTTTCGCCCTTCTTTCAGGGGCTCTCCCAGGTGAGCTCCCATCGGGACGAGCAGCGGGCGGCCGGGAATCGCGTCGAACAACATGCCGCCTGGGCGGTGGAAGAGACGGCTATTGCTATTGAGGCCCGCTTGCAGACATTCAGGCGTGTCATGAACTGGCTCCGAGACGCCAGCCTGGCAGTCGTGCGCATCCTCTGGCCGGATGTGGTGCAGCCGGTGACCGTCAATCGGCTGGCCCGGTGGCTGGAGATGGCGTCGGCCCGGATCAACGCCTGGAGAGCCTCCGCCGTGCGAGCCGGCATGGCGATGGCGCTGCGGCTCGCGCTCTCCTGGTATCCGGGAGTGTGTTTGGCTCAACTGGCGACTCAGCGGGCGGAGGCAGACCTGTTGGAGCGGGCGGAGCCGCTCGCGTGGCGCGCCAGTGCGATTGCCGCCTTCACCCCCCAGGACAAGTTCTTCAGGGAGCGGACTACGAGCTGCTTTTTGGCGACCCAGACGGCAGCCAGGCCGAGATGCTCGACGGAGAGGGTGACTCGAGCGGCGAAGCGTACGCGGACACCGACGCCGAGGCGGACACCGGCGCTACGAAGGAGCTGGAGCGGCCCTGCACCGGTGACTCTTCTTCCTAGAGGGTCGTTTTCTGCACTGCCTTGTCGGCTCTGGGTAGTTGTAATTAGATACCTCGCAGTTCCACCCACTGGGGGTGTATTTTAAACTTGAAGTGTCTCGGCCGTGGGCCTTTTGTTATGCATGCCTATGTATATGTTCTGTTTATGCATAACTTTTGCCAGTTGGCGGCTCGCCCTTGCTTTTTTCCTTCGACCTTCTTCCTGTGCCCCTTCCTTTTCGACCCTCTCCCCATCAGCCGGACAGCCAGGAGCCGGTTTGTAGCTGGGTCGAGGAGCCGGCTTCAAAAGAGGGCGCACACTACTTAGGCTCTTAGGACGTGAGCACAAGCGAACCACCCACTGAGCCGGCCGGCTGCAAGCGACAGAGCCGGTTGGAGCGCGGCCGGTCGGTGTGGCGACAAGTATAAGTGGGGGCCGGTTTGACCGAGCCGTCCGCTCTTCCTTAGCCATTTTTCCGCGTGAGAGCGCTTTTGGCCCTTGACCCTTGCCAGCCAGACAGCTGGGTACCGGTCTGTGCCTTTGTGGCGCAGAGAAGGCTTTAGGCGGTGTGCACGCTATGTTGCCAGCTGAGGAGGGCGGGGGGCGGGCTAGCCGGCGAGCCCCCAAGCCCCCGAGCTGGACGCACCGACCCGGTGGGAGGGACGCAAAAATGCAGATAAAAGGTACTCAAGAGACAAGAGACTTTTGATAAAAGTAAAAGGGGTAGTCCCCGAGTATAACTCGGGGTACCTGTTGCATTCATTAAGGGCAAAAAGTCGTGTGACACATTCATACCAAAAGCGGCGATACACGCATACACCGATCTATCTTGCTTGCTTGACGCCGGACTCGTTAGGGCGGAAACAGCAGCCCCCGAGACCGGGCGGCTGTTCCCAAGCCGGCGACGACCGCTGCTGACCTGGCTGGGAGAAAGATGGGGCTTCAACTCTCACCCGTTGAAGACGTAGCAGGTGACGCCATGCTGGGCATCGCTGTTGCCGGAGGTCCCTTCCCCGGGGAGGAAGGTGTAGACCGACCAGCCGGGCCCTGGGCCGAACTGCTGCTGAAGGAGGTGCTGGTATCCGGCTGTGGTGTTGGTCAGGCCAAAGGGCCTGAAAGTGCCGGGATATCCTTCGAGGGGGCGCCTGGCGTCCCGGCCTGCTGATCGGGGATCATCGCGGAACCCTCGGGACAAGGGCCGCCATCTGGGGGAGGGGGTGCGGACAGGCCCGCTTGCACCGGCACGTCCCTCCTCGAGCGTGGGAGCCGAGGCCTCAGCTTGGAGCGGGCCTTGCCGCTTCCAGTCGCCGGAGCCAGGCCACCTCCCCCTCGTGCCATCATGCATGCAGTCCGTCTATGGGCGAGCTGGTCCAACCTGACCCGCAGCCGTCCCTTGTGCGGCGGCTTGGGCCAAGTCGGAGGCAATTCTGTAGGTCGGGAGCCGATCCCAAGCGTGCTTATGCGGCCGCAGAGCCCCGCGATGCCGTCATCGCCGTTGCAGGAATGCACGGAGCTGATGAGGTGGTTGACGTGGGTGTCCTGCTGGCTTGATCCGTCCGCGATCGGTGCCATCTGCGGTACGCCTTTGGGTGACTGGTCCGGCATGCCCGGCCGCTCACGGGGCAGGGCCAGGAGCCAGTCGAACTGGCGCTTCTCCTCCGCGATGACCAGGGACTCGGCCAGCTTGGAGCCGGCTTCCGCGCATTCGGTGGACTTTCTGAAGTCCCCGGCCACGGTACTGATCCCCCTAGGGCCCGTCATCTTCATCTTCAGGTAAGCGTAGTGGGGGACCGCCATGAACTTGGCCAACGCGGGCCGGCCCAGGAGTGCGTGGTAAGGATTGCTCAGGTCCACCACCTCAAACCAGATCGCCTCGCTGCGGAAGTTGCGTGCATCGCTGAACAGCACGTCCAGCCGGACCTTGCCGATCGGGAAGCAAGAGAGGCCGGGCACGATGCCATGGAAAGTAGTCCTACTGGGTTGTAGCTGCTTCTCCTTGAGGCCTAGCTTGAGCATGGTGTCGTGGTGGAGGATGTTTATGCTGGTGCCGCCGTCGTTGAGTACCCGCGTGAAATGGCAGGTGCGCTTCTCGGACACGAAGGTGGGGTCGAGGATGAGGGCGTAGCCGCCCGACGTGGGCATCATGGCCAGATGGTCCTCCCGGCTCCAAGTGACCGGCCTCTTAGACCAGTGCATGAACTGGGGAGAGGCAGGGACGACGGTGTTCACTTTGCAGGCATGCCTGCGGAGGCTGTGCTTGTCATCCGGCTGGCTGATGAAGACGACATAGGAGGCGTCCGGGCGAGGGTAGTCGTCACGGAGCCGGTCGGTGGCCGGGGCCGGGGCCGGAGCTGGAGCCAGCTGGGCGGCCACCGGAGGTAGCGGAGGTGGCGGAGGCGGCAGGGGAGGGGCGGCGCCTTCACCCCGCGCCAAGAGTTGCGTCCAATTGTAGTTCCGGGTCATGTGTCCGGACAGCTTTGCCCCGCTGTGATGCTTGCAAGGGGCGTCGAGCATTTGCTCGAAGGTGAGCTTGGGCTGCCAAGCGCCCATGCCGGTCTGCCGACGCCGGCTGCCGCCTTGCTCAGCAGGCGGCTCCTCCTTGACGGCTGCTACCTGTCGGCTATCGAGCGTCCGGCTGCTCGTTCTTGCGCTTGGTGCTGGCATTGTTGTTCTGCTGCCGGCCACTGTCGCCGGCCGGACGAGGGTTGGCTGGCGCGGGCGGTACGGCCTTGCCGGCCGCGTCCACTCGCACTTGGACCGTCATCGAGGACTCGGCCGTGGCGTACTCCTCCGCCATGGCCATGAGCGCGGCCAGGGTGGCCGGCTTGGAGCGCATGAGCTTATGCTTGAGCAGAGTGCCATCCTGGCACCCGTCGATGAAGAACTGAATGGCCCGCACCTCATGGACCCCTTCGCAACTATTGCACAGCTCCGTCTTGCGCGTCAGGTAGTCGCGCAGCGACTCGTCCGGCTGCTGGATGCACATGTAGAGTTGGCGGGGCTGGCCTGGCCGCTTGTACGTGCCGGTGAAGTTGCGCACGAAGGCCTGCTCGAAGTCCAGCCAGGCGTTGACGATGTTGGCCTCCAGGCTGTTCAGCCAAGTCCTAGCAGAACCCTGCAGCATGAGGGGCACGTAGCACACCGCCACGTGCCTCTTACCGCCGGCAATGCCGACGGCCGTAGTGTAATCGGTGAGCCAGTCTTCCGTCTTGGCGGTCCCGTTCTACTTGGGGGTGTCGCGCGGGAGCGTGAAGCCCTGGGGAAAGGCTCCTCGCGGATCCGCGGGCTGAAGCACGCCGGCCCGACCGAGCCCTCCTCCTCCAGCACAAGCGAGCGGGCTAGCTGGTCTATGCGACGGCGAGCGTCGTTTTCGTCGGGGATGTGACGGGGACCGAGCCGGTCGGCCATGTGGCCCCGGCCAGCCTGACCGACTGACCCTTGGCGCCCCTGCCACGCGGGTGGAGGCTGTGGGGCCTGCCGCTGGTGCGCTGGGTCGGCCGGCTCCACGTTCTGGCTTGTGATGGCTGGGGCATCCTGCCGGCGCCGGCCTGCCCTGCCGCTGCGGGATCGCCCCCCGTGGCTAGCCGCGGGCGGGGAGGAGGCTTGCATGGTGTTCCAGGGACGGTCGATCCGCCGCGGGTCGGCGTCCTGGCGCGGGTGGTCCGAGCCGGATTGCGCCGGCTCAAACTGGTCCCGCTGCTGGTTGGCGGCAGCAACAAGATCGTGAACACACCGTTGTTGCTCCAATAGAGCTTCTCCCTCCAAGTGCTCGAGCTCGGCAGCAGCCGCCTGTGTCGCCCTCATGTTCTGGTCGGGGGTGGCGTAGACCGGTCGGTTGGCGCCGAAGAGTTCGCCAATGACGGCGCCGCGTTGCCGGATGTCCTCATGCCGGCTGGGCTCAATGCTAGGAGGCGTGAGGCCGTAGGCGGTGTTGTGCACGTGCTACGCGGACTCGAGCCGGTGCTGCGCATTTACCAACTCGTTGGCCTCCGTGAAAATGCGCTTGCGGGAAGCCCCGAGCTCGGCCGTAGCTGCCGCCACGTCAGCGCCCGGTGCGATGGGGGTACGCAGACTCTGCAGTGTGGCGAGCAGTTGGTTGGACTGGCCTGCGTCAGCCGCATTCGCGGCGGCCACCTCGGCAGCACGTGTAACGCGGCTGGTAGTGGTGCTGGACCCGGTCGCGAGCACCTCCATGCGGACGCAGAGATCGTCAAGGCCGCTGGTGATGCTGCTGCCGCTGGTCGGCAATGGGTCGGAGAAGGTGAGCACCCCGCTGGGGAACTCGTCAGGAACGAGCGCGACGACGACGCGCAGCTTGCCAAAGGGGACGATGGAGCCGCCGGCAAGGAGGGTCGCGCCTAGCGCCGTGCCAGAGCCAGCGTGCTCAGCCGTGCCAAGCGAGCCGATCAAGCCGTGCGTGATGCGCTCGCCGGTGGGAGTGAAGGGTCTCATCCGGAATGAAACTACGGCCGACACCGCGGATGGCCCCACGGTGGGCACCAACTGTCGTGGTGTGCTCACGGCAGATGCCATGGGTAGGCTAATCGAACGTGGTTGGGGCCGGAGGACGTCGGAGGGTTTCGGAGGTGAGAATGGGGACAAGTGGTGGATGACACACGGTGTACCCAGGTCCGGGGCCCTCCGGGGGAGGTAACACCCCTAGTCCTTCAAGCTCAACTTGATGGATCACTAGACGAGCTACAATGGCGCTCCTTGAGCTGTGTGGGTGGAGGAGGAAGGAGGACTAGCTCTCTTCTCCTGGTGAGGTGGTGAACTGCTTCACGTGGGAGAGAACTCAGGATTCGGCCCTCCTGCATGGAGGGCTCCCTGGGGGTCTTATAGGCCGGCTCCCCAGGGTTACAATGGTAATCTACTAGGGCACAGGGCCCAGCTGTCATCACCTCATGCCGGACAGTGGGACCCGCCGGCTGCTGGGGCCCGCCGGCCGTCTGGGACTGTGGCACGTCTTTGCTTGCGTCATGGAGCGGCGGGCACTGTTCAGCTACAGCACCTCGCCGGGTCATCGCCGCTGACCCTGGGCCGTGGTTTCAGGACATCCTATAGCCACACTCGCCCGGTCTTCGGGGCGGCGCGTACTGTAGCCATGCTCGCCCGGTCTTCGAAGCGGTGCACACTGTAGCCACGCTGGCTCCGTCGTGGGGAGCTGTCTTGTCATCTGGCCAGCTAGAGCTGATGCCGGCTTGGGCGTCCGCCGCCTTCATCATCTCCGGGTCGAGCTTCACCATCACGCCTGGACGGGTCAAGGGCCTTCAGGCCGGCTGGTGAGCGGGCCGGGTCGAACTTCATCGTCACGCCTGGCCGGCCCTGGGCCTCCAGGCCGGCTGTCGAGCGGGCCGGGTCAAGGGGTGCTGGCCGCCCCGTTGTTTTGAAAATGGTTAAGTGTTGATGAGCCTACCCGGGGGTTATACTACCCAGAGGGCAAGCTGCACATCAAGTGGAATGAATAGAGGGCCGATTGGTGTTGGGTCCAACAGAAGGACTTCCCGGAATTCTGCCATCTCAGGACGGAGAAGATTGAGAATGCCAACAGCTGGAGCAATGTTAACCCCAATGATGCCAAGCTTGGGCTGGCTCTGTACCAGATCATTTCCCTTAAGGAGGCCGGCTTGACGGTCGAGATGGTGGGGGCGGACTTCACCCGCCGCCGGATTGCTCCACTGCAGAACTGAGGAGGCCGACAAGAGTGGGATTACCAGGGCCCTGCCGATCCAATGCGTCTGCACCCAGGCCTGAATAATAACCTATCGGTAATGGAACACTACCGGCTCATCTGTCAGCTCTTCAACAGGGGCTGCACCTTCCATCTACCGGCAAAGGTAATCCCACTGTGCAACAACACCGCCAAGGCCTCCATACTGGCAATGATGCCGGCCTGTGATGCCAAGACGGTACTGAACACATGGAAAGTACCTAACAAGAAGGCAGTGGATGACTGGCTTGCCGGCCTGAAGGAAGCGGCTGTCCGAGTCGAGGATGACATGGTTCACCCGACAAGGAACGATGAAGAGGAGTTCCATGCCGCCAGAGCCTAGGAACTGAAGAGAACACGCCGCTCCCGGACGGCTAAGGGTTTTGGCAAGGGAAAACAGGTCAAGGAGCAAATCGAGGAGCACCCTGGTGGGCATGCTGAGGAGGACACTGGCGAGACCTTAGCGGATGACAAGCATTCCGGCTAACATGAGGGCGATGACGTGGACCACGCTGAAGAGACCGAAGGGGATAAGGAAGAGGGAGAAGAAGAGGAGGAGGAGGAGGAAGCGCCTCGCCCTCCTCCCGCCAAGGTGAAGGTGACCGTTACCAAGAAGCCCGCTCAAAAGAGGGCAGCGCATACCGAGTCGGCAAGCCAGGAGCTTGCCATCGTCAAGGTAGCAGCCGCAACCTCCCGGGCACAACCTTCCTGTCAACAGCTTTCCTGCGCTCCTGCCCCTCGTCGACCCATCCTGTCAACCGTGGAGGGGGCGGGCGTTTCACAGCCCCTAGCTCCCCTAGAGACGAAGCGTCCCAGGAGTTCACCGCCATCACCTAGAACTGTAGGCATCGGGGACACAGTTCTCTATGATCTGTCAGTCCTTAGTGATCCCGACGAGGACGAAGAGTAAGCACCTCATTCTTCCTCCATGTTTTTCTAACCATTAATTTGCATCTATTGTTGGTCTTGACTGCTATGAATGGCTTGGCTTCATAGGGAAGAAGCGCTGTTGACGGAGGGACATCGGAAGAAAGCCAGGGTGTCACGCCCAATATGCGATCCTATTCTCGGGGAACTCGGAGGCCCCACCAAGAGTAGAAACGCATATTGGAGACGCTTGCAAGGTGGATATCATTACATCATACCACATACATAATAGATGGGGATACAGACAAATACATACGATCATCACATGAATACATCAATACATAACAAACATCATACAGAAGGGCAGCATCCGACTACGGATGAAATCAAATGGAAGACATCTGGAGCATCAGTCTCGGGGCGTCACACAGGGCGACCGAGGAAGGTGAAGCAGCAACGAACATCGGCCAGGATCCAATCCTTCCTGATGTTGTCGGCTCCAGTCCCCAACGTACGTCCAACCTTCAACCGTCGTTGACAGGCGCCACCATTGAGACCTCCATCATGGAAACCGGCAAGGAGACGGGGGGCATCTCACCAGAGGGAGAGCACTAGGGATCGGATCCCTTGACGGCGCCCTCAACCTCTGCTCCACCACCAAGAATTTCTCTGGCAAGGTCCACCCCCCTGGAGGAGCGGCAAGAGGGGCTCATCCACATCGAGAACCTGCTTTCCATGGACATTGCCGGGACCCAAGCGACGGCAACTAACATTGCCGGAGAAGGAATAACATCTTCTCCACAAGCCCGTCAAGGTAAACCATCGCCCGAGTGTTACTTTACCCTTACCATTTCCTCTTTGTCTTCTTGAACTTGATCTGGATTTTGATTTTTTGATCTCATCTTGCTTCCCACCTCTTCCCTGTCCTGCAGAACCAACCCATCCAGAGGAGAGGGAGGTACCTGTGGAGGAAATTGCAAAGAGCGCCACTGACGAGGCTGCCAGGATTTCTGCCATGGAGGCCACCGGGCCCGCTACTGAGGAGGCCACAAAAAACCCCGAAGAGCCTGCTAGGCCCTCCGGTAGTGCATCTGAGCTCGTCATAACAGACGCTGAGATGTGGGAGGCTGGCAGTGACAGGCCAAGCATCGACGTCCACCCCAGTGCGACTGAGGCGCAGGCTCTGATGGGACCCTTGGGGCCAACCGATCAGCAACAGGGATCTGAAACCCCTATCACCTCTGCTACCGAGGAGCCTACTTTTGATGAAGCCAACGCGGAGATCTTGGCGCCCTTCTCCAGCAGTGTCACCGCATCAGACGGCTCCAACGATGGTGCCGCGGATCTTGCCTTCTTGACGGCGACGGCCACCGGCTTCAAGGATGTGCAGCAGCGCTACAGCCAGCATTGGGAGGAGCTCCATTCATGGCGGCAGGCTATAGAGCTAGCCGAAGGGAAACTAAAGGAGAAGGCAGAGGAACTCCGTACTTGGTATAATGGCAACATCCATAGCCTCAAGAGGCAGGAAGAGAAGCTTGACACTGCCAAGGAGGAGGCAGCGGCCCTGGACGGCAAGTTGGCGGAGTGTGAAGCGCAGCTCATCGTTAAGGAAAAAACCTTGCCACCCGAGAGGAAGCACTTGCCGCCAAGCTATGCGGCAAGGACGAGGAGATCCAAACTCTGCTCGTGCAGCGGACCCAAGAGCTAGAGGAGGGCCACAAACAGGCCATCGAGACTCAAGCTGAGGCTCACGCCACCGAACTCTTGGAAGCCATCAAGGCCGCAGAGGTTGCTGAGGCCGCCAAGGTAGAGTTGGAGTCCAAGGTATCGAAGCTTGAAGAGGACCTCGCCGGCAAGAGAAAAGAGCTCTTGAATATCCAAGCATCAGCGCAGACGGCAGCTCACACTCTAGGTGACCTGCAGATGCAGCTATCTGCCAAGAGCCAAGAACTTAGCCAAGCTGCCGACGCCAAGGAAGATTTGAAGCTGAAGCTATGGGGGTTGGAATAGCATCTTGACAATGCCAAAGCCAGAGAAGCTGCCTTGGCCAAAGATCTTGAGAAGGGGAAAGTTGCGCATGCCAATGCTGCAAACTCTTTCAACGAGCACAAGAAGGCCCTGGAACTGTGGATTGGTCGCCTTGTCGATGTTGCCGAGCGCCTCGCTGCTCAAGTGACCATCATGGACAAGGAGGTCTACAGCTTCACCGTTGGCGAGCATGATTCTACAAGTGCCAGCCTCACCCTCTTCTTCGAAGGAATCCTCGAGGTATTGAAGAAACAACACGAAAAGAGGTCTACCAACTTTGCTAGTGAATCCCGCAAATTCTGCAGCGACGTCCTCTCCAAGGTGCTCACCAAGATTATCTGCCGAAACCCTGGATTTGACGTCTCCAAGGCCTTCAAAAGCTTGCCGCCGGGGACAGACACCACAGCTGCCGAAGAAGCCATCGCTCCCCTCATCAACAAGATTCATCATGTCTTGAGGACTGAGGGTGATTGCAAGGATTAGCCCCCTTCACCGTTTCTCATTGCAAGTGTAGTTCATGTAAAAAGACAGATTCATCTTAAGTTAGAACTGCACTTCGCTTTGATGTAATATTACTAGTGTTTTGGATGGATGTATGCATGCTATTCCTCTTGTCTTATTCTGTCTTTGCATGATTTCTATACCCTACGCTTGCCGGAATCTTGCCGGTGCGCACACGCTTGCCGCGAGCGCTTGAGGAACGGGTCCTTAGCAGCTTGCCGGAAGTTCCGCTGCCAGCAAGGATACACTTGACGATCTCAACGCAGCCACTTAAGTTGTTGAGCGGACTCGAAACAAAGTAAGGGCGTAGCTGATCATGACAAGGTTCCTTAGCATGCAGGTTTCTCATACAAAGGCCAAAATCGTTCAAGGAGAAATTGCAGCTACAACAAAGAATTTATTTCAAAGTTTCTCAACTTAGCTTTTTCTTTGTTGTGCTTCTTGCCGTAGGACGATATCTTGAACGTCATTTGGTATCCATACCATCACTCCCCCTGGGAAACTTGTACACGAGGAACCCTTCTGTCCTTTGAGAAAAAGAAAGAAGATAAAAGAGGAGGCTGGAACCTTGACGGTTCGTTAATGATCCTATGCAAGAAAAAATGTAACACAAGGCCGCCCGCAACACATAAACAAATATGTACTTTGACAAAGAGTTGTGAAACACTTAGCTTTATTTATGTGCATGGGATCTGCGTCCGGCTCTGTACAAAGGTTTACATGCCTTGCCAGCAAACTTGTACAAAAGAGGTTGCCGAGCAGCCCGGCAACCGCGCCTTATGGGTAAAACTTGCGAAGATGCTCAATATTCCATGAGTTGAGCACCGGAGTGCCATCTTCAGTCTCTAGGCGGACTGCGATGGGCGTAGTGACTCGTACCGCCCGGTAAGGGCCTTTCCACTTCGGCGTCAACTTGTTTTGACCCTTCGTGGACTGAATCCGATGAAGAACAAGGTTGCCTTCCTCAAGGTTACTGGCGTTCACTTTGCGGCTATGGTAGCGGCGCAAAGCTTGCTGATACCATGCAGCACGGATAGCAGCTCGTAAAGGATCTTCCTCAAGGAGCGTGGCATCATCTTGCCGCAGCTCATCTTGATCCTCCTCATCGAAGGCCAAGACTCGAGGTGACCCATATCTGAGTTCTGTGGGGAGCACCACTTCTGCACCATAAACAAGGGAGAAGGGTCTCTGGCCAGTGGTTCGACTTGGTGTCGTTCTGATTGACCAAAGAACCGCTGGCAACTCTTCCACCCAGCGCCTTCCACACTTGTGCAGCCTATCAGAAGTTCTGGTCTTGAGACCACGCAACACTTCAGCATTTGCCCTCTCTACTTGTCTATTGCTCCTTGGGTGAGCAACAGATGCATAGCAAATCTTATTTCCATGTTCTTGGCAATATGCTGTTAAGGCGCGGCTCATGAAATGGGTGTCGTTGTTGGTGATGATCCTGTTGGGGACACCAAAACGAGCAACCAATCCTTTGAGGAACTTGATGGCTGACTGTGCCGTCACCTTCCTCACTGGCTCCACCTCAGGCGACTTTGTAAACTTGTCGATTGCAACGTACAAGAATTCAAAGGCCCCGGTAGCACGGGGGAAGGGGCCGACGATATCGAGCCCCCAGACCGAGAAAGGCCAGGAGAGAGGGATGGTTTGGAGGGCTTGAACTGGCTGGTGGATATCCTTTGAGTGGAACTGGCATGCTTCGCATCTGATGACCACCGCCAAGGCATCTTGAACGGCTGTCGGCCAGTAGAATCCTTGATGGAACGCCTTGCCGACAAGCGCGCGTGACCCAATGGGAGAGCCACACATCCCTTCATGCATCTCTTCCAACAGCCTCTGTCCATCTTCCCGGCAGATACACTTCAATTTCACCCCATTTGGTCTCTTTCTGTACAAAATGTTGTCAAAAAACTTGTACATCCTTGATTGACGGGCTACTCTTTCTGCGTCCTCTTGTTCATCAGGAAGATCTCCTATCTGAAGGTACTGGACAATTGGTTGTGCCCATGCCGGAGCCTGTGGCCTGATGACAAGGACTAATGGTACTTCTTCCTCTGCGGGAGCGCCTGCTTTGACAGCAAGGATCTGGCTTGCCGGAAACTGCGGCTCACCGGCCAATGGTATCTTGTCGGTGGTATCCACTTTCTTAGCGGCTGCCGGCAGCTCTACTGGAAAGTAACCACCAACATCTTGCTTTATCTTCTTCACTAGCCTTGATGGTGTAACGGATGGCTGAGTCAGATGGAGCACAAAAGTTCCTGGTTCCACAGACATCTTTTGGGCGGCAAGCTTTGACAGGTCGTCGGCAATCCAATTCTAGGCACGGGGAACGTGCTTCGCTTGCAGACCGTCAAAGTGCTCTTCCAACTTCCTCACTTCATCAACGTAGGCCTCCATCAAAGGGCTCTGGTAATCCTTGTTGACCTGCCTCACCACAAGCTGCGAGACGCCTCTGATAATCAGCTTCCGAATACCAAGGTCGATTGCAATGCGCAGGCCAGCAAGCAATCCCTCGTACTCAGCAGTGTTGTTGGTGGCCTGCTCCCTTGGAAAGTGCATCTGAAGCACGTACTTGAGGTGCACTCCGGTGGGTGCTATAAGCAGCACGCCGGCACCGGCGCCTTTCAGCGTGAAAGCACCATCAAAGTACATGATCCAATCGTCAACAGTTTCCTTGCCAGGGACAGAGGTCTCTGGAATTTCTTCGTCTGGCGTTGGGGTCCATTCTACAATGAATTCCACCAAGTCTCTGCTCTGAATTGTTGAGGTACTCTCAAACTTCAAATCAAAGCTTGACAACTCCAATGCCCACTCCACAATCCTGCTAGTTGCTTCTGGATTTCTCAAGATGCGTTGCAAGGGAAAACGAGTGACGACGGTAACTGGATGTGCTTGAAAGTAGTGGCGCAGCTTCCTCGAGCCCATGAGAAAGCCAAAGAGCAACTTCTGCACACCAGAATACCTTGACCTAGCCCCTTGCAGGAGGGAGCTGACAAAGTAGACTGGGCACTGCACCATCTTCTTCTTCACAACTTGCTGATCTGGCTCACTTGCTTGCACAACCTCTAGCTTGTCAGCACCTGACCTTGCCGGAGAAGATTCTGGCTTGTCGGGCCGTGGCTCTGCAGTTGCTACTTCCTCCTCATCTGCCTCTCTTTCAGCCACAAGTGCAGCACTAACCACTTGATTCGTTGCCGCTAAGTATAGCAGCAACGTCTCTTGCGGCCTAGGTGCAACTAGGACTGGCGGAGAGGACAGGTACTCCTTCAAATCTTGGAGCACGGCCTCCGCTTTCGGAGTCCAGTTCACCGGACCAACCTTTTTCAATATCTTGAAAAATGGCAAGGCGCGCTCTGCCGATTTGGAGATAAACCTGCTGAGGACGGCAATGGAGCCGGCAAGAAGCCTGACATTCTTGACGCATCTTGGTGCTTCGATCTGCTCAATTGCTTTGATCTTGTCGGGGTTGGCTTCAATCCCTCTCTGAGATACAAAGAACCCAAGAAGCTTGCCGGATGGAACACCGAACACACACTTCTCGGGGTTGAGCTTCAAGTTGAGCTTGCGCAAGTTTGTGAACGTCTCTTCCAAATCTTGGATCAGGGTTGACTTGTCTCTGGTTTTGACCACAATGACATCCATGTAGGCTTCCACATTTCTGTGCAGTTGTGGCTCAAAACCGATCTGAACTACTCTGGCAAAGGTTGCCCCGGCACTCTTCAATCCGAAAGGCATACACAAAAAGCAGTATGTTCCACATGGAGTGATGAATGCAGTTTTCTCCTCGTCTTCCTTGGCCATAAAGATCTAATGATAAGCAAAATAGGCATCAAGGAAAGAGAGTAACTCACAGCCGGCAGTGGAGTCCACAATCTGGTCGATGCGCGGCAAAGGGAAAGGGTACTTTGGACAGGCTTTATTTATATCAGTGAAGTCTATACAAAGCCTCCACTTCCCATTAGCCTTGCGCACTACGACTGGATTGGCTAACCACGTAGGGTGTAGCACTCCTCTAACTAGGCCTGCTGCTTCCAACTTCTTGATTTCCTCGGCAATGAACTCTTGCCGCTCCAAGGCTTGTTTCCTGACCTTTTGCTTGACGGGTCTCGCATGAGGGCAGACAACAAGGTGGTGCTCAATTACCTCCCTAGGAACACCGGGGATGTCAGATGCTTGCCAAGCAAACACATCGACATTCGCCCTTAGGAAGGCAACGAGCTCGCTTTCCTATTTGTCACTGAGAGTGGCACTTACAGAAAAAGTGCCACTCGTCCCATCTTCCCTTGCGGAAACTTGCTTGGTCACCAGCGTAGAGGCCTTGGTTTTCTTGCTCTTGCCGGTAGAGCTCTCTGGTATGTCCTCAACGGGGGTGCTGCACTCTAAAGTGCAGTTCCCGAAGTTCGTATCAGAGGCCTTGCCAGACTTCTTCTTCTTCTCTCCTCCCCCGGGAGCTTTGCCGGCAGGAGCAGGTGCCTTGACGGCAGGTGCTGCCACTGCCTCCCGGTAGAGCTTGTCGGCACAGATGATCGCGTCCTTCTGGTTGGACCTGATGGTGAGAACGCCCATCGGTCCCGGTATCTTGATGATGTTGTAGGCGAAGTGTGACGCGGCCATGAACTTGGCCAGCACCAGACAGCCCAGAATTCCATTGTACGGCAGCGGCATCTTGACGATGTCAAAGACAATATTCTCCGTCTGGTAATTGCGGTCGCTACCGAATGTGACCGGCAGCTTGATCTGGCCCTTCGGCTTGTTCCTCCCAGGACTGATCCCTTGGAACATGCCGGTCTCCTCAAGATCCTTGTCGGGGATCTGCAGCCTCTTGATCACATCGGGAGAGATCAAGTTCAAGCCGGCCCCACCGTCAACCAACATCTTCCTCACCTTGAGGTTGCGGATTGTTGGTGAAACCAAGAACGACAAACACCCGACCGAGTTGGTGCGATTAGGGTGATCCTTGGCATCAAAGACGATGGGCGTGTGCGACCACTTGAGTGGCTTCTGCGCTACCATCATGGGCTCCGCGGCATTCACCTCGTGGACCCATTGCTTCAGTTGCCGGTGCAAGGAGTGCAAAGATGCGCCTCCGTCAGCACACATGGCCTCCACTACATTCTGGAACTCATTCTCAGACCCAACTTCGTCCTCATCATCATCATTCTAGCCCTGAGCAGCCTTCCCTTTTGGCTGCTTAGCCTTGCCACGGTGGCCCCCTCGGCCACCACGGTTCTGCTTGCCGGATCCACCGGCTCCATCCTGGCCCTTCTCCTTATCGTGCTTCTCATACTCTTGCTTCTACTTCTCGGCAAGGTTCTCCACTTGCCTGCACTCCTGGAGATCGTGGCCCTTGGTACGGTGGATCTTGCAGTATGGCCCATAGGTCTTGCCTCCCTTGTCGCCTGCCGTAGCCTCCCGGCAGTCAGCGCATCTGGCGACCTCTTTGCCGAGGCCTTCTGCCTTGGACTTCTTGGCGGCGTTGGCATCACCGGGGCTCTTGACTACCATCACTATCTTGCCTTTGCACTTTCTGTTGCGCTTCTGGCTCTTCTTCTACGGGGTCGATGCGTCATCTGCGTCGTCGTCCTCGGAGTCGACTTCGGCGCCAGCATCTTCCCCAGGGAGTCGCCTCCCTTCCTCAGCATGTGCACACTTGTCCGCCAAGGCGTATAGCTCGTTGATGGTCCTAACCTTCACGATATTCATCTCGGACCGCATTCTGTGGTTGCGCACATTCGT
This sequence comes from Elymus sibiricus, assembly GCA_039707655.1. NCBI lineage: Eukaryota > Viridiplantae > Streptophyta > Magnoliopsida > Poales > Poaceae > Elymus > Elymus sibiricus. Next base: position 203,210,654 of record CM077666.1, on the reverse strand, counting down.
GTGGAATGCGGTGCAAACAGCTGCGGGATGAACATCGGGGATGTTGTGGTGCACACGGCTGAACCTCATTATATACTTGTGGAGGGGCTCGCCATCTCTCTGGGGGATCACATGCAAATCGCTCTCCTAACCAGGGAGCTTGTGGCCACCCTGGTAGGCACCCACGAATTGATGGCATAGATCCGACCAAGAAGAAATGGAGCCCTCGGGCAAGTTCATCAACCACGATCTGGCGTTGGGCTAGAGTGCCAACAAAAAGTAGTTGGCCAAAAGCTTGTCATCATGCCCCCCGGCAGCCTGCACCGCGATGGTGTAGATGCCAAGGAACTCTGCTGGACTGAGCGTGCCGTCATATCTGTCGGGCAGCTATGGCTTGAAAGGGCGGGCGGACGGCCAACAAACCTGCCACAGCTCACGAGTAAACGCTGGGCAGCCCACCTCGTAAGGTAAGCACCTAGGGTACCCTCGCACTGGCACGTATGCTGCCGGCCCGGCACGGTCGTCTGATAGATGGTGTGCTTCCCGGTGCCGGTTGATTTTCGTACGGGCGTCTTCGTCGCGCCATTCGTAGAGCACTTGGCGCTGGTCTTGGCGGCCCTGCGGATCCGACGATGCCATGGACATAGTGTCTTGGTCATCTGATCAGTGAGCTTGCCGCCGCTGTGGTTGTTGGCGTGGAGGCGACTGCATCGTTGGTGCACCGTCTCCGGCACGGCAGCCTGTTGGTCCTGCCGGCACTGTGGGTGGTCGTCTGGACGCGCCCACATCTTCTGTTTTGCCGGGATCGGCAAAACTGATGAGGCTCTGAATGGTGGCCCTCTATTCTTCCATCTTGTCTAGAGCTGGTGGGAAGTTCAAAAGCATTTGAACTCGCACCATGGCTTCTGCTGCCGTGGTTGGCATGGCGGGAAACACAGAACGGGACGGCGTTCGACTCCTGGCAGGGCCAGGAGGAAGCTCATCGCGTACATGCTGCCACGGTGCATGCTCACCAACGGGTTGGCGTGGTGGTGGTGGAGGCTCAGGGCCGGCTTGACGCCGTCCAGGACCACCAGCACCGCGGGGAAGCATGGTGCGCCCATCTTGCGATGGTCGCTACACATGTCCCACCGTAGCGTTGTTGGACGTCGCCGCTCCGTCCTTGGACATCGCGGCGGCGGGGTCCTGGTTCGCACCGGTCCGAATTGTATTACTGTGATGATCGTGCTCAGCTGAACGTTATTGGAGTTGGCCGTTTGCGCCATCTCCGGTGTGCTGACTGCGATCGCCGGGACGGTGGGGATGCTGGACACCCGTACCGCCAGCGCCTCTTGCCCCGGCCGTCCCTGCTGTAGCACCCGCGCCGGCTACGCCGCCTGCGGACGCCTGGGAAGGCCGCTTGGAGGTGGTGGGAGCCGTCGTGGCTCCGGTCTTCTTCTTCAGCGCCATCGACAAAGGTGATGGGGCCGGTACTCAAACTACGAACACTGATTCGTAATACAAGAGCCCCTGCCTGGCACGCCAAAGATGTCGTGGGAAAACAATGATCTATGGGATCGAGAGGATCCCTTTAAGGTTCGGCTGTGGGATCAATATACTACAAAGAGCAAGGCTAGTAGATGTGAGAACAAGCAACGATTTATCCAGGTTCGGGCTGCTGAGAGCGTAAAACCCTACTCCTATTCTTGTGGTTTGATTGTATATGAGCTCGAGGTTACAAAGAGCGCAGCTTGTCGGCAAGGTGTGCGGGAAGTGCAGCTACAGCGTGTAATTGAACTAAGAGTTGACCGTTCTAAGTGTAGCCGTGGGACTCCTTTCATAGGCCAAGGGGTTACCACAGTGGCTAATACGGTCATTTACAGGGTATGAATAGTGACTTGCACCGTCACCATGTATATCTCCTGATGGGGTAGGACAAGTGCATTAAATGCACCGTTAGGTGCTACGTCAGGGAGGCGAGGCTTTGGGTAAAAGATCTGTACCACCGGTCCTGGCGCCCTCCTGTTATCTTGACACGTCCCAGGGACGGGCGGCATTAAAGCTAATCCTTGCATGGCATGCTGACACGTGCCTTGGCCAGCTATGTTGACTATGTGCCCGCTCAACACCTATCATACGTGCTTATCTAGCCGATGATGAGGTGGAGCGGTAACGGGACAGAACGAGCCTACTGGCAAGAATCTTGCCGGGCCTTTGCTTGCTGGCAAGGAACTTGCCGGCAACCAGAGTCTTGGTTTTCACCTTGCCGGCACGAAGCATGCCGGTAAGGGCAATCTTGATCTTCAGTACTAGAATAGTACTTCTCGATGACCTTCCTTGAGGTCTTCTTCACGGTCTTGTTTAATCCAAGTCTTGGGTCACAGCAACCCTCCGACAAGCCCTTGCCGTCAAGAAGGCTGTAACATCCCCAGATCTCAACTCTGACATTAAGCTAAATAATTGCCATGTCATCATGATCATCTTAATTAAATTGCATTTAGAAAATAATCTAACCTCAAATTCAAAATTCAAATATAAATTGAAAATAAAAGTTGTTCAAATTTGAAAAACTAAAATGTTCAATATATTGCAAATAATCCAGAGACAATTATAAAAATAAGATCAACATTTATTGGAATACTTAAGTGACTCTAACATCTTAAAACAGTACCAAAACGACATATTTAATCCCCCTTGCATTTATGGAAAATTCAAATGAAATCGTATTTAGCTCAAGCCAACTTCTGGTGGTAGATAAAATTGCTCTGTAATTATTGGGCTAATTCACTTATTTTACAAAAGTCATTTAGTGGACTAATATTTTGCGAATCAGTAAAAGAAAATAAACAAAATAAATAAAAGAAAAAGAAAAGGCTTTGCCCTCCCACCGGTGGGCCTCGGCCCAGCTGGCCACCAGCCGGCCCAGCCGGCCATGGCCTATATGGCCTCGCTGCCTCTCCCCCACCGAAACCCTAACCTAATCCCCTCCCCGCTTCTCTCTCTCTCTGCCCCGCCGCCCGTCGCCGCCCCCGTCGTCCTCGTCGCCACCTCGCCGTCGCCTCCTCGTCCTCTCCCTCGCCGGACTTCCCCGAGCCTCGCCGGCCGAACCCCTGCAACGGGGGTGAGCTTCCCCCCCGCCGTCATCCCCTCCTCCTCCGCCGTCCCGATGTCGTGCATCGCCGCCGCCCGAGCTCCGGCCGAGCTCCTCCCTCCCGCTCGCGCCCGCGGTCGCCTCGCCCGCTGCTCGCTCGCCGCGCCCGGCGCCCTTCCGCGCGCGCTCGCCCACGCAGCCCCGCTGCCGCCGCTGCCCTGCGCCGCCTCCCGCCGCTGCTGCTCCGCCTGCTGCCGCCGCCGTGCCGCAGCCGCTCGTCGCCGCCTCGCCCGCGCCCTCCCCCCGCGCTCGCCAGCGCTCGCGCGCCGCGCCTCCCCTAGCCGCGCCCGCCGCCGCTCGCCCGCCTCCGCCCGAGCTGCTGATGCCCCGCGCACGCGCGCGCTCAACCGGACGTGTCCTGCCCCGGAAAGGGCACAGCCCGGACATGTCCGGCTGTGCCACTGACCGCTGGGGCCCACGCCCTGTTTAAAACGAAAAAGAAAAATAAATAAAAATAAAAACAATAAGAATAATAATAATAAATAATAAATAATAAATAAATAAAAGAAAAGAATTAAAATAAATAAATAAAAAATAATTAATTAATTAATTAATTAAAAAGTTAATTAACTTAATTAATTTTGTTTAATTAAAGTAATTAATTAATTAGTCTAATTAATCTGTAATTAACTTAATTAAACCCTAATTAGTCTAAACAGACGCTGACAGGCGGGACCCGCATGTCAGGTTTGACTCTGACCAGTCAGAGTTGACTGCTGACGTCATGATGACATCATCATTACTGTTTCGGATAATTCTAATTTAATTAATTCAAATAATTCTAGAAAATGATTAAAACTTTGAAAATTAATATAAAATAAACCGTAACTCGGATTAAAATAATTTATATATGAAAAATGATCACAAAAATATGACGATTCCGAATATGCACTCCGTTCATCTGTCACGTGCCTCTATCATAGCAAATATGGAACCGTCCCCTTCATTTCATCTGACCGAAAATGCCAAACTTTGGGAAAACATTCCCGGATGTTTTCCCCCTTCGCCGGTAACGTGTAGTACTGCGATAGGTCACCCCTAGCACTACGTGTTGTCATACCATGTATCTGTGATTGCATTTGTTTGCTTTATATTTACTATTTCTTCCCCCTCTTCTCTCCGGTAGACATCGAGACCGACGCCGCCCCGCAGGACTGCTACTCCGTCGACGACCCCTCTTTTGCCGCAGAGCAACCAGGCAAGCAAAACCCCCTTGACGCATGCCTATATCACCTATTCTTGCTCCCTCCTGCTTGCATTAGAATTTGCTGCTGCTATTGTTTTATCCTATTCTGATGCATAGCCTGTTTATTGTAACTTCTGTTGATACTTTACCTGATACCCTAAAATACTCAGTATAGGTTGGATGAAATCCATCTGTGGCCTCTCCTTTGTTCTAGTTGTCCCACTTAGCTACTAGTGCCCCGATCGAAGTGATCGTCGGGCTGAGACCAGCACAGCACCACACACCCACCCTAAGTTGTTTGACTCTACAGAGTTATCCTCGAGTGACGAGGGTGATACCTCTTAACTCACTCCCGATGATGCCTTTGTAGTACAACTAGTCGGACGTGGATTACCGAGGGTGATTCCTCTTCCTCCACCTTCGGTGAAGCTTCTGTCGTGTAACCCCGCAAGTGTGAACGCCATCGAGGGTGATTCCTCCTGGTTCACCTTGACGGAGACGTCGAGTGGGAACCCAACGAGGGTGATTCCTCAGATTCCTTCTTGATGTTCTGAACACAAAGTTACCAGGATTTTACTACAGTTACTGGGTAAAGTCGGGTCGACCCCGAGGGGTACCCGCGAGAGATGTGAAGTCGGGTTAACCGTGAGGGTACCCGCGAGATAATTATGAGGCGCAACCGGGCAGGCAGAGACCGCCCTAGAGAGTGATGGGCCTGGCCCTTGTTGCACTTCCTCGAGACGGGACAACAGGAGTACTGATCGTCACCGCGAGCTCCTAATAATTCGCTAACGGATTTGGGTATTGATCTGAGTGGGTCGTTGGCCCTATACGCACTACCACCACGTAGGATAATGGTTATGGGACCCTCGGTGCTGTATGTATCAGCTGAAAGCTCTGTCAGATGTCCAGTTCAGCATTGTGGCACGGTCGGATCGTGCCGATGGCGCTGGTATCCACCGTCCTCACAACGACCCGGAGTGCACAGGGCGATGGCCCAAGACCCCTGAGCACTTAGGATGTAGACCGGCGGGGACCTCCCTGCTGAGCCTAGGTAGGACTACGTCGTGTCGATTACCCGAGGCCGGGTATTACCCAGCAAGTGTGTCCGGCCGGAGTTAATCGAGCGTGTTGGGTAACAGTAGTGCACCCCTGCAGGGAAGTTATCTATTCGAATAGTCGTGTCCACGGTAACAGGACGCTTAGTGTTATATCCCGATCTACTACTACTTGAACTGGATACATGTTAATTAATTGTAAGCTCCGGGATCGCTTTCTCGCAGGGAGTCGAGGAAGGATCTCTAGGCTTTGTTTCAACATGCTTGTTACTTTATGATATGCTACTAATCTGCACTTTTCTAATGCTGCAAGATGCTGAAGATGCTAGTCTTCGATAGGTTAAGTCTTCCCCTCTATTCTGGCATTTTTGTAGTTTAGTCCAAAGATATAGCCCCATTCCTTTGATACCGATGCATACTTAGCATAGTTCTGATGTCAGTCTTGCGAGTACTTTGGATGAGTACTCTCGGTTGCTTTGCTACTTCTTTTCCCCATACCCGATTGCTGCGACCAGATGACGGATCCCAGGAGTCAGCTGCTACCGCCAACGACCGCTACTACACTTCCGGTGGAGCCTACTATGACATGGAGATCCCCGACGACCAGGAGTAGTTCGGAGGCTCCCAGGCAGGAGGCCTTGCCTTTTCGATCGTTGTCGTTGTTTTGCCTCGCCTTCTTCAGGCATATCTATTTTACTTTTATATATGTACTCAGATATCTAATGCTTTCGCTGGCGCTTGTATGCTCAAGCTTATGTATTTGAGCCCTCGAGGCCCCTGGCTTGTAATATAAAGCTTGTATTATTTTTTATTTTGTGTTTAGAGTTGTGTTGTGATATCTTCAAGTGAGTCCCTAGGCTTGATCGTGTGCATTTGCGTGTATGGTTAGCGCACGATTAAGTTGGGGGCGTCACAAGTTAGTATCAGAGCCGACTGCCTGTAGGTAGCCCCTTTCCAACTCCTTGGCCGAAGTTGAGTCTAGTCTTTCAAAACTGTTTTACTAACATGGCTGTGTGGCTTACGGGCCCACGTCGCCAATGGGTGATATTAGGATCTTTTATTCCTCATCCTTACTCTGGGACTCTTAATCCTCTTCTATTCGGGTTAAATGATTTTGCTGACTCTAACATTAGGACCTCGTGTTCACATCCACCCGGAGATCTGGATCGGCTGCAATTATTCCTTTCCATTGGCCTGTTTAATCCGATCATCACATTTTCCTTTCCATTGGTCTGTTTAACCTTTCTTATAATCTAGCTTTTATCTGAGCAATGATAATTCCCTGCCTAAGTCAACACCCCCAAATAAAACCTTGTCACTATTGTTGATGACATTCCGGTAACCACCGATGGACGAGAACCTTGCCTATTGGTCCGCCTCGTTTTAACGAGCAGGAAAAATGGTTCTCTTCGTTCCCGCCCTTGGTACCGACATTGTTGCCGACATAGCTGACAGATTGTCCTCTGACGTGCCTTCTTGTCATGACCTTGCAAGATGTCACTGCCTTCCCACTCTTAATCGACACTAACCACTGTTCCACAGGATCGAAACCTGACTCCCCTATACATCCTTGATCTCGAAGAAACCCCTACCCTACCTCTTAAATCTCGGGACGAGATTTCTTGTAGTGGGGGAGATTTGTAACATCCCCAGATCTCAACTCTGACATTAAGCTAATTAATTGCCATGTCATCATGATCATCTTAATTAAATTGCATTTAGAAAATAATCTAACCTCAAATTCAAAATTCAAATATAAATTGAAAATAAAAGTTGTTCAAATTTGAAAAACTAAAATGTTCATAATATTGCAAATAATCCAGAGACAATTATAAAAATAAGATCAACATTTATTGGAATACTTAAGTGACTCTAACATCTTAAAACAGTACCAAAACGGCATATTTAATCCCCTTGGCATTTATGGAAAATTCAAATGAAATCCTATTTAGCTCAAACCAACTTCTGGTGGTAGATAAAATTGCTCTGTAATTATTGGGCTAATTCACCTATTTTACAAAAGTCATTTAGTGGACTAATATTTTGCGAATCAATAAAAGAAAATAAACAAAATAAATAAAAGAAAAAGAAAAGGCTTTCCCCTCCCCCCCGGTGGGCCTCGGCCCAACTGGCCACCAGCCGGCCCAGCCGGCCATGGCTTATATAGCCTCCCTGCCTCTCCCCCACCGAAACCCTAACCTAATCCCCTCCCCGCTTCTCTCTCTCTCTGCCCCGCCGCCCGTCACCGCCCTCGTCGTCCTCGTCGCCACCTCGCCGTCGCCTCCTCGTCCTCTCCCTCGCCGGACTTCCCCGAGCCTCGCCGGCCGAACCCCTGCAGCGGGGGTGAGCTTCCTTTAGGATCGAAAGTATGTCTAGAGGGGGGGTGATTAGACTACTTGACCAAATAAAACTTAACCTTTTCCCAGATTTTAGTTGTAGGCAGATTTTAGCAATAGTACATGTCAAGCATCACCCTACACATGCAATTCTAAGAGTATAGCAGCGGAATGTAAGCAATTGCATATGTATGTAGAGAGGGGGTAGGAGATTTCAAACGCAATGAAGACACGGCAGTTTTTGGCGTGGTTCCGATAGGTGGTGCTATCGTACGTCCACGTTGATGGAGGCTTCAACCCACGCAGGGTAACGGCTGCGCGAGTCCACGGAGGGCTCCACCCGCGAAGGGTCCACGAAGAAGCAACCTTTCCTATTCCACCATGGCTTACGTCCACGAAGGATTAGCCTCACTCGGGGTAGATCTTCACGAAGTAAGCGATCTCCTTGCCCTTACAAACTTCTTGGTTCAACTCCACATCTGGTTGGAGGCTCCCAAGTGACACCTAACCAATCTAGGAGACACCACTCTCCAAAAGGTAATAGACGGTGTGTTGTTGATGAACTCCTTGCTCTTGTGCTTCAAATGATAGTCTTCCCAACACTCAATCACTCCTCACAGATTTGGCTATGGTGGAAGAAGGATTTGAGTGGAAACCAACTTGGGAAAGGCTAGAGATCAAGGTTCAAATGGTAGGAATGGAATATCTTGATCTCAACACATGAGTAGGTGGTTCTCTCTCAGAAAATGAATGGTGGAAGTGTAGGCATGTTCTGATGGCTCTCCTTACTGAGAAGGATGGGGTGGAGGGGTATATATAGCCTCCACACAAAATCCAACCGTTACACACTTTTGACCCAACTCGGTGGCACCGAAACGATAATCTCGGTAGCACCGAACTGTGTAAAAGATATGAACTTTAGGAATCTCGGTGGGACCGATACGAACAAATCGGATGGACCGAAGTGCAATGACTTAGGACAATCCTCATCTCGATGGCACCGATTGCATCAACTCGGTAGGACCGAAGTGAAGCAATAAGGCAACAGAGAGTTGGCAAGCCATCTCGGTGAGACCGATTTGCAAACTCGGTGAGACCGAAGTAAATGCAAACGATTACAGAGAGTTGGCAAGGCCATCTCGGTGAGACCGAGATCCATTTCGGTGGATCCGATTTGTTAGGGTTTGGCAGTGGCTAAGTCTTGGATGAACTAGGTGGGGCCGGATTGGAAATTTTGGTGGGGCCGAGTTGGACTTTGGGTTTTGGACATATTTGGGATAGAGAGAGTGGTTGAGGGTTTAGAATGCTGTCACTAAGCACTTGAGCAAAAGGACCATTAAGCAACACCTCATCGCCTTTTACTAGTATTGGCTTTCCTATGGACTCAATGTGATCTTGGATCACTAAACCAAAAATGTAGAGTCTTGATCTTTGCCAATTCTTGTCCTTAGCATTTTGAGGGGTCCACATCTCTAGTCCATGCCATGCCAATCATTGAACATCCTGAAATCTTAATCTTGAATGGATATTAGTTCAATGAGATATATGTTGTTATGAATTACCAAAACCACCAAGGGAGCAAATGTGCTTTCAATCTCCCCCTTTTTGGTAATTGATGACAACATATAGATCAAAGCTTCGACAGATGATTAAGTAAATGAAATACATCGTCGCTTTGAGAAGTATGTGATAAGCAAGAGCTCCCCCTAAATTTGTGCATTATTAAAAATTTGCATTTGAATGCAAATGCACAATCGATTAGGCTCATGGGTTACTCTTCCATGTCACATACATCTTGGTGGAGCGCGCAAAATGATAGGATTGGAAAGGTAAGCACGCATCACCAACATAAGTAATTGATCATACAAGATAATAGTAGAGATAAACATGGAATATCACAATGGGCATAATATGATCAATCACCATCGTATCTCACAAGTATAAACGACAGAATATTGTAGCAAGCACACACATAACAAAGTATCAACGAACGATCAAACAAGTAGCAAACAAGTAGCAAAAGAAACTCTCAAAGCAAATCAAAAACAAGAAACTCTCTCTCGAAGCCTATGATCTATACAAATTCTCCCCCTTTGGCAACAAGTACCAAAAAGTTCGAATTGTATAGCACTAGTCGGCTCTCTAGGCACGATCCTCCGAAGGCGATCTCCTGCTGGCGGCTCCAATGTGCGTAGACGGCATTGAGATGAGAGCGTCCGCGAATGCTTCTGCTGACGACTGCTGGACTGGAGGAGTGGAGACCTGTTGTGGCACTGTGGCTGTGGCGGCTGGTGCAGATACTGTGGTCCATGGATCCACAACTGGTATCGCAGCTGACCTGGCAGCCCTAGGCACTGACTGAAACTGCTCTGTAGTTGGTCTCTCATCTTCACTGTCATCTGATCTGGCAAGCTTGACAGCATCGACATCTCCTTGCAGCTGTTCCACTGAAGTCTGAATCTCAGTCACTTTGGCATCCAAGTCATGAAACTTTGTCTCAATAATCCGCTCAAAACTAGCCTGGGTCTAGGTGATGTTGGCCAGACTTCGCTCAATCCTCAGAGTGGCTTCAAGCAGATATTGCATTTGGTCTTTTGGTGTCTTGAGATTCGCAATTGGAGCATTGGGAGCTGCTGCTTCTTGAGCTGCTTTAGCTTCTTGTGCTTTGCGGATTTCCTCTTGAGCTTGGGCAGAAGTGGGATGCGAAGGATCCATCACTATGACATTGTCCTCAAAGTATGGATGGAGTGGCAAATGCTCTCGATCAAGAAGATACGTGCTGGTTCCAACCTTGGAATTGATCAACAACTGAATATGTGGAGCATAACCACACGATCTCTTCTGATCTGCTGCTGTCCTCTTGATAGTCTCTACTATCAGGCTCATCACCTTGAATTTCTGAGGTGTATCAAATAAGTGCAGCAAGTTGATGGAGTGGCCACGAATCATCTTATCATCTCCTGACTTGGGTAGCAGAGTGTACCGCAGTATGGTGTTTGAGGTGGCCAGACCTGGAAGAAAATGCTTCACTGATCCAAGCTTGTGTGTTTCAAGATCCTCCTGGGGAATAGCAGTGTACATGTTCTTCATAGAATTGTGATCAAACTTGAGCTTGGCATAAACATCATAATCATCATCCTCTTCCTTGGGTGCACCAAGAAGATTTGCCCACTCAGAAATAGTTGATTGATATATAATGCCCTCAGTCACCCACACTATGCGACCATCTGGATAGAAATGTGCTGTGGAGTAGAATTGCATGACCATCTCGTCATTCCACTTAGTCAATTTCTTCCCAACAAATTCATCAACACCTGCAATTCTGAAGCTTTCATGCACATGGGGGAAATAATCCTCGTTCTCATCAATGTATTCCCAGCCCACCCATCTCATGTCACTGACTATGGGCTTCTTGTCAAGCAATACTGTCTCATAGAAATCCTATTGCTCACGGGTGTGAAAACGATAATCACAAGCAGTCCTCCTTCTGATAGCATAAGGATCTGACAATCTCCATTGACGCAGTCCTTTATCCTTTCTCAACATCATGTTCTCAGCTACTGGGTGTGCGTTGTCATGTTCTGGTATCTTGGGCTTCAATTTTCTGAGCACTAGAGGCTCTTCATCAACAGTTGATTCAGGCACTGGGGCCTTGTTCTTCTCTGCAGCAGATATGTTTCTAGTTGATCTCTTGGGTGCTGGTGCCTTAGGATTTGACTTGGGAGGTGCAGCAGTCTTGATAGCATCAGACATGAGCTTCTGTGCTTTTGCAGGGGGTGCAGCAGCTGGCTCTTCCTCCTCTTCTTCTTCCTCATCAATCATCATAGTAGGTCTGCCAATCACTCGGGCAAAAGATTTCCTTACTCTTTTCTTCTTGGCACCTGCAGCTGCCTCACTAGGCTCTTGCATAGTCTTCTGAGGCACTTTCCTCACAACTGTTCTTTCCTTGACAGAAGTAGGCTTTGTGCTGTACTCCTTAGCTAGCACTACTCCCTTCTTCTTTTGTGCAGTTTCACTTGCAACAAAGTCCTCATCCTCACTATCTGAGGTTTTCTTCTTCCGTGTTCTGGTTGTAGCTTTAGGAAGATCCGGAGAGCTTCTCTCTCCCTCATAGTAACTTTCATTATGGCTTGATCCTTCACTTTGCTCTTCATGCTGCTCTGACCTGTTCTGACTGTCACTGACATCAGACATCTTGCTGAGCTGACCCTGTGAATAGATGGGTATGGGTAGAGTAGATGAGTCATCACAAAAAGCAGATAGTTTTTCATAAAAATGAGTTCAAACTTTAGTTCTAGGTTTTCACAGAATGCAGTTCGGATGGACCGAGTTGGTAATCTCGGTGACACCGAAGCACACTATAGAGACATGGCACGCCATTTCGGTCAGACCGAGATGGGTTTCGGTGGCTCCAAGATGCTAGGGTTTCAGTGAGACATTACTTTCGGTCTTACCGATTTGCACAACTCGGTGGCACCGAGATGTACTTGTGCTATGGCCAGAGCCAAATCGGTGGGACCGAAAATTCCTATTTGGTCGGTCCGAGATGCATTCGGCGGAAACCTAACCCTAATTTTTTTGCTCGAATCTCGTTCAAACGAACTAATCTGGTGGAAAGAGAATTGCATTCGTGGCAAGATTACAGGCTATCCAATCGTGCATTGAATCGGAAAGGGAAGCATGAAAGGGATCGAAACTCACCCTAACTCGGTAGAGTTCCTCTACGGCGGCAACGGCGGTGGAGATTACCGTTGACGGCGACGGAGTCCTGTGGTGAGGGCGCACAGGCGACGACGGCGACGATCCGGAGATCAAAGGGGCGGCAGCAATGGGGCGCGGGCGCGTGAAGTTTGAAGAAATTTTCAACCGCACGGTTCGCTGGGAATATATACCCATTCGCTGTCGGTGGCACCGAGTGGAATAAATCGGTAGCACCGAGACGTGCAACTGCTTGCAGTTACAGCAACTCGGTCCGACCGAGTTGGTCTAATCGGTAGCACCGAGATGAAAACCTAGATCAATCTAAATGCTTTCGGTTCGACCGAGTTTGAGTGGGTTGGTCTGACCGAAATCAATTAGAAGGTTTTGGAGGTTCAGCCCTTTCAGATCGGTGGCTCCGAGTGCTCCTCACCCGGAGGGTCCGAAAATGACTTGTTCAATTTTTGTGATGCAGCAAGAATAGAAGTTGAGACAAGAAAGCATAGATAGCTAGAGAAGGTTCTTAGGCATTCTTGTACATCCACTTGGCCAGAAAAACCAAGACAATCAAAACAACAAATGGATGTCCTCGAATGATGAAAACATGCAAATCAACATGCTCACACAATAAGATAGCAAATGAAATATGTGTCAAACATGCACAACCAATTCTAGCATCTATCAAGCAATGGCGATGACTAGGTCATCTATATATGAGTATATTGACTTAGGAGCCAAATGAGAACATTTGATCATAGGTCATACTCATCGTTTAAGCACAAGTGGGGTTACCACTTTTACATAAAGCATTAATGTGTTCACACCATTAGAGTTGCTTTAGCTCAATTGCTTAGAGAAAAGCTCCCCCTAGATGTGATATCCCCCCTAAGAGGGTTGAACTAACCTTGGGTTTTGTCGATGATGACTTCATATAGATGTTGAAGATGTGGATGCTCAATGTTGATGTAGACCATCAAGAGTTGGGAGCAATCCTTTGGAGTTTTGTGCTTTCAATACCTACATGGGTTAGTCCCACACAAGGAACATACAAGGATATCCATAGACATAGAGTGAAATACACATATGATGATGTCCATGAATGCATTGATAACCTTGTCCCTTGCCTTACCAACAAGAGGGTTTGTGACTCCATGAACTAGTGCAAAATGTGGAAGTTGGTTGCACAAGTCCTTGCTATAAAGAATATGAGTGAAGTTTGTTGGCGGAGTCACCCTCAAGAACTCTCTAGTTCTTCTTCTTTTGGACCCACATCAACTTGATGGGAATCCTTGGAGTTGTAGTAGCACTTGATGAAGTAGAACTTGATGAAGTCTTGGGGACCCACTTGACCATGGCTTGAGGAGCTTCTTCAAATGAATCAATCTCTTCTTGAAGCTTGTCCTTGCCTTTTAGCTTGTGGTCTTGTGGTGGAAGGTCTTCTTGAGCTTGTGTTCCCTTGAAGGAAGTAGGATCATACTTCTCTTGTTGAGGAACAAACTTCGTCTTGGGGTATTGACCTTCTTCCCACTCAACTCCATTAGCATTGAACTTTCGTTCAAAACCAACACCTTGGTTCTTCCGGTGCCGTCCTTGCTTGCGTACAATTTCCTCAAATTGTTTACTCCCGGCAAGACTCTTGTAGACACCTTTTTCTATAATTCCTTTCAATAGCATATTTTCTTGCTCAAGTGTAACTTGGCTAAGAGAATCGTTAGTGGAATCAATAGAACTACTAGAAGCAACAATATTGGATTTAGCATTGTTATTGTTACTACTAGAGGTAGAACCATTTTTACCCCTGTTGCTAGTTTGCTTAGGTTTAACTTGTGGCATAAAGGTAGACAAGAGTAAACGTTTGGCAAGATATGAAGAACTCTTCTTTCGAAGATCGTCATTGATAGCTTTAAGAAACTCATGCTCTTGCTCTAAATTTAGCTTCTCGAAGCGTAGCTTCTCATGAGTTCTTAGAAGTTCTCTATGATCCTCTTGAGTTGTTTCATGAGCTAACTTAAGAGCATTTGGTTCTTTAGTTAGACGCTCAATCTCCTTCATAGCATTGTCACTCGTTTCCTCTTGACTATCATGATTACTAGCATTTTCATTATAGCTCACATCACTAGCCCTATCAATAAGTAAATCATCATCACCAAGCAAATCAGCTTCATCACTATTAAAATCAAGATACTCGGGGTGTGATACCTTAGGGCCTTTTGCCATGAAGCATCTTCCAATTCCTTCATTTGGTGAGTCAAATAGATCGTAGGAGTTGGATGACACAAGTGCAAGTCCTGCAACACCTTCATCTTGACTATAGTCAGAGTTGGAGTGATAACTTCTCTCGGATTGGTTGTCGGAGTCGGAGCCGGAAACCCATTCACCAACATGAGCTTGATGTCTTATTCTGTTGTAGCTCCTTGATGACTTGTCCTTCCTCTCTGAATCCTTGCTTCTTCGAGAGTGTCTTCGTTCATAATAATCATCTCTAATCCTTCTCTCCTTACAAGGTGATTCATCTCTTCTATGTCTTCCTCTTGGTGATTTGTCTCTTTTCTTGTAGGGAGCCGTACACTCATTTGAGTAGTGTCCGGGCTTTCCACAATTGTAGCAATTACGGTCACGACTTGATGATCTTCTCTCATAATGTCTTGAGCTAGAGCTTCTTTCTTTTCCTTTGTTCTTGTAGAACTTGTTGAACCTTTTCACCATTAGGCTAATCTCTTCATTGGATACTAGCTGGTCATTTGAAGTTGTTGGAGCATCGGTTGAGGCTTTGTAAGCACCACTTGACTTATTGTGCAGCTCCTCTTTGTCCTTGAGCGACATTTCATGAGCGACAATCCTTCCAATGACTTCCGTGGGCTTGAGATCTTTGTAATTTGGCATCATTTGGATCAATGTGCAGACGGTATCATATTTTCCATCCAAAGCTCTAAGTATCTTCTTGATGATGAATTTGTCGGTCATCTCTTCACTTCCTAAGCCGGCAATCTCATTTGTGATGAGAGCAAGCCTAGAGTACATCTCTACGACTCCTTCACCATCCTTCATCTTTCACTTATCAAGTTGACTTTGGAGCACATCCAACTTAGATTCCTTGACGGACTCGGTACCCTCATGCATATCAACCAAAGTATCCCAAATTTCCTTTGCATTCTCGAGGCGGCTGATTTTGTTAAATTCTTCGGGACATAAACCGTTGAATAGAATGTCACAAGCTTGAGCATTGTATTGCAACATCTTCAATTCTTTCGGGGTTGCTTCACGATCCAGTTCCTTGCCATCCTCAAATAAGTCACCTTGCAAGCCAACACGAACAACAGCCCAAATGGCAGGGTTATGACCAAGAATATGCATTTTCATCTTATGTTTCCAACTAGAAAAGTTTGTACCATCAAAATATGGACCTCTACGGTGATAGTTACCCTCACTAGACGCCATACTCTCCTAGGTTGTGAAACCAAGGCTATGATCACCAAAGCTATGGAAATCAAGGCTTACGGAGAGCAAAGCTCTGATACCACTTGTAGGATCGAAAGTATGTCTAGAGGGGGGGTGATTAGACTACTTGACCAAATAAAACTTAACCTTTTCCCAGATTTTAGTTGTAGGCAGATTTTAGCAATAGTACATGTCAAGCATCACCATACACATGCAATTCTTAAAGTATAGCAGCGGAATGTAAGCAATTGCATATGTATGTAGAGATGGGGTAGGAGATTTCAAACGCAATGAAGACATGGCGGTTTTTGGCGTGGTTCCGATAGGTGGTGCTATCGTACGTCCACGTTGATGGAGGCTTCAACCCACGAAGGGTAACGGCTGCGCGAGTCAACGGAGGGCTCCACCCACGAAGGGTCCACGAAGAAGCAACCTTGCTTATTCCACCATGGCTTACGTCCACGAAGGACTAGCCTCACTCGGGGTAGATCTTCACGAAGTAGGTGATCTCCTTGCATTACAAACTTCTTGGTTCAACTCCACATCTGGTTGGAGGCTCCCAAGTGACACCTAACCAATCTAGGAGACACCACTCTCCAAAAGGTAATAGACGGTGTGTTGTTGATGAACTCCTTGCTCTTGTGCTTCAAATGATAGTCTTCCCAGCACTCAATCACTCCTCACAGATTTGGCTATGGTGGAAGAAGGATTTGAGTGGAAAGCAACTTGGGAAAGGCTAGAGATCAAGGTTCAAATTGTAGGAATGGAATATCTTGATCTCAACACATGAGTAGGTGGTTCTCTCTCAGAAAATGAATGGTGGAAGTGTAGGCACGTTCTGATGGCTCTACTTACTGAGAAGGATGGGGTGGAGGGGTATATATAACCTCCACACAAAATCCAACTGTTACACACTTTTGACCCAACTCGGTGGCACCGAAACGATAATCTCGGTAGCACCGAACTGTGTAAAAGATATGAACTTTAGGAATCTCGGTGGGACCGATACGAACAACTCGGATGGACCGAAGTGCAATGGCTTTGGGCAATCCTCATCTCGGTGGCACCGATTGCATCAACTCGGTAGGACCGAAGTGAAGCAATAAGGCAACAGAGAGTTGGCAAGCCATCTCGGTGAGAACGATTTGCAAACTCGGTGAGACCGAAGTAAATGCAAACAATTACAGAGAGTTGGCAAGGCCATCTCGGTGAGACCGAGATCCATTTCGGTGGATCAGATTTGTTAGGGTTTGGCAGTGGCTAAGTCTTGGATGAACTCGGTGGGGCCGGATTGGAAATTTCGGTGGGGCCGAGTTGGACTTTGGGTTTTGGACATATTTGGGATAGAGAGAGTAGTTGAGGGTTTAGGAATGCTGTCACTAAGCACTTGAGCAAAAGGACCATTAAGCAACACCTCATCCCCTTTTAATAGTATTGGCTTTCCTATGGACTCAATGTGATCTTGGCTCACTAAACAAAAAATGTAGAGTCTTGATCTTTTGCCAATCCTTGTCCTTAGCATTTTGAGGGGTCCACATCTCTAGTCCATGCCATGCCAATCATTGAACATCCTGAAATCTTAATCTTGAATGGACATTAGTTCAATGAGATATATGTTGTTAGGAATTACCAAAACCACCAAGGGAGCAAATGTGCTTTCAATCTCCCCCTTTTTGGTAATTGATGACAACATATAGATCAAAGCTTTGACAATTGATTAAGTGAATGAAATACATCATCGCTTTGAGAAGTATGTGATAAGCAACAGCTCCCCCTAAATTTGTGCATTATTTAAAAATTTCCATTTGAATGCAAATGCACAATCGATTAGGTTCATGGGTCACTCTTCCATGTCACATACATCTTGGTGGAGCGCACAAAATGATATGATTGAAATAATAGGCACTCATCACCAACACAAATGAATGATCATACAAGATAAAGATAAAGATAAACATGGAACATCACAATAAGCATAATATGATCAATCAACATAGTATTTCACAAGCATAAACGATAGGTACTGTAGCAAACACACACATAGCAAAGTACGGACAAGCAAATAAGTAGCAAAAGAACTCTCAAGAGAAAAACCAACGACTAAAACACTCAAAAGAACTCTCGAGAGAAAAACCAACGACTAAAACACTCTCTCTCTCTTGAAGCCTATGATCTATACAAATTCTCCCCCTTTGGCAACAAGTACCAAAAAGATCGAATAAGTATAGGACTAGTCGGCACTCTAAACGCGGTCCTCCGAAGCTCCTGAAGGCGATCTCCTGCTGGCAGCTCCGGTGTGCGTAGATGGCGTTGAGATGAGAGCATCTGCGAAGGCTTCTGACGATGTCTGTTGAGCTGGTGGAGTTGAGACCTGTGGTGGCACTGTGGCAGTAGCGGCTGGTGCAGATACTGTGGTCCGTGGATCCACGACTGGTATCGCAGCAGATCTAGCTGCCCTAGGCACTGACTGGAATCTCTCTATGGTTGGTCCATCATCTCCAGTGTCATCTGATCTGGCTAGCTTGACAGCATCAACATCTCCTTAGCATTTTGAGGGGTCCACATCTCTAGTCCATGCCATGCCAATCATTGAACAACCTGAAATCTTAATCTTGAATGGATATTAGTTCAATGAGATATATGTTGTTATGAATTACCAAAACCACCAAGGAAGCAAATGTGCTTTCACTCCCCCCCCCACCGTCTTCCCCTCCTCCTCCGCCGTCCCGACGTCGTGCGTCGCCGCCGCCCGAGCTTCGGCCGAGCTCGCCCCCCCCCCCTCCCCGCTCGCGCCCGCTGCTCGCTCGCCGCGCCCGGCGCCCGTCCGCGCACGCTCGCCCGCACAGCCCCGTTGCCGCCGCTACCCTACGCCGTCCCCCGCCGCTGCTGCTCCGCCTGCTGCCGCCGCCGTGCCGCAGCCGCTCGTCGCCGCCTCGCCCGCGCCGCGCCCTCCCCCCGCGCTCGCCTGCGCTCGCGCGCCGCGCCTCCCGGTGCCGCGCCCGCCGCCGCTCGCCCGCCTCCGCCCGAGCTGCTGCTGCCCCGCGCGCGCGCGCGCTCAACCGGACGTGTCCGGCCCCAGAAAGGGCACAGCCCGGACATGTCCGGCTGTGCCACTGACCGCTGGGGCTCACGCCCTGTTTAAAACAAAAAAGAAAAATAAATAAAAATAAAAAAACAATAAAAATAATAATAATAAATAATAAATAATAAATAAATAAAGTAAAGAATTAAAATAAATAAATAAACAATAATTAATTAATTAGTTAATTAACTTAATTAATTTTGTTTAATTAAACTAATTAATTAATTATCCTAATCAATCTGTAATTAACTTAATTAAACCCTAATTAGTCTAAACAGACGCTGACAGGCGGGACCCGCATGTCAGGTTTGACTCTGACCTGTCAGAGTTGACTCTTGACGTCACATTGACGTCATGATGACTTCATCATTACTGTTTCGGATAATTCTAATTTAATTAATTAAAATAATTCCAGAAAAAGATTAAAACTTTGAAAATTAATATAAAATAAACCGTAACTCGGATTAAAATAATTTATATATGAAAAATGATCAAAAAAATATGACAATTCCGAATATGCACTCCGTTCATCTGTCACGTGCCTCTATCATAGCGAACATGGAACCGTCCCCTCTGTTTCATCTGACCAAAAATGCCAAACTTCGGGAAAACATTCATGGATGTTTTCCCCCTTCGCCGGTAACTTGTAGTACTGCGATAGGTCACCCCTAGCACTACGTGTTGTCATACCATGCATCTGTGATTGCATTTGTTTGCTTTATATTTAATGTTTCTTCCCCCCTCTTCTCTCCGGTAGACATCGAGACCGACGCCGCCCCGCAGGACTGCTACTCCGTCGACGACCCCTCTTTTGCCGCAGAGCAACCAGGCAAGCAAAACCCCCTTGACGCATGCCTATATCACCTATTCTTTCTCCCTCCTGCTTGCATTAGAATTTGCTGCTGCTATTGTTTTATCCTATTCTGATGCATAGCCTGTTTATTTGAACTTCTGTTGATACTTTACCTGATACCCTAAAATACTCAGTATAGGTTGGATGAAATCCATCTGTGGCCTCTCCTTTGTTCTAGTTGCCCCGCTTAGCAACTAGTGCCCCGATCGAAGTGATCGTCGGGCTGAGACCAGCACAGCACCACACATCCCCCCTAAGTTGTTCGACTCTACAGAGTTATCCTCGAGTGACGAGGGTGATACCTCTTAACTCACTCCCGATGATGCCTTTGTAGTACAACTAGTCGGACGTGGATTACCGAGGGTGATTCCTCTTCCTCCACCTCCGGTGAAGCTTCTGTCGTGCAACCCCGCAAGTGTGAACGCCATCGAGGGTGATTCCTCCGGGTTCACCTTGACGGAGACGTCGAGTGGGAACCCAACGAGGGTGATTCCTCGGATTCCTTCTTGATGTTCTGAACACACTGTTACCGGGATTTTACTACAGTTACTGGGTAAAGTCGGGTCGATCCCGAGGGGTACCTGCGAGAGATGTGAAGTCGGGTTGACCGTGAGGGTACCCGCGAGATAATTATGAGGCGCAACTGGGCAGGCAGAGACCACCCTAGAGAGGGATGGGCCTGGCCCTTGTTGCACTTCCTCAAGACGGGACGACAGGAGTACTGATCGTCACCGCGAGCTCCTAATAATTCGCTAACGGATTTGGGTATTGATCTGAGTGGGTCGTTGGCCCTATACGCAATACCACCACGTGGGATAATGGTTATGGGACCCTCGGCGCCGTATGTATCAGCCGAAAGCTCTGTCAGACGTCCAGTTCAGCATTGTGGCACGGTCGGATCGTGCCGATGGCGCTGGTATCCACCGTCCTCACAACGACCCGGAGTGCACAGGGCGATGGCCCAAGACCCCTGAGCACTTATGATGTAGACCGGCGGGGACCTCTCTGCTGGGCCTAGGTAGGACTACGTCGTGTCGATTACCCGAGGCCGGGTATTACCCAGCAAGTGTGTCCGGCCAGAGTTAATCGAGCGTGTTGGGTAACAGTAGTGCACCCCTACAGGGAAGTTATCTATTCGAATAGCCGTGTCCACGGTAACAGGATGCTCAATGTTGTATCCCGATCTACTACTACTTGAACTGGATACATGTTAATTAATTGTAAGCTCCGGGATCGCTTTCTCGCAGGGAGTCGAGGAAGGATCTCTAGGCTTTGTTTCAACATGCTTGTTACTTTATGATATGCTACTAATCTGCACTTTTCTAATGCTGGAAGACGCTGAAGATGCTAGTCTTCGATAGGTTAAGTCTTCCCCTCTATTCTGGCATTTCTGTAGTTTAGTCCAAAGATATAGCCCCATTCCTTTGATACCGATGCATACTTAGCATAGTTCTGATGTCAGTCTTGCGAGTACTTTGGATGAGTACTCACGGTTGCTTTGCTACTTCTTTTCCCCATACCCGATTGCTGCGACCAGATGATGGATCCCAGGAGTCAGTTGCTACCGCCGACGACCGCTACTACACTTCCGGTGGAGCCTACTACGATGTGGAGATCCCCGACGACCAGGAGTAGTTCGGAGGCTCCCAGGCAGGAGGCCTTGCCTTTTCGATCGTTGTCGTTGTTTTGCCTCGCCTTCTTCAGGCATATCTATTTTACTTTTATATCTGTACTCAGATATCTAATGCTTTCGCTGGCGCTTGTATGCTCAAGCTTATGTATTCGAGCCCTCGAGGCCCCTGGCTTGTAATATAAAGCTTGTATTATTTTTTATTTTGTGTTTAGAGTTGTGTTGTGATATCTTCAAGTGAGTCCCTAGGCTTGATCGTGTGCATTTGCGTGTATGGTTAGCGCACGATTAAGTCGGGGGCGTCACAAAGGCTACAACTGCGTGTGCACAAGTTAGGGTACGAAGGCACCCATGGCTTAGTACACCGATAGTCGGAAAACCGATTTGTTCCCTCCAAGGAATCAGCCGAGGAGCACCCATAGTGCAGCCAGATGGCAGGCTACCGAGGAGGCAACACAGGTTGCACCTACCTCCAATAGGTAGGCCTCTAACCGCTGTAGCTTCCTTGACAATCGTCATACAGTGTGCTTCTAACAGCCAAACTTTATGATATGTAGGCAATCCGTTCAAGCGCCATTGCCCAAGGACATAGAGGATGCGAACAAGAGTGCCCCTGCTCCGAGGACAAACGCCGAGCCAGCACCTCCACCCGAGGTACCTCTGGAAAATCCTCAACCGGAGACTTCGGGAGCTCACTCAGCTACCAACTCCGAAGTCGAAAGCATGATGCATCATCGGCAGAGGAAAGCATCCTTAAGGCATCCCATCTTTTCCGATCAAGAATTTAATGCTCTTAATTTAGTGGACGCCTACCTTGGGGCTGCTCGAGTGGGTTTTGAAGATGCGGTGGGCGTGTTGTCCACCAGTCTACAGGTAAGTTTTATTATATTTTTCTGACAATAAAGCTCTTAATGAGCCCAGTAGCCCTCTGGATGGACAAATGCTTGTGTTTCCGAGCATGTCATCTGATATTAAAGCAACAAAAAAGCTTTATTATTTCGGAGGTTCTATTGGTGAAAAAATCACTATGAGGGCCAGTAGCCCCCGAGACACTGGTTGCATATCATATCCGGCTAGTGAATCGATTAGTTCTTAGAACCTTGAAGAAAGCGCCAAACCTAGTTGCCCCCGAGCCTTAATTTGGACAGAAGTGGCCGATTTAAGGGTCCGATAGTATTTTTAACAAATATTCGTGCTTATTGAAATAGACTGCGCGAAAGAAGAATAAACAGCTAACTAAGGACCAAACCGATGCACATGGTAAGTGTATTAAACACTTGTCTGTTGTGAAACATGCGGCTCATATCTTAACGGGGCGCATGTTGAGAGCAGCGAAGACCATTGGTCAACTTGATAAGGACCTGGAACAGGCTTGAGAGGCCCTTCGATATGCCGAGTCACAAGAACAGGCCGGCCACCGTGTGTTGTCTCGAAGGAACGAGGAAAATAATCGGTTGAAGGCCGCAAATGAGCAGCAAGCACTTGAAATTGAGAGGCTAAAAGCTCAATTGTCTGCATCCGAGGAGCTGAACAAGGAGAGAAATGAAGTCATATCCATTAAGTATGTACTACCTTAAGTGTTTGAAAATTTCCAAACTACCAGCTTGAGACTGGCTATTGATTGTGCAGCTACATTGACTAGTCGGCCCCAAGAAGCCGCTAGCTCCTCTATAAAGGAGTCCATTGCGGAACTAGGTGAGCTACACGAGCTATCTCGAAGATCCATGAAGAGCGTGTTTAAGGCTTTATGGCCAAAGGAAACCATCCCCGAAGGAATGGCTGAGCCTGCCGATCGTCTGAAAGGAGCTCGGCGCTGCTTGCAAGCATGGAAAGTATCATCCTACCGAGAGGGTGCCCGAGAAGCATGGGCTATGATAAAAACACGTTATACTGAACTAGATACATAGCATCTTGCACAGGTCGGTCCTTGTGGGGCTGACGGGAAGGAAATACCTACTTGCTTAGTCTATGAAAAAGTGATGCCAGTTGCTTGGCTATCTCAACAAGATTGTAACCTCGACTGCTTAATAGATATGGGGCCGAGTAATTGTACTATAACAACACTTATTTGTGTAATGATTCTATGTATCGAAGTACGTTACATCATTATGTATGCTCAGATCTTCGGTGTAATACTTTGTTACCGGCCATTGGCTTCTGCCTCCTAGGCTAGTGGCCGAGGAGTGTTTCCTACTTTTGCCCAAGTATTCGGGCAAGGTTTTTCAGATAACAAGGCAATCCAGCCATAAGGTTCAAAAAATGTATGCTAAGTAGAGAGGTATGTTATATTACTTTTTAACGTAAGAAACATCATCTGAGAAAAATAGTTCTTCTATCAGTTCCTTTTCTCAGGGTGTCATGTTTACCATGACGGCGTAACCTATCAACCGTTCTATTCGGAAAAAATTGTAAGGTTAGTTCGGGGGAAAGTCCCATAATCTTCGCTTTAAGAAATTGAAATTTTTACTTCTGTCGTTGCCGACCGATTATGTTCTTAAGATTGCTAGCTTTTGGCTTCACCCGTATGAGGTACTAACCCGGTTGACCCAGAAGTAACAATCGCAGAGGTGCTCCCTTTACCCCTTAGCTGAAGTAATCGGGGGACGTAAGGGGTAAGCACAGGAGCCAGGCAACCCAGCTTGGCCAAATCTTAAGTCAAATCAATGCATATTATGGCTTTAGAACGATGTTAATGGAAGGTGGCGCACATATAAGAAATATGAATGCATAAAAATATGGGCTTTTAATTGAAGCCACCAAGGCAGTATGCCGAACACTGTTGAAAGATATCTGAAGTAATTTGACAGACCTCGGTTTTCCGAGCACTACTTATTTAAATATAACTTGTTCAATACAGCTTTTGACAAGCTTGAAAAAGGTGCCAGTGAAAAAACAAGGAAAAATTGCTCTATATAACTCTATAACTAGAGATATTGCAAAAGAGAAAAGACTTCTATTTTAATCATAAAAACGTCGAAGCCATGCAACATTCCATGGGTTTGGCTCCAGCCGGTTGTCCTTGGGGTCTCGGATGTGATATGCTCCTCCGGTGAGTACCTGGTCGATAATAAATGGTCCCTCCCATTTGACTGATAGTTTATGCTTCTGCTTCTCCGGATGGTACCGTAGGACTAGGTCTGCTTTTGCCCGGACCTCCCGGCTCTGATAGCGTCTTGCCTGCTGCTAGTAAAAAGTAGAACATACCCGAGCTACTTTACGCTCCTCCTCAAGGGCATCTAGGTCATCTTGTCTATCGAGCTCGGCCTCCCGCTCTTCATACATGCGTACTCGAGGTGCATCATGAATGAGATCGCTTGGGATAATGGCCTCAGCCCCATAGACCATAAAGAAAGGTGTGTAGCCCGTGGATCGATTGGGCGTGGTGCGCAAGCCCCATAGTACGGAATCAAGTTCGTCTACCCAGTGACAGTCGGCCTCAGTTAAGGAGCGAACTAGCCGTGGCTTAATGCCACTTAATATTAAACCATTGGCCCGTTTGACCCGTCCATTGGATTGGGGGTGATATACCAAGGCATTATCAAGCTTAATGCTCATTTTTGCGCACCATGCCTTTACTTCCTTGGTTGTAAAGTTGGACCCATTGTCCGTTATGATGCTATGAGGGACATCGTAATGGTAAACCATGTCGGAGATAAAATCAATCACCGGCCCCACTTTGGCCGAGGTCACTGGTTTTACCTCGATCCATTTTGTAAACTTGTCTACCATGACGAGTAGATATTTCTTTTTCTTGGTCCCCCCTCTAAGGGGGCCGACCATGTCAAGCTCCCAGATCGTGAATGGCCAGGTTATCGAAATGGTCCGAAGAGCTATTGGTGGCATGTGTCTTTGATTGGCGAAAACCTGACATCCAATACATCCTTGGACCGGTGTTTTCACGCCTGCTCAGGCTGTTGGCTAGTAGAATCTGGCTCGGAAAGCCTTGCTAACTAGGGCTAGAGGTGCGGCGTGATGGCCACCAATGCCTGAGTGAATTTCCGAAAGGAGCTTCTGACCTTCCTCCTCGGATATGCATCGTTGGAGTACGCATGTGATGCTTTTCTTATATAATTCGCCTTCATGGACCTGATAAGCATTGGATCTTCGGATGATCCATCGTGCATCGGTTTGGTCCTTGGGCAGCTTTTTGCGGAGTAAGTATGCGAGGAATGGTTCGGTCCATGACACAATTATTGCCATGATCTCATGATCCGAGGACGTCTCTTTGACAGCCGAGCCCCCAATTATTTCCTCATCTTGTTCAATGGTCGGAGGGATGACCTCTCTGGAGTCTCTCGATTGGGCTACCTTATCCCCCTCTTGCTAGGCTATGGATGGTTCAAATACCCATTCCAAGAAGTTGTTTTCGGGAACTGGGTCGCGTTTAGTGCCCATTCTGGCGAGAATATCGACAGCTTGATTACTGTCTCTCGGGATATGGTGGAATTCCAATCCCTCGAATCAGGCTGAAATTGTTAAAACGGTGTTTCGGTACGCTGTCATCTTTGGACCCTTTGCGTCAAACTCGCCACTAACTTGAGAGATAGCGAGATTCGAATCTCCTCGGACCTCAAGACGCTGGATTTCCATAGAAACAGCCATCCGAAGTCCATGCAGTTGAGCCTCATACTCGGCTGCATTGTTAGAATCGGTGCACATAATTTGCAGTACATACCGTATGTTATCCCCTGTTGGTGATGTGAGAACTACTCCATCCCCTAAGCCAGTGAGTATTTTGGAAATGTCAAAGTACATTCTTGATAACCCACAAGTATAGGGGATCACGATAGTCTTCGAGGGTAGTATTTCACACAAATGTATTGATTTGACACAAGGGGAGCCAAAGAATACTTATGAGCCTTAGTAGTTGAGTTGTCAATTCAACCACACCCTGGAAAATAATATTTCTGCAGCAAAGTATTTAGTAGCACAGTAGTATGATAGTTTGATAGTAGCGGTAATAGTAGCAATAGTAACGGTGACAGTAACATAGCAGTTTTGTAGTGATTGTAACAGCAGCAGCAATAGTAACTTAGCAAATATCAATATGAGCAAAGCATAGGCACTGGATCAATGATGGATATTTGTGTGGATGGCATTCATCATGTAACAGTCACAACCTAGAGCGATACACAATAGCTCCAATTCATAAATTCAATGTAGGCATGTATTCCGTATATAGTCATACGTGCTTATAATAAGAACTTGCATGACTTCTTTTGTCCTACCCTCCCGTGGCAGCGGGGTCCATAAGGAAATCTAAGGGATATTAAGGCCTCCTTTTAATAGAGAACCGGGACAAAGTGTGGGATCGAGGAGATAGGTCTAGAGGGGGGTTGAATAGACACTTAACCAACCAAAGTTGCAGATTTTAATTTCTCATGGAACTTAGGCAGATTTTGGCACAAGTTAAGATCATTCCAATACTTTCTACACATGCATATCTAGAGACTGAGCAGCGGAAATAGTAAAGCATGCAAAAGTGCGGAATGTAAAGGGGTAGAGTATGGAAGATCAAACGCAATGAAGACACGGTGGTTTTTGGCGTGGTTCCGATAGGTGGTGCTATCGTACGTCCACGTTGATGGAGACTTCAACCCATGAAGGGTAACGGCTGCGCGAGTCCATGGAGGGCTCCAACCACAAAGGGTCCACGAAGAAGCAACCTTGTCTATCCCACCATGGCTTACGTCCACGAAGGACTAGCCTCACTCGGGTAGATCTTCACAAAGTAGGCGATCTCCTTGCCCTTACAAACTCCTTGGTTCAACTCCACATCATGCCGGAGGCTCCCAAGTGACACCTAACCAATCTAGGAGACACCACTCTCCAAAAGGTAATAGACGGTGTGTTGATGATGAACTCCTTGCTCTTGTGCTTCAAATGATAGTCTTCCCAACACTCAAACAACTCCTCACAGATTTGGCTATGGTGGAAGAAGGATTTGAGTGGAAAGCAACTTGGGAAAGGCTAGAGATCAAGGTTCAAATGGTAGGAATGGAATGTCTTGATCTCAACACATGAGTAGGTGGTTATCTCTCAGAAAATGTATGGTGGAAGTGTAGGCACGTTCTGATGGCTCTCCTTCTGAGAAGGAAGTGGTGGACGGGTATATATAGCCTCCACACAAAATCCAACCGTTACACACTTTTGACCCAACTCGGTGGCACCGATTCAGAAGACTCGGTGGCACCGAACTGTGTAAAAGATATGAACGTTAGGAATCTCGGTGGGACCGACTGGAACAACTCGGATGGACCGAAGTGCAATGGCTAGTGCAAACCTTATCTCGGTGGCACCGATTGCATCAACTCGGTAGGACCGAAGTGAAGCAATAAGGCAACAGAGACTTGGCAAGCCATCTCGGTGAGACCGATTTGCAAAACTCGGTGAGACCAAAGTAAGTGCAAACGATTACAGAGAGTTGGCAAGGCCATCTCGGTGAGACCGAGATCCATATCGGTGGATCCGATTTGTTAGGGTTTTGGCAGTGGCTAAGTCCAGATGAACTCGGTGGCTCCGGATAGGAAATTTCGGTGGGGCCGAGTTGGAATGTAGGTTTTGGACATATTTGGATGGAGAAAGTAGTTGAGGGTTTAGGAGTACTGTCACTAAGCACTTGAGCAAAAAGACCATTAAGCAACACCTCATCCCCTTTTAATAGTATTGGCTTTCCTATGCACTCAATGTGATCTTGGATCACTAAACCAAAAATGTAGAGTCTTGATCTTTTGCCAATCCTTGTCCTTAGCATTTTGAAGGGATTCCACATCCTCTTGTCCCTGCCACGCCATTGTTGAACTTGTCTGAAATTCACTAGATAAAAGCATTAGTCCAACAACATGTATGTTTGCATAAATTACCAAAACCACCAAGGGAGAAAATGTGCTTTCAATCTCCCCCTTTTTGGTAATTGATGACAACATACATCAAAGCTTCAAATACAGATATAGCAGAGGTATATATGACAGCTTTGAAGGAAACATGTAACATGTATGAGCTCCCCTGAACTCCTCCTGAAGATGTGCATATAAAATGATGATATCACATGGGAGATATACATGCAACATGTATCTTGGCTATATGCATCAGAGCAATATATATGTCATTTAGGTATCCATGTGTCCATGATTTTCTTCTTGCAAACAATATATACTAGCAAGAGGTCAATCATGTACATGAGTGTGATGCATATACTTACCTTGAAGTTCTTGATCAAGTACCTGAAGAAATACACTTGAGAAAACAAGGTTAGATAACACAAGATAATTTCTTCAAGAAAAGACACAAGATCAACAAGAAACCAAGATTGGGATAACATGTGAAAGAGAGTATCACTAGGTGAATACTTCTTTGAAGCAGACATGTCCCCAAAAGAAATAGTTGTCTCCCCTTAAAGAACTTCCTCTCCCCCTGAATCAGATATTGGATATTGGGAGTAGGTAAGGTGAGAAAACTAGAAAAACCAAAGAACAAACTAATCATGTTTCTCCCCTCTTAGAAACATGTAACATTCTCTCCTCTTGTAAGGTGCATCTCTTTTGTAGTGATAAGCTTTGATGTATTCCTCACTCCCCTTTGACATCAATTTCCAAGAAGGGACTTCACAGTTATTGATCAAGTGGGTTTGGTCCTTGAGAAACACATGAGTGTCTCTAGATGCAAGTAGAGGATAAGAATCATTGAGTGGAGCTGGAGCAGAAAAACTCTGGAAATATTTGACAGAAATTCCCTTAGAGCAGCAAAATCAGTGACACTGAGTTGAGTCAATTCGGTGGAACCGAGTTTGGTGCAATGGAACAATTTGTCAACTCAGCTCACTAGGCAAAGGAATTCTCACAAAGATTTGCAAAGAATTAGCTGCGAAATGAACTAAAAGAAAAGAAGCAAAGAAACACTAGAGAACTTCATCTAGATGGGTCGGCGACTAGGTCACCTATGTTAGAGTATATTGACTTAGGAGTCAAGTGAGAACACTTGATCATAGGTCATACTCATCGTCTAAGCTCAAAATGGGATTGCCATTTTTCCTTTAAGCATTTCAATGTATTCACATCTTGTTGAGTTGCTTTAGCTCATGTCATTGAGTAAAGCTTCTCTAAGATGTGAGAACTTAAATTGGGATTTTGGTGGGGATGTCCATCATGTAGTTGAACATGAAGTGGATGCTCATTAGTTGTAGTTTGGAGCTATCCTATTTTGTGTAGTTCATCTTCCTACATGGGTTAGATTTGCAAGGAACAACATGTATATCCAAAATGACAAGAATGAAGCATATCTCAAGAATTTGTCAAAGGATATGTTTAGGTTGTCTTGTTCCTTGTTCCTCCATCAATTGTTGATACTTGGGTCATACAAGATTGCTTATGATAAGAGTGAGACGCAATCTTGTGGCATGAAGCTTGTCCAAGTACCTACAAAAGGTTAGATACAATACAAGGGAGCAAAATGTCCAAGATATAAGATGATCATGAAGGTATCATGGATTAGTCAAGTTGGCTCATGCCCTTGTATGCATCCACATGAACCTCTAGTTCACATTTGAAGCATCAATGATGTTCAACTCACTTCTCAAGTGACAAAACACTTTCTCATCAAGGGGTTTGGTAAAGATGTCCGCCAATTGTTTGTCGGTACAAACATGTTTAAGATCAATGTCACCTTTCTCAACATGATCTCGAATGAAATGGTGATGAACCTCAATATGCTTAGTTCGAGAATGTTGCACGGGATTGTGTGCTATCTTAATAGCACTCTCATTGTCACATAGTAATGGTACATGTCTCACATGCACACCATAGTCTTTAAGAGTTTGTGTCATCCATAGTAATTGAGCACAACATGATCCCGCGGCAATGTATTCCGCTTCGGCAGTAGATAGAGATACCGAGTTTTGTTTCTTGGAGGACCAAGACACAAGAGATCTACCAAGAAATTGACATGTACCCGAAGTGGATTTTCTGTCAACCTTGTCTCCGGCATAGTCCGAATCGGAGTAGCCAACAAGATTAAAAAAAGATCCTTTGGGATACCATATGCCAAAGTTTGGTGTATGTAACAAGTATCTCACAATTCTTTTCACCGCCTTAAGGTGACACTCTTTTGGTGTCGCTTGGTATCGTGCACACATGCACACACTTAGCATAATGTCAGGACGGGAGGCACATAGATATAGCAATGAACCAATCATAGATCGATAAACCTTTTGATCAACCAGTTTGCCATCCTTGGTCAAGTCAAGATGTCCACTCGAGGGCATGGGAGTTTTCATACCTTTACTCTCTTGCATGTTGAACTTCTTGAATAAGTCCTTGGTATACTTTGTTTGAGAAACAAAGGTACCTTCCCTAGTTTGCTTGATTTGCAACCCAAGGAAGAATTTGAGTTCACACATCATAGACATCTCGAACTTTTCCGACATCAACCTTCCAAACTTTTCACTAAAAGAGGGGTTAGTAGATCCAAAGATAATATCATCAACATAAATTTGGCATACAAATAATTCTCCATTAACCCTCTTAGTGAACAAAGTTGAATCAATCTTCCCAATTTCAAAACCTTTTTCAAGAAGGAACTTTGTCAAGCATTTGTACCAAGCTCTAGGGGCTTGTTTAAGACCATAAAGAGCTTTACGAAGTTTGTACACATGATTAGGTTTCTTGGGATTCTTGAAGCCGGGGGGTTGTTTGACGTACACTTCCTCCTCAATTTCACCATTTAAGAATTCACTTTTAATATCCATTTGGTAAAGAGTGATATCATGGTGATTGGCATAAGCAAGTAAAATACGAATGGACTCAAGTCTTGCAACGGGGGCATAGGTCTCACCATAGTCCATACCTTCGACTTGTGTGTAGCCTTGTGCTACGAGACGAGCCTTGTTGCATACAACTTGTCCATCTTCATCTTGCTTATTCCGAAACTCCCATTTGGTTCCAATGATGTTTTTCTCTTCCTTAGGCTTCTCAACCAATGTCCACACTTGGTTTCTCTCAAAGTTGTGTAGCTCCTCGTGCATTGCATTCACCCAATCGGGGTCCTTGAGAGCATCTTCCACCTTCAAGGGTTCAACACTAGAGATGAATGAGTAATGCTCACAAAAGTTAGCTAAATGAGTTTTAGAGCGAGTGATTCTCCCGGATTGGATATCTTCAAGTATTTGTTCGATGGGATGATCCTTGTCGATTCTTGCTCTAACTCGAGGTAGCTTTTTCTTGGGTTGTGGTGAGGCTTCCTCATCATCATCTTCTTCTTCTTCGTTGATGTTGTCGTTGTTCGCTTGTGGAGGTGGAGAAGGAGGTTGAGGTGGATCATCTTGTTGCACTTCCTCATTCCCAACGTCTTGACGTGTTCCACTTGTGGATGCCTCCATATCAACTTGTCGTTCACCTTGATGTGAAGTTGGGGCTTCCACTTGAATAGACGAGGTACTCTCCTTCACTTCCATGGGGCGAATCTTGCAAATGGGCAAGTCTTGGATTGCTTCCAATGGTTCTTGATCTCCTACATCAAGTGGCAATTGCTCGACTTGCGAGCCGTTAGTCTCATCAAACTTCACATCTACCGTCTCTTCAACTTTTCGAGTGAAGTTGTTGTAGACACGGTAAGTGCGGGAGTTCGATCCATAACCAAGTAGGAAACCTTCATGAGATTTAGGAGCAAATTTTGAACGATGATGCTTATCAAGAATATAACATTTTGAGCCAAATACTCAAAAGTATCCAACTTGTGGTTTGTTACCGGTGAGCAGTTCATACGTCATTTTACCAAGAAGCTTGTGAAGGTAAAGTCGATTTGTTGCATGACAAGCTGTTTCAATTGTTTCCGCCCAAAAGTGTTTTGGCGTCTTGTATTCATCAAGCATTGTTCTGGCCATCTCAATAAGGGTACGGTTCTTCCTCTCAACAACTCCATTTTGTTGAGGTGTGTATGTAGCCAAGAACTCATGTGAAATACCCTCCTCATCAAGAAAGGTGTCCACAATTGCGTTCTTGAACTCCATTCCGTTGTCACTCCGAACCTTCTTGATCTTCACTTCAAATTGGTTTTGGGCCTTTCTTGTGAAGTTCTTGAAGATCTTTTGTACCTGCGATTTGTCATCAAGAAAGAACACCCACGTAAATCTGGAAAAGTCATCAACAATGACCAAACCAAAAGAGTTACCACCAAGACTCTTATAGGGGTTGGGACCAAAAATATCCATATGAAGTAACTCGAGTGGTCTCCTTGTGGTCATAATGTTCTTCACGGGATGGATTCCTCCAACTTGTTTTCCTGCTTGGCAATCACTACAAAGTCGATCTTTGTCAAATATAACATCTTTCACTCCAAGAATGTGATCTCCTTTAACAAGTTTATCAAGGTTACACATGCCAACATGTCCAAGTCTCCTATGCCATAACCAACCTTTAGAAGATTTAGCAATTAAGCATGTACGAGGTTGGGCTCTCTTAGTGAAATCAACAATGTATAGATCACCTCTACGAATGCCGGTAAAGACCATATTATGATTATCTTGACGAAACACTTGGCAATCTACTTTAGTAAATAGAACATTAAAACCAAAATCGGCTAGTCTAGATACGGAAAGAAGATTGTAACCAAGAGATTCGACAAGCATAACATTTTGTATGGAGCTATCATTGGATATGGCCACCTTACCAAGGCCAAGTACCTTACCCTTGGAGTTGTCTCCAAAAGTCACATACTTGCGTGTACCATCATTTTTAGCAAGCTCACGAAACATGTCTCTATCTCCGGTCATGTGATCGGTACATCCACTATCAGGAATCCACTCTTTTCCTCCGGCCATGTAATCTCGAATATTTGCCATAAGACTGAGATTCCTCATGGTCTTCTCAAATTCAATATCAAATTCTTCGTCCTCGTCATAATAGCCATGCTCAGCATCTTCATCATCATGCATGTGATCTTCACCTAGAGCGGTAGATTCATTAGTTTCATGATCATGACAATGTTCAAGTTTATGACTTCTAATAGCTTCCGTGATACTGCTACTAATAGTTCTAACATCTCCTTTAGCACGCATAAGATCACGAAGCTCAAACAAGCAATCATCAAACTTAGGATCACTAGGACTCATCTTGTGAAAAGCAATAGTCTTATGAAGAATCTTATCAAGACTCTTTAGAGAGTAATCGGGATGTCGCTTTTCCAAGTCATGCCATAGAGTATAAGCACATTCAAAGTTTTGCATACAACCAAGCACAACCTTAGGTAATCCTCTAATGATAAGATTGACGGTTCTAAGATTACGAAGCATGTCAATTTCCTCTTTATGAGTAGGATGCAAGGGATCAATAGGGGGCACATAAGGATTATGAATATACTTGTTCAAGTTAAATTCATCAAAGATATCAAGCATTTCATCCCTCCAAAAATTGTAATACTCCCCATCGAGAATAGGCACTCTACGTCTAAGACTCCCGAAAGTAGACACATCCATCTCCCTCCAAAGGTGATGAAACCAAAGCAATGGAGACCAATGCTCTGATACCAATTGGGGGATCGAGGAGATAGGTCTAGAGGGGGGGTGAATAGACACTTAACCAACCAAAGTTGCAGATTTTAATTTCTCATGGAACTTAGGCAGATTTTGGCACAAGTTAAGATCATTCCAATACTTTCTACACATGCATATCTAGAGATTGAGCAGCGGAAATAGTAAAGCATGCAAAAGTGCGAAATGTAAAGGGGTAGAGTATGGAAGATCAAACGCAATGAAGACACGGTGGTTTTTGGCGTGGTTCCAATAGGTGGTGCTATCGTACGTCCACGTTGATGGAGACTTCAACCCACGAAGGGTAACAGCTGCGTGAGTCCACGGAGTGCTCCACCCACAAAGGGTCCACGAAGAAGCAACCTTGTCTATCCCACCATGGCTTACGTCCACGAAGGACTAGCCTCACTCGGGTAGATCTTCATGAAGTAGGCGATCTCCTTGCCCATACAAACTCCTTGGTTCAACTCCACATCATGTCGGAGGCTCCCAAGTGACACCTAACCAATCTAGGAGACATCACTCTCCAAAAGGTAATAGACGGTGTGTTGATGATGAACTCCTTGCTCTTGTGCTTCAAATGATAGTCTTCCCAACACTCAAACAACTCCTCACAGATTTGGCTATGGTGGAAGAAGGATTTGAGTGGAAAGCAACTTAGGAAAGGCTAGAGATCAAGGTTCAAATGGTAGGAATGGAATGTCTTGATCTCAACACATTAGTAGGTGGTTCTCTCTCAGAAAATGTATGGTGGAAGTGTAGGCACGTTCTGATGGCTCTCCTTACTAAAAAGGATGTGGTGGAGGTGTATATATAGCCTCCACACAAAATCCAACCGTTACACACTTTTGACCCAACTCGGTGGCACCGAAACGATCATCTCGGTAGCACCGAACTGTGTAAAAGATATGAACGTTAGGAATCTCGGTGGGACCGATACGAACAACTCGGATGGACCAAAGTGCAATGGCTTAGGGCAAACCTCATCTCGGTGGCACCGATTGCATCAACTCGGTGAGACCGAAGTGAATGCAACCGATTACAGAGAGTTGGCAAGGCCATCTCGGTGGGACCGAGATCCATTTCGGTGGATCCGATTTGTTAGGGTTTTGGCAGTGGCTAAGTCTTGGATGAACTTGATGGGGCCGGATAGGAAATATCGGTGGGGCCGAGTTGGAATGTAGGTTTAGGACATACTCCCTCCGTTCTAGAATATAAGGTGTATTGATTTCCGTGTGAGTCAACCCTTTGAATGTTTGACCAAGATTATAGAATAAAATAATAACATCTACAATACACAATAGATAAAATATGAAACTACTTTTGATGATGGATCAAATGATATAAATTTTGTATTGTGGATATTGATATATTTTTTCTAGAAACTCGGTCAAACCTGCACTCGTTTGAATTTTGAAAAAACAAATACACCTTATATAAAGGAATGGAGGGAGTATTTGGTTAGAGAGAGTGGTTGAGGGTTTAGGAATACTGTCACTAAGCACTTGAGCAAAAAGACCATTAAGCAACACCTCATCCCCTTTTAATAGTATTGGCTTTCCTATGGACTCAATGTGATCTTGGATCACTAAACCAAAAATGTAGAGTCTTGATCTTTTGCCAATCCTTGTCCTTAGCATTTTGAAGGGATTCCACATCCTCTTGTCCCTGCCACGCCATTGTTGAACTTGTCTGAAATTCACTAGATAAAAGCATTAGTCCAACAACATATGGCATAAATTACGAAAACCACCAAGGGAGCAAATGTGCTTTCACAAAGCATTAACACATGGTGAATACATGAACTCCTCGAATTACAGTCATCCCTGGAGAGTATCCCAATTATTGTGACCTTGGGGTCTACGGATCAGAACAATAACAAGTGCATATAACTAGCAAATAGGATCAAGAATTCAAATATATTGATGATAACATAAAGGGTTCAGACCTGAAATCATGGCACTCGGGCCCTAGTAAAAAGCATTAAGCATAGCAAAGTCATAGCAACATCAATATCAGAACATAGTGGATACTAGGGATCAAGCCCTAACAAATTGACTTGATTACATGATAAATCTCATCCAACTCCATCACCGTACAACAAGCCTATGAAGGAATTACTCACTCCCGGCAGTGAGCATCATGAAATTGCTGATGAAGGATGGTTGATGATGACGACAAAGATGAATCCCCCTCTTCGGAGCCCCCTAATGGCCTCCAGAACAACCCTCCCGATGAAGAACAGGAGGTGGCGGTAGCTCCGTATCATAAAACGCGGTGAAACTTCTTCTCTTATTTTTTTTTCTTGGGGAAACGGAATTTATAGGCTTGGAATTAGGTCAGACGGCCGCCTGTGGGACCCACAAGGCATCAGGGCACGCCCTGTTGCCTTGTCGGTAACTGGTGGCCCCCCTCTAGTGGATCTTTGTTCCAGTATTTTTTATTTATTCAATAAAAAATATCCGCAAAGTTTCGTCCGATTCCGAGAACTTTTATTTCTGCACAAAAAACAACACCATGGTAGTTCTGCTGAAAACATCGTCAGTCCGGGTTAGTTTCACTCAAATCATACAAATTAGAGTCCAAAACAAGAGCAAAAGTGTTTGGACAAGTATCAACTCCCCCAAGCTTAACTCATTGCTTGTCCTCAAGCAATTTAGTTGATAAACTGAAAGTGATAAAGAAAAAGTTTTACAAACTCTTTTGTTCTTGTATCCGTATATAAGTTTAAATAGTAACCAAATTTTCGGCAAACATCATGAACTAACCATGTGTATGATAACACTTAGAACTCACATTTACTCATATCAATGGCATAATCAACTAGCGAGCAATAATAACATATCTCAGATGCCAACAATTTGTCAAAATAATCATGATATAATATGGTAACATGGTATTTCGCTAGCCCTTTCTGAGACCGCAAAACATAAATGCAGAGCACCCCTGAAGTTCAAGCAGCGACTAAACATTGTAATTTAGGGTAGAAGATATCCAGTCATGCTCATTTCCAACATTAACTAGACTCCATGCATGTTAAACTAAGAATGACAATTATGCTCTCAAAGTTGGTGCTTTAATGAGAAGGTGATGACTCAAAAATAAAAGTAAATAGCACGAGAGTAAATAGAATGGCCCTTTGCAGAGGGAAGCAGAGATTTGCAGCGGTGCCAGAGCTCAGAGCTTAAAACAGAGATGAATACATTTTGAGAGGTGTGCTTTTCCTGTCAATGTTACGACAAAGGATTTCAACATCTTCCATGCTAAACACATTATTGGCGGTTCCCATGCAGAAATGAAAATGTTTACTCCCCCTCAACCATACAAACAAGAGCCATGGATAGCCGAATCCTTGGGTGCTCTCCAAACAATCAACTTTCCAAGGGGGTTTGTTTATTATATTTTCTTTGTTTTTGTTTAACAGGACTGGGCATCCCAATTACCAGCCTCTCTCATGCAATGACAAGTGAATAAACACCCATCATGAGAATAACCCGCTTAGCATGGAAGATATCGACCGCCCCGTCGCTCCATGAGCGGTACGGGCACACAAAACAGATGTTTATTTGAATGATTAGGGGTGGCACATGCAAATTTACTTGGAATGGCAGGGTAATACCGTATATAGGTAGATATGGTGGACTCTTTTGGAACAACTTTGGGTTTACGGATTTTAGATGCACAAGCAGTATTCCCGCTTAGTACAGGCGAAGGCTAGCAAATAGATTGAGAATCGACCAACTAGAGAGCGACAACGGTCATAATCATGCATTGCGAATATTTAACATTCACTATGAGCATGAGTAGGATATAAACACCCTGAATATAAATATCATACAGGCTGCATTGATTTTGAATCAACTACATGTGTAAACATGTGCCATGTCAAGCCACTTGAATTCTTCAGCGGAGGATACCATCCTAACATATACATCATAATCATTTTAATGCATGTTGACACTCAACATAAATCAGTATTCACTCCTAGCTACTTAAGCATGGCATGAGCAACTATAATCTCTAATTGTCATCACAAACATGTTTACTCATAATATGCTGAATCAAGGATACTGAGTTAAACATATTTACAAAAACAAAAACAAGAAGAGTTCATACCAACCTTTCTCTGCCACAGTCACTTCATTTAATTATCATCATTATTGCCTTTCACTTGCACGATCGAATGATGTGAAAATAATAATAGTGCAAGTGTGCCATGGACTAAGCTGAAATCTGCAAACAGTTTACTCAAAGGAGAAGACAAGAAAATATTGCCCCTTCGTTAGATCAACAACAAAGCATATGAAAGCCACTCGACAATTCTAGAATAGTCTTCTCCATACGACTACTCAAAGAAAAGAAAAGAAATTCAGAGAAACACACTAAAATATTTTTGGAGTTTTTAGTTTTTCTGAAAAAAGCAAACGAAAGAAGAAAAATGAAAAGCGAGAAAAACTATTTACAAGGGAGAACTCCCAACAAGCAAAAGAAGAAACGAGAAATCTTTTTGGGTTTTCTAACTAAGAAAGAAAAACCAGAAAGAAGCGAGAAATATTTTTGGATTTTTCAAAAAAAAAATCAAACACACAAAAGAAAAGCAAAATAAAATGAAACATGGATATACGGTGAAAATGATGAACACCGACAAGTGGAATGAATGTGTGATGCATGAATGTAGTGTTAGTGAGAATACGTACTCCCCCATGCTTAGGCTTTTGGCCTAACTTGGTGATCACCACCGCTGGTCGGGATAGTAGTCATAATGATAGCTCGGAGTGGCGCTTAGTGCTGCGTCCTCAGCAAGACGGGCAGCCTCTACTGTTTCGTTGTACTCATGGACCTCATAATCATAGATAAAACTCCTTTGTTTGTTCTGAAAATCAAAGAGGGCAGGCGCATGCAAAATAACAGAGACATCATGGTATTTATCAACTATCTGGTTATAGTCATATTTGTGAGTCTCATACTTAATAAACTGATGGCATTGCATTGCCTCAAAATCTAAGTATTTGTCAGGCAGTATGGGATCATTGGGTCTAGGAGAGACCCCAAGTTTTGTAGCTACGCCAGAGGCATAAATTCCTCCATATAAATCACCATCATCCGTGTTTTGGCTTAATCGCCGTGCAATAATTGCCCCAAAGTTATAATGTCTACTGCCATGTAAAGCAGCATGAATAATGCTCAAATCAGGAGCACAAAGTGCACTACAATCATGCTTGCCAACCACACATCTACCATTAAAAGTTGCAAAGTAGCGAATAGCGGGAAAATTAATGCTTTTTATTCTAGCTTGTGTCACACCCCTATCCTCACCATTGCAAAGGCTACTAAGAAATGTCTCATAATCAGATTTCTGTGGTTCGGCAAGCGAGCCCCAATACGGAATTTTGCATGCATCACAAAATTCTTCTAGAGACATACTATAAGAGCGCTCATAGAGGTCAAATAAAACTCTAGAATTGGAAGAGTGATATTTAAACTTTTGAGTAAATGTATGCGTCAGATGGCAGTGTTGGGTACACTTATCTGCGAGGAAGGTGGTCAGCTCGGCATTCTCAATATATTGACCGACTTCTTCCTTAATGTCGGCACCTATCATGAAGGTATCGCATGGCCACTGACATGATTTCACTCCGGCACCTCGCACCGAACTCGCTTGTGGCTCAATGTACACTTGCCTTGCCGAGTCCTGGCTAGAGGAACTCTCTGAGGACCTCCACCTCGAAGAACTCCTCCTGAAGAAGTTCATTTTCCCGAGAAAATTTCTTAAATTTTTGGACCACAAAAAGATGTTAACAAAACTTAACAAGATTGATAGCAACTACTCATATAAGTGTCTAGAGGTTATATCAAGCATTCATACTACTTAGAACCAAATAAATTCAACATGCAAGCTCATTTTCAGTGGCACCAATAGTAGTTAAATAAGCAAAATATAATCCTCTAAAACAAAAACTAATTGGACCAATGGAGGAGTCACATACCAAGGAGCAACCCCCCAAAACAGTTTCGGAAATGGAACTCCGAGCAAAGAGATCGAAAATCTCAGTTTTGGAAGCAAGAACATGAGAACAAGAGCTACCATGATTTTTTCTGGAGGAAGAAGAGGCAATGGGCAGGTGGACTAAGTGAGTGGGTCCCTGTGGGACCCACAAGGCATCTTGGCGCGCCCTGTTGCCTTGTGAGCAACAAGTGCACCCCCTGGGGTGTGTCTGTCGGGCCAGTGGGAACCGGGGTACCACGGCCCGTCTGCCTGCAGGCCCAGGAAGCAATGCCTGGCGAAGGCCCAAGAGGCGGCCCAGCAGTGGGCGCCACAAAGCAAGACACCTCGTGAGGCGCTGGCCTCACGAGGACCCTCTGGAAGAAGCAAGCTACCAAGACTCAGCAGCAGCAGGAGGCCTCACGAGGCGGCCTCCCGAGGCCACCCGAGCCCGGCGTCGGCTGCACAGCCCAGTGCTCACCACGTGGGTGACGCGCTTGGCGACAAACAGGAGCAGGAACCATACCAGCAGGCGCGGACAGAGAGGATTTCCTCTTTGGTGCTAAGGGGGCAGCGCTGGCTGTCCACCCCCAAAGCAAGTCCCAAAGCCTGCCCGTTTGGTGAAAGAAGACCAGGACAGCAAGTCACGCAGGGCGGAGGTCATCCCCGAGCCCACCGGCGCGTCATGGATAACACTTTTGCAGGCGAAGACTGCCTTTTGTCAGGATAAGCCTGGGCGCCTGTCCCCCTTCAAATTACCGTTGTGTGTGGCCACCCTTCCTACCAACATTTTCTGGGGAAGAGGACAAAGGCGGCTATAAAAGGGGCAGTGCTGCCACCGTAGAAGGGGAGATCAATTTCCTTTTCTTCAACCTTGTACGCGAGAACCTTCTTGCCCACCATAATCCAAACCACAAGCAGGAGTAGGGTTTTACACCATGAGGCGGCCTGAACCTGGGTAGCTAATGTGTCCCCTGTCGTGCCCTGTGCTCTGCATGCTCTCGCCATAGTCTCGCCGTGGTCACTGTCGGATCAGTTGAAACGAGCGCACCCCAGAGTTCGAACCAGGGTCCCCGGAGCCCCGATTCCGACATTTGGCGCGCCAGGTAGGGGGTCGCTTCCGTTTCATCTGCTAAGCCATCACCATGGCCGACGCTCGCCGCGAGCTCGCGGAACTCAGGCCAGTCAGGGTGGCCCAGACGGAGCCGGTCGCCCGTGACAACCGTCGTCGCCGCGCCGGTGCCGCCACCGACCCTGCTGCTAGGGAGCAGCAGACTTCTTCCCTGCACCCGTCCGTGCAAGCGGCCGGCCACACCGCCACCGTGTCCTCGCTGGCCCGCCACAAGCTGCCGGGCCCGCAGGCCGTGCTGCTCATGGCGCGCGAGCTGCTGCGCTACCGTCCCACTGAAGCCGGCTACGATGCCTGGCTTGGCTGCATCACTGAGCTCGTCAAGGCTGCCAGAGATGCCCCTGCGGCCTCTCACTCGCTCCGCCCTCCGTCGCCACGCGCCGGGGAAGTGGCACATGGCGCACCTCCACCGCCGCAAGTTCTACCCGTGACCTCACGCGTACGAATGAAATGGAGTTGTATACGCTCCGGAGCTCTCCTTGCGTCAGCCTGATGGGCCCGCGAGAGCTCCCTCCCACAACCCAATGGAAGCCCCATGCTCAGCGCTGGTGGATCGATCGAATTGAGGGCGCCGCCTGGCTGCACCATCCTTAAGTTGTCTCATGTCCATCACGTCAATCTCTCCTTTTGATGTGAAACTGAGGGCGCCACGTGGCTACACCATAATCAAGCTGACCCGTGCCAGACACGGCAACCGCATGTTTTTTGGTTGTGTAATGAACCTTATTATTATGCTGCAGTAAAGCTTTATTTTCCAGATATTACATGTGTTTGGTAATTTGTCTGCTTCAGGAGTCGTGCATGCTCGCAATCTCCCTCATGCGCATCACGCGAGTGGGGGCTGGACACGGTGTGCCTGTGCTTGGGTCAGTCCCAGCAGCGCCGCAAAACCCAAGTGACTGAGCTCTGGCTCGTGGGTCTGCCCCCATGCATGTCACCTCACCAAGGTCCTTGGTGCCTTGTCTTCTCGCGTGACGCCCATGAACAAGCTAGCAAGCGTGCACTACTCCTCCTTTTGTAAAACCTGTCGGTATGAAGTTATCATAGGAACAAGGCACACAGAAGGCCTCGCCAGCGCTGCCTCACGAGGTAGCCCATGGCAGGATGCCTCCTTAAGCCAACAGGAGGCCTCGCGAGCGCTGCCTCGCGAGGCGGCCTGCGGTGGCCATCCTCACCAAGTGCCAACAGGAGGCCTCGCGAGCAAGGGCCTCACAAGGCATACTCCGCAGCCACGACACGGCAAGCCCCACACTCCATGAAAAAGCTAAGTCTAAAACACCTCACGAGCCACTCTCAGCGCCTCTCAAGCTCTCCTCTCCCCGCAACCTCGCTGGGTGCTGATGCTTTCTCCTTCGTGCAAGCCGCTTGCATGCCAAAGGGGGGCTTCCTGAGCATCGCGCCTCAGGAGCCCTTACCACCCCTCAGAGCCCTACACCCTCTGGCCTTGTCTAGGCACGCGTCCTACATACCAGCGATAGTCGTAGCCCGCTTGGGGGCTGGGTCCTGGCGACGTAGAGCACCAAGGCATGCAAGAAGTGGAAAACAAGCCTCACGAGGGGGCCTCATGAGGAACACAAATTAGAGCAAATCATTCAGTACTTAAGCGCAAAAGACATTGTTTTCTGCCCCCATGGGGCTACACCGATCTGATACAGGTAAACAAAAGAGAAAAGGCCTAAGAGGACGCACTGTCACCATCACCGCCGTCATCGCCTTCGTCGTCGTCGCCTTCGCCTTCTTCAACACCGCTGGAGCTCTTGCTGCTGCTGTGGGAGAACTTCGCGAGTAGGGCGTCCACGTGGTCCTCACTACAAAAAAAGACACAACCGTGACATTATGGCTCGAACAAAAACTTTTTCTGTCATGGTTGTGACATTTCTATGACAATAATTGTGACAAAAACACGTATCATCATAGATGTGGTGGGCTCCTACTTCTATGACAAAACTTAAGACAGAAAATGGGCTTTTCGTCTTGGGCGGGCCGGAGATGCACCCGCATGACATTCTTTGGGCTGTCCATGATGTAAAAAATCATGGTAGAAGTGAGGGCGAGGAAATTTTCGGGGAGTTCCCGGTTACGGTGGGCGGTCGGGCTGAGCGATGCAGTGTGGTTTTGCGCGTTTTTCTCTCGTACACGCGCGTGTGTGCGAGGCGCTCGCTAACTGAACCCGAGCAAGGCGTATGTTCGCTTACTGAACCCGAGCGATCGATCGCCCTCGCACTACGTACTGAACACGAGTGATCGATCCCTCCCACTACGTACTGAACCCGATCGATCCCGTAGCTGCTAACTGAAGCCGATCGATCCCTTCGCTGCTAACTGAACCTGAGCGATTCCTTCGCTTCTAACTAAACCCGATCGATCCTTATTTCTGCTTACTAAAGCCGATCGAGTCCCCGTGCGAGACGTAGCTAGCCAGTTGGGTTGCCTCTCGATGAACAGTGCCAGTTGCTACCGCGCGCATGATACACGTAGACACGAGTCGAGACTTGCATCGATCGAGCCGGTTGGTTGGCTGTGGATGAACAGTTCCCGTTGCTTCCGCCCGCTCGTACGCCCCACCCCAGCCGGTGGGGGTTGGACGAACAGGACCTCGGCCGTGTAGGCGGTTGGCGCTGGATGAACAGGACCCCGAGGAGGCCGTGTGTAGGATCGAAAGTATGTCTAGAGGGGGGGTGATTAGACTACTTGACCAAATAAAACCTAACCTTTTCCCAATTTTAGTTGTGGGCAGATTTCAGCAATAGTACCTATCAAGCATCACCCTACACATGCAATTCTAAGAGTATAGCAGCGGAAAGTAAGCAATTGCATATGTATGTAAAGGAGGGATTGGAGATTTCAAACGCAATGAAGACACGGTGGTTTTTGGCGTGGTTCCGATAGGTGGTGCTATCGTACGTCCACGTTGATGGAGACTTCAACCCACGAAGGGTAACGGCTGCGCGAGTCCACGAAGGGCTCCACCCATGAAGGGTCCACGAAGAAGCAACCTTGTCTATTCCACCATGGCTTACGTCCATGAAGGACTAGCCTCACTCGGGGTAGATCTTCACGAAGTAGGTGATCTCCTTGCCCTTACAAACTCTTGGTTCAACTCCACATCATGTTGGAGGCTCCCAAGTGACACCTAACCAATCTAGGAGACACCACTCTCCAAAAGGTAATAGACGGTGTGTTGTTGATGAACTCCTTGCTCTTGTGCATCAAATGATAGTCTTCCCAGCACTCAAACAACTCATCACAGATTTGGCTATGGTGGAAGAAGGATTTGAGTGGAAAGCAACTTGGGAAAGGCTAGAGATCAAGGTTCAAATGGTAGGAGTGGAATATCTTGATCTCAACACATGAGTAGGTGGTTCTCTCTCAGAAAATGTATGGTGGAAGTGTAGGCACGTTCTGATGGCTCTCCTTACTGAGAAGGATGTGGTGGAGGGGTATATATAGCCTCCACACAAAATCCAACCGTTACACACTTTTGACCCAACTCGGTGGCA
Source organism: Elymus sibiricus (assembly GCA_039707655.1). Lineage (NCBI taxonomy): Eukaryota > Viridiplantae > Streptophyta > Magnoliopsida > Poales > Poaceae > Elymus > Elymus sibiricus. The sequence continues at coordinate 203,166,132 of CM077666.1, read as the reverse complement.
CCGAAACGATCATCTCGGTAGCACCGAACTGTGTAAAAGATATGAATGTTAGGAATCTTGGTGGGACCGATACGAACAACTCGGATGGACCGAAGTGCAATGGCTTAGGGCAAACCTCATCTCGGTGGCACCGATTGCATCAACTCGGTGAGACCAAAGTGAATGCAACCGATTACAGAGAGTTGGCAAGGCCATCTCAGTGGGACCGAGATCCATTTCGGTGGATCCGATTTGTTAGGGTTTTGTCAGTGGCTAAGTCTTGGATGAACTCGGTGGGGCCAGATAGGAAATATCGGTGGGGCCAAGTTGGAATGTAGGTTTAGGACATATTTGGTTAGAGAGAGTGGTTGAGGGTTTAGGAATACTATCACTAAGCACTTGAGCAAAAACCCATTAAGCAACACCTCATCCCCTTTTAATAGTATTGGCTTTCCTATGGACTCAATGTGATCTTGGCTCACTAAACCAAAAATGTAGAGTCTTGATCTTTTGCCAATCCTTGTCCTTAGTATTTTGAGGGGTCCACATCTCTAGTCCATGCCATGCCAATCATTGAACATCCTGAAATCTTAATCTTGAATGGACATTAGTTCAATGAGATATATGTTGTTAGGAATTACCAAAACCACCAAGGGAGCAAATGTGCTTTCAATCTCCCCCTTTTTGGTAATTGATGACAACATATAGATCAAAGCTTTGACAATTGATTAAGTGAATGAAATACATCGCCGCTTTGAGAAGTATGTGATAAGCAACAGCTCCCCCTAAATTTGTGCATTATTTAAAAATTTCCATTTGAATGCAAATGCACAATCGATTAGGTTCATGGGTCACTCTTCCATGTCACATACATCTTGGTGGAGCGCACAAAATGATATGATTGAAATAATAGGCACTCATCACCAACACAAATGAATGATCATACAAGATAAAGATAAAGATAAACATGGAACATCACAATAAGCATAATATGATCAATCAACATAGTATTTCACAAGCATAAACGATAGGTACTGTAGCAAACACACACATAGCAAAGTACGGACAAGCAAATAAGTAGCAAAAGAACTCTCAAGAGAAAAACCAACGACTAAAACACTCAAAAGAACTCTCGAGAGAAAAACCAATGACTAAAACACTCTCTCTCTCTTGAAGCCTATGATCTATACAAATTCTCCCCCTTTGGCAACAAGTACCAAAAAGATCGAATAAGTATAGGACTAGTCGGCACTCTAAACGCGGTCCTCCGAAGCTCCTGAAGGCGATCTCCTGCTGGCAGCTCCGGTGTGCGTAGATGGCGTTGAGATGAGAGCATCTGCGAAGGCTTCTGACGATGTCTGTTGAGCTGGTGGAGTTGAGACCTGTGGTGGCACTGTGGCAGTAGCGGCTGGTGCAGATACTGTGGTCCGTGGATCCACGACTGGTATCGCAGCAGATCTTGCTGCCCTAGGCACTGACTGGAATCTCTCTATGGTTGGTCCATCATCTCCAGTGTCATCTGATCTGGCTAGCTTGACAGCATCAACATCTCCCTGCAGCTGTTCTACTGAAGTTTGAATCTCTGTCACCTTGACATCCAAATCATGAAATTTAGTCTCAATGATCCGCTCAAAACTAGCCTGGGTCTGGGTGAGGTTGCCCAAACTTCGCTCAATCCTCAGAGTGGCTTCAAGCAGATATGCCATTTGGTCTTTGGGTGTCTTGAGACTGGCAATTGGAGCATTGGGAGCTAATGCCTCCTGAGCTGCTTTTTCTTCTGTGGCTTTGCGGATTTCCTCTTGGGCTTGTGCTGAAGTGGGATGCGAAGGATCCATCACTATGACATTGTCCTCAAACTCTGGACGGAGTGGCAAGTGCTCTCGATCAAGAAGATATGTGCTGGTTCCAACCTTAGAGTTGATCAATAACTGAATATGTGGAGCATATCCGCACGATCTCTTCTGATATGCTGCAGTCCTCTTGATAGTTTCTAATATCAGGCTCATCACCTTGAATTTCTGAGGTGTATCAAACAAATCCAGCAAATTGATGGAGTGGCCATGAATCATTTTATCATCACCTGACTTGGGTAACAGGGTGTACCGCAAGATTGTGTTTGTTGTGGCTAATCCTGGTAGCAAATGCTTCACTGATCCAAGTTTGTGTGTCTCAAGGTCCTTCTGAGGAATTGCAGTATACATGTTGGCCATGGAGTTGTGATCCATCTTGAGCTTGGCATAAATGTCTATATCATCATCCTCTTCCTTGGGTGCACCAAGAAGATTTGCACACTCAGAGATGGTAGACTGGTATCTTATACCCTCAGTCATCCACACTATTCTGCCATCTGGATAGAAATGAGCAGTAGAGTAAAATTGCATGACCATCTCATCATTCCACTTGGTCAATTTCTATCCAACAAACTCGTCAACTCCTGCAATCCTGAAACTTTCATGGACGTGGGGAAAATAATCCTCATTCTCATCGATGTATTCCCAGTCCACCTACTTCATGTCACTGACTATGGGCTTCTTATCAAGCAAAACTGTCTCATAAAAGTCCTGTTGCTCTCGAGTGTGAAAGCGATAATCACATGCTGTCCTTCTCCTTATAGCATAAGGATCTGACTGTCTCCACTGATGCAGTCCTTTGTCCTTTCTTAGCATCATGTTCTCCGCAACTGGGTGTGCGTTGTCATGGTCTGGTATCTTTGGCTTCAATTTTCTGACCACTAGAGGCTCTTCATCAACAGTTGACTCTGGCACTGGGGCCTTGTTCTTCTCAGGAGCTGATATGTTCCTGGTTGATCTCTTGGGTGCAGACACCTTAGGTTTGGATTTGGAGGGTGCAGCAGTCTTGATTGCATCAGACATGAGCTTCTGAGCTTTTGCTGGGGGTGCATTAGCTGGCTCATCCTCCTCCTCTTCCTCCTCATCAATCATCATGGAAGGTCTGCCAATCACACGGGCAAATGTTTTCCTTACTCTTTTCTTCTTAGCTCCTGCAACTGCCTCTGTGTCACTAGGCTTTTTAAGAGTGTATTGCACAGTTTGTTTTGGCACTTTCCTCACAGCAGTTCTTTCTTTGGTAGAAGTTGGCTTTGTGCTGTACTCCTTAGCAAGCACTACTCTCTTTTTCTTGGTTGCAGCTTCATTTGCAACAAAGTCCTCATCCTCACTGTCTGAGGTTTTCTTCTTCCTTGTTCTGGTTGCTGCCTTAGGAAGATCTGGAGAGCTCCTCTCTCCCTCATAGAAACATGCAGCTGGGCTTGACCCTTCACTCATATATGCCTGCCGTTCAGACATGTTCTGACTGTCACTGCCACTTGACATCTTGCTGAGCTGACCCTGTGAATAGATGGGTATGGGTAGAGTAGATGAGTCATCACAAAAAGCAGATATTTTTCATAAAATTTGAGTTCAACTTTTAGTTTCAAGTTTTCACAGGATGCATTTCGGATGGACCGAGTTGATCATCTCGGTGATACCGAAGCACACTACAGAAACCTTGCACGCCATTTCGGTCAGACCGAGATGGGTTTCGGTGGCTCCGAGATGCTAGGGTTTCACTGAGACTTTACTTTCGGTCTCATCGATTCGCACAACTCGGTGACACCGAGATGTACTAGTGCTATGGCCAGAGGCCAAATCGGTGGGGCCAAAAATTTCGAATCGGTCGGTCCGAGATGCATTCGGCAGAAACTTAAACCTAGAAATTTTGCTCGAATCTAATCTACGGAATTTTCCTAGTGGATTTAGCATTGCAATCATGGCAAGAATCATGGCATTCCTATCGTGCATTGAATCGGAAAATGGAAGCACGAAAGGGATCGAATCTCACCCTAACTTGGTGGAGATCCTCTACGGCAGCAACGGCGGTGGAGATTTCCGTTGACGGCGACGGAGTCCTGCGGCTAGGGCGCGCTGGAGACGACGGCGAAGTCCGAAGACGAAGGGCGACGGCAGCGACGGGGAGCGGGAACGAGTGGGGTCGAGAAATTTCAACCATTCGGTTTGCGCGATATATATACCCGTACGCTGTCGATGGCACCGATATGTGTAACTGCACGCAGTATAGCACATCGGTGGCGCCGAAATGGTTCAATTCGGTAGCACCGAGATGAAAACCTAGATCAATCTAAGTGATTTTGGTTGGACCGAGTTTGAGTGAGTTGGTTCGGCCGAAATCAGATAGAAGCTTTTGGAGGTTCAGCCCTTTCAGATCGGTGGCTCCGAGTGCTCCTCACCCGGAGGGTCCGAAAAAGACTTGTTCAATTTTTGTGATGCAGCAAGAATGGAATTTGAGACAAGAAAGCATAGATAGCTAGAGAAGGTGCTTAGGCATTCTTGTACATCCACTTGGCCAGAAAAACCAAGACAATCAAAACAACAAATGGATGTCCTCGAATGATGAAAACATGCAAACAAACATGCTCACACAATAAGATAGCAAATGAAATATGTGTCAAACATGCACAACCAATTCTAGCATCTATCAAGCAATGGCGATGAATAGGTCAACTATATATGAGTATATTGACTTAGGAGCCAAATGAGAACATTTGATCATAGGTCATACTCATCGTTTAAGCACAAGTGGGGTTACCACTTTTACATAAAGCATTAATGTGTTCACACCATTAGAGTTGCTTTAGCTCAATTGTTTAGAGCAAAGCTCCCCCTAGATGTGATATCCCCCCTAAGAGGGATGAACTAACCTTGGGTTTTGTCGATGATGACTTTATGTAGATGTTGAGGATGTGGATGCTCAATGTTGATGTAGACCATCAAGAGTTGGGAGCAATCCTTTGGAGTTTTGTGCTTTCAATACCTACATGGGTTAGTCCCACACAAGGAACATACAAGGATATCCATAGACATAGAGTGAAATTCACATATGATGATGTCCATGAATGCATTGATTACCTTGTCCCTTGTCTTACCAACAAGAGGGTTTGTGACTCCATGAACTAGTGCAAAAAGTGGAAGTTGGTTGCACAAGTTCTTGCCATAAAGAATATGAGTGAAGTTTGTTGGCGGAGTCACCCTCAAGAACTCTCTAGTTCTTCTTCTTTTGGACCCACATCAACTTGATGGGAATCCTTGGAGTTGTAGAAGCACTTGATGAAGTAGAACTTGATGAAGTCTTGAGAACCCACTTGACCATGGCTTGAGGAGCTTCTTCAAATGAATCAATCTCTTCTTGAAGCTTGTCCTTGCCTTTTAGCTTGTGGTCTTGTGGTGGAAGATCTTCTTGAGCTTGTGTTCCCTTGAAGGAAGTAGGATCATACTTCTCTTGTTGAGGAACAAACTTTGTCTTGGGGTATTGACCTTCTTCCCACTCAACTCCATCGGCATTGAACTTTCGTTCAAAACCAACACCTTGGTTCTTCCGGTGCCTCCCTTGCTTGCGTACAATTTCCTCAAATTGCTTACTCCCGGCAATACTCTTGTAGACACCTTTTTCTATAATTCCTTTCAATAGCATATTTTCTTGCTCAAGTGTAACTTGGCTAAGAGAATCGTTAGTGGAATCAATAGAACTACTAGAAGCAACAATATTGGATTTAGCATTGTTACTGTTACTACTAGAGGTAGAACCATTTTTACCCTTGTTGCTAGTTTGCTTAGATTTAACTTGTGGCCTAAAGGTAGACAAGAGTAAACGCTTGGCAAGATATGAAGAACTCTTCTTTCGAAGATCGTCATTGATAGCTTTAAGAAACTCATGCTCTTGCTCTAAATTTAGCTTCTCGAAGCGTAGCTTCTCATGAGTTCTTAGAAGTTCTCTATGATCCTCTTGAGTTGTTTCATGAGCTAACTTAAGAGCATTTAGTTCTTTAGTTAGACGCTCAATCTCCTTCATAGCATTGTCACTCGTTTCCTCTTGACTATCATGATTACTAGCATTTTCATTATAGCTCTCATTACTATCTCTATCAACAAGTAAATCATCATCACCAAGCAAATCATCTTCATCACTATTGAAATCAAGATACTCGGGGTGTGATACCTTGGGGCCTTTTGCCATGAAGCATCTTCCAATTCCTTCATTTGGTGAGTCAAATAGATCATAGGAGTTGGATGACACTAGTGCAAGTCCGGCAACACCTTCATCTTGACTATAGTCGGAGTTGGAGTGATAACTTCTCTCGGAGTGGTTGTCGGAGTCAGAGCCGGAAACCCATTCACCAACATGAGCTTGATGTCTTCTTCTTGTGTAGCTCCTTGATGACTTGTCCTTCCTTTCCAAATCCTTGCTTCTTCGAGAGTGTCTTCGTTCATAATGATCATCTCTACTCCTTCTCTCCTTATAAGGTGATTCATCTCTTCTATGTCTTCCTCTTGGTGATTCGTCTCTTTTCTTGTAGGGAGCCGTACACTCATTGGAGTAGTGTCCGGGCTTTCCACAATTGTAACAATTACGGTCATGACTTGATGATCTTCTCTCATAGTGTCTTGAGCTAGAGCTTCTTTCTTTTCCTTTGTTCTTGTAGAACTTGTTGAACCTTTTCACCATTAGGCTAATCTCTTCATTTGATACTAGGTTGTCACTTGGAGTTGTTGGAGCATCGGTTGAGGCTTTGTAAGCACCACTTGATTTGTTGTGTAGCTCCTCTTTGTCCTTGAGTGACATTTCATGAGCGACAATCCTTCCAATGACTTCCGTGGGCTTGAGATCTTTGTAATTTGGCATCATTTGGATCAATGTGCAGACGGTATCATATTTTCCATCCAAAGCTCCAAGTATCTTCTTGATGATGAATTTGTCGGTCATCTCTTCACTTCCTAAGCCGGCAATCTCATTTGTGATGAGAGCAAGCCTAGAGTACATCTCAGCGACTCCTTCACCATCCTTCATTTTGAACTTGTCAAGTTGACTTTGAAGCACATCCAACTTAGATTCCTTGACGGACTCGGTACCCTCATGCATATCAACCAAAGTATCCCAAATTTCCTTTGCATTCTCGTGGCGGCTGATTTTGTTGAATTCTTCCGGACACAAACCGTTGAATAGAATGTCACAGGCTTGAGCATTGTATTGCAACATCTTCAATTCTTCCGGGGTTGCTTCCCGATCCGGTTCCTTGCCATCCTCAAAGAAGTCACCTTGCAAGCCAACACGAACAACAGCCCAAACGGCGGGGTTATGACCAAGAATATGCATTTTCATCTTATGTTTCCAACTAGCAAAGTTTGTACCATCAAAATATGGACCTCTACGGTGATAGTTACCCTCAGTAGACGCCATACTCTCCTAGGTTGTGAAACCAAGGCTATGATCACCAAAGCAATGGAAATCAAGGCTTACGAAGACCAAAGCTCTGATACCACTTGTAGGATCGAAAGTATGTCTAGAGGGGGGGGTGATTAGACTACTTGACCAAATAAAACCTAACCTTTTCCCAATTTTAGTTGTGGGCAGATTTTAGCAATAGTACATGTCAAGCATCACCCTACACATGCAATTCTAAGAGTATAGCAGCGGAAAGTAAGCAATTGCATATGTATGTAAAGGAGGGATTGGAGATTTCAAACGCAATGAAGACACGGTGGTTTTTGGCGTGGTTCCGATAGGTGGTGCTATCGTACGTCCACATTGATGGAGACTTCAACCCACGAAGGGTAACGGCTGCGCGAGTCCACGGAGGGCTCCACCCACGAAGGGTCCACGAAGAAGCAACCTTGTCTATTCCACCATGCCTTACGTCCACGAAGGACTAGCCTCACTCGGGGTAGATCTTTACGAAGTAGGAGATCTGCTTGCCCTTACAAACTCTTGGTTCAACTCCACATCATGTTGGAGGCTCCCAAGTGACACCTAACCAATCTAGGAGACACCACTCTCCAAAAGGTAATAGACGGTGTGTTGTTGATGAACTCCTTGCTCTTGTGCTTCAAATGATAGTCTTCCCAGCACTCAAACAACTCCTCACAGATTTGGCTATGGTGGAAGAAGGATTTGAGTGGAAAGCAACTTGGGAAAGGCTAGAGATCAAGGTTCAAATGGTAGGAGTGGAATATCTTGATCTCAACACATGAGTAGCTGGTTCTCTCTCAGAAAATGTATGGTGGAAGTGTAGGCACGTTCTGATGGCTCTCCTTACTGAGAAGGATGTGGTGGAGGGGTATATATAGCCTCCACACAAAATCCAACCGTTACACACTTTTGACCCAACTCGGTGGCACCGAAACGATCATCTCGGTAGCACCGAACTGTGTAAAAGATATGAACGTTAGGAATCTCGGTGGGACCGATACGAACAACTCGGATGGACCGAAGTGCAATGGCTTAGGGCAAACCTCATCTCGGTGGCACCGATTGCATCAACTCGGTGAGACCGAAGTGAATGCAACCGATTACAGAGAGTTGGCAAGGCCAACTCGGTGGGACCGAGATCCATTTCGGTGGATCCGATTTGTTAGGGTTTTGGTAGTGGCTAAGTCTTGGATGAACTCGGTGGGGCCGGATAGGAAATATCAGTGGGTCCGAGTTGGAATATAGGTTTAGAACATATTTGGTTAGAGAGAGTGGTTGAGGGTTTAGGAATACTGTCACTAAGCACTTGAGCAAAAAGACCATTAAGCAACACCTCATCCCCTTTTAATAGTATTGGCTTTCCTATAGACTCAATGTGATCTTGGATCACTAAACCAAAAATGTAGAGTCTTGATCTTTTGCCAATCCTTGTCCTTAGCATTTTGAGGGGTCCACATCTCTAGTCCATGCCATGCCAATCATTGAACATCCTGAAATCTTAATCTTGAATGGACATTAGTTCAATGAGATATATGTTGTTATGAATTACCAAAACCACCCAGGGAGCAAATGTGCTTTCACCGTGCCGCGGTATGCCATTCCCCAGCCGGTTGGGGTGGATGAACAGGACCCCGTGGAGGCTGGATGAACATTAGCCGGTGGAGGCTGGAGGAAGTCGACGATGGATGAACAGTAGCCCGTGGAGTCCCGTTTTGTGGTACGCCACACCCCTCCCGATGAACAGGACTCCGTTTCGACCATAGGAAGTTGGGTAGAAGTCTGTTTCCTCCGTTTTGCCGTACGCCAGACCCCTCCCGATCAACAGGACCCCATTTCGACCGTAGGCGGTTGAACAGAAGTCCGTTTCCTCCATTTTGCGATACGCCAGACCCCCAGCCGATGAACAGGACCCCGTTTCAACTGTAGGCGGTCGAACAGAAGGCCATTTCCTCCATTTTGCGGTATGCCAGACCCCGAGTCAATGAACAAGACCCCATTTCGGCTGTTCCGTCCAAGCCGGTTGGCTCCCAATGAACAGGACGAGTTCCGACCTAGTCACTTGGCTCCCGATGAACACGACGATGTTTCCTCCGTTCCGACCCAGCCGGTTGGCTGCCAATGAACATGAGGCCGTTGCTGCCGTCCGTTGCCTCTCCATGTACACGAGCCCTGGCCGTACGTATGCGCGAGTACGCATTCCAGACCCCGCCCGTATGTACGTATGTGGTCGTATTCTTTACCGTGTGGCTATACGTACGTGTACATGATTTAGACGGGACTGTCTGAACTGCTACGTCGGGGGCTCTACTACGGCATGTGCCGCTACTTACTCGGCCACGGTTCATCCTTGCAGAGAGACCGATCGACCAGTATGTACGTACACGTTCATGACCAGACAGACAACACTACGTACGCTTCGACCGGGTGGGTCCCTGCTGTCAGGGAGGATAAGGAGGCACTTCCTTGCGTGCGAAGATATAGCAGGTGGGTCCCAGCTGTCAGGGGGAGGAATCATTTTTTTTTGCGCATAATAAGGAGGCACTTCCTTGCATGCGAAGATGTAGCTGGTGGGTCCAGCTGTCAGCCTCACCGCGTACAGTCCTCTGCCGTTGGCTGTCGTTCATTGACCACGTTGACTACGCCACGCTGAGAGCACCAAAGCGGTGGACGACGGCGAGGCCTAGGAAGGGAACGATGTGGAGCCGGGGAAGGCGCGATAGTGGATGCCCATGCGGAGGGGAGTACGAGGGTTGACTGGTTCGGCTGCGGTGTGAGGCTGTCATCTCCAGAGAATAACAGGGGATGTGGGTGAGTAGAGGGAAGGCCTGGCCAGCGGTGGGGTGGTGAGGCCTACGCGACAGCACAGCCGGCCATGGGAGGCAGGAGCAGGCGGTCCCGCCGGCGCTTGTTTGGGCAGCTGGAGCAAGAAGATCAGAGATTGAAGAAGCAGCACGGCCGTTGGATGAACATCCAACGGTCACTACTGCTAGAATTGTTTGTTGACTAAGTTGACAAAGCCCTGCGTACGGGTCAACTAAGTAGGCCCACAAGTCTGCCTCCAAATAAGGTGGGTCCCAGTAAGCAAGGGGAGGAATCATTTTTCTTGCGCGTAATAAGGAGGCACTTCCTTGCGTGCGACCATGGACCTCGTGGGTCCCAGCTCTCAGCCTCTCCACGTACAGTCCTCTTCTGATGGTTGTCGTTCGTTGACCACGTTGACGACGTCGTGCCAAGAGCACCAAGGCGGTGGATGACGATGAGGCCTAGGAAGGGAACGACCCGGAGCCAGGGAAGACGCGGCAGTGATTGCCCACGCGGAGGGGGGTACGAGGGTTTACTGGTTCGGCTGCGGTGTGAGGCTGCCATCGCCGGAGAATAGCAGGAGGTGTGGGTGAGTAGATGGATGGCCTAGCCAGCTATGGGAGTAATGTGGGGCGATGAGGCCTGCGCGGCAGCACAGCCGGCCACGGGAGGCGGGAGCAGGCGGTCCCGCCGATGCTGGTTTGGGCGGTTGGAGCAAGAAGATCAGAGATTGAAGAAGCAGCACGGCCGTTGGATTAGCATCCAACGGTCACTGCTGCTAGAATCGTTTGTTGGCTATAAGTTGACAAAGCCCTGCGTACGCGTCAACTTAGTAGGCCCACAAGTTAGCATAACATCTGTGGTGCACAGCATATAGCCCATTTGCTATTTTTCCTAAATTTACAGACCAATTGCTAATTATTACATTATTTATTGCAGCCCATATTATATTTTTAGAATACCTTACGATTTTCTCCAAGGACAGGATTAAAAATTTCAACGATATTTCATTGAAATTGCCGAACTATTTTTAATCCCGAAATTTCGAGCCCGATAATAACTAAATTTAAAATATATTTAAATTATGTTAAAATCCAATGAAATTTGAAATATCAAAAAATAAAAGAAAATTCGCAATTTGAAACTAATTGCCCATTTTCTTTGTTTTTATATATATACAGCCCATTTCATATTACTTATATGATTTACAGCCCTTTTTGTCTGGGCAGGCCGAATGTATCCCTTGTCGCCTTGAAAGATTTGCAGCCCAGCAGGACGGAGAAAAAGAAATCGGCCTGTGTAGGCTATTCTACGAAAAAAGGTTGGCTAGTCATTTTCATCGTGAAAAAAAAACAGCTGGGCTCGTCATAGTGTAAACAAAAAATAAAAGCCTGGGCTAGACGGGCCACAGACACCGCACAGCCCAGTTGATAACCTACTCCATCTCAACATCAACAACAACAACAAAACTGCTCAAGCAACTGGGTCCCACGTGTCAGCTGCTCCATGTGCAATTCTCTCGTAGTATGTTGACAATGTCGTAGGTCCCAGATGTCAGCAAACCAATGGGAGGAAGCATTTTTTCATGTAATATGGAGGAGCTTCCTTGCGTGCGAAGATATAGCTGGTGGGTCCCAGCTGTCAGGGTGTGGAATCATTTTTCTTCCGCGTAATATGGAGGCACTTCCTTGCGTGCAACCATGGACCTCGTGGGTCCCAGCTGTCAGCCTGTCCACGTACAGTCCTCTTCCGATGGCTGTCGTTCGTTGACCATGTTTACGATGCCGTGCCGAGAGCACCAAGGCGGTGGACGACCCGGAGCCGGGGAACACTCGGCAGTGGATGCTCACGCGGAGGGGAATACGAGGGTTTACTGGCTCGGCTGTGGTGTGAGGTTGCCGTCGCCGGAGAAAAACATGAGGTGTGGGTCAGTACAGGGATGGCCTGGCAAGCGATGGGAGTAGGGTGGGGCGGTGAGGCCAGCGTGGCAGAACAGCCGGCCACGGAAGGCGGCAGCAGGCGACGCCGGCACTGGTTTGGGCGGCTGGAGCAGGAAGATCAGAGATTGAAGAAGCACACCGGTAGTTGGATTGACATCTAACGGTCTCACGCTGGTAGAGTTCATTTGTTGACTAAGTTGACATAGCCTTGCATACGCATCAACTTAGTAGGCCCACAACTTAATATATAAACTATTTTTTTTTGCGAATATAATATATAAACTAATAAAACTATATATAAAGTAGAGATGACATAAATAGAACTGGGCTGTGCCTTTTCTTCAATAAAAAACAGCAGGGCTGCTGATGTTCTATGAAAAAATAAAACCATGGCTGGGCAGCCCAGAGGCCAGTTGATACCTGCTAGATCCTTGTGGCCGCATGTCGTCATGGGCTGCGCCTGTTAATAAACAAAACATAACCTGGGCAGTCTACAGCCCAGTAAATATTTGCTCGACCTCAAAAAATATATACTACCTGCTGGATCCCAGTTTTCGGTCTCTCCTTGTAGAATTCTCTCGTTTATTGACTACATTGAAAATTTCATGGGTCTCAGACGTCAGCATATTTTTTCCATCGTGATAATAAGTGTGTGCACTTGCTTGCGTACGGCCATGGACCTGCTTGGTCCGTACTGTTAGCCTCTATATGGACAGCCCTCTTCTGGTTCCACGGACGAATTTCATGCAAATCAGATGATTTTCATTGAAACCGGACCAAATTCATTACATTTTACATGTTTCTTTTTCTTATGGAACACTTTACATATTTCAACTAAACGATAGCCGACTAGGCCTTTTTTAGTCCAAAAATGATCGCTGGAAGCGGTGGCTCCCGTTTCTCACGCCTGTTAAAAAATTTGGTTAACTGAGAACTAGAATGAGAGAACATGTCGTATGCGGGTTTTTTAGTGATAATGTATGTGGTATGTGGGTTAGAGGGATGGCATGGGAGGTGCTTCCCGCGATCGAAGTCCCGACACTTAACTGTTCTTAAAGGCCCAAATCCATCGCTCCTCTGTTTAACAATTTGCAGCTGGGCTTGGCATGCCACAGCCCAGTCCCGACGTGCTGCGTCCAACTGTCAGCCTGTGAAACCTGATGGATCCCCTGCGTACTGGAAGATGTTAATTAGTAAAATTTTGGAGAACTGAGAATTCGAATGGCAGGTGCTTTTGCTACTTATATCAGGTGCCTGAAAATTTGTTTCGCAACAATTACTTCAGTGTTATATCGACGTCGACCCTCGACATGATGGTTGGAAGGAAATGCCAAGTTCAGACCGAAAGATCGTTAACAACAACACCAACTTGCAGACGACCAGGTAGAACTAGTACTACCAAACTAACTTATAATCCTTTTAGTCCTGGCCCTCGTTTTCGTCTGGTAGAAGATCTTGCAGACGACCAGCTCCCACTCCTTCTCTTGCTTGAGGTCCCCGAGGTGGTACTGGTGCATCACCCAGTTGGTCCTCTGCTGGTCAAAGTTCTTGTTGGTGTGCAGCACCAGAACCTTTTTGCTGCCCCTCTGCCGGCCATTGACCATCACCGGCATGGTATTGCCGGTCTTGTGCCACATCGTGTGCATGCCGCACTCCAATTGTATCTTGCGATGCGTCCACATACCCCTTTTAAACGCCCTGGAGTTGCGCTGGAAGAAATGCTTGCTTAGGCCACTCAGTGTGATACCTGCAGTATTGGTGAAATACAATCCCAGGCCAGGCAGCATACATCCGAAATTTGTAAAAAGAAAGGAATATATTTTGTGCAAGTAGACGGTCGATCGGTGTCTCACCTGGAAGTTTCTTAGGATGGGTGGAGCATATGCCATGCTTGATGTTGATGGTCGGTATGAACAAATCGATGAGAGGGTGAGATCCCGTGCTGTCAGCACTCACTTTAGCCTCAAGGTGCTCGATTAGCTCCTGATCCGGGGGATCAAACTTAACGCAAGCCGGCAGCACCGGCCAATCCTTCTTGGACTTGCAGCAGTTAATTCTAGTTAAATGGTACTCAATGTATGATCAATCAACTGTTTAAGTAAATGATGAAAGATTTCGATAGATAAGTGCTACTCCAAATCTAAAATCCATCACGCCCGAGCAAACTGGGGTCTCGGCTTCATTATTACATGCATACTCTAAAGACTTGAAAAACCCCATAAAGATCGAAATCATCATACAGGGCGACGAGACGAATACTCATAGGAGCGGCCTCGCTGGTTCCACCCTTCATGCGGCTAGCTTGAAGAGCTTCCTTGTTGAGATCAAATTTCTTAGCGTCTTCCTTTTGACTACTTTCAATGAAGTATAGCAGCTCCACTAGCTCATCGCCCATCGTACCAACTGGATCGGAACAAGGCGGCGGCTGGGAGGCGGGGAGACCGGGAGAGAATGGGAGAGAACGGGAGAGAACGGGAGAGTGCTGCTAGACTACTAGAGGGGTGAGGCTCACTTTTGTGAACCGAACACGCGGCTGGGACTCTTGTGTCACCTCACGCGCAGCGTGTTGTCACGTCAATTCAATGTGAGGACATGATGAATAATTTGACCGACGTGTACTAGTACTACTAGTCGTACAAGTACTACTTACCTAGTACGAGTAGCGCAATATACGGTATAGAGGACTACTAGTAGTACAAATTTTAGAAATGGTGTACATTCATCCAATCTCCATGTTGCTTCCATATTGCTTTAAATAATATCAGAGGGGCATTGCTAAAGTCTTAGTTTTAAGGGCATTATGCAAGAGTGTTTAGAAGGAGCTTACAAACAGGTGCCTACAAAGTTACAAGGTGTCGGTGTATAAAACATGGGTATTTTATACCCTGACATATGTACAGACAGTAGCAGCCTTCTTGATGGCCAGGCTTGCCGGGGATTACCAAGATCAAGACTCAAGGCTTAGTCGCAAAAAGCACTAAGGAAGAAATCAAGACGAAGCATCAATAAGTACTTGGCCAGTACTGAAGATGGAGGCATTACTTGCCGGCAAGATTCGAGCCGGCAAGATGAAGGCCCGGCAAGCTCCGTGCCGGCAAGCCTTCACTAGCTCGTCGGTGCTCCACCTCACCGAGCAGCTAGTCGCTAATCGGTGAGGTGTCGACCACGCAGGCAGTTTGGTGAGATTTGTCGGGGCACGTGTCAGCCTGCTGGAAGGAGATTTAACTTTAATGACACCCGTCCAGGGGGCGTGTCAAGATAATATGAGGTAGCTAGGCGAGCGGTGCAGGAACCTTGCCGGGGCTCCTCCTCCACATGACACCTAATAGCGTATTAAATGCTTTTGTCCTAAACCGGCAGAGTTAGGTATGATAGCACTGTTTGCTATCTAATCAATTTGTAATGACTATTTTGCCACAATGGTTACCCCTTTAAGCTATAAAAGGAGGGCCAGGGCAACCATTGCAAGGGATCGATCACTAGACACTCTAGCTCACATAGCATGCGTAGCTGCTTCCCTTTGCATCTTGCCGGGACGAAGCGCACCTTGTACTTGAGCTCTCCACATATAATACACCAAAGCAGGAGTAGGGTTTTACACCTCACGGTGGCCCAAACCTGGGTAAAAACCTTTGCGTTCTCTGCTGATTCTGCTCTTTGTGCTTGTGCATTCCCCTAGTCGAACCGCAAAAGGGGCTAGATGGCCCCATAGATGGTCGTACGCACGACATCTTTGGTGCGCCAGGTTAACCAAGTTCTTCGACGGCCTCATCGATGCACTGAAGGCATATCATGATGACAGGTCTGCCTCATTTGCCGATGAATCCCGGAAGTTTGCGTGCAACATCCTTTACAAGGTACTGCTCAAGGTCGCACACCGCCATCCTGACCTCGTCCTCTCCGGGGTCTTCAGAAAATTGCCGCAGGACACCGATGTCACCGCCGCCGACAAGATCGCTGCTCCTCTTGCCGACAAGGTTCTCCATGTTCCCAGGATCCAAGGCGATCGTCGGGACTAAACTTGTCGTTGTATTGTCACAGTGCTGCCATGTCAAAGATACATTTGATCTTATGTTAGATCTGCACTGCTTTTGTGATGTAATATAACTAGTGTTGATGAATGAATGTATGCCATCTCCCTTGTTTCACTTTGTCTTTGTATGATTTGATTTTACACCCTACGAATACCAGAAGCTTGCCGGTGCGTGCACTTGCTGCGAGCGCTTGAGAAATAGGTCCTTAGCAGCCAGCCGGTAGTGTCGCCGCCAACAAGTTTTCCTTTGCACCACAACAGGACTCCACCTAGAGCAACGCATTTTTCCGTATCTAAAAGTCCATGTATGCGTTGGTTTGGGATGCGTAGCCTTATCCAGTGTTGCTAGTGCATAATGCAACAGTTATACTTCCGTTGGTAAAAGGGACCGTTGCAAGAGTACAACACATAAAACCGACATTTACAACACTCTTATACGTTGGTGGTTAATGTACAGTAATCCAAATCTCATTGCTTGGCAACAAAGAATTTGCAACGCTTTAGGTATTTTACATATAAAATGTGAATAATATTTTATATAATACCAAGAATTAAATTAATGCTCCACAAAATGGTGATAAATATGTATATCAAGTCAGAAGAAAAAATATACACACGAGAGGAAGAAATCATATATTGAAAAAAATGGTTGGATTACAATAGTTGATATTATAGGAGGAATATCATCCAAATGTGATGCATAATCTAAATATTTTCTTGACAACGAAACTTAAACTGAAAGCATCCATCAACATCCCTACAACTTAACTAAAACTTAACCGAGGAACATCATCCAACAGGAACAACATCCCTACAACTTAACTAAAACTGAAAATAGCCATCATAAGTAAAACTGAAAATAGTCATCATCGTGAACCGGAACATCATCATCATCATTGCAGTATATTTGCCACGCACCCATATAATCGTCCATATATTTTTGAATCTACAAAGTAAATAACAAAATGAACTGTTAATACACAATGCATTGACATGATGCAAATAGTGACGGGTTGCCCAGCAAATAAGAAACATTACTTCTTACAAAGGGCCATTACTTTAGAAACATTGGTTGCCCGGCTAGATTACGACTATTACAAAGCAAAGTTGTGACCTGAATGTATTCCCTTACAACTCGACCTGAAAGTATTCCCTTACAACTCAATATACTACTTGAGGTCACAAAACAAACATAAACAGACTCAGGGAAAAATAAACAGATGTGGTTGTGGCCAAAAAGGAAGCCACTGATAACATAGTACCTACTTAGATGACGGGTTGAAAGCACAATAGACACTGCTCATATGGAACAGTGCAAGCGACATAATGGGAAATTCAGCAATTTACGAACCGTGACAGCAAGAGTTCATGTGGGTAATTCAGCAATTTATGAATCAAAGTGGTGAGAGCTTAGTGGTCAGTTTAGCAATGTACGAATCAAAAGGGCACGAGCATCTAAGAAGAACATTACTTGCATTTCCATCTTCACAAACAGTTAAGATATGGAGATCGTAGACAGTTACCAGAACCATGACTACGAAAACTGCCGTATCTTGGACAAATCTAATCGCAGCTCCAGCCGTCCTAGATGTTGGCCTCCATCTCGATAGTGCCGGAATGAATGAGTGTGGCGCCTCACATTAAATAACACACAACAATAGTTACACCATTGGTGAGATAGGAGTACATAAATAGTTGAATAAGAGCAGAAAAGGAGGCTGAAAATGGTTAGAGCTAATCTAAGCAATAAAGGAATAAATAAATAATTACCACAACGGAAATAGTCTTAGTTGAAGGTAAAACTCAATGATGTACTATGAATGTAGAGACTGGCACATTGAAAACCACCGAATGGCATTGAATATTTCTTTCTTTGCAAACCTGCGCACACACAAACAGTGAGCCTCGACTTAACGAATGACAAACATGATGATTAACTGAATCTGAAAGAAGGGGTTCTTGATTCTGTCGAAGTAAGAAGAGGTTCCTAACTATTAACAACCACAAGAATCTGCAAGCTTGCTGCAAGCTTTAGTATATGAATGTTTGCACATGAACATACATAAAGCTCAAGTGTAGGTTGCATCTAAGTGGCGTATTGGGATTCAGTTTTATTTTCACTATGATGTACAGCGGTAGTAGATAAGTACTCCCTCCGTCCCATAATGTAAGACGTTTTTTGACACTACACTAGAGCCAAAAAATGTCTTACATTATGGGATGGAGGGAGTACTTTTTTTAGATTCGTAGCTAAGTACTTGGTATAGATGAATCCTCTGCATTGACTTGACCCAAGTGCATATATAATAGCTGCATGCTATGAGAGGACAATCACATAACCAAATGACAAAGAAAATGTGTATTGTCTTATGGTGAGTTTTTAGACAAAGAGGCTAGCAAGACACCGATGAATTTAACTGGGGAGTTGCATAATAGCTTTTTAAACCAAAGGAAGAGAAGGACGTCAGTGTATGGAAATACAATTGGAAAGTAACAGTGTATCACATTTACTTTAAAAAACAGTGTATCACATTTCACGTGTTCATGAAATTGAATGTTTGTTATCCCGTAGCAACGCACGGGTATTTAGGTAGTAATCCAAATTGTGTAGAATAGTAAGAGCATACAACAATCAGTACATGAACAGGCGTGGAGTGAAGTATTTATCAGTGTTCTGAATCATATCAATGGCATCAAACCAATATCATAGAAGAAACAATGTGGATTATTAATTAACCTGCTCACTAAACCAAAGGTGTATGTGCTTCCCCCAACAGATCCACGCCCTCTATTATTTCAGCTGGACGTGAAAGCCACCATTAGCAAGCTACTCCCTCCACCTAAATAACCTGACCATCAGACACCTGAAAAGTGTGAAATTGCAACAAAAAAATTGATTAGTAACACATCAAAACTGCCATATAGAGACCTATTAAGACTGGATCACTCCTTAAATATTATAACTACTCCCTCCACCTAAATAACCTGACCATCAGACTCCTGAAAAGTGTGAAATTGCAAAAAACTTTGATTAGTAACTCATCAAAACTGCCATATAGAGACCTATTAAGACTGGATCGCTCCATAAATATTATAACTCTTGCAATAGACTATTTCATATGGGGTCCGTATATATGAAGTAGTGCTTCTCTACATTAATTTTTTTTTGAAAGGATTACCGACTCATCTATCAAGGATTTAGCAGCGTATATGATTTTTTTAAAAATTTGATGCTCCATTGATATCTAATAATTAGTAATTTAATAGAATAGCAATCAGTGCATGAATGTAACTCAACAGAGATGGGAAGTCAACTGCAGGCCTATTAGTGTTCGCCAATGAATTGCACAAGGGACAAACTTTTTTGACAGGGATTAGCTGTAACAGAATCGGTGTTGCATAGCTAGACGTCTATAGGAGAAGAGAAGAACAGAGGTTAGAGAAAGGGGGCGAGAGAGAGGAGGAAGCCAGGGGAGGGGATTCACTCACCGGATGAGAGGAGGACGAAATGGCCACCGGCACCGGAGCCGATGCCCAAAACCCTAGCCATCGGGGGAAGGTTGCGGATGGGCTTTGGTGGCCGCGAGCGCCCGATCTAGCCAGATGGGAGGGCGCTGCGGTGTGAGGGGACCTCGGGCTGTGCTTCGCGATGGCGGGATTCGTCGGACGTCGCCTGACTCAGCCGCCGCAGGTGGCGCAATGAGGAGCTGCGTCAAGAGAGAGATGGGATGTGAGAGGGATGGGTGGGTGGGGGATGCGGCGGATTCGGTAGCCTCTAGAGCTGCGAGGTGGGAGGTGGGGACGGGAGGGCCGGCGGTGAGGTGGGAGGAGGAGGTTGGTGGCGGCGATTTGGGAGAGACGAGGGGCATCGGGGCTCTGTCTCTCGCCCGTCCCTCTCTCCTTTCCTGTGTTTTTTTCTTTTTGGATATGTCTCGCGATAGGGTCAAGAGCTGCAAATCTGCAACGCATATCTGCAACCTTTAATATGCGTATCTATTGTGAATTTTACAATGTATAGTCAAAATGTTGTAGTATGTGTGTTGCTTTATATAGGGTATCCTTGTAGTGTTGACGTTTTCAAATGCAGCTACTTAAATTGTTGAGCGGACTCAAAACAAAGCAAGAGCGCAACTGATCACGACAAGGTTCCTTCGCGTGTAGGTTTTTCATACAAACACAGGATCGTTCAAGGGAAATTGCAAATGTAACAAGGAAATTGTTTCAAAGTTTTTCAAATTAGCTTTTCCTTGTGTTGTTTTTCTTGTCGCACAAAATGATCACTTGAACGTCATTAAGTGGTATCCCCATCGTCACTCCCCCCGGGAAACTTGCACACGAGGAATCCTTCTGTCCTTTGAGAAAAAGAAAGAAGAGAAAAGAATGGTTTGGAAACCTTGACGGTTCATTAACCATTTCATACAAGTCAAAGCGTAATCACAACATTACATGCATTCATACATAAACGAATATGTACAAAGAGTTGCGAAACACTTAGCTTTATTTCACTTATGCACAGGATCTGCACCTGGCTTTGTACAAAGGGTTACAAGTCTTGCCGACAAAGCTTGTCCAAAAGGGGTTGCCGGGAGGCCCGGCAACTGCGCCTTATGGGTAGAACTTGCGAAGATGCTCAATATTCCATGACTTTTGCACCGGGATGCCATCTTCGGTCTCCAGACGGACTACGCCAGATCTGGTGACTCGTGCTACCCGATAAGGGCCTTCCCACTTCGGCGTGTTTGAATTCTTGGCGGACTGAATGCGCTGAAGAACAAGGTTGCCTTCCTCAAGGATTCGGGCATGCAGTTTGCGGCTGTGATAGTGGCGCAAGGCTTGCTGGTAGCGTGCAGCTCGCACAGCTGCCCGAAGATGATCTTCCTCAAGAAGCGTGGCATCATCTTGCCGCAACTGCTCTTGCTCTGCGTCATCGTAGGCGAGCACTCGAGGTGACCCGTATGTGAGTTCTGTGGGGAGCACCGCTTCTGCACCATAAACTAGGGAGAAGGGCATTTGGCCGGTAGCTCGATTTGGTGTCGTCCTGAGTGACCAAAGAACTGCCGGCAACTCATCAATCCAGCGCCTTCCACACTTGTGCAGCCTGTCAAATGTTCTTGTCTTGAGGCCTCGCAACACTTCAGCATTTTCCCTTTCCGCTTGGCCGTTGCTTCTCGGGTGAGCAACAGATGCAAAACAGATTTTGCTGCCAAGGTCTTGAATGTACTGCATGAAGGTGCGGCTCGTGAATTGTGTGCCGTTGTCGGTAATGACCCTGTTGGGAACACCAAAACGGCAAACTAATCCTTTGAAAAACTTGACGGCTGATTGTGTTGTCACCTTCCTCACTGGCTCCACTTCAGGCCACTTTGTGAACTTGTCGATTGCAACGTACAAGAACTCGAAGCCCCCAGTAGCACGGGGGAAGGGGCCTAAAATGTCAAGCCCCCAGACCGAGAAGGGCCAGGAGAGAGATATCTTCTGGAGAGCTTGAGCTGGCTGATGTATATTCTTTGAGTGAAACTGGCATGCTTCACACTTGGTTACTAGCTCAGTTGCATCCTGGAGGGCAGTGGGCCAATAGAAGCCTTGCCGGAAAGCTTTGCCGACAAGTGCTCTTGATCCTATGTGAGACCCACATACACCTCCATGTATCTCCGCCAACAGCTTTAGTCCATCTTCTCGGCAAATACACTTCAATTTCACACCGTTTGGCCTTTTTCTGTGCGGAATGTCATCCACAAACTGATACATACTTGACAGACGGGCTACTTTCTCAGCTTCTTCTTGGTCATCGGGAAGTTCTCCTGTTTGAAGGAAATGGACTATTTGATGTGCCCAAGTTGGAGCCTATGGCTCAACGACAAGGACTAAAGGCATCTCTTCGGCTGTGGGAGTGCTTGCCTCAGCGGCAAGAACCTAAGGCTCTGCGCGAGGCCATTGCTCACCGACAGTCGTGTCATTGTCTCCGGCAACTTTCTTGCCGGCGGCTTCTGGGAGCTCTGCCAGAAAATACTTGCCGGTGTTCAACTTTCTTCTCTTGTTTGCCTGCGTTGATGGAGTGACTGATGGTTGATTCAAATGGAGCACAAAAGTTCCTGGTTCCACAGGAAGCTTTTGAGCAGCACACTTTGAAAGGTGATCAACAATGCTATTTTCCACACGGGGAATTTGCTCTGTTTGCAATCCGTCAAAATGCTCTTCCAATTTCCTCACTTCTTCTACATACGCTTCCATCAACGGGCTCTGATAATCTTTGTTAACTTGCTTCAATACAAGCTGCGAGTCGCCACGGATGATCAATTTTCTGATTCCAAGGTCCACTGCAATCCTAAGACCGGCAAGGAGCCCTTCATACTCAGCAGTGTTGTTTGTAGCTTTCTCCCTAGGAAAGTGCATTTGGATTAAGTACTTGAGATGCTCTCCGGTGGGTGCGACAAGCAGCACTCCGGTACCGGCGCCTTGCAGCGAGAAGGCACCGTCAAAGTACATGATCCATTCTTTAGCTATTTCTTTGCCGGGGAAAGCTGATTCTTGAATCTCTTCATCTTGCGTTGGCGTCCATTATGCAATGAACTCCGCCAAGGCTCTGCTTTGAATAGTTGAAGTGCTCTCAAACTTGAGTGAAAACTCGACAACTCCAACGCCCACTCCACTATCCTGCCGGTTGCATCTGGATTTCTCAAGATGCTCTACAACGGAAAGCGAGTGATGACGGTAATCTCATCTGCTTGAAAGTAATGGCGTAGCTTTCTTGAGGCCATGAGGAGACCGAAAAGCAATTTTTGCACACCAGAATACCTTGACCTAGCCCCTGCAAAAGGGAGCTTACAAAGTAAACTGGGCGCTGCACCATCTTCTTTTTAGACACTATTTGTTGATTTGCTTCATTTGCTTGCTCTGTCTCTGATTTATCAGCACCAGACTTTGCCGGAGAAGATTCCAGCTTGTCGCTTGATGGGCTTGCCGCTGCTGCTTCTTCGTCATCAACTTCCCTATGTGCCACTAATGCAGCACTGACCACTTGATTTGTTGCCGCCAAATATAGCAGCAATGGTTCTTGTGGTTTAGGCGCAACTAGTGTTGGTGCAGAGGAGAGGTACCTTTTCAAATCCTGCAGTGCGGCCTCCACTTCCGGAGTCCATTTCATTGGACCTGCCTTTTTCAAAATTTTGAAAAACAGCAAGGCGCACTCAACAGACTTCGAAATGAACCTACTCAATGCAGCCACACAGCCAGCAAGACGCCGCAGATCCTTGACGCGCTTGGGTGCTTCGATTTGCTCAATGGCTTTGATCTTGTCAGGATTTGCTTCGATTCCACGTTGAGATACAAAGAACCTAAGAAGCTTGTCGGATGGAATGCCAAACACACACTTCTCGGGGTTGAGCTTCAGATTGATCTTGCGAAAATTTGCAAATGTATCTTCTAGATCTTGAATGAGTGTGGATTTGTCCTTGGTTTTGACCACTATATCATCCATGTATGCTTCCACATTTCTGTGCAATTGGGGCTCAAAGTCGATTTGGACAGCTTTTGCAAAGGTTGAACTAGCACTCTTTAATCCAAAAGGCATACGCACAAAGCAGTATGTACCACATGGAGTAATGAATGCGGTTTTTTCCTCATCCTCCCTTGCCATAAAAACTGATGATAACCAGAATATGCATCAAGAAAGGAGAGTAGGTAACAGCCAGGTAGGGGGATCGCTTGCGCGAACCTGAATCAGCAGTTTGCGTGTCAACTTCGTCTTCATCATCTGTGATGGCACCCAAGAAGAAGGGCGCGTCTGCAGCCGCTACATCAACCTCCAAGGCTCCATCGCATGCACCCGCAGGCGGCGGAGATGATCCGGCCGGCGCAGGCGGTGCGGAGGGCATCACTGGTACAGGCGGCGCAGGAGGCGTAGCTAGTACTGGTGGCGCAGGCGGAGCGCGCAACACCAACTCCCAGCATCCTCACCATTCTGGTGATCGAAGCCACGTCGGTGCAGGCGGCGCGGACGGCCCACTCCCGCCTCCTCGGCGCACTGACGAGCGAAACCACTGAAGCAACACCGTCCGGTCCAGCGCGAGTCAAGATCCTAGTGCTGCGGCATCCAAGGATGCTGCATCGGGACACACACCGTGACCATCGCAAGATGGGCGCGACGTGGCTCCGAACAGCGCAGGCGGCTCCGGTCGACGGCGTCTGCATGGCAAGACGCCTTTTGATCAACCTCAAGATCTTCAGGCACCACCTACGCCACATCAGCCCGCTGCTGGGCATGTGCCGCGGTAGCAAGATCGCAATGGCGCTCCTGCTGGCTCTGCCAGGAGTCGAGCAATGTCGCGTTCTTCGCTCCCAGCAATGCCAGCCACAGCAGCAGAGGCGATGGCACGAGCCCAGATGTTGTTAAACTTTCCTCCAGCGGCGGACAAGATAGATGAGTGGAGAGCCACCATCCAAATCCTCATGGCAACTTTCCTCCATCCGAAGCCAGCAAATCACAGCAGGCAGGACCATCTCAGCGTCCGCAAATGGCACCAGTAGCTCCAACTGGTGGCCATGTCGAAGGTGCTGCACCAACGGTGCAATCACCTCCACGACGACAACATCAACAGGAACCGCGGCAAACTCAACGATCCGCCGAGCCTAACGAGATGTCGATGGCCTCCTCGGATCCGCGAGCGTGGCAAGATCAGCGGCGAGTGCTGCAAGATAGGCGGACGGAGGATGCCCGTACTACCATTGAACGGCGTCGCGAGGCGCGCCGTCAGTCTGACGCGTGCAACGGCCCAATCGTTGATGAGCCTGCGCCCGAGGCTGGCGGGTATCTGCCTTACGAGGTCGGATGCCCAACCTTCACTCATGAGCTGCGGCAAGTCCGCTGGCTGTCGGTCCGGGCCTTCAAGCCAGAAGTACCAGAGAAGTACGACGGCAAGCTAAACCTGGCAGAGTTCTTAGGCATCTACACGATTGCTGTGCAAGCTGCCGGGGGGGAGAGATGAGAAGATTCTCGCCAACTACTTTCCATTGGTGCTCAAGCCCAATGTGAGGTCTTGGCTGATGAACTTGCCAGAGAACTCCATTTCTTCGTGGTCTGATTTTTGCAACGAGTTTGTTGGTGCTTTTACCGGAGGCCACAAGGCTCCTTGTCAGCCCAGTGACCTGCAAGTGATCCCGCAAAGAGATGGCGAATCCTTACGCAAGTATATTCAGAGGTTCAGCCACGTGCATCGCAACATCCCAGATGTGCATCCTGCTGCCATGATTGCCGCCTTTCACACGAATGTGCGCAATCGAAGGATGCGGGAAAAGATGAATATCAAGCTGCTGACGACCGTCAATGAGTTGTACACATTGGCAGATAAGTGTGCGCGCGCCTGAAGAAGGAAGGAGACTTCCCGGGGAGGACGCTGGTGCTGAGGTAGATTCCGAGGACGATGATGCCGCCACCCCAAAAAAGAAAGGCCGGAAGCTCAACAGGAAGCGCAATGGCAAAACAGTTATGGCTGTCGAGGGCTCCGGCAACTCTGACGCCGCCAAGAAAGCCAAGACAGAGAGCTCCGACAAGGAGGCTACTGTATGCGCTGCTTGTCAGGAGGCAGCGGCAAACGAGAAAGCCGGCAAGTCTGATGGGCCATATTGCAAGATTCACCGCACTAAGGGTCACAACCTCCAAGAATGCCGACCGGTTGAGCAACTTGCCGAAAAGCAAAAAGCTGAATATGAAAAGCGCGAGAAGGAGAAGGGCCAGGATGGTGCTGGCGGATCTGGCAAGAGAGGCCGTGGTGGTCGAGGAGGTCGCCGCGGCAAGGCCAAGCAGCAAAAGGAGAAGCCTGCTAGAGGCCGTGAAAAGAAAGAGGATGATGATGGGAGTGACGAGGAGGACGACGGAGAGTCCAGTGAACAAGAATTCCAGAAGGCAACTGAGGCTATGTGTATTGACGGAGGTGCATCTCTGCACTCTTCTCACCGCCAGCTCAAGCAGTGGGCGCGTGAGGTCAACGCAGCGGAGCTGGCGATGGGTGCGCAGAAGCCACTCAAATCGTCACACACGCCTATCATTTTTTATGCCGAGGACCACCCTGATCGCACAACTGCGGTCGGGTGCTTGCCATTGTTGGTTTCACCAACGATACACAACCTCAAGGTCACAAAAATGTTAGTTGACGGTGGGGCTGGTATGAACTTGATTTCACCAGAGGTAATCAAGAGGCTGCAGATTCCCAACGAGGAACTCGAGAAAACTGGTACGTTTCAAGGAGTAAACCCGGGAAGAAGTCAGCCCAAAGGGAAGATCACTTTGCCGGTAATGTTTGGCGGGGAACTGAATTACAGAACACAGAAAATTGTTTTTGATGTTGTAAAGATCCCCTTGCCGTATAATGGAATTCTTGGCTGCCTAGCCTTGGCAAAATTCATGGCGGCATCCCACTATGCTTACAACACGCTGAAGATGCCAGGGCCGATAGGTGTTTTAACCATCAACTCCAACAAGAAGGATGCAGTTATCTACGTCGACAAGATGTACAGAGAAGCAGTTGCAGCATCTGCCGTCAAGACACCAGCTCCTGCTGAGAAGAAAAGCAAGAAGAACGGCAAGACCTCTGCTAAGTCTTTCGGAAAGCGCACCTCCTCGGAGTGCTGCGCACCCGTCGAGGATTTGCTGGAAAGCTCTACCGCCAAGAAATCCAAAGCTACTCCACCAGCAACCAAGAAGGTGTCGGCAAAGGAGGACGGCACGGGCGGTACCTTCACCATGAGTGCCTCCCTTGACAGCAAATAGGAAAGCGCGCTCGTTGCCTTCCCACGGGCGAATGTCGATGTGTTTGCATGGCAACCATCTGATATCCCCGGCATTCCCAGGGAGGTAATCGAGCACCACCTTGTCGTCTGTCCTCATGCTCGACCCATCAAGCAGAATGGAACAAAAGCAAAGGTGTCGGCCCAGTGGGAACCAGGGTACCACGGCCCGTCTGCTTCTGGCCCAGAGGACCGCGCTCGGCGGCCGGCCCATGAGAGTGGCCCTACCGCGGCCGCCCCGGAGAAAGCCGCCTCGCGAGGGGCGAGCTTCGCGAGGCCCATCGCTGCCAGGCCAGAACCTGCCGAGGCCGCCAAGCGCCAGGATGCCTCGTGAGGCTCCCTTCGCGAGGCCTCCGCACGAGGCAGGTCGTACGGCACCCGCCGCAGGGCTCCGCGCCCAGCACATGGGTGAAGTACCGCTGTCAGGATAAGGACGGCGGGGCATGACCAAGCCCAGCTTCCATTCTGGTGATAAGGGAGCAGTGGCATCTGCCTCCCCCAAAGCAAGCCCCAAGAAATTTCCTCTTTGGTGATAGAAGATCAGGATGGATCAGCGCGCCAGGACGGAGGTCATCGCCAAGCCCACCAGCGCGTCACAAGGAGCTACTTTAGCAAGTGGAGACCACCTTTAGTCAGGATAAGCCTGCGCTCTTGTCCCCCTCTTGAATTGCCGCCCTTTGGCAACCCTTTCCCGCTCATATTTTTGGGGAAGAGGACCAAGGCACTACAAAAGGGGCAGGGCTGCTTCCATGTAAGGGGATCGACTCATTCTCCCCCACACCTCGTGTACTCGGAGCCACAAGCTCTCCATACAGAGCAATCCAACACAGGCAGGAGTAGGGTATTACACCGCACGGTGGCCCGAACCTGGGTAGCTGGCGCGTCCCCTTCGTGTCCGGTGAGAGCTAGTCAGCCCGTTGTGATCCCACCGTAGTTGCCGTCGGGTCGTAGGTTGCCTAGCAAAGTCCCCCAGAGTTCGAATCCTAAGTTCTTGGAGAAGTTTCTTGGATGCAGATCCTAGACTCCGACATTTGGCACGCCAGGTAGGGGGGCTTGCCATCTTCGCGCCTTCGACCTCGACGCCAGCATCGACATGGACGCCGCCGCCACTCGCCGGGAACGCACTGCGCGCCGCGCCGCCGTCAGGGTGCCCGCGGCACCCACCGCCCGCGGTACCCCTGGGTGGCGCCCTCGAGCCGCCACCGAGCCCGTTGTGGAGCGGGTGGCCTCTTTCGCCCACCCGTCGGTGAACGAGCAGGCGCACGGCCCCTCCATCGCCACCTCCTCGCTCGCGCGTCACGATCCCCCCCACTCCGCACGCCGCGCTGCTCACTGCGCAGGAGCTGCTGCGCTACCGTCCCACCGAGGACGCCTACGACGCCTGGCTTGGGTGCATCACCGAGCTCGTCGACGCCGCGCGCGATGGCCAAGAGCCCTCCCGCTCCCCGCCTGCCCCGCCGTCCCGTGCGGACTGGGCCGAGCACGACGCGCCTCCTCCTCCTCCTCCAGACCGTGATGTGGCCGAGCGCCGCCCTGCCGCGCGCGCCCCGGAGCCGTCACGCGGCTCGCTCGTGCCGGGCGGCGATGGCGACAGCTGCCAGATCATCCACCGTGCGCCCCCGGACGCGTGCGTGGCCCTCGAGAGAGCGCGCAACCGCCAGGACCGCGTCCTCCATGACGTCGCCATGGCTGGGCGTCAGAACTGCGGAGCCCTCGACGGTGGAGCCATCACCAATGGGGGCTACCTGGCCCTCGCCCCCGAGCTATGTCGCGTGGTGTGGCTCGACAAGTTCAAGCCAAAGCTCCCTTAGCGCTACGACGGCACCGCAAACCCCATGGAGTTCCTCCTGCTCTACACCATCAGCATCCAGGCCGCGAGGGGGGACGATCGGGTCATGGCGAACTAGTTCCCCATGGCCCTCAAGGACACTGCACGCTCGTGGCTCATGAACCTCCCCGAGGCGTCCATCTCTTCGTGGGAGGACCCGTGCAAGCACTTTGTCACCAACTTCAAGGGCACGAGCGACTATGCCCTCATGATCAACGACCTGCGAAACGTGCGCTAGCGCCCTGGCGAGCCCCTTCGTAAGTTCATCCAGCGCTTCAGCCAGGTGCGCCACAAGATCCCGAAGGCCTCCGATGTCGCGATCGTCTTGGCCTTCACTAGTGGCGTCACGGACGTGAATATGCGCGAGAAGCTCTCAGTCAGGGACGAGCTTGACTCCGCAGCAGAGTTGTTCATCCTCGCCGACCGCTGTGCCAAGGCCGAAGAGGGACGCCTCTTCCTCCACAACGACGCTGATGCTGAGCCCGACACGGCGAAGCCCAAGGCCAAGGACACCAAGCGCAAGGGCCCAGCCGTGCTCGCGGCGGAGCCGGACTACAAGCGCGGCCGCGACCACGGCGAGGCCAAGAAGGACAGCCGCCCTTTCTGCGCGTACCACAACATGAACTCCCACAGCACAGAGGACTGCCACGAGCTCAAGCTGCTTCGCGAGGGTCGCACCGAGAGCCGCGGCAGCTGCAAGGAGCGCGGCAAGGGCCACGGGGCCGGCAGCGGAGGCGGCCGCTGGGGCGGCAACCACAACAACGGCGCCCGCGACAACAACCGTCAGGGCTGGCAGAACCAGCCACGGCAGGCTGACCCTCAGCCCGATGCCGCCCCAGTACGCGTCAACGACCCCCCTCCCGCTGAGAACGCTGGGGGCTACCAAGAGCCCCACAGGGTGGCCTGCATCCTCGGCGGGGCCCAGGCCCCTCCGTCCAACCGCTACTTCAAGCAGTTCTCTCAGGAGGTGAACGCGGCCCTCCCAGCCCTCAACTCCACCGGCCGCCTCAACTGTTCTAAGTTCCCCATCGCCTTTGATGCCAACGACCACCCCGAGTCCACGAAGGCCGTGGGCGTCATCCCCCTGCTTTGTACGCCTACCATCAGCAACGTGGCTGTCACCAAGACCCTCATCGACGGTGGAGCAGGCCTCAACGTACTCTCCGTGGAGACCTTCGAGACGCTGCAAGTGCCCTACGAGCGCCTGATGCCCACCAGGCCCTTCTCGGGCATCACCGACGGCTCCACCATTCCCCTGGGGCAAGTGCGCCTTCCCGTCACCTTCGGCACCCGCAAGAACTACCACACAGAGTTCATCGTCTTCAATGTGGCTCACATCGGCCTGCCCTACAACACCATCTTGGGCTACCCGGCGCTCACCAAGTTCATGGCCACAACCCACCACGCCTACGGCCTTGTCAAAATGCCCGGATGCCGCGGTACCCTCACCATTCGCTGCGATAAGAAGGATGCGCTGCAGGCCCTCGAGCACTCCTACAAGACAGCCTCTGTCGCGTACCTGGCCGATGAAGACGTGCCTGGGCCTGCCGAGGAGACACCCACGAGGAAGAACAAGCCCCTGCTCTCTCTGGCGCGTGCGCTGGATGGGGGAGAAGCAAGCCCCTTCCTCGCCGTCAGCGGCGGTCCCTCCCTCAAATAGGAAGGCGCGCTCGTCACCTCCCTCCGGGCAAGCCCTGATGCATTAGCTTGGATAGCGTCAGGCGCGCCCGGCCTACCAAGGGAGGTGGTCGAGCACCACTCAACCGCATGCCGGAGCACGCGGCCCGTCAAGCGTGAGGAATATCGTCGAGCGCCCAAGAAGCAGGAAGTCGTCACCCAAGAAGTCAACCAGCCCAAGGATGCCGGAACCGCCCGTGAAGCTCCCCACCCCAGGTGGATCGCCGGCATCACCCCCGTCGCTAGGCCATGCAGCAGCACGCACATGTGCGTCGACTTCATCGCCCTCAACCAAGCTCGCCCCGCGGGCCCCTTCCCTCCTCCGCGCATTGCCGCGGGCTCGCCATGGCTCGTGCGTATGCCGTTCGGCCTGGAGGGCGCTGGGGCCACCTTCGCGAGGCTGATGCGCATGAGCCTGGAGTCCCACATCGCAAGGAATACAGAGGTGGTTAATACTCGCCCACCGGCCCACCGCGGCCCCACTCGTGACGGCGGCGGGTGTTCCGGTACCAAACACATGGAACGCCCGCCATCACCGTAAGTTCTGTCTGTGCCCCACGAATACGAGCGACATGGAGCTGTACACGCTCCGGGGCTCTCTCTACCCATGCTGACGCCGGCACGTGAGAGCTCCTTCCCACTCTCATGGAAGCCCCATGCTCAGCGCTGGCGGATGCCCCATGCTCCGCGCTGGTGGCCTACTTACCTGAGGGGCCCTCGGCCATCACATCCTCAGGCTGACCCGTGTCGAACATGGCAGCATGTATCTTTCTGTTATGTAATGAACTTGCTTCGTGCATCAGTAAAGCTTATTTCCTCAAAAACCCTGTGTACTTGCAGCTAAGGGTACCCTAGCAGAGGCACGTGCTCGTGGTCTCACCTGTGCCTGTTACGCGAGCGGGGGCTGGGCACGGTGTCTGTGCTCGGGTCAGTCCCAGCAGCACTGAAAAACCCGAGCAACTGAGCTCTGACTCGCGGGCCTGCTCCCGTGCATGTCACCTCACCAAGTCCTTGGTGCTCTTGTCTCCTGGGGCACGGTGTCTCTGCTCGGGTCAGTCCCAGCAGCACCGAAAAACCCAAGCGACTGAGCTTTGGCTCGCGGGCCTGCTCCCGTGTACGTCACCTCACCAGGTCCTTGGTGCTCACGTCTCCTCGCATAACACCCACAGGCGACCTCACGAGCGCGCCCTGCTGTGCTACTTGCAAAAACTTGGCAGTTTCCCTGGTGCAGGATATCGAAGGCCTCAAGAGCCCTCCCCCCTTGGGAGGCCTCGCGGCGGGTCCTACGGGCAGAGGGCCTCCCGAGGGACCGCGCCTCACGGGCCGTGTCGGGGATATAACTCCACGATATGACCCGGCTCATGACGTTAAGTCGCCCTAACGATAAGTCATCTCTGGTTCAGTCGTCTCTGAGCTTAAGTCGCCCTGAGGTTAAGTCATCTCTGGGCTTAAGTCACCCTGAGGATGAGACCCGGCCGAAGTATGACCCGGCCTGCTACAGTGCCAGGCCTGAAGTTAACCCGGTCTACTACAGTGCCAGGCCTGAAGTTAACCCGGCCTGCTACAGTGCCAGGCCTGAAGTTAACCCGGCCTGCTACAGTGCCAGTCCTGAGGTTAACCCGGCCTGCTACAGTGACCTGGGCGAGGTTCCGTCAAGAAAGAGTCAAAATACAAGATGGAGACCCTTTAACTTGGAAGACACGGATGACTTAGAGTAGGACTCCAATCACGGGTATAACCTAGAATCTCATGTAAGCCGCCCCTTCAACTTATATAAGGAGGTGCAGGGCACCCCAAGAGGGACAAGTTTTTATAGGTCAAGATAGACAGATAAGTCTCGAGACAGATGTTTTGGCAGGTCTCGAGATAGACGTTTTGATAGCTCTCGAGACAGAGTCAGGGAAACAGCACCCTTGTAATTGAGACTATGATCATCAATATCAATCAAGCAGGATGTAGGCTTTCACCTCCACCGCGAGGGGCCGAACCTGGGTAAAACTCGTGTCTTCTCGTTTCCGATCAACCCCGTTCAAGTTACTACCTAGTTGCGATGGGCTCACGACTAAGTCCTTTCACTAGGACATCTGCCGTGACAAAACCATGACAGTTGGCGCCCACCATGGGGCCAGAGTACGGTGGTGTTGTGTTCTTGGAGGGAGCTCCACAGGGATCGAGAGACTCGTAATTGACTGGTTCAAGAAAAGCCAGCACGGAAGGACTTACATCATCAACAGGCAGTAAAAGCAAAAGACACAAGATTGAGTTCAAGGGAAGTTTGGGCTTCGTTGTATGCGCCGCCGCACATGTCTGAGGGGATCTGTCCAAGGACGGATCGATGTCTGCTACAGCTGAGACCAACAGAAAACTGCAGCAACAGACACTCGGGCGGAGACCTGGACGTTGCAGTGTCGAGACCTGTGCTCGCTAACCCTATTCGGCGCGTCTAAAGTGCCGGAGCTTGCTGACCCTATTCGGCGCGTCTAAGTGCAGGAGCAGTCAAAAAAAAGAAGAAGAAGAAAAAAAAGATGGTCAAACCAACCACGATCCGGAAGGAGGATTTGGTCGTGGGCGCGGAGTTGGATTCTACCGCGGCCTCCCCTCGCCAATAAAGCCTCGCTGCCGCAAGCTGCCGCCGGGCGGTGGCGGGTCTGCCGGCGTGTCAAGCCGCCTTCGCCTCGTGTCGTGCCAAGCCGCCTCCGCCTGCAAGCCGCCCCCGCTCATTTTCGCTCTGGGTCACCGGCCTCCGTCACCGCCTCTGCATCCATGCCCGCTCGCTGCCGCAAGCTGCTGCCGTTGCTGACTTCTGCCAACTCGCCTTTGACGCGGTCCTACGTCGTCCGCACCTAGAGCCGCCTTCGCCGCCGTGTCCAACCGCCGATGCGGTCTGCCTCGGCCTCGCTCATTTTCTGTAATGGCCTTGGCCTCGCCTGATGATGTTCACCTCCTGCTCACCTTCGACGCCGTTGGATCGCCTCGAGCCGGCCATTCGCTGTTGCGGCCCCGCCCCGTCGATGAGCCACCACCTCCACGGCCACGACGAGTCGCCCCTCCATCGTCGAGCCGCCCCGTCCCGCGGCCTCGCCTCAACGGCTGCTCGGGCGCACCCCGATGGCTCGCCTTCGCCGCTCCGGCTGCACGGCCTCCCTGCGCCTCGCCTCGCCAAGGGCCTCCGCCGCGCGGCCATGCTGAGTCGCCGGCCTTTCCGGGCTGCTTCCGCCTCCGAGGGTCGGCCCCGCCCCTGCCGCTTCAGCCGCTGAACGCCGAGCCGCCTCACATCAACCCGCCGCTGCGGCCCGTCCCCGCGCGACTCCGCAGGCGAGTGGCTGCTCTCCGTCAAATTCGCCGTTCCGAGCCGCCGTCGAAGTCTTCCGCGGCCTCGACTCGCCCCGGGTTCACCACGGCCTCGAGCCGCCGTCGTTGACCCGCCGCCTCCTCTGGCAACTCGTCCCGCCCAGGCTCCTTCTCCGAGCTCGACCAGGGCTGACGCGCCCCCGGCACCGCTTCGGCCTCACGCGCCCGCGGCCCGGCCCTGCCGGTTCCGCCCGCCTTGCCTCTGGCCTGGCCGCGAGCCGGCCTCTGCTCCTCTGACATGAGCCGCCGCTTCACCTTCGCCAACCCGCCCCTACATCAAGCCGCCACTTCCAACTCGCCGGCGTGCTAGACTGCGCCACCCAAGCCGCCCTCGCCTCCACCTCGCCCCTACCTCTGCTGACCCGCCTGGCCGACGCACCCCTGATGGGGCAGCCTTGTCTCGCCAGTGCGAACAGGGGAGAAGAATAAAGCAAGAAGGGGGAGTTGCCGGTTGGACTAAAGGGAGGCCTAAAAAAAGAAAAAAAAGTTGCGGCAACATCTGAGACCGCTGATCGTCACGGTATTCTGTTTGCACTGGATGGGCCGCACCATTACCAGGTTATCTACGGACGCTACATACGGATCGTCCGTCATCTAAGTACATCAGGTGATATCCGTCCAGTCTATTTTACATAGCACATATTAAAGTTCTTTAAAGAACAATTACTCTGGCTTGCGATGTTTTCTATGCAGGACAATTGTTCACTGCAAGGGCGATCGTCGTGCCACGGATACAGAACGCACGCCAAACGTTGTCATACGCCAGCATCCGACCGTGCCGTACTGCTCAATGAACGTGTGTGCAAACCGCCGCCTATGCGGTTCGGTCTACATCAACACGCGGCCGACTCATCTCCTCACGCCGCGGCCGATTCATCCGTCCGCGCCCGCGGTCGACTCGCCCGTCTGCGCCGACTTACAAGCCGTGGTCGACTCGCACGTCTGCACTTACAACGCCACGGGCGACCCCCGTGTCCACGCCGGGTTACTGGCCGACTCCCATATCCATATGAACACACCGGATCCGTGCCCGTCTGCACGAACTGCTCAAACGGACGCCACCGCCCCCGTGGCCCGGTCTACTCCAACAACTCTGAAGCAAGTAAAAACATATTATCAGCCTCTGCCTGCACCAGATGGCTCAATGGATAGGCGCACAAGTTGCCACCGCTGCGGTTTGGTTAACTTCAACAAACAGCCGGGACAAACCATCGGCCGGATTACTGACACGACTTATACGGGATCATCTATGACCCGCCACAGTCGACCTCAACCTTCCACAGATTCACATCGCGTTATCAACGCCAAGGACATACAACAAGCATCGCGAAGATCATCAACTCACCACACGCTTCTGGCTTCAATAAATTTCAGCTATCAGCTGTCAACTATATGCCGGTTTATGTTACGGCCAAGTATGAAGAATCTCAAGCCAACTCCTCAAGTCGACTTAAGACTCGGGGGCTACACAGACATGATTCGGCAGATTTGGCCGTTTTCCCCGGATCATTGCAAGGACGACAACCCGGTCCCGGGGGCTGCTGCCATATTGGTGAAAGAATAAAAAGTTGCCAAAGAGGACTAGCCGCCATGATGCACAGTCTAAATATGGGTATCCCGTTCAATTATGGTCACTTGGGGGCTTCCAACTCACCGAGTTTAACTTTCTCACCCTCTTGACCCGGCAATAAACGCCACATTATCTTGGTTAAACCTGCATGTCTGCTTGATGCTACTCCGCTTAGGTGACCCGGTGTACTCTTGACAAGTCAATCATTTTTATGACCCTGAACTTGTCTTGGTTAAAACATCGGTTATGTCACGTGAGAGCCGACTTACAGAGAGCGAGGATAAACCATGGTCTATCACGCCAGCTTCATTGAAGCAAGACACGAGCCTCGAAAGCCGGTCTAAATTGGCGTGCCTCGAAAGCCGACGCTTTTTATACTCTGTTATCATACACATACATCATCATACATTGCATCATCATACAATGCATCATATATGCATGAACATATTTGTTTATGTTGCAGGAGCTACTTTTCAAACCGGGTTACATTCTAACTCTGCAGGATCAAACAAATCTTTAATAGCCAAAATGGCAGGATCTTCATCATGGTTTATCATAACCAGCATTAAATGATTGAGATATCAATTCTCCTATTTTCCCAGGGTACAATTCCAGCCGGGTCACATATAATACCTGGTCATTTAATTGACCGAGTTTTTGGTTATTCAACATGTTCTTTGTAGAAGACTACAGCACTTATGGATTTTTTCACACATATTTGCCGGTTTGCACTGCAACCACGGCCAAGGATTTCTTTCATCGCAAAGGCATCATCAGTTCATAGAGTGGATATGATTTTATTCTACAATGGAAGGAATAGTCCCGAGTCGCCGCAGGCACACGACCCGGCACTTGGGGGCTACATTATTCAAATCAAGATTACTTCAAGAATGAAAGACCCATGTCGTTGCAAGCATACACCACGGCACTTGGGGGCTAATGCATGTTCATTTTTACTAGTCTCACTGAAGACCCGGCCCATCACATAATGATAAGCCGGCCCTTGGGGGCTACCAATTGCTCCTGTCAAAAATTCAAAGTACACAAGCCTTAATAGTGACCCGGAGCTTGGGGGCTGCATTGTATGTTCTTTTCAAAGGTGTACATGTAAGTTCCAAGTCGCTGCAAGCAAACGACCCGACACTTGGGGGCTATAACGGTCAGTTGTTTAAATAGATCAAAAGGTCCAAATTGAAGACCCGGCCCATCATATACTGATGAGCCGGCCCTTGGGGGCTACACATGTGAAGTGCAAAACTTTCAGTTCATGATTGAAGACGCAGCCGGACAACCCGGATTTTCTTCAAAGTTGCAACATTTATATTTAAGAAAGTCTTAAAGCTATCACTTTGTTCTACTCTTAAGACTTGGGGGCTACAGGTTATCTCCTCCAAGCTATTCAGACAAGTTAGCTCAACATCATACGGATTTTTTATTCATTTTTTCATCAAAGTCTGAAGCATTGAAAGTTGGCACAACATCAAATGGATTTTCTTTTTATCAAGCCAAGGCATTTGAAGACAATTCAAAAATATCATAAGGTTTATTTTTTCTGCATGGAATCAGCATCAAGAAACTCAGGAGCTTAGCATGAATAAATCCAAGCTAATCTGGGGGCTAATGTCGGGGATATAACTCCATGATATGACCCGGCTCATGACGTTAAGTCGCCCTGAGGATAAGTCATCTCTGGTTCAGTCGTCTCTGAGCTTAAGTCGCCCTGAGGTTAAGTCATCTCTGGGCTTAAGTCACCCTGAGGATGAGACCCGGCCGAAGTATGACCCGGCCTGCTACAGTGCCAGGCCTGAAGTTAACCCGGTCTGCTACAGTGCCATGCCTGAAGTTAACCTGGCCTGCTACAGTGCCAGGCCTGAAGTTAACCCGGCTTGCTACAGTGACCCGGGCGAGGTTCCATCAAGAAAGAGTCAAAATACAAGATGGAGACCCTTTAACTTGGAAGACACTGATGACTTAGAGTAGGACTCCAATCACGGGTATAACCCAGAATCTCATGTAAGCCGCCCCTTCAACTTATATAAGGAGGGGCAGGGCACCCCAAGAGGGACAAGTTTTTAGAGGTCAAGATAGACAGATAAGTCTCGAGACAGATGTTTTGGCAGGTCTCGAGACAGACTTTTTGATAGCTCTTGAGACAGAGTCAGGGAAACAGCACCCTTGTAATTGAGACTATGATCATCAATATCCATCAAGCAGGATGTAGGCTTTCACCTCCACCGCGAGGGGCCAAACCTGGGTAAAACTCGTGTCTTCTTGTTTCCGATCAACCCCGTTCAAGTTACTACCTAGTTGCGATGGCCTCACGACTAAGTCCTTTCACTAGGACATCTACCGTGACAAAACCACGACAGGCCGTGCCCTGCGAAGGACTCGCCCCAAGCCGCACGCCTCAAAGGAGCTAAGTCTAACGCACCCATCAGTTCCTTTCCCTCTCGTTTCTCTCTCGTGGCCTCCTGATTTCCTTGGCACAAGCCGCCTGCGCGTCAAGGGGGAGGCCCTGAGCATCGCGCCTCAGGGACTCCTACTGGCCCTAAGAGCCCTACACCCTCTGGCCTTGTCGAGCGCACGCTCTGGGCATCCCAGCGATGGTGTAGCCTTCCTCGGGGGCTGGGTCCCAGCGACACAGGGCACAAAGGCAATGTAAAAGGGAAATAAAGGCCTCGGGACGAAAATGAAAACACGCGGATCATTAAGTACTTAGCAACAAAAAGTGCCGTACAAATGTCTTCACGCCCCCTCGGGGCTGCATCCACTCTCTTACATGAAGGTGAGCACAGGGCCTCAGGCAGCGGAGCCACCGTTGGCGTCGTCGACTACTAGATTGCCGTCGTCGCCGGACCCTTCCGCGACAGGCGCGAAATGCTCCATTAGGCTCGCCACATGGTCTTCCCCCGCCCTCGCAAGCTTGCCTTGGAGCTCCTCGGGAGCCGGATACAGCACCTGGTCGAAGTTGAAGCTACCATCAATGCGCAGCAGGTTGCTGAAGACGCGGGTCGACGCCTGGCGCAGGAGGTCGCGGCACTTAGCGTCGCGGATCTCGTCCCACCGGGTGGAGCTCCCCTCTAGCGGCTCCACGAGCCTTGTGAAGAAGGCCAGGTAGCTGGCGTCGTTGGTCTCCAGGGGATCCTCCACCCTCTCGACCGAAAAGCAGCCACGGCACTGCGAGCACGCCCCATGAGCTCACGGAACATCTTGGAGCGCTGGAGCTGCTCCCCGCGCCCTCGGGCAGCCTCATCGCGGGCCCGCTGCGCCTTGTTGCTAACCTCGCCCACCTGAGCCTGGAGGTCTTCCAGCTCACGGCGAGTCGTGGCGTGGAGCTCCGCCGCGCTCCGCCTCTCGGCTTCCGACGCCGCGAGCTGCCGCTTGAGCTTGGCAATTTGGGCACCGAGTTCGCCGTGCCTCTTCGTGAAGCGGTCCTCCTGCTTCTTCAGGTTGTTGGAGTAAGTGTCCGCCAGGGCCTTCACCTTCCGCACGACCTCCTCCTGGCCCCGCTTGTCGATCTCGGCCCTGTACCTTGCTGCTCTTTCTTCAAGCGTGGTGTTGGCTTTCGCGAGCCGTTCTTGGTAGGTGGCCTCGCCGGCCGCCACGATACGGTCCAGATGCTCCAAGCACTCTCGCTCCCTCTCCTGCTCGATGGTGGTCCGCAAGAGTTCGCGCTCCCGGATCTCCATGTCCATCTCAAGGACCACCGCCATGCTCTCGTGCCGGGTGACTGCCTCCTCGTGGGAGGCTAGCCGGGCCTCGCGGGCCACGACGCGCCCCTGCTCCAGGCGGAGGCTCTCCTTCTCGCCCACGAGCTCGGCCTCTAGGGAGCTGAGGGCCGACCGGCATGGCGGAGAGTCCCGATCCGCGATAGGATGTTGCGGCTCACCAGGGCCAGGGTCCTGGGCGCATTTGGCCCTTCCGTCTCCGCCCCCCGTGGCTCAAGGGGCTCGGGGGCTGCTGCACCATCGGATCCGCCCAGGCCTCCACCTGAGGGGGCCTCATTCCCCTCCAGGCGGCTAGGATCCTCCTCGACCTCCGCCTCGACTTCCGCCCCTGCCGGCCGCTCGGCCGTGCAGGTAGGACTAGGCACGGCCTCCTCCGGCTCGTGGCACCCTGGTGATCGCTCAAGGCTCGCGGTGGCCGCCGCGTCGGTGCCTACCTCCCCCTCGGGGTGGGCCCCTTCCGGAGGCACTTTTCTCCGGCAGGAGGGAAGGCCTCCTCGGGAGGTTGGGCAGATCCCGTAGACCCCTCCTCCACAACTCCGTCACGCTTTGCGGGGATCGTTGGGGGCGCCGGTGCGCCAACCGCCCCCAACTCCCGCTGAGCCCCAGCGGGCTCTCCGGCATCCTTGTCCCGGACACCCTCCTTCTTCTTCTTCGGCGGGGAGCCCCTACTGCATAACTAGGGATCAAGCCGAGCCATGCAAGCTGAGGTGGTGGGCGTAAGGAATGCGCGAGGCAGGGGGACTTACTCGTCTCTGGGGACCCATCACCGCTTCCTTAGCTTCCCTCCAGGGCGGCTGCCGCTTCCGGCCCCTCGGGACTCTTTGGGGCCCCCTGCTGAGGCCCCGCTGTGCGGCCCGTCTAGGCCCCCTCCTGAGGCTTCGGCAGGTGGGATTGCCCCACCAGCCGCGGGGTTCTCCGCGCCAAGGGCTTCCTCCATCGGGGGCGCAGACCGCTGGGGCTCGACTCGGGGCCCCCCTGCGTCACTGCTGCCGCCGCTGCCGGTTCCTGCCGTCGACAGGCGGCGAGTCATCTCGAAAGCCGCCGCCTCGCTCCAGGCGTCGGCCGCGGCCGCCACCTTGCTGTCGCCTTCGCCTTTGGGAAGCGGCAGCACCTTGATCGGGTTGTCACGGGGTCCCACATGACCCGGGGGCACGAGCCCCCACTGGTCCAACAGTGGCATGCTGGCCCGCACGTCCTCCCGGTTTCCAAAGCAGTAAATTAGAGCCGCGCTTGGCGGTGGGAACGGCGTCGCCGCGGCGAGGAGAACGTTCGCCAGCCCCTCCACCACCTCCGGGGCAACGCGATCGGAGCTCAGCCTCATGGGGTCCCCCAGGCCTGAGTGGGTCCACACCGGGCGAGGGCGCCCCTGGAGGGGGGCAATGCGCTTGCGCACGAACTCCTTGAAGCACTCGCATCCTTGCCATGACTGGCCCCAGCACGGCCTCGGTCAGCTCGTCACCGCTGGCGCCTCCGGGATCTTGAGCAAGGGGCTATACTGGCGCGCGTCCATGTAGACACAGTGCTCCCTGAAGCCTTCCATCTCCTCATGGATCCGCATGTCAATGATGTCCGCGCACATGCCCGCGACCATCTGGAATGACACGCAGCCCGAGCGCTGGTCCGCCTCGGTCAGTCGGAGGCGAAAAAAATTCCGGAGGAAGGCCACGGATGGCAGCACCCTCAGAAAGGCCTCGCAGAGGTAGGCGAAGACGGAGAGAAGAAGGACCGAGCTCGGGTGCTAGTGCAGCGCATGAACCTGGTAGTGGTTGAGCACGGCGTTGAAGAAGTCGGAGAAGGGAGGCACCAGCCCGGCGAAGACGGAGTGGAGGAAGAATGGGAAGGTCGTACCGCCTCGCTGCGCCGTGGGGCGCGACGCCGGCCAGATCTTCGTCACCCCGTTCCCGTTGTGGGCGCTGGCCGTCATCGGCCGCACCTTGTCTAGGCCCTCCTTGTTGAGGATCACGGATTTCAGCAGCGCGGGCCCTGGCCCTGGCGGGACCGATGACCCCGGCTCGGTGGTTTTCTTCTTCCCTTTCCTGCCAGGGGCCATGGCGACGGAGAGATTTGAAGTTTGGGGAGGAGCAACGGAGAAGCTGCTCGCGCGAGACGAAGGGCAAGACAGGGACAAGGAGCAATGACGTGCCTGCGCCCCACGCGAGTAGGCTTTATCGTCAAGACGGTGGTTACCAAGGCGTCGTGGGGAGTGGGGGATACCCACCCCGCGAAAGCTGCCACGCGTCACCCACGGGCTTTATCGTCAACGTGCGCACCGCGGGCCCGGGGGCTACTGTTGGCCCAGTGGGAACCAGGGTACCACGGCCCGTCTACCTCTGGCCCAGAGGACCGCGCTCAACGGCCGGCCCATGAGAGTGGCCCTGCCGCGGCCGCCCCGGAGGAAGCCACCTCGTGAGGGGCGAGCTTCGCGAGGCCCCTCGCCGCTAGGATGCCTCGCGAGGCTCCCTTCGCAGGTCATACGGAGCCCACCGCAGGGCTTCACGCCCAGCACATGGGTGACGTCCCGCTGTCAGGATAAGGACGGCGGGGCGTGACCAAGCCCAGCTTCCATTCTGGTGATAAGGGAGCAGTGGCATCTGCCTCCCCCAAAGCAAGCCCCATAGAAGATCAGGACGGATCAGCGCGCCAGGACGGAGGTCATCGCCAAGCCCACCAGCGCGTCACAAGGAGCTACTTTAGCAGGCAGAGACCACCTTTAGTCAGGATAACCATGCGCTCTTGTCCCCCTTTTGAATTGCCGCCCTGTGGCAACCCTTTCCCGCTCATATTTTCAGGGAAGAGGACCAAGGCACTACAAAAGGGGCAGGGCTGCTTCCATGTAAGGGGATCGACTCATTCTCCCCCACACCTCGTGTACTCGGAGCCACAAGCTCTCCATACAGAACAATCCAACACAGGCAGGAGTAGAGTATTACACCGCACGGTGGCCCGAACCTGGGTAGCTGGCGCATCCCCTTCGTGTCCGGTGAGAGCCAGTCAGCCCGTCGTGATCCCGCCGTAGTTGTCGTCGGGTCGTAGGTTGCCTAGCAAAGTCCCCCAGAGTTCGAATCCTAAGTTCTTGGAGAAGTTTCTTGGACGCAGATCCTAGACTCCGACAAAAGGATAAAATGAAAATCAGTTAGAAGTCAAGTTCAAGAAAATAAAAAAATTCAGGAAGTGCTTAAAAGCAAGTGGATTACCTGTTGGTGCTTGGTGTGGAAGGACAGTTCCCTCCTCGGCAACTTCGGTTGCCGCCGCACGGTCCCCGGCAGCCTCGCTTGCTGGGATTATTTCAGTGCAGATAGGCTCATCAGTGTAGGCCCTTGCCGGAGAAGCACTCTCCGGGATGGTGGTTGACGGAGGAACCATGGTAGGATCCGCCTCTTGGCGCTCTTCCTCCTGGTGGCCTTCTCCTACCTCCTTGTCGAGACCAGGAGCAGAAGCTTCGGCGCCAGTACCGGCGAGCAGGAACTGTGTCATGGCCTCACGCAGGGGGCTGGGCTGGGGGCTCATGACGATGGTATCAGCAGACATGCCCCCTTGCCCAGTGCTTGCCGCAGGCTCGCCTCCCGCTGCAGCCTTGGCTCGCTTGGCTCGATGCACAAGTGGCTCTGTGTCTCTACAAAAACAGAAAAGAATCAAGTCACAAATCATGATCAAGATGGAGTCAAGACTTGTTGAATATAAGGCAATTGTGCTTACTCCTCATCTTCTGACTTGCTGAGGATGGATATGTCATATCTCGCCGGCGGGGGCGATTCCCTGGCCCTTTTGAGTGCCGGAGGAGATGAACTTGCCGGCTGAGAAGACTCGACTTCTCCAGCAACTTCTTGCATGGAAGATGGACGCTAAGCTCGTGGACGCCGAGATGGTTGCCGGCGCACTTCTTCTTGATGGCCAGTCTTGGTGGTCATCTTCTTCACGACAGGACCAGCCTTTGGCGAAGAAGCGCGCACTGGCTCTTGGCTGGTCGTTTTCCGAAGAATGCGTGCCCTCTTCTTTGGAGCCCGAGGACCTTCTTCTTCTTTGTCTTCGGGTTCCCCTGCAGGCTCTTCTTGGTGTTCCTCGGCAACCTCCTCTTCGGTATGTTCTTCTTCATTGTCTGCGGTTGCCGTGACCTGAGAACCGCCAGCTCTGCTAATTCTGGCAACTTCTACGGCCTTACTGGCGATGTATGCTAGTTCCTCATCCTTGGTGGCCTTAATGAGATCCCTCTCTGTCCGGGAGGCCTTCTCCTTCAAGTTTGAAGCCCAGTCCATTTCATTCCCCAAAGTAGGCATTGGCCAGAGGGGTTCGACTCCTTGTGCATTGCACTCCGGCATCATCGCCAAGATGGAGTCTTTGGCGGAATTGATATGCAAGCGGACGATCTGGTCCGGCAAGTGGAAGGTCCTGGTAGATCTGAACAGTTGCTCGCAGAGGCGGGCGTGCTCCATGTCGGTTAGATTGTTGCCGAGGCCGGGGTACAACAGCATAATGTCACCTGCGTTCTTGTACTCCCAGGTGAATATCTGCCTCTTCTGCAGCGGCGCGATGCGTCGCCGGAGGAAATCGGCACCCACCATCTCTATAGTTAGCTTGGCGGCTCTAAGGCGAGCGATTCGGTTCAGTGCCGGGTCAAGTCTCTTGTCGCTGGCACCCAAATTGCTCCAGTCGACGCCACGTATGACTCTCTCTATGCGCGGCAAGCAGAAACTGTGAAAATCCTTTTCCTGGATCCAGCACCACTCAGCCCACCACTCCTCCCACTTCAAGTGCAGCTGCCCGGGAAGGTACTGGTCCTTGGTCTTGGCCCTAGGGATCCATGTGACACTGCCGGAAAGCGCCTTGCCTTTGATTCGAGGAATGAACAAATGGCAGAACAAATCAACATTGGGGGCAACTCCGATGAAATTCTCACAGAAATGGGCAAAGACTGACATGCAAGTTATGGCATTCGGGGTAAAATCTAGCAGTTTGAACCCAAAATTGTACATCATTGCGTTGAAGAAGTCCGAAAAGGGAGGAACCAGCCCGCAATAAAAGTATGCGCAGAAAAAGGGATATGAATCTGAAGGGGTCTTGCCTCCGGCGGGGAGCACCACTGGAGCCTTGTGATCCTTGGTGTCCCGCCCCCACATATAGGTGTACCTCTCGATCAGAGTATTCTCATCCAGCGCTGGCGGCGAGAACACCACGTTCTCCCTCCGCCGCTTCTCCAGTTCCTCCAAATCCTTCTTCTTTTTCTCCGCTTGGGATCGACAGGCTTGGCAGGCTTCTTCCCCGCTGCGTCGGTCTTCTTGGGTGCTGTCGGTACTGAAACCGGCAGATCTCGGGTAGGGGGTTTGAACTGTGGATCTAGGAATCAATGGGTAACAGGGAATGTAGAGACAACGATTTACCCAGGTTCGGGCCCTCTCGAAGAGGTAAGACCCTACGTCCTGCTAGATTGTATTGATGTGATTGTATGAGGGTTACAGAGTTGATCTACCTCGAGATCGGATGGGCTAAACCCTAGGCGGTTATGATGATTCTGTACCTCTACGGACTAAACCCTCTGTTTTATATAGACACCAAGGGGACGTAGGGTTACATATGGTTGGTTGCCATCAGGGGATAAACATGCCGGTCACACCAATTATTCCTTGGAGGAGACGCCAAGTCTTCGGAGGTTTCCTTCTGGTGCACGGGGTTGCCCACAATCTGGCCTTCCCTTGATGAGTAAAGAGTGGCCCACTAGTCCGGCCTACAAGGGATAGGCCGGTAGCCCGAGTACCCCCCAATCCGGGACACCCTCAGTAGCCCCCGAAGTAGTCTTCGAAGCCGAGGTAGATGTCGAACACCATCGGCTTTGTAGACCAGTTCCCTTCCTTCCGTGATACTGGTGACAGGCCTGCATCTTCTCTGAATCGAGTCTTCAAGCGTTGCCTAACCGCACACACCCCTAACTATACTTCGGTCGCCGAGGTGTACCGATAACTTAGCCCCGAAGGCTAGTCACTTCGGTGTGAATAGTACCCCTATCTGACAGCTTTTACCGAAGGGTCACAACCCGCCACGACC
Source organism: Elymus sibiricus (assembly GCA_039707655.1). Taxonomy (NCBI): domain Eukaryota; kingdom Viridiplantae; phylum Streptophyta; class Magnoliopsida; order Poales; family Poaceae; genus Elymus; species Elymus sibiricus. Next base: position 203,121,146 of record CM077666.1, on the reverse strand, counting down.
GCAAGTTGGTTTATGAAAAACTCGATTCGCGGTTCGAGGCGATTCTTTTCATTGGCACGTCCCATCAATATGGAGATTGTGCCCTGGTTTTAAGGGATATGATCAATAATCTGCCTCATCCCACGCACGCATAATGGCACGGTTACATGGGGAAATGGTGAGGACTACGGCGCAATAAAAGAACCTTAGGTTTTACAGCCCATAAAAGGGGAGCGGCCTTCGCTTCCTTCGTACGCTCTCATCTCTCCCTTCGCCGTTGCCCTCCCAATCTCCTGAGCTCTAGCGCCCAGATTTGCTTTCCCCTCCAAGATCCTTCCCAGCCACCCATTCAATCCAGTAATGGTCGGCTTCGGATCCAAGGGCAAGTGGGAGGCGTCCGTCGTCACTGAGAGCGCCATCTTGGAGCTGAAGAGCGTGGGCTATCTCCCTGCCAACGTCGCCCACCGTGCTCCAGAGGCTGGCCAGGTCATCCCCATGCCGCGGCAGGGCGAGAGGGTGGTGTTCCTCCGCCATTTCATTCGAGGTTTGGGTCTTCCCATCCACCCCTTCGTCAGGGGCCTCATGTTCTTCTACGGGCTTGATTTCCATGATCTCGCCCCAAACTCCTTCCTGCATATCTCGGCCTTCATCATCATCTGCGAGGCCTTTCTTCGGGTCCGACCACACTTCGGCCTGTGGCTGAAGATCTTCAACATCAAGCCGAAGATAGTTGATGGCCAGCAGGCGGACTGCGGGGGAGCGATGGTCAGCAAGCTTCCCCGAGTGGAGTGGCCAGAGGGCACCTTCATCGAGACCGTCAAGATCTGGCAGAAGGAATGGTTCTACATCACAGAGCCAAGGAGCGCGGATTGGGGGGCGATTCCGGCTTTCTGATCCGGACCCCCACGAGGCTGGTCTCATGGACCAAGAAAGGCCTCGACTGGGGGTCGAACAAGGAGGTGGCGCTGCTGCAGAGCCGGATCGCCAAGATGATAGAGCAGGGCATCGAGCTGCCCAACGTGATCCAAATCATGCTCTGCCGCCGAATCCTCCCATTCTAGGACAGGACTTCCCCCATGTGGGCCTACAAGCCCGAAGACCAGGCCACAGTGCTCAGCTTCTTCCGCACCTCCCACGCTCAACTGTGGAAGGTGATGTTCAAGCCGCAGAAGGACTAGCCGGCCGAGGAGGAAGACATCGGCCTCGACGCCGCAAACCCCCCGCGGGAGGTATGACTAGTTTTGTTCTTATATCTGGATTGTTCCCTTTCGATAAGGTACTCAATTTTCTCACTTCCCATCCGCGGAGCTTGCTGAAGAAGGCCAAGCAGATCGACAGCCCGGCCCCACCGCCAGAGGGGCCCAGGACGCCCCTGCTGACGACCATGTTGGCCGTGGAGCCGTACGAGGCGCCGGAGAGGAAGGAGAAGAAGAAGGACAAGAAGAGGGAGGCCAGAGAGGGCCTCCGTTCCCGAGGACCCCTGGACACTAGATCCGGGGACACCCATGCTCCCTCCACACAAGAGGAGGAGAAGGAGCAGGGAGGGGAAGGGGAGGAAGGTGATTCCCCCCGATCAAAGAACAAGGCGGTGTCCGAGGACGCCGAGGAGGAGTCGCTTTGCCCCTCCCCCAAAAGACCATGCAGGGCCAAGGTGGCCATGTCCGACAATAGCTCGGCTTCTGCCGAGGACTCTGAGGCCTCCGAAGAGGTTCCTCGGAGGACCCCCAGGGCCAAACCGTAGGCCCAAAGGTATGCATCCTAATATCCGCATAAGTGTTTTCGGCTGAACTGAGTTTGATGTTGATCACCTTTTTACTTCTAACATCGCAGCCCGCTGCGCGACCTCCCCACCGACCGAGTCTCGGAGGGGGATTCTCCACCGGCCGCGCTGGCGGAGAGCGGGACCGAATCGCGTGCCTCGCCTCCCCCAATCATCGAGGAGGCCGAGGAGGTCCTGTCGAGGAGGACCCCTCCCATGCCGCACACAAGGGGAGGGGGCGACACCGTCATGGCCGAGGTGAATACCTCGGCCGCCGAAAACCAGGAGGGGAGGGCCCCTCTGGTAAACGAAGAGGAGGAGCCCGGACGACCCGAGCTCTCCCCAAGGGCGGCTTCGGAGTCGTCAAGGCATCCGGAGCCGGGCACTCCGGCCTCCGAGAGGGGAGAAGCCGAAGTGCCCCCGCCACCCCCGCCCGCCCCAGAGCGGGCGTCGACTGGGTGGCCGGATGAGATGGAGGATGCTTTAACCAGCTCCTCTATTGCTGAAGAACACTGTGCCCTTATGGGCATGGTGTTGCAAAGTCTTCGGTCCGTGGATAACGGACTGAAGGAGGCCTTCAGTGGCCTTCTCATAGGCTTCAAGGTGAGCGAAGTAATGCTTTTTCCTTAGAAAATTTCTTTTGTATAAATGTATAGCCTCATACACAGTAGCCCCCGAGACTCTGACTGGCTTGAACAAAGCCGGTCAGAGGATCGATAATCAATATCTCGGATACTAATGTGCGTAGAGTGGTGTGCATGCATCATCTTCGGCAGCAGCCGCCAACGCTGAGGAGTTGGCCGAGCTAAATCAGAAGCTCAAAAGCTCCGAGGACGACCTCAGCCTGGTGAACAAGAGGTTCGACGAAGCGCAAGGCAAGTCCTAACTGTAGTGATTATTACAGCTATTTTTTTTGTTAAGTAAGGTTTTAAAGTAGTCTAAACGGAGTCAGCCGATTTTACTATAGCTGCCGCCGCGGAGGTGGAGAACCTCAAGGACGCGCTGAGGACGGCTCAGCTGGAAGCGGCGGAGCAGAAGTCGGCAGCCGAACAGGCAGCTGCCGAACTGGCTACGGTGAAAACCGCTAGTTAGAAGCACGAGGCCAGAGTGATGGAAGTGCAGCAAGAGCTCAAAGATGCTGTCACGAAATGTGAGGCTCTTGAGTAGAAGAATAAAGAGCAGGCCGCCGAGCTAACCGCATTGGGGACGGTGGCCAAAGAAGCACGGACGGAGGCACACGGCTGCCAAGAAGAACTCCGCCAAGTCAAGCTCATTGCAGATGGTAAGCCGTACTTGCTGCAAAGTGTCTTTGGTGGTAACAGGTTCACTTTGCTCACGCGAGTGTGGCGTTCCCCAGGCGCCTTTCCGGACCTCCCGAGGAGTGCGGCTGATGCGGCTAGGTTCTTCGCCGCCCAGGAGAGTCAGGCCGAGCAGAAGCTGTTTTGGGCGCAATTTCAAGCGCCCGAACACCCTCCCCTCCTTAACAACCAGATGAAGCAGCTGATGGAGCTGCATCGGATGGCAGAGTCCGCGATGAAGGACCTCTGCGTCAAGCTGTGGCCTTCAGAGCTGCTGCCTAGCAGCTATTTTGGGTTGGTGCAAAGGCTATACGACGCCACGCCCCGAATTGATGCCTGGAAGTGCTCCGCGTGCATTGAGGGAGCTCGGATGGCCTTCGGCAAGACCATGGTGCACTGGCCGAAGATCAAGCCAGCCGAGATGGCCACTGGACCTCCACCCCCTGGGAAGGAGCACAGGCGCCCCGAGCAGTATTTTCCCATCGTGATGGATGGTGCTCGGGCAGTAGAGGCCCAGTGCTCAAAAGATGTAATTTATGAGTAGATTTAGTTTCTTTGTACCCGAGGAGTTTAAAACCTTTTGCTTTGCTTGGAATGCAATGTGTTGGCTGTACATATAATGTCTGCTATGTTGATTTTGACTCCTGTGCGGTCGTTTCTTAACTGAAAGTTACCAATCGTCGGCTTCAGCCCCCTGTGCAGATACTGCATGGGGTGTTTCCTCGTCATACCTTAACCCTTAGCCGATGTCTTGGTGCCCGGAGGCGGTTGTATGTACGGAAAACAAGGCAATCAGACTATGCGGTTTTAGTGCTTTCACTTAGCCATAGGAGCTTGACGGCGGGGGGGCTGGTGACTAGCCCCCAGTGTATGTGATATCCGGGTATACCGAGGTTGATACCATGATCACGTGGTTCCTGTGACAGAGAACCCTTCGTTTAACACGGGCTAACCTCCAACGATTTTAGGTTTAACACTAGTCATCGGATCGCCGACCAGTTCTCGCATATTATGACAGTCAGTTTTCGGCTTTCTCCACTGAGGTACTTAACCAGGCAAGCTAGAAGTACAATCGTAGTGGTTCTCCCTTTACCCTCCTAGACGAACAATGCGGAACATAGGAGGGTAAACACAGGAGCCGGGCAACCCAACTATTGACCAAAGACATAATTCGGAACTGGTTCATATAATGCAATATCCATGACGCCGAGCACATATAATAAAAGTTGGTGTCGGAATAAAGTTTGAGGCAAGATTTATGTTCGAGCCCCTGGTCTATTAGCCGGTCACTAAAAGGAACGTATCACAAATAGTTTACTTTGGCCCGGGGAACATGCAACACGAATGAATGCACAATTACCATAGAAAAACTGGTAATTATTTCCTTTGAATCCGTACAATCCAAACTGCCGAAGTAACTTTTACAGATACTTGTAAAAAATAATACATAAGAGGAAAGGTTTACACAGGGCCTTCATGAGTGGTTTGACATCCCTGCTATGCCATGCTGCACGTCTGCGCCTTCGCTCTTTATGAAGCTTCCGTGTGAGTGAAGTTGTCGACTGTATGCTCGGCGGAAGTAGGAATGTTCGGCAGACAAGCCCTTGGGGAAGGGTTTTGAGAAGTCACCGCAGTATATTAGGTTGACGCTGATCAGGCCCTAAATGGTGCCTGTTATTGATGTTGATTCGAAAACATCTTTTGGCCACTACTCGGTCTTTGTGTCATGTGCCCTCACAGCTGCCCATGGAATTTTGAGCACGAAATTGTGTACTCGAGGGACATATTTTGCGACTAGGTGGGCCGTGCTGTGGGGCGCGTACCCCTATTTAGGGTGAGCATGGCAGTGCTCCGGGACCGAGGCTATAGCTCGGGCGCGTTTGTGTGCGTCCAGTGTCTTGGCGGTAAACTGGGCTTGCGACGCTTCTTCGGCGGCTTGGACTTCGGCGGCTAGGGCCGCCGTGTGTTCCTCTGTTCGGAGTGAGCGCTCGGTATTACCATTGATGGTAATAACGCCCTTTGGTCCTGGCATCTTGAGCTTCAGGTATGCGTAGTGTGGGACGGCGTTAAAGCGGGCGAACGCTGTCCGGCCGAGGAGTGTGTGGTAACCGCTGCGGAAGAGGACAATATCGAAGATCAAGTCCTTGCTGCGGAACTTATCGGGCGAACCGAAGACTACTTCCAATGTCACGGATCCCGAGCAGCGTGCCTCTACACTTGGGATTACACCTTTAAAGGTGGTGTTACTGGGTTTGATCCTTGATGGGTCGATCCCCATTTTCCTCACTGTATCTGAGTAAATCAGGTTGAGGCTACTGCCTCCGTCCATAAGGACTCTGGTGAGGTGGAATCCGTCCACGATGGGCTCGAGCACCAGAGCCGCCGTTCCTCCATGACATATACTGGTTGGATGGTCTCGACGGTCGAAAGTGATCGGGCAGGCCGACCATGGGTTGAATTTCGGGGCTACCGGCTCTAAGGCGTAGACATCCCGAAGTGCGCATTTCCACTCCTTCTTCGGTATATGTGTGACGTAGATCATGTTCACGGTTTTTACCTCTGGAGAGAACTACTTTTGGCCTCCAGTGTTCGGCCCGCGAGGTTCGTCGTCATCCTCGCTGCGGGGCCCCTTACTCTATTCCTCGGATGTGATCTTGCCGGCCTATTTGATTACCCAACAGTTACGGTTGGTGTGGTTGGCGGGCTTATCCGGGGTGCCGTGAATCTGGCAGGATCTATCCAATATTCTATCCGGTGTAGACGGGCCGTCCCGGTTCCATTTAGAGGGTTTTTTCCGCAGTCCCGATTTTGAGCCGCTGAATCCGGCGTTTACCGCTGCATCATCGGCTTCACTGCCATTGCTTGTGTGCCGGCGCTTATTGTTCTTGTTGCACCGGGGTTCCCATTCCCGTCTCGGGTCTCTGAAGTGCCGGGGTCTTCAGGGTGGCTGCTTCGACGAGCTAACCAGCTATCCTCACCCGCGCAAAAGCGGGTCATCAAGGAGGTGAGGGCCGACATTGTTCTCGGCTTGTCCTGGCCGAGCTGGCGGATGAGCCACTCATCCCGAATACTGTGCTTGAATGCTATAATTGCTTCAGCATCCGGATAGTCGACGATCTGGTTCTTCTTGGTCAAGAACCGGTTCCAGAATTGCCGGGCTGACTCCCCGGGCTGCTGAATGACATGGCTCAGGTCATCGGTGTCCGGTGGCCTAACATAGGTGCCTTGAAAGTTAGCTCGGAATGCATCCTCGAGCTCTTCCCAGCTCCCGATGGAGTTTTCGGGTAGGCTGTTCAGCCAATGCCTTGCTGGTCCTTTGAGTTTCAGCGGTAGTATTTAATGGCGTAGAGGTCATCTCCTCGGGCCATATGAATGTGGAGAAGAAAATCTTCGATCCACACGGCTGGGTCAGTTGTCCCATCATATGGTTCTATATTCACGGGTTTAAACCCCTCGGGGAACTGATGCTGCATCACCTCATCAGTGAAACACATTGGGTGTGCGGCGCCCCTGACGCTAGCCACGTCATGCCGGAGATCGGTTGTCATCCGAGCACGGTACTGCTCCCAAGCTCTGTCGTTTCTATCGCGCCAGGCTTGGTATCCGTCCCGTCCAGCAGGCGTGTGTCCTTTGGATCCATAGATGGATCTTGACTGGATCCCCTGGCGTTCAGGCCGCGGCGCAGATCATATTGGTCATTCGGTTGAAACGGGTCTTTGCCTGCTCAGCGAGGAGGCGCGGGTGGGTATTCGGTTTCTCCAGTCGCCCTGTCCCGTCCTCAAGGGGGGCGGTCGGGCTGGTCTGTTTGAGTTCGCCTGGGAGGCATGGGCTCGCGAGCCTCATCCTTGAATTCCGGGAGCAAGCGCCGCCATGGGTAACTCTTGTATTGACCCTGGCGTTGATCGTCGAGGCCTTCTTCAGCTGCTAAGACCATCGTCCATCTATCATTGAGCGTATCCTGTTCGGCTTTTAGCTGCTGTTGCTTCCTCTTCAAGCTTCGTGCAGTGGCGATGAGTTGCCGCTTGAATCTCTCCTGCTCCAGGGGGTCCTCTGGGATGACGAAGTCCTCGGGTCCGAGGCTATCCTCCTCTTCGGACGGAGGGAGGTAATTGCTGTCCTCGGAATCCTCGGGGTCCTCGGGGCCGCCCTGGTCCTCGCGCCCTTCAGGGTGTCGTGGTGCTGTTCGGAGGTGTTGTCGCCAAGCTCCCCCAAGTTGTCCGGAGTCTCGTTATCTCCGGTGTTGTTCGTGTCTGTGAGGTTTTCTTTTCCCTTTCCTTGCTCTCTGGCTCGCCGTCGTCGGCGTCTGGGCGGTTCTTCGTCGGGGCCGTCGCCATCCTTCTTGGTTGTGTCGCCATCCTTCTTGGGGGTATCGACCATATAAACATCATAGGTGGAGGTAGCGATCCACTTTCCGGTGTTGGAGATGGTAAGGGAGGGAGCCGTATAAGGCGGGACGTCGATATCCTCGTCCATGTCGTCAGCCTCCTCGGAGGCATAGTCTAGCATGTCGGTTAAATCTTCGACAGTGGCTACCAAGTGGGTGGTGGGTGGGACGCAAAATTCCCCGCGGTTGGCCTCCTGTCCGACCTGCTCCTGGTCTGAGGACGGGCCATCCGCGATATTCAACTTCTGGATCCGATCTAACATCTCGCTTAAAAACGAGAGGTCCACGGGATTCATGCTCGGGCAGCCATCGAAGTTGAGCTCCGGTGCGCCAATACTGGGAGTGTGTTCGGCCAAGGGTGGCCCTTGGTTTTCTGGTGCCGGGGTCGGATCCGAACTCAAGGCCAGATCCGAACTGAGGCCCGGCCCGGGGACAGGGACGAGGAGAGAATCCGAAGTCAAGGCCTCAGGATTGTTAGGCTCTTCGGGTAAAGCCGAGAACCCAGTAAAGACCAGATTGCCCCGGGAGTCGGCGAGGTACTCCAGATTGCCGAACCTGATTTCCTGCTCGGGGACGAAGCCAGCGACCTGGTCAAGGTGACCAGTTGGGTCGGCATGCAGTACGATGCTGCCGAACGCAAAAAGCTGACCGGGGACGAAGATGTCCCCGCTGCGGATGCCATCGCTATTGACAAGGCAAGCCATTGATCCTTGGTAACCCAGCGGCAGAGCTCTCAATGAAAGCACCAATGTCGGTACTGAAACCGGCAGATCTTGGGTAGGGGGTCCGAACTATGGATCTAGGAATCAATGGGTAACAGGGAACGTAGAGACAACGATTTACCCAGGTTCGGGCCCTCTCGAAGAGGTAAGACCCTACGTCCTGCTAGATTGTATTGATGTGATTGTATGAGGGTTACAGAGTTGATCTACCTCGAGATCGGATGGGCTAAACCCTAGGCAGTTATGATGATTTTGTACCTCTACGGACTAAACCCTCTGGTTTATATAGACACCAGGGGGGACCTAGGGTTACATATGGTCGGTTGCCATCAGGGGATAAACATGCCGGTCACGCCAATTACTCCTTGGAGGAGACGCCAAGTCTTCGGAGGTTTCCTTCTGGTGCATAGGGTCGCCCACAATCCGGCCTTCCCTTGATGAGTAAAGAGTGGCCCACTAGTCCGGCCTACAAGGGATAGGCTGGTAGCCCGAGTACCCCCTAATCCGGGACACCCTTAGGTGCCATAAGGGCTCAGGGAGAGAAGAGGGAGTCAAAGTGAGGCGTGAATCGACGGCGGCGGTGGCGGCGGAAGCTACTATGGCTAAAGGAAGAAGATGAAGCAGAGGGAGGCAAGGGTGAATGAGCAGCGTCCCCTCGTGGTTGCCTTTTTATGGGGAAGGCGCGAGGGGGCTGGCTCTTTACTGTTTGCCTTGGCAGCGCGTTTGCAGACGCACTACCGCAAGATAACCACTACAGTCCACAACTCCTACGTCCTGCATTTAATGCGCGGCGTGGACGTGCTTGGAGGGAAATCATCATTGCAAAGATTACACTGGTAATTTCCCGCCGCGTGTATGTGCATCATTTGGGCCTAGCCCAACGACGCTTCGGAGGCGTGTATGGCCCAGGCCCGGGGGCTCCTGTCGGTGTATAAAACATGGGTATTTTATACCCTGACTTATGCACAGACAGTAGCAGCCTTCTTGATGGCCAGGCTTGCCGGGGATTACCAAGATCAAGACTCAAGGCTTAGTCACAAAAAGCACTAAGGAAGAAATCAAGACAAAGCATCAATGAGTACTTGGGCAGTATTGAAGATGGAGGCATTACTTGCCAGCAAGATTCGAGCCGGCAAGATGAAGGCCCGGCAAGCTCCATGCCGGCAAGCCTTCACTAGCTCGTCGGCGCTCCACCTCACCGAGCAGCTAGTCACTAATCGGTGAGGTGTCGACCGTGCAGGCAGTTTGGTGAGATTTGTCAGGGCACGTGTCAGCCTGCTGGAAGGAGATTTAACTTTAATGACACCCGTCCAGGGGGCGTGTCAAGATAATATGAGGTAGCTGGGCGAGCGGTGCAGGAACCTTGCCGGGGCTCCTCCTCCACATGACACGTAATGGCGCATTAAATGCTTTTGTCCTAAACCGGCAGAGTTAGGTATGATAGCACTGTTTGCTATCTAATCAATTTCTAATGATTGTTTTGCCACTGTGGTTACCCCTTTAAGCTATAAAAAGAGGGCCAGGGCAACCATTGCAAGGGATCGATCACTAGACACTCTAGCTCACTTTGCATGCGTAGCTGCTTCCCTTTGCATCTTGTCGGGATGAAGTGCACCTTGTACTTGAGCTCTCCACATATAATACACCAAAGCAGGAGTAGGGTTTTACACCTCACGGTGGCCCGAACCTAGGTAAAAACCTTTGCATTCTCTGCTGATTCTGCTCTTTGTGCTTGTGCATTCCCCTAGTCGAACCGCAAAAGGGGCTAGATGGCCCCATAGATGGTCGTACGCACGACACAAGGCTGTGCGACAGACTTGTAGGCTACATGAGTAATACAAAATATAATTCCCATTGGACAACACTTTCAAGAACAAGTATGCACTTGAAGCGTAATTGCTATATATGGCTTCTGCATAACATCTCCATCATCATTATCAAAATACATGCTACGCAGGTGATGTAGGATGCACTTGATCCCAGAAAGGTATTTAACCTTCAAACTAACTACAGTACAAAATAACCAACAGAACAGGATCATGCGACAACTAGCAGCATACATGGCCCAGTCTAGATATCACTACGAATCAAGTTGTGCATATTTGTTGTTGGCATAAACCACATCACCGCATGTCGGGTTTGCAAAAGCGATTCATCGCTTGGAAGCTTGATGCCTTTCACACACTGAAGTTCATCTGGCAACAAGCTGTGTCGACGAATCTCTCGATATGGTGCTTCATGAAATCCATGGTACGATGTGTAAACACAGTTCCCCCTGGCGAATGGAACTTGCATAGCACGATAATCATCGCCGATGATATGTTCGATGATTGGTTGGATGATCGGATAATTGAGCCCGAGGAACAGGGGGTGGTTGCCGAGGCTGTAAACCCGCCTCCAATTGAATACACCTGGCCCAATGGAGCTCAGATCTTTCTCTAAGATGAAGCAGCCATAGCCATCACAGTCGCGAACGCCCCATGCATTGTACTGCATGTGGTTTGATGAAATGGTTTGGTCACTTTGGTACGTGTGAATGAGCATCAAATGCCCACCGTCAGCTGAACGAGCGATAAACCACCACCCATTGACATTTATATTTCCAGGTGCTGGAATTATAAAGGCCAGCACATTTGCGTCTGCTGCAACAAATCAAATTGGAGACCAAAAGGCCAAAAATATACAATCATTATTTTAATAGTGACACAGATCATAGCCAGAGAATTACAATGCCATGGTCATAATCATACCCTAATTTTTTTTAAATGACAATGGCTTTCATATTCTAGCAATATGTCATGGTTCAAAGATGATGTAAAAATGAGAGGAAAACAGCTATGCCAGGGCCTACTCATATTCTACCATAACAGTTAGATGCCAATTGTTCTCGTATCAACTCTAACAATAACATGCGTGGTTATAAAAATCTTGGAAATGAGAGTAATATATAGCAATCATGTGGTTATACTCATAATATCTATTCTAACAATCATTAGATGCCAATTGTTCTCATATCAACTCTAACAATAACATGCATGTGTGGTCATAAAAATCTAGGAAATGAGAGGAACATATAGCAATGATGTGGTTATACTCATAATATCTATTCTAACAATCATTAGATGCCAATTGTTCTCATATCAACTCTAACAATAACATGTGTGGTCATAAAAATCTAGGAAATGAGAGGAACATATAGCAATGATGTGGTTATACTCATACTATCTATTCTAAATTTCTAACAATCAACAGGCAGTCGTCTTCATATGGTAAAGATGAGATAAGATAGAACATTTACACGACGATGGATTCCACCAGTATATGCAGCCAATCTATCCGTCCACTGCGTAAATGATGCCATTGTGCACTATAGCATCAGACAAAAATGGAGGGTAAACAGGATTGATGATGAGTCATAATCATGTATGGCGATCGGATTCCAGATAGGCTAATCCCCCGTCGAACAAGGCAATGAGCTTGTAATCTATGTAGTCTTCTGATGGTGTGGGTACTTCCCAGATTACAACCTTCAGCAAACGGAGGTCCAACCAAGTGCCAAACACCTCTCATGCGTAGTAGGCAGGAGTGTCCGGTGGGCCGCGAAGCTGGATGTCGACAGTATCCAATGATGGAAGGGTGATCTCTCGCTGGGTGTAGATATCCACTAGACGCCACGGACTACCCGATTAGTGGATGAGGACGATCCAGTTGGCCTTCATGCCCGCCCAGTAGTGGCGGCACATGAAGGGCAGGTGGGCGGGGAGTGGTAGCATGTCGAGGGGCATGACGGCAACCTCTGTAGGATCATCACGTCGGTGTCTGGGCCAGTTGCGAGGATTGGGCATCAGCAAGTAGGGTGTCTTGAAAAGGGCCGGCTGGCTGCCGATGAGTAGACGGTGCATAGACACCGAGCATGCGACCAGACGCACAGTGCTGAGCAGGTCCATACGATTACAGATCTGCTCCAAGAGAACATCGGGGAGGGAATTCCAATCGCGGCTCTATGTGTCAGTCGATTCTACCATTAGGTTTTTTAGGGCGCTAAGTGATTGGGGTTTTCGGTGTGTGCGGGCGAGTGGCGAAGTGGATGTGGGTGGGCGAGAGAAGAAGATGGCGTGTGTGGGCGAGCAGTGAACGGGGGGAGATGGTGCGCGCGAGCGACCGAGGAAGATGGCGCGGGCCGGCGCGCAGTGAGCACTGGAAAATGGTGTGCGGACGAAGATGGGGAAGGGACATCCATGGGGAAGAGAGGAGGAAGAAGAGGGAGATACGGGGAAGAAGGTGCATTAAATCTCAATTCAACTAATACTACTAGTATACACGAGTGTAAATAGTTAAGCGGATGACATGTGGGTCTACGTCAAGCGGGCCCATATGTCAGTCAACGGAAGAGAGAGGTGCGTACGCGTAATTGCGGAAGTGTGCTCCACTGGCAGACATGATGGCACTATAGGGTAAGGCTAATCAAGTGTCCCATCTGCTGCAGCGTGTATTGTCACTTCACTATGAAGACTAGTAGTTGAATAGACCGATGGGGAATAATGGATCGCCAAGACTTCCTATCTATGCATCTACTCTCATCCTGTCCAAAATTAAGAACCATTGGCTAAGGCTCTCGGCGCCAATTACATAGTAGTACCTACTCCCTCATTCCGGTTTATATACAGCTCAATAAACAAGATTCATCAACCAAGGTAATAGTAGATGATGAGTGCCAGAAGAATTTTTTGTACTAGTACTACTGTAGTACTTTGCAAAAGTACTCAATTAATGGGCTCGTTTTCCTCAAGAAAATTGTGTTTACAAACGTATTAATTGCAATGCATGCGTGCATGTGTGAACAACAAATGACCAGGACTTTTACATGCATTGGAGTAATTCTTGCATGCAACGTTTTACTGAAGCTTGAAATATGAACATGTGAATGGGAGGGACTAGAACCCTCACACATTCATGCAACACTCACACGTACAAATGCACGCACGCAACACTCAAGCAGCCATGCATGCGGCACACAGCACACGATGCAACACACACGCTCACGCTCAAGTGCTCAACCTACACGTGCATGCACACACATACACAGCCAGGGTGGTTCGCGCGCAAGGGTTGGACTCCTGTCGCGCCTGCGTAAAGTTTTGTTTAACTTATTTCTTTGCTCTGCCAACTGACAGGTGGGACCCAGAAACCACGTGCCAATTTAACCAGTCAAGAAAGTGCCACGTACACTATTTGGCCGGTCAACGGAGTGCAATACGGTGCTCTACGGTGAGCTAGTGACCGTATAATCACCGCAAAACGTATATAGTGACTGTAATGAGCGTATTATGAAGTCTAGTGACCGTATTGTTACAAATACAGTGACCACCACTATATTTATCTCGTTTCTAATTAAGCCATATTAACCAGAAAGGAGGCAGTATGGACTACTAGTACTACTGTGTCCTGTCTACTCGCAGAACGAGGAGAAGCTTGCTTACTACGCCCTCTCCCTTGCCCGCGCGCGCGGTGGCTCGCAGGACGAGGAGAAGCTTGCTTAGTATGCCTATGCCCTCTCCCTCACCCACGCGCGTCGTGGCTCGTAGGACGAGGAGAAGCTTTTGACTACAGCGCGCTCTCCCTCGCCCTCGCTCACGTAGTGGACGTGTGGCAGTTCATTCGGTGTCAGATTGCCAGAAGCATATAGTACTGTAGTACCATCATTGTTGAACTTGGACCTCCCGAAGAGGTGAAGAGCCAAGCGCAAGGTTTATAGGAGTATGAGCAGTCGTACAACTATAGCGAACAACCGCTACTCTATGATGCAGCCACGTCACATATAGCCAAAGTTGTGCCACCTTTTTTTAAGCGTGTTGGTGCCCATGGAACAGCCACACAAGTTTCACGTACACATAACACATCTACTAGTAAATTCTAAAGGACAAATGCCAACATGCCACACAAGTTCATCTCCACTTCATGTGATAAATTTGTGCACGACTACTCTACATATATTTATAGCGTTACCATTCACAATTTACCATACTCCACTTACACGTTATAGATGGGCTCCATGTCGTCCTCCAGGTTCCAGTCCCAGGTGTTCTTCATAGATGGCATGATCCATAGCGGTGGGCAATGGGAATCATTGTCGCAGCTTTCTAGTCCGGTTCCACACGATGGAGACTCATCCAAGCTGAAGCAGCATAAATCAGGGATTGCGTGTCCCAACATGTTCAACCGGCGGTGCACACTGAAGACACAACCATGCTTCATGAACGACAGGCCTTCGGTGTCGTGCACGGAAGGTGGCATCTGTTTGACAATGGGGTAGCTGTCCCCAATGAAAAGCGAGTACTCTCCAAGAGTGTCCCTCGGCTCCCACATAGCATCACGGGGGTCAAACTCGGAGCCGTCCATCTGGTGCATGTGGCATCTCAGATCTGGACACATGGTGACGTACATGGTCAAGGTCCATGCAGGATAATGTTGTGATCAAATATGGCGCGCAGTAATATTGTGCAGCGAGTAGTAGTACTGTACTATCGAGGAAGTTCAATAACCGACTGATTATATATAGCCATTTTTGGCTACACGGAGGAGATAAGACATGGAAAACAATAATGGTGGGAGTGGATTCAAGAGCCAGCTATACGCGTACTCCTAGGTAAAAAGTACTACTCCCGCCGATCCCTACAACACACTAGTACTATGGATCCGAAGTAGTAGTAGTAGTAGTAGTAGTAGTAGTACAATGAAAGAGAAGGCAATGAGAGAATGGAATACCTGGGTACATGGTGAGGGTCCGATCGTGGTAGATCGTGGCACCTTGTTGCACATCAATGGTACCATGGGTAACCACTGCTAAGATAGTTGATCCCAATTTGCCAAAGTCAACTACAAGGTTCCAAGTTAGACCGAATGGCGGATGCACATAATCCAACACATCCAGGATCGGTGATCTGATTTTGATCGGGGGATGCATGGTCCCTGCAAAATAATGGAGTACCGTTAGGGATGCAAATAATGGTTAGTGCATTCTGTTTGTTATCTCCCGTACCGTAGGATGGCACCCAGATGAAACAAGTCCCATGGCTTGTAACAGCGAAGATGCGGCCTACACGGCACACGACATCTTCGAACTTGTGCGGGTACAAATCTACCGCGGCCAACATGTGCTAGCCTCTGTCGTCAGGGTAATTCTTATTGATGGCAATCCTAATGTCGAACACCGCGATGAGATGGTAATCGTCGTAGCTGCGGTGCTTGGTCGGCGGGTCCGCAATTGCTATCTTCTTCAATCTCATGGTGGCTTCATCATACCTATTCAAGCCGTTCCAGTCTGAAAGGCCGATCCCAATGCTGGACAAGGGGTCTACGGGAACGGACGCACTGCTGTGGATGTTGTGCAAAATGATGGTGGTATCCGGCCGTAGGTATGCAAGCCAATCTCCATTGGCACCAACCCAAACCCATGGGACGGTGGGCAGCAGAGAAATTATGGGATGGAATAACTAAGTATTTTTAGAATATACATTACATGATCAAACACAATGACTGACCTTCTCATCGGACAAAATCCGACTGCCTCTCAACGTCGGCAACTCAAGCGGCGTCAAGATGCAACTGCGGCCACGTTGCGGTGGACTGGAGCCCCATTGAATAACCATCTCCTCGAGGACGCATGGAAGACCAACAAGCATGGCCTTCTCCCAAGCCTGTTTATGCACCGTCTTAAAATAGTTGGTGCAGGAAGCACCGAGTCTTGCAGCGGTGAGGAAGTCAGAGCAGCATGTGATTTCTCCCAGAGAATCATCGTCCAAGGTCTCCCAGCCCCAGCGAGGAGGAGAACCACCTGGCGAATCCATGGCAGCAGCGACAAACTGCCTTCGTCTCTTTGGGAGGGAAACTGGCGAGGAGGAGATAAGAGCGTAACCGCAAGGCCTCGTCCCTTCATGAAGGAAGTTATGCGGGCACGCATTAGCGGTACTGCGATGGTGCAGTTACGTATTATTTAATATAGGAGTAGTACTAGTACTCAACTTTCCGGGCACAAGCTCTGAGATAATTACATTCATTTCTGTGGGCCCTGACTGAACTGGTGAAAGCTGTCGCAGCTGGCTCCCCAATTTCCTTCTCTCGGGCGTTGGTCATCAGGTTTTGTTTATTGATTTAATGTGTGTGGTACCCATCAGAGTACGATTCATTGGAGAACTTGTATATGACAACGAATCTATCATACAGACTATTGCAGATGCTCTTAGTATACCAGTTTTCAACTTTTGAATCTCAAGGCCAAGGAGCTACAGTAGCAAGTGGAGGGTAGTACATTCAAATTCGAATCCAACAATATAATTTTCGGTGACATGCATTAACATTTTGCTAGTCAAATATGTGATCAAACTTTAACTCAAAATACGATGGGGACTAGTAAACTAGCCCGGAAGTAGCAGTAGTACTGTTCTCTAGAACCATCACTGTAACTATCAATGCAGGGAAAGTACACCTACGTACTGCAGACCTGCTTGCTGCTCTATTCATGCACGTAGCTGGCCTGCTCAGCCGCTCCTCTCACGCACACACTATTGCGGGGGCAAAACATTTGAGTTCTTTCATACCGTGAGAGTAGGCTTTTTCTTTTCCACTAGTACACGCGTACGTGCACAGCATGTGCAATGTTCAATTTATGAATACAACTTTTCCATGATTTTTGCAAAAGAAAGAAACAATCACATGGCTCTAGAAAAGTCTAACAAATCAACTATTCTACTCCCTCCATCCCATATTATGAAAACATTTTTCAAGCTAATTTTGTACTATAAGGAGCGAAGTCCATGCGTGCAACGCCACAAGCTACAGAGTACTTACATTAGGTCCAGGTCGGGCCATATTGCACAGTTCCCAATGCGGCACCAGGCTTTTACGGCTCCTCTGGCTTAATTGGGAGGCGGCATTAAAGATGGCAGCTGAGGAAGCAGCAAGCGAGGGCGGCTGCTACTCTACGCGAGCCATGAGATGATGGCGCGTGCAAAATATACGGGAGGGAAAACCCATGCACGTGGCTGGGCTATCCGCGACCACTAGTACAACGCAACGTAGAATTCCTATTTGTCGCTAGTAGATTGTTCCTTATACATATTGGAGTATTTAACAAAAAACTACCACTTTTGAACCAGCCATACCAAGAAACCACCACTCAACAAAAATTAGCAAAAACATACCAAAATTTCTTAAACCATCGCGAAAACTACCAAGTGCCGATTAGGCGCGTTTAAACCCATGTGGCACCTTAAGTCAACGCCGTCTGTTTGACCGGTAACTTAGGCGTTATGACTTGTGGGACCTACATGTTAGTCTAAAAAAATCCCCGAGTCACCTCCTACCTCCGGCCCGTGCACCTAGTCAGCCTCAGCCATGGGAGGCAGCCACTGCCGCCGGCTAAAAGTGAGGTCAAAAGCGCCGGTGGCGCGGAGCCCATCTTGCGTCAGCCGGAAGCCAGCTCGACACGGCGCTCACGGCCGCTAGCTAGCCAAGCTAGCACACAACCTGTTGGATGCATCCAACTGCTTGTGTGCAAGCTTTGCTAGCTAGCTTCGCACGGCGGTGCGACGGCTTGCTCGCGCGTGCCGCGCTAAGGCCAGCCATCTGGCTCGGGCGGAGGCTAGCGCGGCGGCTTGCTCGCGCGTGCCGCGCTCTGGCCAGCCATCCAGCTCAGGCGGATGCCAGCACGGCTGCTTGCTCGCGCGTGAGCCGCAATCGGGCCAGCCAGCCAGCCTGTGCGGAGGCCAGCGTGGCGGCCAGCTCACCCATCACCGACGCAGGCGACGAACACGCATATGAACTATTTGAAGAAGAGGATAGATGCTCACATGTGAGTCCCACCTGTCGTAACAGTCAACTCTACGGTCAAACATACGGTGTTGACTTAAGGTGCTTCGTCAGCACGGACGTGTGGGCCAACCCGGTCATAAACGGGTTTAAACGAGCCTAATCAGCACTTGGTACTAGTTTTCTTTTAGGAGTTTGGTAGTAGTTTTTTGGCATGGATTGAGAAATTTTTGGTATGTTTTTGCTATTTTCTGTACAATAGTTTCTTGCTAGGGCTGGTTGAAAGTGGTAGTCTTTTGTTAAATATTCTACATATTGTAAGTAGGAGTGAAAGCTAAGCTTTGGAAGTCTATAAGCACGACTAGTTACATAGTATGTATGTGTACGTAATTCAAACTAAATATCGACCATGGGTGACTAATATCTTGATGGAAAACTCGAAACTATGGAAATACAAACGTATTATTGATACTTGTTTCCATAAACTTGGATCTACGTTCTATTCAACGGCTGAGCATGTGGGGCCCTAGCACGATGACTTCCCGACTATCTAAAACAAGGTTTTCCCATCTCCGGTAAGGAGGAGGATGACTGCGGCGCGCCTTCGGCTGGCTCTAGTGCTCGTAGTCATCGCTAGGTGGTCTACGAACGTGTAGATGTATTTTCTTCATGTCTCGTGTTCTTTGTACTGCCACGACTGATGAATAGATCGTAAGTATCTTGCAAGAAAACCTTGGTTGAGTGTGTGTGCGAGCGAGAGATCGTGAGTGTGTGTGATATGGAGAGACTAAGGCAGAGATAAGAGAGTCATTGCGTGTTTTTGTGTGTGTGGAAGATAGAGAGGGACCTATATGGGACTTTGTGTTGTGTAACGTGGAGGCGGATAGACATAGTCACAGAGTGAGTGTGTGAGATACGCATGCGGACATAGGGAGAGAGGTGTGAATTAGAGAGACGGGGATTTTTGGTGTGCATGTGAGTTAGAGAGAGAGAGATAGGGATATATATATATACCTAGAGCTGGAGAGAATATACAAGGGTGTGTGTCTTAAAAGAGGGATCTAGATAGATGGCGTGGTGTGTGTGTCTGTGTCTGTTTTGTGCACGCGTGTGTGGGAAAGGGAGAGTGTGTGTGTGTGGAGAAGAGAGACCACTGATGATGTAAACCTAGTAGCGGGAGGGGGGATGATATGGCATGTGTGTCCAAGAGAGAGAGAGGCATGTCTAGTAGCGGGACAGTGTGGGTGTGGGCGGGGGTGCGTGCTATATATTTGGAAGAGAGATCGAGTGTGTGTGAGAGAGGGGTGCGAGAGAGAGAGAGAGCACGGGAGATGGAGGGAAAGAGAGAGAGATGGATAGAGAGTGAGAGAGAGAGAGAGAGATGGAGGTCGCTTGTGTGCGAAAAGTGGCCTATAGATAGGCAGAGGAGGTCGATGGTGTTCGAAAGTGGCCTATGTAGGGAGACACAAGTAAAGCGAGTCATTGCGTGCGTCAGAGAGACTTCATGAGAGATCAAAATAGATGGTGGATAGAACATCGCACGAGTTTGAGATCGATGATACGCTAGAGATTTATGGAGAGAGTCGCGACATATAGTGGGAAGAAGGGTCGGGTCTGCATGTGAAGAGATGGAAAGAGGCAAGAGGTGCACAAGTAGAGGGAGGGTGTTTGTGTGTAGTGGGGGTGGTGAGTGAGATGTGTGTCAATGTGAGAGTGAGAGATGGTGGAGAGCGTGCGAGAGCCAGATATACGTAGGGAGAAAGATGTTGGGGTCAGTGTGTTTTGTGTGTATGGGAAAGATACACGACTATAGAGTGTGTGCTTGGGAAAGATAGATGCCGGGAGACCTAGAGAGTGGGCGAACAGATGTGTGCATGTCCGAGAGACAAAGAGATAGAGACCTATATTGGGGTTCAGACCTAGAAGAGAGAGAGAGGGGAAAATGTGTGCGCGTGTTTGTGTCCGGGGGAGAGAAAGGCTTGTGTGTGGGGGGAGAGGGGCTGGGGTGGTGTGCTTCAGATAAAGAGTGAGGGGTGTATGTCTGAGAGATATAGACGTAATTAAAATACATGGTCAAGAGTGTGTGCACTCATGCTTGATCATTTTTTTTCTTCATATTTTTGGACTATGAGATAGCGATACTTTTGAACATGCGAGGTATATTTTGAAGTACTGGAATTACTGACCTAAGATTGGAAATTCTGAATTCGACTGCATTATTAGCTTTTTTAATTCATTTAAATGGGGGTACAATTTTTAACCAGATTGCGTGATTTCAAATTCATATATCAAACCTAGAGATATAGACATACGGTCGTGTTCAAACCTTGTAATCATCCACTTTATTCATACACATACATATTTGTTTGTGTCATCATATTTAGGAGAAACACATTCGAAATTTCATTTGAATTGGAGCATATGATGGCATTTGCTTGCAATAGCTCAATGATCCATATTTGAATTGAATGGACAATCTAAGTTTTGAGTTGGAGACATTGATTTTCGAAACTTGCACCTTTTTTTTTCTCGCGTGCACAACAAATAAATACTCGGCCATGATATCATAGTCGGTTGTACAAGACGAGAAGACATAATTTCAGCCGCCAAAAGCTTTCAAACTTCCCGCTCACATTGAAATTTCTCGCGCCCGGCAGTTTAGCCCTACGATATTCTTCTTTTACCCCTGCCACATCAATGGAAAAGGGCTGCTTTGGTAACTCCATTGTTTTCCCCTCTTTGCCCCCAACATTCTAACCCAGAATCACTCCCCTCCCTGCCTCCCCCCCTCCCCCAAGCCGCCGAATCTAGTCCTCCGCCGCGGCGGTGCACCTCACACCCTGCCAGATCTACCTTCCGCACCTTGGAACCCCCAACTGCCAACTCACCACTGCACCGGAGCCGCTTCAGCGACTGGCTTGTCCACCGCACCGGATCTCCTTGACCGCCATCATGGTCCAGCGCACCGGATCTGCTTCACTGGCGCCCTCGTCCACCACAATGTAGGCCCTTCACCAACACCCTCGTCTGCCACATCGCTGGCCCTTCATAGAAGCCCTCGTCCGCCGCAACAGATCCGCCTCACCGAAAGCACTGTACACTGCCCCGGATGTGCATCGTCGACGCCTTCGTCCACTGCACCGGACCCGCTCCACGGACACCATATTCAACTCCACCGGCCCAGCTTTACTGCCGCCGCCGCCTCATCAGGTTATTTCAATTAGTACTCCTTTGGTTTTTCTCGTCTTTATTGTACAACAGTTCACTTACCATAGATCAGCTTTCTTAATAATTTGTTTGCTTATAAAATGCCTATGCATAGGAAGTATGTTAGACTTAAATATGTTTCTTACATGCTATATGATGCTCTCTTTGTGCTTCAATTCTTATCTTTTATGTGAGCATCATTAAAATTTCGAAGCCTATCTTAATGGCTATAAAGAAAGAGCTTGTTGGGAGACAACCCAATATTCTGTTTTTGAGTGTTTGCACAATTATGCTACTGCTATGATTGTGTTTTTATGTTTTAATTAGTGTTTGTGCCAAGTAAAGCCTTTGGGATGATTTGGAAGATAGTATAATTGATGCTGTTTGTAAAATAGAAAGTTTTGCGTCCAGTGCTGGAATTTTAATTCTGTACTGGAGGGCCAGAAAAATCTGAAATTTTTCCACAGTATTGGCATATGAATTTTACACATTGTACTAATTTTTCAGAATTTGTGGAGTTACAGAAGTATGGATTTTAAATAGATCTTTATAGACTGTTCTGTTTTAGACAGATTCTGTTTTTGTTGCATAGTTTACTTATTTTGATGAATCTATGGATCGTATCGGGGGGTATGAGTCATGGAGAAGTTGGAGTACAGTAGAATTATGCCAATATTAAATGTGAATCAATTTACTACAGTACCTAAAGTTAAAGATTTGTTTGTTATACTAACGGATCTCACGAAGGTTTTGTTGAGTTTTGTGTGATTGAAGTTTTCAAGTTTTGGGTAAGATCACGATGGATGAAGGAATAAGGAGTGGCAAGAGCCTAAGCTTGGGATGCCCAAGGCAACCCAATGTAATATTCAAGGAAGACTCAAGCAACTAAGCTTGGGGATGCCCCGGAAGGCACCCCCTCTTTCTTCTACCAACTATCGGTAATTTTACTTGGAGCTATATTTTTATTCGTCACATATCATGAGTTTTGCTTGGAGCGTCTTGTATTATATGAGTCTTTGCTTTGTTTGCTTTTTAGTTTGTCACAATCACCTTTGCTGGACACACCTATTTGAGAGAGCCACACGTTTATCATGATTTGTTAGAATACTCTATGTGCTTCACTTAAATCTTTTGAGCTAGGCAGTTGCTCTAGTGCTTCACTTAAATCTTTTTTAGCACGGCGGTGGCTATATTTTGAAGAAATATTTGAACTCTCGTGCTTCACTTATATCATTTTGAGAGTTGATAAGATTAATTTTTGAAGAAATATTTGCACTCTCATGCTTCACTTATATCTTTTTGAGAGTTGATAATAGTAATGGTAATTTGCACAAGATATGAATTTGGTCCCAAAGTGATGAATATTCAAGAGGGATATAATAAAAACTTTCATGAAAGATCATTGGATATGATAAGTTTGATTCCTTGCAATAGTTTTGCGATATGGAGATGATAATATGTGAGTCATGTTAGTGAGTAATTGTGATTTAGTAAGAATATTGGTGTTAAGGTTTGTGATTCCCTATGCATGCACATAAAGTCAATAGTTATGCAACGAAATTATATCCTACTTATGGTGCATTATTCGGTATTAGTTATGTTCAATGCATGTTTATGACCATTTTCGCTTTTTGGTTGGTCGCTTCTCAATCTATTTGCTAGCCTTCATTTGTACTAAGCGGGAATACTGCTTGTGCATCCAACTCCTTAAACCCAAGTTGTGCCAAATGAGTCCACCATACCTACCTACATGCGGTATTTCCATGCCGTTCCAAGTAAACTTGCATGTGTCAACTCTAATTTTTCAAAATATTTTTCCGTTTTGTGTGCCCGTACCGCTCATGAAGTGGCAGGGGGTGGCCAATATTTTCCATGCTAGGTGTGTTATTCTCACGATGAGTGTTTATTCACTTGTCATTGCACGAGAGAGTTGCAGGTAATAGGGATGCCCAGTCCCGAAATGAAAAAAATCTAATATGATGATAATAATAAATTCCTTGGAAAATGTTGGTATGGAAGGCACCCGTGGATACGACTAGCCATGGATTGTGAAAGAATGGTGGAAAGGAAATAAACTTTATTTTCTGTTTGGGAACCGCCTATAATGTGTCTAGCATGGAAGATATTGGGAATTCTTGGTCATTTTCGTTGACAGGAAAAGCATGCCTCTCAAAATAATTTTATCTCTCTAATTTAAACCTTGAGCTCTGGCACCTCTGCAAATCTCAGCTTCCCTCTGCGAAGGGCCTATCTATTTACTTTTATGCAATTTTTATTTTGAGTCTCCATCTTCTCTTACAAAGCACCAACTAGAGAGCACTATTGTCATACTTGTGCCTTGGGTGTAGCTAATATTGAGTGTGTTTCATGAATGGATCAATGATTGAGCATAATGGGCTAGGGATAGCTTTCTTTAGCGTTGATATTTTGAAAGATATGGTTGCTTGTTAGTATGCTTGAGTATTTATGTCTTCATGTCAAATTATAGACTATTGCTTTGGATCATTCAAGTCCAAATGTCCATGCTACAAAAGAAAAGAGTATATGATGAATATGATAGGTAGCATTCCACATCAAAAATTCTATTTTTATCATTTACCTACTCAAGGACGAGCAGGAATTAAGCTTGGGGATGCTTGATACATCTCCAACGTATCTATAATTTTTGATTGTTCCATGCTATTATAGTATCAATCTTGGATGTTTTATATAAACTTATGAGCAATTATATATCATTTTTTGGGACTAACCTATTAACTTAGTGCCCAGTGCCAGTTGTTGTTTTTTGCCAGTTTTTGGTTTTTCAGAATATCAGTACCAAACGAAGTCCAAATGCCATGAAACTTTTTGGAGATTTTTTTTCTGGGCATAAGAGACACTAGAAGCTTCGGGAGAGGGCCAGAAGATAGAGGAGGTGGCCACGAGCCACCAGGGCGCGCCCCATGGGGGTGGCGCGCCCTGGTGCCTCATGGGCCCACCTCTGCTTCGTTTGACCTAATTCCACCTCTATAAATACTCTAAAATCGGGAAACCAACAGAGGAGTCCACGAAATACTTTTTCCGCTGCCACAAGTCTCTATTCTCGAGAGATCCCATCTGGAGGCCTTTTTTGGCACTCTATCGGAGGGGAATTCGATCACGGATGGGCTCTCCATCAACCTTGCTGCCCTTCCGATGATGCGTGAGTAGTTTACCACAGACCTTCGGGTCCATAGTTAGTAGCTAGATGTCTTCTTCTCTCTTATTGATCTTCAATACAATGTTCTCCTCGATGTTCTTGGAGTTATATCCGATGTAATCACTTTTTGCGATGTGTTTGTTGGGATCCGATGAATTGTGAGTTTATGATCAAATTATCCATGAATATTATTTGAGTTTTCTCTGAACTCTTTTATGCATGGTTGTTATAGCTTCGTATTTCTCTCCGATCTATTGATTTGGTTTGGCCAACTAGATTGGTTTATCTTGCAATGGGAGAGGTGCTTTGTAATGGGTTCGATCTTGCGGTGCTCAATCCCAGTGACAGAAAGGGACATGACACGTATGTATCATTGCTATTAAGGGTAAAAAGATGGGGTTTATTCATGCGTGAGTTTAGTTTTTCTACATCATGTCATCTTGCTTAAGGCGTTACTCCGTTCTTTATGAACTTCATACTCTAGATGCATGCTTGATTGCGGTCGATGTGTGGAGTAATAGTAGTAGATGCAGAATCGTTTCGGTCTACTTGTCTCGGACGTGATGCCTATATACGTGATCATTTCCTTGGATATCGTCATGATTATTTGCTTTTCTATCAATTTCCCAACAGTAATTTGTTTACCCACCGTATGCTATTTTCAAGAGAGAAGCCTCTAGTGAAAACTATGGCCCCCGGGTCTACTTTTATCACATATTGAAAATCCCAAAAATACCTTGCTGCAATTTTACTTTATTTATTTTATTTTGTATTTTTGTTCGATCTATCTATCACCATACAATTTAATCTTGCAATTAACCGCCAAGGGATTGGCAACCCCTTGTTCACGTTGGGTGCGAGGATTTGTTGTTTTGTGTGCAGGTGCTGCTAACGAGTTGTTGCATGATTCTCCTACTGGATTGATAACCTTGGTTTCATAACTGAGGGAAATACTTATCTCTACTATACTGCATCATCCCCTCCTCTTCGGGGAAATCCCAACGCAGCTCACAAGTAGCACCAAGCAGCCAAAAGGGAAGGCTGCTCAAGGCCAGAATGATGATGGTGAGGATGAAGATGGGTCCGAGAATGAGTTCCAGAACGCAGTGGAGGCCATGTGTGTTGACGGAGGATCATCTTTGCACTCCTCACACCGGCAACTGAAGCACTGGGTCCGCGAGGTGAATGCCGCGGAGCCCATGATGGGAGCGCAGAAGCCACTCAAGTGGTCGCACACGCCCATCGTCTTCGACGCCGAGGAT
This sequence comes from Elymus sibiricus, assembly GCA_039707655.1. Classification (NCBI taxonomy): domain Eukaryota; kingdom Viridiplantae; phylum Streptophyta; class Magnoliopsida; order Poales; family Poaceae; genus Elymus; species Elymus sibiricus. The sequence continues at coordinate 203,095,550 of CM077666.1, read as the reverse complement.
CACCCTGATCGCACCACTACTGTCGGGTGTTTGCCGTTGTTGGTTTCGCCAACAATCCATGACCTCAAGGTGACAAAGATGTTGGTTGACGTGGGATGAGTGGCACTTTTTCTGTAGTGCCACTCTTAGTGACAAATAGGAAAGCGAGCTCGTTGCCTTTGGGCGAATGTCGATGTGTTTGCTTGGCAAGCATCTGACATCCCCGGTGTTCCTAGGGAGGTAATTGAGCACCACCTTGCTATCTTCCCTCATGCGAGACCCGTCAAGCAGAAGGTCAGGAAGCGAGCCTTGGAGCGGCAAGAGTTCATTGCTGAGGAAATCAAGAAGTTGGAAGCAGCAGGCCTAGTCAGAGGAGTGCTACACCCTATGTGGTTAGCCAATCCAGTCGCAGTGTGCAAGGCGAATGGGAAGTGGAGGCTTTGTATAGACTTCACCAATATAAATAAAGCATGTCCAAAGGACCCTTTCCCTTTGCCGCGCATCGACCAGATTGTGGACTCCACTGCCGGCTGTGAGTTACTCTCTTTCCTTGACGCCTATTCTGGTTATCATCAGATCTTTATGGCCAAGGAAGATGAGGAGAAAACAGCATTCATCACTCCATGTGGCACATACTGCTTTTTGTGTATGCCTTTCAGATTGAAGAGTGCCGGGGCAACCTTTGCCAGAGCAGTTCAGATCGGTTTTGAGCCACAGCTGCACAAAAATGTGGAAGCCTACATGGATGACATTGTGGTCAAAACCAGAGACAAGTCAACCTTGATCCAAGATTTGGAAGAGACGTTCAAAAACTTGCGCAAGCTCAACTTGAAGTTCAACCCCAAGAAGTGTGTGTTCGGTGTTTCGTCCAGCAAGCTTCTTGGGTTCTTTGTATCTCAGAGAGGGATTGAAGCCAACCCCGACAAGATCAAAGCAATTGAGCAGATCGAAGCACCAAGACGCGTCAAGGATGTCAGGCGTCTTGCTAGCTGCATTGCCGCCCTCAGCAGGTTCATCTCCAAATCAGCAGAGCGCGCCTTGCCATTTTTCAAGATATTGAAAAAGGCAGGTCCGGTGAACTGGACTCCGGAAGCGGAGGCCGCGCTCCAAGATTTGAAGGAGTACCTGTCCTCTCCACCAGTCCTAGTTGCGCCTAGGCCGCAAGAGACGTTGTTGCTATACTTAGCGGCAACGAATCAAGTGGTTAGTGCTGCACTTGTGGCTGGAAGAGAGGCAGATGAGGAGGAGGTAGCAGCCGCAGAGCCACGACCTGACAAGCTAGAATCTTCTCCGACAAGGTCAGGTGCCGACAAGCCAGAGATTGTGCAAGCAAGTGAGCCAGATCAGCAACTTGTGAAGAAGAAAATGGTGCAGCGCCTAGTCTACTTTGTCAGCTCCCTCCTGCAAGGGGCTAAGTCAAGGTATTCTTGTGTGCAGAAGTTGCTCTTTGGCCTTCTCATGGGCTCGAGGAAGCTGCGCCACTACTTTCAAGCACATCCAGTCACCATCGTCACTTGCTTTCCCTTGCAACGCATCTTGAGAAATCCAAAAGCAACCAGCAGGATTGTGGAGTGGGCATTGGAGTTGTCAAGCTTTGATTTGAAGTTTGAGAGTACCTCAACAATTCAGAGCAGAGCCTTGGCGAAATTCATTGCTAAATGGACCCCAATGCCAGACGAAGAAATTCCAGGGACCTCTCTCCCCGGCAAGGAAACTGTTGACGATTGGATCATGTACTTTGACAGTGCTTTCACGCTGAAAGGCGCCGGTGCCGGCGTGCTGCTTATAGCACCCACTGGAGAGCACCTCAAGTACGTGCTTCTGATGCACTTTCCCAGGGAGGAGGCCACCAACAACACTTCTGAGTACGAGGGATTGCTTGCCAGCCTGCGCATTGCAATCGACCTTGGTATTCGAAAGCTGATTATTAGAGGTGAGTCAGCTTGTGGTGAGGCAGGTCAACAAGGATTACTAGAGCCCTTTGATGGAGGCCTATGTTGATGAAGTGAGGAAGTTGGAAGAGCACTTTGACGGTCTGCAAGCGGAGCACGTTCCTCGTGCCCAGAATTGGATTGCCGACGACTTGTCAAAGCTTGCCGCCCAAAAGATGCCTGTGGAACCAGGAACTTTTGTGCTCCATCTAACTCAGCCATCCGTTACACCATCAAGGTTGGCGAAGAAGAGAAAGCAAGATGTTGGTGGTTACTTTCCGGTAGAGTTGCCGGTAGCCACCAAGAAAGTGGATACCGCTGACAAGATACCCTTGGCCGGTGAGCCGCAGTTTCCGGCAAGCTAGATCCTTGCCGTCGAAGCAGGCGCTCCCGCAGAGGAAGAAGTACCTTTAGTCCTTGTCATCGAGCCACAGGCTCCGGCATGGGCACAGCCAATTGTCCAGTACCTTCAGACAGGAGATCTTCCCGATGAACAAGAGGATGCAGAAAGAGTAGCCCGTCAATCAAGGATGTACAAGTTTGTTGACAACATTCTGTACAGAAAGAGACCAAATGGGGTGAAATTGAAGTGTATCTGCCGGGAAGATGGACAGAGGCTGTTGGAAGAGATGCATGAAGGGATGTGTGGCTCTCACATTGGGTCGCGCATGCTTGTCGGCAAGGCATTCCGTCAAGGATTCTACTGGCCGACAGCCCTTCAAGACGCCTTGGCGGTGGTCATCAGATGCAAAGCATGCCAGTTCCACTCCAAGGACATCCACCAGCCAGCTCAAGCCCTCCAAACCATCCCTCTCTCCTGGCCTTTCTTGGTCTAGGGGCTCGACATCGTCGGCCCCTTCCCCCATGCTACTGGGGGCTTAGAATTCTTGTACATTGCAATCGACAAGTTTACAAAGTGGCCTGAGGTGGAGCCAGTGAGGAAGGTGACGACACAGTCAGCCATCAAGTTCCTCAAAGGATTGGTTGCTCGTTTTGGCGTCCACAATAGGATCATCACCGATAACAGCACCCAATTCACGAGCCGCGCCTTCACAGCATATTGCCAAGAACTTGGAAATAAGATTTGCTACGCATCTGTTGCTCACCCAAGGAGCAATGGACAAGTAGAGAGGGCAAATGCAGAAGTGTTGTGTGGTCTCAAGACCAGAACTTTCAACAGGCTGCACAAGTGTGGAAGGCACTGGGTGGAAGAGTTGCCGGCAGTTCTTTGGTCAATCAGAACGACACCAAGTCGAGCCACTGGCCAGACACCCTTCTCCCTTCTTTAGGGTGCAGAAGCAGTGCTCCCCACAGATCAGATATGGGTCACCTCGAGTCTTGGCCTTCGATGAGGAGGATCAAGATGAGCTACGGCAAGATGATGCCACACTCCTTGAGGAAGATCATTTCTGGGCTACCGTCCGTGCTGCATGGTATCAGCAAGCTTTGCGCTGCTACCATAGCCGCAAAGTGAACGCCAGGAACCTTGAGGAAGGCGATCTTGTTCTTCATCAGATGCAGTCCACGAAGGGTCAAAACAAGTTGACACTGAAGTGGGAAGGCCCTTACCGGGTGGTACGAGTCACTAGGCCCGGCGCAGTCTGCCTAGAGACCGAAGATGGCACTCCGGTGCTCAACTCATGGAATATTGAGCATCTTCGCAAGTTTTACCCGTAAGGCGCGGTTGCCGGGCTGCCCGGCAACCTCTTTTTACAAGTTTGCCGGCAAGGCATGTAAACCTTTGTACAGAGCCAGATGCAGATTCCATGCACATAAATAAAGCTAAGTGTTTCACAACTCTTTGTCAAAGTACATATTTGTTTATGTGTTGCAGGCAGCCTTGTGTTACATTTTTCCTTGCATAGGATGATTAACGAATCGTCAAGGTTCCAGCCTCCTCTTTTTTCTTCTTTCTTTTTCTCAAAGGACAGAAGGGTTCCTCGCGTACAATTTTCCCGGGGGGAGTGATGGTATGCATACCAAATGACGTTCAAGATATCGTCCTACGGCAAGAAGCACAGCAAAGAAAAAGCTAAGTTGAGAAACTTTGAAATAAATAATTTGTTGTAGTTGCAATTTCTCCTTGAATGATTTTAGCCTTTGTATGAGAAACCTGCACGCTAAGGAACCTTGTCGTGATCAGCTACGCCCTTACTTTGTTTCGAGTCCGCTCAACAACTTAAGTGGCTGCGTTGAGATCGTCAAGTGTATCCTTGCCGGCAGCGGCACTTCCGGCAAGCTGCTAAGAACCCGTTCCTCAAGCGCTCGCAGCAAGGGTGCGCGCACCGGCAAGATTCCGGCAAGCGTAGGGTACAGAAATCATGCAAAGACAGAATAAGACAAGAGGAATAGCATGCATACATCCATCCAAAACACAAGTTATATTACATCAAAGCCAAGTGCAGTTCTATCTTAAGATGAATCTGTCTTTTACATGAACTACACTTGCAATGAGAAACGGCAAAGGGGGCTAATCCTTGCAATCACCCTCAATCCTTGGGACATGATGAATCTTGCTGATGAGGGGAGCGACGGCTTTTTGGCAGCTGTGGTGTCTGTCCCCGGCGGCAAGTTTTTGAAGGCCTTGGAGACGTCAATTCCAGGGTTCCGGCAAATAATCTTGATGAGCACCTTGGAGAGGACGTCGCTGCAGAATTTGCGGGATTCACTAGCAAAGTTGGCGGACCTCTTTTCATGATGTTTCTTCAATACCTCGAGGAGTCCTTCGAATAAGAGGGTGAGGCTGGCACTTGTAGAATCATGCTCGCCGACGGTGAAGCTATAGACCTCCTTGTCCATGATGGTCACTTGAGCAGCGAGGCGCTCGGCAACATCGACAAGGAGACCAGTCCATAGTTTCAGGGCCTTCTTGTGCTCGTTGAAAGAGTTTGTAGCATTGGCATGCATAGCTTTCTCCTTCTCAAGATCTTTGGCCAAGGCGGCTTCTCTGGCTTTGGCACTATCAAGATGTTGTTCCAACCCGCGTAGCTTCAGCTTCAAATCTTCCTTGGCGTCAGTTGCTACTTGTAGACTGCGTTGGTATTCCCCAAAGAGGAGAGGATGATGCAGTATAGTAGAGATACGTATTTCCCTCAGTTAAGAACCAAGGTTATCAATCCAGTAGGAGAACCAAGAAAAATTCCTTAAGCGCACCTGCACACAAAAAAGCAAACACTTGCACCCAACGCAAATAAGAGGGTTGTCAATCCTCTTAGCGGTTATTTGCAAGGATTAATTCTGATAGTGGTAGATAGATAAAGTAAAATACTAAATAAAAGTAAATAAATTGCAGCAAGGTATTTTTAGGTTTTTTATATATGATAAAGTAGACCCGGGGGCCATAGTTTTCACTAGAGGCTTCTCTCTCGAACACATAGCATACGGTGGGTAAACAAATTACTGTTGGGCAATTGATAGAAAAGCAAATAATTATGATGGATTCATGGCAATGATCATGTATATAGGCATCACGTCCGAGACAAGTAGACCGACTCCTGCCTGCATCTACTACTATTACTCCACCCATCGACCGCTATCCAGCATGCATCTAGGGTATTAAGTATGAAACAGAGTAACGCCTTAAGCAAGATGACATGATGTAGACAAAGTAAACTCAAGCAATATGATTAAACCCCATCTTTTTATCCTTAATGGAAACAATACAAATACGTGTCATGTCCCTTTTTGTCACTGGGATTGAGCACGGCAAGATTGAACCCATCACAAAGCACCTCTCCCATTGCAAGATAAATCAATCTAGTAGGCCAAACCAAATCGATAGATCGGAGAGAAATACAAAGCTATAATAATCATGCATAAAAGAGTTCAGAGAAGACTCAAAAATTTCTCAAGAATAATCTGATCATAAACTCACAATTCATCGGATCCCAACAAACACACCGCAAAAGAAGATTACATCGGAGCCACGAGGGCCCCACAAGGCAACATGCACCCCCCCCGGGCCACGCCCTGTTGCCTTGTGAAGCCTTCGTGAGGCTTCTGGCCTCCTCCCGAAGCTTCCAAGTTTTCTTTTGTCCAGAAAAAAATCTCCAAAAAGTTTCATGGCATTTGGACTTCCTTTGGTACTGATTTCCTGAAAGCAGAAAACAGCAACTGGCACTAGGCACTAGGTTAATAGGTTAGTCCCAAAAAAGGATATATAATTGCATATAATTGCATATAAAAACATCCAAGATATACTATAATAGCATGGAACAATGAAAAATTATAGATACGTTGGAGACGTATCAAGCATCCCCAAGCTTAATTCCTGCTCGTCCTCGAGTAGGTAAATGATAAAAACAGAATTTTTGATGTGGAATGCTACCTAACATGTTTCATCATGTAATCTTTCTCTTACGGTATGAATAATAAGATCCGAATGATTCAAGACAATAGTCTATAGTTTGACATAAAGACATCAATACTCAGGCATACTAATAAACAATCATGTATTTCAAAATAAAAATGCTAAAGAATGTCATCCCTACAAAATCATACAATCCTATCATGCTCCATCTTCTTAGCACAAAATATTTATCATGCACAACCCCGGTTTTAGCCAAGCAATTGGTTCATACCTTTTAACGCGCTTCAGCTTTTTCGACACCCACGCAATACATGAGCGCAAGCCATGGATATAGTACTATATGTGGAATAGAGTGTGGTGGTAGAGATCAATAAGGGGAAGTCAAAAATAAGAAGATAGTCTCACATCAACGAGGCCAATCAACGGGCAATGGAGATGCCCATCAATTGATGTCAATGCGAGGAGTAGGGATTGCCATGCAACGGATGCACTAAGAGCTATAAGTGTATGAAAGCTCAACAATGAAAAACTAAGTGGGTGTGCATCCACCTTGCTTCCTCATGATGACCTCGGGGATTTGAGGAAGCCCATCATTGGAATATACAAGTCAAGTTCTATAATGAAAAATTCCCACGAGTATATGAAAGTGACAAAATAGGAGACTCTCTATATGAAAAACATGGTGCTACTCTGAAGCACAAGTGTGGAAAAAGGATAGTAACATTGCCCCTTCTCTCTTTTTCTCTTTTTTTCATGGGCTCTTTTTTTTCATGGACTCATTAGTCTCCACCATTCTTTCCTCACTGGGACAATGCTCTAATAATGATGATCATCACACTTTTATTTACTTACAACTCAATATTACAACTCGATACTAGAACAAAATATGACTCTATATGAATACCTCTGGCAGTGTACCAGGATGTGCAATGATGCTAGCGTAACATGTATAAAAATGATGAATGGTGGCTAAGCCACAAATACTATGTCAGCTATATGATCATGCAAAGCAATATGACAATGATGATGTGTGTCACAAAAATGGAATGGTGGAAGTTGCATGGCAATATATCTCGGAATGGCTATGGAAATGCCATGATAGGTAGGTATGGTGGCTGTTTTGAGGAAGATATAAGGAGGCTTATGTGTGATCATATCACGGGGTTTGGATGCACTGGCGAAGTTTGCACCAACTCTCGATGTGAGAAAGGGCAATGCACAGTAACGAAGAGGCTAGCAAATTGCGGAAAGGTGAGAGTCCGTATAATCCATGGACTCACATTGGTCATAAAGAACTCACATACTTATTGCGAAAGTTTATTATCCCTCAAAGCAAACTACTACTACGCATGCCCCTAGGGGGAGGTTGGTAGGAGTTAACCATTGCGCGCCCCTGACCGCCATGCAAAGGAAGACAATCAATAATAAATCATGCTCCAACTTCTCAGCATAACGACAGATCATACATGCATGCTTCGGGAATCACAAACCTTAACACCAATATTCTTACTAAACCACAATTATCTACTACCACCTCCCACATATTACCATCTTAATATCGCAAAACTATTGCAAGGAATCAAACTTATCATATTCAGTGATCTACATGAAAGTTTTTATTATATCCCTCTTGAATACCTATCATATCAGGACCAAATTCATAACCCGTGCATATTACCATTGCTATTCATTAGACTCACAAAAAGATATAAGTGAAGCATGAGAGTGCAACTATTTATTTAAAATATAACCACCGCCGTGCTCTAAAAGATATAAGTGAAGCACTAGAGCAACTGCCTAGCTCAAAAGATATAAGTGAAACACATAGAGTATTCTAACAAATCACGAATAATGTGTGTCCCTCTCAAAAAGGTGTGTTCAGCAAAGATGATTGTGACAAACTAAAAAGCAAACAAACTATATCACAAGACGCTCCAAGTAAAACACATATCATGTGATGAATAAAAATATAGCTCCAAGTGAGATACCGATAGATTGTAGACGAAAGAAGGGATGCCTTCCAGGGCATCCCCAAGCTTAGACGCTTGAGTCTTCCTTGAATATTACCTTGGGGTGCCTTGGGCATCCTCAAGCTTAGGCTCTTGCCGCCCCTTATTCCTTTATCCATCGTTGTCTCACCCAAAACTTGAAAACTTCAGCACACAAAACTCAACAGAAACCTCATGAGATCCGTTAGTATAACAAACAAATCTTAAACTTTAGGTACTGTTGTAAATTGATTCATATTTAATATTGGCATAATGCTACTGTACTCCAATTTCTCCATGACTCATACCCCCTGATACAATCCATAGATTCATCAAATTAAGCAAACTATGCAACAAAAACAGAATCTGTCTAAAACAGAACAGTCTGTAAAGATCTATTTAAAATCCATGCTTCTGTAACTCAAAATCCATGCTTCTATAACTCCAAAACTTCTGAAAAATTAGGAAAACGTAAACAATTCATATACAAATACTGTGTAAAAATTTCAGATTTTTCTGTCGCTCCAGTACAGAATTAAAATTCCATCACTGGACGCAAAACTTTCTGTTTTCCAAACAGCATCAATTATACTATCATCAACATCATCCCAAAGGCATTACTTGGCACAAACACTAATTAAAAGATAAAAACACAATCATAACAGAGGCTATAATTGTGTAAATACACAAGAATAGAAAGTAAAAACAAAAATTTATTTTATTCATTGGGTTGCCTCCCAACAAGCGCTATTGTTTTATGCCCCTAGCTAGGCATAATGCATAGTTTCAAGTGTTGTCATCCTTCAAGTTAATTCCATAAGTGGCCCTCATAATAGATTCATAAGGTGCCTTAATTCTCTTTCTAGGGAAGTGTTCCATCCCTTTCTTTAATGGAAATTGAAATCTTATATTACCTTCTTTCATATCAATAATAGTACCTATTGTTCGTAGAAAAGGCCTACCAAGTATTATGGGGCAAGAAGGATTGCATTCAATATCAAGAACAATAAAATCCATGGGCACATAATTTATATTTGCAAGAATAAGCACATCATTAATTCTACCCAATGGCTTTTTAATAGTGGAATCCGCAAGATGCAAATTAAGGGAACAAGGATCCATGTCAGTGAGACCTAGCACATCACCCAAAGACTTTGGTATAGTGGAAACGCTAGCACCAAGATCACATAGAGCATTACATTCATAATCTTTAATTTTGACTTTAATAGTAGGTTCCCATTCATCTTGTAATTTTCTAGTAATTGAAACTTCCAACTCAAGTTTTTCTTCATGCGCTTTATCATGGCTTCTACAATGTGTTTAGTGAAAGCTTTATTTTGTTCATATGCATTTGGTGAATTAATCATGGATTGCAACAAGGAAATACACTCAATTAAAGAACAACTATCATAAATAAAGTCCTTGTAATCCAAAGTAGTGGGTGCATTACTATTTAAAGTTTTGACCTCTCCAAACCCACTTTTCTCATTTTTATCATTAAGATTATCACCCTCCAAGCAATTGGGACTCCCTCTAACTAAAGTTGACTCTTCTTCAGTCCCTTTTTCATCAAGTTTTATATTACTAAATAATGATTCAATAGGAGTAACAATGATCATTTTAATATCTTCATCATTACTATGGTAGAAACCGGGTGGAATCGCATTTTCTAGGAACTCTCGCTTGGCTCTCAACCTAGCGGTCCTTTCTTTACTTTCATTAATGGAGACATAGATAGCTTTAATAGACTCATTTATATCATGCTTGGGTGGCAAAATTTTAGTTTTGAGATTTTCCACATGATGAGCAATTCTATCAATGTTCCTAGCCAATTCATCAACTCTATTCAATTTTTCTTCTATCATAGCATTGAAATTCTTTTGCGAATTAATAAATTATTTAATATTAATTTCAAGATTAGTGGGCATCCTATTATTATTATTATAAGAATTACCATAGGGATTGCCATAATTATTAGAGGAATTTCCAGGAAACGGTCTAGGATTGAAATTACCCCTATAAGCATTGTTGTTGAAATTATTTCTAGAGACAAAATTCACATCAATAGCATTGTTATTTTTCTCAATAAAAGTAGACAATGGAACATCATTAGGATCAATATGAGCATTTTTACTAGCAACCAATTTCAATAAAGCATCCATCTTATCACTCAAAGTATTAATTTCTTCAACAGAATTTACCTTCTTACCAGTTGGAGTTCATTCAGTGTGCCATTGAGAATAATTTGTCATAATATTGTCAAGAAGTTTTGTAGCTTTTCCCAATGTAATTTCCATAAAAGTACCACCTGCGGCAGAGTCTAGCAAATTTCTAGAAACAAAGTTTAGTCCCGCATAAAAAATTTGTATGATCATCCAAAGATTTAAGCCATGAGTTGGGCAATTTCTTATCATTAATTTCATTCTCTCCCAAGATTGTGCCATGTTCATGCTCAAGTTTCTTAAAATTCATAATTTTATTTCTTAAAGAAATAATCTTAGCGGGAGGAAAATACTTAGTAATAAAAGCTTCCTTACACTTATCCCAAGAATCAATACTATTTCTAGGCAAGGATGAAAACCAATTTTTAGCACGATCTCGTAGTGAGAACGGAAATAATTTTAATTTGACAATATCATTATCCACATCTTTTTTCTTTTGCATATCACAAAGCTCAACGAAAGTATTTAGATGGGATGCGGCATCTTCATTAGGACTACCAGAAAATTGTTCTTTCATAACAAGATTAAGCAAAGTAGCATTAATGTCACATGACTCCGCACTAGTGGCGGGGGGAGCAATAGGAGTACTAATACAATCATTATTATTAGTATTGGAAAAGTCACACAATTTTGTATTTTCTTGAGACATCGCGACGAAACAAGCAAACAAAAAAAATTGTCTTTTTGTGAAAAAATTTAGAAGTGGGGGAGATGAAAACAAGAGGCAAATGCAAATAAAAAGGCAAATAAAATAAATGCAAGTGGATGATAGTTTGTGCGAAGGTACTTGGTAATTTTGATGATGTCTCCCCGGCAACGACGCCAGAAATTCTTCCTGCTACTTGTAGACTGCGTTGGTATTTCCCCGAAGAGGAGAGGATGATGTAGTATAGTAGAGATAACTATTTTCCTCAGTTAAGAACCAAGGTTATCAATCCAGTAGGAAAACCAAGCAAAATTCCGGTAAGCACCTGCACACACAAAAGCAAACACTTGCACCCAACGCAAATAAGAGGGTTGTCAATCCTCTTAGCGGTTATTTGTAAGGATTAATTCTGATAGTGGTAGATAGATAAACTAAAATACTAAATAAAATAAAATTAAATAAATTGCAGCAAGGTATTTTTAGGTTTTTCATATATGATAAAGTAGACTCGGGGGCCATAGTTTTCACTAGAGGCTTCTCTCTCGAACACATAGCATACGGTGGGTAAACAAATTACTGTTAGGCAATTGATAGAAAAGCAAATAATTATGACGAATTCATGGAAATGATCATGTATATATGCATCATGTCCGAGACAAGTAGACCGACTCCTGCATGCATCTACTACTATTACTCCAGCCATCGACCGCTATCCAGCATGCATCTAGGGTATTAAGTTTGAAACAGAGGAATGTCTTTAGCAAGATGACATGATGTAAACAAAGTAAACTCAAGAAATATGATTAAACCCCATATTTTTATCCTTAATGGCAATAATACAAATACGTGTCATGTCCCTTTCTATCACTGGGATTGAGCACCGCAAGATTGAACCCATCACAAAGCACCTCTCCCATTGCAAGATAAATCAATGTAGTAGGCCAAACCAAATCGATAGATCAGAGAGAAATACAAAGCTATAATAATCATGCATAAAAGAGTTTAGAGAAGACTCAAATATTTCTCATGAATAATCTGATCATAAACTCACAATTCATCGGATCCCAACAAACACACCACAAAAGAAGATTACATCGGATAGAACTCCAAGAACTTCGAGGAGAACATGGTATTGAAGATCAAAGAGAGAGAAGAAGCCATCTAGCTACTAGCTATGGACCCATAGGTCTGTGGTAAACTACTCACACATCACTGGAAGGGCAGCAAGGTTGATGTAGAAGCACTCCGTGATCGATTCCCCCTCCGGCAGAGTACCGGAAAAGGCCTCCGGATGGGATCGCGGAAGAACAGAGGCTTGCAACGGCGTAAAAGTTATTCGGGGTGGCTCTCTGTTGGTTTCCCAATATTTGAGAATTTATAGAAGTGGAATTAGGTCAAAAGGAGCCATGAGGGCACCACAAGGCAACACGACGCCCCCCCCCCCCGGGCCGCGCCCTGTTGCCTTGTGAAGCCTTCGTGAGGCTTCTGGCCTCCTCCCAAAGCTTCCAAGGCCTCTTTTGTCCAGAAAAAAATCTCCAAAAAGTTTCGTGGCATTTGGACTTTGTTTGGTACTGATTTCCTAAAAAACCAAAAACATGCAGAAAACAGCAACTGGCACTGGGAACTAGGTTAATAGGTTAGTCCCAAAAAATGATATATAATTGCATATAAAAACATCCAAGATTGATACTATAATAGCATGGAACAATCAAAAATTATAGATACGTTGGAGACGTATCATCGGCAGCTTGGCTAAGTTCTTGGCTCTTGGCAGATAGCTGCGTCTGCAGGTCACCCAGAGTGTGAGCTGCCGTCTGTGCTGATGCTTGGAGAGTCAAGATCTCTTTTCTATTGCCGGTGAGGTCCTCTTCAAGCTTCGATAACTTGGACTCCAACTCTACCTTGGCGGCCTCAGCGCCCTCTGCGGCCTTGATGGCTTCCAAGAGTTTGGCGGTGTGAGCCTGAGCTTGAGTCTCGATGGCCTGTTTGTGGCCCTCCTCTAGCTCTTGGGTCCGCTGCACGAGCAGAGTCTGGATCTCCTCGTCCTTGCCGCGTAGCTTGGTGGAAAGTGCTTCCTCTCGGGCGGCAAGGTTTTTTTTCCTTGACGATGAGCTGCGCTTCGCGCTCCGTCAACTTGCCGTCCAGGGCCGCTGCCTCCTCCTTGGCAGCGTCAAGCTTCTCTTCCAGCCTCTTGAGGCTATGGAATTTGCCATTATACCAAGTACGGAGTTCCTCTACCTTCTCCTTCAGTCTCCCTTCGGCTAGCTCTATAGCCTGCCGCCGTGAATGGAGCTCCTCCCAACGCTGGCTGTAGCACTGCTGCACATCCTTGAAGCCGGTGGCCATCGCCGTCAAGAAGGCAAGATCCACGGCACCAACGTTGGAGCCGTCTGATGCGGCGACGCTGCTAGAGAAGGGCGCCAAGATCTCCGCAATGGATTCATCAAAAGTAGGCTCCCTGGTACCAGAGGTGCTAGGGGCTTCAGATCCCTGCTGCTAATCGGTTGGCCCCAAGGGTCCCGTCAGAGCCTGCGCCTTAGTCGCACTGGGGTGGACGTCGATGCTTGGCCTGTCACTGCCAGCCTCCCCCATCTCAGCGTCTGTTATGACAAGCTCAGATGCACTACCGGAGGGCATAGCAGTCTCTTCGGGGGTTTTTGTGGCCTCCTCAGTAGCGGGCACGGTGGCCTCCATGGCAGAAATCCTGGCAACCTCGTCAGCGGCGCTCTTCGCAATTTCCTCCATAGGTACCTCCCTCTCCTCCGGAGGGGTTGGTTCTACAGGACAGGGAAGAGGCGGGAAGCAAGATGAGATCGAAAAATCAAAATCCAGATCAAGTTCAAGAAGACAAAGAGGAAGTGGTAAGGGTAAAGTAACACTCGGGCGATGGTTTACCTTGACGGGCTTGTGGAGAAGATGTTATTCCTTCTCCGGCAACGTTAGTTGCCGTCGCTCGGGTCCCGGCAACGTCCATGGATGGCGGGTTCTCGATGTGGACGAGCCCCTCTTGCCACTCCTCCAGGGGGGGCCTTGCCGGAGAAATGCTTGGCGGTGGAGCAGAGGTTGAGGGCACCGTCAAGAGATCCGATCCCTGGTGCTCTCCCTCCAGTGAGATGCCCCCCGTCTCCTTGCCGATTTCTATGATGGCGGTCTCAATGGTGGCGCCTGTCAACGGGGGTTGAAGGCTGGACGTACGTTGGGGACTGGAGCCGACAACATCAGGAAGGATTGGATTCTGGCCGATGTTCGTTGCCGCTTCGCCTTCCTCAGTCACCCTGGCTTTCTTCCGATGTCCCTCCATCAACAGCGCTTCTTCCCTATGAAGCCAAGCCATTCGTAGCAGTCAAGACCAACAATAGATGCAAAATAATGGTTAGAAAAACATGGAGGAAGAATGAAGTGCTTACTCTTCGTCCTCATTGGGTTCACTAAGGACTGAAAGATCGTAGAGAAACGTGTCCCCGATGCCTATAGTTCTAGGTGATGGCGGTGAACTCCTGGGACGCTTCGTCCCTAGGGGAGCTGGGGGCTGCGAAACGCCTGCCCCCTCCATTGTTGACACGATGGGTCGACGAGGGGCAGTAGCGCAGGAAGGCTGTTGCCGGGAAGGCTGTGCCCGGGAGGTTGCGGCTGCTACCTTGACGACGGCAAGCTCCTGGCTTGCCGACTCAGTATGCGCTGCCCTCTTTCGAGCGGGCTTCTTGGCGACGGTCACCTTCGCCTTGGCGGGAGGAGGGCGAGGCGCTTCCTCCTCCTCCTCTTCCTCTCCCTCTTCCTTATCCCCTTCGGTCTCTTCGGCGTGCTCCACGTCATCGCCCTCATGCTCATCGGAATGCTCGTCATCCACTGAGGTCTCGCCAGTGTGCTCCTCGGTGTGCCCACCGGGGTGCTCCTCGATGTGCTCCTTGATCTGTTTTCCCTTGCCGGAACCCTTAGCCGTCCAGCATCGGCTTCACTCGACCCCTCATCAGAGCCGAACCAGGAGTCAGTGCCCTGAGTCGCCTGCGGTCTCTAGCAGCGCACACCGCAGGAGAGCCGCCCAGCCACTGGCGGAGCAGCACCGGCCCAGGATCCCACAAGACGTTGTGGACGCCGCTCGGGTTCTACAAGCATGGGAGGAGGAAAACGCGCGTGCAGGGCATAACCCACCGGCGCACATCAGTACACCGGCGCGAGTCAACCCGCCGCCGGATAACAACCCGCCGCCGAATGTCAACTCACCCGTCGCAACCCAGATAGATGGCCGACTTGGGGGCTCTTCAAGCCGCATGATCGGAACCCCCTGCTTGATACCAGCACTGCGAGAGGCGCGCAGACCCCCCGATTTCAAAGGTCCCAGCAAGGTCCCGAATTATACAGCGAATCTGGAGCCCACCGAGTGGACCGAGAGTTATGAGCTGGCAATGGACTTGTTGGGTGCAAGTGAGTAAATGTGTGCGTGTTACCTGCCTCTGATGTTGGAAGGCCCAGCACGCACCTGGATGAAGAACTTACCGGCGAATTCTATCAACACATGGCAGGAGCTGAAGGAGCGTTTCGTCAAGAATTTCCAGGGAACCTGTAAGAGGCCAACCACAATTGTTGATATGGAGCATTGTGTCCAGCGCGAGGATGAGTCGGCACATCACTGGGCTCGCCGGGTTGCGGAGGTTATACATAGTTCCGACAGCATCTTGGCCGCGCAAGCAGTGCTCGTTCTGGAACGAACATGTAAGTTTCAGCCCCTGGTCCAGAAGCTTGGGCAACTCAAGCGAAAGGTCCAGGACATGGGAGACCTCATGGATGTCTTAACCCGGTATGCAGAGTCAGATAACACCAAGGATCCGCTGTCAGACGAGGAGAAATCTGACAAGGGGAAGAAGGCTGGCGGTAAGGGTCAGCAGCAGAACAACAGCAACGGTCAGAATAACAACGGTGGTAAACGCAAGGGTTATGATGGTAGCTCTGATCTAGTAGCGAACACAAACACGGAGAATAAAGGTCAGCGTCAGAATGACGGTTCTAGGAGGCAGTCTGGTAATCACCCTCTCACTTACGAGGAAGCTCTCAAGGCTCCTTGTCTGAAACACAGTTACAATGGTAAGCCGTCCAGTCACTCCTGGGAAAATTGCTATGTCATGCAAGAGTTTGCCAACAGGGTCTTCTAGAATCATCATAATGAGGGCGGCAACAGCAAACAATCCGCCAACCAGGGACCCGGCTTCTCAGGCGCCGGCTTGCAAGGGCCCTTCGCAAGACCCGACTTCCAAGGGAACAATGGTCAAGGCGGCGGGTTCCAGGGGGTTGGTAACACTGGAGGCGGCAATCAGTGGAACAACCAGGGGAATCAGCACCAAGCCGGTGCGACAGGGTTTCAGAGTAACCCAAAATAGTTAAATAGTGGGTTGTATCATGTTTTCACCACCAGCACCTGCAAACGGGATCGGAAGGTGCAACGACGAGCCGCCCACACTGTTGAGCCGGCGGTTCCCTATTATCTCAACTGGTCCGAGCAGCCGGTTACCTGGAGCAGGGCAGATCATCCAGTCCTCCTCGATCATCCTGGCCACTTGGCTCTGGTGGTTGCGCCACAAGTCGGCGGTTACACCCTGACTAAGGTGCTCATGGACGGAGGCAGCAGCATCAACATTCTATATTATGACACGTTCAGGCGGATGAATCTGTCCAATAAGCAGTAAACTCCATCCTCTACAGTCTTTCACGGCATTGTTCCTGGCAAGTCAGCCTATCCCATGGGAAGAATTTCCCTTGAGGTGGCCTTTGGCTCAGAGGATAACTGGCATTCTGAGTTCCTGTCCTTTGAGGTGGTTAAGCTTAAGAGCCCATACCACGCCTTATTTGGCCGGCCGGCTTATGCGCGGTTCATGGCACGGCCGTGTTACGTTTACCTGAAAATGAAGATGCCAGGACCAAGGGGAACCATCACAGTGGAAGGCAACCGGAAGATTGCACTCGAGTGCGAGGAAGGAGATGCAGCATACGCCGAGACGGCTTGCGCTGAGGAGGAATTGCGATATTATAAGGACCATGTTGACCCGTCTGACAGGACATCCCTGAAGAAGCCCACCATGGAATCTGACCCTTTGCTCAAGTTTATGTCGGCCAGAGACACAAAGCAAGTTGATTTCACCCCAGGCAATTCTTCTGAGCAGTTCACCATCGGGGCAAATATGGATCCCAAATAGGAAAGCGCGCTCATCGAGTTCATCCATGAGAACCGGGACATTTTTGCATGGAAACCTTCTGACATGCCAGGTGTACCGAGAGAACTCGCTGAGCACTCCCTTAATGTGGATCCCAAGTTCAAGCCAGTTCGCCAGTATCTCCATCACTTTAATGAGGAAAGGCGGAAGGCTATTGGTGAAGAAGTGGCCCGGCTCCTAGCTGCCGGGTTCATCGTCGAAGTATTCCATCCGGAATGACTAGCTAACCCAATGCTTGTTCTGAAGAAAAATGGGACTTGGCGGATGTGTGTTGATTACACAGACCTGAATAAGGCTTGCCCTAGTGACCCCTTTGCCTTGCCTCGTATTGACCATATCATCGATGCTACGGCTGGTTGTGAGAGTTTATGTTTCCTGGATGCTTACTCTGGCTATCATCAGATCAAAATGAAGTTGGAAGACCAGGAAAAGACGACTTTCATCACACCCTTTGGGGCCTTCTATTATACAACCATGCCGTTTGGTCTGAAGTGTGCGCAGGCGACTTACCAGCGTTATGTCCAAAGATGCTTTCATAAACAGATCGGGCGGAACGTTCATGCTTATGTTGATGACATTGTGGTTAAGTCCCGCAAGAAAGAAACTCTATTGGAGGATCTCAAGGAAACATTTGACAACCTCCATGTCTACCAGATGAAGCTTAACCCGGAGAAGTGTGTTTTTGGTGTCCCTGCAGGAAAACTTCTGGGATTTCTTGTTTCTGAGCGTGGCATTGAAGCTAACCCGGAAAAGATCAAGGCAATCATGACCCTGGCTAAGCCGGCCAGACTGAATGACGTGCAGAAGCTGGCTGGGCGGGTTGCGGCGCTAAGTCGGTTCATAAGCCGGCTTGGAGAGAAGGCAATTTCGTTATACCAGTTGCTTAAGAAATAAGATAACTTCGTCTGGAGTGATGCTGCAGATCAGGCTTTTGAGGCCCTTAAGAAGCAGTTGTCTGAGCCGCCAGTCCTTGCTGCCCCTCGTGAGAAGGAGCCAATGTTGCTATATATTGCTGCTAATAACAAGGCTGTAAGCATGGCAGTCGTGGTAGAACGCAAGGAGGACGGCAAGGAATATCTAGTCCAGCACCCTGTGTATTATATTAGTGAGGTGTTAACCGAGTCGAAGCAGCGATATCCACATTGGCAGAAACTGGTCTACGGAGTATGTATGGCTAGCCGTAAGCTAAAGCATTACTTCCACGAACATCCAATCACCGTGGTCAGCTCAGCACCTCTTGGGGATATAATCCAGAACCGGGAGGCGACAGGCCGGGTTGCTAAGTGGGCCATGGAGCTCGGTCCGCATCATCTCAAATATGGGCCCCGCACAGCAATCAAATCTCAGGTGTTGGTGGATTTCATTAATGATTGGACAGAGTTGCAGGCTCCCGAAGAGAAGCCCGACACAACATACTGGTCCATACACTTTGACGGCTCACGGCAGCTCGAAGGCTCGGGGCTGGAGTTGTGATTACTTCCCCCCGAGGAAATAAGTTCTGTTATGTTTTGAGACTCATGTTTCTGTACTAATAATGCAGCCAAGTATGAGGCCTTGCTTCATGGGCTTCGGATGGCCAAGGAGATGAACCTGAGCCGGGTCAGGTGCTTGGGCGACTCAGACTTGGTGGCCCAGCAGGTTTCTGCTACATGGGATTCCAAGGATCCCCTTATGGCGACTTATCGGCATGCGGTCACAAATATTGCGGGACACTTTAAGGGTTATCAAGTTGACCATATTGATCGCCGGCAGAATGAGGCGGCAGATGCACTCTCTCGCTTGGGTTCTCAGCGCAAGCCAGTGCCACCCAATGTATTCCTAGACGTTTTGCACAACCCGTCTGTCAAATTACCAACAGAGGAGGACTTGGCTATTCCCGATCCAGAGGCGGCTCTAGTGGCTGCTGTCCACGCTATCCCTGATTGGACGGTCCCCTACTTGGCTTATCTAAGCCGGGGAGAACTGCCAACAGAGGAAATCCTTGCTCGGCAGATCATCAGACGATCCAAGTCTATGACTATTGTCAACGGCGAGTTGCACAGACGAAGCGTCACTGGTGTTTTTCAGCGCTGTGTTTCACCTGAAGAAGGCCGCGCAATTCTCAATGAGATTCACTCTGGCGATTGTGGACACCATGCCGGCTCAAGATCACTGGTCGCGAAGACTTTCCGACATGGTTTTTATTGGCTCACAGCTCATGCTGATGTAGAGGACATTGTACGCAAATGTGATGGTTGCCAGAAATATGCTCGCCGGGCTCACGTGCCGGCTTGTCGGGGATATACCCCGTGGTTAACCCGTCAGATAGTTATAACTCGTAACCCGGCAGACAGATAGCCCGGCAGACAGTTAACCCGGCAGACAGTTAACCCGTCAGACAGTTATAACTCGTAACCCGGCAGACAGTTAACCCGGCAGACAGTTAACCTGTCAGACAGTTATGACCCGTCAGACAGTTATGACCCGGCAGATAGTTAAGTCCCGGAGACGAGTCCCTGAAGATGAGTCTTGAAGATAAGCCCTGATTGTAAGCCGCCCGGTTAAGCCGCCCGTCTCAGATAAGAAGCCCGGGACTCAGAAGCCCATGAGGAGAAGCCGGCGATGGGAAGTCATAATAAGTTGTCACAATCCGACTTAGACTCTACATGTAAACCGCCTCTTCAGCTTATATAAGAAGGGGTGGGTCACCCCAAGAGGGTCAAGTTTTTAGACGTCTCCATAGACAGGTCTTAGACAGAGAAGCCTTACGGCGAGAGACGCCTTACTGTGAGAGACGCCTTACGGTGAGAGAGATCAAGTATCGAGAGTCAGGGCAAGCAAGCCGCCCCTTGTAATCGATGCACCAGTTAATATAAGACAAGCAGGACGTAGGCTTTTACCTCCATCATAGGGGCCGAACCTGGGTAAAATCGCGTCTCTCGATTCCGACCAACCCCTCTCAAGCCGCCACATAGTTGCGATGGCCTCACACCTCAAGTCCGCTAACCCGGACATCTTGCCGTGACAAATCCACGACACGGCTCAAGAGTTGAGGATGATCCCAATTACTTGGCCGTTTGCGGTCTGGGGGCTTGACATGGTGGGACCCTTCAAACGTTCTAAGAACAAGCATACGCACCTACTGGTGGCTGTTGACAAGTTTACCAAGTGGGTGGAAGCAGAGCCGGTTAGCAACTGCGACGCGGCTACAGCTGTCAAATTTCTGAAAAAGCTGATATTTCGATTTGGCTACCCGCACAGTATCATTACAGACAATGGAACCAATCTGTCCAAGGGAGTCATGGAACAGTTTTGTCAACAGGAGCACATCCGGCTTGATCTAACATCGGTTGGGCATCCTCAGTCCAACAGACAGGCAGAAAGGGCCAATCAGGAATTGTTGCGTGGTATCAAACCCCGGCTCATGGTGCCTTTGTAGCGCACGCCGGGTTGCTGGGAGGAAGAATTACCTTCGGTGCTTTGGAGTATACGGACTACTCCCAACAGGTCAACAGGCTATACGCCATTTTTCCTAGTCTATGGTGCAGAAGTTGTACTTCCAAGCGATATTCGTCGTGACTCCCCTCGAGTGGCGGCCTGTGGAATCCGATAATGAGCGGGCTCACCAAGATGCTTTTGATGCTCTGGAGGAAGAGCGCGACCTTGCCGCATCCAGATCAGCAATTTATCAGCAAGACCTATGTCGCTATCACAGCCGTAGAGTTCGAAGCCGCACTTTTTAGGAAGGTGACTTAGTGCTCCGTCTGATACAAAACCAGACAGGCATTCATAAGCTTTCACCACCTTGGGAAGGGCCCTTTGTGGTCAGCAAGAATCTCAACAACGGGTTATATTACTTGATTGATATACGTGAGGCAGATAAATCACGTACCTCTGAGGAGGAAACAAGCCGGCCCTGGAACATTGCCCAGCTCCGGCCATACTACACCTAAGTCATTGACTAGGTCATATCTTTGTACATACCTTTTATCATGTATATACCTGTTTTCGATCAAATAAAATAACGACCAGCAGCACTGTGTAAAGGTGTTGCTTTGCCTCAAAATTTGTGTGCTGGATCTTTATTTGTTGATCTTGGTTACTTGGGGGCTTCCAACTCAATTGAGTTTAGCTTACAAAACCCTTTAACCCGGCGAGATGCCACAAAGTTGGTTAAACCTGCCTGTTAGCAAGATGCTACTCCCTAAAAATGACACGGCGTACGTCTGATGAGTCAATCACATAGGTGACCCTGAACTCATCAGAGTTAAAACGTTCGATTGGTTGTGTGAGAGCCGGCTTTCAGAGAGCGAGGACAAACCAGCAGGCCGAAGAGCCAGCTTCATGAAAGCATATTCCGGCTTGCGCTTTATGAGCCGGCCGTTTCAAGTTGCGTTTAGCAGCCGGCTTGCGCTTTATGAGCCAACCGTTTCAAGCATATTCCGGCTTACGATTATGTTCTTTTTGTTGCACTCATCTCCTCTCTGCATACATGCATACATCCATGCATAGCATTTACTTTACTTCGCTTTGATATTCTTGATTCATTACAAACAGTAACAAAGATTACTCGTTTATGTGATTTCATCAGTAACCATTACATGCAATCGTTGTTGTTTCAGCAGAATCACTCTATTGCAAAAACCGGCTCTCGAAGCCCAAAAGAGGATTTCAGAGGCAAGGCATCCATAGTATTGGTACAGGCAATAAACAAGCTCGGTACACGATGGCACCGGCATCAGCACAAGTGTTTCATACTACCCTATTACAAGCCGCCCCGCTAACGGCCGTGACAGATTTTTACAAGTTCGGCCTACAAAGGGGTAAGCCGGCGTTTATATCGCCGGGTCAGCACTGGCACTAGCGCCCGATGAAGCACCATGAGCCGGCTCTTCGCGGCCGTCGTCATCCTCCTCCTCTTGACTTGATTCGGCGGTCGACCATTGAATTGAGCGCAATGCTTCAAATAGGGCAGCGACGGATATCAGGGAGGAAGGGTCGACTTCAGGAGCAAAGGATGGCTTATGCATATGGGTTAGGGCCATCGGCTCATGGTTAGGTGGCTCTATCCGCTCATTCTCCTCCGAGTAAGGCGCCTGGTACTTGGTCAGATCGGCCTCTTCTACGATGCAGCATTGGAAGTCCTTCTTGGTAAATGGCGAGTCATCCACGTTGAATTCTGGGTACCCGCCCACAATCTGAGCCGGGTCGAGCTCGCGCACGTATGCCTTGGCTCGCGCAAGTGTTGTTAGAGCCCCAGAGCGGCAGCACGCTTTCTTCCAGTCCTCAAACCACCTGGGCACAACTGACAGCTCTTTCAACATGTCTGCAATCAACTGCGGCGGCGCCTTGGTGTTCTTCGCGGCCATTATGCAACGACAGCCACCTATGTATAGTTGTTCTACAAGGGTGTACACCGCCTTCAATTTCACCACTGGTTGCTGCACAAGAGTTTGATTCTTCTGACCTACAAAAATAAGTATACACGATCAGCAAAGCCGGCTTCGCATATTTAAGTCGGAACAGTTGATGCATTGTGGTCCGTTTTGCTTACCGAAGATGGCTCGGCACATGGCGGTAATCTGACCCTTAAGAGTCGCCAGCTCTTGCGTTACTAGCTCTAGCTTGGCTTCGGCCTCTTCAGCACGCGTGGCTAGGGCGGCTCTTGCGGCCTCCGGCTCTTGCAAAGTGCCCCGCACAATGACTAACAACTTATTGGCTTCAGCAATGGCTTCTTCAGCCTCTTCGCGCAATTTTTTTCTCCTTCCTTGCTTCCTTTCGGAAGAAGGAAGCCTGGGTCTCTGCTTGATCCAACATTTCCTGCAGGGCAGTTTGTTATGCATCATATACGCATGACCCGAGCCGCCCCTAAAGGACAACCCGGCACATGGGGGCTACATGTTTTTGAGCTTAACACAATCAGCAAGGCAAGTTCCATGCAGCTGCAGGCACTCTACATGGCACTTGGGGGCTAATGCATAAATTGATCTATCCTAAAGTTATGAAGACTCGCTCGTCATGAATGGTGAGCCGGCCTTTGGGGTCGCCGGTGGAAGTTCTACTTATGAGTTCAATTCTGAAGTCCTGGATCATCATTCCATAATGACCCAGCCCTTGGGGGCTACATATATATGGTGCAGAATGAAGGGCGCAAATTACCTCATACTTCCGCTTCAATGACGTTATCATGGCGATCTCTGTGTCCCGGCTTTCAGACAGCCGGGTCAGCACAGCCTGGTGCAGGGTACTGGCATCTTGGTCTTCAAACATAGCAAAGTTAAGAGCCGTCTTTCCCTTGTCCTTCGAGGCCAGCTCAGGCTTGGCAGGGATTTTGGTAAGAGCGGTAGAAGCCTCCGGAGTCGCTTGCTGTTCTCCGGTCACCACCACATCATCCTGAGCCGGTTCCACGGGCTGCTCCTCAGTTGGATTTTCTTTCTCCTGGATAACAGGCAAGGGGGCACGTGTCGGGCTGGCAGTATCTTGAGGTGGCGGACTGTACTGGACCGCCGGCTCGTCCTGGGCAGCCAAGGTGGCCTCTCTCTCACCTTGAGAGCCTGGTTGAATGACCAGGTCAGATGACCCAACAGGTGCTTTCTTCTTGATAGCCTTGGCGCTGTACAAGAAACAAAGGAGTTAATTCATTTAAAAGGGTGAGGAATAAGGAACCGCTATATGTCACAGGAGTGATTACTTAACCAGGGTTGATGTTGAAAGCCGGCGCCTGCGTAGTGCTTGACTCGCCTGAGGAGGGGGACGTCTGATATGCCAAGTCATTTAGGTGTAAGGGCTCTTTGAAACGACCAGCTAGAGGAAAAGAGGGAGTTGGACTAAGAAGCAGCTCTGCCCGTGCTCTACGGGATGGCGGCTCATATGGAAGCCCACCGCTTAACTCGCCTTCACTGCTCCGGGTCTTCCTTTTGGAGGTCCCGGCTTCATGTGTTTTCTTCAAAACAAATTTGGGATCCAAATGAGCGTCCTGGTGCGAAAAAGGGACCTTACGGATGGCAACCCGGGGCTTCCTTCGAACCTTGTGGATCACAGCCCGGGTTTTCTTCCGAATAGGTATTGGAGAGTCAGAGTCTGAAGAGATCAAAGTTACCTCTGGCTCATTGGTGTGGCTAATTTCGGCTTCATCCTGAAGAGAAGGGGCATCAGCAAGTTGAATAAAAAGAGGACCAAGCGAGTCAAGTTCTACCTCAGCCTCATTTTCTGCAGCCGGCTCATCAGCATCGGCCGGCTCATCCTGTTGCTCCATTGGGGCGGGGGCGGGTTGTCGAGGTTTCTTCCTCTTCCAAAACTTGTCATCTGCCTGCATTTATGACAAGTCGGCAGTTAAGAATGAGATGAAGAAGGCGAGTCAAGAACAGAATAAGAAGGTGCAAGCACTTACTGAAGGCACATGATTGGTCAAGCAGAAGGGTGCTAGCCCAGTTTTGTTGCAATTCTATTGAGGCTCTCCCAATAATCTCTTGGTGGCCTTGTTGATGTCACTCGCAGATAAATTGACTTGGCTGTAGCGTTGAACGTCAGCCGACTCACCAGTATAATTGCACATCAAGTCGCCCCGCTGGCTAAGGGGCTGGATTCGCCAGCTTATCCAGCACCGGGTCAAGTCGATCCCGGTAAGGCCGTTAGCAACCAAGGCCCTTATCTTAGAGTAAATAGGGGCAATTTGCTTACGTTCCTTTGCTGACGGCCAACCCGAAAAGGCAACCGTGGCATTGAGCCAGTCCAGTCTATAACCCGGCAGGGGGTTTTCATCTTGAGGAGCAGTGTTTTTGCAATAAAACCAAGTCTTGTTTCAACCCTTGGGATGACTCGCCAGCTTGGCCTTAGGAAAAGGAGTGTTTCTTCGCCTTTGAATGGAAACGCCACCAAGTTCTATACTAGGGCCATCGGTGAACTCGGTTTGATGGTTGATATAGAAGAACTCTCGAAAGAGAAGGACAGTTGGCGCTATTTGGAGATACACTTCGCAGAAGACTTGAAACTGGCATAGATTGGTGATTGAGTTGGGGCCAAGATCCTGCGGTCGGAGGTCGAAAAAGTTGAGGATTTCACGGAAGAATTTTGACCCAGGTGGCCGAAACCCCTTCTGAAGATGATGTGCGAAGACCACCACTTCGTCCTGCTTAGGCTGGGGGGAGCTCTCTTCATCAGGCGCCCGCCAGCTGATTGTTGCTTGAGCCGGCAAGAGGCCTTGCCCCACGAGCTCGTTCAACATAAGAGTTGAGACCTGGGATCTGACCCAGTTGCAGGCCTTGTCGGTCTTGGGAGCCATGATGATTCAAACTTTCAACTGCAAAGAAATAATGAAGAGCCGGCATGTTAGGACAAGCCGTCCGGATATCTGAAGGTGTAACCCGGCAAAATGATAAGACGACCATGATGGTTAAACTCATGACCCGAATTTATGCAAGCTATGGATAGCAGTGATAAGCCGGTGAACCTTATGAGCCGGCGCCAGCATTTCAGTGGTGTTTGGATATTTGCTAAGTGTTGAGCTAGCGACAGACAAGAATTCGACGGAGCAGCTATTTTTACGGATCTAGAAATACTTCGAAAAAGAAAGTTTTAAGACCTAAAAACGTGGATGAATATGAGAGCCTATTTGCAATGGGGGTCTGTTGAAAGCAATGCAGAGAACTAGATTGGAAAAATGGTATCACCATGACAACTAAAATATTTATTCCAGTTATTTAGGTGAATCAAGGTCTAATAAGAGAGAGGAAATAAACACTGACGAACTACGACGAACTGCGCCGAAGAATGAAGAGCTACAGATCTAAGGGAGAGAGATTTGAGTGTACCTGTGTGTGGCAGATGTGGTCGGAGTGTTCCGGATGAGCTCCGGAGGCGACTGGGGCGGCGGAGAGGTCGCAGTCAAGGTGGTCGGAGAGCTCGAGGATGAGCGGCGGTGCTTTGGTTGCGAAGAAGCGGGTGCGAGGAAGAAGAAGGGTAAAAGGTGAAGTGGGGGTGAGCTGGCCTCTTTATAGGCACTGTAAAAATTAAAACGGCAGGGGCGGAACCCCAGGCGGCGCAGTAATTTTCGGCTGCGGGCTCCTCGATTTTCGCGCCTGACAGGACCATACGAACCTACTCAGAGATACGACATGATTTCATCCCGGATTTTGCGGAAGTGGATTGCGACGTCATCAGGAAAAGGAAATACAAAATGCTAAGTCTGAACCTGAAAGAATGACCCATCGATCTACTTAACCGGCAAATTGAGCCGGTCAAGGACAGCGTTCTGAAGGACCGGCTTGGGAAGCACTTGGAGAGTCTTACTAATGCTTTGCTTTTTCAGGATGAAGTTTAACGTGAATAAATTCAAGTCAAACTAAGGGCTAATGTTGGGGATGTTTACCAGCATATAGACCCGGCAGGGTGTTAACCCGGCCATAGAGCAGGCTCAGCGGGTCAGCTCACTGCGGGGCTGAAGGACTCTTGATGGGCCGGCTTGACGAGGCCTAATGAGGATAGGCCGGCTTAGGCAATAGGCCGACTCACGAGAAGGTGAGTGGCGTGAAGGCCGTCTTGGAGGACAAGTAGGGCAGAGTAGGAGACGGGTCAAAGAACGAACCGGACTCTCATGTAATCTAGGGTTCCACCTGTATATATAAAGGGGAGCACCTATACGAAAAAGACTAAGTTGCAATCTCCTCGAGAGCTAGGTTAGCGATTCTGCGTCCTTGTAATCGAGATCTACAGCAATATAATCAAGCAGGACGTAGGCTTTTACCTCCACCATGAGGGGCCGAACCTGGGTAACCCGGCGTATTCTCGTTCCCGTTCAACCCCGCTAAGCTTCCACACTTGTGTGATGGCCTCATCTCTAAGTCCTTTCACAAGGGCATCTGCCGTGTCAAAACCACAACACCATGGGATTAGCATATGATCTCTCTTTTTCTTTATTCCTTTTATAAGATTGGATCAACAAAAGCAAAACAACTCAACTCAACTACTCTTTATTATATAACTCTCACACTCGATTACATAGATAGATAGATCACAAAGCATGCACTAACGACTAAAGCATACTAAAACTTTATTCTTCTAAATCACGAAATAACTAAGGATCGAACTAAAATAGATAATTATAATAAAAGTAATGGTGATACGATATCGGGGCACCTCCCCCAAGCTTGGCACTAGCCAAGGGTGGTGCCCATACCCGTGTACTCAAGTCTCCTTCTTCGGTGATGGTGGTGATGATGTGATAGGCTTGTGATACATATCCAACGTATCTATAATTTTTTATTGTTTCATGCTATTATAGTATCAATCTTGGATGTTTTATATGCAATTATATATCATTTTTTGGGAATAACCTATTAACCTAGTGCCCAGTGCCAGTTGCAGTTTTCTGCTTGTTTTTGGTTTTTCAGGAAATCGGTACCAAACGAAGTCCAAATGCCACGAAACTTTTTGACGATTTTTTCTAGACAAAAGAGACCCTGGAAGCTTCGGGAGGATGCCAGAAGCCTCCCGAGGGCTTCACAAGGCAACAGGGTACGACCCCAGGGGGTGCGCCCTGATGCCTTGTGGGCCCCTCGTGGCTCCTTTTGACCTAATTCCACTTCTATAAATTCTCAAATATTCGGAAACCAACAGAGAACCAGACGAGAAAACCCTACCGCTGCCGCAAGCCTCTGTTCTTCCGCGATCCCATCTGGAGGCCTTTTTCGTTACTCTGTCGGAGGGGGAATCGATCACGGAGGGCTTCTACATCAACCTTGCTGCCCTTCTGATGATGTGTGAGTAGTTTACCACAGACGTACGGGTCCATAGCTAGTAGCTAGATGGCTTCTTCTCTCTCTTTGATCTTCAATACCATGTTCTCCACGATGTTCTTGGAGTTCTATCCGATGTAATCTTCTTTTGCAGTGTGTTTGTTGGGATCCGATGAATTGTGGGTTTATGATCAGATTATTCATGAGAAATATCTGAGTCTTCTCTGAACTCTTTTATGCATGATTGTTATAGCTTTGTATTTCTCTCCGATCTATCCGTTTGGTTTGTCCAACTAGATTGATTTATCTTGCAATGGGAGAGGTGCTTTGTGATGAGTTCAATCTTGCGGTGCTCAATCCCAGTGACAGAAAGGGACATGACACGTATTTGTATTGTTGCCATTAAGGATAAAAAGATGGGTTTTAATCATATTGCTTGAGTTTACTTTGTCTACATCATGTCATCTTGCTTAAGGCGTTACTCTGTTTTATACTTAATACCCTAGATGCATGCTGGATAGCGGTTGATGGGTGGAGTAATAGTAGTAGATGCAGGCAGGAGTCGGTCTACTTGTCTCGGACGTGATGCCTATATACATGATCATTGCCTTGAATATCGTCATAACTATGCGCTTTTCTATCAATTGCCCAATAGTAATTTGTTTACCCACCGTATGTCCTGCGCTCGAGAGAGAAGCCTCTAGTGAAAACTAAGCCCCCCAGGTCTACATTTACCATATATTAAAATCCAAAAATACCTTGCTGCAATTTATTTACTTTTATTTTCGTTTGCAATTTACTTTTTATCTATCATTGCCAGAATTAATCCTTGCAAATAACCGCTAAGGGGATTGACAACCTTCTTATTTGCGTTGGGTGCAAGTGTTTGCTTTTGTGTGTGTAGGTGCTGCTAACGAGGTTCTGTGTGGTTCCCCTATTGGATTGATAACCTTGGTTCTTAACTGAGGGAAATACTTATCTCTACTGTACTGCATCATCCTCTCCTCTTCGGGGAAATCCCAACGCAGTTCACAAGTAGTAGGAAGAATTTCTAGCACCGTTGCCGGGGAGACATCACCAAAACCTATCAAGTACCTTCGCATAAACTATCATCCACTTGCATTTATTTTATTTTCCTTTTTATTTGCATTTGCCTCTCATTTTTATCTCCCCCACTTCTAAAACAATTTTACAAAAACACAAAAATATTTTTATTTGCTAGTTTGCTCGCTCGTTAGTTTGCTTCACCACTATGGCTAGTTCTTCGCTCATTACTTATACCCCTGAAAATGAAGTGCTTAATTTTAAACAAAGGGGAGGAGAGAATTTAAAAGATGCTTGGTATAGGATTTGCGATGCTCAAAATAGATCAACTCGTAAGCAATCCACTACCGTTCTTCTTCGCAATTTTTATGTGGGAATTACTACTTGGTATAGATTTGTGCTTGATACTATTACCGGAGGGAATTTCTTGATGTGTCCCTCTATGGATGCTTTCAATGCTATGGGAAATCTAGTGGGATCACCACCTATCACTATTAATGAAACGGCGTTGACTTTGGAACATGTTATGCAAAGGTTAGAAGCTATTGAAAATAAAATATCTAATATTGAACATCTTGAGAATTTAGACAAAAAGGTTCATAATCACATTACTCAATTTGGTTCTAAGGTGGGAATTACATTGAAAACCTTAAAGGAAAAGGGGCCAATAATTAACGAAAGGATAGAACAAGGTCCCGCTAGAATTGATAAGCTAGAGGAAATTATTAATAATTTGGGTTCCACTTTTTCCTCCGTTAAAACTATTGATAGGACTCCCCCTAATAAAAATTGTAAGTTCATGTATGTTCCTAAGACTAAGGGTGCCACTTCTAGCAAGGTAAATGAGGATCTTAAAATGATTAGCGTGCACCCCAATTTCATTGCATAATAAAGGAACCTATCTACGAAAGAAAAATTCTTAATTTTGTGCCTAGGAGCATGATGATAAGAAACCCCCATGTTAAATCTTCTAGAAAGAGTGGGTGTGTAATTGAGGATTTGGAAACCAAGGATGACAACACTTGAAACTATGCATTATGCCTAGCTAGGGGCATAAAACAATAGCGCTTGTTGGGAGGCAACCCAATATGTATCTTAAATTTTCGTTTTATTTTCTATTTTTCTGTGTTTACACAATTATAGCCTCTGTTATGGTTGTGTTTTTATCTTTTAATTAGTGTTTGTGCCAAGTAATGCCTTTGGGAAGATTTGGATGATAGTATAATTGATGCTGTTTGAAAACAGAAACTTTTGCGTCCAGTGCTGGAATTTTGATTTTTTGCTGGAGCGATAAAGGCATCTGAATTTTTTACACACTATTGATATATTAATTTCCCACGTTTTCCTAATTTTTCAGAATTTTTGGTGTTACATAAGTATGACTTTAATTCAGATCTTTACAGACTGTTCTGTTTTAGACAGATTCTGTTTTTGTTGCATAGTTTGCTTATTTTGATGAATCTATGGATCGTATCGGGGGGTATGAGTCATGGAGAAGTTGGAGTACAGTAGAATTATGCCAATATTAAATATGAATCAATTTACAACAGTACCTAAAGTTTAATATTTATTTGTTATACTAACGGATCTCACGAGGTTTCTGTTGAGTTTTGTGCTGAAGTTTTCAAGTTTTGGGTGAGACTACGATGGATAAAGGAATAAGGAGCGGCAAGAGCCTAAGCTTGGGATGACCAAGGCACCCCAAGGTAATATTCAAGGAAGACACAACCGTCTAAGCTTGGGGATGCCCCGGATGGCATCCCCTCTTTCGTCTACAATCTATCGGTATATCACTTGGAGCTTTATTTTTATTCATCACATGATATGTGTTTTACTTGGAGCATCTTGTGCTATAGTTTGCTTGGTTTTGTTTGCTTTTTAGTTTTCCACAATAATCTTTGCTGAACACACCTTTTTGAGAGGGACACACATTATTCATGATTTGTTAGAATACTCTATGTGCTTCACTTATATCTTTTGAGCTAGGCAGTTGCTCTAGTGCTTCACTTATATTTTTTAGAGCACGGCGGTGGTTATATTTTAAAGAAATAGTTGCACTCTCATGCTTCAATTATATATTTTTGAGAGTCTAATAAATAGCAATGGTAATATGCACGGGTTATGAATTTGGTCCTAATATGATAGGTATTCAAGAGGGATATAATAAAAACTTTCATATGTAGATCACTGAATATGATAAGTTTGATTCCTTGCAATAGTTTTGCGATATTAAGATGGTAATATGGGGGAGGTACTAGTAGATAATTGTGGTTTAGTAAGAATATTGGTGTTAAGGTTTGTGATTCCCGAAGCATGCACCTATGGTCTGTCGTTATGCTAAGAAGTTGGAGCATGATTTATTATTGATTGTCTACCTTATGAGTGGCGGTCGGGGACGAGCGATGGTCTTTTCCTACCAATCTACCCCCCTAGGGGCATGCGTAGTAGTACTTTGCTTCGAGGGCTAATAAACTTTCGCAATAAGTATGTGAGTTCTTTATGACTAATGTGAGTCCATGGATTATACGCACTCTCACCTTTCCGCAATTTGCTAGCCTCTTCGGTACCGTGCATTGCCCTTTCTCACATTGAGAGTTGATGCAAACTTTGCCGGTGCATCCAAACCCCGTGATATGATACACTCTATCACACATAAGCCTCCTTATATCTTCCTCAAAACAGCCACCATACCTACCTATTATGGCATTTCCATAGCCATTCCGAGATATATTGCCATGCAACTTCCACCGTTCCGTTTTTATGACACACATCATCATTGTCATATTGCTTTGCATGATCATATAGCTGACATAGTATTTGTGGCTCAGCGACCGTTCATCATTTTTCATACATGTTACGCTAGTATCATTGCACATCCTGGTACACTTCCAGAGGCATTCATATAGAGTCATATTTGTTCTATTTTCGAGTTATAATTTTGAGTTGTAAGTAAATAGAAGTATGATGATCATTATTATTAGAGCATTGTCCCAGTGAGGAAAATAAAAATAAATAAAAAAGAGGCCAAAAAGAGCCCATGAAAAAAAAGGAAAGAAAAAAAAGAGAAAGAAAAAAAGAGAAAAAAAGAAAAAAGAAAAAAATGTGAGAAAAAGAGAGAAGGGGCAGTGTTACTATCCTTTTCCATACTTGTGCTTCAAAGTAGCACCATGTTTTTCATATAGAGAGTCTCCTATTTTGTTACTTTCATATACTAGTGGGAATTTTTCATTATAGAACTTGGCTTGTATATTCCGATGATGGGCTTCCTCAAATGCCCGAGGTCTTCATGAGCAAGCAAGTTGGATGCACACCCACTTAGTTTTCATGTTGAGCTTTCATACACTTCTC
This sequence comes from Elymus sibiricus, assembly GCA_039707655.1. Lineage (NCBI taxonomy): Eukaryota > Viridiplantae > Streptophyta > Magnoliopsida > Poales > Poaceae > Elymus > Elymus sibiricus. The sequence goes on along the minus strand of CM077666.1, from coordinate 203,063,168 downwards.
TTAGTGCATCCGTTGCATGGCAATCCCTACTCCTCGCATTGACATCAATTGATGGGCATCTCCATAGCCCATTGATTAGCCTCGTTGATGTGAGACTATCTTCTTCTTTTTGACTTCCCCTTATTAATCTCTACCACCATATTCTATTCCACCCATAGTGCTATATCCATGGCTTGCGCTCATGTATTGTGTGGGGGTTGAAAAAGCTGAAGCGTGTTAAAAAGTATGAACCAATTGCTCGGCTTGTCATCGGGGTAGTGCATGATAAATACTTTGTGTTAAGAAGATGGAGCATGACATGATTATATGATTTTGTAGGGATAACTTTCTTTAGCATTTTTATTTTGAAAGACATGATTGTTTGTTAGTATGCCTGAGTATTGATGTCTTTATATCAAATTATAGACTATTGCTTTGAATCATTCAGATCTTAATATTCATACCGTAAGAGAGAATTATATGATGAAACATGTTAGGTAGCATTCCACATCAAAAAATCTGTTTTTATCATTTACCTACTCGAGGACGAGCAGGAAGTAAGCTTGGGGATGCTTTATACGTCTCCAACGTATCTATAATTTTTGATTGTTCCATGCTATTATAGTATCAATCTTGGATGTTTATATATGCAATTATATATCATTTTTGGGACTAACCTATTAACCTAGTGCCCAGTGCCAGTTGTTGTTTTCTGCTTGTTTTTGGTTTTTCAAGAAATCAGTACCAAACGAAGTCTAAATGCCATGAAACTTTTTGATGATTTTTTTTTGGACAAAAGAGACCCCGGAAGCTTCGGGAGGATGCCAAAAGATGCCTTGTGGGCCCCTCGTGGCTCCTTTTGACCTAATTCCACTTCTATAAATTCCCAAATATTCGGAAACCAACAGAGAGCCAGACGAGAAAACCCTACCGCCGCCGCAAGCCTCTGTTCTTCCGCGATCCAATCTGGAGGCCTTTTCCGGTACTCTGTCGGAGGGGGAATCGATCACGGAGGGCTTCTACATCAACCTTGCTGCCCTTCCGATGATGTGTGAGTAGTTTACCACAGACCTACGGGTCCATAGCTAGTAGCTAGATGGTTTCTTCTCTCTCTTTGATCTTCAATACCAGGTTCTCCTCGATGTTCTTGGAGTTCTATTCGATGTAACCTTCTTTTGCGGTGTGTTTGTTGGGATCCGATGAATTGTGGGTTTATGATCAGATTATTCATGAGAAATATTTGAGTCTTCTCTGAACTCTTTTATGCATGATTGTTATAGCTTTGTATTTCTCTCCGATCTATCCGTTAGGTTTGTCCAACTAGATTGATTTATCTTGCAATGGGAGAGGTGCTTTGTGATGGGTTCAATCTTGCGGTTCTCAGTCCCAGTGACAGAAACGGACATGACACGTATTTGTATTGTTGCCATTAAGGATAAAAAGATGGGGTTTAATCATATTGCTTGAGTTTACTTTGTCTACATCATGTCATCTTGCTTAAGGTGTTACTCTGTTTTATACTTAATACCCTAGATGCATGCTGGATAGCGGTCGATGGTGGAGTAATAGTAGTAGATGCAGGCAGGGGTCGGTCTACTTGTCTTAGACGTGATGCCTATATACATGATCATTGCCTTGAATATCTATGCGCTTTTCTATCAATTACCCAACAATAATTTGTTTACCCACCGTATGTCCTGCGCTCGAGAGAGAAGCCTCTAGTGAAAACTATGGCCCCCGGGTCTACTTTTACCATATATTAAAATCTAAAAATACCTTGTTGCAATTTATTTACTTTTATTTTCGTTTGCAATTTACTTTTTATCTATCACTATCAGAATTAATCCTTGCAAATAATCGCTAAGGGTATTGACAACCCTCTTATTTGCGTTGGGTGCAAGTGTTTGCTTTTGTGTATGTAGGTGCTGCTAATGAGGTTATGTGTGGTTCTCCTACTGGATTGATAACCTTGGTTCTTAACTGAGGGAAATACTTATCTCTACTATACTGCATCATCCTCTCGTCTTCGGGGAAATCCCAACGCAGTTCACAAGTAGCTGCTTGTCCTCCGTCTTCCAAGGCATAGGCTCCCCATCATAAAAGGATGAACGTGTTTTCGGAGTCCTGAAATTTGCAGCTAAACTCATACCTTTGAACTTGGCCTCATACTAAATTTTTTGGTTTTGTAGATCATAGATTTGGGCCTGAAGGTGATCAATCCGGTCATTGAGCTTGAAGATGACGTCCCAAATATCCTTGCTGTCCACCTTGTGCTCACGGATGAATTCCGTGATCATGGGGTGGTTAGCACTGAGTCCGTGTGCCACCATCCCTTGGCACTTGAAGATCTCCTGTTCCACCACTTCCAGCCTGGCCTTCTCGCTCCCGGTCTTCTTAGGTCCTTGAACGTCCCGGATGTGGAGCACCCCCTCGCGCATCTCAATGGCTTGAGGGTGTTTCATCACCTCCGGTAGGTAGGGGTTGATGACCTTCTCGAAGAACTTGTCCTTGGACGAACTTGGAAGCGCCATAGCGATCTAGATCTGTCAGAAAAATAGCCCGAAACAAGAACAGAGGAGAAACTTGCGATATGGTGGTCAAAACATAAGGGAGTATATATAAAGAATTTTTATCTTGTAAAACAAGCATACGAGAGGAAAATGGAGTCAGGAGGGCACACAAGGGGCCCACAAGGCAACACGGCGCGCCCCAGGGGGGTCGCGCCCTATTGCCTTGTGACCTCCTCATGGGTCCCCTCGGCTGTTTCTTATTTTTGTAATTTTTTTCTAATATTCCAAAACGGACAGAAATATTTTTTATGGAATTTTTAGAGTCGGTTTACTTACCGTATCACATACCTACCCCTTTTCAGGGTTCTGGAGCATTCCGGAAGGACTCTTTGATGTGTTCCTCCGGTGTCATCGTTTGAATAATATTAGTTTCAACATTAATGGGAGTACCTGAGATATAATGCTTAATTCTTTGCCCATTCACCACTCTCGGGTTGGTGCCTTCGGAGTTGTTGATTTTGATAGCTCCGGAGCGATAAACTTCTTCGATGATATATGGCCCTTCCCATTTAGAGAGAAGTTTTCCTCCAAAGAATCTGAAATGAGAGTTATACAATAGAACTTGCTCACCCACTTTAAATTCCCGTTTTTGAATTCTTTTATCATGCCATCTTTTAACTTTTTCTTTAAATAACTTGGCATTTTCATAGGCTTGGGTTCTCCATTCATCTAAAGAGCTAATATCAAATAACCTCTTTTCACCGGCAAGTTTAAAATCATAATTAAGTTCTTTAATTGCCCAATAAGCTTTATGTTCTAACTCAAGAGGTAAATGACATGCTTTTCCATAGACCATTTTATATGGAGACATACCCATAGGATTTTTATAAGCAGTTCTGTAAGCCCATAGTGCATCATCAAGTTTCTTAGACCAATTCTTTCTGGATCTATTAACGGTCTTTTGCAAGATTAATTTTATTTCTATATTACTCAATTCAACTTGACCACTAGACTGAGGATGATATGGAGATGCATTTCTATGATTAACATCATATTTAGCAAGCAATTTACAGAAAGCACCATGAATAAAATGTGAACCGCCATCAGTCATCAAATATGTAGGGACTCCAAACCTCGGAAATACAACTTCTTTAAGCATTTTAATAGAAGTGTTATGATTAGCACTACTAGTTGGAATAGCTTCTACCCACTTAGTAACGTAATCAATAGCAACTAAGATATGTGTATACCCATTAGAGGAAGGAAAAAGTCTCATATAATCAAATCCCCAAATATCAAATGGTTCAATAACAAGTGAATAATTCATAGGCATTTCCTGACGTCTACCAATATTACCAATTCTTTGACATTCATCACAAGAAAGGACAAACTTACGTGCATCTTTGAAGAGAGTAGGCCAATAAAAACCAGATTGTAATACCTTAAGTGCAGTTATGTCTCCCGCATGGTGTCCTCTGTATGCCTCGGAGTGACACTTCCGTAGGATTTGTTCCTGTTCATGCTCAGGTACACAACGTCTAATAATACCATCTACTCCTTCTTTATATAAATTTGGGTCATCCCAAAAGTAATGTCTTGAATCAAAGAAGAACTTTTTCTTTTGTTGGTATGTGAAACTAGGTGGTATATATTAGCAACAATGTATTTAGCATAGTTTGCATACCAAGGAGTGTTACGAGAAGCATTTATCACAGCTAATTGTTCATCAGGGAAATCATCATTAATAGGAAGTGGGTCATCAAGAACATTTTCCATTCTAGACAAATTATCTGCTACAGGATTCGTAGCTCCCTTTCTATCAACAATATGCAAGTCAAATTCTTGTAGCAAAAGAACCCACCTAATAAGTCTAGGTTTAGCATCTTTATTTTCCATAAGATATTTAATAGCAGCATGATCAGTATGAATAGTAACCTTGGAATCGACAATATAAGATCTGGATTTATCACATGCAAACACGACTGCTAAAAATTCTTTCTGAGTAGTAGCATAATTTCTTTGAGCACTGTCTAGAGTCTTATTAGCATAATGAATATCATTCAATTTCTTATCCACCCTTTGCCCTAGAATAGCACCAACAACATAATCACTAGCATCACACATGATTTCAAAGGGTAGGTTCCAATCAGGTGGTTGAACAATAGGTGCAGATATTAAGGCTTTCTTAAGTCTTTCAAAGGCTTCTACGCAATCATCATCAGAAACGAATGGAACATCTTTTTGCAAGAGATTAGTAAGAGGCCTAGAAATTTTAAAGAAGTCTTTTATAAACCTTCTATAGAAACCAGCATGACCAAGGAAACTTCTTATACCTTTGATATCTTTAGGAAATGGCATTTTCTCAATTGCATCAACTTTAGCTTTATCAACTTCAATACCTCTCTCAGAAATGTTATGCCCAAGGACTATACCTTCGTTCACCATAAAGTGACACTTCTCCCAGTACAAGACAAGATTAGTTTCTTCACATATCTGCAAAACTCGATCAAGGTTGCTTAAGCAATCATCAAAAGAAGTTCCGTAAATGGAGAGATCATCCATGAAAACCTCAACAATCTTTTCACAAAAGTCAGAGAATATAGCAGTCATACATCTTTGAAAGGTAGCAGGTGCATTACATAAACCAAAAGGCATACGACGATAAGCATAAGTTCTAAAAGGACAAGTAAATGTGGTTTTCTCTTGATCTTCTGGTGATACAGGTATTTGAGAGAAACCAGAATAACCATCTAGGAAGCAAAAGTGTGTATGCTTAGATAATATTTCTAACATTTGATCAATAAAAGGCAAGGGGTAGCGATCTTTCCTAGTAGATTTATTTAATTTCTGAAATTAATTACCATTCTATAACCAGTTACAATTCTTTGTGGGATAAGTTCATTTTTATCATTAGGAACAACAGTGATACCTCCTTTCTTAGGAACACAATGAACTGGATTTACCCATCTACTATCAGCTATGCGATAAATTATACCTTCCTCCAGAAGCTTTAATATTTCAGTTCTTACCACATCCTTCATTTTAGGATTTAATCTTCTTTGGTGATCAACAACGGGTTTAGCATCTGGCTCCATATGAATTTTATGCTGACATAGAGTGGGACTAATTCCTTTAAGATCATCAAGAGTATATCCAATAACAGCACGGTGCTTCCTCGGAGTTTTGAGTAATCACTTTTCTTCATGCTCTGAAATGTTAGCACTAATAATAACAGGATATATCTTCTTTTCATCAAGATAAGCATATTTAAGTGTATCACGTAGTTGATTTAATTCAAACACAGGATCACTCTTAGGTGGAAGAGGATCTCCCAAAGTTTCAACAGGCAAGTTATGTTTAAGTATAGGTGCTTGCTTAAAGAACAACTCATCTATTTCATTTCTTTCATTCATATGCATATCATTTCCATGGTCTAGCAAGTATTGTTCTAAATGATTAGTAGGAGGCACAACAATAGAGGCAAGACCAATAATTTCATCTTTAGTAGGTAATTCTTCATCATGAGGTTGTCTACTAAACTTAGAGAAATTAAATTCATGAGATATATCACCAAACTTAACTCTAACCTTTTCTTTAACACAATCAATTTCAACATTAACGGTATTCAAGAAATATCTACCAAAAATAATGGGACAAAAATTATCTTGTTGTGAACCAAGTACTAAGAAATCAGTAGGGTATTTGATTTTACCACACAAGACTTCAACATCTCTAACAATCCCAAGTGGTGTAATAGTATCTCTGTTTGCAAGCTTAATAGTAACATCAATATCTTCAATCTCAACAGGTGCAATATCATTCATTACTTCTTGATATAAAGAGAAAGGAATAGCACTCACACTAGCACCCATATCACATAAACCATGATAGCAATGATCTCCAATCTTAACAGAAGCAACAGGCATGCCAACAATGGGCTTGTTCTTGTCTAACATGTCTCGTTTATTTCTAATGGGTTTAGCAATTCTAGCAGCTTCATCACAAAAATATATGACATGTCCATCAATATTATCAACCAAAAGATCTTTAACCATTGCAATATTAGGTTCAACTTTAATTTGTTCAGAATGTCTAGGTGCTCTAATATTACTTTTGTTAACCACAGTTGAAGCTTTAGCATGTTTCTTAATCCTGACAGGGAAAGGAGGTTTCTCAATATAAGCAGTAGGCACAACTGGATCAACATTGTAAATAATTGTTTCTTCTTTAACACTAACAGGTTCTTCATTTTATTCAATAGGTGGATGAAACTTAAACCATTTCTCCTTAGGGAGATCAACATGAGCAGCAAAAGATTCACAAAAAGTAGCTACTATCTCAGAGTCAAGTCTATATTTAGTACTAAACTTATGAAAAGCATCAATTTCCATAAAAGATTTAACACAATCAAACTTAAGATTTATACCTGACTCTTTACCTTTGTTGATTTCCCAATCTTCAGAGTTGCGTTTAATTCTTTCCAGAAGATCCCATCAGAATTCAATAGTTCTCTTCATAAAGGAACCAGTAGAAGAAGTATCGAGCATGGATTGATCATTATGAGAAAGCCGAGCATCAAAGTTTTGTATAATTATTTCTCTTGAGAGCTCATGATTGGGGCATGTGTGCAACATATACTTAAGCCCCCCCCCCCAAGCTTGAGCGATACTTTCTCCTTCACGAGGCCAAAAATTATATATATAGTTCCGATAACGATGAACCAAATGCATAGGATAAAATTTCTGGTGAAATTCCAGCTTCAACCGGTTCCAATCCCATGTTCCAGTATCATCCAATAGCCTATACCATGTCAATGCCTTTCCCTCCAAAGATAAAGGGAATACCTTCTTCTTAACTCCATCTCCGGATAAACCTGCAAGCTTAAACAATCCACAAATTTCATCTATATATATCAAGTGCATATCAGGATGCACTGTTCCATCTCCTGTATAAGGATTAGCTAGCAATTTCTCTATCATACCCGAAGGAATTTCATAAGAAATATTTTCAGTAGGTTCAGTAGGTTGAGGAGCAACTCTTATTGCTTCCAGTTGAGGTGAAGATACCCTGAACAAGCCCCTCAAAGGATTACTTTCCATAGTGACAAGTGACAATAAATTTCAGCACGTAATATAAATGTTTCCTTACCAAATTCCACTCACCAAATGCGCTTCACTCCCCGGCAACGGTGCCAGAAAAGAGTCTTGATGACCCACAAGTATAGGGGATCAATCTTAGTCCTTTCGATAAGTAAGAGTGTCGAACCCAACAAGGAGCAGAAGGAAATGACAAGCGGTTTTCAGCAAGGTATTCTCTACAAGTACTGAAAGTACCGGTAACAGATAGTTTTGATAGCAAGATAATTCATAACAAGTAACAATTGTAACAAAAGTGCAGCAAGGTGGCCCAATCCTTTTTTATAGCAAACGACAAGCCGGAACGATCTCTTATATAAAGCAAAGGGTTCTCGAGGACACATGTGAATTCTCATCTAGTCACTTTCATCATGTTTGTTTGATTCGCGTTCGCTACTTTGATAATTTGATATGTGGGTGGACCGGTGCTTGGGTGCTGTTCTTACTTGAACAAACCTCGCACTTATGATTACCCCCTCTCACAAGCATCCGTAACTATGAAAGAAGAATTAAGATAAATCTAACCATAGCATGAAACATATGGATCCAAATCAGCCCCTTACAGAATAGCGCATAAACTAGGGTTTAAGCTTCTGTCACTCTAGCAACCCATCATCTAATTACTACTCCACAATGCCTTCCCTTAGGCCCAAAGATGGTGAAGTGTCATGTAGTCGACGTTCACACGACACCACTAAAGGAAGCAACAACATACATATCATCACAATATCGAACGAATGCCAAATTCACATGATTACTTATGACAAGACTTCTCCCATGTCCTCAAGAACAAAAGTAACTACTCACAAATCATATTCATGTTCAAGATCAGAGGAATATTGAATAGCATTAAGGATCTGAACATATAATCTTCCACCAAATAAACCAACTAGCATCAACTACAAGATGTAATCAACACTACTAGCAACCCACAGGTACCAATATGAGGTTTTGAGACAAAGATTGAATACAAGAGATGAACTAGGGTTTGAGATGAGATGGTGCTAGTGAAGACGTTGATGAAGATTGGTCCTCCCACGATGAGAGGATCGTTGGTGATGTCGATGGCTTCGATTTCCCCCTCCCGGAGGGAAGTATCCCTGGCGGAATCGCTTCGCCGGAGAGCAAAATTGCTCGTGCCCAGGTTCCACCTCAAGACGGCGACGCTTCGTCCCGAAAGTCTTCTCTATAAATTTTTTAGGGCAAATGACCTTATATAGCAGAAGGAGGGGCCGGAGGCCAGCTGTGGGCCCCACTAGGCATGGCAACTGGTGGGTCCCCTCTGGTATTTCTTTTCTCCAATATTTTTTATATATTCAATAAAAAATCTCCGTAAAATTTCAGGTCAATTGGAGCTCTGTAGAATAGGTATCTCTGCTGTAGCTATTTTAGGTCCAAAATTCCAGCTACCGGTATTCTCCCTCTTCATATACATCTTGCAAATTAAGAGAGAAAAGGCATAAGAATTGCATCATAAAGTGAAATAATGACCAAAAACATTATAAATAATAGTAGGAAATCATGATGCAAATTGGACGTATCAGCCAACAGCTCGGATATCCAAAAGAAACTGTACCAAACTATTGATTTTAGAAGATCTTTAGTGTTTGTAGTTTGTACTCCTTGATATACCGACGTGTGAAATGAAATTTATCCATTCCATTTATAGCTTTTACGCTTTTATTGACTTGACTACGACTTTTCGAAGATGTAGTTGGCCAGTCGTCGGTTTCTGCCCCTTTGTAGAATATACTTAGGGTGTTTCGTTCCGGCCTTCAACTTTGAACCGATGTCTCGGCGCCCATGGGCAGTTGTGCTCGGAGAAACAAGGCAATCGGACCATAAGGCTAAAACATACACTTAGTTGTAGGAGCTTCTGTTTGGGGGTAATTTAATAGCCCCCGGTATATGTCGAGTCCTCGGAATGTCCGAGGTCAAACCACCCACAAGTTGACTTTCTTGAAAGAAAAAAACCCTTTGTTTTACACAGACAACAGCTAACGGCCGTGGATAGTTTAACACTGTCGTCGGTTCACCGACCAGTTTACGCCTGTTGTGATAGTCAGTTTTCGGCTTTCTCCAACTGAGGTACTTGACCGGTTAAACCAGAAGTAACAATCGCAGTGGTTCTCTCTTTACCTCCTAGCCGAACAAAGCGGGAACGTAAGAGGTAAGCACAAGAGTCGGGCAATCCAACTATTGACAAAAGACACAACTCGAAACCGATGCATATAATGTGAAAGACCGAAGACGTAGGGCCGAGGACTGCTCTAGGGCATCTCGGAGGTATGGGGCGTTGGCCTGATTTTATAGCCCCCGTGATGTTTTATGGTGCTTCAAGGGCGTACACTATTTGTATTGCTTACAATCATGCTTAATAGAAGGACAAAAACGAATTGACATCGGGTCCTTGCATCATTAAAAAAGGATTAAATCATGTTTGAGTTACACCATGAGGATACTAACGATAGACAAGAAAGCGGACACAGCTAACTGTTAGGAAGGTGGCATGACGTCCTTCAGTATCCTGTGGGTGCTTGTCCTTGATGCTGTCGAACTGCAGTGCCTGGTCAGGTTCGAAATAAGTCATCTCCGCTTGTAGAAGAACCCGTCGGCTTGTAAGTTCATTTAATATGAACGTTGATTTAAAAAGAGCGAAATTTCAGCGGAGGTTTATCAAGAATAGGCTGTGAAGGCCACATTCAAAATTGCTCCCGGCCAGACTGGCCATCAGGGGTATATATGCACTTATCAGTTTACCTGAACCATGCTTCCTCATCGTCCGCTCCACATTCGCCCATGGAAATTTTAGCAACAAGTTATGCACCCGAGGAACGAAAGCCTCAGTCATGGGAATGGGACGGTGGAGCGTGTATCCCTATTTAGGGTCACCATTTGCACGGTCCGAAGTGAAGTTTATGCTTCTCGAACGCTTCGTGTGGCTCGGGCCGCTTGATGCCGCCGGTGCCCGCGATGCTTCCTCGGTCACCTGTACTTTGGCTGCGAAAGCCGCTGTCTGCTCCTCGGTCCTGAGGGAGCATTCTGTGTTTCCATTTACTGTAATGACGTCATTCGGCCCCGACATAGTAAAGGCGGTTCATCCGAGGAGTGCGTGGTAACCACTATGAAAGGGTACGATGTCGAAGTTATCCGGAGCGCCGAAGACCACGTCCAAGGTGACGCTATCCGAGCATTGTGTCTCAACTCCCGGTATGATTCTTTTAAAGGTGGTAGTACTGGGCTTGATTCTATCAGGATCCATACACATTTTCTTGATGGTGTCATTGTATATCAAGTTGAGACTGCTACCCCCGTCCATAAGGACTCGTGTCAGGTGAAAGCCGTCCACTATGGGGTCGAGTACCAGGGCCGCGGTGCCTCCATGACGGATGCTTATCGGGTGATCACTTCGGTCAAAGGTGATTGGGATTTCCGACCATGGGCTGTAAGTTGGCACTGCTGGCTCTACTACGTAAACATCTCGGAGTGCGCGTTTCCTTTCCTTCCTTGTGTCGTGCATGACATAAATCATGTTCACGTCCTTGACCTCGAAAGGGAATTTTTCTGGCCTCCATATTCGGCATGGGGTGGTTACCATCATCATTATGAGGCTGGTCCGTGCCCTCATTCTCGGCCGCTATCTTCCTGGCTTGCTTGATCACCCAGCAATTCCGGTTTGAATGCGTAGCAGGTTTGTCTGGGGTGCCATGGATGTCACATGGTTTATCCAATATTTTGTCCAGTGTTGACAGGCCGTCCTTATTCCCTTGGAAGGGCCTCCGTTTGTTACTGCCGTGTTGGCCGCTAAATCCGGCATTCACTGCCCCCTCTTCAGTGTTGCTGCTTTGTCCTCTATATATTACGACGCTTATTATTTTTGTGCCGCCGGGGTTTTCCATTCCCATCGCGCACCTCAGAGGTATTCGGATCACCGCTTTGATTACTACGGCAGGCAAGCCAACTATCCTCACCTGCGCAAAAGTGAGTCATGAATTGTGTGAGGGCGGCCATTGTCCGAGGCTTTTCCTGCCTGAGCTCTCTAGCGAGCCATTCGTCATGGATGCTGTGCTTAAGAGCTGCTATGGCCTCGGCATCCGGACAGTCTACAATTTGGTTCTTCTTTGTCAAGAACCGGTTCCAAAATTTTCTAGCCGACTCTCCTTACTCCTATACAATATGGCCGAGGCCATCGACATCTGGAGGTCGGACATAGGTTCCTTGAAAGTTTGCTCAAAACACATCCTCCACATCTTCTCAATTGCCAATCGAGTTCTCAGCCAAACTGTTGAGCCAGTGCCGAGCTAACCCTTTAAGCTTCAAGGGTAAATATTTGATGGCGTGGAGGTCATCACCTTGGGCCATGTGGATGTGCATGAGGAAGTCCTCTATCCATACCGCGGGGTCCGTAGTTCCATCGTACTGCTCAATGTTTATGGGTTTAAACCCCTCGAGAAACTGGTGCTGCGTCACCTCATCGGTAAAGCACATGGGTGAGTTGCTCCTCGGACCCACGCTGTGACGTGTCTGGCGTCAGGCATCAACATCGTCCGGTCATATGTATTATGACACGTACTTCCTTACGTGTTGACCAAGCCTGTCGTTCGACCTGCTCCGCAAATGGGCGCTCCCTTGATCAGTAAATGGATCGGGATGGGGCGGCCGACGCCGATTTCTTTCGTAGGTCGTATGAGTTTCGAGGCGGAATTTGACCTTTGCCATGACGGCGAGGTACCTCGGGGGGATTGGGATATCCTCTAGCTAGTTTGTCTCAGCCTCGGGAGGGGGGCGTTCTTGGGCCCAGTCGTGTTTCGACAGAGGGGTTCCAGGGACCTCCTCGTCAAACTCAGGAAGCAGGCTTTTCCGCGGATAATACTGCTTATTTCCTGCGAACCGTCCTTCGAGCTCTTGCTCGGCATTGAGGACCTCGGTTCACTTATTAGTCAGCCTGTCTTGCTCGGCTCGAAGCTTTTGAGACTTTAGCTTCATGCTTTTGGCGGTGCTTAGTAGCCGGCGGCGGAGGGCCTGTAACCGAGGATCGTCTAGTGGCTCCTCAGGGATATCAAATTCATCAGGTCCGAGGCTTAAAATCTTCCTCGGATTCTGGGTAATAGTTGGCATCTTCGGGGTCTTTGTCATCCCCATTGGGCGTGGTACCATCAATGGGACCATTGCCGGCATTATAGTCTGCATCCTGGTCCTCAGCGTTGTCTGGAGTGTCGCCATTGTCAGTGGCATCGCCGTTATCCATAGCTTCGTGGCTAGCGTCACCGTTGCCCGCACCTTTATTTCAGCGTCTTCGGCGTCGGCGTTTGGGTGGTTCTTCCCCTTTCTCCTACATCTTATCATCCTTGGGGGTGTCTACCATGTAGACGTCATGGGTAGAAGTGGCTGCCCAATTCCCGGTATACCCGGATGTTAGAGGTGACGTTGTATATGACATATCGTCAACGTCCTCCTCCATGTCAATGGCCTCCTCGGAGGCGTATTCCAGCACGTCGGTTAAATCCTCGATCGTGGCGACTAGGTGGGTGGTGGGTGGGTAAAGAATTCCACGCCCCCGGATCTAAATCCGATCTGACCATGGGCCGAGGTCGGCCCGTCCGAGATCCTGAGGCTTCGGGTTTGGCCCAGCATCTTGTTGAAAGCAAGAAGGTCGGTTTCACCCGTCCCTTGACGGTAGGCGGCGTCGTGCTGGACTCGAGTCAGGGTGCTGCAAGATGTCACCTTAGGGTTTTTATAGGGCACGCTCAATGCCCGAGCCACTAAGGAACTGCTAAGATCAGAGCTCGAGGCCGGATACGAGAGGTAGATCAGATCGGGGGCCCGCTTCGAGATTGAATCTGGCGTGCGGGCGATGGTGCTCTTGGGCCGATCTAACATCTGGCTCGAAGAGGTGAGCTCGTCGCATAAAACAGCGGCGCTTCCCAGGTTGCCGAGGCGAGTGGCTCGGTGCAGAGGAAGATCCTCTATCTGGCCCAGATGGTCAGGTTGGTCGGCACGGAATACAATGCTGCCGAAGACAAAAAGCTGCCCGGGAACGAAGATGTCCCTACAGCCGGTGTTATCGTCGATCCGAAGATCCGCCATTGAGCTCATGCGATCACCAGGCGGGACCTGTATGGGCCACCAATGTCGGTGCTAAATCCAGCAGATCTTGGGTAGTGGGTCCCAAGCTTGGTGATCTGTAACACCCCCAGATCTCAACCCTGTCATTAATTTAATTAAATTGCCATGTCATCATGATAATCCAAAATACATTGCATTTAGAGAATAATCCAACTCCAAACTTAAATTTAAAATAAAGTCAAAATTAAAAGTTATCCAAACAATAGGATAAAAATGTTCATAATATTGCATACAATTCCAGAGCAATTATAAAAATAAAAACAACATTATTTAAATCCCCAAATTGACCATAACAACCTAAAACAGCAGCTAAATCAATTAATTAAATGCCTTTTAAAATTTATAAAATTGCAAACTACTTTATTTAAATACCAAAATTATTGTGGCAGTGATATACTCCCTCCGTCCCAAAATAAGTGACTCAAAAATGACTCAACTTTGTACTAACTTAGTACAAAGTTGAGTCATTTTTGAGTCACTTATTTTGGGACGGAGGGAGTATTTAGTAACACTAATTTAGGTGCTAATTATATATTTTATATAACTAAAATAATTTGGAAACTAAAATAAAACAATAAAAGAAAAATAAACAAAAGATAAAAAGAAAAATAAAAACAGAAAAACCCCTGGCCCAACTGGGCCTCGGCCCAGCCGGCCACCCCTGGCCTATATGGCCCCAACCACCCCCCAAACCCTAACCCCGCAACCCCCACTCCCCTCTCCCGATCCCCTCTCTCCCTCTCTGTCGCCGTCGCCGCCCCCGTCGTCCTCGTCGCCCCGTCGCCGCCCGACCCCGCCGCCACGCCGTCGCCGCCGCCTCGTCCTCGTCCTCGTCCCCGCCGTCGCCTCCTCGTCCTCTCCCCCACCGGACCACATCGAGCCTCGCCGCCCCCTCTCCCCACGACGTCGGTGAGGCCCCGGCCTCTGCCTCCGTCTCCCCCTTCTCCCTCTGTCGCCGCCGTTCGTCCCGCTCGCCCGAGCCGCGCCCCGCCCGCGCGCTCGCCCGTGCCGCTGCTACCGCGCCGCCTCCGCCCATCCGCGCCCGCTGCCGCGCCGCCTCCCGCTGCTGCTGTTGCTGCTGTTGCTGCCTCCGTCTCCCCCTTCTCCCTCTGTCGCCGCCATTCGTCCCGCTCGCCCGAGCCGCGCCCCGCCCGCGCGCTCGCCCGTGCCGCTGCTACCGCGCCGCCTCCGCCCATCCGCGCCCGCTGCCGCGCCGCCTCCCGCTGCTGCTGTTGCTGCAGCTGCTGTGGCTGCTGCTGCTCGCCACTGCGCCGCCGCCGCCCCGCGCCAGCCCCTGCCTCCCTTGGCCTCGCCTCGCCCGCTTGCCGCCTCGCCGCCGCTGCCCGGCTCTCTGCCGCGCGCGCGCGCCCGCCGAACCCCGGACATGTCTGGCCCTGAAAGGGCACAGCCCGGACATGTCCGGCTGTGCCACTGACCACTGGGGCCCAGCCCCTGTTAAATAAAAATAAAATAAAATAAATAAATAATTGATTAATTAATTAAATAAATAATTAACCTAATTAATTTTGTTTAATTAAACTAATTATTTAATTAGCCTAATTAATCTGTAATTAGTTTAAATTAAACCCTAATTAACCTAATCAGACAATGACAGGTGGGACCCACTGGTCCTGCTGACTGCTGACGTCATAGTGACGTCATGCTGACGTCAGCAAATACTGTTTCAGATAATTCTAATTAAATAATTCCAGAAAATGATTAAAACTTTGAAAAATTAATATAAAATAAACCGTAACTCGGATGAAAATAATTTATATATGAAAAATGATCAGAAAAATATGAAGAATCCGAATATGACACCCACATACCTGTCACACCCCTCTAACATGATGAACATGAGACTTTCCCCTCCAGTTCATCTGTCCGATAAATGCCCGGAGCTGGTAAAACACCTCCAGATGTTTCCCGCTCCGACTAACTTGCGTAGTACTGCATTAGGGCACTCCTCGAATAGCGTGCTGCCATATCTTGCATCTGTGATTGCATTTGTTGCTTGTATTTATTGTTTCTTTCCCCTCTTCTCTCCGGTAGACTCCGAGACCGACGCTGCCCCTGTGATCGACTGCGTCACCGACGACCCTTCCTCCTTTTCAGCTGAGCTTCGAGGCAAGCAAAACCCCCTTGATCATTCCTATATCGCCCATTCTTTCTACCTCATGCTTGCATTAGATTTTGCTACTGTAAATGATTGCTCCTATTCTGATGCATAGCCTGCTTTTGTAACCTGCTATTGTTACTTTACCTGATATCCTAAATGCTTAGTATAGGTTGGATGTAAATCCATTGGTGACCCCTCACCCTTGTCCTTGTTGCCCCGCTTTGTTACCGGTGCCCCGATCAATGTGATCGATGTACAGAGACCGACACAGCACCGCACACCCCTTAGTTGTACGACTCTGCAGAGCTACTATCGAGTGCCGAGGGTGATACCTCGTACTGCACTCCCGATGATATCTCTGTAGTATAACACATCAGTGGTGATTGCAGAGGGTGTTTCCTCGCTCTCCCCTTCCCGATGATGACTCTGTCGTGCAACCCCTCAAGTGTGGACCATAGAGGGTGATTCCTCCAGGTTCTCCTTGACGGATTACATCGAGTAGGAATCCATAGAGGGTGATTCCTCGGATTCCCCCTTGATGTGATGAACACATGGATACCCTACTTTTACTACAGTCCCCGGGTAAAGTCGGGTCGACCCCGAGGGGTACCCGCGAGAGATGTGAAGTCGGGTTGATCGTGAGGGTACCCGCGAGATAATTACGAGGCGCGGCCGGGCAGGCAGAGACCGCCCTAGAGAGGGATGGGCCTGGCCCTTGTTGCACTTCCTCGAGACGGGACGACAGGAGTACTGATCGTCACCGCGAGCTCCCAATGCACTAACGGATTTGGTATTGATTTGAGCTGGCCACTGGCCTATACGCACTACCACCACATGGGATAATGGTTTAATGGGGCCATCTACGCCGTATGTATCAGCCGAAAGCTTTGTCAAACGTCCAGTTCAGCATTGTGGCCGGGTTGGGCCGGCGCCATCCAGGACAGAGGTGGTGCCTGGATCTCACCCTGCACACAACGACCCGGAGTGCCCAGGGCGATGGCCCAAGACCCCTGAGCGCTTAGGATGTAGACCGGCGGGGACCTCTCTGCTGAGCTCTAGGTGGGGCTGCGGTGTGTCGATCAGCCGAGGCCGGGCATGACCCAGGAAAGTGTGTCCGGCCAGAGTTAATCGAGCGTGTTGGGTAACAGTAGTGCACCCCTCCAGGGAAGTTATCTATTCGAATAGCCGTGTCTACGGTAACATGACGCTCAGTGTTGTATCCCAATCTACTACTACTTGAACTGGATACATGTTAATTAATTATAAGCTTCGGGATCGTTTTCTCGCAGGGACTCGAGGAAGGATCCCTAGGCTTTGCTACAACATGCTTGCTACTTTACTTATATGCTAATCTGCACTCTTCTTATGCTGCAAGACCGCTGAAGATGCTAGTCTTCGATAGGCTAGGCTTTCCCCCTCTGTTCCAGCATTTCTATAGTTTAATCCAAGGATATAGCCCCATTCCTTTGATACCGATGCATACTTAGCATAGTTCTGATGTCAGTCTTGCGAGTACTTTGGATGAGTACTCACGGTTGCTTTGCTACTTCATTTTCCCCATACCCGATTGTTGCGATCAGACGTCTGAGCCCAGGAGCAGGAGATCCCCGGAGGAGCCTACTACGACGTGGAGATCATCGACGACCAGGAGTAGTTAGGAGGCTCCCAGGCAGGAGGCCTTGCCTCTTTCGATCAGAGCCGTTGTTTGTTTTCGCCTTCTTAAGGCAGATTTGTTTAACTTTGTGTCTGTACTCAGATACTGTTGTTGCTTCCGCTAACGCTTGTTCTCAAGCTTATGTATTCGAGCCATCGAGGCCCCTGGCTTGTAATATAAAGCTTGTATTATTTTATTTGTGTTTAGAGTTGTGTTGTGATATCTTCCCGTGAGTCCTTAGGCTTGATCGTGTGCATTTGCGTGTATAATTAGTGCACGGTCGGGCCGGGGGCGTCACAAGTCTGAGCTAGATGGTAACAGGAAGAGTAGGGACACGATGTTTTACCTAGGTTCGGGCCCTCTCAATGAGGTAAACCCTGCGTCCCGCTTCTTATATATTGATTGCGATGGGGTACAAAGTACAGATTGATCTACCTCGAGATCGCATGAGTTTTGTCTAAGCTCTAAACCTTGCAAAGGTGAATGTGTATCCCTCTACAGACTAAACCCCACGGCTTATATAGACGCCGGGGGTACCTAGGGTTTACAAATGGACGGTTACAATCTAGAGATAAGTATGCCGGTTGAAATATGCTTGAAGTGTGCGCCAAGTCTTCAGGTGATCTTCATCTTGATCGCGCCAAGGGTCAGGGCCGGAATGGCCATGTCATCAATCTTTAGTGGGTCCTCGGCCTAGCCCATTACTAGCGGGCCGACGTGGTAAGTACCCCCTAATCCAGGACACCAACAAGTAGTAAACGTTCTCGAGGGATCCAGAGTCATCACCACAAGTACGATTCTGACAACACATGCAAAAGCATAGCTCTATACTCGTATCATTGTTCTACTTGTATATGATCTCACATGGGCAGAGCCAATAAAGTACGCATCCCCACACCGGTTATTGCGTACACTCGTGCCACCACCGTGTGTCCCCACTCCAGTTACCACAACGATGATTAAGGGGAGTGGTCTCCCCATGGACACGACATTAAGCACAACCGTGAGACCAACACAACACTTATAAAGAGAATCGGATCGCTTATTCAATAACAAACTACTAATCATGCAAGGGTTCATCCAAATCCTCAAAAACTAGTACAACTACTCAAACATAACAGAGGGAGAAGGCAAGTTACAAGCCGGCACACAGCCGGTGAAGGAGGAGCATGGCGGCGGCGATGGTGACGGTGGCGGTGCTGGTGATGAAGACCGCGTGGTTGGGACGCCTCCTCTTCCTCCTCTTGACTTGGCCCTTCTGTTTTCTATGGAGATGGTCTTGGAGCAATAATGGAGATGGATGACGGTTGCATGTAGATGAATGATGGAGATGATGGAGGCGCCTAGGGTTGGAGGTGCTTTTAGAAAGGCCTCTTGGCTTCTCGTCTGTTGATGTGGTCATCCAAGGGCTCAAGATGATCCTTATCCTCTTCAAAACCCTTCCTTGTTGTCCAAGAATCACGTGGGAACAAATGGGGACGGAATAGGTGAAGAATTCCGTCTGAAAGGGCAACTTTCGGAGGAGTTTTAATGTCATACGACCGCCCATGCGACCAGCCACGGTCGTATGGTTGTCCGTGTGCCCTTTTTGGTAAACGGCCGCCATTTCTTCATACGGACTCTGATTTTGACGTTTTTGGGCTCATTGGGTTTGCGAGAGCGATGCTGAGCCATTTCTAGTTTTAGATCTTGATTTGGAGTACTTTGAAAAAATCACTTTTTCCGCCTTCCGAAACGAAGTCTCGTACTGTAAGTCAACCCATCCTTGACCCTTTCATCGTGCTTGGTCCTAAATTGCTTCAAACACATGTAGACACAAAATCTGTAAACATCATGCTTGGTCTATTGAGCAATTTAGAATTTTTCAAGCCGTAAAATCTGTTTTTCTTAACTTCACAAAAACGGGCACCGCTGCCCCCGTGGTCAGATGTCACTTTTCGTTCAGCTCCGCCACTTTATGCGCTGCTTCGGGCATTGCCTTTCCTCTCACCTGTCACGCAAACCCCTTGAGGCCTTGAGAGTGGACTACGCCGCGACCTGGTCCACGGAGAGATAACGCCATGGTGGCTCGCAGGTTCGTAGTCCGGCAGCCCCCCGCCGACGAGGAGCACGCGGTCGAGTACGACACGGAGGACGGACTCGACGTCCTCCGCTTTCAGATCTTCTCGCTCACCTCCGTCCCGCCCGACCTCCAGAAGGTTCGATCCCCCCGACGACACACAACCCGCGATCATCCGGGTGCTTTCGCTCTGCTGTTCGCTGATCCGGTGTGGTGCCCGTGCAGATCGTAGTGGAAGCGGATGGCTCCGTGGTCGACGACGGCACCGACCTCGAGTCAATTCCCGAGGGCCTGTGCCTCGTGTCCATTGACGAGGGGGAGGACGCGGACGCGGCTTCGGCGGCGGCGACGGCGCAGGAGAAGTCCGATGAGGAACTGAAGAGGTTGATTGAGGTGCAGTTTCCGAGACCACCCACACCCCGCGATCATCCGGGTGCGTTGGCTCCGCTGTACTCTGATCCGGTGTGGTGCCCGTGCAGATCGAGGTGGAGGCGGATGGCTCCGTGGTCGACGACGGCACCGACCTCGAGTCCATTTCCGAGGTCGTCCGCCTCGTGCCCATCGGCGAGGGGGATGACGTGGACACAGCGGCGGCTGCAGCTGCGAGGGCGCAGGAGAAGTCCGACGAGGAGCTCGCGAGGATGATTCAGGTGCGGTTTCGTTATGACATCCCTGGCTGTATCGGATGGTCTAGTGCGGTATGGAATTGGTCCAGGAGTGGGTCCTGGTTAGTGTGCAAATTGATCTGGTAATCTAGTTCACGCCATGGCTTTGGAGTTTGGTAGGACTAGGGTGAAACATGGGCACTGCATTTTACTGCATTGCAGTTTGGATGGTATCGACAGGTCTTGTACTGTTTACATTTGTTAGAGATCATTTCTGTTTGATTGGGCAGTGAAAAGGGCAAGAGTTATGCTTGATTTTCATCAAGTCTACCTGCATCTGTTCAAACTTGCATAAATGTAGTTTGAGGGCAGCAAACAGTTGCATCCCTTGTTTAAATACTCAAGTACTTCACCTAGGGGAAAAGAGAGAGAAGGAAATCCAAATATCGATCCCCTTTTGAACATAGGAATAGGATGTCACGAGTCATGACATGCTAAATCATACAGGAATTGGAAACACTGGAATTGGTAATAGAAGTTGTTTGGTTGCTCCACAGGATAAACACATTAATCTTCTACACAGACTGAGTGATGCCATAGTTAGACAGAAAGGAAATTTTCCAAGAGGGCTACCCTCTTTGCCATGATTCTATGGATTTGGGGTGTAGGAAGCAGTCTGTAGGAATTTGGAAAGTTCTTTCAGTCCTTTGAACCAAAGGGCACCTATAGGAAACCCAAATGATAAGTGCCACACTTGTGGCACAAAGCACTCTGGCCCTGACGTTTTTTACAACTAAAGTTGCCATCCGAAAAGAAAAAAACAAACCCCCCAAAAAAAACTGAAACTTGCCATCCGAAAAGAAAGTTGCCATGCTTGACAACTAAAGTTGCCATCCTCACGTCACTAAACTTGCCATAAAAAACGTTCGGAGTTGCCATGTGTTCGTGCCACACGTGTGGCACTTATCAGGGTCCATAGGAAAATATAACTATGCTTACTGAATTTTTCTTAGGCGGAAGAAGAGGCACTTCTACTGCAACAGTACAGCATACAAAGTGACGGAGGAGAGGTTTTCAGAGAAAGAGTTGAGCCATACATGCGCCAGGTTCTGAAGGTATGTAATTTGAATACTTTTCATTTGCAAAGCATTCCTTAATATTGTGGTTGTTTCTGGTTCTTGTTTGCTGACACTCATTTTGGATGTAGTACGAGGATCCGGTGCGCCAGGAAGCAGCTCTGAAGACGGTTCCTGTAGATGAACTTAAGGAGAAGGCGCTGATTTCACTGGCCAAGGTTTCTGTTTCTGCCTTGGCTTTCTGTTAGTTACTTATTTTTTTCGTCTTGATGTTCTCTATATTTCTATATACTATGTTTCCTTGGACTTAATGATAAAGTATATTTTCTGGTACAAGTTTGGCTCCATAGAAATTTTTCGTATTTTACTATTATAAATTTTAACACCATGACTGCGTCTGGATATTTTTGTTGTCGTAATGGTGTGGATTGCTATATCAAGTTCTATGTTTGAAGGGATATCTTGTCAGAAATTCTCATACAAGATTCTTTAGTAGGAAGGGACCTTCAGTCCTTCGAAAAATGAAGAGGATCATGCCTTTCTGTTGCAATTGCTTTTCTGGTTTAAGCAATCATTCAGGTTATTGAAACACTCTCATGACTCATTTTTTCGGTTATTTCTTTTTGCAAATGATTAGTGTCTTGTGTCTGATATGGTTTCATGAGAGTAATTACCTCTGGGAGGATTGCCGGGTGTTAGCTAACTGATGAGAGGGTTTAGATTAGGGATTACGAGTATGAAGTAGATGTGAGATGGATCGTAACTCTTCCCGCTTGATTAATTCATCTCGAGAGGTCATCCTTATATACAGAGGCCCAACAACTCAAACCTAGGTAGCAAACTAATATCTTATCTCTAATTGGTTTATTAAAATGGTACGATTCCTAACTTAAAAGAACAGGAATATATCCATATATCCCTTAACTGGAGCCCAAGATAGCATGTGGGTGGCCAACCCACGTGACAGCTATCATATATATTCTATGGCATTACTTTTGCCATTTTGAATTATATAGAAGAACCTTGAATTTAGTTTCTGAAAAGTAATGCTATTTGGAACATTGAACAGTGTCGTCAAAGAAGTCAAGCAAAGCAAAATGCCTCAGTGATTAGTATGCCCATAACAAATGTCCAGTGGTACTTGCCTAGCTTCACTTGAGCCCGTGGAACATAGAGATTAAACACTATCTTTTTGAACTTCATCGAGCCTTATTATGGTATTATCAGTGGTATTTTGGATTTCTATACTTCCACGACACTCAGTACACACTATACAGCCTTACTTGTGGTTGAACAGCTTAAGATAGAACTCATATACGCTTCATCTTTTAACATTGATGCTTATCTTTGCAAATGGGTTAACAATGATGCTTATCTTGCATATTGGTTAACAGTGATCCTTGTCTTTGCAGATGGGTTAATGCACCAGCTTGTGACATCTGTGACCGTGAAACATCTATGGTTGGAATGGGAAACCCACTTCCCTCAGAAATTGAATTTGGTGCCTCCCGTGTCGAGATCTATAGGTAGCATTCAGTAGAATTTTATTTAGTTGGACTTACTTCTGGTATCTTAATTCAAATTTATTTTTAGAACGGTCATGTTTCCTTCAACAATTTGCAAAATTGATATCCAAGTAAATGACAATTCCACATCTTGAAGCCTGGTTATGTATGTACTAGCAATTTGGCTAGGTTCATCTTTTTGGGTGAGATGTGATACCACTTATTTTGGAGGAACAAAAAGTTATGAAAAATTCTGAAGTTCTCTAATAGCATTCACGTGTTATGCATTTACCTTGCCACACATTTTCTGATAAACTTTTTACCCACACATCGAGAAATGAAAAGGAAAAATTCTGCTTTGAATGTAATTGGAAGCTGTTCATTTAAATTTGCTCCTGTCTGCAGCAGGATCTAATGTGTGGACCAAATTTGGATCTGAAATTTCATAGCACGGGTAGATGCATCTTGTGCCCTGCTAGATCTCACCTAAAGGGGCGATCTTACCCAAGTTACCCCTTGGTTACATATGCTATCTTATTTTGGTGTGCTCTCATCGCCTTCATGTTCAATGTCTGTCAAGTATAATTCCAGGAAATTATGTACCCTGCAACTGTTCCTGCAGCATAAGACGAATTCTTTTTTACGCTTCTGAGCGTCATCTCCATCTGAATAACCAAGGTTGTCAGGATCTGGATCAGGATCCTAGGCAGGATCATTTGCAGGTTGACATGATCAGTATTTTATGAGCACAATAGGATGCTAGTTAGAGCTCTGGAATGGCCCCACAGCGCTGTAGTATTATAAGATCCTACATACCAGAACAACTGTACTTCTATCCTTTTAAGACTATCTCCTCGCACCTGGTGCTGTACGATCAATACTTTTAGAACTTCATTTGCCTATATTTATATATATACTATTTTTAGGTGCAACCATTGTTCGAGCATCACCCGTTTCCCAAGGTACAATGATCCGCATAAGGTATGAGTAAGCTGTCCTAGCCTCCTGTGATCCTGGTAGTGGGTGTGTATTTTGTAAACCAAGCTGGAAATTAACATTTCTCGCTTTTTTGTAGCTTATACAAACTAGGAAAGGACGCTGTGGAGAATGGGCGAATTGCTTCACATTGTACTGTCGAGTTTTTGGATATGAAGCTCGTTTGGTTAGTTTCATAATGCTCATAATCGTATTAGCTACAGTAATGATTATGGTTTCCTTCACTGTAAGTGATTCCATATTTGTCAAGTGGTTTCACGGCCTTCCATATCTGGCATATTCATTCATATTCGGTGGTTTAGTTGAATACAGAATTATCAATTGTCCACATTATTCAGTTACTGAATTTGTTAGTATGAAACAATTGGTTTGGATTTCCCACTCAATTAATCATTGAAATAACATGTGCTAATATTATGATTATATGAGACACTGAAGTTCTGAGCACTACCTGGTAAAAAGAAATACTGAATGCTAGACTAGATTCGTAACTGATTTATATCTCCTGAAAAGGTTCCAGTCTCTGCTTCTTGCGAGTATTCTTTTTCATCATTCAGTTGCTTTGTTTTCTCCAAAAACCACTTATTGGAGTGCTCGTCCAATCGCCATATTGCTGCCACTCTTGTGTCTTGGGTAGTCCCAAAATTACATGGCCCATCGTTGACTGGTCATTGCTCTTAGTGTTGTTCAATAAATATGCTTCTGTACAAAAATGATTTAAGTTCTGCTACAGTTCTGTTTAGAGCAAATGAATCCCTAAATGTTTAATTCTACTGTGGTCAACAACTGAACATGCCTATTCTTTACTTTACAGATTCTGGATTTCACTGATCATGTTTGGACAGAATGTTTTTCAAACCTCTATGGGAGGTTAGTATGACCTATCCACTGCTTCAAATGCGGTATTTTATTTCCATTTTTATTAATGCCACAGTTCTGGAATGTTTAGATGGATTCACTTAGATCCATGCGAAGGAGTCTATGATAATCCCTTGCTGTATGAGAAAGGGTAAAATACAATCCTACCCAACTGATTTCTGCATATTATTTTGACATATAATTCATCTAATAGTTTGTCTAATTTTCACTTCATATTGATGTTGTGTTGCATTGATTTTCTAGGTGGAACAAGAAATTAGATTATGCAATTGGTATCTCAAAAGATGGAGTACATGATGTAACAAAACGCTACACCAGAAAGTGGCATGAGGTAGAATTTTCTTGCTTGGTTAGGGGCTGCGTTGGGGGTAGGGGGCCTGTATTGGTGTGTGGGTGGTGGGGGGGGGGGGGGGGGGGGGTGGACGATCTTTGTTGTTTTTGAAGAAATTGTTCTCATTTTTACCTAATGTGCCATGCGGCTTTACATTTGCAGGTTCTCTCTAGGCGGACCATTACCTCCGAGGATACAGTTTCAGCAATTCTAATGAATATAACTACACAGTGTCGCAGTGGATTGTCAAGTGATGAACTCTTAGCCTTAGAAAACCGTGACAGGAAAGAGTCCGAGGAACTTAGTAAAGCTACCTATCTTGAAGTTAACAACAGCATATCTCTACCTGGAAGGCAAAGTGGTTCTGTGGAATGGAGAGCAGCAAGGTCAGAATTGGGCCAAGCAGACTCACTCAGTTGCTCGTCGTGTCCTATTCGGAGATGTGTGGATGCTCATGTTTCAAAAATATATGATGCTCTTTCAGCTATTCTTTCTCATTTTTGTGATAATAACATCCCTAATGAAAGAATCATTGAAGTTTTCGTCACATTGAGGAGCTTGATGCAAAATCTTAAAGATGCCAACTTCAAAAGCAGGAGAGTCACATTAGATCAAAAATCGCAGCAAATTTTTGAGATACTTCCCTCTGCTGAAAGATTGCTTTCTGCTATTTCTTTAAAAGCAGAGTTACACTGATGGAGATCCATCCGTGGCTACAGATGGAAATCTAATACATACATCCTTAGCATTACCAGTAGCATTAGATGCAGTTGATGAGATACTAAGTAACTATAAGAGCAATATCTTTTACACAAAAGGTCATCAATTCCCGAGAGGCAATAGACTCTGTTCAGGTTCAGTCTTTGCAAGCAGTGAGCAGCTCCCAATTGGAATTGTAGGTGTTGCAAATTTGCAAATTAATCATTTTTTATGTATCCATTTATCAGGGTTTGCCCTAAAATATTGAAATCATTTCAGGCAACAGCAGCCTTTGACGGCATTCGCTTGTCCAAATGGGAAGAACCTGATGGAGCCAAAGGTAATTTGGTTCTACCAATATAACTTGTTCACAATCGTAACTAAATATACGACGTTTTTGCAATTCAGTTCAATTAAACTGCAAAAACGTCTTATATTTAGTTACAGAGGTAGTAGCATATATTTTCTTGTTTGTACTCGTGTGAGTTTGGAGCTTTGAACTTATTGGTTCATATCTTGGTCGGATAAAAATGGTGTTGCCTAACTGCGCATGCCTTGTTACCTAGGTGGAGTCATTTTTATTTTTTTGTCAATCATAATAACTGTGAAGAAGCTTGGCATTTGAATGATATTTTCTGTCACTTCCATTTCATTTATTTGCCATATGGATCTATCCATTTGCTAAATTGGAACTTTTCAACTAATCTCACAGGGTCCAGTAAGAATGTACTTGTCTTGAGTTTATTCTTTAAACTGTTGCAGAATTGCACTAATCCCCATTGACTAAAAATGCTCGCTGGTAGACCTATTCTGCTCCTTGATTCCTCATCGCCAGTATCGACCTTGACATCAGTCTAGTTCTTTTCATGTCATATGCAGCCAATCAACTTTTGGCAGTAGTGTCTGGTCAACTGTCGAGCTGATGTTCTGCAGAATTTTCATGTTGTGCTTAAGAACACTATTGAATTGTTCCAACTACTTATGATTGACTGATTGGGGAATTTTATTGATTTGCTGTATGGCAAAATCATTTTGCAGGATGTTGGCTAATGTACAAGGTGCATGGTGGCCAAACTTGCGAGTTGGAGTCATATGATTTGATGTCAGCTAATGATGCTCCCGAGAGGGATCCAATGGACTGGTACATTTACTAAAAAAACTGTTCGTTGGCTGTCTGATGTGATTCTATTCTGTATAATGACTATCGAACTTATGCTGTATGTTATGCGCGTAAAATAACTCATGAGCGCCTGTCATGGGCCTGTAGCCCTACAGGGCTACAGGGGACACACCAGGCCAAGGCAGGGCAGCTCAATTGAACATCTTTATCTCCTGGGGATTTGTTAGGATTAGATTCCATGTAAAGAATATTATTTCCAGAAGTTGGAGATAGCCTGCTCAGGGGATGAGACAGCCACCACAGGGAGATCACATATCTATTATTAGTTAATCAGAGAATAATCCATTCTGTTTCCCTACTCCCAATCCTACCCCTCTGGATATTCTGTGATGCAACATTTTCCTGCCATTTTTGTTGCTGTTTCGCTGACAACATTGTTAATTTTAGTAGTACTAAGTACTCCCTCTGTATCTTTTTATAAGACGTTTTTAGAGTCTATGACAGTGTTAAAAAACTTCTTACATTTAGTTACAGAGGGAGTAGTTTTTATGCAAACGGTGTTACTTGCTACTCAAGTTATTCATATTGTTAATAGAAGTTGCTTGTTAGATAGTAGTATGTCACTAGCTTTGCCTGCTTTTAACCTTCTTTGAAATGATGATATTCTGCAAGTCACTAACAATGTTGCATTGCAGGGTCCTTGAAGGGAGCACAGACCAAGGGTCTACCTGGAATACTATTGATGCTCGGAGTTCTGTAATCTTCAGCAGCCGTTTCTGTAGGAAATCATTTACTGTTGACAAGAGTTACAAGGCAAATGTACTTAGGTACGTTTTATGGTTTTATATTATCATCTGATATAGTCGTGCTGCATTATGTATTATCCTTGCGACTAAAAATAAGCTTTGCTCGCCTTTGCCAGGTTTCGGTTTCTACGTGTGAGAGAATCTAGTGCCAATCCAAGGTTTCAAATAGGATCCATCGACTTCTACGGGAAAAACCGCATGGTCTGATCGCAGATGCTAATTTGTGTGTACAAAACCCAACAAAACCTTGTCGAATCATGCAGCTATCATGGCCAGTATGTCCAACAAATAAGTATACTGATTATCTTGGATGATTGTAAATTCCGGTTCTACTCTGGAAGAGGTTCACCCGCGAGCTCCACTATGGTTTGGCACCTCGACTTCCTCATCATTTTCCATCTTTGTTAATATGCGATATGATCATCTTGTTGGCCTTCAATATCCTCAGGCCTCCAAAATGAATCGTCTCATTCAAGATCCTGGCCCCATCGGCACAAACACCCATTGTGCCCTAATGCTAACACAAGCGCTTCATATGGATAACACTTCCTTGGCTATATGAATAGTAGCAATTGCCGAGGGATGTGTTTTTGAGGCACAATTTTAGCATCGGTCGGCGAGGGGAGGGGCGGGGGTGCTCGTGTCTCTCTAAACCACGCATGTACAAGTGTAGGGATGCAGGCGGACGGATCCGCACGACCAAAAACACACTAACTTTTGTTACTTTAATAACCGTGTTAAGACTTAATTATCAGCGTGCGGACATTCGTGGAATCATGTACGCCGTCCGTCTACATGCTTATAAGGGGGAATGTGTGTGTGTGGGCATCTGTAACCATTAAGGGCACCTACAATGCAGGCCAGGCTCAATTTCCCGGCCAATTAGCGGTTATATTACTGAATTCCGGTGTCATGCTAAGCGTCGGCGCAAACCTGTGCACCGAGCGCTAGGCTCATTTTCTTTGAGAATCAAAGCCCAGGTGGTTTAATTAACCCAAGAAATTAGCGGCTGCCGTTGCAGACCAGTGCCTTTTAGATGCCTTTTTATTTTCACATCAAAAAAAAAGATGCCTTTTTATTTTTTGATATTTATTCTTTTCTGGGTTAGCGCCTATACAAGCGGCTGGCATTGTAAATGCTCCAGCCTAAAACGTAACTCTCTAAGTTTTAGGGACTAAATTTATTGCACCTAGCTCTTTCCTAAAACTTACTCAATTTTTTTGGAAATACTAGAAGACAAACGTTCTCGCTATGGCCTTCGAGTGTGACTTACTCTATGCCGTTGGATTTGGCTAGTGGTTGTGGGCGAGCAGAGATGTGATTATTGTATGACATTAGCATGATATCGTCCAACTTCAGCAGGCATCGCGCGATACAACCGTTTGCGCTGTAGTCCACTCCTAATTTCTCCGTTGATATTTCTTCCATCTTTTGCATATAAACCCCTTTTCAACTACTTTTGCACAACATATTAATTCAAAACTTCACATTTCCAATGCACACATTTCAATGTCATTTCAAATTAAATATTCAAATTTAAACACAACATACGGTCCAAATGACGTACAAGTCCAAATAAAACAGAATGAAAGCACAACAATCGAGTGTCGTGAATGGCCCACAAGTGCTCAACAAGTTCATCTTGGAGAGGGTGTAACATCTCAAAATTCTAAATTTTGGAATGTTATACTAATTAAGTAATAATGATTGCGTGTGCGATTGTTGTGTGAAATTGAGTGGAATTTGAAACTTTTTGAAAGTTAAATGAGAGGGAATAAAAGGACTTTCCCAAACTTTCATTCTTGCATTTGGTTTTCATAAATTTAAATTCATTTCAACACAAAACCCTAGAGTGAAGATAATATGACTTCTTCCATTAAAGAAAGGAAAAGGGGGTTGAGAAGATTTGGATTTCATTTGAAAATATTTTAAATCAGAAACTTTATGCCACTCAAGGATTTTCATGAGGGAATATAACATGACTTCTTCAAATATATGAAATAGAGTGGTAAGTGATGAGGACAACTTTCAAAATGTCATTTGAGAAAGTTTCCCATGTGAGTTTCAAAATCATTTCCATATATTCAAATAAAATAAAGAGAGAAGGAAATATGACTCCTTCAAATATCAGAAATAAAATATGGAGAATGAATTTTGAAACCAACAGAAAGTGGTTTGAAAAATAATTGAAATTATTTGCATAGCCATTTCTTGAATTATTGCTTTTATTAGTTTTTATGCAATTTATTTTCTCCTATAAAAGAAAAATATGAGCATGAGGGTAAAATGACTCCCTCCCATGGAAAATTAGGAGAAAATCATTTTGAAGCTATTTTGAATATTTCAAAAATCAATTTGGATTATTTAAATAGCCATAGAATACTTTTGTATTTATTTGAATTTATTTATATTTTAGTTGGCCTATCTAAAATGTGCACATGGTCCTAAATGTGCTCTAGTATTTATGTGCCAAAATTCAGATTATTTGGAGCTCATTTGATATAGGTTAGTGTTTTTGTGCTGCTGTAAAAAAATGTTTAAAACAATTTTGGCCGAAGCCTTTAGCCCACTAGCCGCCGACCCAGCTAGCCAAAACGGCCCATGGCCTCGCTCCCTTGCGAAACCCCTTCGCCCCGGTCGCCAGCTCCCTTCCTCGCTGTTCTCAGCCGCTGACTGATGGGGCCCGCACCCTTCTTCTTCCTCCCCACGCCAGAGCGCGCCCGAGCCGCCGCCGAATCCCGGATTCGTCGGGATCGCGTCCCCGATTCGCCCCCTCGCCCACGACACTGCCCTATAAACCCCCTCTAACCCCTCCCTTGTTTCGCCCTAGAACCGTGCCCGAGTCCACCCATAGCGTACGCACGCACCGTCGGGATCTCGCCACCGGAAGCATCTCCGCCGACAAATTCCACCGCCGGTGAGCCCTTCCTCGACGCCTCTTTCTTCCCGTAAGATGATCTCATCGGTGCGCATCTCCCTGACATCTTTTCGCCGCCCAGAGAGTACCGGAGACGCCGCCCGGAGCACACCCGAGCGTCGCCGGAGCCGTAGCTCACCCGAGCCTCCGCACCGATGCCCCGCTCTCCACCGACCTCCTCGACGACGAACTCCACCACCACCGGAACCCCCTCGCTGCGCCTCATCCACCCGACCACTCCGCCGCCGACTACGACCACCGGAGCATCGCCGCCGACGATGCCTGAGGCCACCGCCGACTTCTCCCGCCGTGGTAAGCTGCCATCGCTCCCATCCGTCCGATCTTTAGTCTACGGCCTAGATCAGATCGTTTTTCTATTTACTTCGCGAAACGTTTTCTGTTACGAATCGGTCGTCCGCCTACAACGCTCGCTCGCTCACCCAGTCACATGCTGCCATGTGTCCCGTAGCCGGTCCGTAGCATTTAGTTCTTTTTTCTGTTTTAATTTCTTTTCCAGATTTAGTTCTGATTTTAGATTGGTTGTATCTTTTAGAGTTTTTATTATTTTTGAGTGATTCCTTTTGCATTAGTTTGATAATTTTGCGTAGTTTCTGTAGATTCAAACTGTTAGCTTGTTTGAATTATTTAAATTTGAATTTGATCAAATTTGCTTTAAACACTAGATTGCTAATATCTTTTAATTAAAAATAGGTTCTAATTTAATTCTTTTTGCTACTGTTTCGTATTAGTTTTGTTTATACAGTAGCATATTAATAATGATTTTTATAGTTTATTTATTTTTGTTCTAAGTAGATTAAAAACATCACCTATATATGCTTGTTTAAGAATTGAATAAAATTAGTTTGTTATATTAAAAAGTAATTCTTTTTGCCACTTTAATTTAATTAACTTTAGTTTTTGTTAGTTAACAAGAATTTAACATTTGTAATTAATTAGTGTTGTTTTAGTTTGTTCCTAGGTAATATTTGTTTATGCCATAATTTTCTTCACATAAGAGCTATTAAATGAATTCTTTTTGCTAATTAATTATTTAGTAAAATACTTTCTGTTAGGTTATTAATTTTGTAGTTTCTTTACTGTTAATTAATTGTTTAGGTCTTTTAGTGCTGATGTGATTGATTTGTTTGAGTTGAATTTTTCCAATATTTTCTTTTAAGTTTTCTTTGATTTTTCTTTTGGATTTTCTTTTGTGTTTCTTTGTGATGTTACTTGAGGATTTCCTTTGATTGTATGAGTGTTTCCTTATGTATGCAATTGTTTGCTTCATTAGATTATCCGGAGTGCAAAGCTTACTACTATGAGTCATTAGAGTTTGAAGAACGTTACCAAGGCAAGTCACATTGATCATATTTTGTTATAGTACCCATGATTTTATCTGCATTAGATTCAATTTTCCACCATGCATCAAGTAGGTGATATTGAAATTGCTCTTGAGTAGTATCATGAGGTAGGAAAACCCCACACCCTTGTTACCAATGCCCGGGAAACGATGTAGTATTATTTTGCGTATTATTTTGCTACGCTCTAGTAGACGGGGATTGGTTGAGTGATTACATGGGAGTTGTGAGAGTTATAAAATTTTGATGAGTACAACCTCAAGACTTCAATACACCACTGGGTGGAGGATGGATTGAAGGGCACCCTGGAGTACCCAATGGTTGACCCCGGGATGCATGGAGAAGCGCCATGACATCTTGCGGAAAGCTTCACCTAGGCTCAAAGAGACGGATGGATACTTCAAGACCGGAAGCTTACCTGCACAGCCACAAGTCAATATGGGCTCTGGCTTGGTCGATCCTAGTTGTGACCCTAGCTGGATGATACGTCTCCAACGCATCTATAATTTCTGATTGTTCCATGCTATTATAGTATCAATCTTCGATGTTTTATATGCAATTATATGCATTTATATATTATTTTTTGGGACTAACCTATTAACCTAGTGCCCAGTGCCAGTTGTTGTTTTTTGCCTGTTTTTGCCTTTTCAGAAAATCATTATCAAACGGAGTCCAAATGAAGAAAAAACTTTGGATTAATTTTTTCTGGACCAGAAGGGACCCTAGAAGCTTCGGGAGAAGACCAGAAAAGTCACGAGGGAGCGACAAGCCTGGAGGGCGCGCCCAGGGGGGTAGGCGCGCTCCCCAGGCTTGTGGGCCCCTCGTGGCACCTCTTGACCTAATTCGAGCACTATAAATTCCCAAATATTCCCAATATACCAGAAAGACAGAAGAGAAAACCTTTTCGCCGCCGCAAGCCTCTGTTCTTCCGCGATCCCATCTGGAGGCCTTTTCTGGTACTCTGCTGGAGGGGGAATCGATCACGGAGGGCTTCTTCATCAACCTTGCTGCCCTTCCGATGATGTGTGACTAGTTTACCACAGACCTACGGGTCCATAGCTAGTAGCTAGATGGCTTCTTCTCTCTCTTTGATCTTCAATACCATGTTCTCCTCGATGTTCTTGGAGTTCTATTCGATGTAATCTTCTTTTGCGGTGTGTTTGTTGGGATCCGATGAATTGTGGGTTTATGATCAGATTATTCATGAGAAATATTTGAGTCTTCTCTGAATTCTTTTATGCATGATTATTATAGCTTTGTATTTCTCTCCGATCTATCTGTTTGGTTTGGCCAACTAGATTGATTTATCTTGCAATGAGAGAGGTGCTTTGTGATGGGTTCAATCTTGCGGTGTTCTATATCCTAGTGACAGAAAGGGACAAGACACGTATTTGTATTGTTGCCATTAAGGATAAAAAGATGGGGTTTAATCATATTGCTTGACTTTACTTTGTCTACATCATGTCATCTTGCTTAAGGCGTTACTCTGTTTTATACTTAATACCCTAGATGCATGCTGGATAGCGGTCGATGGTGGAGTAATAGTAGTAGATGCAGGCAGGGGTCGGTCTACTTGTCTCGGACGTGATGCCTATATACATGATCATTGCCTTGAATATCGTCATAACGATGCGCTTTTCTATCAATTGCCCAACATTAATTTGTTTACCCACCGTATGCTATGTGTTCGAGAGAGAAGCCTCTAGTGAAAACAATGGCCCCCGGGTCTACTTTTATCATATATTAAAATCCAAAAATACCTTGCTGCAATTTATTTACTTTTATTTTATTTTGCAATTTACTTTTCTATCTATTACTATCAGAATTAATCCTTGCAAGTAACCGCTAAGGGGATTGATAACCCTCTTGTTGCGTTGGGTGCAAGTGTTTGCTTTTGTGTGTGTAGGTGCTGCTAACGAGGTTCTGTGTGGTTCTTCTACTGGATTGATAACCTTGGTTCTTAATTGAGGGAAATACTTATCTCTACTGTACTGTATCATCCTCTCCTCTTCGGGGAAATCCCAACACAGTTCACAAGTAGCACTGGACTAGTGCTACGAGATGTAGACGAACGGTAGGGTTGGATGGGCACTGGCAGTAGTTTGGGAAACTCTTTGAAAGACCATGTTTCGGTCATCCTGTTCTCAAACACCATGAAGTGTGAGGACGTAAAAGGAGGGATCGATTCTTGTGGGGAAAGTGTGCAAAACTCTGCAGAGTATTAACCTAATCGATTAGCCGTGTCCCCAGTTATGGACAACTTGAGCCTTTGGAATTGGACCTATCTCGGAACTCTCAACACCGCATTATAAATGGACTATCTGATGAATTGATTATTGGGATTTAATAATGACTTTGGGATATGAGATTTGGTTGGCGGCATCTCATTAATGACATCACTTTGTAGTAATTAATTTGATTCCTTTGTAGTAGGAAAAAACCCAGGTTTTATGCAAAAACTCAGACATAGAGCCTCCACTGCCACATTGCATATAGTGATAGAGTTATTTTTCATCTGGCCTTTATCTGTGATCTTGCCAGTACATTCAATGTACTGACCTACACGGCTGCAACGTATCATGTTGCAGGAATTTCTACGACGAGTAAGAGATACGTTATAGGGTTACGGTCTACACTCAACTTGCCATTGGCGTTGATGGGACTCTACCCCTTATGGTTGTTTTTTCGCTGTGTTATATGAGGTATACTCTGGATCTACGTTATCTTTTTAACATGTGATGTTATGGTATTTCATCGATGTACTATGTGTGCTAGCATACTGGTCCAGGGATAGCACAGAAAGCACAGAGGCACCGATCCATTTGGGTCGGGTCGCTACAGAGATGGTATCAGAGCACATGTTGACTGTAGGACGTGACCGTAGAAACTGGAAAGCCCCTAGGAAAGGATATCTCTAAAACTTTATTTTCAAAAAGATCCTTACCTGTCACCTTTTCTGAGCTTTATCAAATATCCTGTAACACTCCTGTGTAATGAGCAACAGTGATCCATCATGATGATGCTAAGCTACTGTGATTTGCAATGATAATCATGTTGGAATAATATCCCATTTCAAAATCCTCCACTGAATTCAATTCAAATTATGAGTGAAATTTGAAGTTGCTCAAAAATTGCTGGAAAATAGTTCATGTTGTAGCAAAAATTCCAAAACAAATTATTGTTAAGAAAAACAACATCACCTATTTTCCTAAAATGGGCTAGAGCATTAAAACAGTGCAAAAACAACACTTTAAATGCCATTTCCATTTTTGAAAAATTCAAATGGATTCCAAAATTGCCCAAACTTTTTGTGGCAGAGCAGAATAATGCATTGTATTTTTGTGGACCAATTTCACATTTTACAAACTGCAATATAGCAGCTCATTTGTTTTTCTAAGTCTTCTGTAAAAAGAAACAGAGAAAAGAATAGAAAAGGGCCACTGTGCACCAGGCCAGAGTGCACAGTGCCCGTGGCCCAGCCCAGCCGGCCCCCTTCTCCCTCCTCTCTCTCTCTCCCCCGCCGTGTCGCCTGCGCCGTGGCTGGGCGCGCGCGCACCGCCCAGCCGACGACACCGCGACGCCACCGATGGGGGGAGGATAAGGCCTAGCCCTATCCCCCCTGGACGCCTCGCCACCCTCCCCTCCATTCTCCCTCGCTCGCGCTCGCCCTCTTCTCCTCTGTCCCGAGCGCCGCTGCCGCCGTTCGTCTTGCTCCGCCGCGGCGACAGCCACCGCCGCTCCCCTCCGTCGAGTCCGGAGCCCTCGTCGCGCTCGTCCATGCCACCTGTGGCAAGCCGCTGCAGCTGGAGAGCACCGCAGCCCGCGGATCGAGACGACCCCTTCCGCCTCGGCCTCCGGCGACCGTCGTCGTTCCCGGCCTCCCTCTGCGCTACAAAACTGTCGCCGGCTTTCCGTAGCCACTCGGTGAGCTCCTCCTCACCCCCCCTTCCTCTGGCTGCTCGCTCTCTCCCCGTAGCTAGCTACCGACGCCGCACGCCATGGCCGTGCTCTGGTCGCCGCCGGAGTTGCACGCGCCGCGCTCCCCGAGCCGCTCGGCTCGAACCAGTAGCTCCTAAGAGCTTCTGGTGGCCCGTTGCTCCTCGCCAGCTAGCTTGCGCGCGAGAAAACGCACCGCAGCCGTGCCGCCGTACTCGCCCGTAGATCACCGCCGCCATGGCTCGACGCCGGCGTGCCTGTCGGCCACCTCCGCCCGTTTCAACGCCATAGATTGACACGGGGTGGAGTAGCCGATCGAACGCCGCAAGAATCGCGCGAAATGGCCCCCTGTAGAGCAAATCCGAGCCTCGCCGGCGAAGAACCACCGCGGGAGAGCTCGCCGGGGCGTTTCCGGCGCCGCCGCTGACCTGGCGTGGCCTGGGGCCCACCCAGTGTCACTGCCAGCGGGCCCCCCTGGCCACGGTTGACTGCGTTGACCGCGGTCAACGCGTTGACGTGGCAGCTACTGCCACTGACACGCGGGCCCCACCCGCTTAATTAGACTAATTAAACTGTTTTCTAAATAAACTTAATTAATTAACCTAATTAGACACTGACATGTGGGGCCTACGATGCTAATTAGTTTCTATTTAGTTTAATTTAACTCTAATTAGACCTGTGTCTATGACACGTGGGACCCAGCTGTCAGGTTTGACCTGAACAGCTGCGGTTGACCACTGACGTCGTGATGACGTCACCCATAACTGTTCTGGATAATACGATTTAATTAATTTAAATAATTCCAGGATTTTCCGAAAACTGTTTACATCTTTGAAAATTCGTAGAAATTCAACCGTAGCTCGGATCGAAAAGTTTTCAACATGAAAGTTGATCACAAAAACGAGACGAATCCGAATATGTGGTCAAAATGCTTGACCATCACTCCTATCTACCTGAACATGGAACCTTCCCCTTCGGTTCAGTATACCGAAATCTGCCTAAACGCCGGGAAAATATTCTAGATATTTTCCCGCTTCGCCTGCGACATGTAGCAATGCACTAGGTCACCACCAACCCTGCATACTGCCATGCCATGCATCTGTGTTGCATTTATCTGCCTTTATTTATTGTTTCTTCCCCCTCTTCTTCCCCGTTAGACCCCGAGACCGACGCAGCTCCGGAGACCGACGACACCTCTGACGACCCCTCCTTTGCCGCAAAGCTTCCAGGCAAGCAAACCCCCTTGACGTATGCCTATATCACCTATTCTTTCTCCCTCCTGCTTGCACTAGAATTTGCTACTGCTATTGGTTTATCCTATTCTGATGCATAGCCTGTTTTTGTAAACTGCTTTTGATACATTACCTGCAATCCTAAATGCTTAGTATAGGTTGGCAGTAAACCATCTGTGGCCCCTCTTCCTTGCTCTAGTTTCCCCGCTTTAGCACCTGTGCCCCGATCGATGTGACCATCGGGCTGTGACCAGTTCATCACCACACATTCCCCCTAAGTTGCTCGACGATGCAGAGCTAATATCGAGTGCTGAGGGTGATACCTCTCATCTCACTCCCGATGTGGACTCTGTAGTACAGCTAGTCGGTTGTGGGTTACCGAGGGTGATTCCTCTTTCACCACCTCCAATGAAGCTTCTGTCGTGCAACCCCGCAAGTGTGAATACCACCGAGGGTGATTCCTCTGGGTTCACCTTGACGGATACGTCGAGTGGGAATCCAACGAGGGTGATTCCTCGGATTCCTTCTTGATGTTATGGACACACGGACTCTTGGGTTTTACTACTGATACTTGATAAAGTCGGGTCGGCCCCGAGGGGTACCCGCGAGAGATGTGGTATCGGGTTGACCATGAGGGTACCCGAGAGATGAATACGTGGCACGGCCGGGCATTATTAGCCCTTGCCGTAAGTCCACGAGACGGGGCGATGGGGTCACAGGATCGTGAGTCTCTGCTCGTTTCCGCGTGCTCCAAACGCACTAATGGGTTAGGATATGTAATCTGAGTAGGCCTCTGGCCTTTTCACGCTAACCAACACGTGGGAATAATATGGGTACTCGGCGTCGTATGTATCAGCCGAAGCTCTTCAGACGTCAGCAGTTGAGCGGCGCGCGCCAGGTTGGTCTGGGAAAGCCTGCGCTTGTATTAAGGGGGCTAGGACTGCTCACCGGCCGCGTTCGCAGCGCGCAGGAGTGCAAAGGGCGATGGGCCCAAGACCCCTGAGTGTTTAGGATGTAGATCGGTGTGCTGGCCTCTCTGTTGAGCCTAGGTAGGGCTACGACATGTCGATCAGCCGAGGCCGGGCATGGATCGAGCAAGTGTGTCCAGCCAGAGTTAATCGAGCGTGTTGGGTAAGTTGGTGCACCCCTGCAGGGAAGTATATCTATTCGAATAGCCGTGTCCACGGTAACAGGACGCTCGGAAAGTATCCCGATCTTCTACAACTAGAAATGGGTTAATATGTAGCTCCAGGATCGCTTTCTCGCAGGGAGTCGAGGAAGGATCTCTGGGCGTGGTTACTTGTACTTGTTGCTACTATCATATTTATGTACTAATCTGCACTCTTCTAATGCGGCAAGACGCTGAAGATGCTAGTCTTCGATAGGCTAGGCCTTTTCTCTCTATTCTGGCATTTCTGCAGCCAAGTCCACATATACAGCCTTCCTTCGATAATGTTGCATAACTAGACTAGTTCTGATGTAAGTCTTGCTGAGTAGTTTGGATGAGTACTCACGGTTGCTTTGCTTCCTCTTTTCCCTATACCCGAATGTTACGACCAGATGACGGAGCCCCGGAGCCGGCTGCCCCAGCCGACGACTACTACCACTACTACCCCTCTGGCGGATACTACTACTACTACGAGGAGCCCTCCGACGACCAGGAGTAGTTAGGAGGCACCCAGGCAGGAGGCCTGCGCCTTACGATCCAATGTTTTGTTTTGCCCCACCTTCTTAAAGGCCTATCTGTTTAACTTTTATGTCTGTACTCAGATATCTAATGCTTTCGCTGATGCTTGTGTGACATCGAGCTTATGTATTCGAGGCCTCGAGGCCCCTGGATTGTAATATAAAGCTTGTATGAGTTTTATCTGCGTTTAGAGTTGTGTTGTGATATCTTCAAGTGAATCCTTAGGCTTGATCGTGTGCATTTGCGTGTATGATTAGTGCACGATTAAGTCGGGGGCGTCACAAGTTGGTATCAGAGTCGACTGCCTGTAGGAACCCCCTTTCCAACTCCTTGGCCGAAGTTGAGTCTAGTTCTTGAAAAACGATTTTACTAACATGGCTGTGTGGCTTACGGGCCCACGTCGCCAATGGGTGGTATTAGGATCTTTTATTCCTCTCCTTTACTCTGGGAACTCTGGCTTCTCTTCTTTTTGGGTTAAATGATTTTGCTAACTCTAACACTAGGTTCTCGTAATCACATTCACCCGGAGAGCTGGATTATTTGCAACTAATCCTTTCCTTTGGTCGGATTAATCTGATAATCACCTTTTCCTTTCCATTGGTCTGTTTAACCTTTTCTTTCCAAGTTATCATATGCTTCTCACACTGTCATTTGACATCTTGCACTCCTTGTTTCAGATGCGTCCTGCAAGACAGCTTGTGCGCCAGACCATGGCTGTTGATGCGACTGGGTTTCCGGCCATTCTGGTCGATCTTCTGACCAGGCTGGGATATCGCTGGTACCCCGAGTACACAGTTTACGAGGATTACCGCGAGTTCAACCAGGAGCAGTACCACGCCGTGGTTCGCATCTTTGATCGACAGGACATCTCCATCACTGAGTTGCACACCTTTCATGGTGTTGGAGTGACTGTTGATATGGCTGTCCATGATGCTGCCTATACTGCTATTGCCCGTCTCCGTGGAGAACACGTCAGTCGCTTGGAGGAAACTGCTTTCAGATACATCCCGTATGCTCCTGCTGGGGATGAGACTGGATACTACACTGCTGTTTGTACACCTTACGTGCCGCGTCGTTATGACCCGCAGGTTTTGGTTCAGTACACTCAGGCTCTGGACCGCACTGCTCGAGCTCTTGCTGTCGAGTTGCACGCTACGCGTGCTCGTCTTTACGATGCTCTGACACAGTTGCTGCCAGCAGTCAGTGCACGGATGCACCCAGAGTACATTCTTTACCCGCGCAGGACGGAGTTGCCACCAGGTCTTGAGTGGCCTGCTGTTGGAGGTCTTACCCCTCCACGTGGTCCTCTTCTTCCAGTTCGGGACCAGGTTCTGCACCAGAGTGTTCATGGAGTGCAGGATCCTTACATCGAGGGTACCCTGCGTCGTCACTTGCAGCTGCCTGGCTTCAGTGGTTTTCTCCGACGTTGATGTAGCATATCGCTATGTCGCGTTGTTGTATCCCTCCACCGCGTCCCTGCATGCCGCCTAGTTGTCTAGCTTTCCTTTTTGCTGTTGTAACGCTGGCTTGTAACCGAACCTATGTATGGATCTGTATGTCTTGTTGACTATGTTGATGTATCTATTGCACTTCCTTTCTGTTGTGCATGTTACTTCATGAATGATTCCATACATCTGCATTGCTCGTTGCTAAACTACCCCCTGTTGAATTTTAGCAGGATGGTTAGACCAACAGGTCGCGGCCGTGGTGACAACAATCCACCACCGCCTGACTATATGGCTGCGATGATGCAACAATTTGAAATGCACCACCAGTTTATGCAAGGGCTGATGGATCAGTTTCCCTGCCCCAATGCCAACCAGCAGCCAGCCGCAATCACTTTGCAAGAATTTGTGCGTCTGAATCCAACTACCTTTCGCAACTCAGTTCAGCCGCTAGATGCCGATGACTGGCTCTGCGATATCGCCTTTGAGATGAAGTCTGCGGATGTGGCCCCTGCCAACTATGTCATTTTCGCCTCCTACTTTCTGAAGGGACCCACAGCACAATGGTGGGACACTCACAGGCAAACCTTAGCCGCTGGAACCATCATCACCTGGATGGAGTTCAAGGCCACTTTCCGTGCCCGTTACATTCCGCAAGGAGTTATGGACCGGAAGAAGCGTGAGTTCCGCAATCTCACCCAGGGCAATAAGTCTGTGGAAGCCTATCAGCGGGAATTTCTGTAGCTATCTCGTTATGCTGAAGAGGACATTGCTACTGACGCCCGTAGACAGGAAAAGTTCCGTGAAGGGCTCAACCCTGAAATCAAAATGGCACTCCTAGTCCACGACTTTGTTGACTTCGCCACCTTGGTGAACAAAGCTATACAGGTTGAGACTGGTATCAAGGATAACAAGGACGCTCTCAAGCGCACTCGTGAAGCGGGCTCATCTTCCCAAAAGCGCCACATTTGGATCCCTCAAAGCATGTATCGTCCGGCTGTACCTGTTCAGAGGCCATCCTATGTTGCACCGCGTATGCCTCCTCCACCTCCGAGGCAGTTCAGACCTCAACCTCCAATGCCTCGAGCTCCTACTCCCCGTCCTGACAATGGGCTCTGTTTCAAGTGTGGCCATCCAGGTCACCGTGCCAGAGACTGCTCTCAGAGTCAGAATCAGCTTATGCTTCCCTCTGCTGGCCGTGGTAACGACCGTGGCAATATTCAGCCTCACAACTATAATGCCAGACCTTCATATGGTCGTGGGCAGGCATATCATGTCAACATGGCTGAAGCTCAAGATCAACCAGAAACTGTGATGGGTACTCTTCTTGTTAATTCAGTACTAGCATCTGTTTTATTTGATTCAGGAGCATCGCATTCTTTCATATCAGAAGAGTTTGCATTCATGCATGGCTTTACATATGAAAAATTGCACCATCCGTTAGCGGTAAACACTCCCGCGGGCCAATGCCAAGCCTCTATGTTTAGCCTCGACGTCACCATTGATATTGAAGGGTTGGAGTTTCGTGCTTTTCCCATTATTTTGAAGTCTTCCAAAATTGACCTCATTCTAGGAATGGATTGGTTGAAGGCTCACTATGCCTTGATCAATTGTGCCACTAAAGTCGTACACCTCCTGCACCCATCAGATGAGCTAGTAAATTACCATGCTCATGTTGTTCAAAGTGCCGAGTCTCAGATTTATGCATTGAATGCGTTGAACGCTTCACCTCTTGAGGGGATCGAAAACATTCCAGTCGTTTGCGACTTCCAAGATGTCTTCCCGGAGGAACTTCCAGGAGTACCCCCTGCTAGGGTTGTCGAGTTTGTCATCGACTTGAATCCAGGCACAACTCCTATTGCGAAGCGTCCTTACAAGATGCCTCCGCATGAGCTTCTTGAGCTTAAGGAGGAACTCGACAAATCACTTCAAAAGGGTTTCATCCGTCCAAGTTCCTCTGCTTGGGGAGCACCTTCTCTCTTCGTCAAGAAGAAAGATGGTACAAACCGATTGGTCCAAGATTACCGGCCTATCAACCAAGCCACCATTCAGAATAAATATCCGCTTCCTCGGATCAATGACCTGTATGACCAACTGGCTGGATCATCAGTGTTTTCTAAACTCGACTTGAGGTTGGGTTATCATCAGATCCGTGTTCGCGAAGAGGATATCCCCAAGACTGCCTTTGTTACTCGCTATGGCTCTTATGAGTACACTGTCATGTCATTTGGCTTAACTAATGCCCCAGCAACGTTCTCCCGCCTGATGAATTATATCTTTATGGATTACCTCGACAAATTCGTCGTGGTTTATTTGGATGATATTCTGGTTTATTCCAAGAATAAGGAAGAACATGCTGAACATCTTCGTCTGGTTCTAGAAAAGCTTCGAGAACACCAGCTATATGCCAAGTACTCCAAATGTGAATTCTGGTTATCCGAAGTAACCTACCTTGGACATGTGATTTCCAAGGATGGCATTGCTGTCAACCCAGAACGAGTTCAGGCTATTCTTGACTGGACTCCTCCAAAGAATGTCCAGCAAGTCAGAAGTTTTCTCGGCCTTGCAAGTTATTGTTGTTGCTTTGTCGAGAACTTTTCAAAGATTGCCAAGCCTCTGACTAATCTGCTTCACAAAGGCGTTAAGTTTGAGTGGACAGATAAATGTCAGGAAAGTTTCCAGACCCTCAAGGACAAGCTCACCTCTGTTCCAGTGCTTGCCCCTCCGAATTCTCGCAAGGATTTTGTGATCTATTGCGACGCCTCTCGTCAAGGAGTAGGCTGTGTCCTGATGCAAGAGCGCAGAGTAATTGCTTATGCCTCGCGATAGTTGCGTCCTCATGAAGAGAATTATCTAGTGCATGATCTTGAACTTGCTGCAGTGATATATGCATTGAAGCTGTGGCGACATTACGTTCTTGGTAATAGGTGTGAGATATATACTGATCATCAAAGTTTGAAGTATTTATTTACTCAGCCGGATCTCAATCTCTGCCAACAGCGATGGTTGGAAACTATTACGGACTACGACGGTGGTATTTCGTATACCCCTGGCAAGGCTAATGTGATGGCCGATGCCTTGAGCCGCAAGTCCTATTATAACAACGTCATGATTCAGCGAGCTCAACCTCATCTGTATGAAGAACTTCGCAAACTAAACCTCCACATTGTTCCACAGGGTTCTCTTAATACCCTTGTTATACAGCCAGATCTTGAGAACGCTGTTAAGCGTGCGCAAGCAAAAGATGATGAAGTTGATCTGATGAAAAGGGATCTTCACCTTGAAAACTACAGAGATTTCTCGCTTGCCGAAGATGGAACATTGTATTTCAGAGGCCGCATTGTGGTACCGCGATTCGAGCTTATGACCGATAAAGTTATGAAGGAGGCACATGATACACCACTGTCTATTCGTCCGGGTAGCACCAAGATGTATCGTGATCTCCGACAAAGGTACTGGTGGTCTAGAATGAAGCAGGATATTGCTCGATATGTTGCTGAATGTGACGTTTGCCATCGCGTGAAAGCAGAACATCAGAAGCCCGCTAGAATTCTGCAACCGCTCCCTTTTCCTGAATGGAAATGGGACAAAGTGCAAATGGATCTTATTACTGGTCTTCCCAGGTCACAGAAGGGTCATGCTGCTATTCTTGTCGTCATTGATCAACTCTCCAAAGTTGCACACTTTCTGCCAGTAAAGGAGATGATCACTGCTAGTCAGTTAGCAGAGTTATATATCTCCAGAATTGTATCACTCCACGGTATTCCAAAGGAGATCAGTTCAGACCGTGGCAGCCTTTTCACCTCAATGTTCTGGAAAAATTTCCAAGAAGCTATGGGAACTCATATAACCTGGAGTTCAGCTTATCACCCCCAGTCCCAAGGCCAGGTCGAACGGGTTAATCAAGTGCTGGAAGATATGCTGCGAGCTTGTGTTATTTCATTTGGCAAGAAGTGTGAAGAATCTCTCCCGTATGCCGAATTCTCTTACAACAACAGCTATCAAGCAAGCTTGAAAATGGCACCCTTCGAGGCACTTTATGGGCGTAAGTGTCGAACCCCTCTGAATCGGTCAGAAACTGGGGAATGACCGCTCATTGGTCCGG
Source organism: Elymus sibiricus (assembly GCA_039707655.1). NCBI lineage: Eukaryota > Viridiplantae > Streptophyta > Magnoliopsida > Poales > Poaceae > Elymus > Elymus sibiricus. The sequence goes on along the minus strand of CM077666.1, from coordinate 203,018,889 downwards.
ATATTATCCAACATGCTGAAGAGCAAGTCCGTATTGTCCGGGAAAATCTCAAAGCTGCTCAGTCTCGCTAGAAGAGCAATTATGATCGCAAACACTGGGGATCGAACTACCAACCTGGTGAGCAAGCTTATCTGCGTGTCACTCCTATGAAGGGCACTCACCGCTTCGGAATCAAGGGCAAGCTAGCTCCTCGCTACATCGGCCCCTTCCGCATTCTCGCCAGACGTGGACATGTGGCTTATAAATTGGAGTTGCCGCCGCAATTCTCTCACATCCACGACGTCTTCCATGTGTCACAACTTCGCCGTTGCTTCAAGGAATCTCTGCACCGAGCAGTGGATCATGAAATGCTTGACTTGCAAGATGATCTAACTTATAAAGAGCATCCGATCCGCATTCTCGACCAAGCTGAGCATCGGACCCGCCAAAAGACAACCAAGTTCCTAAAAGTGCAGTGGTCGAGTCATACTGAAGATGAAGCCACTTGGGAACGCGAGGATCGTCTTCGCGAGGAATACCCCGACCTTGTTCCTTCTACCTCCTAAATTCTCGGGACGAGAATTTCTTTTAGAGGAGGAGAATTGTAACACTCCTGTGTAATGAGCAACAGTGATCCATCATGATGATGCTAAGCTACTGTGATTTGCAATGATAATCATGTTGGAATAATATCTCATTTCAAATTCCTCCACTGAATTCAATTCAAATTATGAGTGAAATTTGAAGTTGCTCAAAAATTGCTGGAAAATAGTTCATGTTGTAGCAAAAATTCCAAAAAAAATTATTGTTAAGAAAAACAACATCACCTATTTTCCTAAAATGGGCTAGAGCATTAAAACAGTGCAAAAACAACACTTTAAATGCCATTTCCATTTTTGAAAAATTCAAATGGATTCCAAAATTGCCCAAACATTTTGTGGCAGAGCAGAATAATGCATTGTATTTTTGTGAACCAATTTCACATTTTACAAAATGCAATATGGCAGCTCATTTGTTTTTCTAAGTCTTCTGTAAAAAGAAACAGAGAAAAGAATAGAAAAGGGCCACTGTGCACAGGGCCAGAGTGCACAGTGCCCGTGGCCCAGCCCAGCCGGCCCCCTTCTCCCTCCTCTCTCTCTCCCCCGCCGTGTCGCCTGCGCCGTGGCTGGGCACGCGCGCACCGCCCAGCCGGCGACACTGCGACGCTACCGACGCGGGGAGGATAAGGCCTAGCCCTATCCCTCCCCCCTGGACGCCTCGCCACCCTCCCCTCCATTCCCCCTCGCTCCCTCGCTTGTGCTCGCCCTCTTCTCCTTTGTCCCGAGCGCCGCCGCCACCGTTCGTCTTGCTCCGCCACGGCGACAGCCACCGCCGCTCCCCTCCGTCGAGTCCGGAGTCCTCGCCGCGCTCGTCCACGCCACCTGTGGCAAGCCGTTGCAGCTGGAGAGCACCGCAGCCCGCGGATCGAGCCACCCCCTTTCGCCTCAGCCTCCGGCGACCGTCGTCGTTCCCGGCCTCCCTCTGCGCTACAAAATTGTCGTCGGCTTTCCGTAGCCACTCGGTGAGCTCCTCCTCACTCCCCCTTCCTCTGGCTGCTCGCTCTCTCCCCGTAGCCAGCTACCGACGCCACGTGCCATGGCCGTGCTCTGGTCGCCGCCGGAGTTGCACGCGCCACGCTCCCCGAGCCGCTCGGCTCGAACCAGTAGCTCCTAAGAGCTTCTGGTGGCCCGTTGCTCCTCGCGAGCTAGCTTGCGCACGCGAAAACGCACCGCAGCCGTGCCGCCGTACTCGGCCGTAGATCACCGCCACCACGGCTCGACGCCGGCGTGCCTGCCGGCCACCTCCGCCCGTTCCGACGCCATAGATCGACGCGGGGTGGAGTAGCCGATCGAACGCCACAAGAATCGCGCGAAATGGCCCCCTGTAGAGCAAATCCGAGCCTCGACGGCGAAGAACCGCCGCGAGAGAGCTCGCCGGCGCATTTCCGGTGCCGCCGCTGACCTGGCGTGGCCTGGGGCCCACCCAGTGTCACTGCCAGCGGCCCCCCTGGCAACGGTTGACTGCGTTGACCGCGGTCAACGCGCTGACGTGGCAGCTACTGCCACTGACTCGCGGGCCCGACCCGCTTAATTAGACTAATTAAACCATTTTCTAAATAAACTTAATTAATTAACCTAATTAGATACTGACATGTGGGGACTACGATGCTAAATAGTTTCTGTTTAGTTTAATTTAACTCTAATTAGACCTGTGTCTATGACATGTGGGACCCAGCTGTCAGGTTTGACCTGAACAGCTGCGGTTGACCACTGACGTCATGATGACGTCATGCTGATGTCACCCGTAACTGTTCTGGATAATTCGATTTAATTAATTAAAATAATTCCAGGATTTTCAGAAAACTATTTAAATCTTTGAAAATTCGTAGAAATTCAACCGTAGCTCGGATCGAAAAGTTTTCAACATGAAAGTTGATCAGAAAAACGAGACGAATCCGAATGCGTGGTCAAAATGCTTGACCATCACTCCTATCTACCTGAACATGGAACCTTCCCCTCCGGTTCAGTATACCAAAATCTTCCTAAACGCCGGGAAAATATTCCAGATATTTTCCCGCTTCGCCTGCGACATGTAGCAATGCACTAGGTCACCACCAACCCTGCATACTGCCATGCCATGCATCTGTGTTGCATTTATCTGCCTTTATTTATTGTTTCTCCCCCCTCTTCTTCCCCGTTAGACCCCGAGACAAATGTAGCTCCGGAGACCGACGACACCTCTGACGACCCCTCCTTTGCCCCAGAGCTTCCAGGCAAGCAAACCCCCTTGACGCATGCCTATATCACCTATTCTTTCTCCCTCCTGCTTGCACTAGAATTTGCTACTAGTATTGGTTTATCCTATTCTGATGCATAGCCTGTTTTTGTAAACTGCTTTTGATACATTACCTGCAATCCTAAATGCTTAGTATAATTTGGCAGTAAACCATCTGTGGCCCCTCTTCCTTGCTCTAGTTGCCCCGCTTTAGCACCTGTGCCCCGATCGATGTGACCGTCGGGCTGTGACCAGTTCATCACCACACATTCCCCCTAAGTTTCTCGATGCTGCAGAGCTAATATCGAGTGCCGAGGGTGATACCTCTTATCTCACTCCCGATGTGGACTCTGTAGTACAGCTAGTCGGTTGTGGGTTACCGAGGGTGATTCCTCTTTCACCACCTCCGATGAAGCTTCTGTCGTGTAACCCCGCAAGTGTGAATACCACCGAGGGTGATTCCTCTGGGTTCACCTTGACGGATACGTCGTGTGGGAATCCAACGAGGGTGATTCCTCGGATTCCTTCTTGATGTTATGGACACACAGACTCTTGGGTTTTACTACTGATACTTGATAAAGTCGGGTCGGTCCCGAGGGGTACCCGTGAGAGATGTGGTATTGGGTTGACCATGAGGGTACCCGAGAGATGAATACGTGGCACGACCGGGCATTCTTAGCCCTTGCCGTAAGTCCACGAGAAGGGGCGACGGGGTCACAGGATTGTGAGTCTCTGCTCGTTTCCGCGCGCTCCAAACGCACTATTGGGTTAGGATATGTAATCTGAGTAGGCCTTTGGCCTTTTCGCGCTAACCAGCACGTGGGAATAATATGGGTACTCGGCGTCGTATGTATCAGCCGAAGCTCTTCAGACGTCAGCAGTTGGGCGGCGCGCGCCGGGTTGGTCTGGGAAAGCCTGCGCTTGTATTAAGGGGGCTAGGACTGCTCACCGGCCGCGTTCGCAACGCGCAGGAGTGCAAAGGGCGATGGGCCCAAGACCCCTGAGTGCTTAGGATGTAGACCGGCGTGCTGGCCTCTCTGTTGAGCCTAGATAGGGCTACGACGTGTCGATCAGCCGAGGCCGGGCATGGACCGAGCAAGTGTGTCCGGCCAGAGTTAATCGAGCGTGTTGGGTAAGTTGGTGCACCCCTACAGGAAAGTATATCTATTCGAATAGCCGTGTCCACGGTAACAGGACGCTCGGAAAGTATCCCGATCTTCTACAACTAGAAATGGGTTAATATGTAGCTCCGGGATCGTTTTCTCGCAGGGAGTCGAGGAAGGATCTCTGGGCATGGTTACTTGTACTTGTTGCTACTATCATATTTATGTACTAATCGACACTCTTCTAATGCTGCAAGACGCTGAAGATGCTAGTCTTCGATAGGCTAGGCCTTTTCTCTCTATTCTGGCATTTCTGCAGCTAAGTCCACATATACAGCCTTCCTTCGATAATGTTGCATAACTAGACTAGTTCTGATGTAAGTCTTGCTGAGTACTTTGGATGAGTACTCACGGTTGCTTTGCTTCCTCTTTTCCCTATACCTGAATGTTATGACCAGATGACGGAGCCCTGGAGCCAGCTGCCCCAGCCGACGACTACTACCACTACTACCCCTCTGGCGGATACTACTACTACAAGGAGCCCTCCGACGACCAGGAGTTGTTAGGAGGCACCCAGGCAGGAGGCCTGCGCCTTAGGATCCAGTGTTTTGTTTTGCCCCGCCTTCTTAAAGGCCTATCTGTTTAACTTTTATGTCTGTACTCAGATATCTAATGCTTCGGCTGATGCTTGTATGACATCGAGCTTATGTATTCGAGCCCTCGAGGCCCCTGGCTTGTAATATAAAGCTTGTATGACTTTTATCTGTGTTTAGAGTTATGTTGTGATATCTTCAAGTGAGTCCTTAGGCTTGATCGTGTGCATTTGCGTGTATGATTAGGGCACGATTAAGTGGGGGACGTCACATATCCCCTCTTACTTCAAATAGTTATACAAATACCCATTTCCCTTTTGACCACACGGAGGATCAACTGATACCACTTCGAGAACGACAAGATATCGGACAACTGATGACCAATTCTGAGTAAAGAGGATTTCCCCAGACATTTGAAGAATGGAAGCTACAAGTATTGAAGGCTCTGAGGACTCAAAGAATTTAAGACCCTGAAGAATTTCAAGATTCATATGTGTCGTGCGTACGACCATATATGGGGCTGATACGTCTCCAACGTATCTATAATTCTTGATTGTTCCATGCTGTTATATTATCAATCTTGGATGTTTTTATATACATTTACAGCAATTATATATCATTTTTTGGGACTAACCTATTAACTTAGTGCCCAGTGCCAGTTGCTGTTTTCTGCCCTGTTTTTGTTTTACAGAAAATCAATACCAAACGAAGTCCAAATGCCACGAAACTTTTTGGAGATTTTTTTTGGACAAGATAAACAATAGAAGCTTCGGGAGGAGGAAAGAATCCCCAGGGGATGCCCACGAAGCACTAGGGCGCGCCTGGGGGGGCAGGGCGCGCCCTGGTACCTCGTGGGGCCCACAGAGCTCCGTTTGACCTAATTCCTCCACTATAAATTGAGAAAAAAATCAGAAACCCTCAGGGGAGTCCACGAAATACTTTTTCCGGCGCCGCAAGTTACTGTTCTCTAGAGATCCCATCCGGAGGCCTTCTCCGGTACTCCGCCAGAGGGGGAATCGATCACGGAGGGGCTCTACATCAACCTTGCTGCCTTCCGATGATGCGTGAGTAGTTTACGATAGACCTTCGGGTCCATAGTTAGTAGCTAGATGGCTTCTTCTCTCTTTCTGATCTTCAATACAATGTTCTCCTCGATGTCCTTGGAGTTCTATCCGATGTAATCACTTTTTGCGGTGTGTTTGTTGGGATCCGATGAATTGTGAGTTTATGATGAGATTATCCATGAATATTATTTGAGTTTTCTCTGAACTCTTTTATGCATGATTATTAAAGCTTCGTATTTCTTCTCTGATCTATTGATTTGGTTTGGCCAACTAGATTGATTTATCTTGCCATGGGAAGAGGTGCTTTGTAATGGGTTCGATCTTGCGGTGCTCAATCCCAGTGACAGAAAGGGACATGACACGTATGTATCGTTGCTATTAAGGATAAAAAGATGGGGTTTATTCATGCATGAGTTTATCTTGTCTACATCATGTCATCGTTCTTAAGGCGTTACTCCGTTCTTTATGGACTTAATACACTAGATGCATGCTGGATAGCGGTCGATGTGTGGAGTAATAGTAGTAGATGCAGGTAGGAGTCGGTCTACTTGTCTCGGACATGATGCCTATATACATGATCATTGCCTTGGATATTGTCATGATTATTTGCTTTTCTATCAATTGCCCAACAGTAATTTGTCTACCCACCGTATGCTATTTTCTTGAGAGAAGCCTCTAGTGAAAACTATGGCCCCCGGGTCTATCTAAATCATATTACTAAAACCCTAAAAATATTGCTGCCATTTTCTTTTATTTATTTTATTTTGTATTTTTGTTTCAATCTATCTATCTATCACATACAATTTAATCTTGCAATTAACCGCCGAGGGATTAACAACCCCTTGTTTGCGTTGGGTGCAAGGATTTGTTGTTTGTGTGCAGGTACTGCTAACGAGGTATTGCGTGGTTCTCCTACTGGATTGATAACCTTGGTTTCATAACTGAGGGAAATACTTACCTCTGCTGTGCTGCATCATCCCTTCCTCTTCGGGGATAATACCAACGCAAGCTACAAGTAGCAGGAAGAATTTCTGGCGCCGTTGCCGGGGAGACATCATCAACATCTATCAAGTACCTTTGCATAAACTCTCATATCCTTGCATTTATTTTATTTGCCTCTCGTTTGCATCTCCCCCACTTCTAAAAAGTTTTTACAAAAATATTTTCCGTTTGCCTTTTTCTTGTTTTCTATCTTTGCTTGTGTTGCCATGTGCCTTCTATTTGCTTGCGTCTTCGCTTGCTAAAAATCTATTGATATGGATCCTCATCCACTTGCTAATCTTTTCAAAAGACCCAATTATGTTGAACCAATTGCTAGTGAGTTGAGCGCACTTGATTTCCTCTATGAAGTTTTGCCTGAAAGTCATGAATCTGAAAATTATGATGAAGTGCTGAAAGAAGAAATTTATGAAGAGATTCATGATAGCCCCTTCAATGAAAAGCATGGTTGCAATGATGTTATTATAAATTCTATTAGTGTCAATTGTGCTAATGATATGCAAAACCACAAGCTTGGGGATGATAATTTTGTTATATCCATTACTTATTGCAATGATCATGATTGGGGTGATAATGCTTCTTATGATCTTGAAATTTTATTTAAGCCTCATGATGAATATGCTATTGATAATAATGTTTGCAATAATATTGAAAGTGGGTTTGGAAGAGTATCAACTCTAGGTAAAAATAATCCCACATATTTGGAGAGTGTTCAATCTTATGAATTTTTTGATAAAAGTGGGTTTGGAGAGGTCACGACTTTAGTTGATGATAATCCCACTATTTTGGAAGAGTGTCAACTTTGCATGCATGTGGATCATGTAGAGAATATGTTATGTGATGGCTATATTGTTGAATTTGAATATGATCCTACATGTAATTATTATCAGAGAGGAAAATATGGTTGTAGAAATTTTCATGTTACTCAATTACCTCTCTTGAAGTTTAAATTGTCAATGTTTTATTCTTCTTCCTTGTATATGCTAAATATTCATTGCCTCGATAATTTGTTTGCATATAAAATGCCTATGCATAGGAAGTATGTTAGACTTAAATGTGTTTTTCACATGTTTTATGGTGCTCTCTTTGTGCTTCAATTCTTATCTTTTATGCGAGCATCATTAATATTCCAAGCCTATCTTAATGGCTATAAAGAAAGAGCTTGTTGGGAGGCAGCCCAATGAATAAAATAAATTTTTACCTTTTGTTTCTGTTATTGTGTGTTTTCAAAATTATGCTACTGTTATGATTGTGTTTTTATGTATTTAATTAGTGTTTGTGCCAAGTAAATCCTTTGGGATGATTTGGAAGATAGTATAATTGATGCTGTTTGGAAAACAGAAATTTTTGCGTCAAGTGCTGGAATTTTGGTTCTGTACTGGAGTGTCAGAAAAATCTGAAATTTGTACACAGTATTGTTATATGAATTTCCCACGTTGTCCTAATTTTTCAGAATTGTTTGAGTTACAGAAGTATGGCTTTTAAATAGATTACTACAGACTGTTCTGTTTTTGGCAGATTCTGTTTTTGATGCACTACTTGCTTGTTTTGATGAATCTATGGAATGTATCGGGGGGTATAAGCCATGGTGAAGTTAGATTACAGTAGGTATAATGCAAAAATAAAATATGAATGGGTTTGCAACAGTACTTAAAGTAGTGATTTATTTTGTTATACTAACGGATCAAACGAAGGTTTTGTTGAGTTTTGTGTGATTGAAGTTCTCAAGTTTTGGGTGAGATCACGATGGATGAAGGAATAAGGAGTAGCAAAAGCCTAAGCTTGGGGATGCCCGAGGCACCCCAAGGTAATATTCAAGGAAGACTCAAGCGTCTAAGCTTGGGGATGCCCCGGAAGGCATCCCCTCTTTCTTCTACCAACCATCGGTAATTTTACTTGGAGCTATATTTTTATTCGTCACATGATATGTGTTTTACTTGGAGCGTCTTGTATTATATGAGTCTTTGCTTTGTTTCCTTTTTAGTTTGTCACAATCATCCTTGCTGAACACACCTATCTTGAGAGAGCCACATGTTTATCATCATTTGTTAGAATACTCTATGTGCTTCACTTAAATTTTTTGAGCTAGGCAGTTGCTCTAGTGCTTCACTTAAATCTTTTTGAGCACAGTGGTGGCTATATTTTGAAGAAATAAACTCTCATGCTTCACTTATATTATTTTGAGAGTTGATTGAAATTTTGAAGAAATAAATTCTCATGCATCACTTATATTATTTTGAGAATTGACAAGATTAAAATTTTGAAGAAATGAATTCTCATGCTTCACTTATATTATTTTGAGAATTGATAAGATTGAAATTTTGAAGAAATATTTGCACTCTCATGCTTCACTTAAATCTTTTTGAGAGTTGATAATAGTAATGGTAATTTGCACAAGATATGAATTTGGTCCCAAAGTGATGAATATTCAAGAGGGATATAATAAAAACTTTCATATAGATCATTGGATATGATAAGTGTGATTCCTTGCAATAGTTTTGCGATATGGAAATGATAATATGTGAGTCATGTTAGTGAGTAATTTTGATTTAGTAAGAATATTAGTGTTAAGGTTTGTGATTCCCTATGCATGCACATCAAGTCAATAGTTATGCAACGAAATTATATCCTACTTATGGTGCATTATTTGGTGTTAGTTATGTTCAATGCATGTTTATGACCGTTTTTGCTTTTTGGTTGGTTGCTTCTCAATCTATTTGCTAGCCTTCATTTGTACTAAGCGGAAATACTGCTTGTGCATCCAAAATCCTTAAACCCAAGTTGTGCCAAATGAGTCCACTATATCTACCTATATGCGGTATTTCAATGCCGTTCCAAGTAAATTTGCGTGTGCCAACTCTAATTTTCAAAATAATTTTTCCGTTTTGTGTGCCCGTACCGCTCATGAACCAGCAGGGGGTGGCCATTATTTTCCATGCTAGGTGTGTTATTCTCACGATGAGTGTTTATTCACTTGTCATTGCACGAGAGAATGGTTGGTAATAGGGATGCCCAGTCCCACAATGAAATCAAAAACTAATAATAACAAAATTCCTTGGAAAGTGTTGGTTTGGAGGGCACCCGTGGATACGGCTAGCCATGGATTGTGAAAGAAATGGTGGAAAGGAAATAAACTTTACTTTCTGTTTGGGAACCACCTATGATCTGTCTAGCATGGAAAATAATGGGAATTCTTGGTCGTTTTCGTTGACAGGAAAAGCATGCCTCTCAAAATATTTTTATCTCTTTAATTTTAGCCTTGAGCTCTGGCACATTTGACAAATCTCTGCTTCCCTCTGCGAAGGGCCTATCTATTTAATTTTATGCAATTTTTATTTTTATTTGAGTCTCCATCTTCTCTTACAAAAGCACCAACTAGAGAGCACTATTGTCATACTTGTGCATTGGATGTAGCTAATATTTGAGTGTGTTTCATGAATGGATCAATGATTGAGCATAATGGGCTAGGGATAACTTTCTTTAGCGTTGATATTTTGAAAGACATGGTTGCTTGTTAGCATGCTTGAGTATTTATATCTTCATGTCAAACTATAGACTATTGCTTTGAATCATTCAAGTCCAATGTCCATGCTATAAAAGAAAAGAATATGTGATGAAAATGATAGGCAGCATTCCACATCAAAAATTCTGTTTTTATCATTTACCTACTCGAGGACGAGCAGGAATTAAGCTTGGGGATGCTGATACGTCTCCAACGTATCTATAATTTTTGATTGTTCCATGCTAATATATTATCAATCATGGATGTTTTTATATACATTTCCATCAATTATATATCATTTTTTGGGACTAACCTATTAACTTAGTGCCCAGTGCCAGTTGCTGTTTTCTGCCCTGTTTTTGTTTTACAGAAAATCAATACCAAACGAAGTCCAAATGCCACGAAACTTTTTGGAGATTTTTTTCTGTACAAGATAAACACTAGAAGCTTCGGGAGGAGCAAAGAAGCCCCAGGGGGTGCGCACGAGGCACTAGGGCGCGCCTGGGGGGGGGGGCAGGCGCGCCCTGGTACCTCGTGGGGCCCACAGAGCTCCGTTTGACCTAATTCCTCCACTATAAATTTAGAAAAAATCAGAAACCCTCAGGGGAGTCCACGAAATACTTTTTCCGCCGCCGCAAGTTTCTGTTCTCGAGAGATCCCATCTGGAGGCCTTCTCCGGTACTCCGCCGGAGGGGGAATCGATCACGGAGGGGCTCTACATCAACCTTGCTGCCCTTCCGATGATGCGTGAGTAGTTTACCACAGACCTTTGGGTCCATAGTTAGTAGCTAGATGGCTTCTTCGCTCTTTTTGATCTTCAATACAATGTTCTCCTCGATGTTCTTGGAGTTCTATCCGATGTAATCACTTTTTGCGGTGTGTTAGTTGGGATCCGATGAATTGTGAGTTTATGATCAGATTATCCATGAATATTATTTGAGTCTTCTCTGAACTCTTTTATGCATTATTATTATAGCTTCGTATTTCTTCTCCGATCTATTGATTTGGTTTGGCCAACTAGATTGATTTATCTTGCCATGGGAAGAGGTGCTTTGTAATGGGTTCGATCTTGCGGTGCTCAATCCCAGTGACAGAAAGGGATATGACACATATGTATCATTGCTATTAAGGGTAAAAAGATGGGGTTTATTCATGTGTGAGTTTATCTTGTCTACATCATGTCATCGTTCTTAAGGCGTTACTTCGTTCTTTATGGACTTAATACACTAGATGCATGCTGGATAGCGGTCGATGTGTGGAGTAATAGTAGTAGATGCAGGCAGGAGTCGGTCTACTTGTCTCGGATGTGATGCCTATATACATGATCATTGCCTTGGATATCGTCATGATTATTTGCTTTTCTATCAATTGCCCAACAGTAATTTGTCTACCCACCGTATGCTATTTTCTTGAGAGAAGCCTCTAGTGAAAACTATGGCCCCCGGGTCTATCTAAATCATATTACTAAAACCCTAAAAATATTGCTTCCATTTTGTTTTATTTATTTTATTTTGTATTTTTGTTTCAATCTATCTATCTATCACATACAATTTAATCTTGCAATTAACCACCGAGGGATTGACAACCCCTTGTTTGCGTTGGGTGCAAGGATTTGTTGTTTGTGTGCAGGTACTGCTAACGAGGTGTTGCGTGGTTCTCCTACTGGATTGATAACCTTGGTTTCATAACTGAGGGAAATACTTACCTCTGCTGTGCTGCATCATCCCTTACTCTACGAGGATAATACCAACGCAAGCTACAAGTAGCAGGGGTCATCTAGCCCCTTTGCGATTCGACTAGGGGAATGCACAAGCACAAAGAGCAGAATCAACAGAGAATGCAAAGGTTTTTACCCAGGTTCAGGCCGCCACAGGTGTAAAACCCTACTCCTGCTTTAGTGTATTATATGTGGAGAGCTCAAGTACAAGGTGCACTTCGTCCCGGCAAGGTGCAGAGGGAAGCAGCTACGCATGCAAAGTGAGCTAGAATGTCTAAGGATCGATCCTTGTAAAGGTTGGCCTGGCCCTCCTTTTATATCTCAAGGGGTAACCACAGTGGCAAAACAATCATTACAAGTTGATTAGATAGCAAACAGTGCTATCATACCTAACTCTGCCGGTTTAGGACAAAATCATTAAATGCGCCGTTAGGTGTCATGTGGAGGAGGAGCCCCGGCAAGGTTCCTGCACCGCTCGCCCAGCTACCTCGTATTATCCTGATACGCCTCCTGGACGGGTGTCATTAAAGTTAAATCCCTTTCCAGCAGGCTGACACGTGCCTCGACAAGTCTCACCAAACTGCTTGCGCGGTCGACACCTCACTGATTAGCGACTAGCTGGTCGGTGAAGTGGAGCGCTGACGAGCTAGTGAAGGCTTGCCGGCACGGAGCTTGCCGGGCCTTCATCTTGCCGGTCCAAATCTTGCCGGCAAGTAATGCTTTCATCTTCAGTACTAGTCAAGTACTTATCGATGTTTTGTCTTGATCGTCTCCCCAGTAACTTCTGCAACCGAGTCTTGAATCTAGATCTTGGTAAGCTCCGGCAAGCCTGGCCATCAAGAAGGCTACTACTGTCTGTGCATAAGTCAGGGTATAAAATACCCATGTTTTATACACCGACAGGAGCCCCCGGGCCTGGGCCATACGCGCGTCCGAAGCGTCGTTGGGCTAGGGCCAAACAATGCACAGACACGCGGCGGGAAATTACCGCCGTAATCTTTGCAATGATGATTTTCTTTAAGCATGCCCGCGCCGCGCATTAAATGCGGTTGTAGGAGTGGTGGACTGTAGCGGGAGTTTCGCGCAGTGCGCCTGCAAAAGCGCGCCCACATCACGCAGTGAAGAGCCAGCCCCCTCGCGCCTTCCCCATAAAAAGGTAACCGTGAGGAGGTGCTACTCATTCACCATCGCCCCCTTCTGCCTCGTCTTCTTCCTCTCGCCAGAGCCGCTTTCGCCGCCGCCACCGCCAATTCGCGTCTCAGCTCGAATCCTTCCCTTCTCCCTGAGCCCTCATGGCACCCAAGAAAGCCGACGCGGAGGGGAAGAAACCCGCCAAGCCGCTCGACCCCAAGGCGGAGAAGAAGAAGAAGAAGGAACTGGAGGAACTGGAGAGGCGGCGGAGAGAGAACGTGGTCTTCTCTCTGTTGGCCATGGATGGCAACACTCTGATTGAAAGGTACGCCTACATATGGGGAAGGGACACCAAGTATCAGAAAGCCCCTGTAGTGCTTCCTGAAGGCGACAAGGTTCCGTCAGATTCATATCCCTTTTTCTGTGCATACTTCTATTGCAGACTGGTTCCTCTATTCTCGGATTTCTTCAGCGCAATGATGTATGACTTTGGGTTTCGACTGCTAGATTTCACTCCCAATGCTATGACATGCATGGCAGTCTTCGCCCATTTGTGCGAAAATTTTGTTGGAGTTGCCCCCAATGTAGATCTGTTCCGCCACTTCTTCATTCCCCACATTGAAGACAAGTCACTCTCCGGCAGCGTGACATGGATCCCCAGAGCCAAAACCAAGGGCCAATACCTTGTCGGGCAACTTCACCTCAAATGGGAGGAATGGAGGGCAGAGTGGTGTTGGATTCAGGAGAAGGATTTTCCCGAATTCTGCTTGCCGCGCAGGGAAAGAGTTAAGCGCGGCGATGATTGGAGCAAATTGGGTGCCAGTGACGAGAGGCTTCGCCCGGCATTGAACAGAATTGCTCGTCTCAAGGCCGCCAAGCTAACTATAGAAATGGTTGGCGCTGACTTCCTCTGGTGACGCATCTCGCCGCTGCAGAAGAGAGAGAGATTCACTTGGGATTACCAGGGGGCCGCTGATATCATGCGGTTGTATCCTGGGCTTGGCAACAACTTGACGGTTCTGGAGCACGCCTGTCTTTGTGAGCAGTTGTTCAGGAAAACCGGCACGTTTCACTTGCCGAGTCAAGTCATCCCGCTGCACATCAATTCTGCCAAGGATTCCATTTTGGCAATGATGCCGGAGTGCAACGCTCAAGGAGTTGAGCCCCGCTGGCCAATGCCTAGTCTGGAAAACGAGATGGATTGGGCTTCCAACTTGACGGAGAAGGCAACCCGGAAAGAAAGGGATCTCATCCAGGCTACCAAGGATGAAGAACTGGCGCACATCGCCAGCATAGCCACAAAGTCCGCAAGAGTTAACGAGGCTGGCAGTTCTGGTGCCGTGGCAATCGCAGATGATGATGAAGAACATCCCGACAAAGAAGTTGCCGATGATCAACCAGAAGAGCCTGCCGAGGAAGAGGTTGCCGGAACCGAGGTTGCCAGAGAACCTGAAGAGTTGGAAGGCCCTCGGGCCCCTAAGAAGAGGACACGCCGTCTTCGAAGAGCGGACAGTCAAGAACCAGTTCGTGCTTCTTCGCCGAAAGCTGGTCCTGTCATGAAGAAGACGACCACCAAGACTGGCCATCAGGAAGAAGTGCGCCGGCAACCAGTTCGGCGCCCTCGAGCTCAGCATTCATTTTCCCAGCAAGGGGTTGCCGGGGAAGTTGGGTCTTCTCAGCCGGCAAGTTCATCTCCTCTGGCACTTAAAAGGGCCAGAGAGTCGCCTCCGCCGGCAAGATATGACCTCTCCGTCCTCAGCGAGTCTGAAGACGAGGAGTAAGTACATTTATTAACCTTCACCAAGTCTTGACTCCATCTTTGATCATGGTTTTTAACTTGATTCTTTCCTATTCTTGCAGAGCCACAGAGCCACTTGTGCATCGGGCCAAACGAGCCAAAGCTGCGGTGGAAGGCGAGACTGTGGCAAGTGCTGGACAAGGGGGTGTACTCACTGATACCATTATCATCAGCCCCCAGTCCAGCCCCCTGCACGAAGTTGAGGCGCGATCCCCGCCCGCCGGCACTGGCATTGACGCCTCTTCCTCTGGTCTCGAAAAGGAGGCAGGAGAAGGCCACCAAGAGGAAGAGCACCAAGAGGCGGATCCTACCATGGTTCCTTCGTCAACCACCACCCCACGGAGTGCTTCACCGACAAGGGTCTTCACTGATGAGCTCGTCCGCACTGATATAGTTCTAGCAGGCGAGACTGCCAGAGACCGTGCGGCGGCAACCGAAGTTACCGGGGAAGGAAATGTCCTCCCACAGCAAGCATCAACAGGTAATCCACTTGTTTCTGAACACTTTCCACTTTTTTTGTTTTCTTGAACTTGACTTGTCAATTGAATCTTACTTTATCATTTGCTTCTGCCTCTTTCTACAGCTCCAACTTCTCCCGAAGAGGGTGAAATCACTGCAGAAGTGATAGATATTGCAAAGAACGCCACCGACGAAGACACCAAGATTCCTGCTGAAGAAGATCCTATGCAAGTTGCCGAAGAGGTCAGGGAAATTCCCGAAGAACCCGAAAAGTCCTCCGGTAATACATCTGATCCCGCCAGAACGGATGTGGAGATGGCGCTCGTCATCACCGACACACCGAACCCCGACAACCAGCCAGCAAAGTCAATCTTGCAGATCCCGCCAAGTAGTTTGGCGCTGGTTGCTTCTCGGCAAGAATCTGGAGCCCCTAGTTCATCAGGTACTGCAGAGTTGGACTTTGATGCAGAGATTGCTCGCATCCTCACCTCCATCCCCAAGAACACCCTCGAATCCAACAACATCGCCGATAGCACAGCGGATCTTGCCTTCCTGGAAACCATGGCTGCAGGCCTCAGGGATGTGCAAGAGCGCTACGGCAAGCGGTGGGATAAGCTTCAAGCAGAACACATGGCTCTGGAGGTGATTGAGGAGAAGATGAAGAAGAAGGCAGAAGATATCTGCACTTGGTACAATAACCAATCTAGTAGCCTGAGGAAGCAGGAGGAAAAGCTTGCCGCTGCCCAGGAGAAGGCGACGGCCTTGGACGGCAAGATGGCAGAGCGCGAGGCACTGCTCGATGCCCGGGAAAGAAATCTTGCTGCTCAAGAGGAGGCCCTTGCCGCTAAGCTTCGCGGCAAGGATGAAGAAATTGAAAAACTCCTTGAGCAGAGGACTCAAGAGTTGGAGAAGAACCACAAAGAGTTTATCGAAATCCAAGCTCAAGAGAACGTCGTCAAGCTCAAGGAAGCCGCTAACAACGCTGCCGCTGCCACTACTGCCAAAGCAGACTTTGAAATCTAGGTGGGCAAGCTGAAGGAGGAACTTGCCAGTAGCAGTAAAGAGATCGAGACTCTCAAGGGCGAAGCACAGAAAGCAGCCCTCACCTTAGGGGAACTGCAAACGCAGCTCTCGTCCAAGAATCAAGATCTTGATACCGCCACTAAGGTAGCTGAGGATTTGAAATCCAAACTTGCCGGCCTGGAAACAGATCTTGAATCCGCCAAGGAATGGGAAAGGCTCTTGACGGAGAAACTTGGCGTGGAAGAAACTCTCCGGGAAGACACCGAGAACAAGTTCACAGAGCTGGGCGAGGTACTCTTCCTTTGGACGAAGAGGCTTGTCGATATAGCTGAGCGCCTCACTTCCCAACTTGCTGTCATGGATATGAAGAGCTGGAGTTTCACCGTCAACGAACATGAGGCAGCCAGCGCTAGATTGACCAAATTCTTTGATGGCCTCATCGATGCACTGAAAACATATCATGACGACAGATCTGCCTCATTCGCTGACGACTCCCGGAAGTTTGCGCACAACGTCCTTTACAAAGTACTGCTCAAGCTTGCTCATCGCCATCCCGGCCTTGACCTCTCCGGAATCTTCAGGAAGCTGCCGCAGAACACTGATGTCACTGCCGCCAACAAGATTGCTGCTCCTCTCGCCGACAAGGTTCTCCAAGTTCCCAGGATCCAAGGCGACCGTCGAGATTAAGCTTGTCATTGTATCCACCGCAGTGCTGCCATGTAAAAGATACATTTGATCTTATGTTAGATCTGCACTGTTTTCATGATGTAATACAACTTGTGTTGATGAATGAATGTATGCTATCTCCCTCGTTTCTTTTTGTCTTTGTATGATTTTTGATACCCTACGCATACCAGAAGCTTGCCGGCACGTGCACTTGCCATGAGCGCTTGAGGAACGGGTCCTTAGCAGCCTGCTGGTAGTGTCGCCGCCGGCAAGTTTTCCTTTGTCGTTTTCAATGCGGCCACTTAAATTGTTGAGCGGACTCAAAACAAAGTAAGAGCGCAAATGATCACGATAAGGTTCCTTCGCATGCAGGTTTTTCATACAAACACAGAATCTTTCAAGGGAAATTGCAAATGCAACAAGGAAATTGTTTCAAAGTTTTTCAACTTAGCTTTTCCTTGTGCTGTTTTTCTTGTCGCACAAAATGATCGCTTGAGTGTCATTTAAGTGGTTCCATCGTCACCCCCCGGGAAACTTGCACGTGAGGAATCCTTCTGTCCTTTGAGAACAAGAAAGAAGAGAAAAGAGT
Organism: Elymus sibiricus; assembly: GCA_039707655.1. Classification (NCBI taxonomy): domain Eukaryota; kingdom Viridiplantae; phylum Streptophyta; class Magnoliopsida; order Poales; family Poaceae; genus Elymus; species Elymus sibiricus. Next base: position 203,001,452 of record CM077666.1, on the reverse strand, counting down.
GGTTTGGAAACCTTGACGGTTCATCAATCATTTCATACAAGTCAAAGCATAATTACAACATCACGTGCATTTATACATAAACGAATATGTACAAAGAGTTGCAAAACACTTAGCTTTATTTCATTTATGCACATGATCTGCGCTTGGCTTTGTACAAAGGGTTACAAGTCTTGCCGACAAAGCTTGTACAAAAGGGGTTGCCGGGAGGCCCGGCAACTGCGCCTTATGGGTAGAACTTGCGAAGATGCTCAATATTCCATGAGTTTTGCACTGGGATGCCATCTTCAGTCTCCATATGGACTGCGCTAGGTTTGGTGACTCGTGCTACCCGATAAGGGCCTTCCCACTTTGGCGTCAACTTGTTTGAATTCTTGGTGGATTGAATGCGCCGAAGAACAAGGTCACCTTCCTCAAGGCTCTGGGCATGCACTTTGCGGCTATGGTAGCGGCGCAAGGCTTGCTGGTAGCGTGCAGCTCGCACAGCTGCCCGAAGACGATCTTCCTCAAGGAGCGTAGCGTTATCTTGCCGCTGCTGCTCTTGCTCTGCCTCATCGTAGGCGAGCACTCGACGTGACCCGTATATGATTTCCGTGGGGAGTACCGCTTCTGCACCATAGACTAGGGAGAAGGGCGTCTGGCCGGTAGCTTGATTTGGTGTCGTTCTGAGTGACCAAAGAACCACCGGCAACTCATCAATCCAGCGCTTCCCGCACCTATGCAGCCTGTCAAATGTTCTTGTCTTGAGGCCTCGCAGCACTTCAGCATTTGCCCTTTCCGCTTGACCGTTGCTTCTCGGGTGAGCAACAGATGCAAAACAGATTTTGCTGCCAAGGTCTTGGATGTACTGCATGAAGGTGCGGCTCGTGAATTGTGTGCCGTTGTTGGTGATAACCCTGTTGGGAACACCAAAACAGCAAACTAATCCTTTGAAAAACTTGACGGCTGACTGTGCTATCACCTTCCTCACTGGTTCTACCTCAGGCCACTTCGTGAACTTGTCGATTGCGACGTACAAGAACTGGAAGCCCCCGGTAGCACGGGGAAAGGGGCCCAAGATATCGAGCCCCCAGACCGAGAAGGGCCAGGAGGGAGTTATAGTTTGGAGAGCTTGAGCTGGCTGATGTATATTCTTTGAATGAAACTGGCATGCTTCACACTTGGTTACTAGCTCAGTTGCATCCTGGAGGGCAGTGGGCCAATAGAAGCCTTGCCGGAAAGCTTTGCCGACAACTGCTCTTGAACCTATGTGAGATCCACATATACCTCCATGTATTTCCGCCAACAGCTTTAGTCCATCTTCCCGGCAAATACACTTCAATTTCACATCGTTTGGTCTCTTTCTGTGCAGAATGTTATCCAGAAACTGATACATACTTGACTGACGGGCTACTTTCTCAGCTTCTTCTTGATCATCGAGAAGTTCTCCTGTTTGAAGGAAATGAACTATATGCTGCGCCCAAGCCGGAGCTTGCGGCTCAACGACAAGGACTAAAGGCATCTCTTCGGCCGCGGGAGCGCTCGCCTCAGCGGCAAGAACTTGAGGCTCTGCGCGAAGCCGCTGCTCACCGACAGTCGTGCCATTGTCTCCGGCAACCTTCTTGCCGACGGCTTCTGGGAGCTCTGCCGAAAAATAGTTGCCGGTGTTCAACTTTCTTCACTTGCTTGCCTGCGCTGATGGAGTGACTGATGGTTGATTCAAATGGAGCACAAAAGTCCCTGGTTCCACAGGAAGCTTTTGAGCGGCACACTTTGACAGGTGATCAGCGATGCTGTTTTCCGCACGAGGAATGTGCTCTGTTTGCAATCCGTCAAAATGCTCTTCCAATTTCCTCACTTCTTCCACGTATGCTTCCATCAACGGGCTCTAATAGTCTTTGTTGACCCGCTTCACAACAAGCTACGAGTCACCACGGATGATCAATTTCCTGACTCCAAGGTCCACTGCGATCCTAAGACCGGCAAGGAGCCCTTCATACTCAGCAGTTTTGTTTGTAGCTTTCTCCCTGGGAAAATGCATTTGGATTACATACTTGAGATGCTCTCCGGTGGGTGCGACAAGCAGCACTCCGGCACCGGCGCCTTGCAGCGAAAAGGCACCGTCAAAGTACATGATCCATTCTTTAGCCGTTTCCTTGCCGGGGAGAGCTGATTCTTGAATCTCTTCGTCTTGCGTTGGTGTCCACTCTGCAATGAATTCTGCCAAGGCTCTGCTCTGAATAGTTGAAGTGCTCTCAAACTTGAGTGCAAAGCTCGACAACTCCAACGCCCACTCCACTATCCTGCTTGTTGCATCTGGATTTCTCAAAATGCGTTGCAAGGGGAAATGAGTGACGACGGTAATCTCATGTGCTTGGAAGTAGTGGCACAGCTTTCTTGAGGCCATGAGGAGACCGAAAAGCAATTTTTGCACACCAGAATACCTTGACCTAGCGCCCTGCAAAAGGGAGCTTACAAAGTAAACTGGGCGCTGCACCAATTTCTTCTTGGGCACTACTTGTTGATTTGTCTCAATTGCTTGCGTTGATTATGACTTGTCGGCACCAGACTCTGCCAGAGAAGATTCCGGCTTGTCGTTTGACGGGCTTGCCACCGCTCCTTCTTCGTCATCAACTTCTCTCTGTGCCACTAATGCAGCACTAACCACTTGATTTGTTGCCGCCAAGTATAGCAACAACGGTTCTTGTGGCCTAGGCGCAACTAGCGTTGGCGCAGAGGAGAGGTATCTTTTCAAATCCTGCAGTGCGGCCTCTGCTTCCGGAGTCCATTTCATTGGACCTGCCTTTTTCTAATTCTTGAAAAACGGCAAGGCGCACTCGACAGACTTTGAAATGAACCTACTCAATGCAGCCACACTGCCGGCAAGAAGCCGCACATCCTTGACGCGCTTGGGTGCTTCGATTTGCTCAATAGCTTTGATCTTGTCAGGATTGGCTTCAATTCCACGTTGAGATACAAAGAACCCGAGAAGCTTGCCGGATGGAACACCAAACACACACTTCTCGGGGTTGAGCTTTAGATTGATCTTGCGCAGATTTGTAAATGTCTCTTCTAGATCTTGCATGAGGGTTGATTTGTCCTTGGTTTTGACCACTATATCATCCATGTATGCTTCCACATTTCCGTGTAATTGGGGCTCAAAACCGATTTGGACAGCCCTTGCAAAAGTTGAACCAGCACTCTTTAGTCCGAAAGGCATACGCACGAAGCAGTATGTGCCACATGGAGTAATGAATGCGGTTTTCTCCTCATACTCCTTGACCCTAAAAATCTGATGATAACTAGAATATGCATCAAGAAAGGAGAGTAAATCACAGCCGGCAGTAGAGTCAACAATTTGATCAATGCGTGGCAAGGGAAAGTGATCCTTTGGACATGCTTTGTTGATATCAGTATAATCAATACAAAGTCTCCACTTTCCATTTGCTTTCCGTACTACAACAGGATTCGCCAACCATGTTGGATGTAGCTCACCTCTAACTAGACCAGCTGCTTCTAGCTTCTTTATCTCTTCGGTGATGAATTGCTGTCGTTCCAAAGCTTGCTTCCTGACCTTCTGCTTGACGGGACGAGCATGAGGACAGACGGCAAGGTGGTGCTCGATTACCTCCCTGGCAACGCTTGGGAGTCAGATGGTTGCCATGCAAACACATCAACATTCACCCGTAGGAAGGCAACGAGCGCGCTTTCCTATTTGCTGTCAAGGGAGGCACTGACAGTGAAGGTACCGCCTGCTGTGATTTGCTAGCTTCGGCAAATCCAATGAGGCTTTGGATGGTGGCTCTCCACTCATCCATCTTGTCTGCTGCCAGAGGGAAGTTTAGTAGCATCTGAGCCCGCGCCATCACCTCTGCTGCTGTGGCCGGCATGGCTGGGAGTGAAGAACGCGACGTCGCTCTACTCCTAGCAGAGCCAGCAGGAGCGCCATTGCAATCTTGCTGCCGCGGCATATGCTCAGCAGTGGGCTGTCGTGGCGGAGGTGGTGCCCGAGGATCCGGAACTTGATCGGCAGGTATCTTGCCATGCGGACGCCGCCGACCGGAGCCGCCTGCGCCGTTCGGAGCCACGTCGCGCCCATCATGCGATGGTCGCAGTGTGTGTCCCGACGCAGCATCCTTGGACGCCGTGGCACCAGGATCTTGACTCGCGCCGGATCAGACGGTGTTGCTCCGGTTGTTACGCTCGTCGGCGCGCCGAGGAGGCGGGAGTGGGTCATCCGCACTGCCTGCGCCGACGTGGCTTCGATCACCAGAATGGTGAGGAAGCTGGGAGTTGGTGTTGCGTGCTCCACCCGCGCCATCAGTGGTAGCTACGCCTCCTGCGCCGCCCGCACTAGTGACGCCCTCCACTCCGCCTGCATCGCCTGCGCTGGCCAGATCATTCCCGCAGCCTGCGGGTGTATGTGATGGAGCCTTGGAGGTCGATGGAGCAGCTGCAGACGCGCCCTTCTTCTTATGCGCCATCGCAGACGATGAAGATGAGATTGACGCGCAAACTGCTGATTCAGATTCGCACAAGTGATTCCCCTACCTGGCGTGTCAAAGATGTCGTGCGTACGACCATCTATGGGGCCATCTAGCCCCTTTGCGATTCGACTAGGGGAATGCACAAGCACAAAGAGCAGAATCAACAGAGAATGCAAAGGTTTTTACCCAGGTTCAGGCCACCGCGAGGTGTAAAACCCTACTCCTGCTTTAGTGTATTATATGTGGAGAGCTCAAGTACAAGGTGTGCTTCGTCCCGGCAAGGTGCAGAGGGAAGCAACTATGCATGCAAAGTGAGCTAGAATGTCTAAGGATCGATCCTTGTAAAGGTTGCCCTGGCCCTCCTTTTATAGCTCAAGAAGTAACCACAGTGGCAAAATAGTCATTACAAGTTGATTAGATAGCAAATAGTGCTATCATACCTAACTCTGCCGGTTTAGGACAAAAGGATTAAATGCGCCGTTAGGTGTCATGTGGAGGAGGAGCCCCGACAAGGTTCCTGCACCGCTCGCCCAGCTACCTCGTATTATCCTGACACGCCTCCTGGACACGTGTCATTAAAGTTAAATCCCCTTCCAGCTGGCTGACATGTGCCCCGACAAGTCTCACCAAACTGCCTACGCGGTCGACACCTCACTGATTAGCGACTAGCTGGTCGGTGAAGTGGAGCGCTGACGAGCTACTGAAGGCTTGCCGGCACGGAGCTTGCCGGGCCTTCATCTTGCCGGTCCAAATCTTGTCGGCAAGTAATGCTTTCATCTTCAGTACTAGCCAAGTACTTATCGATGTTTTGTCTTGATCATCTCCCCAGTAACTTCTGCAACTAAGTCTTGAATCTAGATCTTGGTAAGCTCCGGCAAGCCTGGCCATCAAGAAGGCTACTACTGTCTGTGCATAAGTCAGGGTATAAAATACCCATGTTTTATACACCAACAATATGACCCTTTAGAAGACCAAAACCCCTGATGTATACTCCCGTTAGATGCGATGATTTGTGAGCTGCCATTTGTGTGTGTTTTGTGACAGCAACAAATCAAACCGATTTTCAAAACTATGTTGTTTGTACGGGAATCTTTCTCCCTCTCTTATCTCATCCCAAAACCCTTGGACCCAATTGATGATGAATGAAGATGGACTCCTATTTTCCAGATCGATGACTCAGTTGGAGGCAGAACAATGGATTCAGAACATGGAGGATCAATTGAGGAATAACATTGTTGAAAGAAAAGATATGGTTCAATATGCTCTTCAGTACTTTGTAAAAAGTGCTGCAACATGGTGAAGGATGCACCAAGCTATACAAGGATGGAATGGAACAAAAACTTAGGAGGAATTCAAGATGACTCTAATGAGGTCTCGTCTTATCCAAAAGCCCATTGAAAATAAAATGAAGAAACCTTGTGCATGCAAGATTTGCGGAGAGATAGGACACACCCATGAAGAACACAAGGATGGATGCCCTCATTGTGAAGAAAATCACCGAGCTAAAGAGTGCCCAACTAGGCAGGTTACTTGTTTCTTGTGTGAAGGGACTACCCACTACCCTGCTCAGTGTCACATTTACCCGATGGTACAACAAACTATCCTACAACAGAAAGAAGGAATGAAAGAAGCCCTCAGAAAACATACGGAAGTACCTATGGTGGAGGCATATGTTCAAGACCCACTTGGAGATACCTTAAGGAAGGTCCACACCAAATCATGCTATGCCTGTGGAGAAGAAGGACATATCTCCTAGGATTTCCCAAAGGAGTGGAAAGAGTATCTGGGAGAATTCCCGACAGTAGAAGTAAAGTATGACCCACAGGAAATAGAGGCCCTGATTGGTAGGAAAAAGTCCAGGAAGAGAAACCGAAGACATCCTCGGAACTACCCAATTTCTGCAGAGAAGGACCTGAGTCAAATCATATGTTTCAAGTGCAAGAATTTAGGTCACTATGCTGATAAATGTCCAGAAAAGGAGTCAAGAACCCAAGGAGCTTGCAAGATCACCAAGAAGCCCCGAGACTTGTCAGAAGTCATCTGTTTTCGCTGCAAGGAAGTAGGACATTATGCTAATAAATGTCCAGACAAGAAGAAAGCTGGAGCTGAGTAGTTGAGATTTTGATATCGGTAATAAGTGTAGTAGGAAGCACTCTTATTTTTATGAGGATGTGGAGTTGAGTTATATATGTAATGGAAGTCTCGGAGATTGTAATGATTCATGTATTAATAAAATTGATATATCATGATCTCAATTGTTTAATTGTATGTGATGAGTTGATACTCTGTAAACAATGATTGTGATCATGTTCGGAGATACGAAGAATATGGTCTATGGATGAACTAAAGCATTTCATTTTAAGGGTGGTAGTACCTTGTAAGACCACTTGATCAATGGGAAAAAATATGTTATTCATGCAAGCCCAAAGAGAGGAGTTTGGACAAAATAAGTTTGAGTTCTGTTTGATGATAAGATGGTTTACCCCAAGAGTGTGAAGGAATGATGTACAATCGAATTCATGAAATCTACGAAGTTTAATGTTGGAATATGGAGCAGATGAAACCTCGAAGACAAGTCAAAGCTATACAAGAGTTGAAGTGGGCCCATAACCCACAGGCCCCAGGATTTGATAAGGATTAAGCACAATCTTGTTGAAGAAAGAAATCCGGAAGAAGTTACAATTTCATCAGCAGACGTTTCATAGGAGGTTACGTAAACCCGAGAGTTGTGAAGAAACGATAGATGTTTTGTTTGGCTTGCAGAATCGATGGATTTATCCAAACTTAGTTCATGGACAAGAGATATTCTGCAATGCTTGTGAGAATGCCCGAGTGTTAGCAAGCGAGAATCGCTAAACCGTATACAAGGTAATGATTTGGGTGCAGAATGGATTGATCACGATGCTGACTTACTCTTATCATTCGCTCTTGCTATTTGGAATGGTAAATCTAGAGTGACTTACCCATAGTAGAGAGATGACGATTGTCAAACCCTATTTAAAACCTTAGGATGGTATGACGAGAAACCCTTGTACAAGGCAGTTGTTGCCAATCATAGGTTATTCGATGAGAATAAAGCAAAGGCCTATTTTTCTACAGGAACCCTTATTTGTTGACCACCATGAGATTAACGACAGTTGAATAGCATTGGCGCTAGACCTGTCAAGACAAGAAGATCCAGTCTCGGAAGAACCTTATTTTGATGAAAGGACTCAAGATTTTGAGAAAAACGTTATGCCTATACCGGAAGATCATCAATGAAGGAGTTGTCCCGAAGATGTGAGAAGACCGACGTTGTCAACACTACGGAGGAAGTACATGAGTTTTGATGGAACCGTGACTATGATTCTAAGGGTGGTAGCGCCCCAACCATTTTGATGATCGATGGATTTTCAAGTAGACCCCAAACCCTAACCTTTTCTTGCTAGCTTCTCCGAATCTCGAGGACAAGATTAATTTTAAGTGTGGTAGGTTTGTAACATCCCAAAATTCTAAATTTTGGAATGGTATACTAATTAAGTAAAAATGATTGCTTGTGCGATTGTTGTGTGAAATTGAGTGGAATTTGAAACTTTTTGAAAGTTAAATGAGAGGGAATAAAAGGACTTTCCCAAACTTTCATTCTTGCATTTCGTTTCCATAAATTCAAATTCATTTTAACACAAAATCCTAGAGTGAAGATAATATGACTTCTTCCATTAAAGAAAGGAAAAGGGGGTTGAGAAGATTTGGATTTCATTTGAAAATATTTCAAACCAGAAACTTTATGCCACTCAAGGATTTTCATGAGGGAAGATAACATGACTTCTTCAAATATATGAAATAGAGTGGGAAGTGACGAGGACAACTTTCAAAATGTCATTTGAGAAATTTCCCATGTGAGTTTCAAAATCATTTCCATATATTCAAATAAAATAAAGAGATAAAGAAATATGAATCCTTCAAATATCAGAAATAAAATATGGAGAATGAATTTTGAAACGAACAGAAAGTGGTTTGAAAAATAATTGAAATTATTTGCATAGCCATTTCTTGAATTATTGCTTTTATTAGTTTTTATGCAATTTATTTTCTCCTATAAAAGAAAAATATGAGCATGAGGGTAAAATGACTCCCTCCCATGGAAAATTAGGAGAAAATCATTTTGAAGCTATTTTGAATATTTCAAAAATCAAGTTGGATTATTTAAATAGTGACAGAATACTTTTGTATTTATTTGAATTTATTTATATTTTAGTTGGCCTATCTAAAATGTGCACATGGTCCTAAATGTGCTCTAGTATTTATGTGCCAAAATTCAGATTATTTGGAGCTCATTTGATATAGGTTGGAGTGTTTTTGTGCTGCTGTAAAAAGAATGTTTAAAACAATTTTGGCCGAAACCTTTAGCCCACTAGCCGCCGGCCTAGCTAGCCAAAATGGCCCATGGCCTCGCTCCCTCGCGAAACCCCTTCGCCCCGGTCGTCAACACCCTTCCTCGCTGTTCTCAGTCGCTGACTGATGGGGCCCGTGCCCTTCTTCTTCCTCCCCACACCAGAGCGCGTTCGAGCCGCCGTCGAATCCCGATTCGTCGGGATCGCGTCCCCGATTCGCCCCCTTGCCCACGACAGTGCCCTATAAAACCCCCTCTAACCCCTCCCTTGTTTCGCCCTAGAACCCATGCCCGATTCCACCCATAGCGCACGCACGCAGCGTTGGGATCTCGCCACCGGAAACATCTCCGCCGACAAATTCCACCGCCGGTGAGCCCTTCCTCGACGCCTCTTTCTTCCCGTAAGATGATCTCATCGGCGCGCATCTCCCTGACAACTTTTCGACGCCCAGAGAGTAACGGAGACGCTGCCCGAAGCACACTCGAACGCCACCGGAGCCGTAGCTCACCCGAGCCTCCGCACCGATGCCCCGCTCGCCACCGACCTCCTCGACGACGAACTCCACCACCACCGGAACCCCTTTGATGACCCACAAGTATAGGGGATCAATCGTAGTCCTTTCGATAAGTAAGAGTGTCGAACCCAACGAGTAGCAGAAGGAAATGACAAGCGGTTTTCAGCAAGGTATTTTCTGCAAGCACTGAAATTATCGGTAACGAGTAGTCTGATAGCAAGATAATTTGTAACAAGTGACAAGTAGCAATAGTAACCAAGAGTGCAGCAAGGTGGCCCAATCCTTTTTATAGCAAAGGACAAGCCGGAATGATCTCTTATAGTAAGTAAAGCGTTCTCAAGGACACATGGAAATTTCATCTAGTCACTTTCATCATGTTTGTTCGATTCGCGTTCGCTACTTTGATAATTTGATATGTGGGTGGAGTGGTGCTTGGGTGCTGTTCTTACGTGAACAAACCTCCCACTTATGATTACCTCCTATCGCAAGCATCCGCAACTACGAAAGAAGAATAAAGATTTCTCTAACCATAGCATTAAACATATGGATCCAAATCAGCCCCTTACGGAATAGCGCATAAACTAGGGTTTAAGCTTCTGTCACTCTAGCAACCCATCATCTAATTACTACTCCACAATGCATTCCCTTAGGCCCAAAGATGGTGAAGTGTCGTGTAGTCGACGTTCACATGACACCACTAAGGGAATCAACAACAAACATATCATCAAAATATCGAACGAATACCAAATTCACATGATTACTTATGACAAGACTTCTCCCATGTCCTCAAGAACAAAAGTAACTACTCATAAATCATGTTCATGTTCAAGATCAGAGAGGTGTTGAATAGCATAATAGATCTGAACATATAATCTTCCACCAAATAAACCAACTAGCATCAACTACAAGATGTAATCAACACTACTAGCAACCCACATGTACCAATCTGAGGTTTTGAGACAAAGATTGAATACAAGAGATGAACTAGGGTTTGAGATGAGATGGTTCTGGTGAAGATGTTGATGAAGATTAGTCCTCCCACGATGAGAGGATCGCTGGTGATGTCGATGGCTACGATTTCCCCCTCCCGGAGGGAAGTATCCCCAGCAGAATCTCTCCGCCGGAAAGCAAAAGTGCTCCTGCCCAAGTTCCGCCTCGAGACGGTGGCGCACCATCCTGAAAGTCTTCTCTATATTTTTTCTAGGGCAAATGGGCTTATATACCAGAAAATGGGGGCCAGAGGCTGGACAGGGGCCCCAGGAGGTACCAGGGCGTGCCTGGGGGGGGGGGGGGGTGGCGCGCCCTGGTGCCTCATGGTCACCTGGGTCGCCCCCTCTGGTACTTCTTGCTTCCAGTATTTTTTATTTATTCTAAAATAAATCTCTGTAAAATTTCAGCTCATTTGGAGATGTGCAGAATAGGTATCTCTAACATAGCTTTTTCAGGTCCAGAATTCTAGCTGCCGGCAATCTCCCTCCTTGTGTGAATCTTGCATATTAAGAGAGAAAAGACATTAGAATTGCTCCACAAAGTGTTATATTGATCAAAAACACTATAAATAACAGTAGCAAAACATGATGCAAAATGGACGTATCAACTCCCCCAAGCTTAGACCTCGCTTGTCCTCAAGCGAAAGCCGATATCGATAATCATGTCCACATGTTTAGAGAGAGAGAGGTGTCGATAAAAACAAAATACGGACATAGTAGCATCATGATCATTATTATAACAGCAATATTTATGATCATAAACTTCTCATGAGAAAGTAACAATTCATCACAACAATGGAGTATAAGGCATAAACTTTCTTGAAAGCTAACAAACTATGTTCTCAGTCAACAATGCAATTGCAATTCATCATATTTTCAGGAAGGGTCTCATGTAGGAGCTATTTAGCAAGTCCACATACTCAACCATCATTTAGTCTTCTATGATTGCTAACACTCACGACATATATATGAAGCAAAAAGTTTCAGCCAGACACATAGAAAGATAGGGGCTTGTGATTCTGCCTCCCAACTTATTCACCTCAAGGGTGATGTCAACAATAATAACTCATGATCACTCATATCCAACTGGATATATATGCCTAGATCTTTCCCCACCACATGATGCTTAGAAAAGATAAAAATAAAAAGGAAGTAGAGGAGAACACTATCGACTCTTGCATAAAAAGTAAATACATAAAAGTAAAGGATAGGCCCTTCGCAGAGGGAAACAGAGGTTGTCATGCGCTTTTTGTTATTGGATGCAAGAGCTCTTAATGCAAAGGAACGTCACTTTATATTGCCCCTTGTGATAGCAACCTTTATTATGCAGTCTGTCGCTTTTATTTCTTTACTATCACAAGTTCGTACAAAGCTTATTTCCCTTACAATAAAAGTTCAGACATATTTAGAGGCAATTTTTATTGCTTTTTGCACCGATGACAACTTACTTGAAGGATCTTATTCAATCCATAGGTAGATATAGTGGACTCTCATGACATGAAACTGGGTTTAAGGGTTTTGGATGCACAAGTAGTATCTCTACTTGGTGCAGATTTTGGCTAGCAAAGATATTGGGCAAGCATGACATGTTGGAGGATCTATAACAATATAACATCTATGTGAATATGAACAAACATAATTCATTACGTTGTGTTCCTTGTCCAACGTCAACAATTTGACATAAAATACTTAATGGGGGCTCACAATCACAAAAGATGTCCAAGATAGTATATTTGCATGTGAATCTTCTCTTCCCTTATTAACTTTTTCATGAATTGCATCATTGACTAATGCTATGTTTGTTAACTTCCAATAAATTTTACCACTTATACTTTTCTTTATGTAATGTCATTACTTTCCATAAAATTAGCATATGATCTTTTTCATTATTTTCATTGCTAGAATTGAAACATGAAAGTAAAGAAGCAAAAACTCAAACTACTCTTTATTATATAACTCTCAACTCGATTACATAGATAGATAGATCACGAAGCTAACACTCAAAAATAGATCATACTAAACTTTTATTCAACTAGATCACAAAATAACTAAGGATCGAACTAAAAATAGGTAAAGATAATAAAAGTGATGGTGATACGATACCGGGGCACCTCCCCCAAGCTTGGCACAAGCCAAGCGGAGTGCCCATACCCATGTGCTCAAGTCTCCTTCTTCGGTGATGGTGGTGATGGTGAAGTGGTGAGCTTGTCTTTCAGTTTCCGCTTCAGAACATAGTTTTCTTCCTTCAACTTGCTAATTTCTTGCTCAAGCTCCAGTATCTTCTCACATAGTGCGTTCATGTTTTCCTGTAGAAGACGGGAAGGGATAAATTGGATCTTAGATTTGTTTACTGTGTTTGGGAGGCTCGACTTCTTGAACTCCACATGCATATCTCCGGGTTGAGGTAGAGGAGCATCGTCTTCATCCGAGCTCACATCTTCCGTTCCCTTCATGTTGGCATCTCGCTCCTCCTCCGCGGACCACCCATAGGGATGCATATCCCCATAGATCCTTGGATTTGTAACATAATGTGATACGAAGCTCTCCCCATCTGAGTCTTGGGACGACATACTTTCGAATCTGTCAGAAAAATAGCATGAAACAAGAACAGAGGAGGTTTCTGCGATACGGTGGTCAAAACATACGAGAGTATATATAAAGATTTTTTTATCTTGCAAAACAAGTAATCCAGGAGAAAACGGAGTCGGGAAGGCTCACGTGGGGCCCACGAGCCACCAGGGCGCGCCTGGGAGGGGGGGTGGCGCGCCCTGTTGCCTCGTGGGCACCAGGTGGGTCCCATCGGCTGTTTCTTATTTTTGTATTTTTTCTAATATTCCAAAACTGATAGAAAGTATTTTTATGGAATTTTTGGAGTCGGTTTACTTACCATATCACATACTTCTTCCTTTTCAGGGTTCTGGAGTGTTCCGGAAGGTCTCTCTTATGTATTCCTCCGGTGTAATTGTTTCAATAATATTAGTTTCAACATTAATAGGAGTATCTGAAATATAGTGCTTAATTCTTTGCCCATTCACCACTCTCGGATTAGTGCCTTCGGAGTTGTTTATTTTGATGGCTCCGGAGCGATAAACTTCTTCGATGATATACGGTCCTTCCCATTTAGAGAGAAGTTTTCCTGCAAAGAATCTCAAACGAGAATTGTACAATAGAACTTGCTCACCTACTTTAAATTCCCGTTTTTGAATTCTTCTATCATGCCATCTTTTAACTTTTTCTTTAAAAGTTTTGGCATTTTCATAAGCTTGGGTTCTCCATTCATCTAATGAGCTAATATCAAATAACCTCTTTTCACCGGCAAGTTTAAATAATAATTTAGTTCTTTAATTGCCCAATATGCTTTATGTTCTAACTCAAGAGGTAAATGACATGCTTTCCATAAACCATTTTATAAGGAGACATACCCATAGGATTTTTATAAGCAGTTCTATAAGCCCATAATGCATCGTCAAGTTTCTTAGACCAATTCTTTCTAGATCTATTGACGGTTTTCTGTAGAATTAATTTTATTTCTCTATTGCTCAATTCAACTTGACCACTAGTTTGAGGATGATAGGGAGATGCAATTCTTTGGTTGACATCATATTTAGCAAGCAATTTACGGAATGCACCATGAATAAAATGTGAACCACCATCCGTTATTAAATATCTAGGGACTCCGAACCTTGGGAAAATAACTTCTTTAAGCATTTTAATAGAAGTGTTATGATTAGCACTACTAGTTGGAATAGCTTCTACCCACTTAGTAACGTAATCAACAACAACTAAAATATGAGTATACCCATTGGATTTAGGAAAAGGTCCCATATAATCAAATCCCCAAACATCAAATGGTTCAATAGCAAGTGAATAATTCATAGGCATTTCCTGACGTCTACCGACATTACCAATTCTTTGACATTCATCACAAGATAGGACAAACTTATGAGCATCCTTGAAAAGAGTAGGCCAATAAAAACCAGATTCTAATACCTTGTGTGCAGTTCTGTCTCCCGCATGGTGTCCTCCGTAAGCTTCAGAATGACACTTCCGTAGGATTTGTTCCTGTTCATGCTCAGGTATATAACGTCTGATAATACCATCTACTCCTTCTTTATAAAGATGTGGGTCATCCCAGAAGTAATGTCTTAAATCAAAGAAGAACTTTTTCTTTTGTGGTATGTGAAACTAGGTGGTGTGTATTTAGCAACAATGTAATTGGCATAGTCTGCATACCAAGGAGTATTACGAGAAGCATTTATGACAGCTAATTACTCATCAGGAAAATCATCGTCAATAGGTAGTGGGTCATCAAGAACATTTTCCATTCTAGACAAATTATCTGCTACGGGATTCTCAGCTCCCTTTCTATCAATAATATGCAAGTCAAATTCTTGTAGCAATAAAACCCACCTAACGAGTCTAGGTTTAGCATCTTTCTTTTCCATAAGATATTTAATAGCAGCATGATCGGTGTGAACAGTTACTTTAGAATCAACTATGTAAGATCTGAATTTATCACATGCAAACACAACTACTAGAAATTCTTTTTCAGTAGTAGCATAATTTCTTTGGGCACTGTCTAGAGTTTTACTAGCATAATGAATAACATTTAATTTCTTATCAACTCTTTGTCCAAGAACAACACCAACAACATAATCACTAGCATCACACATAATTTCAAAAGGCAAGTTCCAATCAGGTGGTTGAACAATAGGTGCAGTGGTTAAGGCTTTCTTAAGTGTTTCAAAGGCTTCTAGACAATCATCATCAAAAACAAATGGAACATCTTTTTGCAAAAGATTGGTAAGAGGCCTAGAAATTTTAGAGAAGTCTTTAATAAATCTCCTATAGAAACCAACATGACCAAGGAAACTTCTTATACCTTTAATATCTTTAGGACATGGCATTTTCTCAATATCATGAACCTTAGCTTTATCAACTTCAATACCTCTTTCAGAAATTTTATGCCCCAAGACAATGCCTTCATTCACCATAAAGTGGCACTTCTCCCAATTTAAGACAAGATTAGTTTCTTCACATCTCTACAAAACTCGATCAAGGTTGCTTAAGCAATCATCAAAAGAAGTTCCGTAAACGGAAAAATCATCCATGAAGACCACAACAATCTTTTCACAAAAGTTAGAGAATATAGCAGTCATACATCTTTGAAAGGTAGCAGGTGCATTGCATAAACCAAAAGGCATATGTCTATAAGCATAAGTTCCAAAAGGACAAGTAAAGGTGGTTTTCTCTTGATCGGGTTGTGATACGGGTATTTGAGAAAAACCAGAATAACCATCTAGGAAACAAAAGTGTGTATGCTTAGACAATCTTTCTAACATTTGATCAATAAAAGGTAAGGGGTAATGATCTTTTCTAGTAGTTTGTTTAATTTTCTAAAATCAATTACCATCCTATAACCAGTTACAATTCTTTGTGGAATGAGTTCATTTTTATCATTAGGAACAACGGTAATACCTCCTTTCTTAGGGACACAATGAACGGGACTTACCCATCTACTATCAGCTATGGGATAGATTATACCTGCTTCCAGAAGTTTTAATATTTCGGTTCTTACCACCTCTTTCATCTTAGGATTTAATCGCCGTTGGTGGTCGACAACCGGTTTAGCATCATGCTCCATATTAATTTTGTGCTGACATAGAGTGGGACTAATGCCCTTAAGATCATCAAGAGTATATCCAATAGCAGCTCGGTGCTTCCTTAGAGTTTTTAGTAATTTCTTTTCTTCATGCGCTGAAAGGTTAGCACTAATAATAACAGGATATATCTTCTTTTCATCAAGATAAGCATATTTTAATGTATCAGGCAATTGCTTCAATTCAAATACAGGATCACCTTTAGGTGGAGGAGGGCCTCCAAGAGTTTCAACAGGTAAATTGTGTTTAAGGATAGGTGGTTGATCAAAGAACATCTATCTATTTCATTTCTTTCGTTCATATGCATATCGTTTTCATGGTCTAGCAAGTATTGTTCTAACGGATCAGTAGGAGGTACGGCAATAGAAGCAAGACCAATAATTTCATCTTTACTAGGCAATTCTTTATCATGAGGTTGTCTATGAAACTTGGAGAAATTAAACTCATGAGATATATCACCAAACTTAACTCGAACCTTTTCTTGAACACAATCAATTTTAGCATTAACGGTATTCAAGAAAGGTCTACCAAATATAATGGGACAAAAATTATCTTGTTGTGAGCCAAGTACTAAGAAATATTAGGGTATTTGATTTTGCCACACAAGACTTCAACATCTCTAACAATCCCAAGTGGTGTAATAGTAGCTCTATTCGCTATCTTAATAGTAACATCAATATCTTCAATCTCAACAGGTGCAATATCATGCATTACTTCTTGATATAGAGAAAATGGAATAGCACTCACACTAGCACCCATATCACACAAACCATGATAGCAATGATCTCCAATCTTAACAAAAATAACAGGCATGCCAACTACGGGCTTGTTCTTGTCTAACTTATCTCGTTCATTTCTAACAGGTTTAGCAATTCTAGCTGCCTCCTCACAAAAGTAAATAACATGCCCATCTATATTATCGACTAAGAGATCTTTAACCATAGCAACATCAGGTTCAACTTTCATTTGTTCAGAGGGTCTAGGTGCTCTAATATTACTTTTGTTAACCACAGTTGAAGCTTTAGCATGTTCCTTAATCCTAACAGGAAAAGGTGGTTTCTCAATATAAGCAGTAGGCACAACTGGATCAACATGGTAAACAATTGTTTCTTCTTTAACACTAATGGGTTCCTCAATCTTTTCTTTAACAGGGGGATGATATTTAAACCACTTCTCCTTAGGGAGATCAACATGAGTAGCTAATGATTCACAAAAGGAAGCTACTATCTCAGAGTCAAGTCCATATTTAGTGCTAAACTTATGAAAAGCATCGGTGGCCATAAAAGATTTAACACAATCAAACTCAAGTATTATACCTAACTCATTACCTTTGTTGAGTTCCCAATCTTCAGAGTTGCGTTTAATTCTTTCCAGAAGATCCCATTTGAATTCAATAGTTTTCTTCATAAATTAGCCAGTCGAAGAAGAATCGAGCGTAGTTTGATTATCATGAGAAAGCCGAGCATAAAAATTCTGTAAGATAATTTATTTTGAGAGCTCATGATTGGGGCATGTGTACATCATGTACTTAAGCCTCCCCCAAGCTTGAGCGATGCTTTCTCCTTCATGAGGCCAAAAATTATATATATAATTCCGATCATGATGAACCAAATGCATAGGATGAAATTTCTGATGGAATTCTAGTTTCAATCGGTTCCAGTCCCATGTATCAATATCATCACATAGCCTATACCACATTAATTCCTTTCCCTCCAAAGATAACGGGAATACTTTCTTCTTAACTCCATCTCCGGACAAACCTGCAAGCTTAAACAATCCACAAATTTCATCCACATATATCAAGTGCATATCAGGATGTACCGTTCCATCTCCTGCATAAGGATTAGCTAGCAGTTTCTCTATCATGCCTGGAGGGATCTCATAATAAATATTTTCAGTAGGTGCAGTAGGTTGAGGAGCAACTATTTGTGTTTCCGGTCGAGGTGAAGATACCCCGAACAAACTCCTCAAAGGATTACTTTCCATAGTGACAAGTGACAGTAAATTTCAGCACGTAATATAAATGTTTCCTTACCAAATTCCACTCACCAAAGGCGCTTCACTCCCCGGCAACAGCGCCAGAAAAGAGTCTTGATGACCCACAAGTATAGGGGATCAATCATAGTCCTTTCGATAAGTAAGAGTGTCGAACCCAACGAGGAGCAGAAGGAAATGGAAAGCGGTTTTCAGCAAGGTATTTTCTGCAAGCACTGAAATTATCGGTAACGAGTAGTCTGATAGCAAGATAATTTGTAACAAGTGACAAGTAGCAATAGTAACAAAGAGTGCAGCAAGGTGGCCCAATCCTTTTTATAGCAAAGGACAAGCCGGAACGATCTCTTATAGTAAGTAAAGCGTTCTCGAGGACACATGGAAATTTCATCTAGTCACTTTCATCATGTTTGTTCGATTAGCGTTCGCTACTTTGATAATTTGATATGTGGGTGGACCGGTGCTTGGGTGCTGTTCTTACTTGAACAAACCTCCCACCTATGATTACCCCCTCTCGCAAGCATCCGCAACTACGAAAGAAGAATTAAGATTTCTCTAACCATAGCATTAAACATATGGATGCAAATCAGCCCCGTACGGAATAGCGCATAAACTAGGGTTTAAGCTTCTGTCACTCTAGCAACCCATCATCTAATTACTACTCCACAATGCATTCCCTTAGGCCCAAAGATGGTGAAGTGTCGTGTAGTCGACGTTCACACGACACCACTAAGGGAATCAACAACATACATATCATCAAAATATCGAACGAATACCAAATTCACATGATTACTTATGACAAGACTTCTCCCATGTCCTCAAAAACAAAAGTAACTACTCACAAATCATGTTCATGTTCAAGATCAGAGAGGTGTTGAATAGCATAATAGATCTGAACATATAATCTTCCACCAAATAAACCAACTAGCATCAATTACAAGATGTAATCAACACTACTAGCAGCCCACAGGTACCAATCTGAGGTTTTGAGACAAAGATTGAATACAAGAGATGAACTAGGGTTTGAGATGAGATGGTGCTAGTGAAGATGTTGATGAAGATTAGTCCTCCCACGATGAGAGGATCGCTGGTGATGATTTCCCCCTCCCGGAGGGAAGTATCCCCGGCAGAATCTCTTCGCCGGAGAGCAAAAGTGCTCCTGCCCAAGTTCCGCCTCGAGACGGCGGCGCACCATCCCGAAAGTCTTCTCTTTATTTTTTCTAGGGAAAATGGGTTTATATACCACAAAATGTTGGCCAGAGGCTGGCCAGGGGCCCCACGAGGTACTAGGGCGCGCCTTGGGGGGGGGGGGGGTGGCGCGCCCTGGTGCCTCGTGGGCACCTGGGTGGCCCCCTCTGGTACTTCTTGCTTCCAGTATTTTTTATTTATTCCAAAATAAATCTCCGTAAAATTTCAGCTCATTTGGAGATGTGCAGAATAGGTATCTGTGACATAGCTTTTTCAGGTCCAGAATTCCAGCTGCCGGCAATCTCCCTCCTTGTGTGAATCTTGCATATTAAGAGAGAAAAGGCATTAGAATTGCTCCACAAAGTGTTATATTGATCAAAAACACTATAAATAACAGTAGCAAAACATGATGCAAAATGGACGTATCACCCTTCGCTGCGCCTCATCCACCCGACCACTCCGCCACCAACTATGACCACCGGAGCATCGCCACCGCCGACGCTCGAGGCCACCGCCGACTTCTCCTGCCGCGGTAAGCTGCCATTGCTCCCATCCGTCCGATCTTTAGTCTACGGCCTAGATTAGATCGTTTTTTTATTTACTTCGCGAAACGTTTTCTGTTACGAATCGGCCGTCCGCCTGCAACGCTCGCTCGCTCGCTAGCTCACCCAGTCACACGCTGCCACGTGTCCCCTAGCCGGTCCGTAGCATTTAGTTCTTTTTTCTGTTTTAATTTCTTTTCTAGATTTAGTTCTGATTTTAGATTGCTTGTATCTTTTAGAGTTTTTATTATTTTTGAGTGATTCCTTTTGCATTAGTTTAATAATTTTGCGTAGTTTCTGTAGATTCAAATTATTAGCATGTTTGAATTATTTCAATTTGAATTTGATCAAATTTCTTTAAACACTAGATTTCTAATATCTTTTAATTAAAAATAGGTTTTAATTTAATTCTTTTTTCTACTGTTTTGTATTAGTTTTGTTTATGCAGTAGCATGTTAATAATGATTTTATAGTTTATTTATTTTTGTTCTAAGTAGATTAAAAACAGCACCTATATATGCTTGTATAAGAATTGAATAAAATTAGTTTGTTATATTAAAAAGTAATTCTTTTTGCCACTTTAATTTAATTAACTTTAGTTTGTGTTAGTTAACAAAAATTTAACTTTTGTAATTAATTTGTGCTGTTTTAGTTTGTTTCTAGTTAATATTTGTTTATGCCATAATTTTCTTCACATAAGAGCTATTAAATGAATTCTTTTTGCTAATTAATTATTTAGTAAAATACTTTCAATTAGGTTATTAATTTTGTAGTTTATTTACTGTTAATTAATTGTTTAGGTCTTCTAGTGCTGTTGTGATTGATTTGTTTGAGTTGAATTTTCCTAAGATTTTCTTTTAAGTTTTCTTTGGTTTTTCTTTTGGATTTTCTTTTGTGTTTCTTTGTGATGTTACTTGAGGATTTCCTTTGATTGCATGAGTGTTTTCTTATGTATGCAATTGTTTGCTTCGTTAGATTATCCGGAGTGCAAAGCTTGCTACTACGAATCATTAGAGTTTGAAGGACGTCACCAAGGCAAGTCACATTGATCATATTTTGTTATAGTACCCATGATTTTATTTGCATTAGATTCAACTTTCCACCATGCATCAACTAGGTGATATAGAAATTGCTCTTGAGTAGTATCATGAGATAGGAAAACCCCACTCCCTTGTTACCAATGCCCGGGAAACGATGTAGTATTATTTTGCTATGCTCTAGTAGACGGGGATTGGTTGAGTGATTACATGGGAGTTGTGAGAGTTATAAAATTTTGATGAGTACAACCTCAAGACTTCAAGATCTCAAGACCAAGACTTCAATACACCACTGGGTGGAGGATGGATTGAAGGGCACCCTGGAGTACCCAGTGGTTGACCCAAGGATGCATGGAGAAGTGCCATGACATCTTATGGAAAGCTTCACCCAGTCTCAAAGAGACGGATGGATACTTCAAGACCTGAAGCTTACCTGCACAGGCACAAGTCAATATGGGCTCTGGCTTGGTCGATCCTAGTTGTGACCCTAGTTGGACCAGTGCTACAAGATGTAGACGAACGGTAGGGTTGGATGGGCACTGGCAGTAGTTAGGGAAACTCTTTGAAAGACCATGTTTCGGTCATCCTGTTCTCAAACACCATGAAGTGCGAGGACGTAAAAGGAGGGATCAATTCTTGTGGGGAAGGTGTGCAAAACTCTGTAGAGTATTAACCTAATCGATTAGCCGTGTCCCATGTTACGGACAACTTGAGCCTTTGGAATTGGACCTATCTCGGAACTCTCAACACCGCACTATAAATGGACTATCTGATGAATTGATTATTGGGATTTAATAATGACTTTGGGATATGAGTTTTAGTTGGCGGAACCATCTCATTAATGACATCACTTTGTAGTAATTAATTTGATTCCTTTGTAGTAGGGAAAAACCAGCTTTTATGCAAAAACTCAGACATAGAGCCTCCACTGCCACATTGCATATAGTGATGGAGTTATTTTTCATCTGGCCTTTATCTGTGATCTTGCCAGTACATTCAGTGTACTGACCTACACGGCTGCAACGTATCATGTTGCAGGAATTTCTACGATGAGTAAGAGATACGTTATAGGGTTACGGTCTACACTCAACTTGCCGCTGGCGTTGGTGGGACTCTACCCCTTATGGTTGTTTTTCTGCCGTGTTATATGATGTATACTCTGGATCTACATTATCTTTTTAACATGTGATGTTATGGTATTTCATCGATGTACTGTGTGTGCTAGCATACTGATCTAGGGATAGCACAGAAAGCACAGAGGCACCGATCCATTTGGGTCGGGTCGCTACAGAGGGTGATGAGCTTCTCGTTTTTCGATCCTGTGATATGCTATGAGGAATCTCTGGATCCTGTTTGGTCGATGTTCCGACTCCACATGTACCCTATTGTAGGCAAAGTTAGTCCTCCGACTATCCCCTCCCATCCTCGATGATCATATTGTGCAATATTATACATGTTTTCATGATCTACCAAGTTATCTTTGGGTTCCAATACTCAAAAGGGCCATGGACAATCGCAAGTTTGAAGCACCCAAAAGCTTTCTGAACATCCTTTCTCATGGATTCTTAGTAATTTGCAAAGTGAGATCTCTTGTTGCCTTCCGGGCGTTGAATTGTCTTCACAAATGTTGCCCATGGAGGAAAAATGTCATCTCAAGGTAGTAGTCTATGTTTATTTGACTGCCTAAAACAGTAGGAGAGGCACCTACTGTTAATAAATTAATCAAATTGGGTTACAAATATGTACATGGTCACTTTGGACCCAGAAGCAAGCAACTGAAAATTAGACAAAGGTATGAGGGATAAAAGAGTCTATAAAAACAACAAGATTAGGGGAAACCCTAAGCTTAAGAACTAACAGACCAGCCTTCAAAAGTCTCCACCAATCTTGGATAGATGGAACAATCCCCTCAAAGTAGCAGTTGTTTCTTTCTTTCCATATGTTCCAGGAGGCAAGAATTGTGATTTCTTTAAACAAGGGGTGGTTCCATCTAGTAGCTGCATCATCAAACATGTCTTGAGGATTTAAATTGGTGTTCTAATGTATGTGCAGGGCAGTCCAACACTCAGTACTGAATGGGCATATGAAGAAAAGGTGCTTGTTGGACTCCAAAGTGTCGGATGGACAGAGTAGGCAGGAGTGATCATCTCCAATGTTAAAATGTCTTCTACACAATAAGTCTTCTTGTATTAACCTTGTCCATAAGCATGAGCCAAGCGAACACCTTGTGCTTTATGATGCATTTGGATCTCCAGATCAAGGTGATGTATTTTGGTGGCTCAAGTTCCCTGAAAAAGAATTTGTAAATTTTGCTGGCTGCATAACCAAACCCCCCAACATGTGATCCATTCATCTGTAGACACGGGATCCAGAACCACCATATCAAGCATGGATTTAAGGTTGTTGAGTTCAGATCTAGCCTCGACCGAGAGTTGCAAATCCAAATTAGCCACTGGTTCCGGGATCTATAGGTATTGGGAAACCGAAACATCTTCCCTGGAAACAAAGGAGAAAAGATGCTCATATGCTTCCCGAAGTATTCTTCCCTGATTCCATGCATCTTTCCAAAAAAGAATCGTATCCCCAGCCCCCACGACACATGAAGTTATACCATGATAAACATCCATGAGGGATAACACACCACACCACCAAAAGGAGCTACAAACAGGCCTTGCTTGCGGGGGTGTTTTATCATAATACTCCGTCCAAATTAACATAACCCATGGAACATCTACTTTATGCATGAACATGTCAATGAATTTCAGTAGCAAAGCTTGGTTCTGTACTTTGAGGTCCAGTATGCCCAATCCACCTTTCTTTTTCGGACGACACACTAAATGCCAGGCTGCAAGTGAGTGAGCATGGGCATCTCGGTCAACGACCTTCATAGACAGTGCCTCCTCACTCCATCAATGTCACATCCCAGATTTCTCCCAAATCTGGTATGTTAGTAATTTCACAGGGAATTAAGTTTTTTCTAGGAAGAACCTATGAATGCCTAGGATTGCTTGTGATTGACTTTGATTTGCATGATTGGTTGATTGATTGTTTGCCTAGAGGGGTTAAAAGCCCAATGCCACTAGTGGAAACCTAGCTAGCCTTTGGTTGAAACCAAATCATTTTAAATATTTATTTGGGCATAAGACTATCCCTAATAAGTGCCAAATGATATTAAGAGCCCTGATGCATTCCCCTAAATAATTTGAGTTGGATCTGTATTGGAATCAATTCAAAAGTCAAAGGGGACTTATTTAAAAGGGATTTCTATTTTCATGCCCTTACTTCCTTAGTTCTACTCAGTTTTGCCCCACCCATCTTACTGTGCTCACTTTCCCCCTCCTCCACTCGCCCGCACCTCACAAGAGGACAAACGGTGCCTTGCCGTCGGGTCAAAGCCTTTGACCATCACATCGTCGGCGCTGACGCATGGGACCGACATGTAAGGCCGCTTGCATTCGCATCGCCGGTGCTAATGCATGGGACCGCCATGTAAGGCCGCATGCATTCGCACCGCCGGTGCATACAGTCGCGTGGGACCCACATTTGGCCGCATGCATTACTGATTTCGCATCGCCGGTTGATCCTACACAGTCTGCGGCTGACGTGTGGGACCCACGGGCATGCAAAACTGAATCAACATCGCCTGCTGTTTCCACATAGGCCACTGCTCGCATTTTCACACACGGGGAGTCGCACCGCCGCGCCCATTGATGGTGGCTTAATGCCGTGAACCCACCCCTTCCCGTGCCACATATGCAGCCCCCCATTCCATTTTGCTGCTTGCCTCCACAACCTTATCCGCCGCCGGCGCCACTGCAGCACAAACCCTAACCCTCCTCTCCCTCCTCCCCTTCTGCATCCATGGCGTG
This sequence comes from Elymus sibiricus, assembly GCA_039707655.1. Classification (NCBI taxonomy): domain Eukaryota; kingdom Viridiplantae; phylum Streptophyta; class Magnoliopsida; order Poales; family Poaceae; genus Elymus; species Elymus sibiricus. The sequence continues at coordinate 202,976,825 of CM077666.1, read as the reverse complement.
GCCACACAGTATCACTCTCCGTGAAGCCAAGCTTCTCGCCATCTGCGATATCCCGGCGCCGCCGGATGCGCGTTTGCCGGCGGGATGGGTTCTGAGTGCGGGGGGGGGGGGGGGGGGGGGACTTCTGGTGGCGCCTGTCCTTGCCGTCGGTATGATCCCCTTTGCGCGCGCCATCCATAGGTTTCGTGCAGGTCTGACGCCGAAGTAGAGGGCGCATCCAGGCTACGATCCTAACAGCCCAACATGGCCGCAGATCCTCGAGCAGGACCGCGCCGCTCGGATCCAGCACTTTGACGGCCCCTTCCCGATGCCGCACTTAAGCATCGCTGGGGGACGTGCCTTCTGAGATGGCCTTAGCTTTGACGACGTGATTGCTGCGTGCCGCTCGCAGGTTGAACCAGAAGATTAGTTTAGGATTTGGGAGTAGGGGTGCGACGAATTTGTCATTTTATTTTAATAAAATATGTATGAATTCATATGCTAAGACTGGATTGTATTTTGAGTTATTTGGATGCATTTTGAATGACTCATGATTTGTATGAATCTCATTTGAAACCCGATGCCAAACACAAATCAGAAAGTTAATTTGTATGATTTTACATGCAATTTTGACAACACATCGAAAGAATTTATAGAGAATGAAAAAGAGGCTCACAAATTGAAATCCTTTCACATGTAGGCCTCCTATGTGCAATGGCTTGTGGGAAATATGATAAACTGAAGATACCACAAATAAAAAGTTAATTTTCCATTTTCCTAGTGCCAAGCACGAATTTTTGTGTGAAGTAAGTGCCATAAATAAGATTGTAAATTGTGCCCTTACAATTTTCAACTAAAGTATACCACATGGGATTCCAACTGCCATTTTTTCATGAATTTCAGAATGATATTGCCATATTTTATTGATTTATTGAATTTCTGGTGATTTACATCAAGTAATTCGAATTTGAACTGCAAGTGTGCTCTAGTTTGGTTAAATAAATTCTCAAAAATCATTTTCACCTTCCACATTAGGAATGTAGGCAGTATCCACAAAGAAAACTCAATTTCCCAACCATTTTATATGATTAGTCATCCATGCAATTTTGACATCACATCGAAAGAAATTATAGAAAATGAAAAAAGGCTCAAAAATTGAAATCCTTTCACATGGAGGCCTCCTATGTGCAATGGCTTGTGGGAAAAATGATAAACTGACAATAGTACAAACTTGAAAAAAACCTTCACAAATTGACCTATCTCATATGAAGATCAATGACTTTCAACAAAGATGACCATGCCCCATGGGCATCTTCATGGCATATTACATGATAACATGACCATTTTTGGAACTAACATGGGTGTTACCATAGTGATCAAGAATTTCACAAAAATATTGAAGATTTGGTTAATAAAAAGTATTTTTCCATTTTCCTAGTGCCAAGCACGACTTTTGTGTGAAGGAAGTGCCATAAATAAGATTGTAAATTGTGCCCTTACAATTTTCAACTAAAGTATACCACATGGGATTCCAACTGCCAATTTTTCATGAATTTTAGAGTGATATTGCCTTATTTCATTGATTTATTAAATTTCCGGCGATTTACATCAAGTAATTCAAATTTGAACTGCAAGTGTGCTCTAGTTTGGTTGAATAAATTCTAAAAAATCATTTTCACCTTCCACATTAGGAATGTAGGCAGTATCCACAAAGAAAACTCAATTTGCCAACCATTTTATATGATTAGTCATCCATGCAATTTTGACAACACATCGAAATAAATTATAGAAAATGAAAAAAGGCTCAAAAATTGAAATCCTTTCACATGTAGGCCTCCTATGTGCAATGGCTTGTGGGAAAAATGATAAACTGACAATACCACAAATAAAAAGTTAATTTTCCATTTTCCTTTTGTCAAGCATGAAATTTTGTGTGAAGGAAGTGCCATAAATAAGATTGTAAATTGTGCCTTTACAATTTTCAACTAAAGTATACCACTTGGGATTCCAACTGCCAATTTTTCATGAATTTCAGAGTGATATTTCCATATTTTATTAATTTATTGAATTTCTGGCGATTTACATCAAGTAATTCAAATTTGAACTGCAAGTGTGCTCTAGTTTGGTTAAATAAATTCTCAAAAATCATTTTCACCTTCCACATTAGGAATGTAGGCAGTATCCACAAAGAAAACTCAATTTGCCAACCATTTTATATGATTAGTCATCCATGCAATTTTGACAACACATCGAAAGAAATTATAGAAAATGAAAAAAGGCTCAAAAATTGAAATCCTTTCACATGGAGGCCTCCTATGTGCAATGGCTTGTGGGAAAAATGATAAACTGACAATAGTACAAACTTGAAAAAAACCTTCACAAACTGACCTATCTCATATGAAGATCAATGACTTTCAACAAAGATGACCATGCCCCATGGGCATCTTCATGGCATATTACATGATAACATGACCATTTTTGGAACTAACATGGGTGTTACCATAGTGATCAAGAATTTCACAAAAATATTGAAGATTTGGTTAATAAAAAGTATTTTTCCATTTTCCTAGTGCCAAGCAAGACTTTTTGTGTGAAGGAAGTGCCATAAATAAGATTGTAAATTGTGCCCTTACAATTTTCAACTAAAGTATACCACATGGGATTCCAACTGCCAATTTTTCATGAATTTCAGAGTGATATTGCCTTATTTCATTGATTTATTGAATTTCTGGCGATTTACATCAAGTAATTCAAATTTGAACTGCAAGTGTGCTCTAGTTTGGTTAAATAAATTCTCAAAAATCATTTTCACCTTCCACATTAGGAATGTAGGCAGTATCCACAAAGAAAACTCAATTTGCCAACCATTTTATATGATTAGTCATCCATGCAATTTTGACAACACATCGAAATAAATTATAGAAAATGAAAAAAGGCTCAAAAATTGAAATCCTTTCACATGGAGGCCTCCTATGTGCAATGGCTTGTGGGAAAAATGATAAACTGACAATACCACAAATAAAAAGTTAATTTTCCATTTTCCTAGTGTCAAGCATGAAATTTTGTGTGAAGGAAGTGCCATAAATAAGATTGTAAATTGTGCCTTTACAATTTTCAACTAAAGTATACCACTTGGGATTCCAACTGCCAATTTTTCATGAATTTCAGAGTGATATTTCCATATTTTATTAATTTATTGAATTTCTGGCGATTTACATCAAGTAATTCAAATTTGAACTACAATTGTAATCTAGTTTGGTCGAATAAATTCTGAAAAATCATTTTCACCTTCCACATTTGGAATGTAGGCAGTATCCACAAAGAAAACTCAATTTCCCAACCATTTTATATGATTAGTCATCCATGCAATTTTGACAACACATCGAAAGAAATTATAGAAAATGAAAAAGGCTCAAAAATTGAAATCCTTTCACATGGAGGCCTCCTATGTGCAATGGCTTGTGGGAAAAATGATAAACTGACAATACCACAAACTTGAAAAAAACCTTCACAAACTGACCTATCTCATATGAAGATCAATGACTTTCAACAAAGATCACCATGCCCCATGGGCATCTTCATGGCATATTACATGATAACATGACCATTTTTGGAACTAACATGGGTGTTACCATAGTGATCAAGAATTTCACAAAAAGATTGAAGATTTGGTTAATAAAAAGTATTTTTCCATTTTTCTAGTGCCAAGCACGACTTTTTGTGTGAAGGAAGTGCCATAAATAAGATTGTAAATTGTGCCCTTACAATTTTCAACTAAAGTATACCACATGGGATTCTAACTTCCAAATTTTCATGAATTTTAGAGTGATATTGCCATATTTCATTGATTTATTGAATTTTTGGCGATTTACATCAAGTAATTCAAATTTGAACTGCAAGTGTGCTCTAGTTTGGTCGAATAAATTCTGAAAAATCATTTTCACCTTCCACATTAGGAATGTAGGCAGTATCCACAAAGAAAACATAATTTCCCAACCATTTTATATGATTAGTCATCCATGCAATTTTGACAACACATCGAAAGAAATTATAGAAAATGAATACAGGCTCAAAAATTGAAATCCTTTCACATGGAGGCCTCCTATGTGCAATGGCTTGTGGAAAAAAATGATAAACTGACAATACGACAATCTTGAAAAAAAACCCTTCACAAACTGACCTATCTCATATGAAGATGAATGACTTTCAACAAAGATGACCATGCCCCATGGGCATCTTCATGGCATATTACATGATAACATGACCATTTTTGGAACTAACATGGGTGTTACCATAAATGATGCGAAGCATCCTACGGTCATCCCCATGGACCTACCTTCGTCTCCCCAAGTGCCAAGCGGACCGATGACACAAGCACGTGCAAGAGCTATCGAGACCGAGGTGACTTCTCTCCTTAATGACATTCTGTATGACCCACGTGAGACATGGCTACTACCTCAATCCGGAATGCTATGTGTGCTTAGGTACCAAGAAGACCCTCTCGGAGACACTCGGAATCACGGACAAGTCCCCAAGTACACGGATGAAGGAGCACAACAAGAGGAATGGCTGCCTTGCTACAGTAGCTGGACATCCGGCCCATGGCCCGGACATCCGGCCCCTGGAGACATCACCAACAGCGCCAGATCAGTAGCCGACAAGTCCCAGGACCCGGACATCCGGCCCCGCCCCTGACATCCGGCCCCCGCCCAGAAATCTGGCCTGAGGAAACAACAGCTGGACAGAGGCCAGCCCGGACATCCGGCCCCATGGCCCGGACATCCGGCCCCCCAACGAGCCGCCGGACATCCGGCCCGACGCCCGACATCCGGCACTTGCGCGTGCCTAACCGGCCCGAGAGCCATGTATCCCCCTTTCTCCCCTCTTAACTCATGGACTACTATAAATAGACCTCCTCCTCCTCCTCCTAGCTAGGGTTAGCAAAGATATTGAGACATTTGGGTGAGCTTTCCTCCTTGTACCTCCTTCTTGGAGAATCAAGACCTCTTTCGGGAGAAGGATCCCCATCATAGAATCATCAAGACCTCCTAAGGGAGAAGGATCTCATAGATCATCAAGACCTCACTTCCTTTGGAGTGGGAAGAACTTTACCTTTGTGCTTGTTTCCATGGATTGTTCTTGTATACTTGTGGATCTTATGTATGCTATCCTAGTGGATGTGTGATTTGGGTTTGTTTGAGAGTTTCCTTCTTGTTGATTTCCCTCTTTTCCCCTCAAAGTGTGAAAAGATCTTCACCATAGGGTTCCACCCTACATCATCTTGGATTAGAGCCACATTGATTCACACTTTGGAGTCTTTCCCCTCCACTTTCTAGCCACAATTTTGTTTGTTTTGCCCAATTTCGAAAATTCCCCACAAAAATAGCCATACCAATTTTTTTGTGATTTGTTGGTTTGATGATGTTTGTTGATTTTGATCCATGGATTTGCCGTGTTTCAAGTGGATCTAGCTTTTCCCCACCATCTTCATCAATTCCATCCACAAAATCCTCTGAATTTTGCCCTAAATTTATTTTTACTCACTTGTACTTCAAGTTCATCCACGGATCGCCACCCCGAACATCCACCCCGTGCCCCCGGACATCCGGCCCGCAAGCCCGGACATCCAGCGCCCTAGCAGCCATCACACCATCACATCACAGTTTTGTCGGATTTTGCTCATTTTTTCACCATTCCTTCCGCAAGCCACCACCAACTTCCGCAACCACCTCAAGTTTTGCCACTTGAGAATTTGAGTTCATGGTTTTCCATTTCCTAACGTGTTTCGGCTACTTAGGGACGGTTCCTCATCGACATCACCGCCGCTCATCTTCGCCACGGCCTCGACATCGACAACGACGACTTTATCATTGTGACACCACTACCGTAAGCAAGGACGGTAACATCGACGACAACTTGTTCATTTCCTTGCCATTGTATTGTTAACCCCAAGGCCCTCTTTTGCATCACTTTCCTACAAGACTAGCCATTTGAGTATTGCCGGGCAACGCTACTTGTGCACTTTAGTGATACACGTTCCGCATAGCTATCATAGCGTGCATATATCATCGTGTCATCTCTTGTATCAACAATTGTTCCCACATATACATCATTGCTATCTTTGTAAGAGCATTTCACATAAGTGGACAAATAAAAATATCAAAAGAAAGAGAAGCTTTTAAGCAAAGAGAGAAAGAGAAACAACAAGCTTGTAAGCAATAGCCATAGCGTCGCTACATTGCATATCATATGTGATCATCTTGGGTCATCGTGACAAGTTCACCGGGAATCATACATACATAGCATAATTGAGATAGAAAGTCGATACGTTTTGTCTCTAATAGGTTGTGCACAAGTTCGTATCCGCCTATTGAGAAATCGTGCTAGCGTGTCTGTAGTGTTGTGCAACACAAGCGTTTTCCGTGGATTCCACATTTTGTGCTCATTCCTTGGTTGCACGACCTCATTTATCTACCTGTGTGTGTGTTTCCGTGTGCCACTCATTGCTATTGGTCTACTTGTTTCACTTGCGAACTTGTGAATCTTTTTCAACCTTATTGATATCTTGCTAGCAATTTCAAAATTTTTGTGACACCATCCCAACCAAGCTACTCCATAATCTTTACTTGTGTAGGTGTGAGAAACAAACCCGGTACCAATTCTACTATCATAGCAATACATTGAGTGATACTCGATACACCCTCAATCTTCGGAAAAGGTAACTTTGGTTTTGTTCTCTCATTTCCTACTCACTTCTACTTGATCATGATGGATAGGCCGAGCACATGTTCAAATCCTCTCTTTGACGAGCATGACGCACCGAACGACTACGTCTCCAAGACCCAAATATTTGGGGTACAACTAGCCTTGCATCAAGAGAATGAAGCTTTGGGCGACCGCATCGAACAACTCGCCACCGACTTGCATCACTCCGAAACACGAACAAGAGACTACCTCGACACCAAGCTTACTATCCAAATGGAAGAATTTCGTGCCATGATGATTGACCGCGCTTCCTCCACTTCGTCTTCATCAAGGAGAACTCGGCATGGCGTCATTCTTCGGATTCATCATCGGATGCAAGTCTTCCACAAGCTCGTCATAATCTTCGAGACAACCATCAAGCTTCACAAAATCTATTACATGGCAATGGGTTGCAAGACCGCCTTCGAGAGCGAGAACGGCAACGTCATCAAGCTCAAGGCGCCATGCACCAAGAGCAAGTTCCATGATGTCAACAACAACAGACACAAGATGGCGATGCACTTCGGCAAGAGCAAAAACGTCGTGAGCAACAAGCGCTTGAAGCACAACGTGCCCTTCGAGAAGCCACTCATGCCCTCGACGAAAACAACCGTTGTGTGTGTGAAGAAGAGGCACGTCACCAAGAAGAAGCCACACACCTTGAGGAGAATCAAGAAAGGAGGAACCGGGCAAGAATACCTCATCCCCAACGTCAAGCCAACCGCGTAGAGCAAGAGAAGAATGAGGATGAAGACCCACCTCCAAGACAAGAGCGACGACAACATCGGCATGATGATGAACAACGCTATGGCAAGCTCAAGTTCAACATGCCGAAGTTCTCCGAAAGCACCAATCCTGAAGACTACCTCTCATGGGCCTTAAAGGTGGACAAGATATTCCGTCTTCACCACTATGACGAGGAAGAGAAGGTAGCCATGGCATCGCTTGAGTTACAAGACTATGTTCTCATTTGGTGGGAGCAAGTGATCGAACGACGGCAAGAGAAAGGAGAACCACCCATCACAACTTGGACTCAAATGAAGGATGTCCTGAGAGCTCGTTTTGTGCCTACACACTATAGCCGCGACCTCTTCAAGAAGCTACAACTCCTCAAGCAAGGCACCAAGTCGGTTGAAGAATACTACCAAGAAATGGAAATTGCCATGATACGAGCTAATGTCAAGGAAGATGATGAAAAAACTATGGCGCGTTTCTTGAATAGCCTCAACCAATCAAGAAAATTGCGGACTTCCAACCATACTCCAACCTCCTTGAGCTAGTGCACCAAGCCACCAAAGCGGAGCGACAAGTGCAAGAGGATTACAAGTACTCCAAGTACTCTTCCAAGACCTACGGTTCATACACTCAAGCTTCAACGACTACGACACCTCTTACTATGACTCGACCTACACCAAGGACCAGTGACAAGTGAAGCTCCAAGCAACCAATGACATCTTCAAGTCGTCCTACTTCAAGTACATCCAAGCCAAGAACTTCGTCATCGATCCTTACACCGGATGATACCACCAAGACAAGTGCAATCAAATTTTTCACTTGCAAGCACTACAAAAAAAGACACATCCGTGACATTATGGCCCGAACGAAAACTTTTTATGTCATGGTTGTGACATTTCTATGACAATAATTGTGACAAAAACATGTATCATCATAGATGTGGTGGGCTCCTACTTCTATGAAAAAGAATTATGACAGAAAATGGGCTTTTCGTCCTGGGCGGGCTGGAGACGCACCCACATGACATTCTTTGGGCCATCCATGACGTAAAAAATCATGGTAGAAGTGAGGGCGAGGAAATTTTCGGGGAGTTCCCGGTTATGGTGGGTGGTCGGGGCCGAGCGATGCAGTGTGGTTTGCGCGTTTCTCTCATATGTGTGCGCGTGTGCGAGGCGTTCACTAACTGAACCCGAGCGAGGCGTTCACTTACTGAACCCGAGCGATCGATCGATCCCTCGCACTACCACACGTACTGAACCCGAGCGATCGATCCCACTGCGTACTGAAGCCGAGCGATCCCTTCGCTGCTAACTGAACCTAAGCGATCCCTTCGCTGCTAACTGAACCCGAGCGATCCCTTCGCTGCTAACTGAACCCGATCAATCCTTCTTGCTGCTTACTGAAGCCGATCGAGCCCCCGTGCGAGACGTAGCCAGCCGGTGTTCGGTTGCCTCTCGATGAATAGTGCATGTTGCTGCCACGCGCGCGATACATGTAGACACGAGTTGAGACGCATCGATCGAGCCGGTTGGTTGGCTGTGGATGAACAGTTCCCATTGCTGCCGCCCGCTTGTATGCCCTACCCCAGCCGGTGGGTTGGCTGTGGATGAACAGTACCCTGGCCGTGTGAAGGTGGTTGGCGCTTGGATGAACAGGACCCCGAGAAGGCCGCCACACCCTAGCCGGTTGGGGGTGGATGAACAGGACCCTGTGGAGGCTGGATGAACAGTAGCCGGTGGAGGCTGGATGAATAGGACCCCGTGGAGGCTGGATGAACAGTAGCCGATGGAGGCTGGAGGTAGTTGACGGTGGATGAACAGTAGCTGGTGGAGGCTGGAGGAGGTCGACCGTGGATGAATAGTAGCCCGTGGAGTCCCGTTTTGCGGTACGCCACACCCCTCCTGATGAACAGGACCCCCGTTTTGACCGTAGGCAGTTGGGGAGAAGTCCGTTTCCTCCATTTTGCGGTACGCCAGAGCCCTCCCGATCAACAAGACCCCGTTTCGACCGTAGGCGCTTGAACAGAAGTCCGTTTCCTCCATTTTGCGGTACGCCAGACCCCCATCCGATGAACAGGACCCCGTTTCGACCATAGGCGGTCGAATAGAAGGCCATTTCCTCTGTTTTGTGGTACACCAGACCCCGAGTCGATGAACAGGACCCCATTTCGGCTGTTCCATACAAGCCGGTTGGCTCCTGATGAACAGGACACGTTCCGAGCCAGTCGCTTGGCTCCCGATGAACACAATGCTGTTTTCTCCGTTCTGACCTAGCCGGTTGGCTGCCGATGAATAGGAGGCCATTGCTGCCATCCGTTGCCTCTCCATGTACACGAGCCCTGGCCATACGTATGCGCGAGTACGCGTTCGAGACCCCGCTCGTATGTACATACGTGGCCATATTCTTTGCCGTGTGGCTGTACGTACGTGTACACGATTTAGACAGGACTGTCTGAACTGCCAGGTCGGGGGCTCTACTACGACACGTGCCGCTACTTACTCGGCCACGGTTCATCCTTGCAGAGTGACTGATCGACCAGTATGTACGTACACGTTCGCGACCAGACAGACAACGCTATGTATGCTTCGACCCGGTGGGTCCCAGCTGTCAGTGGATAAGGAGGCACTTCCTTGCATGCGAAGATATAGCTGGTGGGTCCCAGCTGTAAGGGGGAGGAATCATTTTTTTGCGCGTAATAAGGAGGCACTTCCTTGCGTGCGAAGATGTAGCTGGTGGGTCCAGCTGTCAGCCTCACCGTGTACAGTCCTCTTCCGATGGCTGTCGTTCATTGACCATGTTGACTACGCCGTGCCGAGAGCACCAAGGCGGTGGACGATGGTGAGGCTTAGGAAGGGAACGACGCAGAGCCGGGGAAGACGCGGCAGTGGATGCCCACGTGGATGGGAGTACGAGGGTTGACTGGTTCGGCTGCGGTGTGAGGCTGCGATTGCCGGAGAAGAACAGGGGATGTGAGTGAGTAGAGGGAAGGCCTGGCCAGCGGTGGGAGTAGGGTGGGGCGATGAGGCCTGCGTGGCAGCACAACCGACGCTGGTTTGGGCGGCTGGAGCAAGAAGATCAAAGATTGAAGAAGCAGCACGGCCGTTCGATTAGCATCCAATGGTCACTGCTGCTAGAATCGTTTGTTGACTAAGTTGACGAAGCCCTGCGTACGCGTCAACCTAGTAGGCCCACAAGTCAGCCGCCCAATCTGGTGGGTCCCAGTTGTCATGGGTAGGAATCATTTTTTCGCGTAATAAGGAGGCACTTCCTTCCGTGCGAAGATATAGCTAGTGGGTCCCAGCTGTCAGGGGGAGGAATCATTTTTTTTGCGTAATAAGGAGGCACTTGCTTGCGTGCGGCCATGGACAATGTGGGTCCCTACTGTCAGCCTCTCCACGTACATCCCTCTTCCGATGGCTGTCGTTTGTTGACCATGTTGACCACGCCGCGCTGAGAGCACCAACGCGGTGGACGACGGCGAGGCCCAGGAAGGGAATGACCCAGAGCCGGCGAAGCCACAACAGTGGATGCCCACACTGAGGGGAGTACGAGGGTTGACTGGTTCGACTGCGGTGTGAGGCCTGTGTCGCCGAAGAATAACAGGAGGTGTGGGTGAGTAGAGGGATGGCCTGGCCAGCGGTGCGAGTAGGAGGGGGCGGTGAGGCCTGCGCGGTAGCACAACCGGCCACGGGAGGCGGGAGCAGGTGGTCCCACTGGTACTGGATTGGGCGACTGAAGCAAGAAGATCAGAGATTGAAGAAGCACGACGGCCGTTGGATTGACATCCAACGGTCACTTCTGCCAGAATCATTTGTTGACTAATATATAATAAGTAAAGAATTCTTGCATACGCGTCAACTTAATAGGCCCACAAGTCAGCCTCCCAATCTATGGCGGACAGCATACAACCCATTTGCTATTTTTAAAATAATTTACAGCTCATTTGCAAATTCTTATGCAATTTATTGCAGTCCATTTTCTTTTTGTTGGCCAGGACCAGGGCTAAAAATGTAAACGAAATTTTGCATATTTCGGTGAGGTCCAAACTATTTTTAATCCCGAAATATCAAGCCAGATTTAAAGTAATTTCAAAATATATTTAAATTAGGTTAAAAACCAATGAAATTTGAAATCTGAAAATGTGAAAAAATTTAGAAATTTGAAAGTAATTGCCATTTTGTTGTGTTTTTTTTATATTTACAGCCCATTTCATATTACTTTTAAGATTTGCAACCGTCTTGAAAGATTTGCTGCCCAGCAGGGCAGAGAAAAACAAGTTGGCCTGGGTTGGGTCGGCCTCGATTGGGTATTCATCAGAAAAATTGGGCTAGCCATTTTCACGAACAAAAAAATAGCTGGGTTGGTCATGTGGTAAACATAAAAAGGAAGCCTGGGCTAGACGGGCCACAGCCCAGTTGATACCCTGCTCCGTCTCAACAATAACAAAAAAAAAACTGCTCTAGCTGCTAGGTCCCAGGTGTCAGCCACTCTTGTGCAGTTCTCTTGTCTATTGACTATACGCTAACAATGTCGTGGGTCCCAGATGTCAGCAAACCTCTAGGGGGAAGCATTTTCTTTTTTGCTTGTAACAATGAGGCACTTGCTTGCGTACGGCAATGGACATGGTGGGTCCCTACTGTCATCCTCTCCACGTACAGTCCTCTCCCGATTCCTCTTGTTTGTTGACCATGTTGACAACGCCAGACGGCGATGGCGCGGCGAGCGCACCAAGGCACACGGTGGACGACGGCGAGGCCTCGGACGGGAACGAACAGGAGCCGAGGAAGATGCAGCAGTGAAGTCGCAGGCAAAGGGGAGTACGAGGGTTGACTAGTTTGGGTGCGGGGTGGGGCTGACGTCGCCGTTAACGATTTAGGAGATGGTAGGGCGGCGATGCGTGCGCGGAGGCACAACTAGCCGTGGAAGGCGGGAGCAGGCCGCCCCGCCAGCGCTGGTTTGGTTTTGGCAGCTGGAGGAAGAAGAGACTGAAGAAACATGACAGAGTGTACAAGCAGCAGGAGTAATTAACAACGTTAACTGAAAGCACTAGGAGCACTTAACAACCAGAGCTGAAAGTAGTACGAGTACTTATACAGGTTCAACCGTACAAGGCACGCCTTGCATAGTGCTACTTTGCCTACTGTTAACGAAGGGTGAGGCCACCAAGCCCCAGGACAAGGCCCAGGCGCCACCCCGCACATCCACAACTTTCTGAAAGCGGCTTCATCTCGCAATGTTGTCAATAAACAGGATATTCGCTTCAGAGCCATGGAAAAGCATGAACATGACCTTCTGTCCTATTCTCCAAGATCGACGGGCCTTCATGATTTGAGACCACCCATGAATAATTATCTTTTCACCTTTAAGGGAAATGGAGTAGGTCGACATAAACATCATGTTGTGACCAAGTGCAAGTCTGAGTCGACCATGGCCAGGCATCTGTATAGGAACAATAAAACTAGGCAGTTTCTGTTTTAAGAAGAAGAACACAGCTGTAAAACTCTGTATAAGCAAGAGTTTATGAACAACATATATAACAGAAAACAGCTTGTACCATCAGTTTCTTGACACAGTTGGACCTGTTCAACGTGTGCACTAGTGGCACACATATCCCACGTGGCCTTCCACCATTGAAATGCCCCACAAGGTCCTCAAGACGATCAATAAAGTGTAGGAATTGGTGGATGTCCTCCCAGTCGACTTCGGTGCCATCTGTAACCGTCGAGTTCTTATCAAATAACAGACAAGTAGTGTCCTGCACTTTGTAATAACCTACGCGTGTCCCCAATTATAAGAAATATTAGTTAGAAGTAGCATCATTGTGAGAGAAGGGAATCACAAATTGTTGCTACTTCTAAAGTCAAATTGTCATCAGTTAGACAGAATAGGTGGATTACAAAGTAAAAGAGGCCACATGCAAGAACCAGATACAAAACTAACATGGATGAACCACTGGAACGACGTCGGGGTGGAAGGTCATAGGGAAGATAAGACTAGGTTCTGCTATTTCCATGAACATTGGTGTGCCAACTTTCAGTCTGTAACACTTGACAAAGTTTATCCAAGTTTGGCCATAAAAAAGGAGCGATCTTCTTGGTTAATGAACCCAATTGTGAACTTATATCCATGGCATGTCTCCAATGTGACCATTATACTGGTGTATTCAGTTATGGCAAGGCCGACCTTCTTGAGTACATGTGTTCTGGCACAGCAAGGGATGCACTGCAGGAAAAATAATATGAGAACACAATTTATTCGCTATCCAAATCTAGAAATAATTTCCTCTTTCATGTCAGTGTTCAGCATGGTACTAGTACCTTTTATCCAAATATAGCAATCCAAATTTCCAAATTAGTCGACATCATGTTCAAAAACCCCAACCCTACCAGATAGAAAAGAGGATTCTAGGAACATACCGTGCGATTTTTGAAATCCTGTGTCAGGATGAGAAGGAACAAGTCTGGCGTCTCGCCAAGGGCACAGAAACCTGTAGGGTCCTCGCACTTTGGGCACTGCAAATGAAACACACAAGATTCAGTACGAAGAAAAATGCATCAACGGCGGCGGTTGCCATCCTAGGATTACCGGCGACAAAGGGACAAGGATTTATCAGGGATGGATGAAGATTTCATACCTTGTTCTCCATGAGAAAACCCTAAGCAATCACCGAGAGGTAGTTTTCTCTGAACAAGCAGACGAGGGAGAAGGGGATTCAGGTTGAGTGAAATAATGCTGCTTCATCCGTCGAGCTTACTGCTTATGCTGGAAAGGTGGGGTTTGGTGATTTGATGGCTCATTGGGCATTACTGCGGCGCTACGACTGAGGTGAGTCTACCGTGCAGTTGTGCACTCTAATTTGGTGCATGGCACATGGACCTGGTTGCTGGATGTCCCGCATATTAGCGAAATGAAGTAGAAAGGCAGGAGTAACTAGTTACACATAAATATTTTTTTGATAAGAGAGATACTTCCTTTGTAAAGAAATATAAAAATATTTTATATCACAACTTTATAAATAAGAAAAATCAATGGGACTATATATACATAAATATGGGGTTCGGATATATATATGTTTTTTTAGAATAAAATACTCAGATAGGCTGATGGCTCTTGACTTTGGGCCACAGGCCGGTGGGCATGCATGTTTGGGGGCCCATGTGTTCTAAGTCAGCGCATTTCATCCCATAAATATTGCATCCGATAGGGACGACGCTGGTTTTAGATGCTGTCGCAAGGAGAAGACAGAAAATTGAGTAAAGCACAGCAGTTGTTAGATTGAAATTGAACGACAGTTCCTAACCAGCAATCAGAGTTGCAATTCTTTCAGGATGTCCAACGTGATATACGATAGTACTACTTATACACACAGGACACTTGTTTCACCATGGCATATATTACATCAAAAGCTCTCGGAGGATATATCAGTTCGACAGTTGCGTGCTGCTACTGAAGAATTTCAAAGTTGATTAGGACCAGATCTCCTTGCAGAGAAACTTCGATTCTGACATCATCCCCAACCACAAGATTTGATTGAGTTTTGAACCTTGACCATCCTTTAGCATCAATCATCATGCGACCATCCTTTCTACTTATGGTATACTTGCGCAGGTTCATTCACACCAAGGCTGCGCATGGTAAGAGAAACTTGGCCACGGTCGCCCGGATTATTGAACGACTCCCTCATTGCTCTAGGAATTTTCTGTTTGCAAACAAGAGGACATACGCAAATAGTTAGATCAACATGGTGAATCATGTGAAACAACATGGAAAGACAAAAGAATGAAGCACTTAGGCTGCCAGTGCTTACCAAAGAGGTGGAGATGTCGGTTTTTGTAAGGACTTGGGAATATGCAGTGCGAACTACATCCCAGTATGTTGCCGGTGCAAGTGTTGGTTCCGTTGCCGCTGCACGGGCCGGAGCAGATGCAAGTGCAAGTTCAAGTGTTGGTGCAGGTGCCGGAGCCGTTGCTAGTGCCTGTGGTGGTGCGACTGGTAGTGCCGCTGCTGCTGCCGGAGACGGTGCTCCTTCTGGAGCTGGTGCCGGTGTCGGTGCCCGATCCTCTGGTACATCAGCCTGATGCGCTGACGCGGTCGGTGCCCAATCCTCTGCTGGATCAGACTGAGATGCTGCCGCTGTCAGTGCTAGAGCTAGTGCCAGTGTCGGAGCAAGTGCCGGTGCTCGATCCGCTGTGGCTGCCGATGCTAGAGGTGGTACCAATGTGCGAGACAGCAGCGCTCGTCTCTGGTCTGCTTTGATTTCTGACTGCAGCTTTGTAATTTTTCTACGCATCCTTCTTAAGTGAGAGTGCACATGAGCAATTCGAACTTCCTTTGGCTCCGTGACCCGGATCCAGTCCTTTTCATTCCTTCTTTTAAAGGCGACAAGGACTAATTCTGGCGTGTTTGTTAAAGTAAACTGCAGTTGATCAGAGGGCTTTAGATTGTACCCAGACAACAGACGGATCCAATTGTGTCCACTAATATAAGTGATGGACAGTGCCTTCATTATTGACACATCATAATAAGTGAAACCTGCTAAAATAACCATCATAGAGCAAACCAAACGGTTTATTCTATAACGAATGTGACATGACAACACCTGCATCGTAAAATTGCAGCAAAAGTAAGGAAACATGACAGTTAATCAATGAGATTTACTTTATGTGACACGACTTAATCCTTACCAGGAAATCACTGTCTTCAAGTTCTAAATTGAAGGTTGTTCATCCAATTATGGGTGGCATGCAGGGCCCCTCCTTACTCCCACAAGCAGGACAGTCCAAAGGTCGTGACAACTCGTATGGAGAGAACATCCGCGGGAATGGAAATCCTGGTGGGTGCGATAAACCCTGCAATGCATACATATATTGGAGTGTAACTATAAATGATGTATACTCCCGCCATCCACAAAAATAAGATGATCTGGATATTTCAAAATATACGGACTGAATTGAGTGGACAAACACACCAAAACGTGTCTAACTCTATATACATCTGATTCATAAAAAATGTAAACATCTTATGTCTTTGAACAGAGGGAGTACTGTACTGGCATGAAAAAACACAGATATCAAACAACCGAAATTGGTATTATAGGTTCACCATTTCTAAAATATTAACATAGAGTGTTATCAGGATTCACCACAAAACAAAAGCGACAGTACTAACCCATGCAAGGTTCACACACACAAATCAAGTACTGAACAATATTACTTACTACACACAAGCCAAGTTGCACTAATTAAACTCTGCGGACTATTTCTTGCCACCGACCTATGGGATGTGCCCCACATAACTGACCAGGCCATGGACATCGTCAGAGATGTCTATCGGCACCTTCCCCATCCTGTCAACCTTGGAGAACCTAGCAGTGTGGTCTTTCCACTCATAAACATGGCGATGAAGACAGGCCGCATCAGATTTGTTGGGAAGCTTTACAAGAACCACACCCTTTGTAATCGTAGGCACAACTACGAAATTGTTGTGGTGAAGTACACCCTCGAGAACACGCCTGACAACAATGCTACAGGAAAACACTTGTTCACAACATGTGGCTACAAGGACACGGCAGCCTGATAGTTTAGTAGTGCACATCCTCAGGTCTTCCAGTTCACACGGCATGACTTTGAGAACTTCATCTCCACAGCGGACCTGGTTCTAATTCAAACAGAAACCAATATTTTATTACTGCCTTTGTTCACAAGTATAAGATGATTTTCTATATTTTACTCCATATAAGACTACATATAAGCACAGAAATGAGTGAACAAAGACACTAAAACATGTCTACATCAGATACACAAAAAAGTTAGAACATCTTATATCTGTGAACAGAGCGATTACTTAGAATACCCATAACACAAGTTACTGAGGGTACTATATTCTCTTCCTACAACTAGCGTTGATGTTCATAAAGTAGTTGAAAGTAATCAATAAGAATATGTGTTATGTGCAAAAATCATATGCATGTCAACCTCTCACATGTTTTGGTCAAAAGAGACATTTAGAACCATCATTTGGCACACAACAACCACATGAAAGATCGCCCAGAAAGTTATACTACTAGTACTACGTGTACATTACACAAACATCGCATATTAGCAAGCACTTTGCAAGTTAGATCAAAAAACACAATCAAGATCGCCAAAAAGATCATCAACAAGAGATATTACCTCGACTGGCTTAACGAGGGATCCCGGAGAGGTGGCCTTGGCCAAGGCAATGGCCTTGAGCTTGTCTGTGGTCGTCTCGGCGGGGTGCTTGCGCTTCTTCAGACTCTGAGCCTCGACAGTTTTGGCCAGAGCCATAGACATCACTTTGGCCGGTGCTCCAGGGTTCATCAAGAAACTGTCAAATAGAAATAAAAGGAAAGAAAACGATAATCAGAAACCCAAAAGAAGAATAGAGAGGGAGTTAGGATCGGTGACGGGGTTGCAAAAGATGACTAGAATGGAAGTATAGCAGCACCACTGATGCGCTCACCTTTCCTTCTTTGGGAGAGAAGAACAATGGCTGAAGCGAGTTGGGGTTTTCTTGAAGAAATGAGGAACAAGATGAGGGAGAAGCGAGTGGGGTTTTCTTGAAGAGAGGAAGATGAGGAAGAAGAGTGAAATGATGGTTGCTTCGTCCGTCCAACTTACTACTGGAAAGGTGGGGTTTTGTGATTTGATGCCTCATGGGGCATTACTGCGGCGCTACGACCGCGGTAAGTCCACCGTGCAGTTGTGCACTCTAGTGCGGAGTAATTTGGTGCATGGCAAGTGGATCCCGATGCTGGCTGTCCCACATGTCGGCGAAAGTGAGTAGCAAGGTTCCCGACGACTGTGGAGGAGGATCCGTGCGGTAGAGAGTCTCCACTATTTCTTAAAAATATTTTTTTTTATTATAGCAAGCGTTTCCACTCTTACGACGGAGGAGTGCGAAACAGGGCAGCCACTTGAACTTACACTACTAGTACTCCTACTACTAGGCATGTGTAGTGGTTCATACAACAGTCATATCTTGTTGCCAGTGTAGTAAGATATGACGATAAAAAATGATGTATAGTAAACTGATTATACCACCCGAAGAAAAGTAACTGATTATAAATAAATCTATTGTGAGGGATATTGTTGTGAGTGTTCCAGCATATTTTTGGTTTACATCGCGGCTAGTATTCATGAATACGGTCCTGGGTGGGTCCCCTGCATGTACGTGCCTTCTATCCTGTGCTACCTCGGCGTACAGTTGACCTGTGGTGGAGTACTATTATTATTAGTAGACAAGGCAACCGGAGAAGTAGAATCAAGGGATGGAGGCGGCAACCACTCCGGAAGGGTGTCTCCGGAGGATTGACATCTAGTGGCATGTCACCTATGAACAGTAGTGTAACATGCCCATTTTTTTAACGTCCGATCAAGAATGAACGGTGAGATCAATGTCAACAGTACTCGGGGTACAGTGCATGGATAGTATGCTACTACAGTGCTCGACCGAACAGGAACCATATGAAGCATGCCTCTATAGTGCTCTGTGCTACAGTGACTGTTCTGGACCGTCAGAGTTTGATCCAGCGGTCATGTTACGCCATGACATGCCCATGCAGAGGACGCCTAAACAACACTGAAGTCCCTCTGCTTCTCCAGGGGCATGACAGTGGTGATGCAGGGTACCATCGCCCGCAGAGCCCGCTCCTAGCTCGTCCAAGACGACGTCCAATGGCACAAATGGATTCCGGTGATGTAGCCCGGAGAGGATTCGCCTGGCAACGGCGACGGCCGCCCGGACCCCCTCCTTGCCAGCGCCGCCCCCACCACTACACGAAGACGGTTCAGCTCCTCGGAGATATAGGTGAAGAAGGAGACCAGGTCAGGAAGCTACAGCTCGTTGAAGGCGATGGGGTGGTCGAACGGGTTTAGCCCGACGGCCAGCATGGTCGCGCTGCCACGACGGTAGGCATCGCGCAGCTGCAACACTTGCGTGGCAACATGGTCCAGCAAGTGGTTGAGGCGATCCTGGACCTCGTCATGATCAGCCCGCTCACGCTCCAGCCGGCTCGCCATCAGGGCAATTTGGCCGCCTAGGGTATCTCCCGTTTTCCGCAACAACGCCACCAACGCCTGAAGCATCTTTGTGGTGGACTCCAGCCGCTTTTGAAGCTCCATGAACTCCCGCTCATAACGGAGGAGCATGGCACTCTTCTCCTCCCTCAGCTCATGAATCTCCATGTCCTTGGCCCTGAGCTCCGCATCCTTGGCCTGGAGCTCCTCTGTCAGGCGCCTCGCCTTAGACTCCGTGATCTGGTGCGCCGCCATGGAACCCGGTAGAAGCAATGGGGAGAGGAAGCAAAGGGGGCGAAATGGCTGGAAGGCAATGCAATCTACGGGAAGGCAGAGGGATCGGGGTAAATCTTTTGGTTTTCACCATGGAAAACCCCAGTCAATGCCTTTTCACATCAGGGAGCAGTGGGTTTTACTGGCGGAGTCATCATGACTAATTCCTGCCACGCCTGCTCCCGTCAAACAAAAAAAGAATCCTGCCGCGCCCAAGGACCAAAGCAACGCAGCGGTGGATAGTATTTTAATTTACCAAGTGGCAAGGAGGGAAAAAATGCTTGAAAAAACAAATGTGGTGGCGGCCTAGCTGATCGGTCGCACTAGCCCAACTAGCTAGCCACCGTGCTTGTACTCGGCGGGAAAGGTGGGGTTTTGTGATTTGACGACTCATTACTTCGGCGCTACGACCGAGGAGGACCTAGAAACCGCGCGGTAGGGCGTCCCACACTCGCACCGTCCCACGTCTCAGTAAAGAAGAAAATATGCATGCACCACCGGGGAGGACCCAGAAACCGCAAGGTAGGGTGTGCCATGTCTTAACACGGATGAAAATGTGCGTGTAAAAATATATGAGACGTAGCTATGGTAAGAACTCGGGACCCAACCAGTGGGTCGAAAACACCCCACTAGCCACACAGCTTCATCATGCTAACGTGGCATGGAGGATAGGTGTGGTTAGCTCCGTCTCGACCAGCCATGAGGTCTCTTGTTCCTAGGCGATTCATCTATTTTCCAAGCATTTTTTAGTTATAATAACACCACGGACAGCTCGCACCGCACTTCATGTTTGCCCGTGCGTCTAAAGGTTGTAGATGGAGAGGAGAGAGAGATCACAGACATGGGACCAGGCAGTAAGTGAGTCAACGTTCATGCATGTGCTGACGAGCCACTCCCTGTACTATACTCAACGTGATACAGTATAAAATCAAGTTATGCGACAAAGCCAACAACCATTGTTATTTCTGGCAATCGACGTACGCTTTGTAGTCTAGGTTGCCAGCTCGAATCTCGTCCTTCTGATTTTTTTATTTTTAGGTCCAAATTTGTTCCATGATGAGTGGGACCCCCGTGTGTTGTTTCGATATTTTTGTGTACGAGGGATTTTTTGCACAAACACTTTGCGTGGTTAACAAGTTACGACACCAGTTACACGTATTTTACAAGTTTAGGAACAAAAGTGACAGCGGCAAAGAATATCACGTGCTCCCTACGGCTTAGATGCTATGGTGAGACGAGATTCTACGTCGTTGGATCTGATATCCAATGGCATGTGAGTAGTCTTTGTACTTTTGCGCAATTCCCAAACTCTTCGAGGGCTTTTTTGAAAAAAAACATACAGACCTCTATGAGCCACTGGATCTTGGATCCAACGGCTCCCAGGAGCTCATATCACGGTAGCATCTAAGGTGTGGGAGAACCCGATATTCTCACGTATGAGAGAATATAAGGTGCTCCCCGCAGCTTAGCCGCTACGGCGATACGAGCTACTAGCAGCCGTTGGATCTGAGATCCAATGCCATGTGCATAGTATTTGTACTTCTGCACAATTCCCAAACTCTTTGAGGCCTATATTGCAAAAACATTTAGACCTCCTAATGGGAGCCGTTAGATCTCCCGAGAGCTCGTATCACCGTAGTATCTACGGTATGGGAGCACCTCATATTCTCCCGCGCGAGAGAACATTAGGTTCTCTCGCTGCTTGGATGCTACGGTGATATGAGCTTCGAGGTGGTTCGATCTGAGATGCAATGGCATCTGAGTATAGTCTTTGTACTTATGAGCAATTCCCAAACTCTTTGAGGTCTTTTTTGCAAAAACCATTCGGACCTACTAGGACAGATCCAACGGCTCTGAGGAGCTCATATCACCACAGCATCTAAGGTGTGGTAGCACATGATATTCTTATAGACGAGAGAATATTAGGTGCTCCCGCATCTTAGATGCTACGGTGATACGAGCTTCGAGGCCGTTGGATCTGGGATCCAATGGCATCTGAGTAATTTTTGTACTAATTGTGTGCAATTCCCAAACTCATTAACCTTTTTTTTGCAAAAATATTCAGACCTCGTGTGAGTCATTGGATCTTAGATCTAACGGCACACAAGAACTCGTATCACCATATAGCATCTAAGGTGGGAGCACCTGATATTCTCCCGGGGGGGGGGGGGTGGGGGCACAACCCATCGGTGTTTGGGAGGGTGGGGCCAAATGTTTAAAAAATTATAATCTAAACCCTCCTAAAAAAGACCTTCACAATTTTATCTAAGGTTGGGGGTAACTGGGGGGTTACCCCCCCCCCCCCCCCGACAATCTACATGGCGCCGCCTATGCAAGAGGTATAGAGCGAGCATCTGTGTGTGAGAGAGATGACGCGAGGTCAATCGAGTCATATATAGAGGGAGAGTTCGAGTTAGTGTGGGCTAGCGTACACTCGAATGAGAAAGACGATACAGAGAGATATCGTTCGACGAAGCTGTAGTGAGGGCTGGAGGGAGATAGTTACCGAGAGAGTGGCCTAGATAGATTTTGTGTTTGTGCCCGCAGCGTGCATGGAGTTTTTTTACAGAGGCAACGTATGTGTCTAGAGGGAGAGAGGGAGGGCGATAGAGAGGGAGAGAGAGAGAGCTCATCATGGAGGGCCCGACGAGGTTGTGTGTGAGAAATACATTTGTTGAGAGTGTGAGGGCGGGTGTGAGATAAATGGAGATCGAAACATGAAGAGAAATAATGAGCGTGTGTCGGATACCAATAGCTCTATTAACAAAGAGATGAAGATTAATCGATATAGGAAGTATGTGTGGTGAAGGGGGGTGGGTGGGGGGATGGACAGACCTAAACACAACATTTGAGTGTACATAGTAGTAGACTTAATATTCACGTTTCAGTTTAGTGTACATTGTAAACATTGAATTGAGGACCATGTATGGCTTACATTTTATTTTTGAATTCGTGCCATACATGCATGGATTGGAAAAGTAGATGCACTATACTGACTCGTTTGTTGTTGTATTTGTGTGTGTGTGGTCATATGCTTGAATACATACAAAGTTTTCTCACCACCATACCGTTCATCTTTTAAATTTGAATTTGCATTAAAAAAACCTAGTGTGGATACCATGAAATGTGAAATCCATGTTGAGATCACTATATCACAAACTCACTCTAATTCCAGAACTCGTCATAAATGAATTATTATCCCTTTTGAAATGACCAATTATTTGCAAGAAAAATACGGGCATTGTAATACATATATATTCGTTCGCCAATTTTAAAAAAGATTCCTTTCGCATTCTCGAATGGTAGCACCTGACGGCGTACCAGCCAGGCCGGGCTCGTGTCGTAGTGGTGGCGTGCGTGGTACACTAGCCAACCCCAACCAAAAGAACCGCAATAAAACTTTGCGCCTCCACTCGAGCCTCCGCGTTTCGAATCAAAATATCTGGCAGCCAGAATTCCAGCCCTGCGAAATTCCCCTTATGTCCCCGGTCCATAATGACTACTCCTACTACTACCGATGAACAATGGAGGGATGCTTTAGTAACTAGCCCACATTACCTACCATGCCAAGCACGTTCAAGCCCCTCGGTCGCCGCTACCCAAGGTCACCCGTCAACTCCATTGCCTACTACACTAGGATGAGTATAGAATGGAGCTTCGTTTGTTCGTGCCTACTACCTCCATCCTGGTTTATTGGTCCTCTTCGCATTTTGTGCTAAATTTTTACCTTACATTTAACTAATAAAATGTTAATGCATGTAACCAAAAATAATATCACTAGAAACTATGTTCAAATACGAGTCGAACGACATAATTTTTGGTGACATGCATTATTATTAGAGTATGACGCAATGCACTGGTACGCAAGGAGTATCTTTTTACTCTGCATATATAATTTGTTTGAAGTCTAACTAAGCAGTGTTTGACCAAATTCTATCTTAAAAATATGAACATCTACTACAACACTAAATATGTATCGCCTAAAATTTTATTTCATGATGCATGTAATGATATTGTTTCAAATCCTGGTTTTTAAATTCCAGAAAATCCAAAACTCACCTGAAATTCATGAAACTGTGCATGGTCTCGTGATACAGCACAAATAGGCTGTGGTAAATTTTTGTTCAATTTGAGACAAGCTGCTTATGAAAAGTTGCACACATGAATAGCCAAGGTATTTTGGAACAAAGAGCTGTCACGTTAACGCGAACGGTTCACTATTGTATTCAAACCGTGGGCGTTAGACCAGCGTGCCGCCACGCGTCCCGCTTCTCATAGGCAGGTGCCGTCCGAGCAAGCGTGTGAGTCGACGCGAGGCGTGCGAGCATGCCGCTGCGCAGGCTCATCGGGAGGCAAGCCCTTTGACCAGCCTCCGCCACCCACCTTCATCCCAACCACACCACTTTTAATGGCGCCCGCGCCGCAGTTTAAATCACCGCCGCACTCCCCGCTCTCGCTACAATCTTCTCTCTGCCTCTCCGATTCTCCTATCATCTGCTGATGACCCATAAGTATAAGGGATCAATTGTAGTCCTTTCGATAAGTAAGAGTGTCGAACCCAACGAGGAGCAGGAGGAAATGACAAGCGGTTTTCAGCAAGGTATTCTCTGAAAGTACTGAAAGTAGCGGTAACAGATAGTTTCGGTAGCAAGATAATTCGTAACAAGTAACAAGTAACAAGTATGATAAAGTGCAGCAAGGTGGCCCAATCCTTCTTATAGCAAAGGACAAGCCAGAACGAACTCGTATAATAAGCAAAGCGTTCTCAAGGACACATGGGAATTTCATCTAGTTACTTTCATCATGTTTGTTTGATTCGCGTTCGCTACTTTGATAATTTGATATGTGGGTGGACCGGTGCTTGGGTGCTGTTCTTTCTTGAACAAGCCTCCCACTTATGATTACCCCCTCTCACAAGCATCCGCAACTACGAAAGAAGAATTAAGATAAATCTAACCATAGCATGAAACATATGGATCCAAATCAGCCCCTTACGGAATAGCGCATAAACTAGGGTTTAAGCTTCTGTCACTCTAGCAACCCATCATCTAATTACTATTCCACAATGCCTTCCCTTAGGCCCAAATATGGTGAAGTGTCATGTAGTCGATGTTCACACGACACCACTAAAGGAAGCAACAACATACATATCATCAAAATATCGAACGAATACCAAATTCACATGATTACTTATGACAAGACTTCTCCCATGTCCTCAAGAACAAAAGTAACTACTCACAAATCATATTCATGTTCAAGATTAGAGGGGTATTGAATAGCATTAAGGATCTGAACATATAATCTTCCACCATCAAACCAACTAGCATCAACTACAAGATGTAATCAACACTACTAGCAACCCACAGGTACCAATCTGAGGTTTTGAGACAAAGATTGAATACAAGAGATGAACTAGGGTTTGAGATGAGATGGTGCTAGTGAAGATGTTGATGAAGATTGGTCCTCCCACGATGAGAGGATCATTGGTGATGTCGATGGCTTCGATTTCCCCCTCCCGGAGGGAAGTTTCCACGGCGGAATCGCTCCGCCGGAGAGCAAAATAGCTCCTGCCCAGGTTCTGCCTCGAGACAGCGGTGCTTCGTCCCAAAAGTCTTCTTCTGATTTTTTTCTAGGGAAAATGGCTTCATATAGCAGAAGGAGGGGGCCGGAGGCCTACCAGGGGCCCCACAAGCTCAGGGGGCACTCCCTAGGGGGTAAAGCGCCCCCCAGGCTTGTGGCTTTCTGGTGGGCCCACTCCTGGTAATTCTTTTGCCAGTATTTTTTATATATTCCAAAATAATTCTTCATAAATTTTCAGGTCATTTGGAGCTGTGCAGAATAGCTATCTCTGTTTCACCCCTTTTCGGTCCAGAATTCCAGCTGCCGGCAATCTCCCTCTTCATGTGAATCTTGCAAAATAAGAGAGAAAAGGCATAAGAATTGTACCATGAAGTGAAATAATGATTAAAAACATATTAATTAACAATATGAAATCATGATGCAAATTGGACGTATCAACTCACCCAAGCTTAGACCTCGCTTGTCCTCTAGCGAAAGTCGGAATCGATAATCATGACCACATGTTTAGAGAGAGAGGCGTCGATAAAAATAAAATACGGACATGGAGCATCATGATCTTTATTATAACAACAATATATCACCATAAGACTTCTCATGTAAAAGTGACAATTCAATCACAAGTTAAAGTATGAACCATAAACCAAATTGAAAAGTAACAAACTATGATCTCAGTCACTGAAGCAATTGCAATTCATCATATTATCAGAAAGAGTCTATGTAAGAGCTTTGTTTAGCAAGTTCACATACTCATCTATCATTTAGTCTTCTATGATTGCTGACACTCACAGCATACTTATGGAGCAAAAGTTTCAGTCAGACACATAGAAAGATAGGGGCTTATAATTCCGCCTCCCAACGTATTTACCTCAAGGGTAATGTCAACAATAATAACTCATGATCACCTACATCCAACTGGATATATATGCCTGGATCAATCCCCACCACATGATGCTTGCCAAGAGAGAAAATAAAAACGGAATAGAGGAGAATGCTATTGACTCTTGCATGAAAGTAAATACATAAAGTAAAAGATAGGCCCTTCGCAGAGGGAAGCAGAGGTTGTCATGCGCTTTTTGTTTTTGGATGTGCAAACTCTTAATGTAAAGAAACGTCACTTTATATTGCCCCTTGTGATAGCGACCTTTATTATGCAGTCTGTCGCTTTTATTTCTTCACCATCACAAGATCGTACAAATCTTATTTTCCCTTACAATAAAAGATCATACATATTTAGGAGCAATTTTTATTGTTTTGCACCGATGACAACTTACTTGAAGGATCTTATTCAATCCATAGGTAGATATAATGGACTCTCATGGCATGAAACTGGGTTTAAGGGTTTTTGGATGCACAAGTAGTATCTCTACTTAGTGCAGAATTTTGGCTAGCAAAAGATAGGGGGCAAGCACCACATGTTAGAGGATCCAAAACAATATACTTCTATGTGAATATAAGCAAACATAACTCATTACGTTGTCTTCCTTGTCCAATGTCGACTATTTGACATAGAATATTTAATGGGTGCTCACAATCATAAAAGATGTCCAAGATAGTGTATTTATATGTGAGACCTCTCTTCCTTTATTAGTTTTTCATGAATTGCAACAATGACCAATGCTATTTTTGTCAACTTCCAACAAGTTTTATCAATTATACTTCTTTTATGTGAAGTCATCACCCCCCATGGGATTAGTATATGATCTTATTTTTTCTTCATTTATTTCTAAGATTGGATGAATAAAAGCAAAACACTCAACTCAAACTACTCTTTATTATATAACTTTCACACACGATTACATAGATAGATAGATCACAAAGCAAGCACTCGAAACTAAATCATACTAAAACTTTATTCTTCTAAATCACGAAATAACTAAGGATCGAACTAAGATAGATAATGATGATAAAAAGTGATGGTGATACGATACCGGGGCACCTCCCCCAAGCTTGGCACAAGCCAAGGGTGGTGCCCATACCCGTGACTCAAATCTCCTTCTTCGGTGATGGTGGTGATGAAGTGGTGGGCTTGTCCTCCGTCTTCCAAGGCATAAGTTCTCCATCATAAAAGGACAAACGTGTTTCCGGAGTCCTGAAATTTGTAGCTACACTCATACCATTGAACTTGGCCTCATACTCCAAATTTTGGTTTTGTAGATCATATATTTGGGCTTGAAGATAATCAATCCGGTCATTGATCTTGAAGATGATGTCCCCAATATTCTTGCCGTCCACCTTGTGCTCACGGATGAACTCCGTGATCATGGAGTGGTTAGCACTAAGTCCACGCTCCACCATCCCCTGGCACTTGAAGATCTCATGTTCCACCGCTTCCAGCCTCGCCTTCTCGCTCCCGGTCTTCTTAGGTCCTTGAGCATCCCAGATGTGGATCACCCCCTCACACATCTCAATGGCTTGAGGGTGCTTCATCACCTCCGGTAGGTATGGGTTGATGACCTTCTCATAGAACCTGTCCTTGGACGAGCTTGGAGACGCCATGGCAATCTAGATCTGTCAGAAAAATAGCCCGAAACAAGAACAGAGGAGAAACTTGTGATGCGCTGGTCAAAACACCCGTGAGTATATATAATGAATTTTTCCTGTGCAGAACAAGTAATATGGATGAAAAACGGAGTTGGGAAAGTCCACGAGGGAGCCACAAGCCTGGTAGGCGCGCCCTGGGGGGTAGGGCGCGCCCCCAGGCTTGTCGCCTCCTCGTGCACTTTTCGGACTGTTTATTATTTTCCTAATTTTTTATATATTCCAAAACAAACAGAAAGTACTTTTATGGAAGTTTTGGAGTCGGTTTACTTACCGTACCACATACCTACTCCTTTTCAGGATTCTTGAGCGTTCCGGAAGGTTTCTTCTATGTGCTCTTCCGGTGTCATTGTTTGAATAATATTAGTTTCAACATTAATGGGCGTACTTGAGATATAATGTTTAATTCTTTGCCCATTAACCACCCTGGGATTATTGCCTTCGGAGTTGTTTATTTTGATGGCTTCGGAGGGATAAACTTCTTCGATGATATATGGTCCTTCCCATTTAGAGAGAAGTTTTCCTACAAAAAATCTTAAATGAGAATTGTATAATAGAACATGATCACCTACTTTGAATTCCCATTTTTGAATTCTCTCATCATGCCATCTTTTAACCTTTTTCTTTAAACAACTTGGCATTTTCATAAGCTTGGGTTCTCCATTCATCTAGAGAGCTAATATCAAATAACCTCTTTTCACCGGCAAGTTTAAAATCATAGTTAAGTTCTTTAATTGCCCAATATGCTTTATGTTCTAGTTCAAGAGGTAAATGACATGCTTTTCCATAGACCATTTTATATGGAGACATACCCATAGGATTTTTATAAGCAGTTCTGTAAGCCCGTAGTGCATCATCAAGTTTCTTAGACCAATTCTTTCTAGATCTATTAACAGTCTTTTGCAAAATTAATTTTATTTCTCTATTAGTTAATTCAACTTGACCACTATATTGAGGATGATAAGGAGATGCAATTCTATGATTAACATCATATTTAGCAAGCAATTTACGGAAAGCACCATGAATAAAATGTGAACCACCATCAGTCATTAAATATCTAGGGACTCCAAACCTCGGGAATATAACTTCTTTAAGAATTTTAATAGAAGTGTAATGATCAGCACTACTAGTTGGAATAGCTTCTACCCACTTAGTAACGTAATCAACAACAACTAAAATATGTGTATACCCATTGGATTTAGGGAAAGGTCCCATATAATCAAAACCCCAAACATCAAATGGTTCAATAACAAGTGAATAATTCATAGGCATTTCCAGACGTCTACCAATATTACCAATTCTTTGACATTCATCACAAGAGAGGACAAACTTACGTGCATCTTTGAAAATAGTAGGCCAATAAAAACCAGATTGTAGTACCTTGTGTGGAGTTCTATCTCCCACATGGTGTCCTCCATATGCCTCGGAGTGACAGTTCCGTAGGATTTGTTACTGTTCATGTTCAGGTACACAATGTCTAATAACACCATCTACTCCTTTATATAAATGTGGGTCATCCCAAAAGTAATGTCTTAAATCAAAGAAGAACTTTTTCTTTTGTTGGGATGTCAAACTAGGTGGTATATATTTAGCAACAATGTAATTAGCATAGTCTGCATACCAAGGAGTATTACGAGAAGCATTTATCACAGCTAGTTGTTCATCAGGGAAATCATCATTAATACGAAGTGGGTTGATACGTCCATTTTGCATCATGTTTTACTACTGTTATTTATAGTGTTTTTAATCAATATAACACTTTGTGGAGCTATTCTAATGCCTTTTCTCTCTAAATATGCAAGATACACACAAGGAGGGAGAATGTCGGCAGCTGGAATTCTGGACCTGAAAAAGCTCTGTCAAGATACCTATTCTGCACAACTCCAAATGAGCTGAAATTTTCTGGAGAATTATTTTGGAATATATAAAAAATATTGGAAGCAAAAAGTACCAGAGGGGGCCACCCAGGTGCCCACGAGGCACCAGGGCGCGCCACCCCCCCAGGCACGCCCTGGTACCTCGTGGGGCCCCTGGCCCACTTCTGGCCCCCATTTTCTGGTATATAAGGGCATTTGACCTAAACAATAGAGAGAAGACTTTCGGGACGGTGCGCCGCCGTCTCGAGGCGGAACTTGGGCAGGAGCACTTTTGCTCTCCGGCGGAGAGATTCTGCCGGGGATACTTCCCTCCGGAAGGGGGAAATCGTCGCCATCGACACCACCAGCGACCCTCTCATCGTGGGAGGGCTAATCTTCATCAACATCTTCACCAGCACCATCTCATCTCAAACCCTAGTTCATCTCTTGTATTCAATCTTTGTCTCAAAACCTCAGATTGGTACCTGTGGGTTGCTAGTAGTGTTGATTACATCTTGTAGTTGATGCTTGTTGGTTTACTTGGTGGAAGATTATATGTTCAGATCTATTATGCACTTCAATACCCTACTGGTCATGAACATGTTGATGATGTGTGACTAGTTACTTTTGTTCTTGAGGACATGGGAGAAGTCTTGTCATAAGTAATCATGTGAATTTGGTATTCGTTCGATATTTTGATGATGTGTATGTTGTGATTCTCTTAGTGGTGTCATGTGAACGTCGACTACATGACACTTCACCATCTTTGGGCCTAAGGGAATGCATTGTGGAGTAGTAATTAGATGATGGGATGCTAGAGTGACAGAAGCTTAAACCCTAGTTTATGCGCTATTCCGTAAGGGGCTGATTTGGATCCACATGTTCAATGCTATGGTTAGAGTAGTCTTAATTCTTCTTTCGTAGTTGCGGATGCTTGCGAGAGGGGGTAATCATAAGTGGGAGGTTTTTCCAAGTAAGGGCAGCACCCAAGCACCGGTCCACCCACATATCAAATTATCAAAGTAGCGAACGCGAATCAAAATAACATGGTGAAAGTGACTAGATGAAATTGCCATGTGTCCTCGAGAACGCTTTACTTATTATAAGAGATCGTTCCAACCTATCCTTTGATAAAAAAAGGAATGGGCTATATTGCTGCACTCTTTGTTACTATTGTTACTTGTCACTTGTTACAAATTATCTTGCTATCAAACTACCTATTACCGATAATTTCAGTGCTTGCAGAAAACACCTTGCTGAAAACCGCTTGTCATTTCCTTCTGCTCCTCGTTGGGTTCGACACTCTTACTTATCGAAAGGACTACGATTGATCCCCTATACTTGTGGGTCATCAAGAATCTTTTATGGCGCCGTTGCCGGGGAGTGAAGCGCCTTTGGTAAGTGGAATTTGGTAAGGAAACATTTATATTACGTGCTGAAATTTACTATCACTTGTCACTATGGAAAGTAATCCTTTGAGGGGTTTGTTCGGGGTATCTTCACCTCGACCGGAAACACAAATAGTTGCTCCTCAACCTACTGCACCTATTGAAAAAGATATTGAATATGAAATTCATCCGGGCATGTTAGAGAAACTGCTAGCTAATCCTTATGCAGGAGATGGAATGGTACATCCTGATATGCACTTGATTTATGTGGAAGAAATTTGTGGATTGTTTAAGCTTGCAGGTATAACCGGAGATGGAGTTAAGAAGAAGGTTTTCCCTTTATCTTTGGAGGGAAAAGCATTAATATGGTATAGGCTATGTGATGATACTGATACATGGGATTGGAACCGCCTGAAACTAGAATTCCATCAGAAATTTTATCCTATGCATTTGGTTCATCGTGATCGGAATTATATATATAACTTTTGGCCTCGTGAAGGAGAAAGCATCGCTCAAGCTTGGGGGAGGCTTAAATATATGTTGCATACATGCCCCAATCATGACCTCTCAAGAAAAATTATCTTAGAAATTTTTTATGCTCGGCTTTCTCATGATAATCAAACTATGCTCGACTCTTCTTCGACTGGCTCCTTTATGAAGAAAACTATTGAATTCAGATGGGGTATTTTGGAAAGAATTAAACGCAACTCTGAAAATTGGGAACTCGACAAAGGTAATGAGTCAGGTATAATACTTGAGTTCGATTGTGTTAAATCTTTTATGGCCACCGATGCTTTTCATAAGTTTAGCACTAAATATGGACTTGACTCTGAGATAGTAGCCTCCTTTTGTGAATCCTTTGCTACTCATGTTGATCTCCCTAAGGATAAGTGGTTTAAATATCATCCCCCTGTTAAAGAAAAGATAGAGGAACATGTTAGTGTTAAATAAGAAACAATTGTTTATCATGTTGATCCAGTTGTTCCTACCGCTTATATTGAGAAACCACCTTTTCCTGTTAGGATTAAGGAACATGCTAAGGTTTCAACTGTGGTTAACAAAAGTCATAATAGAACACCTAGACCCGCTGAAAAAATTAAAGTTGAACCTAATGTTGCTATGGTTAAAGATCTCTTAGTTGATAATATAGATGGGCATGTTATTTACTTCTGCGATGAAGCAGCTCGAATTGCTAAACCTGATTCTAAAGATAAAAACAGACCCGTTGTGGGCATGCCTGTTGTCGCAGTTAAAATAGGAGATCATTGCTATCATGGCTTATGTGATTTGGGTGCTAGTGTGAGTGCTATTCCTTTTGCTTTATATCAAGAAATTATGAGTGATATTGCACCTGCTGAATTAGAAGAAATTGATGTTACTATTAAACTTGCAAACAGAGATACCATTACACCACTTGGGATTGTTAGAGATGTCGAAGTCTTGTGTGGAAAAATAAAATACCCTACTGATTTTCTAGTCCTTGGTTCTCCACAAGATGATTTTTGTCCCATTATATTTGGTAGACCTTTCTTGAACACGGTTAATGCTAAGATTGATTGCACTAAAGAAACAGTCAGTGTTGATTTTGATGGTATGTCTCATGAGTTTAATTTCTCCAAATTTCGTAGACAACCTCATGACAAAGAATTGCCTAGTAAAGATGAAATTATTGGTCTTGCTTCTATTGCCGTACCTCCTACTGATCCGTTAGAACAATATTTGCTAGACCATGAGAATGATATGCATATGCATTGATAAGATGTTCTTTGATCAACCACCTATCCTTAAACATAATTTGCCAATTGAAACTCTTGGAGGTCCTCCTCCACCTAAAGGTGATCCTGTGTTTGAATTGAAGCAATTGCCTGATACATTGAAATATGCTTATCTAGATGAAAAGAAGATATATCCTGTTATTATTAGTGCTAACCTTTCAGCGTATGAAGAAAAGAGATTGCTGAAAACTCTAAGGAAGCACCGAGCCGCTATTGGATATACTCTTGATGATGTTAAGGGCATTAGTCTCACTCTATGTCAGCACAGAATTCATATGGAGCCTGATGCTAAACCAGTTGTCGACCACCAACATCAATTAAATCCTAAGATGAAGGATGTGGTAAGAACTGAAATATTAAAACTTCTGGAAGCAGGTATAATCTATCCCATAGCTGATAGTAGATGGGTAAGTCATGTTCATTGTGTCCCTAAGAAAGGAGGTATAACTGTTGTTCCTAATGATAAAAATGAACTCATTCCACAAAGAATTGTAACTGGTTATAGGATGGTAATCGATTTTAGAAAATTAAACAAAGCTACTAGAAAAGATCATTACCCCTTAACTTTTATTGATCAAATGTTAGAAAGATTGTCTAAGCATACACATTTTTGTTTCCTAGATGGTTATTCTGGTTTTTCTCAAATACCGGTATCACAACCCGATCAAGAGAAAACCACATTTACTTGTCCTTTCGGAACTTATGCTTATAGACGTATGCCTTTTGGTTTATGCAATGCACCTGCTACCTTTCAAAGATGTATGACTGCTATATTCTCTGACTTTTGTGAAAAGATTGTTGAGGTTTTCATGGATGATTTTTCCGTTTACGGAACTTCTTTTGATGATTGCTTAAGCAACCTTGATCGAGTTTTGCAGAGATGTGAAGAAACTAATCTTGTCTTGAATTGGGAGAAGTGCCACTTTATGGTGAATGAAGGTATTGTCTTGGGCCATAAAGTTTCTGAGAGAGGTATTGAAGTTGATAAAGCTAAGGTTGATGCTATTGAGAAAATGCCATGTCCCAGAGATATTAAAGGTATAAGAAGTTTCCTTGGTCATTCTGGTTTCTATAGGAGATTTATTAAAGACTTCTCCAAAATTTCTAGGCCTCTCACCAATCTTTTGCAAAAAGATGTTCCATTTGTTTTTGATGATGATTGTCTAGAAGCCTTTGAAACACTTAAGAAAGCCTTAACCACTGCACCTATTGTTCAACCACCTGACTGGAACTTGCCTTTTGAAATTATGTGTGATGCCAGCGATTATGCTGTTGGTGTTGTTCTAGGACAAAGAGTTGATAAGAAATTCAATGTTATCCATTATGCTAGTAAAACTCTAGACAGTGCCCAAAGAAATTATGCTACTACTGAAAAAGAATATTTAGCAGTTGTGTTTGCATGTGATAAATTCAGATCTTATATAGTTGATTCTAAAGTAACTATTCACACCGATCATGCTGCTATTAAATATCTTATGGAAAAGAAAGATGCTAAACCTAGACTCATTAGGTGGGTTTTATTGCTACAAGAATTTGACTTGCATATTATTGATAGAAAGGGAGCTGAGAATCCCGTAGCAGATAATTTGTCTAGAATAGAAAATGTTCTTGATGACCCACTACCTATTAATGATGATTTTCCTGATGAGCAATTAGCTGTCATAAATGCTTCTTGTAATACTCCTTGGTTTGCAAACTATGCTAATTACATTGTTGCTAAATATATACCACCTAGTTTTACATACCAACAAAAGAAAAAATTCTTCTTTGACTTAAGACATTACTTCTGGGATGACCCACATATTTATAAAGAAGGAGTAGATGGTATTATTAGACGTTGTATACCTGAGCATGAACAGGAACAAATCCTATGGAAGTGTCACTCCGAAGCTTACGGAGGACACCATGCCGGAGACAGAACTGCACACAAGGTATTACAATCTGGTTTTTATTGGCCTACTCTTTTCAAGGATGCTCGTAAATTTGTCTCCTCTTGTGATGAATGTCAAAGAATTGGTAATGTTGGTAGACGTCAGGAAATGCCTATGAATTATTCACTTGCTGTTGAACCATTTGATGTTTGGGGATTTGATTATATGGGACCTTTTCCTAAATCCAATGGGTATCCTCATATTTTAGTTGCTGTTGATTACGTTACTAAGTGGGTAGAAGCTATTCCAACTAGTAGTGCTGATCATAACACTTCTATTAAAATGCTTAAAGATGTTATTTTCCCAAGGTTTGGAGTCCCTGGATATTTAATAACTGATGGTGGTTCACATTTTATTCATGGTGCATTCCGTAAATTACTTGCTAAATATGATGTCAACCACAGAATTGCATCTCCCTATCATCCTCAGACTACTGGTCAAGTTGAATTAAGCAATAGAGAAATAAAATTAATTTTGCAGAAAACCATCAACAGATCTAGAAAAAATTGGTCTAAGAAACTTGACGATGCACTGTGGGCTTATAGAACTGCTGATAAAAATCCTATGGGTATGTCTCCTTATAAAATGGTTTATGGAAAAGCATATCATTTGCCTCTTGAGTTAGAACATAAAGCATATTGGGAAATTAAAGAATTAAATTATGATTTCAAACTTGCCGGTGAGAAGAGGTTATTTGACATTAGCTCATTAGATGAATGGAGAACCCAAGCTTATGAAAATGCTAAATTATTTAAAGAAAAAGTTAAAAGATGGCATGATAGAAGAATTCAGAAACGGGAATTTAAAGTAGGTGAGCAAGTTCTATTGTACAATTCTCGTTTAAGATTCTTTGCAGGAAAACTTCTCTCTAAGTGGGAAGGACCGTATATTATCGAAGAAGTTTATCGCTCCAGAGCCATCAAAATAAATAACTCCGATGGCACTAATCCGAGAGTGGTGAATGGACAAAGAATTAAGCATTATATTTCAGGTACCCCTATTAATGTTGATGCTTGGCTCAAACAATGTGGGGGACGATGCTTGGCTACTGCGGATGGAGCTCAGGCGAGAGAGGGAAGGAGAGGTTACCATGGAAGAAGACAATGGAAGCCGGAGGACAAGCCCATCACTACTCCACCACCATCATCACCGGAGAAGGACACTTGAGCACATGGGTATGGGCACACCCCTTGGCTTGCGCCAAGCTTGGGGGAGGTGCCCCGGTATCGTATCACCATCACTTCTATTATCTTTACTTACTTTTAGTTCGATCCTTAGTTATTTCGTGATCTAGTTGAATAAAAGCTTAGCATGATCTATTTTCGAGTGTTAGTTTCGTGACCCGTCCATCTATGTAATCGAGTTGAGAGCTATATAATAAAGAGTAGTTTGAGCCTGTGTTGCTTTACTTTCATGTTTCAATCATAGCAATGAAAATAACGAAAAAGATCATATGCTAACCTTATGGAAAGTAATGACATTACATAAAGAAAAGTATAAGTGGTAAAATTTATTGGAGGATAACAAACATAGTATTAGCCAATGATGCAATTCATGAAATAATTAATAAGGGAAGAGAAGATTCACATGCAAATATACTATCTTGGACATCTTTTATGATTGTGAGCCCCCATTAAGTATTTTGTGTCAAATTGTTGACATTGGACAAGGAAGACAACGTAATGAGTTATGTTTGTTCATATTCACATAGAAGTTATATTGTTAGAGATCCTGCAACATGTGGTGCTCGCCCAATATCTTTGCTAGCCAAAAATTCGCACTAAGTAGAGATACTACTTGTGCATCCAAAACCCTTAGACCCAGTTTCATGTCATGAGAGTCCACTATATCTACCTATGGATTCAATAAGATCCTTCAAGTAAGTTGTCATCGGTGCAAAAAGCAATAAAAATTGCCTCTAAATATGTCTGAACTTTTATTGTAAGGGAAATAAGCGTTGTATGAGCTTGTGATGGTAAAGAAATAAAAGCGACGGACTGCATAATAAAGGTTGCTATCACAAGGAGCAATATAACGTGATGTTCCTTTGCATTAAGAGCTCTAGCATTCAAAAACAAAAAGTGCATGACAACCTCTGCTTCCCTCTGCGAAGGGCCTATCCTTTACTTTTATGTATTTTACTTTTTATGCAAGAGTCAATAGTATTCTCCTCTATTTCCTTTTTATTTTTCTCTTTTGCAAGCATTATGTGGTGGGGAAAGATCTAAGCACATATATCCAGTTGGATATGAGTGATCATGAGTTATTATTGTTGACATCACCCTTGAGGTGAATAAGTTGGGAGGCAGAACTATAAGCCCCTATCTTTCTATGTGCCTGGCTGAGACTTTTTGCTCCATATATATGTCGTGAGTGTTAGCAATCATGGAAGACTAAATGATGGTTGAGTATGTGGACTTGCTGAATAGCTCCTACATGTGACCCTTCCTAAAAATATGATGAATTGTAATTGCATTGTTGACTGAGAACATAGTTTGTTAGCTTTCAAGAAGGTTTATGCCTTATACTCCACTGTTGTGGTGAATTGTTACTTGCTCATAAGAAGTTTATGATAATAAATATTGCTTCCATGATAATAAATATTGATGTTATAATAATGATCATGATGCTTCTATGTCCGTATTTTGTTTTTATCGACACCTCTCTCTCTAAACATGAGGACATGATTATCGATATCGGCTTTCGCTTGAGGACAAGCGAGGTCTAAGCTTGGGGGAGTTGATACGTCCATTTTGCATCATGTTTTACTACTATTATTTATAGTGTTTTTAATCAATATAACACTTTGTGGAGCTATTCTAATGCCTTTTCTCTCTAAATATGCAAGATTCACACAAGGAGGGAGAATACCGGCAGCTGGAATTCTGGACCTGAAAAAGCTCTGTCAAGATACCTATTCTGCACAACTCCAAATGAGCTGAAATTTTCTGGAGAATTATTTTGGAATATATAAAAAATATTGGAAGCAAAAAGTACCAGAGGGGGCCACCCAGGTGCCCACGAGGCACCAGGGCGCGCCACCCCCCCAGGCGCGCCCTGGTACCTCGTGGGGCCCCTGGCCCACTTCTGGCCCCCATTTTCTGGTATATAAGGGCATTTGACCTAAAAAAAAATAGAGAAGACTTTCGGGATGGTGCGCCGCCGTCTCGAGGCGGAACTTGGGCAGGAGCAATTTTGCTCTCCGGCGGAGAGATTCTGCCGGGGATACTTCCCTCCGGAAGGGGGAAATCGTCGCCATCGACACCACCAGCGACCCTCTCATCGTGGGAGGGCTAATCTTCATCGACATCTTCACCAGCACCATCTCATCTCAAACCCTAGTTCATCTCTTGTATTCAATCTTTGTCTCAAAACCTCAGATTGGTACCTGTGGGTTGCTAGTAGTGTTGATTACATCTTGTAGTTGATGCTTGTTGGTTTACTTGGTGGAAGATTATATGTTCAGATCTATTATGCACTTCAATACCCTACTGGTCATGAACATGTTGATGATGTCTGAGTAGTTACTTTTGTTCTTGAGGACATGGGAGAAGTCTTGTCATAAGTAATCATGTGAATTTGGTATTCGTTCGATATTTTGATGATGTGTATGTTGTGATTCTCTTAGTGGTGTCATGTGAACGTCGACTACATGACACTTCACCATCTTTGGGCCTAAGGGAATGCATTGTGGAGTAGTAATTAGATGATGGGTTGCTAGAGTGACAGAAGCTTAAACCCTAGTTTATGCGCTATTCCGTAAGGGGCTGATTTGGATCCACATGTTTAATGCTATGGTTAGAGTAGTCTTAATTCTTCTTTCGTAGTTGCGGATGCTTGCGAGAGGGGGTAATCATAAGTGGGAGGTTTTTCCATGTAAGGGCAGCACCCAAGCACCGGTCCACCCACATATCAAATTATCAAAGTAGCGAACGCGAATCAAACTAACATGGTGAAAGTGACTAGATGAAATTCCCATGTGTCCTCGAGAACGCTTTACTTATTATAAGAGATCGTTCCGGCCTGTCCTTTGCTACAAAAAGGATTGGGCTATATTGCTGCACTCTTTGTTACTATTGTTACTTGTCACTTGTTACAAATTATCTTGCTATCAAACTACCTGTTACCGATAATTTCAGTGCTTGCAGAAAACACCTTGCTGAAAACCGCTTGTCATTTCCTTCTGCTCCTCGTTGGGTTTGACACTCTTACTTATCGAAAGGACTACGATTGATCCCCTATACTTGTGGGTCATCATGGGTCATCAAGAACATTTTCCATTCTGGACAAATTATCAGCTACGGGATTCTCAGCTCCCTTTCTATCAACAATATGCAAATCAAATTCTTGTAGCAAAAGAACGCACCTAATGAGTCTAGGTTTAGCATCTTTCTTTTCCATAAGATATTTAATAGCAGCATGATAAATATGAATAGTAACTTTGGAATCAACAATGTAAGATCTGAATTTATCACGTGCAAACACAACTGCTAAAAATTCTTTCTCAGTAGTAGCAGAATTTCTTTGAGCACTGTCTAGAGTTTTACTAGCATAATGAATAACATTCAATTTCTTACCAACTCTTTGGCCTAGAACAGCACTAGCAGCATAATCACTAGCATCACACATAATTTCAAAGGGTAGGTTCCAATCAGGTGGTTGAACAATAGGTGCAGAAATTAAGGCTTTCTTAAGTATTTCAAAGGCTTCTACACAATCATCATCAAAAACAAATGGAACATCTTTTTTGCAAAAGATTAGTAAGAGGCCTAGAAATTTTAGAGAACTCTTTTTTAAACCTTCTATAGAAACCAGCATGACTGAGGAAACTTCTTATACCTTTGATATCTTTAGGACATGGCATTTTCTCAATAGCATCAACTTTAGCTTTATCAACTTCAATACCTCGTTCGGAAATTTTATGCCCAAGGACTATACCTTCATTCATCATAAAGTGGCACTTCTCCCAATTCAAGACGAGATTAATTTCTTCACATCTCTGTAAAACTTGATCAAGGTTGCTCAAGCAATCATCAAAAGAAGTTCCGTAAACGGAGAAATCATCCATGAAAACCTCAACAATCTTTTCACAAAAGTCAGAGAATATAGCAGTGATACATCTTTGAAAGGTAGCAGGTGCATTACATAAACCAAAAGGCATACGACGATAAGCATAAGTTCCAAAAGGACAAGTAAATGTGGTTTTCTCTTGATCTTCAGGTGAAACATGTATTTGAGAGAAACCAGAATAACCGTCTTGGAAGCAAAAGTGTGTATGCTTAGATAATCTTTCTAACATCTGATGAATAAAAGGCAAAGGGTAATGATCTTTCCTAGTAGCTTTATTTAATTTCCTGAAATCAATTACCATCATATAGCCAGTTACAATTCTTTGTGGAATGAGTTCATTTTTATCATCAGGAACAACGGTAATACCTCCTTTCTTAGTAACACAATGAACAGGGCTTACCCATCTACTATCAGCTATGGGATAGATTATACCTGCCTCAAGAAGCTTTAATATTTCAGTTCTTACCACATCCTTCATTTTAGGATTCAACCTTCTTTCATGATCAACAACGGGTTGAGCGTCTGGCTCCATATGAATTTTATGTTGACATAAAGTGGGACTAATGCCCTTAAGATCATCAAGAGTATATCCAATAGCAGCTCGGTGTTTCTTTAGAGTTTTAAGTATTCTCTTTTCTTCATGCTCTGAAAGGGTAGCACTAATAATAACAGGATATATCTTCTTTTCATCAAGATAAGCATATTTTGAGTGTATCGGGTAATTGCTTTAATTCAAACACAGGATCACCCTTGGGTGGTAGAGGATTTCCCAAGGTTTCAACAGGCAGATTATGTTTAAAAATAGGTGCTTGCTTGAAGAACAACTCATCTATTTCATTTCTCTCATTCATATGCATATATTTCTCAAGGTCTAGCAAATATTGTTCTAAAGGATCAGTAGGAGGCACAGCAATAGAAGCAAGACCTATAATTTCATCTTTATTGGGTTTCTTTATCATGAGGTTGTCTACAAAACTTACATAAATTAAATTCATGAGATATATCACCAAACTTAACTCTAACCTTCTCTTTAACACAATCAATTTCAGCATTAACGGTATTCAAGAAAGGTCTACCAAATATAATGGGACAAAAATTATCTTGTTGTGAACCAAGTACTAAGAAATCAGTAGGGTATTTGATCTTACCACACAAGACTTCAACATCTCTAACAATCCCAAGTGGTGTAATAGTATCTCTTTTTGCATGCTTAATAGTAACATCACTATCTTCAATCTCAACAGGTACAATATCATTCATTACTTCTTGATATAAACAAAATGGAATAGCACTCACACTAGCACCCATATCACATAAACCATGATAGCAATGATCTCCAATCTTAACAGAAACAACAGGCATGCTAACTACTGGCTTGTTCTTATCTAGCATATCTCGTTCATTTCTAACAGGTTTAGCAATTCTAGCAGCCTCATCGAAAAGTAAATAACATGCCCATCAATATCATCAACCAAAAGATCTTTAATGATTGCAATATTAGGTTCAACCTTAATTTGTTCAGAAGGTCTAGGTGTTCTTATATTACTTTTGTTAACCATAGTTGAAGCTTTAGCATGTTCCTTAATCCTAACAGGGAAAGGAGGTTTCTCAATATAAGCAGTGGGCACAACTGGATCAACATTGTAAACAATTGTTTCTTCTTTAACAATAATGGGTTCTTCATTTATTTCAATGGGTGGATGATATTTAAACCATTTCTCCTTAGGGAGATCAACATGAGCAGCAAAAGATTCACAAAAGGTAGCTACTATCTCAGAGTCAAGTCCATATTTAGTACTAAACTTATGAAAAGCATCAGTTTCCAGAAAAGATTTAACACAATCAAAATCAAGATTTATACCTGACACTTTACCTTTGTCAATTTCCCAATCTTCAGAGTTGCGTTTAATTCTTTCCAGAAGATCCCATTTAAATTCAATAGTCCCCTTCACAAAGGAACCATTAGAAGAAGTATCGAGCATGGATCGATCATCATGAGAAAGCCGAGCATAAAAGTTTTGAATAATTGTTTCTCTTGGGAGCTCATGATTGGGGCATGTGTGCAACATATACTTAAGCCTACTCCAAGCTTGAGCGATACTTTCTCCTTCACGAGGCCAAAAATTATATATATAATTCCGATCACGATGAACCAAATGCATAGGATAAAATTTCTGGTGAAATTGCAGCTTCAACCAGTTCCAATCCCATGTTTCAGTATCATCACATAGCCTATACCATGTCAATGCCTTTCCCTCCAAATATAAAGGGAATACTTTCTTCTTAACTCCATCTTCGGATAGACCTGCAAGCTAAAACAATCTACAAATTTCATCCACATATATCAAGTGCACATCAGGATGCACCGTTCCATCTCCTGCATAAGGATAAGCTAGCAGTTTCTCTACCATACCCGAAGGAATTTCATAATAAATATTTTCAGTAGGTTCAGTAGGTTGAGGGGCAACTCTTAATGCTTCCGGTCGAGGTGAAGATACCCCATACAAGCCCCTCAAAGGATTACTTTCCATAGTGACAAGTGACAGTAAATTTCAGCACGTAATATAAATGTTTCCTTACCAAATTCCACTCACCAAAGGCGTTTCACTCCCCGGCAATGGTGCCAGAAAAGAGTCTTGATGACCCACAAGTATAGGGGATCAATCATAGTCCTTTCGATAAGTAAGAGTGTCGAACCCAACGAGGAGCAGAAGGAAATGACAAGCGGTTTTCAACAAGGTATTCTCTGCAAGTACTGAAAGTAGCGATAACAGATAGTTTCGGTAGCAAGATAATTCATAACAAGTAACAAGTATGATAAAGTGCAGCAAGGTGGCCCAATCCTTTTTATAGCAAAGGAGAAGCCGGAACGAGCTCGTATAATAAGCAAAGCGTTCTCGAGGACCCATGTGAATTTCATCTAGTCACTTTCATCATGTTTGTTTGATTCGCGTTCGCTACTTTGATAATTTGATATGTGGTTGGACTGGTGCTTGGGTGCTGTTCTTTCTTGAACAAGCCTCCAACTTATGATTACCCCCTCTCGCAAGCATCCGCAACTACGAAAGAAGAATTAAGATAAATCTAACCATATCATGAAACATATGGATCCAAATCAGCCCCTTACGGAATAGCACATAAACTAGGGTTTAAGCTTCTGTCACTCTAGCAACCCATCATCTAATTACTACTCCACAATGCCTTCCCTTAGGCCCAAATATGATGAAGTGTCATGTAGCCGACGTTCACACGACACCACTAAAGGAAGCAACAACATACATATCATCAAAATATTGAACAAATACCAAATTCACATGATTACTTATGACAAGACTTCTCCCATGTCCTCAAGAACAAAAGTAACTACTCACAAATCATATTCATGTTCAAGATTAGAGGGGTATTGAATAGCATTAAGGATCTGAACATATAATCTTCCACCAATCAAAGCAACTAGCATCAACTACAAGATGTAATCAACACTACTAGCAACCCACAGGTACCAATCTGAGGTTTTGAGACAAAGATTGAATACAAGAGATGAACTAGGGTTTGAGATGAGATGGTGTTGGTGAAGATGTTGATGAAGATTGGTCCTCCCATGATGAGAGGATCGTTCGTGATGTCGATGGCTTCGATTTCCCCCTCCCGGAGGGAAGTTTCCCCGACGGAATCACTCCGCCGGAGAGCAAAATAGCTCCTGCCCAGGTTCCACCTTGAGACGGCGGCGCTTCGTCCTGAAAGTCTTCTTATGATTTTCTAGGGCAAATGGCTTCATATACCAGAAGGAGGGGGCCGGATGCCTGCCAGGGGCCCCACAAGCTCGGTGGGCGCGCCCAGGGGGTAGGGCGCGCCCCCAGGCTTGTGGCTTCCTGGTGGGCCCCCTCCTGGTAATTCTTTCGCCAGTATTTTTTATATATTCCAAAATAATTGTCTGCAAATTTTTAGGTCATTTGGAGCTGTGCAGAATAGCTATCTCTGTTTCGCCCCTTTTTGGTCCAGAATTCTAGCTGCCGGCAATCTCCCTCTTCATGTGAATCTTGCAAAATAAGAGAGAAAATGCATAAGAATTGTACCATGACGTGAAATAATGATTAAAAACATATTAATTAATAATAGGAAATCATGATGCAAATTGGACGTATCATCTGCCTCTAATCAGCCTGACCTCGCCGTACGCCATGGAGCATCACGATGGGCTACCCCTAGTCTTCCAGTTTCCTGAGGAAGACCCTAATGAGGTTTCGGACGAGCTTGACCTGGCCGTGTAGGAAGTCGCCGCGTCTGCCCCCGCACCCGTTCCAGCTCCCGTCTCCGCGCCAGTGCCAGCGCCCGTCCCCGTGGCATTGATGGGCTGG
Organism: Elymus sibiricus; assembly: GCA_039707655.1. Lineage (NCBI taxonomy): Eukaryota > Viridiplantae > Streptophyta > Magnoliopsida > Poales > Poaceae > Elymus > Elymus sibiricus. The sequence continues at coordinate 202,932,560 of CM077666.1, read as the reverse complement.
GAGCCGCACACTGTCACCCAACTTGAAGCCGCGAGGATCCACGAGGTCCCCGCTGATTTGCACGCGCCCGTGCCGATGCACGTGCACACTAATGTCTCCACCACGCCGTTGCCAGCGCCTGTCCCCGTGCCGGTTCCAGTGCACCCCTCAACGGCATGGGTCACCGTCGTCGACCGCTTCCTTGCAGCGACGCCAGTCGCCGCCTCCCGCCGGTTGACTAGCTCCAAGAGACCGAAGTCCAGAACATGTTGACCTTCCTTGAAGCTTGGGCCAATGTCTAGGAGTATGCCAACGCTGGCGCAAGACGCCGCCATCACTGCCGGCCAGTGGCCCAACGGCACACAGGGCACGACAGAGGAGCCGCTTCCCGCCGCAAGATGCACCCGCCGCCGCTGCAATTAGTTTTAATCATTTATTTATTTTATTTCGATCATGGTATGAATGTAATGTCACAGTCAGACTGAATGAAATCTATGGTTTGATCGATTGAGTGTTCTGCTAGAGCCCTATCAAATTAAATAAAAAAAGTCATCAAGCGACATGTATTGCTTCTCATCGCCAACATTTCATATTAAATACCTGCGTCAATTCCAAATGCTTGTAGGGCGCGAGCACGTCCCTTCGAGCACTAGGCGATACATACATTTATCCACGCATTTAATTATTACTACTAGTTAAATACACCACGGGTGCCTGAACTTGTCCGTCACAGTCAGTTTTTTTCCTATACTTGTAAAATAGTACCAGTAGGTGAAACTAGTGCCGTAACTTGTGAACGCGTCTAGATACGGTCGACGGCATTGGGCATCTGCCCCGGGTGGTGCGCCATGTTTACTGCTTGCGTGTTCTTCGTGTTGGCCCGTGCGTCTAAACGTAGAAGGGGAGGAGGGAGAGAGAGCAGACATGGGACACACCAGTAAGTGGCTCAACGAAGGGGAGTAGTACGTGCTGACGAGCCGGTCCCACTAATGTACTGAAAGTAATATAAAAACATGTTATCCATTAAAGAAACAACAAACGCGACAATCCATTTCTGAGTCCAGGCTCATCTGCACCCACGCTGAAGAACAAAATGAAAACAAATACTAGAAAAATTCAAGAAATTCCATTTTTTTGCATGGTAGACAATTTGGTGCGTGATGTCCGCTCCAATTTTCATATCATTTGGACATCTCAGTAGCTCTCAGCAAAAAAGACAGGTTTGGGGTATGTAAAATAGTGTACTGTTCATGTACTGTTCTGACCCAATTTGTCTTTTTTGCTAAGAGCTACTAAGATGTTCAAATGCTCTTAAAATTGGAGCGGACCTCACGCAACGAATTATCTAGCACGCACAAAAATATTGGATTTTTTTGACTTTTTTTGACTTTTTTGAATTTTTTTGAACTTTTTGTGATTTTTTTCTTGACCGTGTGCAGATGAGCCTGGGCACTGAATGGATGACGTGCACCTGGAAGGGCCTGGTCACCTGTTCGATCCTCGTCCTTTTCATTTTTAATTTATATGGGTCCAAAATTGTTCCATGACAGGTGGGTTCCCCGGTGTGTAGTTTGTAGCATTTTAATTTATGGGGCGAAATTTGTTCCATTACAGGTGGACCAACGGTGTGTAGTTTGTAGGTTGTTTGTAATAATTAAAGAAAACATGATTATTTTTGGAAAAATACCATGGTGCGACGGGAAAGGTGAGAAAGAGCGTCGAGAGAGCGGTCACAGAGCTAGAGGGAAATAATTGGGGGAGGGGCAGGATCGCAGGGGGGGGGGGCAACGGTGCTTGGAGTGGTTGTGGGCCAAATGCTAGAAAAAAACTAACTAAACCCTCCGAAATAAATGCCTTCACAAATTAATCCAAGGATGGAGGCATAGTCCCCCTGGCAATGTAAATAGCTCCGACCCTGCAAGAGATGGAGAGGTAGCGTCTATGTGTGGGAGAGACGGTGCGAGAAAGCCAGGTCAATCGAGACATAGATAGACAGGGAGATAGGGTGAGTGTGGCCCGACATTCAGTCAAAAGAGAGATATGCTCTGGAGAGATATCATGCGATCGAGCTTTTGGGGAGGGTGAGGGCTGCAAGGGAGATCTTGAGAAATTGACCTACATAGACAATGTGCGTGACAGAGTATACAGAGTGTGGATCGAGGCCCAGACAGGGAGATATATCATTTGTGTGTGAGAGAAAGCAAGGTCAATCGAGACATAGATAAAGAGAGAGAGAGAGAGAGAGATTGAGCGAGTGTGGGCCACCATGCGGTCAAAAGAGTGAGAAGTACGGGTTGGAGAGAGTGACCTAGATAGATAATGTGCGTGAGAGAGTATATACAATAAGTCAAACTAGTCCCAAACAAGGAGATGTATCATTTGTGTGTGAGAGAAAGCGAGGTCAATCGAGACATACATAAAGAGAGAGGGAGAGATTGAGCGAGTGTGGGCCGCCAAATGGTCGAAAGAGTGAGACGGTTTGGTGAGAGTGACCTAGATAGATAATCTGCATGACAGAGTATGGAGTGTGTCGATCGAGGCCCAAACAGGGAAATATAACATTTGTGTGTGAGAGAAAACGAGGTTAATCAAGACTTAGATAAAGAGAGAGAGAGAAAGATTGAGCGAGTGTGGGCCGCCGTGCGGTCGAAAGAGTGAGACGGTGTGGAGAGAGTGACCTAGATAGATAACGTGCGTGCATGTGCGTGAGAGGGGGGGTCTAGAGAGCCAATGTATGTATCCAGCGAGAGGGTGGGAGGGAGAGAGAGAGAGAGAGAGCTCGGCATGGAGTGCAATGGCGGGTGTGTGAGAGAAATATGTTTGTTGAGAGAGTGGGGGAAAGGGGTTTATGTATTTGAGAGAATTAGAGATCGAAACATGGAGAGAAAGAATGAGTGGGTGTCAGAAACCAATAGCTCTATAAGGTGGTTAAGAGTGGAAGATTGATCGATAGAGGAAGTATGTAGTGTGTGTGTTGGGGGGGGGGCTAAACACAACATTTGAATGTAGATAGTAATAGACTTAATATTGACGTTTCAATTTAGTGCACATTGTAAAATTTGAATTGAGGACCATGCATATGGCTTCTGTAATTATTTCGAATTCGTGCCATACATGCATGGTTTGGAAAAGTTGATGCACTAATATTGACTCAATTGTCGTGGTATTTTGTATGTGTGTGGTCATATGCTTGAATACATTCAAAGTTTTCTCACCACCATAGTGTTAATCTTATACATATGAATTTGCATTCAAAAACTTAGCGTGGATACCATGAAATGCGAAATCCACGTTAGAATTGGAGATCGCTATGTCACAAACACACTCTAATTCAAAGAACTCATCATTAATTAATTACTAGTATGTCGTTTCGAAGGACTAATTATTTGCAAGGAAAACACGGGCATGGTAATACATACATATTCGTTTGCCAATGAAAAAAGATTCGTTTGCATTCTCAAATGTAGACGCACCAGGTAGACCACGGTCGTGTCATGGTGGTGGCGTGTGTCGTACGAACGTTATAAACTTCACGCCTCCATGTTTCGGATTGAAATATCTGGCGGCCCAAATTCCAGCCCTGCAAAATCCCCCTTCTCCCCCGCCCCCTTCCGCGCCCAGAGCGCTCAAATCTCTAATTCGCCACCACCCAAGAAAAATTCGAATCGCCCCTCGTCTCGTCTCGTTCCCGACCTCCGTACCAGATGATGACAACGAAGACGACGGTCGCGCTGCACCACCGCATCAGAGCTGCCTCATCTACGCCCTCGTCCACCGCACCGGGTGGTCCACCAACAACGTCGGCCACCGCAGCCAACGTGCTTCACAGACACCGACTTCCTCCGCATCAGGTCTGCTTCACCGACGTTGTCTTCCACCTTACCGGGGCTACTTCACCGAGCACATTGTCGCACCTCCACCTCCCCGTTGGTGCTTCACCAACGGCCTCATCCACCGCATCATAGCGCTCTGCCGCCGCTCAAGATCTGCTTCCGTAGGCGGCCAGCCAACGCAAGCGCATCACCCTCAACGGCTTTGAAGTGACCCGCACTCTAAGCGAGTATGCCCAAACGTCGGCCCGAACTAGGTATCCACATATCACTGTGCTGTGCACTGTTTCGACGATGCTTGGATATCCTTTTATTGCTCTCTTAGCTTATACGCCTATGCAACTCTGACTTCAACTCTTATTTCTTCTGGAGCTATCATCTAAAACAAGCAAAACCATTTTTCAGCGAAGCATGACGGCGCTACGGGATCTGGTACACATCCTGCACACTCATATAACCTTGTAAGTACCTGTCCTCCGGTACAACAACAAGGTCGATTCCTCTCATTAGAATAACCATTTGCCATGCCAAAAATGCAGAGGGGGGAGGAAGGAGTACGCGGCCTGTACATCCAAGAAAGTGGTAACATGGACTTCTTCATGGAACATCCCAAGCACAAGCAGAGCTGTAGTGAGCCTGTACAACGAGCTAGCGTAAGTCCCTGCATTTCATTTAATTCATACTAGCCTGCATGTATGATTTGCGTGTATGATTGGGGCAGTGAAATGTATTCCAGTGGCGCTTTTGATTTATCCACATAATGGTTGAATTGCTTGTTTCTATGAACTGAGTTGGCCAATAATGAAAAGGATGTCAGTCTTTTCATCATATTGTAGATTGCTTAGATCTCGATAGGCCAAATATAATCACATGAATTATACAGTAAAAGCCAGTGTGGTGTGTATTGCTACAACTAGTCTGACAACCTGTCCTCATATAATATAACAAGGTCACACCATCTTATAAGATTAACCATTCGACTTACCAAAATGCAGTGTGGGAAGGAAGGAGTATTGGGACTGCGTATCCAAGCAAGTGATGTCATGGACTCCTTCGTAGAACCTCGTAAGCGAAAAAGAAGTTGCAGTGTGCCTGTACAAAGAGCTAGCGTAAGTTCAGTTACCTGCTTCTCGTAATTTTAGTTAGCCACTGATTAAAAAATTGTTCAATTACCTTGCTTGCCTTAATTTAGTTTGCTACTAATTACATAATGCCATAGCCTGTTAATCCAATTATAGACTGTGCCTATCTATGTGTTTGTTACTTACTGTTTATAGAACTACCTGTGCCTAAACTTCAATAGCTACTTAAGCACGTAGATAGCTGGTCATATCTACTTCTAGGGTGCAACAAAATTCATGTGTAATTTACCTTCTGATACCCTATTTGTTTATCTTGTTTGCTGTTATGACTTCTAGCACTAGTAATGTTTGCATGTTCATGGAGAGACAACTGTCAGGTTTATATGAGGGACACCATCTTTTTAACTTATATATATGTGTCAGAATCATTTTGCTTACATGAATGAAAATTAGAGATGTATGTGTTGCTGATAAACTCTACCGACTTGTTACTTTAATACGTTGCCAAAAACTTGTTAGTTTTACTAGTTCATGTGTAATTAAATACATTGCCAAAACTTGTTTGTTTAACTGCTTTGCTGCTGCAACCGGTTGCTCTAATGATGTTAATAACTTATACTTTTCAGCATCCAATTGTAACTCTTTAAATCCTTGTTTTTTAACTGGGTTGCTGTTCTAACTCCCAGTTGAGATGTTCTGCTAACTTCAACTTTTCCGAATCCAATCGGAACTGTAATGGCAAAACAGGTTAGCCCAAGATCAAAGAGCGAGGTCCCCATGGACGTTGGATCATCCCAGAGCAGTGGCACCGGCCCAATCGTGCATCGTGAATTGCCAACTGTTGATGCTCTAGAGGCTAAACTATTGGTAGAAAGAGAGTCTGCTTCTGCACTTAGAGATGAAGTTGAAATGTTGAGGAAGCAAACAGCATAATCAGAAGCAGTACTCACGAAAACCATTAAATATTTGCTGGATTTCACAACGAAGCAAGCTGAGACTGACCGCATTGTTAAGGTCCAGGAGGAAAAAAGGAAATTAAAATCCCACTTGGTAAATCATAGGTGAAATGTTTTTTCCATCGTTGAATTACCTTTGTGTTGTTTGTTCATGTAATAGATTGGAACCATTTGTTTTAGAGATCATGTAATAATTGTTTTTTGGTCTATATTTTCTTTTGAGCACGAGTCTGTAATAATTGGTAAGAACATGAGACATTTCATTTTTTTGTTGAGGCAAAGAAATTTCATTTTGTTTACTATGCCAGGCCTACTAAATATGCTAATCGGGCTGATTGTGCATTCAGCAAAAATAGTAGTATAGATTGGCCTTAAGTGGCACGCATCTTAAAGGGCCAAGATACTGTACTAGCTTTGGTACAAAAAAAGGTGCTCTTCTAGCCAAAAACAGTACAATGGCCTGACTTATGTATGTTAGTTCATATTATTGATCCATATACTCTATATGTGGTCATATGTCTGTTAGTTTTCTGTATTATTGGTTGGTTGGCTCAGTATTTTGAATTTTGAGACATCGCTTGGTTACTGAAATTCAAATCTAAATGGGAGTACACTATATGTTGCTTGTGTCATACATGTTACAATTGAGTTGAACATAAAGTTGTTTCAAATATTCATATTCACCTTAAACTGGATTCAACCTTCTGAATTCGAGTATCATGGCATTTGTAAATCATATTCATATATAAAGGTGGAATACATCTTTGTTGTGCTTTTCAAGATATATAAAAAACATAGAATGATTTATAAAGATTCGTAATTGAATACAAAATGGGTTCGAATTTAGTTGCCAGGGTAAACGTGAATGCTTATTCTCCCAAGATTGGAAAGAAGCAGCGAAACACCCACTCCCACATCGGCTGCCCGAAGCCAGTGTTTGGGAGATGGAAATTACTGTCTACCCCTGACACGCACAACATATCGGTCCGATTTCTACTGCTGTAAATAGGGGTAGGTTTGTAACTTCACTCAGACGTGACACGACCGCCTCTCACCCCATTCAGACACGGTGGGCGCCAAACATGGGCGGCAAAACACATTTGATTCAAGCTCGTCCCGAAGACCTTTATCTCCCCCTCCATTTCCCCATTCATACACGGTGGGCGGCAAAACAAACTCTCCTCGGCCGAAATCGATCTAGGCCAATATTTTAAGTAGGGGCAGGTTTGTAACTTCACTCATACATGACACAACTGCCCTACTTGTCAGCCCCGTTCATACACCGTGGGCACCAACCGTGGGTGCCAAAACACCCTCTCCTCGCCTGAAATCGCTCTCGGCAAATATTGGGTAGATGTGAGATTACCGTCCTATCCCCAACCGACGAGATGTCTGAAATTTTAAATGGGGGCTAAGTTGGTAACTTCCCCACATTTCAGACAAGCGCGTCCCAAAGACATGGTTCCCCCGACCCATCTCCCTCCATTTTCCCATTCATACACCGTCGGCGCTAGAACACCATCTCCACATCAGCCTCCTCCGTCCGCCACCCCATCCATCGCCGTCCTCCTCCACCATGCCGGAGCGCCTACCCAGACCACGCCGTCCACTACAAGAGATCGACGTTCCTTATCCACGCCGCCGGACCAGGAGCCTTGCATCGCGTCCTCTCGCTTCATCCGCGCCGTCGTCCACCTTGCCGGGGCCGCTCCGACGACCTTCTCATCCACCGTAATGGGACTTATCCCCCGATGCCTCCGTCTATCGTTGCAGATCTGCTTCCACACCGCCGACAGCCATCGCACCCCCGATGCCAACACGGCGCCACAAGAGAGGTGATACTCTTTCATATCTGCTCAACTTTTTGATCTCAACCAGAAAATAGATCGTCACTTGTTTACTGTACTTTCTTTTCAGCTCTTAGAATCTAAGTTGTTAGTTCAACACAAACATTGGTTACTAAGTAGCCTTTGTGCGGTTTGCAACTTCAGATCTGCCATGGCATAGTCATAATAGGGTTTAATATATCATGCTTAGGGTTTCCCCCATTTTATGATCACTATACGATCAGCCTACGTGCTTCGTGTCATAATAGCACTGCTCCACCCATCAAGCTAAACAAGCTTAGTTGTTCAAATACGAATCTGATATGATGCTATTAGTAAAACAAAGTCGTTTAATTGGTCAGCTAAGTGTTCCTAATTTAATTTCGAAATGCATGTGCGCCGCTGGGGCAGATCTACAGGGTGGCCAGCGTGGGCCGCGGCCCACCCTCGGATTTTGGGTCGGCCTGTATACCATAAGAGATTAGAACATGGTCAGCCAGCCAATGCCTTTGCTAAAAAAACAAAAAAGCCAATGCCTCCAGACCATGATTCCCCTCTGTTCTGCTCCGCTTCCGATCTCTACCCGATGCCAGCCGCCTGCCTCGCTAGCGACTTGCCGTCACCGGACGCCATGACTTTAGGAGGAGACGCAGGACTAACAGGAGGTCAGGAGCTACTCGCCCAACAGCGTCACCGCTGCCCGGCCGTGCTGGCGTGCCTAGCTTCCTAGTCCGCTCAGGGCTCAGGCGTGCAGCACCCACTCAGCCAACCCAATTTATCCTGAGATACGCCATCCTCAACACTCAGTAGCCACTTCCCATCACCCATTTTCTAATTGATTCACCACTCATTAGGCAGGACTCCCATTAGGGTTTGTTGTGTACTAAGTGCTACCTACATTTAATGGTTCAGATGTTTCAGTAATCTTTAACACCTGTAGAGTTGACAGGGTTTCAAAATTCCTCGCCTTGGAACAAACACTGGTCATGTTGGATTGTTGGTCATAGTGACATTGACACAGATTACTCCTGCATGCCAGGTTTGTTGACAATTTTACTAGTCTTTGTTACTCATTCGATATGATATTCAATTATTCACTTTGATTAATTGCAAACAATAAGTGCTAGCCCAACTTCTTGATTCAGATTTTGGACGGTCTCTTACTGCAGTTATGATTCTGCATACTTGTCCTAGTAAGCTCACAAGTAATGATCGATTCACTAGCTTTGTGCTTGCCTTGTCATATTTGTTGTCAATATATTTTTAGGGTGGACCACCCTGTTTCAAAATCCCGGAACCGCAGACATGAGCGAATAGTATTTCTCTGTATGATCTCTTCCATCATGTGTGGGCAACGACCACTGCATTGTATAGAAAGAAAAGTGTTATATCCACCTTTTACATAGACTACGATCTTTTACATAGAATACAATCTGCCTACGTGCTTTGTGTCGCACTACCAGTACTCCACCCTTGAAGCTAAACATTATGCCACTCATAATTCCGAAGTTTATTTGTTCAAATACGAATTTGATATGATGCTAATGTTCCTACTTCAGTTTTGAAATGTGTGTCTGCCCCTTATAGAGACATAAGAGGTTTGTATTTCTATGTGTGGTCTGGTTAGCACGGTTTGGGGATGAACTTTGTATACGCAGGGGTGTGTAGGGAGACATTATTGGAGTAGAATCCGCAATGCATTCCAAAGATAATCTGACTACTTTTTATCTTTTCGTGAATCTCAGATACTGAACATCAACATAATGATTATGAGCTTGGGCGCATGAGAAGAATAAAGCAGAACAATGACATGGCTATCAAACTTGGCATTAAGGGACTGAGATCCAGTCTGGATGCAATGGAATGCGCACGCTCTCCACCTATAGATTCGTGTTCAGAATATGATCCTAACAATGATTCTGAGCTAGAGGGAGACCTAAGTAAATGTAGGTCCCTAGTGGAGGAGTCAGAGGCAGATGCCCTATCTTATTCACCCATCAAGGTGCTTGCTCTAACTTGGCAAGGTTATATTGGTCGCACATATCTTGCAAATGATGCTTTGCATTGCTTCAACTTTGTTACACCGCCATTTGCTTAGTTTACACATCAGATATGTGAATATGCCATGCCTATCCATTTTCAGTACATATTCCATTTGTCATCATACCATTTTTCTCCATTCAAATGTTGTTCTTGTGTATCAGACGTTCAAAAGGAAGAGGGCGATTGCTGATCGCGATGGAGCACGAACAAAGTATTTGGAAAAGGTAGTGACACCTGATAAATCAATAGCCCATTAGGTGTAGTGGCAATATCACCAGACCCACAAAACACAGCCCCAACTCTAGCAGACTCTACCCCTACCCCACTGGCCATCTCAGATGCCCCGACTCAGCAGACCCCAACTGCAGCAAAAAGTATGACGATTCCAGTTAACATAGCACCAGCTCTACGACACAAAACCCCCATTCCAGCAAAGAGTACACCAACTCCAGTTGCCAAATCCCTTTTTGAATTGGAGAGAGCCCCAATTGTAGCAAATAGGAACCCTGTTCCACTTCTTCCCAGTTTAGAAGACGAAGCTTTTATTGTTGTCAGGAACTTTGTGCACATCTTTCCTTCATGGAAAGATTATACTACAGACAAACAACAATTTCCAATATTCCTCCGCAACTTACGTGTAAGTAATGTACTAATGTTATTCATGGTAAGTAGTGCCTATGTTTCTGCTGGAAGAACTCCAAAGATTTCATTCATTTAAATAGGCGAGGACCAAACTGGATAGTCAAGACGAGCAAAGCTTGGTTGCGCTTTTCAAGCACGCTTTGAGGAAGTATCGTTGCTACCTGAGGTAAGCACACTTCGATGGCAAGCCTCTAAACAAAATTTCTATAAAGTCTCCGGTGCTTCATTTACTAGACAGTGACTGGAATAAGCTTGTTACACACTGGTCTCGTCTGCAGCATAAGGTACTGTCTATGATATCACATCAGAATTTGGACTACATTTCTGCATGTGCCTTACCGTCTCAGTTGTATGAAAACTGTTGGCAGGAGAATATCCTTTCTCAAGGGACCACAAGATCTCACAACTATACCGCACACTGCATTGCTCTTGTGAGTACCTCTTGCCCTGTATCACCATACTTACTTTCATAGCTGGTTGATTATGTAGCCTCCTTATCCTCCATTTTGTGGACATTATAAGATCCGTATTGACTCTTACATAAATTTAGAATCAACCCAATGCTTCTGAAGAAGTTTAGCTCTACAGTCCTCTTGTAAGGACCGAACGTCTTGTATCACTGTACTTACATTAACAGCTACTCCATCCGTCCCATAATATAAGAGCATTTTGTATACTACACTAGTGTACAAAACACTTATATTATGGGACGGAGTGAGTAGTTCATTGTGTTGCATTACTCTGCATCTTGTCTCCCTTGCCCACCATTTCCTAAAAATTATCAGATCTATACTTAATCTTACCAAAAAGTTGAATACACAGATAATGCCAGTGCAGAAATGTAACCCATTGCTCTTGTCAGTACATTTTGTCCTGTAACGCTGTACTTACATGGATAGGTAGTTGATTATGTAGCATCACTATGCATCTTATCTTCATTATCCTCTATCCCTTCCAGTATTATCATATCAATAATTACTCTCTACAAAATGTAGAGTACAGGCAATGCTTATGAAGAAGTTTCTGTGCTGAAATTCTTGAGTTATCCCTCCCTTGACATGGAGAAGGGCATTATAGAGCCGGTGTTAACTGCTAAGGTAAGTCCGTCCTTCTAAAGCCTTTCTCCTCAACTGCTGTTTAATTTGCTCATACTCCCTATCGTCAACTGCTATTTAGTTTGCGGTTTCTATCAAAATGCATGTTCGCAACAACTGCAAGTTTCAAGTTTTAGTCGTGAAACCAAATTCCTTATTTATACCATGCACATTATTCAATACAGATCCATTGATTTTCTTTAGCCCTGCATGTATGCTTGTGTTGTTGATCTGTAATCCAGTGTGTGGTGAAGCTACCCACATTTGCACCTTGTCATTTCCTTCTTTGTCTTAACTGATCTGGCTGATGATATGAACATGGCATGCACGTTAACGAAAAGAGATACAATGATTTTCTTTTGCCCTGCATCTATGCTTGTGTTGTTGATCTGTAATCCAGTAGTGTGGTGTAGCTCACCGCATTATGAACAATGCCAAATTATGCTCTTGACATTTTGAATTGTCTCTTTATTTTGTAATATGAAACTGGATGGAATTGACAACACAGTTACCATCTTTGTTTATATACGTGCAAAACATGTCATCTGTCTTGTTGTTTCAGGCTGATATGCCTGATGGCACGCACAAGTCTCCTGAAGACTCTCAGACAAACCCAACGTATATTGCAGCAAAGAAGGCAAAACATCTTGAAGATAGTGAGACAACCCCAAAGTCATGTCTTGATGCAGTGTTCAAGTTACTTGAGACTAGCAGTCACACAAGCTCACAGAAGTCGCTGCCTAAATCAGTTCGACTTCTTCAGTCTCAGCTGCAAGCAGAAAGGCATAGTGCAACTCAACTTCGACTTGAAGTCCAATCTCTAAGGAAGATCACAGATAACTCCGATGAGAACCTCATTGCTAAACAACTAGAGCTAGAAGATATGACCAACATGCTAGGCCGTTCTCACTGCCTTGCTCAGCTGCTTGCGCAGTAGCTCCCACGCAAGACTAATGTTTCTTGAACTGTGTTCAAGTGGTCTTGGTTCAGTATTATTTTGTTGCACTGCAATGGTAGGGCCTTGGATGCCCAGGTTTTGTAATCTGCTTCTTGGTTGCGCTTTATCATCACTGGTGGTGAACTGTGATGCCCAGTGGATGTAATATGCCCTAATTCCTTTATTGTATAGTGTAGGTTTATTCTAAGTTACTATGCTGTAATTTCTTTATTGTATAGTTTAGGTTTGTTCTTAATTCATAGTTACCATATATGTCATCATTCGCTATCAGAAAAAGGGTGAAAATCTGATTCAGGCGAACGGGCCGAAACATGCGCCTTTAACGGGCCTGCATTTCAGTGGGCCATTAATTGGTTCCACGCAACAGGCTTTACTCCGGCCTGCGCGGACCTGCCGTATGGGCCCTTCATGGACACGGTATGCCCAGGCCCATAACTCACATGGGCCTATAGTGGGCCAACTTTAGTTGGGCCCATGTAGCTTCAGGCCATTAACAGGCTGAATATTCTGCTAGCCTGTTATGGCCCAGAAGACAGCATGGGCCTTTAGCAGGCCGAAAAGCTTGTTGGACCTCAATTTTCATGAGTCGACCACGGGCCTTTAGCAGGCTGAAATATACCTTGGACCATTATTAGCCTAGTTACATGACGGGCCGCTACCAGGCCGAAACATATCTCGGGCCTTGGTTGGCCCAATCATATCATGGGCCTTTAGTAGGCCGAAAGCTTAGTAGAGGACCAATGGCCGAATCGTACGACAAGCCTTTAACAGGCCCAAAGTCAGGTTGGGCTGGAATTTTGCCACCGAGATCACGGGCCGTTAAGGGGCCGAATGTCGCGTCGGACCATATATGGCCCATGTGTAGCACGTGCCATTAATAGGCCGAAAGTCACACCGGGCTGAAATGGGCCATTTCTACATCGGGCCTTTAACAGGCCAAAAACTCATTGGGCTGTAATGGGGCCCAAAGACTGAGCGAACAATTAACGGGCCTGATCTGGCGGTGGGCCGTAAATGGGCCATGTTTAAGCAGGCCGCTAGTGGGCCGGCCCACTAGTACCTGAGTAAATCTGATGGGCCTTTGACTGGGCCGGCCTTTTAAACCTAAATGGGCCACTGTTGGGCCGTGCCACATGTAACATTTACATAGGCCCGTCTCGTCCATTGGAGGAATGACATCTGTCGCGACGCCCAGCTGACATGTGGTTCCTTCGGCCAATGAGAATTTTACATGTGGAAAATCCTTATTGGTCAGGGCTGTTAACGGGTTATCGGATCCAAAACTGGACCCGATAGCTTAACAGTGACCCATTACGGTGGATGCCACGTGTCGGTCACCCTTGACGAAAACACTTCCATGACGCGACATTTATCGTCATGGAAGTGGACACTTCCGTAATGATAATTACAGTATTGTCATGGAACACTTCTATGACAGCACATGTATGACTATCTTGATTCTGTCATAAAATTGTCACGGATGTACATGCATGACAGAAAACTTGACCTACTGTGGCAAAGACGTATCATCATGGAAGTGTTTTCTTTGTAGTGAAGGGCCGAGGCCACAAGTCATTTGAGTGCCCCACACGACGCACCATGATCGCCAATGATGACGACACCTACAACTCCATGAGCGAAGAAGAAATGGAAGCACTTGAGCACGTGGCCATGCACCGACAAGTGAATGAAGATGAAGATGATCAAGTATTTTGTGACAATGATTCGAGCCCCGCTCTTGTTGTCTCCAAGATCTTGACACTTCAACAACAACAAGATGAGGACCAACGTTGCCACATCTTCCATACCAAAGCGGGTATTCAAGGACATTCCGTCAAGGTCATCATCGACGACGGAAGTTGCCACGATTTGGCAAGTGAAGAGCTATGTTCCAAGCTACAATTGCTCAAGAAGAAGCACCCTCGCCCCTACAAGGTCCAATGCTTAAGCGACTCCGGCACCATTCAAGTGGGGCACAACGTTCAAGTGTCCTTCAAGATTGGCGCATATGAAGACACCTTGGAGTGTGATGTGGTTCCCATGTCCGTGTGCCATCTCCTCCTTGGAAGACCTTGGCAATTCAACTGCGGCATCATCCATAACGGACGAACCAATCACTATAGCTTCAAGATGAAGGGAAAGGAATACGTGCTTCGACCCATGTCGGCAAGTCAAGTCATCGCCGACAAGCAAGCTTCAACCCATCATGGAGAGACTAGTGAGCGAGTGAACCACCAAAAAGAGAGTGAGCACCACAAGCCAAAAATGAGCGACTCCACGATGAGCGACAAGAAAGGTTTAATGCTTTTAGCCACCAAAAGAGACATGAGGGATGTGAGTGAGAGCCCATAGAGTGTTCTTCACTTTGTGTTTGTGTGCAAAGATGAAGCGGTGCGGACTAATACTTCACAACATCTACCTTTGGTATTGTCTCATCTATTGCAGGAATTCACGGACGTTTTTACCGATGAGCTACCTCCCGGACTTCCTCCACTTTGCGGAATCGAACACCGCATCGACCTCATCCCCGGCGCACATTTATCGAACAAGGCACCTTACCGCGTCAGCCCTGACGAGACCAAAGAGATCCAAAGGCAAGTGCAACATCTCATGGAGAATGGGTATGTACATGAAAGCTTGAGCCCATGTGCCATTCCGGTTATTCTTGTGCCTAAGAAAGATGGTAGTTATCACATGTGTTCCGATTGCCGTCCCATTAATGCTATCACTGTTAGATACCGCCATCCCATTTCATGCCTTGATGACATGCTTGATGAACTTAGTGGAGCCACCATTTTCTTAAAAATAGATCTTAAAAGTGGCTACTATCAAATTTGCATGCAAGAGGGTGATGAATGGAAAATAGCTTTCAAAACCAAATTTGGCTTATATGAATGGTTGGTCATGCCTATGGGCTTATCTCAAGCACCTAGTACTTTCATGCGTGTGATGCACTATGTTCTTCGCAAATACATTGGCATTTGTGTTGTGGTATACTTTGAGGACATTCTTGTGTTTAGCCAATCTCTTGAAGATCATGTCATACATCTTAGGGACGTCTTGCAAGTTCTTAGAAATGAGCGACTTTATGCTAACATGGAAAAATGCACTTTTGGTGTTGACAAGCTTGTTTTCCTGGGCTTTGTAGTCTCCTCTAAGGGTGTTCAAGTTGATGAAGCTAAAATCGATGCTTTTAAAACTTGGCCACAACCAACCAATTTGCTTCAAGTGCGTAGTTTCCTTGGCTTAGCCGGATTTTATTGACGCTTTGTGAAAGATTTTAGTACTATTGCATCACTATTGCATGCATTGAGTAAGAAGAATTCACCTTTTCTTTGGGGTCCTTCCCAAGATGCCGCATTTTATGAGCTTAAAAACTTGCTTACACATGCTCCTTTACTTGCCTTACCCAATTTTGAGAAAACCTTTGAAGTGCATTGTGACGCTAGTGGTAATGGCATAGGTGGTGTGTTAATGCAAGAGAAGCGCCTGTCGGTGTATAAAACATGGGCATTTTATACCCTAACTTATGCATAGACAGTGGTAGCTTTCCTGATTGCCGGGGCTTGCCGGAAGACTACCAATATCAAGACTCAAGACTTGGTTGCAAACCGTGGAGAAGATATCAAGATGAACCATCGAGAAGTATTCAGCTAGTACTGAAGATGGAGGCAGCACTTGCCGGCAGGATATGCGCCGGCAAGATGAAGGCCCGGCAAGCTCCATGCCGGCAAGCCCTTACTGTCTCTTCCTCGCTCCACCTCATCGGGCAGATGGTCTCTAATCGATGAGGTGTCGAGCGGGCAGGTGGTTTGGTGAGACTTGTCGGGGCACGTGTCAGCGCGCTGGAAGCAGAATTAGCTTTAATGATACCCGTCTAGGAGGCGTGTCCAGATTATAGGAGGTAGCTGGGCGAGCGGTGCAGAAACCTTTCCGGGGCTCCTCCTCCACATGACACCTAATGGCGCATTTAATGCGTTTGTCCTAATCCGGCAGAGTTAGGTATGATAGCACTGTTGGCTATCTAATCAATATGTAAAGACTGCTTTGCCATTGTGGTTACCCCTTGATCTATAAAATGAGGACCAGGGCAACCTTTACAAGGGTCGACACTTTGCTCATTTTGCATGCATAGCTGCACTTCCCGCACTCTTGCCGGCAAGTTGCACTCCTTGTTTTCGAGCTCAAACATATCCAATACAACAAAGCAGGAGTAGGATTTTACACCTCACGGTGGTCCGAACCTGGGTAAATCCATTGCATTGATTGCTGATTCTGCTCTTTGTGCTTGCGCATCCCCACACTCAAACTGCAAAGGGTCCTCGATGGTCCCATAGATGGTCGTACGCACGACATCTTTGGCGCGCCAGGTAGGGGGTTCGCTTGCGCGAATCTGATTCAGCAGTCTACGCATCAGCTTCATCATCATCGTCTTCGATGGCGCCCAAGAAGAAGGGCGCAACCGCACCAGCTCCATCGACCTCCAAGCTTCCGTCGCAGGCGCCCACAGGCGGCACAGGTGGTGCAGCCAGTGCGGGCGGCATGGGAGACACGACCGGTGCAGGCGGCGCAGCCAGCGCGGGTGGAGCACGCGGAGCGCACAACGTGGGCACTCAGCTTCCTTGCCACTCTGGCGATCGAAGCCACAACAGCGGAGGCAGTGCGGATGGGCAACTCCTGCCTCCTCAGCGCTCTGGTGAGCGTAATCACCGGAGCAACATCGTCTGGACTGGCGTGAGCCACAATCCAGTTGCTGTGGCATCCAAGGATGCTACGTCGGGACGCACACCGCGACCATCCCAAGATGGGCGTGACGCGATTGCACACGGCGCTGGTGGTTCTGGACGACAACCACATGGCAAGACACCTGTAGATCAGCCGTAAGATCTTCAGGCACCACCACCACCGCGTCAGCACGCCGGAGAACATGCACCACGGCAGCAGGCGCGGGATAGAGTTCCCTCCGGCTCGGCCAGAAGTCGAGCGACATCCCGTGCTTTGCTCCCGGCCATGCCAACCACAGCGGCGGAGGCCATGGCGCGGGCGCAGATGTTGTTGAATTTTCCTCCAGCTGCTGACAAGATGGATGAGTGGAGGACCACCATCCAGAGCCTCATTGGGTTTGCTGAAGCCAGCAGGTCACAGCCGGCGGGACCTTCACAGCGTCCACTCACGGCACCGGCAGCTCCAGCTGGTGGCCATGCCAGAGATGCTGCGCCAACGGTGCAGTCACCTCCACGGCAACAACTTCAATGGCATCAGCAGACTCGCCGACCCGTCAAGCCCAATGAAGCATTGATGGCCTCTTCGGATCCGCGAGCGCGACAAGATCAACGTCAAGTGCTGCGTGACAGGTGGGTGGAAGGTGCCCGCACCACCATTGAACGGCGCCGGGAGGCGCGCCGTCAATCCGACGCGCGCAACTACTAGGTCGTTGATGAGCCTGCGCCCGAGGTTGGCGGGTATCTACCTTACAAGGTTGGATGCCCAGCCTTCACTCGTGAGCTGTGGCAAGTCCACTGGCCGTCGACCCGGGCCTTCAAGCCAGAATTGCCGGAGAGATACGACAGCAAGCTCAACCCGGCAGAGTTCTTGGGCATCTACACGATCGCCGTACAAGCTGCCGAAGGACGGGATGAGAAAGTTCTTGCCAACTATTTCCCATTGGTACTCAAGCCCAATGTGAGATCTTGGCTGATGAACTTGTCGGAAGGCCCCATTTCCTCATGGTCCGATTTGTGCAATGAGTTTATTGGTGCTTACACCGGAGGCCACAAGTTTCCTGGTCAGCCCAGTGATCTGCACGTAATCCCACAAAGAGATGGCGAGTCTTTGAGGAAGTATATACAGAGATTCAGTCGCGTGCACCAGAACATTCCTGATGTTCACCCCACTGCCGTGATTGCTACCTTTCACACAAATGTGCGCTACCGTAGGATGCGCAACCGTAGGATGCGGGAGGAGATGAACATCTGGCAAGTCAAGACCATCAATGAGCTCTACGCGTTGGCAGACAAATGTACACGGGCTGAGGAAGGAAGGAGGCTTCCCGGGTAGGATGCTGGCGCCGTTGTTGACTCTGAAGACGACGACGCCACCACCCCGAAGAAAAAGGGCCGAAAGCGCAACAGGAAGCGCAAAGGCAAGACAATAATGGCCGCTGAGGGCTACGGCAATGCTACCGCTGCCAGGAAGGCCAAGACGGAGAGCTCCGACATGGAAGCTACTGGGTGCGCTGATTGTCAGGAGGCTGCGGCAGGCGAGAAAGCCGGCAAGACCGACGGGCCATATTGCAAGATTCACCGCACCAAGGGCCATGATCTCCAAGAGTGCCGGCAGGTTGAACAACTTGTCGAAAAGCAGAAGGCTGAGTATGAATAGCGCGACAAGGAGAAGGGCCAAGACAGTGCTGGGGGATCCGGCAAGAAGGGTCGTGCTGGCTGAGGAGGCCGCTGCGGCAAGGCCAAATAGTAGAAAGAGAAACCTGCTTGAGGCCGCGACAAGAAGGATGATGATGATGATGATGACGACGAAGACAAAGAGGAGTCCAGTGAACATGAATTCCAGAAGGCAACCGAAGCCATGTGCATTGACGGAGGCGCATCTTTGTACTCCTCTCACCGCCAACTCAAGAAGTGGGCACGTGAGGTCAATGCTGCAGAACCGGTAGTAGGCGCTCACAAACCACTCAAGTGGTCCCACACGCCCATCATTTTCGATGCCGAGGATCACCCTGATCGCACAACTGCGGTCGGGTGTTTGCCGTTGTTGGTTTCACCAATGATTCGCAACCTCAAAGTCATGAAAATGCTGGTTCACGGTGGGGCCGGCCTGAATTTGATTTCTCCAGATGTCATTAAGAGGCTACAGATTCCTGATGAAGATCTCAAACAAACGGGCACATTTCAAGGGGTCAATCCGGGAAGGAGTCAGCCCAAAGGGAAAATTACTCTGCTGGTGACCTTTGGTGCTGAATTGAATTATAGGATAGAGAAGATTGTCTTCGACGTTGTTAAGATTCCTCTGCCATACAATGGAATTCTTGGCCGCCCAGCTCTGGCAAAGTCTATAGCAGCATCACATTATGCCTACAACACGCTCAAGATGCTAGGGCCGATGGGTGTTATCGCTATCAACTCCGACAAGAAGGATGCAGTCATCTGCGTCGACAAGCTTTACAGGGAAGCAATCGCAGCATCTGCCGCCAAGGCACCTGCTCCTGCTAGCAAACTTGAGAAAAGCAAGAAGACCGGCAAGACCTCCGACAAAGCTTCCGGGAAGCGCACCTTCTCGGAGTGTTGCACACCTGTCAATGACGTGCCAGAGAGCTCTACCGGCAAAGGCAAGAAGTCCAGAGCTACTCCACCAGCAACCAAGAAGGTGTCAGCGAAGGAGGATGGGACGGGCGGTATGTTCACCGTCAATGCCACTCTTGACAGTAAATAGGAAAGCGCGCTCATTACCTTCCTGTAGGCGAATGTCGATGTGTTTGCATGGCAACCATCTGACATCCCCCGTGTTCCCAGGGGGTAATTGAGCACCACCTTACTGTCTGTCCTCACGCGTGGCCCGTCAAGCAGAAGGTTAGGAAGCAAGCTCTAGAGCGGCAACAGTTCATTGCCGAAGAGATTAAAAAGTTAGAAGCAGCAGGCTTAGTTAGAGGGGTACTTCATCCAACATGGTTGGCCAATCCAGTTGTTGTGCGCAAAGCAAATGGGAAATGGAGACTATCGGTGTAAAAACCGGCAGACCTCGGGGTAGGGGGTCCCGAGCTGTGGATCTCGGACAAATGGTATCAGGAACAGGGAGACGATGTTTACCCAGGTTTGGGCCCTCTTGATGGAGGTAAGACCCTACATCCTGCTCTTGTTTATATTAATGGAGAAGTATCAAGTACAGAGTTGATCTACCTCAAGATCGTATGATCTAGTCCTGAGGCTAGGTGAATGAGATTGTGTTGAGATCCGCTCTAAGGGCTAAACCCTTCAGCTTATATACACGCCGAATTGGGTATCTAGGGCTACAAGGTCGGTATCTAGACGAGGAAGCGGCAGGAGAAGTCTTGGAGTGCACGTCAAGTCTTCAGTAGACGCGGTCTTGATCTCTTCTCCCGTGTGTATCTTCCGGAGTCCATCTGGACAAGAATGAGAGCCCACTGGCCCAGTCCGAGGAACATGGGCCAACTAGGTTGGTAACCCCTAGTCCAGGACACCGTCAGTAGCCCCCGAACTGGTCTTCTACGCTGAGGACGATCTTCGGATCCGGAGTCCTTGGCTTGACAGACGAGATCCCCTTCACGATTCCAGATCTCTACAACTGCCCTTCGAAGGAGTGGTGTCTTGTAACAAGGTTCAGCCAAGTTCTATGCGCATCCGGGGTCATGAGTTTACTTAACCTTGAAGGCTAGCCACCTAGGTGTGAATAGTACCCCATAGCCTGACAACTTTATCGAAGCAGCGCTACCCACGATGGGTCAGGCAGTTACTGCCTATCTCAAATCACGGTTCGAGGCCGCCTTTTTACTGGCACGTCCCATTGAGGTGGGAATCGTGCCCATATTATCAGGGATATCATCAAGATTTTGTTTCCCCCCATGTGTATAATGGCATCTTTGGTGGGGGAGAGTGGCGTTTTTATCGGCATGGCAAGGGGGACTCCTGGCCTTTCAGCAGCCTATAAGAGTAAAAAGCTAACAGAACCAGTAGTTATGCTCCCATTTCCCCTGCCTTCTACCTCCTCGAGCTCCAGTTCCCAGATCCAATCTCGCCTCTTCCCACCTTTACGCATCTGAGCTTTCCCACCCAGCCATGGCCGACACCCTCAAAGGGCACTGGGGGGCTCCATCGCGACGGAGGGCATGCTTCAAGAGCTGCGGAGTGCGGGGTATATCCCCACCAACGTCACCGCCCGTGCTCTAGATGCCGACCAGCAGATGCCCGCTGCCAACCCAGGGGAGCGGGTAGTCTTCATCCCTCACCTCATCAGAGGCCTAGGGTTCCTGCTGCACCCATTCATGCGCGGGGTGATGTTCTACTACAGCCTTGACTTCCACCACATGGCCCCGAACTCCATCCTCCACCTCACCTCCTTCATCACGGTGTGCGAGGCTTTCCTCCCCATCGAACCGCACTTCAACCTATGGCAGAAGATCTTCGGCGTTAAGCCAAAGTCTAGCGGCTCCGATCTGGCGGAGTGTGGAGGCGCCATGATCAGCAAGAACTAGGGCGCCGACTGGTTCCAGGGCACCTTCATCGAGACCGTCAAGGAGTGGCAGCGCGAGTGGTTCTACATCACTGAGCCGCTTGCCACCGGCCAGACCGAGGTCCCAGCCTTTTCAGCTAGGCCTCCAAGGAAGCTCAAGTCCTGGAAGGAGAAGGGCGTCCTCTGGGGAAACCCAGAGGAGGTGGAGACACTGATCAAGAAGATCCAGTGGTGATCCCTCAAGAAGAAACTCCAACTGCCCGACGTGGTCAACATCATGCTGCATCGCCGCATCCTCCCGCTCCAACTCCGGGCTACCCCGATGTGGGAGCACAAATCCGGGGATGCAGGACCCGTCGTCAACTTCTTCCGCTCCTCCCTGGCCGGGGTGTGGATGCGGCTCTTCAAGCTGCTCAAGGACAAGATCCCTGAGGAGGGGAAGGACCTCAACTTCGAGGTCGGCCACACCGCCACACCAGTAAGTGTTCAATATACACGTTCATATTCTTCTCCTACTAAGTGGGACAGGCTTTGATGAATCGACCCATTCCGTGTTTGCAGAACTGGGTGAACAAGGTGCAGCAGATGCGGTGCCCGGCACCACTTCCGGAGGGGGAGAGGTCCCCTCTGCTTACTGCTCTCCTCACCGAGGAGCCACACGTGGTGATCCTCAGGGCGCTGATGCGCCAGAAGGGCAGGATGGGTCTTTGGAGGCGGGAGACCCCGGTCACCCTGTCCAAGGAGACCCACACCTCCTCCACCCATGAAAGCGATGGGGGGGA
The DNA here is from genome assembly GCA_039707655.1 of Elymus sibiricus. NCBI lineage: Eukaryota > Viridiplantae > Streptophyta > Magnoliopsida > Poales > Poaceae > Elymus > Elymus sibiricus. The sequence continues at coordinate 202,910,167 of CM077666.1, read as the reverse complement.
GGACGAGGAGAACCTTCCCCCAAAGGGGAAGAGGGCGGCGTCGGAAGACGCCGAGGCCGGAGCCCGGCCTACAGGCCAAAAGAGGTTAAAAGAACCTCGGCCGGGGCGGACGACACACCCCAGTCGTCGGAGAAGAACGTGCTCTCCGACGAGTCCGAGGACGACCCCCTCGCATTGGGGAGGAAGAAGCCGACGCCTCGAAGGTATGCTGATGTCCTTTATATTTATCTTTACATTAAGTTTTTTTGGCAGGACTAAGCCACATGAATATGTTTCCATAGCCCGCCTAGGGCACGCCTTAGCGACTCCTCCAGCGGGTTGCCGCCCACCATCGGGACGCCGGATCGTGCTGCCCCAGCTCCCGAAGGGCAGGGAGAGGTAACGTTGACTCTGGCCCCTCAGGTTGACACAGCGAGGGTCGAAGAGGCGGTCTTCATGGCCGAGGTTAACACCTCGGTCCCACAAGGCCAAGGGGACAAGGTCCCCAAGGTTGTCCAGGAAGGGCTGGGCCACTGAGGGCTGGGCCAATCAGTGGCCCAGCCGGAGTCTGCTCCAGCTCCACCGCCGCAGCCGGAGACCCACGAACCCAGCACCCAGGTGCTGGGGCCCGAGGTCCCAGCACCAGCGGGATGCCGGACCGTGCTGCCCCAGCTCCCGAAGGGCAGGGAGAGGTGACGTCGACTTCGGCCCCTCAGGTTGACGCAGTGGGGGTCAAAGAGGCGGTCGTCATGGCCGAGGTTGACACCTCGGTCACACAAGGCTAAGGGGACAAGGTCCCCGAGGTCGTCCAGGAAGGGCTGGGCCAATTAGTGGCCCAGCCGGAGTCTGCTCCAGCTCCACCGCCGCAGGCGGAGACCAACGAACCCAACACCCAGGTGCTGGGGCCCGAGGTCTTTCCACCCTCACCTCCCGCTCCAGGGCAGGTTAGCGCGGGGTGGACTGAAGAGATGGAGGCAGCCTTGACGGGCTCCTCCCTCAAGGAAGAGCACCACGCGTTGATTGGCGCAGCGCTATAGCGATTCCGATCCACAGAGGCTGGAATGCATGAGGTCTTCAAGGGCCTCATCACGAGCTTCGAGGTAATTCTTTGTCTTAGCAGAAAAGGGACCTTCTCTGCATAGATTTATCAATCTTTTGTAACTGTCTGAGGGCATATGTTGCCCATCATTTAGTCGGCCTACCCAGTGAGTAGCCCCCGAGCCCAGGCCAGTTTGAAAAACCGGTGTTGGGGTCAAAATATAGGAGCAGAGGAAAGAGTAGCCCCCAGGACTGATAGGACAGGATGTGTGTCTAAAGTGTCAATAAATTGATCATGGGGCTCATTAGAATTTGTTTATGTAGGTTTCAACCACGGATCCGGGCTCCGCCTCCGAGGAGATTGCGGAGATGAGCTGGAAGCTCGAGAGGTCCGAAAAGGACCTCGACCTGATGAACAAGTAGGTCGAGCAGTCTCAAGGTAAGCGACCGATGCGTCGTGTTTTTTTTTGAAGTTAATTTTGAACAAGGATAACTTGTTGTTTGAAAAACTGATGCCGAACTGGTTTGATGACAGCGGTTTTAGCCGAGCTTGAGAGGCTCAAGGCCGAGCTCTTGACGGCTCGGCAAGAGGTCGAGCAGTAGAAAGCTGCTGCGGCCAAAGCAGAAAAGGACCTAGCCACCGAAAAGGTGTCTAGGGGGAAAGACCAGGCGCGGGTCCTAGAGGTCAAGGAGACTCTCAAGGGCGTGTATCTCGAACACGATTCCCTTGATAAAAAAGGAGAAAGAGATGGGCGAGGAGCTGCAAAAGCTACGTCTGTCCCATGCTGAGCTCCAGACCCGGGGCCGGGCCGATCACCAGGTGATCCAGCAAGTGGAGCGGGTAGCCACGGGTAAGCCATATTTACTTCAATGTGTATTTGGCAGCAGAGGTTTTGTCGAGCTCACCCAGCTATGGCGATCCATAGAGGTCTTCGCCGATCTCCCGAAGAGTGCGGCGGACGCCGGCCTTCATTTCGGCCAACTGGAGGGCCATGAGGCGGAGAAGGCGTTCTAGAAGTAGTTCCAGGAATCATCACAGCCGTAGTTGCTTAATCATCGGATGAAGCAACTGGCGGAACTTCTTCGGATGCTGATACCGGCGCTCCAAGACCTCTGCGTCAATCTGTGGCCCACGGAGGTGTTGCCAACCAGCTTCTTCGGGCTCCTGGTGCGACTGCAAGAAGCTGTCCTGCAAGTCCAACGTTGGAAGCGATCCGCATGTCTAGAAGGAGCGTGGCGGGCGTATGCCTGTGTGAAGACACACTTCCGGAAGGTGGAGGCGGAGGTTGTTGCTGTGGGTCCCCCGAAAGGGAAGGCGCGCACCGTGGAGCAGTGTTTTGCCGAAGTGGAGGAGGGTGCCCGTCTTACCGAGGCCATGTGTCCTAAGGACAAGTTGTATTTCTAGGTGGCACTTCGGAATGCCGAAGTGCATGTGATGTACAAAAATTATCAGTTGTTTTAATGAGTACGGCTTAAGTTCCTCTCATGTGTTTATGTTTTGATTTTAATATTCCCCCTATTTGACCGTGTTAAATTGAAAGTGGCCAGTCGTCGGCTTCGACCCCTTTGTACAATATACGAAGGGTGCCCCTTCTAGGCGTTCATGACCCTTAGTTGACATCTCGGTTCTCGGGGGAGGTCTGCGCACATAGGGACTAGGCAATCGGACTAATGGTGGCTTTATAACTTTCACTTAGTCGTAGGAGTTTGACGGTGGGGACCGATGACGAGCCCCCGGTGAGTAAAGTGGTTGGCTTGGTCACCCGAAGTCTATGCCCGTTCCCACTTCGGCCAATTCGAGGAAGAAGCCCTTCGTTTAATACGGGTGATCTCTAACGACACGTCACTTGACACGGTCTTCAGATGGCCGACCAGTTTTCGCTTACCTAGATAGTCAGTCTTCGGCTTTCTCCACTGAGGCGCTCTGCCAGTTAAACTAGCGGCACTATCGTAGTGGTTCTCCCGTTACACCGTTACATAGGAGCTGGGCAACCCAACTATTGACCAAAATCTAGGTTCGAAACTGATGCATATAGCGCAACATCCGAGACGTCGAATACTTCGGACTTGTGTTCCAGGGTGTAAAATCGAGGCCCTTTAGCAATTGTACCTTAGGGGTGTTCTCATAGTTCATGGGTAGTGCTTGTAAGAAAATTCATTTAAAGACCTTTATGGGCGCAATTTCTTTATTTCAAGTAGCCAAGCTTTACATGCCGAACTTTTGATGAAAATAACTAAGCAAGATACAATGCGGGTAAAGATAATGAGGGAGAAACTTAAAAGAAAACATGACGGATGTTGTAATCATGTTTATGAGCCCAGGCCGCTTCCTGCCGCACGTCTGCGTCTCCGTACTGTTGACCAGCTTGTCCTCGTTGATAGCGGGGGTTGATATTGGTAGTGTGCAGCTTCGGTCGAGTATGCGCTTGATGCGTTCGCTGGTCGATCCCTTCGAAGAGGTCTGCAGCTTTTCTAGTTGTATGGTTAAAGCCACATGGGCATGCTGGTGTTGGCTAGCTCTTTGATAGAATCCTGCCAACATGTGAGCCCGAGGTTTCGTCACTGCTCGGTCTAGCCGACCCGACGTTTCCATTGTCTTGGCTCCTCGGCGACCCAGGGAATTTTTAGTGCGAAGTTGTGCACCCTGGGGACATAGTGCCCCCTCCAAGGGAAGCGCGCGAGGAGCCCGTACCCCTATTTAGGGAGGGGAGGTATAGGTCTGAGGTTCACTGGTGTAGCCTGCGTATGCTTCGAAGAGCTGGGGATGCGTTTACCGCCGCGGGCTGCCTCCTCGGATGCCTGCACCTCGGCTGCGAAAGCCGCGGTCTGCTCCTCCGTGCGGAGAGACCATTCGGTGTTACCATTGACTGTAATAACACCATTGGGTCCCGGCATTTTGAGCTTGAGATAAGCGTAATGCGGGACTGTGTTGAAGCGGGCGAATGCGGTGCGCCCTAGGAGCGCATGGTATCCGCTACGAAAAGGTATGATGTCGAAGATTAACTCCTCGCTCCTGAAGTTCTCGGGTGATCCGAATACTACTTCCAGGGACACGGTTCCGGTGCAACGAGCCTCGACCCCTGGTATTACACCTTTAAAGGTGGTGCTACTGGGCTTAATCCGAGATGAGTCGATCCCCATCTTCCTTATTGTGTCCTCGTAGAGCAAGTTGAGGCTGCTCCCTCCGTCCATAAGGACGCGTGTCAGATGAAAGCCGTCGACGATCGGGTTCAGGACGAGTGCGGTCGATCCGCCATGCCTGATGATTGTCGGATGGTCGTGTTTGTCGAATGTGATTGGGTAAGCCGACCATGGATTGTACTTCGGGGCCACAGGCTCTAACGCGTAGATGTCCCAAAGTACGTGTTTCCTTTCCCTTTTGGGGATGTGGGTAACGTAAATCATTTTTACCTCTGTTACCTCATTAGGAAACTTCTTCTGGCCTCCATTGTTTCGCCACCGAGGTTCATCCTCGTCTTCGCTGCGATTTTGGGTTCTATGTTGACCCTCTGTCGCTATCTTGCCAGCCTGCTTAAAGACCCAGCCATTCCTGTTGGTGTGGGTTGCTGGTTTCTCTTGGGTGCCATGTATTTGGCACGGTCGATCCAGGATCTTGTCGAGCTGGCTTGGTCCATCCTTGTTCCCTTTGATGGGCTTTCTTTTTTGTCCGGATCGAGGTCCGATGAAGCCTGCATTGACTGCTGTGTCTTCTGTGTCGCTTCCTCCGTTTCTATGCCTGCGCTTATTTTTGTTGCATTTAGGCTTGCCATTGGCGTCGCGAGTCTCCGAGGTCCCCGCCTCACCATCGTGAATGCTGCAGGCCAGCTAACTATCCTCTCCCACGCAAAAGCGGGCCATGAATGAGGTGAGGGCTGCCATGGTCCTCGGTTTATCCTGGCTGAGCTGGCGGGCGAGCCACTCATGTCGGATGTTGTTTTTGAATGCGGCGATGGCCTCGGCGTCCGAGCAGTCTATTATCTGGTTCTTTTTAGTAAGAAACCGATTCCAGAATTTTTGAGCTGATTCGCCGGGCTGCCGAGTGACACGTCTGAGGTTATCGGCGACCGGAGGTTAGACGTAGGTTCCTTGGAAATTTGCCCTGAAGGCGTCTTCAAGAGCCTCCCAGCTTCCAATGGAGTGGGGCGGTAGGCTATTCAGTGAGTGCCTTGCCGGCCCCTTTAGTTTGAGCGGCAAGTACTTGATGGCATGGAGGTCATCTCCATTGGCCATGTGTATATGGAGAAGAAAGTCTTCAATCCATACAGCTGGGTCCGTGGTGCCATCGTAAGATTCTATGTTGATGGGTTTAAACTCATCGGGGAACTGGAGTTCCATCACCCTATCTGTAAAATAGACCGGGTGGGCTGGTCCTCGGAACCGAGCGGTGTCGTACCGGGCGTCGGGAGAGAACCGGGTATGAGTTTGATCTCGGGCGCGGCCATTCCTGTCCAACCAGGCGTCGTAGCCATCATACCCGGCCGGAGCGCGTCCTCTTGATCCATAAATGGACCGGGGTAGTGCCCGGTTTGCCTCTATCCGACGTCGAACATCTTGAGGTTCAAGATAATCCACAGGGTCCTTGCCATGATGGCGTGGGGCTGGTTGGGTGTGGAAATCCTCCTGCGCGGGCCTGTCGCGCCCTCGAGGGGGGCGGTCAGGTGCCTCGGAAGTTAGTTCATCATCAAATTCAGGCAGTAAACGCCTGCGTGGATAAGATTTAGGCGCACTGCGGCGCCGTTTGCTACTTGTAGCTTGCGTTGGTATTATCCCCGAAGAGGAAGGGATGATGCAGCACAACAGAGGTAAGTATTTCCCTCAGTTATGAAACCAAGGTTATCAATCCAATAGTAGAACCACGCAACACCTCGTTAGCAGTACCTGCACACAAACAACAAATCCTTGCACCCAACGCAAACGAGGGGTTGTCAATCCCTCGGCGGTCAATTGCATGATTAAATTTTATGTGATAGATAGTTGATTGAAATAAAAATACAAAATAAAATAAATAAACAAAAAGTGCAGCAATATTTTTAGGGTTTTAGTAATTGATTTAGATAGATCCGGGGACCATAGTTTTCACTAGAGGCTTCTCTCTTAGAAAATAGCATACGGTGGGTAGAAAAATTACTGTTGGGCAATTGATAGAAAAGCAAATAATCATGAAGATATCCAAGGCAATGATCATGTATATAGGCATCGCGTCTGAGACAAGTAGACCGACTCCTGCCGACATCTACTACTATTACTCCACACATTGACCGCTATCCAGCATGCATCTAGTGTATTAAGTCCATAAAGAACAGAGTAACGCCTTAAGAACGATGACATGATGTAGACAAGATAAACTCACGTATGAATAAACCCCATCTTTTTACCCTTAATAGCAACGATACATACGTGTCATGTCCCTTTTTGTCACTGGGATTGAGCACCGCAAGATCGAACCCATTACAAAGCACCTCTTCCCATGGCAAGATAAATCAATCTAGTTGGCCAAACCAAATCAATAGATCGGAGAAGAAATACGAAGCTATAATAATCATGCATAAAAGAGATCAGAGAAGACTCAAATAATATTTATGGATAATCTGATCATAAACTCACAATTCATCGAATCCCAACAAACACACCGCAAAAAGTGATTACATCAGATAGAACTCCAAGAACATCGAGGAGAACATTGTATTGAAGATCAAAAAGAGAGAAGAAGCCATCTAGCTACTAACTATTGACCCGAAGGTCTGTGGTAAACTACTCACGCATCATCGGAAGGGCAGCAAGGTTGATGTAGAGCTCCTCTGTTATCGATTCCCCCTCCGGCAGAGTACCGGAGAAGGCCTCCAGATGGGATCTCTCGAGAACAGAAACTTGAGGTGGCAGAAAAAGTATTTCATGGACTCCCCTGAGGGTTTCTGATTTTTTGGGAATTTATAGTGGTGGAATTAGGTCAAACGGAGCTGAGGTGGGCCCACGAGGCACCAGGGTGCGCCTACCCACCCAGGCGCGCCCTGGTGGCTTGTGGCCACCTCCTCTGGCGTCTGGTCTTCTCCCGAAGCTTCTAGTGTTTATCTTGTCCAGAAAAAAATCTCCAAAAAGTTTTGTGGCATTTGTACTTCGTTTGGTATTGATTTTCTGTAAAACAAAAATAGGGCAGAAAACAGCAACTGGCACTGGGCACTAAGTTAATAGGTTAGTCCCAAAAAATGATATATAATTGCTGTAAATGCATATAAAAACATCCAAGATTGATAATATAACAGCATGGAACAATCAAAAATTATAGATACGTTGGAGACGTATCAGCATCCCCAAGCTTAATTCCTGCTCGTCCTCGAGTAGGTAAATGATTAAAACAGAATTTTTGATGTGGAATACTGCCTATCATATTCATCATATATTCTTTTCTTTTATAGCATGGACATTGGACTTGAATGATTCAAAGCAATAGTCTATAATTTGACTTGAAGATATAAATACTCAAGCATGCTAACAAGCAACCATGTCTTTCAAAATATCAATTCTAAAGAAAGTTATCCCTAGCCCATTATGCTCAATCATTGATCCATTCATGAAACACACTCAAATATGAGCTACATCCCATGCACAAGTATGACAATAGTGCTCTCTAGTTGGTGCTTTATAAGAGAAGATGGAGACTCAAGTAAAAATAAAAATTGCATAAAAGTAAATAGATAGGCCCTTCGTAGAGGGAAGCAGAGATTTGTCAAATGTGCCAGAGCTCAAAGCTTAAATTAGAGAGATAAAAATATTTTGAGAGGCATGCTTTTCCTGTCAACGAAAACGACTGAGAATTCCCAATATTTTCCCTGCTAGACACATCATAGGCGGTTCCCAAACAGAAAGTAAAGTTTATTTCCTTTCCACCATTTCTTTCACAATCCATGGCTAGCCGTATCCACGGGTGCCCTCCAAACCAACACTTTCCAAGGAATTTTGTTGTTATTATTTTTGATTTCATTGTGGGACTGGGCATCCCTATTACGAGCCACTCTCTCGTGCAATGACAAGTGAATAAACATTCATCGTGAGAATAACACACCTAGCATGGAAAATATTGGCCACCCCCTGCCACTTCATGAGCGGTACGGGCACACAAAACGGGAAAATTATTTTGAAAATTAGAGTTGGCACACGCAAATTTACTTGGAACGGCATTGAAATACCGCATATAGGTAGGTATGGTGGACTCATTTGGTACAACTTGGGTTTAAGGAGTTTGGATGCACAAGCAGTATTTCTGCTTAGTACAAATGAAGGCTAGCAAATAGATTGAGAAGCAACTAACCAAAAAGCGAAAACGGTCATAAACATGCATTAAACATAACTAACACCGAATAATGCACCATAAGAAGGATATAATTTCTTTGCATAACTATTGACTTAATGTGCATGCATAGGGAATCACAAACCTTAACACTAATATTCTAACTAAATCACAATTACTCACTAACATGACTCACATATTATCATTTCCATATCGCAAAACTATTGCAAGGAATCACACTTATCATATCCAATGATCTATATGAAAGTTTTTATTATATCCCTCTTGAATATTCATCACTTTGGGACCAAATTCATATCTTGTGCAAATTACCATTACTAACATCAACTCTCAAAAAGATTTAAGTGAAGCATGAGAGTGCAAATATTTCTTCAAAATTTCAATCTTATCAATTCTCAAAATAATATAAGTGAAGCATGAGAATTCATTTCTTCAAAATTTAATCTACTCTAAAAATAATATAAGTGAAGCATGAGAGTTTATTTCTTCAAAATATAGCCACCACCGTGCTCAAAAAGATTTAAGTGAAGCACTAGAGCAACTGCCTAGCTCAAAAAAATTTAAGTGAAGCACATAGAGTATTCTGACAAATTATGATGAACATGTGGCTCTCTCAAAATAGGTGTGTTCAGCAAGGATGATTGTGACAAACTAAAAAGAAAACAAAGCAAAGACTCATATAATACAAGACGCTCCAAGCAAAACACATATCATGTGACGAATAAAAATATAGCTCCAAGTAAAATTACCGATGGTTGGTAGAAGAAAGAGGGGATGCCTTCCAGGGTATCCCCAAGCTTAGATGCTTGAGTCTTCCTTGGATATTACCTTGGGGTGCCTCGGGCATCCCCAAGCTTAGGCTCTTGCCACTCCTTATTCCTTCATCCATCGTGATCTCACCCAAAACTTGAAAACTTCAATCACACAAAACTCAACAAAACCTTCGTGAGATCCGTTAGTATAACAAAATAAATCACTACTTTAAGTACTGTTGCAAACCCATTCATATTTTATTTTTGCATTATACCTACTATACTCTAACTTCACCATGGCTTATACCCCCTGATACAATCCATAGATTCATCAAAACAAGCAAGTAGTGCATCAAAAACAGAATCTGTAAAAAATAGAACAGTCTGTAGCAATCTATTTAAAATCCAACCTTATGTAACTCCAAAAATTCTGAAAAATTAGGAAAAAGTGGGAAATTCATATACCAATACTTTGTAAAAATTTCAGATTTTTCTGATGCTCCAGTACAGAAAACAAATTCCAGCACTGGACGCAAAACTTTCTGTTTTCCAAACAGCATCAATTATACTATCTTCCAAATCATCCTAAAGGCTTTACTTGGCACAAACACTAATTAAAAACACAAAAACACAATCATAACAGTAGCATAATTGTGAAAACACACAATAACAGAAACAAAAGGTAAAACTTTATTTTATTCATTGGGTTGCCTCCCAACAAGCGCTATTGTTTTATGCCCCTAGCTAGGCATAATGCATAGTTTCAAGTATTGTCATCTTTCAAGTTGATTCCATAAGTAGCCCTCATAATTGATTCTTATGGTGCTTTAATTATTTTCCTAGGGAAATGCTCCATACCCTTTTTTAATGGAAACTGAAATTTTATATTCCCTTCTTTCATATCAATAACGACACCTATGGTTCGTAAGAACGGTCTACCAAGTATTATGGGGCAAGAAGAATTACATTCAATGTCAAGTACAATAAAATCAACGGGCACATAGTTCCTATTTGCAAGAATAAGAACATCATTAATTCTACCCAAAGGCTTTTTAATAGTAGAGTCCGCAAGATGCAAATTAAGAGAACATTCATCTATATTGGTAAAACCTAGAACATCACATACGGATTTTGGAATTGTGGAAACGCTAGCACCCAAATCACATAAAGCATTGCACTCATAATTTTTAATTTTAACTTTAATGGTGGGTTCCCATTCATCATATAATTTTCTAGGAATTGAAATTTCTAATTCTAACTTTTCTTCTAACGCTTTCATCATTGCTTCTACGATGTGTTTAGTAAAAGCCTTGTTTTGCTCATAAGCGTTGGGTGAATTTAACATGGATTGTAACAAAGAAATGCACTCAATCAAAGAAAAATTATCATAATTAAAATCTTTGTAATCCAAGAGAGTGGGCACATCGCTATTTAAAGTGTTTACCTCTCCAAACCCACTTTTAGCAATTTTTTCGTTAAGATTTTCACCCTCCGAATTATGGGAATGCCTTCTAGCTCATGTTGACTCTTCTTCAGTCCCCTTTTCATCAAGTTTTATATTGCTAAACAAAGAATCAATAGATGAAACACCAATCATTTTAATATCCTCATCATTACTATGTTCTAATGATTCCGGCTTAGCTGCCATTTGATTTACTAGCGTAGCTTGCGCATCAGAAATTTTTCCTAGCAAATTTTCAGTAAGAGCAAATTGAGATTGAAGACTAGCAACTTCTTTACTAACATCATCGAGTTGTTTTGCAATAGCGTCCAACAAAGTAGAGTGTTCTTTGAGTTCCTCGGTAAAAAAATTGTTGTGCTCAAACTGCGTAGTCATGTAATCTTTAGTATTTTTCTCAATTTCGGACAAAATTTTATAATAAGAAGTATCATGATAATTCTCTCGGGACATCATGATTAAGCAATCAAGATAACAAGCAAGCAAACAAGAAAACAAGAAAAAGGCAAATGGAAAATATTTTTGTATTTTTGTAAAATCGTTTTAGAAGTGAGGGAGATGAAAATGAGAGGCAAATAAAATAAATGCAAGGAGATGAGAGTTTATGCAAAGGTACTTGATAGATGTTGATGATGTCTCCCCGGCAACGGCGCCAGAAATTCTTCCTGCTACTTGTAGCTTGCGTTGGTATTATCCCCGAAGAGGAAGGGATGATGCAGCACAACAGAGGTAAGTATTTCCCTCAGTTATGAAACCAAGGTTATCAATCCAGTAGGAGAACCACGCACCCAACACAAACGAGGGGTTGTCAATCCCTCGGCGGTCAATTGCAAGATTAAATTGTATGTGATAGATAGATAGATAGATAGAAACAAAAATACAAAATAAAATAAATAAAGAAAAAGTGCAGCAAATTTTTAGGGTTTTAATAATTGATTGAGATAGACCCGGGGGCCATAGTTTTCACCGGAGGCTTCTCTCATAGAAAATAGCATACGGTGGGTAGACAAATTACTGTTGGGCAATTGATAGAAAAGCAAATAATCATGACGATATCCAAGGCAATGATCATGCATATAGGCATCACATCCGAGACAAGTAGACCGACTCCTGCCTGCATCTACTACTATTACTCCACACATCGACCGCTATCCAGCATGCATCTAGTGTAATAAGTCCATAAAGAACGGAGTAACGCCTTAAGAACGATGACATGATGTAGACAAGGTAAACTCACGTATGAATAAACCCCATCTTTTTACCCTTAATAGCAATGATACATACGTGTCATGTCCCTTTCTATCACTGGGATTGAGCACCGCAAGATCGAACCCATTACAAAGCACCTCTTCCCATGGCAAGATAAATCAATCTAGTTGGCCAAACCAAATCAATAGATCGGAGAAGAAATACGAAGCTATAATAATCATGCATAAAAGAGATCAGAGAAGACTCAAATAATATTCATGGATAATCTGCTCATAAACTCACAATTCATTGGATCCCAACAAACACACCGCAAAAAGTGATTACATCGGATAGAACTCCAAGAACATCGAGGAGAACATTGTATTGAAGATCAAAAAGAGAGAAGAAGCCATCTAGCTACTAACTATTGACTCGAAGGTCTGTGGTAAACTACTCACGCATCATCGGAAGGGCAGCAAGGTTGATGTAGAGCCCCTCCGTGATCGATTCCCCCTCCGGCGGAGTACCGGAGAATGCCTCCAGATGGGATCTCTCGAGAACAGGAACTTGCGGTGGCAGAAAAAGTATTTCGTGGACTCCCCTAAGGGTTTCTGGTTTTTTGGGAATTTATAGTGGTGGAATTAGGTCAAACGGAGCTGAGGTGGGCCCACGAGGCACCAGGGCGCGCCTGCCCCCCCAGGCGTGCCCTGGTGGCTCGTGGCCACCTCCTCTGGCGTCTGGTCCTCTCCCAAAGCTTCTAGTGTTTATCTTGTCCAGAAAAAAATCTCTAAAATGTTTCGTGGCATTTGGACTTCGTTTGGTATTGATTTTCTGTAAAACAAAAACAGGGCAGAAAACAGCAACTGGCACTGGGCACTAAGTTAATAGGTTGGTCCCAAAAAATGATATATAATTGCTGTAAATGCATATAAAAACATCCAAGATTGATAATATAACAGCATGGAACAATCAAAAATTATAGATACGTTGGATACGTATCACCGTTCTTTGATGTCTTGCTCGGCCGAAAGTATTTCGACCCACTTGTCGTTTAGCGCATCCTCGTTAGCCTGCAGCTGCTGCTGCTTGCGCTTCAGGCTTCGGGCGGTAGCAACTAGGCGCCGCCGAAAGCGTTCCTGCTCAGTAGGGTCTTCGGGGACTATGAAGTCCTCGGTGCCGAGGCTTACGTCCTCCTTGGATTCCGGCATGTAATTGTCATCGGCCCCTTCAAAGAGGTCGTCGGGATCCGAGTCCCTGGGGATGCCTTCGGGGTCGACGGGGCATTCTGGGGAGGCTTGAAGGTTCTCCCCTTGGTCTTCTGCGTCGTTGGCCACCGTATTGGCGGTAGGGTTGTTCCCGCTGGGCTCCCCATTAGTGCCCCTTCTGCATCTTCACCTACGCCTTGGTGGGGAGTTGGGAGTGTTGACCATGTACACGTCGTACGTAGATGTTGCTTTCCACCTGCCGGTGCTAGTGAGCGGCAAGGTGTTGTCTGTAGGGTTGCCGACATCTTCATCCATGTCAGTTACCTCATTGTAGTCTAGCACATCGGTTAAGTCATCGACAGTGGCGACTAGATGGGTGGTGGGTGGGATGTAAATTTTCCGATCGTCGGCCTTAAGTCCGATCTTATCATAAACCGAGGAGTTCGAGATTGACAAACTTTGGATCCGGTCAAGCATCTCATTAAGGTGAGATAGCTCCTCAGGGTTCATGGTCTGGCCATTGATGACCCACAAGTATAGGGGATCAATCATAGTCCTTTTGATAAGTAAGAGTGTCGAACCCAACAAGGAGCAGAAGGAAATGACAAGCGGTTTTCAGCAAGGTATTCTCTGCAAGTACTGAAAGTAGCGGTAACAGATAATTTTGATAGCAAGATAATTCAAAACAAGTAACAAGTAGTAACGGTAACAAAAGTGCAGCAAGGTGGCCCAATCCTTTTTGTAGCAAAGGACAAGACGGAACAAACTCGTATAATAATAAAAGCATCCTCGAGGACACATGGGAATTTCATCTAGTCACTTTCATCATGTTTGTTTGATTCGCGTTCGCTACTTTGATAATTTGATATGTGGGTGGACCGGTGCTTGGGTGCTGTTCTTACTTGAACAAGCCTCCCACTTATGATTACCCCCTCTCGCAAGCATCCGCAACTACGAAAGAATAATTAAGAGAACTCTAACCATAGCATGAAACATATGGATCCAAATCAGCCCCTTACGGAATAGCGCATAAACTAGGGTTTAAGCTTCTGTCACTCTAGCAACCCGTCATCTAATTACTACTCCACAATGCCTTCCCTTAGGCCCAAAGATGGTGAAGTGTCATGTAGTCGACGTTCACACTACGCCACTAAAGGAAGCACAACATACATATCATCAAAATATCGAACGAATACCAAATTCACATGATTACTTATGACAAGACTTCTCCCATGTCCTGAAGAACAAAAGTAACTACTCACAAATCATATTCATGTTCAAGATCAGAGGGGTATTGAATAGCATTAAGGATCTGAACATATAATCTTCCACTAAATAAACCAACTAGCATCAACTACAACATGTAATCAACACTACTAGCAACCCACAGGTACCAATCTGAGGTTTTGAGACAAAGATTGAATAAAAGAGATGAACTAGGGTTTGAGATGAGATGGTGCTGGTGAAGATGTTGATGAAGATTGGTCCTCCCACAATGAGAGGATCGTTGGTGATGTCGATGGCTTCGATTTCCCCCTCCCGGAGGGAAGTATCCCCGGCGGAATCGCTCCGCTGGAGAGCAAAAGGGCTCCTGCCCAGGTTCCGCCTCGAGACGGCGGCGCTTCGTCCCGAATGTCTTCTCTTGATTTTTTCTAGGGCAAATGGCTTCATATAGCAGAAGGAGGGGGCCAGATGCTAGCCAGGGGCCCCACAAGGCATCAGGGCAACTGGTGGGTCCCCTCTGGTATTTCTTTTCTCCTGTATTTTTTATATATTCAAGAAAAATCTCCGTGAACTTTCAGGTCAATTGGAGCTCTGTCGAATAGGTATCTCTGATGTGGCTATTTCAGGTCTAGAATTCCAGCTGCCGGTATTCTCCCTCTTCATGTAAACCTTGCAATTTAAGAGAGAAAAGACATGAGAATTGCATTATAAAGTTTAATAATTATCCAAAACCTAATAAATAATAGTAGGAAATCATGATGCAAATTGGATGTATCAACTCCCCCAAGCTTAGACCTCACTTGACCTCAAGCAAAAAGTCGAAATCGATAATCATGACCACATGTTTAGAGAGAGAGAGAGAGACGTCGATAAAATAAAATGCAGACATGGAGCATCATGATATTTATTATAACAGCAATATATCATCATAAAACTTCTCATGAAAAAGTGACAATTCATCCACAAGTTAAAGTATGAACCATAAACCAAATTGAAAACTAACAATCTATGATCTCAGTCACTGAAGCAATTGCAATTCATCATATTATCAGAAAGAGTCTATGTAAGAGCTTTGTTTAGCAAGTTCACATACTCAACTATCATTTAGTCTTCTGTGATTGCTGACACTCACGTCATACTTATGGAGCAAAAGTTTCAGTCAAACACATAGAAAGATAGGGGCTTATAATTTCGCCTCCCAACGTATTTACCTCAAGGGTAATGTCAACTATAATGACTCATGATCACCTACATTCAACTGGATATATATGCATGGATCAATCCCCACCACATGATGTTTGCCAAAAGAGAAAATAAAAATGGAATAGAGAAGAATACTCTTGACTCTTGCATGAAAGTAAATACATAAAGTAAAAGATAGGCCCTTCGCAGAGGGAAGCAGAGGTTGTCATGCGCTTTTGTTTTTGGATGTGCAAGCTCTTAATGTAAAGGAACGTCACTTTATATTGCCCCTTGTGATAGCGACCTTTATTATGCAGTCTGTCGCTTTTATTGCTCCACCATCACAAGAGCGTACAAAGCTTATTTTCCCTTACAATAAAAGTTCATACATATTTAGGAGCAAATTTTATTGCTTTTGCACCGATGACAACTTACTTGAAGGATCTTATTCAATCCATAGGTAGATATGGTGGACTCTCATGGCATGAAACTGGGTTTAAGGGTTTTTGGATGCACACGTAGTATCTCTACTTAGTACAGAATTTTGGCTAGCAAAGGATAGGGGGCAAACACCACATGTTAGAGGATCCAAAACAATATAACTTCTATGTGAATATAAGCAAACATAACCCATTACGTTGTCTTGCTTGTCCAACGTCAACTAATTGACATAGAATATTTGATGGGGGCTCACAATCATAAAAGATGTCCAAGATAGTGTATTTATATGTGAGACCTCTCTTCCTTTATTACTTTTTCATGAATTGCTACAATGACCAATGCTATGTTTGTCAACTTCCAACAAGTTTTAACAATTATGTATACTTCTTTTATGTCAAGTCATCACTCCCCATGGGATTAGCATATGATCTTATTTTTATTCTTTCTTTATTTCTAAGATTGGATCATCAAAAGCAAAAACACTCAACTCAAACTACTCTTTATTATATAACTTTCACACACGATTACATAGATAGATAGATAGATCGCAAAGCAAGCACTCGAAACTAAATCATACTAAAATTTTATTCCTCTAAATCATGAAATAACTAAGGATAGATAATGATGGTGAAAAAGGGATGGTGATACGATACCGGGCGCCTCCCCCAAGCTTGGCACAAGCCAAGGGGAGTGCCCATACCCGTGTACTTAAGTCTCCTTCTTGGGTGATGGTGGTGATGATGCAGTAGGCTTGTCCTTCCATTTGAGGACATGAATTTCTTCCTTTAACTTATCGTTCTCTCTTTCGAGGTCCCAAATTTTGTGATGTAGTTTATCTGAATCTTCCTGCACATGATGACAAGGAGTGAATTGAACTTTAGGAACTTTCACCGCATTGGGCAGACTAGACCTCTCAAATTCAACATGCATATCCCCTGGTTGTGGTAGAGGAGGATCCTCATCCTCCTCGCTAGAGGGGTCTTGCTTTCTCCTCAAATCAGCCTCCTCCTCCTCATCAGTAGACCAACCATAAGGATCAATATCCCCATAGACTCTAGGGTTCGCAATAGGTTGCGAAACATAGCTTTCTCCGTCCGAATCCTGGGATGACATGGCGCTCGGCCTTGAAAATCTGATAGAAAACAGCAAGAAACAAGAACAGAGGAGAAACTTGCGATGCGGTGGTCAAAACATACGGGAGTATATATAAAGAATTTTTATCTTGGAAAACAAGTATACGAGAGGAAAACGTAGTCGGGAAGGCACACGTGGGGCCCACAAGGCATCACGGCGCGCCCCAGGGGGTCATGCCCTGTTGCCTTGTGAGCAGCCTGTGGGTCCTCTCGGCTGTTTCTTATTTTTGTAATTTTTCTAATATTCCAAAACTGACAGAAATAATTTTTATGGAATTGTTGGAGTCGGTTTACCTACCGTATCACATACCTACCCCTTTTCAGGGTTCTGGAGCGTTCCGGAAGGACTCTTTGATGTGTTCCTCCGGTGTAATTGTTTCAATAATATTAGTTTCAACATTAATGGGCGTACCTGAGATATAATGTTCAATTCTTTGCCCATTAACCACTCTTGGATTATTTCCTTCGGAGTTGTTTATTTTAATGGCTCCGGAGCGATAAAATTTTTCGATGATATATTGTCCTTCCTATTTAGAGAGAAGTTTTCCTGCAAAGAATCTCAAACGAGAATTGTATAATAAAACATGATCACCTACTTTGAATTCCCGTTTTTGAATTCTTTTGTCATGCCATCTTTTAACTTTTTCTTTAAACAACTTAGCATTCTCATAGGCTTGGGTTCTCCATTCATCTAAAGAGCTAATTAAAATAACCTCTTCTCACCGACAAGTTTAAAATCATAATTAAGTTCTTTAATTGCCCAATAAGCTTTATGTTCTAGTTCAAGAGGTAAATGACATGCTTTTCCATAAACCATTTTATATGGAGACATACCCATAGGATTTTTATATGCAGTTCTGTAAGCCCATAATGCATCATCAAGTTTCTTAGACCAATTCTTTCTAGATCTATTAACGGTCTTTTGCAAAATCAATTTTATTTCTCTATTAGTTAATTCGACTTGACCACTAGACTTAGGATGATAAGGAGATGCAATTCTATGGTTAACATCATATTTAGCAAGCAACTTACGGAAAGCACCATGAATAAAATGTGAACCACCATCAGTCATTAAATATCTAGGGACTCCAAACCTCGGGAATATAACTTCTTTAAGAATTTTAATAGAAGTGTTATGATCAGCACTACTAGTTGGAATAGCTTCTACCCACTTAGTAACGTAATCAACAGCTACTAAAATATGAGTATACCCATTGGATTTAGGAAAAGGTCCCATATAATCGAAACCCCAAACATCAAATGGTTCAATAACAAGTGAATAATTCATAGGCATTTCCTGACATCTACCAACATTACCAATTCTTTGACATTCATCACAAGAGAGGACAAACTTACATGCATCCTTGAAAAGAGTAGGCCAATAAAAACCAAATTGTAATACCTTGTGTGCAGTTCGGTCTCCCGCATGGTGTCCTCCATATGCCTCGGATTGGCACTTATGTAGGATTTGTTCCTGTTCATGCTCGGGTACACAACGTCTAATAATACCATCTACTCCTTCTTTTTATAGATGTGGGTCATCCCAAAAGTAATGTCTTAAATCAAAGAAGAACTTTTTCTTTTGTTGATATGTAAAGCTAGGTGGTATGTATTTAGCAACAATGTAATTAGCATAGTCTGCATACCAAGGAGTACTACGAGAAGCATTTATCACAGCTAATTGTTCATCAGGAAAATCATCATTAATACCAAGTGGGTCATCAAGAACATTTTCCATTCTAGAAAAATTATCAGCCACGGGATTCTCAGCTCCCTTTCTATCAACAATATGCAAATCAAATTCTTGTAGCAAAATAACCCACCTAATAAGTCTAGGCTTAGCATCTTTCTTTTCCATAAGATATTTAATAGCAGCATGATCAGTGTAAATAGTAACTTTGGAATCAACAATGTAAGATCTAAATTTATCACATGCAAACACAACTGCTAAAAATTCTTTCTCAGTAGTAGCATAATTTCTTTGAGCACCGTCTAGAGTTTTACTAGCATAATGGATAACATTTAATTTCTTATCAACTCTTTGTCCTAGAACAGCACCAACAGCATAATCACTAGCATCACACATAATTTCAAATGGTAGTTTCCAATCAGGTGGTTGAACAATAGGTGAAGAAATTAAGGCTTTCTTAAGTACTTCAAAGGCTTCTACGCAATCATCATCAAAAATGAATGGAACATCTTTTTCCAAGAGATTAGTAAGAGGCCTAGAAATTTTAGAGCAGTCTTTTATAAACCTTCTATAGAAACCAGCATGACCAAGGAAATTTCTTATACCTTTGATATCTTTAGGACATGGCATTTTCTCAATAGCATCAACTTTAGCTTTATCAACTTCAATACCTCTTTCAGAAATTTTATGCCCAAGGACTATACCTTCATTCACCATAAAGTGGCACTTCTCCCAATTCAAGACAAGATTAGTTTCTTCACATCTCTGCAAAACTAGATCAAGGTTGCTTAAGCAATCATCAAAAGAAGTTCCGTAAATGGAGAAATCATCCATGAAAACCTCAACAATCTTTTCACAAAAGTCAGAGAATATAGTAGTCATACATCTTTGAAAGGTAGAAGGTGCATTACATAAACCAAAAGGCATACGATGATAAGCATAAGTTCCAAAAGGATAAGTAAAGGTGGTTTTCTCTTGATCTTCAGGTGACACATGTATTTGAGAAAAACCTGAATAACCATCTAAGAAACAAAAGTGTGTATGCTTAGACAATCTTTCTAACATTTGATCAATAAAAGGCATGGGGTAATGATCTTTCCTAGTAGTTTTATCTAATTTCCTAAAATAAATTACCATCCTATAACCAGTTACAATTCTTTGTGGGATAAGTTCATTTTTATCATTAGGAACAACGGAAATACCTCCTTTCTTGGGAACACAATGAACATGACTTACCCATCTACTATCAGCTATGGGATAAATTATACCTACTTCCAGAAGCTTTAATATTTCAGTTCTTACCACATCTTTCATTCTAGGATTCAGTCTTCTTTGATGATCAACAACGGGTTTAGCATCTGGCTCCATATGAATTTTATGCTGACATAAAGTGGGACTAATGCCCTTAAGATTATCGAGAGTATATCCAATAGCGGCACGATGCTTCTTCAGAGTTTTAAGTAATCTCTTTACTTCATGCTCTGAAAGGTTAGCACTAATAATAACAGGATATATCTTCTTTTCATCAAGATAAGCATATTTAAGAGTATCAGGTAATTGCTTCAATTCAAACACATGATCACCCTTGGGTGGAGGTGGATCTCCCAAGGTTTCAATAGGCAAATTATGTTTAAGGATAGGTGCTTGTTTAAAGAATAATTCATTTCTTTCATTCATATTCATATCATTCTCATGCTCAAGCAAATATTGTTCTAATGGATCAGTGGGAGGCACAGCAATAGAGGCAAGACCAATAATTTCATCTTTATTGGGTAATTCTTTATCATGAAGTTGTCTACGAAACTTAGATAAATTGAACTCATGAGACATCTCACCAAAATTAACACTAACAATTTCTTTAGTGCAATCAATCTTGGCATTAACAGTATTCAAGAAGGGTCTACCAAATATAATGGGACAAAAATCATCTTGTGGTGATCCAAGAACAAGAAAATCAGTAGGGTATTTGATCTTACCACACAAGACTTCAACATCTCTAGCAATCCCAAGTGGTGAAATAGTATCTCTATTTGCAAGCTTAATAGTAACATCAATATCTTCAATCTCAATAGGCGCAATATCATTCATGACTTCTTGATAGAGAGTAAACGGAATAGCACTCACACTAGCACCAATATCACATAAACCATGATAGCAATGATCTCCAATTTTAACAGAAATAACAGGCATGCCAATTACAGGTTTGTTTTTTCTTTAGTGTCTGGTTTAGCAATTCTAGTTGCTTCATCACAGAAGTATATGACATGTCCATCAATATTATCAACCAAAAGATCTTTGACCATTGCAATATTAGGTTCAACTTTAATTTGTTCAGAAGGTCTAGGTGCTCTAATATTACTCTTATTAACCACAGTTGACGCTTTAGCATGTTCCTTAATCCTAACAGGGAAAGGAGGTTTCTCAATATAAGCAGTAGTCACAACTGGATCAACATGGTAAACAATTGTTTCTTCTTTAACACTAACAGGTTCTTCATTCAATTCAATAGGTGGATGACATTTAAACCATTTCTCCTTAGGGAGATCAACATGAGCAGCAAAATATTCACAAAAGGTAGCTACTATCTCAGAGTCTAGTCCATATTTAGTACTAAATTTACAAAAAGCATCAGTTTCCATAAAAGATTTAACAAAATCAAACTCAAGATTTATACCTGACTCATTACCTTTGTCGATTTCCCAATCTTCATAGTTACATTTAATTCTTTCTAGAAGATCCCATCTAGATTCAATAGTTCTGTTCATAAGGAACCAGTAGAAGAATTATCGATCATGGATCGATCATTATAAGAAAGCCGAGCATAATTTTTTTGAAGAATTATTTCTCTTGAGAGCTCATGATTGGGGCATGTGTGCAACATATACTTAAGCCTCCCCCAAGCTTGAGCAATACTTTCTCCTTCACGAGGCCAAAAATTATTTATATAATTCCGATCACGATGAGCCAAATGCATAGGATAAAATTTCTGGTGGAATTCCAGCTTCAATCGGTTCCAGTCCCATGTTTCAGTATCATCATATAGCCTATACCATGTCAATGCATTTCCCTCCAAATATAAAGGGAATACTTTCTTCTTAACTCCATCTCCGGATAAACCTGCAAGCTTAAATAATCCACAAATTTCATCCACATAGATCAAGTGCATATCGGGATGTACCGTTCCATCTCCTATATAAGGATTAGCTAGCAGTTTCTCTATCATACCCGAAGGAATTTCATAATAAATATTTTCAGTAGATTCAATAGGTTGAGGAGCAACTCTTATTGCTTTCGGTCAAGGTGAAGATACCCCAAACAAGCCCCTCAAAGGATTACTTTCCATAGTGACAAGTGACAATAAATTTCAGCACGTAATATAAATGTTTCCTTACCAAATTCCACTCACCAAAGGCGCTTCACTCCCCGGCAACGGCGCCAGAAAAGAGTCTTGATGACCCACAAGTATAGGGGATCAATCGTAGTCCTTTCGATAAGTAAGTGTGTTGAACCCAACGAGGAGCAGAAGGAAATGACAAGCGGTTTTCAGTAAGGTATTCTCTGCAAGTACTGAAAGTAGCGGTAACAGATAATTTTGATAGCAAGATAATTCGAAACAAGTAACAAGTAGTAACAGTAACAAAAGTGCAGCAAGGTGGCCCAATCCTTTTTGTAGCAAAGGGCAAGCCGGAACAAACTCGTATAATAAGAATAGCATTCTCGAGGACACATGGGAGTTTCATCTAGTCACTTTCATCATGTTTGTTTGATTCGCATTCGCTACTTTGATAATTTGATATGTGGGTGGACCAGTGCTTGGGTGCTGTTCTTACTTGAACAAGCCTCCCACTTATGATTACCCCCTCTCACAAGCATCCGCAACTACGAAAGAAGAATTAAGATAACTCTAACCATAGCATGAAACATATGGATCCAAATCAGCCCCTTACGGAATAGTGCACAAACTAGGGTTTAAGCTTCTGTCACTCTAGCAACCCATCATCTAATTACTACTCCACAATGCTTTCCCTTAGGCCCAAAGATGGTGAAGTGTCATGTAGTCGACGTTCACACGACATGACTAAAGGAAGCACAACATACATAGCATGAAACTATCGAACGGATACCAAATTCACATGATTACTTATGACATGACTTCTCCCATGTCCTCAAGAACAAAAGTAACTACTCACAAATCATATTCATGTTCAAGATCAGAGAGGTATTGAATAGCATTAAGGATCTGAACATATAATCTTCCACCAAATAAACCAACTTGCATCAACTACAAGATGTAATCAACACTACTAGCAACCTACATGTACCAATCTGAGGTTTTGAGACAAAGATTGAATACAAGAGATGAACTAGGGTTTGAGATGATATGGTGCTGATGAAGGTGTTGATGAAGATTGGTCCTCCCACAATGAGAGGATCGTTGGTGATGTCGATGGCTTCGATTTCCCCCTCCCGGAGGGAAGTATCCCCGGCGGAATTGCTCCACCGGAGAGCAAAAGTGCTCCTTCCCAGGTTCCGCCTCGAGATGGCGGCCCTTCATCCCGAAAGTCTTCTCTTGATTTTTGCTAGGTAAAATGGCTTCATATAGCAGAAGGAGGGGGCCAGACGCCAGCCAGGGGCCCCACAACGCATCAGGGTGCGCCCAGGGGGGCTGCGCCCTGTTGCCTTGTGGGAAACTAGTGGGTCCCCTCTGGTATTTCTTTTCTCCAGTATTTTTTATATATTAAATAAAAAAAATTCATGAAGTTTCAGGTCAATTGGAGCTCTGTAGAATAGGTATCTCTGATGTGGTTATTTCAGGTCCGGAATTCCAGCTGCCGGTATTCTCCCTCTTCATGTAAACCTTGCAATTTAAGAGAGAAAAGACATGAGAATTGCATTATAAAGTTTAGTAATGATCAAAAACATAATAAATAATAGTAGAAATCATGATGCAAATTGGACGTATCAGCCATAAGCCGGATCGACACGCAGTGGCACGCCTGATGCGTCTTCTGTCGTACAAGGAAGCGGGGTGGTGTGGCACCCCGGCTCAGAGGAACCGGAACACCCCGTATTCCAGCCCAGAGATCGAGTCTTCTGGAATATGGCACTGCTTGGCATAGAACAAATCAACTCTTTATTACAAATATAACGGGTACAAAGGTTCTGAAGGCACGAAGGATTACATCGGTACAGCGACACTTCGCCTGCTAAGGTAGTTCTATGCTAGCAGCGGAACATCTCGTAGCGGAATAAATTCTAGCAGCGGAACAACGGCGACAGTGATGAAATCCACTCTGCAGGGACGCTGGCTGGGACGTTTCCTAGAGCGCAACCTCGGGGTCCTCGACAAACAAGCAATCACGGCATCACCTGCATTCTGGCATGACACGCCAGGTGAGTACTTTGCATGTACTCGCAAGCTCACAGCAACCAAAGCAATCAAGACATACAACAGCATGGCATTTACAGGTTAATCATCCCTGATGAACATGATACTACTAAAACAACATGAGCATGGCAACAACATGAGCATGGCATGTACATAAAATTCATGATATGAACAGGATGATACTAGCATTAGCATGTAAGGGGGGGTTGACGTTTAAGGTCTCATGGACCAACTTACTCTGCTTGGAGGTTATCTCATAACCACCTGAGGTATCAATCTTTCTTACCGTCGTGATCATCACACGATCACCTCATGATCAACCATCATCAAGAATACCATCGTGATCAACTCGTGACCACATAAAGATCAACCAACTTCTTTTCTCATGGAACCGGGGTTGTTTATTATTCAGGTTATTATTTCTGTTGACCCACAGTGTGACCTACTATGAACTATGTCCATGACCGAGGACGCGGCTATCGATAGATTATACACTCTGCAGAGGTTAGTACACTGTACCCACACTACGGAACTCATGGCCTCGTGCTCCCATTCGGGTGGACCAATGATGTTCCGACAAAACCAGTCTATTGCATGACACTCTCCCGGCCACTCCGACAAACTCCCCTTTGGGCTATGTCCTGGGTGACCCTGATGTCAACATGTGACATCCGCCACCTCTGTGGCTGCCACCGTCGTGGCCAAACCAAAACTGTCCCAAACGGGGACCAGAGCTCAATACCAAAACCGGGTACACAAGGCTTATGGCCACCTACCTGATCAGGGTAGCACGCGCACATAACCTTCCCTAGTATGAGGCACCGGCGAGAGGCATGACAATAGACCGCATTAGGGCCTCCCCATCCAGGCAAGTGTGGCTGCACTGGTGAGCTCGATTCGGTGGCACCATGACTCAGCCAACAGATTTGTTCAAGTTCGATTAATGGCAGGTTCAACTTGAATGGTGATGAGCTGAGTCATAATAACATAACAATGCAGATGAGCATGATATCAGTGTAACCATGGATGGGCAACATAACCATTTAACATCATAATGATAAATCATTTGGCCTACGGGATGCACATGAGCATGGCATAAAGATGATCATGAGTATCACAAGTATTTTCATATCATACAGTAACTACTCATGTGAGCATAACATTATCACTAGCATCGGAAATGATTACAAGAATAAACATGATAAGAATATCATTAGCGATTAATCATATCACTTACTAGATGAAAATGAACATGGCATAAGCATAGACATGGATTCACAAGCATATGCCTAGCATTCACAAAATAATTAAATGTGAAAACAATTATTAAATATTCAAGTGAAAACCATGGCTACTGCAAGGCCATCATGCAAGTGGCTGTCGTGGCTTGCCTGGGTATGAAGAATTCACCGGGGAGAGGTGCGATGAACTCGCGGAAAGAAACGCCGGAAAAGTTTCCCTCTCGGCAGGGCTGTTTTAAGGGCAAGGGCAAAATGGTCATTTTCATAGTGTGATAACCTCATGAAAATGATACCAACAGAACGAGCTCGATGAACTGAGATCGTGGGCTTTGGAATCACCTGATTCGGAGTTACGGTTGCCGAGATACGGCCGTTCGTTCGTTAGGCAGAAATTTCAATAAAAATTATTCATTTCTGGCCTTAACGGACGAACGTCCGCTATTTAACAGATTGGGCCGGCGGGGTTTACATAAAGCGTATTTGGAGAAATGCGCTTTCCAGAAGCGGAAACGTATTTTCGCCCGAAGAAGAGTTGGAATGCGCTTTCCGGGGAGGAAGACGCATTTTCAGGAATACGCC
Organism: Elymus sibiricus; assembly: GCA_039707655.1. Classification (NCBI taxonomy): domain Eukaryota; kingdom Viridiplantae; phylum Streptophyta; class Magnoliopsida; order Poales; family Poaceae; genus Elymus; species Elymus sibiricus. The sequence goes on along the minus strand of CM077666.1, from coordinate 202,884,361 downwards.
TGCACTTATCCCCGTCAGCGGTCCGAGTCAACGCGCGCGGCGGCTAACATGTGGGGCCCGTGGGGCGGTGGAGCCCATCTTGACTGGTCATCGTCTTCAACTCTGCGTACGCGCGCGGCCGAGACAGGACAGCGCTCGTCCGGCGATTGCCGGCGCCTCCAGCCGTCTCTCGCGGCGCTCCGCCTATGGGCGAGCTCAGCGCAAAGAGGCGCGCCCGTTGGTGCAGGCTGCGGTTGCCGGGGATGGACGAGGTGGCAGCAGTTCTGACGCCGGCGAAGTAGGCCGTCGGCCACCGATGTCGCCGAGCGAGCAGGCATCCTGGAGATGAGCAAATGGGCTGGGGAGACTCACCGGGCTACGGTGGTTCCATTGGTGAGGAAGAGAAGGAGGGAGGAGCTCGGCATTATGCCAATTTAGGCAGAGGAGGGAGGCGACCATGGCGGCCATGGGAGGAACCGAGAGCTCTTCGAGCTAAATAGATAGGGCAGGGAGGGCTAGAGGAGGATGGGGAGGCTGGTGATGAGCTCGGAGGAGGCTCGGGCACGCTATATATAGCCGGGGCGGAGGTCGTGCCGTCCCCGGGTGTTGCACGTCCGAGCGCGCCGTGCTCTGACGATGGGCGATGCACGCGTGGGCAGAGGGGTGGCTGCTAGCAGGGCGGCGCGGCGCTGCCGACCTGACAAGGCTCAGAGCGAAGCGATGGCTCGGGGAGAGGAGACAACGGCAAAACGACGATGACCGAGGGGTGCACAGTGCGGCATGCCCGTTGATTTGGCTCGGTCCGGCGAGCTATTAGCGGGGGAGGGGCGTCCGGGGAGGAGAGGGGAGCGGGGGAGGTTCTGCGGCTAGGCGAGGTGTCGCGAGGACGGGGTTTGGGCGGTGGCCGAGCGGGTCCGGGCGCCAGAGCGCGATGTAGGCCTGCAGAGCACGCGCTCTGTACCTGGTCACCGCGTGCAATGGCGATAGGAGGGCTCAAGTGCCTGGCTAATGATGTCTAACGCGTTGTTCTTCCTGGATGGGCCCTACCAGAAGTGATATCTCGACTAAAGGCACTTTGTGCTGATGGGACACTTCGATGAAAGTTTGTTGTTGCAAACTTAGGCATGAAGTAGTGATCAACTTAGAGAGGATAAGAGCTAACCAGGATGTCACAGAGGCTTAGGGTAGGAAGGACTATGGGCCTGTGGATTTTGAGGTCATTTGGACAAGGTTTGAGTGCAGTTGCTTTACAACTGCAAAAATTGGCCAGAATATAGATCAGGAAATAGCACTCACATGGATGCTTGGATTGGGTTGAAAATTGGTGGAGCATGATCATTTGGGCATATGAAGGCACTGAAAAATTTCATACCATTTGGATACACCAAAATGGTACTTCCTTCACAATGCTTTCTACTGGACAGAAACTTGGGGGAATTTTGTAGAGAAATTGGCTTCGAAAAATGACGTGAATTTTGGCATGCCCAATGGATATAGGGATATTTAGGTCCTGGATTAATTTCAGAATTTTTTAAGCAATATAAAATATAGTTGCTTCACAAACTGAAATTGTGAACAGAAACCCATATTTGAAGGTGTGCTCACATAGATAATTGGATGGAGATGAAATTTGGTGGAGAGTTATGATTTGATCATATGGATGACCTACCAAAATTTCAACTCATTTGGATAAGTCTAGCTAGTACTTCCTTCACAAAGCTTCTCTATGGTCAGAAACTTTGGAAATTTGCTTAGGAAGATTTACTAGTCAAATGAAGCTGAATTTTGCCATGTGGAAATAATTTGGATAGGAGAGAGTGCACAAAAATTTTGACGGCAATCAAGAAAAGATAAATAGCACTTCCTTCACAAAGTGCCAATCTGGACAGAATGGAAAATGAATATTCGTGAATTATTTTTGAACTAGGCAAGGATGGATTTTGGCATATTTGTGGAAGATATGATCCAAAGGATTTATGAGAATTTTTTGGGAATTTTTGGAATGGCAGAAATATAGGTTGCTTCACAACCTAAGGCAAACAGGGTTATTCCTTTAAGAGAAAAAGGAATATTCCCAAGAAATAAATATTGGGGTTGGGCTAAGATGGAAATGACATGGCCTTGGGATAGATTTGAGAATGACAAGCCACTTGGAAGTGGCAGGAGAGAAGGACTTCCCAGGTTTTAAGACCACATAGCCACGGAAAAAGAAATCCGAATATAAATTCGAAGAAAGCCGAAAGAAAAAGAAAGGGCCAAAAATCGGGGTGTTACAAAACTACCTCCCTTATGATAAATCTCGTCCTCGAGATTTGGTTGCCCAAGGAACAAGTATGAATATTCTGACTTAAGGAGACCGTTTCCAACTCGGGTATCCTTTTCTTTTATAAATTGTTCCCACTGAATGGCATCTAACGGACTGCCTTGCTTTGGGGTGGTTTGCTTCACCATACCCCACATTCTGACAGGTCTTCCTTCATATGTTCATCCTTGCTCTGACTTCAATTCTTTTATGTCTGCTGGATTGTCTGATATTATCCTGACTGGGATTTTCATAAGTCCGGGAGTGACTTCCATTCGACGTGACATTCTTCTATCCAACACCGATAGTAGTCAATGGAGTTGTGTACAAATTTTCCTCGGTGGGCATGAAACCTTTAATCATTGCCTCGGATTATTCAAAGAGGTGCATGTCTTTTGGGTTCAAAACAATGCTGAGAATCATAACCGTTCTCTTGGCAGAATTTGACTGCCTGTAAGTAATTCTAAATCTTGCTGACTTCTTTGTCTCACATCCGTACCGACGATTCAACTGTCACCTTGATATGAGGTCTTTACAAACAGAGTAGACCCCTTGGGTGTGTGTTCATGGTGATTAATCAGACTATCTTGGGTATCCGTACCATGTTGTTCCTGCCATAATTATCATACCTCTATTGCCGGTCTTGCTCCTTCATTATCGTTTTATTTTGTCCGAATCTTTTGCTGAACGAGCTTGGCCATAAATATCTTTAATTCTTTGTGTGACCATAGGTGCTTTCAGGTGCAATATTCCGGCAAGCATACCTTATCCTATGATCATGCAACAACGCTTAACTGGCAAGTTCACCATCTCCTGATCTTTAACTGTAGGGCAATGATCATCCGGACCTTTGCATGAAATCGGCAAATAAATCAGTAGCCACCAGAACGGTCTTTACAACTCAGATCTGGGACATTACTGAAATAATTCAACCATGGCTCACGACGGCTGAAAAGTATCTCAGAGCATGAGGTGGTGTTGATAAGAAGAATGTAGCAGTTCCCTAAGACGGCCGAGGAACAACTCAGGGCATAGGGTCGCTGCTACAAAAAGAAACTCAACAGCTGCCCGAGACGGCCGAAAAGCAGCTCAGAACACGGGCCAGTTGTTGAAAAGAGAAATATAAAGTCGGCATCCACCCTGGACGGCCGAAAGCAGCTCAGAACACAGGCGTGGTGCCGTTACCAGAGAAAGGGAAGCAAGGGTTCATCATGATCATATACCAGGTTCACAGTTAATTGTATAGAGCTTACTACTGTGGTCATTGATAGTGACAGAGGTTAATGATATCACTTTGTCGGGTGTGAGGAAGCTGGCCTTGATATCCACTGTCAGGATTGTTGTCCCAACATTGTCTTGCTTCATAGCTTGTCAGACATTGCATCACACTGAGGTGTATAACTTGCTTTCTTACTCTTACATACTCACGGATTTGTTGGATTCTCACCGTGCTGGTATAATCATACGAGTGACTTGAATGACCTTGGCAGCATGTTCACAATAAATAGGAGAGTCTGTGTAGCTGAACATTTGATTCCCGGGGCAGACACTTGGGGTCCTAAGTAGCTCGTGTTTCTGACCAAACTGTTGTGGGCTTGACCCTTGAAATGCACTGCCATATGCTGCCAACTCACTGTGTAATATCTTGTACCAATGACGATGAATGTTTGTAGTGTCGTACTGACGAGGACTGGATAGCTTGTGTTGTAAGCCATCGAGAGTAGCGTGCTGAGGAAGGCTGGATATCTTACACTCGAAGCTTTTGCCGGGATAGCGTGCTGAAGAAGATTGGGTATCGTACCCCGGAAGCTTTTCCCTTGGTTGCTTACTGAGGAAGACTCGGTGCCTTCTGCCAGAAGCTTTCTGCAATAGCTTACCGAAGAAGACTGAGGAACCTTACGTCGTAAGCTTCTTTGGTAGCGTGCGGAGGAAGACTGGATTTTCTTAAACCAGAAGCTTCTCACTATAGTGTGCGGACTGAATGCCATATATATATATATATATATATCCTTGATATTCCTTTAACTGGAGATGTACTGTTGTCTTGCACACCAATTGTCTTCCAGCTGGTTCATTACGATTGTGATGGTTGCACACTGATGTACACTTGAGGTTGATAGTCAATCCAAAATATCATTTGTATTCAGACTAGATATTCCCAATATAATGCAGTCCACTGATAAATACATACTGTTTAGGTGCGCTTCAAAATATTTGAAATCCTCACTGATTCTTCGAGTCCAGTGTCGGTTGATGAGCAACTTTCATAAGGGGAAATAAGGTAACACCGAAGGCCCAAAGAAAGAAGCAAAAGAAACGACTCAAATAAAAGCACACAAAGCATCAAGATTACACACAAGCAACATCACATTTTACAGCTATTCACCTCACTATGCATGCCTACTTAAGCACACAATTCTCGAGGAAACTTAGGTACTACGATCTAATATGCTGTGGCGGTGTGCACGAAAATGAATCAACATGTGGAGAGGTTGGTGTAAACAGAGCTACACCAAGCGCTGGATCGGCACCGGTTGCATCTGGACCGGCTCGGGGGTGAGGACGGACTTGGTGATCATGTAGCGAGACACCGATGTCATGGCAACATCATCATCAAGCGGACGGAAGGGAACCGTACTCGTCCAGGGAATGAGTGATAGTGATAGCGGTGGAAAGAAGGGTCTGCTGGCATTGCCCTGTTCTGATAACAAAGACCAGTAAGGGTTGCCAAAGCGGCGGGTTGGATGGCAAGATCTGAGATAGAAACATGTCTATCACCGGAACGATAGGTGGTGCTGAAGAAAAAAATCTTGGTCTGATACCTGTGCATCAATCCTGCAAGTGATCTACACTACTAGGTACCTTGGCATCACTCCGCTGGGACAGAGATGACACCAAACACCAACGAGCAAGTATGCAAAGCTGGAGGGTGCTGGTAGTGGATCGAAACCGATGCCACCTACACTCACAAGATAAGATCGTTAGTGACAAGATAATGAGTCTATATGCATGCTATGCAGCAACCAAATGCAACAACCAAATGCAACAAGCAAGCTAGACTCTGAACTACCGGTTTCTAACACTCGCGCTGACTAGGGCGTCCTACAGCCAGACCTGCTCTGATACCAATCGCTGTGGCACCCCGGCTCAGAGGAACCGGAACACCCCGTATTCCAGCCCAGAGATCGAGTCTTCTGGAATACGGCACTGCTTGGCATAGAACAAATTAGCTCTTTATTACAAATATAACGGGTACAAAGGTTCTGAAGGCACGAAGGATTACATCGGTACAATGACACTTCGCCTGCTAAGGGAGTTCTATGCTAGCAGCGGAACATCTCGTAGCGGAATAAATTCTAGCAGCGGAACAACGGCGACAGTGATGAACTCCACTCCGCAGGGACGTTGGCTGGGACGTTTCCTAGAGCGCAACCTCGGGGTCCTCGACAAACAAGAAATCACGACATCACCTGCATTCTGGCATGACACGCCAGGTGAGTACTTTGAATGTACTCGCAAGCTCACAGCAACCAAAGCAATCAAGACATACAACAGCATGGCATTTACAGGTTAATCATCCCTGATGAACATGATACTACTAAAACAACATGAGCATGGCAACAACATGAGCATGGCATGTACATAAAATTCATGATATGAACAGGATGATACTAGCACTAGCATGCAAGGGGGGGGGGTCGACGTTTAAGGTCTCATGGACCAACTTACTCTGCTCGGAGGTTATCTCATAACCACCTGAGGTATCAATCTTTCTTACTGTCGTGATCATCACACGATCACCTCATGATCAACCATCATCAAGAATACCATCGTGATCAACTCGTGACCACATAAAGATCAACCAACTTCTTTTCTCATGGAACCGGGGTTGTTTATTATTCAGGTTATTATTTCTGTTGACCCACAGTGTGATTTACTATGAACTATGTCAATGACCGAGGGTGCGGCTATCGATAGATTATACACTCTGCAGAGGTTAGTACACTATACCCACACTACGGAACTCATGGCCTCGTGCTCCCATTCGGGTGGACCAATGATGTTCCGACAAAACCAGTCTATTGCATGACACTCTCCCGGCCACTCCGACAAACTCCCCTTTGGGCTATGTCCTGGGTGACCCTGATGTCAACATGTGACATCCGCCACCTCTGTGGCTGCCACCGTCGTGGCCAAACCAAAACTGTCCCAAACGGGGACCTGAGCTCAATACCAAAACCGGGTACACAAGGCTTATGGCCGCCTACCTGATCAGGATAGCACGAGCACATAACCTTCCCTAGTATGAGGCACCGGCGAGAGGCATGACAATAGACCGCATTAGGGCCTCCCCATCCAGGCAAGTGTGGCTGCACTGGTGAGCTCGATTCGGTGGCACCATGACTCAGCCAACAGATTTGTTCAAGTTCGATTAATGTCAGGTTCAACTTGAATGGTGATGAGCTGAGTCATAATAACATAACAATGCAGATGAGCATGATATCAGTGTAACCATGGATGGGCAACATAACCATATAACATCATAATGATAAATCATTTGGCCTACGGGATGCACATGAGCATGGCATAAAGATGATCATGAGTATCACAAGTATTTTCATATCATATAGTAACTACTCATGTGAGCATCACATTATCACTAGCATCGGAAATGATTACAAGAATAAACATGATAAGAATATCATTAGCGATTAATCATATCACTTACTAGATGAAAATGAACATGGCATAAGCATAGACATGGATTCACAAGCATATGCATAGCATTCACAAAATAATTAAATGAGCAAACAATTATTAAATATTCAAGTGAAAACCATGACTACTGCAAGGCCATCATGCAAGTGGCTGTCGTGGCTTGCCTGGGTATGAAGGATTCACCGGGGAGAGGTGCGATGAACCCGCGGATAGAAACGCCGGAAAAGTTTCCCTCTCGGCGGGGCTGTTTTAAGGGCAAGGGCAAAATGGTCATTTTCATAGTGAGATAACCTCATGAAAATGATACGAACAGAACGGGCTCGATAAACTGAGATCGTGGGCTTTGGAATCACCTGATTCGGAGTTACGGTTGCCGAGATACGGCCGTTTGTTCGTTAGGCAGAAATTTAAATAAAAATTATTCATTTCTGGCCTTAACGGACGAACGTCCGCTATTTAACAGATTGGGCCGGCTGGGTTTACAGAAAGCGTATTTGGAGAAATGCGCTTTCCAGAAGCGGAAACGTATTTTCGCCTGAAGAAGAGTTGGAATGCACTTTCCGGGGAGGAAGACATATTCTGAGGAATACGCCTGCACTTATCCCCGGCAGCGGTCCGAGTCAACGCGCGCGGCGGCTGACATGTGGGGCCCGTGGGGCAGTGGGGCCCACCTTGACTGGTCGTCGTCTTCAACTCTGCGTCCGCGCGCGGCCGAGACAGGACGGCGCTCGTCCGGCGATTGCCGGCACCTCCGGCCGTCTCCCGCGGCGCTCCGCCTATGGGCGAGCTCAGTGTGGAGAGGCGCGCCCGTTGGTGCAGGCTGCGGTCGCCGGGGATGGACGAGGCGGCAGCAGTTCCGACGCCGGCGGAGTAGGCCATCGGCCACCGTTGTCGCCGAGCGAGCAGGCGTCCTGGAGATGAGCAAATGGGCTAGGGAGACTCGCCGGGCTACGTTGGTTCCATTGGTGAGGAAGAGAAGGAGGGAGGAGCTCGGCATTATGCCAATTTAGGCAGAGAAGGGAGGCGACCATGGCGGCCATGGGAGGAACCGAGAGCTCTTCGAGCTAAATAGATAGGGCAGGGAGGGCTAGAGGAGGATGGGGAGGCTGGTGATGAGCTCGTAGGAGGCTCGGGCACGCTATATATAGCCGGGGCGGAGGTCGTGCCGTCCCCGGGTGTGGCATGGCCGAGTGCGCCGAGCTCTGACAATGGGCGATGCATGCGTGGGCAGAGGGGTGGCTGCAAGCAGGGCGGCGCGGCGCTGCCGACCTGACAAGGCTCAGAGCGAAGCGACGGCTCGGGGCGAGGAGACAACGGCAAAACGACGACGACCGAGTTGTGCACAGTGTGGCGTGCCTGTCGATTTGGCTCGGTCCGGCGAGCTATTAGCGGGGGAGGGGCGTCCGGGGAGGAGAGGGGAGCGGGGGAGGTTCTGCGGCTAGGCGAGGTGTCGCGAGGACGGGGTTTGGGCGGTGGCCGAGCGGGTCTGGGCGCCAGAGCGCGCGGTTAGCCTGCAGAGCACGCGCTCTGTGCCTGGTCAATATGTGCAATGGCGATAGGAGGGCTCAAGTGCCTGGCTAATGATGTCTAACGCGTTGTTCTTCCTGGATGGGCCCTACTAGAAGTGATATCTCGACTAAAGGCACTTTGTGCTGATGGGACACTTCGATGAAAGTTTGCTGTTGCAAACTTAGGCATGAAGTAGTGATCAACTAAGAGAGGATAAGATCTAACCAGGATGTCACAGAGGCTTAGGGTAGGAAGGACTATGAGCCTGTGGATTTTGAGGTCATTTGGACAAGGTTTGAGTGCAGTTGCTTTACAACTACAAAAATTGGCCAGAATATAGATCAGGAAATAGCACTCACGTGGATGCTTGGATTGGGCTGAAAATTGGTGGAGCATGATCATTTGGGCATATGAAGGCACTGCAAAAATTTCATACCATTTGGATACACCAAAATGGTACTTCCTTGACAATGCTTTCTATTGGACAGAAACTTGGGGGAATTTTGTAGAGAAAATGGCTTGGCAAAATGACGTGAATTTTGGCATGCCCAATGGATATAGGGATATTTAGATCCTGGATTAATTTCAGAATTTTTGAAGCAATATAAAATATAGTTGCTTCACAAACTGAAATTGTGACCAGAAACCCAGATTTGAAGGTGTGCTCACATAAATAATTGGATGGAGAGGAAATTTGGTGGAGAGTTATGATTTGATCATATGGATGACCTACCAAAATTTCAACTCATTTGGATAAGCCTAGATAGTACTTACTTCACAAAGCTTCTCTCTGGTCAGAAACTTTGGAAATTTGCTGAGGAAGATTTACTAGTCAAATGAAGCTGAATTTTGGCATGTGGCAATAATTTGGATAGGAGAGAGTGCAAAATTTTTTTGACGGCAATCAAGAAAAGATAAATCGCACTTCCTTCACAAAGTTCCAATCTAGACAGAATGGAAAATGAATATTCCTGAATTATTTTTGAACTAGGCAAGGATGGATTTTGGCATATTTGTGGAAGATATGATCCAAAGGATTTATGAGAATTTTGTGGGAATTTTTGGAATGGCAGAAATATAGGTTGCTTCACAACCTAAGGCAAACATGGTTATTCCTTTAATAGAAAAAGGAATATTCCCAAGAAATAAATATTGGGGTTGGGCTAAGATGGAAATGACATGGCCTTGGGATAGATTTGAGAATGACAAGCCAGTTGGAAGTGGCAGGAGAGAAGATTTTCCCAGGTTTTAAGACCACATAGCCACGGAAAAAGAAATCCGAATAAAAATTCGAAGAAAACAGAAAGAAAAAGAAAGGGCCAAAAATCGGGGTGTTACAGGTGGATTCGAGATCCGCTGCCGGGACCGGTTCTAAGCCCGATTTGGTGTCCCGGGCCGAACTCTGATCCACGTTGGAGTCAGGTACTGTGACAGGGTTATCCGAGGAGGGGGAGGGAAGTTTCTCAGTAGCCCCGGTGGTGTCGGGAGGCATGATTCGTGGTCTTCAGAGGAGATCCATTCCGAGGTCGAACCTCTGGTGTTTGCCAGACCCGGAATCCGGCCGGGGGTCCAGCCTGATAAGACGAGCTCGCCGCGGGAGCCCGCGATGTACCCTAGTCCTCCGAAGGTAACGATCTGATCGAGAGCGTAGTTCTCAATGGTGGCCAGGCGGCCTGTCGAGTCGGCGCAAAAGATCATGCTGCCGAATACAAAAAGCTGGCCGGGGACATTGGTGTCCCCATAGCCATTGCCACAGTTGATCTGCAGATGAGCCATCAATCCCTCGTGATCACACAGCGGAACTCTCAATGAAAGCACCAGTGTCGGTGTAAAAACCGGCAGACCTCGGGGTAGGGGGTCCCGAGCTATGGATCTTGGACAGATGATAACAGGAACAGGGAGATGATGTTTACCCAAGTTCGGGCCCTCTTGACGGAGTTAAAACCCTATGTCCTGCTCTTGTTTATATTAATGGAGAAGTATCAAGTACAGATTTGATCTGCCTCGAGATCGTATGATCTAGTCCTGAGGCTAGGTGAATGAGATAGTGTTGAGATCCCCTCTAAGGTCTAAACCCTTCGGCTTATATACACGCCAGATTGGGTATCTAGGGTTACAAGGTTGGTATCTAGACGAGGAGGCAGCAGGAGAAGTCTTGGAGTACACGTCAAATCTTCGGTCGACGTGGTCTTGATCTCTTATCCTGTGTGTATCTTCCGGAGTCCATCTTGACAAGAATGAGAGCCCACTGGCCAAGCCCGAGGAACCTGGGCCGAATAGGTTGGTACCCCCTAGTCTAGGACACCGTCAGAGACTCTGTATCGACTACACTGATATCAATAAAGCTTGTCCAAAAGATCCTTTCCCCTTGCCACGCATCGACCAGATTGTCGACTCCACTTCCGGCTGGGATTTACTCTCCTTTCTTGATGCGTATTCTGGTTATCATCAGATTTTCATGGCCAAGGAGGATGAGGAGAAGACCGCATTCATCACTCCATGTGGCACATACTGCTTCGTGCGTATGCCTTTCGGACTGAAGAGTGCTAGTTCAACATTTGCAAGAGCGGTCCAGATTGGTTTTGAGCCCCAGTTGCATAGAAATGTGGAAGCATATATGGATCATATAGTGGTCAAAACCAAGGACAATTCAAGAATTAGAAGAAACATTTGCAAACTTGCGCAAGATTAACTTGAAGCTCAATCCCGAGAAGTGTGTATTTGGCGTTCCTTCCGGCAAGCTTCTCGGGTTCTTTGTATCTCAGCGAGGAATTGAAGCTAAACCCGACAAGATCAAAGCTATTGAGCAGATAGAGGCACCAAAGCGCGCCAAGGATGTGCGACGTCTTGCCGGCTGCGTAGCTGCACTAAGCAGGTTCATCTCCAAATCAGCTGAGCACGCCTTGCCGTTTTTCAAATTTTTGAAAAAGGCAGGTCCAATGAAATGGACTCCGGAAGCGGAGGCCGCGCTGCAAGATTTGAAGAAGTACCTCTCCTCTCCACCAACACTAGTTGCGCCTAAGCTGCAAGAGCCGTTTCTGTTATACTTGGCGGCAACAAATCAAGTGGTCAGTGCTGCATTAGTAGCAGAGAGAGAAGCTGACGACGAAGAAGCAGCAGTTGCAAGCCCGTCAAGTGACAAGCCGGAATCTTCTCCGGTAGAGTCTGGTGCCGACAAGTCAGAATCAGCGCAAGCAAACGAAGCAAACCAGCAAGTGGTGTCAAAGAAGAAAATGGTGTAGCGCCCAGTTTACTTTGTTAGTTCCCTTTTGCAAGGGACTAGATCAAGGTACTCTGGTGTGCAGAAAATGCTTTTCGGCTTTCTCATGGCCTCGAGTATGCTGCGCCATTACTTCCAAGCGCATGAGATCACTGTCGTCACTTGCTTTCCGTTGCAGCGTATCTTGAGAAATCCATATGCCACTGGTAGGATAGTGGAGTGGGCGTTGGAATTGTCATGCTTTGCACTTAAGTTTGAAAGCACCTCAACCATTCATAGCAGAGCCTTGGCAGAGTTCATTGTAGAATGGACGCCAACGCAAGACGGAGAAATTCAAGAGACTTCTCTCCCTGGCAAGGAAACAACTAAAGAATGGATCATGTAGACGGTGCCTTCTCACTGCAAGGCGCCGGTGCCGGAGTGCTGCTTGTCGCACCCACCGGAGAGCACCTCAAATATGTGATACAGATGCATTTTCCCAGGGAGAAAGCTACAAACAACACTGCTGAGTACGAAGGCCTCCTTGCCGGTCTCAGGATCGCAGTAGACCTTGGAATCAGAAAGTTAATCATCCATGGTGACTCGCAGCTCATTGTAAAACAAGTCAATAAAGATTACCAGAGCCCATTGATGGAAGCGTATGTGGAAGAAGTGAGAAAATTGGAAGAGCACTTTGACGGATTACAAACAGAGCACATCCCTCATGCGGAAAATAGCATTGCTGATGATCTGTCGAAGCACGCCGCCCAAAAGCTACCTGTGGAACCAGGAACTTTTGTGCTCCATTTAACTCAACCCTCTGTGACACCATCAACGCGGCCAAGCAAAAAAAGAAGGTTGAACACCGGCATGTACTTTCCGGCAAAGCTCCCAGAAGCCACCGACAAGGAAGTTGCCGGAGACAACACTGCGCTTGCCGATGAGCAGCGGCCTCGACCAGAACCCCAAGTTCTTGCTGTCGAGGCAAGCGCTCCCGGACCTGAAGAGATGCCTTTAGTCCTTGTCTTCGAGCCCCAAGCTCCGGCATGGGCGCAGCAGATCGTCCACTTCTTTCAAACAGGAGAACTTCCCGATGACCAAGAAGAAGCTGAAAAAGTAGCCCGTCAGTCAAGTATGTACCAGTTTGTTGACAACATTCTGCACAGAAAGAGACCAAATGGGGTGAAATTAAAGTGCATTTGGTAGAAAGATGGACTGAAGCTGTTGGCGGAGATACATGGAGGCATGTGTGGCTCTCACATAGGATCAAGGGACCTTATCGGCAAAGCTTTCCGGCAAGGCTTCTATTGGCCCACTGCTCTCCAGGATGCAACTGCGCTAGTAACCAAGTGTGAAGCGTGCCAGTTCCATTCCAAGAATATACATTAGCCGGCTCAAGCCCTTCAAACGATCCCTCTTTCCTGACCCTTCTTGGTCTAGGGGCTCGATATCTTGGGCCCTTTTCCCCGTGCTATCGGGGGCTTTGAGTTCTTGTACGTCGCAATCAACAAGTTCACAAAGTGGACTAAAGTAGAGCCAGTGAGAAAGGTGACAGCACAGTCAGCCGTCAAGTTCTTCAAAGGACTAGTTTGCCATTTTGGTGTTCCTAATAGGATTATCACTGACAATGACACACAGTTCATGAGCCGCACCTTCATGCAGTACATCCAAGACCTTAGAAGCAAGATTTTCTTTGCGTCTATCGCTCACGCGAGAAGCAACGGCCAGGCGGAGAGAGCAAATGCTGAAGTGCTGCGTGGCCTCAAGACAAGAACTTTCGACAAGCTGCACAGGTGTGGAAGGCACTGGATTGATGAGTTGCCGACGGTTCTTTGGTCACTCAGGACGACACCAAATCGAGCCACCGGCTAAACACCCTTCTCCCTAGTCTATGGTGCGGAGGCGGTGCTCCCCATGAAACTCATATACGGGTCGCCTCGAGTACTTGCTTATGATGAAGTAGAGCAAGAGCGGTTGCGGCAAGATGATGCAATGCTCCTTGAGGAGGATCGTCTTTAGGCTGCTGTGCGAGCTGCACGCTACGAGTAAGCTTTGCGTCACTACCATAGCCGCAACGTTCATGCCCGAAGCCTTGAGGAAGGCGACCAAGTTCTACGGCGCATCCAGTCTACCAAGAGATCAAACAAGTTGATGCCAAAGTGGGAAGGCCCTTATCGGGTAGTGCGAGTCACCAGACCTGGCACAGTCCGTCTGGAGACCGCAGATGGCACTCCAGTGCAAAACTCATGGAACATTGAGCATCTTCACAAGTTCTACCCATAAGGCGCAGTTGCCGGGCCGCCCGACAACACCTTTTGTACGAACCTTGTCAGCAAGACATGTAACCCTTTGTACAAACCCAGGCGCAGACCCTGTGCATAAGTGAAATAAAGCTAAGTGTTTCATAACTCTTTGTTAAAGTACATTTTGACTTGTGTATGATTACATGTGATGTTGTGTTACACTTTGCCTTGTATGAAATGATTAACGAGCCGTCAAGGTCTCCAACCTCCTCTTTCTCTTCTTTCTTTTTCTCAAAGGACAGAAGGTTCCCTCGCGTGCAAGTTTCCCGGGGGGAGTGATGGTGCGGATACCACCAAATGACGTTCAAGTGATCATTTTATACCAAGAAGTACAGCAAAGAAAAAGCTAAGTTGAAAAACTTTAAAACAAATTCTTTGTTGTAGTTGCAATCTTCCTTAAATGATTTTTGCCTTTGTATGATAAACCTGCACGCTAAGGAACCTTGTCATGATCAATTGCGCTCTTACTTTGTTTCGAGTCCGCTCAACAACTTAAGTAGCCGCATTGAGAACGTCAAAGATAAACTTGCCGGCAGCGGCACTTCCGGCAGGCTGCTACGGATCCGTTCCTCAAGCACTTGTGGCAAGAGCGTGCGCACCGGCAGGCCTCCAGCAAGCGTAGGGTATAAAAAATCATGCAAAGACAAGATAAAGCAAGGAAAATAGCATACATCCATTCCATCAGCATAAGTTGCATTACATCACAAACACAGTGCAGATGTAACTTAAGATCAAATTTGTCTTTTACATGATAGCACTGGTGACAAATACAATGACAAGGCTAATTCTGAAGATCTCCTTGATTCCTGGGAACATGAAGGACTCTATTAGCTATTGGAGCAACGACCTTGTCAATAGCTGTGATGTCAGTGTTCTGCGGCAAGCTTTTGAAGGCCCCGGAGAGATCAACGTTAGGATTGCGATATGCGACTTTGACGAGCACCTTATAAAGGATGTCGCGACCAAATTTCCAGGATTCATCAGCAAATGAAGCGGCTCTTTCTTCGTGATAAGTTTTCAAGGCATCAATAAGACCATCGAAGAATTTGGTCAGCCTGGCGCTGGCAGCCTCCTTGTCGTTGACTGTGAAGCTCCAACTCTTCATATCCATGATGGCAAATTGAGTAGTTATGCGTTCAGCAATATTGACAAGCATGTTGGTCCAGAGGGAGAGAACTTCTTGCAGCCGGGTGAACTTGTTTTCGGCATCTGCTCGCAAGGTCTCCTCTGCTTCAAGCTTTTCTGTCAAGATTGTCTTTCTTTCCTTGGTGGATTCAAGATCTTTCTCCAAAGTGGCAAGTTTAGCTTTCAATTCTTCTGTTGCTTCGGCGGCCTTACTAAGATCTTGGCTGTTGGATGCCAGTTGCGTCTGCAGCTCCCCTAGGGTATGAGCTGCCTTCTGCACTGCATCTTTGAGAGTCTCAATCTCCTTATTGTTGCCAGCAAGATCTTCCTTTGGTTTGCTCACTTGTGACTCTAAATTTGCCTTGGCGGAAGCGGCAGCAACAACCTCATCAGTGGCTTCCTTGAGCTTGGCAGTACTTTCTCGAGCTTGAGTTTCAATAGATTCTTTATGATTCTTCTCCAGCTCTTGTGTCCTTTGCTCGAGGAGCTTTTCAATCTCTTCATCCTTGCCGTGGAGTTTGGCGGCAAGGGCATCTTCTTGCGTGGCAAGATCTTTTTCCCTGGCATTGAGCTGCACCTCACGCTCTGCCAACTTGCCGTCAAGAGCTGTTGCTTCCTCCTTAGCAACAGTGAGTTATTCTTCCTGCCTTCTGAGATTGCAAGATTGTTCATTATACCATGTGCGGATCTCCTTCGCCTTCTCCTTTAACTTCTCTTCGGCTAGCTCCAAGGCTTTGTGCTCTTCTTGAAGTTTGTCCCAACGTCTGCTATAGCGATCTTGCACATCCTTAAAACCGGCAGCCATGGTTTTTAGGAAAGCAAGATCTGCTGCGCTGTCGGCAGCATTGTCTGCTTCAGTGGTACTTTGGGAGAAGGGGATTAAAATTTGAGCAATTTCGTCATCAAAGTTTGGCCCTCCAATACCAGATGAGCTGGGGGCTCCAGATCCTTGCTGAGGAGCGACAAGTGTCAAGGCACCCGTCAAGACTTGCGTACTAGGTGCCATAGGATGGTTGTCAAGATTTGATTTATCAGCGCCAACCAACACCATTTATGTATCTGTCTAAACGGGGCCAGACGTGTTGCCGGAGGACTTCTCTAGTTCTTCGGGAGCTTTCCTAGCCTCCTCAATGACAGACATGGCGGTCTCTTCAGCAGAAATTTTGGCAGCCTCGTCAGCAACGCTCTTTGCAATTTCTTCTATATCTGCAATGATTTCCCGTTCTTCGGGAGAAGCTGGATCTGCAAGGTTGGACAGAAGCAAAGAGCAGAAAGATATTTGATTTACGAGTCAAGTTCAAGAAAACAAAGATTTTGAGAGTACTTGGAAGCAAGCGGATTACCTGTTGGGTTCTATTGAGAAGGGATGTAAGTTGTCGTCGCACGGTTATCTGCAGCTTCGGTTGCCAGTATGACCTCGGTGCGGACAACCTCATCAGTGGAAGCCCTTGCTGGCGAAGCGCTTTCGGGGATGATGGTTGACGGAGGAGCCATGGTGGAATCCGCCTCCGGGCGCTCTTCCTCCTGGTAAACTTCTCCCATCTCTTTGTCAAGATCAGTAGGAAGAACATTAGTGCCGGTGCTCGAGAGCGGAAACTGCACCACGGTCTCATGTTGGGGGCTGGGCTGGGGGCTGGTAATAGAAGCATCAGAAGATGTCACCCCCCGCTCAGCACTTGTCGCAGGCTCGTGTTCCGTTGCAGCTTTGGTTTGCTTTCCCCTATGCAAGAGTGTTTCTCTATTTCTATGAAGGCAAAGGAAATCAAGTCAAAATGATAGCCAAGACAAAGTCAAGATTTGACAAAGACAGATGGTTATACTTATTCTTCTTCCTCGCGGTCACTGAGGACGGAGAGGTCCCATCTTACTGGCGGAGGTGATTCTCTAGCCCTCTTAATCGCCAGTGGAGGCGAAGCTGCTGGTTGTGAAGACCCAACTTCTCCGGCAACTGCTTGCCGGGAAGAAGTACATTGCTTGCCGGCGAACTTCTTGTTGCTGGCCAATTTTGGTGGTCGTCTTCTTCACGACAGCACCTGTTCTTGATGAAGAGGGACGTGCTGGTTCCTGGCTGGCTGCTTTCCGGAGAACACGTCCTTTCTTCTTCAGAGCTTGAAGTTCTCCTTCTTCTTCGGATTCACTGGCAACTTCTTCCCCGGCAGGCTCCTCTTGATGCTCTTCAGTGATTTCTTCATCGGGGTTTGCCTCCTCCTCCTCAGTTGCCACGGCCCGGGAACCACTAGCCTTACTGGCTCTCAAGGCTTCTTCGGCCTTGCTGGCGATATACGCCAACTCTTCCTCTTTGTTGGCACGGATGAGATCCTTCTCTTCTCGAGTGGCTTTCTCCATCAAGTTGGCGGCCCAAGCCATTTCATCTTCAGGCGAAGGTTTTTGCCAGAGAGCTTTGACTCCTTGAGCGTTGCACTCTGGCATCATCGCCAAGATGGAATCCTTGGCAGAATTGATGCATAGTGGGATTACTTTAGCAAGCAAGTGAAACATGCCAGAAACCCTGAATAGCTGATGGCAAAGACTGATGTGCTCCAGGACTGTCAGATTGTTATCCAGCCCTGTGTGTAGCCGCATGATGTCAGCAGCATTATGATGTTTCCAAGCATATCTTTTTCTCTTCTGCAGCGGCGCGATGCGCTGCCAGATGAAATCGGCTCCTACCATCTCAATGGTTAGGCCGGCAGCGTTGAGGAGAATGATCCAATTCAGTGCCGGGGTGAGTTTCTTGTCAAATGCAGCATAATCACTCCAGTCCTTGCCGTGCTCGATCTTCTCCATTCGAGGGACATAGAAACTGGGGAAGTCGTTTTCCTTAATCCAGCACCACTCTGCCCTCCACTCTTCCCACTTCGATGCAGCAGATCGGTAAGATATTTCTCCTTGGCTTTAGTCCGAGGGATCGTGGTCACGCTGCCGGAGAGCGCATCACCTTCGATGCGTGGAATGAAGAAATGGCAAAAAAGAGCAACATTGGGGATGACTCCAACGAAATTTTCACACATATGGGCGAAGACTGACATGCAAGTCATGGCGTTCGGAGTGAAATCCAGAAGCCGGAACCGAAATGTGTACATTAACTCAGTGAAGAAATCGGAAAAGGGGGAACCAGACCGCAATAAAAGTATGTGCAGAAGAATGGATATGCATCTCCAGAAGGCTTGCTGTCAGCAGGGAGAACCACTGGAGCTATGTGATCTTTGGTGTCTCTCCCCCACATATATGCATACTTATCGATGAGAGCACTCTTGTCCAGAGCCAGCGGCGAGAAGACCGCGTTTTCCCTCTGCCGTTGCCCCAATTCCACCTTCCTCCTCTCTGCTTCTGGATCAATGGGCTTAGTGGGTTTCTTCCCCTCTGTCTCGGCCTTTTTGGGTGCCATGATCGCTCAGAAGAGAAGGGGAGTATGGAAGAGATGCGAATCGGCGGCGGCAGAATCTGTTCTAGCGCGAGGAAGAAGATGATGGAGCGAAGGGCGAGGGTAAATGAGCAGCGCCCCCTCGCGGTTGCCTTTTTATGGGAAAGGTGCGGGGGGTTGGCTCTTTACTGTCCAATGTGGCAGCATTTTTTGCAGGCGCACTACCACAAATCGCTGCTCCAGCCCACCTCTCCTATGACTCACATCAAATGCACGACATGGGCGTGCAAAAGAGAGATCATCATCACAATATTTACGGCGGTAATTCTTCACCACATGTCTGTGCATTTGTTTGGGCCTAGCCCAACGACGCTTCGGACGCGCGTATGGCCCAGGCCTGAGGGCTCCTGTCGGTGTATAAAACATGGGCATTTTATACCCTGACTTACGCACAGACAGTGGTAGCTTTCCTGATGGCCGGGGCTTGCCGGAATACTACCAATATCAAGACTCAAGACTTGGTTGCAAACCATGGAGAAGATATCAAGATGAACCATCAAGAAGTATTCAGCTAGTATTGAAGATGGAGGCAGCACTTGCCGGCAGAATATGAGCCGGCAAGCTCCGTGCCAGCAAGCCCTTATCGCCTCTTCCTCGCTCCACCTCATCGGGCAGCTGGTCGGAAATCGACGAAGTGTTGAGCGGGAAGGTGGTTTGGTGAGACTTGTCGGGGCACGAGTCAGCGCGCTAGAAGGAGAATTAGCTTTAATGATACCTGTCCAGGAGGCGTGTCTATATTATAGGAGGTAGCTTGGCGAGCGGTGCAGAAACCTTGCTGGGGCTCCTCCTCCACATAACACCTAATGGCGCATTTAATGCGTTTGTCCTAATCCGGCAGAGTTAGGTATGATAGCACTGTTGGCTATCTAATCAATATGTAAAGACTGCTTTGCCATTGTGGTTACCTCTTGATCTATAAAAGGAGGACCAGGGCAACCTTTACAAGGGTCGACACTTTGCTCATTTTGCATGCGTAGCTGCACTTCCCGCACTCTTGCCGGCAAGTTGCGCTCCTTGTTTTCGAGCTCAAACATATCCAATACAACAAAGCAGGAGTAGGGTTTTACAGCTCACGGTGGCCCGAACCTGGGTAAATCCATTGCGTTGATTGCTGATTCTGCTCTTTGTGCTTGCGCATCCCCACAGTTGAACCGCAAAGGGGCCTCGATGGTCCCATAGATGGTTGTACGCATGACAGCGCCCAATTGCATATTTTAGCGAGAAACTTTCCGGCGCGCAACTTAACTATCCCATCTATGACAAAGAGCTATATGCCTTAGTGAGAGTCTTGCATGTGTGGGAACATTACCTTCGCCCCCGTGAATTTTTCATCCATAAGGATCATGAAATGCTTAAATACCTTAAGGGTCAAACAAAATTGAATAAGCGTCATGCCAAATGGAGTGAGTTCATTGAGTCTTTTCCTTATGTCATCAAGTACATCAAAGGTAAGGAAAATGTTGTGGCGGACGCTCTTTCCCGCAAATGCATGTTGGTTACTCAACTTGAGTTGGATGTTATAGGATTTGAGTACATTAAAGACTTGTATGCACATGATGTTTCATTTGCGATTCCATATGCCAAATGCCTAATGCACAAAACTTGGGAGCGATATTATTTGAAGGATGATTATCTTATGCGAGCTAACAAACTTTGTATCCCCGAGTCTTCTCTTCGTTTGTTCCTTTTGCAAGAGGCTCATGGTGGAGGACTCATGGGACATTTTGGACATGACAAGACATTCCCCACGCTCTCTAAGAACTATTTTTGGCCAAAGATGTTTCGCAACGTCTCACGCTACACCAACCGGTGCTCTACATGCCACAAAGCTAAGTCCAAAGCTCAATCTCATGGTCTATATATGCCACTTCCTATTCCGTATCAACCATGGGAAGATATTAGTATGGATTTTGTGCTTGGTTTGCCTTGAACTCAAAACGGCAAAGATTCGATATTTGTTGTTGTGGACCGTTTCTCTAAGATGGCACATTTTATTCCATGTAACAAGATCGACGATGCTTCACATATTGCAAATCTCTTTTGTAGGAAAATTTTGAGATTGCATGGAGTGCCCAAGACGATTATATCGGACCGCGACGTCAAGTTCCTTAGCTACTTTTGGAAGACACTATGCACCAAGCTCGGAATCAAGCTACTAGTCTCTTCGGCATATCATCCACAAACCGACGGCGAAACGGAGGTCACCAACCGGACACTTTCAACACTCCTCTGCGTATTGATCAAGAAGAACATAAGGGAGTGGGAGGAATGTTTGCCCATCGCCGAGTATGCCTACAACCGAGCATGACACTCTACCACCGGCAAGTCCCCTTCGAGGTCGTCGATGGCTTCAACCCGTTGTCCCCATTGGAAATTCTACTGCTACCACTTCAAGAGCGCGTCAACATGGACGCGAGTGCACGAGCAAGCTAACTCAAGAAGGTACATGAAGATACAAGGCACACGATCGAGCATCAAGTACAATGACTCGCGACCAAGGTCAACATCAACATGCACCCCATGGTGTTCAACCCTGGAGATCTTGTGTGGCTACACCTCCGCAAAGAGCGTTTTCCCAATGAGCGCAAGTCCAAACTACTTCCTCGAGCTGATGGACCGTTCAAGGTGCTAGCATGCTACAACAAAAACGCATACAAGATCGACATCCCGAGCAACAAGTACAATGTGAGAGACATCTTCAACGTCAAAGATTAATCTCCCTTCTATGGTGATGTGGATTCCGATCCAAGGATGGATCTTTCCCAAGGGGGGGGGGGGAAGATGATGCGGCGCATCCTACGGTCATCTCCATGGACCTACCTTCGTCTCCCCAAGTGCCAAGCGGACCGATGACACGAGCATGTGCAAGAGCTATCGAGACCGAGGTGACATCTCTCCTTAATGACATTCCGTATGACCCACGTGAGACATGGCTACTACCTCAATCCGGAATACTATGTATGCTTAGGTACCAAGAAGACCCTCTCGGAGACACTCGGAATCACGGACAAGTCCCCAAGTACACGGATGAAGGAGCACGACAAGAGGAAAAGGCTGCCTTGCTACAGCAGCCGGACATCTGGCCCATGGCCCAGACATCCGGCCCCTGGAGACATCACCAACAACGCCAGATCAGCAGCGGACAAGTCACAGGACCCGGACATCCGGCCCCGCCCCGGACATCCGACCCCGCCCCGGACATCCGCCCCCCACCCGAAAATCTGGCCCAAGGCAAGAATAGCTGGCCAGAGGCCAACCCAGACATCCAGCCCCATGGCCCGGACATCCGGCCCCACAACGAGCCGCCGGACATCCCGCCCGACGCCCGGACATCCGGCACCTGCGCGTGCCTAACCGGCCCGAGAGCCATGTATCCCCCCTTTCTCCCCTCTTAACTCATGGACTACTATAAATAGACCTCCTCCTCCTCCTAGCTAGGGTTAGCAAATATATTGAGACATTTGAGTGAGCTTTGCTCCTTGTACCTCCTTCTTGGAGAATCAAGACCTCTTTCGGGAGAAGGATCCCCATCATAGGATCATCAAGACCTCGTAAGGGAGAAGTATCTCATAGATCATCAAGACCTCACCTCCTTTGGAGTGGGAAGAACTTTACCTTTGTGCTTGTTTCCTTGGATTGTTCTTGTATACTTGTGGATCTTATGTATGCTATCCTAGTGGATGTGTGATTTGGGTTTGTTTGAGAGTTTCCTTCTTGTTGATTTCCCTCTTTTCCCCCCTCAAAGTGTGAAAAGATCATCACCATAGGTTTCCACCCTACATCAATAGTGATCAAGAATTTCACAAAAAGATTCAAGATTTGGTTAATAAAAAGTATTTTTTTTCATTTTCCTAGTGCCAAGCATGACTTTTTTTCTGAAGGAAGTGCCATAAATAAGATTGTAAATTGTGCCCTTACAATTTTCAAATAAAGTATACCACATGGGATTCCAACTGCCAATTTTTCATGAATTTCAGAGTGATATTGCCATATTTCATTGATTTATTGATTTTTTGGCGATTTACATCAAGTAATTCAAATTTGAACTGCAAGTGTGCTCTAGTTTGGTCGAATAAATTCTGAAAATCATTTTCACCTTCCACATTAGGAATGTAGGTAGTATCCACAAAGAAAACTCAATTTCTCAACCATTTTATATGATTAGTCATCCATGCAATTTTGACAACACATTGAAAGAAATTATAGAAAATGAAAAAGAGGCTCAAAAATTGAAATCCTTTCACATGGAGGCCTGCTATGTGCAATGGCTTGTGGGAAAATGATAAACTGACAATACCACAAACTTGAAAAAAAACCTTCACAAACTGACCTATCTCATATGAAGATCAATGACTTTCAACAAAGATGACCATGTCCCATGGGCATCTTCATGGCATATTATATGATAACATGACCATTTTTGGAACTAACATGGGTGTTACCATAGTGATCAAGAATTTCACAAAAAGATTGAAGATTTGGTTAATAAAAAGTATTTTTCCATTTTTCTAGTCATGCATGCAATGTTGACAACACATCTCGGTAGATAAGGTAGCATCCAGCCATAAGGTAGCATAAACATCTCGGATTAACAACATTGCATCATCAACAATAAATAAACTTCAGTACATAGCGATAAATAAACTAGATTTCAGTACTTGACAACTACAATCACACAACTACGGCCTTCCACTCATCCTCCGGCTTTGCTCTGTGTGTGAGAACCACTAACACGTCGCCGGCTTCGCTCATAGGCTTTATGACGTACGAATACCTATTCTCCTCTGCATGCTCATCCTCCCGCACCATGTGCTTGTCGGCGGCCGGAGAAGGCTTTGACAACCTTTGACAACCAATCCTCATCCTGCTCATCCTCCTCCACCACTGGCTCGTCTCCGGGCGCAGGCCTCATCGTTCTCATAAACTCCTCTACATTATCAGGCATGATAATGTGTAGAGACATACCAGGAGGAGGCTGCACATATCTCACCCCCGGAATAGCTGCAAGTTCTCGTTTGACCGCTGGATCTGGCAGGACGCATCAGGACCCGTATGAATACTAGCGAGCTCGCTGATGAGGATCCGACGAATCCATTGCCTCACGCATCGCCCAGACTAAAACCCCGATAGAAGTTACCCCTTTGACTCGATCTGGGATTATCCACCGGAGCTCATCTGGCCTAGCATCTATCAACAGTTGCAGCACATGCTTCGCCAGAGCTTTCGTGCTTGGAAACCAAGAGCAGATCTCCTTGCACTTCTCTAGTAAGACAGTGTCACCGGCGCAGAACACCTCCAACAGGGTCGTCATCGCCGGCGGCGGCTGCGGGATTGGGGGTGGGGAAGGGGAAGGGGGAGGTGGATGTGGGCTGCTCGGGCCGCGGTGGATGCGAAATGAGAGAGAGAGATATTTTCGTCCCCCCCCTATTTTTTTGGACCAATGACACAGCCGTCCACTAACCGGTCCCACATGTCAGCATTTTAGGACTGTCCCATGCGTCAGCATCGGGTGAAGTAACGGTTAAAGGCTTTGACCTGACGGCAAGGCACCGTTTGGCCTCTTGTGAGGCGTGGGTGAGGGGAGGAGGGGGAAAGTGAGCAAAGTTAGACGGGCGGGGCAAGACTGAGTTCAACTAAGGAAGGAGGGACACAGAAATAGAAATCCCTATTTTAAAACGGCTTTGCATTTATTTGGCAGGAGAAGGAATTTCAAGTCCAAAAAAATGTGTTGACCTTCTGCCAATTTTAAATTGGATTTGAAGCACATTTGGTTTTAAAACCAAATTCAAATTCAAAGGGAAATATATAGTGCAAAAATTATTTCACCAAAATGCCCAAACAAAATGTTGACATGATCACAAATATTCAGTAATGAATTTAGAGCAAGTTTGTAGTATGAAGAAAAATTCAAATTCAAAACCTATTTGAATTTACATAGGAAACAGAAAAGAAAAAGAGAAAACAGAAAAAGAAAGAAAAAAACGAAAGAGGCCAGCTAACCTAAGCCGGCCTAGCTAGCAAGCTGCGCGCGCAGCCCACCCGCACGTCTCTCTCTCTCACTCACCGACAAGGGGCCCCACCTATCGGAGTGATCCCCTTCCTCGCGCCCACGTCCTTCCCCAACTGCCCGCTGCCCCACACCCACGACGCGCACCTGAGCCACGCTGTGCACGCCCTCCCATGTTCATCGTCTCCTGGGCACAACCGGCCACGCCTCTGTGTCCCTTAAATATCCCCTGCCCTGCTTGTCATTTTGCCCCAAGTCTCGAACCACGAGCGCCGCCAGGCTGCTCGAGATCGAGCTCGCAACCTCACCCCGTAGCCATGGACTCCGGCTAGATTCCGGCAACCCCGTCCTCCCGGAGACCCACCGCTTGCACCTCTGTATTCCTG
Source organism: Elymus sibiricus (assembly GCA_039707655.1). Taxonomy (NCBI): domain Eukaryota; kingdom Viridiplantae; phylum Streptophyta; class Magnoliopsida; order Poales; family Poaceae; genus Elymus; species Elymus sibiricus. The sequence goes on along the minus strand of CM077666.1, from coordinate 202,859,408 downwards.
CACGCCGACACACCTCCTAGACATCGTCGTCGTGCCCAAGGCCCACCGGAACGTCGACTTCATCGACAACCAAAGCTCGTCGCGGCCTGTGTTGAAGCTCCGACGATCCCCGTGAGCATTTTGCCCCCCTCACCTTGTCCTTCACGCTTGCCTCACTCGCATGCGTCTTCTGATCCTTTTGGTTCATCCAAAGCCGCACCAAAACGCCGTCTGCGTCATCACCCGAGGAGCTCCGTCGCCACCGCATCTCGGGCGACCCCCCCGACGCCGTCTCCGTCGTCCCCAACCATGGCCAGCACCACCATCGTCTTTGCTATTATCAGCCGCATCCACACTTGCCCTTCTATGCCGCTGGCGACCACGGGAATGACCGGAGCGTCCACTCCTGAAGCTGCACCTCCGTGCTCGCATTTTCCGGCGAGATCCCAGCGAAACTTCGGTGACCTAGCGCCGCCCCCTCGGTGAGCTTCTAATCCTGGCCCTCTGTTTAGATCCAATGGCTCACACATCACTGGTGCAACGACGTCCTATACAAACGGTTTTTACCCCTTTCCGCGACATAATTTTAAACCGTCGTCTTGCCTGTGTGTGCGATAGGGGGGGTCCATCCCACACGACCCAGATAATCATCTGCGATAGGAAGTAAGAATGCACATGTTTGGTAGATCTAAGTGCATGCGATGCCCGCGTCTATCCCAAATGTGAGTCGTCACCCATCCGTTTGCGATATATCAAATTTCCCAAATGCTCCATCCTTACTACTCGTGTGGGATGACTTTACCATCGCACATGCTATTCTGTGGTGCAACCTTTACAGTGCGCGCCACATCACAAATAGTTCATGATTGTAAAGCGTGTACGATAAGGACACTATCACACAAATTTAGTTCTCCCGCACCATTTGTGATATATAATTAAGAATATAATTTAACCATCGTACTCGTGTCCGATATGTTTCCCAAACGTCCAACGGTCGTACTCATGTCGGACAGGATAACTATCGCACGTGCTATTCTGTGGTGCAACGTTTACGATGCGTATGACATCACAAACAGTTCATGATTGTAAAGTGTGTATGATAAGAAGACTATCGCAAACATTTAGTTCAGCCGCACCGTTTGTGATATTGTATGACATCACACACGCTTTCTCTCTATGAAATGTGCCGGATCATGAGGTATATCACACACGTTGTGCTTTACAAACCGTTTGCGGTGTAATGACCTGCAGATCATATTTTATCCCTAATTTAATCGCTGCAATTTAAAATTCTACAGAATTTGAATTTGAAAGTAGGTAATAACTTTTTTCATATCCATCATATACAGATATAGGTTCAACAACTAGTGCATTATTCGATTCACAGGTACATATGTTCAAGAATTACATAAAAAATCACCCAAAAGAAAGAATTACATAAAAAAAGAATTACATAAGCACCAAACAAAGAATGATGAACCACGGTTGTATACTTGTACTAAAGACGGTAAAGAAAGAGGCGAAAGATATTTTGGTTGCTGTACAAGGTGAAGCGGAATGCCCATATTGTGCCCTCCTCCATGCCGAATGCACGCACAACTCTAGTCCAACCCCTTGTGATGGCCGACTGCCCATCCTTCACTGTCTTCATGAGGACTTCTAGATAGTCATTGTAGTCTAGTAGAAATACTTTAACCTTTGCATGTCCACCAATCATTTTGTTTGAGAGGTAATCTTGAGTAAACTGCTTTGGGAACCACTGCAAATGAAAAAGATTCAGACATTGTCATCTAACAACTCATCATGGGTAGTAAAAAGAAGGCTACAGAGTTCTTAGTTACCATCCTACAGTTCACTGTTTTCTTGGATAAAGTGTAAACAAATAGTTTAATTGCCATCTTCTGACCCATTTTACTAACAGTCTTTATTAGTTTCCTCACTTGATGTTGGTTCATGAATATCTCATTGCCCTATACGCAAAAAGGGTCAAAGCGCGGTACCAATGACATATGTACCTACAAGCAACAAGTTAATATTAGAAGCTAAATTGCAATTGCACAATGATGTTGTATAATACTCCCTCCGTCCCATTATATAAGATCTTATTACATCCAATATACTCACATATTGGATGTATTAACATCTTATATTATGTGGTGGAGGGAGTATATATAAGCCATATGGGATGAAACTAACCTCGATGGAAAACAACAATCGTTCCCAATATTGTCCTGTATAAGTACATTGAAAGGCATGTTAAGCACAACAGGCAAAACATCAACCAAATATATCTATGGTAAACAACATAATCTCCAAATGATAGCTTCAATGTGCAGGTTTAAGCACGCTAGTTAAGCAAGCAAGAAGTGGAAAGGTGTGTTAACTGCAATAGGCTTAACATTTAACAACAACCAAATATAGTTATTCAAGCTGGTATTGTGCAGGTTTAAGTACACTAGTTATTGTTGCATAACAATGGAAAAGCGTGTTAACTATAACAGGCTTAACAACAACCAAATATGGTCATTCATAGTGGTATTGTTGAAATTGCATAGAACGTAGCTCGTGCTTAAACATCAAATTGTATAATTGAACATCACGTTGCGAAAAAACTGAAATAAACAGCGGGCGTGTTAACTACACCAAGCTTAACACGAACCAAATATGGCCATTGAAACTGGTATTGATGAAATTGAACTGCACAATTCATACTTGCACATATAGAACATCACATTGTGAATAACTAAAATAAACAAGGCATACTACAAACAACCAAATATAGCAATTGAAACTGGACATATGCTAACTACAAACAACCGAACAACCAAAAACCGTTAAAAGAGGCATATGCTCACTACAACAGGCTTACCAGCAACCAAATATAGTCATTCATAATGGTATTGGTGAAATTGCATAGAACGTAGCTTGTGCTTAAACATCAAATTGTATAATTTAACATCACATTGTGAAAAAACAGGGGATGTATTAACTACACCAGGCTTAACAGGAAACAAATATGGCCATTGAACTGGTATTGATGAAATTGTACTGCACAGTCCATACTTGCACATATTGAGCATCACACTGTGAATAACTGAAATAAACAAGACATACTACAAACAACCAAATATAGCAATTGAAATTGGACATAGGCTCACCCGAAAAACCAAAAACCGTTAAACAAGGCATATGCTCACTACAATAGGCTTAATAGCAACCAAATATAGTCATTCATAGTGGTATTGTTGAAATTGCATATAACGAAGCTTGTGCTTAAACATCAAATTGTATCATTGAACATGACATTGTGAGAAAACTGAAATAAACACGGGGCATGTTAACTACACCAGCTTTAACAGGAACCAAATTTGGCCGTTGAAACTGGTATTGATGAAATTGACCTACACAGTACATTCTTGCACATATAGAAAATTACATTGTGAATAACTGAAACAAACAAGGCATACTACAAACAGCCAAATATAGCAATTGAAACTGGACATATGCTCACTACAAACAACTGAACAACCAAAAACAGTTAAACAACGCATATGCTCACTACAAACAACCAAACATAGGCATTCGTGAAATTGAGCTGAACAATTCATACTCCAACATATCACATTGCACTTTTGAACATTACATTGCATGACTGAAATAATTAAACACGGCATGGTTAAAACATAGCATGGCAAAAGCTACTAGCACGATCATATGTTGTATCCCCCTTTGAAGAGGCACAACAAAACAAATCATGGGTTTCCTCACTTGTCATAGATGGTCTCTTTCCCATTGGAAGAGCACGGAATCTGGGTGCACTCCCTGTTGTCACAAATGGGCTCCTTCCCCTTGGAAGAGAACGACTACAGGATGCCCTCCCTGATGCCACAGATGGGCCCTTTCCCCTTAGAAGAACCGGAGAGGGTGCCCTTCTTGTGGTTGTTGTAGGAAAACGACGATCTATGGGATCGAGAGGATCCCTTTGCGGTTCAGAAGTGGGATCACAATACTACAAAGAGCAAGGCTAATAGATATGAGCACAAGCAACGATTTATCCAGGTTTGGGCCGCTGTGAGCTTAAAACCCTACTCCTGTTCTGGTGGTTTGATTGCATGTGAGCTCAAGGGTTACAAAGAGCGCAGGTTGCCGGCAAGGTGCCCGGGAAGTGCAGCTACAGCATGTAGTTGAGCTAAGAGTCGACCGTTTTAAGTGTAGCCGTGGGCCTCCTTTTATAGGCCAAGGGGTTACCACAGAGGCTAACATGGTCATTACAGAGTATGAATAGTAACTTGCACCGCCACCACGTCTATCTCCAGACGGGGTAAGACAAGCGCATTAAATGCACTGTTAGGTGCTACGTCGGGGAGGCGAGGCTTTGGGTAAAAGATCTGTACCACCAGTCCTGGCACCCTCTTGTCACCTTGACACGTCCCAGGGACGGGTGTCATTAAAGTTAATCCTGGCATGGCATGCTGACACATGCCCTAGCCAGCTGTGTTGACTGCCTGCCTGCTCGACACCTATCATGCATGCTTATCTAGCCGATGATGAGATGGAGCGGTAATGGGACAGAACGAGCTTGCCAGTGCGGAGCTTGCCGGGCCGTTGCTTGCTGGCAAGGAGCTTGCCGGCAACGAGAATCTTGGTCTTCACCTTACCGGCAATGGCAATCTTGATCTTCGGTATGAGAATAGTACTTCTCGATGACCTGCCTTGAGGTCTCCTTCACGGTCTTGTTTAATCTGAGTCGTGGGTCATAGTTATCCTCCGTCAAGCCCTTGCCGTCAGGAAGGCTACAACTGCCTGTGCACAAGTCAGGGTACGAGGGCACCCATGCTTTAGTACACCGACAGGAGCCCCTATGCCTGGGCCACATGCGCATGCGAGGCGTCATTGGGCTAGGCCCGAACAGTGCACAGGCACGCGTGGCAGAGGATAACTGTCGTAATCTTCTCTGTTACCACACCCCCATGACGCGCATTAAATGCGAGCATGGGAGAGGTGGAATGGAACGGGCGCGGGGAGGTAATGCACCTGAAAAGCACGGCCACGTAGGACGGTAAAGGGCCAGCCCCCGCGCCTTCCCCATAAAAAGGAATCCGCGGGGGGGGGGGGGGCTGCTCATTTACCCCCTTCTCCCAATCTCGCAATCACCACCGTCTTCGTCTTCTTCCTTGTGCCAGAGCAGAGTACGCCCTCAAGTTCTGCCGCCGCGCAGCGCAGCTCCCCCCCCCCACAAATCTTGCCATGGCACCGAAGAAAGCCGGAAAGGCCCCGAGTTCGGCGGCGGATGAGAAGAAAGCCTCCAAGGCTGCATAGCGGAGGGCTCACACCATTTTCCCGCCGGTGCTCACAAAAGATGGCGTGACGAAGGATTACGCGCATGTGTACACGAGCAAGACGCGGGATCGTGAGGCCACAGTAGTGGTCCCAGGGTCCCTCCCTCCTGCTGACGATCGATTTCACTTCTTTGCCGAGTACTTCTACTGCGGTCTGTGTCTGCCTTTCTCTGATTTCTTTGTTGAGGTGATGAACACTTTCGGATTTAGTCTGCTGGATTTTACCCCCAACGCGGTCACCTGTCTGGCAACCTTCGCGCACCTGTGCGAGAACTTTGTGAGAACTTTGCCAGCTCTTCAACATGGGTTGCATCTTTGACCTGCCGACGAAGGTAATCAACTTGTGCAACAACACCGCCAAGGCTTCCATCTTGGCGATGATGCCAGACTGCGATGCCAGGGCGGTTCTGAGCACATGGGAGGAACCTAGCAAGGACAATGTGGATAGCAGGTTTGCCGGCCTGGTGGAGGAGGCCATTGGAGCCGAGGATGACATGATGCACCCAACAAAGGATGATCGGAAAGAGTTCCTGGCCTTGAGAGCTAAGGAGCTCAAAACAGTGAAGGTAACTCGTTCCCGGGCGGCCAAGGGCACCGGCAACGGAGGGGGCACCGGAAGCCAGGCTGAAGAGCAAGCCATAGTTCCGGGAACCAGTGGAGGAAGACACCCCCAAGAGCATGCCGAAGAGCATGCTGGCGAGGAGGAGCAGACCAAAGAGTCTGAGGAGGGGGAAGACGAGGAGGAGCAGCCCGAGGGGTCTCCTCCCGCCAAGGTGAAGATGGTCGTTGCCAAGAGGCCCACTCAAAAGAAGGCAGTGCATACAGAGCCGGCAAGCCAAGAGCTTGCCTTCGTCAAGGTATGAGCCGCGGCTTCTTGGGCATAGCCTTCCCGGCGACAGCCTTCCCGCGCTGCTACCCCACGCCGACCCATCCCGCCAACCGTGGAGGAGGCGGGTGTTTCGCAGCCCCCAGCTCCCCTGAAGCGTCCCAGAAGACCACCGCCATCACCTACGATTGCAGGGATGGGGGACACAGTTCTCTATGACCTGTCGATCCTTAGTGACCCTGACAAGGACGAAGAGTAAGCACCTCCATCTCCATGCAATTTTCTTGTAATCGCCCAAACTCGGTTGTTGAACTGATCTTTTTGATCGTTCTGATCTTGCAGGGATGAAGTGCCACTGGCGAAGAAACCCAGGACCACTGAAGAGGGCGAGACAGCAACTGGCACCGATCAAGGCGCGGGTTAATCTAAGGTTGCCAGCTCGAGCCCCCCGCTTGAGGTTCACATGCGATTTCCACTGGCGAGCACTACCGTCGAGTCTTCCGCGATGGAGACCGACAAGGGGTTGGAAGGCAACCAGCCGGGAGGAGAGCAGCAAGGGGTAGCCCCCTTGATGGCGCCCTCGACTCCCAAGCCGTCACCAAGACCTTCACCGGTAAGGAGTAGCCCTCTGTGACGCCTCTGACTCGACCATGCACTAACCATACACGCAAATGCGCATGATCAAGATCAGAGACTCACGGGAAGATATCACAACACAACTCTAGATACAAATTAAAGTCATACAACTTTATATTACAAGCCAGGCCACGAAGGCTCGAATACCTAAGTCAGCGGAAGCAACAATATCTGAGTACAAACATAACTAAACAAGTTTGCCTTAAGAAGGCTGATTAAAACAACGGCATCTAGATCGAAAAGGCGCGGGCCTCCTGCCTGGGAGCCTCTGAACTACTCCTGGTCGTCGTCTCCACGTAGTAGTAGGCTCCGTCAGTGTAGTAGTAGTCGTAGGCGAGATCAGCTAACTTCGGGGCTCCGTCATCTGATCGCAGCAATCGGGTAGGGGGGGAAAAGGTAGCAAAGCAACCATGAGTACTCATCCAAAGTACTTGCAAGACTTACATCAGAACTATACTATGTATGTATCGGTATCAAAGGGAAGGGGCTGTATCTATGGACTATACTGCAGAATGCCAGTGTAGAGGGGAAGGCCTAGCCTATCGAAGACTAGTATCTTGCAGCGTCTTGCAGCAACAGAAGAGAATAGAGTAACATAGTATATAGTAACAAATATATATATATATATATTAGTAACGCCCAGAGATCCTTCCTCGACTACCCCGCGAGGAAGCGATCCCGGAGCCATCATATCAGTTTAGTGTAACTAGTATCCAGTTCTAGTTGTAGTAGATTGGGATACAACTTTGAGCGTCCATTACCGTGGACACGGCTATTCGAATATATTTACTTCCCTGCAGGGGTGCACCAACTTACCCAACACGCTCGATTAACTCCGGCCGGACACACTTTTCTGGGTTATGCCCGGCCTCGGCTGATCGACACACCGTAGTCCTACCTAGGCTCAATAGAGAGGTAAGCACGCCGGTCTACATCCTAAGTGCTCGGGGGTCTTGGGCCGATCGCCCTTTGCACTCCTGCGCATTGCGCGACTGGCCGGGGACCAGACCCACCCCCTTATACAAGCGCAGGCGGTTACCGTCCACCCCAACAATCAGCCCGCATCTCTGAACTGTGACATCTGAAGATATTTCGGGAGAATCGTATGACGCCGAGTGCCCATAACTTATCCCGCGTGGTGGTTAGTACAAAAAGGCCAGAGGCCTACTCAGATCATATATCCAAACCCATTAGTGTGTTGCGAGCTCATGGAGATGATCACTGATCCTGTCGCCCTGTCTCGCGGACTTACAGTAAGGGCCAGGCCCATCCCTCTCTAGGACGGTCTGCCTGCTCGGCCGTGCCGTGTAATTATCTCGCGGGTACCCTCCAGGTCAACCCGACTTCACAAGAGACTGTCGGGAACTCAGGTCCACCTCTACCGGGGTGGTACCGCATGTCCCTTCAGTCCCGCAGTAATAGTTAAAAAGGGGCAATAGTTAAATGTAACAGTGTGTTTTTATCATCAAGGGGGAAGTCCGAGGAATCACCCTCAATGGACTCCCACTCGATGTATCCGTCAAGGTGGACCGGAAGGAATCACCCTCGGTGATCCACACTTGAGGGGTTGCACGACAGAGTCATCATCGGGAGTGGAGAGCGAGGAATCACCCTATGTAATCCACAACCGACTAGCTACACTACAGAGATATCATCAGGAGTGAGGTACGAGGTATCACCCTCGGCACTCTATAGTAGCTCTGCAGAGTCGTTCAACTAAGGGGGAGTGCGGTGGTGTGTCGGTCTCTGCACATCAATCACGTTGATCGAGTCATCCGTTAGAAAAGCATGGCCACACGGACAAGGGTGTAGGGCCACTGATGGATCACTAACCAGTCTATGTGCAGGACAACAGGTTACAAAAATTAGGCTATGCATCAGAATAGGAGCTATCGAACAACAGTAGCAAAATCTAATGCAAGCACGAGAGAGAAAGAATGGGCGTTATAGGAATGATCAATGGGGTTTGCTTGCCGGGAAGCTTTGCTGAGAAGGGCTGGACGTTAGGGGCGTACTCGTACTCGGCAGCAGCGTCAGTCTCGGAGTCTACCGGAGAGAAGAGGGGGAAGAAACAATAAATATGAAGCAAACAAATGTAGCACAATGCATGACATGGCAATATGTTGTGCTGGGGGTGACCTAACGCAGTGCTACACGTTACAGACGTTGCGGGAAAATATCTAGGAATATTTTCCGGGCTTTAGGCAGTTATCGGACAAACGATCCGGAGGGGAAGGTTCCATGTTTTCAGTGTTGGAGGCATGTGACAGGAATGTGGATGACATATTCGGATTCGTCTTATTTTTTTGATCATTTTTCATATATAAATTATTTTCATCCGAGTTACGGATTATTTTATATGATTTTTCAAAGTTTTAAACAATTTCTGGAATTTCTGGAATTAATCCAAATTCGATAATAAATGGGAAATTGCTAGGTGCACCCCGTGCAGTGCACCCAGCTGTGCACACACAGACTGACAGTGGGGCCCAGTTGACTGCTGAGTCAGCAGTCAACAGTTGACTGGTCAAACTGACTAGGGGGCCCATATGTCAGTGACTGAGCTATTTAACAGAGGCTTAATTTTAACTAATTAAGTTAATTAGCTAGTGGGACCCACTTGTTAGTGTCATTTTAATTAACAGATTAAGTTTATTTATAAAAACAGTTTAATTAGCGCGTGGGGGTCACATGTCATTGACTGGGGCTGCCCAGTCAGCACGTGGACTGGGTCAACGCAGTCAACGGGGCCCACGGGTCCCACTGGCATTGACCCAGGGTGGGCCCCATGGCCGGCCACGTCAGCGGCAACGCCGGAGCTAGCTCCGGCGACCATTTCCATGACGGAGTGGCTTGGGACCTCGCCGGAAAACTGCTACGGGCGTCCATTTTGCGCGGGGCCGGTTGCGTTCAAACGGCCACTCAACGGCGCATCGAATGGCAGCGATGGCATCGCCGGAGAAGCCCTACAGCGATGGCGGCCACAAGCGCGGCTGATGGTCGGAATCGGGCGAGGTCGAGTACGTTGCTACGGGGCATGGGAGGGCGCGTGCGTGGGCTCGTTGGACTCCTAGGGGCTCCAGGAGCTCGATGCGCTGCCCAGGAGCGAGCGCGGCTGCCTGTGAGCGCGACTGCGATGAGCTCGACGGCGGCGAGCTCGGCCATGACGGAAGCGACGGCTACGGGCGCGGAAAAGAGCAGGGGAGTGAAGGGGTCGACGCGGGTGCTCACTGGGTGGCACACGGTGGCCGTTGGGGGGGTTTAGGAGCTGCTGACTACGGCGAATCGAAGCGATGGAGCTCCGGCAATCCGAGGAGGAAGAAGAGCGCGTGGTGTCGATGCAGTGGCTCCGAGCTCCAACGGCCGGCACCAAAGGGCGTAGCTGATGACGGCGAAGCTCTAGGACATGACGGCGAGGCGAGAGGCGGCCGGTGGCCGCGGGATCGACGCGGCGACGGTGACGGCGTCTCGGGCGAGCTCGAGATCAAGCGAGGGAGATGTGGGGAGAGGGGGATGAGGACGGGGGACTGCCCCAAGGTGTCGATACGGCGTTCTTATCCTCTCCACGGCGCCTGTAGCGACGCGGGCGGGGAGCTGGTTCGGCAGTGACGGCGTCCGGCGACGGGGGCGCACGCGGCGCTGACACGGGGAGGAGAGAGGAGGGAGACGACGGGGGAGCGGGCTGGGCTGGCTGGCCAGGCACTGTGCACTAAGGCCCAGTGCACAGTGGCCTTTCTTCTTTTATTTCACTGTTTTCTTTATTTCTCTATTGTTTTGCATTTAGTTCTGCAATCAAATGATATTTGTAAAATATGGAACTTGGCCACATATTTACATTGCAATATTTGGCACTGGCACAAAAAGTTTGGGAGAAGTTTGAATTGAATTGAATTTTTCATAAATGGAAAAGCATTTTAAAATGCTGATTTGGCACTGTTTTAATTGCTATAGCCCATTTAAGCAAATAAGTGATGTTGTTTTCCTTAACAAATAATTGTTATGGAATATTTGCTAAATGATGAACTATTTTGCAGCAACCTTTGTGCAACTTCAAATTTCACTTGCAATTTGAATTGATTTCAGTGGTGGAATTTGAAATGAGATATGATTCCAAAGGTGATCAAGCATTGCAAACCAAAGTGATTAAGCATTGCAAACCAAAGTGATTAAGCATAATCTTGAGGATCATTGTAGCTCATTACATAGGGGTGTTACACCCTCCTCTAGAGAAGCCCCAAGAAGGGCTCATCCGTGCAGAGGTCCCTCCAGCAACCAATGTTGCCGGGGACCAAGCGCCGGCAACCGAAGTTGCCGGAGGAAGAACGGCATCCCCTCCACATGTTCATCAAGGTAACCCTCTTTCCAAATGCACTGGATCCATTGCCAATCCATCTTTTTTGTTTTCTTGAAGTTGATCTAAGTCTTGAATTTCTCCTTTCTCCACTTCTACTCCACTCTGCAGAACCAACCCCTCCGGAAGAGAGGGAAGTATCTCTGGAGGGAATCATGAAGAGCGCCGCTGATGAGGCCGCCAGGATTTCCGCCAGGGAAGCTGCCGCGTCCGCCGCTGAGGAGGCCAGGAAAACCCCCGGAGAGCCTGCCATGCCCTCTGGCAGTGCATCTGGGCTCGTCATAACGGACGCTGAGATGGGCGAGGCTGGTGGTGATAGGCCAAGCATCATCGTCCACCCTAGTGCGGCTGATGCACAGGCTCTGACGGGGCCTTTAGGGCCAACCAATCAGCAGCAAGGATCCTAAGCCCCTAGCACATCTGGTGCCCGGGAACCTACCTTTGACGAAGCCATCGCGGAGATCTTGGCGGCCTTCTCCAGCAGTGTCGCAGTACCAGACGGCTCCGATGGTGGTGCCGCGGACCTTGCATTCTTGACGGTGATGGCCAACGGCTTCAAGGATGTGCATGACCGCTACGGCAAGCGCTGGGACAGACTGCATGCGCAGTAGCAAGCCGTGGAGCTGGCTGAACGAAAGCTGAAGGAGAAGGCGGAAGAGATTCGCCAATGGTATAATAGCAAATTCCATATCCTCAAGAGGTAGGAAGAGAAGCTTGACACTGCCAAGGAGGAGGCAGCGACCCTGGACGGCAAGTTGATGGAGCGCGAAGCGCAACTCATCGTCAAGGAACAAGAGCTTGCCACCCGAGAAGAAGCACTTGCTGCCAAGCTACGCGGCAAGGACAAGGAGATCCAAACTCTGCTTGCGCAGCGGACCCAAGAGCTAGAGAAGGTCCACAAACAGGCCATCGAGACTCAAGCTGAGGCCCACGCCGCCAAGCTCCTGGAAGCCGTCAAGGCCGCAGAGGTCGCCGAGGCCGCCAGGGTGGAGTTGGAGTCCAGGGTACCGAAGCTTGAAGCAGACCTCGCCGCCAAAGCTCAAGAACTCTCGACCGCCAACAATTCCATTGCTGACCTCCAGTCATAGCTCGGGACTGTGGAGAAGGATCTGGAGGTTGGCAGGGAAAAGGAGAGGGAACTACTAGTAAACTGGGAGAACGAGAAAGTTGCGCATGCGAATGCCGCAAATTCCTTCGACGGGCACCAGAAAGCCCTGGATCTGTGGACTGGTCACCTTGTCGATGTCGCCGAGCACCGCGTGGCTCAGGTGACCATCATGGACAAGGAGAAACATAGCTTCATCGTCGGTGAGCATGATTCCACCAGCGCCAGCCTCACCCTCTTCTTCGAAGGACTCCTTGAGATACTGAAGAAGCATCATGAAGGGAGGTCCGCCCACTTTGCTAGTGAGTCTCGCAAATTCTGTAGCGACGTCGTCTCCATGATGTTCGTCAAGATTATCTGCCGGAACCCTGGGATTGACGTCTCCAAGGCCTTCAGAAGCTTGCCATCGGGGACGGACACCACAGCTGCCAAAGAAGCCGTCGCTCCCCTCATCAACAAGATTCATCAGTTCCCGAGGACTGAGGGCGATCGCAAGGATTAGCCCCCTTCGTTGTTCCTTGTTGCAAGTGTAGTTCATGTAAAAGACAGGCTATCTTAAGTTAGAACTGCACTTAGCTCTGGTGTAATATAACTTGTGCTTTGGATGAATGTATGCATGCTATCTCTCTTGTCTTATTCTGTCTTTGCATGATTCTTGTACCCTACGCTTTCCAGAAACTTGCCGGTGCATGCACTCTGGCTGCAAGCGCTTGAGGAACTGGTCCTTAGCAGCTTGCCGGAAGTGCCGCTGCCGGCAAGGGTACACTTGACGATCCCAACATAACCTCTTAAGTTGTTGAGCGGCTCGAAACAAAGTAAGGGTGTAGCTGATCACGACAAAGTTCCTTAGCGTGCAGGTTTCTCATACAAAGGCCAAAATCGTTCCAGGAGAAGTTCCAACTACAACAAAGAATTTACTTTAAAGTTTTGCAACTTAGCTTTTTCTTTGTTGTGCTTCTTGCCGTAGGACGATATCTTGAACATCATTCGGTATCCATACCATCACTCCCCTCGGGAAACTTGTATGCGAGGACCCTTCTGTCCTTTGAGAAAAAGAAAGAAGAGAAACGAGGAGGATGGAACCTTGACGGTTCATTAATCATCCTATGCAAGGGAAAATGTAGCACAAGGCTGCTTGCAACATATAAACAAATATGTACTTGGACAAAGAATTGTGAAACACTTATCTTTATTTATGTGCACGGGATCTGCGCCCAGCTCTGTACAAAGGTTTACATGCCATTCTGGCAAACTTGTACAAAAGAGGTTGCCGGGTAGCCCGGCAACCGCGCCTTATGGGTAAAACTTGCGAAGATGCTCAATATTCCATGAGTTGAGCACCGGAGTGCCATCTTCGGTCTCTAGGCGGACTGTGTCGGGCCTAGTGACTCGTACCACCCGGTAAGGGCCCTCCCACTTTGGTGTCAACTTGTTTTGACCCTTTGTGGACTGAATCCAACGAAGAACAAGGTCACCTTCCTCACGGTTCCTGGCGTTCACTTTGCGGCTATGGTAGCGGCGCAAAGCTTGCTGGTACCGTGCAACACAGACAACAGCCTGGAAATGATCTTCCTCAAGGAGCATGGCATCATCTTGCCACAGCTCATCTTGATCCTCCTCATCGAAGGCCAAGACTCGAGGTGACCCGTATTTGAGCTCTATGGGGAGCACTGCTTCTGCACCATAAACAAGGGAGAAGGGTGTCTGGCCTGTGGCTCGAGTTGGCGTCGTCCTGATCGACCAAAGAACCGTCGGCAACCTCTTCCACCCAGCGCCTTCCACACTTGTGTAGCCTGTTGACAGTTCTGGTCTTGAGACCACGCAACACTTCTACATTTGCCCTCTCTACTTGCCCATTGCTCCTTGGGTGAGCAACAGACGCGTAGCATATCTTATTTCCAAGTTCTTGGCAATATGCTGTGAAGGCGCGGCTCGTGAATTGGGTGCCATTGTCGGTGATGATCCTATTGGGGACACCAAAACGGGCAACCAATCCTTTGAGGAACTTGATGGCTGACTGTGCCGTCACCTTCCTCACTGGCTCCACCTCAGGCCGCTTTGTAAACTTGTCGATTGCAACGTACAAGAATTCAAAGCCCCCGGTAGCACGGGGGAAGGGGCCGACGATGTCAAGCCCACATACCGAGAAAGGCCAGGAGAGAGGGATGGTTTGGAGGGCTTGAGCTGGCTAGTGAATGTCCTTTGAGTGGAACTGGCATGCTTCACATCTGATAACCACCGCCAAGGCGTCTTGAAGGGCTGTCGGCCAGTAGAATCCTTGACGGAACGCCTTGCCGACAAGCGCGCACGACCCAATGTGAGCCACACATCTCTTCATGCATTTCTTCCAATAGCCTCTGTCCATCTCCCAGCAGATGCACTTCAATTTCACCCCATTCGGTCTCTTCCTGTACAGAATGTTGTCAACAAACTTGTACATCCTTGATTGATGGGCTACTCTTTCTGCGTCCTCTTGTTCATCGGGAAGAACTCCTGTTTGAAGGAACTGGACAATTGACTGTGCCCATGCCGGAGCTTGTGGCTCGACGACAAGGACTAAAGGCATTTCTTCCTCTGCGGGAGCGCTTGCTTCGACGGCAAGGATCTGGCTTGTCGGAAACTATAGCTCACCGGCCAAGGGTATCTTGTCAGCGATATCTACTTTCTTGGTGACTGCCGGCAGCTTTACTGGAAAGTAACCACCAACATCTTGCTTTCTCTTCTTTGCCAACCTTGATGGTGTAACGGATGGCTGAGTCAGATGCAGCACAAAAGTTCCTGGTTCCACAGGCATCTTCTGGGTGGCAAGCTTTGACAGGTCGTCGGCAATCCAATTCTGGGGACATGGAACGTGCTCTGCTTGTAGGCCGTCAAAGTGCTCTTCCAACTTTCTCACCTCATCAACGTATGCCTCCATCAAATGTCTCTGGTAATCCCTGTTGATTTGCCTCACCACTAACTGTGAGTTGCCTCTGATAATTAGCTTCCAAATACCAAGGTCGATTGCAATGCACAGACCGGCAAGCAATCCTTCGTACTCAGCAGTGTTGTTGGTGGCCTGCTCCCGGGGAAAGTGCATCTGAAGCACGTACTTGAGGTGCTCTCTGGTGGGTGCTATAAAAAGCACGCCAGCACCGGCGCCTTTCAGCGTGAAAGCACCGTCAAAGTACATGATCCAATCATCAATAGTTTCCTTGCCAGGGAGCAAGGTCTCTGGAACTTCTTCGTCTAGTGTTGGAGTCCATTCTGCAATGAATTCGGCCAAGGCTCTGCTCTGAATCGTTGAGGTACTCTCAAACTTCAAATCAAAGCTCAACAGCTCCAATGCCCACTCCACAATCCTGCCGGTTTGCTCTGGATTTCTCAAGATGCGTTGCAACAGAAAGCGAGTGACGACGGTGACTGGGTGTGCTTGAAAATAATGGCGCAGCTTCCTTGAGCCCATGAGAAGGCCGAAAAGCAACTTCTGCACACCAGAGTGCCTTGACCTAGCCCCTTGCAGGAGGGAGCTAACAAAGTAGACTGGGCACTGCACCATCTTCTTCTTCACAACTTGCTGATCTGGCTGGCTGGCTTGCACAATCTCTGGCTTGTCGGAATCTGACCTTGCCGAAGAAGATTCCGGTCCGTCAGGTCATGGCTCTATGGCTGCTACCTCCTCCTCATTTGCCTCTCTTGATTTGTTGCCGCTAAGTATAGCAGCAACATCTCTTGTGGCCTAGGAGCAACTAGGACTGGCAGAGAGGACATGTACTCCTTCAAATCTTGGAGCGCGGCCTCTGCTTCCGGAGTCTAATTCACTGGACCTGGCTTTTTCAATATCTTGAAAAATGGCAAGGCGCGCTTTGCCGACTTGGAGATGAACCTGCTGAGGGCGGCAACGCAGTCGGCAAGACGCCTGACATCCTTGACGCGTCTCAGTGCTTCCATCTGCTCAATTGCTTTGATCTTGTCGGGGTTAGCTTCAATCCCTCTCTGAGACACAAAGAACCTAAGAAGCTTGCCGAATGGAACATCAAACACACACATCTCGGGGTTGAGCTTCAAGTTGAGCTTGCGCAAGTTTGCAAACGTTTCTTCCAAATCCTAAATCAGGGTTGACTTGTCTCTGGTCTTGACCACAATATCATCCATGTAGGCTTCCACATTTCTGTGCAGCTATGGCTCAAAACCGATCTGAACAGCTCTGGCAAAGGTTGCCCCGGCACTCTTCAATCTGAAAGGCATACGCAAAAAGTAGTATGTGCCACATGGAGTGATGAATGCTGTTTTTTCCTCATCTTCCTTGGCCATAAAGATCAGATGATAACCAGAATAGGCATCAAGGAAAGAGAGTAAATCATAGCCGGCAGTGGAGTCTACAATCTGGTCGATACGCGACAAAGGGAAAGGGTCCTTTGGACAGGCTTTATTTATATCAGTGAAGTCTATACAAAGCCTCCACTTCCCATTTGCCTTGCGCACTACAACTGGATTGGCAAACCACGTAGGGTGTAGCAATCCTCTGACTAGACCTGCTGCTTCCAACTTCTTGATTTCCTCGGCAATGAACTCTTGCCGCTCCAAAACTTGCTTCCTGACCTTCTGCTTGATGGGTCTCGCATGAGGGCAGATAGTGAGGTGGTGCTCAATTACCTCCCTAGGAACACCGGGGATGTCAGATGCTTGCCAAGCAAACACATCGACATTCGCCTATAGGAAGGCAACGAGCTCGCTTTCCTATTTGTCACTGAGAGTGGCACATACAGAAAAAGTGCCACTCGTCCCATCCTCTCTTGCAGAAACTTGCTTGGTTGCCAGCGCAGAGGCCTTGGACTTCTTGCTCTTGCCGGTAGAGCTCTCTGGTATGTCCTTGACGGGCATGCTGCACTCTAAAGTGCGCTTCCCGGAGTCTGTATCAAGGGTCTTGCCAGACTTCTTCTTCTTCTTTCCTCCCCCGGGAGCTTTGCTGGCAGCGGCAGGTGCCTTGTCGGCAAATGCTGCCACTGCCTGCTGGTAGAGCTTGTCGGCACAGATGATTGCGTCCTTGTGGTTTGACTTGATGGTGAGAACCCCCATCAGCCCTGGCATCTTGATGACATTGTAGGTGAAGTGCGACGCGACCATGAACTTGGCTAGCGCCGGATGGCCTAGAATGCCATTGTAGGGCAGGGGCATCTTGATGACGTTGAAGATGATCTTCTCTGTCCTGTAGTTGAGGTCGCTGCCGAATGTGACCGCCAGCGTGACCTGGCCCTTTGGCTTGTTCCTCCCTGGACTGATCCCTTGGAATGTGTCGGTCTCCTCAAGATCCTTGTCGGGGCTCTGCAGCCTCTTGATCACATCGGGAGAGATCAAGTTCAAGCCGGCCCCACTGTCAACCAACATCTTTGTCACCCTGAGGTTACGGATTGTTGGCGAAACCAACAACGGCAAACACCCGACTGCAGTGGTGTGATCAAGGTGATCCTTGGCGTCAAAGACGAGGGGCGTGTGCGACCACTTGAGTGGCTTCTGCACTCCCATCATGGGCTCTGCGGCATTCACCTTGCATATCCACTGCTTCAATCGCCGGTGCAAGGAGTGCAAAGATGCACCTCCGTCAACACACATGGCGTCCACTGCATTCTGGAACTCCTTGTCAGACTCATCCTCGTCCTCATCACCATTATCTTGGTCTTGTGCAGCCTTCTCTTTTGGCTGCTTGGCCTTGCCGCGGCGGCCCCCTCGGCCACCACAGTTCTGCTTGCCAGATCCACCGGCACCAT
This sequence comes from Elymus sibiricus, assembly GCA_039707655.1. Classification (NCBI taxonomy): domain Eukaryota; kingdom Viridiplantae; phylum Streptophyta; class Magnoliopsida; order Poales; family Poaceae; genus Elymus; species Elymus sibiricus. The sequence goes on along the minus strand of CM077666.1, from coordinate 202,841,425 downwards.
CCTGGCCCTTCTCCTTGTCACGCTTCTCGTACTCTTGCTTCTGCTTCTCGGCAAGCAGCTCCACTTGCCGGCACTCCTGGAGATCGTGGCCCTTGGTACAGTGGATCTTGCAGTACGGCCCACCGGTCTTGCCGCTCTTGTCACTTGCCGCAGCCTCCCGGTAGTCAGCGCATCCGGCAACCTCCTTGCCAGGGCTTTCTGCCTTAGACTTCTTGGCGGTGTTGGCGTCACCGGGGCTCTCAACTGCCATCACTGTCTTGCCTTTGCACTTCCGATTGTGCTTCTGGCTCTTCTTCTACGAGGTCGATGCATCATCAGCGTCATCGTCTTCAGAATCGACGTTGGCGCCAGCATCTTCCCCCGGGAGTCGCCTCCCTTCCTTAGCACGTGCACACTTGTCCGCCAAGGCGTACAACTCATTGATGGTTCTGACCTTCACGATATTCATCTCAGACCTATCAGGGATGTTGTGGTGCACATGGCTGAATCTCTATATGTACTTGCGGAGGGTCTCGCCATCTCTTTGGGGGATCACATGCAAATCGCTCTCCTGACCAGGGAGCTTGTGGCCACCCTGGTAGGCACCCACAAATTGATGGCATAGATACGTCCAAGAAGAAATGGAGCCTTCCGGCAAGTTCATCAACCACGACCCGACGTTGGGCCGAAGCGCCAACGGGAAGTAGGTTGCTAGAAGCTTGTCGTCGCGTCCCCCGGCAGCGTGCACCGCGATGGTGTAGATGCCAAGGAACTCTGCTGGACTGAGCATGCCGTCGTACTTGTTGGGCAGCTCAGGTTTGAAGGGGCGGCCAGACGGCCAGCAAACTTGCCGCAGCTCATGAGTAAACGCTGGGCAGCCCACCTTGTAAGGTAGGCACCCAGGATACCCTGGCGCTGGCACGTATGCTGCCGGCTGGCACGGTCGTCTGATAGATAGCGTGCTTCCCGACGCCGCTCAATCTTCGTACGGGCGTCCTCTTCCCGCCGTTCGTGGAGCACTTGGCGGTGGTCTTGGCAGCCCCGCGGATTCGACGATGCCATGGACATGGTGTCCTGGTCATCCGATCGGTGAGCTTGCCGCCGTGGTGGTTGCTGGCATGGAGGCGACTGCACCGTGGGTGCAGCGTCTCCGGCACGGCAGCCAGATGGTCCTGCCGGCACTATGGGTGGTCGTCTGGAGGGGCCCACAGCCTGTGTCTTGCCGGGATCGGCAAAACTGATGAGACTCTGGATAGTGGCCCTCCATTCTTCCATTTTGTCTGGGGGTGGCGGGAAGTTCAAAAGCATTTGAACTCGTGCCATAGTCTCTGCTGCCGTGGTTGGCATGGCGGGAAACATGGAACGGGACGGCGTTCGACTCCTCGCAGGGCCAGGAGGGAGATCGTCACGCCCATGCTGCCGCGGCGCATGTTCACCAATGGGTTGGCATGGTGATGGTGGAACTTGAGCATCGTGAGGTCGATGCTTAGGGCCAGCTTGATGCCGTCCAGGACCGCCAGCGCCGCGGGGAAGCGTGGCGCACCCATCTTGCGATGGTCGCTGCACACATCCCGCCACATCGTTGTTGGAAGTCGCCACTCCATCCTTGGACGTCGCGACGACGGGGTCCTGGTTCACACCGGTCCAAATTGTAATACTGGGATGATCGTGCTCACCTGCGGGTTGTTGGAGTTGGCCGTCTGCGCCATCTCCGGTGTGCTGACTGCTATCGTCGGTACGGTGGGGAGGTTGGACATCCGCACTGCCGTCGCCTCCTGCCCCGGCCATCCTAACCGTAGCGCCCACTCCGACTGCGCCGCCCGCACCATCTCCGGGCGCCTGGGAGGCAGCTTGGAGGTGGTGGGAGAAATCGTGGCTCCGGTCTTCTTCTTCGATGCCATCGATGAGGATGATGGAGCCAGTACTCAAACTACGAACACTGATTCGTAATATGAGACCCCCTACCTGGTGCGCCAAATATGTCGTAGGAAAACGACGATCTATGGGATCGAGAGGATCCCTTTGCGGTTCGGAAGTGGGATCACAATACTACAAAGAGCAGGGCTAATAGATATGAGCACAAGCAACGATTTATCCAGGTTTGGGCCGCTGTGAGCGCAAAACCCTACTCCTGTTCTGGTGGTTTGGTTGTATGTGAGCTCAAGGGTTACAAAGAGCGCAGCTTGCCAGCAAGGTGCGCGGGAAGTGCAGCTACAACGTGTAGTTGAGCTAAGAGTCAACTGTTCTAATTGTAGCCGTGGGCCTCCTTTTATAGGCCAAGGGGTTACCACAAAGACTAACATGGTCATTATACAGTATGAATAGTAACTTGCACTGTCACCACGTGTATCTCCAGACGGCGTAAGACAAGTGCATTAAATGCACTGTTAGGTCCTGGCGCCCTCTTGTCACCTTGACACGTCCCAGGGACGGGTGTCATTAAAGTTAATCCTGGCATGGCATGCTGACACGTGCCCTAGCCAGCTGCGTTGACTGCCTACCTGCTCGACACCTATCATGTGTGCTTATCTAGCCGATGATGAGGTGGAGCGATAACGGGACAGAACGAGCCAGCGTGGAGCTTGTCGGCAAGGAGCTTGCTGGCAACCAGAGTCTTGGTCTTCACCTTGCCGGTACGAAGCTTGCCGGCAAGGGCAATTTGATCTTCAGTACGAGAATAGTACTTCTCGATGACATGCCTTGAGGTCTCCTTCACGGTGTGGTTTAATCTGAGTCATGGGTCATAGTTATCCTCCATCAAGCCCTTGCCGTCAGAAGGCTACAACTGCCTGTGCACAAGTCAGGGTACGAGGGCACCAATGCTTTAGTACACCGACAGTGGTCATCATCGATGAGGTCTGACTTGGCAGCTGAGGATCCCAAGCCACCGTCGTAGAACATGTCCTTCAAAAATGACAAAAGGAGCTTGATGACGATGAAGGATGGCAAATTCTTGACCACAAGGCGAAGGAGATCAGTGGTGGGGCCATCGAGGAGATCGACGGCGGTTGAACCCGAGCGGTTAGGGGTGGGCCACTTAACCTGTGACATAACCCACGTCAAGCTGTCGCTGTCGATGAGCTTGATGTCGTAGCCAGCTCCCATGAGATATAGACATACACGAGCCCGCTGATTTGAAGCCTCTGACCAGTCATCGTAGTCAGCTTCCTCGGCGGCCTCGGCGGCCACCTCACCATCGCCCAGCGGAGAAGCCCTGATATACCTCTTTTTGGCCATTCGCTCCTCGAGCTCCTCGGGAAGCATAGCCAGGCTTAGGCTGCGACACTCTGGAGTGGGGGATGGGGATTTGTGGGAAAGGGGGTGTTTCATAGGCGTCATCTAAGAAACTCAGGGTGGCGAGGGTATGGAGATCGGTGGGTAACCTGCACGGGCGGACCGGCAGAGGTTGACGGTGAAGGCAGCGCGGCGGCGGCGACGAGCTAGCTAGGGTTTGATCGAGGGAGGGCTGGTGTGTGTGAGCGGAGGTTTTGGGGTGTGTGTGTGGAGGAGGGGCAAGGTGGTGTCTGAGGAAATGCCGCGGCTATTGAAAATTTTATTGGCGGGAGTGAAATGCCAGGGCTACTAAAAATTTAGACGAAGGGATTGAAGCAGCGCGGGAGCAACAAACGTCGCACACAACCCAAACATAATAATTGTGTACTATCAAAGAGAAAATCCTGCAGAACCACCAATTTTGAAATCGCTCAAGGCGGTTAGATATTTTTGAGATTTCTCAAGGCGGGTTGCTACAAAGGTAGAAATGTGTGTGACGTACAGTGTGGTTAATTGCACACAGTACATTGGGGGTGTGTGTGTGGTGGTCGCGAGCTATCGACACGAAGAATGAGTTGAGAGCTGTCGCGGCGTTATTACTGTCGGATTGGGTTTTTTACTGTAAACATCCATTTACTGTGTCTGGCGCTTGCGAGGGAAGCCTCATGGAGCCCAGTCGTGGCCAGTGGCCACCAGTGGACTGTACTGATGTGATAGGGCACGGGCGTGGCACACAGGTTGTCTAAGGGAACTGTGTCTATTGTGTCTACAATCATAGACAGTTGTTTCATCTGACTCGTCTGCTATTTATAATATATAACAGCATTTGGCAAAAACAAAACCCGCGGGAAAGGGTCAGAACACAAACACACCTGCATGTGGACCAAATATGTGTATGGAAAGGGTGGTTTGATGTTCAAATACCCATTGCACACACCTGTCTCACAAAGCGCACAATATTGCTTGTCCGCCCCCCACTTTGTGTCGGTGGGAGGGAATCCTAGCTATGAACGCATGCCCCCAAATAGGTCTGGCATCTCACCCTACCGTAACACAAACCTATAGGAATCCATATGGTCAAACCCCCTTTTGCTTCCGGTCAAAGGTGGACCATGCGGGCCCACAGATGTGCGTGTGGCGCGAGATGGGTGAAACCATGACCACCTGCGGATGGCCAACTATATGTATGAAAGGGTGGTGTGATATTTAAATACCCAATTCGCAATTTTGATGTAGCACATGCGCCTCACAACTCAGACAGCCCCGACCCCACGGAGGTTCAGGACGTACGCAGTATTGTGCCCCCCACAGACGTTGAGTCGGTGAGAGGGCATCTCACTAAGAACTACTGTAACACGGACCAAGAAGAATCAACCTTGGTCAAACCTCTCTCGCTGTCGGTCAAAGTAATGGATGTCCACGCGGGCCCACGGATGGGCGTGCCGCTGATAACCACGCGAGGCAGTGTCCGAAGACAACCACCACCTGCATATGGCCCAAACATATGTATGGAAGTGTTGTGTGATGTTTGAATACCCAATGCACAACTTTGATGTGGCACGTGCTTTGGAAACTGGAAAGTCCCCACACGGAGCGATGGTTCACGACGTGTAGTGTCATAGTTTTGTTATGGCAGATGTCCTTGTGAAAGGACTTAGTCGTGAGGCCATCGCAGTTGTGTGGAAGCTTGAACGGGGTTGAAGGGAAATGAGGGAGACGGGTTTACCCAGGTTCGGCCCCTCACGGTGGAGGTAAAAGCCTACTCCTGCTTGATTGATATTGCACTGGATCTCGATTACAAGGGTGCGGATTTGCTAACCTAGCTCTCGAGAGATCGCACCTTAACCTTTCGTACAAAGGAGCTCGCCTTTATATAACAGGTCAAGTCCCTGGTTTTACAGAAGAGTCCAGGTCGTACTCTTTGAACCGTATCGCAACCCAACACTTATTTACCTTGCCTCCTAAGTTAAGAAGTCTCCTCTACTTGGGCTCTTATTGAAAAGCCGGCCTACTTGAGTCTTCATGAGCCAGCCTTTGGCCGGATCATCTTGCAGGCCTTTAGCTCCTCTACCGTGTCACATCCTGAGCCGAGCCTTAACCAGGGGGAACATCCCCAACATTAGCCCCCAGTTTAGCTTGGATTTATCCATGTTAAGCTTCACCTTGTAAAATAAAACAAGGAAAAGGTAATTATAAAAGGTTAAAGCCCCGGGTCTAATTTATCTGAGCCGGTGTCGTTTCATCCCCTCAATCTTTGTTTTCTCCTTGAAATATCCCGACCGGGTTAACCCTGTTACCGGGTCTTAAACTTTTTACCACACTTAGAATTTCTTTGCCATATCCCATCATGACATCATTCACCTGATTTCCCAAATTTACACATGACATCACAATGGATCTTTGAGAGGATATGTCTTGTCTTATCAGGCGCGAGAAACGAGGAGCCTTTTTAGCAAAAAATTATTGCGCCACCTGGGATTTTGTGCTTGCCGTTTCGGGTTCCACCTCCCCTATAATTAGGCTGGGAGCTCCCAGGGCTCACTTTTCACCTCTTCTGCCTCTTCTTCTTCCTCTCGCCCTGGACGCCACTGCGCCCCTCCGAGCTCACCGCCACTAAAGACAGCGTCAGCTCCATCCTCAACACTGCCGCCGGAGTTCATCAAGCACACCGCGGCAGCGCTCGCGAAGCTCAAGGCCTGCAAATCTCTTTCTACAGATCTGTGAGTGCGTCATTTTCCTTCTTTGTCATCTTTTTCTCCATAGTTCTTCACAAGTTCTCCGGTGTTCTTTGCGAACTGTAGCTTACAAATCTAGGATATCCATGAATCTTCATCTATAAGGCCGTAAAGTAACTCTGCAACATTTTCCTTCAATTTGTAGATCTTCTTTATTGCCTCGAATGAACCTCATTTGCTGTTTCATACCCATCCGCATAAACAGAACTAGGTTTTCATTTCCCCTTTATAGCCATTTTTTAGATCCAAATAGCTTTTCAATCTGCGTAAAAAACTGTTTGTAGCTTCATGACTTATGCACGATTGAATCTTTGACTGTCTTGATAATCAGGACCTGGCATTATGCCGGCTTGCCATTGACTTCGCGATAACCCGACAAACTTTTGTATATTGCCGGCTTATATCAGTTTCCTGTATTTTGTAGCTGAATCCTCTCCAACTGAACCCATGGCCCCTAAAACCAAAAAGGTGGTAAATTGGACCAAATCCAACATGTCAGAACTCAGGTTGTAGAGCCTAGTAGATTCTGGGTTGCTTCCAACCCAGGAAGAGATTGAATGGCGGGCTCCCGAGGAAGAAATCCATCCTCGGCTGGCTCAAAATGAAATTGTCATATTTGGCGATCATTTGGATAGAGGCTTCCGTCCCCCAGGTTCAAAATTCTTCCGGGACATACTTCACTACTTCGCCGTCAGGCCTCAGGACCTAGGCCCTAACTCCATCCTGAATTTGAGCCAATTTCAAGTGTTCCGTGAGGTTTATCTACAGATTGAGCCGTCCATCAGCTTCTTCCCGGAATTCTTCTATCTTAACCATCAGATAGAGCATAAAGGCGGACCGAGCATAGAACTTGGCGGGGTCACCATTCAAAGGAGAAATAACTCAGCTTTTCCAGAAGTGAAATTGGCGAGACATCCCAAGGGATGGCACAAGACTTGGTTTTACTGCAAGGACACCTCTCCAGAACAACAGCACCAGCTACCGGGTTATAGGATTGAGCGGCTTGATGCTTCCACCACATTTCCTGGCTTCACCACCAGAGCTAAGAGGGAAGCGCTACAGCCTCTATATTCCAAGATCAATGCCTTAATCGCTCATGGTCTGACTGCCGTTGATTTGACCCGGACCTGGATGAACTAGCGGATTCAACCGCTCAGCCTGCGAAACCGGCTCATGAGCTCGTGTTCAGGTGAGCCTGAAGACACACTACGATTCAGTCGGGTCAACCTCTCTGCCAAAGAGCTCATAAAGTCCACCAAAAAACTTCTTGGCGAGACCAAGGATGACATTGAGCTTGCGGGACTTGCTCCCTTTTTTACTGGCAACCCAGCACCCGCAGTAAGTCGCCCTACTTGTCTTTTACTTGCCTGCTTATAACTACCTTGCCATTGTATTCAACCTTACTGATCTTTTGTCATCTGTCCAGGAACATGCTGAATGGTGGAATACTAAACCCCAAGTTCCCACTCCTCCCCAAGACGACGATAAAGAAGAGCCGGATGACAAAGAGGAACATGAGGTAGAACGCGACTCTCTCGGTCGTTTATTTAATCAACTTGCTGATGCCACCTCTTCTCAGGAACATGTCGAATCCAACCGAGCCAGCGAGGTAGAGGTAACCCTGATCTACTCAGATTCAGACTCCACAATACCCGTCCAAAAGAAAATCCGGGTTGCAGTCCACAAAGTCCCATTTTCACATCCAGATGCTTACTTAGACCCACGGTTTGTTTTGAAGGAAACTCAACACGCCGGAATCTCCAAGCGCAAGACTCGGAGCAGCTCAGGAGAGCTAAGTGGCAGGTTACTGAACGAGCCACCTACATGAAGGGCTCGGACTGACATGCCTCACAGCCCTACTCCTTCTCTTCCTCAAGCTGGCCGATTTAAAGAGCCGCTACATCCTTCTGACCCAGCTTACCACAGGACCTCTACATCATCTGATGAGTCTAGTGCCACTCATTTACCGACTTTCCACATCAACCGTAGGTAAGTTTTTCACAAAGCTGTATCTACCCTTTATTGTCATTCTTCCCTTGCTGCTTCTCACTTGTTTTGTAAATATAGGGCAAAGGCTTTTACCAAGAAGAAGACCGATGAAGAGAGTGATGCTGCTGCACAAGTAGCTAAAGAGAATCCTCCTCAGGACATCTCCACAGTCGACCTGGAAACTCAGAACAAGCCGGTTGAAAATACTGAACCTGCTAAGGAAAATGAGCCGGCTGGTGAAGAAGAACCTGCTCATCAAGACAAACCAGGGAGTCCTGCTCCTTCATCCGCCCCTGTAGTGGAAATAGAAAATCCAACCAGCGAGCCACCTCCAGAAGCAACAGATACTGATATGATGATTACTGGGGAGAAATTTGCCACTGCAGAAACATCAAATGCTTTGGCAAAAATCTCAACCAAAGATGAATCACTAATGAAGGAGAAAGGGAAAATTAAGCTTCAATCACTGGTGCAGAGACGTCCTATACAAACGGTTTTTACCCCCTTTCCGCTACAGAGTTTCAAACCATCGCCTTGCCTGTGTGTGCGATAGGGGGGTCCTTCCCAAACAACCCAGAAACCGTCGATGATAGGTCCTCCAGTCACACACGCGGGGCAAAAAGAGCTCGTGTGCGATCGGGCGAGCCATGGCACACAATTATACAGGCCCAATCGTTTCCGTTCGTACGTACATCCCACACAGTGAATCCCAGACAAACGTTTCCGTTCGTATGTACATCACACATGATTTTTATGTGGAAACGTTTGTGCAAGGTGGCCTAACGCAAACATTTGTCGGGCAGAAGTCATGCATGATTGTTCATTGATCCAACACGCATACTTTCTAGAAACTGTGTGGGTTGTTTGAGTTTATCGCCCATGGTGTTGTTTGAGAAACTGTCTGCAATAGAAAAACCCAATAAGCAGGCTAATTGGCCAATTATTGATAATCCATTTGGTAATCAAATTGACATTTCATATCAAACACACCATATATTTCATATCCGTATTACAGCAACCAGGATTTCATAATCGAATTACATCAGATAGCTTCAGCACTCAGTTACACCATATAGGCATATAGCTACCTACGGCATTACACAACAGCACCAAGTTTCACATGCAACATCTAAAACCTTTGAAAAGTAGCATCATAATTGGTAAATAGACAGATGAATCTCATCTGGAAAACTACTGAAGCGGAAGGCAAATATTGAGCCTTCAGTGATGTTGAATGTCCTTGCAACTTTAGGCTAGTGGCTATGGATAATTGCCCGCCCAACCTTCGTCCTCTTGAGGAAAACTTCAATATTGTACCGTGGGTGCTGAATGAATACCTTCCTCGCCTCTTGACCATGTAGGTGGTCTAAGAGGTAATCATCGGTGAACTGCTTTGGAAAGGACTGAAAGCAAAGATATGCATAAATATTTGTTCTAAATTTTGAAATGGCGCAAAGGAAAAAAACAAGGTAAAAGACCATCCTATAGTTGAATGATGTCTTCTTCATTGTGCAAACAAAGATCTTGCTGTTATTTGTCACTAGTTTCTTTATCCTAACAATCTTTTTGAGTTTCTTGACTTGACTGATATTCATGGACATCTCATTTCCCCATATGCAAAATGGATCGAACAGTGGGTCTAAACCTCTGACAGCAGGACCTACATGTGCAAGACCAAATTGTTAGAAACCTAAATATTAGAATGGTTCCTACAATTGCACAATAATGTGCTATTAGACAAAGCTCCATGCATGTGCGAACCTCGATGGTAAACCTCAGTGCCTCCCATTGTTTCCCTGCAACACATATAAGGCAGGTATTGATCAGGTTAAGTGAGAGTTGGTATACTATCAATAGAATATGTTAATAAAAAATAAACAAATTGTAGATCCAGCAGATCGAGCCGCATGGAAAATCTAGTTAACCAAACCAAGTATGCTTAAGAACTAGGAAATATAGCAATTGTATATGTTTCTCATGTACTACATATTTTGTACAGCCAAATTCAATTTATTTCTCACATGGATAACAATACAAAATTGTACCCACAACAAATGAACATCACATTGCAAAATTGAACCAAACAGTTAACTGGACAGCATAACAAATGAACCAAACAGTTAACTGAGCATCGTATTGCAGAATAGAACGTATACTAGAAGATTAGACAGTTAACCAAACCAAGCATGCTTATGAACTACTGGGAAATATTGCAATTGTTGAACCAAACTGTTAACTGAACATCACATTTTAGAAGATCAGATTGCATGTTAACATTACAGAGGACAATTCACTAGAAGGCACCGGCGGTGGCCTCGAGAAAACACCACGAACTGTCATTTAAAGCAGCCAACCACGTGGTGGCATCCGCGCGTGAGGCGTCGATGGTGGCCTCGACGACGAGGTGCTCCTCAAAGATCTGGTGGTCGGCACGCATGGCAGCCAACGCAACCTCATCCGCGCGTGCGGCTGTGATTTGCTTCTCCGCTGCCAGATGCTCCTTGAGCTCCTGGCTATATATACTGCGTGCAAAATGGCTATTGGCGGCGCTTATTTGGAGGATGGGGTAGTGATTTGCGTGGAAGGTGTCGCACCGGCGGTCGGGGCATGTGGGATGGAGAAGGAGGAGGAGGATGGGGGTGGGGTGTGGATTACCTGACTATATCAACGAGGCCACGCAGCAGGAAGGAGCGTCGCCGGCGAGCAGGCGGTGCTGCAAGCAAGCAGTGAAGGTTTGAACTTGGAAAGGAAGGAGGAAACATTGGAAATGTGGCTTTTGGTCGGGGGGGAGGAGGCGGGGAGCTAGATATTTCCGCGGTTGCCAAATTTTCGCTCGGTGCCGCGAAAAACTGCGCGCAAGTGTGGTTGACGCGCTGGCGGTGGACTGTAGCCGAAGAAACTTCCGGTGTAAGCCATACATGATGGTGCCCCAAGATATTTTATACTCCATCGCACACGATTCTTGCTAATAAACTGTTTGTGGTATACTTGATTTTTTCATTCTGATTTGAAAAACAAAATGGGTTTACGGCGGGAAAGGACGATGTTTGAATTGCTAGAACATTTATCTACAGTGAAAATGCAACTATAGGAGTTTCATGTTACAATTTGAATTATTCAGGGTTCGTTTGGCCTTTTTTATACATTAATTGAGTTTCTAGGCATTTAATGCGCATAATTCAAATTTGAACTACAGGCACATACTCCATTGCACCAAAATGGGTTGAAAAATCATATATGTTTCCTTGGGTGAATGTTTAGGTCCCATGCAAGAAATGGGAATGAATTTCAAACATCTGGGCATCGTAGCTCGGCCGTAAACATTGAGAAACTTGGTTTAAAAAATCCTGTAAATCCAAAACTCGCCCGAAAATCATGAAACTTTGCATGGTGTCATGACATGGTAGCAACATGTTGTGGTAAAAAAAATTGGCTGATTTGGGACAAGTTTTGGTATAAACTTCTCACAAACCGGAGTTTCTCTCAAGAAGCATCATGGTTCCGAGAGGGAACGTGTCACCTCTGTGTGCGAAACGACATACGCTGCCTCTTCCCGCGTTGATTTATTTCACAAAGGCAACATGCAACTATAAGAGTGTCGTGTTACAATTTGGAATTATTCAGGGTTTATTTAGCCTTTTTTATACATTAGCTGAGTTTCTAGGCATTTAATGTGCATAATTCAAATTTGAACTATAGGCACATGCCACAGTGCACCAGAACGGGTTGAAAAATCATATATGTGTCATTGGGTGAATGTTTAGGTCCCATGCAAGAAATGGGAACGAATTTCAAACATCTGGGCGTCGTGGGTCGGCTGTAAACATTGAGAAACTTGGTTTAAAAATTCCTGTAAATCCAAAACTCGCCTGAAAATCATGAAACTTGGCATGGTGTCATGACATGGCACCAACATGTTGTGGTAAAAAAATTGGCCAATTTGGGACAAGTTTTGGTATAAACTTCCCACAAACCGGAGCTTCTCTCAAGAAGCATCATGGTTCCGAGAGGGAACGTGTCACCTCTGTGTGCGAAACGACATACGATGCCTCTTCCCACGTTGATTTATTTTATAGAGGCAACATGCAACTATAGGAGTTTCGTGTTACAATTTGGAAGTATTCAGGGTTTGTTTGGCCTTTTTTATACATTATATGAGTTTCTAGTCATTTAATGTGCATAGTTCAAATTTGAACTACAGGCACATTCTCCAGTGCACCAAAATGGGTTGAAGATCATATATGTGCCCTTGGGTGTATGTTTAGGTCCCATGCAAGAAATGGGAATGAATTTCAAACATCTGGGCATCGTGGCTCGGCCGTAAACATTGAGAAACTTGGTTTAAAAATTCCTGTAAATCCAAAAATCACCTGAAAAATCATGAAACTTGGCATGGTATCATGACATGGCACCAACTTGCTGTTTTAAAAAAATGGCCGATTTAGGGACAAGTTTTGGCATAAACTTCTTACAAACCGGAGCTTCTCTCAAGAAGCATCATGTTTCCGAGAGGGAACGTGTCACCTCTGTGTGCGAAACGACATACGCTGCCTCTTCCTGCCTTGATTTATTTTACAGAGGCAACTTGCAACTATAGGAGTGTTGTGTAACAATTTGGAATTATTTAGGGTTCGTTTGGCCTTTTTGTACATTATTTGAGTTTCTAGGCATTTAATGTGCATAATTCAAATTTGAACTACAGGCACATGCCATAGTGCACCACAACTGGTTGAAAAATCATATATGTGTCATTGGGTGAATGTTTAGGTCCTATGCAAGAAATGGGAATGACTTTCAAACATCTGGGTATCGCGGCTCGGTCGGAAACATTGAGAAACTTGGTTTAAAAATTCCAGTAAATCCAAAACTCGCCTGAAAATCATGAAACTTGGCATGGTGTCATGACATGGCACCAATGTGTTGTGGTAAATTTTTCTCCGATTTGGGACAAGTTTTGGTATAAGCTTCTTGCAAACCGTAACTTCTCTCAAGAAGCCTCATGGTTCCTAGAGGGAACGTGTCACCTCTGTGTCCGAAATGACCTACGCTGACTCTTCCCACCTTGATCTATTTTACAGAGGCAACATGCAACTATAGGACTGTCGTGCTAAAATAGGAAATTATTCAGCGTTCGTTTTGCCTTCCTCATACATTATTTGAGTTTTCTAGGCATTTTGGAACAAATAGCTGCCACGTTATTATCGCAAACGCTTGTATTATTCCAACCGTGGGTGTTCCACTAACCATTTACTACCGCATGCAGCTGTTTGATTAGACGGGACGCGTGCGAGCTGTCCGCCGTGGAGGCTCGACGGGACGCGTGCGAGCAGTTCGCCGTGCAGGCTCATCGGAAAGCGAGCCCTTTGTCCTACGAGCAAGCAAAATTTATTGATGGTTTTGGTTTCGTCCGCCTCGGGAAGGTACATAGAACAGTTTCCAGTGCTCCTCCTACTCCTTCGTTCTTATCTATAAGTGCCGCCGCCGAGGATCACCGCTGCTGCGATGGAGGACGAGCCGACCAACAAGCGGGGGCGGGTCGAGCCAGAACCGCAAGAGCCTCCGGCGAGCATGGACTTCATCAGCAGCCTCCCCAACGAGATGTTGGTAACCATCATATCCCTCCTCCCCATCAAATCTGGCATGCGGACCACTGTCCTCTCCCGGCGGTGGTGCCCCCTCTGGCACTCCACCCCTCTGGACCTCATCGAGGACGATGAGCTCCGCAGCGGGGAGCGTAAATGCTTGGACGCATTGTCCCACATCCTCGCCACGCACCCTGGGCCGGTCAGACGCCTTGCCATCAGCAAGTTCCATTCCAACTGCAAGGCCGAACGCAAGTTTCACGAGTGGTTCCTATCCCCCACCCTAGATCGGCTGGAGGAGCTCAGCTTTCATGCCAGATATCCACGCTCGCTGCCGCCATCCGCTCTCCGCCTCGCTCCCATGCTATGCAGCGTGACATTCAGGCAATGCTTTTCCCCCCAGATTAATGCCGCGCTCGCTCTTCATCTTCCTAAACTGAAGGATCTCGAGCTCATTGGCGTTAGCATCTCGGAGGAGGATTTGGAGCGCCTGCTCGGCGGCTATACAGCACTCGAGTACCTTCGTCTTCAGGTGATGGATGGGTTCAGTAGCCTCCACATCGCCTCGACGAATGCCCGTACGATTTATGTGCAATGCTGATGCCGCAACATGCTGTGATTTGAGGTGTTTCACGATATGGTCATTGAGAATGCGCCTTTCCTTGAGAGATTGTTTGTACTTGATAAAGAAAGTCCAACAAGAATCAGGGTCATTGACGCACCGAAATTGACATTGTTGGGCTATTCGTGTGCTGAATTCTGCGAACTTGTTACTGGATCATTATCTGTTCAGGTACAATAGTCTTCTTCTCCTTCATCTTATTGGACATCACATTTTATCAAATTTTTGTGATCTATGTTTGGCTGTCATCCAGAAAATGATCCCCACAAGCTTGACCCCGTCTCTGCGCATAGTGAAGATCTTGGCACTACAATCTGTGAGCCCCGATCTGGATGAAGTTGTTAGATTCCTTAGATGCTTTCCGTGCACTGAGAAGCCATACATCGAGGTGAGGCTCCTTTCCTGTTAATTGTTAACCACAACGGAGTTCAATTTGTTGTTACTTTTACCCATGATTACAATGACAAATGTAGTATGATTTCTAAAGGAAATTTGGAGGATTTCAATACATATATTTTTTGAGATGTTAATCATGAACGATTGAAGATGGCATGTCAATCTATTCATGTATTTTAGAAATCCAGCAAATCAAAGAGGGCCGAAGTGTTTAAAACTGCAGCTAGGCGCTAATATGTTGTCTAGATTTGAAGATACAAGCAGGCCCGAAAGTGGAAAATGTGGCACAATATAACAATCCCATTGAATGACTTGATCTTCATCTCACAGAAATTACTTTGAACCACTACCGAGGCACCACACCAAGTGTGCTCAAGGTAATGAAGTTTTCCCTATATTTAGTGTGCAGAAGTGAATGGTTTGCTAATCAACGCAGGCGTCTACAACTGAATGGAAAAGGCTCTGCAGAAGCTGAATTTCAGTTTGGAACTACAAATGACAGATTATTCGGAAGTCACACTATCAAACTGATATATGACTTCTCGGTGACTGATCCATTCGCAGAAATAGTGCATGGCTCAGATTCTGAAGAAGATGAATTTTTCTAAGAATAGTTTGAACCTTGTAATCTTTGAATTTGGGCCTTGTAATGCTGGAGTTTGAACCTTGCAATTTTTCTGGTATTTGTGATATAACGTAATTGGATGTTTAATTTGGTTATGCAAACATGTCCTTATAAGTATATATGTTGTTGTTCTGTAGACAGAGCATAGATGTTGTGCAGACTGAGCAAATCACATCGCATATAGATTAAACTACGGAACCCATCAGTGATTATTTCATCAAACGTTGACAATTGTTTACCACCAACCGTTTGCCCACAACACACACACAGCTTATTTGGAGCAATCGTCTGTGTTATTATCGGTCTTCCCACACATATCTAATTGCTGACTTGTTTGCCGCGTATCACACACATCTTGTTAAGTTGAACCGTTTCTGTTGTGTTGGGTAATCGCAAACAGTTCATCCGAGTGAACCGCATGTCGTATATCGGACACAACTTGATCTAGCTGACCATTTTTGTTTTGTTGGGTAATCGCAAACAGTTCATCCGAGTGAACTGTATGCCGTATATCGCACACACCTCAATTTGGCTGACCGTGTTTGTTGTTTTGGCTCATCGCAAATAGTTCGTATGGATCAACTGTATGCCACGTATTGCACACGCAGCTCGAATCTGAATTGTGCTTGATGTCTCCGCCATCGCACACAGTTCATCTTATTGGTGATGGTTTTATTACTATACCGTTTGCGATTCATGCATCGCACACATCTGATTCATGTGTCGCATCAGCGGTCGCCTGCAGTAGTGAATCCCAATCTCTGGAAGATCTTGATGTGAACTCCCTTCATCAAGAGTACCCGACCCGGCTTTCTGAGAGCCGAGACACTGAAATTGCCATGGTGACTACACTTAAGCGAAAATATGAGGTATGTCTCACTACCTGTCCCTGTATGTGTACATATATGCAACCCTCAAGTTTTGAGTAAGTATAGTAATAACCTGCTAAATAACCGGGTCATCATGAACATATCTAGCTTAGTTGTACTCACATGTAGCCCCCAAGGGCCGGCTCATCATCGTATGATGGACGGGGTCTTTGTAGTAAATTTGTCAGGCAAAAATGTCAATGCATTAGCCCCCAAGTGCCATGTGGAATGCTTGCAACTACATGGGACTTGTTGAGATCATAAGTAAAAAACTGGCTGATATAGCCCCCAAGTACCGGGTCGATCGCTCGCGATGGCTCGGTACTATCAAGTATGACTTGTAACTTGTAAAACCGTTGTGCAGGATATGCTAAACCAAGCCGAGTCACAAGCGGCCGGGTTACAAAAAGATCTCAAAGCTGAAAAGAAGCTGCGCGAGAAGGCAGAAAGGTTATCATCAGATTTTCACAAATCTTTGTTGAATGTGACTGACACCTTGGAGATAACCAAGGCTTCATTTGAGGAAGAAAGAGACGCCTTGTTGAAGTGTGCTGAAGAGGCCGAGTCAAAGCTCGAGCCGGTGACTCAGGAATTGTCCACCTTAAAGGGCCATATAATAGACATGTGCAATGCCATCTTTGGTAAGCATAAAACTTTGCAAGTCACCAAATTTGCCGGCTCAATATGTTGAGCCGGGTTACTGATACTTAATGATATGTGTTTGCAGGCAGAAGGAATCATAACTTGGTTGAACTTCCTCTGGTGAAATTGAAGGCGGTGTACAAGTTTCTGGAGTAGCTATATGTGGGTGGTGCCTACTGCGTTATGGCAGTAAAAAATACAAAGGCGTCACCACAGTACATCATGGACATGCTGAAAGAACTTTCCACCATTCCTTAATGGATCCAGGAACTCAAGAAATTAGCAAGCCACCACGGATCAATATACGCTCTAGCTCGTGCAAAGGCTTATCTTCTTGAGATGGAGCCGGCTCTGCTAGCAGACGGTTTTCCAAAGTTCAACGCAAATGGATCAGAGTTCACCAATGAAGATTATGTGTGTTGTGTGAAGGAGACCCGGGTGGCAGCCACCAACATTGCAGTAGAGTTGGACTTAGAGAAATACCAAGCCAGCTATTCAAAAGACGGCAAACGCATGAGCATGCCTGATCCAAAGCCCTTTGAGCTGAACCCTCCTCGGCGTAAGCAAAATTTTGCTCCTGATATAAACCCTTCTGCTGTGATGAAGAAAGATTCTATTTTTGAAGCTTTACGTTCCATCCAGTGGGTAGCAGGCGAGCCTTCAACTCAAGTAGAGGTGGCGGCTCCTGACGATCGCGAAGATCTGGCACGTGACGACCCGTTAGCTTTTGGCGCGAACATCAACCTGGAGAGTTAAATTACCGACTCACAGCTGTTAAAACTTGATTGGATTTGGCCCTTTGGTGGCGTTGTAATAGCTAGGAGAAAAACTTCCATAATCTGTCAATTCCTTCATGCATTTATTGCTTTGCTTTGTAAAACTATTGCCATTAATGACAATCTTTTGCTGCGTTGAAAACCAAGTATCAATCATGCCTTCCAAGGAGTTGATAGACAACCCGACGTCTTAAACCAAACCGGCCACATTTGATTGCCATATGATCGGCCATTGTTTGATAAGACCTAGACCAAGATCTGAGACCCGGCCATGCTGCCAACTTAACTCAAACACCAGTGGTGTTGATTATGTGTAGCAGAAACTGTGGTTGTAGGGCAACCCGGCAAATCATGCTGCCGATTTGATAAACAAGAAAAACTTGTGATAGTAAAAGTACACAATATATGGATATATTTATGCAAAGTATGAAAATAATGCAAATACACAAAAGTAAAAGCCGGCTTTCGAGGCACAACATAAAGACCGGCTTTCGAGGCTCGAGTCTAATTCGCTTCCGTGAAGCAGGCTTTTTGGCCTCTTCTGGTTTGTCCTAACTTTCTGAAAGCCGGCTCTCACGTGACTTAACCAGTGTTTTAACTTTGATGAGTTCAGGGTCACCTCTGTGATTGACTCATTAGGCGTTCACCGGGTCACCTTTTCGGAGTAGCATCTTGCTGACATGCAAGTATAACCAAGTGTATAATGGCATATGCCGGGTTAAGAGGGATGTTAATAGCTAAACTCGATGAGTTGGAAGCCCCCAAGTAACGAATGAGCAAAGAATAAACACTCAACACACAATTTGAGGCAAAACGACAAACTCTCTTATACAGATATGCCAGCTTTATTTCATTGATGATCATAATATATATATATATATATATATATATATATATATATATATATATATATATATATATATATATGATGAAGGTATGTACAAAAGATACTACCAAGTCTATGACTTAGGTGTAGTACGGCCGGAGATGTGCAATATTCCAGGATCGGCTCCCCTCCTCAGAGGTACGTGACTGATTTGCTTCACGTATGTCAACAAGGACCCATTGTTGAGATTCTTGTTGATGACGAAGGGTCCTTCACAAGGAGGCGAAAGTTTATGCATGCCTGTCTGGTCTTGTATCAGACGGAGCACTAAGTCACCTTCCTGAAAGGTACGGCTTCGAACTCTACGGATGTGATAGCAACGTAGGTCTTGTTGATATATGGCGGATCTGGACGCGGCAAGTTCGCGTTCTTCTTCCAAAGCATCAAGGGCATCTTGGCGAGCTTGTTCATTATCAGCCTCCACATAAGCTATGATTCGGGGAGAGTCATGACAAATATCACTTGGAAGTACAACCTCTGCACCATAGACCAGGAAAAACGGCGTATATCCTGTCGCCTTATTGGGAGTAGTCCGTATGCTCCAAAGTACTGCAGATAATTCCTCTTCCCAGCAACCAGGGGTATGTTGTAAAGGCACCATGAGCCTTGGTTTTATTCCACGCAACAATTCCTAATTAGCTCGTTCTGCCTGTCCATTGGACTGAGGATGTGCGACAGACGTTAAGTCAAGTCGGATATGCTCCTGTTGATAGAACTGCTTCATGACCCCTTTTGACAAATTGGTTCCATTGTTTGTAATTATGCTATGTGGATAGCCAAAACGATAGATCAACTTTTTCAGGAATTTGACAGCCGTAGTAGCATCACAACGGCTGACTAGCTCTGCTTCAACCCACTTGGTGAATTTGTCAACTGCAACCAACAAGTGAGTATGTTTATTCTTCGATCTTTTGAAAGGCCCGACCATATCAAGGCCCCAGACTGCAAAATGCCAAGTTATTGGAATCATCTGCAACTCTTGAGCCGACACATGTGCTTGACGAGCAAATTTCTGACAACCATCACACTTGCGAACAATATCCTCGGCATCTGCGTGAGCTGTAAGGCAGTAAAAACCGTGACGGAAGGCCTTTACGACCAGAGACCGTAAGCCGGAATGCTGTCCACAATCACCAGAGTGTATCTCATTAAGAATCTCTCACCCTTCCTCAGGGGAAACACAATGTTGAAAAACGCCTATGACACTTCGTCTGTGTAACTCGCCATTGACGATGGTCATGGACTTGGACCTCCTGATGATCTGTCGAGCAATGATTTCCCCTGCTGGGAGCTCGCCACGGCTAAGATACATTAGTTAAGGTACCATCCAATCTGGTATAGCATGAATAGCATCCACCAATGCCGCCTCTGGATCAGGAATAGGAAGATCCTCCTCTGTCAGTAATTTGACAGACGGATTGTGTAAAACATCAAGGAAAACATTGGGTGGAATAGGCTTCTGCTGAGACCCCAAACGAGACAATGCACCGGCTGCCTCGTTAAGCCGGCGATCAATGTGATCAACCTGATATCCCTTGAAGTGTCCAGCAATATTGGTAACAACACGCCTGTAAGCCGCCATGAGGGAATCTTTAGAATCCCAAGTACCAGAAACCTATTGAGCCACCAAATCCTAGTCGCCCAAACACCTGACCCGGCTTAAGTTCATCTCCTTAGCCATACGGAGCCCATGAAGCAAGGACTCATATTCGGCTGCATTGTTAGTACAGGGAAACATAAGCCTCAAAACATAATAGAATTTATCACCTCGTAGGGAAGTTATCACAACTCCAGCTCCCGAGCCTTCCAATTGCCTTGAGCCGTCAAAGTGTATGGACCAATATGTGGTATCCGGCTTCTCCTCTGGAGCCTGTAACTCAGTCCAGTCATTGATGAAGTCCACCAAAGCTTGAGATTTAATAGCAGTCCGTGGCACATATTTGAGATGATGCGGACTGAGCTCAATAGCCCACTTTGCAACCCGTCCAGTTGCTTCCCTGTTCTGAATTATGTCCCCAAGAGGTGCTGAGCTGACAACAGTGACTGGGTGCTCATGGAAATAATTCTTCAATTTGCGACTTGCCATGAACACGCCATAGACCAGTTTTTCCCAATGCAGATACCGCTAATTGGACTCTGTTAAAACTTCACTGACATAATACACAGGGCGCTGGACTGGGTATTCTTTACCTTCCTCCTTGCGTTCTACAACCACTGCAACACTGACGGCTTTGCTGTTAGCTGCAATGTATAACAACATCGGCTCCTTCTCCTGAGGGGCAGCAAGTATAGGCGGCTCAGACAACTACTTCTTGAGGGACTCGAAGGCTTGATCTGCAGCATCACTCCAAGTAAAATTACCTGACTTCCGGAGCAATTGGTAAAGAGGAATTGCTTTCTCCCCAAGCCGGCTGATAAACCGGCTTAAAGCCGCGACCCGCCCTGCCAGCTTCTGAACAACATTGATATTGGCCGGCTTGGCCAAGGTCGTAATGGCTTTGATTATTCTGGGTTCGCCTCAATTCCACGCTCTGAAATGAGGAAGACCAGTAATTTCCCTACAGGAACACCAAACACGCATTTTTCCGGGTTAAGCTTCATCTAGTAAACTCGAAGGTTATCATTTTGTTGAGATCGTCCAACAAAATCTCCTTCCTCCGCAATTTAACCACGATGTCATCAACATATGCATGAACATTACGCCCAATTTGCTTGTGGAAACAATTTTGGACACAACGCTGATAAGTCGCCTGTGCACACTTCAGACCAAATGGCATCGACGTATAGCAGAAAGCTCCAAAGGGCGTGATAAAAGCTGTCTTTTCCTGGTCCTCCTCCTTCATCTTTATCTGATGATAACCGGAGTAAGCATCCAGAAAACATAAACACTCGTAGCCAGGCATAGCATCAATGATCTGGTCAATACAGGGCAGAGCAAAAGGATCATTGGGACAAGCTTTATTCAAGTCTGTGTAATCAACACACATCCGCCAAGTCCCGTTTTTGTTCAGAACAAGCACTGGGTTAGTCAACCACTCTGGATGAAAAACTTCAACAATGAACCCGGCAGCTAGGAGCCGAGCCACTTCTTCTCCAATGGCTATCCGCCTCTCCTCATTAAGGCAATGGAGATATTGCCGAACAGGCTTAAACTTAGGATCCACATTAAGGGGTGCTCAGCGAGTTCTCTCGGTACACCTGGCATGTCAGAAGGTTTCCATGCAAAAATGTCCCAGTTCTCACGGATGAACTCGATGAGCGCGTTTTGCTATTTAGTATCCATATTTACCCCAATGGTGAACTGCTCAGAAGGATCACCAGGGGTGAATTCAACTTGCTTTGTATCTCGAGCCAACTTGAACTTAAGTAGAGGGTCAGACTCTATTGTTGGCTTCTTCAGAGATGTCCTATCGGCCGGGTCAACATTGTCCTTGTAGAATTTCAATTCTTCGGCTGCACAAGCCGTCTTAGCGTAGGCTGCATCTCCCTCTTCGCACTCTTGGGCGACTTTCATGTTACCATTGACAGTGATGGTGCCTTCTGGTCCAGGCATTTTCAATTTCAGATACACCATGGATGTGCCATGAACCGCGCATAAGCCGGCATCCCAAAAAGGGCATGATACAGACTTTTAAGCTTAACCACCTCAAATGACAAGAACTCTGAGCGATAGTTAAATTGAGTGCCAAAAGCCACTTCCAAAGAAATTCTGCCAATTGGGTAAGCCGACTTGGCAGGGACAATGCCATGAAAGACTGTAGTGGAAGGGGTGAGCTGCTTCTCGGACAAGTTCATCCGTCTGAAAGTATTGTAATAGAGGATGTTAATGCTGCTTCCACCGTCCATGAGTACCTTTGTCAGGGTGTAACCGCCGACTTGTGGAGCTACCACCAAAGCAAGACCACCTGGATTATCAATCCGTGGGGGGTGATCCTCCCTACTCCAAGTTACTGGTTGCTCCGACCAGTTTAAGTAGTAAGGAATTGCCGGCTCAACTGTGTGAACAACCCGCCTCTGAAGCTTGAGGTCACGCTTACATGTACTGGTGGTGAACACGTGGTACTGACCATTATTCAGCTGCTTAGGATTGCTCTGAAATCTAGACTGACCTCCCTGATTATGATTTCCTTGGTTATTGCACTGGTTGTTGCCTCCGCCATTGCCAGCCCCCTGAAACCCGGAGTTATGACCGCCGTTCCCTTGGAACCCGGGGCCTGCGAAGTGCCCCTGAGAGCCGGCTCCCTAGACATCGGCTCCATGGTTGCCGGGTCCCGGATTGCGAGGGTGTCCACCATTGCTGCCTCCATTGTGATGATTCTGAAAAAGCCGCTTGGAAAACTCTTGCATCATGAAGTAGTTTTCCCATGAATGGCTAGACGGCTTACCATCAAAACTATGTTTGGACACGGACCCTTGAGAGCCTCCTCGAAATTATGAGGGCGATTGCCAGAAAACGGTTTCCTAGAGCCATTGTTCTGACGCTGGTTTTTATTGCCAGTATTAGTGTTTGCCGCAAGATCAGAACTTCCCTCGTAATTCTTACGTTTGTTGTTGTTATTGGCATGCCCATTGCCATTGTTCTGTTGTTGACCCTTGCCACCATTTTTCTTGCCCTTGCCTGACTTTTCGTCATTAGAGGTTGGATCCTTTGTGCTATCAGACTCAGCATATCGAGTTAAGACATCCATGAGATCACCCATGTCTCTGACCTTCCTCTTGGGACGCCCCAATTTCTGGACCAAAGGCTGAAACTTGCAATTTCTTTCCAGGACAAGGAGCTGTGATATTATCCGAAGAATGGATAACTTCTGCAACCCGGCGAGACCAGTGATGTGCGTACTCATCATCACGCTAAACACAATGCTCGAGATCAACAATTGTAGTTGGGCACTTGCAAGTCCCTTGGAAATTCTTGATGAAGCGCTCCTTCAACTCGTGCCAAGTATTAATGGAATTTGCAGGCAAATTTTTCAACCAAGTATGCGCTAGACCTTCCAACATGAGGGGTAGATAACGCGCACAGACAACATCACTGGCTTCCATCAGATGCATAGCTAACTCATAACTTTTGATCCACTCGGCAAGCTCCAAATTTGCTGTGTAATTAGGAACCTTGCGGGGACCCTTAAAGTCCGGGGGCATCCGCACATCCCATAATGCCAGGACCAAACATGGAGTCCCGATAATCTGGCCTGTGATGCCACTGGCCCGGACTACTGGCTGGGCTGAGGCAGGTGGGTGTTGTACAATGGGCTGAGCATGCGCTGCACCCGTGTTCCCGGCCTCTAACTCTCGTAAAGCACGAGCAGCGTCAACGATTGCTTGTGCGTTTGGGATTTCGGGTTGTGGCAGATTTTGATGTGACTGTTGAACCCTTCTCCATTGTGCACTACTGGAAATCCCCGGTGACTCGGCATGCCGGCTCCTGCTGCGGCTCGGATGAGGGGTAGAATGCAGCCGATGCTGACTATAGGAGTAATTTGCCTGCTGAGTTACTGCTGTCTTCAGCATCTCGATGGCGTTCCTAGCCTCAATCTGAATAGGATTGTTTCCTTCAATCGGAATTGCCGCTAAGTTATGGGTTGCGACCAATACATTATATACTAGGTTAGAGTAATGTCCAATTGGGGTTCGGAAATGGCAGGGCGGCAACTGTTGTTGTTGCTGAATCTGTGGCGGCGGCTGAACCGGCGGCTCCCGTTAAGCCGACGACTATTGCTGGACCGGCAGCTGTTCCTGAGCTGGCTGCTGCAACGGGGGCCCTCTGGGGACAAAACGCCAGCCCCCGGGTTTATCGGAGCAGACGGATCACGTGGCGTGCTAAATAACTAAGTTGGCACAATATGGGCCGGAAGCCGGCTCTGGTGCCTTCTCTGGTGAACCACATCCGACTCGCTCTGACGGCGGCTAAGATAAAGGGCCTCTGCCTCTAGACGTTGTGTTTCTTTAGCGATGCAAGCCTGTGTCTCTGCCATGCTGGTGTTCTCTACATTGATATCCTCCTGTATCTTGATTAGCTGCTCGTGGCACTTCGTAATTTCTGCGTTGCACGATGCAGCATTCTCCACAGTTACCGGCTCTGCCAAAAGAGTCCCGAGGGTGGCCATCATCTTGGAGAGTGCCTGTGCCCCGATTTTCTGAGCACCGGCGGCACCTAAGCCGGTTGCACCTGAGCCGACAATGGTAAGATTCTGTCCAGCCGCCAGATCCACCGGGTCGCGGAGCTGATTCTGGGCTCGAGCCATGTAAACCGCAGCAAAGCGAGCTGGCTCATGGGACTCCAGAAAAATTTCATCCTCTGAGTAACCTCCCAACTTGCCATCAAATAGGGGATAGATTGACTCAGTCTCCCCCATAGACGACTCTCCGTTAGAATAGGTGAGTGTGTCATTGCCAGACACTAAATTTTCTGACAGGGCCACCCCCTGGGTGAATCCCACAAAGGCATGCGTCCGGCCGGCTCACGGCGGGCCGGGTCTTGCCTGGCAGGGACTGGCATGGTGGGCTGACTCGGTATTGGGGATGATATCCAACCCGGCGGCTGACTCGCCGATGACGCCGATGAAGACATGGATCTTGCCGAAGGGGACCCGGTACCCATACTCAATTGTGTCGGCCAGGGGGCCCCAGCCTGAATCGTCAATGTAGATCTTGCCATGGCGACTCTTGGTCATCTGACCGATCGCGAATCCCTCAATCCCTGAAGGAGCTCCCGCCAAGAACTCAACTCCACCGTGCGCTGGCCCCACGGTGGGCGCGAACTGTCATGGTTTTGTTATGGCAGATGTCCTTGTGAAAGGACTTAGTCGTGAGGCCATTGCAGTTGTGTGGAAGCTTGAACGGGGTTGAACGGAAAGGAGGGAGATAGGTTTACCCAGGTTCGGCCCCTCACGGTGGAGGTAAAAGCCTACTCCTGCTTGATTGATATTGCACTGGATCTCAATTACAAGGGTGCGATTCGCTAACCTAGCTCTCGAGAGATCGCAACTTAACCTTTCGTACCAAGGAGCTCGCCTTTATATAACAGGTCCAGTCCCTGGTTTTACAGAAGAGTCTGGGTCGTACTCTTTGACCCGTATCGTAACCCAACACTTATCTACCTTGCCTCCCAAGTTAAGAAGTCTCCTCTACTTGGGCTCTTATTGACGAGCCAGCCTACTTGAGTCTTCATGAGTTGGCCTTTGGCCGGGTCATCTCGCGGGCCTTTAGCTCCTCTACGGGGTCACATCCTGAGCCGGGCCTTAACCGGGGGGAACATCCCCAACACGTAGTATGTCAGTCCCCCCAGTTCGAGCCGGTGGGAGGGATTCATGCATACGCGTGCACTCAAACTTTGGTTTGGAATCTCACCATGACCTACCATAACACAAACCAAGAAGAATCCACCTTGGTCAAATTAACCTCTCTCATTGTCGGTCAAAGTGATGGTCGTCCACGTGGGCCCACGAATAGGCTTACCGCCGATAACCACGCGAGGGAGTGTCCGAAGACAACCACCGCCTGCATGTGGCCCAAACATATGTATGGAAGTGTTGTGTGATGTTGGAATACCCAATGCACAACTTTGATGTAGCACCTTCCTTGGAAACCATAAAATCCCCACACGGAGCGAGGTTCACGACACGTAGATTGCTGGTCCCCCCACTTCGAGCCGGTGGGAGGGATTCATCCGTACACATGCGCTCAAACTATAGTATGGAATCTCACCATGACCTCCCGTAACACAAACCAAAACGAATCCACCTTGATCAAATTAACCTCTCTCGCTGTCGGTCAAAGTGATGGACCATGCGGGCCCATGGATGGGAGCATCGCCGATAACCCCGCGAGGGAGTGTCCAGGACAACTGCCGCCTGCATGTGGCCCAAACATATGTATGGAGGTGTTGTGTGATGTTTGAATACCCAATGCACAATTTTGATGTGGCACCTGCTTCGCAAACCGGAAAGTCCCCACACGGAGGTTCACGACGCGTAGTCCCCTCACTTCGAGCTAGTGGGAGGGATTCATGTGTACGCACACACTCAAAATTTGGTCTGGAATCTCACCATGGTCAACACCATAACACAGACCAAGATGAATCCACCTTGGTCAAACTCCTCTCGCTGTCAGTCAAAGTGATAGACCACGCGGGCCAACGAATGGGCGCATCGCTGATAACCGCATGAGGGAGTGTCCGAGTGATGGCGAACATTGCATGGAAAACAAAAAAAAATCCTATGAAACACCCAATATATATTCTATGGAGATTGTAGCAATGAAAGGGGAGTGTGTCTACATACCTTGTAGACCGAAAGCATTAACGATCTAGAGATCATGGTTGGCGTAGTCGTACTCCCATCGCAATCCAATTCGATCCAGCGCCGAACGGACGACACCTCCAAGATGTGCACACGTATGGCTCGGTGACGTCTCCGCCTTCTTGATCTAGCAAGGGAGGGTGGAGAGGTAGATGGGATCTAGGCCAGCACAACAGTGTTGTGGTGGTGGTGGCAGCGAAACACCGGCAGGGCTTCGCTAAGCGCTTCGAGGAGGAGGAGTAACGGAAGGGAGAGGCACTAAACGGTGGAAGCCGTGCTACCCCCTGCGCCCCCACCTTTATATAGGTGTGGGGGGCTGGTGGCTTGCCCTCCAAGTCCCTAGGGTCGTTGGTCAAGGCGGGAGGAAGGAAATCCCTCCTTTCCTTCCCCACAGCGTGTGTGTCGCCGGTACATTTGTTTAATTAATTATGCGCTTCTACCAGTACTACTTACTAGTTTTTTAGAGCAAATTAGTATATAGGAATTTAAGTTGGTAGCTATAATTATCGTATAGTGTCGATAAGCGACATCCTTATATGGCTTTGAGTGTTGCTTAGCATGTGTTCACTGAAGGTTTAGATAGATTATTAGATCACAACACACACGGTTGTCATGGCATACCGTGTGCGTTACCGATCCCTATTACGGACGTCTGTGAAATTAGATACATGTGTGATGTTTCCTAATATCGCACACGTACCGTCACGACCTCCCATGACTTATTTAATCAACTACACATGTACAATATTTTTGGAGACAGGATCTGCCAAATTTCTCTTTTCTCGCACACAAGTATTTTATGTGCTTCGTCTGCGTTGTGTGTTCCCCCGCGTAAGTTTCGAGATTCGCAGCAAAATTTCAGTAGGCACGCGATTTCATAACTTTTTGTCCTATCCCATCCCCGCCCACCACATTTCAGCAGTATCTCACCACCCTTTCCCCTCTCCCGGCAGCTCAAACTACCGCCGCAACCACAGCTTGAACCACATATGCGTTCTGCCTGAGCCTCATTGATCTAGTCAGGTAACTCACCGATCTCCATCCCCGCCCCGGCCTGATTGCTTAGATGGTGCCTGGGAAACACCCTCATGCCTCCAAATCTCCACCCCCTACCCACGAGCATCGCCGCGTATACCCAACCACATATCACGGGGAGGTTGAGGAGCTGATGGACAAAAAGAGGTTTATCAGGGCCTCAATGGCGGTCGATGGAGTGGTGGCCGTTGTGCGTGTCGACCCGGACGAACACCTTGCCGCCGATGCCGCAGACTTGGGGTGAGCTCTGGCCTAGATGAAGTGGACTAGCAACTATGCCTCGGGATTTACTAACTATGAACTGTCTAGTTCAATTTTACCAATATCAGTTGCAATGGCTATGTTTTGTATGGTTGATGTATTGAACCTGTTCTAGTAAACACACGCCTAACTTGTTTTAGCTATTTTGCCTACCTTTTTCTAGACAACTGGGCCATTCTCTCCTCTAGTAGCACTTTGATAACCCACAAGTATAGGGGATCAATCGTAGTCCTTTCGATAAGTAAGAGTGTCGAACCCAACGAGGAGCAGAAGGAAATGACAAGCGGTTTTCAGCAAGGTATTCTCTGCAAGTACTGAAAGTAGCGATAACAGATAGTTTTGATAGCAAGATAATTCGTAACAAGTAACAAGTAGTAACGGTAACTAAGGTGCAGCAAGGTGGCCCAATCCTTTTTGTAGCAAAGGACAAGCCGGAACGAACTCGTATAATAAGCAAAGGTAACAGATAGTTTTGATAGCAAGATAATTCATAACAAGTAACAAGTAGTAACAGTAACAAAGCTGCAGCAAGGTGGCCCAATCCTTTTTGTAGCAAAGGACAAGCCGGAACGAACTCGTATAATAAGCAAAGCGTTCTCGGGGACACATGGGAATTTCATCTAGTCACTTTCATCATGTTTGTTTGATTCGCGTTCGCTACTTTGATAATTTGATATGTGGGTGGACCGGTGCTTGGGTGCTGTTCTTACTTGAACAAGCCTCCCACTTATGATTACCCCCTCTCGCAAGCATCCGCAACTACGAAAGAAGAATTAAGATAAATCTAACCATAGCATGAAACATATGGATCCAAAACAGCCCCTTACGGAATAGCGCATAAACTAGGGTTTAAGCTTCTGTCACTCTAGCAACCCATCATCTAATTACTACTCCACAATGCCTTCCCTTAGGCCCAAAGATGGTGAAGTGTCATGTAGTCGACATTCACACGACACCACTAAAGGAAGCACAACATACATAACATCAAAATATCGAACGAATACCAAATTCACATGATTACTTATGACAAGACTTCTCCCATGTCCTCAAGAACAAAAGTAACTACTCACAAACCATATTCATGTTCAAGATCAGAGGGGTATTGAATAGCATTAAGCATCTGAACATATAATATTACACCAAATAAACCAACTAGCATCAACTACAAGATGTAATCAACACTACTAGCAACCCACAGGTACCAATCTGAGGTTTTGAGACAAAGATTGAATACAAAAGATGAACTAGGGTTTGAGTGAGATGGTGCTGGTGAAGATGTTGATGAAGATTGGTCCTCCCGCGATGAGAGGATCGTTGGTGATGTCGATGGCTTCGATTGCCCGCTCCCGGAGGGAAGTATCCCCAGCGGAATCGCTCTGCCGGAGAGCAAAAGTGCTCCAGCCAAGGTTCCGCCGCAAGACAGTGGCGCTTCGTCCCGAAAGTCTTCTCCCTAATTTTTTTAGGGCAGAAGAGCCTATATAGCACAAGGAGGGGGCCAGACGCCAGCCCGGGGCCCCACAAGGCATCAGGGCGCGCCCGGGGGGCACCCTGTTGCCTTGTGGGCTACTGGTGGGTCCCCTCTGGTATTTCTTTTCTCCAGTAGTTTTTATATATTCAATAAAAAAATCTCTGTGAAGTTTCAGGTCAATTGGAGCTCTGTAGAATAGGTATCTCTGATGTGGCTATTTCAGGTCTAGAATTCCAGCTACCGGTATTCTCCCTCTTCATGTAAACCTTGCAAATTAAGAGAGAAAAGGCATGAGAATTGCATCATAAAGTTTAATAATGATCAAAAACATAATAAATAATAGTAGGAAATCATGATGCAAATTGGACGTATCTACTCCCCAAAGCTTAGACCTTGATTGACCTCAAGCGAAATGTCAAAATCGATAATCATGACCACATGTTTAGAGAGAGAGACGTTGATAAAAATAAAATACGGACATGGAGCATCATGATCTTTATTATAACAGCAATATATCATCATAAAACTTCTCATGAAAAAGTGACAATTCATCCACAAGTTAAAGTATGAACCATAAACCAAATTGAAAACTAACAAACTATGATCTCAGTCACTGAAGCAATTGCAATTCATCATATTATCAGAAAGAGTCTATGTAAGAGCTTTGTTTAGCAAGTTCACATACTCAACTATCATTTATTCTTCTATGATTGCTGACACTCACGTCATACTTATGGAGCAAAAGTTTCAGTCGAACACATAGAAAGATAGGGGCTTATAATTTTGCCTCCCAACGTATTTACCTCAAGGGTAATGTCAATAATAATAACTCATAATCACCTACATTCAACTGGATATATATGCATGGATCAATCCCCACCACATGATGTTTGTCAAAAGAGAAAATAAAAACGGAATAGAGAAGAATACTATTGACTCTTGCATGAAAGTAAATACATAAAGTAAAAGATAGGCCCTTCGCAGAGGGAAAGCAGAGGTTGTCATGCGCTTTTGTTTTTGGATGTGCAAGCTCTTAATGTAAAGGAACGTCACTTTATATTGCCCCTTGTGATAGCGACCTTTATTATGTAGTCTGGCGCTTTTATTGCTCCACCATCACAAGATTGTACAAAACTTATTTTCCCTTACAATAAAAGTTCATACATATTTAGGAGCAATTTTTATTGCTTTTGCACCGATGACAACTTACTTGAAGGATCTTATTCAATCCATAGGTGGATATGGTGGACTCTCATGGCATGAAACCGGGGTTAAGGGTTTTTGGATGCACAACGGGACTGCCCTTACCCGTGTATTTAAGTCTCCTTCGTGGGTGATGGTGGTCACGGTAGGCTTGTCCTTCATGACATTAATTAGGATCTCCTTTCCTAGAGCACATGCTATACCATCTCTATATTCTTTTGGACTTCGGCCATAATGTGCTTATTATCTGGCCCCCAAGCATTCTTTCCTGCATCACTTTCACTTGGACGAGAGATGTCCCAATTGGAGGGTATGTGCATACGAGGAGTATTTTCAACCCCATAATTGTGAACCAAGTTATGAAAGTTGTTCCGATGTAACCTGTGTAAGGGTCTCCTAGGAGGAAGCCCTTCTTGCACCTCTGGACTCCCATGGCTTGTTGTGCTTCTCATAGCTTGATGGGGATTTGGAGCTGTGGAGATGCCGGCAAGAGTGCCCCTCTCAAAAGCCGGAGGGTAGACTTCCAATGAATCTCCATCATCTTCTTCCATGGTGACACCTTCCTCTTCCCCTCTCCTGAGTTCCATCTGAAGCAACCAAGCATCGTCTCCCACATTGTTGGAGGAAGAGGAAGACAAGATACCTGACCCTGACAGCCTGACAGAAAACAACACGAAACAAGAACAGAGGAGAAACTCGCGATACGGTGGTTAGAACATACAGGAGTATATATAAAGAATTTTTATCTTGCAAAACAAGCATACGGGAAGAAAACGGAGTCGGGAAGGCACACGTGGGGCCCACAAGGCATCACGGTGCGCCCCAGGGGGGTCGTGCCCTGTTGCCTTGTGGGCGACTCGTGGGTCCCCTCGGCTGTTTCTTATTTTTGTAATTTTTCTAATATTCCAAAACTGACAGAAATATTCTTTATGGAATTTTTGGAGTCGCTTTACTGACCGTATCACATACCTACCCCTTTTCAGGGTTCTGGAGCGTTCCGGAAGGACTCTTTGATGTGTTCCTCCGGTGTAATTGTTTCAATAATATTATTTTTAACATTAATGGGCATACCTGAGATATAATGTCTAATTCTTTGCCCATTATCCACTCTCGGATTATTTCCTTCGGAGTTGTTTATTTTAATGGCTCCGGAGTGATAAACTTCTTCGATGATATACGGTCCTTCCCATTTAGAGAGAAGTTTTCCTGCAAAAAATCTTAAACGAGAATTGTATAATAAAACGTGATCATCTACTTTGAATTCCCGTTTTTGAATTCTCTTATCATGCCATCTTTTGACTTTTTCTTTAAACAACTTGGTTTTTTCATAAGCTTGGGTTCTCCATTCATCTAGAGAGCTAATATCAAATAATCTCTTTTCACCGGCAAGTTTAAAATCATAGTTAAATTCTTTAATTGCCCAATATGCTTTTTGTTCTAGCTCAAGAGGTAAATGACATGCTTTTCCATAAACCATTTTATATGGAGACATACCCATAGGATTGTTATAGGCAGTTCTATAAGCCCATAATGCATCATCAAGTTTCTTAGACCAATTATTTCTGGATCTATTAACGGTCTTTTGCAAAATCAATTTATTTCTCTATTAGTTAATTCAACCTGACCACTAGACTGAGGATGATAGGGGGATGCAATTCTATGATTAA
The DNA here is from genome assembly GCA_039707655.1 of Elymus sibiricus. NCBI lineage: Eukaryota > Viridiplantae > Streptophyta > Magnoliopsida > Poales > Poaceae > Elymus > Elymus sibiricus. The sequence continues at coordinate 202,809,117 of CM077666.1, read as the reverse complement.
CATCATACCTAGCAAGCAATTTACGAAAAGCACCATGAATAAAATGTGAACCACCATCAGTCATTAAATATCTAGGGACTCCAAACCTCGGGAAAATAACTTCTTTAAGCATTTTAATGGAAGTGTTGTGATCAGCACTACTAGTTGGAATAGCTTCTACCCACTTAGTAACGTAATCAACAGCAACTAGAATATGAGTATACCCATTGGATTTAGGAAAAGGTCCCATATAATCGAAACCCCAAACATCAAATGGTTCGATAACAAGTGAATAATTCATAGGCATTTCCTGACGTCTACCAACATTACCAATTCTTTGACATTCATCACAAGAGAGGACAAACTTACGTGCATCCTTGAAAAGAGTAGGACAATAAAAACCAGATTGTAATACTTTGTGAGCAGTTTGGTCTCCCGCATGGTGTCCTCCATATGCCTTGGAGTGACACTTACTTAGGATTTGTTCCTGTTCATGCTCAAGTACACAACGTCTAATAACACCATCTACTCCTTCTTTATATATATGTGGGTCATCCCAAAAGTAATGTCTTAAATCAAAGAGAAACTTTTTCTTTTGTTGGTATGTAAAACTAGGTGGTATATATTTAGCAACAATGTAATTAGCATAGTCTGCATACCAAGGAGTATTACGAGAAGCATTTATCACAGCTAACTGTTCATCAGGAAAATCATCATTAATAGGTAGTGGGTCATCAAGAACATTTTCCATTCTAGACAAATTATCTGCCACGGGATTCTCAGCTCCCTTTCTATCAATAATATGCAAGTCAAATTCTTGTAGCCAAAGAACCCATCTAATACGTCTAGGTTTAGCATCTTTCTTTTCCATAAGGTATTTAATAGTAGAATGATCAGTGTGAATAGTAACCTTGGAATCAACAATGTAAGATCTAAATTTATCGCATGCAAACACAACTGCTAAAAATTCTTTCGCAGTAGTAGCATAATTTCTTTGAGCACTGTCTAGAGTTTATAATGGATAACATTTAATTTCTTATCAACTCTTTGCCCTAGAACAGCACCAACAGCATAATCACTAGCATCACACATAATTTCAAAGGGTAGGTTCCAATCAGGTGGTTGAACAATAGGTGCAGAAATTAAGGCTTTCTTAAGTACTTCAAAGGCTTCTACACAATCATCATCAAAAACAAATGGAACATATTTTTGCAAGAGATTGGTAAGAGGTCTAGAAATTTTAGAGAAGTTCTTTATAAATCTTCTATAGAAGCCAGCATGACCGAGAAAACTTCTTATACCTTTGATATCTTTAGGACATGGCATTTTCTCAATAGCATCAACTTTAGCTTTATCAACTTCAATACATCTTTCAGAAATTTTATGCCCAAGGACTATACCTTCATTCACCATAAAGTGGCACTTCTCCCAATTCAAGACAACATTAGTTTCTTCACATCTCTGCAAAACTCGATCAAGGTTGCTTAAGCAATCATCAAAAGAAGTTCCGTAAACGGAGAAATCATCCATGAAAACCTCAACAATCTTTTCACAAAAGTCAGAGAATATAGCAGTCATACATCTTTGAAAGGTAGCAGGTGCATTACATAAACCAAAAGGCATACGACGATAAGCATAAGTTCCAAAAGGACAAGTAAAGGTGGTTTTCTCTCGATCTTCGGGTGACACAGGTATTTGAGAGAAACCAGAATAACCATCTAGGAAACAAAAGTGTGTATGCTTAGATAATCTTTATAACATTTGATCGATAAAAGGCAAGGGGTAATGATCCATTCTAGTAGCTTTATTTAATTTCCTGAAATCAATTACCATCCTATAACCGGTTACAATTCTTTGTGGGATAAGTTCATTTTTATCATTAGGAACAACGGTAATACCTCCTTTTTGAGGAACACAATGAACATGACTTACCCATCTACTATCAGCTATGGGATAAATTATACCTGCTTCCAGAAGCTTTAATATTTCAGTTCTTACCACATCCTTCATTCTAGGATTCAGCCTTCTTTGATGATCAACAACGGGTTTAGCATCTGGCTCCATATGAAGTTTATGCTGACATAAAGTGGGACTAATGCCCTTAAGATCATCAAGAGTACATCCAATAGCTGCACGGTGCTTCTTCAGAGTTTTAAGTAATCTCTTTTCTTCATGCTCTGAAAGGTTAGCACTAATAATAACAGGATATATTTTCTTTTCATCAAGATAAGCATATTTAAGAGTATCAGGTAATTGCTTTAATTTAAACACAGGGTCACCCTTCGGTGGTGGAAGATCTTCCAAGATTTCAACAGTCAAATTATGTTTCAGAATAGGTGCTTGTTTAAAGAATAATTCATCTATTTCATTTCTTTCATTCATATTCATATCATTCTCATGGTCTAGCAAATATTGTTCTAAAGGATCAGTAGGAGGCACAGCAATAGAGGCAAGACCAATAATTTCATCTTTATTGGGTAATTCTTTATCTTGAGGTTGTCTACAAAACTTAGAGAAATTAAACTCATGAGGCATCTCACCAAAATTAACACTAACAATTTCTTTAGTGCAATCAATCTTGGCATTAACTGTATTCAAGAAAGGTCTACCAAATATAATGGGACAGAAATCATCTTGTGGTGATCCAAGAACAAGAAAATCAGTAGGATATTTGATCTTACCACACAAGACTTCAACATTCTAACAATCCCAAGCAATGAAATAGTATCTCTATTTGCAAGCTTAATAGTAACATCAATATCTTCAATCTCAACAGGTGCAATATCATTCATAACTTCTTGATAGAGAGTGAACGGAATAGCACTCACACTAACACCAATATCACATAAACCTTGATAGCAATGATCTCCAATTTTAACAGAAATAACAGGCATGCCAATTACAAGTTTGTTTTTATCTTTAGTGTCTGGCTTAGCAATTCTAGTTGCTTCATCACAGAAATATATGACATGTCCATCAATATTATCAACCAAAAGATCTTTAACCATTGCGACACTAGGTTCAACTTTAATTTGTTCAGAAGGTCTAGGTGTTCTAATATTACTCTTATTAACCACAGTTGAAGCTTTAGCATGTTCATTAATCCTAACAGGGAAAGGAGGTTTCTCAATATAAGCAGTAGGCACAACTGGATCAACATGGTGAACAATTGTTTTTTCTTTAACACTAACAGGTTCTTCATTCAATTCAATAGGTGGATGTTATTTAAACCATTTCTCCTTAGGGAGATCAACATGAGCAGCAAAAGATTCACAAAAGGTAGCTACTATCTCAGAGTCAAGTCCATATTTAGTACTAAACTTACGAAAAGCATCAGTTTCCATAAAAGATTTGACACAATCAAACTCAAGATTTATACCTGACTCATTACCTTTGTCGATATCCCAATCGTTAGAGTTACGTTTAATTCTTTCTAGAAGATCCCATCTGGATTCAATAGTTCTCTTCATAAAGGAACCAGTAGAAGAAGTATCGAGCATGGATCGATCATTATAAGAAAGCCGAGCATAAATTTTTTAAAGAATTATTTCTCTTGAGAGCTCATGATTGGGGCATGTGTGCAACATATACTTAAGCCTCCCCCAAGCTTGAGTGATACTTTCTCCTTCACGAGGCCAAAAATTATATATATAATTCTGATCACGATGAACCAAATGCATAGGATAAAATTTCTGGTGGAATTCCAGCTTTAACCGGTTCTAGTCCCATGTTTCAGTATCATCACATAGCCTATATCATGTCAATGCCTTTCCCTCCAAATATAAAGGGAATACTTTCTTCTTAACTCCATCTTCGGATAAACCTGCAAGCTTAAACAATCCACAAATTTCATCCACGTAGATCAAGTGCATAACGGGTTGTACCGTTCCATCTCCTGCATAAGGATTAGCTAGCAGTTTCTCTATCATACCCAAAGAAATTTCATAATAAATATTTTCAGTAGGTTCAATAGGTTGAGGAGCAACTCTTATTGCTTCCGATCGAGGTGAAGATACCCCGAACAAGCCCCTCAAAGGATTACTTTCCATAGTGACAAGTGACAATAAATTTCAGCACGTAATATAAATGTTTCCTTACCAAATTCCACTCACCAAAGGCGCTTCACTCCCCAGCAACGGCGCCAGAAAAGAGTCTTGATGACCCACAAGTATAGGGGATCAATTGTAGTCCTTTCGATAAGTAAGAGTGGCGAACCCAACGAGGAGCAGAAGGAAATGACAAGCGGTTTTCAGCAAGGTATTCTCTACAAGTACTGAAAGTAGCGGTAACAGATAGTTTTGATAGCAAGATAATTCATAACAAGTAACAAGTAGTAACGGTAACCAAGGTGCAGCAAGGTGGCCCAATCCTTTTTGTAGCAAAGGACAAGCCAGAACGAACTCGTATAATAAGCAAAGCATTCATGAGGACACATGGGAATTTCATCTAGTCACTTTCATCATGTTTGTTTGATTGGCGTTCGCTACTTTGATAATTTGATATGTGGGTGGACCGGTGCTTGGGTGCTGTTCTTACTTGAACAAGCCTCCCACTTATGATTACCCCCTCTCGCAAGCATCCGCAATTACGAAAGAAGAATTAAGATAAATCTAACCATAGCATGAAACATATGGATCCAAATCAGCCCCTTACGGAATAGCGCATAAACTAGGGTTTAAGCTTCTGTCACTCTAGCAACCCTTCATCTAATTACTACTCCACAATGCCTTCCCTTAGTCCGAAAGATGGTGAAGTGTCATGTAGGCGACGTTCACACGATACCACTAAAGGAAGCACAACATACATAACATCAAAATATCGAACGAATACCAAATTCACAGGATTACTTATGGCAAGACTTCTCCCATGTCCTCAAGAACAAAAGTAACTACTCACAAACCATATTCATGTTCAAGATCAGAGGGGTATTGAATAGCATTAAGGATCTGAACATATAATATTCCACCAAATAAACCAACTAACATCAACTACAAGTTGTAATCAACACTACTAGCAACCCACAGGTACCAATCTGAGGTTTTGAGACAAAGATTGAATACAAGAGATGAACTAGGGTTTGAGATGAGATGGTGCTGGTGTAGATGTTGATGAAGATTGGTCCTCCCAAGATGAGAGGATCATTGGTGATGTCGATGGCTTCGATTTCCCCCTCCCGGAGGGAAGTATCCCCGGTGGAATCGCTCCGCTGGAGAGAAAAAGTGCTCCTGCCCAGGTTCCGCCTCGACACGGCGGCGCTTCATCCCAAAAGTATTATCCCTAATGTTTTTGGGGCAAAAGAGCCTATATAGCAGAAGGAGGGGCTAGACGCCAACCAGGGGCCCCACAAGGCATCTGGGTGCGCCCTGTTGCTTTGTGGGCAACTGGTGGGTCCCCTCTGGTATTTCTTTTCTCCAGTATTTTTTATATATTCAATAAAAAATCTCCATGAAGTTTCAGGTCAATTGGAGCTCTGTAGAATAGGTATCTCTGATGTGGCTATTTCAGGTCCAGAATTCCAGCTACCGGTATTCTCCCTCTTCATGTAAACCTTGCAAATTAAGAGAGAAAAGGCATGAGAATTGCATCATAAAGTTTAATAATGAGAAAAAACATAATAAATAACAGTAGGAAATCATGATGCAAATTGGACGTATCACACTTGCCTTGCGATGTTTAACTCTGTCAATTTCAATTTCAACAGTACCAGTTCCAATTGCTATATTAGGTTGTCTGTAGTTAACACATGCCTTGTTTATTTCAGTAATGCACACTGTGATGTTCAAGTATGAACTATCCAGTTCAATTTCACCAATACCAATTACAAACTTACAATTCCTATGTTAGGTTGCAGTTAAGCCTGCTGTAGTAAACAGTTCTATCTATTTTTACTCTGTCCCATTGCTACCGAGTTACTCTTCACAATGAAGATATCATTGGAGATGCTGTCATATAATTACCATTGCTATTTCGGTGGATATTAACCTTGTTGTATTTAACATGCCTTTTCATGTACTTACGCTGGGCCACAATGGGTGATATTGTTGTTTGCCGTCGAGGTTAGTTGCACCCAATGTCTTATAGTATTTTACATCATTTGTGTGATTCCTGTTTAGCTTCTAACATTAACTTGTTGCTTGTAGATACATCTGTCAGTGGTACAGATCCACGCTTTGACCTGGAGGAACACCTGGCCGCCGACTCCGCAAACTTGGGGCGGCTCTAGCCCAGATGAAGTGCCCCAGCAACTACGCCTTAGGATTTACCAACTATGAACTATCCAGTTCAATTTTACCAATACCAGTTGCAATGGCTATGTTTTGTATGGTTGATGTATTAAGCCTGTTGTAGTAAACACGCCTAACCCGTCTTAGCTATTTTCCCTACCATTTTCTAGACAACTCGGCCATTCACTGCTCTAGCAGCACTTGCCTTGTGAGGTTTAACTCTGTCAATTTCAATTTCATCAGTACCAGTTTCAATGGCTACATTAGGTTGGCCGTAGTTAACACGTGCCTTATTTATTTCAGTAATGCACACTGTGATGTTCAAGTATGAACTGTCCAGTTCAATTTCACCAATACCAGTTACAAACTACAATGCCTATGTTAGGTTGCTATTAAGCATGTTGTGGTAAATAGTTCTATCATTTTCTTACTCTGTCCCTTTGCTACCGTCTTACTCTTCGCAATGAAGATATCATCAGAGATGCTGTCGCTTAATTACCAATGTTTTTTGGTGGATGTTAACCCTGTAGAAGTTAACATGCCTTTCCATGTACTTAGGTAGGGCCACCATGGGCGATGCTGTTGTTTGCCGTCGAGGTTAATTGCATCCCATGTCTTATAGTATTTTACATCATTTGTGCAATTGCAGTTTAGCTTCTAAAATTTACTTGTTGCTTGTAGATACATATGTCAGCGGTACTAATCCATGCTTCGGCCCGGAGGAACACATCACCACCGACGCAGGGCGGGATCTGGCCCAGATGAAGTGCCCCAGCAACTACGCCTCATGATTTACCAAGTATGAACTGTCCAGTTCAATTTTACCAATACCAGTTGCAATGCCTATGTTTTGTACGGATGATGTATTAATCCTGTTGTAGTAAACATGCCTAACCCATCTTAGCTATTTTCCCTACCTTTTTTTAGAAACTGGACCATTCTCTACTCTAGCAACACTTGCCTTGCGATGTTTAAGTCTGTCAATTTCAATTTCATCAGTAACCAGTTTCAACGGCCATATTAGGTTGTCTGTAGTTAACATGTGCCTTGTTTATTTCAGTAATGCACACTATTGTTCAAGTATGAACTGTCCAGTTCAATTTCACCAATTCCAGTTACAAACTTACAATGCCTATGTTAGGTTGTTGTTAAGCTTGTTGTGGTAAATAGTTCTATCCATTTTTTACTCTGTCCCTTTGCTACCTTGTTACTCTTCGCAATGAACATATCATTGGAGATGATGTCGTTTAATTACCATTGCTATGTTTGGGAGATGTTAACCCTGTTATAGTTAACATGCATGTCCATGTACTTACGTAGGGCCACAATGGGCGATTTTGTTGTTTGCCGTCGAGGTTAGTTGCATCCCATGTCTTATAGTATTTTACATTATTTGTGCAATTGCAGTTTAACTTCTAACATTTACTTGTTGCTTGTAGGTACATATGTCAGTGGTACTGCTACTTGTGATAGGCGTTCGGATTTCCCCGAAGAGGAAGGGTGAAGTATTATAGTAGGAGAAAGTATTTCCCTCAGTTAAGAACCAAGGTTTATTGAACCAATAGGAGATTCACGCAAACAACGATCAACAGTACCTGCACACACACAAACAAATACTTGCACCCAACGCGGGCAAGAGGGCTGTCAATCCCCTTGTACTCGTTAATTGCAAGGATTAATTCTGATAGTGGTAGATATATAAATTGCAAAACTAAATAAAAGTTAATAAATTGTAGCAAGGTATTTAGACTTTTAGTAATATGATGAGAATGGACCCGGGGGCCATAGCTTTCACTAGAGGCATCTCTCTCAAGAACATAGCAAACGGTGGGTACACAAATTATTGTTGGGCAATTGATAGAAAAGTGCATAGTTATGATGTTATTCATGGCATGACCACTACATAGAATTACGTCCATGACAAGTAGACTGAAACGATTCTACATCTACTACTATTACTCCACTTCGAGATCGCTTCTATGCTTGCCTCTCTAGGTATTAAGTTCATCACAAACAGAGTAATGCTTTAAGTATGATGACATAATGTAGACAAAATAAGATCAAGCAATATGAGCAAACCCCATAGTTTTATCCTTAGTAGCAACAATACAAATATGTGCCTCGCTACCCCTTTTGTCACGAGGTGAGGACACCACAAGATTGAACCTACTACTATGCACCACTTCCACTGAAGATCTACTCTTCAACTTGCCAAAAAAACTCATAGATCGGAAAGCATTACATAGCTATAACAATCACACATAATAAATTTGAAATATCTCAATTAGTTTCAATGAATAATCTAATCATAAACCCACAATTCATCGGATCCCAACAAACGCACCGCCAGATTACATCATATCGATCTCCGAAGAGAACATTGTATTGAACATAAAAAAGAGAGAGAGAGAGCCATCTAGCTACTGCTATGGACCCATAGGTCCTGTAGGGAAATACTCACACATCATCATGGAGGCAGCAAGCTTGATGAAGATGGCCTTCGTGATCGATTCCCCCTCCGGCAGAGTACCGGCGGAGGCCTCCAGATGGGATCGCGGAAGAACAGAGGCTTGCGGCGGCGGAATAATTGTTTCGGGCTCGCTCTGGTGGTTTCTCAATTTTAGGGAACTTATAGGCTTGGAATTATGTCAAATGGACATACGAGCGGTCCACAAGCCTGGGTGGCGCCCCCCAGTGGCGCGCCACCTGAGCTTGTGGCCCCCTCGTGAATCGTCCGGTCTTCCCCCAATGCTTCTAGGGTCCCTTCTGGTCCGGAAAAAATCACCATAAAGTTTCATCGTGTTTGGACTTCATTTTACATGGTTTTTCTATGAAACAATAAAATAGGCAAATACAGAAACTGGCACTAGGCACTAGGTTAATAGGTTAGTTCCCAAAAATGATATAAAATTGCATATAAAGCATAGAAGATTGATAATATAATACCATTGAAATAATCAAAAATTATAGATACGTTGGAGACGTATCAGGTACTGATCCACGCTTCGACCCCTTTTGCGTATGGGGCAATGAGATATTCATGAACAAGCATCAAGTGAGGAAACTAAGAAAGATTGTTAGCCGAAAGAGATGGGTGATGGGAATTAAACTCTTTGTCTATGCTTTATCCAAGACAACAGTGAACTTTAGGATGGTAAGTAATCTGTTGCCCTTTTTTTCCTGCCCACAATGAGTTACTCTATTAGACATTAATATCTGAAATTTTTCTCTTTTTAGTGGTTTCCGAAGCAATTTACTCATGATTACCTTGCAAACTACATGACCGGAGTGGAGGCAACGAGGGTTAAAGTATATAACTCATACTACCATGATAATGGTCCAGAAGTCTTCCTGAAGGCGGTGAAGGATGGGCGGGCGGTCATCACAAGGGGTTGGAAAAAAGTTGTGTGTGCCTTTGGCATGAAGGAGGCAGATTATGGGCATTCGGCTTCTTTAACACCATCGACAGCCAAAATGATTTACACTTCTTGTAGGATCGAAAGTATGTCTAGAGGGGGGGTGATTAGACTACTTGACCAAATAAAAATCTATCCTTTTCCCAATTTTAGACGTGGGCAGATTTTAGCAAGTATGACAAGTCAAGCATCACCCTACACATGCAATTCTAAGAGTGTGGCAGCGGAAAGTAAATAATTGCACATGTAAGTAAAGGTGGGGATTGGAGATCTCAAACACAAAGAAGACACGATGATTTTTGGCGTGGTTCCGATAGGTGGTGCTATCGTACGTCCACGTTGATGGAGGCTTCAACCCACGAAGGGTAACGGCTGCGCGAGTCCACAGAGGGCTCCACCCACAAAGGGTCCATGAAGAAGCAACCTTGCCTATTCAACCATGGCTTACGTCCACGAAGGACTGGCCTCACTCAGGGTAGATCTTCACGAAGTAGGCGATCTCCTTGCCTTTACAAACTCCTTGGTTCAACTCCACATGATCTTGGAGGCTCCCAAGTGACACCTAACCAATCTAGGAGACACCACTCTCCAAAAGGTAATAGATGGTGTGTTGATGATGAACTCCTTGCTCTTGTGCTTCAAATGATAGTCTCCCCAACACTCAAGAACTTCCTCACAGATTTGGCTATGGTGGAAGAAAGATTTGAGTGGAAAGCAACTTGGGAAAGGCTAGAAATCAAGGTTCAAATGGTTGGATTGGAATGTCTTGATCTCGACACATGAGTAGGTGGTTCTCTCTCAAAAAATGTATGGTGGAAGTGTAGGCACGTTCTGATGGCTCTCTTACTTGGTAAGAGGGTGGTGGAGGGGTATATACAGCCTCCACACAAAATCCAACCATTACACATATTTGACCAAAATTGGTGGGACCGAAACAAGAATCTCGGTGAGACCGACTTGAGAAAAGATATGAACGTTTGAGGTTTCGGTGGGACCGACTGGAACATCTCGGAGGGACCGATGTGCTATGGCTAGGTCAAACATCATCTTGGTGGCACCGATTGCATCATCTCGGTGGGACCGAAGTGAAGCAATAAGGCAACAGAGAGTTGGCAGGCCATCTCGGTGGTACCGATTGCAATTCTCGGTGGGACCGAAATAATTGCAACAAGTAACAGAGAGTTGGCAAGGCCATCTCGATGAGACCGAGATCCATATCGGTGGATCCGATTTGTTAGGGTTTGGCAGTGGCTAAGTCCAAATGAACTCGGTGGCTCTGGATAGGAAATTTTGGTGGGGCCGAGTTGGAATGTAGGGTTTGGACATATTTGGATGAAGGAAGTGGCTGAGGATTTTGGAGCAATATCATTGAGCACTTGAGCAAAAGGATCATTAAGCGACACCTCATCCCCTTTTAATAGTATTGGCTTTCCTATGGACTCAATGTGATCTTGGATCACTAAACCAAAAATGTAGAGTCTTGAGCTTTTGCCAATCCATATCCTTAGCATTTTGAAGGGTCCGCATCTCTAGTCCTTGCCATGCCAATCATTGAACATCCTGAAATATTTAACTTGAATGGACATTAGTTCAAGGAGATATATGTTGTTATGAACTACCAAAACAACCAAGATATAACTTGAATGGACATTAGTTCACCTTTACAGCCTCTAATACTATATATTATGGTTCATCATAGTTAATCCGCTGGCTAATTGTCGGGGGGATGACCCCCGGGTAGGCGAGCGAACCCGGAGTCCCTTTTCGAAAACATCGGGGCAGCCCGTGCCCCTCCCCGCCGGCTGGCGAACCGGCCGGCTTCTCAGTCCTAGCCGGCTAGGCCCGGCCCCGGGCCGGGTCCGGCTGGCCGCTAGCCGGCTGGCGATAGGTCGGCAGCCATCCCATCACGTCCGGCGACAAGACAGCCCCCCACGAGGGGAGAACATGGCTACAGTGCAATCCGTCTTGGGAGGGCGCGCCGGCAAAGCTGCCAACCGTGTTGACGCGATGGCCGGCGTCAGTGCCAGCGCGCCGGTGCAGCCCCCCGTGAAGCCGCCTACTCCGGCACGCCTCTACAGAGCGCGCACGCGCCGTCTACTCCTGGACGCCTCGGCAGAAGCGCGCACGCGCCAACTGCTCCTGTACGCCTCTGCAGAAGCGCGCACGCACCGTCCACTCCGTGACGCTCGAAGCGACGGGCCACAGTGTCGCGCCGCCCTCGGGCGCCGCAGCCGGCGGGACCCGGCAGCCGGCGGGCCCACGGCCGGCTCCAGACGCCGACGCCCGGGTCCCGGCGTGCGCGGTTTATCCATGTAACCCTGGGGGGTCGAGCTATAAGACCCCCCAGGAGGCCTCCATGCAGGGGGGTTCGCTTTCGAGGTCAGCCTCTCTCTCTCACTCTCTCGGAGGAACACTCAGTAGCAACACACACACACTCACCGGAGAGGCCGAACGGAGACCTAGCTCCTTCTTCCTCCTCTGCCCAAACAGCTCCAGGAGCATCTTTGTAACCATTGTGGCCTCTGAGCCTATCAACCCACTCGGAGGACTAGGGGTGTTACCTCTCCGGAGGGCCGCGAACCTGGGTACGTCTTGTGTCTCTCGCATGCGCGTGCCAACATCGCTTCCGGAACCCACCGGCGTCCTCACGCAGCCCCCCACTTTTAGCCATCTCATGGCATCTGCCGTGATTTCACCACGACAGTTGGCGCCCACCGTGGGGCTGCTCGCGGCGTCAACCGGAGTCAAGTTCCGGACGAGGCCCTTCACCGGCTCCGGCAAGCGCATCGTGCATGGTTTGGTCCGTGCGCCTCGCACGGCCAACCCGGCCGGCTGCAATGTCGCACCCGGCGTGAGCACCGCCTGCCCCGCAGGCTGCTTCGTCGTCCCCTTCGGCATGCTGCGCGTCTTTGTCGCGCTCGTCCCCGACGTGTTTCCCAGCAAGGTACACAGCTTCACCGATTCGCCCGTCCCCGTTGGCTGCGCTGCCTCCGACGACGGCGCGGACCTCTTCGTTCGCGCGGAGGTGTTGACCATCGGCTCCCCGCGCGCCAAGGAGAAGGCTGCCGCGGCCGCCGCTGCCACGGCTGCGGCCCCTCGTCGCCGTGCCGACCCGCTCCACGAGACGATCCGGAGCCTGCGAGCCCCCATCACGCCCGACGCCGACACGGCGGCAGCAGCGGCTCAGCTTAACGAGAACCGTGAGCATCTGCTGGTCGAGGCCACGGAGCTCATGGCAACACGGCGCCGGCTGGAGTCCTTCCAGCGAGAGTACGACAGCGTTCACGGCTTCACGCCGGCCGCTGCAGAGCCCAGCCGGGTCGTAGAAGTGCGTGTCCGTGGAGGCGCGATCGGCCGTGCGCTAGGCGCAGGCCGGCCCGTCTACGACACCCCCGTCAAGAACATGCGCGCGGCGCTACCGGCCATCGCGGATCTCGAGTTCTTGGAGGGCGAGGAGCTGCTACAGCAGCAGCAGCGCATCCGTGACCTCATCACCGCGGCGAACGAGCAGCAGCAGCATTTCGACCCGGCCCAGCCATCCGCCTCCACCTCAGGCAAAACCAGAAACCCGGAGAGGGCTCTTCGGGACACGCAGCAGGCGTCTTCCCCTGCTGGCTCGACGAGTCGCGGCTCTGGCCGGCATCGGCCGAGGCGGAGCCGGCGCGACCGCGCCACGACGGCTGGCGATGGCATTGCCAACAAGACAGCCGGTGACGATCGGGCCCAGCCGGAACCTCCTCTCCCGCCGCCTCGACAACCCCGGCCGGCTTCCGCCGGCGCGGTGCCGCGCGGCCCCGTCGCAAGCCGGCTGGGCCCCCGCGAGCCCTACGACGAATCCGACGCCCGTCACCGCATCGACCGGCTGGCGCGGTCCACGCTTCTCGAAGAGGAGAGTTCTGTCGGCCCGGCATGCTTTGGCCCCTGCATCCGCGAGGAGCCCTTCCCCAAAGGCTTCTCGCTGCCATGCGACTCCCCCAAGTACAGCGGCATCTCCAAGCCGGAGGACTGGCTAACCGACTACACCATGACAGTCGGCATCGCCGGCGGCAACCGGCGCGTGGCGGTTCGCTACGTTCCCCTCATGCTGCTCGGCTCGGCCCGGACATGGCTTAACAGCCTGGGGGCCGGCAGCGTCAATTCCTGGCTGGACTTCGAAGATGCATTCGTGCGCAACTTCACCAGCACGTACACGCGTCCTGGTCGGCCTCGCCAGCTCTCCATGTGCGTTCAGAACCCGGGCAAGCCCCTCCGCGACTTCCTCACGCGGTGGACCGAGCTGCGCAACTCCTGCGAAGGCGTCCACGAGGTGCAAGCCATCCAGTACTTCATCGACGGGTGCCCAGACGACACCCTGCTCAAGCACCGCCTTATGTGCGATGAGCCGGACACCCTGGCGGAGCTCATGGAGGTGGCGGACAAGTACGCCATGGCCGACTCCGCGATGCGTGTAAAAATCACAGTCGACGCGGATGGCAAGCCGGTCTCGGTCCAGCCGGCCGCCCCGAAGCCGGCTGGCAAAACCAGTCAGCGCCAGCAAGACAGCCACAACAACAAGCGGAAGGCCGAGCAGCCGGCTCCTAGCTACAACAACCAGCAAGTAGCCGCGGTGGAAGGGGAGCGGCAGGCAGAACAAGGCGCCGGCCTGCTCCCGCGCACCGGCAAGGCCGCCTGGCAGCCCAAGCTGTCCTTCGAGCAGATGCTCGACGCCCCCTGCAAGAACCACAGTGGCGCGAAGCCGTTGACGCACACACTCCGGCAGTGCAGCTTCACCCAGCGTCTGTTGAAGGGCAACCTTCCACCCCCGCCACCCGGAGCCGGCCCGCAGCAACCGCTGCTTTCGCCTCCGCCGCCGCCTCCGGCAGCCGGCGCCCTCGCCAACGACCCCTATCCGCAGCAGGACGCGGCCTATGTCGTCTTCACCAACGAAGGCGATGACAAGCACAGCAAGCGCAAGTACCAGCACGAGGTGAACGCCGTCGTCCCCCCGGTCCCCCAGTACATGCACTGGTCCGACCGTCCTGTCAATTGGACCCGGGAAGACCACCCGGCCGTGATGCCCACGCCGGGCGGCTACGCGCTCGTACTCGACCCCACCTTCGTCGCTGAAAAGTGCACCTGCCACTTTTCGCGGGTGTTGATCGACGGCGCCAGCAGCATCAACATCCTCTACCGCGACACCATGGTCAATCTCGGCATCGAGGAGGGCCAGTTCCAGCCCACCCAGACGGTGTTCCACGGCATCGTGTCGGGCGCTTCGTGCTCCCCCATCGGCCGGGTGCGGCTGGACGTGTTGTTCGGCACCAGCGCCCACTTCCGCCGCGAGCCGATCTGGTTCGAGGTGGTCAACCTCGCCAGCCTCTACCACGCGCTCCTAGGCCGGCCCGCCATGGCCAAGTTCATGGCGGTCCCCCACTACACCTACCTCAAGATGAAGTTGCCAGGCCCCAAGGGCAACATCACCATCACTGGCGACTACAAGAAGTCCCTGGAGTGCGCCAAAGACAGCTCCAGGCTGGCCGAGTCGCTGGTCATCACTGAGGAGAGGCGCCAGCTCGATCGCCTTGTCGCGCTGGCTGGCGAGCAGCCGGTCATGCCGGCTCAGCTCAAGCAGCCAGCCGATGAGGGCTCCTTCAAGCCGGCCAAGGGCACGAGGAAGGTTTCGCTCGACCTGTCCAACCCCGACTCCAGCGAGCACGTCGTCGTAGGCTCCGGCCTCGACAGCAAATAGGAAGGCGAGGTCGTCGACTTCCTCCGTGAGAATCGGGATATCTTCGCATGGTCCCCCAAGGGCATGCCGGGTGTTCCGAGGAAGTACGCCGAGCACAAACTCCACGTCCGGCCGGATGCTAAGCCGGTCTGGTAGCCGCTACGCCACTTCTCCGAGGAGAAGCGGAGAACCATTGGCGAAGAGATCGCCCGGCTGCTCAGAGCCGGGTTCATCATGGAAGTATTCCACCTCGAGTGGCTGGCGAACCCGGTCCTCGTCCTGAAGAAGAACGGCACTTGGCGCATGTGTATCGACTACACCAGCCTGAACAAGGCCTGCCCCAAGGACCCATTTGCCCTTCCCCGGATTGACCAAGTCATCGACTCCACAGCCGGCTGCGAGCTTCTGTCCTTCCTGGACGCTTACTCCGGCTACCACCAGATCAAGCTGGACCCGGCGGATGCCCTCAAGACGTCCTTCATCACCCCCTCCGGGGCATATTGCTACATCACCATGTCGTTCGGCTTGAAGAACGCCGGCGCCACCTTCTAGCGCTGCATGCAAAAATGCCTCCTGCCCCAGATAGGCCGGAACGTGCACGTCTACGTCGACGACATCGTGGTGAAGACCAAGCAGCACCTCACCCTCCTCGAAGATCTCCGGGAGACATTTGCAAACTTGCGCCAGTACCAGATCAAGCTCAACCCGGAGAAATGCGTCTTCGGCATGCCGGCTAGCCAGCTCCTTGGTTTCCTCGTCTCGGAGCGCGGCATCGAGGCCAACCAGGAGAAGATCAAGGCCATCGACCGCATGCGCAAGCCGTCCCGGCTGCGCGATGTCCAGAAGTTCACCGGCTGCTTGGCCTCTCTCAGCCGGTTCGTCAGCCGGCTGGGAGAGAGGGCCCAGCCCCTATATCAGCTGATGAAGAAGACGACGCCGTTCGAGTGGTCCGACCGGGCGGACGAAGCTTTTCGGGACCTCAAGTGCATGCTCTCCACCAGGCCCGTCTTGGCCGCGCCGGCTGAGAAGGAGCCGCTCCTGATGTACATCGCGGCAACCACTCGCGTGGTCAGCGTGGTGCTGGTGGTGGAGCGCCCCGAGGAAGGCAAGGCACAGCCGGTCCAGCGCCCTGTGTACTACCTCAGCGAGGTCCTCTCCACATCCAAGCAAAACTACCCGCACTATCAGAAGATGTGCTACGGCGTCTACCTGGCCGGCAAGAAGCTCCGGCAGTACTTCCAAGAGCACGCCATCACCGTGGTGAGCACGGCCCCCAACGGCGAGATCATGGGCTGCCGGGATGCCTCCGGACGGATCGCAAAGTGGGCCATCGAGCTAGCTGGCCACACCATCCTCTACGAGCCTCGCACCGCCATCAAATCGCAGGCGTTGGCCGAGTTCCTCGTCGATTGGGCGGAGACCCAGTACTTGCCGCCAGCTCCCGACGCAACACACTGGCGCATGCACTTTGACGGCTCCAAGATGGCCTCCGGCTTGGGAGCCGGCAATGTGCTCTCCTCCCCCAAAGGCGACCGGCTGCGCTACGCGCTTCAAATCCACTTCGCCGCCTCCAACAACGTCGCCGAGTATGAAGCCGTCGTCCACGGCCTCCGGCTGGCCAAAGAAATCGGCATCCGGCGCATCCTCTGCTTCGGCGACTCCGACCTGGTGGTCCAGCAATCCTCTGGCGAGTGGGACGCCAGGGACTCCAACATGGCCAGCTACCGCAACCTGGTCCAGCGGATGACCGGCAACTTCGACGGCTGCGAGTTCCTCCACGTCCCCCGCAATGAGAACGAGGCGGCTGATACTCTAGCCAAGCTTGGTTCCTGCCGGCAAGCAATCCCAACTGGCGTCTCCCTCGAGCACCTGCGCAAGCCGTCCATCAAGCCGTCTCCGGATTCGGAGTCCATCTTCATCCCGGCCGACCCAACAGCCCTTCGCCCGGCCTCGGGGACTGCCGGCTCTGGCTCGGGGGCTGCCCGCTCCGGCTCGGGGACTGCCGGCTCCGGCTCGGGGGCTGTTGGCTCCAACTCGCCATCTCCCGACCCGGCCGAATCCGCGCAAGTGGCCACCCTCACGGTGCTGGAGGCGCCGTCTTGGGCCCAACCAATCCTCGCGTTCCTGGCAAACGGCGAGCTCTCGGCGAATGAGGTCGAGGCCCGGCAGGTGCAACCCCGGGCTTCCGGCTACAGCATCATCAACCGCGAGCTCGTCAAGCGAAGCACAACCGGCGTCTTCCAGCGATGCGTCGAGACGGCCAAGGGTGTCGAGATCTTGCTCGATATCCACCAGGGCGAGTGCGGGCACCACGCCGCCTCCCGGTCCCTGGTGGCTAAAGCATTCCGCCACGGCTTCTACTGGCCGACTGCGCTAAAGGACGTCGAGGAGCTGGTTCTCAAGTGCAAGGGCTGCCAGCGCTTCAAGGCCCAGAGCCACCAGCCGGCTTCGGCGCTCCAAACCATCCCCATCGCGTGGCCCTTTGCCGTCTGGGGCCTCGACATGGTGGGACCCTTCAAAACCGCTCGGGGCGGCATGACGCACCTTCTGGTGGCCGTCGATAAGTTCACCAAGTGGATCGAGGCAAGACCGATCAAGAAACTCGATGGTCCCACGGCCGTCAAGTTCATCACCGACATCGCTGTCCGCCATGGCGACCCCAACAACATCATCACCGACAACGGCACCAACTTCGCCAAAGGCGCGCTAGCACGTTACTGCTCCATCTCCGGCATCCGGCTTGACCTGGCCTCCGTTGCCCACCCTCAGTCCAACGGCCAGGCGGAGCGGGCAAACGGCCTCATCTTGGCTGGCAATAAGCCGCGACTCGTCGAGCCGCTCGTGCGTTCACCCGGCAGCTGGATCGATGAGCTGCCGTCCATCCTATGGAGTATCCGGACCACCCCCAACCGCTCAACCGGCTTCACTCCATTCTTCCTCGTCTACGGGGCCGAGGCGATCATCCCCACGGATCTCGAGTTTGACTCACCCCGGGTCACCCTGTACACGGAAGTGGAGGCCGTGGCAGCACGCGAAGACGGCGTCGATCTGCTCGAAGAGGCACGCCTGCTGGCCCTCAGCCGGTCGGCCATTTATCAACAGAGCATGCGCACTACCACAGCAAGAAGATCAAGCCCCTCGCTTTCCGCGAAGGCGACCTCGTGCTCCGGCTGATCTAGCGAACAGCCGGCCAACACAAGCTGTCGTCCCCATGGGAGGGCCCCTTCATCGTCAGCAAGGCCTTGCGCAACAACGCGTACTACCTCATCGACGCGCAGAAGCGAAGCAAGCATAAGAGAGACGCCTCCGGCGAAGAGACGGAATGCCCCTGGAACGCGGAGCTCCTCCGTCCGTTTTACGGTTGAACCATGTATGAATGTATCACTGCCCCTTTTGAAATTAATAAAAGCAGCAGGTCCCCCGAACGACACTCGGGGGCTACCTTTTCATCTTTACCGAGTTTTTGCGCACTTTACCGCATTCGCCCCCCCCCCCCCGCCACCGGGTCAGCACGGCCGGCTCGGGGGCTTGGGGGCTCGCCGGCTAGCCCACGCCGCGTTCTCCTCAACCCGGTCAGTAGCGTGCGTACCGCCGAAGCCCTCTCTGCCATAAGCCACAGACCGGCTCCCGGCTGTTCAAGGCTGGCAAGAGCCAAAGGCCGCAAGCATCCACACGCGAAAACATGGCCAAGAACGAACAACCGGCTCGGCTAGCCCGGCTCCTCTCACTTCACGCTCTGCCGCACATACCGGCTGCGCTCCAGCCGGCGTTGCCGGCTGCAGCCAACCGGCCCAGTGGGTGTTTCGCTTGCGCTCAAATCCTAAAGCCCAAGTACTAGGCGCTCTCTTCTGAGTCCGGCTCCCCGTCCCAGCTACAGACTGGCTCCCGGCTGTCCGGCTGGCGGGAAGAAGGACGAAGGAGGAAGGAAACAGGAAAACGGCTAAGGGAAAAGAACAAAAGCGAAACTGCCACACGGCAGGCGCAAGCACACAAGAAAGAAATACGCATCCATATATACAGCAAGGCCCGCGGGCAATAAGTTCATTACATTCAAACTTACACCCCCCAGTGGGTGGATCTTCCGGCTAACAAAAGCTCCGAGTACAAAAGAAACAGGAAAAAACAAAAGCCCTAAACTGCGGCTTCGTCGGCATCGCTCGGCGCCGGGTTCTCCGTGGTGGCGGTGTCGTCCAGCTCGCCAGCGTCGTCGTCCACGTCGGCGATCGTCTCGGCCGAGCTGCCCTCCGGGTCCTCGAGCTCTAGGCCGAAGTCGTCGGCGGGAAGCTCCGCGCCGTTCGGCGCCCGCTCGGGCACAAAGTCGCCGTACGGGCGAACGAAGCAATATCGCTAGCCCGCACGGCGATCGCCGTCTCCCGCTCCGCCAAATCCGCCTCCGCCCCAGCCCTCCGAGCGCGCGGTTGGTCCAGGCGGATGGTGGGATACCAAGACAGCATGACCCCGAGTGCCATGTTTGCGCCGGCTCGAGCTGCGGAGGCCCTCCACGCGTTGAGCCACGCCGCGCCAGTCTCCAGCCAGCGCGCCAATCGGCTCACGCTGCTCGGCGCTACCGCACCCGGTCACAGCGCGGCCACCATCAACAAACTGGCTTCGAACAACCGGTTCATCTGGCGCTCCACCGCCTCCAGGCGAGCCTTGGCGGCCACGGTGATCTCCGCCACCGACCAGGCGGCGTACTCCTCGACGGCGGCCCCCGCCGCCATCTGCTCCTACCGGTGGGCGTTGACCGCCGCCTCGGCCGACTCCTGGGTCTCGGGGAAGAACCCTGGAAGAGAGGGGGAGGAAGATTGACCAAGACGCCAAAGGGCGGAAAACAGAAAGAAGCAAAAAGACGCAAGCGAAAACACTTACGCGTGAGGAGCTCGTCGATGTAGAGCGCATCTTGCAGTGCCTCCCGCTCCCGCATCGCCAGCGCGTTGGCGTTGCGGTCGCGGTCCGCCTGGAGCTGGCTGACCTCCTCGGCGGCCTTCTTCGCTGCCTCCTCCTGCCGCGCCACCGCTTGACGACGTTCTTCGGCAAGCCGGTCCAGCTCGGCCTTACGGGCGGCGGCGGCTTCGTCCCTCTCCCGGACCACCCAGGCCGCCTCCTCCTGCAGCCGGTCATGCTCCGCGGCCGCCTGGTCACGGAGGTGGCCGGCTTCCGCCAGTTGGCGCCGGAGCGTCTCCATCTCCGCCGGGTCAACTGCAGCGGCTGCGCATCCGGACCCGGATTCTGGTCAGAAGCCGAGCAAGAAAGCAAAAAACAAGAAGCAAAGAAGAAACGACCCAGCTGCTGCGCAAACCGGCCCGGATCTCGGGGGCTACACCCAGTGAGAGCGCTGGCACGCCCCCACTGGAAGAACGCAAGGAAAGAAGTTGGAAATAATACCTCTGGCCTGGCGAAGCTCCTCCTCCTTGGCCGCTAGCTGGTCCCTGGCCACGCGGTACCGGCCCAGGAGGCGGTTGTACGCCGCCACCCACTGGTGATAGATGGACTGTAGAGAAGACAGTGAAAACACGGACGCCTGAGAAGGCCCGACCCGCCTACTGCGCAGCCGGCTCGGGCCTCGGGGGCTACACCCAGTGGGTGCGCTAGCGTGCCCCCACTGGAAAGCGACCAAGCCGGTCGAAAAAAGAAAAAAGAAGACAAAAGCAAGAAGGCACGAAAAGCGAAAGAACTCACCGCGAAGGTCTGCTCCAATTGGCGCAGCCGGCCGCTCTCCACCTGGGAGAAGCTCTACCACTGGCTGTGGTGGTTGGCGATCTGCAGCCGCAGAGAGTCCACCGCCGCATCCAGCTCGCTCCGGGGGGCGCCGCTCGTCGCCTCGCTGGACCTCGCCGCCCAGGTCCGCTGCGGCTGAACGGCGGACCCGGCGCAGGTTCCACTGCCAGCCGGCCTCGATTCGAGGCTAAGCCCCACGGCCCGCGGCTCTGTCGTCACCAGGGCGCGTGAGCTCTCCAGCGCGGTCTCCGTCCTTGGCGGCGGCGCTCCTCCTCCGCTCGGCGCGGCTTCCAGCTCGCGGTCCCCTCTGCCTCCATCGACCGGATCTGCAGCCGGCGGCACCTCCTGGTCGACCGTCGGGTCCACCTCCGGCTCGCGGTCGCCGGATTCGCCGCGACCGGCTGTATCCTCGGCGGCCGCGCGAGCATCCGCCTCTGCCCGGTGGGCCGGATCATGCACCGTCTTGGAGCGATGCTCCGCGACCGGCGATGGCGGCGGCGACGACGCCGTCCACTCCGGCCACGCGCTCTCCACCGCAACCCGCGCTCGCCTCGCCACGACCTCGGCCACGGCGACGCTACAAGCCTTGACACACGCCTCGGCCATCTCCTTCTCGGCCTCGGCTCGGGCCCTCCAGGCGTCCCTCTCGACGTCCTCCAGGGCGGAGCCGGCTTGACGGGCCGCGAGCACCTCTTCGGCGGTCTCCCCCGTACCGCTTCGGCCCCGTCGCCGGTCGGCCTCCTCCGCGGCCGCGGCCGCCGTGGCAGCTTCCGCCAGCTCGAGCGCGCTCCTGGTCGGCGCGAGAGAAAGATGAAGGAGAAGAAAACAAAAGAAAGCGGCAACTCCAAATGCAAAAAAGAAACTTACCCTATGCCCACGGGAACCGCTCGCGTCGGCGCGCCTTCTTGGCGGACCTCTTCAGGGTGCCCGTTTGCGCCGCTGCCGGGCGCTTCGCGGCCGGTCGCGCCTCGACCGACTGCTTCCCATGCGGCCGGTTTGAGCCAGCCGGCTCCCCAGGAGCCCTCCTCTGCCGTCCCCTGGGGGCGGCCCCGCCGCCCGCCTCCGCGCCCTGAGGAGCTGCATCGCCCGTCCCGTCCTCGTCATCTTCATCGTCGTCCGGCCAGTCCCGCAAAACATCCGGGATCAGAGACTTACCGGTTTGAGCGGAGCCGCCGGCTTCCGCGTCCGCCGGATGCTCCTCGCCGCCTTCGGCTCCTGCGTTGCCGGCCTCCTCGTCCTCCGGGTCCGACTCGACCCGATCCGGCTATAGAACCATGGGACTCAAGCCGTCATTCACTAGCTGGCTCGGGAAGCGCTGTAGCCGTCCCAGGGCGTCAGGGCGCATGAGAAGGGAGGACGCGGCGAAGAGCAAGGACCAGAGACTTACCGCTGGCGCCGGGTCGTCCCGCCTGTACGGCTCCTTGCCGAACTGCCACTCCTTCACCTTGAGCCCGGTAGCAGAGACGTCATTGACACGCACGGCGATCTCCTCTGCCGTCAGCTCCTTCGTCGACAGCCGGCAGGGGTCGTGCCGGCTGCTCATGTCGCAGATCCGGTGCGGCCGCCTCTGCAGCGGAAGCACCCGGCGACCGATGAAGGCGGCGATGAGGTCCACGGTGGTGAGCCCCTCGCGGTCCGTCATCTCCTTGATCCGGCTGCAGATCCCCAAGATCTCCGCGGAGGGGCTCTTCGGGTTGTGCCCCCAGTTCAGCTTCTCAGCCGGGGGCGCATCGACGAATGGAGGGAGGTTGATCCGGTCGTTGGCCGGGTTCACGTTCTTCACATAGAAGAAAGATTTCTGCCACTTTTTGGCGGATTCCTCGAGTGGCAGCTTCGGGAAAGGGCCCGCCGTCCGGGTCATCACCACGGCCGCCCCGCACTCGGCCATGACGCCGGCTGCTGCTCCTTGCTGCTTGAAGTAAAACAGCCGGCACCACAGCTCCACGTACGGGAGGATGCCGACGTAGCCCTCGCACAGCGTTGCGAAGCCGGCGAGCTGCAGAATGGCGTTCGGCCCCAGGTGGTGCGGCTGGAGGCCGAAGAAGGTGAGGAAGCGCCTGAAGAAGACGCTCGCCGGGAGCCCAAGCCCGCGGAGGAAGTGAGTGTAGAACACCACCACCTCGCCACTCCGCGGTTTCGGCGCCCTCTCCTCGCCTGGCGCGCGCGCCTCCACCTCCGCCGGCGGCGGCAGCCACCTCGTGCGGCGAAGATACTCGATATCGTCATCAGTGACCATCGACCCCTCCCACGAGCCCTTCGGCGGCGCCATTGGCGAGAGCGGGAGAAGCACGGAGGAGGAAGATTGAAAGCGGCGATGGAGCGAGGAAGCAACGACCGCGCGAGTCGCAGCGCAGTGCGGTAGCGAGCCTGGCGGGCGACGGTGCGCGGACAACGGAGAGCGGCCGTGGTGTGCGCGAGAAGGAAGAAGGGGAGGCAGAAGCAAAGCGACGGGCGGGGGCAGAGGAGTGAGTGCCTCAACCTCTCCCCCCCTCTCCCATTTAAAGACCACGGTCGAACGTGGGGGAGTGGGATCGTTTGCGCCCACGATCCCCGCTCCCCCGCAATACACGGGCGCGTTAAAGCCACGCTTTAACTGCCTCGAGAACTCCAACGGGCGCTGGCAGCCGCAGCAAATCCCGCGCGCGGGCCGAGGCAGCGGCCCGGTGGGGCCCAGTCCACCGCGACGTCTCGTCGCGCGCGTGGCCTGGCAGGCCTCTTCAGCCGCTGGGCAGCACATGGCGAGAATTCGTCTGGCGACCGGCGCGCTCCCCCGTACCGGCAGGACCAGCCGGCCGAGGCGTTCAGACTCCGGCGAAGATCAAGTACCTCGATCCGGCTACCGGAATCCGGCCACGACGGCCTCAAGCCGGCACTACCTCGTCACGTTACTGCACTCCTTCGAGGGGGGGGGATAAGCTGCAAAGCCTCTCCCGCTTGGAGCCGGCAAGCCTTCACAGCTTCGGGGACTACTGTCGGGGGGATGACCCCCGGGTAGGCGAGCGAACCCGGAGTCCCTTTTTGAAAACATCGGGGCAGCCCGTGCCCCTCCCCACCGACTGGCGAACCGGCCGGCTTCTCAGTGCTAGCCGGCTAGGCCCGGCCCCGGGCCGGGTCCGGCTGGCGATAGGTCGGCGGCCGTCCCATCACGTCCGGCGACAAGACAGCCCCCCACGAGGGGAGAACATGGCTACAGTGCAATCCGTCTTGGGAGGGCGCGCCGGCAAAGCTGCCAACCCTGTTGACGCGACGGCCGGCGTCAGCGCCAGCGCACCGGTGCAGCCCCCCGCGAAGCCGCCTCCTCCGGCACGCCTCTGCAGGGCGTGCACGCGCCGTCTACTCCTGCACGCCTCGGCAGAAGCGCGCATGCGCCGATCGCTCCTGTATGCCTCTGCAGAAGCGCGCACGCACCGTCCACTCTGTGACGCTCGAAGCGATGGGCCACAGTGTCGCGCCGCCCTCGGGCGCGGCAGCCCATGGCCGGCTCCAGACGCCGACTCCCGGGTCCCGGCGTGCGCGGTTTACCCATGTAACCCTGGGGGGTCGAGCTATAAGACCCCCCAGGAGGCCTCCATGCAGGGGGGTTCGCTTCCGAGGTCAGCCTCTCTCTCTCACTCTCTCGGAGGAACACTCAGTAGCAACACACACACACTCACCGGAGAGGCCGAATGGAGACCTAGCTCCTTCTTCCTCCTCTGCCCAAACAGCTCCAAGAGCATCTTTGTAACCATTGTGGCCTCTAAGCCTATCAACCCACTCGGCAGGACTAGGGGTGTTACCTCTCCGGAGGGCCCCGAACCTGGGTACGTCTTGTGTCTCTCGCATGCGCATGCCAACCTCGCTTCCGGAACCACCGGCGTCCTCACGCAGCCCCCCACTTTTAGCCATCTCATGGCATCTGCCATGATTTCACCACGACACTAATTCTGTAATTATTGAACATATTGTACTGAGATTTTGATTTATGCATTGGTTGTCGAACCATTGTAAATAGGGTATGTATGATGGATGTGAAATATTTGAATGCCACACTTCATAATTCAAATTTTGAAATTTCCATTTCAAATAATAAATTATCAGAATAAATAAATAGCAGGGAATAAATTATGGTACACAAGGTTAGAAAGAAAACAGCGTGTGCGATGGAAAAATATAGTACACATGATTCTTTGATGGATAACGTGTGCGATTGCCAGCAATATGACACACGTTTCCATCCCATATGCATGTGGGATTGTCAGCAATACCACACATGTTCCCATATCATATGCGTGTGTGATTGTTGGCAATACCACAAATGTTTTCAACCCGCGTGCGTGTGTGATATCGGATGCAAAGAACACGGTTCACATCTGAAACGCGTGTGTGATAGGAATACCTATCGCACACACTTCTGAAATGGACACTGACGGTGTCCTGGACTAGGGGGTACCAACCTAGGCGGCCCATAGTCCTCGGGATGGGCCCGAAGGCCCTATTCTCATCCAGATGGACTCCGGAAGCTGTGACATGATCAAGATGGTATCTGCTGAAGACTTGGAGTATACCCCAAGACATCTCCTGTCGCCTCCATTCGCATCCCTAGATACCGCCTATGTAACCCTAGATGCCCCTACTAGCGTATATATAAGCCGGAGGGTTTAGCCTGTAGAGCACACAGAATCACAATTATCATCCACTTAGCTCTAGGGTTAGGCTTCTCCTGAAAATCTCAAGGTAGATCAAGCTTTTACTCGATACTTCATCATCAATATAAACAAGAGCAGTACGTAGGGTTTTACCTCCATAGAGAGGGCCCGAACCTGGGTAAACATTGTCTCCTTTGTTCCTGTTACCATTGATCCGAGATCCACAGCTCGGGACCCCCTACCCCGAGGTTAGCCGGTTTTCACACCAACACTGGTGCTTTCACTGAGAGTTCTGTTGTGAGATCAGAAAAGGATAGATGGCTCACCTGCACATCAACTATGGCTCCGGCTACGGGGACATCTTCGTCCCCGGCCACCTATTCATTTTCACCAACATGGTCTTTTGCGCCGACTCCTCAGGCCATCTGGCTTCCGTTGAGAATTACCCTCTAGACCATGTCATAACTTTCGGAGGCTTGGAGTACACCGCGGATTTCCGCGGAGAGCTTGTCCTTACCGGTTGGATGCCAGGCCGGATTGAGGGCCTAGCGGACATCGGGGGCTCGACCCCGGAACCGATCTCCTTCGAGGATGTCGGATCAAACCCCTCGCCCTTACATGGCCCTGCGGAAGAATTGACTACCTCCACCATGGACAGCCTCATCCTGGCATGAAGCCACGACGCCGCTCCGGACGCCACCTTGGATACTACGTCGGATCTAGAGCCGGCTCAGGTGACAGATCCGGGATCAACCCCAACCCCGCACGAGGCCAATGGCGCGTCAGGCGACCTACCAGTCGTGCTTCAAGTCAGCCCGGTTTACAGCCAGGCCATGGACTCCGAAGAGCTGTCTCACTTAAAAGAGATGCTGGATCGCATCTAGAGCTTATCAATCTCAAATAGCCAGACTTCGGTCTACGACAAGATCTGACTTAAAGCCGACGATCGGGAAATTTATATCCCACCCACCACCCATCTAGTCGCCACGGTCGATGACTTAACCAATGTGTTGGATTATGATGAAGCCACCGACATGGATGAAGATGTCGATGGCCCCGCAGAAACCACCACGCCGTTGGTCAACACCGGCAAGTGGACTTCAACCTCCACCTATGACGTGTACATGGTGGATACTCCGAAACCTCCATCAAGACGTCGGCAAAGGCGCGGACGAGGCATCAACGGGGACCCCAGTGGGCACGACGCCACCGCCACCAACACTGGCGCTGCGGCAGACGATGCTGATAACCCGGGAGAGGACTCTCATGCCTCCCCAGGGCGGCCACACAGCCCCGCAGGAATCCCCGAGGACGAGGACCCCGATGACCTCTTTGAAGGGGCGGATGACAATTACTTACCTCAGTCCGAAGAGGACGAGACCCTGGGCACCGAGGACTTCATAGTCCCCGAAGACCCCTTTGAGCAGGAACGGTTCCGACGACGCCTCGTGGCCACTGCCCAAAGCATGAGACGGAAGCAGCAGCAGCTGCAAGCAAACCAAGACGCGCTTAATGATAAGTGGGTCGATATACTCTCGGCCGAACAGGACATCGAGGAGTGGCTCCGTTGCGCACCCAAATCCTACCCGCGCAGGCGTCTGCTGCCCGAATTCGATGAAGAATTAGCCGACGACATGATCTTAACACACGGACGGACTGACACTACAAAAAAAGACACATCTGTGACATTATGGCCCGAACGAAAACTTTTTCTGTCATGGTTGTGACACTTCTATGACAATAATTGTGACGAAAACACGTATCATCATAGATGTGGTGGGCTCCTATTTCTATGACAAAAAATTCTGACAGAAAATGGGCTTTTCGTCCTGGGCGGGCCGGAGACGCACACGCGTGACATTCTTTGGGCCGTCCATGACGTAAAAAATCATGGTAGAAGTGAGGGCGAGGAAATTTTTGGGGAGTTCCCGGTTACGGTGGGTGGTTGGGCCGACCGATGCAGTGTGGTTTTGCGCGTTTCTCTCTCGTACGCGCGCGTGTGTGCAAGGCGCTCGCTAACTGAACCCGAGCGAGGCGTACGTTCGCTTACTGAACCCGAGTGATCGATTGCCCTCGCACTACGTACTGAACACGAGCGATCAATCCCCTCGCACTACGTACTAAACCCGATCGATCCCTTTGCTGCTAACTGAAGCCGATCGATCCCTTCGCTGCTAACTAAACCCGAGCGATTCCTTCACTGATAACTGAACCCGATTGATCCTTCTCGCTGCTTACTGAAGCCGATCGAGCCCCCCTGTTAGACGTAGCTAGCCGGTTGGGTTGCCTCTCGATGAACAGTGCTCGTTGCTACCGCGCGCGCGATACACGTAGACACGAGTCGAGACACATCGATCGAGCCGATTGGTTGGCTGTGGATGAACAGTTCCCATTGCTACCGCCCGCTCGTACGCCCCACCCTAGCCGGTGGGTTGGCTATGGATGAACAGTACCCTGGCCGTGTGAAGGTGGTTGGCGCTGGATGAATTGGACCCCTAGGAGGCCGTGCCATGGTACGCCATACCCCAGCCGGTTGGGGATGGATGAACAGGACCCCGTGGAGACTGGATGAACAGTAGCCGGTGGAGGCTGGATGAACAGGACCTCGTGGAGGCTGGATGAACAGTAGCCGGTGAAGGCTGTGGAAGTCGCCGGTGGATGAACAATAGCCTGTGGAGTCCCGTTTTGCGGTACGCCACACCCCTCCCGATGAACAGGACTCCGTTTCGACCGTAGGCAGTTGAACAGAAGTATGTTTCCTCCGTTTTGCGGTACGCCAGACCCCAGCCGATGAACAGGACCCTGTTTCGACAGTAGGTGGTCGAACAGAAGGCCGTTTCCTCTGTTTTGCGGTATGCCAGACCCCGAGTCGACGAACAGGACCCCATTTTGGCTGTTCCGTCCAAGCAGGTTGGCTCCCGATGAACAGGACGCGTTTTGACCCACTCGCTTGGCTCCCGATGCTATTTCCTCCGTTCCGACCAAGCCGGTTGGCTGCCGATGAACAGGAAGCCGTTGCTCTCGTCCGTTGCCTCTCTCCATGTACACGAGCCCTGGCCGTACGTCTGCGCGAGTACGCGTTCGAGATCCCACTCATATATGTATGTACGTTGCCGTATGTTTTGTCGTGTGGCTGTACATACGTGTACATGATTTAGATGGGGCTACCTGAACTGCTATGTCGGGGCTCTACTACGACACGTGTCGCTCCTTACACGGCCACAGTTCATCGTGGCAGAGAGACCGATCGACCAGTATGTACGTACACTCTTGTGACCAGACAGATAACGATATGTATGCTTCGACCTGGTGGGTACCAGCTATCTGGGGGATAAGGAGGCACTTCCTTGCATGCGAAGATATAGCTGGTGGGTCCCAGCTATCATGGGGAGGAATCATTTTTTTCGCGCAATAAGGAGGCACTTCCTTGCGTGCGAAGATGTAGCTGGTGGGTCTCAGCTGTCAGGGGGAGGAAACTTTTTTTCCAGCGTAATAAGGAGGCACTTTCCTTGCGTGCGACCATGGACCTCGTGGGTCCCAGCTGTCAGCCTCTCCATGTACAGTCCTCTTTCGATGACTTTCGTTTGTTGACCACGCCGCGCCGAGCACACGAAGGAGGTGGACGACGGCAAGGCCCCGGCCGGGAACGACCAGGAGATGGGGAAGATGTGGCAGTGGAGTCATAGACGGAGAGGAGTACGACGTACGAGGGTTGACTAGTTCGGTGCGACCTGGGGCTGCAGTCGGCAGAGAATAACAGGAGGGCTAGAGGGGTGGAGGGATGGCCTAGCCGGCGGTGGTGTAGCGCTTCGCAACGAGGCGTGCGAAGCAGCGTCGCTGGCCGTCGGAGGCGGGAGCAGGAGGTCCCACCAGCGCTGGAGGAAGAAGACGAGAGATTGAAGATGCGTGCTGGCCGTTGGATGTACATCCAACGACTACAGATGTCAGAATCATTTGTTGACTAAGTTGACAACGCCTTCCGTAGGCTTCGATCTATTGGCCCACAATGTCAGCCTCCTTACGTGCAAAGATATAGCTGGTGGTTCCTAGCTGTCAGGAGGAGGAATAAATTTTTTGCCCATAATAAGGAGGCACTTCTTTGCATTCGAAGATGTAGCTGCTGAGTCCCAGCTGTCAGGGGGATGAAACATTTTTTTCCGCGTAATAAGGAGGCACTTCCTTGCGTGAGAAGATGTAGCTGGTGGGTCCAAGCTATCAGGGGGAAGAATAATAGTTTTTCGCGTAATAAGGAGGCAGTTGCATGCATGCGTCCATGGACCTGGTGCATCCCCACTGTCAGCCTCTCCACGTACAGTCCTCTTCCGATGACTCTAATTTGTTGACCACGTTGACCAAACCGCGTCGAGCGCACCAAGGTGATGGACGACGACGAGGCCCCGGACGGGAACGACCAGGAGATGGGGAAGACGCGGCAGTGGAGTCGCAGACGGAGAGGACTACGAGGGTTAATTGGTTCTGGTGCGGCATGGGGCTACAGTCGGCGGAGAATAACAGGAGGTGTGGAGGGTTGGAGGGATGGCCTGGCCGGCGGTGGGGTAGCGCTTCGTAGCGAGGCGTGCTAAGCAGAGCCGCTAGCCGCCGGAGGCGGGAGCGGGTGTTCCCGACGGCGCTGGAGGAAGAAGACGACAGATTGAAGATGCATGGCAGCCATTGGATGTAAATCTAATGGCTATGGATGTCAGAATCATTTGTTGACCAAGTTGACAACGCCTTGCGTGGGCTTCGACCTATTGGCCCACATGTCAGCCTGCAACAATGTGGCACATATTCAACCCACATTTTCTAGAATTTACAGTCCATTTGCTGGGATGGGTGAACAAATAATGTAGCATCTATGCGGTCCATTTAATTTTCTTCTTAGAAATCACAGCCCATTTGTACTTTCTCGAAATACACGAATTTGTTGGGCTTGTTGTAAATATAATGTTGGGTTGGACGGAGCAATGTTATCAAAAAATAAACTGGGGATGGGCATTTTATTATATATAAAATTAGATAATTAGCGCATTATTGCTCAAAAAAATGAGCGCGTTATTATTACATTGGTCCTTAAATCCGAGCAAGCTTTTGTACGCAATCACCAGGATTTTCATTGTAAAAAAACCAGGATTTTCCTTGCGAACTTCTGTTAAACATTTATTTTTTATAAGTTAATAAGACGTGGGATATTTTTTATATATGTATCTATTAAATATATGATAATAATATAAAATAACATAAAATAATTTAAATATATATAATATAGTTAGAAGGGAAAACATAAGTTGGACCTGGCATTCTTATTCTTATATATAGAAAAATAGAAAAGAGTTCTGCGTTTTCTTCAAAAAAACATAAGTTGGGCTACGGATGTTTAAGACAAAATAAAACCTAGGCAGGGAGGCCCATGGGCCAATAGATACATGATGGAGCTCAAAACAATAAGTTTAAAACGGGCATGTCGTGGGCTGCGCCCTGCGCATGTTAAAAAACAAAACCTAGGCTGGGCAGGCCACAACCCAGCTGATACTTGTTCGCTTGCCTCAAAAAAAAAGCTGATACGTGTTCGCCCTGTGAAAAAATTATACCCGCTAGCTCCCCGATGATAGTCTTCATTGTAAATTTATCTCATTTATTGACTACGTTGACAGACCCGTGGGCCCCACGTCAGTATAACATTAGGAGAAACGAATATCCATTTCCGAGAGAAAGTTGTTTTCAAATGAGGCACTTGCTTGCGTAGGGCCATGGACCTTGTGGGTCCCGACTATCAGCCTCTCCACGTACAGGACGGGAACGAACCGGAGCCGGGGAAGACGGGGCAGTGTAGTAGTAGTTTGCACGCCTTCTTTGTGTTGAGTACGCCGCAGTAGCCTAGTAGCTATACCCCCTTACTCGCACCTGCTCAGGCCGGGATCGATTACCCCTATATTCCCAATTTTTTTGCCTCTGCTATTACTGACATGTGAGTCTCCCCTTGTCATCCACACACACCACCACCAAAACTAGCCAGAATTTCGTCCCTAGTTTTCTCTGTTTTTCGCACTCTCAACATTGTCTGGGCATTTTGAAAATAGCATATCTTTTTGACTGTGCATCATATGAAGATGTGCTATACATGAATGTTGATCAGCATGATGTTAGCTTGCTGTTAGTTCCATTTTTGACCATGAATAAAATTTGGAACATGCTGTAATCCCTGCTTGAAAAGGGCATGTTGATATAAATGCTCTGCCTCTGAAACTTGCAGTTTCTTATCTGAAACTGAAACTTGCAGTTTCTTCTCTCAAAATCACATGGTCTGCACTTTTATATGAAACTACATTTTTGAAAGTACTAAAAATAGATCTCTGGAATTCAACTTCATATGCTCAATACTGCAAAGATATGAAATTCAAAAGACATTCATATCTGAAAGTACCCAAAATACACAGCACAAAACACAATTCACAACCTGCAAATACTGATAACCCTAAGCTCCTCCTATGATTATTCGTCGGGGCACTCCCCACCTATTTGTCGGCGGCAGACCGCCACCCCATGAGATGAGGTGAACGGCGCGGGAGCCTTGGAGAATGACGGGAAAGCGTCGTCGCGCCAACTGGTTTTCTCCTCTTGCGGTTGGGTACGGTCGACGAAGACTCCACCCGCTCGCTCTGACACGGCACCCTCACAAACGGCACTGTGTGGCTGCTCGATCCTTGATCCTCTGGATGCTCGATCTTGGATCGATACTCCCACCACCTCTGCCTCACGACCGGATTCGACGAATCTGTCTACTCCATGGCCCAGAGGAGCAGCTCTATGGACTCCCGCACGACTCCATTCGGGTGGATCGCCGCCTTTTTACTCTTTTTTAGATATTTGGTCATCGCCATCACCGTCGCCACTAATTGCCGCTAGTTGTCAAACCAAGACTGTATCTCCATCATCCTGGCTAGCTTCACAGGGTCGTTGTCTGCGATCTTCACGTATCGGTTGTACTCCTCCATCGATCTACTTCTCCACAGCACCTTCACTCGCCGGCAGTGCTTTTCGAATGGAAGGTGAGCGGCGGCAGTTTTGGAATGGAAGAGGAGAGGAGCGGCTGTGCTCTTGGAATGCAAGAGGAGCGGCGGGCGAAGGTTTTGGAATGGACGAGGGAGGAGGCGCGCTGTCAGTGGATCCATCCTAATAACTAATTTACCCCTCACTTACGAAGCGACCCCACGTTACCTAGTACTGACCAACGGAAGGCTTACAAAAATGCCTACCAGCCTAAAACTTTCTTTTTAGTTTGCATATATAATTTGGTCAAAGTCAAACTTTGTAATGTTGGACTAACTTGATAGGAAAACATACCAACATTCACAATATGAAATCAATATTATTAGATGCATCACAAAATTAACTTTCATATACCATATATCTTTGGTATTGTATATGTTGATCTTTTTTTATATAAATTTGGTCAAAGTCAAAAGAAACGGAGGGAGTATTGAAGAGCTTGAAAGGGTTGCTGTCGCCTGCATCATCATGCCTTGTTTCACAGCTTCCAAGATTCACAACCAACTCATAAGATTCCCATAATAAGTACAACAAAGATGCCTATGCATCTCATTGATTCACAGATCAGAGCCAATATTAACTTTAAAACTAAAACAAAGTTGTGAGAATGTGTACATGTAAAGAAAAATCGATTGATGTAAAGAAAAATCGACAGATTAACATGTTCTGCATAAGCTGGTCACCAAGAACTTGTGGAACCATCCGAACATCTGTGCCCATTGGAAGCCACGTTATTTTAGATGGTGGCACTCACACTCTGCATATGTGGGTTCCATCCAAACATTTGTGCAGTTCCACTAAAATGTAGCTGAAGAACCCTATTTGCACAGATAATGAAAAAGCGTGATTAATATAATAGAGGCACTAGTTGATGAAACATACACAAATAAATAGAAGCAACTTCATTTTCTTAATGGGAAAAGATTGCGATACAATAAGTTTATTAAAAGAAAATACAATAGTAGCACAGTATGACAAAGCACGACGATGTGGATGAAGGACATGACTGACCTGTGCGAGATGACTTAGTGAGATCAAGCTATTCTTCAGGTTGTTATATCTTGCCATGAAGGCAATTCGTTGAAAACTATGAACAAATTCAGTGCTGCAGTAGGAGGGGACTTGAGTCATTCCAATCTCTTTTTTTGTGCAATTCAACTAAAACTATGGCGCCCGCCGTGCTGCGAGGGATAGAGGGGCCCTGCGCCTAATAGGGCACATCGACCCAATTCTCCCGGATACATCTTCTACAAGTGATGGACCAGGAAGGGCCTTGCGTCATTCCAATCACTTTTTTTGTGCAGTTCAACTAAAATTAAGCATCCCTGTTTGTAGAGATACTTAAACGTGTGATTACCTTAAGAATGGGACTATTTGATGAAACATATACTAACAAACAGAAGCACTTTCATTATCTACATTGGAAATGAAATGATAGCAAAGACAGTAGCTCTATTTTAACTATATTATTACTTCATTTTATCAGTGGCACTAGCGATGCCAAAACATTGCCTCAAATTATTAGTGGCAGTGCCAAAACATTAGGACGAGATCACTAGCTGCATGTAGGGTCAACATGCAGGATCGTTCTGGCAAAGGGTAGTACCAAAAAGGAACATACCTCGTCATGGGAACCATATCTGCAGTCAACACCATAGTAGATGGGTTGACACCAGTCACCAACATGGATGATTATATTCATGCGACCTTTTTATGCAGCTCACCTAAAATGAAGCAATGTTTGCATCATGCAATTAGCAAGAAGTACTTGGCCCCATGAGTTGGCAGCTTCTTCATTAGTTGCACTAAAACTGAGCAACATCAAGGTTGGTCGTCAAGCTCGTGGAATGTGCAACTATAATTTGGATATGCTTTTGTGCAGTTCAACTAAAATCAAGCGTCCATGTTCATTACACAAATATGTGCAAAGTGCCATTATGGTGACAGTGATGGCTAATCTTGCAAAGGCTAATTAACTATTGGAGGAGATTAACCACAGAGTTCAATGAGAAGGTTAGGAACTCCAATCACCCTTTGTGCGGTTCCACTGAAATCAAGAGATGTTGCCGGTTTGACATTTTAGTAGAACTGCACAAGACACTCTTTCCAAAAAAGAAGTGTTTTGTGCAGTTCACCAAAAGGTCGCAATAGCAACGAGGTGAAATGTATATCTCTATTTGCACAAATAGGTAGAAAGGCGGGTGAATAACAAGTGATGAAACATACGTCAAATGAAAAGAAGCATCGTCCTTATCTTAATCGCAATCATAGAAGGACAGTACCAATTTCTAAAGCTGCAGCATTGCTTCGTACTACCGGGGGCATTAAGATTGACAATGACAACTGTTAACTTTGACATTACTTTAATGGTGCCATTGCTTGATTTTACCAGCTTTATTAGATTAACAGGTGCTAAAGAGTTGGTATAAGGGCATGTTACAGTAGGCAGACCAGGACAGTTGCCTTTCTAACGAAAAGAAGCAACTTACTTATCTTAACGGAAAATATAGAAGGACATTAAAACATGGCCATTGCTTCATATTACTGGGGGCATTACATTAAAAAACAACATTGGTTAAACATGTCCTTACTTTAACAGTGAGATTGCTGCATTTTACCAGCAGCATTAGATTAACAACAGCTAAAAATTGCCATAAGGGCATCGGACAGTGGGTGCACCAGCACCATGTACCTCCCCGATGCATAAAGTGGTGATGCAAACAAACATCCAAACAGGATATCTGGGTTGGTCCCATTTTTGTACAATATAGCCACCTTTTACTATGTGAGGGCAGCAAATCTAGTGCTGGAAATACTCTGTTGACTTGTCCCCCAGTCCCCACTTTCTTTCCTTTTTCATCCAGTAGATCGGTTCTATATCCAGTTTGTACTTTCTTTTCCCTTTATTTCCCTTTTCAACCAAGAGACCGGTTGGGTAGCCAGTCTCTACTACCCCCACCCCCCACAATCTTTCCTCTTTGAACCAAGTCCTAGAGTCATGCTAGAACTTTTCCCCCGTTCTTCCCGCTTTGAACCAAGTCGTAGATTCGACTGCATGAACTAGCTTTACCTCTAATAGTAATAATTTAGGTGGCTTTGGAACAGCCGATCGAGCCAATCTACGAGGGGGGCTGAGAAGTAGAAAAAGATTCACATGCATCGACGTGGGGACCTGGGGCAGTAGAGCTAGGCCGGTTTCGAAGGAAATTATACCTGAGGTTCATCGGGATTTGGCTAGGTGGGCGGCGGGAGGCCGGATCTGCCCACACCACGACAGCGAGGAAGACTGGGTCAAAGGCCCTCCCTAGCTGGTGCTGTGTGGGAGAGAATGGCAAGGCACACGTATCGGGACGCGCCGGCAGTGGGTTTGCTCCGTTGCCGATGAGGACCGCGTGAACGTTGCACCTTCACCCCTTCCCTGGCGGAGGGGATCCGGCCGGATCTATGACCAACGGTGAGCAGAGAGAGAGTGTGGCCACCGCTGTCGTGTTTAGATCTGGAGAGGATGAGTGTGTGAAGAGAGCAATCCTAGCAAGCAAGAGCGGAGGCTCCTGCTTATATACATATAGTGGAGTAGTTTTCTTTTTTTCTCTCCATAAAAACAATCGTTTAAAATTGCGTATGAGCCAGGTCGCACTTTGTATTGTTCACTTCTGGTCCCCGGCCCTCCATTAATTGAACAACCACACGGGTCAAATTATCACGGCTGAAAATATAGAACGAACAAGATCGAACTCTTTTGAATTTGAGATGTCGATGGCACCGTTTGAACACATTGCATCCATGGACTAAGTAGTTTGAATTTGAGGTAATGTGTGGCTTTTGCAGTTCACATCTAAATGGGGGCACTCCATACATTTTGCTTGCTTACCACGCTATACTTATAAAACATGCACAATTTACATTTCGAATAGCTAGCTAGAGCTTGAAATGTGTTGTTTCCAACATAAAGGGAAATCAAATTTCTGAAAATTCGTGATCTTAGCATTTGCAAAAAAAATGTAAGAGCCATCAATCATTGTTCTAATTTTGAACATAAACTATATGCAACCTTTTTTGAGGGAGACCGGGTCTATTGTAAATGTTTGCAAGTACATAGCATCTCTGATAAAAAATGCATCCAAATTCCGAGACCAGCGAACAACCAACTACAGTCAGAAAGAGCCATCGACGCATCGTTGTCGCTGCTATCCTACCGGAGCCGGCTTGACCTTGTCAATGACTGTCGAGGAGTCTTCGTGCATGTGCCCCTAAGGAGCAACGCCCCGGAGGCATAGTTGTCATCATTGATCTAAGGCACCTAATTAATATAACACCAAATTCTCCCATATGACAAGAAACACTAACCTCACTGCCCCAAGGAGACAACATGAATCTACGCCGGAGTTCCATCGACTACGTCCCGACAGACAAACTCAACGAGGATCAAAGCTCAAAGAGCAAACTAGTAGAAAAGGCGTCAATCGATGTCGCCGATGTCCGAACGTAGCTGGCTTCACCTTCTTGATGGCAATCGAGTAGTCTTCATGCATGTGCCCCTAATAACCAGCGCCCTGGAGGAACGCAGTTGTCGTTGTTTTACCCTCGCATTGATCTGAAGCACATGACACCAAATCACGCTGGATGACAAGAAACCTTAACCTCACCACCCCAAAGAAGATGGCAAGAATCTACGCTGGAGTTCCATCGACTATGTCTAGACGAATGAACTCAAGGAGCATTGGAGCTCGGAAGACAGACTAGGAATAACAAGCGTCGACATCGTCCGCCTGAGCGTTGCGCGTGTGAGGACTAAAACCCCTAAAATAAACTAATAACCGGAGCATAGGCACCGGGATTCCCCTCCCTGCCATCGGTCGATGGAGCGGAGTGAAGAGGGGAGGGGTGAATCCACCGGCTCATCGGTGAAGCAAGGAGGAGAGAGGTTGCCCTAGCCGCCTAGGGTGAGTGGACTAGATTGTATTCATACCGAGAATGGATTCAAATTTTATTGGTATTGCAATATACTTAGTGTTGATCCTACTTTTTTTTCGATTTATCAACACAACTACAGCCGTATGTTAGTACGACACAGCCTCCACAATATGTACATGATAGCCAATCCAGCCGTCTACTGGACTCTGGTCACATGGATGGACGAACTGATCTCCCCTGTCGTGCAGGGATCATCCAGGCAACGACGTGTGTACATCACTACTCTAGTACTACTATCGCTGGTGTCTCTCTTCTAGTACAACTCAGCCGACGCGTCGGGCCTGAGGGACGGGGGAGAGTGTGCCTATGGTCGGCTGCTCAATTGCGGTCCCACATGTGAGTGCAAACGCAAGATGACTCGCGTTCCATTCCGTGAGCGGCGTGCCGGACCGACTGACCGTGTGGGGTGCGACGCGAACGCGATGTGCGTGCTGTATACATGTAGTACCACCATTTTATTTTTGTTTTGCTCCATGGCGCAATCCATCGATACAAAATTATACTATTTAAAAGTGGAGGGCGGGGCTTTTCCCGCGCGTTAGGTGGGGCAGTTTCGCCTAGTCGGTTCGACAGATAGGCGAGTATGACGAGGGAGTAGCGGATTCAACTTACTGCTGGAAAGGTGGGGCTGTGTGATTTGATGGCTCGTTACTGATGGAAAGGTGGGGCCTTGTGATTTGACTGCTCATTATAGTCATTATTACTGTGGCGCTACGACCGGGGTGAGTCTCCCCCTCCATGGTGTACAGGTGCTAAGCATGCCACATATGCAAAAAAATCTGATGTGACAAGGTAGGAGTAAAGAGAATAGAGAGGAGTTTGGTGACCCCAGGAAGAATGAATGCAAAGCGCGCGGACCTATGCAAAACACTTAAATTGGAGAAGTTTACGCAATGCATGAAGGAGTTTAGTTGTCAAAGAGAGACTTAGCACCCCATCTAAGCACGTAGTACTATGCATAATTTGGTGCATGAAACGTCGATCCAGCTGGTGGCTGTCCCTCATCCTGCATCATACTACTAGTATAGTAGTACAACCTCCGTCATGGTTTATTGGTGCTCTTTGAATTTTGTGCCAAACTTTGACCTTATATTTAACTAACAAAATGTTAATGCATGTCACAAAAAATAATATCATTGAAAACTATGTTCAAATACGAATCCAACGATATAATTTTTGGTGACATGCACTAACATTTTGTTAATTAAATCTATGGTCAAAATTAAGCATAAAAT
Organism: Elymus sibiricus; assembly: GCA_039707655.1. Taxonomy (NCBI): domain Eukaryota; kingdom Viridiplantae; phylum Streptophyta; class Magnoliopsida; order Poales; family Poaceae; genus Elymus; species Elymus sibiricus. Next base: position 202,770,192 of record CM077666.1, on the reverse strand, counting down.
ATGAAGGAGACCAATAAACTAGGACGGAGGTAGTACTACGTACGTACAGTACTAGTATCGCTGTTCTCTCTTTTCTACTTTAGTTGTAACTCAGCCGACGCGCGTTCCATTCCGTGAGCGGCGTGCCGGACCGACCATGTAGGTGCGACGCGAATGCGAGGAGCGTGCTGTATATGTCCCACCTTTTTCTTTAATTTGAGCTTGTTAGTTTTGCTCCAAGACGCAATCCATCGATACTTACGAAACTATAGGCGAGGGCGGGGCAAGTTTCGCCTGGACGGTTTGACAGAGAGGCGAGGAGGACGAGGGAGTAGCGGATTCAACTTACTGCGGGAAAGGTGGGGCTTTGTGATTTGACGGCTCATTACTGCTTGAGTGGGGCCTTGTGATTTGACTGCTCGTTATAGTCATTATTACTGCGAGGGGTAAGTCTCCCCTTCCGTTCCCCACTCTAATCTGGTGCATGACACGTCGACCCGGATGCTGGCTGTCCCACATGTCGGCGAAAGGAGGTATAATTGTTGCCGACGACCTAAGGAGGAGCAAAGAACCGTGCGGTATACTTTAGTTTTCCACTGGAGTACTAGCCCGACGCGGAGGAGTGCGAAACACGGCAGCCCAGTGCGATATGGCGATAAAAAATGATCTAGTTTGCTTGTGATCCCACGGCACTGCTCATCGTTAGCACTGTTTTAGTCGTGCCTCGCAACCTAGTACAAATGAAATAATATGATGAGAATGGCAATGGATAATAATTGTCTTACCTATTCAGGATAATTTAGAAGGACACATGCAGAAACGCCCGAAAGACACAGTGGCAAAAGAACAAGACACAAGGGAAAATGAAGAAGGAAGATTACCCGCAAAAAAAAGAAAAAAGGAAGACGCAGACAATGGTCTGGGTGCTGCTCTCTACTTCATCAAGGGTTGCTGGGCGCGGAGTTCTAACTGCTTCTTCATCGCCTTCACAACCTTCATCTCCTCTTGCCTCTCGTCCGCCATCTTCTTCATTGCTTCCATGGCACGGGATTTCTCGAGGCGAGCATGGATGATCTCTTTCATGTCCGCATGATGTTGCTTGACAGTAGCCACATTCTCGGTGCGGAGCTTCGCCATGTCATCCCTAAGTTCCCCGATGACGGCGGTCAGCATCTTCACCGAGGCACTGCTCTTCTCTCGTAGCTTCTCCCAGCCGGTGATCTCCACCTTCAGCGGGTCGAGCTCATGGCAGAGCTTCGCTTTGTCCTCCCAAAGTTCCACGATTTCACCGGTCGCCTTATCAACCGAGGCATTGCTCTCCTTCACCAGCTTCGGCAAGCCGGCGATCAACTCCTTCTGCTTGTTGAGCTGAGTGGGCATGTCGTCGTGGGCTAATGACTTCAGCATTGCCCGGTCGGCATGTTCGCCTCTGCGGCGAATGCACTTCTGAGAGCCCTCTCCTGCCCATGAGAGAACTTTCGAGGCCTCCATGGCACGGCGGGCCCTCTCTTTTTTTTCCGCGGCCAAGGTCGTCGCTCCCTTGTTCTTTCTCAGCCCAGAGCTCTTCATACCGGCCATGGCTGATGCAAGGAACGACAAACAAGAAAGGCTTATGAGGAGGAATGTGCAGTAATATTCGAGTAGTTAGTTTCCCTTTTTATAACCTAGTACTAATATGCTGCAAAGTGGAAACACGTTTAGGTTAGATCGGTGTGAACAGGTTTGCAATTAATTATAGCATGGTACTTTGGAATGTGACGGGAAACTAGCTCAAAATTTATTAATGGTTTTGGAATGGCTCCCGATGAGTTCTCGCGACCAAGCATTCAAAAACTCATGATAAATCAATGACCATCTTTTTCCAAACGACCAACTATTTTCATAGAAAAACAACACATGTAGATGGAGTATTTTCATAGAAATACAATACATAGATCGAGTGATTGTCGCGGTTGCAAACCGCCATGGTGCAGCGTGTTCACTGCGCAGCAACTGAGCATGTCAGTCCATCGCTAGCGGGGAAGGAGGGCAGGTCACCTCGCCTATGATGCATCCCCAGCGCCGCCGCCACTGGTTGAGCGATTTGGCTTCTCCTACCGCCCATTTGAACAGTTGCACTGGCTTCTCATGCCATTCCGCAGGCAGGCGCGTTCTCTCCTCCGCAGTCGACTCCGTGAATATGATCTCTGCCATTAGCCCAAGCTCGAAATCAACGCGAGGCTGCCAGATGCTGACATCGCTCAGCATCTCACCCCTAAGATCAACATGCGCCTCCGCCTTGTGCTCCGCCAGGCGCAGCTCCTTCGAACTTGTCTCCAATCGATGCGATGCTTCCTTGATCCGATTTGCCCTTGCTGCCCACCACCTGAAACACAGCCCCGGCATGTCCTCTGGCACCACCGATCTGTGATTCTAGAGAAATGGATCCCCTCTGAAACACATGTGGGTTTCCCTCAAAGGCGGCAGTGCTGCGGGTCGCTGGGAGAGGGAAGCCCACAGGATGCTGGGATCTAAAGGATTATCCATGGCGGAATCAGATGGTCGAGGTGGGGAGGCGAGCGTAGGCGGTGGGATAGCCCTAGTAGGCGATCGTAGTACTCCACTCCGTCCATTTTTAAATACAAAGGCCACCAATAGTAACCTAGGCAAAAATTGATGACGTTGCCTCGTACTAGTAGTACTAGCAACCCATGATTTAACTACTCGCATGCATGCAGTGGATGATAGTAATGTCATTCTCAACTATAGTACTTCCTCCCTCACGAGGTCACGCCACTCAATTTGCATGCGTTGTATTAATTGACCATCCATTAAGTGAATGACTCTACATGCGTCAAATTATCACGTGGGGTGGCTCTTGGTAACAAAATGCGTTCTACCGTCTACCCGCGTGTGTGTGCGAAGGAATGAGTGCATGCATGCACATCTTCTCTTCGTGCACGTACTCCACCAGTGTGTGGGGGGAGAGAGAGCATGGTATACATTGACCTAGAGAGAGATGGTGTGTCCCCACAAAAAAGAGAGAGATGGTGTGTGTCGGAAAGAGTACCCACGCGTGTGTATGACAGTGTGAGAAAGGAAGAGTGCATGTGTGCACCTCTCCTCTTTGTGTACGTACTAAACCTAGAGTACAAGTGTATGTGTGTGACATCGACCTATAGAGAGATGGTGTGTGCCAGAAGTCCCGAGAAAATCGTCAGTGTAGGTGTGTGCGTGGGTACGACAGAGAGAGATGATACTTATGTGTCAACGTAGTGCATGTGAAAAAGAGGCTAGTCAATAGTTTGCCACGAGACTATTCCTGGCGAACGCCCCAATAACCGTAAGATCTGCATCCGACGGTGGAAGTTATTGGACAAAAACAGCACTAAAAAATAAATGCCATGGCATTTGTTTTTACTAACACACCACGCCCCTCCCCTGCACATGAAACTACCATGCGATCGTTCGCAACTGCCGGTTTGCTAGAAATCCCGATAGGCCGGGCTTTTGGCGGTAGGCGGGAAGCTTGGACTGTCGGTTTGCTCACATGCGGTCGCACATGTGAGTGATGTACCAAGTCGATGCGCGTCCCTTCGGTGAGTGGCGGGCCGGACCGACCGTGTGTTGGTGCGACGCGAAGCCGATAGGCTGTAAGTTTACCGCCTACTCCTTGACGAGATTGGTCGATACAAATCCCGATTAAGAGCATGGTTAAAAGTATAGCCAACAGCCGGCTATATGGAGTTGTCATGTCACTTATAGCCAACCTAATAGCCCACTCATACAATAGTTAGTCATACTAATATACTATACCATTATATATGGCCCACCTCTTCCTCTCACAAAGAGTGTTGGAGCTCGTGCTACCGTCGGCTGTAAGTTAGAGCAAGTACAATAGTGGGCTTATAGCCCGCCTACATGGCACTTTTGCCTATGTGGAGGAGAGAGACATGAAAAAATGGTGCAAGTGGGCTCTCATGCAAAAGACTAGCTATATGCATGTTCCTAGGCAAAAGTAATAAATGCAATGAAAGTGAAAGAGAAAAGAGAGAAAAAAGTAGTAGTCGAATAGCCAACCTTACAGCTAACCATATTGTATGAGTGACTATACATATTGGCTTTAGATGACATGGCAGCTTCATATAGCCAGCAGTTGGCTATACTATTAACCACGATCTTAGTAGCCCGCTTCTCTTCTCTCTCCTCTTCTCTTTCCTCCAACTAGGCAAAAATCTGATGTGGTATCTCTTATAGCCCTCCTACATATCTTTGCCATTATCAATTGACGCATAAGCATCAACTATGTTCTCACCAACAACACTCAAGAGAGCAGCCTTAAACAAGGTATCAGTTTTCTGAAAAGCTTGTTCCTGTTGAGGATCAAGATCTCCTTCAGGTTTGCCAAGAGTGGCGTCATAGCAACTCATGGTTTGAAACCATAAAACGGCTCTCACGCGCCACCTCTTATAGTGCACACCCTCAAACATTGGGGGCCTCATGGAAGCAGCAAAACCACTCGGGGTAAGTTGCCTATAATAAGGTTTTTGGATAGAAAGGGTAGGGTGGCGTTTTTTCCGCGCGGGAGGCATGGTAGTTTCTTTTTTTACAATGGGATGGACCCGGCACTTCAAAAGTCAAAGCGGTGGGCACTACTACAACGCTTGTCGGAGGCGTACGTGCGCCCGCGTTCTCGGATGCGTACGTGGCGGAGCCGGACGCCCGCCAACCTCTCGTAGCGATAGCGAGGAGCCCGCTGCTAGCTATTTTCTATATAATCTTTTTTTTGTGAATATATTTTCTATATAATCAGCTTTGAATTCAATCGTTCATGTGTGTACCCTATTGTGTCTACAACATTCTTCTGGAACCAGCAACACGTCACTGTGATCAATCCACAGAAGAAACTTGCAACAACCCCTCCCCCATGTGTCACATGGCCTCATGGGTGCACCCACATCATTTTAATCATAATATATTGACTGAAAAAAGAGATACATTTTGTAGCGTGCCATTGGAATTCTAACTTACGTGCTTTTGCACATATTGGAAGTACTGGTGCCACATCATCTAAAGCCTTTCTACACATGCACATTTCTTATAAAAATGTGCTCCACCGTGTACCCGTGCGTTTGTATGTGGGAACGAGTGCGTGCGTGCACCTCTTCTCTTTCGTACACATAGTCTGTGTGTCTGAGAGAGAGATATGGTGTGTGCAAAAAATCACGAGAGATTCGTGAATTTGTGTGTGGGTGGGGGAGGGGGGGAATATAGATGGAGTATGTGTCAATGATGCAATTTGTGTGAAAGAAAGGCCTATATTATACATATATGTATGTGCATGCGGGTGATATACGAGAAGGGAGGGGAGGGGTCGTCTGCGTGATATATTGATAGAGACAGATGGAGGGAAGAACTCTATGAGCCTACAAGCACTGGGAGAGGGGGTGTTGGGAGATGGTGTGAGAGGCCAACTGGACGGAGACTCGGAAGGAGTGTACAAGTGCGAGATCGATATTTTAAGAGAGGGGGCGAGAACGTGCGCGGTTGCGCGCGTATGAGAGATGAAGCAGAAGGCATGGATAATGAGAGATGAGACGATGGATAGACAAATGTGTGTGTGGTAGCTAGGCAGTCCTATCTAGAGAGGTAGATTGATCGATGTGTACATGGGAAAAAGGGCGAGACCAGACCAGATATAGATCGATCGCTTTGTGTGGAAAACAGGGAAAGACCTAGCTATATATATACAGAGAGGAATATCAATCGGTGCGCATGCATGTGAGAGATAATTAAAGAAGGCCCGAAGTGACGAAGAGTGGGAGGTGTGTGTGTGAGGGTGGGTGAGAGAGTCCTACTAGTTAACTAGAGGTAATTTACGAGTGCGAGATCGATAATAAGAGATGAGGGGGAGAGAGCGCGCTCGCGCGAGCGTGTGTGTGGGCTTACACGCCTCGTACATGGGGCATGAGAGATGGATGGTGAGAGGGGGAAGGGACTGTGTGTACATGTGTGTGTGGTAGGCATACCTGCTAGCTAGAAGGGGTATATTGATCGGTGTGTGTGTGTGGGAAAGAGAGGGCGATGGAGAGATCTACCTAGCTTGAGAGATCATGGTAGACAGACCTGAAGAAAGATATTGTGTGTGTGTGTGTGTGCGATGGATAATGCCGAGTGGGAGAGTGTGTGTGCATGCATGCACGAGAGAAAGTTAGTGGTACAACGATAAAGAGAAGACGGCTGTGTGGGTGCAAAAGACTTGGTGAGATCATAATCAATATAAAAGTGAATTCAAATATTTGAATAAGAGATCATGATATTTGAAACCCATGCATGCATGATATAATGGAGATATGTGGTGTGGTTTTGAATTGAGCATGCTATACTATATACACATCGAACAAGGCCAAATTGAGTTGAATTTGATATACTGTTGGTAGGCATAGCTTGACCACATTTCATCCATGCATGGAGAAAACTATTCGAATTGGAGATAATGGGTGGCTTTGGCAGCTAACATCTAAATGTTGTGTGTGTGGTGTGTATTAAACACATTATACATATCAAACATCATTTAGATTCCGAACATCTAGCTAGAGCATACATGTACTACGATTTGAATTCAACATAAAATGGATACATATTTGAATTCGAGATCATATGGTACATGTAGTTCATATTTAAATGCGAATTTAGTACTATATTCATGTCATGTGTTGTGAAGATAATATTTAGATGATGGTATAACTAACGTGACAACAATCCCATTCAAATACGGAAAATGGTCTCAATTTTAGTCCATACGGTAGACGGTACAAATTGTTTTTTGTTGTTGTTGAGGGAAGTACGAATTGATATGGTACTGTACACAGTAAGCTTGTTCTCCCGAATTTTCAAGTTGTTCATTGTTGTTTTTGAATGGCATTTTTAGAAATTCATATAGTAAAACGGGACATGACTCTCTCTTGTGTGGTGTGAATTGTTTTTTTTTGCACGTTAAGCTTGTTCTCCCGAAATTTCAAGCCGCGCCTTGTTATTCCGAAATTTCAAGCTACCTCTTTGTCTCTTGTGCTGCGAAACTCCTGCCCCTTCAAGCCGCGCCTTGTTCTCCCAAAATTTCAACACGCGCGAAAACTCCCCCCTCCTCCGAAATCGGTCGCGTCGCCCCGACACGCGAAATCCCCCTTCTATCCCTCAGCCGAAAATCCCGCCTCGACGTCCCATTGTCCAAACGGGTAGGGATACTTTCGTAACATACCCCACATTTTGGACAAGCGCGTCCCTTAGCCATGGTTCCCCCATCCCACCCCCTCTGCTCCCCCCCATTCGTACATCGAGGCCGCCAAAACCCGCGAAACCCCATGCTCCTCCGTCCGCCACCCGACCGCCGCCCAGCCGGAGCCTCTTCCCCGACGACATCGTCCGCTGCAACAGCTCGACGTCCCTCATCCACTGCACCAGATGAGGATCCGTCGTCGATCTCATCGTCCCACCGGTTCAGCCGCCCCGTCCTCCACCTCCAAGGACCTGCCCCAACATTCGCCTCGTCTATCGCACCACCTCCATTCCCACAGTGCCGTCTTCACCTGCACTACCGGAACCGTAGCACCATCAGCGATTCCTTGGATGAAGCTGAGGCCTAGTCGGCCCCACCAAAGAGGTTCTACACTAATCGCTGCATTTTCTCCTTTATTTGATCTCACAGTGCTGCCGCTGCTCGATCCCGAGCCGCCATGGCGCGGCTCCATCGATGGCGGCGTCACCGGCCACTTCCTCCACGGCCTCTCTCCGCCATGGCGTTGCTCCATCGGCGGCGACGGCCACATCAGTAGGAGCTGCTGCTGCGGCTCCGGCTATCGCTGACCATGCTGCTGTTGCTCCGGCTCTCGCTCGCGCTGGTGCTCTACTCTTGCTCTTGCTCGCACTCCTGCTACATGAGCAGCAGCTCCGGCACTCGCTCGCGCTCCTGCTCCTGCTACGGCTCTCGCACGCACTGATGCTCCGTGCGCTGCTACTGCTGCACAACCAGCTGCCCTGGCTGCTCTCTGGAAGTATGTTCCCTGCTGGAGCGGCTGCCGATTTAGATCACTGCTTCTTTGCCACTAATGCTCGAGTGGCCAAAACGACTAGTGCATTGCTTCTCTACTACTACTGCGTTCAGTTCTGACAGCAAAATTCAGTTTTGACAGCAAAATTCAGTTTCGAGAGTACATTTCAGTTTCGATAGTAAAATTCAGTTTTGACAGTTAAATTCAGTTTCGACAGTTAAGTTCAGAGATGAGCGGCTAATGTCTTTTAAATCTAGCACTTTTTGGTGATGTATTTTACATCATCTATTGGAGATGCTATTAGAATCCCACTTCAGGTTAACATTGTCTCTCTTGTCTTGCTTCAGCCTCGCCGTCGTACACCTCACCGGAGCTAGTCCAAGGACAAAACCGTCCATCACAGCGGAGAAGTACCCTCGGCTCCATCTGCAGACGCCTAAGATCTTCTTCCCCGCCTCCGACAGCCACATCAGCAGCAGCATCCTCAGCGACCAACCCAATGATGCTGAGATCGACATGGCTTCGCCAAAGAGGTTGTACACTTGTCGCATCGCTTTTTTACTCTACATTTCTACTCCTAATGTCTCACTTGGTAGGCTAGCCTCCATGGTTTTTTTTGTCTCCCACTTTCGTCTTGTTTTTTTTGTCTCCCCTTGCCTTTTTGCTTCACCACCCACGTAAAAAAACCAGACAACGCCACTCCCCTCATGTATGGCCCCATCAGATTGGTTACCATATAAAACTTGAATCACAATCAATCAAGCATTGATAGGATCTTTTCTTGCATTGATGTGATTTTTCCTTTCTTATCATCAATCATACATGTCAAAAAAAAGTACGGCGCACGAGGATCATGGGCACATGCCCTTCAAATCTGAAAATGCCTATAAAAAATAAATCACAATCAATTAAGCATTGATGGGATATTTTACTTGCATTGATGGCTCTTTTCCTTTCTTATCATCAATCATACACGTCAAAAATAAGTGCGGCACACCAGGATTGTGATCACATCTCTACTCCTAAAGTCTCAGTACGTAGGTCGTCGCTCGTTCTGTTCGTTCGCTTCCACCGATCGATGGAAGAAATCGCCCCCTCGTCCCACCTCCTCGCCCCATGCTTGTAACAAAAAAAACTGGCGGCATATATATAGTAAGTAGAAAGAGAGAACCCGTCTGCATATCTCTCTATCCATCCAATCAAAAAAACAGGTAAACAAATCACGGACATATCGTTCCGTACAAATCACGTGGGTGCTTTCCTAATCAACGCCCTCACGCCTCTCTATGCCGCCCCCGCCACCGCTCGTATCAGGATGAAGCCGGTCGCTGCCCCGCCGACATGTATCCAAGCACCTCGCATGGATGGTGTCTCCTTGTCCTCGGACGACGGCGGCACGCCTGGACGCCGCCGCCTCGCGTTTGGGCGACGGCGGCACTCGCGTGCGCGTTGTCGGGCCTCACGCACAATGGAGCAGGGTGCAAACGGCAAGAGATTTTGGGCAGCTCCATTCTTTATCCACTACTGCTAGGGCTGATTATGGCACTGTGTCTGAACGTGCTTATTCGTGAACATGAGATCTTGATTTCAGTTACGGTGCAGTTGGGTCTTAACTAAGAGCTGTCAATGTAGCTATAATTTTCGCTTGTTAACAGAGGCTTCAGTCTACCTGGACATAGTTGCTATAGTGTCCATGCCATTTAGCACAACAGATTATATTGATCTCTTCCAGTTTGGCAATAGAAACATCATTGCATATCATCCATAGCTTTCTATTGCCCTCCCGTAGAAACTTTCAATTAAATGCCTTTTTGCTACATAGATGATTTAATCACTGTCAGGCACAAGCAAAATCTTAAGGGGAATATCTATATCTATGTTCAACTTCTCGGGGTATGCCTTAAGGATTGATCCATATTTGGACCTGGTTGCTTCTGACTTCACTTGAAAAATGAAACGATAATGTAACAATAAATATGAATAAATGGAAGAGAAGCACTTGTACTAATTTATGTTAATCTACGGCCGTGCACTTTGCTCGTGAATGTTTAAAAGAAAATATGAAGGGTCCACCAGCTATCTCTAATTCTCTCCGCTGGCACTACTGCATGAACTATATCAATGATGTTTCACACGATATTATTTTGCTAGAGACAATTAGCCCTGGTCCTAATCATATTGTATCCTTGTTAGGAATTGTTAGACCTACTTAGTAGATATAATCCCATTTTTTGGTTACTTTCTGTTTAGACCTTCAACAGTGCCTATATTTGACCTTCCCATTTGGTCTTGAAAATTAAAGCCAGCTCACATAGTTGACGATGCCAACAGATTAGAGAGTCATATAGTTGTCACCTGGGAGCTAGGATTTGGACACATTATTCGTCGTTTGCCCGTAGCAACGCACGGGCATTGTGCTATTTCTAAAAAAAGAATAAGGTTCCCATTTCACTCCTTTCGTCTAACCTCTCCCTCATACATCCACCTCCTCCATCCTATCCTATCGCATCTCCAAGTCTCACCTCGTGTGTGCTACTGTGTTATTACTTAGCCGGAACGATTTCCATGCCATGCATGTGCGCATGGTGGGTTATTCATGACCTCTGCCTCCATGGTTGGGACCGGCGCGAGCGAGGACAGATTGATTGTTTTTGGCGGCGGTGGCGAGCATCGACGGATCCGAGGGCAGGGGCGACACAGGTTCGTCCGTCCAACATTGGGCTGTCAAGCTAATTGGTCTGTCCAGGCAAAGGTTCTTACTCTCTTTTTAACCTTCCGTGTCTTCTTCTTCCCCGTGAAGGTGAAGTTCACGTGCCTATAACTCTGATTGCTTGCTAAACCTTGCTAACTCAACCACTTGATGTTACACTATGACTACGTGTATGCCTAGATTGCTTACAAGCTAGCCCTTGCTGCTTGACTCTGTTGTACAAGTATGCCTACATTATTTTCTGTGTATGATGATCCATTGCCAGCCATACAAAGCTTCCGATTTTGAATTTTGTAAGTTCAGTTCAGATTTGAAGTTTTTCCACACCACTATTTGTATAGACAATGTGTGTTAGCTGAGATGTGCCAATATTGAAGCTATCATTTACAAGGAGCTAAATCTATAGTAGTCTCTAGGTCATTCTACTCTTCATTACACACCAATTTGTGCATTTGACACTTATTACACTTAAATCGACACTATTTTTTGCTGTTCATTTTCAAATTCATAATACATAAAATTTTGCTTTCCAGTTTTACATGTATTTTTTGAGAAGATATCCAAACATCTTTTTGTTTGGCGGCGAGTGTTGTTGAAAGTGCTAAGAGCCGTCAGCAAATACATCTTTTTGTTCTCCCTAGCATAGATTATTCAACACTAATACATTTGTATCATTTCCCAGTCGTTATGACACCCAGGTGGCAATTAAGTGGGGAGAAAAACTTCGCAATCCTTGCCAAGGACCTACAATTCTTAAAAGGTGATCTATAGCTTACCACGGTTGTCACTTGAATTATTTTTATGATCTATTTATTCTATCCCTGCTATGATGTGCTTCAGAAGTATAGTTGGAGGTACCAATTTATGTTGCATCACTCCTTAGTACGTAGATAGAGATGCTATGCATGTGTTTGGCTGACAAACAAATCATTAAAGAGAACATCACAGTTGACATGGACCACAATCAGTATCAATTCTAATTGCTACATGCAAGTCCTTTTTTTTATCAAAAATGGGTATTCTGTTTCATTACCAATAGGAGGAAATTCCTCATCGGTTAAAGAGATAATAAAATAAGGCAAGCAATAGTACAAAATATATGGAAAATCACATGCAAGATTTGATAAATATTTATTTACACAATCGCATTAATACAGGCAGGTCATCACAAGCTAACATACTAATAGACTATTTAATATTAATGATGATTGCATATGGACCTATAGCTATTTTGTTTACCTTAGGAACAGTACCAATCTTAGAATGTGACAATTACAACATGTTTTTTCCATTCCTACGCACCACTTAATTTTATTTTGACATATATGAGAGTACACATTAAGGGGTTTGCAGAAAGTAAGAAAAAGTAGGAGGATACAAGCCCTTGTCACCTTATGGGGTGATGATGGAGGAGACACAATGAGGTGAAAGAGGTGTGATGGCCATAGAGGAGTAGAGCCATGAGGATACAACGATCGTCATTTACGAAGACATGGATAAGAACAAAAACAGTATCACACTTGACAACCAAGAAATGACACATGTTGCTATTGGGGCATATCATCCACCGTTGCATTATACTCCCTCCGTCTCAAAATAAGTGTCTCAACTTTGTACTAACTTTAGTAAAAAGTTGGACTAAAGTTGAGACACTTATTTCGGGGCAGAGGGAGCCCCCCGAATTATGTCTCATGTTGGATGCATTTTGCTGATATTGCTTGCACGGGGTTTATAGGGATGGCTGGTGTCGACGCCGACCGAGGGGGCGACTCAAGCAGGGGGACGGAGTTCGATACCACTCGCCGGCTTTAGGGTGGCGGTGGTAGGTGGTTAGGTAGGGAGAGGTGGGCGGGTCGATAAGGTGGACGAAGTAAAAACAGTGGCGGGAGGAAAAAAAGGACCAGTTAGCAAAGGCGGGTCATCGCTCTCGGAGAAGGGGTAGCGGAGTAAATGATTCGAGTGCAACGTATGGGAGGTCTCGGGTGGAGGACATGGTGGAAGGGTTTAAAGGAATGTCCAGTGCAACATGCTGCAACATTTTAATTGCACAATCCATCTTGAGCAATCATAAAAGTAAAAGAAATTGGTGGAACTATGTTAGAAAGATCTATTTGGGTGGAAAGACGACGAATGATGCATGTCAGCCCAGTGGGAACCAGGGTACCACGGCCCGTCTGCCTTTGGCCCAGGAGGCGGCGCTTGGGCTGGCCCAAGCGAGATGGCCCTGGCATCGTCGCCCGGGAGGGGTCGCCTCCTGAGGGGATAGCCTCGCGAGGCCCCCCACCGCCAGGCCAAGCCCTGGCAAGGCCGGCAAGCCCCGGATCGCCTTGTGAGGCAATCCCTCGGGAGGCCGCTTTCCCGCGCGTGGCGCGCGGTGCCAGCCTCGGGGCGGCCAGCCCGTCACGTGGGTGACACCCCGACGACAGGACGAGGACAGCAGGGTACAGCTCAGGGACAGCAGGATGCAGCTCAGGCGAGTTTCCATTCTGGTGATAGGGGAGCTGTGGCATCTGCCTTCCCCCAAAAAGGAAGCCCCAAGATATTCCCTCTTTGGTGAAGGAGGATCAGGACGGATCAGCGCACCAGGATGGAGGTCATCGCCAGGCCCGCCAGCGTGTCACAAGGAGCTGCTTTAGCAGGCGGAGACCGCCATTAGTCAGGATAAGCCTACGCCCTTGTCCCCCTTTTGAATTGCCGCCCTGTGGCGACCCTTTCCTGCTCATATTTTCGGGGAAGAGGACCAAGGCTCTACAAAAGGGGCAGGGCTGCTTCCATGTAGGGGGATCGACTCATTCTCCCCCACACCTCGTGCACTTGGAGCCACAAGCTCTCCATACAGAACAATCCAACACAGGCAAGAGTAGGGTATTACACCGCACGATGGCCTGAACCTGGGTAGCTCGTGCGTCCCCTTCGTGTCCAGTGAGAGCCAGTGAGTCCGTCGTGTCCCCGCCGTAGTCCCTTCGTAGGCTGCCAAGGAAAGTTCCCCAGAGTTCGAATCCTAAGTTCTTGGAGAAGTTTCTTGGCCAAAGATCCTAGACTCTGACATTTGGCGCGCTAGGTAGGGGGACTTGCTGTCTTCGCACCTACGACCTCGACATCGGCGCCGACATGGACGACACCGCCGCGCGCCGTGAGCACGCTGCGCGTCGAGCCGCCACTGCGGGGCCCGTTGGGGAGCGGGCGTCCTCCTCCATCCACCCGTCGCCGAGTGGGCGGGACCGCGGCCTCTCTTCCACCGCATCTTCGCCCATCAGGAAGCGGCCCCATTGCTCCGCGCGCCACGCTGCTCATGGCTCGGGGGCTGCTGCGCTGTCCCCCAGCAAGGACGGCCGCGACGCCTGGCTCAAGCGCATCGCCGAGATCGTCTTCGCGGCCAGCGGCGGCCAGGCGCCCCCTCGTCCACTTCACCATGGCGTGTTGAGCGACCGGGGCACGCCGCTCCCCGTCTTCTTTCTCCTCCGGGCCGCGGCCCGTTCGCGCTGAGCGGCGTCGGCGGCCGCCGCCCAACCAAGGCCGTTGCCACCAGCGGGGGTTCCCAGGGGCCCCGAGGGGTGGCCTGCATCCTGGGAGGGGCCCAGGCCCCTCCGTCCAGCCGCCACCTCAAGTGTTTCACACGCGAGGTGGGCGCGGCCCTTCAGGCGCCCGAGCCCGCCGGCCGCCTCAAGTGGTCTGAGTTTCCCGTCTCCTTCGACGCCAGCGACCATCCCAGGTCGCCAGGGCTGCGGGGGATGTCCCTCTGCTGTGCACTCCGACTATCGGCGGTGTGGCCGTCACCAAGACACTCATCGACGGCGGCGCTGGCCTCAACGTGCTCTCAATGGAGACTTTCGAGACGCTCCGGGTGCCAGATGGGCCCCTGGTGCCCACCAGGCTCTTCTCAGGCGTCACCAGCGACTCCACTGCCCCCCTGGGGCAGGTGCGCCTTCCCGTCACCTTCGGCACCCGCGAGAACTACCGCACGGAGTTCATCGTCTTCGATGTGGCTCACATCGGCCTGCCTTACGATGCCATCTTGGGCTACCCGGCGCTCTCCAAGTTCATGGCCGCAACGCACCATGCCTATGGCCTCGTCAAGATGCCCGGCAGCAGCGGTACCCTCGCAATCCATTGCGATGTAAAGGACGCGGTGCGCGCCCTCCCGCGTGCCCACAAAGCGGTGGCCGCCACATCCCAGGCCGAGGAGGACGCCCCTGAGCTTGCCGAGCCGGTGCCCGCGAAGAAGAAGCTGCTGTTCTCCCAGGAGCGGGCCGAGACCAAGAAAGTGTCATTGGATAGGAGCGGCGCGAGCCCCTTCCTCACCATCGGCAGCGGCCTTTCCCCCAAGCAAGAAGGCGCCCTCATCGACTTCCTTCAGGCGGATGCTGATATGTTCGCTTGGACAGCCTCGGACATGCCCGGCATGCCGAGGGAGGTGATCGAGCACCACTTGGCGGTGTGCCCCAACGCACGCCCCGTCAAGCAGAAAGTACGGCGCCAGGCGCCCGAGAAGCAGGACTTCATCATTGAGAAGGTCGAGAAGCTCCAAGACGCCGGAATCATCCGCGAAGTGCTCCACCCGGAGTGGATCTCCAACCCCGTCGTCATCGCCAAGCCGCACGGTGGCAAGCGCATGTGCGTCGACTTCACCAACCTCAACAAGGCTTGCCCCAAGGACCACTTCCCGCTACCAAGTATTGACCAAATAGTAGACTCCACCACCGGGTGCGATCTGCTCTGCTTCCTGGATGCCTTCTCGGGCTATCATCAGATCAAGATGGCCAAGGAAGATGAAGAGAAAACTGCCTTCATCACCCCCTGCGGAGTGTTCTGCTACGTGTGCATGCCCTTTGGCCTGAAGAGCGTGGGGGCTACCTTCCAGAGGCTGATGCGCATCTGCCTAGGGTGCCAGATGGGAAGGAATGCGGAGGCATACGTCGACGACATCGTCATCAAAACGCGTGAGGCGTGCACCCTCATCGAGGACCTGAGGGAAACCTTCGCCAACCTGTACAAGGTCAACCTCAAGCTCAACCCCACCAAGTGTGTCTTCGGTGTCCCTTCCAGCAAGCTCCTGGGTTTCCTGGTCTCCCATCGCGGCATCGAGGTCAACCCTGAGAAGATCAAGGCCATCAAGAAGATGCGGCCGCCCTGCAACCTCAAGGAGATGCAGCACCTGGCGGGATGCATGGCCTCGCTCGGTCGCTTCATATCCAAGTTCGGCGAGCGGGCTTTGCCTTTCTTCAAGCTCATGAAGAGGTCTGGCCCCTTCAAGTGGACCCCTAAGGCCGACGTTGCCTTCGAGGACCTCAAAAGGTACCTCACTAGCCCTCCCGTCATGGTCGCCCCGCGCCCACGCGAGCGCCTGCTCTTATACTTGGCGGCCACCCTCCAAACGGCCACTGCGGCCCTTGTGGCAGAGCGGGAGGAGCCAGTCTGCGACAAGAAGAAGCCTGCCGAGCCTGTGCCTGTGGGTGCCGCAGAGACATCGCTGGAGCCCCTCAAGGCCCTGCTGGCGCCTACCGAGGGCCCCCCTCCGGAGGCCCCCATGCCCCCTCAGGAGGCCTCTGTCGCTCATCCTCCGGAAGCCCCTGCGGCGCAGCAGCCTGAGCCCCTCGGTGAGCATGACTTGGATACCACGGTCACGCGCCTCATCGAGCACCCCGTCTACTTCGTCAGTACTGTGCTGCGAGACGCGCGTGAGCGGTACCCCATGCAGCAGAAACTCCTCCTGGGGCTCCTCATGACCTCCAGGAAGCTACGCCACTACTTCCAGGGTCACCTAGTCAGAGTGATCTCCTCATACCCACTGGAGCAAATCCTGCGGAGCCCAAACGCCACTGGCCACGTCGCCGAATGGAACATCGAGCTGCAGCCTTTCGAGCTGGAGTTCCTCACCACCAGGACCATCAAGGGCGCGGCCTTGGCGGACTTCGCGATGGAGTGGACGGACACGCATCAGGATGAGCCGCAGGAGGAGTCGTCCTTGCCTGAGGAGGCTACGTCCGGAGGCTGGAGCATGCACTTCGACGGGGCCTTCGCGCGCCAGGGCGGGGGGGCTGGGGTTGTTCTCACTACACCCACAGGCGACAAGCTTTACTACGCAGTGCAGCTCTGCTTCGGGCGCACCGATAAGGTCTCCAAAAACATCACTGAGTATGAGGGTCTCATCACCGGGCTGCACGCCGCCATCGCGCTCGGAGTCAGGCGCATCATCATCAAGGGCGACTCGCAGCTCCTCGTCAACTTCTCCAACAAGAAGTACAAGCCGAAGGACGAGCACATGGCGGCCTACCTGGAGGAGGTGCGAAAGCTCGAGAAGCGCTTCATGGGCATGGAGTTACAGCACGTCCCCCGCAGCGACAACAGCAAGGCGGATGAAATCACCAAGCGCGCTTCTTGCCGCGAGCCCCAGAGCCCCGGCCTCTTCGAGGAGCTGCTCCTGAAGCCTTCAGCGGCGCCCCCGATCACCAGCATCCCGGTGCCTCGCGAAGAGCTCCCTCCCGCACCACCCATGGGCGCACCAGACTACGGACCAGCTTCAGGCGCTCTCCTGCTGGCGCTCGAGCCGCAGCTTGAAAGCTGGACCGCGAAGATCAAGGCCTATCTGGAGGGCGGTACCCTCTCGAAGATCGATGTGGAAGCAGAGCGCATGATCCACCAGGCCGCGCTCTACCACTTGAGAGAGGGTGACCTGTACCACCACCACCTGAACGGAGTCGCGCTGCGGTGCATCTCCAAGGAGCAAGGCTGCGAGCTGCTCACCGACATCCATGGAGGCGACTGCGGCCATCACTCGTCCTCGCGCACTCTCGCAGGTAAGGTGCTCCGCAGCCGTTTCTACTAGCCCACAGCGCTCGAGGATGCCACGGAGCTGGTCCAGGCATGCGAGGCCTGCCAGTTCCACGCCAAGCAGATCCACCAGCCGGCACAAGGGCTCCAGATCATCCCCCTCTCATGGCCCTTCACGGTCTGGGGGCTGGATATCCTCGGGCCTTTCCCTCGCGCGGCTGGCGGCTACCGCTACCTCTACGTCACCATCGACAAGTTCACCAAGTGGGCGGAGGTGGAGCCTGTCCGGACCATTCCGGCAGGATCAGCGGTCAAGTTCATCAAGGGCCTGGTGTGCCACTTTGGCGTCCCCAACCGCATCATCACGGACAATGGCACGCAGTTCACCAGCGGCCAGTTCAAGACCTACTGTGCCAGCATCGGCACGCAGATCTGCTTCGCCTCCGTAGCACACCCTCGAAGCAACGGCCAGGCCGAGTGCGCCAACGTTGAGGTCCTCAAGGGCCTCGAGACTAGGAGCTTCAAGAAGCAGCTCGCAGCATGCGGCAAGGGCTGGCTGGAGGAGCTCCCTTCAGTGCTATGGTCCATCCGCACCACGGCGACCAAGCCCACCGGCGAGACACCTTTCTTCCTCGTCTACGGGGCAGAAGCGGTTCTCCCAGCCGAGGTCAAGCACCGGTCCCCGCAGGTCTTGGCTTTCGACGAGTCTCGTCAAGACGGCCTACGGGAAGATGACCTGCTTTCCCTCGAAGGGGCGCGCCGCCAGGCCGCCCTTCGCGCGGCAAGGTACCAGCAGGCGTTGCGTCGCTATCACAGAAGCAACATACGCCCCCGCACCCTCGAGGCGGGCGACCTTGTCCTGTGCTGGATCCTCTCCAGAGAGGGACTCCACAAACTCTCACCCATGTGGGAGGGCCCTTTCAGGGTCACGCACATCTCCTGGCCCAGCGCGGCACGGCTCGAAATGGAGGAGGGTGTTCCGGTACAAAACACATGGAACATCCAACATCTCCGCAAGTTCTATCCGTGACCCCACAGATACGAATGAAATGGAGCTGTACACGCTCCGGGGCTCCCTCTACCGGCGCTGCCGTTGGCACGCGGGACCTCCCTCCCACTCTCGTGGATGCCCCATGCTCCGCGCTGGCGAATACCTCATGATCCGCACTGGCGGACGCCCCATGCTCCAGGCTGGCGGCCTACTTACTTGAGGGGCCCATGGCCATCACATCCTCAATAGCTGACCCGTGTCAAACACGGCAGGATGTATCTTTTCTGCTGTATAATGAATCTATTTCATGCATCAGTAAAGCCTACTTCCTAATATCAACCGGTGTTCTTGCAGCTGAGTTTGCCTCGGGAGGCGCGCTCGTGATCTCCCCCCGTGTGTCTCACGTGAGCGGGGGCTGGGCACGGTGCCTGTGCCCGGGTCAGTCCCAGCAGCACTGCAAAACCCAAGTGACAGAGCTCTGGCTCGCGGGACGGCTCCCGTGCACGTCACATCACCAGGTCCTTGGTGCTCTTGCCTCCTCGCGTAACACCCACAGGCGGCCTCGTGAGCGCGCCCCGCTACATTACTTGCAAAAACTTGGTAATTTCTCTGGTGCAGGGCCTCAAGGGCCTCAAGGGCCTCAGGAGCCTCAGGGGGCCCGCCCTCGGGAGGCCTCGCGGTCAGCGCCCCATAGACGGAAGGCCTCGTGAGGAACTGCGCCTCGCGTACAACGCCTCACGAAGGGCTCACCCCAAGCCGAGCGTCGACAAAGGAGCTAAGTCTAAGCGCCCCTCGGGTCCTATCCTTCTCGTTTCTCTCTCATGGCATTCTGATTTCCTTGGCACAAGCCGCCTGCGCATCAAGGGGGGACCCTGAGCTTCGCGTCTCAGGGACTCCTACCGGCCCTAAGAGCCCTACACCCTCTGGCCTTGCCGAGCGCACGCTTTGGGTATACCAGCGACGGTGTAGCCTGCCTCAGGGGCTGGGTCCTAACGACATAGGGCACGAGGGCAGTGTAAAGGGGAGATAAGGGCCTCGGGAGGGAAACAAAAACACATTAAGCATTGAGTACTTAGCAATAAAAGTGCTGCACAAATGTCTCACACCCCTAGGGGGCTACATCAATCCAATACAGGAAAAAGAAAAAGAAGAAAGAGGGCCAGCCGCAGCACCATCATCCCCAAGAGTCCGCATCGAGCTCCGACCGTGCCTAATCGGAGTCTTCATCCTCGTCCTTGACGCGGGGGGAACTGTCGTCGCTCCCGTTTCCGTCGGGGGAGGCGGCACTGTCGTCGCTGCCATCCTCGCTGGAGGAGCCGCCGTAGGTGCCGTCCTCGCTCTCCATGCAGCACTCCAGGCGGCTACCGGAAACCCTGAAGATCTTCACGAAGAGGGTGGCGGCTCCATCATACTTGAAGTGGAGAAGGTGCCCCCGCTTCAGTCCCCAGGCGAGGGCAAAGGACTTCCACCCCTGCTTCAAGAACATGAAGCCGGAGGGGGTGAACTCCGCCGCCACCCAGGAGGGGTCGTTGCAGCAGCCGTCCGCCTGCAGTCCCAGGCTCAGGGGCGCGCGCTCCTCCATCTCCCTCGCGAAGGAGTCTGGGAGCCGAAGCTAGGTGCAGGGCGAGCGGTGCATCTTCACAATGAACTCGTGGGTGGCCTCCGCCGAGTGCCTCCCCGCCGGGGGAGGAAGAGCGACAGAACCGCCGCGGCTGCCTCGGCCACGACCGCCGCAGCCTCCGCGCCCTCGAGCAGCGCCTCTTCCATGACCGCGAGTCGCGCCCGTTCCGCGGGTGTTGGGGCTGGCCTCCGCGCCGGCGGCCGTGGAGCGCGCCTGACCCTGAAGAGGAACCCTCGTCGCCATGAGCAAACCACGGGCCCGACCTCTACCCCTCACCGCCGTCGGCTTCAGCGGCTCCACCTCCTCTGCCATCCTCTTCCCTTTCTCGGCCGCGGAGAGCTTCCTGGTGGGAGCCACGGCCGCGGCGGCAACGGGCGGAGAGATTGGCAGAGAGTTGGAAGTTGGAGAGAAATGCGGAGCCGAGGAGTTGGTCGCAAGGCAGGCTGGGGACGGAGTGAAGGGGCAATGGAATGCCCATGCCCCACGTGGGCAGGTTTTATCGTCGAGGCAGCGGTTTTCGAGGCGACGCAGGGAGTGGAGGCGCCGCGCCTGCAAAGGCCGCCACGCGTCGCCTCTGGGCTCGACGGCTCAATGGGCCCCGCGGCACTTCATCCCCAACGGGCGGGACACGCGCGCCGCGGGCCCGGGGGCTACTGTCGGCCCAATGGGAACTAGGGTACCACGACCCGTCTGCCTCTGGCCCAGGAGGCGGCTCTTGGGCCGGCCCAAGCGAGATGACCCTGGCATCGTCGCCCGGGAGAGGTCGCCTCATGAGGGGATAGCCTCGCGAGGCCCCTCATCGCCAGGCCAAGCCCTAGCGAGGCCGGCAAGCCCCGGATCGCCTCATGAGGCAATACCTCAGGAGGCCGCTTTGTGGGGCGTAGCGCGCGGTGCCAGCCTCGGGGCGGCCGGCCCGTCACGTGGGTGACGCCCCGACGACAGGACGAGGACAGTAGGGTACAGCTCAGGGACAGTAGGATGCAGCTCAGGCGGGTTTCCATTCTGGTGATAGGGGAGCAGTGGCATCTGCCTTCCCCCAAAAAGGAAGCCCCAAGATATTCCCTCTTTGGTGAAGGAGAATCAGGACAGATCAGCGCACCAGGACAGAGGTCCTCGCCAGGCCCGCCAGCGTGTCACAAGGAGATGCTTTAGTAGGCGGAGACCGCCTTTAGTCAGGATAAGCCTGCGCCCTTGTCCCTCTTTTGAATTGCCGCCCTGTGGCGACCCTTTCCCGCTCATATTTTCGGGGAAGAGGACCAAGGCTCTACAAAAGGGGCAGGGCTACTTCCATGGAGGGGGATCGATTCATTCTCGCCCACACCTCGTTTACTTGGAGCCACAAGCTCTCCATACAGAGCAATCCAACACAGGCAGGAGTAGGGTATTACACCGCACGGTGGCCCGAACCTGGGTAGCTCGCACGTCCCCTTCGTGTCCGGTGAGAGCCAGCGAGTCCGTCGTGTCCCCGGCGTAGTCCCATCGTAGGCTGCCAAGCAAAGTCCCCCAGAGTTCGAATCCTAATTTCTTGGAGAAGTTTGTTGGACACAGATCCTAGACTCCGACAATGCAACTCATGGCAGTCGCTTTTATCGTGTATGTATTGTCGACATAAGAATTCAGATTATCTGCATCGTCGCATGTAACAAAGCATGGGCGTTCTACAACAGGAGTAGATCTTCCAACAGGAGTAGTAGACAGTATTATGGATTATGATCACTTCAATGAGTACTCTCAACAATGCTAGAAGCACTACTCCATGATTACAGTAGCTAACTACTCCACGATTATAGTAGTAAACATTGATAGGAGTACAAGCATTGGAGGAGTACTCACCATGTTCGAGGAAGTCGTTGTCGTCGCGGTGGTGGTCGAGGAAGTCGTAGGTGACGGCGGCGTCATCACGGAGCAGGCATCATCTTCTTCTTGATTTAAACTATAGTACTCCATGAACTCCCACTTGTAAACTTTCTTAAAAGCAGATCCACTCCAACAATTGTGCTCTGAAATGGAGTAACATGGAGTATACTCTAAAAATGACTTTGGTTTGAGCCCAGTAGATCAATCAAAGAACTCTAGCATGATAAAAAGAATACTACAGCATGAGTACTACAGCAGAATTTGTTTGGTTTGAGCCAAGAAAGAGTACTAAAATCCTGACAAAAAGAATACTACAGCATGATAAACATGATTTCAAAGATGTTGATTTCAGTACATACAACCCCTTAATAAACATGATTTCCAGAAATGTTGATTTAGTTAAACTACAACATTTACTCCAAGCAAATACTCTAAGCAACAATACAAGTACTCCTACAGTATTGAAAGTACTCCTGTAGTACAAATACTCTGAGTGTACTCCTACAGTGCTGAAAGTGTACTCCTGTGAGTACTGAATTTTCTGAATTCAGAGGCATCAAAATGCTCACACCCAAGTTCAGTCATCTACACATGGAGTAGTGCAACCGAGTGGTCTTTACCATGCCCGAATCGACAAGAGGCAGCGGCATCAGCAGGCAAGCAGCAGCAGCCGCATCGTCCAGGAGCAGCAGTACCCTTTCCAATCTCTCCTTGCGCCTTGCCTTTCCAATCTACTCCCGCAGCAGAGAGCAGTTCTTGGCTACAGTATATCTGCATCCATATTCAATCCACAACAACAATCACAGTGACAATTAGCTCTAGAATCTATCCTTGCCTTTCCCCGAATCCTAGGCTCCAGATATTGGAAAGCTGTGGGGAAAATTAAGGATGCAAACCTTGCAGGTCGAGCGTGGGGAGCTCGACTTCGGGGATGACCTGGGGGCAGGTGACGGGGAACTTGTAGCGGCGGCGGAGTACCAGCAGCGTCGGGGATGGCAGCGTCCAACACGGCGCTCCTCCTTGCAGGTCGAGCGCTAGCGTCCGTCGCCGCCGTCATCGAGCAGGACAAGGCCACCGTGTCCGCACTCCACCCGCTCCTACTCGACCTCACTAAAAGAGCCAACTTTGGCTCGACCGTGGAGCAGAGGACGCGGGTGAGAGGGAAAGGCGACGCAGACGAGAAGGCGAGGCGGCGACGCCTGAGGAGAAGGGCGGCGGGGGCTGAGGAGAAGGGCGGCGACGCGGCTGAGTCACCGACGCAGGTGAGGGGAAGGTGCGTCATCGCCGCAGGCTAGGGATTTGGGGGAGTGGGTGAGCGAGTGGATTGAGCGTGAAGACGCGACTGAGCGAGTGGGTGAGTGAGTGAGCGAGGGGCAAAACTGGAAACTACGGAAATTTCTCAACATTCCGAGAAATGTACTACAACACCTTTGACATTCAAAATACAAGCATTTATTTTTGTTGTCACTATATTCATGATAATACTAATTTAGGAAATTGTAGGGATGTGTCTAGCTATTATATTTTTTTTAATGCTCTGGTGGAATGGTAAAGAATTAGTTCGTCCGGTAAGCACCGTGAGTATTCTCCGTTAAACATTTTAAGACCTTCGATGTCAAGTATTCTCCGTTACATGTTGCTTGTGCAAGATGCATGGGTATAAGCTGAGAAAGAAGTTTTTATTATACTTGCTCAAATATGGTGTGAATGAAGCTAAAGACAACATTACTGATATTGTGCGAGAATTTCTTAAGCCCAACAAGTAGATATTAATTTGTAATAGAATTTTAGTTGGATCATCGCTCTACATGTATACATCGTTAATTTATCTTTTTTTATCAATTTACATTGCAAGTTAACTGGACTTCAATAAATAACCGATTGTGGCATGCTATCTTGTCTTTACATGTGAAATTTGACATGCGTTATGTTTACATAATTCCAGCAAAATATTTTCGTAGCACGTGGCAAGGCACCGACATTCCCGTGCTATCTTATCTCTACATGTGAAATTTAATATGCATTATGTTTATACAACTCAACAAAAATATTTCAAAAGCCCGTGGCAACTCACGGGCATTCTACTAGTGTAATTTATATTGTCCACTGAGCACACATAGTAATGAGAAATGCGAATAGTTTCTCCTATATGACAAGTAGTGAGGTACTAGGCAAGTTAGCTATCCATGATGGACTCTCTCGAAAGCCATCATTATTTATTTCTGCGCGTTGGAACTGTGCATGTGTAGATGGGCCTGGGAGTTGAGCTAGTAGAGCATTGGGCTGGGTCCAAAGTAGTAGAAGTAGTACAAAAACATTTTTGGAGTGTAGGCTTTTTCCTATTCAAGCCTGCCTACTAGAATGGCCACTGGTTGAAAGGAAAAGTGAAGGAAAGACATAGGAATTGGAAAGTTTCCTATGGTACTACTATTCATGCATTTGGTTCAAAGGAATGGAGGAAGGGAAAACTGTAGGATTTTTTTCCTTTAGTGTCTCTTTCAAAGAAAAACCGTAGGAATTTTAATATCCACTCGGCCCTCCTTTTCAAATTCCTATTCATGAAGAACAAGACTAAGTGATAGTAGCATAATCGCATTATAACTGTACATTTTCATGTGGTTTAACTTTAATATGACCATGCTTCTTTGCATTTCTGTGATCTTCCAATTCATGTGAACCAAACACCCAGATTGACAGAAATCCTATGTTAGCAAAAGCACTGTTTTGCACGTGCATTACTATCCTATTCCTGTGTATTTCCTATCCCAGTGTTGTTAGAATCATCCAATTCAAATGAGCCTTTACATAATTATACTTCTGATACAGATAGGTGTCAAAGAAAACTTTGTATGGTTTGTCCCGCTCCTGCCGCGCCATCGTCCGCCCCAGCTGAGCTGCTCCAACGACGGAAGCGTCCACCACAGCAGAGATCCCCCCTCCAGACCGTCTTTTGCCTCCTCAGATCTTCTTCCCCGCTGCCGGCAGCCACCACCATTGCATTACCATCATCAACTAAGGAGATGACATTGAGGACTCCACGGGTCCGCAAGAGAGGTTGCACTCTTTCGTGTCTGCTTATGTTATGCATCGCTTAATATTACCTGCTACTTTATCGTCCTGTTCACCTCTTAGACTCCGAGTCAGGTCCAAACTAATAATCAAATGTGAGTTTTTAAATGGTTGTGGGGTACAAATCGGGGCAGCAACGAATAGTATCTCTGTCTACTATCTTCTTAATCTCGGGTGTCTACTATGTGTTTGATGTTGGGTGGCAAACAAACTGTAAAGGAGCCATTACCTGTATTTTTTAACTGAAGCTATTACCTGCCTGCTATCATTGGTTTGGGTCTATCTACTGGTGGCTACCTTCACTCTGGATTTCTGCATGCATTCCTTACATAATCTCACTATGTTTTATTCCTATGCATGTCCATTATTGTACACAATGGTACTGAACATGTAGAGCAAACGAGAAGAGCCTTGCGTGGCAATATAATGTCATGCAGACGTCGCTCCATGGTGGCTGCAATGGCAGTCCCCCTTCCCCCCATTCCAGATTGTAATCAAGAGGAAGATAACTGTTCAGAGGGGGATTCGGAGGGAGCAGACCACTCCTATTTACCCCCCGAGGTCTTTGCTCTCACTTGGCATGCTGATGTTGGTCATATCATGCATATGGTGCCTTGCATTGCTTACTTTACACATCATATATGTCATCTGCTTAGTCTAGACATGTTTTGCATGAATGCCTTCTGTTTAGTTTCTATATCATATATGTGAATTATTATGCAATGCCATCTTGTTTAGCCAGGCATCATATATGGGAATTTTGCAATTCCATCCTGTTTAGCCAGTCATCATATATGTGAATTATATCATGCCATCCTTTTTGTTCATTACATATTGCATCAGCCATTTGACACGGTGATGGAAAAATCTAGAGTGAAAACAAGGTCTTCTGAGCAGACAGTGCTATCTGACGAAGCGCATATCTTGCCGGTTAGAGATAGCTCCTCAGAGGAGGATTCAGAGACAGATGACCAGTCGTATTCCCCCCCCCAAGGTGTATGCTCTAACTTGGCAGGGTTATATTGCTCATATCATGCATATGGTGTCTTGCATTGCTATGTCATTTGCTTAGTTTAGAAATGCTTTGTGTGAATGCCACCTGTTTAGTGTCTAATTACCATAAATGTGAATTATGCAATGCCAGCTTGTTGCAAGGCATTATATATGTGAATTATTCAATGCCATGCTGTTTAGTCAGGCATCACATGTGTGAATTATATCATACCATCCTTATTTTGTATAACGTATTCCATTTGTCGACAATATTTGTTTATTCAACTACTCTTCCTTTGCATCAGCCATTTGAATCGGTGATGGAAAAATCTGGAGTGAAAACAAGGTCTTCTGAGCAGACAATGCTACCTGCTGAAGCAGATATCTTGCTGGTTACAGATAGCTTCTCAGAGGAGGATTCAGAGACACATGACCAGTCCTATTTCCCCCCTGAGGTGTATGCTCAAACTTGGCAGGGTTATATTACTCATATCACGCATATGTTGTTTTGCATTGCTTAGTTTGGTCATCATATACACAATATTGAATGCCATCTGCTTAGTTTAGACATCATATATGCGATTGCCATTTGCTTACTTGCTTAGTATATAAATCATATATGTGAATTATATCATGCCATCATGTTTACATAGACAACATGTATGTGAATTATGGCATGCCAACCTATTTAATAAAGACATCATGTAGTTATATCATCTCATCATGTTTACATAGTCATCATATTTTGAGTTATGTCATTCTATCTGTGAATTATATCATGCCATCATGTTTCCATAGACAGCATGTATGTGAATTATGGCATGCCAACCTATTTAATAAAGACATCATATCTGAATAATGTCATTCTATCCTGTTTAGTTAGCCATGATATATGTGAAATTGTGTCATTCTATCCTGTTTAGTTAGCCATCCTATATGTGAAATTGTGTCATGCTATCCTGTTTGGTTAGAGAACATATATGTGAATTATTTCATGCCCTCTTTTATTCTCCACTATCCATTGCACCTGTTTATCATACAATGTCTGTACATTCAATTACTTTTCTTGTTTATCAGCCATTTGAATTGGAGGGGGTGATGGTAGTATCTAAGGGAGTAAAAACATAGTCTACAGAAAAGACAGTGCTCCCTGTCGATGCAGATAGAACCACGATTGTACTTGCCCAAGAACCAGCCCCACCACACATAATCCAGACTCTTGTAGATTGTACCCCTACCCAGTTGGACAGAGAACCAGCTACACCCCATCTAACCCCAACCCCAGCAGATAGTAACCCAGTTCCACTTGACACAGCTGCATCTCCACCACAGAGCTCCCAAACACAAGCAGTTAGTAAGGCAACTGCATTGCCCAAAGCACGAGGACCAGCACTGCGAACGCCAACTCAACGCTTCAAGCAAAAGAACAGCTGTTCTCAGGTCAGATTCCGTAGCTATCGTGCATACTCCTTTGCTCTTGCATCACTGTATTTACTCATACCAACTATTTCAAATTTGAAGGATCCAATTGAAACTCTTATGGCACAATAGGTATGTTTTAAACCTGTTTCTTTAACTGGTTTGCATTTGTAACTTCTTGCTCTATGTTGATTTCAGTTTTAATTGTATAAATAGTTATGTTCTCATGTCATACACATTACAAGTGTTGCTAGTGTTGTTAGTTTCCCACACTTATATTCAGTCTATGCCGCTTTGTATTAAACATATATGATTTGAACTGCGTCTCTATCTTGATTTGGCAACATAAACTAGGATGATATAGACAATACAGTGACCATAGTACATAAATATATGTTTGTTTCATGCTGTTATCCTGTCAACATTACTAATGAACTGGTTTACCAAAATGAGTTTCATATACTACATGCTAAACCTATGATGTGTCTGCTTGTTCCTCTTTTAGAATGCTGGTGGAATATTGGAGAAGAGTACCCCCATTATGCAATAGTAAAGGAAGTAATGCAGACAAGGTTCAAGATAGTGAGACAACCCTGTTGGTCTCCAAGAAAGCTGATAAAAACTATCTTCAAGACAGTGAGACAACCCCAAAGTCCTGCCTTGATGTAGTGTTCGAGTTACTGGCCACTACCGCTGGCACAACTTCTTCGAATTCGCTGCCTGAATCAATTTGGCTTCTTAAGTCTCAACTGCAAGTTGAAAGACAACGATCAGTTGTGCTGCGACAAGAAGCCGAAGGACTGAGGAAGTCCCTGCAGAATTCAGATGCATACTTTCTGGAGAAACAGCAAGAGTTGGAGGATTTTAGTGCCAAACAAGAGAATGCTAATAAGCTTGCTAAGCTTCTTGCTAGCATGGTGGGTGCCTAGGGTATCATTTCTTGAGCTCTTCTGAAGTGGTTTCAGTTCTGGACTTGTTTTGCTGCCATGTTTATTTGCACTGGTGGCTAATTTAGACGCCCAGTGTATGTAATATGCTGCTTTGTTCCCTAATATTTGCACTGGGAGCGAACTTTGATGCCCAGTGGATGTAACCTCTGTAATCACTGTAATAGCCTAGCGTTAGTTGCTTTCTTATTTATTTACTAATAGTCTTGTTTATTTGTTTGCTTGTAGTCATTGTAGTTCTTTTTCCTCGGTTTGCTAGTGGCCACAATGACCATGGGCCACATACGGTCCATGGTAACGATGGGCCTCCTACGGGTCGTAGGATTCATGGGCCTCGTAAGGGCCGTAGGATCCATGGGCCTCGTACGCGCCATAGGATCCATGGGTTGTACTGTTTGTGGGCCAAAACAGGACCGCCATATGGACCGTTAACGGTCCTAAATCGTAACCTTCCATTTGTGGGCCCAGACCATAACGGGCCATCAATAGGCCGGAAGACAGCACATGCTTAATTCTATTAAGAAGCATGACGGGTCGTTAACGGGGCAGATTATAGGACAGGATGAAAACGGCCCAACTGTTAACGGGCCACAAACGGACCGATTGTTACCACGGGCTGAATTTGTCCCATTAGGATAACAGGCCAGTAACGGACCGTAAGTAAACAAGGGCCGAAAATGAGCCCAAGAATTTATGGGCCTTTAGAAGGCCGAAAGAGATCACGGTCTGGAAACGGCCCAACTGAATCATGGGCCGTTAATGGGCTGAAAGATATTTACTGTTCATGATGGACCTGATTCACAACGGGCCGTCAATGGGCCCAGAGATGCGAAAGGCCTCATATGGGCCGAAAGACTTCACAGGCCATAGATGGGCCGAAAGTGACAATGGGCTGGAATCATATGGGACGGCCCACATGACGCTACTGGGCCGAAATTGAAATGCCATAACGGGCCATGAGTACCCGGGCCGTACATGGGTTGTATGCGAGCAGGCCGTTAACAGGCTTTCCATGGGCTGGCCCGTTAACTTTTAACCAAGTCAAACGGGTCATCCTTTATAACCTAAATGGGCCACTGTTGGGTTGTGCCACATGTCACTGTTCCATAGGCGCATCTGGTCCAGTGAATGGACGCCATCTGTCGTAACGCCGATCAGACGCGTGGATCAGCTGGCCAATGAGATTTTTACACGTGGAAAATCCCCATTGGCCAGGGCTGCTAACGGGTTATCGGATCCAAACCGGAACCCGATAGCTTAACGGCGACCCGTTACGGTGGATGCCACATGTCAGCTACCCTTGACGAAAACACTTCCATGACGTGGCATTTATCGTCATGGAAGTGAACACTTCCGTGATGATAATTTCAGTATTCTCATGGAACACTTCTACGACAGCACAGGTATGACTATCTTGATTCTGTCAAAAAATTGTCACGGATGTACATGCATGATAGAAAATGTGACCTACTGTGACAAAGACGTATCATCACGGAAGTGTTTTTTTTGTAGTGTGACGAACCTGACCGCCCCCCTAGAGGGCACGACAGGCCAGCGCGGGAAAATTTACACACCCAAACAAAGACACGCCGTTATGGCAAGGACCCCATTGACTATCCCGAGCCATACGACGCAAGACGCCAGATAGAGGCGAACCGGGCACCTTCTCGGTCCATCTACAGATCAAGAGGACGTGCACCGGCTGGGCGCGACGGCTACAATGCCTGGATGGACAGGAACGGCCGAGCTCGAGAGCAAGCCTATGCGCAGATCTCTCCCGACGTCCGGCGTGAGTCTGCTTGGTTCTGAGGTCCCGCTCACCCGATCTGTTTCATAGACAGGGTGATGGAACACCAGTTCCATGATGGGTTTAAACCCATCAACATTGAGTCGTATGATGTCACTACCGATCCAGCGGTGTGGATTGAAAATTTCCTTCTCCACATCCACATGGCACATGGAGATGATCTCCATGCCATCAAATATCTCCCGCTCAAACTAAAGGGGCCGGCTAGGCATTGGCTGAACAGCCTGCCTCCCAATTCTATTGGAAGCTGGGAGGCACTAGAGGATGCCTTCAGGGCTAACTTCCAGGGCACATACATCCGGCCTCCAGATGCCGACGACCTCAACCACATCATTCAACAGCCCGGTGAGTCGGCAGGAAGTTCTGGAATAGGGTCTTAACTAAAAGGAACCAAATTATGGACTACCCCGACGCCGAGGCCATCGCCTCTTTCCGGCATAGCATCCGAGACGAGTGGCTCGCACGCCAGCTCGGGCAGGATAAGCCGAGGACCATGGCGGCCCTCACCTTGCTCATGACCCGCTTTTGCGGGGGAGAGGACATCTGGCTGGGCCGCAGTACTCACAACGGCGAGGCCGGCACTTCGGAAACTTGTGACACCAATGGCAAGCCGAGGCGCAGTAAAAAAAAGTGCAGGCATAAAAATGGTGGGAGCAACACCGAGGACATCACAGTAAATGCAGGGTTCAACGGACCTAGATCATGTCAAAAAAATAGGCCCTTTAAAGGGAGCAAAGACGGACCCAGCCAGCTCGATAAAATCCTCGACAGGGCATGTCAAATCCATGGTACTTCAGATAAGCTTGCAAACAGCACAAACCAGAACTGATGGGTCTTCAAGCAGGCCGGAAAGATAGCGACGGAGGGCCAAAGTAAAACCCAACCTTACAGCGAGGACAAGGATCAACCTTGCCGATCTAACAATGGAAACCAGAAACAATTCCCTCCCGAGGTGAATGATGTAAACATGATTTACGTAACCCACAACCCTAAGAAGGAGAGGAAACGTGCACTTCGGGACATTTACACCTTAGAGCATGTTGCCCCGAAGTTTAATCTGTGGTTGGCTTACCCGATCACATTTGACAAACATGATCACCCAACCAGCATCCGACATGGCAGATCGGCTGCCTTGGTCCTGGATCCGATCGTCGACGGATTCCATCTGATGCGTGTCCTCATGGATGGAGGCAGTAGCCTCAATTTAACCTACGTGGATACGATCAAGAAGATGGGCATAGACTCATCCAGGATCAAACCCAGCACCACCACCTTTAAAGGTGTCTGTAACGCCCCGGACACACCCGCCGGTGGTCGTTACTCCTGGCAGGATAGGTGGAGATGATTCAAGAGTACAACCCGAGCATTGAATACACTCCAGGCAAGCCTAATGTTATCGCGAATGCTTTGAGCAGAAAAGCGTACTACAACAGTCTTATTCTCAAGCCGGTCCAGCCTGATCTGTGTGAGGCTTTCAGAAAGCTCAATCTCCAAGTTGTTCCGCAAGGATTTCTCGCAAACCTCCAGATCACTCCCACATTGGAGGATCAAATTCGCGAAGCTCAGCTCTTAGATGCCATGGTGAAGAAGGTGAAACACGGCATTGCAAAGAGTCTTCCCAAATACAAGTGCTATCGAGTGGATGACAGGGATACCTTGTTCTTTGAGGACAGGCTAGTTGTGCCAAAAGGGGATCTCAGGAAGGTCATAATGAACGAAGCACACAATTCTCTCTTGTCTATCCATCCAGGCAGCTCCAAGATGTACCATGATCTCAAGTCAACTTATTGGTGGACTCGTATGAAACGTGAGATTGCTCAGTTCGTAAACGAGTGCGATGTGTGCCGCAGAGTGAAGGCGGAACATCAGCGTCCAGCAGGACTTCTTCAGCCTCTACCCATTCCCGAGTGGAAATTCGATCATATTGAGATGGACTTTGTCACCGGCTTTCCCAAGTCCAAGAGAGGGAATGACGCCATCTTTGTGGTCATTGACAAGCTCACTAAAGTCGCTCACTTCCTTCCAGTCAAGGAGTCTATCACTGCAGCCCAGTTGGCAGAGCTGTACACTTCCAGAGTGGTCTTCTTGCATGGTGTTCCTCAGTTGATCTCCTCAGATCGTGGAAGCATCTTCACTTCCAGATTCTGGGATTCCTTCCAGCAGGCCATGGGCACAAAGATTCGCTTCAGCACAGCTTTTCATCCTCAGACTAGTGGCCAAGTTGAGAGAGTCAATCAAATTCTCGAGGATATGTTGAGAACGTGTGTCATCTCCTTCGGCATGAAGTGGGAAGATTGCCTCCCTTTTGCCGAGTTCTCCTACAACAATAGTTTCCAAGCAAGCTCAGGCAAGGCCCCATTCGAGATTCTCTATGGCAGAAAGTGTCGTACTCCCCTCAACTGGTCTGAAACTGGTGAACGCCAACTTCTTGGCAATGATATGATTTCTGAAGCTGAAGAGATGTGTCGTATCATCCGTGAAAATCTGAAAGCAGCGCAATCGCGCCAGAAGAGCTACTATGATAGTAAGCACCGTGACTTGGCTTTTGAGATTGGAGACCATGTCTATCTTCGTGTTTCTCCTATGAAAGGCACCCAAAGATTCGGTATCAAAGGAAAGCTTGCTCCAAGATACGTGGGCCCTTTCAAGATAGTTGGCAAAAGAGGCGATCTAGCCTACCAACTCAAGGTACCTTCCAACTTCTCAAATGTGCACGATGTGTTTCACGTGTCACAACTTTGCAAGTGCTTCAAGACTCCCGAACGCACAATTGACTTCCAAGACATCGAGCTCCAAGATGATTTGTCTTACCGTGAGCATCCCATTGCCATTCTCGAAGAAACTGAGTGCAAGACTCGCAACAAGTCGATCAAGTTCCTGAAAGTGAAATGGTCTCACCATTCTGACCGAGAAGCCAGATGGGAGCGCGAGGACCACCTCCGTTCCTAATATCCGGAGTTCTTTCATTCCTAGATCTCGGGACGAGATCCTCTTGTAGTATGGGAGAGTTCTAACACCCCAAGAGTGCTCCTTCCATATTTGTACTCCTTAACATTGCCATATATGGAATTGTTATGATGATCTTGAGGGATGGGTTTTTTCTCATGTTGTGTTGTTGCTTTTCTTTTCTTTTTGCATCTCATCTTCATGTTATTTATTTGTCATGTGCTTGCATCATCATATTCATTTATATTGTTCTTGTGCATTGCATCCATTATTTATTTGGTGTTGCTCATGCATGCATTGTGTGTGTGGTCATCTCTTTCTTTTCTCACCCATGCACACCACTTCCCCATCATCTTCTCAATCCTTCTCTCTTCCATTATTATTCATGTGGTCATTATTTCTGTTCCAGATTAATGTCCACTATTTCCCCATAAATCCTACACCATGCCTTTTACCTCTCTACCAAATTTCAGCAATTTTGGAATTGATTTGGTTGGGATCAAAAATGGTGCAAGTTTGAAATTAATTCAAACTTGAATTATTTTTCTTCCTCTAAACAAATGTCCAAACCATTTTATTCAAATACTACATAAATCATGGATTCTAGGGATGTTTTTATCTCCTCCTGGGTCTTCACCAGACTCTCTGTGATTTTCTCTTTGCATTTCTGTTTGAAGAAATAAGAAGAGAAAAGAAAAGAGACAGGGGGGAGAGGAGCCCCAGCAGCCCACTTACCCGAGCCACCCAGCAGCCCACTTACAACAGCAGCCCAGCCAGCGCAGCCACCCAGCCTGCTAGGCCGACAGTACCTTCCTCCTCCTGTACGACAGCTCATCTACAGGAGCCACGTCGACGCCCTGGTCGATTTGACGGCCGTCCGGCGCCCTAGAGCCCTATATAGCATGTCCAAACCCTACCCCGCCCTCTCCTCTATCCATTCAGTCCCTCTCCTGCCCTCGCCGCCGCTAGGTAAGGTAGCCACGCCCTCGCCGTCGCCATGGCCACCGTGGCCCGAGCGAGCACGAGCTCAACCTCGGGCTAGACCCCTTCGACACCTCCCTCCTCTGTCCTCCGACGCGGTAACGACCACCGCGACGCGCACGCCTTCCCATGCCCACGGACGCGATCACACAGCCTCTGGATCGACCTCCCCAACCACGTCTTCTTCCTCTTCTTCCCAGGCCGAAGACCGGCAAGTTCCGCGCATCTCCGCGCCGTCACCATCGCGTATCCGGCCACACCTTCATGTCCAGTGGACACTAGGTGAGAAGCCGCACCTCCCAGCACTCTCCCCTCGTCGATTGTGTCATGTAGTCATCACTATGCCCGTGTCAACATCGTGCTCTCAGTGCTCCGGCAAGCAGCGTTTTGTTTTGTTTTGTTTTGTTTTGTGTGTTGTTCGGATCTTGCGTCGCTCGCCGCGCCCCTGCACGCACACCACGCCTTGCTGCACCCTTGCACGCGCGCACGCAACACCCGCACGCGCTCTCTGCAGCCCCGCACGCTTGCCGCCGCGTACAGAAACCTGAGCCGAGCAAGAGCTCGATGCACGAGCGCCCATGCATCTCCTCGCCTCCGCGCCCGTGCAGCCACGCGGTAAACCCTCTTCCGCACGCCCGCTGTTGCCTCTTGAGCCTCGTCATGCCGCCGCCGCTCGCCGGCGTCATCGGCATCTTCTCTGTGATCCAATCCCCGTGCGAGGCTAGCTTAAAAGGGTCCGAGCTCCACTTTGTCCAACCAGACCCGCCAGCCCAACTGGTCTTCGAGCCCTGCCACTACCAAGGAGATCCTAGGTTCGATCCCAGCCCCCTCCTCTTTCTTTTCTTTTGAGTTTTTGCGTTTTTTTCCATTTTCGGCATATGCCAAATCTGGCATATAGTTCAATTAAATTTGTGTCCTAAGTGTTAATGTGACATTTTGAGCATTTTTCATGTAGGAACATATGAGTGTAATATATGATTTTGGGGTAGAAAAATCCAACTAATCCATTGGTGGGATTAGATTTACCTTTTGAGCAAGTTTGCATGCGTTCCATTTTCACATAACATGCCATTTTGTCATTTTGTGTGATTTAATGCAAATGTCATATGAGCATCTTATCAACATGAGTTTGGAGCATTTTCATGCCATCTTGCTGCTAGTAATTTTTCCATGCCATGATAGGAGTGCAACAAGCTTGCAAACATGCTTAGTCATTGTTACTGTTTTGCACTTGTTAATTTTCTGCTAAACTTGCCATGTTGCTTTGATGCTACCATCTAATCCATAGCTTTTCTGAGCATGATCAGTAAACATGTTTTGTTCTATGTTGCCAGTACATTCATGCCATGCTAGTTGATGCCATGTTAAACTCCTGTAGCATATGTAAACGTTGCTCTAAACATGCCTAGTCAATGTTTCAGTTTTTCTGTCAACATTAAGATGCCATGTTGTGAGCTCATTTCCGATGAATCCATGCTTCATATGAATTTGTGCCAATGTATGAAATGATCTATGCCATGACTACTGTAGCTGCATGCCAATTTCTTGCATTTTAGAGTACTGTAGCTTGCTGTTTTGACGTGCATAAGATGCCATGTTGCTGTTAATTTCAGTTTTGCATTGCATATTGTGTTGCTCACCATTTGAGTTTCGTGCATACGATCCTCGTGATCTTTATATCAATTTCAATTGAAATCTTCCATTCTTTCCAGTGGCATACTTGGATTACCAAGATTTTGCCCATATCCATCTCTTGCTTCACCGTTCACATCTCGTTATCATTGCGATCGTCCCAGTAGCACCGATGCTTCACTTATGTCATGCTCATTATTTCATCATGCCATTTCTTGCATCATTTTGTTTGTGCATTTATGCCATGATTGTTTGTTTATTTCGGTGGTTGTTCTTTCTTTTGGGTAGTTCCGGGAGACGAGTCCGAGTTCGAGGAACCGGTTGAGAACGTGTTCGAGGAGCAGTATTCCTATCCCACCGAAGAGACTTCAGGCAAGATGATCATTACCCTTGATAACACTACTATCTTTGCTTGCTAGTTGTCTCATTGCTATCGCTATGTCACGCTTCCTACCACATACATGTCAGCCCCTCATATGCCATGATACAGCCTCTAACTACCCTACCCAGCAAACCGTTGTTTGGCTATGTTACCGCTTTGCTCAGCCCCTCTTATAGCGTTGCTAGTTGCAGGTGCAGTGCAGGTTGTTCCATGTTGGGACATGGATATGTTGGGATATCACAATATCTCTTATTTTAATTAATGCATCTATATACTTGGTTGTGTGTGGAAGGCTCGACCTTTTGCCTAGTGTTTTGTTCCACTCATGCCGCCTTAGTTTCCGTAATGCCGGTGTTATGATCCTTGATTAGCGTTCCTAACATGCTTAGGGGAATGGGACCCTCTTGATAGTTCGCTTTGAATAACCGCTTCCAGCAAGGCCCAACATTGGTTTTAACATTTGCCTAATAACAACTAAAACTTGCATAGGGTCTAGATAACCCGAGGATATTTTTAATCAACAACCCCGGGGCAGTGCTCCTCATGAGTGTTGGTCGAAACCGGGTAGACTGCGGCGCCACCACGGGGAAACTCGGGGTTTTGGTACCTGTAGGATGTCCCATCCGATCGTGGCCTGATTTCGAGATACGCACGGCTCCAATCGAGGTGTCGGCACGTCGGGAGTACTTGCTGGACTTGTGTTACCATTGTCGAAATGTCTTGTGCACCGGGATTCCGAGGATACTTCGGGCTATCTCGAGGTTGAGGTATTTCCACCGCAGCTTGTGTTGGTCTATGATGGACCAGGTTGGAACACCCCTGCAGGGTTAAATCTTATGCGAAGCCATGCCCGTGGTTATGTGGCGACTTGGATATTTTTAACCTCCGGTTGTAGAAAACTTGACACTAATTCTAATAAAATACACCAACTGTGTGCGTAACCGTGATGGTCTCTTTTCGAGTAAGTTCAGGAAGAGAACACGGTGGGGTTATGTTTGAACCGTAAGTAGGTGTTCAGGATCACTTCTTGATCATATTAAACTTGCGACCGTTAAGCGTAGTATGCTCATCTTTATTCTTGTACTCGTAAGTTAGCCACTTAAACATGCTTAGTGCTTGCTGCAACCTCACCACACTTACCCCTTCCACTCCTATAAGCTTAAATAGTGTTGTTACCTTGGGTGATGAGATTGCTAAGTCTCTGTGGCTCACAGATTACTATAACTCCAGTTGCAGGTACCCTTGAGACATACACAGGTGAGCCCGAGATGCTCCATTGGGAGTATGATGATGAGCGTGGACGTATGTACATCACGATGCCAGACGATCAGTAGTGGGCCCTAGTCAGTTGATCCGGGGATAATAGCAGGGTGGTGTTTTCTCGTTTGATTTCATCCGTAGTCGGACCCTGTCTTTCATTTGGATGATTGTATGATGTTTATGATATATTGTAGCATGTGGCGAGTGTAAGCCTTTATCTAGTATTCTCACTTGTTCATTTGGTTGTATGTATTTGAGAATCACCTTGCTATGCGTTCCAAAATGAGGTTCTGTCACGATCTTGAGTTCATCACGAGATTGCAATAGAGCTTCATATTGGGCGTTACAGTGTCATACCAGGCATCGAGGCTCGCTGTATAGGAATAGTAACGCTGGAGGTAGTCTTCGGATCACCCGAGAACTTCCGGAGTGAAGAGTTAATCTTCGATATAGTCCCTTTTCGGAGCGGATACCACGTGCTGCTTGGGCACACTGCATTTGCCCTCTTTAACGCAATCCCGCATTACACATACTTAAAGATGAAAATGCCGGGACCAAATGGTGTTATACAGTCAATGGTAACACCGAGCGCTCCCTCCGAACAAAGGAACAGACCGCGGCTTTCGCAGCCGAGGTACAGGCAACTGAGGAGGTAGCTCATAACAAACCCAGCTCCTCAAAGCGTGTATGGGCCGCATGAGTTTACCTCAGTCAGGCCACGATTCCCCCCAAATAGGGGCACGGGCTCCTCGGCTGCCTCCCCTTGGAGGGGCATTATGTCCCCAGGGTGCATAACTTTGCACTAAAAGTTCCATGGGCGGTCGAGGAGCCGAATCGAATGACGCGTCATTATTGGTTCAACCGAATAGCAACGCACTTCGGACTTGCATACTAGTAGGGCTCTATAAAAGGCCTAGCCAGAAGCAGCATGTCCATATGGCTTGAACCATCTAAGTGGCAGCCGGACACCTTTTCAAAGGACTCGGCCAACAAAAGCATCAAGCAAATAAGAGGCCGAGGTCGCGGACAGCCCACACCTCCTTCGCTTTCAACGAAGGCAAGTTGATCAACAGCACGGAGACGCAGACATGCGACGGCAACGGGCTTGGGTGAATAATCTCATTAGCATATCCGCCCTGTTCTTACTCCCTTGTTTTTTTTCTTAAGTTGTATCTTCTACAAGTTTCTTTTGTTTAAAGCTCGGCATGTACGGCTTGACCACATGAAATAAAAATGCATCCATCGAGGTGATTACGCATCTCCTTATGTTCACTGCCCTTGAGCTAAAAGAATACTTTCATGATACAACTGTCATTTAAAATTATTATGGGCTTCTCTTTTAATCTCATGCCCCACCGCCCTACAAGTCCGTAGTATCTATTCGGCGTCTTGGATGTTGCATTATATGAATCAGTTTTGAACGTCGATTTTGGTCAATAGTTGGGTTACCCAGCTCCTGTGCTTACCCCTTATGTTTCCGATCTATTCGGCTAAGGGTGTAAAGGGAGAACCACTGCGATTGCGCGGCCAGCTTGTATCGCAAAGCACCTTAGTGGATAAAGCCAAAAATTGACTGTCCTGGTAAGCGTAAATTGGTCGGCCATCCAAAGACAGCGTCCAGCAATGTACCCTCGGGGTTACCCGTGTTAAACAAAGGGCTCCTTATCAAATCGCCGAAGTGGTTAGTGGCATAGACCTCGGCCATATAGCTGAACCACACCACAAACCGGGGCCTCATCATCAGCCACCACAGTCAAGCTCCTATGACTAAGTGAAAGTTATAAAACCGCTATAGTCTGATTGCCTTGTTTTCGCGAGCATGGACCGCCTTCGGGAACCGAGACGTCGGCTAATGGTCATGACTGCTGCTGAAGCACCCGATGTGCACTGCACAAAGGGGTCGAAGCCGACGACTGGTCACTTTCAGTTAAAAATGGTCACACAGGATCAAAAAATAGAAACCCACAGGCACACGTCAGAAAATAAAGCCGAATTCATTGCAAAGTAAAGGATAGTTTTTTACATCCAAACTACACTTCGGCATACCGAAGTACAAATCTAAAAATACAGATTTTCCTTAGAGCATTCCGCCTCTGTGATCCAGGCCCCTTTGACGGTGTCCTGGATTAGGGGTTGCTAACCTAGCCGGCCCGTCTCCTCAGTTGGGCCGATGGGCCCTCGTACGTGATCAATATGGACTCCCAAGGCTGTACACAGGAAGCGTGATCAAGGCTGTTTCTACCGAAGACTTGTCGTATACTCCAAGATCTCTCTTGTCGCTTCTCTCCTAAGATACCGACTTTGTAACCATAGATACCCTCCTTGGCGTGTATATAAGCCATAGGGTTTAGCCCGTAAGGGGGAGATCAACACAATATCGCTCACCTAGCCCTAGAAGTTAGACACACATTACGATCTCGAGGTAGATCAACTCTGTATTTGATACATCTCCATCAATATAAACAGAAGCAGGACGTACGGTTTTACCTCCATCAAGAGGGCCCGAACCTGGGTAAACTTTGTCTCCCTTGTCTTTGTTACCACCGATCTGAGATCCACAGCTCGGGACCCCCTACCCCCAGGTCTGCCGGTTTTTACACCGACACTGATGCTTTCATTGAGAGATCCGCTGTGTCATCACCAGAAGGATCGATGGGATCGCCGGTTAACGGTCTCAAGCCCATGGAGCACGTCTCCACATTTGGAGCTTTGGTCATAGAGACGCCTCCACGTAATGTGGAAGCGAACCACGACCCCTCTTTGGTTCCAACAAGGAATCCCCTCACGGACGAAGGGCTAAGATACTTCTTGGAGAGCAGATCGGACAGCGACCTGTCGGTAACCGCGGATCCGACATCAAGTGAGAATAACGAGGTATTGAGCCCGCGGTCTTTAGAGATCGGAGCTGGTCCGCTCACCTCCCATATAGGATATCGCCCCGATAACTCCGGCCCACCTGACGTCTGGGACTTGGCCCACGTACGACAGCTCCCCGACGAGCCGATTAGACGATACTGGGCTAGATTCTTGTCCGTCAAGAGCAAGATACTGCATTGCCAAGACTCTGACATAATTGCCGCCTTCGAGCGCGGATGCAAGGATAAAGGCATCTCAAACGTCCTTGCTCATCGTTGCATCCAAACACTCCCTGAATTAACCAACTTGGTAGCGCGATTTTGCGCCATCGAAGATGCCTGGCGAACCGAGGAAAACACGGACTCGATCGGTGAGGACTACCTAGAACGTGACCGATCGACACTTTGGCTCGAAAATCGCAAACGGAAAATTCCGGGCGATCGACCCCGGAAGAAGAGGAAAACCTCCGGCCACCCCGGAACAGCTCTGGACGGCTTTCTGGATAAACCATGCCCGATCCAAGCCGTATTGATTAACTCCTGCCCCACTCACAGCCTTCACGACTGTTGGGTGTTGAGGCATGTGGCCAAAGGGGGACCTGCCCTCCTGGCGGGCACCTTCAGCCACCTTGAACAGACCTTGGAAGGAGATGAGGTCCTAATGATTTATGAGACCTTTAGTTCTAACAACCAGTGCAAACGGGCCCTGCGGGAAATTAATTCCGTCCGGCAAGTACCACCACGGGGCGCGTGGATAGACACGCCGATCACCTTCAACTACCACGATCAGCCGAAGTCTGCCCTAGACAGGTGTCCCGCCGCGCTAGTCCTCAACCCGATCGTGGACCACTGCCGCCTCCATAAAGTCCTTATGGACGGAGGCACCAACTTGAATATAATATACGAGGACACTCTGGACAAAATGCACATCGATAAATCGCGCATAGAACAGAGCACCACTACCTTCAAAGGAATAGTCCCTGGATGAGAGGCACGCTGCAGCGGAAAGATAACCCTGGACGTAGTCTTTGACTCCGGACAATTATCGCTCCGAGGAGATTACGTTCCACATCGCGCCTTTCAAGAGCGGATACCACGCCATCCTCGGACGAGACACTTTTTCAAGATTTCAAGCAGTGCCGCACTATGGCTACATGAAGCTCAAGATGCCGGGCCTGAAGGGGATCATTACTATCTCAAGCAATCCAGACAGGGCACTCAAAGCCGAGAATAAAACGGCGTCCCTCGCCCTCGAGACTCTGGCCGAAGCATTCACGGCCGAGGAGTTGACCGTGCTACGCGCCGAGGTCGACCGATACGATGTCGTTCTCGACAAAAGATCAAAGCCCACTTCTTTCAAACCGGCCGATGAGATAGTCAAATTCCAGGTTCACCCAATGGACCCTGCTAAAACGGCATCCATAGGGGCTAACCTCGACCCAGAAGTTGCCGAAGCCCTACGCACTTTCCTCAAGGAAAACTGGGACATATTCGCCTGGCACCCCTCCGATATGCCAGGGATACCCC
Organism: Elymus sibiricus; assembly: GCA_039707655.1. Lineage (NCBI taxonomy): Eukaryota > Viridiplantae > Streptophyta > Magnoliopsida > Poales > Poaceae > Elymus > Elymus sibiricus. The sequence continues at coordinate 202,728,418 of CM077666.1, read as the reverse complement.
GTAGGCTGGCAGAGCATAGCCTAAATGTACTAATAGGCTATAAGCCTGTTAAACAAACACTTCGGCGTTTCTCCGAGCCCAAGCGTCAAGCAATGGGTGAGGAACTAGCAAAGCTGCTGGAGGCAGGATTTATCAGGGACATAAAACACCCTGACTGGCTAGCCAATTTGGTCATGGTACCAAAAAAGGACAGGTCCTGGCGGTTGTGCGTCGATTTCAAAGACTTCAATAAAGCTTGCCCCAAAGACCCCTTCCCCTACCCCGTATTGACCAAATTATGGACGCCACTGCGGGCCATGACGCACTATGCTTCCTAGATGCCTATTCAGGATATCATCAAATAAAGATGAAGGAATCTGACCAGGCAGCGACGGCATTCATCATGCCCTATGGGCCGTTTTGCTTCAACACAATGCCTTTCGGACTCAAGAACCCTGGTACCACATACCAGCGTATGATTCAAACATGCATGCAAGACCACATCGGAAAGACCGTTGAGGCCTACGTTGACGATGTAGTTGTCAAGACTAAACACGTCAACCAGTTGGTGGACAACCTTCGAGATACATTTGCCAGCCTACGGGAATATCAAATAAAACTTAACCTGGAAAAATGCGTTTTCGAGGTCCCAGCTGGCAAACTCCTTGGTTTCATCGTATCTAGCCGAGGTATTGAAGCCAATCCGGCCAAAATTTGAGCCTTGGATCATTTGGAGATCCCGACAGAGCTCAAGCACGTACAAAAATTGGCGGGCTGTGTAGCAGCCTTGAGCTGCTTCATATCACGGCTTGGAGAAAAAGCTTTACCATTGTACAAGCTGTTAAAGCAGACCAAAACGTTTAAATGGACCAAGGAGGCCACGGCGGCCCTGGAAGACATCAAGGCCCTCCTCGCCACTAATCCCATCCTGGCAGCGCCAGGTGTCTGCGAACCGATGATACTATACATCTTGGCCACAAACCAGGTGGTTAGCGCAGTCCTCGTGGTCGAACGAGACATGGAAGGTCACAAATTCCAGGTCCAGAAACCCGTATATTACGTATCCGAGGTCTTAACTCCCTGCAAATCACGCTACCCTCATTATCAAAAGATAGCTTACGCAGTCTTCATGGCATCGCGAAAACTTCGGCACTACTTTCAAGAGTGCGCTGTGACCGTGGCATCCGACGTCCCGTTAAGTGACATAATCAATAATAGGGATGCAATGGGGCGCATCGTCAAATGGGCCATAGAGCTCCTACCTTTTGAAATTATTTACAAACCACGCCGGGCCATTAAATCCCAGGTGTTGGCGGACTACGTGGCCGAATGGACCGAAGCCGAACTCCCCCGTGAGTACAGTACCTACTCGCATTGGACAATGTATTTCGACGGCGCCAAAATGCTCGCCGGCCTAGGGGCTGGCGTGGTGCTCACGTCCCCCACGGGTTATAATATTGGATATGTACTACAAATCATGTACACGGACTCTAACAATGCGGTTGAATACGAAGCCCTCCTACACGGACTTCGGATAGCAGTCTCCATGGGTGTCAAACGCCTCGAGGTCTGAGGTGATTCCAACCTCGCCATCTCACAAATGAACGGCGAGTTCGATGCCAAAGACCCAAAGATGACAGCTTACCGAAATGCCGTCATAAAGATCTCGGCCATGTTCGAGGGGTTGGAGTTTCACCACATACCCCGAGATAGCAACCAGGCCAGAGATGTACTCGCCCGATTGGGCGCAAAGCGGGATAAGGTTCCCGAAAACACCTTCCTTGAATGGCTTTTCAAGCCATCTGTAGTCTGGCAAGATAGCAAAGGAACATCACAATCAATCGACGTCGGGCAACAGGCCCCGCCCGAAGAAGATGATGGTATCATAGGCGGGTCAATGATCCGGAAGACTGCTTCAGCGCATGAAGTCATGGCAGTTATCGCACCATGGACCGAGCCGCTCCTCGCGTACCTACTCTGAAAAGAGCTCCCTGATAACCAAACCGACTCCCTCCGGATTGTAAGGCAGTCTAAAGCTTACAATGTTCATGAAGGGGAACTTTATAAAATGAGCACAGTGGGCGTCCTCCAGAGATGCATATCCGAGGAAGAAGGAAAACTCCTACTTTGGGAGATACACTCCGGCATGAGCGGACATCATGCCGCTGCTCAGACCTTGATCAGCAAGGCTTTTCGAGCCGGTTTCTATTGGCCAACTGCAGGTGCCGATGCCTCGGCATTAGTACAGTGTTGTCCATGCTGCTAGGTATTCGCCAAGCAGAGCCACATGCCCCCCACGGCCCTTCGCACCATCCCCATTACTTAGCCTTTCGCGGTCTGGGGGCTCGATATGGTCGGGCCACTCAAGGGAGGATCAAACAAAAACAAATACCTCCTTGTTATGGTAGACAAATTTACCAAGTGGATCAAAGCAAAGCCGGTCACCTCGGCCGAGGCCGTCCAGGTAATCGGATTCATCTCGGGGGTAGTACATCGTTACAGTGTCCCCCACAGTCTAATTATAGACAACGAAACAAACTTCACGGCCAAAGAGGTTAAGGCATGGTGTAAGAAACTAGGAATTAAGCTCGATTTTGCGTCCGTCTACCACCCGCAGTCTAACGGGCATGTGGAGCGAGCCAATGGACTTATCCTTAGTGGAATTAAGCCATGGTTAGTTCGCTCCCATAAAAAGGCCGACTGTAAATGGGTTGAGGAACTTGATTCTGTACTATGGGGCTTGCGTACAACACCAAACAGGTCCATGGGATACACCCTGTTTTTTATGGTATACGGCGCCTAGGCGGTCCTCCCCTGCGATATAATACACGGCGCACCTCGAGTACGCATGTATGAGGAGCTAGAGGCTGAGCTCGATCGGCAAGATGCCCTAGACGCTCTTAACGAAGAGCGCAACGTCGCACGAGCAAGATCAGCTATTTATCAGCAGCAGGCGAGGCGCTACCATGGCAGAGAGGCTCGTGCTAAAGAATTCAACGTCGGGGATCTCATAATGAGACTACACCTTGAAAAACAAAAGCACAAGCTCTCCCCTAGATGGGATGGGTCGTTCATCATTGACCAAGTACTCATCGGAGGAGCCTATCGAATCCGAGATCCAGAGGACGGCCGATTAGAGCCCCATCCATGGAACGCGGCGGTACTCCGACGTTTCTACGCTTGACACCACACATACGGTCCGTGTAAATAACTTGTGCATTTTCTTTGACTTAATATTTTACTCATTATTTATTTTCCCACCTCGGAACATTATTCAATGACCCCGAGGACAATATAGCCTGTTCTTTTCAAAACAAGAGCTATTCCACCTCTTATGTACTATCGTCGTTTGAGCCACCATATGCATCGATTCGCTTTAAGATTTGGCCAAGCTGGGTTGCCCGGCTCCTGTGCTTGCCCCTTACGTTTCTGATATTTCGGCTAGGGGGCAAAGGGAGAACCGCTGTGATTGTCACTCCTGGATCAGCCGGTGTAGTACCTCAGACAGATATAGCCGAAAGCTAGCGTTCTTACAATGCGAATCGGTCGGCCTGGACATAGGACTAACGTGGCAGGGGTCTTTTCAAACCCCGACCAGGGGCTTTACCCCCGAGGTAATCCATCTTCAAATAGATGTGCTCGACACAGTTACCTGAGGAAAGGAACTGTTGGAAGAACTATTTTCCTCGGAAGATGTTTCTTATGTTAAAAAGTAATATAACATAACTTTCTGTTACCCTTTTGTCTTTCGAGCCGTGTAGCCCGATTGCCTTGTCGCCTGAAGCACCTGGTCCGATAACCTCGTCCAGTAGTATGGGACACTCCTCGGAGTTTATCCGAGGAGGCAGAAGCCGAAGGCTGGCTGACAAGAGTTTGGATGCATGGATTGAAACATAAGACATAAATACTTTGGTACATAAAGTCATACAAAATTTTCACGCGCGATCTAGCCTGTCTATTAGGGTGTCCAACGCACAATCCTTCTGCGAGAATCGCGCCGCAGGCATTACACTATCATAAGCATGACTAGCGGGGATTTCCTTCCCATCAGACCCCATGGGCCCCACTTCTGCTAATTCCGTCGTCTTCAGACCGGTGTAGTGGGTCTTCACCATGGCCCAGGCCTCCCTCGCACCTTCTCGGCAAGCTGATACTTTCCAAGCCTGGATCCGGCGCCGAGCTCTCTTCAGCTTTTCAGCTAGCATGGCCATGTCCTCGGGGACCGACACCTCGGGCCATAAAGACTGGTGCACATCCTTCATCGATTTCCATGTCCTTTCGTGCACCTCGGATACACGAACGACCATGTCCTCAGACATCGGACCCCGAGATTCCAGAGGAAGGCCAGACAAAGAAGCTGCCAAACAAAATAACATTCGCATGACAAATCATCTCGGACAAATTACACGACAAGCATTCCTCGAGAATTATAAACTTACCATAAATCATGTCGTCCGTTTGCTGATTCTTTGCCTCCATAATTGCGAGGCGAGCTTTTAAGCTCTCAATTTCCTGGGCCTGGCGGGCGTTCTCAGCCCTAAGTGTATTCACGCTGTCCGCTCTCTGAGTAACCACGTGTTGATTTGCCAGACGTTGCGCTTCAGCGTACGCCAGATCCTCACGGACCCGCTTCAGATCACTTTCAAGATGGCCCAGGGCTTCCGCTGCTACAAGCGATTCTGGCGTCAGCTCTATTTTTATTGGTATTACCCAATTCAAGCACAAAGCACTTACCGTGCGCCTCTCTATTGAATTTCTTCACCTGTTCAACCTCAGACAAAGCCGCGTCAAGCTGCACCTTTGTTTGGGCTAACGCCGAGGTCAATTGCTCGTTCTTCAAGCGAGCTTCCTGTTTATGATAGTGGTTGCTGGTTAGTATTCAAGTCTTGATTTGACCCCAGGGGCTTGTACCAAGCCTTAGGGGCTACTACCATACTTGGTAGTCATATTTGTCTTTAAACCTTACCCACAGCTCCCATGACAAGACATCCAGTGACTCATCAAAGGCACCTCGGGTTGCCCCGAGGTATGCAACCACCACGCTGAGAGCACTGAACTCCCTGTCCGAGAATGCTGGATTGTTCAGAGAAGCTTTTCACCAGCGATAATTCGCGGCGCATTGAATCTCGGACGGAGTAGCCGATGTCGCCGAGTCCTCGGGCTGGGCGGCTCCGGGGTCAACCCCCATGGGATTTTGGGCCTCTGTTTCCTTGGGCGGGGGCGTGGCTCCCTCAGCCTCCATAGGTGCTGTGGTGGATGAAGGTTGTCTGCAAATAATTGGGGATGTTAAAATCCGAAGTGTTTTTGCTACAACATAGATCAAAGTATTACCTGGTGATGGAGGGGGCACCTTCGCCTGCCCCCGTAACCTCAACTCGAGCTTCTCGTACTTCTGGCAGAGCCCTTTCCAGTGAAGACATTTCTCTGCATAGGCGTTGGGAGCGCCGCCCCTTTGGAGGAGAAGTCAGAAGGCTGGGGACTGGAGGACGAGGGGCTCTCTTTCGCTTAGAGGAAGGGAGTGTTACCGATGAGGCTGGCCTCGTCCCCGGCGTGTCGGGACTGACCGCTACTTTTGAGCCGTCAAGGCTCTCCAGAAAAAAAAACTCCTCCCTTCATAAATAAGCCCCAGGTCTTCATCCTCACGGTAAAGAGGGTCTTCCACACGATAGTGCAGTTCCGGCTCAGTGGCTGGACTGCTCACACCCTCGGGCCAACGCCTCCACCTCTGTTCAACCGATGTGTAACGGGTTAATGCTAAAAATCCCGAGGTAAAGCAAAAGAGCTCGGAAGGGAAACTTACTATATCAGCAGGGTTGTAGTACGACAACCCGTCTTGGAATTGGCGCTTGGCGAACTCCTCGGCGGACCATTGGTACATGCTGGCCAGTACGGCTCCAAGGGTCATTTGGTCCATAAAAGCCCCCTTGATGGATCGGGAGGCGTCCTCAGACCCATTATACTCGCACAATAAGTGCTGACGCTGCCGGAGGGGTTGGACTCTTCGGTCTAAGGCCACCGCCGTCACATCAATGATGGTGAGGCCAGCGCTTGACAGTAGCTTCACCTTGGCCGCTAGCCTAGTCATGGCTTCATCTTCCTCTTGCGCCAAACTCTGCGGCCTCCAGCTATAACGTTTCCTCGGTGGATCCAATGAGAAGGGCGGGAGACCTGGCCAGACTGTCTCATACAATAGGACATCGCTGATATAGAACCACTCGGAAGGCCAGTAATCGGCGACCTCCCGAGGTGTTCCTGCTGGATAGCTAGTCTTGTCGACTCGGCAGACTTTGGCTCCTCCAACCTCGAATAGCTTGTCGGTCGAGGAGCGGGGCATGATACAGAAGTACTTTCTCCATAATCCGAAGTGCGCCTGACAGCCGAGGTGTAGCTTGCAGAGCGCGGCGAACCCCGTGATGTGCAGTATCGAATTCAGGGAGAGATGGTGTAACTGCAACCTGTAAAACTCCAGCAAGCCACGGAGGAAGGGGTGGATTGGAAACCCTAAGCCGCGGAGGAGGAAAGGCATGAAGCATACCCGCTTATCTCCTCGTGGCGAATGGTAATTCTTGGCATGGGCTTGACCGTCGATGGACGTTAGTCCAGGACAGGTAGCGGCCAGATCCGCATCCGGTGGGTAGCCTTGCATCGCCAAGCGCTCTAATTGAAGGCACGCGACGGAGCAGCTCCCCCAGTCCCCTCTATCAGGGCCGTGAGGACGCCTGGACGATCCTTCACCACTCGCCATTGTTCGGGCTCTTGAGCTTGGGCTGGGAAGGAGGGGGATTTTTTGCTGCGGTTGCGGATGCGTATTGCCACCAACATGGGCTATACGTTCATTAAGTAAGGGCAGAAGGGGCTGACGCTTCGACGTTTTTTCCATAAAGGGGCCCGATTCCCTAGGCGGCATGATTCTCAAAATCTGAAATTGGCCCCCAATGGAATTTTAAGGGTTGGCCGAGGTCTTTAGGTCTGGTCGGAGAATAAAGCACGGGGACTTGTCTATCGAGCCAAGACTCCGGGAATTGAAGGGCGTCGACTTCGGCATCGAAGACCAGTTCAGGGGCTACTGACGGTGTCCTGGATTAGGGGGTGCTAACCTAGCCAGCCCGTCTTCTCGGTTGGGCCGATGGGCCCTCGTACATGATCAAGATGGACTCCGGAGGCGGTACACAGGAAGCGTGATCAAGGCTGTTTCTACTGAAGACTTGTCGTATACTCCAAGATCTCTCCTGCCGCCTCTCTCCTAAGATACCGACTTTGTAACCCTAGATACCCTCCCTGGTGTGTATATAAGCCATAGGGTTTTGCCCGTAAGGGGGAGATCAACACAATATCGCTCACCTAGCCCTAGAAGTTAGACACACATTACAATCTCGAGGTAGATCAACTCTGTATTTGATACATCTCCATCAATATAAACAGAAGCAGGATGTAGGGTTTTACCTCCATCAAGAGGGCCCGAACCTGGGTAAACATCGTCTCCCTTGTCTCTGTTACCACCGATCCGAGATCCACAGCTCGGGACCCCCTACCCCGAGGTCTGCCGGTTTTTACACTGACACCCTTCCATCGCCTTCTCCATGTACTGCTCCACGGTCCGGTTCTTCCCTTCGGGGAGCCGGGCAGCCACGACCGCCACTTCAACACGCGGGTAGTGCATATTCACGCGGGCATACGCCCGCTGAGCACCCTCCAGGCACGCCGAATGCTTCCAGCGAACCAACTGGGGGGCGGCCTCCCGTAGACGGGCGAAGAACCCAAAGAAGTTAGTCGGTAGGGTCTCCGTGGGCCAAAGGTTGGCGCAGATGTCTTGACGCACCAGCCTCGCCATGCGCAGGAGCTCCATCAGCTGCTTCATCTGATCGTTCAGCTGCTCCGGATGCGAGGGCGCCTGGAATTGCAACCAGAACGCCTTCTCTACAGCATGGCTCTCCTGCGCGCCGTAGTAGCGGTCGGCCTCCGCCACACTCCACAGAAGATCCGCGAAGGCCTCCGTGGATCACCACAACTGGGTGTGCTTGACGAACCCCTTGCGGCCAAAAACACACTGGAGCAAAAATGGCTTACCGACAGCGATCTGCTTCACATGCTGAAGCACCTCGCGATCTGCACGGGCCTGGGATTGGACCTCGGCGTGGGCCAGGTGCAGCTTTTTGAGCTTGGTGCTCGCCACTTTCTCCTTCTCCTGGAAGGCGTCGCGCTCCTTGTAGACACCCTCCAAGGTCTCCTCCACTTCCAGGATCCGTGCCTGGTCCTTACCCCTGGCCACATTCTCGGCAGCCAGCTCTTCCTCGACCTTCAAGGCCATAGCCTTCTGCTGCTCGGCTTCTTGCCGAGCTTTGGCTAGCTCGGCCTTAAGCGTCTCAAGCTCCACCGTAGCAGCTGTCATGCAAAACAGCTCGGCGTCAGAATTAGATCTTTTAAACATCTCCCGAAGTAAAATTGGCACTCTCAAAACTTCTTGAAGTTTACCTTGAGACATCTCGATCTGTTTCCTCATCAGATCGAGGTCCTCCTCGGACCTCTATAGCTTCCTGTTCATCTCCGCCACCTCCTTCGAGGTGGAGTTCGGAGACGAGGACGACACCTACAAATACGCACTCACGCGTCAGCCCCTGGTCACCCCCTTTTAAAAGATCAGCCAGAGCCTTGGGGGCTACAGGCCATGTAACAAAGTCTTACTCGAGCATCGACCCCAAGGCCAGTTTTGGCAAACTAGCTTTGGGCTCGGGGGCTACTAGCTGGCTATGCTCCTATAAATGCCATGCTATGCAATAAGTCTTCGGACAAAGGCCCACTACTATAGGCAATCGTAAACTCTAAAGTCATTCATAATTACAAATGCGAAAGAACGTACCTCAAAGCTCCTAAAGAGGCCCTTGAAGACCTCGCGCATTCCGGCCACCACAGACCGGAAGCCTTGTAGCGCCGTACCAATTAAGGCACGGTGCAATTCTGCGATGGAGGAGCCCGTTAACGCTGCCTCCATCTCCTCAGGCCACCCCGTGCCAACCCGCTCCGCGATGGGAGGCGGGGGTGGAGCAACCTCTGAACCCACCATCAAAGTGCTGGGAACGAGGGTCTCCGGCTTCGGTGCAGGCGCCGGAGACTGTTCGGGCTGGGCCGAGGTCTGGCCCAACCCTTCCTTGAGGACCTCGGAGACAGGTTTCCATTGGCCCGGTGCGGTCGAGGTGTCAACCTCGGCCACAACGACCGGTACCTTGGCCCCCGATGTGTTGACTAGAGGGGCTGGACTGGATGATACTTCCCCCAGCCCTTCGAGAGCAGGGGGAGTCTTGCGCGCTCGGGCATCCCGATGTCCGACTGGGGCAGATCGCCTGAGGTGTCGCCGCTGAGGCGGACCCCCGGCGGGCTGGCAAAAGATCCCTTGTAAGTCACATGTGGGAAAACAGGCTCTTGAAGTCTAAATTAAGTACTGATTACATACCTCCAGGGCTCCGGTTTCTTCCTCCCCAGGGTGAGGAGGTCCTCGTCCAAACTTCGGGGAAGTTGGGCTTCTCCGGTAGGACGGGATCGGCTGAGGCCTTGCGCGGCCTCTTCGGGCGTTTCGGCCTTGCCTCCTCTTCGGCACCCTCGGACGCCGCCCTCTTCCCTTTAGGGGAAGATCTCTCTTCCTCGCCTCCCTCCTCGTCTTCGTGGGTGGAGGAGGCATGGGTTTCCTCGGACCGGGTGACCGAGGTCTCCCGACCTCGGAGGCCCGCTCTGCCCTTTGGAGGTCTGGACTCCTTGGGGATCACCATGGGTGGCTCCTCGGTCAGAAGGGCCACAAGTTGGGGTGTCCTCTCCCCCTCAGGCTGTGGCGCCGAGTACAGTATCCGCTGTGCCTTGGGTATCCACTTCTGTGAATGATGGATCAGTTAGCCAAAATTTGTGAGGAACTGAGAAGCACTAATACGTCTCCGTCGTATCTACTTTTCCAAACACTTTTGCTCTTGTTTTGGACTCTAATTTGCATGATTTGAATGAAACTAACCTAGACTGACGCTATTTTCAGCAGAACTACCATGGTGTTGTTTTTGTGCAGAAATAAAAGTTCTCGGAATTGGACAAAACTTTTTGGAGAATTTTTATGGAATAAATAAAAAATACTGGAGCAAAGACCTACTGGAGGGGGGCCACCAGGTGCCCACGAGGCACCAGGGCGTGCCACCTCCCCCTGGCACGCCCTGGTGGCTTGTGGGGCCCACGTCGCTCCGCTGACCCTAATATCAAGCCTATAAATTCACAATTCTAGAAAAAAAATCAGAAAGGAAGTTTCATCGCGTTTTACGATACGGAGCCACCACCACCTCCTGTTCTTCATCGGGAAGCCAGATTTGGAGTCCGTTCGGGGCTCCAGAGAGGGGGATCTTCCGTCATCGTCATCATCAACCATCCTCGATCACCAATTTCATGATGCTCACCGCTGGGAGTGAGTAATTCCTTCGTAGGCTTGCTGGACAGTGATGGGTTGGATGAGATTTATCATGTAATCGAGTTAGTTTTGTTAGGGATTGATCCCTAGTATCCGCTATGTTCTGAGATTGATGTTGCTATGACTTTGCTATGCTTAATGCTTGTCACTAGGGGCCAAGTGCCATGATTTCAGATCTGAACCCTTTATGTTTTCATGAATATATTTGTGTTCTTGATCCGATCTTGCAAGTTATACGCACCTACTATGTGTTATGATCCGCATACCCCAAGGTGACAATAATTGGGATTCTTTCCGGTGATTACCGTAGTTTGAGGAGTTCATGTATTCACTATGTGTTAATGCTTTGTTCCGGTTCTCTATTAAAAGGAGGCCTTAATATCCCTTAGTTTCCTTATGGACCCCGCTGCCACGGGAGGGTAGGACAAAAGATGTCATGCAAGTTCTTATCGCAAGCATGTATGACTATATACGGAATACATGCCTACATTACATTGATGAATTGGAGCTAGTTCTATGTCGCCCTAGGTTATTACTGTTACATGATGAATGTTATCCAACAAAATCACCGATCCAATGCCTATGAGCTTTTCACATATTGTTCTTTGCTAAGTTACTATTGTTGCTACTACTGTCACAATTGCTACAAAACTATTGCTGCTACCGTCACTGTTACTATTATTGCTATTGCTATCAAACTACCATACTACTGTGCTATTGATCACTCTGTTGCAGATATTTAGTCTCTAGGTGTGGTTGAATTGACAACTCAACTGCTAATAGTTGCAAATATTCTTTGGCTCCCCTTGTGTCGAATCAATAAATTTGGGTTGAATACTCTACCCTCGAAAACTGTTGCGATCCCCTATACTTGTGGGTTATCAAGCACAAAGCATGTAATTGAGCGTGGAAATTTACCACGGGGCCGTCTTGGGCGGCTTCGAAGCCGAAATCTCTCACGGCCTTGGGAATGCCCTCCTTGGACGGCTTGAACAGCAGCTTCCACATCCTTGCCGGGGTGGAGCGAAAGAAGTGGTGGATGGACACCACGTCCTCAGGCTTGTACGCCCACATCGGGGTAGCCCGGGACTGAAGCGTTAGGATGCGGCGGTGGAGCATGACGTTCGCCATGTCCGTCAACTTGATGCCCCTCTGGTTTATCCAGAAGTCGATCTTCTTGGTCAGCACCTCCACCTCCGCCGGGTTCCCCCAGTCCATGCCCTTCCTCTTCCAGGACACGAGCTTCTTCGGAGGGCCGGCCAAAAACTCGACCTCGGCTTGGCCAGCAGTGAGCGGCTCTGTGATGTAAAACCACTCGTGCTGCCACTCCTTGATAGTCTCGATGAAGGTGCCTTTGAACCAGACCGCCTTCTAGTTCTTGCTGATCATTGCTCCCCCGCACTCTACGAGCTCGGAGTCGCTGGACTTCGGCTTGACGCTGAAGATCTTCAGCCACAGGCCAAATTGTGGCTCGATGCAGAGGAAGGCCTCGCAGACCGTGATGAAGGTAGCGAGGTGGAGGATGGAATTCGGGGCTAGATGGTGAAAATCTAGCCCGTAGTAGAACAGGATCCCGCGCACGAAGGGGTGAAGCGGGAACCCCAGACCCCTGATGAAGTGGAGGACGAAGACGCCCTGCTCCCCAGCTTCGGGGGTGGGAATGCGCTGCTTTGGAGTAGGCGCGCGAGTGCGGACCTCCTTGTGGATGTACTCCGCGCTGCGGAGCTCTAGAATGGTGCCCTCCGTCATGAGGGAGCTGCCCCAGTGCCCCTTGAGGTTGGGCTCTGCCATTGTTGAGGCGAAGGGCACTGAGGGAGTGGGAAGAGTTCGGGATTGGATCTGAGCGGTGGAGCTTGGGAGGCGATAGGCAGGGAAGCAAGGGAGCATGAACTCTCTGTTGCTAACCCCTCACTCTTATATGGACTGGTAAAAAGGCCAAGAGTCCCTCCTTCTACGCCGTTTAAATCGCCATTACCCATAAAAGATGCCATTATGCGTATAGGGAGAAACAAAATCTTAATGATATCCCTTAAAAAGTGGGCATGATCTCCGTTTCGATGGGAAGCGCCTGTAAAAAGTTTCCCTCAGGACCCGATTCGAGTGAGCAGTAACTGCTCGCCGGGTCATGGGTGGTGCCGATTCGATAAAGTTGTCTGGCTAGAAAGTACTATTCACACCTAGGCGGCAGGCCTTTGAGGCTAAGTAACCCCCCGACCTCGGATATGGATCGTGTTTTTGGGTTCCGAACAAGGGATGCCACTCCTTCGAGGACTGGTCTGCGGCAGCCTTGAGTAAGATGACAAGTGTCAACAGGAGGAGGGAACTCGTCTGTAGAGCCAAGGACTCTGGATCCGAAGTTGCAAAGGGCGAAGTTGTCGTCCTTGGCATAGAAGACTAGTTCAGGGGCTACTGACTGTGTCCTGGACTAGGGGGTACCAACCTAGGCGGCCCATAGTCCTCGGGATGGGCCCGAAGGCCCTGTTCTCATCCAGATGGACTCCGGAAGCTGTGACGTGATCAAGATGTTATCTGCCGAACACTTGGAGTATATCCCAAGACATCTCCTGCCGCCTCCATAAGTATAAAGGTAACACGTGGGTTACTGGTTCTGGTTTAGTGCGAAGAATAATGTCTCCCACGTCTTATCCTCGTCCCGATGGTACGAAGAGCGTCGTCGGAGGATGGGTGGAGGTGTGTCTCCGTCGGATCTCGTGGGATTCGCTCGGTGCTGGTCTTCGATGGATCTATTTGGATCCAGTTTTTGTTCGTCTTCGTTCATGTGGTTACGAGTTTGATCTTTCCGATCTAGAACACTCTTCATCGGCGATGGTTCCTGCTCTGGTGCGTTGGTACTTTAGGGCCTTAGGCCAACTCCAATGCACGACCCTAAATCGTCTGCCCGCGTCCGTTTAGGGGTAAACGGACACAAAACACGGCCCAACACGCAGGAGCAAACAGACAAATGTCCGTTTTCTGTCCGCTTTCAACCCATTCCCGGCCCAAATTTGGGCCGCGTTGGCGTCGAAATGGACACGCGTGGACGGGTGCGACGCGTGCCCCTGTCCTCCCTTGGCGCGCCCGTCGGGGACAAAGTCGCCCCTTTTTCTTCTTCCCCCTTCCCCCTCCCGCCACCCCCCACACCCAACCCCCGCCATAGCCGCCGCCGCTATTTTGTCGCCCCCCTCGCCATCCAACCCGGCCACTCCAAAAGCACGACCACCGGATTTGTGTCTCTCTCACGCCCCCGGCGCCGGGGGGCAACCGGGAGATCTGCGGGTGGCGGGATTTTACGCATCCGGCCGCTGGATTTGCCGCATCCGGCCGCCGGATTTGCCGCATCCAGCTGCCGGCCACTGCGCCTTGCCATGGATTGGTTGGGTACTGGACCGCATAGCTGCGGCAACGCCTCGAGCCGCATGCAGGCAATGACTCCGCCTCTAGCCGCTCAGATCTATCCTGCCACCGGTTTGCCGGCAAAGACACGGCCGGCTGTCGTCCGGGCTCGGCGCTGGCCCAGCGGCTCGTCGGCTCACCGTTGCCGCTCATAAAGTGCGATGACTGCCCGCGGTAGGTCATGAGCCGCGTTTCTACCACGCCAGAACATCCCGGATGGGTGTTCTTCAAGTGCAAAAAAGATGGGGTATGTGCTTCTTTTGCTTCGGTTGTTCTCCTGGATTCGGCGTATTTTCGGTAGCTCTCTTTGCTTATTACATTCAAATTTGTGTGCAGGATGGATGCAAGTTTAGGTATTGGGGAGAAGAGTACATCGATCTATTTATAGCAATAAATTTGATAGATGCTCGTGCACTCGTTGCTAGAATAGAGGCCAGAGAAGATGAGATTAGATGCGAAGCAACGTCTACTTCTTTAGAATCGAAGAAGAAAGAAGTGTGCAAGCTCGAGAAGCCGCAGATCAACAATGAAGACATAGCAAAGATACTAATCCAACTAGTGGGAGTAGTTATGGAAATTGTATATCTTTTAAAATGTCTAATTGTAGTTCTTGTTTTCTTTGGTCTTGCTCTTCTAGTGAAGAATTGGTAGTAAACGTACTCCAATGTATCAAAATATCGTTGATGAAATAAAAAGAATGTGGCTAAAAATTGTATACATACGGGCACCAGCAGGCCGTGGCGGACCAGATGCGGTCGCGCGTCGGGTGCACGGCCGGCGCATCCAAGAAAACGGCCGGACGCTGCTAACAGCCTGCTACATATTTGGGCTCATTTGCCGCCTGATGTTCTTTCGGCCGGTTAGCGGCCCGTTCTAGAGATGGGGCAATTTCCAGGTGGTACGTCTTTCGGTCTTTTAGCGGCCCATTCTGGAGTTGGGACAATTTCCAGCCCGGTGTGTCTTTCGGCCTGTTAACGGCCCACACCACAGTTGGGCCATTTATGTCCCGACCTGACTTTTGGCCTATTAACGACCCATGTTCTCCATGGCACCATTCCAACCCGACCTGATTTTCGGCCTGCCAAAGGCCCGTGTTGTATATCGGCCCACTTATGGCCCGATTGGCTTTCGGCCTGTTAACGCCCTGATAACCCACAAGTATAGGGGATCAGTAGTAGCCTTTCTCGATAAATAAGAGTGTCGAACCCAACGAGGAGCTAAAGGTAGAATCAATATTCCCTTCAAGTTCTATCAACCACCGATACAACTCTATGCGCACTTAACATTTGCTTTACCTAGAACAAGAATAAAACTACTTTGTAGGTGTAAGGATAAAACTAGGAGTACTTTGCGAGAATAAAACTACGAGTAAATTGCAAGATAATAAAAGTTAGTTGTTTAGTCGAAAGCTTTTGTAACACAAGAAAATGATTTGTCCCTAGGCAATCGATAACTAGACCGGTAATCATTATTGCAATTTTATATGAGGGAGAGGCATGAGCTAACATACTTTCCGTACTTGGATCATATACACTTACGATTGGAACTCCAGCAAGCATCCGCAACTACCAAAGATCATTAAGGTAGAACCCAACCATAGCATTAAGTAACAAGTCCCCTTTACTCCCATACGTAACAACCCCCTTACTCGGGTGTAAGCTTCTGTCACTCCAGCCGCCCACTATAAGAGAATTATGAACGTATTGCAAACCCTACAGAGGGAATCCCTCATGCTTGCGCGACACGGAGGGCACCATAGGACAGCACCAAAATAAAACATATAACTCAAACCAATCATGATCATCAATCAACCCATAGGACAAAACGAATCTACTCAAACATCATAGGATTGCCACATATCATTGCATAATAATATATAGCGTTAAGCACCATGTTTGAGTAGAGATTACAGCAGGGAGAAGGGGTGTTAGACCGCTGCATAGAGGGGGAGAGAGTTGGTGTTGACGGCGGCGAAGTTGTTGGTGTAGATCGCTGTCACGATAATTGCCCCGGCGGCGTTCTGGCGCCATCGGGAGAGAGGGGGGAGAGAGCCCCCCTCCTTCTTCTTCTTCCTTGGCCTCCCCCCTAGATGGGAGGAGAGTTCCCCCTCTGGTCCATGGCCACCATGGCTCCCGGAGGGGAGGATCCCCTCCGAGATTGGATCTCTCTCTTTGTTTCTCTTCTGTTTCTGCGTCCCTCTTTTCTGGCCGTTCACCGTTTCTTAAATATTTGGAGATCCGTAACTCCGATCGGGCTGAAATGTTAACACGATTTTTTTTCTCGATATAAGCTTCCTTGCGGCCGAAGAAGGACCCCAACCGACTTACGGTGTGCCCACAAGGCAACACCACGCGGCTGGGGGGGAGGTCGCGCCTTGCTGCCTTGTGGAGGCTGTGGGCCTCCGTTTGTGTTGATTCCACCTCCCAAAAATCACATATATTTCAAAATAATTCTTTGTAAAATTTTATCGCGTTTGTACTTCGTTTGATATGGATTTTCTGCGAAACAAAAAACAAGAAGAAAACAGTAACTGGCACTGGGCACTGGATCAATATGTTAGTCCCAAAAAATAATATAAAATGTTGCGAAAAGTATATGAAAGTTGAAGAATATTGGCATGAAACAATCAAAAATTATTGATACAATGGAGACATATCAGCATCCCCAAGCTTAATTCATGCTCGTCCTCGAGTAGGTAAATGATAAAAAGATAATTTTTGATGTGGAATGCTACCTAGCATAATCTTGATCATGTAATCTAATCATGGCATGAATATTAAGACACGAGTGATTCAAAGCAATAGTCTATAATTTGATATAAAGAGATCAATACTCAGGGATACCAACAAACAATCATGCCTTTCAGAATAAAAATGCTAAATAAAGTTATCCCTACAAAATCATATAATCCTGTCATGCTCCATCTTCTTAACATAAAGTATTTATCATGCACTACCCGGATGACAAGCCGAGCAATTGGTTCATACTTTTTTAATGCGCTTCAGCTTTTTCAACCCCCACGCAATACATGAGCGCAAGCCATGGATATAGCACTATGGGTGGAATAGAATATAATGGTAGAGATTAATAAGGAGAAGTCAAAAAGGGAGAAAGTCTCGCATCAACTAGGCGGATCAACGGGCTATGGAGATGCCCATAAATCGATATCAATGCGAGGAGTAGGGATTGCCATGCAACAGACGCACTAAGAGCTATAAGTGTATGAAAGCTCAAACTGAAAACTAAGTGGGTGTGCATCCAACTTGCTTGCTCATGAATTCCTCAGGCATTTGAGGAAGCCCATCATCGGAATATACAAGCCAAGTTCTGTAATGAAAAATTCCCACTAGTATATGAAAGTGACAAAATAGGAGACTCTCTATATGAAAAACATGGTGCTACTTTGAAGCACAAGTATGGAAAAGGATAGTAACACTGCCCCTTCTCTCTTTTTCTCTCATTTATTTTTTCTTTTATCTTTTTTTCTTCTTTTTTTCTTCTTTTTTTCTTTTTTCTTTTTTTCCGTGGGCTCTTTTTGGCCTCTTTTTATTTATTTATTTTTCTCACTCGGACAATGCTCTAATAATGATGATCATCATACTTCTATTTACTTACAACTGAAAATTACAACTCAAAACTAGAACAAATATGACTCTATATGAATGCCTCTGGCAGTGTACCAGTATGTGCAATGATACTAGCGTAACATGTATAAAAAATGATGAACGGTGGCTAAGCCACAAATACTATGTCAGCTATATGATCATGCAAAGCAATATGACAATGAATGCTCAAGTCATGTATATGATGATGGAAGTTGCATGGCAATATATCTCGGAATGGCTATGGAAATGCCATAATAGGTAGGTATGGTGGCTGTTTGGAGGAAGATATAAGGAGGCTTATGTGTGATAGAGCGTATCATATCACGGGGTTTGGATGCACCGGCGAAGTTTGCACCGACTCTCGAGGTGAGAAAGGGCAATGCACGGTACCGAAGAGGCTAGCAATATGCGGAAAGGTGAGAGTGCGTATAATCCATGGATTCACATTAGTCATAAAGAACTCACATACCTATTGCAAAAGTTTATTTGCCCTCGAAACAAAGTACTACTACGCATGCCCCTAGGGGGATAGATTTGTAGGAAAAGACCATCGCTCATCCCCGACCGCCACTCATAAGGTAGACAATCAATAATAAATCGTGCTCCAACTTCTTAGCATAACGACAGACCATACGTGCATGCTTCGGGAATCACAAACCTTAACAATATTCTTACTAAACCACAATTATTCACTAGTATCTCCCACATATTACCATCTCAATATCGCAAAACTATTGAAAGGAATCAAACTTATTATATTCAGTGATCTACAAGTTTTATGTAGGATTTTATGACTAACCATGTGAATGACCAATTCCTGTTGACTCTCTAAATAGATATAAGTGAAGCATGAGAGTTTTAATTCTTTCTAGAAAAGACCACACTCTAATAAATATAAGTGAAGCAAAAGAAAATTCTACAAATAACGGTTTTCTATATGTAGAGAAACAGGCATCCAAGGTTCAAATGATATATGTGAAGCACATGAAGCATTCTATAAAGCCATACTCAAAAGATATAAGTGAAGTGCAAAGAGCATTCTATAAATCAACCAAGGACTATCTCATACCAGCATGGTGCATAAAATAAAAGGGAAAAATAAACACAAAAGACGCTCCAAGAATTTACGCATATCATGTGAACAAAACAAAAACCGAGACATATCGATAGTTGTCGAAGAAAGATGTGATGCCTTCCGGGGCATCCCCAAGCTTAGACGCTTGAGTCTCCTTGAATATTTACTTGGGGTTCCTTGGGCATCCCCAAGCTTGAACTCTTGCCTCTCCTTATTCTCCTCATATCGATACCTCCTCGATCTTCCAACACTTCATCCACACAAAACTTAACCGAACTTTTTATTAGAGGGGTTAGTACATATAACATCAAATCCCATCATGTCCTTCTGTAACATTATTGCAAAATTATAATCAAACATTACCCACTGTATGTTATCACAATTCTATGGCTCCCAAGTCAATGGGGCTCAACAAGATTTCAAATATACGCAAATAAAGAAACTATAACAGCAATCTGTGAAAACAGGACAGTCTGTAAAGATGCAAATGAAACATATACTTTTGTAACTCAAAAAATTCTGAAACATTAGGACAAAATAAAAAAATTGCATAGCAGTACTGTGTAAAAATTTCAGAATTTTAGCACGTTCCATTAAATTATCGAAATTCAAGCACTACAGCAAAAGTTTCTGTTTTTTTCACAGCACACACCAAACAAGCAATTTAAACATCCTAAAGGTAAATCTTGGCACATTATTATTATAATACAATGGATTTGTACAAGGGGATAATTATTTTTGTTGAAAAGTTTCTGTAATCAAGGTTTACAAAGTTTTCTTGGGCATGAACAAAGTTCAAGGCTAGCCCCCACTTCCACATTGCTCACCTGTCTCACTTTCACTTTTCTTTTTCAAATAGTTTTAGGTTCCCCTCTATATTTTTTTGTTTTTAAACCTTTTTAAAAGCACACAACAGAATAAAATGACTCTCTAAAACTTCCGGGTTGTCTCCCAGGCAGCACTTTCTTTAAAGCCATTAAGCTAGGCATAAAGTGCTCAAGTAATTGAGCCACCCGGATCCCAAGGTATATCAAAGCCAATTTTAATTAACAATGATTTGTAATTTAGTAGTGAGAACAAAGAAACATTTATCATGCAATGACGAAGTCTAACTCTCTTCCTATGCATCGGCATGTCATAAAAGAACAATTCATGCACATCAAGTAAAGGCCAATGCATAGTATAAACAGCTTCTTGCAATTTTATCGTATTGGAAACATAGAGAGGTGGAGATATAGTTCCTCTCTCATAATAATTGCAAGTAGGAGCAGCAAGCACATGCATACTTTTTCTATCAAAATCATCATGTGTAATAGTAAAACGCAACTCATCAATATAATCCTTAAAAGCACAAACTTCTCCAATATAGTGTAGTTGGGAGAATTCAAAAAGATAACAGGATCATGTGTGGGTGCAAGAGCAACAATTTCATGTTTAACATAAGGAACTATAGCAAGTTCATGTCCATAAGCATAATTCAAATTGGCATCATGGCCAGAAGCATAGCAAGCATCAATTTCATCAAAAAGGGATATTTAAAACGAATCCAAGGGATCATAGCATTCATCCTTCGGTAAGCACGAAGGGAAATTAAACAATGTATGAGTTGAAGAGTTACTCTCATTAGAAGGTGGGCACGGGTAGCTAATCCGCTCTTCCTCCTTTTGTTCTTCGCTCTCCTTCTCATCTTTTTCATCTAATGAGCTCACAGTGTCATCAATTTCTTCTTCCATAGGAGCCTGCAAAATATTACTCTCTTCTTGGACAACGGAGACTTTCTCAATAAACTCATCAATATAGGCATTATATTCATAATTCTCATGGCAATATTTAAGTATAGCATAATTTTCAGATCTATAAGTAGCAGCATCACAATCTTCATACTTTTCAAACAAAGATTTAATTTCATAAGCACCCTTAAAAGCAACAAATTCTTCTATTTGTTCCACATCATAGTAATCATATATACCATTAGCATAAGAAGCCAAGGTTTCATTATCATTAAATTCACATTGAAAGGGGAGGTGTGGAGCCTCCATCCTAGAGCAACAAGTATAATCACACCTTAAGCATAAATTCCAAGCATACCAACGCAACATTTTAATTTGATCCCATAAGTGTTTCCCTTTTTGAGACAAGCGATAATCCCTAAAGTATTCCCGTTGATCCAAAGTAACTCCCATTATCAAGTTGAATGGAGATTTCTCAGGATTATCAAAGTAGTATTTAATATTTTCCACATAACCAACATCGAGGGTTTTAGGAGGTTCCCCATCTCCATGAGTAGCAAGTACAACAATTTTTTTTGGCATTTCGTGTTCCATATCCATAACAAAAGATAGAGAACAACTTAGAACAGAAAATAAAAACTACTTAGTGATAAAGCAAACAAGCACACACGAGAATATCAACCCCACGCTATTGCTCCCTGATGTCTACTACGCAACTTTATTCTTGTAGACATTGTTTGGCCTCCAAGTGTAGAGTTTTGTAGGGCAGTAGCAAATTTCCCTTAAGTGGATGACCTAAGGTTTTTCAATCTGTGGGAGGCGTAGGATGAAGATGGTCTCTCTCAAACAACCCTGCAATCAAATACAAGAAATCTCTTGTGTCCCCAACACACCCAATACAATGGTAAATTGTATAGGTGCACTAGTTTGGCGAAGAGATGGTGATACAAGTGTAGTATGGATAGTAGATATAGGTTTTTGTAATCTGAAAAATAAAAAAATTGCAAGGTAGCAAGTGATAAAACGGAGCACAAACGGTATTGCAATGCTTGAAAACAAGGCCTAGGGTTCATACTTTCACTAGTGCAATCTTTCAACAATGCTAATATAATTGAATCATATAACAATCCCTCAACATGCGATAAAGAATCACTCCAAAGTTCCTATTAGCGGAGAACATAAAATAGAAATTGTAGTAGGGTACGAAACCACCTCAAAGTTATCCTTTCCGATCAATCTATTGAGCCATCCCTATAAGTGTCACAAACAACCCTAGAGTTCGTACTAAAATAACATCATATGATACGCATCAACCAACTCTAATGTCACCTAGATACTCCAATGTCACCACAAGTATCCGTGAGTTAATTATTTGATATGCATCAAACAACTTCAGATTCATAATATTCAATCCATACAAAGAACTTCAAAGAGTACCCCAAAGTTTCTATCGGAGAAAAGAAGATGAAAACGTGCAACCAACCCCTATGCCTAGATCACCCCAAGGTCACGGGAATCCGCGAGTTGATCACCAAAACATACATCAAGTGAACCAATAGAATACCCCATTGTCACCACGGGTATCCACATGCAAGACATACATCAAGTGTTCTCAAATCTGAAATATTCAATCCGACAATAACGAAACCTCAAAGGGAAAGACTCAATTCATCACAAGAAGATAGAGAGGGAAGAAACACCATATGATCCAACTATATTAACAAAGCTCGTGATACATCAAGATCATGCCAAATCAAGAACACGAGAGAGAGAGAGAGAGATCAAACACATAGCTACTAGTACGTACCCTCAGCCCCAAGGGTGAACTACTCCCTCCTCGTCATGGAGACCGCCGGGATGATGAAGATGGCCTCCGGTGATGATTTCCCCCTCTGGCAGGGTGCCGGAACAGGGCTGCAGATGGTATTTCTTCGGTACAGAGGCTTGCGGCGGCGGTGTCGAAGTTCTAGGTTTATTTCTGGGCGTTTCTCTAATTATAGGATTTTTCAGCATTGCAATCACGTGAAAAGGAGCTACGAGGGCCCCACAAGGCAACTACACATGACCCCCCAGGGCACGCCGTGTTGCCTTGTGGGCTCCTCGTGAGGCTTCTGGTCCTTCCACGAAGCTTCGGGGGTCTCTTTTGATCCAAAAAAAAATCGTCAAAAAGTTTCGTCCAATTCCGAGAACTTTTATTTCTGCACAAAAAACAACACCACGGTAGTTCTGCTGAAAACAGCGTCAGTCCGGGTTAGTTCTAATCAAATCATACCAAAACCATATAAAATTGTTATAAACATGGCATGAATACTTCATAAATTATAGATACATTGGAGACGTATCAGCATCCCCAAGCTTAATTCCTGCTCATCCTCGAGTAGGTAAATGATAAAAGAAATAATTTATGAAGTGTGAATGCTAGCATAGTGCATAAGTTTGATCAATGATAATTCAATCACTTTTTCTAGCATCATTATATATCATAAACAGTAGCTCATTTCTCATAAAACTTCTCATGGTCAAGTAGCAAGCTATTCACATGTTAAAGTATAGACCATAAAGTTTCTTGAAAACTAACAAACTATGTTTTCAGTCATCAAACAATTACAATTCATCTTATTTTCAGGAAGGGTCTATGTAAGAGCATTGTTTTAGCAAATTCCACATACTCAACTATAATTTAGTCTTCCATGATTGCTGATGCTCAAAGCATATTTTTAGAACAAACCGTTTCAGTCAAACACATAGGAAGATAGGGGCTTAATGTTTTGCCTCCCAACTTATTTATCTCAGGGATAATGTCAACAATAATAACTCATGATCACCTATATTCAACAGGATATATGTGCCTGGATATTTCCCCACCACATGATGCTTGCCAAGAGATAAAATAAAAATGGAATAGAGAAGAACACTATTAACTCTTGCATAAAAGTAAATACATAAAGTAAAAAGATAGGCCCTTCGCAGAGGGAAGCAGAGGTCGTCATGCACTTTTTATTTTTGGATGTGCAAGCTCTTAATGCAAAGGAACGTCACTTTATATTGCCCCTTGTGATAGCAACCTTTATTATGTAGTCCGTCGCTTTTATTTCTTCACCATCACAAGTTCATGCAAAGCTTATTTTCCCTTACAATAAAAGATCATACATATTTAGGTGCAATTTTTATTGCTTTTGCACCGATGACAACTTACTTGAGGGATCTTATTCAACCCATAGGTAGATATAGTGGACTCTCATGACATGAAACTAGGTTCAAGGATTTTGGATGCACAAGTAGTATCTCTACTTAGTGCGGATTTTTGGCTAGCAAAGGATAGGGGGCAAGCACCACATGTTAGAGGATGCAAGAACATATAACTTCTATGTGAATATAAACAAACATAACTCATTACGTTGTCTTCCTTGTCCAACATCAACTACTTGATCAAGGTTGAAAATAATTAATGGGGGCTCACAATCATAGAAGATGTCCAAGATAATGTATTTATATGTGAAAATTCTCTTCCATATACTATCTTTCATGAATTGCTCGAATGACTAATATTGTGATTGTCAAACTTCAAAAGATTTTACTTTCTAAACCAAGTGTGAAATATTTCTAAGCATGAGACAAGCATATGAAGCACATCTAATTTCAACTTTATGATATTCAATTCATTCAACAATTTACTCTTGGGATATAAGTGAAGCACAAGAATAAATGACAAACTACTCCAAAAGATA
Organism: Elymus sibiricus; assembly: GCA_039707655.1. NCBI lineage: Eukaryota > Viridiplantae > Streptophyta > Magnoliopsida > Poales > Poaceae > Elymus > Elymus sibiricus. The sequence goes on along the minus strand of CM077666.1, from coordinate 202,704,473 downwards.
TAAGTGAAGATCAACGAGTAGTCAAACAATTAAGTAGCTATGTGAAGACTCTCTATCAATAAAGATTTCAGATCTTGATAATTTTATTCAAACAGCAAACAAAATGAAAGTAAAAGGACACTCCAAGAATAGCACATATCATGTGAACAAGTAAAAACTTAGGCTAACTGATAGGTGTTGATGAAGAAAGGTGGGATGCCCACCAGGGCATCCCCAAGCTTAGTTGCTTGAGACTTCTTGGAGTGTTATCTTGGGGTGCCTTGGGCATCCCCAAGATTGAGATCTTGTGTCTCCCTAATTCCTCTCATATCATGGCTTCTCCTAAATCTTAAAAACTTCATCCACACAAAACTCAACAAGAACTCGTGTGATAAGTTAGTATAAATCAACTCAAAACCTTAACATTCTCTACTATAGAAAATCACTAAAATTATAATTAAACATTGCATACTAAATGCCTATGCATATTTAATATTCCTATCCACAAATAGAAACATTAAACAAGCAACATATGTAAACAATTCAACTATAACCAAAATCTGTCTAAACAGAACAGACTGTAATGGGTGAATAAGAATTCATACTTCCCAAACTCCAAAAATTCTGAAAAATTACCACGTGATAGAGAACTCATGCATGCTTACTGTATAAAAAATTCAGATTTTTATCATGTTCTGACTATTCAGGAATATTCCGGACATAACAGAAAACTTTCTGTTTTCAAACAGCAACACATAAACTTGCAAACTGAGCATGGTAAAGGCTATAATTGGCATTTTATTGAACTAAAAGATACAAAAAATGATTATTTATAACATCAAGAAAATATCAACAAAATAAAATGATGCTCCAAGCAAAACTCATATTATGTGACGAATAAAAATATAGCTCCAAGTGAGGTTACCGATAGTGTTGAAGACGAAAGAGGGGATGCCTTCCGGGGCATCCCCAAGCTTAGACACTTGAGTCTTCCATGAGTATTACCTTGGGGTGCCTTGCGCATCCCCAAGCTTAGGGTCTTGCCGCTCCTTGTTCTCCTCATATCGATATCTCACCCAAAACTTGAAAACTTCAATCACACAAAACCTAACGGAACTTGTGAGATAGGTTAGTATAATAAAAATAAATCATCCACTTTGGTAATGTCAAGACAAGATTCATAATTGATCTCACATAATTCCTACTGTACTCTATCATTTCCACAATTTATATCTCATAATATAAGCTATGGAAACACTAAAACAAGCAAACTATGCAAAAAAACAGAATCTGTCAAAAACAGAACAGCATGTAGTGAGCGATTTAAAAACCATAATTCTGTACCTCCAAAAATTCTGAAAACTTAGGAAAACGTAAAAAATTTGTAACCCAATACTCTGTAAAAATTTCAAAAATTTCTCACGCTCCAGTACAGAATAGAAATTCCAGCACTAGACGCAAAAGTTTCTGTTTTTGCACAGAATCAAATCAACAAGCATCCACACTATCCCAAATGCTTTACTTGGCACATTATTGAAATAAAACATATAAAACATGATTACTACAGTAGCTTAATAATGTGAACACACAAAAACAGAAGGTATAAGTATTGGGTTGTCTCCCAACAAGCGCTTTTCTTTAATGCCTTTTAGCTAGGCATGATGATTTCAATGGTGCTCGCATAAAAGTAAAGAATTGAAACACATAGAGAGCATCATGAAGCATATGACTAGAACATTTAAGCCTAACCCACTTACTATTCATAGGGATTTTGTGAGCAAAAAAATTTTGGGAGCAAGAATCAACTAGCATAGGAAGGCAAAACAAGTATAACTTTGAAACTTTCAACACATAGAGAGGAAACTTGGTATTATTGCAACACCTCCAAGCATATGCTCCTCTCTCATAATAATTTTCAGTAGCATCATGAATGAATTCAACAATATAGCTATCACATAAAAGCATTCTTTTCATGATTCATAAGCATAGAAATTTTATTACTCTCCACATAAGCAATTTTCTTCTCATTCATAATAGTGGGAGTATCATATGAAACTTGAATACTATAAATTGTTTCCACATTAAAAGAATAATGTTCAGAAAATGGGTATTCATAATTATGACAAGTTTTATAATAATAATCATCACTACTTTTTATAACATAAGTATTATCACAATAATCATCATAAGTAACAACTTTGTTCTCATCATAATCAATTGAAACCTCTTCCAAAGTAGTGGATTCAACACTAAATAAAGTCATGACCTCTCCAAATCCACTTTTATCATTATAATAAGATTGAATACTCTCCAAAATAGTGGGATAATTATTACTTAAAGTTGACACTCTTCCAAACCCACTTTCATTATTATTGCAATCAACATAGATAGGAAGCATGCTATCATCATAACAAATTAGCTCATCAAAAGTAGGGGGAATAAAAAGATCATCTTCATTAAGCATAGCATCCCCAAGCTTAGGATAAAATTTGCAGCAAATAAATCCTCAAACATGTCAATCCAATCAAACATAGCATCCCCAAGCTTGTGGGTTTGCATATCATTAACATAATCACTCTTATCATCAATAGTATGACTAACACCAATAGTATAACAGTTATTATCATCATAATTTTCCAAATTGGCACCATAAAGATTTTCAAGATTATAAGAAGTATCATTATCTTCCCAATCATAATTATCACAACAAGCAATAGGCATAACAAAATCATCCTGAAGTGTATCATCTTCCACAATTATTTTTGATTCATTCTCATGAGGCATATCAATAATAGGAGCAACGTTATTTGGGAGAGATACCTCTTTACCTCTACTTTTTCTTCTTTTCTTCTTCTTCTTCACCACATTATGTCTGGGTTTATTTAATTTTTCTGAGCTTCTTATTGAAGAGATTGGTTGGATAGGAAGCTCCTCCTCATTACCTGTTTCATTACGAGAGACAATAGGAGGGTATTGGGAAATTTGTATCCTTCCGTCAGTATTCCTTTTATATTCTATTGGTTTTCCCGTCTTTCTATAATTGGCGATATAAGCATTCTCATTGCAATTTACCACACAAAACATATAGATTTCTCTTATATTACATTCAGTATGGTCCGTGAATATGAATACTTCAAACCAACTATTTTTATGTGACAATTCTTCACACCCCAAAAATAGAAAAAGTTCATTATAAAGTTCAAGGGTGGCCAAGTTATTTCAATATTTGGACATGATTTGATCATGAAACAGTATGCATTGGGAATTAAGATGACCAATCTTATTGCAAAGTTCACAAGTAATGGGATGAAGAGGGCATAATTTTGTAGCAAATTCATCTATCACTTTAAGCCACCAATTGGTTTTATCATGTTTATGCTTCTTACAAAATCTATCATCCCTATATGGCATGTCTTCACAAATTTTATTCACTCCACAAAAATTGACATGCTTGTAAGAAACCTTTCTATCATGACTAGTGCAATCATCATTAGCATTAGGGATATTCAAAGAACTCATGCTAACAACATTGCAACCATGCTCATCATCCAAAGGTTTTATGCCAAACATTTTATTGAATTCTTCTTCTAACACTTTGGCACAATTTTCCGATCCATCATTTTCAAGAAAGACATTATAAAGATGAAGCATATGAGGCAACCTCAATTCCATTTTTTTAGTTTTCTTCTATAAACCAAACTAGTGATAAAACAAGAAACTAAAATATTCAACTGCAAGATCTAAAGATATACCTTCAAGCACTCACCTCCCCGGCAACGGCGCCAGAAAAGAGCTTGATGTCTACTACGCAAATTTATTCTTGTAGACGTTGTTGGGCCTCCAAGTGTAGAGTTTTGTAGGATAGTAGCAAATTTCCCTCAAGTGGATGACCTAAGGTTTATCAATCCATGGGAGGCATAGGATGAAGATGGTCTCTCTCAAACAACCCTGCAATCAAATACAAGAAATCTCTTGTGTCCCCAACACACCCAATACAATGGTAAATTGTATAGGTGAACTAGTTCGTCGAAGAGATGGTGATACAAGTGTAGTATGGATAATAGATATAGGTTTTTGTAACCAGAAAAAAACCGAGCAAGGTAGCAAGTGATAAAACGGAGCACAAACGGTATTGCAATGTTTGAAAACAAGGCCTAGGGTTCATACTTTCACTAGTGCAATCTCTCAACAATGCTAACATAATTGAATCATATAACAATCCCTCAACGTGCGATAAAGAATCACTCCAAAGTTCCTATTAGCGGAGAACATAAGATAGAAATTGTTGTAGGGTACGAAACCACCTCAAAGTTATCCTTTCCGATCAATCTATTGAGCCATCCCTATAAGTGTCACAAACAGCCCTAGAGTTCGTACTAAAATAACACCATATGATACGCATCAACCAACTCTAATGTCACCTAGATACTCCAATGTCACCACAAGTATCCGTGAGTTGATTATTCGATATGCATCAAACAACTTCAGATTCATAATATTCAATCCACACAAAGAACTTCAAAGAGTACCCCAAAGTTTCTATCGGAGAAAAGAAGATGAAAATGTGCAACCAACCCCTATGCCTAGATCACCCCAAGGTCACGGGAATCCGTGAGTTGATCACCAAAACATACATCAAGTGAACCAATTGAATACCCCATTGTCACCACGGGTATCCACATGCAAGACATACATCAGGTGTTCTAAATTGCAAGATAATAAAAGTTAGTTGTTTAGTAGAAAGCTTTTGTAACACAAGAAAAGGATTTGTCCCTAGGCAATCGATAACTAGACCGGTAATCATTATTCCAATTTTATATGAGGGAGAGGCATGAGCTAACATACTTTCCGTAGTTGGATCATATGCACTTATGATTGGAACTCTAGAAAGCATCCACAACTACCAAAGATCATTAAGGTAAAACCCAACCATAGCATTGAGTAATAAGTCCCCTTTACTCCCATACGCAACAACCCCCTTACTCGGGTGTAAGCTTCTGTCACTCTAGCTGCCCACTATAATAGAATTATGAACGTATTTCAAACCCTACAGCGGGAATCCCTCATGCCTGCATGACATGGAGGGCACCATAGGACAGCACCAAAATAAAACATACAACTCAAACCAATCACGATCATCAATCAACCCATAGGACAAAATGAATCTACTCAAACATCATAGGATTGCCACATATCATTGGATAATAATATATAGCGTTAAGCACCATGTTTAAGTAGAGATTACAGCGGGGAGAAGAGGTGTTACACCGCTGCATAGAGGGGGAGAGAGTTGGTGTTGACGGTGGCAAAGTTGTTGGTGTAGATTGCCGTCACGATGATTGCCCCGGCGGCGTTTCGGCGCCACCGCGAGAGAGCCTCCCTCCTTCTTGTTCTTCCTTGGCCTCCCCCCTAGATGGGAGGAGAGTTCCCCCTCTGGTCCATGGCCGCTATGGCCCCCGGAGGGGAGGAGACCCTCCGAGATTGGATCTCTCTCTCTCTGTTTCTCTTCTGTTTCTGCGTCCCACTTTTCTGGCCTTTCACCATTTCTTAAATATCCGGAGATCCGTAACTCCGATTGGGCTGAAATTTTAACACAATTTTTTCTCAATATAAGCTTCCTTGCGGCCGAAGAAGGATCCCAACCGACATACGGTGTGCCCACAAGGCAACACCACGCGGCTAGGGGGGGAGGTCGCGCCCTGATGCCTTGTGGAGGCTGTGGGCCTCCGTTTGCGTTGATTCCACCTCCCAAAAATCACATATATTCCAAAATAATTCTCTGTAAAAATTTATCGTGTTTGGACTTCGTTTGATATGGATTTTCTATGAAACAGAAAACAAGCAGAAAATAGGAACTGGCACTGGGCACTGGATCAATATGTTAGTCCCAAAAAATAATATAAAATGTTGCCAAAAGTATATGAAAGTTGTAGAATATTGGCATGAAACAATAAAAAATTATACATACGACGGAGACGTATCACGCCCCGACATGGAAATGGGCCAAGCATGAACTGAGGTCTATTTCGGTCTGCTAATGGCCCGTTGGCTCGTTTCCACTATTGTGGCCGAATCGAGCTTTCGGCCTATTAACGGCCTGTCAACTAATTGGGCCTAACTTATATTTGGGCCTGCTAAAGTTCCTACATGGCTATAGGCCCATTTAAGGACATGGCCAAATACGGTCCATCAAGGGCCCACGTCGATTTTGGCCCGGCTATTACTTTGAGCCCATTACGAGGACCATTTATGGATAGCGGCAAATCCGGTCCATCAAAGGCCCATGCCGGTTTTAGCCCAGCTAGTAACATCGGGCCTTCTACGGGGCCCAATTATGGGCAGTGGGCCATTCTCCTTGATGAGGGGCCCACGTCGCTTTGTTCTAGTTATTAATTTCACTGCATATTTTGACCGTTTGCCGTCGGTTGTGCTTTTGAGCCAGAAAGCTAGGGTGCGAAACATGCTAAGCAAATATACGGCATATCAGGATAAACATAGCACATCGCAACATATATTACAGGAAATTACATCCACTGGGCAATCAAAGATTGATGCCAGTGCAAATTAATGAACATAGCTTAATGATCTACAAACTCACAATCTTCAATCTTAGCGAGGATGACACCCATAAGAATCCGAGCATGTTCTTTCTTCTTTGCTATACTGTCCCTGAAATCATCGATCAGTTGTTGTTGCGCAAGAATGTACACTCTGATTCCTCCATGATTTTCATCATTGCTTCAGCCACTAATTGGTTTAGAAACGTCCATCTTTTTCATTGGATTTGAGACAAAGGAAACTGAACAGATTCAGACGGCGATTTTGGCAGGCTTGTATCACTGATAGTGGAGAGTGTCTTGACCACTACATCATAACTTAACTTAAGGGGGAAACTGAACAGATTAATCAAGAGTTATGCCATATTACCTGCACTAGATTTATTGGAGAGAAACAATGGGGTTGACTTGCTGTCTTGAGACTTTGTCTTCTTATCTTCAGCAGCCTACCACCAAATTAACACAATATGGCACTGCTATCATCAGCCAGGTGAGTTAATAGGAAATCAACATTAACACAATGAACGTTTGGGCAACCAGACCAGACCACTAGATTTTAGTAATGTGCAATATATAAGACAGTACAATCATGTAGTTCAGTATGCAAAACTACCAGGCAGTTTTCCTTATAAAAATCTACATTAGCACCTTAATTATATATTTTTCTACAAGTAAATTTAGATCAGATAATTGGTGTAGGGTACTATAGGTTGGATTCACGCTGATGCTACTTAATAAACTACATACTGATGTAAAAATATAGTGATGTACAACAGGTAATTACATCAGCATTGGAGCGCAGAGCATTGCTGCAAGATACTTTGTGATATGTCTCCAACGTATCTATAACTTATGAAGTATTCATGCCATGTTTACAACAATTTTATATGGTCTTGGTGCACTTTTATATGATTTTCATGAACTAACCTATTGACCTAGTGCCTAGTGCCAGTTCCTATTTTCTGCATGTTTTTGGTTTTCCAAAAAATCCATACCAAACGAAGTCCAAATGCCACAAAACTTACGGTGATTTTTTTGGAACATAAGAGACCCCCGAAGCTTCGAGGAAGGACTAGAAGACCCACGAGGGAGTCATGAGCTCACCTGCCGTGCCCTGGGGAGTAGGGAGGGGCATCTAGGCTCGTGGGTCTCTCGTAACCCTTATTGGCGTGAAACCAACGTTGAAAATTCTTATAAATCGGGAAACCACCAGAAAGAAACCTAGAACTTCCACGCCACCGCCGCAAGCCTCTGATCCGAAGTTATCTCATTTGTAGGCCTTCTCTGGCACCCTGCTGGAGGGGGAAACCATCACCGGAGGCCATCTTCATCATCCCAACGGCCACCATGACGAGGAGGGAGTAGTTCACCCTCGGGGCTGAGGGTATATATATGTACCAGTAGCTATGTGTTTGATCTCTCTCTCTCTCTCTCTCTCTCTCTCTCTCTCTCTCTCTCTCTTGTTCTTGATTTGGCACGATCTTGATGTACCACGAGCTTTGTTAATATAGTTGGATCATATGGTGTTCTTCCCTCTCTATCTTGTTGTGATGAACTTAGTCTTTCCCTTTGAGGTTTCATTATTATCGGATTGAATATTTGGATTTGATAACACTTGATGTATGTTTTACATGTGGATACCCGTGGTGACAATGGGGTATTCTATTGAGTCACTTAATATATGTTTTGGTAATCAACTTGCGGATTCCCGAGGTGACATTGGGGTAATCGGTATGGAGTGAGCTGGATTTAAGAGGGGGTGGGGGGCACGGTGTGAGGCAGTGCCACCAGCCCCTGGACGGCAGCAGGCAGTCCAGCCGTGCTGGTTAGGGCGGCGGGACAACCGGCAGAGGGAAGACTGAAGAAGAACGTCAGACGCGAATTTGTTTTTCAGTGGCTCTCGATGGGGTATTTTTTTTAGCTTGCCTCTCCACGGTACAACTTTTTATTATAGCCTCCCAGTCCGTGGTAGACCAGTAGCCCATTTGCTGGGTGGCCCAAGCTACAGAAAATAACACTTGTCAAAGCCCAAAAACAATGCAGTAGTGTGTTTTTTTACAGGCCGAAAACAATATGGCGGGGGCTGAACGGGGTGGTTCCACCGGGTACCGGATGTCAGTCTGAAATATGCTGGGTACCCTGTGTGTTTGAGCATGATGATGCACTGGGTCATTCGTGTAGGATACAGTCGATCTGATCCCATGTAGTGTTTGTTTGTTAGCAGGCTAGTTAGCGATCAGTGCTTGTAAAGACTGAGCAAAAGATAAATAAGATTGATGCGCCCTTGCAACCCTAACAAGCAGGTGCCATTCTTCTCGGGACGATGGTGTGCCATGTGACACTCACACGTCACAAGCCCACAACATACATTCTAACAAGTTAACACACCAAGTACAACAGAAAAGGTAAACATTCAGATCAAACTCAGGTTCACAGGATACGTTCATATTCATAGCCAACATTCACAATCAACTCCTCAAAAGATTCACATATACACAAGTTCAACATGTTTATGCATCCAAATGATTGAGAGATCACAAGCCAATATTCATAGCCAACATTCACAATCAACAACTCAAAAGATTCACATATACAAGTTCAGCATGTTTATGCATCCAAATGATTGAGATATCAGAACCAATATCCTCCATCGACACACTTTAAATACCTGGGGTGTAGACTGGTTAAGTGGTGTTCACTCAGTGGTACTTCTTGCTAAAATTAGTACTTATCTGAGCAAACTTTCGAGTACATAAGAGGCAGCACAGACCATCTGAACTTTGCTTGTAGATTATCCTCATGATGGTGGCCTCGATGCCGCGAGAGGTTTGAGCATCTTGGCCACTACTTTAATCCAACTATTTTACTGGCTCATCTTGGTCCTGTAGCTCACCAAAATTCTACCATGCAGACAAGGAGGCGGTGGACAAAATGAACCACCCAAACTTTTTTGCAGTTGATCTGAAATGGTCCATCCCTGGGGTGCAGACTGGTTAGGTGGTGTTCACTCTGGCACTTCTTCTTGTCAACATCGATGCTTGTCTGCATGAACTTTGGAGTACATAGGAGCCAGCATAAGTATCTGACCATCTGATCTTTTTGTGCAGTTCTACTGAAATCGGCAACGTAACGCTTTGCTTGTAGGTGTTGGAAATATGCCCTAGAGGCAATAATAAATTAGTTATTATTATATTTCCTTGTTCATGATAATCGTTTATTATCCATGCTATAATTGTATTGATTTGAAACTTAAATACATGTGTGGGTACATAGACAACACTGTGTCCCTAGTAAGCCTCTAGTTGACTAGCTCGTTGATCAAAAGATGGTTAAGGTTTCCTAGCCATTGACATGAGATGTCATTTGATAACAGGATCACATCATTAGGAGAATGATGTGATGGACAAGACCCAAACTATAAACGTAGCATGTGATCGTGTCAGTTTATTGCTATTGTTTTCTGCATGTCAAGCATCTGTTCCTATGACCATGAGATCATGCAACTCCCTGACATCGGAGGAGTACCTTGTGTGTATCAAACGTCGCAACGTAACTGGGTGACTATAAAGGTGCTCTACAGGTATCTTCGAGGATGTCTGTTGGGTTGGCATGGATCAAGACTAGGATTTGTTACTCCGTATGACGGAGAGGTATCTCAGGGCCCACTCGGTAATACAACATCAAAATGAGCCTTGCAAGCAATGTGACTAAAGTGTTAGCCACGAGATCTTGTATTACGGAACAAGTAAAGAGACTTGCCGGTAACGAGATTGAACTAGGTATAGAGATACCGACGATCGAATCTCGGGCAAGTAACATACCGAAGAACAAAGGGAACAGCATACGGGATTAACTGAATCCTTGACATAGAGGTTCGATCGATAAAGATCTTCGTAGAATATGTAGGAGCCAATATGGGCATCCAGGTCCCGCTATTGGTTATTGGCCGTAGAGGTGTCTCGGTCATGTCTACATAGTTCTCGAACCCGCAGGGTCTACACACTTAACGTTTGGTGACGATTAGTATAGTTGAGTTATTTTGTTGGTGACCGAAGGTTGTTCGGAGTCCCGGATAAGATCCCGGACATGACGAGGATCTTCGGAAGAGTCCGGAGGTAAAGATTGATATATGTGATAATAGTGTTTTGGTTTCCGGAAGGGTTCCGGAATTCACCGGAAGGGGTCCCGGATGTTTACCGAAGTGTTCGGGTGCCGCAACACTTTATATGGGCCAAAGGGGTAAAGCCCACGAGGTATTGGAAAGTGCAAAAGGAAGTTTTGCTGCTGGCTTAAGCGGTACTACCGCTGGTAAGGCAGTACTACCGCGTAAGCGGTACTACCGCTTGTGTGAAGCGGTACTACCGCATAAGCGGTACTACCGCTTGTGTGAAGCGGTACTACCGCTCGTGAGCGGTACTACCGCTTGTACGCGGTACTGCTGGAATCCGAGTTGGACTCTTTCCGTGCGGACCAAACCGACCTTGTGCGGGCAAAACCGACCTTGTGGAGGTTTTCTCTCCAAGTTTAGACCCCAGGGCTCAACATATAAATAGAGGGGCAGGTCTAGCACACGGAACACATCAAGATTTCCCAAGCCGTGTGTCGGCAACCCTAACCCTCTAGTTCTCCCGTCATAATCTCCGTAGTGCTTGGCGAAGCCCTGCATAGATTGTTCCTCACCACCATCGCCACGCCGTCGTGCTGCCGGAACTCATCTACTACTTGACCATCGCTCGCTGGATCGAGGAGGTGAAGGCGTCATCAAGCCGTACGTGTGTTGAACGCGGAGGTGCCGTCCGTTCGGCACTAGTTCGTGATTGGATCGAGGGACGACTTGCGATTTGGATCGCGGAGACGTTCGACTACATCAACCGCGTTTCTTAACGCTTCCGCTTAGCGATCTACAAGGGTATGTAGATTCACTCTCCCTCTCGTAGATGCTCATCACCATGGATAGATCTTGTGTGTGCGTAGGAAAATTTTTGTTTCCCATGCAACGTTCCCCAACAGTGGCATCTGAGCTAGGTCTATGCGTAGATGAGATCTCGAGTAGAACACAAACGAGTTGTGGGCGTGGGTGTATACATATTGCTTGCCGTTACTAGTTGATACTTGATTCGGCGGTATTGTGAGATGAAGTGGCCCGGACCAACATTACTCGTACGCTTACGAGAGACCGGTTCCTTCAACTGACATGTAACTTCGTTGCATAAAGATGGCTAGCGGGTGTCTGTCTCTCTCACTTTAGTTGAATCGATTTCAATGAAGAGGGTTCTTTTAGAAGATCAAAAAGCAATCACTACACCACGTTGTGGTTTTGCGTAGGTAAGAACGGTTCTTGCAAACCCGTAGCAGCCACGTAAAATTTGCAACAACAATTAGAGGACGTCTAACTTGTTTTTGCAGGGTATGTTGTGATGTGATATGGCCAATTACATGATGAGATATATGTGATGTATGAGATGATCATGTGTTGTATAGAATATCACGACTTACATGTCGATGAGTACGGCAACTGGCAGGAGCCATAGAGTTGTCTTTAATTATTTTCGTCGTTTTGCTTTACTTTATCGCTATGAGTTAGCAATAGTCGTGGAAGCAACAGTCGGCGCAACAACCTCATGGCGACACGTTGATGGAGATCAAGATGATGGAGATCATGGTGTCATGCCGGTGACGATGGAGATCATGCCGGTGCTTTGGAGATGGAGATCAAAAGCACAAGTTCATGGCCATATCATGTCACTTATGATTTGCATGTGATGTTAATCCTTTTATGCATCTTGTTTTGCTTAGGACGACGGTAGCATTATAAGGTGATCCCTCACTTAAATTTCAAGATAAAATTGTGTTCTCCCCGAGTGTGCACCGTTGTGAAAGTTCGTCGTTTCGAGACACCACGTGATGATCGGGTGTGATAGACTGTACGTTCACATACAACGGGTGCAAGCCAGTGTTGCACATGCGGAACACTCGGGTTAAACTTGACGAGCCTAGCATGTACAGACATGGCCTCGGAACACAAGAGACCGAAAGGTCGAACATGAGTCATATAGTAGATATGATCAACATGAAGATGTTCACCATTGAAACCACCTCAACTCACGTGATGATCGGACTTGAGTTGGTGGATTTGGATCATGTTACACTCGAATGGCCGGAGGGATGTCAATTTGAGTGGGAGTTTTTAAGTAATATGATTAACTAAACTCATTATCTTGAACAATAGTCTAAGTTGTCTTTGTAAAATTTATGTTGTAGATCATGGCTCGCGCAGTAGCACCCCTAAATTTTAATGCGTTCCTAGAGAAACCTAAATTGAAAGATGATGGAAGTAACTTTGTGGACTGGGCCCGTAATCTAAGGATTATCCTTACGGCTTCCCAGTAGGCTTATGTCCTTGATGCACCACTTGGTGATCCACCCGCTCCAGTTGAGTCTCTAGACGTTGTGAACGCCTGGCAGGCTCGTTCTGAAGATTACTCAATAGTTCAATGTGCAATATTGTATGGCTTAGAACCAGGACTTCAAAGACGTTTTGAACGTCATGGAGCATATGAGATGTTCCAGGAGTTGAAGTTTATCTTTCAGAAGAATGCCCGGATCGAGAGATATGAGATCTCCGATAAGTTCTATGCTTGCAAGATGGAGGAGAACGGGTCTATCAGTGATCACGTACTCAGAATGTTTGGGTACTCCACCCGTCTGGCTGAATTGGGGATGCCCCTTCTGCCAGAGGCTATCACTGACAGAGTTCTTCAATCATTGCCACCTAGCTACAAGAGCTTCGTGTTGAACTATAACATGCACGGGATGAACAAGTCAGTCGCCGAGCTGTTTGCGATGCTGAAAGCCGCTGAGCCTGAAATTCAGAAGGAGCATCAAGTGTTGATGGTCAATAAAACCACTAGTTTCAAGAAAAATGGCAAGGGTAAGAAAGGTAACTCCAAGAAGAGTGGCAAAGCAGTTGCTCCTCTCGTGAAGAAACCCAAGGCTGGACCCAAACCAGAAACTGTGTGCTTTCATTGCAAGGGAACTGGACACTGGAAGCGGAACTGCCCCAAGTATTTGGCTGACAAGAAGGCGGCCAACAACAAAAAAGGTATATATGATATACATGTTATTGATGTGTACCTTACCAACTCTCGTTGTAGTGCCTGGGTATTTGATACCGGTGCGGTTGCTCATATTTGCAACTCAAAATAGGAACTGCGGAATAGACGGAGGCTGGCAAAGGACGAAGTGATGATGCGCGTGGGAAATGGTTCCAAGGTTGATGTGATCGCCGTCGGCATGCTCGCTCTTCGATTACCATCGGGATTAGTGATGAACCTGAATAATTGTTATTTAGTGCCTGCGTTAAGCATGAACATTATATCTGGATCTTGTTTATTGCGAGACGGTTACTCATTTAAATCAGAGAATAATGGTTGTTCTATTTATATGAGTAATATCTTTTATGGTCATGCACCCGTTGTGAGGGGTTTATTCTTATTGAATCTCGATAGTAATAATACACATGTTCATAACATTGATGCCAAAAGATGTAGAATTGATAATGATAATACCACTTTCTTGTGGCACTGCCGTTTAGGTCATATTGGCGTAAAACGCATGAGGAAGCTCCATACTGATGGACTTTTGGAGTCACTTGATTTTGAATCACTTGACACATGTGAGCCATGCCTCATGGGCAAGATGACTAAAACGCCGTTCTCTGGAACAATGGAACGGGCAAGTGACTTGTTGGAAATCATACATACTGATGTGTGCGGTCCGATGAGTATTGAGGCGCGCGGTGGTTATCGTTACTTTCTCACCTTCACTGATGACTTAAGTAGATATGGGTATATTTACTTAATGAAACACAAGTCTGAAACATTTGAAAAGTTCAAACAATTTCAGAGTGAAGTTGAGAATCATCGTAACAAGAAGATTAAATTCCTACGATCTGATCGAGGAGGAGAATATCTGAGTTATGAGTTTGGCAGTCACTTAAGACAATGTGGAATTGTTTCACAACTGACACCACCTAGAACACCACAGCGTAATGGTGTGTCCGAACGTCGTAATCGAACCTTATTGGATATGGTGCGATCTATGATGTCTCTTGCCGATTTGCCACTATCGTTTTGGGGTTATGCATTAGAGACAGCTGCATTCACTTTAAATAGGGCACCATCGAAATCCGTTGAGACGACGCCATATGAACTTTGGTTTGGAAAGAAGCCAAAGCTGTCATTTCTTAAAGTTTGGGGATGTGATGCTTATGTCAAAAAGCTTCAGCCTGAAAAGCTGGAACCCAAAGTGGAGAAATGCGTCTTCATAGGATACCCAAAAGAGACAGTTGGGTATACCTTCTACCTCAGATCCGAAGGCAAAGTGTTTGTCGCTAAAAACGGAACATTTCTTGACAAAGAGTTTCTCTCGAAAGAATTGAGTGGGAGGAAGATAGAACTTGATGAGGTTGTTGAACCTTTACTTCAACCTGAAAGTAGCGCAGCACAGAAAGATGTTTCTGTAGAGCCTACATCAGCTGAAGAGGAAGTTAATGATGATGATCATGAAGCTTTGGATCAAGTTGCTATCGAACCTCGTAGGTCGACAAGGACGCGTACTGCTCCTGAGTGGTACGGCAACCCTATCTTAGAGGTCATGTTGTTAGACAACGATGAACCTACGAGCTATGGAGAAGCGATGATGGGCCCGGATTCTGAGAAGTGGTTAAAGGCCATGAAATCCGAGATGGGATCCATGTATGAAAACAAAGTGTGGACTTTGGAAGTATTACCTGAAGGGCGTAAGGCCATTCAGAACAAATGGATCTTTAAGAGGAAGACGGACGCGAACGGTAATGTCACCGTCTATAAAGCTCGACTTGTGGCAAAGGGTTTTTCACAAGTTCAAGGAGTTGACTACGATGAGACCTTCTCACCCGTAGCGATGCTTAAGTCCGTCAGAATCATGTTAGCAATAGCTGCCTTTTTCGATTATGAAATTTGGCAGATGGATGTCAAAACAGCGTTCCTTAACGGTTTCCTTAAGGAAGAGTTGTATATGATGCAACCAGAAGGTTTTGTCGATCCAGAGAATGTTGACAAAGTTTGCAAACTCCAGCGATCCATTTATGGACTGGTGCAAGCATCTCGGAGTTGGAATCTTCGCTTTGATGAGGTGATCAAAGCGTTTGAGTTTATACAAGTTTACGGAGAAGCTTGTATTTACAAGAAAGTGAGTGGGAGCTCTATAGCGTTTCTAATATTATATGTGGATGACATATTACTGATTGGAAACAATATAGAAATGTTGGAAAGCGTGAAGGAATATTTGAACAAGAGTTTTTCAATGAAGGACCTAGGAGAAGTTGCTTTCATATTAGGCATCAAGATCTATAGAGATAGATCAAGACGTTTAATAGGACTTTCACAGAGCACATACCTTGACAAAGTTTTGAAGAAGTTCAAAATGGATCAGTCTAAGAAGGGGTTCTTGCCTGTGTTGCAAGGTGTGAAGTTGAGTAAGACTCAATGCCCAGTGACTGCAGAAGATAGAGAAAAGATGAGTGTCATCCCCTATGCTTCAGCCATAGGATCTATCATGTATGCAATGTTGTGCACAAGACCCGATGTCAGCCTTGCCATAAGTATGGTCGGAAGGTTTCAAAGTGATCCAGGAATGGAACACTGGACGGCGGTCAAGAATATCCTGAAGTACCTGAAAAGGACTAAGGACATGTTTCTCGTTTATGGAGGTGATCAAGAACTCGTCGTAAAGGGTTACGTCGATGCAAGCTTTGACACTGATCCGGATGACTCTAAGTCGCAAACCGGATACGTATTTATTCTCAATGGGGGTGCGGTTAGCTGGTGCAGTTCCAAGCAAAGCGTGGTAGCTGATTCTACATGCGAAGCGGAGTACATCGCTGCCTCGGAGGCGGCGAAGGAAGGTGTCTGGATGAAGGAGTTCATGACAGATCTTGGAGTAGTCCCTAGTGCGCTTAACCCAATGACTCTGTTTTGTGATAATACTGGTGCCATTGCTCTAGCCAAGGAACCAAGCTTTCACAAGAGGACCAGACACATAAAGAGACGTTTCAATTCCATCCGCGATTACATCAAGGAGGACGACATAAATATTTGCAAAGTACACACGGATCTAAATGTTGCAGATCCGATGACTAAACCTCTTCCAAAGGCTAAACATGAACAACACCAGAACTGCATGGGTGTTCGATTCATTACAATGTAAATCACATAGTGATGTGAACTAGATTATTGACTCTAGTGCAAGTGGGAGACTGTTGGAAATATGCCCTAGAGGCAATAATAAATTAGTTATTATTATATTTCCTTGTTCATGATAATCGTTTATTATCCATGCTATAATTGTATTGATTGGAAACTTAAATACATGTGTGGGTACATAGACAACACTGTGTCCCTAGTAAGCCTCTAGTTGACTAGCTCGTTGATCAAAAGATGGTTAAGGTTTCCTAGCCATTGACATGAGATGTCATTTGATAACAGGATCACATCATTAGGAGAATGATGTGATGGACAAGACCCAAACTATAAACATAGCATGTGATCGTGTCAGTTTATTGCTATTGTTTTCTGCATGTCAAGTATCTGTTCCTATGACCATGAGATCATGCAACTCCCTGACATCGGAGGAGTACCTTGTGTGTATCAAACGTCGCAACGTAACTGGGTGACTATAAAGGTGCTCTACAGGTATCTCCGAGGATGTCTGTTGGGTTGGCATGGATCAAGACTGGGATTTGTTACTCCGTATGACGGAGAGGTATCTCAGGGCCCACTCGGTAATACAACATCACAATGAGCCTTGCAAGCAATGTGACTAAAGTGTTAGCCACGAGATCTTGTATTACGGAATGAGTAAAGAGACTTGCCGGTAACGAGATTGAACTAGGTATAGAGATACCGACGATCCAATCTCGGGCAAGTAACATACCGAAGAACAAAGGGAACAGCATACGGGATTAACTGAATCCTTGACATAGAGGTTCGACCGATAAAGATCTTCGTAGAATATGTAGGAGCCAATATGGGCATTCAGGTCCCGCTATTGGTTATTGGCCGTAGAGGTGTCTCGGTCATGTCTACATAGTTTTCGAACCCGCAGGGTCTACACACTTAACGTTTGGTGACGATTAGTATAGTTGAGTTATTTTGTTGGTGACTGAAGGTTGTTCGGAGTCCCGGATAAGATCCCGGACATGACGAGGATCTCCGGAAGAGTCCGGAGGTAAAGATTGATATATGTGATAATAGTGTTTTGGTTTCCGGAAGGGGTCCCGGATGTTTACCGAAGTGTTCGGGTGCCGCAACACTTTATATGGGCCAAAGGGGTAAAGCCCACGAGGTATTGGAAAGTGCAAAAGGAAGTTTTGCTGCTGCCTTAAGCGGTACTACCGCTGGTAAGGCAGTACTACCGCGTAAGCGGTACTACCGCTTGTGTGAAGCGGTACTACCACATAAGTGGTACTACCGCTTGTGTGAAGTGGTACTACCGCTCAAGCGGTACTACCGCTCGTGAGCGGTACTACCGCTTGTACGCGGTACTGCTGGAATCCGAGTTGGACTCTTTCCGTGCGGGCCAAACCGACCTTGTGCGGGCAAAACCGACCTTGTGGAGGTTTTCTCTCCAAGTTTAGACCCCAGGGCTCAACATATAAATAGAGGGGCAGGGCTAGCACACGGGACACATCAAGATTTCCCAAGCCGTGTGTCGGCAACCCTAACCCTCTAGTTCTCCCGTCATAATCTCCGTAGTGCTTGGCGAAGCCCTGCAGAGATTGTTCCTCACCACCATCACCACGCCGTCGTGCTGCCGAAACTCATCTACTACTTCACCATCGCTCGCTAGATCGAGGAGGTGAAGGCGTCATCAAGCCGTACGTGTGTTGAACGCGGAGGTGCCGTCCGTTCGGCACTAGTTTGTGATCGGATCGAGGGACGACTTGCGATTTGGATCGCGGAGACGTTCGACTACATCAACCGCGTTTCTTATCGCTTCCGCTTAGCGATCTACAAGGGTATGTAGATTCACTCTCCCTCTCGTAGATGCTCATCACCATGGATAGATCTTGTGTGTGCGTAGGAAATTTTTTGTTTCCCATGCAACGTTCCCCAACAGTAGAGTCTTCCCATTAATGTTGCATGCAGTTTGGATGGGGTAAGTTCTCAGTTCTGAGATTGACATGGAACATTACGAGATGATATGCTTAATGTTGCCTGCGAGTTGAGGCTCCAAGTTACTCCTTTTATAAAGCTATAAAGCTATGCTGCCTCATCTTGGGTCTGTAGCTCGCCAAGACTTTTACCTTGTAGGAAAGAAAGGAGGCAGTGAAGGCAATGAACCACCCACTGTGATTGCCATGCTAATTATCTACTCATGGATTAGATTAATCGAAAAGGTGCCAATATTTCCAGTAGTCGAGCATCCCTGTTTGCACAGATATTGAGAAAGTGAGATTACTATAATAGCGGCACTAGTTCAGTAAACATATAGTAACAAATAGAAGCATTGTGATTATCTTAATGGCTAAAGATAGCAACATAGTAGCCTTGCTTAAAGGGTGGTATTAGCTTATTTTATCAGTGGCATAGGCTAATCACGCAAAGAATTGGCATGTACATAAGTTGCATTAGATTAACATGCAAAACTAAAGCACTTTCTCATGACAGTAGCAAACAGTAGCACAATACCAAATTACCAATAGATATGAGAAAGAACAATAATCAGGATGAAGGTTGTAGGCGGTACCAACTTGTGTGAGGAAGCTTATCAATTAGTACTTCCTTTGACTGGAAGCAGAGAGAAGCGACTGACAGGAAAGTAAGGAGGCAGTTGAGGCAATGAACCACCCAAAGTCTTTGTGCAGTTCTACTAAAATAGAGCATCCCTATTGGCACATTTATTGAGAAAGTGAGATTACCGTAATAGTGGCACTAGTCGATGAAACATACACTAACAAATAGAAGCATCCTCATTATCGTAATGGGTAAAGATAGCAACATAGTAGCCTTGCTTAAAGAGAGGTATTAGTTTATTTTATCAGTGACAATTAGCTCAACACGCAAAGCATTGCCATGTATCATCGGTTGCAAAGATTTAACGTGCAAAGATAAAGCACTTTCTCATGACAGTAGCAAGCACGATACCAATAGAGATGACAGCACACTAATGTGGATTGAGGACGTAGGCCGGTACCAACCTGCGCGAGGAAATTTATTCAAGTAATTCTAGAAGAGAAGATAAAGCACTGACAGGAATCATTCAAGGGTATCCTCTTGTGAGATTATATCGAGAGATTATCAAGCACTTCCAGCAGAGTAAAAGCACCGACTGGAATACAATCCATAGTATCCTCTTGTGCAGTTCCACTAAAATGTATGATTGACACAACATGATCCCTGTTTGCAGAAGTAGGAATGAGGTGATACCTTCATTAGCTTAGTGAGAAATGATAGAAAGACAATAACATATTTACAAGTTTTACGGTAGTTGGCATTTTTATAAGCCGTCCATTTGTCTCGATCCAATGGTAGATAAATAGGTAGTACTAGTTAGTACTGGCAACGAAGTACTCAAAAGTACTACTTAACGTGGGGTCAGTACTCAAAATTAGGTGGGGTCGCTTCTTAATTGAGGGGCAAATTAGTCATTAGGAGGATCCAGTCAAAGCGCGCTGCCACTCTCGTCCAATCCAAAACCACCGCCCGCCGCTCCTCTCCTCTTTCATTCTAAATCCACAACCGCTCCTCTCCTCTTCCATCCAATCCAAAACCCCAACCCGCCGCTCCTCTGCCATTGCCTCCTCTCCTCTTCCATCCAATCCAAAACCCTAACCCGCCACTCCTCTACCATTGCATCCTCTCCTCTTTCATCCGATCCAATGGAGGACGAGTATGTGTAGATCGCCGGCGGCGACCAGGTCAAGTTAGCCAGGCTGATGGAGATCAGTTCTTGGTTTGAGCACTGGTAGCAGTTAGTGGCAACGGTGCAGCACATGTGCAAATATCTCACAAAGAGAGAAAGGGCGGCGATCCACCTGGAGGGAGTCGCGCGACTGCACATAGAGTTGCTCCTCTGGGCCATGGAGCAGTCGAATACGCCGAATCCAACTGTGAGGCAGAGGTGGTGGCACTATCGATGAAAGATCGAGAAACCAGAGGAGCAGGAACCGAGCATCTACATGGTGCCGTTTGTGAGGGTGCCATGGATCCTAGAGCCAGAGGAGTCCTCGTTGACCAACTGCAGGAGGAGGATCGCATTTGTCGCGACGTCGCTTCCCCGCCGGTCTCCACGGTTCCCTCGCCGTTCTCCTCGTCTCACGGGGTGGCGTTCTACGGCTAAGGAATAGTAAGCTTCGCACTCCATCTAATTTTTCTTCTGTTCATGCTTACAATCATGGCGTGAGTTGGCATACTCATGTTGCACTGCTGTTTAGTCTTTTGCTTAAGTGCCTGTAATTTATCCATGGCTCTTTTGGTTACATGTCCTGTAGGTGTTTTGCTAAGCCCTATGTACTGCATCTACATGTCATTTGCATGATTTTATCATTTTGTTTACTCACTGTTTTATCTGCTCAAAGTAGGCATCATGCTGTTAATCTGTGTTTTACCCTGTTTCAGTAAGACTTAGCATTTAACAAAATTCATAACTAAATAACCATGCAGCACATAAATATATGCCATATAGACGTGTTGCTCATTTTTATGTGTACTATCTGCCCAGGTCATTTTATTTATCATTAAAAATCAAGAGCACATTGTTTTCAGAGGTAAAAGGACCTGTATGGATAAGAAAGGATGGTACCAGTGAGTGATCCTTCTTCATTTCCTCCTTCTTCTTCGTCTTCGTCTTCTTGGTCTGTTTCTATTTCTCCTCACCAATTGGTGAAACCAAGGACATGATTGGCCTTCAATGTCAGATTTGGTTTTTTAAGTGAGGGGTACAAGTATACTAATAAACAATAGCATTATTTTCTCATGACTGTAGCAAAAGAGAGGTGAACAGATGCGCTAACTATCATTCTTACCTAAGGGAAGGTTAAGGTGCCAATATGGATGATGAGGATTGGAACACAGATCTCCCTTTGTGCAGTTCCACTGAAATTGACCAACGGTTCCGGTGTGACATTTTAGTTCAACTGCACAAAGCACTTCTCGCTTCTTTTAAGAAGTGTTTTGTGCAGTACACCAAAAGGTCGCAAAAGCAATGAGGTGAAATGGATATCCCTGTTTGCAAAAAAAGCTACAAAGGAAACAATCAGAGTCTCAAACTATTACTAATTACTGGCAATAACAATTGGTTAAACTTGTCATGACTAATAACAGTGGCATGGCTTCATTTTACCAGGGGCATTAGATTAAGAACAGCTAAATAGTTGCTATAAGGGCATGGGACAGTGGGTGCACCAGCACCATGTACCTCAACCGGGGCATAAAGTGGTGATGCAGAGTTTGTTGCCCCAAGAGAAACAAACATCCAAGCAACATATCTGGGCTGGTCCCATTTTTATTCTCTTTAGCAACCTATTCCTATGTGTGGATAGCAAATCTAGTCCTGGTCATACTCTAGTGCCTTGTCACACCCAACCCCCATTTTCTTTCCTTTTTCAACCAAGATATTGGTTGCTTATCCAGTGTATACAGCATTTCCCCTATATTTCCCTTTTCGACCAAGAGACCAGTTGGATAGCCAGTCTCTACTACTTTCACCCCCTTTCTTTCCTGTTTGAACCAAGTCCTGTATACATACTACATCTTTTCCCCCTTTCTTTCCTATTTGAACCAAGTACAAGATTCGACTGCATGAAGTAGCTTTACCTCTAATAATAGAAAAAAAATAAGGTGGCGTTGGACCAGCCGATCGAGCCTAGCTAAGTGGGGTGGGGGGTTGAGAGGTAGAAAATGATGCACATGCAGTGACGTAGTGAGCTGGGGCAGTAGAGCAAGACCGGTTTCAAAGGAAGATATACCAGAAGGTCGTCGGGGTGTGGCTAAGTGGGGGCGGGAGGCCGGATCCGCCAATTATACGGCAGCGACGAAGGGATAGGAGGACCTCCCGTGCTTGTGCTCGGTCAGAGATGATGGTGCGATGGGCAATGGGACTCCTCCCTCGCTGTCGACGACGGCCTAAACGCTGCACCTCCTCCCCTTCCCCGACGGAGGGGATGCGTCCGGATATGTGACCAGCGGTGAGCAAAGAGAGAGAGAGAGAGAGTGACCACTATTATCTTGCTTAGATCTGGAGAGGATGAGAGTGTGTGAAGAGAGCAACCCTAGCAAGCAAGCGCGGAGCTCCTGCCTATATACACATATAGTGGAGTAGTTTTCTTCTTTCACTCTATAAAAACAAGTGCAAGATCGCACTTTGTAATGTTCACATGTGGTACTCGACCCTCTATTAAGTGAACAAACACATATATATTTTATGAACAAGCCCACGGCTCAAATTATCGGAAACGTGGGATGCACCAACAAGTAATATTATTTATATTTTCTATGTACAGATTGACCACATATATAAGTAGCAAACTTTTAATGCATGTCACCAAAAATTATATTGTTGGATTCCTATTTTTATGGAGTATTGATTTTGCTACATACAATTTATATTTTATTAGTTAAAATTATGGTCAAAATATAACACAAAATATGAGGAGACTACTCCCACTATGGCCAGTCTAACAGTAGACACGCTTGACCGCTTGGTAGCCCCTCGGTCGTCAAAACTGTTTCTATGACAAGCCGCTCTATTCCATTGTTTCACAAGCATGCGGGCCATCAAGCATCTAGCCCCGAGCGCCATCCACCAAATCACAGTGAGGTGCTATAGGCTAGACTCACCAGTCACCCCGGTGTGGCAATCATGACCCGTCATATCACAAAACCCATACCTTTACCATCAGTAGTAAAGTGGCCTGGTAAGTTGGATGGACGAAGCAACCATCATTTCACCGAAACGCTCACTCAATCCATTTCTCCCCTCTATCTTGAAGAAAACCACACTCCAGGCTACTCACTTCTGCCATTTTTCTTCTCTACCGATGAAGGAAAGGTGAGCGAATCAGTGATGCTGCTCTATTTTCTTTCCAAGATTCTTCTTTTTGCGAAGCACCAACCGATCCTCACTGCCTATTCTTTTTCCATTGTCATTGTGATTATGGTTTACTTTCGATTCCTTTTTGTTTGTCAGTTTATTCATGGATCCTGGAGCACTGGGCAAAGAGTTGCCGGCGGACAACCCACTCGAGACAGAGATCTCTAAGAAGCGAGCACCGGCTAACGAGTTGGCGATGTTGGCAGGCAAACCCATGGAGACGAAGATCTCCAAGAAACAAGCACTGGCCAAAGAGTTGACGACGTTGGCGGACGAACTCCTGAACACAAAGAGCTCCAACAACAGCAAGGCCCAAACCATGCCTAACCCAGAAACCCTAATGGCCACCTATGAGAGGCTCAAGGCCCGGTTTGAGGAGATAGTCACCGTCGAGGAGCAGTGTTCCCCTGGCAAGACGATGGCCCCCGGAGGGATGGGATCCCCCGGTGAGCTGCCCAAGGTAAAAAAAGTTATTGGCTTACCATAATTGTGGTCTTTGATTATTTGCAATGTGCTTGCTAATATGTTAGGGTTGTGCAGCTGTCGGTGGACGTCCTTGATGATTCCCATGCCGCGGTCCGTCCTGTGGACATTATCCCAGAGATCGAAGACACGAAATAGTTGGTCGGGCTAATCTTTCAACGTAGTTTGCATTGTGTTGAATTACCAGATGTGTGTTATCAAACCCTGTAGGGTCTATGTGGGAGGCACTTGATACTTTTGTTTGTTAGTGAATCATGCGAACCCTCTCCGAGTTATGGAAACAGATGTATCCTCACCAGCTTTTGATGTAATATATGGCATGCTGAGACGTATGTTTGCACTGTCTATCATATAAGCAGGGCTTGTTTGATGATTCTTGGTGTCAAACCTCGTTTGAATCCACGTTGTGTTAGTAGGCTAGCTACTTTGCGAGCTATACTACTACTTGCAAACACTGACCGAAGAGAAACATTGGGGCTGATCAGCTCGTTCTACACTAAGAGCATCTCCAACACCCTTTGTATATTGGATTGCTAAAAACTTGTTATAGCAAGAGGAGAGAGACGGTTTACAAAGCCAACATGTTTTTTGCTTTCGCAGCATTTGTATATTGGATTGCTATATTTGTACAAAACAGACAATGACATGTGAGGACAGTTTGCCATACACACTACACACTAGCTTACGTACATGAATACATATACTACCACAACTCGCCACCGTACACGTCACATACACACACAACACACACACGTACACATACACGTACACACTCCATGAAAAAAATCCATGCAAAAAAAACGTATACAACATAGCACACATGCGGCATGCAAAAAAAAACACACATCACACGTACACGTGCACACAACACATGTACACAGCACACACATGCGTGCGACATACATGGCCCACCGGTCATTGAGACAAAAATATGACTAGGACCACTTTAGTAGGCTTTGTAAAATTATAGCAAGTGGCCTCTCCACTTTGCAAATATACAAATAGATTTGGCCGTCGATCTTTTGGAGTAAGCGTGAACGAGTAGTCCTTTTGTAGTGCCTACAGAGTGTGTGTGTACGTGTGTTGGAGAGGGGTTGTGGGATGAAGAGAGAACTGAGAGAGAGAAAGGCCCTCCATTTCTTTTTAGTCGGCAACAAAATCATACAGAAACATATGAATCATAGAACATTGGCGTACAAAAACTTTCAAATGGTGCATCTTATACTAATACATTTCCGTCAAATCTGGACATGCGTCAAATCAACTCTGCAAGTAGTACAAAGGAGTGCTCTGACTTTATTAAAACATGGCCAACCTCACATTATCACCATATTTCTAGGAGTCCATGCATGGCTGGCGGGCGATCTCTTCTCCCTCCTCGTCTCTCTCTTCTCAGCCGGCACTCGGCGAGCGGTTAGATTTTGGGTATCATCAGTTTATTCAATTGCAGTCCCGCATGTCATTGAAAATGCAAGACAACGTGTGCGTGTTCCCTTTGGTGAGCGGCGTGCCAGACCGACTGTGGGGGTGCGACGTGAACGCGACAGGCCTGCTTTAAGTGTGCCGCCTTTTCCTTTTGAACTTATAAAGTGTAACATTTTCTTTGCGATCGATCGGTAGAAATCCAGATAGAAAAGACGAGCGCGGGGCTATCCCGTGCATTAGGCGGGCTAGTTTGGCCTAGTCGGTTTGCTCACATACGTTCCCACGTGTCAGTGATATGCCGTGAGGAAGCGCGTTGAGCAACGGGCCGAACGCGACAGGCGTGCCGTGAGTTTTCCACTTTCTAATTTTGAACTTGTAAGTGCAACACTTGGTTTAGCACCTTCATACAAATGAACGATGCAAAAAGTGGTTAGAAAAGATGAGTGAGGGAATATTATTTTCTGGAACTATCCTCCCTTCACGTCACGGACAATGTTCATATGATGTGCTGCCACAGTGCCGTCCAGTCTTCGCGTGTGCTAGCGGTATTGATGCTACAATAGCTTTCTTGAAGAAGCAGATTCAACAAAGAGTGAAATGATGGTTGCTTCGTCCGAGCAACTTAAAGTTGGATAGGTGGGGCCTTGTGATTTGACAGCTCATTAGTCATTATTACTACGGCGCTACGACTGGGGTGAGTCTCCCTTGCAGTTCTACGTGATGCACTCTAATTTTGGTGCATGGCAAGTGGACCCGAATGGTGGATGTCCCACATGTCGGCGAACAAAAGTATTCTACCCGCTATGAAGGAGAAGCAAGGAAATGGCATGGTAGAGTGTCACTGCTGTTTTATATTTATTTCTTATTTTTAGCGTTTCCACTGTTACGACGGAGGAGTGCGAAACACGGCAGCCCAGTGAACTTGCATGTGCAGTGGTTCATACTATTTTTTTATGACTTGATGATTTGAAGATTGCTCACCACGCCTGCTGCTTGGTGTGTAGTGGTTCATACGGCAGACATGTCTTAAGTCCGGCACGTAGCCTAGAGATCAAGATACAGGGATAAATTGTTGCTTGGCACATGCTGGATGTCCCACACATCAGCGAAATGACGAGGAAGGGAACAGCATGGGAGGGCATCTCCCCTTCTTCCATTTTTATGAAAGCAAGCATCTCCACTCTACGAGGGAGGAGTGCAAAACATGGCAGCACAGGTGATATGACCGTCCGGTTTTTCTTTGAGGGTGATTTGACTGTGTAGTTGGAAGGTCGGAGACCACACGTAGTACATAACGATACAAAGTGTGACCCGGAGAGACAGACGCGTCTAGTTGGAAGGTCTTGGACCATATGCATAAACAAATATCCAACCTAATATGGAGTATGTGCCTGCAATTAATATAGTAGAGTACTTAGGCATGTACATCATAATATCAACGTGCATTGCACGTAACATTTAGTGCTAGTAAGTTCTAAAAGACAAATGCCAACATGCCACGCAGGTTCATACTATTTGTGCCTGGCTACTTCACCTATATTTACTGCGATACATTACTCAGGTTCGTACGTGCCTGGGTACATGTCCGTTTCGTAGTTCCAGTCCCAGGTGTTCTTCATAGATGGCATGATCCATAACGGAGGGCAACGGGAATACATATCATCACAACTTTTTAGTGTGGCTCCCCATGATGGAGACTCATCCAAGCTGAAGCGGCATAAGTCAGGAATAGGGGTGTTCAAGATATTAATCCAGTGGCGCGCAATGAAAACGCACCCACTCTTCATGAACGGCAGGCCGTCGGCATCGTGCGCGGAAGGTGGCATCATTTTCACTATGGGGTAGCTGTCCCCAATGAAAACGGAGTACTCTCCAAGTGTGTTCCTCCGCACCCAGGTAGCATCACGGGGGTCGAACACGCAGCCTTTCATCTGGTACACCTGGCATCTCAAACCTGGATACATGGTGACGGGCATGGTCAAGGTCCATGCAGGATAAATGTTGTGCAACAAGTACAATAAGGTGATGTAAGCAGAGGATAAGTATTAAAATAATATATTCTATATTTGCTTATTTTTATGATAGGGAACGAAAGAAGTCTAGTAGGAGTAGATTAGAGCCAGCTGTGGCACGGGCTAGAAGAAACAATTTGAGAGTGTGACGTGGGCGATGTATATTAATTAAAGTAGGAGGAGACCTAGTAGTAGTAGTATTTTTTTTATTAGATGGGATTCAGGCTCACTAGCCAGTACATTGCGGAATTGAAATTGCTAATTATAACTTGTATTATAACGTTGTGTCGATGACTATCCCAATCAATCAAAAAAAGAAAAGAACTAGTCCTCATGGAGTATAACGAGACATGTACTGAAATGTTATAAGATGACATGGCAATAAGACATACTCTAGTTCTTGGCTTTACTAGTCTTAGATCGGAGATAGTGGATTACCTGGGTACATGATTAGGGTCCGATCATGATAGATCGTGGCACCTTGCTGCCCTTCAATGGTACCATGGGTAACGACTGCTAAGATAGTACGTCCCAACTGGGTGTCGTCAGTTACAAGGTTCCAAGTGAGACTGAATGGCCCGTGCACATCCATGATCGGCGATCTGATTTTGATCGAGGGATAACTTTTCCTTGCAAAATAGTGGAGCACTGTTAGGGATTTACACCATGATGGTTAGGGCATCTCCAACGGTGACCCCCCAAATTTACTCCAGCATCTGTCCGCAGACACTGATGCCAGAGGCTGCCATCCAACACTGCCGGCATACCTTTCGATAACTATATGAATAACCAGATGAAATTCATTACATTTCGAAAACTTTTGATATAAACCGGACGAAATTCATTACATTTTTCATACAAACCGGCATACAAACCGGACTAAAACCTACTCTAAACCTATTCTAAATGATCGCCGACGCCCGTCCCCCATATCCGGCCATCACCCCAAGAACTGAAGCTCCAGCTATTGCCTTCGCCTTCTCCTATTCCGAGTCGGCGCTCTCCAGCTCCGCCTCCGTAACCTCCTCCTCCGAAGCTCCAGGAAGTGAAGATTTCCGCCTCCACGTCGCCGCCAATTGGAAAATCGGCCCTCGTTGTTGTGCCCAACGAGCTTAGCTTCGACGGGAGGGGAGAAGCGGTGGCCTTCTTGGGACCCGAGCAGCGGCGACCTACCATGCACTACTCTTCCTCGCTGTCGGCGGTGACCACGTAGATGTGCCAGCTTCGTGATCGTGGAAGCGGAGCGTGGCCGGCGCGGAGCTGCCAATGTCCTTCTTCTGCTCCGGTGACAGTCCGTCCCAGAGAGGTTTGGAGCGCGAGAAGGCCATGATGGGAGTGGTGCCAAGAGGAGAAAGGGATCGGAGGAGGATGACTGCGGCTATGGCCGAGGCTGAATTTTATATAGCGGGCGAAAGGCAATGAGCGGTGACAGGCAGACGGACGGGTGGCGCCGGAGTTGGTTCCTCGGCAACCGTGTGTCATTAATGTGGGCGGTGGCTGGTCGGCCAGCCGACCGTGGTGTCATTTCAATGCGGAGCAGTCGCGTGCACCAGGAAGCGGCGCTCTCTCGGCCGTCACGCTGCTTCAAAGCTGGCACTAGTGAGAGGTCGCGTCCGCTCTACCCGGGCATCAATGCGGCACTGACGCTCTGGTCTGGAGCGGCGCTGACCGTTTTAGGCAGGAAGCGCGCGCAGGCGAGGGAGGGGGTTTGGGTGAGCGAGGGCGGTCAGACGCGGGGTGGTGGTATTGATTTTGTAGTTTGCAAAAGTACTCAGTTAACACACTCAATTTTCTAAACAATTGTGGTTAAAAACGTTAGTTGCAATGCATGCATGCGTGACCAATAAATGACCACAAAAACTAGTACATGCATTGTTGAGTTTTCTCTTAATCCTTGCATGCAACGATTTAATGCACCTTGAAATATGAACATGTGATGAGGAGCAATAAATTTGAAACTTATAAAACGAAAAAACTAAACATATTAAACCGGAAGAGAGGGAGTAAACCGTAGGATGTGTCCCATATGAAACAAGTCCCCTGGTTTGTCACCACGAAGATGTGGTTTAAAAGGAGCATGGCGTCTTCGTACTCGTACGACAACAAATCGGCCGCAGACAGCATGGTCCAGCTTTGACCGCCATGTGCAGGATGTTTCGTGAAAGCAATCGCGATGTCAAACACCGCAATGAGAGAGTAATCTTTATTGCCGCACGACCTTGTCGGGGTTTTCGGGATTACTATCTTCTTCAAACTCACCGTGGTTCCATTGTACCAATTCAGGAGGTGCCCCATTGCATGGCCGATCCCAATGCTGGAAAAAGGTTCGACGGGAACGGTTTCACCTGTGTGAATGTTGTGCAAATTGATGTTGGTACCCTCCCGTACGTATGCAAGCCAATCTCCATTCGCACCAAGCTTAACCTGTGCAACAGTGGGCGGCGGGGTAATTATGAAATGGAACACAGAAGTAGTCTTTAGAATACATTTACGTGATCAAACTCAACACTGACCTGCTCATCAGACAAAATCTGAGTGCCCCTCAATGTCGGCATCTCAAGGGGCGTCAACTTGCAACTACGGCCATGCCGCACTGGAGAGACCCCCCAGGAAACATCCTCGTCCTCAAGGACGCATGGCAGACCAACTAGCATGGCCTTCTCCCACGCATATTTAAGCACCATCTTAAAATATTTGGTGCAAGCACCGCTGAGTCTTGCGGATGTAAGTAAGTCAGAGCGACTTATGATTTCCCCCAAAGCATAGTCATCCAAGGTCTCCCAACCTTGACGAGGACAAGAACCACCACTGCCTTGGGAATCCATGGCAATGGCGACGAATTGCCTTCTCCCTTTGGGAACTGGTTTAGACGAGAGGAGATGGTAACCGCAGGGCTTCGTCCCTTCGGAAAGGATGTTCTGCGGGTGCGCATTAGCAGTAGTGCGCTAGTGTGGTTTATATTTGAGATCAGGGAGCCGGCGGGCGGTTCGTTGTCTGGCACGTTCGTGTCCATCCACCTTCCTGTAATTAAAGCACGCACAACATTTACGGTGACTGGGATTGGTTTGTTTTCCGGGTGCACCAACCAACGCGGACTAGCGGACCTCGTCGCTCTTTTTCGAGCACGACTTCGACAACTACGTGCGTGACACGGAAAATATCTAGTGCTACCAAGACTTTGGTGCTACCGTGATACGGGCTTCTGGGCCGTCAGATTCTAAGATCGAACGGCTCCCGGTAACTCTGCAACATTTGCAAAAATGCCTAGGAGCCCGTATCACGGTACCACCTAAGCCTCGGTAGCAGCAGATACTCTCTCGTGCGTGACATGCCTACATGCAAATCTAGCATGGCAAATAAAACATGCGAGGCAGAGCGGTAGGCTGTCAGCCTGCATTTTGTAGCCATGTCATCTACACGCAACCTAAAGGCCTGGGTGTACGTAGTACTAGTAGTTAAATATGCATTGTTTGGCATGAAAGTTCCTTGGAGCTCATGCTGCAGCTAGTGTACTCCACAGCCCGCTTCTCCTCCTTCCTCTTCCACCGCCCGGGCACGTCTGCGGGCAGCGACCGGTCAACCCTAAGATAGTACTCCCTCCGTTTTTATTTACTCCGCATATTAGCTTTGACTGAAGTCAAACTTTGTAAAGTTTGACCAAGTTTGTAGAAAACAATATGAACATTTACAGTGACAAATTTATATGATGTGAAAATATATGCAATGATGAATCCAATGATATTGATTTGGTGGTGTATATGTTAATATATTTTTCTACAAACTTGTTGAAAGTACATAAACTTTGACTTTAGACAAACCTAATATGCAGACTAAATAAAAATGGAGGGAGTATTTCCTTCACCACATCCAAGTACAGTACAGTACTACAAAAAGATGTATGCATGACCACTAATTTCCTTTCTCTTATCTATATTAATTAAATGTGGCGTGAGACTCAAAGACCTTTTAACTTAATTGGACTCAACGTGAGCCTAATATAATGGAAATCTATCTTTTTAGATGGGCCTTTTAAACCGGAAAGAGGGAGTACCACGTATATTAGATATCTCAAATCCATACAAAGCATGCAATATTACGTAGTACTACGCACATAACCTAAGCTAGACCACACTACTCGTCGTCGAAGATGGGTAGGCGGCCGCATGCTGCAACTCCAGCTCCTCCTACTCCTCCTCTAGTTCGGTGAACATTTCGTTGATCCCCCCTCCTGCTGGCGAAGGAAGCAGCGGTTGGCCTCCATCTCGGGCTCTGACTGGATGGACTCGAGGATGGCCCGCTGTTCCACCGCCCGCTCCGCTTCGGACAACTCTGCCATGGCGTCTGCCATGGTGAAGCCTCCAGCCGGTGGAGCCAGCTCCGCCTCGGCCACCTCGTCGTCCTCCTCCTCCTCCGGCTCCACTTCGCCCGCGTCGTCGTCCACCTGTTCCAGCTTTGCGTCGTCGTTCTCCTCCTCCGGCTCCACATCCTCCATGGTCGCGTCCTGCTCCGCCTCCCCCGCCTCCTTCTCCAGTTCCGGCGAGTCTGGAGGCAGGCCGGCTGTGATCGGGGCTTCCCGCCGCCTCTAGATCTTTGGAAGCAGCTCAAAGCACCGCTCCGGCGTGAGCATGGCGTATGTCGTTACCTTCTGCCGATCCATGGCTATCGGTCGATGGCGAGCGGAGAAGAGGTAGCGGGGCATGAATGCGTCTCCTGTTTGGGTTCACCATCCGGCTTAAATAAATGCGCTCCATCACATGTACCCGCGTGTGCAGAAATTATACACATACGGGTCTATTTTGGGTGCGTCACGTAACTCACATGTGTGTGAGATTCTGAGAGACGGAGTGTGTGTGTGTGCCTCTACTCTTCGGATATGTGCTCCACCTTTTGCAACGGGGTATAAATATTAGTATAATGGTAGGTTAGCTTTGTGATTTACCTGACCATATTAATGTGATTGTGTAAATAAAAATTTCTCAATTCCTGCTCGTGATTTGCGTCATATTTTGACGAGAAGTTTGCTAACTAAATTGAAGTGGAATTTGTCCATGTTATAAGTAAACTAAGGTGATTGATAATCATACGGGGAAGGTTGGACGAAAGGTGTGGTACGAACAAATACTCCACCTAGAGCATGTGTGTGTGTGTCTGGTCGTATAGAGAGACTGTGTGAAAGAGAGAAGATAGAGAGAGAGTGTGTGTGTGTGTGTGTTTGTGTGTGTGTGTGAAATGGAGTCTTCCGTAGGGAAAGTAATTAAGTGTGTGTGGCTTCATCAAAGAGAGGTGATGTGTATGGCAGATGCCTCCAACTAGGGGCAGGGGGGTGCGAGAGATAAAAGGACCGGAGAGAGGGAAGAGAAGGTGTGTGCGCGTGAGAGGGATGGACATCGAGATAACGCGTTCATTCAAGAGACACCGAGAAAGAGTACTCTCAATGGTGCATGTAGGTGGGGAATTAAACGATGGGATGCATGGTCTTATTGGTTTCAGGGATATAGAGGGAGGGAGTGAGAGAGAGGGAGATGGCTAGAGGGAGATAGATAAGTGTGAGTGTGTGTTTTAGAGAAGAGACCCATCCAGACGGAAGTCATATGTGCACAAAAGAAGAGAAAGATTCGAGGCAGGGTGGGGCTGGGGTGGGGGTAATTAACTACGTATGGAGAGAGATGAGACCTAGAACGTGCATGTGCGAGAGATATACATATATATGTGGATAGAGGTTGGGTGTGTGCGCGCGCGCATGGTCGAGAAAAAAGAGAGGAGACATAAGTCATAAGATCAGGGATGGGAGAGATGCATGGATCGATATCACAATGTGCATGCATGTGAGATGTGGAGGGAAGAAGGCTCGATGATGGAGCGGGTGTTGTTGTCTTTAAGAGATAGTGACGTGAGGTGGAGTATGCATATATGCCCAACAGAGAGAGCGAGACACAATGTGTGTGCAAAAGAGATCGACGCATGCATGTGAGATGTGGAGGGAAGAAGGCTCGGTGATGGAGCGTGTGTTTTTGTCTTTAAGAGAGAGTGACGTGAGTTGGAGTATGCATATATGGCCAGCAGAGAGAGCGAGACACAATGTGTGTGCAAAAGAGATCGACCTATAGATGCATGTAGAGAGAAAGAGATATAGTGTGTGTGATAAGAAGCAAGAGTGCCTCCAAGAAAGAAGGTTGATGGAGAAAGAGAGAGATAGAGAGAGAGATCGCTAGCTAGAGGGAGATCGGCTAGTGTGTGCGTGTGAGATAATAGTCGAGTGGATCGGAAGGGTGAGTTCTGTGTGTGTGAGAGAGAGAGAAAGAGGGTGGATGTGAGCAACATACAAGCGAATATTAGAGAGAAATGAGACTCCGAGAGACAGGGTTTGTGTTTGTGAGAGGGAAAGATATTTTAGAGGGAGAGTCATCGCTAGAGAAACATAGGGAGCGCCATATATCCTTAGGGAGAGAGGGTGTGTGTGAGCAGCATACATGGGAATAGTGGAGAGGATTGAGACCCCGGGAGACTGAGTTTGTCACTACTGCAGGATGGTCCTAACGCGACACATGCATTAGAGACCCCTCAACCAAATTGTGTGCGATGCATTAATCGCAAACGGTGTCGTACTAAAACTGTCACCAATAAAACGAACTGTGTGCGATCGCAGGTCCATCAAGCACAACTCAGAAAAGATTTGCGTGTGCGAATCGTGGCATACAGTTGATCCATATGAACCATTTGCGATGAGCCAGAACAACAGAAACGGTCAGCCAGATCAAGGTGTGTGCGATAGACGGCATACAGTTCACTCGGATGAACTATTTGCGATGATCTAGTACAATAGAAATAGTTAGCCAGATCAAGGTGTGTGCAATAGACGGCAAACAGTTCACTCGGATGAATTGTTTTCGATGAGCCAAAACAACAGAAATGGTCAGCCAGATCAAAGAGTCTACGATATACGGGCACACATTCTAATTAAAATAATTGTGTGCGATGGTAATAACAAGCGCACACGGTTGATGGAACAAGTCGTGTGCTGACATCGCCGATTGCGGTGCACACGCCACGTACGCATCCGAGAACGCTTGCCCATGTTACGCCATCCGGGAATCGTGCCGCACTTCGAAACCGGGACCGTCAATAAATTTTGAGCTTGTTTCCTGTCACATTCCATGCTATATTTAATTGCAAACCTGTTCACACC
This sequence comes from Elymus sibiricus, assembly GCA_039707655.1. Taxonomy (NCBI): domain Eukaryota; kingdom Viridiplantae; phylum Streptophyta; class Magnoliopsida; order Poales; family Poaceae; genus Elymus; species Elymus sibiricus. The sequence continues at coordinate 202,669,698 of CM077666.1, read as the reverse complement.
AATCAAAACCTAAACGTTTTCCCACTTAGCAGCTTATTACTAGGTTATAAATACCACCTATTTGAAAATGACTGCACATTCCTCCTCAATTCCTCATCAACAAACAAACAAGTCTTTCTTCATCGTTCCTTGCGTCTGCCATGGCCCGTACGAGTTCTTGGCCGAGAATTGACCAGGGAGTGGCGAGTATGGAAGCGGAAGCAGCAGAGATGTCCTGCCTCGCCGCGATAGCAACCGTGAGGTCCTGCCGCGCCGCCAAAGCAGCGCAGAGGTCCCGCCACGCTGCCGAAGCAGCATAGTGGTCCGGCCGGGCCGTGGAAGTAGCAAGGATGACCTGCCACAGTGCGAAATCAGCAGAGAGGTCCTGCCACACCGCGGCGTCCTGGGAAGATCTATTCCGGGAAGGTGAGGGCTCTCACAGGCGCATGCGTGTTGAGCTCAATAAGCTGAAGGATGAGATCTCCGGCTGGGCGAAGCTGCACGAGGAGATCAATGCCTCATTTGATAAGGCGATCGGCGTCATCCGGGGACTAAGGGATGACAAGACGAAGCTCCGCACCCAGTGTGACCTGCTAAGGATGAAGATCGCCGGCAGTGCGAAGCAACATGAGGAGAGCACTGCCGTGTTGAAGAAGACGGCCGCCATGGCCGAGAAAATTATGGACGAGGATGCCAACCTCCTCATCAAGTGCAAAAGGCTGGTGAGGGAATCCAAAGCTGCTGTCAAGCGAAGTATTGAGGACGTGAAAGAGATCATTGCCGTTCGCCGCGAGAACTCCATCGCCATGGATGCAATGACGAAGATGGCAGAGGAGGGGCGAAAGGAGGTGAAGGTCGTGGAGGCGATGAAGAAGGATTTGGAGGAACTCCGTGCCCTACAGCGACCCATCAAGAAGGAGTAGAGAGCAGCGACCCAGATTGTTGTCTGCGTCTTCTTCCTTCTTCTTTGCCCCTGTGTCTTTCGGGCGTTGCCACGTGTGGCATTTTAAATTATCTTCCTGAATATGTAAGACAATTACTATCCATTGCCATCGTCATCATATATATTAGTCTTGCTAAGTCTTCCTTAAGTTTCAGTCGAGGCTATGTACGTGAGTTATCCGTGCAAAATTTTGTTTTCAAATTTTCTTTTTTCTCCCTTAAATCTCAGTCGACTGAGACCTAGCCACACCATTAAGTGCCTATAAAACAGGGGCTCGGGCGCCATTAATGGAGAAGTTGGGAGCGAGATGGGCGGCGGATGGAGGTCAAAGGGCCCGCCTCCCGGTGAGCCTGCGCAGCGGTCTGCTCCAAGCCTCCCATCTACTCAAATAAAAATGGGGATGCGTGGCGGCACGTAAATGGTTAGTACAACGCCCACGGTTTGAATAACACTTGTGTTTCCTATTGTAACGTGGCAGCTCTTTGTTCCAAAATGACTTTGTTGGTTGTTAATGTGCGCTCCTTCAAAAAAATTGGACAAAGATTTTACCACAGCATGTTGGTGCCATGTCAAGGCAACATGCCAAGTTTCATGATTTTCAGGCAAGTTTTGGATTTATAGGAATTTAAAAACCAAGTTTGTCAATGTTTTCGGCCGAGCCACGACACCCGGATGTTTGAAATTCAATCCCATTTCTTGCATGGGACCTAAACATTCACCCAAGGACACATATACGATTTTTCAACCCATTTTGGTGCACTAGAGCATGTGCATGTAGTTCAAATTTGAATTATGCACATTAAATGCCTAGAAAACTCAATAAATGTATAAAAAATGCCAAACGAACCAGGAATAATTCCAAATTTTAGCACGACACTCCTATTGGTCTTTGTTGCCTCTGTAAAAAAAATCAAGGCAGTAAGAGGTAGCGTATGTCGTTTCGCCCACAATGGTGACACATTCCCTATCGAAACAATGAGCCTTCTTGAGAGAAGCTCCGGTTTGTAAGAAGCTTATACCAAAACTTGTCCCAAATCGAACAAATAATTTACCATAGCATGTTGGTGCCATGTCAAGACACCATGCCAAGTTCCGTGATTTTTAGGCAATTTTTGGATTTACAGGAATTTAAAAACCAAGTTTCTCAATGTTTTCGGCCAAGCCATGACGCCCAGATGTTTGAAATTCATTCACATTTCTTGTATGGGACCTAAACATTCACCCAAGGACACATATGTGATTTTTCAACCCATTTTGGTGCACTGGAGCATGTGCATGTAGTTCAAATTTGTATTATACACATTAAATGCCTAGAAACTCAATTAATGTATAAAAAAGGAAGAACGAACCTGCAATAATTCCAAATTTTAGCATGACACTCCTATTGGTCAATGTTGCCTATGTAAAAAAATCAAGGCTGGAAGAGGTAGCGTGTGCCATTTCGCCCACAAAGGTGACATGTTCCCTATCGGAACCATGAGCCTTCATGAGAGATGCTACAGTTTGTAAGAAGCTTATACCAAAACTTGTCCCAAATCAACCAAAAAAAATTACCACAGCATGTTGGTGCCATCTCAAGACACCATGCCAAGTTCCATGATTCTTAGGTAATTTTTGGATTTACATGAATTTAAATACCAATTTTCTCAATGTTTTCGGTCGAGCCATGATGCCCAGATGTTTGAAATTCACTCCCATTTCTTGTATGGGACCTAAACATTCACCTAAGGAAACATATACGATTTTTCAACCCATTATGGTGCACTGGAGCATGTGCCTGCAGTTCAAATTTGAATTATGCACATTAAATGCCTAGAAAACTCAATAAATGTATAAAAAAGGCCAAACGAACCCGGAATAATTCCAAATTTTAGCACGACACTCCTATAGTTGCATGTTCATTACAGATAAATGTTCTAGCAATTCAAACACCGACCTTTCTTGCCGTAACCCCATTTTGACTTTCAAATCAAAATGAAAAAAATCAAGTACACCACAAACAGTTTATTAGAAAGAATCGTGTGCGATGCATTATAAAATATCTTGGATCCTGCCCGAAAAAAAAGAATACAAAATGGATTCGAATTTAGTTGGCACCATAAACGTGAAACTTACTTTCTGCTAAAATTTGAACGAAGCGGCGAAACACCCAGTCCCTCCTCGGCCATAACCGCCCAAAAAGAAATTTTGGGAGATGGAAATTTTCCATTCCTGCCTATCCCTGACATGCAAAGCCTATCGGCTCGATTTCTATAGGCCTCGATAGGGGTAGATTTGTAATTTCAGTCAAACGTGACGTAACCGCCTCTCACCCCAATTCATACACGGTGGGCACCAACAGTGGGCGCCAAAACAATCTCTCCTCGGCCGAAATCACTCTCGGCAAATATTTGGGGTATGCGAGATTACCGTCCTATCCCCAACCGACCAATATTGCTCTGATGTCTGAAATTTTAAATGGGGGCTAAGTTTGTAACTTTCCCCACATTTGAGACAAGCGTGTCCCAAAGACATGGTTCCCCCTACCTCTCTCCCTCCATTTCCCCATTCGTACTCCATGGGCACCAAAACACCCTCTCCACCCAGCCTCCTCCGTCCGCCACCCATCCATCACCGTCCTCCTCAACCATGCCGGAGCTGATACCCCGATGCCGTCGTCCATTACAAGAGATCGACGTCTCTCATCCACGGCTCCGGACCAGGATCCTTGCATCGTGTCCTCTTGCTTCATCCGCGTCGTCGTCCACCTTGTCGGGGCCGCTGCTACGACCGTCTCGTCCATTGCGCCGGGACATATCCCCCGCCGCCACCGTCTGCCCTCCCAGATCTACTTCCACACCGCGGACAGCCATCGCTACCGCAACACCCTCAACGTCTTAGCGGATGTTTACACGGCACCTCACCAGAGGCGGTACTCTTTTGTATCTGCTCAAGTTATTTATCTCAGCAAGAAAATAGATCGCCACTGCTTTACTGTGATTTCTTGTCCATCTCTTAGAATCTTACTTGTTAGTTGAAAGCAAACATTGGATGTGAAGTAGCCTTTGTCTGGTTTGCACCTTCAAATCCGCCATGGCACGCTCAACACTACACTCACAATGCTTATGGTTTTCCCCTTTTATATTCCACATTAGCTAAATGATAGTCGACTGAATTTCAAATTGGGGTCAGTCAATTTTTCAGAGTTCGCCGGAGTTCGCCGTAGGGAAGGAAGGATAAGGAAGGGGCTCGCCGGAGGGCTACCCCATTATCTATCTTAGGGTTTCAGGTGGGCGCGATGGTGGGGGCGGTTCAGGGGAGGGCGGGGCGGCGAGCCGGTCGCGGGAGCGCTGCCGGCCGCGGGGGGCGGGGGCCGGTGGTTCAGCCGGCAGCCCGTGCGGTGGTCTGTTGGGGAAGAAGAAGAGGTGAGGAAGAAGAAGGGTTAGGAGACGTAGGATCTTCACCCAACCGCCTGAAATGGTCGACTGACACAAATGATGAAAGTCAGGCGACTTGCATGTAGCCATTCCCTTTATATTCACTACCATCATCCTAGGTGCTTCGTGACATGCTAGCACAGCTCCTCAACCCATCAAGCTAAACAACATGCCACTCATAATTCCAAACTTAGTTGTTCAAATATGAATTTGAAATGATGCTGATATTACTAAAACAAAGACCGTTTAATTGGTCGGCTAATGTTCCTTCTTTTGTTTGATAAGCACGTGCGCCACATATAGAGAGACAGCAGGGAGTTGCATTCTTTATGCGCTCTGGTTCATCATGGGTGGGCAACGAACATTTTATTATCCAAAATCTGCTTGCTCTTCTTTAACATGTTCCGCTTCTGTTCTTCTTTAATAAGTATAGTAGTACAGTATGTTCCTTGTAGTGAAGAGGAGCAGGGACATTTGTAGTATACAGGTCTATTCGGTCGCTTGTGATGGATGCTTTCAACTCTTCGTGTTGGTCTACCATAATATCCAGGAAATGCTAGGAGTTGTGTCGCCTTTGAGAGTTAGACTGATAGTAGCAGTACTGTGCCTTCAGTTAAAGAGAGCTGGTATCCGAAGCCTTTCTAGCCTTACCGGCAATACTAGCCCATATTTTCCAGCAAGTTCCACTTTCCTGATTTTACTTGTGATGCTTAGGGTTTTCCCATTATATATATACTATGATCTGCGTAGGTGCTTTGTGTCATACTAGCAGTAGTCCACCCTTGAAGCTAAACAACACACCAATCATAATTCCAAAGCTTAGTTGTTCAAATACGAATGTGATATGATACTGATATTAGTTAACAGACACACATTTAATTGGTCAGCTAATGCTCCCACTTGAGTTTCCAAATGCATGTGGCCACATGTAGAGAGACACCAGGGAATAGCATTTCTTTGGGCGCTCTGATTCATCATGGGTGAGCAACCAACATTGTATAGAAAGAAGCAGAATCTCCATAATATGCTTCCTCTTCTATTATTTAACATGTTCCTATTCTGTTCTTCATTAATAAGTACAGTATGTTCCTTGTCAGGAAGGGGAGCAGTGACATCTGCAGTCGACAGGTCTATTGGGCCGCTTCTGCTAGATGCTTTCAGCACTTCGAGTTGGTTTGCCAGAATATCGAGGAAATGCTGGGAGCCGTGTGGCCTTTGAGAGACTAGACTGATAGTAACAGTAGTGCACCTTCAAGTGAATAGAGCTAGTCTGTAGGTGATCAATAGGGTTTTGATTAGTAGCAGCAATATAACCGCATATTTTCCTGCCAGTTCCACTTTCCCGATTTATTTATGATTCTTATGGTGTCCCCCATTTATCTACACTGCGATCTGCCTAGTGGCTTTGTGTCATACTAGCAACACTCCATCCTTCAAGCTAAACTACATGCCACTCATATTTACAAATCTTACATTTAATTGGTTAGCTAATGTTACTACGTGAGTTTTGAAATGCATGTGTGCCACATATAGAGACATGAGGGAATACTATTTCTCTGTGCGCTCTCGTTATCATGGGCTGGCAATAAACTTTCTATATTGTATATTTTGAAACCTATCATCTACCAACTATCCTTAACTCTGGAGCTCCCAATAGGGAGCCTATTTTTTTGTGTAGTTGTGCCAGATTATATTAATGTACGCACCAAATTACAGAACACATGGGCTCTCTCATCAGAATCCAGTGATAACACAGAAGGGTTTACAGGGAGCCCCTATTATAATAGTACATCCTCTGCATTACACAGATAATCTTACTACTATTTATGTTTTTATACTTATCAGATAGGGAACATAATCACAATGAATATGAGAATGCACACATCAGAAGAATATTGTGGAACAGTGCAATGGCTAACAAACTTGGCATCAAGGGATTGAGTTCCATTCTGGGTGCAATGAAACCCACACGCTTCCCACCTCCAGATTCATGTTCAGAATATGATCCTAATGACTATTTTGAGCTCAAGGAGTCAAAGGAAGATGACCTATCCTGTTCACCCAACAAGGTGCCTGGGTTCTAATTTGGCAAGGTTTTATTGCTTGCACATATCTTGCATAAGGTGTCTTGCATTTCTTCTACTTTGTTGCACCGCCATCTGCTTAGTTTACTCATCATATATGTGAAGATGCCATGCCCATCCATTATCAATACCTATTCCATTTGTCATCATACCATGTTTTTCCATTCAAATGCTATTCTTGTGTATCAGACATCCAAAAGGAAGAGGGTGACCGCAGAACCTAAAGGATTAAAAGCAAAGTGCTTGAAAAAGGTGGAGGTACCGGAGAAATCAGATAGCACCCCACTTATATTGGCAATAGAACCAGCGCCACAAAACCTAGGATATCACAACTATGCTGCTCGTTGCTTTGCTCTTGTTAGTACATGTTGTCCTGTATCCCTGTACTTACATTCATACCTGGTTGATTGTGTGACATCAGTATGCATGATAGCTTGCTTATCCACTGTTCGCTCCACATTATCAGATCTATATTAATGCTTACATTAATGTAGAATAAACCCAATGCTTATGAAGAAGTTTAGCTCTACATTGTTCTTGTAAGTATCTGTTGTCCTTTATCACTGTACTTATATTGTCAGCTAGTTGTTCATACCATCACTTTGCAGCTTATTTTCCTTGCCCTCGATTTTGTACATATTAGATCTATATTTACTCTTACCAAAATGTTGAATAAAACCAATGCTACTGAAGAATTTTAGCTCTGCATTGCTCTTGTCAGTACCTTTTGCCTGTATGCTGTACTTACATTTATAGCTAGTTCATTATGCAGCATCACACTGCATCTTAGGTTAAATAATCTCCATTTGTTCCTATATTATCACATCTATATTTACTCTTAGCAAAATGTAGAATAAAGGCAATGCTTATGAAGAAGACTCTTTGGTAAACTTCTTGAATTGCCCCCCCCCCATCAACATGGAAAAGGGCTTTATAAAGCCGGTCTTCACTACTAATGTGAGTTTGTCCTTCTCGAGCCTTCAAACTTTGTTGTGTATATTTGGATAGCTATGACTGCAACTGTTGTTTATTTTTGTCGTTTGCATCAAATTGCATGTTTAAAGTTTATTACGAAGAAGTTCATAAAAATAAGTTTTTCCTTATCAATTTCAGTTTTTAGTTGCACAGCCTAGTTCCTTATTCATACCATGTATATTAAACTAAACATAGAAAGTGATCTTCTTTAGCACTGCATGTATGCTTGTGTTCTTGATCTATAATCCAGTGGTGTGGTGAAACTACCAACTCCAGCACAATGTCATATCCTGCTATGTCTTAACTATGAACAATGCCATATTATGTTAATGTTATTTAAATCGTCTCTTTTTTTAACAATCTGAAATGGGATAAATTGACAGTACACTCACAATTGATGCTTATACGTTCTTTAGCACTTCATGTATGCTTGTGTTCTCGATCTGTAATCCAGTGGTGTGGTTAAGCTGGCCACTCCTGCACAATGCCATTTCCTGCCATGTCTTATTATGTTAATGCTATTTTAAACCGTGTCTCTTTAGTTGCCACTAAGAAATGGGATGAATTGACAGCACTGATGCTTATACGTGCAAAACCTATTATCTCTCTGCTTGTTTCTCTTTCAGGGTGATATCACTGACGCCGGGAAGAACTGCCACAATGATAGTGAGATGAACCCATTGCTTGTCCCTCTAACATATATTGCAGGGAAGAAGGCAACACATCTTGGGGATAGCGATACAACCCCAAAGTCATGTCTTGATGTAGTGTCGAAGTTACTCAATAATAGCAGTGACACAAGCTCGATGAAGTCGCCGCCTGAATCTGTTCGACTTCTTCAGTCTCAAATTTAAGCAGAAAGACATGCTTCAGCTCAACTCATACTGGAACTCCAATCTCTATGGAAGATTAACCAGAAGTACAGAACGTCTATTGATGCTATGTAGCTAGAGTTGGAGGATATAAGCATCAAACAAGCGCAGTCTCATCAGCTTACTCAGCTGCTTATGCTGCAGCTGCCGTGTAGGCCTAACCTTTCTTAACTCTGTTGAAGAGCTGTTGGTTCTGTCTATTATTTTTTCGGCGCGTTTATTTGCATTGGTGGCGACCTTTGATGCCCAGTGTATGTAATCCGATGTCTGGTTGCGCTTTATTATCACTGGTGGTGAACTTTGATGCCCAGTCGATGTAATATCCCGTTATTTCTTTATTGTATAGTCTAGCTTTATTCGTAGTCACTATGCTGTAATTTATTTACTTTTTTTAGAAGAATTTATTTACTGTACGTGCCATCGTCGCTAGGCGTAAGCTTCGATGGAGATCAATGGGCCAAAACGTTATTGGTCCGTCAGTGCTATATAAAAAAAATTAGACTACGCAAATGGGCCGGCCCGCAACTCTATATATGGGTCGAAACGTGGACCCACAATCATCTCAGGCCATTAGAAGGCCTGAACGTAAACCGGGCCCAAGTAGTTTCGGGCCTTTAACAGGCCCAGTAAGCCGTGTGCCTTAGTTGGGCCAGAAAATACCATGGGCTTTTAACAGGCTGAAAATTAGATCGGGCCTGAATTGTGCCGAACAATTCACGGGCTGACAACAGGCCTAAATATACCTCGGCCCATGATTGGCCCAATTATATGATGGGCCGTTCACAGGCCAAAATTTATCTCGGGCCATGGTTGGCCCAATAACATGATGAGCTGTAAGCAGGCCGGGTGCAAAGCGGGCCATAATTAGGCCCAATTATTTCACGGGCTCTTAACAGGCCGATAGTCAGAGTGGGCTTAAATTTATCCACGAAGACCACGGGCCGTTAAGAGGCTGAAAGTCACTTGTACCATAAATGGGTCCAAATGTTGCACGGGCCATTAAGAGGCCAAAAGTAAATTGTACCAGAAATGGGCCAAAATGCGGCACGGGCCGTTAAGTGGCCGAAAGTCACTTGTACCATAAATGAGCCCAAATGCCACATGGGCCGTTAAATGGCCAAAAGTTAAACCGGGCTAAAAACGGCCCAATTGCATGAAGGGCCGCTAACAGGCTGAAACAATCATCGGGGCGAACTGGGTCAAACTGTTTAACGGGCCTTTAACAGGCCGTAATACAAACCGGGCCTTGGATGGGCCCAAAACACAGTACACTATTAACGGGCCATATCTGATATGGGCCGTAATTTGGCCCAAAACATGGCAGGCTGTTAACGGGCTGGTCCACTAGTATCTGACAAAATCTTGTGGGCCTTTGGCTGGGCCGGCCCGTTTAACCTTAATGGGCCACTATTGGGCCATGCCACGTGTCGACATATCATAGGCATCTCTCGTCCAAGCAATGGATGACATCTGTCCCAACGCCGAGCTGACACGTGGTTCCGTTGGCGAATGAGAATTTTACACGTGCAAAATCGCCATTGGTCCTGGCTGATAACGGGTTATCGGATCCAAACCCGCACCCGATAGCTTAACGGCAACCCGTTACGGTGGATGCCACGTGTTGGTCACCCTTGACGAAAACACTTCCATGACGCGACATTTATCGTCATGGAAGTGGACACTTCCGTGATAATAATTTCAGTATTGTCATGGAACACTTCTACGACAGCACATGTATGACTATCTTGATTCTATCATAAAATTGTCACGGATGTACATGCATGACAGAAAACGTGACCTACTGTGACAAAGACGTATCATCACAGAAGTGTTTTTTTTGTAGTGTAATATTGGCTCTTCGTTAGATCAACCATAAAGCATATGAGAGACACTCAACATTTTCATCGTGGTCTTCTCCCTACAACTACTCGACGAAAAGAAAAGAAATTCAGAGAAACACACTGAAATATTTTTGGAGTTTTTGTTTTTCTGAAGAAAGCAAATTAAAGAAGAAAAACGATAAGCGAGAAAAACTATTTACATGGGAGAACTCCCAACAAACAAGAAAAGAAGAAATAAGAGATCTTTTTGGGTTTTCTTTTAATACTACAAACTAACTAACAGAAAAGAAAAACCGAAAAGAAGCGAGAAATATTTTTGGATTTTTGAAGTTTTTCAAACACACAAGAAGAAAGCGAAAATAAAATGATCATGGATATACAATGAAAAAGGATGAACACCGACAAGTGGAATGAATGTCTGAACATGAATGTAATGTCGGTGAGGAATACGTACTCCCCCAAGCTTAGGCTTTAGGCCTAACTTGGTTTACTGCCATCCGTAGAATCCATCAGGTCCAGTAGGAAAGTGGCTTGGCGGAGGCACTCGACCGTCCCAAGGCTGGGCCTAGTTCTCTGTTGTGGCCAACTCGTTCTTGTAAGAAATGATGTCCGGTGGTAGGATGGTGTATCTGTGCCTCGCATGAGAATCAAACAAGGAGAGTGCAGGCAAAGAAATATTCTCACGAGTCCTCTCACTAAATACCAAGTTATAACGAATGTAGTGAGGAGGCTCAGGTTCATCAATAAAGTGGTGATGAATCATGGACTGTTGGTCTAAATAAATCTTAGGCAGCAAATAATCATTATGGTGGATAGCAACGTTAAAGCGTCTCGCAAGGTGAGTAGCATAAATACCGCCATGAATTTTACACTTAGTCCTGTTAGTGTGCAAGCGGCGTGCAATGATAGCTCCCAAATTAAAAGTGTTATCGCCATAAAGCGCACGGCATAAAATGGCGAGGTCAGGGGCGCTGAGCGTACCACCTTCCTCCCTAGCAGTCAAACATTTCCCTATGAATAAAGCAAAGTAGTGCACAGCAGGAAAATGCAAGCTAGTAACTTGGGCCTTCGACACGCCCCTAAATTCTCCCACGGTCAAAGTGAGAAGGAAGTCCTCGAACTCCTCAGGCCGAGGCTCCCTCAACTCCCCATGAGAGCGAATCAAACATATCTCACAAAATTCCGTCAGTAGTATCTCATGATGTTCATCACATAAATCAAAGCATACCATGGGAACATCGAGCCTAGGCATGAAGTAAAAAAATTGCACAACGGAATTTGTAAGGCTATGGTACTCATCGAGCCTAGGCATGGGAACATCGAGCCTAGGCATCGAGTCACACTCATCTACGGGGAAGTCGGTTAGCCCGGCGTTCGCGGCAAATTGCGCAAACTCTTGGTGAAACCCAGCTTTGTTCAGGAAGGCATTGTGTGGCCATTCGCACGGCCGGACCTCTCTCCTACGCGGAATGTTAAGGTCACGGTCCGGGGCATTCCCAATGATCCCCTTGGAACTCCGGCTCGAAGAACCTCTCCGGAAGAAGTTCATTTTCCTAAGAACAAATTTCAAGGAGCAATCCCCCAAAACAGTTTCAGAAATGGAGCTCCAAGCAAAGAGATCGAAAATCTCAAGTTTGGAAGCAAGAACAGGAGAGAGAGAGCTACAAAGATTTTTTTCTGGAGGTAGGAGATGAAGTGAGCTGAAGAGATAAGTGAGTGGGTCCCTGTGGGACCCACAAGGCATCTTGGTGCGGCACGAGGGGGTCTCGCCCTGTTGCCTTGTGAGCAACAGGGGCACCCCCTTGGGTTATTTTTAGTGCCAAAAAATCTTAAATATTCCAAAAAAAATCATGTTTAAATTTTACAGCATTCTGAGCACTTTTATTTTTGGGTCATTTTTTTATTGCACGAATAATTCAGAAAACAGGATAATCATGGCATTTTACTTTATTAAACTATGAATAACAGAGAGCAAAGTATAATTACAGAAAGTGGTGCTTACTAAATTCGTCGACCACATGCCCCTCCAAAAGAATCCATTAATAAGGTTGATCAAATCTTATTAACAAACTATTTCCAAGCAACATGAAACCGAAGAACTTTCGTATATCACTAAGTTACCTCAGTGGGGATATGCATCTCCCTAACAATAAGAATTTCATATTTCTTTTTGACTTGGAAGAGGAAATTTAAATCCTCCAATAGTGATTGTCGAAGCTTTTTCAATATAGTTAATACATTCACCGAACTTTGTTTCTTCAGAAAATAAACCGTATATCATTACCATTGACATGAAAAGTGACTTTGCTTTTGTTGCAATCAATAACAGCCCCCGCAGTATTCAAAAAGGGTCTTCTAAGGATAATCGACATGTTGTCGTCCTCAGGCATATAAAGTATAACAAAGTCTGTTAAGATAGTAACATTTGCAACAACAACAACAGGCTCATCCTCGCAAATTCCAATAGGTATAGCAGTTGATTTATCAGCCATTTGCAAAGATATTTCAGTAGGTGTCAACTTATTCAAATAAAGTCTTCTATATAAAAAGAAAGGCATAACACTAACACTGGCTTCTAAATCACATAAAGTAGTTTTGAAATAACTTCTTTTAATGGAGCATGGTATAGTAGGTATTCCTGGATCTCCTAACTTTTTAGGCACTCCACCCTTAAAAGAATAATTTGCAAGCATGGCGGAAATTTCAGCCTCAGGTATCTTCCTTTTATTACTGACAATATATTTCATATATTTAGCATATGGAGGCATTTTCAAAATATTAGTCAAGCGAGTGCGTAAAAAGACAGGCCTAAGCATTTCAACAAAGCGCTCAAAGTCTTCCTTATCTTTATATCTAGGTGGTTTAGTAGGAAAAGGCATGGGTTTTTGAACCCATGGTTTTCTTTCCTTTTTATGTTTGCTAGCAATGAAATCACTTTTATCATATCTTTTATTCTTAGGAGGTGGGTTATCAAGATCAACAGTAGGTTCTATTCTACATCATCATCTGGTTGAGAATCAACATGAACATCATTATCATTGTCATTATCATTAAGTGGGTGTTCATTACCAGATTGTGTCTCACCATCAGAAATAGAAACATCATTATGAGTCTCAGGAAGTTTTCTATCTCAGGTTCACTAGAAGCATGCAAAGTCCAATCATTTTTCTTTTTCTTTTTCTTCTTATATGTACTAGGTGCATCAATATTAATTCTTTGAGAATCCTGTTCAATTCTTTTAGGATGACCTTCAGGATACAGAGGCTCCTGAGTCATTCTACCTCCTCTAGTAACAACTCTAACAGCATGATCATTCATTTTATTTTTCATCTCATTAAGCAAATCATTTTGGGACTTAGCAATTTGTTCAAACTGAGTATGAACCATAGAAGCATGTTTATTTAATCCTTTAACATCATTAGCAGTTCTAAACATCAAATCACACAAATGATCTATCATAAAAGAATTGTGTTTTAATTGAAGTGTTCATGCTTAATGATGTAATTATCAAACTCATAAAGGCATTGACTAGCAGATTTATTATACGGAATATCACCTTCAATGAATCTAATAAGAGAATTTACCTCTACTACCTGTGTCAGGATATCGAGCCCATGTATTTCTTCAATAGGCGGTAAATTCTAAACATCTTCAGACTTAATACCTTTTTCGTTCATAGATTTCTTTGCCTCTTGCATATCTTCAGGATTGAGGAATAGAATACCTCTCTTCTTTGGAATGGGTTTGACCGGTGGTTCAGGAAGTGTCCAATCATTAGCATTCTTTAATATATTATTCAATAGTTCTTCAGCCTGTTTAACAGTTCATTCCTGAAAACACAACCAGCACAACTATCTAGGTAGTCCCTAGAAGCATCAGTTAGTCCATTATAAAAGATATCAAGTATTTCATTTTTCTTAAGAGGATGATCAGGCAAAGCATTAAGTAATTGGAGAGGCCTCCCCCAAGCTTGAGGGGGATTCTCTTCTTCAATTTGCACAAAGTTAAATGTTTCATGTAAGGCAGCTTGTTTCTTATGAGCAGGAAAATATTTTTCAGAGAAGTAATATATCATATCGTGGGGACTATGCACACAACCAGGAGCAAGAGTATTAAAACCATTTGTTAGCATCACCCTTTAATGAGAAAGGAAACAACTTAAGAATGTAATAATAGCAAAAAAATTCCTCATGAGCAAACATGGTGGCTATATCATTTAATTTAGTAAGGTGTGCCACAATAGTTTTAGTTTCATAACCATGAAATGGATCAGATTCAACCAAAGTAATTAACTCGGGATCGACAGAGAATTCATAATCCTTATCGGTAACAAAGATAGGAGAAGTAGCAAACTTGGGATCATATTTCATTCTCTCCATCATAGACTTTTCTTTTAGCTTAACCAACAATTTTCTAACATCATCTCTATCATTACAAGCAATAATTTCTCTAGCTGTTTCTCCATCTATAAAATAACCATCAGGTATCTTAGGCATTTCAATTCTAGTAGGAGAGCTAGGCATAATAGGTGAATCATAATTTTCATCAGTTTCAATAGTTTCAGCATTCTCAATTTCTTTAGCTTTAGCAATTTGTTCATCAAGAAATTCACCTAGTGGCACAGTATTATCAAGCATAGTGCTAGCATCATCACAAGTTTCATTTATAGAAGAAGTAGTATCATCAATTACTTGCGACATATCAGACTGAATAACAGGTGGCAGTGTCGCAAGTCTACTCAAAACAGAAGGTGAATCAAGTGCAGAGTGTGATGGCAGTTCCTTACCTCCCCTCGTCTTAGAGGGCACAATCTTGGTCATAGCGTCTTTCAGATTCTTCATAGTTGTAACACCCCTATGTAAATGAGCTACAGTGATCCCACATGATTATGTTAATTCTCTGTGATTTGCAATGATAATCATGTTGGATAAATATCTCATTTCAAATTCTCTATGAAGTTTGAAGTTGCTCAAAAATTACTGGAAAATAGTTCATGTTGTTGCAAAAATTCCAAAACAATTTATTGTTAAGAAAAACAACATCACATGCTTTCCTAAATTGGGCTAGAGCATTAAAACAGTGCAAAAATAGCACGTTAAATGCATTTCCATTTTTGAAAAATTCAAATGGAATCCAAAATTGCCCAAACCTTTTTGTGGCAGAGCAGAATAATGCATTGTATATTTGTGGATCAATTTCACATTTTACAAAATGCAAAATGGCAGTTCATTTATTTTTCTAAAGCTTCTGTAAAAGAAAAACAGAGAAAGAAAAATAAAAGGCCTAGCCGACTGGGACTAAGTGCACAGTGCACCTGGCCCAGCCCAGCCGGCCCTTTCTCCCTCCTCCCTCTCTCTCCCTCGCCGTGTCGGCAGCACCGTGGCTAGAGCGCACGCTCGCCGGCCGCTGGCCGACACCGCGACGCCACCGACGCGGGGAGAGGATAAGGTCGAGCCATTCCTCCCCCCTGGACACCTCCTTCACTCTCTCCTCTCTCTCTCGCCCTCTCCCAAGCTCCCTCCACCTCTGCCCGAGCACCGTCGTCGCTGCACGTCGCCGTTCCCGCGGCCACCATCATCGTTGGACCTCCCCGCCTTGTCCCTCTGCTTCGTCGTCGTCGTCTACGTCGTTGGGCGCCAGTCGTTGGAGCCGGGGAGCTCTGCTCCTCGAGATCGCCGTCGCCCCCTTCTTCTCGGTCGCTGGCGAACTCCACCGCATCCGGCCTACCCAGGCGCTACTGATCCCTCGCCGGGCCTCCTTGTGCCTGCTAGGTGAGCGCCGCACCTCTCCCCTCTTCCTCCCCTTCGTTTCACGGCGTCTAGCGCGGTCGCCGTCGATAGCCGAGCTGAGCTCCGCCGCGTAGCTCGTCGCCGTCAACATAGCCGCTGTCGAGCTCGTCTGAGCTCACAGTCGTGCTTGGCGCCTCCGTAGAAGTCGAACGCGCCTATCGCCGCCGCTTGCCTTGCCGGATTCGCCATTCCCGCGAACTACCCGAACGCGTCGCCACCTCCGCCTCTCGCCGGCATCGATTCCGGCCGTTTTCGGCCAAACCACCGCCGCCAAACGACGCGCGGGCGAGCGCACGTTCGAACGCGCCTAGCCGCGTGCAAAATGGCCATCGGAGCGCGTTTTCCGGCGGGTTCCCGTGCGCGCCGCTGCGTTTGCGCGTCGCCGGCGGCTAAACGCCGGTGACCGCCGATGTGGCTGGCCTGGGGCCCACCCAGAGTCACTGACCAGTGGGTCCCTGGGCCCCGTTAACCACGTTGACTGTGGTCAACGCGCTGACGTGGCAGTCACAGCCACTGACATGTGGGCCCCGTTCGTTTAATTAACCGTTTTCTAATTAATTAAACCATTAATCCTAATTAAGTTAATTAGTTAACTAATGTGTCACTGACAGTAGGCCCCACCTGCTAATTAACTCGGTTTAGTTTAAATTTAATCCTAATTAGTACTGTGTCTATGACATGTGGGACCCAGCTGTCAGGTTTGACCTGAACAGCTGCGGTTGACCCACTGATGTCATGCAAACGTCATGCTGACATCACCTTGCACTATTCTGGATAATACGATTTATTTAATTAAAATAATTCTAGGAATTTCAGAAAACAGTTTAAATCTTTCAAAATTCGTAGTAATTCAACCGTAGCTCGGATCGAAAAGTTTTCAACATGAAAGTTGATCAGAAAAACAAGACGAATCCAAATACGTGGTCAAAATGCTTGACCATCACTCCTAACTACCTAAACATGGAACTTTCCTCTCTGGTTCAGTATTCCGAAATCCGCCTAAACGCCGGGAAAATATCCCAGATATTTTCCCGCTTCGTCTGCGACATGTAGCAATGCATTAGGTCACCACTAACACTGCATCCTGTCATGCCATGCATCTGTGTTGCATTTATCTGCTTTTATTTATTGTTTCTTTCCCCTCTTCTTCCCCGTTAGCCCCCTAGACCGACGCAGCTCAGGAGACCGACGACACCACTAACGATCCCTCCTTTGCCACAGAGCTTCCAGCCAAGCAACCCCCCTTGACACATGCCTATATCACCTATCCTCTCTCCCTCCTGCTTGCATTAGAATTTGCTACTACTATTGTTTTATCCTATTCTGATGCATAGCATGTCCTTGTAACTGCTTTTGATACTTTACCTGATATCCTAATTGCTTAGTATAGGTTGGCCCCTCTTCCTTGCTCTTAGTTGCCCCGCTTAGTTGCTTGTGTCCCATTCGATGTAATCGACGGGCTGAGACCAGCACATCTCCGCACACCCCCTAAGTTGCTCGACTCTGCAGAGCTGATATCGAGTGATGAGGGTGACTCCTCTTATCTCACTCCTGATATGATCTCTGTAGTATAGCTAGCCGGATGTGGGATATCGAGGGTGATTCCTCGTCCACCACCTCCGATGAAGCTTCTGTCGTGCAACCCCGCAAGAGTGAATACCATCGAGGGTGATTCCTCCGGATTCACTTTGACGGGATCATCGAGTGGGAATCCAACGAGGGTGATTCCTCGGATTCCTGCCTGATGTTATGGACACATGGATACTTGCACTTTATTACGGATACCTGGATAAAGTCGGGTCGGCCCCGAGGGGTACCCGCGAGAGAAATGATGTCGGGTTGACCATGAGGGTACCCGAGAGATGAATACATGGCATGGCCGGGCATTCTTAGCCCTTGCCGTAAGTCCACGAGACGGGGCGACGGGGTCACATGATCGTGAGTCTCTGCTTGTCACCGCGCGCTACCAATGCACTAATGGGTTAGGATATGTAATCTGAGTAGGCCTCTGGCCTTTTCGCGCTAACCAGCACATGGGAATAATATGGGTACTCGGCGTCGTATGTATCAGCCGAAGCTCTTCAGACGTCAGCAGTTGAGCGGCGCGCGCCGGGTTGGTCTGGGAAAGCTTGCGCTTGTATTAAGGGGGCTAGGACTGGTCACCGGCCGCGTTCGCAACGCGCAGGAGTGCAAAGGGCGATGGGCCCAAGACCCCTAAGTGCTTACGATGTAGACCGGCGTGCTGGCCTCTCTGTTGAGCCTAGGTAGGGCTACGACGTGTCGATTAGCCGAGGCCGGGCTTGGACCGAGTAAGTGTGTCCGTCCAGAGTTAATCGAGCGTGTTGGGTAAGTTGGTGCACCCCTGCAGGGAAGTATATATATTCGAATAGCAGTGTCCACGGTAACAGGACGCTCGGAAAATATCCCGATCTTTTACAACTAGAAATGGATACTTGATATGCTAATGGATATGATGGCTCCGGGATCGCTTTCTCGCAAGGAGTCGAGGAAGGATCTCTGGGCGTGGTTACTAATTGCTGCTACTACTATATTTATGTACTAATCTGCACTCTTCTAATGCTGCAAGACCCTGAAGATGCTAATCTTCGACAGGCTAGGCCTTTCCCTCTATTCTGGCATTTCTGCAGCCAAGTCCACATATTCAGCCTTCCTTTGATACTAATGCATATTTAGAATAGATCTGATGTCAGTCTTGCTGAGTACTTTGGATGAGTACTCCTGGTTGCTTTGCTTCCCCTTTTTCCCATATACCTGAATGTTACGATCAGATGACGGAGCCCCGGAGCCAGCTGCCCCAGCCGTCGACTACGACTACTACTACCCCTCCAGCGGATACTACTACTACGAGGAGCCCTCCGACGACCAGGAGTAGTTAGGAGGCATCCAGGCAAGAGGCCTACGCCTTACGATCCAGTGTTTTTATTTTTGCCCCGCCTTCTTAAAGGCTTATCTGTTTAACTTTATGTCTGTACTTAGATATCTAATGCTTCCGCTGATGCTTGTATGACTCAAGCTTATGTATTCGAGCCCTCGAGGCCCCTGGCTTGTAATATAAAGCTTGTATGACTTTTATTTGTGTTTAGAGTTGTGTTGTGATATCTCCAAGTGAGTCCTTAGGCTTGATCGTGTGCATTTGCGTGTATGATTACTGCACGATTAAGTCGGGGGCGTCACAAGTTGGTATTAGAGCCGACTGCCTGTAGGAACCCCCCTTTCCAACTCCTTGGCCGAAGTTGAGTCTAGTCTTTGAAAAACCGTTTTACTAACATGGTTGTGTGGCTTACGGGCCCACGTCGCCAATGGGTGGTATTAGGATCTTTTATTCCTCTCCTTTACTCTGGGACTCTGAATCCTTTTCTATTCGGGTGGTATTAAGATCCGACATTAGGTTCTCGTAATCACATTCACCCGGAGAGCTGGATTGTCTGCAACTAATCCTTTCATCTGAACTGGTTAATCTGATAATCACCTTTTCTTTTCCATTGGTCTGGTTAACCTTTTCTTTCCAAGTTATCATGTGCTTCTCACACTGTCTTTTGACATTCTGCACTATCTTTATTTCAGATGCGTCCTTCAAGACAACTTGTTCGTCTGACCGTGGCTCATGATGCGACTGGGTTTCCGGCCATGTTGGTCGACCTCTTGACCAGGCTGGGATATTGCTGGTACCCTGAGTACACAGTTTACGAGGATTACCGCGAGTTCAACTAGGAGCAGTACCACGCTGTGGGTCATATCTTTGATCGGCAGAAGAACTCCATCACTGAGTTGCACCCCTTCCACGGTGTTGGAGTGATTGTTGATATGGCCGTCCATGATGCTGCCTATACTGCTATTGCCCGTCTCCGTGGAGAGCATAACAGTCGCTTGGAGGAGACCGCTTTCAGATACATCCCATATGCTCCTGCTGGGGATGAGACTGGATACTACACTGCTGTCTGTACTCCTTACGTGTCGCGTCGCTACGACCCGCAGGTTCTGGTACAGTACACTCAGGCTCTGGACCGCACTGCTCGAGCTCTTGCTGTCGAGTTGCACGCCACTCGTGCTCGTCTTTACGACGCTCTGACGCAGTTGCTACCAGCAGTCAGTGCACGTATGCACCCGGAGTACATTCTTTACCCGCGCAGGACGGAGATGCCACCAGGTCTTGAGTGGCCTGCTGTGGGAGGTTTTACCCCTCCACGTGGTCCTCTTTTTCCGGTTTGGGACCAGGTTCTGCACCAGAGTGTTCACGGAGTGCAGGATCCTTCTTTCAAGGATACCCTGCATCGTCACCTGCAGATGCCTGGCTTTAGTGGTTTTCCCCGACGTTGATGTAGCATATCGCTATGTCGCGTTGTTGTATCCCTCCACCGCGTGCCTGCGTGCCGCCTAATTGTCTAGCTTTTCTTTTCGCTGTTGTAACGCTGGCCTGTAACCGAACCTATGTATGGATCTGTATGTCATGTTGACTATGTTGATGTATCTATTGCACTTCCTTTTGTGGTGCATGTTACTTCATGAGTGATTCCATACACCTGCAAATGCTCATTGCTAAATTACCCCCTATTGAATTTTAGCAGGATGGTTAGACCCTCAGGTCGTGGCCGTGGTGACAACAATCCACCACCGCCCGACTATATGGCTGCGATGATGCAACAATTCGAAATGCACCGCCATTTTATGCAAGGGTTGATGGATCAGTTTCCCCGCCCCAATGCCAACCAGCAGCCAGCCGCAATCACTTTGCAAGAGTTTGTGAGCATGAACCCAACCATCTATCGCAACTCAGTTCAGCCGCTAGATGCTGATGACTGGCTCCGCGACATTGCTTTCGAGATGGAGTCTGTGAATGTGGCCCCTGCCAGCTATGTCACTTTCGCCTCCTACTTCCTGAAGGGACCCGCAGCACAATGGTGGCACACTCACAGGCAAACTTTAGCCCCTGGAACCATCATCACCTGGATGGAGTTCAAGGCCGCTTTTCGTGCCAGTTACATTCCGCAAGGAGTCATGGACCGCAGGAAGCGTGAGTTCCGCAATCTCACCCAGGGCAATAAGTCCGTGGAAGCCTATAAGTGGGAATTTCTAGAGTTATCTCGCTATGCTGAAGAGGACATTACTACTGACGCCCGTCAACAGGAAAAGTTCTGCGAAGGGCTCAACCCTGAAATCAAGATGGCACTCCTAGTCCACGACTTTACCAACTTCGCCACCTTGGTGAACAAGGCTATACAGGTTGAGACTGGTATTAAGGATAACAAGGACGCTCTCAAGCGCACCCGTGAGGCGGGCTCATCTTCGGGCTCGTCTTCCCAGAAGCGCCGCATTTGGATCCCTCAAAGCATGTACCGTCCAGCTGTACCTGTTCAGAGGCCATCGTATGTTGTGCCACGTATGCCTCCTCCACCTTTAAGGTAGTTCAGACCTCAGGTTCCAATGTATCGAGCTCCTGCTCCCCGTCCGCTTCAAGTGTGGCCATCCATGTCACCGTGCCAGAGACTGCTCCTAGAGTCAGAATCAGCTTATGCTTCCATCTGCTGGCCGTGGTAATGGCCGTGGCAACAATCAGCCTCGCAACTATAATGCCAGACCTTCATATGGTCGTGGGCAGGCTTATCATGTCAACATGGCTGAAGCTCAAGATCAACCAGAAACTGTGATGGGTACTCTTCCTATTACTTCAGTACCAGCATCTGTTTTATTTGATTCTGGAGCATCGCATTCTTTTATATCAGAAGAGTTTGCATTCATGCATGGCTTTACATATGAAAAATTGCACCATCCGTTAGCGGTAAACACTCCCGCGGGCCAATGCCAAGCCTCTATGTTCAGCCCCGATGTCACCATTGAAATTGAAGGGTTGGAGTTTCATGCGATTCCCATCATTTGAAGTCTTCCAAAGTTGACCTCATTCTGGGAATGGATTGGTTGAAGGCTCACACCGCCTTGATCAATTGTGCCACCAAAGTTGTACACCTTCTGCACCCATCGGATGAGCTAGTACATTACCATGCTCATGTTGTTCAAAGTGCCGAGGCTCAGATCTATGCACTGAATGCGTTGAACGCTTCTCCTCTTGAGGGGATAGAAAACGTTCCAGTCGTTCGCGACTTCCAAGATGTATTCCCAGAAGAACTTCCAGGAGTACCCCCTGCTAGGGCTGTCGAGTTTGTCATCGACCTTAAACCAGGCACAACTCCTATTGCGAAGCGTCCCTACAAGATGCCTCCGCATGAACTACTCGAGCTTAAGGAGGAACTCGACAAATCACTCAGCAAAGGTTTCATTCACCCAAGTTCCTCTGCCTGGGGAGCACCTTCTCTCTTTGTCAAGAAGAAAGATGGTACAAACCGATTGGTCCAAGATTACCGGCCTATCAACCAAGCCACCATTCAGAATAAGTATCCGCTTCCTCGGATCAATGACCTGTATGATCAGTTGGCTGGATCATCAGTGTTCTCTAAACTCGACTTGAGGTTGGGTTATCATCAGATCCGTGTTCGCGGAGAGGATATCCCCAAGACTGCATTTGTTACTCGACGGAGACGTATCAACTCCCCCAAGCTTAACTCATTGCTTGTCCTCAAGCAATTCAGTTGATAAACTAGAAGTGATAAAGAAAAACTTTTATGAACTCGTTTGTTCTTGTATCCGTATAAGCTTAAATAGCACCCAATTATTCAGCAAAGATCATGAACTAACCATGCAAATGATAACACTTAGAATTCACATTTACTCATATCAATGGCATAATCAGCTAGCGGGCAATAATAACATATCTCCAATGCCAACAATTGGTCAAAACAATCATGATATAATATGATAACATGGTATCTCGCTAGCCCTTTCTAAGACCGCAGGACATAAATGCAGAGCACCTCCAAAGTTCAAGCAGCGACTAAACATTGTAATTGAAGGTAGAAGAGATCCAGTCATGATTTACCCAACATTAACTATACTCAATGCATAAGAATGACAATAGTGCTCAGGATTGGTGCTTAAAATGAGAGGGTGATGACTCAACAATAAAAGTAAAATAATATAAAAGTAAATAGATAGGCCCTTCATAGAGGGAAGCAGAGATTTGCAGAGGTGCCAAAGCTCCAAGCTTAAATCAGGGATGAAAACAATTTTGAGAGGTGTACTTTTCCTGTCAATGTCACAGCCAAGGATTTTCAATATCTTCCATGCTAAACACATTATCGGCAGTTCCCAAGTAGAAAGGTAAAGTTTACTCCCCCTCCACCATACAAACACAAGCCATGGCTAGCCGAATTCACGGGTGCCCTCCAAACGATCAAATTTCGGGATGAGTTTGTTTTATTATATTTTTATTTATTTTGATTATAGGACTGGGCATCCCAATTACCAGCCTCTCTCGTGCAATGACAAGTGAATAAACACTCATCTTGAGAATAACCCACTTAGCATGGAAGATACTGACCGCCCCCTATTGCTCCATGAGCGGTATGGGCACACAAAATAGATGTTTATTTGAATGATTAGAGGTGGCACATGCAAATTTACATGGAACGGCGGAGTAATACCGCATATAGGTAGATATAGTGGACTCATCTGGAATAACTTTGGTTTAAGGATTGTGGATGCACAAGCAGTATTCCCGCTTAGTACAGGCGAAGGCTAGCAAATAGATTGAGAAGGGACCAACTAGAGAGCGAAAACGGTCATAATCATGCATTGAGAATAATTAACATTGAATACTTGCATGAGTAGGATATAAACACCCTGAACATAAATATCGTGAAGGCTGCATTGGTTTTGAATCAACTACATGTGTGAACATGTGCCAAGTCAAGCCACTTGAAACATTCAGAGGAGGATACCATACTAACATACTACATCATAACCATTTTAATGCATGTTGACATCCAAGATAAATCATTATCCACTCCTAGCTACTTAAGCATGGCATGAGCAACTATAATCTCTAATTGTCATCACAAACATCTTTACTCATAATATGCTAAATCATGGATACTGAGTTAAACATATTTGCAAAAACAAATATAAAAAGAGTTCATACCAGCTTTTCCTTGCCACAGTCACTTCATCAAATCATCATCATTATTGCCTTTCACTTGCACGACCAAATGATGTGAAAATAATAATGGTGCAAGAGTGTCGTGGACAAAGCTGGAATCTGCAAACATTTTATTCAACGGAGAAGACAAGGTAATATTTGCTCTTCGTTAGATCAACCATAAAGCATATGAGAGCCACTCAACATTTTCATCGTGGTCTTCTCCCTACAACTACTCGACGAAAAGAAAAGAAATTCAGAGAAACACACTGAAATATTTTTAGAGTTTTTGTTTTTCTAAAGAAAGCAAATTAAGGAAGAAAAACAAAAAGCGAGAAAAACTATTTACTTGGGAGAACTCCCAACAAACAAGAAAAGAAGAAACGACAGATTTTTTTAGGTTTTCTTTTAATACTATAGACTAACTAACCGAAAAGTAGAGAGAAATATTTTTCAATTTTCGAAGTTTTTCAAACACACAAGAAGAAAGCAAAAATAAAATGATCATGGATATACAATGAAAAAGGATGAACACCGACAACTGGAATGAATGTGTGAACATAAATGTAATGTCGATGAGGAATACGTAATCCCCCAAGCTTAGGCTTTAGGCCTAACTTGGTTTACTACCATCCGTAGAATCCATCAGGTCCAGTAGGAAATTGTCTTGGCAGAGGCACTCGAGCGTCCCAAGGCTGGGCCTCGTTCTCCACCGCGGCCAACTCGTTCTTGTAAGCAATGATGTCCGGTGGTAGGATGGTGTACCCATGCCTGGCATGAGAAGCAAACAAGGAGAGTGCAGGCAAAGAAATAATCTCACGAGTCCTCTCACTAAATACCAAGTTATAACGACTGTAGTGAGGAGGCTCAGGTTCATCAATAAAGTGGTGATCAATCATGGACTGTTGGTCTAAATAAATCTTAGGCAGCAAATAATCATTATGGCGGATAGCAACGTTAAAGCGTATCGCAAGGCGAGTAGCATAAATACCGCCATGAATATTACCCCTAGTCCTGTTAGTGTGCAAGCGGCGTGCAATGATAGCTCCCAAATTAAAAGTGTTATCGCCATAAAGCGCACGGCATAAAATGGCGAGGTCAGGGGCACTAAGTGTACCACCTTCCTCCCTGGAAGTCAAACATTTCCCTATGAATAAAGCAAAGTAGTGCACAGCGGGAAAATGCAAGCAACTCGGGCCTTCGACACGCCCCTAAATTCCCCCACAGTCAAAGTGAGAAGGAAGTCCTCGAACTCCTCAGGACGAGGCTCCCTCAACTCCCCATCAGAGAGAATCAAACATATCTCACAAAATTCCATCAGTGGTATCTCATGATGTTCAGCATATAAATCAAAGCATACCATGGGAACATCGAGGCTAGTGCCACTTGTGAACTACGTTGGGATTTCCCCGAAGAGGAGATGATGATGCAGTACATTAGAGATAAGTATTTCCCTCTGTTAAGAACCAAGGTTATCAATCTAGTAGGAGAACTACAGAGAACCTCGTTAGCAGCACCTACACACACATAAGCAAACACTTGCACCCAACACAAATAAGAGGGTTGTAAATCCCCTTAGCGGTCACTTGCAAGGATTAATTCTGATAGTGATAGATAAAAAGATAAATTGCAAAATAAAATAAAAGTAAATAAATTGCAGCAAGGTATTTTTGGATTTTAATATACGATAAAAGTAGACCCGGGGGGCATAGTTTTCACTAGAGGCTTCTCTCTTGAACTTATAGCATATGATGGGTAAACAAATTACTGTTGGGAAATTGATAGAAAAGCGCATAGTTATGACGGATTCATGGCAATGATCATGTATATAGGCATCACGTCCTAGACAAGTAGACCGACTCCTGCCTGCATCTGCTACCATTACTCCACTCATCGACCGCTATCCAGCATGCATCTAGAGTATTAAGTATAAAACAGGGTAATGCCTTAAGCAACATGACATGATGTAGACAAACTAAACTCAAGAAATATGATTAAACCCCATCTTTTTATCCTTATATGTGTCTTGTCCCTTTCTGTCACTGGGATATAGAACACCGCAAGATTGAACCCATCACAAAGCACCTCTCCCATTGCAAGATAAATCAATCTAGTTGGCCAAACCAAACGGATAGATTGGAGAGAAATACAAAGCTATAACAATCATGCATAAAAGAGTTCAGAGAAGACTCAAATATTTCTCATGAATAATCTGATCATAAACCCACAATTCATCGGATCCCAACAAACACACCGCAAAAGAAGATTACATCGGATAGAACTACAAGAACATCAAGGAGAACATGGTATTGAAGATCAAAGAGAGAGAAGAAGCCATCTAGCTACTAGCTATGGACCCGTAGGTCTGTGGTAAACTACTCACACATCATCGGAAGGGTAGCAAGGTTTATGTAGAAGCCCTCCGTGATCGATTCCCCCTCCGGCAGAGTACCGGAAAAGGCCTCCAGATGGGATCGCGGAAGAACAGAGGCTTGCGGCGGCGGAAAGGTTTTCTCGTCTGGCTCTCTGTTGGTTTCCCAATATTTGAGAATTTATAGAAGTGGAATTAGGTCAAAAGGAGCCATGAGGGGCCCACAAGACATCAGGGCAAGCCCCTTGGGGCCACGCCCTGTTGCCTCCTCGTGAGGCTTCTGGCGTCCTCCCAAAGCTTCCAGGAACTCTTTTGTCCAGAAAAAAATTGTCAAAAAGTTTCGTGGCATTTGGACTTCGTTTGGTACTGATTTCCTGAAAAACCAAAAACAGACAGAAAACAGTAATTGGCACTGGGCACTAGGTTAATAGGTTAGTCCCAAAAAATGATATATAATTGCATATAAAACATCCAAGATTGATACTATAATAGCATGGAAAAATCAAATATTATAGGTACGTTGGAGATGTATCAAGCATCGCCAAGCTTAATTCCTGCTCATCCTCGAGTAGGTAAACGATAAAAACAGATTTTTTGATGTGGAATGCTACCCAACATGTTTATTATGTAATCTCTTTATGGCATATAAGTTGTGAAGCAATGAATTAACAATATCAACATAATAATATCCATGAACATAAGAAGCATAATCATTAACTTTCGAAATATACGATCCTTAACGCGTGTTATCCCTGCTCACTTTCTCATATTAATCATGGCATGACTCTATCTTCACCGCAAATATATAAATAGTGAGCACCCCGGTGTTAAACCAGGCAATTGGATACTACTTCTAACGCGCTTCGGCATTTTCAACTCTCACGAAATACATGAGCGCAAGCCATGGATATAGCACTAGGTGGAATAGAATGCGGTGATAGGTATCGAATAATGGAAAGGAGAAGAAGAAAGTCTCGCATCAACTCGGCGGATCAACGGGCTATGGAGATGCCCATCAATCGATATCAATGGGGGGAGTAGGGATTGCCATGCAACGGATGCACTAAGAGCTATAAGTGTATGAAAGCTCAAACTGAAAACTAAGTGGGTGTGCATCCAACTTGCTTGCTCATGAAGACCTCGGGCATTTGAGGAAGCCCATCATCGGAATATACAAGCCAAGTTCTATAATGAAAAATTCCCACTAGTGTATGAAAGTGACAACATAGGAGACTCTCTATATGACAAACATGGTGCTACTTTGAAGCACAAGTGTGGAAAAGGATAGTAACATTGCCCCTTCTCTCTTTTTCTCTCATCATTCATTTTTTTTGCTGGGCTCTTTTTAGCCTCTTTTTTTTCTCTCTTTTTTTATTTTTATTTTTTTATTTTTGTCCGAAGCCTCATCCCGACTTGTGGGGGAATCATAAACTCCATCATCCTTTCCTCACTTGGACAATGCTCTAATAATGATGATCATCACACTCTTATTTACTTACAACTCAAAATTACAACTCGATACTAGAACAAATATGACTATATATGAATGCCTCTGGCAGTGTACCAGGATGTGCAATGATCTAGGATAACATGTATGAAAAATGATGAACAGTGGCCTTGCCACAAATACTATGTCAACAATATGATCATGCAAAGCAATATGACAATGATGATGTGTGTCATATAAACGGAACGGTGGAAGTTGCATGGCAATATATCTCGGAATGGCTATGGAAATGTCATAATAGGTAGGTATGCTGGCTGTTTTGAGGAAGGTAAAAGGGGTTTATGTGTGAAAGAGCATATCATATCACGGGGTTTGGATGCACCGGCAAAGTTGCGCGAACTCTCGAGGTGAGAAAGGGCAAGGCACGGTACCGAAGAGGCTAGCAAATTATGGAAAGATAGGAGTGCATATAATCCATGGACTCACATTAGTCATAAAGAACTCACATAGTTATTGAAAAAGTCTACTTAGCCCTCGAAGCAAAGCACTCACCGCATGCCCCTAGGAGGAGGATTGGTAGGAGTTAACCATCGCGCAACCCCGATTATAACAGCACTCAAGGATTTCATTTCAGACATATAAATGATCCAACTTCCTCGCCATGCCACGACTAATATTTAGGTGAATATGTCATAAAAAACTTTAATACCAATATTTCTACTAACCAATGATCATGAACCTATATCCTTTCATATTACGATATTAATAAAATAAACCATGCACTTCATACTTAGTGATCTACATGAAGGTTTTTATTATATCCCCCTTGGATACCTTATCATATCAGGACCATTCTTTTAACATGTGCAAATTGCCATTACTATATATTAGACTCTCAAAAAGATATAAGTAAAGCATGAGAGTGCAACTATTTCTTTAAAATATAACCA
The DNA here is from genome assembly GCA_039707655.1 of Elymus sibiricus. Taxonomy (NCBI): domain Eukaryota; kingdom Viridiplantae; phylum Streptophyta; class Magnoliopsida; order Poales; family Poaceae; genus Elymus; species Elymus sibiricus. The sequence goes on along the minus strand of CM077666.1, from coordinate 202,640,984 downwards.
CCGCCGTGCTCTAAAAGATATAAGTGAAGCACTAGAGCTACTGCCTAGCTCAAAAGATATAAGTGAAGCACATAGAGTATTCTAACCAATCATGAATAATGTGTGTCCCTCTCAAAAAGGTGTGTCCAGCAAAGATGATTGTGGCAAACTAAAAATCAAACAAAGAAAATAAAACTATAGCACAAGACGCTCAAAGTAAAACACATATCATGTGATGAATAAAATATAGCTCCAAGTGAGTTACCGATACATTGTAGACGAAAGAGGGGATGCCATCCGGGGCATCCCAAGCTTAGACGCTTGAGTCTTCCCTGAATATTACCTTGGGGTGCCATGGGCATCCCCAAGCTTAGGCTCTTGCCGCTCCTTATTCCTTTATCCATCATGATCTCACCCAAAACTTGAAAACTTCAGCTCCTTATTCCTTGGGGTGCCATGGGCATCCCCAAGCTTAGGCTCTTGCCGCTCCTTATTCCTTTATCCATCATGATCTCACCCAAAACTTGAAACCTCGTGAGATCCGTTAGTATAACAAATAAATCTTAAACTTTAGGTACTGTTGTAAATTGATTCATATTTAATATTGGCATAATGCTACTGTACTCCAAATTTTCCATGACTTATACCCCCCGATACAATCCATAGATTCATCAAAATAAGCACTATGCAACAAAAACAGAATCTGTCTAAAAAAGAACAGTCTGTAAAGATCTATTTAGAAACCGTAATTATGTAACTCCAAAAATTCTGAAAAATATGGACAACGTAAAAAATTCATATACCAATACTTTGTAAAAAATTCAGAATTTTATCATGCTCCAGTACAGAAGCAAAAATCCAGCACTGGACTCAAAACTTTCTCTTTTCAAACAGCATCAATTATACTATCATCCAAATCATCCCAAAGGAATTACTTGGCAAAAACACTAATTAAAAGATAAAAACACAATAATAACAGAAGCTATAATTGTGTGACACAAGAAAATAAAAAGGTGCAATAAAAATAAATATTGGGTTGCCTCCCAACAAGCGCTATTGTTTTATGCCCCTATCTAGGCATAATGCATAGTTTCAAGTGTTATCATCCTTCATTCCCAAATATTTTTTAATCAAATCTTCCAAAACTTTTCTCATTAATTCTATACTTTCATGCTCTTCTTTTCTAGTGGGGGAGCTTAAATACTTGAAGGGACTTTGATCGGTGACTTTAACATTCATAACTTCGAAATCAGAATCATTACCATAAACATCCTCATACAGAACATGTATTTCATCATCAATCGGATCTCTAGACATACCTTCAAACCATTCTTCACTAAATCCCACATAAATTCCTTTAGTAATCCATTCAAATTTATCACAAGTGTTATGGTACAAAGTTTTAATTACTTCAGCATAGGGAAATCTTCTCCTAATATTTTCTCCGTAAGCAAAATAATCATTAGATTCTAACCTATGAATAGTGTCTTTATCATGAAGAATTTCCTCTATAGGGGGATGCTCAAAATCTATTTTATAGAAAGAAAAGATGTCCCTCGCTTCTTTAATTATATAATCAAATTCATGCATAAGAATGATTGTAACGATCTTCTTAATTCTAGGATTATGGATATTGGGAAGCTCATAGAATATCTTTTGCAACGCGGGGTGGATGTGCAAAAAAATTCGTTCTAACTTAACCACAAGCATAGCAATAGCATCCACATAGCAATTTGTTTTGTCAAGAATAGACTCTTTAATTATGGGTATGACTCCCGCGCAGTTGAAAAATTCTTGCACAACATTTTTACTAATAATATTCCCACTGCCCACATGATAGGCTTTAGTTTTAAAAGTGGATAAAGCTTTGTCCTCAAGAGGATCAACATTAATATCAAAAGGCTTAACTTTTTCCTCAAGAGATTCATTAGTACTACTCTCACTAGCGCTTTCAACAATAACTTTTTCGAACTCAGACATGGTAGCAATTTCAAGCAAAGCAAACTAGCAAACAAGCAAATAAAAATATTTTTGTATTATTGTAAAATTGTTTTAGAAGTGGGGGAGATTGCCGGGCCCATGGAACCCGGGGTATCCAGGCCCGTCTGCCTTTGGCCCACGGCGCAACGCCTGGCATGGGCCTAGCGGGCTGTCACCACCGAGCATCTCACCAAGACCCCTCATGAGGCCCTGGCCTCCTGAGCCCCCCTCCTCAGGAGGTGGCGAGTAATCCTCAGCACCACCATCAACGGCCTCGCGAGGCCCTCTCACGAGGCGGCTTCCCGAAGTGACCTCACGGGGTGGGTTTCCGAGGTGGCCTCCCGAGGCCCCCTCCCGCAGGCGCTCGGGACGAAGGCCATTCGGCGTGCCGCGCGGTCTGTAGCCCATTACGTGGGTGACGCGCGCGGCGACGAGCAGCAGTAGAGGCCACGCCAGCAGGCGCGGATGAAGATGGTTTCCTCTTTCGTGTTAAGGAAGTAGGGCCAGCTATCTACTCTCCAAAGCGACCCCAAAGGTTGCCCGATCGGCGAAGGAAGACCAAGACGACGGGCGCGCAGGGCGGAGGTCATCACCGAGCCCACCAGCACGTCATGGATCATGCTTTGGTAGGCGAAGACCACCTTTAGTCAGGATAGCCTAAGCGCCTGTCCCCTTTCAAAACCGCCATGTGTGGCAACCATTCCCGCCTAAGTTTCCAGGGGGAAGAGGACCAAGGCTGGTATAAAGGACAGTGCTGCCATAGTAGGAAGGGGGCTCTCCGGACCAGTTCTTCCTCCTCTCCACCTTGTACGCAAGAACTCTCTTGCCCATTGCAATCGAAACCACAAGGAGGAGTCGGGACTTACACCGCAAGGTGGCCCAAACCTGGGTAAACCACTGAGTCCTTGCCCCATCTCTCGCTAGCGCGCTCTCGCCGTAGCCTCGCCGTAGCTTAGCCGTGGTAGGAGACGAAGTGGTAGAACGAGCTCACCCCAGTGTTCGAACCTTTGGGTCCCCAGAGCCCGACTTCCGACATTTGGCGCGCCAGGTAGTGGTGTGCTACCGTTCTTCTGCTCCGCCCTCAGCTCCACCAACCCCATGGCCGACGCACGTTGCGAGCGCGCCAAGCGCAGGGCTGGCCGCGTGGCTCAGACAGAGCCGGTGGCCCGCGGCAACCGCCGCCGCCCCGAAGCCGAGGCTGCTACCGCCACCGACCCTGCTGCCCGCGAGCAGCAGGACTCCTCCCTACACCCCTCCGTGCGGGCGGACGGCCGCACCGCCACGGCCTCCTCCCTCGCCAACCGTGGGCCGCCGAACCCGCAGGCCGCGTTGCTCATGGCGTGAGAGCTGCTCTGCTACCTTCCGGATGACGCCGGCTACGACGCCTGGCTTGGCCGCATCACCGAGCTCGTCAACGTCACCGGGGACGCTCCGGTGCCTTCACACTCGCTCCGCCCTCCGCCGTCTCGTGCTGGGGACCTGGCGCACAGCGCTCCCCCGCCGCCTCGTCTGCGCGACGAGCGCGCCGGGCCCCAGCGCAGCACGCGGGCTCGTGAGCCGTCCCGCGGCGTGTCCCACCAGACCGAGACGAAGCCAGCTGCCAGATCATCCGCCGCGCGCCCCCCGACGCACGAGTGCTCCTCGAGCGGCAGCACCAGCGCCAGGACCAGGCCGTTCAGGACGTTGCAGCGGCCAGGCGTCAAAACCGCGCCGCCCTCGCTGGCAGCGTCCCCTCGAGCGGCGTGGGCTGCCGTGCCTTCACCCGTGAGCTGCGTCGCATGGTCTGGCCCGCGAAGTTCTAGCCTGAGCTGCCGCCACGCTACGACGGCACCCCCAACCCCATAGAGTTCCTCCAGCTCTACGCGCTGAGCGTCGAGGCGGCGAACGGCAACGACAAGTTCATGGCAAACTGGTTCCCCATGGCCCTCAAGGACGGCCCGCGCTCCTGGCTCATGAATCTCCCTGAGGCTTCCATCTCGTCGTGGGCCGAGCTCTGCAGCCAGTTCATCGCCAACTTCAAGGGCACATAGGACCGCTCCCTCACCATCAACGACCTGCGGCGTATCCGGTAGCGCCCAGACGAGACCCTCCGCAAGTACATCCAGCGCTTCAGTCAGGTGCGCAACAAGATCCCGCGCGCCTCCGACGCGGCCGTCATCTCTACGTTCTCCACCGGCGTCACAGACGTCAAGATGCACGAGAAACTCGCCATCAACAGCGAGCTCGACTCCATGCTCGAGCTGCTCGACCTCGCCGACAAGTGCGCCAAGGCTGAAAAAGGCCGCCTCTTCATCCACAACGACCCCGACGCGGCGCTCGACGCCGCCAAGGCCAAGAGCAAGGACGTCAAGCGCAAGGGCCCTGCCGTGCTTGCGGCGGAGCCCGAGCAGAAGCGCGGCCGCGACCTCGACGAGCCCAAAAAGGACAACCGGCCACTCTGCGCTTTTCACAACGTCCGCTCCCACAGCACCGAAGACTGTCAGGAGCTCAAGCTGCTCCGCGACGAGCGCCAGAGCCGCCGGAACGACCGCAACGCCCGCAGCGCCGGCCGCGGAGGTGGCCGCAGCGGCAACCGCTGGGACAGCCGCAACAGTAATGGCAGCTACCGCCAGGGCTAGCGCGACCAGCCTCGTGAGGCCGCCTGGAGCGACCAGCCTCATGAGGCGAATCCTCAGGCCAATGTCGATCTCCCGCCGCTGCCGCCGCCACCCCAGAGGGACGACGTCAACCGGCCTGACGAGGGCGCTGGGGGCTACCAGGAGCCTCGCGCGGTCGCCTGCATCCTTGGCGGGTCCCAAGCCCCCGCGTCCATCCGCCACTTCAAGCAACTCTCTCGCAAGGTGTAGGCCGCCCTCCCGAGGCCTGAGGTCGTGCGGCCCCTCAAGTGGTCGCAGTATGCCATCACCTTCGACTCCAAGGACCACCCCAAGTCCACGGCCTCTGCAGGCGCGCTCCCCATGATGTGCACTCCCACCATCAGCAATGTCGTGGTCACCAAGACCCTCATCGACGGGGGTGCCGGCCTCAAGGTACTCTCCATCAAGACCTTCGAGACGCTCCAGGTGCCCTATGACCAGCTGATGCCGACCAGGCCCTTCTCCGGAGTGACCGATGGCTCCACCATCCCGCTGGGGCAAGTGCGCCTCCCCATCACCTTTGGCACCCGCAAGAACTACCACACCGAGGTCATCGACTTCGACGTGGCGCACATCGGCCTGCCTTATAACGCCATCTTGGGCTACCCGGCTCTCACCAAGTTCATGGAGGCGACCCATCACGCCTACAACGTCCTCAAGATGCCCGGCTGCAGCGGCATCATCACCGTCGCCTGCGACGAAAAGGACGCGGCCAGCACCCTCGAGCGTGCCTACAAAGCTGCCGCTGTCACGCACCCGGCCGACGAAGATGCGGCCGAGCCTTCCGAGACCGCGCCAGCAAAGAAGAAGCAGCTGTTCTCTTAGGACCACGCCGAGATGAAGAAGGTGTCGGTGAACGGCAGCGGCTCCGGCCTTGCCTTCACCATCGGCACAGGCCTCCCTCCTGCATAGGAAAGCGCGCTCGTCGCCTTCCTTTGGGCAAACTCGGATGTTTTCGCCTGGAAAGCATCCGACTTGTCCGGTGTGCCGAGGGAGGTGATCAAGCACCACTTAGCGGTGTGCCTCAATGCACGCCCGGTCAAGCAGAAAGCACGACGCCAGGCGCCAGAGAAGCAAGAGTTCATCGTCAAGGAAGTTCAGAAGCTCCAGGAAGCCGGAGTCGTTCATGAGGTGCGCCATCCCGAATGGCTCGCCAACCCAGTCGTCATCCCTAAGAAGGGCGGCAAGGAGCGCATGTGCGTCAACTTCACCAGCCTCAACCAGCTCTGCCCGTATGACCCCTTCCAGCTGCCGCGAGATTGCCAGGGCGTTGGCCCCATCTTCGGCAGCACGCGCATGCCCTTCGGGCTGGGGAACGCCGGCGCCTCCTTCTAGAGGCTGGCACCCTTCGCGCCAGGGCCTCGCGAGCCCCCTGGCTCCGGAGGAGCGGACTCCCTTGGCGCGCCTCGCTAAACGGTCTGACGTCACTACAGCGTGGTTCTGCCAGGTGCGCCCGGCGCGTCACCTCGCGCGGCCCTCACTCCTTCTCGCCGCGCCTCTCGAGCTTCGCTCCCGGAACCCTATCCTTTTGGTTGTGTAACGAATTTTGCTAATTCTACCTTGATGAGCTATGTTACCTGCTGATTTCTACGTTAAATTCGATGTCGCCGGAGAGCGCCACACGCGCGCAACCCCTCCCCTGGCCGACTCCGTGAGCGGGGGCTAGGCACGGTGCCTGTGCTCGGGTCTGTCCGTGTAGTGCCGCCAAATCCAAGCGACTGAGCTCTGGCTCGCAGGCTCCCGTGCACGTCACCTCACCAAGGTCCTTGGTGCCTTATCTCCTCACGCAACGGCCGCGAGTGAGTTAGCGAGCGCGTGCCGCTCCTCCTATCGTGAAATCTGTCGACATGCAGTCCCCCAGGAGGCGAGCTGCGCAGGGACCTCACGGGTGGCCTCTCGCGAGCCGACCTCGCGAGGCGAAGATTCGTCGAGCAATGAGCCTCGGGAGCAAGCCTCGTGGGCGCGCCTCGCAAGATGCGTGGGTTCCTCACGAGCTGTGGCTCGCCCGGCACCGCTCTCCGCCCAAAGCTCAGTGTGACTGCCTCGCGAGGCGCCCTTACCATCACTCAAGCTCTCTCCCCTCGTGATCCCGTTGAGTGCAGCATTTTTTCTTCTGCGTAAGCCGCTTGCACGCTAAAGGGGGGCTCCCTGAGCATCGCGCCTCAGGAGCCCTCACTAGCTCCCGGTGCCCCTCACCTCCTGGCCTTGTCCCGGCATCGCGACCGGACATACCAGCGACGGCTGAGGCCCGCTCGGGGGCTGGGTCCTAATGGCGTAGAGCGCTGAGGCGAGCAAAGAAAAAAGACCAGCCTCACGAGAGGACTTCGGGAGAGAATGCATGCATCCCCATGTCACAAAAGCATTAAGTTAAACATAGAAGGTACTGTTTTCACGCCCCCGCGGGGCTACATCGGCTCAATGCAGGAAAATGAAAAGAAAGAAAGGACCTAGGCGAGGCGCCATCGCCCTCAAGACTCCAGTGCAGGGCGCCGCACGCGTCCCCAAGACGGCGCTGCAGGCAAGTGCGGCTCCGTCACCGTACGCGCAGTGCCCGCCGCCAGGAGTTCCGGAGTCGTCGCCGCGCGCGCCTAGTCGGAGTCCTCGTCCTCGCTCTTGACGTGGGGGGAGTCATCGCCGCTTCCTCCCCCGCCGGAGGGGGCAGCACCGCCGGAGGAGCCGTCCTCGCTGGAGGAGCCGCTGTAGCTATCCTCGCTCACCGTGCAACATTCTAGGTGGCTACCGGAGAGCCCGAAGATCTTCACAAAGAGCGTGGCGGCCCCATCGTGCTTGAACTGGAGGACATGCCCCCGCTTCAGGCCGTGGGCGAGGGCGAACAACTTCCACCCCTCCCTCAGGAACATGAAGCCCGAGGGGGTGAGCTCCGTCGCCACCCAGGAGGGGCCGATGCAGCAGCCGTCGGCCTGCACCCACAGGCCCAAGGGCGCGCGGTCCGCCATCGCCGCCGCGAAGGAGTCCGGGAGCCGGAGCCAGGTGCAGGGGCTGCGGTGCATGTTCACAATGAACTCATGCGCCGCCTCCGCCGAGTGGCTCCCAGCCTGGGGCGGAAGCGCGGCCGCTCCGCCGCGGCCGCCTCGGCCCCGCGCGCCTCGCCCTCTGCGCCCATGAGCGGCGCCCCTTCCGCGATTGCTGGGCCCGGCGCCGGCGGCCGTCGGGGAGCGCCCGCGTCCCCGGGGCGAAACCTGGGGTGCAGCAGCAGGAGTACGGCCGCGCCCTCTCCCCCTCGCCATCTCTTCGGCAGCTCTAGCAAGAAGACGGAGGAAGCTGGGGAAGGAGAAGATGGGTGGAGGGCTCCGGCTCTCCCCTCTCTCTCTTTATACTCAGCGTGGAACTTCCCACCCACTCCGCCTTCTTCGGCGTCGGGAGTTGGGGCGACGGCAGGTATGAAGGAAGGCAATGATGGCCTCGTGGCGCCCGTGCCAGGATTTATGTCAGCGTGGCACTTTCCGAGGCGTCGTGGGGAAGTGGGGGCGTCACCCGTCACATCGTGCGCCACGCGTTGCGCCTGGCCGCAGGCGGTTAGGGCCAGCGCCGTTTCGCCCCTCGGTAGGCGGGAACGTGCGCGCCGTGGGCCCGGGGGCTACTATCGGGCCCATGGAACCCGGGGTATCCAGGCCCGTCTGCCTTTGGCCCAGGGCACAACGCCTGGCATGGGCCCAGCGGGCTGTCACCACCGAGCATCTCACCAAGACCCCTCATGAGGCCCTGGCCTCCTGAGGCCCCCTCCTCAGGAGGTGGCGAGTAATCCTCAGCACCACCATCAACGGCCTCGTGAGGCCCTCTCACGAGGCGGCTTCCCGAAGTGACCTCGCGGGGCGGGTTTCCGAGGCCGTTCGGCGTGCCGCGCGGTCTGGAGCCCATCACGTGGGTGACGCGCACGGCGACGAGCAGCAGCAGAGGCCGCGCCAGCAGGCGCGGATGAAGATGGTTTCCTCTTTCGTGTTAAGGAAGCAGGGCCAGCTATCTACTCTCCAAAGCGACCCCAAAGGTTGCCCGATCGGCGAAGGAAGACCAAGACGACGGGCGCGCAGGGCAGAGGTCATCACCGAGCCCACCGGCGCGTCATGGATCATGCTTTGGCAGGCGAAGACCACCTTTAGTTAGGATAGCCTGAGTGCCTGTCCCCTTTCAAAACTGCCAAGTGTGGCATCCCTTCCCGCCTAAGTTTCCAGGGGGAAGAGGACCAAGGCTGGTATAAAGGACAGTGCTGCCATAGTAGGAAGGGGGCTCTCCGGACCAGTTTTTCCTCCTCTCCACCTTGTACGCAAGAACTCTCTTGCCCATTGCAATCGAAACAACAAGCAGGAGTAGGGTCTTACACCGCAAGGTGGCCCGAACCTGGGTAAACCGCTGAGTCCTCGCCCCGTCTCTCGCTAGCGCGCTCTCGCCGTAGCCTCGCCGTAGCTTAGCCGTGGTAGGAGACGAAGTGGTAGAACGAGCTCACCCCAGTGTTCGAACCTTTGGGTCCCCGGAGCCCGACTTCCGACAGAGATGAAAATGAGAGGCAAATGAAAATAAGAGCAAGTGGATGATAGTTTGTGCGAAGGTAATGGATAGGTTTTGGTGATGTCTCCCTGGTAACAGCGCCAGAAATTCTTCATGCTACTTGTGAACAGCGTTGGGATTTCCCCGAAGAGGAGAGGATGATGTAGTACAGTAGATATAAGTATTTCCCTCAGTTAAGAACCAAGGTTAACAATCCAGTAGGAGAACTACACAGAACCTCATTAGCAGCACCTACACACACAAAAGCAAACACTTGCACCCAACGCAAATAAGAGGGTTGTCAATCCCCTTAGCGGTCACTTGCAAGGATTAATTCTGATAGTGATAGATAAAAAGATAAATTGCAAAAGAAAATAAAAGTAAATAAATTGCAGCAAGATATTTTTGTATTTTAATATATGATAAAAGTAGGCCCGGGGGCCATAGTTTTCACTAGATGCTTCTCTCTTGAACATAAAGCATACGGTGGGTAAACAAATTACTGTTGGGCAATTGATAGAAAAGCGCAGTTTTGACGGATTCATGGCAATGATCATGTATATAGGCATCACGTCCTAGACAAGTAGACCGACTCCTGCCTACATCTACTACTATTACTGCACTCATCGACCGCTATCCAGCATGCACTAGAGTATTAAGTATAAAACAGAGTAACGCCTTAAGCAAGATGACATGATGTCGACAAAGTAAACTCAAGCAATATGATTAAACCCCATCTTTTTATCCTTAATGGCAACAATACAAATACGTGTCTTGTCCCTTTTTGTCATTGGGATATAGAACACCGCAAGATTGAACCCATCACAAAGTACCTCTCCCATTTCAAGATAAATCAATCTAGTTGGCCAAACCAAACGGATAGATCGAGGAGAAATACAAAGCTATAACAATCATGCATAAAAGAGTTCAGATAAGACTCAAATATTTATCATGAATAATCTGATCATAAACCCACAATTCATCGGATCCCAACAAACACACTGCAAAAGAAGATTGCGTCGGATAGAACTCCAAGAACATCGAGGAGAACATGGTATTGAAGATCAAAGAGAGTGAAGAAGCCATGTAGCTACTAGCTATGGACCCGTGGGTCTGTGGTAAACTACTCACACATCATCAGAAGGGCAGCAAGGTTGATGTAGAAGCCCTCCGTGATCGATTCCCCCTCTGGCAGAGTACCGGAAAAGGCCTCCAGATGGGATCATGGAAGAATAGAGGCTTGCGGTGGCAGAAAGGTTTTCTCGTCTGGCTCTCTGTTGGTTTCCCAATATTTGAGAATTTATAGAAGTGGAATTTGGTCAAAAGGAGCCACAAGGGCCCACAAGGCATCAGGGTGCGCCCGCCCTAGGGCCGCGCCCTGTTGCCTTGTGGCCTCCTCGTGAAGCTTCTGGCGTCCTCCCAAAGCTTCCAGGGTCTCTTTTGTCCAGAAAAAAATCGTCAAAAAGTTTCGTGGCATTTGGACTTCGTTTGGTACTGATTTCCTGAAAAACCAAAAATAGGCAGAAAACAACAACTAGCACTGGGCACTAGGTTAATAGGTTAGTCCCAAAAAATGATATATAATTGCATATAAAACATCCAAGAATGATACTATAATAGCGTGGAACAATCAAAAATTATAGATAGGTTGGAGACGTATCACCTAGGCATGAAGTAAAATTTTTGTACAAAGACGTATCAACTGGCACTAGGCACTAGGTTAATGGAGCATGGTATAGTAGGTATTCCCGGATCTCCTAACTTTTTAGGCACTCCACCCTTAATAGAATAATTTGCAAGCTTGGTAGAAATTTCAGCCTCGGGTATCTTCCTTTTATTAGTGATAATATCTTTCATATATTTAGCATATGGAGGCATTTTCAAAATATCAGTCAAGCGAGTGCGCAAAAAGACAGGCCTAAGCATTTCAACAAAGCGCTCAAAGTCTTCCTCATCTTTATTTCTAGGTGGTTTAGTAGGAAAAGGCATGGGTTTTTGAACCCATGGTTCTCTTTCCTTTCCATGTTTTCTAGCAATGAAATCACTTTTATCATATCTTTTATTCTTAGGAGATGGGTTACCAAGATCAACAGCAGGTTCTATTTCTACATCATCATCTGGTTGAGAATCAACATGAACATCATTATCATTGTCATTATCATTAAGTGGGTGTTCATTACCTGATAGTGTCTCAGCATGAGAAATAGAAACATCATAATGAGTCTCAGGAGGTTTTTCTATCTCAGGTTCACCAGAAGCATGCAAAGTCCTATCATTTTTCTTTTTCTTTTTCTTCTTATATGGACTAGTTGCATCAATATTAATTCTTTGAGAATCCTGTTCAATTCTTCTAGGATGACCTTCAGGATACAGAGGCTCCTGAGTCATTCTACCCCCTCTAGTAACAACTCTAATAGCATGATCATTCATTTTATTATTCATCTCATTAAGAAAATTATTTTGGGACTTAACAATTTGTTCTAACTGAGTATGAACCATAGAAGCATGTTTACTTAAGCCTTTAAACTCATTAGCAGTTCTAAACATCAAATCACACAAATGATCTATCATAAAAGCATTGTGTTTTAATTGATTGCTAACATACATATTGAAGTATTCTTGCTTAATGATGCAATTATCAAACTCATAAAGGCATTGACTAGCAGATTTATTATACGGAATATCACCTTCATTGAATCTAATAAGAGAATTTACCTCTACTACCTGTGTCGGGATGTCGAGCCCATGTATTTCTTCTTCTTAACATCTTCAGACTTAATACCTTTTTCTTTCATAAATTTCTTTGCCTCTTGCATATCTTTAGACTGAGGAATAGAATACATCTCTTCTTTGGAATGGGTTTGACCGGTGGTTCAGGAAGTGTCCAATCGTTAGCATTCTTTAATATATTATTCAATAGTTCTTCAGCCCGTTCAACAGTTTGTTCCTGAAAACACAACCAGCACAACTATCTACGTAGTCCCTAGAAGCATCGGTTAGTCCATTATAAAAGATATCAAGTATTTCATTTTTCTTAAGAGGATGATCAGGCAAAACATTAAGTAATTGGAGAAGCCTCCCCCAAGCTTGAGGGGGATTCTCTTCTTCAATTTGCACAAAGTTAAATATTTCCTGTAAGGCAGCTTGTTTCTTATGAGCAGGAAAATATTTTTTAGAGAAGTAATATATCATATCCTGGGGACTACGCACACAACCAGGAGCAAGAGTATTAAAACCATTAGTTAGCATCACCCTTTAATGAGAAAGGAAACAACTTAAGAATGTAATAGTAGCAAAAAATTTCCTCATGATCAAACAAGGTGGCTATATCATTTAATTTAGTAAGGTGTGCCACAACAGTTTCAGTTTCATAACCATGAAAAGGATCATATTCAACCAAAGTAATTAACTCGGGATCGACAGAGAATTCATAATCCTTATCGGTAACAAAGATAGGAGAAGTAGCAAACTTGGGATCATATTTCATTCTCTCCATCATAGACTTTTCTTTTAGCTTAACCAGCAATTTTCTAACATCATCTCTATCATTACAAGCAAGAATTTCTCTAGCTGTTTCTCCATTTATAACATAACCATCAGGTATCTTAGGCATTTCAACTCTAGTAGGAGAGCTAGGCATAATAGGTGAATCATAATTTTCATCAGTTTCAATAGTTTCAGCATTCTCAATTTCTTTAGCTTTAGCAGTTTGTTCATCAAGAAATTCACCTAGTGGCATAGTGTTATCAAGCATAGTGCTAGCATCATCACAAGTTTCATTTATAGCAGAAGTATTATCATCAATTACTTGCGACATATCAGACTGAATAACAGGTGGCGGTGTCGCAAGTCTACTCCAAACACAAGGTGAATCAAGTGCAGAGTGTGATGGCAGTTCCTTACCGCCCGTCGTCTTAGAGGGCCCAATCTTGGTCTTAGCGTCTTTGAGATTCATCATAGTGATCAATAGATATAATTCCCACGTGCCTCAACAAATAGAGCTATGCTCCCCGGCAACGGCGCCAGAAAAAGGTCTTGATAACCCACAAGTATAGGGGATCGCGACAGTCTTGGAGGATAGTACTTCACCCAAATTTATTGATTTGACACTAGGGGAGCCAAAGAATATTTGAGAGTATTAGCAGTTGAGTTGTCAATTCAACCACACCTGGAGAACTAAATTTCTGTAGCAAAGTGTTTAGTAGCACAGTAGTAACAGTAGCAATAGGAACAGAAACAGTAACAGTAAGTAGTTTTGTAGTGATTGTAACAGCAGCAGCAACAGAAGTAACTTAGCAAAGATCAATATGCGAAAAGCGTAGGCATTGGATAAGTGATGGATAATTATGTTGGATGACATTCATCATGTAACAGTCACAAGCTAGAATGATTCACAATAGCTCCAATTCATCAATGTAATGTAGGCATGTATTCCGTATATAGTCATACGTGTTTATAATAAGAACTTGCATGACATCTTTTGTCCTACCCTCCCGTGGCAGTAGGGTCCATAAGGAAACTAAGGGATATTATGGCCTCCTTTTAATAGAGAACCGGAACAAAGCATTAACACATAGTGAATACATGAACTCCTCGAATTACAGTCATCCCCGAAGAGTATCCCAAACAATTGTCACTATGGGGTCTATGGATCAGAACAATGACAAGTGCATATAACTAGAAGATAGGATCAAGAGCTCAAATATATTCATGAAAACATAGAGGGTTCAGATCTGAAATGATGGCACTCGGGCCCTAGTGACAAGCATTAAGCATAGCAAAGTCATAGCAACATCAATCTCAGAACATAGTGGATACTAGGGATCAAGCCTACGAAGAAATTACTCAAACCCGATGGTGAGCATCATAAAATTGGTGATGGAGGATGGTTGATGATGACGATGGCGACGAATCCCCCTCTCTGGAGCCCCGAACGGACTCCAGACCAGCCTTCCCAATGAAGAACATGAGGTGGCGGCGGCGCCGTATCATAAAACGCGATGAAACTTCTCTTATTTTTTTCTCGGGGAAAGAGGATTTATAGCGTTGGAATTAGGTCAGAAGGCCTTCTGTGGGCCCCACAAGGTATCCCGATGCGCCCCTGGGGGGTCGCGGCCTGTTGCCTTGTGGGAAACAGCTGGCCCCTCTCTAGTAGATTCTTGCGCCAATATTTTTTATATATTCCATAAAAAATATCCAAAATGTTTCGTCCAATTCCGAGAACTTTTATTTCTACACAAAAACAACACCATGGTAGTTCTGTTGAAAACAACGTCAGTCCGGGTTAGTTCCATTCAAATCATGTAAATTAGAGTCCAAAACAAGACCAAAAGTGTTTGGAAAAGTAGATATGACGGAGACGTATCAGTGATGATGGCGGCTTGGCGGCGGCAGCCCATGGCCGCGCCCCACCGGGGCGGCTCCCTTTCGGTCTCCTTTAAGGTTGCAACAATGGTGTTCTTGAGGTGGACGGCGGCTAGACTTGGAGATGAGATGTGTTGATGAAGATGATGGAGGATGATCTGGAGGCGGCGGCTAGGGTTGATGGTGTTTATATAAGAGCTCTCCCATAGCCTCCTCCCTTGATGTGGCTTCTCTGCTTTGATCCAAGGGCTCTAGATGAGCCCAATCCTCTCCCAAATCATCCCTTGAAGGCCAAGGAAGTCGTGGGAACAAATGGGACAAAATCCATGAAGAATCCCATCACGAGAGGCAACTTTCGGTGCTGTCTGGAGTCCAAACGGGCGCTCAAACGACCACACGCGGTCGCATCGAACGCCGTCTTTCATTCTGATTTTTGCTGCCTCCCTTCGGTAAATCGGCCACCATTTCTTCATACAAACTCGGAATTTGACATTTTTGGGCTCGCCGGATTCGAATGAACGACGCCGATCCATTTCTGTAGATCTTGATTTGGAGCACTTTGGAAAAATGACCTTTTCCACCTTCGAAATGGCTAAGTTTGGGTCCTGGGTGTCCATTGTTTGAACTCCTTTCATCGTGCTAAGTACTTGGGAAGTCCATCACACCTACAAGACACACAAAGACAAATAAAACTAATTAAAACTAACAAATAATAAATATTATGCAATGCTCACGTTGAAAAGGATAAAAACTGGAAATCATCCATATGGACATATAATTGGCTCAATGGAACATGATATGACTTGATATACGGAGATAATGTGCAACAAATGAGCTCTAAAGATGCGTAAAATATGGAGCCATCAACGCCCACATAACCGCCAGATTTCCATCCGACGGTGGCCTTTTTTTTTAAGCCCATGGTATTTGACAAAACTGCCACCCTTACACATGTAACTGCGACGCGGGCGTTTGCAACTGCCATGTCTCCCAGTGAACGTTTGATGGGGATTGACGTTAGCACTGATGGTGGTTCGTAGTTATTCCACGCTCGGGCATTGAATTTGTACTATTTACTATACTACTCCGGTAGAGCAGAGTCCTGCTCCACTATAGTAGGTACTGTAGTTTATAGGAGTATATTTTAGTAGTACTGTAATCAGTCAAGTTGTCTGGCATCGATATGACCCTATGCTGCTGGGATGTGTCTCGTAAGTCAAGCGGCGTGCTGTTGTTACATTGTCATCATCACCTGTCCACTTCCCGTAGCACATATTCGCTTCTCCATCCTCGCCAGCACATAATCGTCCAATCTTCCATCCCCGCTAGGCGCCTCCCCACTCTTCCAAACCCAAGCACTAACAATGGCAGAACCGAGCAGCGTCCGCCAAAATAGTGGCTGGAATTCGCTCCCCACAGAGGTAATGAAACTCATTGTTTCACGTGTGGACAATCTTAGTACCATGCCGCTCGCCACGTGCTCGTCGAGGCTGTACAATTTACGCAAAGCCCTCAGGCCAGAGCTTTTCAAGCCAGCTCCCTGTTTGCTGATGTCGCCTGATCTTCAGAAATAGTGTGTCACGCAGCATAAGGATCCTAGGGTGGCGAGCATCAACCCCCTCGACTGCGATCCGATCCCCATCACCCTCAACTACATTAACGGTATGTAGTGGGTCGGCATGAACACGTCTTGGTTGGTTCTCGTCGACGGACGTGACAGGTGGATGCTCGTGGAGGTCTACACCCGGTGATTGATACCCCTTCCTTCGATTAACACTGCCCTACTTTGGCACCGCGGCCCAGAATACTCGGAATCTTACAGTAGCCAACATGATACCAAGTTTGATTTGCTCAAGGTTGGAATCTGCCAAGTGCCCACAAGATCTGCGAATTATAAAGACTTCAGGCTAATTGCGTTCTTCAACCGCGGTCTCGCCTATCTGACATGTCACTGCGGTAAGTGGATAAATCTCCACGTCCATCGTAGGATCATACATCCTCCATGGCTCTGTGATGCCATTGAACACAAGGGCTTCATTTACGCTGTGGACTTCTTCTATGGATGGACATATTGCTGGCCTACTCCAGTCATCGCTACAAATCGCTGTTACAATAGTATGTTACTCCTAATTTCCTATGATATCATGATGGCTTGCTTCCTATTGTTAGAGTATAGTTTGAGAAGAGTTATAATCATGACATTCTTGTTAGAAATTAACACCACGCTGTCAAATACACCCTCTGTTCAGTAACGTAGGACGTTTTGATAGTTTAATTTGAACTGCCAAAACATCCCACATTGGTGATCAGATGTAGTAGAATTTTGGTGAAATCAAATCATCCTTCCCATGCTTATATTACTGTCAACATTTAATGAAAAAATATTCATGCTCTGAACATGTTGTTCTTAGATTTATAGTACCAGCCCATTTTTATTTGACTCCAACTTGATATGATGTAGGCCGCCTGGTGTCCCTACCCTTCCTAATCCCCGAACCATTCAAAGAAAAATGGCATGGCAGTTGCAGGTGGTTCCTGGCTCGATCAGACGACGGCCAACGATTGTTGATCGTTCGCACAAACCGGACGTGTTGTTTCGTGGAATACAATCACAGTCACTGCATGGTCTTTGAGCAGGATCCCAGCTTCTTTGGGCCTTCAGGAATTTTTGACTTGAGGCTGGTAACTAGCCTCGGCACACGCTCTTTGTTTCTCGGACTGAATTATCCGATTAACCAGGAGATCACCAACGTCAAGGATCCTGATGGCAGCGTAGTTCCGTTCATCAAGCAAAACTGTGTGTACACAGCGTACCATGCGTCTCTCCATGCACCATACCCTGATATGTGCTGCCACGCTCTGCAGCCCAAAGTAGGAGAGAGGGTCGCAAGTATCAGACTTCGACCTGCTGGCTGGAATTTCCCCCGTCAGGCACCAATTTGGTTCAAGCCTTCAACCAATCTCCATAGCTTAATAAATAGTAACGTCTAACTGAGCCAAATAGTTAGATGCGTACACTTGGTGTAGTAGGATCTTTATTAAGTTTGATGCATACACTTGGTTTTTTTGGTACCCCTTCTGTAATGCTGGCTGATGTTTGGTTGGAAGAGAGAGCTGCGTCTATACTCTTCTGGCATGCTTACTGCTTCTGTTGCACCCCCACCCCTGGTGGTATCTTCAATCCCAAGGCTCCTTTGTAGGGCTATAGTTTGCTGTGAACCTCTAGTGGTTTCTATTAACGGAAAATTGGCGGCAAACCCCTTTTACTAAAACAATATAGAGCCATGGGTGTTGCTGGTGTTTTCAATATACAATCAGTAATATATTTTTTCTGTCGGTTGAATAAATACTGGTGTTAGAATGATAAAAACAATGTTTTAGAACTCGTTGCACGCTCTGATCCTTTATGCCCCGTAGGTAGCACATACTATCTGAAGCCGGTGCAATCGTAGTCAACGTGGTCATCATCTAACAATTATTAGCGGCAAGTTGTAATAAATATCATAATTTTTGTCTGTTGCATATGTATGTTTTATGGATTGTGCTGCCTAGGTCTCCCGTTCGAATCCCAAGTACCACAAGTTTGTCTAGCCGAGTTTTTTTATGATAAAAAGTTCCAGCCTAACATTATTTTTCGATAAGAATGCCTAGCCCAGCCCAACACATGTGGCGACACCACTTTATCCCAGGGCTTCTGAATGTGCTCGACTTCACACCTAAAGAAAAAAAAGTGCTCGGCTTCATTTTACAATAAGTTGTAGCCATATAAAATTAATTCTTATAATCCAGCATGCTGAGTTTTTGGGTCTGACCGATCCAGGCGCCAAAACCAAACCAGCACCGGCGGGAAGGCCTGTTCCCGCCTTCCACGGCTAGTTGCGGTGTCGTGCCTGGATCACCGCCCTGTCGTACCATTAAATGATGGCCAGCCCATCCCTCTACTCCCCCACACATCCTATTCTTCTCCGGCGATGGCAGTCAACCCCGCACTAGAACCAGTCAACCCTCGTACTCCCCACCGCCTACGACCACACTGTCGCATCTTCCCTGCCTCCTATCCATTCCCGTCCGAGGCCTCGCCGTCGTCCTTGGCCTTGGTGCGCTCACCGCGGCGCCACCATCCAGCCTTGTCAACATGGTCAACATGGTGAATCAGGGGAGGACTGTACTTGAGAGTATGACAATAGGGACCCACCAGGTCCACTGCCGAACGCTAGCAAATGCCTCCTTACTACTCAGATCCACCCCTCAATATGTTTTTCACTCAGATCCACCTCACTGAAATCTTGGACCCACATCATTGTCAACATATAGTCAATTAACGACAGAATTGCACAAGGAGCGTGTCGGGGGAATAACCCGCGGCTAGACCCCGGCAGTCCGAGACATGACTCGGCTAGACCAGAAGGCCCATGCCCGGGTTGTCCAAGGCGCCATACGGGCCGGCTCTCCGCAGGATGGGAGCCTGGAAGGAACCCGGTGAGGGAAACGAGACCCGGCCGATGACAGACCTGGCCTGGGTTGATTGGTGCGAAAGAGAATACGGGTGCCCACACGGAGGTAGAACGTGGCCCAACATGGGGGTGGCCCAGTAGGCCAGTTTTTGGACCGTTGGAATAAGACCCAGACTAGTATCCGGCTTGTAAAAGAAAAGAGACTAGTTGTAGTCCTACTAGGACTCTACATGTAAGTCGGCCCCTTCAACTTATATAAGGAGGGGCAAGGCACCCCAAGAGGGACAAGTCATGATAGACAGACAAGTCTTAGACAAGATCAAAGTAGAAGCTCTCGAGACTAGAGGTAGCGAAATAGCACCCTTGTAATCGAGATTATCATCATCAATAGCAATCAAGTAGGATGTAGGCTTTTACCTCCACCACGAGGGGCTGAACCTGGGTAAAACTCGCGTCTCTCGATTCTGACCAACCCCATTCAAGCTACCACTTAGGTGCGATCGCCTCACCACTAAGTCCTTTCACGAGGACATTTGCCGTGGCAAAAAATCACGACAGTTGGCGCCCATCGTGGGGCCCGCGCATGGTGGTTGTGTGTTCTTGGAGGGAGCTCTTCCAGGGATCGAGAGACTCGCGATTAGCCGGATGCCCAAAAGCCGCCGAGGAAAACATCAACGAACGGTGACGACTCGCCATACCAACGTCCAAGGGCTCGACATCAACACTGCACCGTATGCGTGGTTGGAAGAAACATCATCTTCATAGCGAATAGTCAGAACGGCGGATACGAGATTGAGATTGAGAGAAATTAAGGTTGCATCATGTGCGCCGCCGCACGCGACCAAGCGATTCATCGATACGAGGCTAGATTGATTTCTGGTGTATCGCCGTACAAAGTCAAGACTGACAGGGCTCAAGAGATTTTTGGTGGCATGTTGTGCACCGCTTCGGGCGATCTGTCCAGTCAGAGATTGGTCTCGTTGCACGCTACAGTAGAGGTAATCTGCCGTTCCGCCGAGTTGTTGTGGCTGATCGCTTCATGTCCCGAGGAATCAACAGTAGCTACTGCTGCTACTTTTCTGGCGTGAAGACTGATCCAAATCCAAGCAATCATCAAGTAGTACTATGGCACATGAAGGCTACTGTTGAGTACTAATTAGAATCAGATTCGGTTTTTCTTCAAATTCTATATCCACCCGAAGGCTACCAAGAAAAGGAACAAAAGGCAATTACAAGCTAGCTTGCTGCAATCATTGCATGGCCCTCCTTCTAGTGCCAAAAAGAAAAAAGAAAAAAATCTGAGCTGCTGCTCCTACTCCACGTCTAATCTCAAGTCCCGAGGCTGCTCCTTCACGTGGTCAAGCCAACGCCATCAACCGAAGCTTTCCTGACTACTAGTTCTACTATTAGTACCATGTGAAGTCATCTACAAATCAGATTTTTTGTCTCTGTTTGCTACATGCACACGAAAAAAATACTAGAGCTCGCGCCAGCGTCATCCCGCGGCGACGTCCGTCCGTGCTGTGCTGCTCGACGGACAGGCGTGCATGTCGCCGTCCCTGCGGTCCAGTCTGCAACGACACACAAAGGCCGCACCAGCGTTCGACAGCACGGGCTGCCCGGCGAGTGCGCGCACAGCCGCCGCCCTATGGTCCGGCTTGCCTCAGTAAAAAAATGGCCTATTTGCAGCAAGAAATACTATGGCAAGTCTCATCAATAGGACATCCCAGCGGACGTTGCAGACGGATCATTTGTCGTCCAAATACATCAGGTGATATCCGTCCAGTCTTTTCTATTAGCACATATTAATTTCTTCAAAGAACAAATTACTTTGAGAATGGACGTTTGGTTCTCGGCCTCCATGGAGGCCTTTTTTTGAAGAAAAAAAATCAAAATTCAAACTTTTCGGTTTCAAAAAAATCTGAATTTTTTTTGCAAGTAAACAAGGATGTTATGTTTATGTGTGTAAAAATTCAGGATGAAAAGCGTTGAAATGCGACTTGTACAAAAAAGACAAATCCATGGCCTGGGAGGATGAATAGTGTCATGTGTTAAAAAGCCTCAGATTTGTCTTTTTTGTACAACCCACATTTCAATGTATTTTGCCCTGAAAATTTACACACATGTGTGTTATGTCTTCATGTATACGTGTGTTTTTTTTAGAATTTTTTGAAACATAGAAAATATGAAATTTGACGAAATTCAAAATTTTCAAAACTGAGCTCCATGGAGTTCGGCCTTCAAAGACAATATTCGAATTAATTTGGCCTATATATTTTAATATGCAGGACAAGTGTTCACTATAAAAGTGATGACATACCGCAGATACGGAGCACGTGCCAGCATCATTTGTACTGGCGTCTGCACATGCCGCACTGCGTGACGAACAGGCGCACGGGCCGCCGCCCTGCGGTCCGGCCTACACGACGGTGCCGCGCCCGCCTGTAAGGGTTGCCCAATGGATAGGCGCATTGGCCTGCCATCTCCACAGTCCGGTTTGCTTCAGCACATCGAGGAAACAGGAGAGTTGGCCATGGAGGAAACATTCCCAAAAGAGCAAACAGAGCGAGCCACAGTAGAGCCGGCAATTCACAAGCCGGCAGCGAAGAAACAGAAAAAGAAAATGGCCCTGGAGGAGCCAGGAGAGCCGTACCAAGAGAGAATAGCATGAAATGGGAAGACATACGACGAGCATCACAAAGATCATCTACTCGCCACATCGCCTCCAGCTTCAATAAATTCCAGTTTTCAGTTGTCAACTATACGCCGGTTTATGCCACAGCCAAGTATGAAGAGTCTCAAGCCGGCTCCTCGAGTCGACTTAAGACTCGGGTGCTACACAGACATGATTCGGTAGATTTGGCCAGTTTCAACTAATACAAGAACCACGGGTCATTGCAGCGAAGACAAGCTGGTCCCAGGGGCTGCTGCCATATTGGCAAAAAATAAAAGGCTACCAAATAGAACTAGCTACCACGATGCGCAGTTCAAACATGGGTATCCTGCCTTGTTGGTGAAAAAAAGGGTTGCCAAAGAGGACTAGCTGCCACGATGCACAGTTCAAACATAGGTATCCTGCCATATTGGCAAAACATAAAAAAGGTTACCAAAGAAGACTAGTCACCATGACGCGCGGTCTAAAAATGGGTATCACTACAAGAAATATGTCAACTTGTGACCTTCTGTCAGTGACCCTAGAAGAAATGGTCGTAAATCTACGACCATTTGAGACCAATTGGTCGTAAGCTGTTCGGGGGGCTCCAAACACTAAACCATAACGACCATTTTGGTCAGAGAAACACCAAAAGCAGACAGCACTGGTCTGCTGCCTTATTTCTAGCTGATCACGACCAATATAGATGGTCATAGCCTTGTAAATTGTGGTGCATTGCTATGACTAGGCGCCACCTCATCAGTTTTGCCTATGTGTCTTGTCCATGTGTCAATTTTTGCCCTAGGTTGTGAAGCAGCCTACATTTCTGTCATTCCAAAAATTCCCAAAAAATTCTCATAAATTCTTTGGATCATATCTTCCTCAAATATGTCAAAAACATTCCTTGCCTAGTTCAAAAATAATTCAGGAATATTCATTTTCCTATTCTGTTCAAAACAGAACTTTGTGAAGGAAGTGCTAATTATATTTTCTTGATTGCCCTCAAAATTTTTGGGCACTATTTCCTATCCAAATCATTGCCTCATGACAAAATTCAGCTCCATTTGCCTAGTAAATATTCCTCAGCAAATTTCCAAAGTTTCTGTTCAGCTAGAAGCTTTGGGAAGGAAGTACTAGCTAGGCATATCCTAATGGGTTGAATTTTTGCCACATCTTCTATATGCCCAAATCATAGCTCTCCACAAAATTTGAGCCCCATCTAACAATACATGTGAGCTCCCATCCAATCTTTGTTTCTAGTAATATTTTCAGTTTGGGAAGCAACTATATTTTATATTACTTTATAATTGCTGCAAATTTACCAGGACATGACCCTGTCCATAGAACCTCCCTCCACCCAATTTTAGCCGATTTAATTTAGCTAATTTCCCTCAATATTTTTCCCAATTTTCTGTTTAGTGGAGAGCACTGTGAAGGAAGTACCATTTTTATTTATCCAAATGGTATGAAATTTTTACAGTGCGTTCATATGCCCAAATTATCGTCCTCATCCAAATTGCAGCTCAATCGAATCATCTATGTGAGCCCAGCTTCAATTTCTATTTTCTGGCCAGATTCGCACATTGCAAAGCAAGTGCTATGTAGACCACTCCTATTACCCGCAAACTTTTTGGGCACTCTTCCATGTCCAAATCATTGCCACATGACAATATTCAGCTCCATTTGCATAGTAAATCTTCCTCAAAAAAATTCCAAAGTTTCTATCCAGAGAGAAGCTTTGTGAAGGAAGTACTAGCTAGGATTATCCAAATAATTTGAGATTTTTCCAAATCTTCCATATGCTCAAATAATCACTCTCCATAAAATTTGAGCTCTATCCAGCAATCCATGTGAGCTCATCATCCAGTCTTTTATTTTGGTCATATTTTCAGTTTGTGAAGCAACTATATTTTATATTGCTTAATTATTGCTGAAACTTTACCAGGGCATGTTCCTACCTATATAACTTCCCTCCACAAAATTTTAGCTCATTTAATTTATCCAATTTCCCTCAATATTTTTCCCAATTTTCTGTTCAGTGGAGAGCATTGTGAAGGAAGTGCCATTTTTATTTATCCAAATGGTATGAAATTTTTAGAGTGCGTTCATATGCCCAAATTATCATCCTCATCCAAATTTCAGCTCAATCGAATCATCTATTTGAGCCCAGCTTCAATTTCTATTTTCTGGCCAGATTGGCACATTGCAAAGCAAGTGCTATCTAGACCACTCCTATTGCCCTCAAACTTTTTGGGCACTCTTCCATATCCAAATCATTGCCACATGACAATATTCAGCTCCATTTGCATAGTAAATCTTCCTCAAAAAATTTCCAAAGTTTCTATCCAGAGAGAAGCTTTGTGAAGGAAGTACTAGTTAGGATTATCCAAATGTTTTGAGATTTTTCCAAATCTTCCATATGCTCAAATCATCACTCTCCATAAAATTTGAGCTCTATCCAGCAATCCATGTGAGCTCATCATCTAATCTTTTATTCTGGTCATATTTTCAGTTTGTGAAGCAACTATATTTTATATTGCTTAATTGTTGCTGAAACTTTACCAGGGCATGTTCCTACCTATATAACTTCCCTCCACCAAATGTCAGCTCAATCCATTTGTTCATTTGAGCCCAGCTGCAACATCCATATTTCTTTCCAGTGTGGTACTTTGCAAAGCAAGTGCCACCTAGGCTCCTCCATTTGAGCTGCAAATTTGCCAAGACAGTCTCCTTAGTAGATGATCATCCTCAGCCAAAACTCAGGCCCATTGGCCATGTGCATTTCCCCCACCGCTAATCAAACACTTGGCTGCTAATTCATGTTTCAGCTTAGTTCAGTCTCCTCGTGAGATTCTTCTGTTGTATTCTTATTCCTAACACCTACCGGGGGAGTGCCCATCCCACCAGACATGCCTAGGCTGCCCAGAACACGTGGCAACGCCACGGTCACGCGGTGACCACGCGGCTGGCATGCCAGTTTACGCGCTCTGGAGTTGGGGGCCTCGGCCACCATCCAAACCTCGATGTCTCACCACCACACCATGTATCTCTGATTAAATAAATACTTATGTACCAAGAAATGATTTTTGGAAAAAATAAAGATCAAACTATAAGGCAGCTGTAGTTCAAATTTGACCCACTTCCTACTGAATCGGCGGAAATTTGTCTTTTTCACGAGAGGTGGATCATAGCTTTTGACACACAACCATTTGGTAAATTGTACATTAAATATGGCCTAATATTTTAGAAAATTCATTTGGTCCAATTTTGCAACAAATATATGGTAGGTCCTTAAAAAAAAGCTTACTTTGGGCACTCGAAAAATGGAAAATGATTTTTTTGTCCAAAGAAAATGAAAACTTCCTTAGGCAACATTGTTTGCCATTCCAAGATGCACCCTTGTGCATAATATGAGATCATTTGAACAAACTATGCCATGAATGTGGCCATAAGATTGATCATTTGGCTTGAAAGCCATGAATCTTCACACATGATAGCTCATTTCTGAGAACACTTTTTAAAAAAAATTCTGTATTACAAGTTTATTATTTTTCCTGGTAACTTGGTCACATATAATGACACAATGCGAAGGTTTTCCAATTTTTTGATTTTTTTTTGAATTTTTCATGCCCATTTCAAAATGCGGTCAAAACGACGGGCATGACCGTTCCTAGCTAGTGGTTGAATCTTGGAAAACTTTTGGTGTTTCTCTGATTAAATAGATACTTTTGTACCTAAAAAAAAATTTGGAAAAAATCATGAGCAAACTATGAGGCAGCTGCAGTTCAAACTTGACCCACTTCCTACTGAATCGACGGAAATTTGTCTTTTTCACGAGAGGTGGATCATAGCTTTTGACACCCAACCGTTTGGTCAATTGTACATTAAATATGGCCTAATATTTTAGAAAATTGATTTGGTCCAATTTTGCAACAAATATATGGTAGGTCCTTCACAAAAAAAGCTTACTTTGGGCACTCGAAAAATGGAAAATGAATTTTTCGTCCAAAGAAAATGAAAACTTCCTTAGGCAACATTGTTTGCCATTCCAAGATGCACCCTTGTGCACAATATGAGATCATTTGAACAAACTATGCCATGAATGTGGCCACAAGATTGATCATTTGGCTAGAAAGCCATGAATCTTTACACATGATAGCTCATTTCTGAGAACACTTTTTAAAAATAATTATCGTATTACAAGTTTATTATTTTTCCTGGTAACTTGGTCACATATAATGACACAATGCGAAGGTTTTCCAATTTTTTGATTTTTTTTTGAATTTTTCATGCCCATTTCAAAATGCGGTCAAAACGACGGGCATGACCGTTCCTAGCTAGTGGTTGAATCTTGGAAAACTTTTGGTGTTTCTCTGATTAAATAGATACTTTTGTACCTAAAAAAAAATTTGGAAAAAATCATGAGCAAACTATGAGGCAGCTGCAGTTCAAACTTGACCCACTTCCTACTGAATCGACGGAAATTTGTCTTTTTCACGAGAGGTGGATCATAGCTTTTGACACCCAACCGTTTGGTCAATTGTACATTAAATATGGCCTAATATTTTAGAAAATTGATTTGGTCCAATTTTGCAACAAATATATGGTAGGTCCTTCACAAAAAAAGCTTACTTTGGGCACTCGAAAAATGGAAAATGAATTTTTCGTCCAAAGAAAATGAAAACTTCCTTAGGCAACATTGTTTGCCATTCCAAGATGCACCCTTGTGCACAATATGAGATCATTTGAACAAACTATGCCATGAATGTGGCCACAAGATTGATCATTTGGCTAGAAAGCCATGAATCTTTACACATGATAGCTCATTTCTGAGAACACTTTTTAAAAATAATTATCGTATTACAAGTTTATTATTTTTCCTGGTAACTTGGTCACATATAATGACACAATGCGAAGGTTTTCCAATTTTTTGATTTTTTTTGAATTTTTCATGCCCATTTCAAAACGGCGGGCATGACCGTTCCTAGCTAATGGTTGAATCTTGGAAAACTTTTGGTGTTTCTCTGATTAAATAGATACCTTTGTACCTAAAATTTTTTTTTCGAAAAAATCATGAGCAAACTATGAGGCAGCTGCAGTTCAAACTTGACCGAATTCCTGCTGAATCGGCGGAAATTTGTCTTTTTCACGAGAGGTGTATGGAAACCTTTTTATATGGAACGATTTGGTCATTTGTACATGAAATATGGTCTAATATTTTTTTTAAATGGTGTGGTCCAATTTTGCAACAAATATTTGGCAGGTTCTTCACAAAAAAACTCAGTTTGGGCACTCGAAAAATCAAAAATATTTTTTTCGTGCAAAGAAAATGAAAACCCCAAAATCAACATTGTTTAGGACATGGTTAATGCAGGTGCCTCTGGTTGATGCAGGTGCACACGAGTTCCTGTCTGGCTTCACGATCCCCTCCGAGATGCCTGTGTGGTAGCAGTCGGGCAGCTTCACGCTGTCCGGGACGACGGTCCCTATCTGGATCCGCCCCTCCCATCCACCCGCAGCCCTCGCGAGGCCAGAGGTTGCCAGATCCGTCACCGGCATGGTTGCGGTTAGTACTTACCCTCCTTCCTCGATTCCAGAGGGTGAAAAAGTAGAAGAAAAACAAAAAAGAAAGCACAATTGCATTTGCTTTATTCCCATTGGTGGAACTAGTAGTGGCATGGATCGATGACACGGCGCCCATCCATCCATCCATCCATCTCTCCATCCCACATCCATCCATTTTCTATCTAAAGAAAAGGAGAAAAAAAACCTCGCTCACGTCTCTCTCGGTCTCCCCCACGAGAGAGAGAGAGAGAGAGAGCCCACCCAACCCCTCGCTCGCGTCTCTCTCCCTCGCCGCCGCCACCACCCACACCGGCCAGTTCCGGCGAGCTCCGGTGGCGCGCAGCACGCCCCTGAGCTCCCCTAGGTCCGCTCCTCCCTCGTATCCGGCCAGAATCGGCGCTCCCGCCTTCCACCGCCCCCGTGGCTAGCTAGGATTTCGGCCGCCACGCCTAACTTCGTCGGGATCTGTCACATCCGGCGACGGCGAGGCTAGAGGTGGCCGGATCCGGCACCGGTAAGCCCCTCACCTCCTTCTTCATGCACCATCTTCTCCTCCGATCTCCCTCTCCCTCCAGCCCTGGCCGGTCGGGGTTTCGATCGGATCCCCTCTCGCGCCAAGTCTCCGACCGGCTGCAGGCGGGGTGGCTCCTGCTCTGCCCGCTCCCGTCCAGCCAGTCGATTAACCGCTCGCGCTTTGCGCTCAAGGGACGCTCTAGTGCCTTGGACCAAACCCCCACTTCGTTCGTTCTCCCTTCTTGTGCCTGCTCGGGATTCTAGTGGGCATATTAGTTTTGGCTGATGGGATTGCTCTTACTCCTTATGCATGCTACTGCTGCCTGAAATCAATAGAGCTAGGCTGCCAGCTGATCATGTCCGGGGTGTGTAGTAATAGATGATAGGTTCACTGCACTTGCTCTGTTTCTGAACTTTGTCACCCCTGCATATTCTTTTTTAGCTTAAAACAGCTCTAGTACTGCATCTGGACAGTCCGTTGTTTTGTGTTTCAGTATTTACAGATTAGTTGTTCTAAATTACCATTCACATGTTGTAACTGCGGAACAACACCGCTTAATTTTACACCACTAAAAAAGCGTGCAAGTTATGATGCAAGATCTAGCCGCAGAAACCCCTTTGTTGAAACCTGCACGTCTCTGGATATCAGAGCATTGCATTATCCGAGTTAAATTGCGTGTCATGGGTTTTCTCACTTTAATCGATCTCTGCAGCTGGAAGATGGAGCCTGACCAGAGTGGCACCGGGCAGACTTCCTCTCAGCGCCCGAAACCCTAGCGGGTATGAATCCCTCCTCCGGTCCTCCCGCTGTCTCCTTCTTCTACAACTTCTCTTCATCTCCTCCTGATGCGTGCTCGTATTGTGCCTCCGTGGTAAGGCTCTGTTTTGTGCAGGTTGTTATCATGAGGAGAAGCTGCTACTGCAGGACGCCGTCCTCCCCTCCTCGAACCCCCTGACATGGTGAGCTCCACCCCCTCCTTCTACCCCATGCAGATCCGATGGGCATCAACTGCAATTGCTACAACATATCAACAAGTATTGGTTCAGTTTTTATGCGAAATTCGATTGTGAGTGTGCTGTTTGATGATGCTTACTTCAGAAAAAGAAAATCATGGATGGATAGATTAGGGAAACTGTGGGCTTCCTTTCAAGTTAAATTAACTAATCACCATTTGGCTCATCAATTTTTTATGTCTTGTGTGAAATCTGTACCCGTCGACATCGATAAGCTCTACGTCAAGGACGCCGCCTGCTAGTACCTCCTCCAGGGTGAATCCCTCCCCCTCCCCCCCTTCACGCATCAGTGCCATTTGTTTGTGTGTAGGTCATATTGTGATCCGGATGCAATCCCGTTAGTGTTCCAAGTCCGATGTGCCCGATTCTGTTGTACTTTATTGGTTAATGGTCATGGTTGTTAATAATTTATCCGTGCTATGTATCTCATTCCACTGTTTGGTTCCTCCCTAGAATGATGTCTAGTTAAAACACTACATGGAATATTTATCATCAGTCTGATATGCAACAATTTGATGATATCCATATAACAGGTTATCTTAGCTTGTTAATTTGTGCTCAATGAACTATATGAGCTCTGTTTATTGCATCTTGTATGCCCATACATTATCATAAAATAGTATGGCTCATACGCTAGCTAGAAAATTTGTACATTTGGAGTAGTACTACATGCAACCTGATGGAAACTTCATGCTGTGCTATTGATCTACCATAAATATATACTACTATAGCAGCCTGTTACTATTACTACATGCCATCTTTTTATTTTCAGTAGTGATTTTGATGCACAAATGCTGGTGAGAATATGATGCTATAGTCTAGATATATGATGCAAAGTATGTTGTATTTACGCACTTGCATCCAACTGCAGCAGCCGCATGAGCGAGTTGAGGTTGGGGACATAGGGGTTGAGCCGCTCGGGTGCTGATCATGTACAGCAGTGCTCTTTCCGGCGTCGACCCGACCAAACCAATGATGCAAGGCTTCTCCTCCTGCTGCTGCATGTCTTCATCGACTTAGTTCTTCCACAGGGAGAGATTTAAATCCTTCACTTGTTCACTGTGTAATCTGCTGATTACTTCTTCCATTAATCACCTAGTGCTCCTGTTAGTGAGATTCATCTAGTAATTTTTCTGGCAAAGCACACAATGGTTTGGAGTAGTTGATCATGGCCTGATGGAACCTTCATGTTGTTAGCACGTATATATATATACTAGTACAGCAGCCAGAAGCAATCCATTTTATTAAATGCATTCTGGTTAGGATTTGGTCATGGCATGACCTTGCTGTTCTGTTTTCTTTGAATCTGGTTGCAAGTTTACTATTTTTCCAGAACCATCATCTTACATTTTCTTGTTTCATGTACAGCTTGCCAAAAAATGGCTAACTCTGGACCTATTCGCCCAACTGTGCAATGCCAGACTCTTAAGTACAACATGAATGCCAGGGCTGAAAGATGATTTACACTTGAGGAGCCCAAGGTGATCACCCCCCCCCCTTCATTTTGCTTCCTCCATCTTTGAATTACCCATGTGGGATGTTGTATCATCGGAGTGATCATTTGGTATACATCCTGACATGTTCTATTAAAATAATATGTTGCTTTACAAGATAATAGAATCCACTTGATTACATGCCTTGTATGTAGAATTAATATCTGCATGCCATATTTTGTTTTCTACTTTGAAATGAATGGTGCATTAGAGTTTGAGTTCTTACACACAGATGCTAAATTGAAGGGATTCCTTCTCCTGAGAAACTATGATGGCTTTCCATTTAGTTTCCATTGTCAATTTTCTGTCTACTGACATATGGATGCTGCAACTGCAGGCAGCAGGAGTCCCAAAGAAGCTTGATCTACTAGTGGCATCTCTGTGGACCACCGCCGCAATAACCCATCAGTCGAGGGTATGCATTCTAGTGTTAACAGGCTCACGACGGACCGAAGAAGTGTGAAGAAATGAAGAAATTCTTGCAGGTCGTTATACTTGTGAAGTGTTGTATTGTGATTGTATGGTATTGTATGCTAATCTGGGTGAAGCGTGAAGAATATGGAATTTCATTTGTTCTCTTATTTGTTCCCAGTGGTATATTGTAATAGACTAATTTTCGCTGTTAATTTGAAGATTTTCAAGAGGTTTCTCCTTTTCTGATTAGTATACTAATTATGTACTAATATGCGAAAAAATGAAACCTGATGACCGGGACCACTGTCTGGAATAATCTATTAAATGTGACTGGAATGATTTGAAAAAATGATCTGTAAAAAAACACAAAAAGGCCGAATTTAAAAAGAAATGGACCGAAAAAAGGTTGAGGCCTAAATAAGAAATGGACTGTAAAAAGGCCGAGAAATGGATACGGCCCAAATTTAACAGGGAAAAAATATATATTAAATGGGCTGAATTATTGGGCTCGGCCCATTGAGACGGCTGAACTGGACCGGGCTGATTCTGATCTACGACCATTTCGTTTGGTCGTAATTTTGCCACGTCAGCCTGCCACGTTGGATCTGACATGGTCTGGGCAGACTGCCAGTGACCAAAACAATTGGTCGTAAAATCTACGACCTTTTATTTTGGTCGTTACCTTCTACGACCATTTCACAAAGAAGGTCGTTAAATTTCATTAAAGACGGCCAGCTTTTGACCAACTGTTTTTGGTCACAAAAAGGTCACAAGTGAAAATCAACGACCATTCAGTGACCAATATTGATGCTCGCAAGTTGCCATATTTCTTGTAGTGTATATCCTGCTCAATAATGATCAATGAAATAAAGCCGGCACCTCTGGACCCCAGAGTTTTGTCGTTTCACTTCATAATAGTGTGTTGTTGAGTCTTTGTTCTTTGATCATTGGTTACTTGGGGGCTTCCAACTCATCGAGTTTAGCTATTAACATCCCTCTTAACCTGACATATGCCACCATAATACTTGGTTATACCTGCCTGTTAGCTTGATGCTACTCACAAAAGGTGACCCGATTGAACGCTTGATGAGTCAATCACATTGATGACCCTGAACTCATCAAAGTTAAAACACCAGCTTAAATCACGTGAGAGACGGTTTCTAGAGAGCTAGGACAAACCAAAAGAGGTTACAAGGCCTGCTTCCATAGGAAAGCAAACTCAGACTCGAGCCTTGAAAACCGGTCTTTATGTCGAGCCTCGAAAGTCGGCTTTTTATTTACTATATATTATTGCTATATATTGGCTGTTTTTTTCCTTTTTTATCACATATTTTTGAATTCTAACTTATATTACAATTTAGTATTAGTATATACTACTCATATTTTGTGCAGAAGCCAGCTTTATCTTATCAATTACCATATAAATTATACCTTCTGCGGCAACATGATTTGCCGGGTTGCATGGCAACCACAGCTTATGATTCTTCTTGAGGAGTCAGTTACAACAATAACAATTCCGGGTTGCACTGCAACAACGGTCAAGGATTTCTTTCATCACAAAGCATCATCAGTTTTAAAGCGAAATACTAAGTGCTCAATGGCACTGGCAGCTCAACGGAGTTTCAGATGAACAGTTATTACAAGCCCCGTCTGGGCGACTGGTACGTCTCCAACGTATCTATAATTTTTTATTGTTCCATGCTATTATAGTATCAATCTTGGATGTTTTATATACACTTACAAGAAATTATATATCATTTTTTGGGACTAACCTATTAACTTAGTGCCCAGTGCTAGTTGCTGTTTTTTGCCTGTTTTTGGTTTTTCAGAATATCAGTACCAAACGAAGTCCAAATGCCACGAAACTTTTTGGAGATTTTTTTCTGGACATAAGAGATACTAGAAGCTTTGGAAGAGGGCCAGAAGACAGAGGAGGTGGCCACGAGCCACCAGGACGCGCCCCAGGGAGGGTGGCGTGCCCTGGTGCCTCGTGGGCCCACCTCTCCTCCGTTTGACCTAATTCCACCTCTATAAATACTCTAAAATCGGGAAACCAACAAAAGAGTCCACGAAATACTTTTTCCGCTGACGCAAGTCTCTGTTCTCGAGAGATCCCATCTGGAGGCCTTTTCCGGCACTCTGTCGGAGGGGGATTCGATCACGGAGGGGCTCTACATCAACCTTTCTGCCCTTCCGATGATGCGTGAGTAGTTTACCACAGACCTTTGGGTCCATAGTTAGTAGCTAGATGGCTTCTTCTCTCTTTTTGATCTTCAATACAATGTTCTCCTCGATGTTCTTGGAGTTCTATCCGATGTAATCACTTTTTGCGGTGTGTTTGTTGGGATCCGATGAATTGTGTGTTTATGATCAGATTATCCATGAATATTATTTAAGTTTTCTCTGAACTCTTTTATGCATGATTGTTATATCTTTGTATTTCTCTCCGATCTATTGATTTGGTTTGGCCAACTAGATTGATTTATCTTGCAATGGGAGAGGTGCTTTGTAATGGGTTCGATCTTGCGGTGCTCAATCCCAGTGACAGAAAGGGACATGACACGTATGTATCGTTGCTATTAAGGGTAAGAAGATGGGGTTTATTCATGCGTGAGTTTACTTTGTCTACATCATGTCATCTTGCTTAAGGCGTTACTCCGCTCTTTATGCACTTAATACTCTAGATGCATGCTGGATAGCGGTCGATGTGTGGAGTAATAGTAGTAGATGCAGAATCGTTTCGGTCTACTTGTCTCAGATGTGATGCCTATATACATGATCATTGCCTTGGATATCGTCATGATTATTTGCTTTTCTATCAATTGCCCAACAGTAATTTGTTTACCCACCGTATGCTATTTTCAAGAGAGAAGCCTCTAGTGATAACTATGGCCCCGGGGTCTACTTTTATCATATATTGAAAATCCCAAAAATACCTTGTCGCAATTTTACTTTATTTATTTTATTTTGTATTTTTGTTTGATCTATCTATCTATCACCATACAATTTAATCTTGCAATTAACCGCCAAGGAATTAACAACCCCTTGTTCGCGTTGGGTGCGAGGATTTGTTGTTTTGTGTGCAGGTGCTGCTAATGAGTTGTTGCGTGATTCTCCTACTGGATTGATAACCTTGGTTTCATAACTGAGGGAAATACTTATCTCTACTATACTGCATCATCCCCTCCTCTTCGGGGAAATCCCAACGCAGCTCACAAGTAGCAGCGACCCTTATCAGTATTGTTTCAACAGTCAAGCCGGCGGAATGGTCGTTAAAGGCTGAGAACCGGTAGTTGGATTTTCCGGGTTGACACCAACCTGTTCTTCAACCTGAAATCTTCGAGTTGGCTTGATCCAACATTTCCTACATCAAAACAAGTGATTAAAGATCATTCAAAAAGTCCCAAGTCGCCGCAGGCTGGCGACCCGACACTTGGGGGCTACAGCGGAGTTATTTTTGTACTACATTGCAATAAAGGGTCATTCTCAATACAAGCCCCGAGTTGTTGAAGGCAGTCAACCCGACACTTGGGGGCTACACTGTTCAGCTTCAAATTCTACAAGACAATTATAAAGTCCTAGCTTGCCGCAGGCCAGGCAACCCGGCACTTGGGGGCTACACTGTTCAGCTTCAAATTCTACAAGACAATTATAAAGTCCCAGCTTGCCGCAGGCCAAACAACCCGGCACTTGGGGGGCTACACTATTTACAGCTATATATCTACAACATTCAAGACTAAGTTCAAGTCCCAGGCTGCTGCAGGCAAGACAACCCGGCACTTGGGGGCTACTCAGTCAAAATATTTTTCTATGCAAAGCACCAAGTTATCACGAAGTGATACACTCGGAGCTTGGGGGCTACAGATAATATGGAGATAAAGGAGGAACATCTTCAAAGCTCTCAATTTTGATCAAGCCGGGTTTCATGTTCTTTGTGGAAAAATTTGCCGAAGTTTATGTACTCCAAGCTATTCATAGGAAGCATTGAAAGCCTGCTCGACATCATATGGATTTCTTATTCCCAATATTTTTATCAAGTCGAAGCACTGGAAGACCGACTCAAATGTCAGATGGGTTATTTTCTAATATTTTTCAGCGTGGAACCAGCGTCAGTAAGTGGATTCAGAAGCCGGCCTGTTGATATGACAAAGAGACCCGGGTTTTCGAGGAGACGGTTCATTGAGTAAGCTGACTAGTGGAGCGAGCCGGTCCCTTAACATATTAATTATTCTTATTTTAGGAGCTTAGCATGAATTAATTCAAGCTAACCTGGGGGCTAATGTCGGGGGAATTACCCGCGGCTAGACCCAGCAGTCCGAGATATGACCCGGCTAGACCAGAAGGCCCATGCCCGGGTTGTCCAAGGCGCCATACGGGCCGGCTCTCCGTAGGCTGGGAGCCTGGAAGGAACCCAGTGAGGGAAACGAGACTCGGCCGATGACAGACCTGGCCTGGGTTGATTGGTGCGGAAGAGAATACGGGTGCCCGCATGGAGGTAGAACGTGGCCCAACATGGGGGTGGCCCAGCAGGCCAGTTTTTGGACCGTTCGAATAAGACCCAGACTAGTATCCGGCATGTAAAAGAGAAGAGACTAGTTGTAGTCCTACTAGGACTCTACATGTAAGATGGCCCCTTCAACTTATATAAGGAGGGGCAAGGCACCCCAAGAGGGACAAGTCACGATAGACAGACAAGTTTTAGACAAGATCAAAGTAGAAGCTCTCGAGACTAGAGGTAGTGAAATAGCACCTTGTAATCGAGATCATCATCATCAATAGCAATCAAGCAGGATGTAGGCTTTTACCTCCACCATGAGGGGCCGAACCTGGGTAAAAGTCGCGTCTCTCGATTCTGACCAACCCCGTTCAAGCTACCACCTAGGTGCGATGGCCTCACCACTATGTCCTTTCACGAGGACATCTGTCATGACAAAACCATGACAGAGCAGCTGACACCTGGGATCCAGCAGCTCGATCAGTTTTTTTGGTTGTTCAAACGGAGCAGCGTATAAACTGGGTTGTGCGATGTCTGTGGCCCATCTAACAACATGACCAGGCCAGCTGTTTTTCCTACGGGAAAATGGGTAGCTCACCATTTTTTTTTGAAGAATACCCAACCTAGGCCTATTTGTTTTCTCTGACTTGGTGGGTTGCAAATCTTTCAACAAGAGGAGGGATGCATTCGGCCTGGCCAGAAAATGGGCAGTAAATCATAAAAGTAATATGAAATGGGCTGCAAATGTATAAAAACACAGCAAATGGGCAATTAGTTTCATATTTTGTTTTTTTTCTTCATTGAGATTTTATATTTCATTGGATTTTAACATTTTATAAATTAGTTTTAATCTGGCTTTGGGATTAAAAATAGTTCGGACCCCAGCAAAAATATGCGAAATTTTGAAAATTTTGCATATTTTTTAGTTCAAATTTTTAACCCTGGACCTGACCAGAAAATGGGCAGCAATTCTAAAAATGGCAAATGGGCTGTAATAAATTCCATATGAATTAGCAAATGGGCTGTAAATTGTAAAAATAATGGCAAATGGGTTGTACACACCACAGATTTCCAGGCTGACTTGTTGGCCGACTAAGTTGACGCGTACGTAAGGCTTTGTCAACTTATAGTCAACACACGATTCTAGCAGCAGTGACTGTTGTATGTCCATCCAACGGCCGTCGTGCTTCTTCAATCTCTGATCTTCCTGCTCCAGCCGCCTAAACCAGCGATGGCGGGACTGCCTGCTCCCTCCTCCCGTGGCCAGCTGTGATGTCGCGCTGGCCTCACCGACCGACCCTACTCCCACCGCTGGCCAGGCCATCCCTCTACCCACCTGCACCTCCTGTTATGTTTTAGCAACGGCAGCCTCACCCCGTAACTGAACCAGTCAACCCTTGTACTCCCCTCCGCGTGGGCATCCACTGATGTGTCTTCGCCAACTCCGGGCCGATCCCTTCGATGGCCTTGCCGTCGTCCACCGCATTGGTGCTCTCGGCACGGCGTGGTCAATGTGGTCAACATACAACAGTCATCGGAAGAGGGATGTAGGTGGAGAGGCTGACAATAGGGCCCCACATGGTACATGGCCACACGCAAGCAAGTGCCTCCTTATTATGCGAAAAAAATGATCCCCCCCTTACAGGTTGGACCCACCAGCGACATCTTCGCACGCAATGAAGTGCCTCCTTATTATGCGGAAAAAAAAATTGTCCCGCTGACAGCTGGGACCGACCAGCTGCATCTTTTTCAAGGAAGTGCCTCCTTATTACGTGCAAGAAAAATAATTCCTCCCCCGGCTAGCTGGGTCCCACTAGATTTCGAGGATGACTTGTGGGCCTACTAAGTTGACACATACGCAGGGCTATGTCAACTTAGTCAACAAATCGACTCTACCAGTGTGAGACTGTTAGATGTCAATCCAACGGCCGGCGTGCTTCTTCAATCTCTGATCTTCCTGTTCCAGTAGCCAAACTAGCGCCGGCGGGACCGCCTGCTCCCGCCTTCCGTGGCCGGCTGTGCTACCGCGCAGGCCTCACTGCCCCACCCTACTCCCATCGCTTGCCAGGCCATCCCTCTACTGACCCACACCTCCTGTTATTCTCCGGCGATGGCACCCTCACACCGCAGCCGAGCCAGTAAACCCTTGTATTCCCCTTCACATGGGCATCCACTGCCGAGTCTTCCCCGGCTCTGGGTCGTTCCCTCCCTAGGCCTCGCCATCGTCCACCGCCTTGGTGCTCTCGGCACGGTGTCGTAAACATGGTCAACAAACGACAGCCATCGGAAGAGGATTGTACGTGGACAGGCTGACGGCTGGGACTCACGAGGTCCATGGTCGCATGCAAGGAAGTGCCTCCTTATTATGGGAAGAAAAATGATTCCACTCCCTGACAGCTGGGACCCACCAGCTACATCTTCGCACGCAAGGAAGCTCCTCCTTATTACATGAAAAAAATGCTTCCTCCTAATGGTTTCTGACATCTGGGACCTACGACATTGTCAACGTAGTCAATAAATGAGTGAATTGCACATGGAGCGGCTGTCACGTGGGACCCAGTTGCTCGAGCAGTTTTGTTGTTGTTGTTTTTGTTGTTGTTGTTGTTGTTGTTGAGATGGAGTAGGTTATCAACTGGGCTGTGCGGTGTCTATGGCCCATCTAGCCCAGGCTTTTAGTTTATGTTTACAACATGACGAGCCTAGCTGTTTTTTTTTCTTGGTGAAATGACTAGCCCACCTTTTTTTTCATAGAATAGCCTACACCACTAGTACAACGAGCTGCTATACAAACGGTTTTTACCCCCTTTCCGCGACAGAGTTTTAAACCGTTGCCTTGCCTGTTTGTGCAATAGGGGGGTCCTTCCCACACGACCCAGAAACCATCGGCGATAGGGCCTCCGGTCACACACGCGGAGCAAAAGGAGCTCGTGTGCGATCGAGCGAGCCATTGCAGACAATTATACTGGCCCAATCGTTTTCGTTCGTATGTACATCCCACACAATGAATCCAAGAAAAACGTTTCCGTTCATATATACATCCCACACAGTGAATCCCAGACAAACGTTTTTGTTCGTATGTACATCACACACAAATTTCTGCATCACATCGTCTGTGATAGCATTGCCATTGCAGACGATAGTAATAATTTTATCGTTTGTTTTATTGAATGCATCACGCACGGTGCCTAGAAGAAACTGTGTGGCATAGGCTGTCCATTACACACAGTTTTTATGTGGAAAATGTTTGTGCAAGGTGGCCTAACGCAAATATAGTTGTCCAGAGGAAGTCGTGTGTGATTGTTCATTGATCAAACACGTTTACTTCCTAGAAACTATGTGGGTTGTCTAAGATCATCGCCCACGGTGTTGTCTCAATAACCGTTTGCACTAGAAAAACCCAATAAGTAGGCTAATTGGCCTATTATTATTAATCCATTTAGTAATCAAATTAACATTTCATATTAAACACACAATATATTTCATTTTCGTATTACGGAACCAGGATTTCATAATTGGAATACATCAGAGTACAACATCATATAGCTTCAGCACTCACTTACACCATATGGGCATATAGCTAGCTACCCCATTACACAACAGAACCAAGTTTCACATGCAACATCTAAAACCTTTGGAAATTAGCATCATAGATGGTAGATAGATAGATGAATCTCATCTGGAAAACTGCTGAAGCGGAAGGCGAATATTGAGCCTTCAATGATGTTGAAGGTCCTTGCAACTTTAGGCCAGTGCCTGTGGATGATTGACCGCCCATCCTTCGTTCTCTTGAGGAAGACTTCAATATTGTACCATGGGTGTTGTATGAATGCCTTCCTCGCATCTTGACCATACAGGTGGTTTGAGAGGTAATCATCTGTGAACTGCTTTGGAAAGTCCTGAAAACAAAGATATGCATAAATATCTTCTCTATATTTTGTAATGGCGCAAAGGAATAAGAAAACAGGGTATAAGAGTTTTTTTTTGAAAAAGAGAGCTCTCTCTCCGATTTCATTTAACTGAAATCACAAAGTCTTTTTACAAGCACCCAGTAACACACTACAACTAGATAGCTAGCGCTGCAACATGAAAAGGAGCTATCCCTGCCTCCCACACCACAACTCACGCAAAACACAAGGTATAAGAGTTAGTACCATCCTGTAGTTCGCTGATGTCTTCTTCATTATGCAGACAAAGATCTTGTTGTTTTTCGTCACTAGTTTCTTTATCCTAACAATCTTTTTGAGTTTCTTGACTTGACTGATATTCATGGACATCTCATTTCCCCATATGCAAAATGGGTCGAACAGTGGATCAAAACCTCTGACAACAGGACCTACATGTGCAAGACCAAATTGTTGAAAACCTAAATACTAGAATGGTTCCAGCAATTGCACAATAATGTGCTATTAGACATAGGACCATGCATGTGCGAACCTCGATGGTAAACCTCAGTGCCTCCCATTGTTTCCCTGCAACAAATATAAGGTAGTTATTGGTCAGGTTAAGTGAGGGTTGTCATACTATCTGTAAAATATGTTGATGAAAAATAAACACGTTGCAGATTCAACAGATTAATTTGAGCCACATGGAAAAGCCATTTATCCAAACCAAGCATGCTTAAGAACTAGGAAATATATAAATTGTATATGTTTCTCATGTATTTAGTACAGCCAAATTCGATTTATTTCTCACATGCATAACAATACAAAATTGTACCCACAAACATCGCATTGCAGAATTGAATCAAACAGTTAACTAAGCACCACAACAAATGAACCAAACAGTTAACTAAACACCACATTGCACAATAGAACATACTAGAAGATCACACAGTTAACCAAACCTAGTATGCTTAACAACTTGGAAAATATAGCAATTGTATTTGTTTCTCATGTATTTTGTATAGCCAAATTCGATTTATTTCTCACATGCAAGAGAATACAAAATTGCACCCACAAGAATTGAGCATCACATTGCAGAATTGAACCAAACAGTTAACTGAAGATGACAACAAATTAACCAAACAGTTAACTGAGCACCACATTGCACAATATATAGAACATATATACTGGAGGATCAGATTACATAGTAACAGTATATAGGACAATTCACTAGAATTTGTAAAGGAAAGGCAGGAGCAGCACATGCAACAGGTAAACCAAACATGCTTAACTGGTGTAGCTGCCTAGCTGAACATAGGTCCTTATAGTGAGCTAAAAAGACAATCTACTCCTCATCGTTGGAGATATCGATGACGATGTGCTCCTTAGACTTGGAAGAGGGCGAGGCCTCCACATCCTGGGTACCCTCCTCATAGTGGTGAGTCGCCTGAGCCGCTCCGAGCACCAACCTGCTTGCTCTGGAGTTGAGGTAAGCACGGGCACGCTGAGAAAACACCTCGTAGTCTTCGTCGAAGGCACCGACGGTGGCCTCGAGAAAACGCCATGAACTGTCATTTAAAGCAGCCAACCACGTGGCAGCGTCCGCGTGCGCTGCGTCAACGGTGGCCTCGACGATGAGGTGCTCCTCCAAGATCTAGGGGTTGGCACGCATGGCAGCCATCGCGACCTCATCCGCGTGTGCGGCCGCGATTTGCTTCTCCGTTGCCAAATGCTCCTTAAGCTCCTGGCTATACTGCGTGCACCATGGCTTAGGGTGGCGCTTATTTAGAGGATGGGTCAGTGATTTGGGTGGAAGGTGTCGCACCGGCGGTCGGGGCACATGGGATGTAGAAGGAGGTGGAGGATGGGGGTCGGGTGTGGATTACTTGACTAGATCGACGAGGCCGAGCAGCAGGAAGGAGCCTCGCCGGCGAGGCAGCGGTGCTGCAAGCAAGCAGTGAAGGTTTGAACTTGGAATGGAAGGCAGAAACAGGGGAAATTTGCCTTTTGGTAAGGAGGAAGGGGGCATGGGAGGTAGATATTTCCGCGGACGCCGAAAATTTTCGCACCGTGCAGCGAAAAACTGGCTCACAAAGTGTCATCAGACACGGTCCCTTATTCAGCACTGTGTACGATATCTGAACATCACAAATGATTCATATGGCTTACCCCATGTGTGATAAGTTTGAATGTCCAAATTTTGGTTCGAATTTCCCTGGTTATAGTGGTCGTCCACGTCATTGCATAATTTGGGTATACAAAATAGCCTACAGCACACCCACACTTCTTAATCAGGCAAGTTCAGCAATTAAACAGACCTTAGCTGACCTAAACATTACTCTAACAAAGGACCGGTGCTCTAAACAAAGACTACTACTCCGCCCGGTGCTTGTTGATCTCCACCGCCTCCTCCATGTCCAGCTCGTGCCCGACGATCCCCTGGGGAAGGGGCTCCATGGCAATCATCGCACCATAATCGGCAAGCATCTCGCCATCCACGTGCTCCATCTCTTTGGAAAAGGCCGCCATGAGCTAGGCGTGGGTGGCCGCGGTCTGGGCTTGGACGAACTCCATCACGGCAAGGTATGCCATGAACGAATGGACGGCTGCTCGAACGCTCTTGGCGATTGCCAACTATTCGGCCATGGGTTGCCGACCGTTGTCGGAGAAGCTTCGTGTGATTTGTGCGGTGACCGCCAGGAGCTGGGCATGGGCAGCCTCCATCAGGACTAAGGTGGCCGCCGCCGAACGGACAGCTACTGTCCCGCTCTCGTCATTTCTTATCCCCATCGCAGATATTGCTGCCGCCATCTAAGCTGCAGTAGCGGCCGTTTCGGCTGCCGCAGCCGCTCGGTCATAGATTGCGGCCGCGCTCACGCAGGTTGTGAGCACGCTCATGGCGGCTGCGGCCGTGCTCTCGCCGGAGTGGGCCGCCGAAGTTGCCCTCATGATGCGGGTCCACGTCCCCATCTTTGATCGGCGACGATTGAAAAGTGAAATGATATTTGGGGAGCTAGTTTGCTTGATGTGCCGGATGTGGACTGTAGCCAACGAACCTTCTCGCGTAAGCCATATATGACGGTGCTCGAAGATATTTTGTACTGCATCTCACACGGTTGGTGATAAATAACTATGTGTGATGTACTTGATTTTTCGTCTTGATTTGAAATACGGAATGGGGTAACAGCGGCAAAGGACGGTGTTTGAATTGCTAGAACATTTATCTGCAGTGAACATACAACTATAGGAGTGTCGTGTTAAAATTTGGAATTATTTGGGGTTTGTTTGGCCATTTTTATACATTAACTAAGTTTTCTAGGCATTTTATGTG
The DNA here is from genome assembly GCA_039707655.1 of Elymus sibiricus. NCBI lineage: Eukaryota > Viridiplantae > Streptophyta > Magnoliopsida > Poales > Poaceae > Elymus > Elymus sibiricus. The sequence continues at coordinate 202,598,709 of CM077666.1, read as the reverse complement.
CATAATTCAAAATTGAACTATAGGCACATGCTCTGGTGCACCAAAATAGGTTGAAAATCATATATGTGTCCTTGGGTGCATGCTTAGGTCCCATGCAAGAAATGGGAATGAATTTCAAAAACCTCGGCATCGCGGTTCCACCGCAAACGTTGAGATACTTGGTTTTGAAATTCTAGTAAATCCAAAACTCATCTGAAATTCATGAAACTTGGTATGCTATCATGGATTGGCACCAACATGTCGTGGTAAATTTTTTGTCCCATTTGGGGCAGGTTTTGGTATAAGTGATACGTCTCCAACGTATCTATAATTTTTTATTGTTCCATGCTATTATAGTATCAATCTTGGATGTTTTCATATGCAATTATATATCATTTTTTGGGACTAACCTATTAACCTAGTGCCCAGTGCCAATTGCTGTTTTCTGCTTGTTTTTGGCTTTTCAGAGAAACAGTACCAAATGAAGTCCAAATGCCACGAAACTTTTTGGAGATTTTTTATGGACAAAAGAGACCTTGGAAGCTTTGGGAGGAGGCCAGAAGCCTCACGGAGGCTTCACAAGGCAACAGGACGCGCCCCGGGGGGGCGTGTTGCCTTGTGGGGCCCATGTGACTCCGTTTGACCTAATTCCACTTCTATAAATTCACAAATATTGGTAAAAAATCAGGGAGCCAGAAGAGAAAACCTTTCCGCCGCCGCAAGCCTCTATTCATCCCTTATCCCATCTGGAGGCCTTTTCTGGTACTCTGCCGGAGGGGGAATCGATCACGGAGGGCTTCTACATCAACCTTGCTGTCCTTCCGATGATGTGTGAGTAGTTTACCATAGACCTACGGGTACATAGCTAGTAGCTAGATGGCTTCTTCTCTCTCTTTGACCTTCAATACCATGTTCTCCTCGATGTTCTTGGAGTTCTATCCGATGTAATCTTCTTTTGCGTTGTGTTTGTTGGGATCCAATGAATTGTGAGTTTATGATCAGATTATTCATGAGAAATATTTGAGTCTTCTCTGAACTCTTTTATGCATGATTAAATATAGCTTTGTATTTCTCTCCGATCTATCGATTTGGTTTGGCCAACTAGATTGATTTATCTTGCAATGGGAGAGGTGCTTTGTGATGGGTTCAATCTTGCGATGCTCAATCCCAGTGACAGAAGGGGACATGACACGTATTTGTATTGTTGCAATTAAGGATAAAAAGATGGGGTTTATTCATATTGCTTGAATTTGCTTCTCTACATCATGTCATCTTGCTTAAGGCGTTACTCTGTTTTTATTAACTTAATACTCTAGATGCATGCTGGATAGCGGTCGATGGGTGGAGTAATAGTAGAAGATGCAGGCAGGAGTTGGTCTACTTGTCTCGGACGTAATGCCTATATACATGATCTTTGCCATGAATCCATCATATTTATTTGCTATTCTGTCAATTGCCCAACAGTAATTTGTTTACCCACCGTATGTTTCTATGCTCGAGAGAGAAGACTTTAGTGAAAACTATGGCCCCCGGGTCTATCTTTATCATATAAAAAGCCTAAAAATACCTTGCTGCAATTTATTTACTGTTATTTTTATTAGTATTTTAGTTTACCTATTTACCTCGATAAGATTTAATCCTTGCAAATAACCGCTAAGAGGATTGACAACCCTTTTATTTGCGTTGGGTGCAAGTGTTTGCTCTTGTGTGTGCAGGTGCGCTTAACGGAATTTTGCTTGGTTCTCCTACTAGATTGATAACCTTGGTTCTTAACTGAGGGAAATACTTATCTCTATTGTACTGCATCATCCTCTCCTCTTCGGGGAAATACCAACGCAGACTACAAGTAGCAGGAAGAATTTCTGGCGCCGTTGCCGGGGAGACATCATCAAAATTACCAAGTACCATCGCACAAATTATCATTCACTTGCATTTATTTTATTTACCTTTTATTTGCATTTGCCTCTCGTTTTCATCTCCCTCACTTCTAATTTTTTTTACAAAAACACAAAAAAAAATATTTGCTTGTTCGCTAGTTTGCTTGCTTTGCTTGAAGTTGTCACCATGTCTGAGTTTGTTATTTGATACGTCTCCAGCGTATCTATAATTTATGAAGTATTCATGCCATGTTTATAACAATTCCACATGGTTTTGGTATGATTTGATTAGAACTAACCCGGACTGACGCTATTTTCAGCAGAACTACCGTGGTGTTGTTTTTTGTGGAGAAATAAAAGTTCTCGGAATTGGACGAAACTTTTTGACGATTTTTTTGGACCAAAAGAGACCCCCGAAGCTTCATGGAAGGACCAGAAGCCTCACGAGGTGCTCACAAGCCATCACGCCGCGCCCTGGGGGGGTCGCGCCGTGGTACCTGATACGTCTCCAACGTATCTATAATTTATGAAGTATTCATGCCATGTTTATAACAATTCTATATGGTTTTGGTATGATTTGATTAGAACTAACCCGGACTGACGCTGTTTTCAGTAGAATTGCCATGGTGTTGTTTTTTGTGCAGAAATAAAAGTTCTTGGAATTGGATGAAACTTTTTGGAGATTTTTTATGGAATAAATAAAAAATACTGGAACCAAGACCCACTGGAGGGGGGCCACCCAGTGCCCACGAGGCACCAGGGCACGCCACCCCCCCCAGGCGTGCCCTGGTACGTCGTGGGGCCCACATGGCTTCGTCTGACCTGATTCGAACGCTGAAAAATCCTATATATAGAGAAACCCCCAGAAATAACCCTAGATGAGTTTTTACGCCGCCGCAAGCTTCTGTACCTCCATGATCTCATCTACAGCCCTTTTCCGGCACCCTGTCGGAGGGGGGAATCATCACCGGAGGCCATCTTCATCATCCCGGCAGTCTCCATGACGAGGAGGGAGTAGTTCACCCTCGGGGCTGAGGGTTTGTACGAGTACCTATGTGTTTGATCTCTCTCTCTCTCGTGTTCTTGGTTTGGTACGATCTTGATGTACCGCAAGCTTTGTTAATATAGTTGGATCATATGGTGTTTCTTCCCTCTCTATCCTTGTTGTGATGAATCGAATCTTTTCCCTTTGAGGTTTCGTTATTGTCGGATTGAATATTTCAGATTTGAGAACACTTGATGTATGTCTTGAATATGAATACCCGTGGTGACAATGGGGTATTATATTGATTCACTTGATATATGTTTTGGCACTCAACTCGCGGATTCCCGTGGTGACATTGGGGTAATTTATGCATAGGGGTTGATGCACGTTTTCATTATCTTTTCTCCGATAGAAACTTTTGGGGTGCTCCTTGGAGTTCTTTGTGTGGATTGAATATTATGATTATGAAGTTGTTTGATGCATATCGTATAATCAACTCACTGATACTTGTGGTGACATTGGAGTATCTAGGTGACATTAGAGTTGGTTGATGTGTATCATATGGTGTTATTTTAGTACGAACTCTAGGGCTGTTTGTGACACTTATAGGAATAGCTCAATAGATCGATCGGAAAGGATAACTTTGAGGTGGTTTCGTACCCTACAAACAATTTCTATCTTATGTTCTCTGCTAATAGGAACTTGGGAGTGCTTCTTTATCGCACGTTGAGGGATGGTTATATGATCCAATTATGTTAGCATTGTTGAGAGATTGCACTAGCGAAAGTATGAACCCTAGGCCTTGTTTCTAAGCATAGCAATACCGTTTGTGCTCACTTTTGTTACTTGCCACCTTGCTGTTTTTATATTTTCAGATTACAAAAACCTATATCTACTATCCATACTACACTTTTATCACCATCTCTTCGCCGAACTAGTGCACCTATACAATTTACCATTGTATTGAGTGTGTTGGGGACACAAGAGATTTCTTGTATTTGGTTGCAGGGTTGTTTGAGAGATACCATCTTCAACCTACGCCTCCCACGGATTGATAAACCTTAGGTCATCCACTTGAGGGAAATTGCTACTGTCCTACAAAACTCTGCGCTTGGAGGCCCAACACGAGTCTACAAGAATAAGTTGTGTAGTATACATCAAGCTCTTTTCTGGCGCCGTTGCCGGGGAGGTGAGTGCTTGAAGGTATATCTTTATATCTTGCAATCGAATCTTTTAGTTTCTTATTTTATCACTAGTTTGGTTTATAAAAGAAAACTACAAAAAAAATATGGAATTGAGGTTGCCTCATATTATTCATCTTTATAATGTCTTTCGTGAAAATGATGGAAAGGAAAATTGTGCTCAATTGATAGAAGAAGAATTCAATAAAATGTTTGGCATAAAATCTGTGAATGATGATCATGATTTCAATGTTGTTAGTATGAATTCTATGAGTACCCATGATGCTAATGATATGCAAAGACACAAGCTTGGGGATGCTATGTTTGATGAAGATGATATTTTTAGGCCCCCAAGTTTTGATGAGAAAATTTATTATGATGATTGCATGCCTCCTATCTATGATGATTATTGTGATGACATGTATGCTATAAAGAATAATGATAACTATGAAACTTGTTGTCATGATTTTAACTTTCAATTGGATTATGCCAATCAAGTATCTCATGATAGTTATTTTGTTGAGTTTGCTCCCACTATTATTGATGAGATCAAATTTGCTTATGTGGAGAGTAGTAAAATTTCTATGCTTGTGGATCATGAAAAGAATGCTTTATGTGATAGCTATATTGATGAATCCATTCATGATGCTACTGAAAATTATTATGAGAGAGCAACATATGATTCATGATGCTCCCGTTATGTTTTAATTCTTCACTTTTTATGTGAGCATCATTAAAATCATCATGCCTAGCTAAAAGGCATTAAAGAAAAGCGCTTGTTGGGAGACAATCCAATACTTATACCTACTGTTTTTGTGTGTCCACATGATTAATATACTGTAGTAATCATGTTTTATATGTTTTCTTTCAATAATGTGCCAAGTAAAGCCTTTGGGATAGTGTGGATGCTTGTTGATTTGATTCTGTGCAAAAACAGAAACTTTTGCGTCCAGTGCTGGAATTTCTATTTTGTACTGGTGCGTGAAAAAAATATGAACTTTTTACACAGTATTGGGTTACAAATTATTTACGTTGTCCTAATTTTTCAGAATTTTTGGAGGTACATAAGTATGGTTTTTAAATCGCTTACTACATGTTGTTCTGTTTTTGACAGATTCTGTTTTCGATTCATAGTTTGCTTGTTTTAGTGTTTCCATAGCTTATATTGAGTAATATAAATTGTGGAAATGAAAGAATACAGTAGGAATTATGTGAGAACAATTATGAATCTTGTATTGACAGTACCTAAGTGGATGATTTATTTTTATCATCCTAACCTATCTCACAAAGTTCCGTTAAGTTTTGTGTGATTGAAGTTTTCAAGTTTTGGGTGAGATATCGATATGAGGAGAATAAGGAGTGGCAAGATCCTAAGCTTTGTTATTCCCAAGGCACCCCAAGGTAAAATTCAAGGAAGACTCAAGCGTCTAAGCTTGGTATGCCCCGGAAGGCATCCCCTCATTCGTCTTCCACACTATCGGTAACCTCACTCGGAGCTATATTTTTATTCATCACATAATATGAGTTTTACTTGGAGCGTCATTTTCTTTTGTTGAGATTTGATTTCTGTTATCAATAATCATGTTTTGTATCTTTTAGTTCAATAAAATGCCAATTATAGCCTTTACCATGCTCAGTTTGCAAGTTCATGTGTTGCTGTTTGAAAACAGAAAGTTTTCTGCTATGTTCAGAATATTCCTGAATAGTCAGAAGATTAAAAAAATCTTAAATTTTTACACATAAAGCATGCATGAGTTCTCTGTCATGTGGGAATTTTTCAGAATTTTTGGAGTTAGGGAAGTATGGATTCTTATTCAACCTTTACAGACTGTTCTGTTTTGACAGATTGCTGTTATAGTTGCATTGTCTGCATATGTTTGCTAGTTTAATGTTTCTATTTGTGGATAGGAGTATTAAATATGCAGAGGCATTTAGTATGCAATGTTTAATTATAATTTTAGTGATTTGTTACAGTAGAGAATGTCAAGGTTTTGAGTTGATTTATACTAACTTATCTCACGAGTTCTTGTTGAGTTTTGTGTGGATGAAGTTTTTAAGATTTAGAGAAGCCATGATACGAGAGGAATTAAGGAGACACAAGAGCTGAAGCTTGGGGATGCCCAAGGCATCCCAAGTCAATATTTCAAGAAGTCTCAAGCATCTAAGCTTGGGGATGCCCCGGTAGGCATCCCACCTTTCTTCTTCAACAATTATCGGTTAGTCTTGGTTGAGCCTAAGTTTTTGCTTCTTCACATGATGTGTGCTATTCTTGGAATGTCATTTTATTTTGTTTTCTTTGCTGTTTGAATAAAATACTTAAGATCTGAAATTTTTAAATAAGAGAGAGTTCTCACATAGCTACTTAATTGTTTGACTACTCATTGATCTTCACTTAAATGTTTTGGAGTAGTTTGTCATTTACTCTTGTGCTTCACTTATATCCTATGAGTAAATTGTGAAAGAATTGAATATCATAAAGTTGAAATTTTATATGCTTCATATGCTTGTCCCATGGGGAGTAGTGACTTCACATACAAGAAGTATAAGTGGTAAAATTTATTGAAAGTTAACAAACATAGCATTGGTCACTTGAACAATTCATGAAAGAATTTTGAAGGAAGAGAAATTTCACATATAAATATACTATCTTGGACATCTTCTATGATTGTGAGCCCCCATTAATTATTTTCAAGCTTGATCAAGTAGTTGACGTTGGACAAGGAAGACAACGTAATGAGTTATGTTTGTTTATATTTACAAAGAAGTTATATTATCATGGATCCTCTAACATGTGGTGCTTGCTTAGGATCTTTTGCTAGCCAAAAATTCGTACTAAGTAGAGATACTACTTGTGCATCCAAAAACCCTTAAACCCAGTTTCTTGCCATGAGTGTCCACCATATCCACCTATGGGTTGAATAAGATCCTTCAAGTAAGCTGTCATCGATGCAAAAAGCAATAAAAATTGCTCCTAAAATATGTATGATCTTTTATTGTAAGGGAAAATAAGCGTTGTACAAACTTGTGATGGTAAAGAAATAAAAGCGACGGACTGCATAATAAAGGTTGCTATCACAAGGGGCAATATAACATGTTGTTCCTTTGCATTAAGAGTTTGTGCATCCAACAACAAAAAGCGCATGACAACCTCTGCTTCCCTCTGCGAAGGGCCTATCTTTTACTTTTCTGTATTTACTTTTATGCAAGAGTCATTAATGTTCATCCCTATTCCGCTCTATTTATTCTTTAGTTGGCAAGCATTATGTGGTAGGGAAAGATCCAGGCACATATATCCAGTTGAATATAGATGATCATGAGTTATTATTGTTGACATTATCCCTGAGATAAATAAGTTGGGAGGCGAAACATTAAGCCCCTATCTTCCTATGTGTTTGACTGAAATGGTTTGTTCTAAAAATATGCTTTGAGTGTCAGCAATCATGGAAGACTAAATGATGGTTGAGTATGTGGAATTTGCTAGATCAAAGCTCTTACATAGACCCTTCCTGACAATAAGATGAATTGCAATTGTTTGATGACTGAGAACATAGGTTGTTAGTTTTCAAGAAAGTTTATGGCCTATACTTTAAACATGTGAATAGCTTACTACTTGATCATGAGAAGTTTTATGAGATGAACTACTGATTATGATATATATTGATGCTAGAAAAAGTGATTGAAATTATCATTGATCAAACTTATGCACTATGCTAGCATTCACACATCATAAATTATTTCTTTTATCATTTACCTACTCGAGGACGAGCAGGCATTAAGCTTGGGGATGCTGATATGTCTCCAACGTATCTATAATTTATGAAGTATTCATGCCATGTTTATAACAATTCTATATGGTTTTGGTATGATTTGATTAGAACTAACCCGAACTGACGCTGTTTTCAGCAGAATTGCCATGGTGTTGTTTTTTGTGCAGAAATAAAAGTTCTTGGAATTGGATGAAACTTTTTGGAGATTTTTTATGGAATAAATAAAAAATACTGGAACCAAGACCCACTGGAGGGGGGCCACACAGTGCCCACGAGGCACCAGGGCGCGCCACCCCCTAGGCACGCCCTGGTACCTCGTGGGGCCCACGTGGCTCTGTCTGACCTGATTCCAACGTTGAAAAATCCTATATATAGAGAAATCCCCAAAAATAACCCTATATGAGTTTTTACGCTGCCACAAGCTTCTGTACCTCCACGATCTCATCTACAGCCCTTTTTCGGCACCCTGTCGGAGGGGGGAATCATCACCGGAGGCCATCTTCATCATCCCGGCGGTCTCCATGACGAGGAGGGAGTAGATCACTCTCAGGGCTGAGGGTTTGTACCAGTAGCTATGTGTCTGATCTCTCTCTCTCTCGTGTTCATGATTTGGCATGATCTTGATGTATCGCGAGCTTTGTTAATATAGTTGGATCATATGGTGTTTCTTCCCTCTCTATCCTTGTTGTGATGAATCGAATCTTTTCCCTTTGAGGTTTCGTTATTGTCGGATTGAATATTTCAGATTTGAGAACACTTGATGTATGTCTTGCATATGAATACCCGTGGTGACAATGGGGTATTATATTGATTCACTTGATATATTATTTGGCACTCAACTCGCGGATTCCCGTGGTGACATTGGGGTAATCTATGCATAGGGTTTGATGCACGTTTTCATTATCTTTTCTCCGATAGAAACTTTTGGGGTGCTCCTTGGAGTTCTTTGTGTGGATTGAATATTATGATTATGAAGTTGTTTGATGCATATTGTATAATCAACTCACGGATACTTGTGGTGACATTGGAGTATCTAGGTGACATTAGAGTTGGTTGATGTGTATCATATGGTGTTATTTTAGTATGAACTCTAGGGCTGTTTGTGACACTTATAGGTATAGCTCAATAGATCGATCGGAAAGGATAACTTTGAGGTGGTTTCATACCCTACAAACAATTTCTATCTTATGTTCTCCGCTAATAGGAACTTGGGAGTGATTCTTTATCGCACGTTGAGGGATGGTTATATGATCCAATTATGTTAGCATTGTTGAGAGATTGCACTAGCGAAAGTATGAACCCTAGGCCTTGTTTCTAAGCATTGCAATACCATTTGTGCTCACTTTTGTTACTTGCCACCTTGCTGTTTTTATATTTTCAGATTACAAAAACCTATATCTACTATCCATACTACACTTTTATCACCATATCTTCGCCGAACTAGTGCACCTATGCAATTTACCATTGTATTGGGTGTGTTGGGGACACAGGAGATTTCTTGTATTTGGTTGCAGGGTTGTTTGAGAGATACCATCTTCAACCTATGCCTCCCACGGATTGATAAACCTTAGGTCATCCACTTGAGGGAAAATTGCTACTGTCCTACAAAACTCTACGCTTGGAGGCCCAACACGAGTCTACAAGAATAAGTTGTGTAGTAGACATCAGTACCTCATGGGCCCATCTTAGCCCATCTGCGCGTGATTCCAACGCTGAAAAATTCTATAAATAGAGAAACCACTAGAAATAACCCTAGAACTTGGACGCCGCCGCCGCAAGCCTCTGTACCAAAGAAATACCATCTGGAGCCCTGTTCCGGCACCATGCCAGAGGAGGAAATCATCACCGGAGGCCATCTTCATCATCCTAGCGGTCTCCATGACGAGGAGGGAGTAGTTCACCCTCGGGGCTGAGGGTATGTACTAGTAGCTATGTGTTTGATCTCTCTCTCCCGTGTTCTTGATTTGGCACGATCTTGATGTACCGCGAGCTTTGTTAATATAGTTGGATCATATGGTGTTTCTCCCTCTCTATCTTGTTGTGATGAATTGAGTTTTTACCTTTGAGGTTTCACTATTATCGGATTGAATACTTTTATGGATTTGAGAACACTTGATGTATGTCTTGCATATGAATACCCATGGTGACAATGGGGTATTATATTGATTCACTTGATGTATGTTTTGGCACTCAACTGGCGGATTCCCGAGGTGACATTGGGGTAATATATGCATAGGGGTTGATGCAGGTTTTCATCCTACTTTCTCCGGTAGAAATCTTGGGGCACTCTTTGAAGTTCTTTGTGTGGATTGAATATTATGAATCTGAAGTTGTTTGATGCATATCGAATAATCAACTCACGGATACTTGTGGTGACATTGGAGTATCTAGGTGACATTATAGTTGGTTCATGCGTGTCATATGGTGTTATTTTAGTACGAACTCTAGGGCTGTTTGTGACACTTATAGGAATAGCTCAATTGATTGATCGGAAAGAATAACTTTGAGGTGGTTTCGTACCCTACAACAATTTATATCTTATGTTCTCTACTAATAGGAACTTTGGAGTGATTCTTTATCGCACGTTGAGGGATTGTCATATGATCGAATTATGTTAGCACTGTTGATAGATTGCACTAGAGAAAGTATGAACCCTAGGCCTTGTTTTTAAGCATTGCAATACCGTTTGTGCTCACTTTTATCATTTGCTACCTTGCTGTTTTTATTTATTCAGATTACAAAAACATATTTCTACTATCCATACTACACTTGTATCACCATCTCTACGCCGAACTAGTACACCTATACAATTTGCCATTGTATTGGGTGTGTTGGGGACACAAGAGATTTCTTGTATTTGATTGCAGGGTTGTTTGAGAGAGACCATCTTCATCCTATGCCTCCCACGGATTGATAAACCTTAGGTCATGCACTTGAGGGAAATTTGCTACTGTCCTACAAAACTCTGCGCTTGGAGGCCCAACACGAGTCTACAAGAATAAAGTGTGACGCCCCCGGCCCGACCGTGCACTAATCATACACGCAAATGCGCACGATCAAGCCCAGGGACTCACGGGAAGATATCACAACACAACTCTAGACACAAAATAAAATAATACAAGCTTTATATTACAAGCCAGGGGCCTCGAGGGCTCGAATTACACAAGTGTTAGCGGAAGCAACAACAGTATCTGAGTACAGACATAATTAGACAAAGGTTGTCTTAAGAAGGCTGAGCAAAACAACGATATCTAGATCGAAAAGGCGCAAGCCTCCTGCCTGGGAGCCTCCGAAACTACTCCTGGTCATCGGTCTCCACGTAGTAGTAGGCTCCGTCGGGGTAGTAGTAGTCGTCGACAGGGTCTGCTGGCTTCGGGGCTTCATCATCTGATCGCAGCAATCGGGTATGGGGAAAAAGATGAAGCAAAGCAACCGTGAGTACTCATCCAAAGTACTCGCAAGACTTACATCAGATCTATGCTAAGTATGCATCGGTATCAAAGGGAAGGGGCTGTTTCTATGGACTATACTGCAGAAATGCCAGAATAGAGGGGAAGGACTAGCCTATCGAAGACTAGCATCTTCAGCGTCTTGCAGCATTAGAAGAGTGCACATTAGGAGCATAACATAAAGTAACAAGCATGTAGTAGCAAAGCCTAGAGATCCTTCCTCGACTCCCTGCGAGAAAGCGATCCCGGAGCTTACAATTAAAGTAACACGTATTCAGTTCAAGTTATAGTAGATCGGGATACAACACTGAGCGTCCTGTTACCATGGACACGGCTATTCGAATACATAACTTCCCTGCAGGGGTGCACTACTGTTACCCAACACGCTCGATTAACTCTAGCCGGACACACTTTTCTCGGTCATGCCCGGCCTCGGCTGATCGACACGACGTAGTCCTACCTAGGCTCCGCAGAGAGGTCCCCGCCGGTCTACATCCTAAGTGCTCCGGGGTCTTGGGCCCATCGCCCTTTGCACTCCGGGTCGTTGTGTCGCGTATCGGAGTCCAAGCACCACCTCAGTCCTGGATGGCACTTGTCCCGACGGGCTCACAATGCTGAACTGGACATCTGACAGAGCTTTCAGCTGATACATACACTGCCAAGGGCCCCATTAAACCATTATCCCACGTGGTGGTAGTGCGTATAGGCCAGTGGCCAACTCAGATCAAATACCCAAATCCGTTAGTGTGTTGGGAGCTCGCGGTGACGATCAGTACTCCTGTCGCCCCGTCTCGAGGAAGTGCAATAAGGGCCAGGCCCATCCCGCTCTAGGGCGGTCTCTGCCTGCCCGGCCGCGCCTCGTAATTATCTCGCGGGTACCCTCCAGGTCAACCCGACTCCACAAGGGACTGTCGGGAACTCAGGTCCATCTCTACCGGGGTGGTACCACCTGTCCCTTCAGTCCCACATTAACAATAAAAAGGGGCAACGGTGTAAGGTAACCGTGTGTCCGTATCATCAAGAGGGTAATCCGAGGAATCACCCTCGATGGATTCCCACTCGATGTAACCGTCAAGGTGAACTCGGAGGAATCACCCTCGATGGGTTCACACTTGAGGGGTTGTACAACAGAGGCATCATCGGAGGTGGTGAAAGAGGAATCACCCTCGGTAACCCACAACCGACTAACTATGCTACAGAGATATCATTAGGAGTGAGATAGGAGGTATCTCCCTCGGCACTCGATAGTAGCTCTGCAGAGTCATACAACTAAGGGGGTGTGCGGTGCTGTGTCGCTCTCTGAACATCGATCACATGGATCGGGGCACCTGTAATAAAGCGGGGCAACAAGGACAAGGATGTGGGGCCACTGATGGATCACTAACCAGCCTATACTAAGCATTTAGGATAGCAGGTAAGGTATCAACAGCAGTTTACAAAAATAGGCTATGCATCAGAATAGGAGCAATCAATTACAGTAGCAAAGTCTAATGCAAGCCCGGGGGAGAAGGAATAGGTGATATAGGAATGATCAAGGGGGTTTGCTTGCCTGGAAGCTCTGTGGTAAAAGAGGGGTCTTCGGTGGAGTAGCAGTCCTCGGGGGCAACGTCGGTCTCGGGGTCTACCGGAGAGAAGAGGGGGAAGAAACAGTAAATATAAAGCAAACAAATGCAATCACTATGCATGACATGCCTAAATGATATGCAGGGGTGATATACTGCCTCTCTGAATATTTTAGATGTTTTAGGAATTTATTTGGAATTATTTATCTGAGGTCATGCACTATTCATCTATCGAAAACGGCAAACAGTTTTATGTTCATCTACTTAAAGGGTTCTAACATGAGTGCAGATGACATATTCGGATTCGTTGGATTTTTCAGATCATTTTTCATATATAAATTATTTTCATCCAAGTTACGGATTATTTTATATGATTTTTCAAAGTTTTAATCATTTTCTGGAATTGTTTTAATTATTAAATTCGACAGAAAAGGAAATATGACGTCAGCATGATGTCAGGGTGATGTCATCAGTCAACTCTGACCTTTGACTGGTCAAACTGACATGTGGGGCCCATCTGTCATGGACTGGTTAGTTTAAACAGACGATTAAATTATCTAATTAATCTAATTAGTTAGTGGAACCCACTGTCAGTGGCTGATTAATTAACAGATTAATTAGCATTTTATTTATTTATAAAAATGCTTAAATTAGTGCGGGGTCCGCATGTCAGTGGCTGGGCTGCCCAGTCAGCACAGTTGACTGGGTCAACCCAGTCAACTGGACCCACCGGGCCCACAGTCAGTGGCCCTGGCGGTGCCACGTAGGCGCCAACTGGCGGCGGCGGCGGCGGCGTTTAGCCGCCGGTGGCCAAAACCACGGCGGCGAGTTCGGGAGGCGACCGGGATTCGCCCACAGGCCACCAAAACGGACGCGGTCGGTCGCGTTTGAACGCGGAGATGATGCCGCGTCGAATGGCGCCGATTGGGGCGGCTGAGGTGGACGAAAACGACGCCGGCGACGAGGTGGAGTGGCCGCTGTTTCGGGCGAGCTCTGTTCCGTCGACACAGGGCACGGCACGACCAGCGGATGGGCGCGTTGGATAGCTAGGAGCTCGGGGAGCTCGACGCGCGGCTCAGGCGCGAGCTGTGGCTACTGTGACCACGGCGCTGCCATGGCCGGCGGGGAGGAGCTTCGGGCGCGACGGCCGCGGGCGCTAGAGATGGCGGGGCAAGGAAAAAGCAGGGGCAATCGGTGCAGCGCTCATCGAGGGAGCTCATGAAGGCTCATTGGGTGCACGGGAGCGCAGGACGGCGACGAAATCGACGATGGTGTCGCGGTGGCCGGAGGTGGAAGAAGGCGGCGATCCGGCGACGTAGTGGTCCACTGCTCGAGCGGTTGATAGAGGAGGAGGTAGCAGTCGCTGGTGGTCCTCCAGGACATGCCTGCGCAGTGCGGGGTGGCCGGTGGCTACGGCGGTGAGGAGGCACGGCGACGACAGCGTTCGGGAGGGAGTGGCAGAGAGGGAGAGGGGAAGAATGGGGGCGGCTAGGGTTCGCACGGAGAGAGGGGAGGTCTTGCAGCGTCCGCGGAGCAGCAGCCGCGCGCTGTCATGCGTGCGCGAGGGGGGGGGCCAGTGCGCGCGCTCGCCCTGTGGTCGACAGAGAGGAGGGAGAGGCGGGAGGAGGGAGAAAGCGTGGGAGTGGGCTGGGCCACAGTGCACTCTGGCACTTAGGCCCAGTGGCACAGTAGGTTTCGGCCTTTTTCTTTTTATTCCTGTTTTGTATTTTCTTCCACTGTATTGCATTAAGTAGAGCCACCAAATGATTTTAGTAAATAGTGAAAATTGTCACATAAATACAAAGTAATATTTTGGGCTACCACAAAAAGTTTGGGGTATATTTGAATTCATTTGAAATTTACATAAATAGAAATGGGTTTAATAGTGCTGTTTTGTCACTGTTATTGGATGTTATGGTCAATTTGGGAATTTAAATAATGTTGATTTTATTTTTATAATAGCTTTGGGATTATTTGCAACATTATGAACATTTTTATTCAATTAATTGAAGAAGTAATAATTTGACTTGCATTTGAATTTGGAATTTGAATTTGTATTATTTCCTAAATGCAATTTAATTAGGATGATCATGATGACATGGCAATTTAATTAGCTTAATGATAGGGTTAAGATCTGGGGATGTTACAAATCTCCCCCACTACAAGAAATCTCGTCCCGAGATTTAAGAGGTGGAGTAAGGGGTATCTTCGGGATCAAGGGTGTATAAGAGAGCCAGGTTTCGATCCTGTGAAACTGTGGTTAGTGTGGGTTAAAAGTAGGAAGGGCGGTGACTTCTTGCACGGCCATGATAGTAAGGCACGACAGAGGATAGTTTGTCAGATAGGTTGGCAACAACGTCGGTACCAAGGGCGAGGGACGAAGAGACCAATTTTTTTTTTGCTCATTAGGACGAGGCAGAATAACAGGCAAGGCTCTCATCCACCGCCGGTTACCGGAATGTCACCAACAATAGCAACAAGGTTTTATTTGGGGGTGTTGACTTAAGCAGGGAATTATCGCTGCTCAGATAAAAGCTAGATTACAAGAAAGGTTATACAGACCAATGGAAAGGAAAATGTGATTATCAGGTTAAACAAACCAATAGAAAGGAATAATTGCAGACAATCCAGCTCTCCGGGTGAATGTGATCACAAGAACCTAATGTTAGTGTTAGCAAAATCTTTAACCCGAATAGAGGAGATATCAGAGTCCTAGAGTAAAGGAGAGGAATAAAAGATCCTAATACCACCCTCTGGCGACGTGGGCCCGTAAGCCACACAGCCATGTTAGTAAAACAGTTTTGTAAAGACTAGACTCAACTTTGGCCAAGGAGTTGGAAAGGGGCTGCCTACAGGCAGTCGGCTCTGATACCAGCTTGTGACGCCCCCGGCCCGACCGTGCACTAATCACACACGCAAATGCGCATGATCAAGCCCAGGGACTCACGGGAAGATATCACAACACAACTCTAGACACAAAATAAAATAATACAAGCTTTATATTACAAGCCAGTGGCCTCGAGGGCTTGAATAAATAAGCTCGAATTACACGGGAAAAACACTATTCAAGAGTTCTTTAATTGCATGGGAACTTTGGTTGGTAATGACACTCCAATCCTTAAAAGAACCAACAGTTATGGGGAGGCTATCTCCGCACTCATTCTTAAACTTGAAAGAATATTTATCCGTACTCATCCTACTTTGCAAAGGTTGTTTTATGAGTTGCCGGTTATAAACAACCCCAAAGCTAAAAAGATAGCTACTCTTATCCTCATGAATGAGCTTGATTACATAGTATGAGAAGCTAGAGAGATCTTTTGTCACGCCCAATATGCAGTCCTATCCTCAAGGGACTCAAAAATCCCACTAAGGATAGAAGAGCATATCGGAGACACTTCGCAAGGTGGATATCATTACAACATACCATGTACTGAACAGATGAGAATACCAGATAAAGGTTTACACTCGCCACAAGCTACAGCATGAATACATCAATACATCAATACATAGCAATCATCGTACCGAAGAGCAGGATCCGACTACGGATGAAATCAAACGAAAAAGAAGAATGACATCCACCCAGCTAATCCCAGGCTACCAACCGGGAACCCATCCTATGATCGACAAAGAAGAAGAAGAAGCAGAAGAAGAACTCCAAAAGCAAACATGCCTCGTGCTCACGTCAAATCATCACTTTACCTGTACCTGCACCTGTTGTTGTAGTAAACTGTGAGCCACGAGGACTCAGCAAACCCATTACCATGGGTATCAATACTAGCAAAGCTTAATGGGTATGGAATGGATAAATGGTGAGGTTGTAGCAAGCACTAAGCATTGTATGGTGGCTAACTTATGAGTACAAGAATAAGAAGAGTAACTACGCATAACGGTCGCAAACTAATAATGATCAAGAAGTGATCCTGAACACCTACTTACGAATCAAACATAACCCCACCGTGTTTTCTTCCCGAACTCCCTCGAAAAGAGACGATCATGGTTACGCACGCGATTGGTGTATTTTAATTAGAATTTAGTGTCAAGTTCTCTACAACTGGAGGTTATAAATTTCCAAGTCGCCACATAACTGCGGGCATGGCTTCGCGTAAGATTTAACCCTGCAGGGGTGTTCCAACCTTGTCCATCACAAACCAACACAGGCTGCGGTGGAAAGACCTCAACCTCAAGAAAACCCGATCAACCTCGAGTCAGCCCGAAGTATCCTCGGAATCCCGGTGCACAAGACATTTCGACAATGCTAAACAAGCCCAGCAAAACCTCCCGGCGTGCCGACACCCTGATAGTAGCCGCGCGTATCTCATCTCAGGCCACGACTGGATGAGCAGTCCGTACAACTAAAACCAGTGCCTCGAGTTTCCTCGTGGTGGCGCTGCAAGGGGCTCTAGTTTGGACCAGCACCATCAGCACTGGCCCACCTGTATTATGTTGAATTAAGAATTCTCGGGTTCATGACGCCCTATGCAAAATTAATTATTTAATTCAGTATTATTATGTTGGCAAATGTTAAAACCAAAGTTGGGCCTTGCTGGAAGCGTTTATTCAAAGCGAACTGTCAAGAGGGTCCCATAACCCCTGAGCATGTTAGGAACGCTAATCAAGGAACATAACGCCGGTATTACGGAAACTAGGGCGGCATGAGTGGAACAAAACACCAGGCAAAAGGCCGAGCCTTCCACACACAACCAAGTATATAGATGCATTAATTAAATAATAGATATTGTGATATCCCATGATATCCATGTCCCAACATGGAACAACCTGCAACTGCACCTGCAACTAGCAACGCTATAAGAGGGGCCGAGCAAAGCGGTAACATAGCCAAACAACGGTTTGCTGGGATGGTGGAAGGTAAGAGGTTGTATCATGGCAATTTGGGAGGCTGGCAAACAAGTGGTAGGAAGCGCGACATAGCGATAGCATCGAGACAACTAGCAAGCAAAGATAGTAGAGATAGCCAAGGTCATGATCATCTTGCCTGAAATCTCGCTAGGAAGAAGATCGAGTCCATGAAGAAGACGAACAAGCATAGTCGAACGAATCCTCACAATCGCAACGAAACCGGAACTATCGAGCAGAAGCACAACCGGAAAGAAGCAAACAACACGATAAACACACAAGCATAATCATGGCATGATGCACAACCAAGTATGATGCATGTCCGGTTTAAAGATGCATGGCATGGCAAAGTGCAACAATTCAAATACTACACATTAAGTGAAGCTCAATATGCAACGGGTTGCATATTGATGAAACTCCACAAACAATTATTTAGTTCACTCCCGTTTATGCACATGACAAGGTCAAATGTGTTAAACATGGCAAGAGGTGAAGCATAATTAATCTACCTATCTAGGCAATTTAAATGAGGCCGGAAACAACAAACAACAATTCCGGAAAAATCCCCATATGCAATTTTCGAATTTGGAACTGTTCTGCCCAAAACACAATTTTAATGTTGTTAAACATGCAAAGAAAGTGCACCATGTGATTCTACACGTTTTTCTACACCATTTACATATAAAGTTTTTTTAATTCAGAGTTTCGGTTATTTAGCTATGAAATAAACCATTTTAGCAAGTCATTTAGCAATTTTAATGCAAACAACAATTTTTAACATGCATGAGAATGTCATGCCAAGTTATATGCAATTTTATGAAGATGTTGACATATATCATGATATGGAGTATTTGTCGTCATGGCGGAAGGAATTGGGTGCCACGGCGCGAATCCGAAAATGGTGCCACGGCAACATTCCGATGATCCGGCAACTCATTGAGATGACGGTGCAAAAGATCAAATGTGAGATGTGTGGACGTGCAAGAGCGACGGGGAGTGATCCCGGATACCGGGTGTCCCACGTATCAATGGTATGGCAAAAGAGGGGCATCGTGTAACGAACCATCGCATACGGTGCAAACTCGTGGTTCATCTCATACATCACACATGCATTCATCCACGGGCGGTCGTCTCGGCGGTATACCTTTGAAGCGTGTGTTTCGGGGCAAATTCAGTTCGATGGTAGTGGAAGTAGTGGAGGTAGTGGTACTCGACGTCGGTAGAGGAAGTAGTGGTTCACGTTCGGGAAGCGGTTCACGGCGATGGTAGTCGAACTTGCCGAACCGAGGTGTGCTTGGCGGTCTAGGTCTTGGCGACAATAGTTGTACTCGGCAACCGTAGTCAAACTTGAAAGGCCATCGATGTCGTGGTACTTGGTGACATGCACGGGGTCGTAGTCGTACACGTTCGTAGATGTCCGGTGTCAACGGTAGAGGTACTTGACGCATTGTTTTGGTGTCCTTGGACTTGGCGATCCGGGTCTTCGCAGTGTAGGCGTACATGAGAGTCATTGGACTTGGTGGTTCGGTCGGGGCAGTGAGGCACCGTCCATCTTCGCGGTCTTGGGTCTTCGGTGTCGTGGAAGTTGGCGTCAACAGCGAGGCACTGGAGGTGCACAAGCAGCAACTTGGGTGGTGACGCTTGCTGGTTGTGTCGGGCCGCGGAATGGCAAAGTGAGTGGCGGCCATGGGTTGCAGGAGTTGGCCAAGGGAAACCCCGTGGTCGTGGTGGCTCGAGTTGATGGCCATGGAGGCCCTGGACGCAGCAGGAGGCAGCAAGGGGCGCCGGAGCTTGGGCAGGAGGTGTTCGGGGTCGACGGCAAGGCACGGCAGCAGCGGAGCAACATCAGGAGGCATGCCGAGCCATGGAGGTTAGCGCGCGGACGCGGAAGCAGAGATGAGGCAGCTCGTCGGCGCGAGGGAAGGCAGCGGCGCATGCGAGGAGGAGCAACTGGTGCAGTGCAGCTCGCCGGCGTGCATCGCTGGAGGCGGGCGCGGGGCGGCAAACCAGGAGGCGTCGAGCACAGGGCGTGCGTGCGCTTGAGGAGACGCGGGGAGGAGGCAAACGGAGCTGACAGCGCTGGAGTTGGCCGGTGGTCCAGCGAGATGGGTCGTGGCACCGGAGGGTAGGAGGAGGCGGCGGCGGAGAGGAGGGGCCAGGCGAGAAGGGAGCTCGACGGCGGCCGGGGCTGGCCGTGGCGGCGGCCGGCGCACAGGAGGACGAGGAGATCGGGTCGAGGGGCACTGGGCGTTGCCCTCTCTCTGTGGGTGACGGCGCGGGGGAGAAAGGGATCGAGGAGAGGGATGGGATCGAGAGGAGGGGATCGGGTGAGGGTTAGGTTAAGGAGAGGCTGCGACTGGGCTGCTGGCTGGGCCACAGAGATGATCGGGCCGACCTTGCTGCTAGGCTCTCTCTCCCTCTGTTATTTCTCTTTCTGTTTATTAAAAGAAAACAGAGAAATGACAAAAAAAGAAAGAGTGGTTAGGAGTGAGGTTTGATCATGGGGAAAATTTCCTTGGACCCTACAATATATGCTTGATCCAAGGAAAAAGCAATTGGAACTGTTTAGAAGGATTGGATTCGAACATATTTGAATTTGATTCAAATAAATTTGAATTAGGACAAGGTTTAGATAGGTCCAAAAATGTTGAGAATTTTGGAGGAGCCTCGATAAATGGAAAATGAATTTTCGACGAAGTTTGGAGAACAAACTTGAAGCAGAGAAGGCATGGGATTTAAATTGCAAGTGTGTTATGGTGACTCCAAATTAATGGAATATTTATTATAGCTCCCTAGAATATCATGAGGATATGTTTTAACGAGAAATCACCATGTGAGTTTCCTCAATTTAAATAGATCAAAGATCTATACAATTTATTTATTTGAGTTGCAAAAATTTAATGACATGATGGCATGATGCAATGCAAAAATAATATAGAACAAACAATATAATAACAATAATAGAAGGAATCGGTCTCGGACTGTCACAACACTCCCCCACTTACAAGAGATCTCGCCCCGAGATCTAAGCATGAGAAGAGGAAGAGGTAAAACAAAGTTGCTTCTTTGACAAACGAGTGAAAGCAAAGAACCTTGGAAGGTTGAAAAATCTTGAAAGAAAGAATACCACGGAGATGAACGAAATAGAAAGCACTTCGTAGAAAAGAGGAGAAGGAACACCACGAGAACCTTGGAGGTTGCAAAGGCATGAATGGAGAGCTCAAGGGACAAAGAAGAACATGTAACCACTCCGGTTGAAACGAGATGGACAAGGAACAAGGAAGAAAAATTTGGACAACACTCCGGTTGAAAATGGAAGGAATTAGCACAAACTTGACAAGATGGGAAGAACTTGAAAAGAGGACACAACACTCCGGTAAAATGGATAAGCAAGGAAAGAACATGATCTTGGCGAAACGAGACAATGAGTCGAAGAGAGAAACATCACAATGCCTCCGGAACGAAAGAATAGAAGCTAGATCGTTGGAAAGAAAAGAACGGAGAAGAGAACAACACCTTCTACCACAAATGAATTTGAAGGAGCATCCTTATAAAGAAGGATTGAACGGAGTTCTTGGAAAATCAACAACAAAAGATATTATTACAAATGGTCTTATGGAAAAACCTCCCAAAATTTTGAGGTGAAGACCTGCCACTTACGGAAACAGTTGATTGCTTGAGATAAGAGATGAAAACCTCTTTCACCGAGAAGAGAAGGAGAAACTAGGATCATTAATAAGCACCACAATAGCAACATGCTTTAGGTGAAATATAACCCAAGATAACTCATTCCTGAACAAAGAGAAAAAATGATGGGTTTAAATATCTCATTCCTGACAACTTGTGAATCATGAAACACGAAGGGAATTGTCAAGAAAGACATAACACCACCTCAAAGACAAGGTAGAAAGGATTTGCACTTTGAAATGCAAGACGAGAAATACTTGAGCTCCAACAAGAATCTTGCCGAAACACTTTGAGAATGAATTGAAGCCTTGATGAACCACCATGAAGAACTCCGGTAAACAAAAGGATTATAGAAACGAAGGTTGAAAAGAACAAGATGAAGCCTTGCAATGATTTAAATGGAGCTTCGTGACGAGATAACCGAGAAAACTTGGAACTCCGGAAAGAAAAGATGAAGCAAATTGAACCGAGACTTCATTCATCATGAACAAAACTCTGGAAGAAGGAATTAATCACTTGGATGAAACAAGAATAAGAATTATGGTATGCTTATCCTTCATCAACTTAAAGTGATGACAAGCAACGGATTTTGCATGCCACTTATTCTTCTTAAAAATATTGAAGAGAGGTATAGCAATCTTAGAGAAGTCTTCAACGAACCACCGGTAGGATTTTGGAAAGAATGAATGAATTGATATTATAACAAAGGAAGAGGAATGTTGAACGAACCACCGTAAGAAATGAAAACGAACGATGAAAAGGGAACGAATCGCCGGGAAGAATTAGAAAACGAACGAAGATACTTGGGGAAATTTAGATACAATAGAACGAAGAGATCACAAGCTGACTAAAGAATACCTGAACGATGCATCGGAAGAATTTGAGAATGAGAGAAGAACGTTGAGAATGAAGAATTCTGAAATGATGGCCTTCTGAGGATCAAAAATAGAAAGAACTCATGAAATGCTTTGGATGGGTATGAAACGAATTTCTCACGATCGGAACAATTTGAGAGGATAACATGAAGCTAGAACCACGAATCTTCAAGAGAACGGAGCAAGATATAGAGTAAAAACTCTTCTTCGGTCTTCAAAGCTGAGAATGATGACGAGGAACACCACCAAAATTGTTGAGACACTCCGGAACAATGAATAATAGAAAGGTTGAGCCAAAGATGAAAAGAATTTGAAAGCGATCTTGATGGAGGCAATTGATTGATGAGAATTCATTCTTACGTCAAACTTCGAAAGAATTTGAGAATAACCGAAAAATTAGAAGAGTCAGGTAAGATCCTGGGAAAAGACCTGTGGGTTATGGGTCCACTCAAAAGAAACACCGTTGGAAATGATTGCTTGAAATAGAGATTGCACCGGTTGGATTTAAATGGCTTGAATGAGGTAACAACCTCGAAATATCTCGAACGGATCTTGAATGGAAACACGAATCTTATGAGATAATTTTGTCGCACCGGAAAAGAATAGAGAGAGGCGAATAAATAAGAGAGCCTTGGATAAGAAATTCCACCATGTGAAAACATGTGAAACAAAAGAAAGGGATATGATCAACACCGAAATCTAGAATTTAGACCACCGGAGAAGGACACGCGAACGAAGCATGACGAACTTATAGCTCCTAAGCATCTTCACGAGAAATCACCGGTTAAGTACATTGAAGGAAAAGAATGGAAAGACTTCTCACGAACAAAATGGATACTTGATTGAGGTTTCTGGCTCCGTGAAGAAAAAGGGTGGGAGGGTGGGAAAAAAATAAAGACAACTTTGGATCGATGAAACGAACACCGTTGAGAAAACTGAGAATTGATTGTGCAAACGTTGAAATGATCGGATCAACTTGAAGAGAAGCACGTCGGATGGAGAAGAATTAACATGACAATCTCGATGATCCCATAGAAATATGAGAACACCGCTTAGGAAAGGTATGGAATCAACACTTGACATTGAAGCAACTCGAATACCACAACAAAAACAAAACAAAGGATTTGGCTTGGAGAATAAGCCGGAACAAACATATGATAGAGATTTCATCCGAAATTTTCGTGGTGGAGCCCACACGGGCTCGATCGTACAGCGAACATCAAGTACATTGCTGCCCTTGATATACGAAGAATCCCCGAGCCGTAGCAAAGCTACAAGGGATCTTTAAGACACCACGAGACCACTATAAAAACGATCGTGAGCAGGCGGACCACTAGACGTCGAACCCCAATCTCATATCATGCATCTGTCGGAAAGATATCCTAGGTAACTACTTGAATTCCCACCTAAGAACTCCTGAAACATCTTGGTTATGCGATCAGGTTGCGGGTCCAGGAACCTACTCAGCAAACAACAACCTAATCAGCTGCAACTGCATCCGCAACCCTTAACACACAACCGAGAAACTTCGCAAATTTGTCTACCTCAGACCTTCGAAAACACAGCGATACTAGTCACGGTGGATCATCCGAGCTATCTCCTCCAGTACTGGGGAAAAGTCACGACACTATTTGCCACCACAAAAAACTATAGAAGCGTTTCGATGTCAGCGTCCTCTGGTATTCAGGAACTGGAATGATAGCGAATGTGACAAGAACCCCTTAGAGCTCAACTCCCCGGGTCCAATCCATACGGTCAGGAGGCACCAAGAACAGAATTCCGTCACACTGATATCACAACTATCCCAAAAATACCTGCGTGATCCTAAAAAAAATTGAGTGAGAAGAGTAGTAGAATCAAAACACCTACTTCACAATTCCTCACCAGAGCGACGAAGGGGATAAGGAGTAAAAAGAATTCCTACTCTCCGATATATAACTAGACTCAAAATAGTTTTTCTAGACTCGCCAACGGTTCGATCAATCAAGGGGGCTCCTACGGTCGGTAGAGGCTCTGATACCAACTTGTCACGCCCAATATGCGGTCATATCCTCAAGGGACTCAAAAATCCCACTAAGGATAGAAGAGCATATCAGAGACGCTTCGCAAGGTGGATATCATTACAACATACCATGTACTGAACAGATGAGAATACCAGATAAAGGTTTACACTCGCCACAAGCTATAGCATGAATACATCAATACATCAATACATAGCAATCATCGTACAAAAGAGCAGGATCCGACTACGGATGAAATCAAACGAAAAAGAAGAACGACATCCACCCTGCTAATCCCAGGCTGCCAACCGGGAACCCATCCTATGATCGACGAAGAAGAAGAAGCAGAAGAAGAACTCCAAAAGCAAACATGCATCGAGCTCACGTCAAATCATCACTTTACCTGTACCTGCACCTGTTGTAGTAAACTGTGAGCCACGAGGACTCAGCAATCCCATTACCATGGGTATCAAGCCTAGCAAAGTTTAATGGGTATGGAATGGATAAGTGGTGAGGTTGCATCAAGCACTAAGCATTGTATGGTGGCGAACTTACGAGTACAAGAATAAGAAGAGTAACTACGCATAACGGTCGCAAACTAATAATGATCAAGAAGTGATCCTGAACACCTACTTACGAATCAAACATAACCCCACCGTGTTCTCTTCCCGAACTCCCACGAAAAGAGACAATCACTGTTACACACGCGGTTGGTGTATTTTAATTAGAATTTAGTGGGAAGTTCTCTACAATCGGAGGTTATAAATTTCCAAGTCGCCACATAACCGCGGGCACGACTTCGCGTAAGATTTAACCATACAGGGGTGTTCCAACCTGGTCCATCACAAATCAACACAAGCTGCGGTGGAAAGACCTCAACCTCAAGAAAACTCGATCAACCTCGAGTCAGCCCGAAGTATCCTCGGAATCCTAGTGCACAAGACATTTCGACAATGGTAAACAAGTCTAGCAAGACCCCCCGGCGTGCCGACACCCTGATAGTAGTCGCGCGTATCTCGTGTCAGGCCACGACCGGATGAGCAGTTCGTACAACTAAAACCAGTGCCTCGAGTTTCCTCGTGGTGGCGCTACAAGCGGCTCTAGTTTGGACCAGCACCATCAGCACTGGCCCACCTATATTATGTTGAATTAAGAATCCTCGGGTTCATGACGCCCTATGCAAAATTAATTATTTAATTCAGTATTATTATGTCGGCAAATGTTAAAACCAAAGTTGGGCCTTGCTGGAAGCGTTTATTCAAAGCGAACTGTCAAGAGGGTCCCATAACCCCTGAGCATGTTAGGAACGCTAATCAAGGAACATAACACCGGTATTACGGAAACTAGGGCGGCATGAGTGGAACAAAACACCAGGCAAAAGGCTGAGCCTTCCACACATAACCAAGTATATAGATGCATTAATTAAATAATAGATATTGTGATATCCCATGATATCCATGTCCCAACATGGAACAACTTGCAACTGCACCTGCAACTAGCAACGCTATAAGAGGGGCTGAGCAAAGTGGTAACATAGCCAAACAACGGTTTGCTGGGATGGTGGAAGGTAAGAGGCTGTATCATGGCAATTTGGGAGACTGACAAACGAGTGGTAGGAAGCGCGACATAGCGATAGCATCGAGACAACTAGCAAGCAAAGATAGTAGAGATATCCAAGGTCATGATCATCTTGCCTGAAATCCCACTAGGAAGAAGATCGAGTCCATGAAGAAGACGAACAAGCGTAGTCGAACGAATCCTCACAATCGCAACGAAACCAGAACTATCGAGGAGAAGCACAACCAGAAAGAAGCAAACAACACGATAAACACACAAGCATAATCATGGCATGATGCACAATCAAGTATGATGCATGTCCGGTTTAAAGATGCATGGCATGGCAAAGTGTAACAATTCAAATACTACACATTAAGTGAAGCTCAATATGCAACGGGTTGCATATTGATGAAACTCCACAAACAATTATTTAGTTCACTCCCGTTTATGCACATGACACGGTCAAATGTGTTAAACATGGCAAGAGGTGAAGCATAATTAATCTACCTATCTAGGCAATTTAAATGAGGCCGGAAACAAGAAACAACAATTCCGAAAAAATCCCTATATGCAATTTTCGAATTTGGAACTGTTCTGCCTAAAACACAATTTTTATGTTGTTAAACATGCAAAGAAAGTGCACCATATGATTCTACACGTTTTTCTACTCCATTTAAATATAAAGTTTATTTAATTCGGAGTTTCGGTTATTTAGCTATGAAATAAACCATTTTAGCAAGTCATTTAGCAATTTTAATGCAAACAACAATTTTTAACATGCATGGGAATGTCATGTCAAGTTATATGCAATTTTATGAAGATGTTGACATATAACATGATATGGAGTATTTGTCGTCATGGCGGAAGGAATTGGGTGCCACGGCGCAAATCCGAAAATGGTGCCACGGCAGCATTCCGGTGATCCGGCAACTCATTGAGATGACGGTGCAAAAAATCAAATGTGAGATGTGTGGAGGTGCAAGAGCGACGGGGAGTGATCCCGAATACCGGGTGTCCCACGTATCGATGGTATGGCAAAAGAGGGCCATCATGTAACGAACCATCGTATATGGTGCAAACACGTGGTTCATCTCATACATCACACATGCATTCATCCACGGTCGGTCGTCTCGGCGGTATACCTTCGAAGTGTGTGTTTCGGGGCAAATCGAGTTTGATGGTAGTGGAAGTAGTGGAGGTAATGGTACTCGACGTCGGTAGAGGAAGTAGTGGTTCACGTTCGGGAAGCGGTTCACAACGATGGTAGTCGAACTTGCCGAACCGAGGTGTGCTTGGCGGTCTAGGTCTTGGCGACGGTAGTTGTACTCGGCAACCGTAGTTGAACTTGAAAGGCCATCGATGTCGTTGTACTTGGTGACATGCACGGGGTCATAGTTGTACACGTTCGTAGATGTCCGGTGTCAACGGTAGAGGTACTTGACGCATCGTTTTGGTGTCCTTGGACTTGGCGATCCGGGTCTTCGCAGTGTAGGCGTACAGTAGTCATTGGACTTGGTGGTCCGGTCGGGGCAGTGAGGCACCGTCCATCTTGGCGGTCTTGGGTCTTCGGTGTCGCGGAACTTGGCGTCAACAGGGAGGCACTGGAGGTGCACAGGCAGCAACTTGGGTGGTGACGCTTGCTGGTTGTGTCGGGCCGCGGAATGGCAAAGTGAGTGGCGGCCATGGGTTGGAGGAGTTGGCCAGGGGAAACCCCGTGGTCGTGGTGGCTCGAGTTGATGGCCATGGAGGCCCTGGATGCAGCAGGAGGCAGCAAGGGGTGCCGGAGCTTGGGCAGGAGGTGCTCGGGGTCGACGGCAAGGCACGGCAGCAGCGGAGCAACATCGGGAGGCATGCCGAGCCATGGAGGTTAGCGCGCGGACGCGGAAGCAGAGATGAGGCGGCTCGTTGGCACAAGGGAAGGCAGCGGCGCATGCGAGGAGGAGCAACTGGTGCGGTGCAGCTCTCCGGCGTGCATCGCTGGAGGCGAGCGCGGGGCGGCAAACCAGGAGGCGTCGAGCACAGGGCGCGCGTGCGCTTGAGGAGACGCGGGGAGGAGGCAAACGGAGCTGACAGCGTTGGAGTTGGCCGGCGGTCCAGGGAGCTGGGTCGTGGCGCCGGAGGGTAGGAGGAGGCGGCGGCGGAGAGGAGGGGCCAGGCGAGAAGGGAGCTCGACGGCGGCCGGGGCTGGCCTTGGCGGCGGACGGCGCACAGGAGGACGAGGAGATCGGGTCGAGGGGCACTGGGTGTTGCCCTCTCTCTGGGAGTGATGGCGCGGGGGAGAAGGGGATTGAGGAGAGGGATGAGATCGAGAGGAGGGGATCGGGTGGGGGTTAGGTTAAGGAGAGGCTGCGGCTGGGCTGCTGGCTGGGCCACAGAGATGATCGGGCCGACCTTGCTGCTAGGCTCTCTCTCCCTCTATTATTTCTCTTTCTGTTTAATAAAATAAAATAGAGAAATGACAGAAAAAGAAAGAGTGGTTAGGAGTGAGGTTTGATCATGGGGAAAATTTCATTGGACCCTACAAAATATGCTTGATCCAAGGAAAAAGCAATTGGAACTGTTTAGAAGGATTGGATTTGAACATATTTGAATTTGATTCAAATAAGTTTGAATTAGGACAAGGTTTAGATAGGTACAAAAATGTTGAGAATTTTGGAGGAGCCTCGATAAATGGAAAATGAATTTTCAACAAAGTTTGGAGAACAAACTTGAAGCAGAGAAGGCATGGGATTTAAATTGCAAGTGTGTTATGGTGACTCCAAATTAATGGAATATTTATTATAGCTCCCTAGAACATCAGGAGGATATGTTTTAACGAGAAATCACCATGTGAGTTCCCTCAATTTAAATAGATCAAAGATCTATACAATTTATTTATTTGAGTTGCAAAAATTTAATGACATGATGGCATGATAACAAGATGCAATGCAAAAAAAATATAGAACAAACAATATAATAACAATAATAGAAGGAATCGCTTTCGGGTTGTCACATCTTTGATTTCTATAATATGAGTCAAGAAAATCTTGTGATAGATGAAATTTTATATAATGAGGAATATATGTTGCGATATGTTTTTCATGATCACCATGCCTTTGATGAAAATACTAAAAAGGAAGTTCCTCCCATACATATCATCCAACAAGTTTTCAATGGAATTAATCGTAAGTATGCTTGGATCGTAAAAGGGAACCAAGAGGGGTTTGAAGAAGGTAGCCTTAATAACCCTAGTATTTTGTTTGATGATGTGTTCCCCATTGATTTTGAGAAACCTCCTGAAAATCATACACCTAAGGATGTCAAAACCAAGGATGACAACACTTGAAACTATGCATTATACCTAGCTAGGGGCATAAAACAATAGCGCTTGTTGGGAGGCAACCCAATGAATAAAATAAAATTTTGCTTTTACCTTATGTTTTTGAGTGTTTTCAAAATTATAGCTTCTGTTATGATTGTATTTTTATGTTTTAATTAGTGTTTGTGCCAAGTAATGCCTTTGGGATGATTTGGAAGATAGTATGATAGATGCTGTTTGAAAACAGAAACTTTTGCATCCAGTGCTGGAATTTCTAATTTTCTCTAGAGTGTCAGAACCTTCTGAATTTTTTACACAGCATTGATATATGAATTTCCCATGTTGTCCTAATTTTTCAGAATGTTTGGAGTTACAGAAGTATTACCATAATTCAGATCTTTACAGACTCTTCTGTTTTAGACAGATTCTGTTTTTGTTGCATAGTTTGCTTAATTTGATGAATCTAGGGATCGTATCGGGGGTATGAGTCATGGAGAAGTTGGAGTACAGTTGCATTATGCCAATATTAAATTTGAATCAATTTACTACAGTACCTAAAGTTTAAGATTTGTTTGTTATACTAACGGATCTCACGAGGTTTCTGTTGAGTTTTGTGTGCTGAAGTTTTCAAGTTTTGGGTGAGACTACGATGGATAAAGGAATAAGGAGTGGCAAGAGCCTAAGCTTGGGGATGCCCAAGGCACCCCAAGGTAATATTCAAGGAAGACTCAAGCGTCTAAGCTTGGGGATGCCCCGGAAGGCATCCCCTCTTTCGTCTACAATCTATCGGTAACTCACTTGGAGCTATATTTTTATTCATCACATGATATGTGTTTTACTTGGAGCGTCTTGTGATATAGTTTGTTTGCTTATGTTTGCTTTTTAGTTTGTCACTATCATCTTTGCTGAACACACCTTTTTGAGAGGGACACACATTATCCGTGATTTGTTAGAATACTCTATGTGCTTCACTTATATCTTTTGAGCTAGGCTGTTGCTCTAGTTCTTTACTTATACCTTTTAGAGCATGGCGGTGGTTATATTTTAAAGAAATAGTTGCACTATCATGGTTCACTTATATCTTTTTGAGAGTCTCATGATAGCAATGGTAAAATGCACAAGTTATGAATTTGGTCCTGATATGATAGGTATTCAAGAGGATATAATAAAAACTTTCATGTAGATCACTGAATATGATAAATTTGATTCCTTGCAATAGTTTTGCGATATTAAGATGGTAATATGGGGGAGGTATTAGTAGATAATTGTGGTTTAGTAAGAATAATTGTGTTAAGGTTTGTGATTCCCGAAGCATGCACGTATGATCTGTCATTATGCTAAGAAGTTGGAGCATGATTTATTATTGATTGTCTACCTTATGAGTGGCGGTCGGGGACGAGCGATGGACCTTGTCCTACCAATCTATCCCTCTAGGGGCATGCGTAGTAGTACTTTGCTTCGAGGGCTAATAAACTTTCACAATAAGTATGTGAGTTCTTTATGACTAATGTGAGTCCATGGATTATACGCACTCTCACCCTTCCGCAATTTGCTAGCCTCTTCGGTACCGTGCATTGCCCTTTCTCACATCGAGAGTTGGTGCAAACTTCGCCGGTGCATCCAAACCCCATGATATGATACGCTCTATCACACATAAGCCTCCTTATATCTTCCTCAAAACAGCCACCATACCTACCTATCATGGCATTTCCATAGCCATTCCGAGATATATTGCCATGCAACTTCCACCGTTCCGTTTTTCATGACATACATCATCGTTGTCATATTGCTTTGCATGATCATATAGCTAACATAGTATTTGTGGCTCAGCCACCGTTCATCATTCTTATACATGTTACGCTAGCATCATTGCACATCCTGGTACACTGCCAGAGGCATTCATATAGAGTCATATTTTTGTTCTAGTATCGAGTTGTAAGTAAATAGAGGTGTCATGATCATCATTATTAGAGCATTGTCCCAGTGAGGAAAGAATGCTGGAGACTAATGAGTCCTCGAAAAAGTGGGGATGAGGTCCATGAGACCGTTCTAAATAAAATAAAATAAAGAGGCGAAAAAAGAGCCGTGAAAAAAAAATGAGAGAAAAAGAGAGAAGGGGCAATGTTACTATCCTTTTTCCACACTTGTGCTTCAGAGTAGCACCATGTTTTTCATATAGAGAGTCTCCTATTTTGTCACTTTCATATACTAGTGGGAATTTTTCATTATAGAACTTGGCTTGTATATTCCGATGACGGGCTTCCTCAAATGCCCGAGGTCTTCATGAGCAAGCAAGTTGGACGCACACCCACTTAGTTTTCAGTTTCAGCTTTCATACACTTATAGCTCTTAGTGCGTCCGTTGCATGGCAATCCCTTCTCCTTGCATTGACATCAATTGATGGGCATCTCCATAGCCCATTGATTAGCCTCGTCGATGTGAGACTTTCTCCATTTTTGACTTCTCTTATTTACCTCTACCACCACACTCTATTCCACCCATAGTGCTATATCCATGGCTTGCGCTCATATATTTAGTGGGAGTTGAAAAATCTGAAGCGCATTAAAAAGTATGA
The DNA here is from genome assembly GCA_039707655.1 of Elymus sibiricus. Classification (NCBI taxonomy): domain Eukaryota; kingdom Viridiplantae; phylum Streptophyta; class Magnoliopsida; order Poales; family Poaceae; genus Elymus; species Elymus sibiricus. Next base: position 202,567,063 of record CM077666.1, on the reverse strand, counting down.
ACCAATTGCTCAGCTTGTCATCGGGGTAGTGCATGATAAATACTTTGTGTGAAGAAGATGGAGCATGACAGGATTATATGATTTTGTAGGGATAACGTTCTTTACCATTTTTATTGTGTAAGACATGATTGTTTATTAGTATGCCTGAGTATTGAAGTCTTTATATCAAATTATAGACTATTGCTTTGAATCATTTGGATCTTATTATTCATACCGTAAGAGAAAGATTACATGATGAAACATGATAGGTAGCATTCCACATCAAAAATTCTGTTTTTATCATTTACCTACTCGAGGACGAGCATGAATTAAGCTTGGCGATGCTTGATACGTCTCCAATGTATCTATAATTTTTGATTGTTCCATGCTATTATAGTATCAATCTTGGATGTTTTTATATGCAATTATATATCATTTTTTGGGACTAACCTATTAACCTAGTGCCCAGTGCCAGTGCCAGTTGCTGTTTTCTGATTTTTGGAGTCCAAATGTCACGAAACTTTTTGGAGATTTTTTTCTGGACAAAAGAGACCTTGGAAGCTTTAGGAGGAGGCCAGAAGCCCCATGGAGGCTTCACAAGGCAACAGGGCGCGCCCCAGGGGGGCGCTCCGTGTTGCCTTGTGGGGCCCACGTGACTCCGTTTGACCTAATTCCACTTCTATAAATTCACAAATATTGGGAAACCATCAGGGAGTCAGAAGAGAAAACCTTTCCGCCGCCGCAAGCCTCTGTTCTTCTGCGATCCCATCTGGAGGTGGAATCGATCACGGAGGGCTTCTACATCAACCTTGCTGCCCTTCCGATGATGTGTGAGTAGTTTACCACAGACCTATGGGTCCATAGCTAGTAGCTAGATGGCTTCTTCTCTCTCTTTGATCTTCAATACCATGTTCTCCTCGATGTTCTTGGAGTTCTATCCGATGTAATCTTCTTTTGCGGTGTGTTTGTTGGGATCCAATGAATTGTGAGGTTGTGATCAAATTATTCATGAGAAATATTTGAATCTTCTCTGAACTCTTTTATGCATGATTAAATATAGCTTTTTATTTCTCTCCAATCTATCGATTTGGTTTGGCCTACTAGATTGATTTATCTTGCAATGGGAGAGGTGCTTTGTGAGGGGTTCAATCTTGCGGTGCTCAATCCAAGTAACAGAAGGGGACATGACACATATTTGTATTGTTGCCATTAAGGATAAAAAGATGGAGTTTATTCATATTGCTTGAATTTTCTTCTCTACATCATGTCATCTTGCTTAAGGCGTTACTCTGCTTTTATTAACTTAATACTCTAGATGCATGCTGGATAGCGGTCGATGAGGGGAGTAATAGTAGTAGATGCAGGCAGGAGTCTGTCTACTTGTCTCGGACATGATGCCTATATACATGATCATTGCCATGAATCCGTCATAATTATTTGCTATTCTGTCAATTGCCCAACAGTAATTTGTTTACCCACCATATGTTTCTATGCTCGAGAGAGAAGCCTCTAGTGAAAACTATGGCCCCCGGGTCTATCTTTATCATATAAAAAACCTAAAAATACCTTGCTGCAATTTATTTACTTTTATTTTAATTAGTATTTTAGTTTACCTATTTACCTCGATAAGATTTAATCCTTGCAAATAACCGCTAAGAGGATTGACAACCCTCTTATTTGCGTTGGGTGCTAGTGTTTGCTCTTGTGTGTGCAGGTGCGCTTAATGGAATTTTGCTTGGTTCTCCTACTGGATTGATAACCTTGGTTCTTAACTAAGGGAAATACTTATCTCTACTGTACTGCATCATCCTCTCCTCTTTGGGGAAATACCAACGCAGGCTACAAGTAGCAATTAGCTTCTCACCAACCAGATTTTCTCACAAGAAGCCTCATGGTTCCGGTAGGGAACATGTCACCTTTGTGGATGAAACAACATTCGTTGCCTCTTCTTGCCTTGAATTTTTTTCTCTAGAGGCAACATGGACCAATAGGAGTGTCGTGTTAAAATTTGGAATGGGAATGAATTTCAAACACCTCGGCATCGTGGCTCCACCGCAAACGTTGAGATACTTGGTTTTGAAATTCTAGTAAATCCAAAACTCGTCTAAAATTCATGAAAATTGGCTTGCTATCATGGAATGGCACCAACATGCTGTGGTAAAAAATTTGTCCCATTTGTGGCAGGTTTTGGTATAAGCTTCTCACAATCTAGATCTTCCCACAAGAAGCCTCATGGTTCCGGTAGGGAACATGTCACCTTTGTGGACTGAACGACATTCGTTGCCTCTTCTTGCCTTCAATTTTTTTCTAGAGGCAACATGGACCAATAGGAGTGTCATGTTAAAATTTGGAATTATTCGGGGTTTGTTTGGACATTTTTATATATTAACTGAGTTTTGTAGGCATTTTATGTGCATAATTCAAATTTGAACTACAGGCACATGCTCTAGTGCACCAAAATGGGTTGAAAAATCATATGTGTGTCCTTGGGTGCATGCTTAGGTCCCATGCAAGAAATGGTGATGAATTTCAAACACCTCGGCATTGTGGCTCCACCGCAAACGTTGAGTTACTTGGTTTTGAAATTCTAATAAATCCAAAACTTGTCTGAAATTCATGAAACTTGGCATGCTATCATGGAATGGCACCAACATGTTGTGGTAAAAAAATTTGTCCCATTTGGGGCAGGTTTTTGTATAAGCTTCTCAGAAACCAGAGCTTCCCACAAGAAGCCTCATGGTTCCGGTGGGGAACATGTCACCTTTGTGTACAAAACGACAATCATTCCCTCTTCCCGCGTTAATTTTTTTCTAGATGCAACATAGACCAATAGGAGTGTCGTGTTAAAATTTGGAATTATTCGGGGTTCGTTTGGACATTTTTATACATTAACTGAGTTTTCTAGGCATTTTATGTGCATAATTCAAATTTGAATTACAGGAACATGCTCCGGTGCACCAAAATGGGTTAAAAAATCATATGTGTGTCCTTGGGTGCATGCTTAGGTCCCATGCAAGAAATGGGAATGAATTACAAACACCTCCGCATCGTGGCTCGGCCGCAAACGTTGAGTTACTTGGTTTTGAAATTCTAGTAAATCCAAAACTTGTCCGAAATTCATGAAACTTGGCATGATATCATGAAGTGGCACCAGTAGGCCGTGGTAACATTTTTGTCCCATATGGGGCAGGTTTTGGTATAAGCTTCTCACAAACCAGGTTTTGGTGCATGTTTAGGTCCCATGCAAGAAATGGGAATGAATTTCAAACACCCAGGCTTCGTGGCTCGGCCACAAACATTGAGAAACTTGGTTTTTAAATTCCTGTAAATCCAAAACTCTTCTGAAATTCATGAGACTTGGCATGGTGTCATGAAATGGCACCAACATGCTGTGGTAAAAAAATTGTCCAATATGACAGAGGGAGCACACACTAACAGCCACAACCAACATAGCCATTTTGGAACAAATAGCTGTCACGTTATCATCATGAATGGTTGTACAGTATTATTTAAATCATGGGTGTTCTACTGACCATTTACGTGGCACCACGCGTCCCACTTTTTTATTGGCAAGGAGGTGCCGTGCGGGCAGCTGTTTGAGTAGACGGGAGGTGTGTGAGCGAAGTCCGTGGCGTAGGCTGACCGGGAGGCGTGCGACCAGTCCTGCGCTGTGCAGGCTGACCGGGAGGCGTGCGACCAGTCCTCCACTGCGCAGGCTCACCGGGAGGCATGCAACCAGTACGCTACGCAGGCTCACCGGGAGGCATGCGACCAGTACGCTGTGCAAGCTCACCGGGAAGCGAGCCCTTTGACCTCCATCGCCGCCCGTCTCGCTCTCAACCTCTCCCCTAATGGCGCCCAAGCTGCTGTTTAATAGGCTGCCTTACTAGTCTCTCTTCGCCTCCCATTCCCCTCTCGCCCGAATCCTATCTTCTAGAGCTCCACCTACGCCATGGCGCACAAGGATCATCTGCCACTAGTCTTCTGGTTTGGTGAAGTCGACTCCGAGACGGAGGAGATAGAAAATAAGGAGGAATTGGACCTCAGGGACATGGCCCTGAATGAGTTGGTCGCGGCGGATGCTGCCCCCGCTCCCGTCCCAGCTCCCATCCTCATGCCCGCGCCAGCGACCATCCCTGTGGCATTGACGGGCTGGTCGCCGAACACCATCGCAGCACTGGAAGCCGCAGGCGTCAGCGAGGTCCCCGCGGACCCGCGCGAGCTCATGTACGTGCCAGCGCCACGCCCCGCCTGTGCTCGTGCGCGCCCCAACACCCACCATGACGCCGGTCCCCGTGCGCTTGCCTGCACCCGCCGCACTCGTGCCCGTGCGCGCGCCTGCACCCCCCCCCCCATAGTGTCATGGGACGCTGTCGTCGACTGCTACCTCGCAGCACCGCGAGTCACCATCCCCCACCACGCGCCCGTCGATCGCGCGACGAACGACTCTTGGATTTGCAAGTCCAGAACATTCTGGAATGGCTTGAAGACTTGAACAATGGCGTCCAGGAGAACAACAACGCTGGCGCGGCACGCCTCCTCCGCCGCCGCCGCCGCAATTAGTTTTTTTGTTTAATATATTATCTCGATCGTATGAATGTAAAATCATAGTGTCACTGTATGAAATCTATGGTTTTGATCAACTTATCATTTTTTCTCTGAATGTACAGACTTATCAAAGTTAAAAACAACAACAATGTTTTTCTCTGAATAAAACACTCATCGCAAACGTTTCAGACTGAACACCCGTATGCAAAGCGAGAGCTGGGTTCCTTCACAGCTAAGCCAAGGGAAAATGTGGCGCACAGGTTTTGTTTATCACTTCATCGCAAACGTTTCAGACTGAACACCCGAATGCAAAGCGAGTGCTGGGTTCCTTCGCAGCTAAGCCATGAGAAAATGTGGCGCGCCGGTTTTGTGCATCGCTTCATCGCAAACGATTTTCCATGATGACCCGTGTGCAATGATGTACAAACAATGTGGTAAGATTTGCATCTGTCAATGGGGTATATTTGCCATTTCTCAAATTGGAAAAAATGGCATTTGTCAATCTAGTAACATTGCCATTTGTCAACCTTGTAACACTGCCATTTGTGATCCTAAAAAAAAAACACTGCCATTTGTCAAATTTTGCAGCTAAAAATCACTAGTACTATCTAACTTTTGCAAATGAAATTCAGTAAGCGTAGATTTCATTCATAGATTAAGCTGTCGTTCTTTATACAAACAGTTCAACTCGACAGCTGAACCGATCAAACTTTTACCTAACTGTTGCCAACCACGTACTGAAATAGCTAGTTCAACTATATATACTAGCTAATTTTAAGTACGTAGTACAGTTCAACCATATCTATAGTCAGATGAACTGAACAAAATAGCCACTAAATACTACTACGGAGGGGCTTTTTACTACTTCTAGCAGCCACTCCTCTGCCGAGTGCGCTCAGTAAGAGGCAGAGGAGGAGGAGCCTACCGAAAAGTTGGAGAAGTGGAATCCGGCGCCTGCCGCTGCTGCACCTTTAGCGGCGCCCAGCTCGAACGCCCTCTGCCGCTCCAGACGATCCCTCTCGAAGCGGCGGGACTCCTCGTAGATCTTCGCATTCCTTGCCACTGCGGCGGCATCTGCTGCGGCCACGGTGGCAGTAAGACTCTTTGAGTGGTCGACCAGGCGCTCCTCCTCCTTCCGCAGGAACTCGATGTAGCGCGCGGCAAGGTCGTTGAGGCACTTGCAGGCCTCCACCTCCCGCCTTTGGGCTGCGGTGGCGGAGCGGGTGATGACCCCGGCGGTCGACGGTGGGGTGGCGGCCACGGCGGCTGACGGTGGGGTGGTGGCCACCTTCCGACTTCGGGCCGCGGTGGCGGAGCAGGTGATGGCCACGGCGGCTGACGGTGGGGTGGCGGCCACGATTGCCGATGGTGGGGTGGCGCACCGCACAGGTGTTCTTTTGGCCAAATGTTAGCTTGAGGAGGCGCCAATGAATCATCGGTAAGCGCCGTTCCTGCGCAACCGTGCAGGTTCCCGCACGGAACCGCGCAAGCTTCCCGCTCGACTCGGCGAAATCCCCCAAAACCCCAGTGCTTACCGGCCTACTATATAAACAGTCATGGCCGGCGAGTCAGCATTGCATTTTCCCCTCCCTCCCCGTAGCTTATCTCATCTTCTTCTCCCACCATCGCCAATGGCACCGGTCCATCGTCGTCGCTCAGCCACTCCACCGTCATCTGAGGACAGCTCCAGCTGGGAGGCTACACCGCGGCGGCGGCTCAGTCCCCGATGGTGTGTACTGCGCCTGACGTCCCTGTTGGGTGTGCACACAACACCTGCCACACGCTCCGCCACCGCTGCCCGACGGCGGCTGTTGCCGGCTGCTGTTTCCGCCACCCCACCGTCGGCCGCTGTGGCCGCCACTCCACCGACGGCCGCCAAGGCCATCGCCCGCTCCGACATCGTGGCCCGAAGGCGGGTACGGCCACCACCCCACCGTCGGCCGCCGTGGCCATCACCCGCTCCGCCACCCTTCTGCGGCAGCGCAGTGACAAGACGTGCGAGAGGAGGATGAAATGACACGTACACATACGGTTAATAAAAAAACGTTTGCGATTTAATTACCTAGCACACGGCCGCTCTCTACGCAGCGCCGCGAACGATTGTTCGCCCACTATGTGATGTGGAACGTGGCATCGTTTCACATCACGCCGCCTGCTCGCAGCTGTCGGCCGGCATGTAGATGCCCATTCCCTGCATGTTCAACCGCTCTATGTGTGTGGTTGCTCGCGGTTGAGGCGGCCGCGGCATGCTCTCTCGCGTCCTGCCACGCACGCTCTGCTCGCGTCCCTCCACGCGCGCTGCAAGCGTTTTGGGCCAGTGCACGATCACGTACGTTCGGGGTGCCATATGCACGCGGTTACGCCGGACGCGGAGCCACGACGCAGTTACGTGCGGCAAAAACTGCCATGCGGACGTGCCGAGAATCCCGGCCGCCCGGCCCTCATTTATTCCCACGGCCATTTACCTTCGTCTCTCGTGCCCCACAACATAATAAGCACACCCACGACGACACATACAGAGAGGATGTCCAACGGCTCCAATGGCGCTCCCAGCGGCTAACGACGACGACGGGTGGTGATACGTCTCCAACGTATCTATAATTTTTGATTGTTCCATGCTATTATAGTATCAATCTTGGATGTTTTTATATGCAACTATATATCATTTTTTGGGACTAACCTATTAACCTAGTGCCCAGTGCCAGTTGTCGTTTTCTGCTTGTTTTTGGCTTTTCAGAGAAACAGTACCAAACGAAGTCCAAATGCCACGAAACTTTTTGGAGATTTTTTTCTGGACAAAAGAGACCCGAGAGACTTGGAGAGGGGGCCAGAAGGTTCGTGAAGCCTCCACAAGGCAATAGGGCGAGACCCCGGGGGGGCGCGCCCTAATGCCTTGTGGGGCCCACGTGGCTCCGTTTGACCTAATTCCACTCCTATAAATTCACAAATATTCGGAAACCATCAGAGAGCTAGAAGAGAAAACCTTTCCACCGCCGCAAGCCTCTGTTCTTCCGAGATCCCATCTGGAGGCCTTTTCTGGTACTCTGCCGGAGGGGGAATCGATCACGGAGGGCTTCTACATCAACCTTGCTGCCCTTCCGATGATGTGTGAGTAGTTGACCACAGACCTACGGGTCCATAGCTAGTAGCTAGATGGCTTCTTCTCTCTCTTTGATCTTCAATACCATGTTCTCCTTGATATTCTTCGACTTCTATCCGATGTAATCTTCGTTTGCGGTGTGTTTGTTGGGATCCGATGAATTGTGAGTTTATGATCAGATTATTCATGAGAAATATTTGAGTCTTCTCTGAACTCTTTTATGCATGATTAAATATATCTTTGTATTTCTCTTTGATCTATCGATTTGGTTTGGCCAACTAGATTGGTTTATCTTGCAATGGGAGAGGTGCTTTCTGATGGGTTCAATCTTTCGGTGCTCAATCCCAGTGACAGAAGGGGACATGACACGTATTTGTATTGTTGACATTAAGGATAAAAAGATGGGGTTTATTCATATTGCTTGAATTTACTTCTCTACATCATGTCATCTTGCTTAAGGCGTTACTCTGTTTTTATTAACTTAATACTCTAGATGCATGCTAGATAGCGGTCGATGAGTGGAGTAATAGTAGTAGATGCAGGCAGGAGTCGGTCTACTTGTCTCAGACATGATGCCTATATACATGATCATGGCCATGAATCCGTCATAATTATTTGCTTTTCTATCAATTGCCGAACAGTAATTTGTTTACCCACCGTATGTTTCTGCGCTCGAGAGAGAAGCCTCTAGTGAAAACAATGCCCCCCGGGTCTATCTTTATCATATAAAAAACCTAAAAATACCTTGCTGCTATTTATTTACTCTTGTTTAGTTTAGTAAATTACTTTTTCAATTTATCTCTATCAGACTTAATCCTTGCAAGTAACCGCTAAGAGGATTGACAACCCTCTTATTCGCGTTGGGTGAAAGTGTTTGCTTTTGTGTGTGTAGGTGCTGTTCACTGGATCTTGCTTGGTTCTCCTACTGGATTGATAACCTTGGTTCTTAATTGTGGGAAATACTTATCTCTACTATATTGCATCATCCTCTCCTCTTCGGGGAAATACCAACGCAGTCTACAAGTAGCAGGAAGAATTTCTGGCGCCGTTGCCGGGGAGACATCATCAAAATCTATCAAGTACCTTCGCACAAACTATCAATCACTTGCATTTATTTTATTTGCCTTTTCATTTGCATTTACCTCTCATTTTCATCTCCCCCACTTCTATTTTTTTTTTTACAAAAACTCAAAAATATTTTATTTGCTTGTTTGCTAGTTTGCTTGCTTCGTCGCAATGTCTCAAGAAAATACAAATTTTTTTGACTTTTCCAATACTAATAATAATGATTTTATTAGTACTCCTATTGCTCCTCCCGCCACTAGTGCGGAGTCGTGTGACATTAATGCTACCTTGCTTAATCTTGTTATGAAAGAACAATTTTCTGGTAGTCCTAATGAAGATGCTACATCCCATCTAAATACTTTCGTTGAACTTTGTGATATGCAAAAGAAGAAAGATGTAATGTTATTGTCAAATTAAAATTATTTCCGTTCTCACAACGAGACCGTGCTAAAACTTGGTTTTCATCCTTGCCTAGAATATTATTGATTCTTGGGATAAGTGTAAGGATGCTTTTATTACCAAGTATTTTCCTCCCGCTAAGATTATTTCTGTAAGAAATCAAATTATGAATTTTAAGCAACTTGAGCATGAACATGTTGCACAATCTTGGGAGAGAATGAAATTACTGATAAGAAATTTCCCAACTCATGGCTTGAATTTATGGATGGTCATACAAAATATTTATGCGGGACTAAACTTTGTCTCTAGAAATTTGCTAGACTCTGCCGCAGGTGGTACTTTTATGGAAATTACATTGGGAGAAGCTACAAAACTCCTAGATAATATTATGGAAAATTATTATCAATGGCACACTGAATGAACTCCAACTGGTAAGAAGGTAAATTTCGTTGAAGAAATTAATACTTTGAGTGATAAGATGGATGCTCTATCGAAATTGGTTGCTAGTAAAAATACTCATATTGATCCTAATGATGTGCCATTGTCTACTTTGATTGAGCAAAATAATGATGCTATTGAAGTGAATTTTGTCTCTAGAAATAATCTCAACAACAATGCTTATAGGGGTAATTTCAATCCTAGACTGCTTCCTGGAAATTCCTCTAATAATTATGGCAATCCTTATGGTAATTCTTATAATTATAATAATAGGATGCCCTCTGATCTTGAAAGTAATATTAAAGAATTTATTAATTCTCAAAAGAATTTTAATACTATGATAGAAGAAAAATTGAATAGACTTGATGAATTGGCTAGGAACATGGATAGAATTGCTCATGATGTGGAAAATCTCAAAACTAAATTTTTTCCATCCAGGCATTATATAAATGAGTCTATTAAAGCTATCTATGTCTCCATTAATGAAAGTAAAGAAAGGATCGCTAGGTTGAGAGCCAAGTGAGAATTTCAAGAAAAAGCGATTCCACCCGGTTTCTATCGTAGTAATGATGAAGATATTAAAATGATTGGTGTCACTCCTATTGAATCATTATTTAGTAACATAAAACTTGATGAAAAAGGGACTGGAGAAGAGTAAACTTTAGATAGAAGGAGTCCCACTTGCTTGGAGGGTGATAATCTCGATCATAAAAATGAAAAAAGTGGGTTTGGAGAGGTAAAAACTTTAAATAGTAATGCACCCACTACTTTTGGATTACAAGGACTTTAATTATGATAGTTGTTCTTTAATTGAGTGTATTTCCTTGTTGCAATCCATGATTAATTCGCCAAATGCATATGAACAAAATAAAGCTTTCACTACACATATCGTAGAAGCCATGATGAAAGCACATAAAGAAAAGCTTGAGTTGGAAGTATCAATTTCTAGAGAATTACAAGATGAATGGGAACCTACTATTAAAGTAAAAATTAAAGATTATGAATGTAATGCTCTTTGTGATCTTGGTGCTAGCGTTTCCACTATACCAAAATCTTTGTGTGATGTGCTAGGTCTCACCGACATGGATCCTTGTTCCCTTAATTTGCACCTTGCGGATTCCACTATTAAAAAGCCATTGGGTAGAATAAATGATGTGCTTATTCTTGCAAATAGAAATTATTTGCCTGTGGACTTTATTGTTCTTGACATTGAATGCAATCCTTCTTTCCCCATAATACTTGGTAGGCCTTTTCTTCGAACAATTGGTGCTATTATTGATATGAAAGAAGGTAATATAAGATTTCAATTTCCACTAAATAAAGGGATGGAACACTTCCCTAGAAAAAGAATTAAAGCACCTTGTGAATCCATTATGAGGGCCACTTATGGAATTAACTTGAAGGATGACAACACTTGAAACTATGCATTATGCCTAGCTAGGGGCATAAAACAATAGCGCTTGTTGGGAGGCAACCCAATGAATAAATTATTTTTTTGCTTTTACCTTCTGTTTTTTGAGTGTTTGCACAATTATAGCTTCTGTTATGATTGTATTTTTATGTTTTAATTAGTGTTTGTGTCAAGTAATGCCTTTGGGATGATTTGGAAGATAGTATAATAGATGTTGTTGGAAAACAGAAACTTTTGCGTCTAGTGCTGGAATTTCTAATTTTCGCTGGAGCATGAGAACCTTCTTAATGTTTTACACAGTATTGATATATGAATTTCTCACGTTGTCCTAATTTTCCAGAATTTTTGGAGTTGCAGAAGTATGACCATAATTAGATCTTTACAGACTGTTCTGTTTTAGACAGATTCTGTTTTTGTTGCATAGTTTGCTTATTTTGATGAATCTATTGATCGTATCGGGGGGTATGAGTCATGGAGAAGTTGGAGTACAGTAGCATTATGCCAATATTAAATGTGAATCAATTTACAATAGTACCTAGAGTTAAAGATTTATTTGTTATACTAACGGATCTCACGAGGTTTCTGTTGAGTTTTGTGTGCTGAAGTTTTCAAGTTTTGGGTGAGACTATGATGGATAAAGGAATAAGGAGTGGCAAGAGCCTAAGCTTGGGGATGCACAAGGTACCCCAAGGTAATATTCAAGGAAGACTCAAGCATCTAAGCTTGGGGATGCCCCGGAAGGCATCCCCTCTTTCATCTACAATTTATCGGTAACTCACTTGGAGCTATATTTTTATTCATCACATGATATGTGTTTTACTTGGAGCATCTTGTGAAATAGTTTGTTTGCTTTTGTTTGCTTTTTAGTTTGTCACAATCATCTTTGCTGAACACACCCTTTTGAGAGGGACACACATTATTCGTGATTTGTTAGAATACTCTATGTGCTTCACTTATATCTTTTGAGCTAGGCAGTTGCTCTAGTGCTTCACATTATTCGTTATATTTTAAAGAAATAGTTGCACTCTCATGCTTAACTTATATATTTTTTGAGAGTCTCATGATAGCAATGGTAATATGCACATGTTATGAATTTGGTCCTGATATGTCGATGTATAAAACATGGGTATTTTATACCCTGACTTATGCACAGACAGTAGCGGCTTCCCTACTGGCCAGGGCTTGCCGGAGGTCGCCAATATCAATGTTCAAAAACCTAGTCGCAGAAGCTATTGGGGAGAAGATCAAGATGAAGCTTCGAGTTGAACACCGAAGACAACCTTTGCCGGCAAGGCCAAGCTGGCAAGGTGAAGGCCCGGCAAGCTCCATGCCGGCAAGCTCTCGCTAGCTGCCAGTGCTCCACCTCATCGAGCAGCTAGTCACTAATCGATGAGGTGTCGAGCCCGCAAGCGGTTAGGTGAGATTTGTCGGGCACGTGTCAGCATGCTGGGGGAGATTTACCTTTAACGACACCCATCCAGAAGGCGTGTCAAGCTAATAGGAGGTAGCTGGGCGAGCGGTGCAGAAACCTTGCCGGGGCTACTCCTCCCCATGACACCTAATGGCGCATTTATTGCGTTTGTCCTAATCCAGCAGAGTTAGGTATGATAGCACTGTTTGCTATCTAGTCACTATGTAATTACTGTTTTGCCACTGTGGTTACCCCTTGAGCTATAAAAGGAGGTGTAGGGCAACGTTTACAAGGATCGATCCTTTGCACAACTTGCATGCGTAGCTGCTCCCTCTGCACCTTGCCGGGGAAGCGCTCCTTGTACTTTGTGTTCAAACATATCCAATACAATCAAAGCAGGAGTAGGGTTTTTACACCTCACGGTGGCCCGAACCTAGGTAAAATCTTTGCGTTTCTGCTGGTTCTGCTCTTTGTGCTCGTCGATCTCCCTAGTCGAACCGCAAAGGGGCTAGATGGCCCCATAGATGGTCGTATGCATGACATCTTTGGCGCGCCAGGTAGGGGGATCGCTTGCGCGAACCTGAATCAGCAGATTGCGTGTCAGCTTCATCAACTTAGTCATCTTCTTCGTCGTTGATGGCTCCCAAGAAGAAGGGCATCACGATGACAGCTCCCTCCATGTCCAAGGCTCCTTCACATGTATCCACAGGCGGCGCAGCCAATGTGGGTGGTGCGGATACCACGGTTGGCACGACCGGCGCAGGTGGCGCGGTCGCCGTGCCCACCATGGTCGGAGCAGGAGGCGGAGGCGCTGGAGGCAGTCAACCTCCTCGACCCTCTGGCGAGCAAAGCCGCGGCGGTGCGGGCGGGGTGAACGGACGTCGTCCTCCCCCTCGCCGCATCGACGAACGTAGCCACCGGAGCAACAATGCCCGGACCGGCGCAAGTCAAGACCCGATGCTGCGTCAAGACACACGCTGCGCCCGTCGCATGATGGGCGCAGTGCGACTCCGAGCGGCGTCAACAACTCAGGACAGCGACGGCCACACGGCAAGACTCCTGTCGATCAGGTTCCAGATCCTCACACACCGCCTCCGCCACGACAGCCGGCTGCTGAACATGTGCCGCGGCAGCAAGATCGCAATGGCGCTCCTGCTGGCTCTGCCAGGAGTAGAGCGACATCGCGGTCTTCGCTTCCGGCCATGCTAGCCAAGGCAGCAGAGGCGATGGCGCGGGCCCAGATGCTACTTAACTTTCCTCCAACGGCGGATAAGATGGATGAGTGGAGAGCCACCATTCAGAGTCTCATTGGATTCGCCGAGACGAGCAAGTCGCAGCAAGCGGAACCCTCACGGTGTCTGCGAACAGCACCAGTAGCTCCAGCTGGTGGCCGTGCTGATGGCGCTGCACCAACAGTGAAGTCACCTCCGTGGCAACAACCTCAACAGCAGCAACGTCAGCATCCGCGACAAACCCAGCGAACCGCAGAACCCGACGAGATGTCGATGGCTTCTTCGGATCCATAGGTGCGGCAAGATCAGCGGCAAGTGCTGCAAGACAGACGGGTAGAAGATTCCCGCACAACCATCGAGAGGCGCCGGGAGGCGCGCCGTCAATCCGACGTGCGCAACGGCCCAGTCGTTGATGAGCCTGCGCCCGAGGTTGGCGGATATCTGCATTACGAGGTTGGATGTCCAGCCTTCACTCATGAGCTGCAGCAAGTTCGCTGGTCGTCTGTCCGGGCCTTCAAACTAGAAATGCCGGAGAAGTACGACGGCAAGCTGAACCCGGCAGAGTTTCTGGGCATTTACACGATTGCCGTACAAGCTGCCGGGGGAAGAGAGGAAAGATTCTCGCCAACTATTTTCCGTTGGTACTCAAACCCAACGTGAGATCCTGGCTGATGAACTTACCGGAGAATTCCATTTCTTCGTGGTCAGATCTTTCCAATGAGTTTGTTGGTGCCTTTACCGGAGGCCACAAGGCCCCTGGTCAACCCAGCGACCTACAAGTGATCCCGCAAAGAGATGGCGAAACTTTGCGCAAGTACATCCAGAGATTCAGCCGCATGCACCGCAATATCCCGGATGTGCACCCCGTAGCCGTGATTGCCGCCTTCCACACGAACGTGCGCAATCAAAGGATGCGGGAGAATATGAACATCAAGCTGCCGAAGACCGTCAATGAGCTCTACACGTTGGCGGATAAGTGTGCACGCGCTGAGGAAGGAAGGAGACTTCCCGGGGAGGACGCTGGTGCCGAGGTGGACTCCGAGGACGACGATGCTGCCACCCCGAAGAAGAAGGGCCGAAAGCACAACAGGAAGCGCAAAGGCAAAACTGTGATGGCCGTCGAAGGGTCCGGCAACTCCAACACTGCCAAGAAAGCCAAAACAGAGGACTCCGGCAAGGAGGTTGCTGTATGCGCCGCTTGCCAGGAGGCGGCGGCAAACGAGAAGGCCGGCAAGTCCGATGGACCATACTGCAAGATTCACCGCAACAAGGGCCATGACCTCCAAGAGTGCCGACAAGTTGAGCATCTCGCTGAGAAACAGAAGGCTGAATATGAAAAGCGCGACAAGGAGACGGGCCAGGATGTTGCTAGTGGGTCTGGCAAGAAGGGCCGTGGTGGTCGAGGAGGCCGTCGCGGCAAGGCCAAACAACAGAAGGAGAAGCCTGCTAGAGGCCGGGAAAAGAAAGAAGAAGATGATGGTAGAGACGAAGAGGACGATGATGAGTCCAGTGAGTAGGAATTCCAAAAGGCAACAGAAGCCATGTGCATTGATGGAGGCGCATCTTTGCACTCCTCTCACCGCCAACTCAAGCAGTGGGCGCATGAGGTTAATGCAGCTGAGCCGGCAATAGGCGCCCAGAAGCCACTCAAGTGGTCACACATGCCTATCATTTTCGATGCCGAGGACCACCCTGATCGCACAACTGTGGTCGGGTGTTTGCCGTTGTTGGTGTAACCAACGATTCGCATCCTCCGGGTCACGAAAATGCTAGTTGACGATGGGGTTAGTCTGAACTTGATTTCACCAAAAGTAATCAAGCGGCTGCAGATTCCCGATGAAGAGCTCGAACAAACGGGTACGTTCCAAGGAGTCAACCCGGGAAGGAGCCAACCCAAGGGGAAGATCACATTGCCGGTGACATTTGGCGGGGAGTTGAACTACAGGATGAAGAAGATAGTCTTTGACGTCGTCAAGATTCCCTTGCCGTATAAAGGAATTCTCGGCCGCCCAGCTCTGGCAAAATTCATGGCGGCATCCCACTATGCTTACAACACGTTGAAGATGCTAGGGCCGATGGGTGTCATTTCCATCAATTATGATAAGAAGGATGCAGTCGTATGCGTCGACAAACTCTACAGAGATGCCGTTGCAGCAGAGGCCGCCAAGGCGCCAGCTCCCGCCAAGAAGAAGAAAGATAAGAAGTCCGGCAAGACCTCTGGCAAGGATTCTGGGAAGCGCACCTCCTCGGAGTGCTGCGCACCTGTTGAAGATTTGCCGGAGTGCTCTACCGGCAAGAAATCTAAGGCTGGCACTGGCGGTACCTTCACTGTCAGTTCCACCCTTGACAGCAAATAGGAAAGCGCGCTCATTGCCTTCCTGCGGGCGAATGTTGATGTGTTTGCATGGCAACCATCTGACATCCCCGGCGTTCCCAGGGAGGTAATTGAGCACCACCTTGTTGTCTGTCCTCAGGCTCGGCCCGTCAAGCAGAAGGTCAGGAAGCAGGCATTGGAACGGCAACAGTTTATTGCCGAGGAAATCAAGAAACTTGAAGTAGCAGGTTTAGTTAGAGGTGTACTACATCCAACTTGGTTGGCAAATCCAGTTGTAGTGCGCAAGGCAAATGGACAGTGGAGACTTTGTATCGACTACACTGATATTAATAAAGCATGTCCAAAGGATCCTTTCCCCTTGCCACGCATTGATCAAATTGTAGACTCTACTGCCGGCTATGATCTACTATCATTCCTTGATGCATATTCTGGGTACCATCCGATATTCATGGCTAAGGAAGATGAGGAGAAAACCGCATTCATTACTCCATGTGGCAGATACTGCTTTGTGCGTATGCCTTTCGGATTAAAGAGTGCTGGTTCAACATTTGCAAGAGCAGTCCAGATTGGTTTTGAGCCTCAGCTGCACAGGAATGTGGAAGCGTATATGGACGATATAGTGGTCAAAACTAAGGACAAATCAACCCTCATTCAATACTTAGAAGAAACATTTGCAAACTTGCACAAGATCAATTTGAAGCTCAACCCCGAGAAGTGTGTGTTTGGCGTTCCATCCGTCAAACTTCCCGGGTTCTTTGTATTTCAACGTGGAATCGAAGCAAATCCCGACAAGAACAAGGCAATCGAGCAGATTCAAGCACCAAAAAGCGTCAAGGATGTGCGGCGTCTTGCCGACTGTGTTGCTGCCTTAAGTAGGTTCATTTCAAAATCTGCTGAGTGCGCCCTGCCGTTTTTCAAGATTTTGAAAAAGGCAGGTCCAATGAAATGGACTCCGAAAGCGGAGGCCGCGCTGCAGGATTTGAAAAGATACCTCTCCTCTGCGCCAACGCTAGTTGCGCCTAAACCACAAGAGCCGTTGCTGCTATATCTGGCGGCAGCCAATCAAGTGGTCAGTGCTGCATTAGTGGCGCAGAGAGAAGTCAATGACGAAGAAGCAGCAATGGCAAGCCCATCCAACGACAAGCCGGAATCTTCTCCGACAAGGTCTGGTGCTGATAAATCAGAAATAGTGCAAGCAAATGAAGCTAATCAGCAAGTGGTGCCAAAGAAGAAGGTGGTGCAGCGGCCGGTTTATTTTGTTAGTTCCCTCCTGCAGGGGGCTAGGTCAAGATATTCTGGTGTGCAGAAGTTACTTTTCGGCCTTCTTATGGCCTCAAGAAAGCTGCGTCACTACTTCCAAGCACATGAGATTACCGTCGTCACTCGCTTCCTGTTGCAGCATATTTTGAGGAATCCAGATGCAACTGGCAGAATAGTAGAGTGGGCATTGCAACTGTCGAGCTTTGCACTCAAGTTTGAAAGCACTTCAACTATTCAGAGCAGAGCCTTGGCGGAGTTTATTGCAGAATGGACGCCAACGCAAGACGAAGAAGTTCAAGAATCAGTTCTCCCCGGCAAAGAAACAATTAAGGAATGGATTATGTACTTTGATGGTGCGTTCTCGCTGCAAGGCGCTGGTGCCGGAGTGCTGCTTGTCGCACCCACCGGATAGCACCTCAAGTATGTAATTCAGATGCATTTTCCTAGGGAGAAAGCTACAAACAACACTGCTGAGTACGAAGGGCTCCTTGCTGGTCTCATGATCGCAGTGGACCTTGGAATCAGAAAGTTGATTATCCATGGTGACTCGCAGCTTGTTGTAAAGCAAGTTAACAAAGATTATCAGAGCCCATTGATGGAAGCATATGTGGAAGAAGTGAGGAAATTGGAGGAACACTTTGACGGATTGCAAACAGAGCACATCCCTCGTGCGGAAAACAGCATTGCTGATCATCCGTCAAAGTGCGCCGCTCAAAAGCTACCTGTGGAACCTGGAACTTTTCTGCTCCATTTGAATCAGCCATCAGTCACACCATCAATGCAGGCCAGCAAAAGAAGAAAGTTGAACACCGGCAAGTACTTCCCGGCAGAACTCCCAGAAGCCGTTGGCAAGGATGTTACCGAAGACAACACAGTGGTTGCCAGTGAGCAGCGGTCTCTAGCAGAACAACAGGTTCTTGCCGTTGAGACAGGTGCTCCCGCACCCGAAGAAATGCCTTTAGTTCTTGTCGTCGAGCCACAGGCTCCGGCATGGGCACATCAGATAGTTCGTTTCCTTTAGAGAGGAGAACTTCCCGACGATCAAGAAGAAGCTGAGAAAGTAGCCCGCCAATCAAGTATGTACCAGTTTGTGGATAACATTCTGCACAGAAAGAGGTCAAATGGGGCGAAATTGAAGTGTATTTGCTGGGAAGATGGACTGAAGCTATTGGCAGAGATACATGGAGGCATATGTGGCTCTCACATAGGATCAAGAGCACTTGTCGGCAAAGCTTTCTAGCAAGGCTTCTATTGGCCCACTGCCCTCCAGGATGCAACTGAGCTAGTAACCAAGTGTGAAGCATGCTAGTTCCATTCGAAGAACATACATCAGCCAGCTCAAGCTCTTCAAACGATACCTCTCTCCTAGCCCTTCTTGGTCTGGGGGCTCGATATCTTGGGCCCCTTTCCCCGTGCTACCCGGGGCTTCCAGTTCTTATATGTTGCAATCGACAAGTTCACGAAGTGGCCTGAGGTAGAACCAGTGAGGAAGGTGACAGCACAGTCAGCCGTCAAATTCTTCAAAGGATTAGTTTGCCATTTTGGAGTTCCCAACAGGGTCATCACTGACAACGGCACACAATTCACAAGCCGCACCTTCATGCAATACATCCAAGACCTTGGAAGCAAGATCTGCTTTGCGTCTGTTGCTCACCCGAGAAGCAACGGTCAAGCGGAGAGGGCAAACGCTGAAGTGCTACGTGGACTAAAAATAAGAACATTTGACAGGCTGCACAAGTGCGGAAAGCGCTGGATTGATGAGTTGCTGGCGGTTCTTTGGTCACTCAGGACGACACCAAATCGAGCTACCGGCCAAACACCCTTCTCCCTAGTCTATGGTGCAGAAGCGGTGCTCCCCATGGAATTCACATACGGGTCACCTCGAGTGCATGCCTACGATGAGACAGAGCAAGAGCAGTTGTGGCAAGATGATACAACGCTCCTTGAGGAGGATCATTTTCGGGCGTTGTGCGAGCTGCACGCTACCAGCAAGCTTTGCGCCGCTACCATAGCCGCAAGGTTCATGCCCGGAGCCTTGAGGAAGGCGACCTTGTTCTTCAGCGCATTCAGTCCGCCAAGGGATCAAACAAGTTGACGCCAAAATGGGAAGGCCCTTATCGGGTAGCGCGAGTCACCAGACCTGGCGCAGTCCGTCTGGAGACCGAAGATGGCATCCCAGTGCAAAATTCATGGAATATTGAACATCTTCACAAGTTCTACCCATGAGGCGCAGTTGCCAGGCCTCCCGGCAACCCCTCTTGTACAAGCTTTGTCGGCAAGACTTGTAACCCTTTGTACAAAGCCAGGCGCAGATCCTGTGCATATGTGAATAAAGCTAAGTGTTTCGCAACTTTTCGTACATTTTTTCTTTATGTATGAATGCATGTGATGTTGTGATTACACTTTGACTTGTATGAAATGATTGATGAACCGTCAAGGTTCCCAAGCCACTCTTTTCTCTTCTTTCTTTTTCTCAAAGGACAGAAGGATTCCTCGCGTGCAAGTTTCCCAGGGGGAGTGACGATGGGAATACCACTTAAAGACGTTCAAGTGATCATTTTGTACGACAAGAAAAATAGTACAAGGAGAAGCTAAGTTGAAAAACTTTAAAATAAACTAGAACAATGCCCGTGCATTGCAACGTGATATAAATCTTCTATTACGTTGTCTTGTGATTTACCTGTCTATAATAATGCGATTGTGTAAATAAATGATCATCAAATTCTGCCCATGAATTATCTTATATTTTGATCCGAAGTTTGGTAAGTAAATTAAAGTGAAACTGGTTTAGAAGGTAAGTAAATTAAGTTGATTTATTATCATACAAGGAAGGTTAGACGAAGGGGTGGTGGGAAGAAAGGTGAAATGGGAACCTTACGTTCTTTTTAAGTAGTAGAGATTCCTTGTTATATTTGCAATTTCCCTTGAACGATTTGGTCTTTGTATGAAAAACCTGCACGCGAAGGAACCTTGTCATGATCAGTTGCGCTCTTACTTTGTTTCGAGTCCGCTCAACAATTTAAGTAGCCGCATTGAAAACATCAACGGGAAACTTGCCGGCGGCGGCACTTCCAGCAGGCTGCTAAGGATCCGTTCCTCAAGCGCTCGCGGCAAGTGTGCGCACCGGCAAGACTTCTGACAAGCGTAGGGTATAAAAACATGCAAAGACAAAATAAGACAGGGGAAACGGCATACATTCATCCATCGATTCAAAGTCATTTTACATCACAAAATCAGTGCATGCCTAACATAAGATCGAATGTATCTTCACATGACAGCATCGACGAAGAATACAACGGCAAGCTTAATCTTGGCGATCGCCTTGAAACCGAGGAATGTTGAGGACCTTGTCGACAAGAGGACCAACAATCTTATCGACGGTGGTGACATCGGTGTTCTTCGGCAATTTCTTGAAGTTCCCGAAGAGATCAAGATCAGGGTGGCGATACGCAAGTTTGAGCAGCACCTTGTATACAACTTCATGCGCAAATTTTCGGGATTCATCAGCAAAGGCAGCAGACCTGTCCTCGTGATATGTCTTCAGGGTATCAATGAGACCCTCAAAGAACTTGGTCAGTCTAACGCTGGTGGCCTCCTTGTCGTTGATGGTGAAACCCCAACTTTTCATGTCCATAACGGCGATCTAGGAAGTGATGTGCTCAACAACATTGACAAGCCTGCCGGTCCAGAGGGAAAGGTTTTCATGCAATTGGGCGTAGTTGTTCTCAGCATCCTTCTTCAAGGCATCTTCCTTTCCCAGTTTCTTCGTCAAGGCTCTCTCCCTTTCTTTGGCGGATTCCAAGTCTGTTACCAAGGTGGCTGATTGAGATTTCAGATCTTCAATGGTCTTGGTTGTGGCATCAAGATCTTGGTTCTTAGACGACAGCTGCATTTGCAAGTCCCCTAGAGTGCGGGCTACCTTCAGCGCTTCATTCTTAAGAGCCTCGACTTCTTTGCCGCTACCGGCAAGGTCTTCCTTTAGCTTGGCCATTTGGGATTCCAATTCTATCTTGACGGCGGCGGCAGCAGGAACTTTGTCGGAAGCCTCCTTGAGCTTGGCGGCGCTATCTCGAGCCTGGGTTTCAATAGCATCTTTATGGTTCTTTTCCAGCTCTTGCGTCCTTTGTTCAAGGAGTTTCTCAATTTCTTCATCCTTACCGTGAAGTTTGGCGGCAAGGGCCTCTTCGCGAGTGGCAAGTTCCTTCTCTTTGGCGTCGAACTGCGTTGCGCGCTCTGTCAGCTTGCCGTCCAAGGTTGCCGCTTCTTTCTTAGAGGCAGCAAGCTTTTCTTCCTGATCTCAGAGAATGCGAGACTGATGGTTATACCATGTACGCAGCTTGTTCGCTTTCTCCTTCAATTTCCGGTCAACCAGATCCGCAGATTTGCATTCTTCTTGGACCCTACTCCACCTTTGGCTCTATCTTTCTTGGACACCTTTGAACCCGATGGCCATGATCTCCAGGAAGGCAAGATCTTCAGCACTGTCAGTAGCATCAGTGGCCTCGGCGGTTCTTTGGGACAAGAGGAGCAGGATCCGAGCAATTTCTTCATCAAAATTCGGCCCTGCAGTGCCAGATGAGGTGGGGGCTCCAGACTCATGCTGAGAAGTGACCAGCGCCATGCTATTTGATGGAACTTGCAAGGTTGACGCCGCTGGTTGGTTGTCAGGGTTCGGCATCTCAGTGTTGATGGGCACCTTCTCCACATCTATCCTGGCGGGATCAGACGTGTTTCCGGAGGACTTCTCGGGTTCTTCGGGGATTTCTCTGACTTCCTCGACAACTTGCACTAGATTCTCTTCAGCGGTGATCTTGGCGGCTTCGTCAGCAGCGTCCTTCGTGATATCTGCTACCTCCACAAGGATTTCACCTTCTTTGGGAGAGGTTGGAGTTGTGGATTGAAGCAGAAGCAAGGGCAAAATGAGATTCAAATTACAAGTCAAGTTCAAGAAAACAAAAATTCTGTGAGAGATGTGTAAAGGCAAGAGGATTACCTATTGATGCCTATTGAGGAAGAGCGTCTCCTCCCCCAGCAACCTGTGTTGCCGGCGCACGGTCATCGGCGGCTTCGCTTGTCGGAGTAGCCTCTGTGCGGACAGGCCCATCGATGGAGGCCCTTGCTGGAGAAGCACTCTCCGGAACGATGGTTGACGGGGAGGCCACAGTAGGGCCCGTCTCTTGGCATTCTCCCTCTTGGTGGACCTCTCCCATCTCTTTATCATGCTCAGAGGGAGGAACTTCAGTACTGGCGCTAGTGGGTGGGATCTGCACCACGTTCTCGCGCAGGGGGCTGGATTGGGGGCTGTTAACGATGGTTTCAGCCGTTGTAACCCCCTGCCCAGCACTTGCCGCGGGATCTTGCTCTGTTGCAGATTTGGCCTGCTTCGCTTGGTGTACGGGTGGTTCTGGATATCTGTCAAGACAGAAGAAATCAAGTCAAAATGGCGATCAAATACAATCAAGACTTGATGAAGATAAACAATTTCACATACTCCTCTTCTTCTGATTCACTGAGGATGGAGAGGTCGTATCTCACTGGCGGAGGTGACTCCCTGGCCCTCTTGAGTGCCGGTGGAGATGAACTCGCCGGCTGAGAAGATCCAACATCCCCGGTGATCGCTTGCTGGGAAGATGAAGGATGGGTTTGCGGACGTCTGCTTGGTTGCCGGCGCACCTCTTCTTGGTGCCCAGTCTTGGAGGTCGATTTCTTCACCGTAGGTCCTGCCTTTGGTGAAGAGGCACGTACTGGCTCTAGACTGGCTGCCCTTCGAAGTCGGCGTCTCTTCTTCGGGACTCGAGGGCCCTCCTCTTCTTCGGGCTCTCTGACAACCTCAGTCCCGGCAACCTCGGTCCGGGCGACCTCGGTCCCGGCAACCTCATCTCCGGCAACTACATCCCCGGCAGGCTCTTCCTGTTGCTCCTCGGCAACTTCTTCTTCCTCAGGATTTTCTTCATCATCATCCCCAGTTGCCACTGCACCAGAACCACCAGCTGCGTTAACTCCTGCGGCTTCTGCAGCCATGCTGGCGATGTGCGCCAATTCTTCAGCTTTGGTAGCCTGGATAAGATCTCTTTCTTTCTGGGTGGCCTTTTCTGGTAAATTGGAGGCCCAGTCCATTTCATGCACCAGGCTGGGCATTGGCCTGTCTGCATTGACACCATGAGTGTTGCAATCCGGCATCATCACCAAAAAAGAATCCTTGGCGGAATTGATGTGCAGCGGGATGATCTGGCCCGGCAAGTGAAATGTGCCACCGGTCTTTCTGAACAACTGCTCACAAAGGGCGGCATGCTCTAGAGTGGTCAGATTGTTGCCGAGCCCAGGATACAGCTGCATGATATCGGCGGCACCCTGGTAATCCCAAGCAAACCTCTCTCTCTTCTGCAGCGGCGCGATGCGTCGCCGAAGGAAGTCAGCGCCAACCATTTCTATAGTCAGCTTGGCAGCCTTGAGGCGAGCGATCCTGTTTAGCGCCGGGCGAAGCTTCTCATCAGTGGCACCAAAATTACTCCAATTCTTGCTGCGTTGGACCCTCATTGTCCGCAGCAAGAAAAACTGGGGAAAATCCTTCTCCTGGATCCAGCACCATTCTGCCCTCCATTCCTCCCATTTGAGGTGGAGTTGCCCGGCAAGATACTGGCCCTTGGTCTTGTCCCTGGGAATCCATGTCGGAAAGTGACTTGTCCTCAATGCGAGGAATGAAGAAGTGGTGGAACAGATCAACGTTGGGGGCAACTGCGACAAAATTCTCGCACAGATGGGCAAAGACCGCCATGCAAGTCATGGCATTTGGAGTAAAATCCAGCAGTCTGAACCCAAAACTGAACATCATCGCGCTAAAAAAGTCTGAGAATGGAGGAACCAGACCACAGTAAAAGTAGGCGCAAAAGAACGATACGAATCCGATGGAACTTTGTCGCCTTTAGGAAGAACTACTGGGGCCTTGTGGTCTTTTGTGTCTCTTCCCCACATGTAGGCGTACCTGTCGATCAGGGTGCTGCCATCCATGGCCGACGTCGAGAAAATCATGGCTACTTTTAATGCGCGTAGTCCACGTTCCCACGACTCGCATTTAATGCGCGGAGTGGGCATGCGTCAAAAACATAATCATGGCTAAAATTGCGGCAGCGGTTTCCCGCCGCGTGTCTGTGCATTATTTGGGCCTAGCCCAATGATGCTTCGAACACGCGTATGGCCCAGCCCCGGGGGCTCCTGTCGGTGTATAAAACATGGGTATTTTTTACCCTGACATATGCACAGATAGTAGCAGCTTCCCTACTGGCCAGGACTTGCCAAAGGTCGCCAATATCAAAGTTCAAAAACCCAGTCGCAGATGCTATTGGGGAGAAGATCAAGACGAAGCTTCGAGTTCAACACCGAAGACAACCTTTGCCGGCAAGGCCAAGCCGGCATGGTGAAGGCCCGGCAAGCTCCGTGTCGACAAGCTCTCGCTAGCTGCCAGCGCTCCACCTCATCGAGCAGCTAGTCACTAATCGATGAGCTGTCGAGCCTGCAGGCGGTTAGGTGAGATTTGCCGGGCACGTGTCAGCATGCTGGGGGGAGATTTACCTTTAACGACACCCGTCCAGAAGGCATGTCAAGCTAATAGGAGGTAGCTGGGTCAGCGGTGCAGAAACCTTGCCGGGGCTACTCCTCCACATGACACCTAACGGCGCATTTATTGCGTTTGTCCTAATCCGGCAGAGTTAGGTATGATAGCACAGTTTGCTATCTAGTCACTATGTAATTACTGTTTTGCGACTGTGGTTACCCCTTGAGCTATAAAAGGAGGGCCATGGCAATGTTTACAAGGATCGATCCTTTGCACAACTTGCATGCATAGCTGCTCCCTCTGCACCTTGCCGGGGAAGCGCTCCTTGTACTTTGTGTTCAAACATATCCAATACAATCAAAGCAGGAGTAGGGTTTTACATCTCACGGTGGCCCAAACTTGGGTAAACTCTTTGCGTTTCTGCTGGTTCTGCTCTTTGTGCTCGTCAATCTCCCTAGTCGAACCGCAAAGGGGCTCGATGGCCCCATAGATGGTCATACGCACGACATGATATGATAGGTATTCAAGAGGGATATAATAAAAACTTTCATGTAGATCACTGAATATGATAAATTTGATTCCTTGCAATAGTTTTGCGATATTAAGATGGTAATATGGGGGAGGTACTAGTAGATGATTGTGGTTTAGTAAGAATAATTGTGTTAAGGTTTGTGATTCCTGAAGCATGCACGTATGATCGGGCGTTATGCTAAGAAGTTGGAGCATGATTTATTATTGATTGTCTACCTTATGAGTGGCGGTCGGGGACGAGCGATGGACCAAGTATAGGGGCATGCGTACTAGTACTTTGCTTCGAGGGCTAATAAACTTTCACAATAAGTATGTGAGTTTTGTATGACTAATGTGAGTCCATGGATTATATGCACTCTCACCCTTCCACAATTTGCTAGCCTCTTCGGTACCGTGCATTGCCCTTTCTCACCTCGAGAGTTGGTGCAAACTTCGCCGGTGCATCCAAACCCCGTGATATGATACGCTTTATCACACATAAGCCTCCTTATATCTTCCTCAAAACAGCCACCATACCTGCCTATCATGGCATTTCCATAGCCATTCCGAGATATATTGCCATGCAACTTCCACCGTTCCGTTTTTATGACATACATCATCATTGTCATATTGCTTTGCATGATCATATAGCTGACATAGTATTTGTGGCTCAGCCACCGTTCGTCATGTTTATACATGTTACGCTAGCATCATTGCACATCCTGGTACACTGCCAGAGGCATTCATATGGAGTCATATTTTTGTTCTAGTATCGAGTTGTAATGTTGAGTTGTAAGTAAATAGAAGTGTGATGATCATCATTATTAGAGCATTGTCCCAGTGAGGAAAGAATGGTGGAGACTAATGAGTCCTCGAAAAAGTGGGGATGAGGTCCATGAGACCGTTCTAAAAAAAAGAGGCAAAAAAGAGCCATTAAAAAACATGAGAGAAAAAGAGAGAAGGGGCAATGTTACTATCCTTTTCCACACTTGTGCTTCAGAGTAGCACCATGTTTTTCATATAGAGAGTCTCTTATTTTGTCACTTTCATATACTAGTGGGAATTTTTCATTATTAGAACTTGGCTTGTATATTCCGATGATGGGCTTCCTCAAATGCCCGTGGTCTTCAAGAGCAAGCAAGTTGGATGCACACCCACTTAATTTTCATGTTGAGCTTTCATACACTTATAGCTCTTAGTGCATCCGTTGCATGGCAATCCCTACTCTTCGCATTGACATCAATTGATGGGCATCTCCATAGCCGGTTGACTAGCCTCGTCGATGTGAGACTATCTTCTTATTTTTCACTTCTCTTATTTGCCTCTACCACCACACTCTATTCCACCCATAGTGCTATATCCATGGCTTGCGCTCATGTATTGAGTGGGAGTTGAAAAAGCTGAAGCGCGTTAAAAAGTATGAATCAATTGCTCGGCTTGTCATCGGGGTAGTGCATGATAAATACTTTGTGTGAAGAAGATGGAGCATGACAGGTGACGGTGTCCTGGATCAGGGGTTGCTAACCCAGCCGGCCCGTTTCCTCGGTTGGGCCGATGGGCCCCCGTGCGTGACCAAGGAGGACTCCGGAGGCTGTATACAGGAGGCGTAATTAAGACTGTCTCTACCGAAGACTTGGCTTATACTCCAAGACCTCTCCTGCTGCCTTACTCCTAGATATCGACTTTGTAACCCTAGATACCCTCCCTAGCATGTATATATGCCATAAGGCTTAGCCCGTAGAGGGGACATCAATGCAACATTATTCACGTAGCCCTAGAGTTAGACACACATTACGATCTCGAGGTAGATCAACTCTCTATTCGATACATCTCCATCAATATAAACAGAAGAAGGATGTAGGGTTTTACCTCCATCAAGAGGGCCCGAACCTGGGTAAACATCGTCTCCCTTGTCCTTGTTACCACCGATCCGAGATCCATAGCTCGGGACCCCCTACCCCGAGGTCTGCCGGTTTTGACACCGACACCGGTGCTTTCATTGAGAGTTCCGCTACTCGATCACCAGAAGGATCGATGGCTCACTTGCAGATTAACTGCGCCAACGGCCAGGGGGACATTTACGCCCCCGGCCAGCTCTTCGTTTTTGGCAGCATGGTCTTTCACGCTGACTCAGCAGGGCATCTAGCCTCTGTCGAGAACTACGCCCCAGGTCGGATCATGACCTTTGGCGGCCTCGAATACACTGTGGATTCCCGTGGTGAACTCGTCCTATCGGGATGGACTCCCGGCCGGATTGAGGACTTGACCAGTGCTGGAGGCTCGACTCCGGAATCGAATTCCGTCGTGGTGCCTGTAGAGACCCCTGATGCGGAGGACTCGATCGATGCTGGAGGCTCGACCCCGGAACCAAATTCCGTCACCGCACCTGTAGAAACCCCCGACGCGACTACTCCGGCCAGTTTCCTTCCGATCATTAGTCCGGAGATAGATCCGGCTCCCACTTCTGAAATCATGTCAGTGCTAGAACTGACTTCGGCGCCGAACCCAAAATTGCGTTTGAATTCTCTTCGTACTGAAGACGTGCCAAGTTACATGCCGGGCATGCATCGAGTCAGCCCTGCCTATGGCGCATCAATGAATCCCGAAGAGCTATCTCACCTCGATGAGATGCTTGACCGCATCCAGAGCATGTCCATCCCGGACAACAAGACTTCGGTTTACAATCAGATCGGACTTAAAGCCGACGATCGGGAAATTTACATCCCACCCACCACCCATCTAGTCGCCACGATCGACGATTTAACTGACGTGTTGGACTATGGTGAGGCCACAGACATGGAGGAAGATGCTGATGGCCCCATCGATAACACCTCGCCCCCGATAAACGCGGGCAGGTGGACCGCCATGTCCACCTACGATGTTTACATGGTGGACACCCCCAAATCCCCGCCAAGACGTCGGTGAAGGCGCCAAAGGGGTAATAACGGGGAGCACAGTGGTAATGACGCGACAGCCAATAATGGCGACGCAGAGGACGGCGATGCCGGTAACCATGAAGAGGACGTTCAAGCCTCCCCAGTAAGGAACGACACACCGGACCGCCTTCTCAGGGACTCAGATCCCGATGACCTCTTTGAAGGAGCACACGACAACTACATGCCGGAATCCGAGAAGGACGAGAGCCTCGGTACCGAGGACTACATCGTCCCCAAAGAACCTTTCGAACAAGAGCGCTTTCGGTGGCGCCTCGTTGCGACAGCCCGGAGCATAAAACGCAAGAAGCAGCAGCTGCCGGCCAATACCGATGCACTAAATGAAAAGTGGATCGAAGTGCTCTCAGCCGTGCGCTGAAATCATACCCACATAGGCATCTCTTTCCGGAGTTCGACAAGGAGCTCGCCGACGACCACGACCGACCCCCTAGATGCCGGGACAGGCCAAGACGAGAAGACCGCAGTGAACGGCCTCCTCCACACCGCTATGGCATGGACCCCATGGATTACCTAGACCCTCACGACACTAGATGTCGCATTGAGGAAAATAGGGAACTCCCTCTGTCCATCTACGGATCAAGGGGACGCGCGCCCACTGGGCTTGACGGCTACGATGCCTGGGTGGACAGGAACGGCCGTGCCCAAGATCAAGCTTACTCGCGGCTCTCTCCTGACCTCCGACGAGATGCTCCTCGATCCCGAGGTCCGGCCCACCCAATCTGCTTTACAGATAGGGTGATGGAACATCAATTCCCGGAAGGATTTAAGCCCATCAACATAGAATCATACGATGGCACCACAGACCCAGCAGTCTGGTTAAGGATTTCCTCCTACATATACACATGGCCAACGGAGATGATCTCCACGCCATTAAATATCTGCCGCTCAAGCTAAAGGGGCCGGCGAGGCATTGACTTAATAGCCTCCCTCCTCACTCTATCGGCAGCTAGGAGGCCCTAGAAGACGCTTTTCGAGCAAACTTCTAGGGCACATATGTCCGACCTCCGGACGCTGATGACCTCAGCCGTGTCACCCAGCAGCCAGGCGAATCAGCCCGGAAATTCTGGAACAGGTTCCTCACCAAGAAGAACCAGATCATAGACTTCTCTGAAGCCGAGGCCATCGCTGCATTTAAAAACAATATCCGAGATGAATGGTTGGCTCGTCAACTCGGCTAGGATAAGCCGAGGACTATGGAGGCCCACACCTCACTGATGACTTGCTTTTGTGCGGGAGAAGACAGCTGGCTCGCCCGTAGTACTCATAACGGCGAGGCAGGCACCTCGGAAACTCGCGATGCTAATGGAAAACCCAAGCGCAACAAAAATAAGCGCAGGTATAAAAATGGCGGAAGCGATACAGAAGACACAGCGGTCAACGCAGGGTTCACCAGACCTACATCCGGATAGAGAAGAAAACCCTTTAAAGGGAACAAAGATGGACCTAGCCAGCTTGATAGGCTCTTGGACCGCCCATGTGGAATTCACGGCACTCAGGAAAAACCAGCAGCCCACACTAACAGGAATTGCTGGGTCTTTAAACAAGCCGGCAAGATAGCGGCACAGGGTCAAAGTAAAACCCCACATCGCAGCGAAGACGAGGATGAACCTCGGCAGCCCAATAATGGAGGCCAAAAGAAGTTTCCTGACGAGGTAACAGAGGTCAATATGATCTATGTCACCCACATCCCTAAAAGGGAGAGGAAGCGTGTGCTTCGGGATGTATACACGCTAGAGCCCGTCGCCCCGAAGTATAACCCATGGTCGGCTTACCCGATCACGTTTGACAAGCATGATCATCCAACCAGCATCAGGCATGGCGGATCGGCGGCACTCATCCTGCACCCTATTGTTGATGGTTATCATCTAACACGCGTCCTGATGGACGGAGGAAGCAGCCTTAACCTCATCTACGAGGGCACAGTTCAGAAGATGGGCATCGACTCATCTCGGATCAAGCCAAGCTCCACCACCTTTAAAAGTGTCATTCCGAGCGTCGAAGCCCGCTGCACCGGAATGGTCACCCTAGAGGTAGTCTTTGGCTCGCCCGAGAACTTCAGAAGTGAGGAGTTAATCTTCGATATAGTGCCTTTCCGAAGTGGATACCACGCGCTCTTAGGGCGCACAGCCTTCGCGCGTTTCAATGCAGTCCCGCATTATGCCAACCTCAATCTCAAAATGCCGAGACCTAGCGGCGTTATCACAGTCAATGGTAACACCGAACGTTAACTCCGGACAGAGGAACAGACCGCGGCTTTCGCAGCCGAGGTACAGGCGTCCGAGGAGGCAACCCGCAGCGATAAATGTGCCGCCCGCTCTTTGAAGCGCGCCCGGGCAGCACAAATCGACCTCGGCCAGGTACCCCCGCACCCGAAATAGGGATGTGGGCTCCTTGCGTGCCCTCTTTGGAGAGGGCACTACGTCCCCAGAGTGCATAATTTCGCACTGAAGATTCCCTGGGCCGTCAAGGAGCCAAAAATTTACTCAAACGTCGGCGCGGTTCAACCAAGCAAAGACGTGGCTTTGAGCCCTTGCACATGCAAGTCTCTGTAAAAGAAACAGCCAAACATGACTACGTCCATGTGGTTTCAACCGCAAAACGGACTTCGGCAACGTCTCCTCCACACGAGCTCGGTCAATCAAACGCTTGAAGCGTATAAAGGGCCGGAAAGGCATCAACCTCCACAAATTCCTCACCATCAATGGTGAACATCTGGTCAACAGCTCGGAAACGCAGACGTGCGGCAGGTAGCGGCCCGGATTCTTCAAAATCCGTTAACAAATATCCGCCCTGTTTCTTCCTCTTTTTTCTTTACTTTTTACATTGTATTCTTTCAATTCCTCTCGCCGCAGCTGGGCATGTACAAGCTTGAAATTATGAAATAAAAAAACTGTGCCCCTTCAAGGTCTCCATCATATTTCTTTATCAGCATGGCCCCTGTGGTACGAAGAAGTTCTCTAAAAAAGATACAATTGTATAACAAGTCTAAAGTATTCGGCGTCTCGGATTTTGGCCTTATATGCATTAGTTTCAAACCTAGATTTTGGTCAATAGTTGGGTTGCCCGGCTCCTATGTGTACTCCTTACGTTTCCGATGAATTCGGCTAAGGGTGTAACAGGAGAACCACTGCGATTGCGCTACCAGGTCAATTGGCATAGCGCCTCAGTGGAGAAAGCCGAAAACTGACTATCTAGGTATGCGTAAACTGGTCCGCCATCCGTAGACCGCGTTAAGCGATGTGACGATAGAGATCACCCATGTTAAACGAAGGGCTTTCATTTCTAGCCGAAGTGTGTTAGGGCCTAGACCTCGGCCGACCTGGCCGAACACTTCCCACACCGGGGGCTGGTCATCAGCCCCACAGTCAAACTCCTATGACTAAATGAAAGTTGTAAAGCCACTATAGTCTGATTGCCTAGTTCCTATAAAGCACCGACCACCTCCGGGTACCGAGACGTCGGCTAAGGGTTAAAGAGTGCCTTAAGGAACACCCTCTTTATGATCTACACTGGGGCTGAAGCCGACGACTGGCCACTCTCATTTTAAAACAGTCATACAGGAGGCAAAACTAACTAAAAACAAAACACAGGGAATTTAAAGCCATATTCATTAAACCAAAAGATAAAGTTTTATGCATCATACACTTCGGCATCCCGAAGTACTATTTAGAAATACATATTGTCCTTTGGGCACATGGCTTCGGTGGTCCGAGCTCCCGCCTCCACCTCGGCGAAGAACTGTTTGGCGGTGCGCGGCTTGTCGGCAGGAGGGCCCGCGGCACATGTCACCGCATCAACCTTTTGGAAGTGCGTCTTCACGTAGGCGTACGCCCTCCGTGCCCCTTCAAAGCATGCGGACCTCTTCCAGCGGTTCAAGCAGGGCACGGCATCTCGGAGACGGGCCGTAAGACCGAAGAGGCTAATCGGATGGCTTCGGCGGGCCATAACGCAATGCAGAGGTCCTGGAGCGCCGGTCTCGTCATGCGAAACAACTCCACCAGCTGCTTCACTCGATGATTCAGCAGCTGTGCAGACGGTGGCCTCGGGAATTGCCCCCAAAAAGCCTTCTCCGCCTCGTGGCCCGCTAGCTGGCCGAAGTACTCCACCGCATCCGCCGCGCTCTGTGGAAGATCCGCAAAGACCTCTGCGGAACGCCATAACTTGGTGAGCTCGACACACCCTTTGCTGCCAAATGAACACTGCAGCAAAAATAGCTTACCCGAGGCGATTTGCTCTACTTGCTGGAGCACCTTGTGGTCAGCTCGGGCCGAGGTCTTGAGTTCGAAGTAGGCAAGTTGAAGCTTCTAGAGCTCCTCCTTTGTTCATTGCCCCTTCTCCTGAAGCTTGTCGCATGCTTCAAACACGCCCTTTAGGGTCTCCTCAACCTCCAGCACCCGTGCCTGGTGCTTGTCCCCGGCCGCCTTCTCGGCGGCCCGGGCCTTCTCTACCTCGGCGGTAGAGCCTCCTACTGTCGCACCTCCTGCCGAGCCCTTTCAAGCTCGGCCTTGAGCGTCTTCAGCTCCGCTAATATTGCTGTTGCCAAAACAGTTCGGCCTTAGTTGTTTTTAACAAAACACATCATACCTCCTTCGTACAAAGTACAATGCAAGTTTAAATTTGCTAACCTTGAGACTGCTCGAGTTTTTGGTTCGCCAGGTTGAGCTCCTCCTGGGACCTCTCGAGTTTCTGGTTCATCTCCGCCATCTCCTCGGAGACGAAGTTTGGAACTGAGGTCAAAACCTGGCACAAAAGATCCTTATCACAAAGGGAACAGTTAAATTACAAAAAGGTTCCAGGACGGCTGCCTCAAGCAGTGCCCTGGGGGCTATTTAACGGGCTCCTACTTAATCAAACGACCCCAATGCCAGTTTCTTGAAACCGACTTCGGGCTCGGGGGCTACTCACTCACTTAGCCGTTTAGCAGGATGTACTATTATGTCCTCAGACAAATGCATAACTCAAAAAAGCTCAAATAAATAAATTAGACTGGATGCGCAGATATAAGCATACCTTGAAACCCGCTACGAGGTTCTTGAAAACCTCATGCAAGCCAGCCCCTGCGGACCGGTAGCCCTGTAGCGCCGCGTCTATCAAGGCACGGTGCTCTTCCTTGATGGAGGAGCCCTTCAGGGCGTCCTCCATCTCCTCAGTCCACCCCGCGCCAGCCCGTCCTTGGGCAGTTGGCTGGGGTGGAGGGATGACTCCGGATACATTTACCCAGGTAGCCTCCACCTGGGGTGGCGGAGCCGAAGTAGATGTCGGCTGGGCCGATGACTGCATGAGAAAAGACGCTTCTATAAGTTTTCCCCCGGGTCTTCAATGACCACGGGGCGCTTCTCCCCCGGGTCTTGTTGGGCCGAGGTGTCGACCTCGGCCATGATGGCCACCTCATTGGCCCCCGTCGTGTTGACGTCAGGGGCTAGGGTGGATGTTGCCTCCCCTAGCCCGTCGTGCACCGGGGGAGGAGCGGCGGGCTCTGGAGTCTTGCTGGTGGATGGCAACCCGCTCCAGGAACCGCTGGGGATTACCCTCGGCGGACTGCATGATAAAAGACGCTTCTGTAAGTTTTCCCTTGCTAAAAAATAACTTGTCAAATTGAAATACGGGATGCAAAGACGACGGCTTCTTCCTCCCCATGGCAAGGAGGTCTTCTTCTGAGTCACCGAAGAGCTCGGCTCTCTCCGGCAAATTGCTGGCAGCCCCGGACGAGGTTCGCCTCGGCCTCTTCAGGCCCTTCGGCGGCATGCCAACTTCGGTGTCCTCTGACGCCGACCTCTTCCCCTTTAGGGGGGGACCTCCTCCTCCTTGCCCTCCTCTGTGGCACCGTCTTGGGCGGCGGAGGTGTGGGTCTCTTCGGGCCGGGTGACCGAGATCCCCCGAGTCCGGGTACTTGACCTACCCCTCTGGGACTTCGTCCCTTTGGGGGCCACTACATGCGGCTCCTCGGTCAGGAGCGCCAAAAGCAGGGGAGTTAGAGACTCCTCTGGCAGTGGGGCCGGGCATCGCACTCCCTGCACCCAGGCAAACCACTTCTGCAAAACATCAATCATGATGATTCATTAAAATACTACTCCTCAATACGAAGGACAAAGTTGATAATTGGTGGATAAAATTATCTGCCGGGGGGGCTTGATAGCCGTCCTCGAGGCCGCGGTCCTCCCGTTCCTTGGGAATCTTGTCCTTGTCCAGCTTCATGAGCTTCGTCCACATGGTGGCCAAGGTGGAGCGGAAGAAGGAGGTGATGGAATCCATGTCCTCGGGCTTTTAGGCCCACATCGGGATAGCTCAAAGTTGGAGAGGGAGTATGCGGCGGTTGAGCATGACGTTGATGACGTCGGCGAGCTCAACCTTCCCCGTGGAAGACCACCACATGATCCTATCGATCAGGGTCTCCACCTCTTCTGGGTTCCCCCAGACGATGCCCTTCTCCCTCCAGGATTTGAGCTTCTTGGGAGGCCCGGCTAAGAAAGCTGGGACCTCGGTCTGACCAGGGGCGAGTGGTTCAATGATGTAAAACCACTCTTTCTGCCACTCCTTCACCATTTCGATGATGGTGCCCTTGAACCAGGTGGCCCCCTGGTTTTTGCTAATCATGGCCCCTCCGCACTCCGCGAGATCCGAGCCGCTGGACTTCGGCTTAATCCCGAAGAGCTTCAGCCATAGGCCGAAGTGCGGTTCGCAGCGGAGGAAGGCCTCGCAGACCGTGATGAAGGAGGCAAGGTGAAGAATGGAGTTGGGGGCCATGTGGTGGAAGTTTAGCCCATAGTAAAGACTACCTGCTCCCTGGCGTTGGGAGCGGGCACCTGCTGGCCAGCAACTGGAGCACGGGCGGCGATGGCAGGGGTTAGATACCCCGCGCTACGCAGCTCCAGGATGGCACCCTCCGATGGAGCCACCCCAGTGCCCCTTAAGGGTGTCGGCCATGGCATGTGGTGGAGGTTGAACTCATAGAGGGAAAAAGGAACAGGATGGGATCTGGGCGCTAGAGCTAGACGAAGCAGCAGAAGGGGAGAATGGGAGCGCGGTCAATTGCGCTGTCCTCCTTTTTGCTCTTATAAGCCTGTGAAAGGCTAAGAGTCCCCCTCACTGCGCCGATAAACTCGCTATTCCCATCAAAAATGCCGTTCAGCATATGGGGGGAAACAAAATCTTGATGATATCCCTAAGAAAACGGGCACGATCTTTGCCTTGAGGGGACATGCCAGTAAAAGACTGCCTCGAACCACGATTTAAGGGGGAGGTAGTAACTGCTCAACCTGTCGTGAGGCAAGCCTCTTCGATAAAGTTGTCAGGCCGGATTGGACCATTCATACCTGAACAACGGTCCTTTGAGGCTAAGATATCTGTCCTCTTCGGACAGGGAATGAGCTTGGTTGGGCCTCGGATGTCGTCGCCCCACTGAAAAGAGTGAAATATACAGGGGAACTTGTCTGTCAAGCCAAGGACTCCGGATCCGAGGTGATGTCTGTTGAAAGTTGTCCTCGGTGTAGAAGACCAGTTCGGGGGCTACTGATGGTGTCCTGGATCAGGGGGTGCTAACCCAGCCAGCCCGTCTCCTCGGTTGGGCCGATGGGCCCCCGTGCGTGACCAAGGAGGACTCCAGAGACCGTATACAGGAGGTGTAATTAAGACAGTCTCTACCGAAGACTTGGCGTATACTTCAAGACCTCTCCTGCCGCCTTACTCCTAGATACCAACTTTGTAACCCTAGATACCCTCCCTGGCGTGTATATAAGCCATAGGGTTTAGCCCGTAGAGGGGACATCAACGCAACATTATTCACCTAGCCCTAGAGTTAGACACACATTACGATCTCGAGGTAGATCAACTCTGTATTCGATACATCTCCATCAATATAAACAGAAGCAGGACGTAGGGTTTTACCTCCATCAAGAGGGCCCGAACATGGGTAAACATCGTCTCCCTTGTCCTCGTTACCACCGATTCGAGATCAACAGCTCGGGTCCCCTACCCCGAGGTCTGTCGGTTTTGACACCGACAACATGATTATATGATTTTGTAGGGATAACGTTCTTTAGCATTTTTATTTTGAAAGATATGATTGTTTATTAGTATGCCTGAGTATTGATGTCTTTATACCAAATTATAGATTATTGCCTTGAATCATTTGGATCTTATTATTCATACCGTAAGAGAAAGATTACATGATGAAACATGATAGGTAGCATTCCACATAAAAAATTCCGTTTTTTATCATTTACCTACTCGAGGACGAGCAAGAATTAAGCTTGGGGATGCTTGATACGTCTCCAACGTATCTATAATTTTTGATTGTTCCATGCTATTATAGTATCAATCTTGGATGTTTTTATATGCAATTATATGCAATTATAAATCATATTTTGGGACTAACCTATTAACCTAGTGCCCAGTTCCAGTTGCTGTTTTCTGCTTGTTTTTAGCTTTTCAGAGAAACAGTACCAAATGAAGTCCAAATGCCATGAAACTTTTTGGAGATTTTTTTCTGGATAAAAGAGACCCTGGAGACTTGGAGAGGAGGCCAGAAGATTCGCGAAGCCTCCACAAGGCAACAGGGTGCGGCCCCAGGGGGGTGCACCCTGATGCCTTGTGGGCCCCACGTGGCTTCGTTTGACCTAATTCCACTACTATAAATTCACAAATATTCAGAAACCATCAGAGAGCTAGAAGAGAAAACCTTTCCACCGCCGCAAGCCTCTGTTCTTTCGCGATCCCATCTGGAGGCCTTTTCCGGTACTCTGTCGGAGGGGGAATCGATCACGGAGGGCTTCTACATCAACCTTGCTGCCCTTCAGATGATGTGTGAGTAGTTTACCACAGACCTACGGGTCCATAGCTAGTAGCTAGATGGCTTCTTCTCTCTCTTTGATCTTCAATACCATGTTCTCCTTGATGTTCTTGGAGTTCTATCCGATGTAATCTTCTTTTGCGGTGTGTTTGTTGGGATCCGATGAATTGTGAGTTTATGATCAGATTATTCATGAGATATATTTGAGTCTTCTCTGAACTCTTTTATGCATGATTAAATATAGCTTTGTATTTCTCTCCGATCTATCAATTTGGTTTGGCCAACTAGATTGGTTTATCTTGCAATGGGAGAGATGCTTTGTGATGGGTTCAATCTTGCGGTGCTCAATCCCAGTGACAGAAGGGGACATGACACGTATTTGTATTGTTGCCATTAAGGATAAAAATATGGGGTTTATTCATATTTCTTGAATTTGCTTCTCTACATCATGTCATCTTGCTTAAGGCGTTACTCTGTTTTTATTAACTTAATACTCTAGATGCATGCTGGATAGCGGTCGATGAATGGAGTAATAGTAGTAGATGCAGGCAGAAGTCGGTCTACTTGTCTTGGACATGATGCCTATATACATGATCATTGCCATGAATCCATCATAATTATTTGCTTTTCTATCAATTGCCGAACAGTAATTTGTTTACCCACCGTATGTTTCTGCGCTCAAGAGAGAAGCCTCTAGTGAAAAACATGGCCCCCGGGTCTATCTTTATCATATAAAAAAAACCTAAAAATACCTTGCTGCAATTTATTTAATCTTATTTAGTTTAGTAATTTACTTTATCAATTTATCTCTATCAGACTTAATCATTGCAAGTAATTGCTAAGAGGATTGACAACCCTCTTATTCGCGTTGGGTGCAAGTGTTTGCTTTTGTGTGTGTAGGTGTTGTTCACTGGATCTTGCTTGGTTCTCCTACAGGATTGATAACCTTGGTTCTTAACTGAGGGAAATACTTATCTCTACTATACTGCATCATCCTCTCCTCTTCGGGGAAATACCAACGCAGTCTACAAGTAGCAGGTGGCAGTTCACCACGCCTCACGTAGTGGACACCCACGTGAGGGGGAAGAACCTCTCGGTGGTGTACACCAGTGAGCCGTTCTCGGTGGAGAGCTCCATCCACACTATGGAGTAGTTGCTTGCTAATGACAAGTACCAAGTGGTCGGCTTCAACCTCGAGTTCACCGGCGGTCGTGCCGGGTATGACCAGAAGGTTGTCGTCGCCCAATTGTTCATGCGCCATCACGTCCTCGTCTACCACTACTCCCTAGCCACAAGGCCTTGCGAGCGTTTGCCAGGTTTATCAACCGCCCCGACTACAGGTTCGCTACGGTGGACACCTTCAATGATCTAAAGGTGCTCGAGACTACGGGCTTGGCCTGGCAGAATCTTGTCGACTTCCAAGGCCAGTACAGGGTCTGGGGCAGAAAGAAGGAGAAGGACTCCCTGGTTGACCTCGCCGTGGCCATCATCGACCCCTACTACAGAGACATGAAGGATGAGTGCAACAAGAACAAGGATACTTGGCACGAGGTCTGGGTGTAGAGATTGGATGAAGAACACCTCATGTACACGGCCAAGGACGCGTACATAAGCTACGAGATGTACCGGCAGATCGTTGACATGAGGAAGTGCCTTCGTCCTGCCCCAGGTGAGGGATCGAGCCACAGAGCAGTGGCGGCAGTGTCACAAGAAGTAGATGATTAGATGATCGTTTCTCCTAGTTTAGAATGCATGTATTGTGCGAATGTTTTGTATAGTCACCTATGTAATTGGATGTTTAATTTGGTTATATATGTTGTTCTTCTATAGACAGAGCAAATTACATCGTGGACGGACTAAACTAGGGAACCCGTCGGTGATGATTTCATCAATCGCTAACAATTGTATAAAAGCAAGCGTTTGACCACAACACACATGGGTTATTAGCAGGAATCGTCTGAGTTGTTATCCGTCTTCCCACACATTTCAGATTACTGACCTGTTTGCCGCGTATCACACACATCTTGTTAAGTTGAACCATTTCTGTTGTGTTGGATAATCGCAAACAGTTCATCCGAGTGAACTGTATGCCATGTATCGCACACACCTTGATCTGTCTGACTGTTTCTATTGTGTTGGCTAATCACAAACAGTTCATCCGAGTGAACTGTATGCCGTGTATCGCACACCTCGAACTGGCTACCCGTTTCTGTTTGTTCTGGCTCATCGCAAACAGTTTGTATGGATCAACTGTATGCCACGTATCGCACACGCGTCTCTAATCTGAATCGTGCTTGATGTCTCCGGCATCGCACACAGTTCGTCTTATTGGTGACGGTTTTATTACGACACCGTTTGCGATTCATGCATCGCACGTAGTTTGGTCGCGGGGTCTCGGATTCGTGTGTCGCGTTAGTGGTCGCCTGCAGTAGTGCACAGGCCAATTTATTTTTCTCTGTCCTGCTGGGTTGCAAATCTTTCAAGATGACGAGCGATACATTTGGGCTGCCCAGACAAAAAGGGATGTAAATCTTATAAGTAATATGAAATGGGTTGTATATATATAAACACAAAGAAAATGGGCAATTATTTACAAATTGCGGATTTTCTTTTATTTTTGGATATTTCAAATTTCATTGGATTTTAACATAATTGAAATATATTTTAAATTTAGTTTTTATCGGGCTCGAAATTTCATGATTAAAAATAGTTCGGCAATTTCAATGAAATATCGCTGAAATTTTTAATCCTGTCCTCGCGAGAAAATGGTCAAGTATTCTAAAAATATAATAGGGGCTGCAATAAATTACGTAATAATTAGTAAAAGGTCTGTAAATTTAGGAAAAATAGCAAACGGGCTATATGATGTCCGCCACAGATGTTATGCTTACTTGTGGGCCTACTAAGTTGACGCGTACGCAGGGCTTTGTTAACTTATAGTCAACAAACGATTCTAGTAGCGGTGACCGTTGGATGTTAATCCAACGGCCGTGCTGCTTCTTCAATCTCTGATCTTCTTGCTCCAGCCGCCCAAACCAGCGCCGGCGGGACCGCCTGCTCCTGCCTTCCGTGGCCGGCTGTGCTGCCGCACAGGCCTCACCGCCCCACCCTACTCCCACCGCTGGCCAAGCCTTCCCTCTACTCACTCACATCCCCTGTTATTCTCCGGCGATGGCAACCTCACACCGCAGCTGAACCAGTCAACCCTCATACTCCCATCTGTGTGGGCATCCACTGCCGCGTTTTCCCCGGCTCCGCGTCGTTCCCTTCCTAGGCCTCGCCGTCGTCCACCGCCTTGGTGCTCTCGGCGCGGAGTAGTCAACGTGGTCAATGAACGACAGCCATTAGAAGAGGACTGTACGCGGTGAGGCTGACAGCTGGACCCACCAGCTACATCTTCGCACGCAAGGAAGTGCCTCCTGATTATGCGCAAAAAATGATTCCTCCCCCTTACAGCTGGTACCCACCTGCTATACCTTCGCAAGCAAGGAAGTGTCGCCTTATCCTCCCTGACAGCTGGGACCCACCCGGTCGAAGCGTACGTAGCGTTGTTTGTGTGATCGCGAACGTGTACGTACATATTGATCGATCGGTCTCTCTGCAATGATGAACCATGGGCGTGTAAGGACCAACACGTGTCATAGTAGAGCCCCCGACGTAGCAGTTCAGGCAGCCCCGTCTAAATCATGTACACGTACATACAACCACACAGCAAAAAAGACGGCCACGTACGTACATATACGGGCGGGGTCTCAAACGCATACTTGCGCATACATACAGCCAGGGCTCGTGTACAGTGAGAGAGGAAACGGACGGCAGCAACGGCCTCCTATTCATCGGTAGCCAACCGGCTGGGTCAGAACGAAGGAAACAACGTCGTGTTCATCAGGAGCCAAGCGACTGGGTCGGGACGCGTCCTTTTCATCGGGAGCCAACCAGCATGGACGGAACAGCCGAAACGGGCTCCTGTTCATCGACTCGGGGTCGGGCGTACCGCAAAATGGAGGTAACGACCTTCTGTTCGACCGCCTAAGGTCGAAACGGGGTCATGTTCATTGGGAGGGGTGTGGCGTACCATAAAACGGAGGAAACAGACTTCTATTCAACCGCCTAAGGTCGAAACGGGGTCCTGTTGATCGGGAGGGCTCTGGCGTACCGCAAAACAGAGGAAATGGACTTCTCCCCAACTGCCTATGGTCAAAACGGGGTCCTTGATACGTCTCCAACGTATCTATAATTTTTGATTGTTCCATGCTATTATAGTATCAATCTTGGATGTTTTATATGCAATTATATGCCATTATATATCATTTTTTGGGACTAACCTATTAACCTAGTGCCCAGTGCCAGTTGTTGTTTTCTGCTTGTTTTTGCCTTTTCAAAAAATCATTATCAAAACGAGTCCAAACAAGAAAAAAAACTTTGGATTAATTTTTTCTGGACCAGAAGAGACCCACGAAGCTTCGGGAGAAGACCAGATGAGCCACGAGGAGGCGACAAGCCTGGAGGGCGCGCCCCCCAGGCTTGTGGGCGCCTCGTAGCCCCTCCTGACCTAATTCTAGCGCTATAAATTCCCAAATATTCCCAATATACCAGAGAGACAGAAGAGAAAACCTTTCCGCCGCCGCAAGCCTCTGTTCTTTCGCGATCCCATCTGGAGGCCTTTTCTGGTACTCTGCCGGAGGGGGAATCGATCACGGAGGGCTTCTTCATCAACCTTGCTGCCCTTCCAATGATGTGTGAGTAGTTTACCATAGACCTACGGGTCCATAGCTAGTAGCTAGATGGCTTCATCTCTCTCTTTGATCTTCAATACCATGTTCTCCTCGATGTTCTTGGAGTTCTATCCGATGTAATCTTCTTTTGCGGTGTGTTTCTTAGGATCTGATGAATTGTGAGTTTATGATCAGATTATTCATGAGAAATATTTGAGTCTTCTCTGAACTCTATTATGCATGATTAAAATAGCTTTGTATTTCTCTCCGATCTATCGATTTGGTTTGGCCTACTAGATTGATTTATCTTGCAATGGGAGAGGTGCTTTGTGATGGGTTCAATCTTGCGGTGCTCAATCCCAGAGACAGAAGGGGACATGACACCTATTTGTATTGTTGCCATTAAGGATAAAAAGATGGGGTTTAATCATATTGCTTGAGTTTACTTTGTCTAAATCATGTCTACTTGCTTAAGGCGTTACTCTGTTTCATACTTAATACCCTAGATGCATGCTGGATAGCGGTCGATGGGTGGAGTAATAGTAGTAGATGCAGGCAGGAGTCGGTCTACTTGTCTCGGACGTGAGGCCTATATACATGATCATTGCCATGAATCCGTCATAATAATTTGCTTTTCTATCAATTGCCCATCAGTAATTTGTTTACCCACCGTATGCTATGTGTTCGAGAGAGAAGCCTCTAGTGAAAACTATGGCCCCCGGGTCTACTTTATCATATATAAAAAACCTAAAAATACCTTTCTGCAATTTATTTACTTTTATTTTATTTAGTATTTTAGTTTATCTATCTATCACTATCATAATTAATCCTTGCAAATAACCGCTAAGAGGATTGACAACCCTCTTATTTGCGTTGCGTGCAAGTGTTTGCTTTTGTGTGTGCAGGTGCGCTTAACGGGATTTTGCTTGGTTCTCCTACTGGATTGATAACTTTGGTTCTTAACTGAGGGAAATACATATCTCTACTATACTGCATCATCCTCTCCTCTTCGGGGCAATACCAACGCAGTCTACAAGTAGCAGTCCTGTTCATCGGGAGGGGTGTGGCGTACCGCAAAACGGGACTCCACGGGCTACTATTCATCCACGATCGACTTCCTCCAGCCTCCACCAGCTATTGTTCATCCACCGTCGACTTCCTCCAGCCTCCACCGGCTACTGTTCATCCAGCCTCCATGGGGTCCTGTTCATCCACCCCCAACCGGCTGGGGTGTGGCGGCCTCCTCGGGGTCCTGTTCATCCAGCGCCAACCACCTTCACATGGCAAGGGTAC
The DNA here is from genome assembly GCA_039707655.1 of Elymus sibiricus. NCBI lineage: Eukaryota > Viridiplantae > Streptophyta > Magnoliopsida > Poales > Poaceae > Elymus > Elymus sibiricus. The sequence continues at coordinate 202,524,073 of CM077666.1, read as the reverse complement.
TATTCATCCATAGCCAACCCAACGGCTGGGGTGGGGCGTACGAGCAGGTGGCAGCAACAGGAACTGTTCATCCATAGCCAACCAACCAGCTAGGTCAACTCACCACGTCTCGCGCAAGGGGCTTGATCGATCGATGCAACAGCAGTCTCGACTCGTTCTACGTATTGCGCGCGCGGCAGCAAAAGGCACTGTTCATCCAGAGGCAACCCAACACCGGCTGGCTACATCTCACACGGGGGCTTGATCGGCTTCAGTAAGCAGGGAGAAGGACGATCAGGTTCAGTTAGCAGCGAAGGGATCGATCGGCTTCAGTACGTAGCTAGTGCGATCACTCGGGTTTAGTAAGCGAACGCCTCGCTCGGGTTCAGTTAGCGAATGCCTCGCACACACGCGTGCGTATGACAGAATCACGCAAACCACACTGCATCGCTCGGCCCCGACCACCCACCGTAACCGGGAACTCCTCGAAAATTTCCTCGGCCTCACTTCTACCACGATTTTTTATGTCATGGATGGCCCAAAGAATGTCATGCGGGTGCGTCTCCGGCCCGCCCAGGACGAAAAGCCCATTTTCTGTCATAATTTTTTGTCATAGAAGTAGGAGCCCACCACATCTATGATGATACATGTTTTTGTCACAATTAACGTCATAGAAGTGGCACAACCATGACAGAAAAAGTTTTCGTTCGGGCCATAATGTCACGGATGTGTCTTTTTTTGTTGTGAAATCATCCTCTTACAAAATAGCGCATAAACTAGGGTTTAAGCTTCTGTCACTCTCGCAACCCATCATCTAATTACTACTCCCCAATGTCTTCCCCTAGGCCCATATATGGTGAAGTGTTATGTAGTCGACGTTCACATGACACCACTAGAGGAATAACAACATACACGTCATCAAAATATTGAACGAATACCAATTTCACATGATTACTTATAACAAGACTTCTCCCATGTCCTCAAGAACAAACGTAACTACTCACAAACCATGTTCATGTTCAAGATCATAGGGGTATTGAATATGATTAAGGATCTGAACATTTAATCTTCCACCAAATAAACCAACTAGCATCAACTACAAGATGTAATCAACACTACTAGCAACCCACAAGTACCAATCTGAGGTTTTGAGACAAAGATTGAATACAAGAGATGAACTAGGGTTTGAGATGAGATGGTGTTGGTGAAGATGTTGATGAAGATTAGTCCTCCCACGATGGAAGGATAGTTGGTGATGTCGATGGCTTCGATTTCCCCCTCCCAGAGGGAAGTATCCCCGGCGGAATTGCTCCGCCGGAAAGCAAAAGTGCTCCTACCCAGGTTCCGCCTCGAGACAGCGGCGCTTCATCCCGAAAGTCTTCTCTTGATTTTTTTTCTAGGGCAAATGACATCATATAGGAGAAGATGGGCCACGGAGGACTACTTGTGGCTCACTGGTGGGGCCCCTCCTGGTGATTCTTCTTCCAGTACTTTTTATTAATTCCAAAATAATTCTTCATAAATTTTCAGGTCATTTGGAGCTCCGGAGAATAGCTATCTCTGTTGTAACTTTTTCAGGTCCAGAATTCCAGCTGCAGGCAATCTCCCTCTTCATATAAATCTTGCAAAATAAGAGAGAAAAAGCATAAGAATTGCATCAAAAAGTGAAATATTGATCTAAAAGACTATAAATAGTAGTGGGAAATCATGAGGCAAAATGGATGTATCAGTATGACATGTACACAGAAGTACGAATGAACGGTGAGGTGTAAGGTGGGTGAAGGTCAGACCTCACTGCAGGAGCACTAGGTTGTGTTGAAGTTCTAGCAGGATAGTCATGAGCTCGGAGGACAAGCATCGAAAGATGAACACAAGTCACATGGAGATGCGATCGGCGATTTGGCCGATCGGTTGAAGTTCACATCATCAGTGATGCACACATCAATGTTGTTTCCAGGGAGCTAATAGCTAATATAAATAATAGAGGGCTTAGATAAATATCTAGGAGTCCCTAATATTTATTTAGAGTCAATGGGCTAAGGAAAATATCAATAAGACCTAGTAGGGGATAGTTATTTGGCCACAATGCCCAATAAGATTGGGGCGCCCCCTTAAATTGTTAGACAAGCTTGGAGAGCCGAATTGGGGTTCGAGGAGGACTCCTCCTGCCCCTAGGGCCGACTCAAGGAGGGGAGTCCTCCCCAAGGTGGCGCCCCCTCCCTCTCCTTCCACCTATATATACTAGAAGATTTGGCCCCCTAGAGACACACAAGTTCTATTGTTTAGAGCGTCCTCTAGTTATCTCCTGTTCTAGTTATGATTTAGACTTGATCTAGATTAGAGCTAGTTCTAGTTTTATCTAATCCACATAATAGAGAAGCCCCATGAGGTTCTCTTCTCCCTCCTCTAATTCTCCAGCGGCGTCAAGCTCTGGACGGCGAAGCACTGCCAGATCATGAAGCTCGAACACGTGCAATCCATGGAGAGGCCGTGCTTTCAGTGTTTGGTTCAAGGGATCGTTCGTGAACGGTTCGAAGGACTTCATCAATGATCTACACCAACTCTTCTTCCGCTGCAACTCAAAGTTGGTAACGATCCAATCTAAACCTCTAATGCATCTTCATAGTGATCCGGGAACATGAACGTTGGACGATTTATTTTTATTTTCTACTATGTTTCATTACATGACATGATTATAAGTAGTGGGGATCACTCTCTTAGGTATATAGGATTTGATTCTGACTTCAAAACCTCTACCATGGAAACACTTTTTGGTTACTTTCGAATTTTATTTGAATTTGAATTTATTTTTTTCAAATTTGAATTTCAGTGAATCCATTTGAAATCTAAATTTAACAGGATCAAATTACATAAAATATTATTCAAATTGGAATTGTGGTTTGCTTTGAGACCCTAAACATGTTTGAAGTTGGTTATGTTTGAAATTCAAATTCAAATTATTAAAAAGTGAATTTAAATTTTTCTGGCTGAAAGGGGTTTTCATAAGGATCATTCTGCAAAAAGTTTCACTCCATTTGGACCTACAGGTAAAAAGTTATAGGGGATTTTTTTGCAAAATTATAGATACTAATTCGGTTGTATTGTTTTTATTTTAAACCAGAGACACATGGCGCATCCTGATTGGCCGATATCATTTCATTTATGTGATCTATTGTGGTGCGTTTGATCGAAGATGGACGACTCACAGCGCGTACCGGTTTGTGCGGTTTAAGTGATCTAATCCTACATGTTGGATCAAGATCGAATAGTTGAAAAGAAAATGGGGCTTACCGAGCCGCACTAGGTCACCTGAGATAGAGAAGACTACGGCGTGCGGCTTGGGTTCAACGGTTAAAGCATCTCCTGTGGTCGTCGGGGCTCGGGAAGGGGTTGTTGACGTGCAACTCATCACAACAAACTCGTGGGCGACCTTGGCGTCATTGGCTTCATCCTCCTAGGGCGTCGACTACTTGCCGGAGTTGCAGTGGTGCTCAGTTGTGTCGAGAAGTGAATGGTCTCGATGCTTAGGTGCTTCTCTGGACAAGCGAGTGAGTCAGCGAGATAGATAGGGAAAATGCATGTCGGGCGGTAACCAACTGAGTGGCGGAGACTCACCGGCGGTGATGGAATTGCTCACCGGAGTACGGTGGTAGAGGAGGTGGTTCCTGGATGATTCCGAGCAGCTTCGCGATGTATAGGTGCACGCAAGCTCGGGGATGAAAGAAGGGGGTCTAAGCTGTTTATGGACGGGGTCAGGAACTTGGGGCGTGCACGGGAGTTCGAGATCGTGGGGGTGGCCCACGTCGTGCGTGGGGACATGGGCGTCAGGGTGTAGGGGATGAAGTTGACCCATGGGTCCACATCGTCAGGAAGAGAGCAGGCCAGCGTGGGTTGGGGCGGTGCAGGGCTACAGATGGGCCGACTCTACATGCGCATACCCGCACGCGCGCGCGCGCGCGCGCGAGAGAGAGAGAGAGAGAGAGAGAGAGAGTTGGGTTGAGCCCTTTGGCTAGGTTAGGTTATGTTTATTTTCTTTTTCTTTTCTGCTTTCTTTTCCTTTTTTCAATTTGTATCCGATTCAAAAACCAAATATAGTTGCTTAATTTAATATTTAGGACTTAAGGAAAATGATTTCCTACCAAATAGAATTTATAGCCTTGTTTTGAATAATGTAATTATTCCCTTTGATCTTTTTGAATTGATTCAAAAATCAAATTCACTCAATCATTTTGGGAAAATTTACAGAGACTCAAATTATTATTTCGGACTTACGGAAAATACTTTTCAACCCAAATTAAATATTTGAATGTCACCCTATTTTGGGATATTAATTTATTCCCTAAATTCTTTTAGGGTTCAATTCAATTCCCAATTTAACTTTAGGCTTTCAATAATAACTAGGATCTTTGGAATTATTTCCTACTGAAAATTTCTTGATAGAAGTCACGCACATTTTTTAGCTCAATCTTGGTTTTATAAATAGTCCCTAAATGACAATTGAGGGTTCTAAATAAATCCCAAAATGTTTTTGAGCCACAATTTCAATCAATTCAAATAACTCCTAGTCAAAACTAGCTAAGATCAACCAACCACAAGCAAATTTGAATTTTTTTTAAATGAACCTTATTTATTTTTCGACATTCCAAAATTGGGATGTGATTGTGGTATTCTTCCTTTGCTTATTGACCATGACCGGGGTGGCTTGCTTGGACAATTGTTGGCCTCCTTGACTTGTGTTGATTGGTCTTGACTTTTGTTGACTGTCCATGTGGTGTGGCATGTAGGGTAGGTGTGAAGCCTACAGTAAGGTTGGAGCCATTATTACAACAACTCCTTGCTCCATAAATAGTGGTCCTACATAGACTTAACGGTGAACACCCCATTAGTACTGTATCTCTATGTATGTGTTGCAAGGCCGGTACGTTTGACTTCAGAAACTTTTTATTCGACTAGGACCTCATTAAGGCCAACTTCAACGCACGACCCCAAACAGACGTCCGTTTTGTCCGGATTTTGTCCGTTTTGGGATGGCAATGGGGCGGCGTCCGGCCCTTTTCCTGGATGCGCCGACCATGCACCCAACGCGCGGCCACATCTCGGCCACATCTCGTCCGCCTGCAAGGAAATCTTTGCAACACCGCGAGCGTAGTTCATGCCAGCGGCCATAGTTCATGCCGACAACAAAGCCAGTGGCTGGAAAACATATGCCAGCATAAAAAATGGTCAAGCCCCAAGTTTTCATGCTGGCTACAAAGCCAGCGGCCAGCACACTAGCCAGCCTTCAGAATGAACAAGTTTTCTCGCCGGCAAGAAAGCCAGTGACAGGCACACTTGCCAACCTTCAAAAAGAACGGCCATAGTCCACGGCCGAGGCCTCCCTAGTTCAGGTCGTGTTGGTCGAACATCTCCTTTTGGCAGTTCGCGAACCAAGTCTTCCTCCTCGAGGACATGTTGGTCACGTCGACGCTCATGATTGCTAGCACCACCTCTTTTGCTTTGGTGTCCGCATTGGTTGCCATAGCGGAGGGAGGGGAGGGGGACGCGCGGAGGGTTTTGGGAAAGGGAGGGACAGTGGGGTGCGGTGTTTCCCCGACGGGTGGGCTAGGAGAGGACAAGGGCGCGCATCTACCCGTTCGCGCGTTGTCCGTTTCGACGCAAACGCATCCCAAATTTGGTCCGGGAATGTGTCGAAAGCGGACAGAAAATGGACATTTGCCTGTTTGCTCCCAGGTGGTCACTGGTGCACCGACATCCTATACAAACGGGTTTTACCCCCTTTCCGCGACAGAGTTTTAAACCGCCGCCTTGCCTGTGTGTGCGATAGGGGGGTCCATCCCACACGACCCAAAAAACGTCTTCAATAGCTTGTTCGGTCACACACGCTTAGCGCATATGCTCGTGTGCGGTCGGGGGAGCTAACACAGATGTTTCGTCAGACAAGCCGTTTGAGACCGTCTTGCCATCCCACATAGTAATTATGGAACAAACGTTTGTGTTGTCAGACCACATCACACACAGCTTTCTGTATAGCCTCGTCTCTGATAGGAGGAGCGATCATAGACGCTCTACCTCAGTTAAGCGTTTGTGTTATTCAAGTATATCACACACGGTTCGTTGAAGAAAATTGTATGACATTGGGCTAGCCGCCATCACACACGCTTTTACTGCTTGAACGTTTGGAAAGTGCCATGACCCATTTAGCAGGTTTATTAGTTTACTATTAATACTCCCAGTATTAAGCAAATTCACATTTCCTATGGAACAGTTGTTTACCACTTTCATATCAGGCACACAAATATATTTTAACATCACAGTACAATAGCTACATCACAACAGCACCAGTACACCATATAGCTAGTTCACCTTCATAAGCACAATGTATGTTGAGCACAATATTAGAACAATATATTCATTAATTTCCCTAATCGGCTGATGTATGTTGGTGGATGCGTGCATGATCAGCCAAATTCCTCCTTCTAAAAAAGCCTGTTTTGCACTGCCTAACTGGGAAGGTGCCTCCTCCTTCTGAAACACCATCTCAGCAAAGTCTAATTTAAAAAATCTGAGCTCATTCTCCATCTTCCTCTTTTTTTCCGGATCTTGAAATATTCTTCAGCGTTGACAACATTTTCTCTAAGCCTATCTCTATTCCCTTCCTCATACATGCTCCAAAGCTTTACTAGGCACATCTTCAAACACTGTGGCCACTCTTGATCAACCCACTCCAGGTAAGAACACTTCTGTTCATCCTATAATATTTAAAACTAAATTAGTTACAATTGTAGGAAAAAATGGGTTTCTAGCAACTTAGAAAATCACCACATACATATGTTGAAAAACTGAAGAAACACATTAATTATGACAAATCTTCTCAAAAAGTTCAATGTGCAAATGACTTAATTGCTACTGAGACAACAACCAAATTCAGGAACATCACAAGCTAAAATTAACTGCAACAATGCTACAAGTTCTTAGTCATGTATAGTAGCAAATTGACCATTTTATGAGAAAGCTAAATATAACTGCAACAGCACAATGATAGTGTTTGAATGACATCAAATTAAGACTAACAGGTATGTACATGCACAAATTTAATAACATAGAACTATAGCACTAAGGCCCTCCACTATGTAGGCCAAAACAGGTGCCAAATCAACTTTTGCTACATTTGGCACCGGTGCCATGCACTGCCGAGCCGATGCCAGAGGAAAAAATCAGGGAACCGGGGCACCTAGTTGCTCTGATGCCCAGTTCCTTCGTGCCACAAAGTATTAGTATTTTACTGCTTGGCTGCTCGGATGTGTGCAGCAAAGTTGGCTGCACAAACTTTTGAAGCGGTGCCAAATAATTTTCTCAGGGCACTGCTGATGAGATGGCAACATTTTTTAGATACTAGCTAGAACTGTGACAGTGTCTTAATCACATCCAGAATAACATAGCACAGTGACAGTGTCTGAATCACATCTAACAAATGATTTCTAACAACAAAAGTGGGGCTAACCTTCTCTGCACATGCTAGAAACTTCCTCCCACTGTCCACAGATTCAAAAGTCACTAACTTCACACTTGGAGATTGATGCTAACAACTAGCAGGAAGATCTTCAGCTACCTCGCTCCATTCCTTGCAAGTGATGGTCCTAGGGAGCTACAAGAAGAAGAAATGGCTCAAATCGGCCGCTGGGTTAAAATCCTCAATTCAAAATCATACCCTAAGCCTAGGGGAACGAGAGAGAGGAGAGAGGCATACCCGGCTGGTGACAGAGTAGTCGTCATCAGAGGAGGAACCGTTGGAGAGGTCATTCAAGAAGACCATGGCGTCCGAAGTGGTGGGATGCGAGACGGCGAGAGCGAGCAAGCAAGCGAGGAAGTGGCTATAGCTTAGGATGGAAGGAGGAAACAGGGGAAATGTGGCTCGTGGTCGAGGAGAAAAGGGGAGGAGGGGGGAAGAGTTAGATATTTTGGCGGTAGGCAAAAAAATTCGAAAGGTGGAGGGAAACTTGGCGCGCAAAGTGTCATCCGACACATTTCACTTTCAATAAATGTGTGCATCTCAAATGATTCTTCTGCTTTACGCGCATGCGATGAGTTTGAGCATTAAAATTTTGGTCCAAATTTCCCTGGGTACAGTGGTCATCCACGTCATCGCATAATTTAACATCACTTGCTAATTTGGGTACACAAAAGAGCCTACAGCACAGAGACCACGCTTACTTAATCGAGCAATTTTAGTAACTAAATGGAGCCAATTGACCTAAACATTGCTCTAACAAAAGACCAGCGTTATAAACAAAGACTAAGTACACATAATTTTAACAAAGCCGCCGATGCGCGGCCCTATGCCTCGCCGGTGTAAGATGAGATGTCGACGACTTGTCCTGGCTACATTCCGTCATTGGTGGACTCCGCGTCCCCCAGGCTAAACTCGACCGTAGTGTCGTCCTCGTCCTCGGCATCGCCCTCAAGGTTGTGGTACTCATAGTAGTGGCGGCGCCAGAGCTTGCATTGGTACTCCACCGCCGATTCCTCGACGGACAGGCACTGCTCTACCTTCTCCTTAGCAAGGCGCAACTCCTCCTCCTGGCGCTCGTCGCTCTCCACCGCCTCCTCCATGTCAAGCTCCCGCTCGGCGATCTCATGAGGAAGGGGATCCATGGCCTCCGTCGCCGCATCGTCGGCAAGCATCTCTGCCGCCTCTTCGGACGTGGGGTGCATGCTCAATTCCAAGGAGGCCTGGAATATCTTGGCGTGGGTGTCCTCGATCTGGGCGTGGATGGCCTCAACCCAGGCCAGGGTGATCCCCGCGGCACGGACGGCTGCTTGAGCGCTCTCAGCATTTACAGTCGCCGTCGTAGCAGCTGCTGCAGCTGTCTTGGCTGCTGTAGCTGCCCTGTCGGCTGCCGTAGACGCCCTCTCAGCGGATACGGCCGTGCTCAATGTGGATGTGGCCGCGCTCTCGGCGGAGGCGAAGTCACTCGGGGCGGATGCGGTGACCGTACGGGCCCTCAAAAATCGTATCCACGGCGTCATTCTTTGCAAGAAGGTGTTGGGGAATGGGGATCGGGGATTCATGGATTCGGGGGTGAACAGTGAGAAGACGAAGCCGGCGAAGCTGATGGAGGAAGACATAAATAGACCCACGAACTTTCATCGCAAACGGTTCCTATAAGCAACTGTGTATGATGTAGCTGATTTTTTGTATTAGGTGCGAAAGACTAATTTGTAGTATAGTGGCAACGGATGGTGTTTTAACTGTACGAAATAATGTGTACCGTTAACATGCAATAATACAACTGTCATGTTAAAATTTGGAATTTTTGAGGGTTCATTTGACCTTTTTAAGGCACTAAGTGAGTTTCAACTCATATAATGGTCGTAATTCAAATTTGAACTACATGTACATGCAAAACCAAACCATCATGGGTTGAAAAATCATATTTGTGTCCTTGTGTGCAAGTTAATGTCCTGTGCAGTAAATTGGAAGGAATTTTCAAACATATTGGTGTCACGGCTTGGACACAAACATTGAGTACCATGGCTTTTAAATTCCAAAAAAATCAAAAAGGATCAGAAATACATGAAACCTTGCTTGATGTCATGGCATGGCACCAAAATGTTGTGCTAAATTTTTTGGCCTGTTTGACATAAGTTTTGACACACACACCTCTCACAAATTGGAGCATCTCACGAGAAGGCTCGTGGTTCCGAGAGGGAACAATGCATGTTTGATGACGAACCGGCAGTCGCTTCCTCGTATGGCCTTGAAATTTTTTGTACCATAAACATCCACTAATACAACTGTCATGTTAAAATTTAGAAATTTTTAGGGTTCATTTTACCTTTTTAAGACATTAAGTGAGTTTCTAGCCATATAATGGCCTTAATTCAAATTTGAACTACATGTACATGCAACAACAAACCATCATGGGTTGAAAAATCATATTTGTGTCCTTGTGTGTAAGTTAATGCCCCGTGCAGTAAATTGGAAGGAATTTTCAAACATATTGGTGTCACGGCTTGGACACAAACATTGAGTACAATGGCATTTAAATTCCAAAAAATTCAAAATTGATCGGAAATACATGAAACCTTCCTTGATGTCATGAAATGGCACCAAGATGTCGTGGTAAAAAAATTGGCCTGTTTGACGAAAGTTTTGACACACACCTCTCACAAATCGGAGCGTCTCACGAGAAGACTCGTGGTTCCGAGAGGGAACAATACGCATGTTTGGTAACGAACCGGCGGTCGTCTCCTCGTATTTACTTAAAAAAAAATTGTACCGTAAACATCCACTAATACAACTGTCATGTTAAAATTTGGAAATTTTTAGGGTTCATTTGACCTTTTTAAGACATTAGGTGTGTTTCTAGCCATATAATGGGCGTGGTTCAAATTTGAACTACATGTACATGCAACAACAAACCATCATGGGTTGAAAATTCATATTTGTGTCCTTGTGTGCAAGTTAATGCCCTGTGCAGTAAATTGGAAGGAATTTTCAAACACATTGGGGTCACGGCTTGGACACAAACATTGAGTACCATGGCTTTTAAATTCCAAAAAATCTAAAATGATCAGAAATACATGAAACCTTGCTTGATGTCATGAAATGGTACCAAGATGTCGTGGTAAAAAAATTGGCCTGTTTGACGAAAGTTTTGACACACACCTCTCACAAATCGAAGCATCTCACGAGAAGACTCGTGGTTCCGAGAGGGAATGATATGCATGTTTGATGACGAACCGACAGTCGCTTCCTCTTATGGCATTGAATTTTGTTCTATCGTTAACATGCACGAATACAACTTTCATGTTAAAATTTGGAAATTTTCACGGGTCATTTGACCTTTTTAAGACATTAAGTCAGTTTCTAGCCATTTAATGGTCGTAATTCAAATTTGAACTACATGTACATGCAACAGCATACCATCATGGGTTAGAAAATCATATTTGTGTCCATGTGTGCAAGTGTATGCCCTGTGCAGTAAATTGGAAGAAAATTTCTAACATATTGGTGTCACGGCTTGGAAACAAACACTGAGAAACATGGTTTTTAAATTCCAAAAAATTCAAAAATGATCAGAAATACATGAAACCTTGCTTGATGTCATGACATGGCACGAAGATGCCATTGTAAAAGAATTGGCTTGTTTGACGAAAGTTTTGACACACACCTCTCACAAATCGGAGCATCTCACGAGAAGACTCGTGGTTCTGAGAGGGAACATTAATTGCATATTTGATAACGAACCGACAATCACTGCCTCTTATAGACTTGAATTTTTTTTCTAACGTAACATGCACGAATACAACTTTCATGTTAAAATTTGGAAATTTTCAGGGTTCATTTGACCTTTTTAAGACATTAAGTGAGTTTCTAGCCATTTAACGGCCTTAATTCAAATTTGAACTACATGTACATGCAATAGTAAACCATCATGGGTTAGAAAAATCATTTGTGTATTACATTTTATAATAATATCATAATAACACAAAATAAGCATTCGTGCCTTACATTTGGAAAGAAAATGTAAATATCTAGCAAGACAACTGGGCCCCACATGATTGGCACTCTGTTTCGCGTCTCGAGGTTTGGAAGGTGAGTGGCACAGATTTTTAATCAGACGCAGTTCTGTATTCGGAACCATCAGCGATTTATTTCACACACGGCTTTTGCTCCAGCAAGCATGTGCAATTCAAGCTACAGTACTCGTAAATTTCGGCGACCGGCGTGTGTACTGCTCCCGTCGATCTAGATTCCGGCCGCCAATAAATACTACCCCGCCCACGTCGTCCCGCCTGCATTCTCATCTGCATTCTCTCCTCGCTCGGCCCCCTCTCTCTCACCAAACTCTGCGATGGCGCCGCCAATCTTCCCACGCGCCGAGGAGGAGGCGCCGCCCTGCGAGGACATCAAGGCGCAGAGCAGCGACGAGGAGGACCCTTACGCGCCACCAGACGAGGTTGCGTCGGACACCCCAACTTTGGAGTGGTTTTGGGGCCAGTACAATATGGCTCTGTGGAGAACGCTGCCGCCGGCTGAGAAAGCCAGGCAAGTGGCGTTCAAAAAGGAGTTGGCGGAGGAGCGCGCCAGGTTCCAGGCGGCCCGTGAAGCCCGTAAGGCCGCCTAGGAAAAGGACGAGCATGAGCTTTGGCGGCGGACGCATTGACATGCGAAAGAGGTGTACGAAGACGGCCGGTACTTCGCCATGAGGGCCAAAGGTACTAGGCGCCTCATCGCTACGTGGAGGTGGGCTGATAAGCAGCAGTGTGCTACCGCCGAGGAGCTCCGGTGGGCGCCCAATGAAATGGCAAGATCGGCCGTGTGCGTCTGTCAGCAAGAGGCCAATCCTCACGTCGAGCGCTGCGAGGCAGAGGAGGCGGAGAACTTCATCCGCGCTGGGAAGCCGCAGCGCACCAGGGAGCTGCTGGCGAGGGGCTGTCGAAATACTAGCCCCCTAAGGAGGGATTATTAGTTTTAGTATTGTTCATTTTCAATTTTTAAGCATTGTACGTAGTAGTTAAGTATCATCACGTATATGTGATGATATTATATATATATATATAGGGAAAATCCATCCTACCACCTGGGGGTAGTTACCCCACATGTCTCATATACTATCATGTGGTAGTATATATACTACTTTATCGTTGTAACTATGTTCATATACTATATATAAGAAACTTGAAAGTGAGTTACATAAAAAAAATTGCAAGTTGGCCCATGATTTTTATTATATTTATGAAATACGTACATATTTGTACGTAAAAAAGAGCATATTCAAAATACAATACATACTACTAAAAAAGTAGTATATATACTACATAAACATTCTTATATACTACATACTACATGTACATACTCTCCAATTTGATAGATACTACATACAACATACAAAACTCAAGTGGTGGTAACTACCACCGGTGATAGATAAAATTTGTGCTATATATATATATATATATATATATATATATATATATATATATATATATATATATATATATATATATATATATATATATATATATATATATATAGGGAAAATCCATCGTACCACCCGGGGGTAGTTACCCCACATGTCTCATATACTACCATGTGATAGTATATATACTACTTTATCATTGTAAGTATTTGTGCATATACTATATATAAGATACTTCAAGGTGAGTTACATGAAAAAATTGCAAGTTGACCCATGGTTTTTATTATATTTATGAAATACATATATATTTGTACGTAAAAAGGAGAATACTCAAAATACGATACATACTACCTAAAAAATGAGATACATACTACCCAAATATTTTTATACTACATACTACGCGTACATACTCTCGGTTTTGACAGATACTACATACAACATACAAAACGCAAGTGGTGGTAACTAACACTGGGTGGTAGGAAACATTTGTCCTATATATATATATATATATATATATATATATATATATATATATATATATATATATATATATATATATATATATATATATCTTACGAACTACTGAACAATTAATATATATTATGGATTTCATATTTCTATCTGTTTTCGTACTAATTTCTATCTAGCTGTTAACATCCACATGTATAGAATGAAAAGCATAAACATATTGAAACAGAACAATATATAAGAACCGAAAACAGAGTACACACATTGAAATAGAGCAATATTATGATTGTTGTGAAGACATAGCTATCAACATCGAAACGACCCAACAAAATAAAACACGTCCATGACAACCACCATTGCCTATGGAAACTCTTGGCTCTGCCTAAACTCGTGCAGTCGTTCGTCCAAGCGGTTGACACGCTCGCGGTACATGTGGAGCGCGATCTTGAGCTCCAAGTTGGCTATTTCATCGGAGATCACCAGCTCGAGAATGCGACGGCCAAGTTCCTCTACTGCGCCTAGGTGGACACCTGGGCCAATGAGGCGCTCGAGCCCAGCGACCAGCGCGTTGGCATCGAGCAGGCCGCAGACAAGGCGAACGGCACGACCCATGCGAATGGCGCGGCCGGCCTCTGGTGCAAGTAAGGCGCGGCCGGCCTCCGCCCACTCCTGGTGAGGAATGGGGCTACTGATGGACCGTGTACACAGCTGGAACACCCTGTCGACAGGAGGCAAGCGCCGATGGATCCGCTCTTGTTGTGTGGCGCGCCGTGCCTCTCGCTCTGCGGCACTTCATCGGTCTCGCTTTGCGGCGGGCCGCAGCCTATCGGCACGGACGCGCCTATCTTGCTCTGCGGCGCACCACCGATCATGTTGTGCAGCGAGCTGTAGCCTCTCGGCGCTGACGCGCCTATCTTGATCCGTGGCGCTGACGCGCCCTGCACCAAGGGTCTGCTCAACCCTGGCGATGACGCATAGCACGGCGTCGTCCATCGCGTTGCTGGGGACACCCTCGGCCTCGTCGAGGAGGTTGATGGCAGAGGCAGTGCTTTGGTGGGTTGGCATGCTTGGAAAAGGTAGAGGGGCTATAGGCTGCGCTCGTGTCTCGGTGTGTCGTGCGCCGCCTTGGTTTATGCGCAATCGCTTTTGGCGGCGGGAAACCGATGGGGAAGTAGCGGGAAACGGTGGCGTGTTCATAAAATGCCATCAATTAATGGAAACTTAGCAAAGAAGGAAGCGCGAGCTAGCACGACGCGTGCGCGCACATGGCTTACCCACGGGTGTGATCCATATACTCATGTGCCCAATAGAGCACATAATTCACACTAAAGAATATTGTTCTGTTCACAGAGTGCGTAGATGTTGTGTAGACTGAGCAAATCACATCGCAGACGATTAAACTAAGGAACACGTCGATGATGATTTTAAGAATCGCAGACAATTATTTACCAGCAAACGTTTGCCCGCAGCATACACAGCTTATTACAGGAATCGTCTGTGTTATTATCGGTCTTCCCACACAGTTCTGATTACTGACCTGTTTGCCGGGGATCACACACATCTTGTCAAACCGAATCGTTTCTGTTCTTCTGGATCATCGCAAACAGTTCATCCGAGTGACATGTATGTCGTCTATCGCACACACCATGATCTGGGTGACTGTTTCTGTTGTTTTGGCTCATCGCAAACAGTTCATCCGAGTGAACTGTATGCCATCTATCGCACACACACCTTGATCTGGCTGACCGTTTCTGTTATTTTGGCTCATCACAAACAGTTCGTATGGATCAACTGTATGCCACGATTCACACACGCAACTCTTTTTTGAATAGTGCTTGATGGATCCGCCATCACACACAGTTTGTTTTATTGGTGACGGTTTTATTACGATACCGTTTGCGATTAATGCATCGCACATAGTTTTGTCGATTGGTCTCCTATACATGTGTCGCGTTAGGACCTTCCTGCATTAGTGGTTGAGCCGTGTTTTCTGTCCATTTACATCCAAACGGATGCGGCCGGACCATTTGGGGTCGTGCGTTGGAGTTGGCCTAATAATGGGCATTAGCAGAAATCATAACGACTATAACAATTTTGTTTGGGAACTAGTTGGTTGGTATTCTACCATATAACTTGCCACCGCTAATAATTATACCTTTTTTTTTTGGGAACCGGTTGGTTGGTATTGACCCAAATCTTAAGGCGCACCTCGGAGTGAGAGTTTGTTCCTTAGTAGTATGGGAAAATTGAATTTGCCAGAAAGATTGTGCTTTTTATTTTATCAACTGATTGTTATCTTGATTTTTATTTGCCCGAATAATCTCATGTAAAGAGGGGGTTCTGTGTTTGAGTCATGTAATCTTATCGACTGTTTTTTATTTTCTGTTTTGACTTTCTCAAATGCTTGACACTCCCAGTGATCTAAACGCTCTTATATTTCTTTACAGAGGAAGTACTTTGTACTGATAAAAATGGATGCGTGCATCGTAATAATGCAGTGGCCAGTGCGATCCATTTTTGAAAGAAAACACACATTAGCTGGCAAACTAAATCTTCTCATCATAAAATATGACATAGTGATCTTCTACTTCCACATACACGTGTGCGTGCATGCATGCCATTATGTGGTAGAAACAAAAGTTGTTACTAGCAAGCTACAAGTTTGTGTGATTCAAATTGGAGATTGCTTGAGAGATTTCATTTCTCGTGCAATGCGTGGTCATCCCCTATAATACATACAGAAGGCGCTTTATATGGTAAGCATGCAAGGGTGCAGTGTTTGTTGGAGAAACTTGTATGCTTCTGCATAAATTGACAAACAACTTGTCTTGCACTAAAAAGAGTGAAACGTATGGGTTTCTGCATGCCCGCAAGGCTATGTATAGTAGTAACTGACTTGTTCCTTCACATGAGATTAACCACAATGCAAGAAAAAGGTTGCAAAAACATCTGGTTAATTAATTGAAGTGATGATTAAATCATCTGCAGCTATGCAATATACCATTTTTGTACCATCTCAATCATCACCATCTTGCTGTATTTGAAATGGAACAGTTGAAGCAGAGCTTAATTCAGCAACATGTCGACAGTGTATATATTACTAGCTCGGAAGAAATTTAAATAAATTTGTTGATCGCAGATTCGACACTCAACTTAGCATGCATTTCTTTCTGAAATGGACGGCCTGAAATTCTGGATCAAGAAGACAGGAAATGCACATCAAAAAAGAAATTAAGAACGAAGGCCTCGGATTAATTAAAGCATGGATCGAAATGATCTAATTAAGGGGTGAGGATAAGTAGCTAGCTCAATTAGCAATCCCATTGCAGCTGCTCCATGCCATTGCCAGCGGCGCCGCAAAATATCCCGCACGACTCCATCAGCTCTAGGTCGAACGCCGTCGTTGTACCAGCGGAGCCGTACACTTCCGAAGAGACGTCCATCATATCCAGTCCCTTGCCACCTGAGCTACCGCCGTTGATCAATGGCGGCGGCGGGGGTCCAACTACCTCCTCCTGCCCCAACCCATGCTGTTGTTGATGATGATGCGCCATTTCGATCCCGGCACCCATTCCTGGCTCGACAACGGTGGCCCACATTGCGGCCGTCTCGTCCATGAACGCCGCCACGCCCGGGTTGAAGACGTTGCCGTTGGGCATGCCGGCCGCGTACTCCATGGAAGAGGACGAATTAGAAGAGCCATTCATGAAGTCCATGGAGGCGTGGACGCCCGCGGCATTCTGATCCCTGAAGCTCATGAGTAAACCACCGCCGTTGTTGTGGACGTACGGGTAGCCCTGCTGCATGGCCACCGCAGCTTGGTGACCGCGCTCGTGCTGCCCCATCAACATGCCAGGGTTATGGACGTCGTACAAACCCGGCGCCACCACTGGCGGTGCAACCGTGGCAGCGTCGTAGACCGCCTTGGTCGGGGAGCTGATGGTGAACGGCGGTGTGGTGCCACCGTTCCCGTTTCCATTGGGAGAATGGAATTGGGTGCCTGCAGCAGGGTTGTTGCTAGGGTTGCTGCCGGAGCCGGTGCCGCCATGTGCATGGAGGAGATTCTTGGATGCAGGGAGCAGGTTGTGTGTCTTGGGATCGAGACCCTGCGCGATGAGCTTCTTCTTGATGCACGAGTTCCAGAAGTTCTTGACCTCGTTGTCTGTGCGGCCAGGCAGGTGCTTGGCGATCTGCGCCCACCTGCATGCCATGGATGCAATGCGATGCAACAAGTCGGATCAATCGTGTCATGCAGCAACCTAGATTGAGGCAGACGCATATATGTATGTATGTATACCGGTTGCCGAGGATGCGGTGGACGTCAAGGATGGTGCGCTCCTCCTGCTCCGAGAAGGTGCCGCGCTTGAGGTCCGGGCGGAGGTAGTTGATCCACCGGAGCCGGCAGCTCTTGCCGCAGCGCTGCAGCCCTGAACAACGAGGAGAAAGATCGACGCGCTTCAGATCCGCGATCTAGAATAGAATTCGAGATGGATGGACGGAGACTACTAGGACGTACCGGCGTTCTTGGGGACGGCGCTCCAGCAGCTGTGGCCGTGCGCCGTGATGTACCTGAGGAGCTTCTCGTCCTCCTCCGGGGACCATAGCCCCCGCTTCACCTTCTGCTTGCTGCAGCAGTGGTGCCCCATGGCCGCCGCCGCAGGCCGACTGAGCCTGACCTAGCTAGCAGCCGACTCGCCCCTCTCCTCTCCTCGTCCTCTCTCACGCATACACACGCTCGCAGGCAGAAATTCAGGCAAAGGCTGTCTCGGTCAATTGAGCTTTATGCCGCTGTGTGTGGAGGAAGGGAACACCAAATAAAGTTTGTCCATTGTCTCATCCATCGGAAAAGGTGGGAGGAAGTTTCAATTCACCAGGTGACTGAGAGAGTAGCAACAGTGAACGCCCAGCAACCAACTCTCTCTCTCTCTCTCTCTCTCTCTCTCTCTCTCTCTTAGTAAGTGCAAATCATGAGCTAGCGTTGCTAAAACTTGTGACGCTAGGCTACATGGAAGCGGCCGGACAGGACTCTTGAAACACAAGAAAAGAGAGGCCGATTTATCGAAACGCACGCATGCGCTCTGTCGGTGCGCCTAGCTTACACATGGCTAGCAAACATCGACAGTGATACTCTCTGTCCAGTCATTGTTGCAGGCATATGTACCATTTATTTACCAAATTTATCGGGTTCGGTTTACTCTTTGTATACATATACGTGTTAGTTAATACTGTTACTCCCATCAGTTTTCTCGAAGCTGTCGTTTTAGACAAAAGTAACATCTAACTTTCGAAAATAGGAAAGTACCGTCTATCCTCACCATTCATTTTTGCATCAAAGTTCGTGCAAACAAACTTCTCTTTTTGTTTCTTCCAAATAAATGAACATTTGAATTCGAAACATTGCAGATCAACATCACACAACTACTACCATGCGTAGAAATGTATTCGGATTTTTTGGCGCAACATAAATTTTTATAAATGATACAACCAATTCAAAATTTGAAATTTGACAAATTTATGTTACATCAAAAAAATCAAAAACATTTTTTACAAAGAGGCACTTGTGTATAGTTGACCTGCAAAGTTCAAGGTCAAATGTTCTCTTCTTTGGAAGAAACAAAAAAAGAGAAATTTCTATATAAGGATAGCACAAATGGTCTCAATAGAAGGTACAATGGTATTGTAGTACAACAAATCCACACTTCAAAAATTTAATGTTGATACCTAAAAAGAAATGGACAGAGAGGGATTTAGTCCAATTTCCCTACCATACGTGGGATTGACCCGATTGAGTTGTGTAACAATCCTCCCCTAATGGCAGCTCACCAAATAGGTTTAATATCCTCCCCAAATTCAGCATCGGTTGTAGATTTTTTTTTGGGGGGGGGGGGGGGGGGGGGGGGATGAGCAAAAGGGGAGGAACTAGGTGAGTTACAACTAAGTTTGTATTCTTTCATACCCCTCTCACACGTTAGCTGTCGAATACATAGGCTCTCGACATGGTACTCTCGGCACAACCACGACTCACACGCAAGCTACGCTGCTGGGCTTCGGTCGTAGTGGGCTCTGTTGTGACAGTTCCCCTCCTTCGAAATCTGCATGACCCTAGGCATGTGCATTCGGCTACGCCGTCTGAAGAGAATTTTTTTTCTCCTAAGTACACTAGGACACTGGCAAGGAAGACCACTGAACAAGTACCAGCTCTATGGATGTGGTCCTACATGTCCCAGTTTAGAGTTGAGAACACATAAAGGATTACTATCAAAATCCAATGTAGTGCAAGTAGATGGCAAATCTGGTTGAGGAGCAGTTTGCTTTGGTAGGTCTTTCTTCACGAGTGAAGCATGCACCACAAGGTGAATCAAGCTGCTAGCTGGTAGATCCAATTTATATGCACCAACACCCACTTTTTACAAGATTTAATAAGGGTCAAAGTACTTACAACCCAGTTTCAGATTAGAAAGGTGTGCTACTGACGTTTGCACGTAAGGTTGTAATTTGAGATAAACTTCATCACCCACAGCAAAGGTATGTTGCACTCTGTGTATGTCTAGCTGACTTTCCATACATTGTTGTGCACGGAGTAATTGTTATTGGATGAGTTTAGTCATATCATCTTTGTTCCACATCCACTTCCCGAGATCTGGTGAAGTAGATAAGGCATCCTCCTGCACATTGAAGTGTCTAGTCTTGCATCTGTACAGAACTTCATACGGAAACTTGACCAAAGCAGGATGCCAATTGGTATTATACCAAAATTCTGCTAGAGATAACCGCTTAGACCACTTAGTAGGGCAAGTCTGTGTCATACAATGCAGATAAGTTTCAAGACAATGGTTCAATCGCTTAGTTTGACCATCGGTTTGTGGGTGGTAGCTTGAGCTTATGTTCAAAGTTGTGTTTGTAAGCTTGAATAGTTGACGCCATGGTGTACTAGTGAACACCTTTTCCCTATCGGAAACTATATTGGGGATGCCCCGGATGTCATCCCCTCTTTCATCTTCAAAACTATCGGTATATCTTACTTGGAGCTATAATTTTATTCTTCACATGATATGTGTTTTGCTTGGAGCGTCATTTGTTTTTGTTTGGTTTATTTGCTGGTCTTCACAATCATTGTTTCCTGATCACATCTATTTAGAGAGACACACATTCATCTTATATTTATATGCTCATTTGTTCTTCACTTATATCTATTTGAAGGCAATTGCTCTTGTACTTCACTTATATTTGATTGAGCATGATGATGTGTTTTTGTAAAAAATATTAGGACTCTCTTGCTTCACTTAAATCTTTTTAGAGAGTTGAATAAGGAAGTGGTAATTTGCATGAGTTATATGGTTGGTCTAAAAATAATGGGTATATAACGATGGTATAATAAAAACTTGTATGAAACTTGTAGGTCATTGAATATGATATGTTTGATTCATTACAATAGTTTTGCGATATTGAGGTAGTGATATGTGATTGTGTGGGTGAATGATCAAAGTTAAGTACGGATATTGGTGTTAAGGTTTGTGAGTCCATATACATGAAAGCGGTAGCCGCTAGTATTAGCGAAAAAGTCTGAGTGTGAGATGTCTTAGAGTGGCGCCCGTGTGCGTTTGAATCGGGGGCACACGATGGTTAACTCCTACCAACCTCCCCCCTAGGGGCATGCGAGTTGTGCTTGCTTTGAGGGCTACTAGACTTTTGCAATAAGTATTTGAGTTCTTTATAACTAATGTGAGTATTTTGGTCTATATGCACTTCCACCATCCATATTTTGCTAGCCTCTTCGGTACCGTGCATTGCCCACTCTCATATTGAGACATGGTGCAAACTTCGCCGGTGCATCCAACCCCGTGGGATGACACGCTCTCTCACACATACACCTCATTATATATTTTCAAAATAGCCACCATACTTACCTATTATGGCATTCGATAGCCATTCCGAGATATATTGTCATACAACTTCCATTGTTACTATTCATTACATGACTTGAGCATTCATTGTCATTTTGCATTGCATGATCATAGAGCTGACATGATATTTGTGGCAATGCCATCGTTCATCATTATTATACATGTTACGCTAGATCATTGCACATCCTGGTACACTGCCAGAGGTTCATATGTAGTCATCATATTGTTTCTCATTTCAGAGTTGTAAGTAAATAAAAGTGGGATGATCATTATTCCTAGAGTGTGCCCCTACCACCGTGGATAAAAAAAGAGAGAGAAAAAAATGGAGGAGACCAATGATCCCTAGAAAAAAGAAAAAATGGAGGAGGTCCAGGAGCCCATAAAAATGAGAGAAAAAGAAAGAGGGGGTGCACTACTATCCTTTACCACACTTGTGCTTTAAAGTAGCACCATGTATTTCATAGTAGATAGTCTTCATGATTTTCACTTTCATATGCTAGTGGGATTTTTACATTATTAGAACTTGACTTGCATATTCCGATGATGAGCTTCCTCAAAATGCTTGAGGTCTTCATGAGCAAGTAAGTTGGATGCACACCCACTTAGATTCATTAGGAGAGATTTCATACACCTATAACTCTAGTGCATCCGTTGCATGGCAATCCCTACTCCTCGCATTAACATCGATTGTAAGGCCTCTCCATTGCCTAATGATCAATCTGCATTGATGTGAGACTTTCTTATATTTTCTATTCTCAATTGAACCCCCATCATTATTCTTTTCGCCATCCGAAGTGCTAAGGCCATGGCTCACGCTCAAGTATTGCATGGGAGTTGAAAGCTGAAGCAAGAAAAGTATGATTTAATTACTTCATTTGGCGTCGGAGTTTTTCATAATTTGACGTCCTTATGCTAGGAAGAATGAGTGTGATATGCTATTCATGATTAAGTGTGTATAGATCACGTTCTTTAGCATCTTTATTTTGGAAAGGCAATGATTGTTTATTTGCATGCTCATGTATTATTATTTTGATGTCAAATTGATAGAATATTTCCTTGAATCATCCATATCCCAAATTTATGCCATGATTACATCATTTAATCAAGAACATGCTAGGTAGCATTCAACATCAATCCTCGCGTTTACATAATTGCTCTTTTGTTTACTCTCCATTATTTTTCTGCTCCACTATATTATTGCCATCCACTATTTTTTATTAACCTTGCAACTAGCAAGAAGAGGGGATTGACAACCCCCTTGTCAGGTTGGGTGCAAGCATTTATTTTGTTTGTGTGCGGGTGTTGCTGTAACACCCCGGACACACCCGCCGGTGGTCGTTACTCCTGGCGGGATCTAGACTGGCCCCATAGATCAATACTAGTCTGTCCTGCGCACTTTGTCCTCACTCGTGCGCACCCGGGACCAACTTCCCGGTCGGTCACCCATCCTGAAATTACTCCAAGCTGAGCACGCTTAACTTTGGAGTTCTTTCCGAATGGGCTCCCGGAAAAGAAGGAATTCCTTATTGATATGAATAGTCTATCATCCCTATTAAGCCAGGCTATCACATACACCCCGACTCAGAATGTTTCCTCTTGGCACATACGTCTGTGCAAGCAGTCTGGCACATGTGTCATGCCGTGTGCCACGACGGGTCACAAACGTCATGCACAACATGACCGCGCACTTGACCCGCAAACATCCGTGTAACCACGAGGGTCAGCTCTGATACCAACTTGTAACGCCCCGGACACACCCGCCGGTGGTCGTTACTCCTGGCGAGATCTAGACTGGCCCCATAGATCAATACTAGTCTTTCCTGCGCACTTTGCCCTCACTCGTGCGCACCCGGGACCAACTTCCCGGTCGGCCACCCATCCTGGAATTACTCCAAGCTGAGCACGCTTAACTTTGGAGTTCTTTCCGAATGGGCTCCTGGAAAAGAAGAAATTCCTTATTGATATGAGTAGTCTATCATCCCTATTAAGCCAGGCTATCACAGTTGCTTATCTTGTTAGCTTGTAGACTCCTACTGGTTCGATTAAACATTGGTTCATAACTGAGCGAAATACTTTCTGTTGTTGTGCTACATCACCCTTCCTCTCCTACGGGAGTAGCACAACCCCACATGTAGGGCAAGGATGGGCATGCAGTGCTCGCACACTGAGTCAGACGCATGGGCGTACTCGGCATTCACGAACAAAGTAGCCTGGCAGGGGGCAAACGGCGCTGAAAGGCCAACATGGCCTCACCCATCGCACGGACGAGCACGCGAGACAGCGCACACGGGCATCAAGAAAACCACCACAAAGGTACCCCCAGTCGTGCTTGTGGCCCACACGTCATGGAACCCCAGTCGTGCAGTGCGGTACGGACGTGGAGATCGGACAGCGCGGAGTGCGCCATGGAGCCATCGGCACGAGGCAAGCGTGATACCTCCTTTTAGTGATCCAGTAATGGAACAGAAAAGTATCCCGCACCTATTTCCCCAGAGGTGACCCTAGGTTATCGAACCCACGAGAGGAAGGTTCCCTTGAAGCGATGGTCTCTAGCAAGCTTTCGTTAAAGAATCAATTCCAGCTTTTGACCAGATCAATCAAGCAAACGACGATTCAAACACTATAATAAAAAGAGGTACGGGTATGAGGTCTTAATGCTTACAACCATGTATTTGTGTTGGGACCAGATATGATCTTAATTTTTGCGCTGGAAGTCACCCATCGGGATGTGCTTGTTATGAACTAAAGTGGGGGATGTGTCCAAATAACATCTTGACCGGCACGAGTCCTGCATCAAGAATCAGTTGTCCTACCGCAGGCCCTATCTGTCGCGCGGGGTTGCCTTGATAATTAAAATTAAAATAATGAGACAAGAGCTTTGGGCGTTTAATGACTACACCTCATGATTCCCCAAGGATTGGATCCGTGTCACCGTACTAAGCCTTTCTGTCACCGGTGTTCAGAATGACACTTCATGTTCTCCCTACCCTTAGCATCACCGTGGCTCAATCTCCATGATCCTGGGTACCTGCATGGATGAACATCGCGGACAAGACAAGAGACATCTACGGAACAATTTTATTTCACACATACGCGATGTTAATTCAAAGCCCTTCCATTGATCCCTACAACAAATACAGCGGGTTGCAAGGCCTATGCCTCAGCCCATACCTTACCGAACTACTCACACATGGAGATCAGATCGCAAGAAGAAAACATTGAAGAACACATCTTGAAGATTGATTGATTGCAAATATGTCTTACAATGGATGCCTTGTGCGATGCACGATTACAAGTATGAACTAGAGGGAGATGGAATATGGTGGTGATGATGGCTATGGAGATGGAAATGGTGGCGGCTAGGGTTTGTGAAGGGGGATGGCGATGGTTCTGTTCTGGCTTCGCTCGACGCTTCTCTATTGACATTTCGATCGGTCCCCTTTATAAAAGTTGTTCAGCTAGACGAACTGCCTCGGAATCCACACCATACGGGTGCTCATACGGGCACTTGCGCCTGTATGGAACGCCGTATTTTGTGCTGCTTCAGCTGGCATGCCTCCTGCTGATTGCTTCTTTCTTCATTTCCATTCCTTTCCTCATTCCCACGTGATTTCTTGCCTTTTTAGCCCATTTCCTATGGAAACACATCAAAGAGAGGATTTGTGGAATCCTTTGCATTCATTATTCATTAGGAGTAATATCGGAGCGAATATCTCAGTTTAAACATAGGGTGAATGATTGTAAAAATATCACTCATCAGAGCGCGAAATGGATGGTAGAGAGGGCACTCTCGCGCGATGAAGCCCCCAGGAGGCATGTACTCTTAGCATCCTTTATAAGAGTAATTAGATAAAAATCCATATTAATCATGATCCTTGGCCATTATATGAAGGAGATGCTGGAGGAGTAGAGCGTGATTATGATTCTATTGAATACTTCTCCGAAGCAGGAAAAATAAAAGAATTAAGCGGAGATTTTCATCTCGACTCTAACACCGTTTTGCAGATTATAAAAAAAGGGATTTCTATTTTGGTGCCCCTGGTTCCTTAGTTGTGCTCAGTTTTGTCCAAGGCAACTAACTTTGCTCACTTTTCCCCTCCCCACTCGACCACCTGCTCACAGAAGGCCAAACGGAGCACTGCCGTCTAGTCAACGCCATTGACCGTTACCTCCTGACTAGTGGGCCGGGGTGATATCCTAACAGGTGGGGCAACGTACGTCCTACGCGACATTTTTTAACGCGTAATAGAAGGAGAGAGACGCAGTTGGTAATAAAAAAAGATGTGCGACATTTTAAGGCAGAAATAACTAAGTAACGACCAGGCGATAAACGGTCGTCAACGGAATGAGCTTATGTTAAGGCAGGTGGGTCCCCCGTGCCAGACTGAACCCTCCCTGCTCCCCTGTTCTTTCATGGTGGCGAGCGACGGAGCTATCGTTTGGCTGCGGCGGATGAGGTGAGTGAATTCGGAACCCTACTCCGTGTCGATTTAGATCTGACCGCGGCGGCTCTATTTTCGGATGCTTCGTAATCTATATTATGGGGGGCGCGGGTGGGCTGAACAAGATGGAACCGGCATTGACAAACATGGGGGATGGTGCTGCAAGGGTTGCTACTTTTGATTGGAATTCAGTAGAATTAGAAGACCCTACAGATTTGTTCACTACGCAAATGGCCGACACTGAGATGGCAATTTTTTTTGGCATTCCAGTAGATGATAGAGATAATGAGGAGAGGGGTGAATCTAGTTTGCCTGCTGATGCTAACAGAGATTCATCCGAAGATGTGGATGGACAGTTCATGGAAGATGCCACAGATGGTGTTGATGATGCACATGATGATGAGATGGTAAATGTCTATGACAAAGAAAACCATGTTATTGAAGTGTGGAAGTTGTGGCCAAACATGGATGAGTTTAGGATGTGTTTCAAGACTTGTGCGGTCAAGCATGAGTTTGATGCCAAGACTAAGTGGACTGATAGAAAGAAGTTTTATGCGATGTGCAGAGGTTTTGATGAAAACGCCAAGCCTTGCAAGTGGTACATATCTGCTAGACGCCAACCTGATGGAAATACCACCAGGGTTAATCAAATTCCACATCAACATACTTGTATTACAAGTTCACAGAGAGTATCAACCATGACATCACACATTTGGGTTGCAGAAAAGATCACTCCTATTTTAGCCAAGAAACCAAGCACTACTGCAAAGAAACTTTTAGTAGACTTAGAAAATCAGTACCCCATTAAGCTGAAATATACCACAGTGTGGAAGGCAAAACAAAGGGCAATGAAACAATTATAGGGTGATTGGGCAAATACCTTTAGGATGCTTTATAACTTCAAAGCAGAGGTGGAGAAGAGGTCACCTGGCAGTGTTGTTGAGATAGATACAGAGGTAACAGAGGATGGCAAAGTCGTTTTCTCTAAGTTAATTATGGCTTTAAAGCCTTGGATCGATGGCTTCAAAGCAGGGTGCCGTCCATATTTGAGCATAGGCTCTTCTTCTTTAACTAGCAAGTGGAATGGTCAATTGGCAGCATGCAATGCTCTAGATGGCCACAATTGGATGTTCCCTGTTGCTATTGGCTTGTTTCAGTCAAAGACAGAGGTTTCATGGACATGGTTCATGATGCAGTTGAAAAGATGCATAGGGCCAGTGTCACCTTTGGCATTCCACACAGATGCATGTAAAGAGCTAGAAATTGCAGTCAAGAATGTTTTTCCCCATGCTGAGCAGAGGGAGTGCTTCGGCCATATGTGGATGAATTTGATCAAAAAATTCAATGGGGAAGAATTTGAGCACATGTGGCCAGCAGCAAGATCTTACACTACTCAGACACATTCATATCATCTTGGTAAGATAATGGCAGCATGCAGTGAGTTTGTTCCATGGGTGAACACCTACCATTCTCTTTTATGGTACAGGTCAGGGTTTAACACTGCCATCAAGTGTGGTTATATCAACAACAACTTGGCAGAGAGTTTTAACAACAAGGTGAAGCAGTTTATGAACTTGCCTGTGCATGACATGGTTGACCAAATAAGGATCATGATCATGCATTTGTGAGAATTGAGAAGAAGGATTGGTGATTGTCTGCAAGGGGATAAGCTTCCTGTAGTGGTACAACAGGTGGTCAACAGGAGCAGAAATGTTACACATTTTTCTGTTGAAAAATCTACAGTGTGGGGTGCCGAAGTTAGAGATACAAATTCTGGAAGGCGGCATGTTGTTAATACTGAAATGCATGACTGCACTTGCCTAGAGTGGCAACACACTGGGAAACCATGTGAGCATGCCATGCTTTTCTTGGCCTTCCGCCCGAATATAAACATGCACCAATATTTCCATGAATATTACTCAGTGCAAGATTCAAGGCTGCGTATGCAGCTCCAATTCCAACACTTACAGATCAGTCTCAGTGGCCTGAAGTGGAAATCGAATTTTCCATGTGTCCTCCCTTAACGAAAAGAAAGGCTGGCAGGCCTAAGGAGAGTGCATTCAAGGCATCGTTTGAGAAAGGTGAGAGTACTAAGAAGGGAGAGAAAGATCCAAAGCCTAAAAGGTCCCAAAAAGGTAACAAAAATAGATGCAAGCTGTGCCAGGAACTTGGGCACCGAAAAGGATCTCCAAATTGTCGTTACACTCCTGAAAGGCCAAAGTATGTTCATGTTTGTGAAGTTTTTTGATTTGTTGTTTTTTTCAATTACTAACCAAATGACATGCTTTGTTTGTCAGGAGGAAGCGTGCAGGACAGCCCCTGGTTGCTGAAACATTGCAAACTGAAGCTAATACAGCTGTTGTGCTGGAAACTGAACCTATTACAGCTAGTCCAGTGAAGAAAACCAAGAGCATTACTGAGCTTTGTGCTGTGAAATCAAAAGCAAGCTGTCGTAAGAAGTGGAAACTATTGGTCTATGAGTCTCATTTTGTGTGATGTAATGCTACTTGTATTTTGATTTGTGTTGTACTTTGAAAACTATGTGCCATGTTCCAAATTTGAGCCAGATTTCAAATTTGAACTGACTTTCAAATTTGAGGCACATTTCAAATTTGTACTTTGATGTGTATTGATGTTCCAGTGCATTCTTAACTTTTATGCACGTTAGGTGATCAATCCGAGCACTTTTGTGAAGTAAAACACATATTCATGAAAAAAGAGCTCCAAAGCTAGGGTAAACAGCCCTATTTCTAAGTTTTTTTTCGAACATCTAGTGCGCAAATATAGGGCCCATGCCCAATATGGGATCGTTTGGACAAACTATGCCATGGTTAACCCTAAACCCTAGATCATTCCCCTTGAAAACCATACAACCTTGTCCGTGATAGCTAAGTTATGTGAAGGGAATTTCATGAAAATATTCGTAGTCGTGATTTCTTATTTTTCCTAGCAACTTAGTAACATAAAACGATGATTTGCGGAGGTTTCATATTTTTTGAATTTTTTTTGAATTAGTTATGCTCAACCCTAACCTTTGAAACACTCTCAAAACCCCTCAAAACCCTCTCAAAACTACACACCATCAGGGCCGTTGGATTGCTGTTCGGGGATGGTCTGGATAAGGCGCTAGGGTATGCCATGGTCAATCCGCGAGAGGAGACCTGATTGGCTGGAGCGGACATGAGTGGCCCACCTAGCAGCGGCAGCACAGGGACAAGCGACAGCGGCCACGGGTTGGAGCGGACATGAGTGGCCCACCTGGTAGCGACAGCGGCCACGGGCTGGAGCGGACGTGAGTGGCCCACCTGGCGGCGGCAGCACAGGGACAAGCGACAGCGGCCACGGGCCGCGGGCTGGACACCTTTTCTGAAACGCATTCATTCGTGGCGGCACGCTCGTCGGACCGATGGGCCGTCATAGGAAGGCCGAAGTCTCACCCTGTCATGCATGCGCGCAGCCACCCCGTTGGCATGCATGCACGCGCAGCCACCCGACGTAGCTACATCGCATCAGGGCAATTAGTGCCGCCTAGGGACGCAGCTTTACCGATCGACACACCTCGATTCTGTGTGACAAATGCATATATTCATGAAAACATAAAGGGTTCAGATCTGAAATCATGGCACTCGGGCCCTAGTGGCAAGCATTAAGCATAGCAAAGTCATAGCAACATTAATCTCAGAACATAGTGGATACTAGGATCAAAGCCCTAACAAATTGACTCGATTACATGATAAATCTCATCCAACCCATCACCGTCCAGCAAGCCTACGAAGGAATTACTCACGCCCGGTGGTGAGCATCATGAAATTGGTGATGGAGGATGGTTAATGATGATGACGGCATCGAATCCCCCTCTCCGGAGCCCCGAACGGACTCCAGATCAGCCCTCCCGATGAAGAACAGGAGGTGGCGGCGGTTCCATATCGTAAAACGCGATGAAACTTCTTCTCTATTTTTTTCCTCGGGGAAAGTGAATTTATAGCGTTGGAATTAGGTCAGACGGCCGTCTGTGGGCCACATAAGGCATCAGGGCGCGCCCTAGGGGGGGTCACGCCCTGTTGCCTTGTGGGTAACAGCTGGCCCCTCTTCTGTTGATTCTTGCGCCAATAATTTTTATATATTCCATAAAAATTCTCCAAAATCCAAGAACTTTGATTTCTGCACAAAAACAACACCACGGTAGTTCTGCTGAAAACAGCGTCAGTCTGGGTTAGTTTCATTCAAATCATGCAAATTAGAGTCCAAAAGAAGAGCAAAAGTGTTTGGAAAAGTAGATACGACGGAGACGTATCAACTCCCCCAAGCTTAACTCATTGCTTGTCCTCAAGCAATTCAGTTGACAAACTGAAAGTGATAAAGAAAAACTTTTACGAACTATTTTGTTCTTGTATCCGTATATAAGCTTAAATAGTACCCAGATTTTCAGCAAAGATCATGAACTAACCATGCTCATAATAACACTTAGAAACTATATTTACTCATATCAATGGCATAATCAACTAGATATAGGGCTCCGGTGCGCTATTATTGCCATTATCAGCGGAGGCCGTGCTCCGATGAATGCATTCAAATGGGCGCGTCGCACTGGTGAACGCATTCAAATGGGTGCGTCGCACCGCAGCTATTTAAACACCCCCCCGTCTACATCCTCGTCTCAACTCGATCTCACATCCATCTACGCCGCCTTCTTCTTCTTCTCCAAAAGCCAGATCCCGCCCAATACAAGATGTAGTACTACGGCCCTACCTACTGTCTGCCGACCACCGTGCCAGAGATGCAGTACCCCACTGGGGTCGTCGGGGAGGACACCCTGCGCATCTGGGCCATCTCAAGGTGGAGAGGCCCGACGGAGCTGGCGAACTTCTTCCTCACTGCCGGCTACCGCCACCTCCCACACGGCTATCCGGTCATGTTTCGCGTGGAAGAGGTTCGGGCCAACAGAGGCCTTGTGATTGGCCTCACTGCTTGCTTCACCAACCGCTTCGATGCCTACTTCCTCCTCGGCAAGGTCTTTTGGTGTGGGTGCGAGTTCATCGCCTTCACCACGTACAACATTTTCACCAACTTCGACCACATCTTCCCCACCGCCAACGGCATGCACACTCTCCCCTACAACACCGAGGACGAGGAGTGAACATGGCGGCGGAGGCAGGAGGTGTTAAGTGTTGCCCAATGTAGGGCTAAGCTATCTGTAAGGACGCTACTATAAGCCCTAATATTTAATATTAATATATATCTATGTAATGTGTGTCTTCCCTATATATAAGGGAATATATCAATGGATGTTCTGTTCATGCAATATGCTTAATATTAATATATCTATCTACGTAATGTGTGTGTTCTATTGCTTGCAAGTAGTCATTCATGTGATTGAGATTTGTGCTGACCATTGCAAACATTAGGATAGCGGCTGCTCGAGCGTCTCCATTTTTGTCTTGAACAAAAAGGGTTTGAGACCGATTTGTTTTGGTCAAACCAAACCAATCCAGTAATTAATAAATCCCACACCAGAACATGATCCGTTTCAAAAATAATCAAAACTTAAAAAAAATATTAGAATATCTGGCGTTCATTTGGACCATAAAATTTAAATGTTGCAACAAATATTGGAAAACAGAAAAAAGAAAAGAAAAGAAAAGAACAATCTACACCTCTGGCAGCCCAGTTGATGGCCAAATTTGAACTTGTGCCAAATCATTCACTATTTCTAGAGATTTACATAAAGTAATTCAAATTTAAACTGCAACTGTGTTGTATTTTATTGCCAAATCCTTCACTATGTTCTATGTTTTCTAGGAACTTTGGAGTGATTCTTTGTTGCACGTTGAGGGATTGTTATATGATTCAATTATGTTAGCACTGTTGAGAGATTGCACTAGTGAAAGTATGAACCCTAGGCCTTGTTTCTAAGCATTGAGACACCGTTTTCACACACTTCTGTTACTTGCTACCTTGTCGTTTTTATTGAGATTACAAAAACCTATATCTACTATCCATACTACACTTTTATCACCATCTCTTCGCCGAACTAGTGCACATATACAATTTACCATTGTATTGGGTGTGTTGGGGACACAAGAGATTTCTTGTATTTGATATTGCAGGGTCGTTTGAGGGAGACCATATTCATCCTACACCTCTCGCGGATTGATAAACCTTAGGTCATTCACTTGAGGGAAATTTGCTACTGTCCTACAAAACTCTGCGCTTGGAGGCCCAACAGAGTCTATAAGAATAAAGTTGCATAGTAGACATCAAGCTCTTTTCTGGCACCGTTGCCGGGGAGGTGAGTGCTTGAAGGTATATCTTTAGATCTTGCAATTGAATCTTTTAGTTTCTTGTTTTTCACTAGTTTGGTTTTATAAAAGAAAACTACAAAAAAAATGGAATTAAGGTTGCCTCAATTTCTTCATCTTTATGAAGTCTTTCTTGAAAATGATGGATCGGAAAATTGTGCTAAGATTGTAGAAGAATAATTTAATAAAATATTTAATGTGAGTCCTTTGAATGATGATCATGATTGCAATGTTGCTAGTATGAATTCTTTGAATATCCATGATGTTAATGATATGCAAAGCCATAAGCTTGGGGATGCTATGTTTGATGAATATGATCTTTTTAGTGCCCCTACTTTTAATGAGAAAATTTACTATGATGATAGCATGCCTCCTATTTATGATGATTACAATGATGAAAGTGGATTTGGAGAGGTCACAACTTTATTTAATGATGATTCCACTATTTTGGAAGAGGTTTCAATTGATTATGACAACAAAGTTGCTATCTATGATGATTATTGTGATGACATGTATGCTATAAAGAATAATGATAGCCATGAAACTTGTCATCATGATTTTAATTTTCAATTTGGTTATGTCAATCAAGTATCTCATGATAGTTATTTTGTTGAATTTGCTCCCACTATTGTTGATGAGAACAAATTTGCTTATGTGGAGAGTAATAAAATTTCTATGCTTGTGGATCATGAAAAGAATGCTTTATGTGATAGTTATATTGTTGAATTTCTTCATGATGCTACTGAAAACTATTATGAGAGAGGAAGATATGCTTATTTCAACAACATCAAGTTTCCTCTCTTTATGTTGAAAGTTTTGAAGTCATGCTTGTTTTGCCTTCCTATGCTAGTTGATTCTTGCTCCCATAAATTATTTGCTTACAAAATCCCTATGCATAGGAAGTGCGTTAGGCTTAAATATGCTTTCCATATGATTCATGATGCTCCCTTATATGTTTTAATTCCTATTCTTATGTGAACATCATTAAAATCATCATGCCTAGCTAAAAAAGTCATTAAAGAAAAGCGCTTGTTGGGAGACAACCCAATATTTATATCTACTATTTTTGTGTGTCCACATGATTAAGCTACTGTAGTAATCATGTTTTATATGTTTTCTTTCAATAAAGTACCAAGTAAAGCCTTTAGGTTGATGTAGATGTTTGTTTATTTGGTTCTGTGCAAAAACAGAAAGTTTGGCGTCCAGTACACGATTTTACATTCTGTACTGGAGCATGAGAAAATTCTGAATTTTTTACAAAGTACTTCTATACGAATTTTTTACGCCTTCCTGAAGTTTCAGAATTTTTGGAGTTACATAAATATGATTTTTAATTCACTCACTACAAGCAGTTCTATTTTTGACAGATTCTGTTTTTATTGCATAGTTTGCTTGTTTTAGTGTTTCCATTGCTTATATTATGAGATATAAATTGTGGAAATGATAGACTAATGTAGGCATTATGTGAGAACAATTATGAATCTTGTATTGACAGTACCTAAGTGAATGATTTATTTTCATACTAACCTATCTCACGAAGTTCCGTTAAGTTTTATGTGATTGAAGTTTTCAAGTTTTGGGTGAGAATAAGGAGTGGCAAGACACTAAGCTTGGGGATGCCCAAGGAACCCCAAGGTAATATTCAAGGAAGACTCAAGCGTCTAAGCTTGGGGATGCCCCGGAAGGCGTCCCCTCTTTCGTCTTCAATCTATCGGTACACCTCACTTGGAGCTATATTTTTATTCGTCACATAATACATGTTTTGCTTGGAGCATCATTTTATTTTAGTTTTATTTGCTTTCTATTATTAATAATCATGTTTGTACCTTTTTATCTCAATAAAATGCCAAGTATTGCCTTTACCATGCTCAGTTTGCAAGTTTATGCGTTGCTATTTGAAAACAGAAAGTTTTCTATTATGCCCTGAATGTTTATGAATTTTCAAAACATGATAAAAATCTAACATTTTTACACAGTAAGCATGAATGAGTTCTCTGTCACATGGTAATTTTTCAGAACTTTTGGAGTCAGGGAAGTATGAATTTTTATTCCCCCTTTACAGACTGTTCTGTTTAGACAGATTTCGGTTATAGTTGCATTGTTTGCATATGTTTGCTTGTTTAATGTTTCTATTTGTGGATTGGAGTCTTAAATATGAAGAGGCATTTAGTATGCAATTTTTAATTATAATTTTATTGATTTTCTATAGTAGATAATGTTAAGGTTTTGAGTTGATTTGTACTAACTTATCTCACGAGTTCTTGTTGAGTTTTGTGTGGATGAAGTTTTTAAGACTTAGGAGAAACCGTGATATGAGATGAATTAAGGAGACACAAGAGCTCAAGATTGGGGATGCCCAAGGCTCCCCAAGTTAATATTCCAATAAGTCTCAAGCATTTAAGCTTGGGGATGCCCTGGTAGGCATCCCACCTTTCTTCATCAATAACTATCGGTTAGTCTCGGTTGAGCCTAAGTTTTTATTTCTTCACATGATATGTGTTATTCTTGGTATGTTATTTTATTTTGTTTGTTTTAATAAAACACTTAGATCTGAAAAAAATTTAAATGAGAGAGAGTCCTCACATAGCTACTTAATTGTTTGACTACTCATTGATCAACACATATCTTTTGGAGTATTTTCTCGTTTACTCTCGTGGTTCACTTATCCTAAGAGTAAATGTTTGAATGAAGTGAATATCATAAATATGAAATTATATGTGCTTCATATGCTTGTCCCATGGGGAGTAATGACTTCACATATAAGAAGTGTAAGTGGTAAAATTTATTGAAGGTTAGCAAACACACCATTGGTCACTTGAACAATTCATGAAAAAATATTGAAGGAAGAGAGATTTCACATATAAATATACTATGTTGGACATCTTCTATGATTGTGAGCCCCCATTAATTATTTTCAACCTTGATCAAATAGTTGATGTTGGACAAGGAAGACAACGTAATGGGTTATGTTTGTTTATATTCACATAGACGTTATATTGTCATGGATCATCTAACATGTGGTGCTTGATACGTCTCGAACGTGTCTATAATTTTTTATTGTTCCATGCTATTATAGTATCAATCTTGGATGTTTTATATGCAATTATATATCATTTTTTGGGACTAACCTATTAACCTAGTGCCCAGTGCCAGTTGCTGTTTTTTCCTTGTTTTTGGCTTTATAGAAAATCAATATCAAACGGAGTCCAAATGAAGAAAAAACTTTTGATTAGTTTTTTCTGGACCAAGAGAGACCCTAGAAGGTTTAGGAGAAGACCAGACGAGTCATGAGGGAGCGACAAGCTCGGGAGGCGCGCCCAGGGGGTAGGCACGCCACCAGGCTTGTGGGCCCCTCGTGGCACCTCTTGACCTAATTCCAAGCCTATAAATTCTCAAATATTCTCCATATACCAGAGAGCCACCTCGAATAACTATTCCGCCACCGCAAGCTTCTGTTCTTCCGTGATCCCATCTAGAGGCCTTTTCTGGTACTCTGCCAGAGGGGGAATCGATCGCGGAGGGCTTCTACATCAACCTTGCTGCCCTTCCGATGATGTGTGAGTAGTTTACCACAGAACTATGGGTCCATAGCAAGTAGCTAGATGGCTTCTTCTCTCTCTTTGATCTTCAATATCATGTTCTCCTCGATCTTCTTGGAGTTCTATCCGATGTAATCTTCTTTTGTGGTGTGTTTGTTGGGATCCGATGAATTGTGGGTTTATGATCAGATTATTCATGAGAAATATTGAGTCTTTTCTGAACTTATTTATGCATGATTGTTATAGCTTTGTATTTCTCTCCGATCTATCCATTTGGTTTGGCCATCTAGATTGATTTATCTTGCAATGGGAGAGGTGCTTTGTAATGGGTTCAATCTTGCGGTGCTCTATTCCAGTGACAAAGTAGGGGACAAGACACGTATTTGTATTGTTGCCATTAAGGATAAAATGATGGGGTTTATTCATATTGCTTGAGTTTACTTTGTCTACATCATGTCATCTTGCTTAAAGTGTTAATCTGTTTTCATTAACTTAATACCCTAGATATATGCTGGATAGCGGTCGATGGATGGAGTAATAGTAGTAGATGCAGGCAGCAGTCGGTCTAGTTGTCTCGAACGTGATGCCTATATACATGATTATTGCCATGAATCCATCATAACTATGTGCTTCTCTTTCAATTGCCCAACAATAATTTGTTTACCCACCGTATGCTATGTGTTCGAGAGAGAAGCCTCTAGTGAAAACTATGGCCCCCGGGTCATTTATCTATCATATATAAAATCCAAAAATACCTTGCTGCAATTTTATTTCCTTTATTTTCTTTTGCAATTTATTTATCTATCTATCACTATCAGAATTAATCCTTG
This sequence comes from Elymus sibiricus, assembly GCA_039707655.1. NCBI lineage: Eukaryota > Viridiplantae > Streptophyta > Magnoliopsida > Poales > Poaceae > Elymus > Elymus sibiricus. The sequence continues at coordinate 202,487,689 of CM077666.1, read as the reverse complement.
CAAGTAAACGCCAAGGGGATTGACAACCCTCTTGTTCGCGTTGGGTGCAAGTATTTGCTTTTGTGTATGTAGGTGCTGCTAACGAGGTTCTGTGTGGTTCTCATAATCTTTTACTAGCCAAAATTTCGTACTAAGTAGAAATACTACTTGTGCATCAAAAAACCCTTAAACCCAGTTTCTTGTCATGAGAGTCCACCATATCAACCTATGGATTGAATAAGATCATTCAAGTAAGTTGTCATCGGTGCAAAAAGCAATAAAAATTGCTCCTTAATATTATGATCTTTTATTACAAGGGAAAATAAGCTTTGTACGAACTTGTGATGGTAAAGAAATAAAAGTGACGAACTTCATAATAAAGGTTGCTATCACAAGGGGCAATATAAAGTGACGTTCCTTTGCATTAAGGGATTGAACATCCAAAAATCAAAAGCGCATGACAACCTCTCCTTCCCTTTGCGAAGGGCCTATCTTTTACTTTTCAGTATTTACTTTCATGCAAGAGTCAATAGTATTCATTCTCATTTCAACCTCAATTATTCTCCACTTGGCAAGCATCATGTGGTAGGGAATGATCCAGGCACATATATCCAGTTGAATATAGGTAATCATGAGTTATTATTGTTGACATTATCCCTGAGATAAATAAGTTGGGAGCCAAAACATTAAGCCCCTATCTTCCTATGTGTTTTACTGAAACGGTTTGTTCTAAAATATGCTTTGAGTGTCAGCAATCATGGAAGACTATGATAGTTGAGTATGTGGAATTTGCTAAATCAAAGCTCTTACATAGACCCTTCCTGAAAATAAAATGAATTGCAATTGTTTGATGACTGAGAACATAGTTTGTTAGTTTTCAAGAAATTTATGGTCTATACTTTAACATGTGAATAGCTTGCTACTTGATCATGAGAAGTTTCATGAGTTGAGCTACTTATTATGATATATAATGATGCTAGAAAAAGTGGCTGAAATTATCATTGATCAAACTTATAAACTATGCTAGCATTCACACTTCATATTTCTTTTATCATTTACCTACTCAAGGACGAGCAGGAATTATGCTTGGGGATGCTGATACGTCTCCAACGTATCTATAATTTATGAAGTATTCATGCCATGTTTGCAATAATTTCATATGGTTTTGGTGCACTTTTATATGACTTTTATGGACTAACTTATTGATCCAATGTCCAGTGCCAGTTCCTGTTTTTTGAATTTTTTTTGTTTCACAGAAAATCCATATCAAATGAAGTACAAACGCGATAAATTTTTACGAAGATTTTTTTTTGGAATATATGTGATTTTTGGGAAAAAAGAATCAATGCAAGACGGTGCCCGAGGGCTCCACAAGGCAACAGGGCGTGGCCTACCCCCTGGCCGCACCCCCTTGCCTTGTGGGCACCTCATAGGTCGGTTGGAGCCCTTCTTTCGTCACAAGAAATATAATGTCCAGATAAAATCCCCTCAAAATTTCAGCCCAATCAGAGCTACGGATCTCGGGGAATATAAGAAATGGTGAAGGGCTCCGAAAACAGCAGCGAGAAACAGAAGACAACAGAGAGATCCAATCTAGGGGAGAGCTCCCTCTCCTCCCAGAGGGCCAAGGAAGAACGAGGAGGGGGAGGAGGAGGAGGGGGCCCCTTCCCCCTCTCCTCCGGTGGCGCCGGAACACCGCCGGGGACATCTCCTCCATCACCATCACCACCAACTTCACCTCCGTTCTCATGGTGATGTGTGAGTAGTTCATCCTCGAGGCTGAGGGTATGTACTAGTAGCTATGTGTTTGATCTCTCTCTCTCTCGTGTTCTTGATTTGGCACAATTTTGATGTACCATGAGCTTTGTTAATATAGTTGGATCATATGGTGTTCTTCCCTCTCTATCTTGTTGTGATGAATTGAGTATTTCCCTTTGAGGTTTCATTGTTATCGGATTGAATATTTTGGATTTGAGAAGAGTTGATGTATGTCTTGCATGTGGATATCCGCGGTGACAATGGGGTATTCTATTGAGTCACTTGATGTATGTTTTGGTAATCAACTTGCGGATTCCCGAGGTGACATTGGGGTAATCTAGGCATAGGGGTTGATGCACGTTTTCGTCCTACTTTCTCCGGTAGAAAGTTTGGGGTACTCTTTGAAGTTCTTTGTGTTGGATTGAATATTATGAATCTAAAATTGTTTGATGCATGTCAAATAATTAACTCACGGATACTTGTGGTGACATTGGAGTATCTAGGTGACATTAGAGTTAATTGATGCGTATCATATGGTGTTATTTTAGTACGAACTCTAGGGCTGTTTGTGATACTTATAGGGATGGCTCAACAGATTGATCGGAAAGGATAACTTTGAGGTGGTTTTGCTACCTACAACAATTTCTTCTTATGTTCTCCGTTTGCTAGGAACTTTGGAGTGATTCTTTGTTGCACATTGAGGGATTGTTATATGATTCAATTATGTTAGCACTGTTGAGAGATTGCACTAGTGAAAGTATGAACCCTAGGCCTTGTTTCTAAGCATTGAGACACCGTTTTCACATACTTTTGTTACTTGCTAGCTAGCTTTTTTTATTTATTGAGATTATAAAAACCTATTTTTACCATCCATACTACACTTGTATCACCATCTCTTCGCCGAACTAGTGCACCTATACAATTTACCATTGTATTGGGTGTGTTGGGGACACAAGAGATTTCTTGTATTTGATATTGCAGGGTTGTTTCAGGGAGACCATCTTCATCCTACACCTCTCGCGGATTGATAAACCTTAGGTCATCCACTTGAGAGAAATTTGCTACTGTCCTACAAAACTCTGCGTGTAGAGGCCCAACAGAGTCTACAAGAATAAAGTTGCGTAGTAGACATCAGTATGTCTTACTACAGTTTATGTGAATTTACCTCCATTTTGGGCGCGAAGGTGTCAGCCATCCATTTTACACCAAGATTCAGCCTGGCAGCTTTCTCCTTTAGAAACTTATGGGCGTCCTATTGCACGTCGTTTGGATAAGGATTCTACCAGGACTTCTTGGCCTCCCAGTGGCGCAATGTAGACATGGCCTCCGAATGGGTGACAGAAAGCTCATCGGGGAGCCACTGCGTTAGGACGACGTTGGTTGAGGTGCTGGGGAGCACCGGTGGCCATGGCGCTGCATCGCTAATAACGAGCTCGGTTGATGTCCCTAGGTGCAAGGCTGGATCAGCCATGGTGGACGGTGGTGGTAGAGGATAGGGTTCTTCTACTCGCCAGGTTGGGAAATTAACCACTGCTACTTGTAGACTGCGTTGGTATTTCCCCGAAGAGGAGAGGACGATGCAGTATAGTAGAGATAAGTATTTCCCTCGGTTAAGAACCAAGGTTATCAATCCAGTAGGAGAACCACACAAAATCCCTTTAGCAGCACCTACACACACAAAAGCAAACACTTGCACCCAACGCAAATAAGAGGGTTGTCAATCCTCTTAGCGGTTATTTGCAAGGATTAATTCTGATAGTGATAGATAGATAAAGTAAAATACTAAATAAAATAAAAGTAAATAAATTGCAGCAAGGTATTTTTGGATTTTAATATATGATAAAGATAGACCCGGGGGCCATAGTTTTCACTAGAGGCTTCTCTCTCGAGCGCAGAACATACAGTGGGTAAACAAATTACTGTTGGGCATTTGATAGAAAAGTAAATAATTATGACTGATTCATGGCAATGATCATGTATATAGGCATCACGTCCGAGACAAGTAGACCGACTCCTGCCTGCATCTAGTACTATTAAGTATGAAACAGAGTAACGCCTTAAGCGAGATGACATGATGTAGACAAAGTAAACTCAAGCAATATGATTAAACCCCATCTTTTTATCTTTAATGGCAACAATACAAATGTGTGTCATGTCCCTTTCTGTCACTGGGATTGAGCACCGCAAGATTGAACCCATCACAAAGCACCTCTCCCATTGCAAGATAAACCAATCTAGTTGGCCAAACCAAATCGATAGATCGGAGAGAAATACAAAGATATAACAATCATGCATAAAAGAGTTTAGAGAACACTCAAATATTTCTCATGAATAATCTGATCATAAACTCACAATTCATCAGATCCCAACAAACACACCGCAAAAGAAGATTACATCGGATAGAACTCCAAGAAGATTGAGGAGAACATGGTATTGAAGATCAAAGAGAGAGAAGAAGCCATCTAGCTACTTGCTATGGACCCGTAGGTCTGTGGTAAACTACTCACACATCATCGGAAGGGCAGCAAGGTTGATGTAGAAGCCCTCCGTGATCGATTCCCCCTCTGGCAGAGTACCGAAAAAGGCCACCAGATGGGATCGCGGAAGAACAAAGGCTTGCGGCGGCGGTAGGGTTTTCTCGTCTGGCTCTCTGATGGTGTCCGAATATTTTAGATTTTATAGAAGTGGAATTAGGTCAAAAGGAGCCACGAGGGGCACACAAGGCATCAGGGCGCGCCACCCTGGGGCCGCGCCCTGTTGCCTTGTGGCCTCCTCGTGAAGCTTCTGGCTTCCTCCCGAAGCTTCCAGGGTCTCTTTTGTCCAGAAAAAAATCGTCAAAAAGTTTCGTGGCATTTGGAGTTTGTTTGGTAGTGATTTCCTGGAAAACCAAAAACAAGCAGAAAACAGCAACAGGCACTGAGCACTAGGTTAATAGGTTAGTCCCAAAAAATGAAATATAATTGCATATTAAAACATCCAAGATAGATACTATAATAGCATGGAACAATCAAAAATTATAGATACATTGGAGACGTATCAAGCATCCCCAAGCTTAATTCCTGCTCGTCCTCGAGTAGGTAAATGATAAAAACAGAATTTTTGATGTGGAATGCTACCTAACATGTTTCATCATGTAATCTCTCTTACGGTATGAATAATAAGATCCGAATGATTCAAAGCAATAGTCTATAATTTGATATAAAGACATCAATACTCAGGCATACTAATAAACAATCATGCCTTTCAAAATAAAAATGCTAAAGAAAGTTATCCCTACAAAATCATATGATCCTATCACGCTCCATCTTCTTAACACAAAGTATTTATCATGCACAACCCCAGTTTTAGCCAAGCAATTGGTTCGTACTTTTTAACGCGCTTCAGCTTTTTCAACCCCCACGCAGTACATGAGCGCAAGCCATGGATATAGCACTATGGGTGGAATAGAATGTGGTGGTAGAGATTAATAAGGGGAAGTCAAAAAGAAGAAGATAGTCTAACATCGACGCAGCTAATCAACGGGCTATGGAGATGCCCATCAATTGATGTCAATGCGAGGAGTAGGGATTGCCATGCAACGGATGCACTACGAGCTATAAATGTATGAAAGCTCAACATGAAAACTAAGTGGGTGTGCATCCAACTTGCTTACTCATGAAGGCCTCGGGCATTTGAGGAAGCCCATCATCGGAATATACAAACCAAGTTCTATAATGAAAAATTCCCACTAGTATATGAAAGTGACAAAATAGGAGACTCTCTATATGAAGAACATGGTGCTACTTTGAAGCGCAAGTATGGAAAAGGATAGTAACACTGCCCCTTCTCTCTTTTTCTCTCATTTTTTTTTCTTTTTTCCTTTTTTCTTTTTCTTCTTTTTTTCCTTTCTCTTTTTTTTCTTTCCCTTTTTTTTTCTTTCTTCTTTTTTTTTCGTGGGCTCTTTTTGGCCTCTTTTTTTTCCTTTTTTTATTTAATCACTGGGACAATGCTCTAATAATGATGATCATCATACTTCTATTTACTTACAACTCAAAAGAAAATTACAACTCGAAACTAGAACAAAAATATGACTCTATATGAATGCCTCTGGTGGTGTACCAGGATGTGCAATGATACTAGCATAACATGTATAAAAATGATAAACGGTGGCTGAGCCACAAATACTATGTCAGCTATATGATCATGCAAAGCAATATGACAATGATGATGTGTGTCATAAAAACGGAACGGTGGAAGTTGCATGGCAATATATCTCGGAATGGCTATGGAAATGCCATGATAGGTAGGTATGGTGGTTGTTTTGAGGAAGATATAAGGAGGCTTATGTGTGATAGAGCATATCATATCATGGGGTTTGGATGCACCGGCGAAGTTTGCACCGCTCTCGATGTGAGAAAGGAAAATGCACGGTACCGAGGTGACTAGCAAATTGCGGAAAGGTGAGAGTGCGTATAATCCATGGACTCACATTAGTCATAAAGAACTCACATACTTATTGCGAAAGTTTATTAGCCCTCGAAGCAAAGTACTACTACGCATGCCCCTAGGGGGAGGTTGGTAGGAGTTAACCATCACGCTCCCCCGACCGCCACACAAAGGAAGACAATCAATAATAAATCATGCTCCAACTTCTTAGCATAACGACAGACCATACGTGCATGCTTCGGGAATCACAAACCTTAACACCAATATTCTTACTAAACCACAATTATCTACTAGCACCTCTCACATATTACCATGTTAATATCGCAAAACTATTGCAAGGAATCATACTTATCATATTTAGTGATCTACATGAAAGTTTTTATTTTATCCCTCTTGAATACCTATCATATTATGACCAAATTCATAACTCGTGCATATTACCATTGCTATTCATTAGACTCTCAAAAAGATATAAGTGAAGCATGAGAGTGCAACTATTTCTTTAAAATATAACCACCGCCGTGCTCTAAAAGATATAAGTGAAGCACTAGAGCAACTGCCTAGCTCAAAAGATATAAGTGAAGCACATAGAGTATTCTAACAAATCATGAATAATGTGTGTCCCTCTCAAAAAGGTGTGTTCAGAAAATATGATTGTGACAAACTAAAGAGCAAACAAACTATAGCACAAGACGCTCCAAGTAAAACACATATCATGTGATGAATAAAAATATAGCTCCAAATGAGTTACCGATAGATGGTAGACGAAAGAGGAGATGCCATCCGGGGCATCCCCAAGCTTAGATGCTTGAGTCTTCCTTGAATGTTACCTTGGGGTGCCTTGGGCATCCCCAAGCTTAGGCTCTTGCCGCTCCTTATTCCTTTATCCATCGTAGTCTCACCCAAAACTTGAAAACTTCAGCACACAAAACTCAACAGAAACCTCGTGAGATCCGTTAGTATAAAAAATAAATCTTAAACTTTAGGTACTGTTGTAAATTGATTCATATTTAATATTGGTATAATTCTACTGTACTCCAACTTATCCATGACTCATACCCCCCGATACGATCCATAGATTCATCAAAATAAGCAAACTATGCAACAAAAACAGAATCTGTCCAAAACAGAACAGTCTGTAAAGATCTGAATTAACGTCATACTTCTGTAACTCCAAAAATTCTGAAAACTTAGGACAGCGTGGGCGATTCATATATCAATACTGTGTAAAAAATTCAGAAGGTTCTGATGCTCCAGCAAAAAATCAAAATTCCAGCACTGGATGCAAAAGTTTATGTTTTCCAACAGCATCAATTATACTATCTTCCAAATCATCCCAAAGGAATTACTTGGCACAAACACTAATTAAAAGATAAAAACACAATCATAACAGAAGTTAAAATTGTGTAAACACTCAAGAACAGAAGGAAAAACAAAAAAAAAATTATTCATTGGGTTACCTCCCAACAAGCACTATTGTTTTATGCCCCTAGCTAGGCATAATGCATAGTTTCAAGTGTTATTATCCTTCAAATAAATTCCATAGGTGGCCCTCATAATGGATTCATATGGTGGCTTAATTCTCTTTCTAGGGAAGTGTTCCATCCCTTTCTTTAAGAGAAATTCAAATCTTATATTACCTTCTTTCATATCAATAATAGCACCTATGGTTCGTAGGAAAGGCCTACCAAGTATTATAGGACAAGAAGGATTGCATTCAATATCAAGCACAATAAAATCCACGGGCACATAATTTCTATTAGCAAGAATAAGCATGTCATTTATTCTACCCAATGGTTTTTTAATAGTGGAATCCGCAAGATGTAGATTAAGGGAACAAGCATCCATATCGGTGAGACCTAGCACGTCACATAAAGACTTTGGTATAGTAGAGACGCTAGCACCTAGATCACACAAGGCATTACATTCATAATCTTTAATTTTAACTTTAATAGTGGGTTCCCATTCATCATGTAATTTTCTAGGAATTGAAACTTCCAACTCAAGTTTTTCTTCATGAGCTTTTATCATAGCTTCTACAATATGTTTAGTAAAAGCTTTATTTTGTTCATATGCATTAGGTGAATTAATCATGGATTGCAACAAGGAAATACACTCAATTAAAGAACAATTATCATAATTAAAGTCCTTGTAATCCAAAGTAGTGGGCAGATCACTATTCAAAGTTTTGACCTCTCCAAACCCATTTTTTTCATTTTTATCATTAAGATCATCACCCTCCAAACAATTGGGACGCCTTCTAGCTAAAGTTGACTCATCTTCAGTACCTTTTTCACCAAGTTTTATATTACTAAATAAATATTCAATAGGTGAGACACCAATCATTTTAATATCTTCATCATTACTATGATAGAAACCGGGTGGAATAGCTTTTTCTAAGAATTCTCGCTTAGCTCTCAACCTAGCAGTCCTTTCTTTACTTTCATTAATGGAGACATATATAGCTTTAATAGACTCATTTATATCATGCTTGGTTGGCAAAATTTTAATTTTGAGATTTTTTACATCATGAGCAATTCTATCCATGTTCCTAGACATTTCATCAACTCTATTCAATTTTTCTTCTATCATAGCATTGAAAATCTTTTGAGAATTAATAAATTCTTTAATATTACTTTCAAGATCAGAGGGTATCCTATTATTATTATTATAAGAATTACCATAGGAATTATCATAATTATTAGAGGAATTTCTAGGAAACGGTCTAGGATTGAAATTACCCCTACAAGCATTGTTGTTGAAATTATTTCTAGAGACAAAATTCACATCAATAGCATCATGATTTTGCTCAATCAAAGTACACAATGGCACATCATTAGGATCAATATGAGCACTTTTACTAGCAACCAATTTCATAAGAGCATCCATCTTATCACTCAAAGTATTAATTTCTTCAACAGAATTTACCTTCTTACCAGTTGGAGTTCGTTCAGTGTGCCATTGAGAATAATTTGTCATAATATTATCAAGAAGTTTTGTAGCTTCTCCCAATGTAATTTCCACAAAAGTATCACCTGCGGTAGAGTCTAGTGAATTTCTAGAAATAAAGTTTAGTCCCGCATACAAATTTTGTATGATCATCCATAAGCTTAAACCATGTGTTGGGCAATTTCTTATCATTAATTTCATTCTCTCCCAAGATTGCGCAACATGTTCATGCTCAAGTTGATTAAAATTCATAATTTGATTTCTTAAAGAAATAATCTTAGCGGGAGGAAAATACTTGGCAATAAAAGCATCCTTACACTTATCCCATGAATCAATACTATTTCTAGGCAAGGATGAAAACCAAGTTTTAGCACGATCTCGTAGTGAGAACGGAAATAATGTCAATTTGACAATATCATTATCCACATCTTTCTTCTTTTGCATATCACAAAGTTCAACGAAAGTATTTAGATGGGATGCAGCATCTTCATTAGGACTACCAGAAAATTGTTCTTTCATAACAAGATTAAGCAAAGCAGCATTAATGTCACACGACTCCGCACTAGTGGCGGGAGGAGCAATAGGGGCACTAATAAAATCATTATTATTAGTATTGGAAAAGTCACACAATTTTGTGTTTTCTTGAGACATCACGACGAAGCAAGCAAACTAGCAAACAAGCAAGCGAAAATATTTTTGTGTTTTTGTAAAATTGTTTTAGAAGTGTGGGAGATGAAAACGAGAGGCAAATGCAAATAAATGCAAGTTGATGATAGTTTATGCGGAGGTACTTGATAATTTTGGTGATGTCTCCCCAGCAACGGCGCCAGAAATTCTTCCTGCTACTTGTAGACTGCGTTGGTATTTCCCCGAAGAGGAGAGGATGATGCAGTATAGTAGAGATAAATATTTCCCTCAGTTAAGAATCAAGGTTATCAATCCAGTCGGAGAACCACACAAAATCCCTTTAGCAGGACCTACACACACATAAGCAAACACTTGCACCCAACGCAAATAAGAGGGTTGTCAATCCTCTTAGCGGTTATTTGCAAGGATTAATTCTGATAGTGATAGATAGATAACGTAAAATACTAAATAAAATAAAAGTAAATAAATTGCAGCAAGGTATTTTTGGATTTTAATATATGATAAATATAGACCCGGGGGCCATAGTTTTCACTAGAGGCTTCTCTCTCGAGCGCAGAACATATGGTGGGTAAACAAATTACTGTTGGACAATTGATAGAAAAGCAAATAATTATGATGGATTCATGGCAATGATCATGTATATAGGCATCACGTCCGAGACAAGTAGACCAACTCCTGCCTGCATCTACTACTATTACTCCACCCATCGATCGCTATCCAGCATGCATCTAGGGTATTAAGTATGAAATAGAGTAACGCCTTAAGCAAGATGACATGATGTAGACAAAGTAAACTCAGGCAATATGATTAAACCCCATCTTTTTATCCTTAATGGCAACAATACAAATACGTGTCATGTCCCTTTCTGTCACTGGGATTGAGCACCGCAAGATTGAACCCATCACAAAGCACCTCTCCCATTGCAAGATAAACCAATTTAGTTGGCTAAACCAAATCGATAGATCGGAGGGAAATACTAAGCTATAACAATCATGCATAAAAGAGTTCAGAGAAGACTCAAATATTTCTCGTGAATAATATGGTCATAAAATCACAATTCATCGGATCCCAACAAACACACCACAAAAGAAGATTACAACGGATAGAACTCCAAGAAGATCGAGGAGAACATGGTATTGAAGATCAAAGAGAGAGAAGAAGCCATCTAGCTACTAGCTATGGACCCGTAGGTCTGTGGTAAACTACTCACACATCATCGGAAGGGCAGTGCTACTTGTGAGCTGCGTTGGTAATTCCCTGAAGAGGAAGGGAGATGCAATACAGTAGAGATAAGTATTTCCCTCAGTTATGAAACCAAGGTTATCAATCCAGTAGGAGAATCACACAACACCTCGTTAATAGCACCTGCACACAAAATAACAAATCTTGCATCCAACGCAAACAAGGGGTTGTCAATCCCTTGGCGGTTAATTGCAAGATTAAATTGTATGGTGATAGAGAAATAGATTGAACAAAAATACAAAATAAAATAAATAAAGTAAAAGTGCAGCAAGGTATTTTTAGGATTTTTAATATATGATTTGGATAGACCCGGAGGCCATCGTTTTCACTAGAGGCTTCTCTCAAGAAAATAGCATACGGTGGGTAAACAAATTACTGTTGGGCAATTGATAGAAAAGCAAATAATCATGACGATACCCAAGGCAATGATCATGTATATAGGCATCACTTCCGAGATAAGTAGACCGACTCCTGCCTGCATCTACTACTATTACTCCACACATCGACCGCTATCCAGCATGCATCTAGTGTATTAAGTCCATAAAGAACGGAGTAACGCCTTAAGCAAGATGACATGATGTAGACAAAGTAAACTCACGCATGAATAAACCCCATCTTTTTACCCTTAATAGCAATGATACATACGTGTCATGTCCCTTTCTGTCACTGGGATTGAGCACCGCAAGATCGAACCCATTACAAAGCACCTCTCCCATTGCAAGATAAATCAATCTAGTTGGCCAAACCAAATCAATAGATCGGAGAGAAATACGAAGCTATAATAATCATGCATAAAAGAGTTCAGAGAAGACTCAAATAATATTCATGGATAATCTGATCATAAACTCACAATTCATCGGATCCCAACAAACACACCGCAAAAAGTGATTACATCGGATAGAACTCCAAGAACATCGAGGAGAACATTGTATTGAAGATCAAAAAGAGAGAAGAAGCCATCTAGCTACTAACTATGGACACGGAGGTCTGTGGTAAACTACTCACGCATCATCGGAAGGGCATCTAGGTTGGTGGAGAGCCCCTCCGTGATCGATTCCCCCTCCGGCGGAGTGCCGGAAAAGGCCTTCAGATGGGATCTCTCGAGAACAGAAGCTTGCGGCGGCGGAAAAAGTATTTCGTGGACTCGTCTGTTGGTTTCCTGATTTTAGAGAATTTATAATGGTGGAATTAGGTCGAAAGGGGCAGAGGTGGGCCCACGAGGCACCAGGGCGCACTCCCCCCCCCCGGGCGCGCCCTGCTGGCTCATGGCCACCTCCTCTGGCTTCTGGCCTCCTCCCGAAGCTTCTAGTGTCTCTTATGTTCAGGAAAAAGTCTCCAAAAAGTTTCGTGGCATTTGGACTTAGTTTGGTACTGATATTCTGGAAAACCAAAAACAGGCAAAAAACAGCAACTGGCACTGGGCACTAAGTTAATAGGTTAGTCCCAAAAAATGATATATAATTGTTGTAAATGTGTATAAAAACATCGAAGATTGATAATATAATAGCATGGAACAATCAAAAATTATAGATACGTTGGAGATGTATCAAGCATCCCCAAGGTTAATTCCAGCTTGTCCTCGAGTAGGTAAATGATAAAAACAGAATTTTTGATGTGGAATGCTACCTATCATATTCATCATATACTCTTTTCTTTATAGCATGGACATTTGGACTTGAATGATTCAAAGCGATAGTCTATAGTTTGACATGAAGACATAAATACTCAAGCATACTAACAAGCAACCATGTCTTTCAAAATATCAACGCCAAAGAAAGTTATCCCTAGCCCATTATGCTCAATCATTGATCCATTCATGAAACACACTCAATATTAGCTGCACACAATGCACAAGTATGACAATAGTGCTCTCTAGTTGGTGCTTTGTAAGAGAAGATGGAGACTCGAAATAAAAATAAAAATTGCATAAAAGTAAATAGAAAGGCCCTTCGCAGAGGGAAGCAGAGATTTGCAAATGTGCCAGAGCTCAAAGCTTAAATTAGAGAGATAAAATTATTTTGAGAGGCATGCTTTTCCTGTCAACGAAAACGACCGAGAATTCCCAATATCTTCCATGCTAGACACATCATAGGCGGTTCCCAAACAGAGAATAAAGTTTATTTCCTTTCCACCATTCTTTCACAATCCATGGCTAGCCGTATCCACGGGTGCCCTCCATACCAACACTTTCCAAAAAAAATTGTTGTTATTAATTTTTGATTCATTGTGGGAATGGGCATCCCTATTACCTGCCACTCTCTCGTGCAATGACAAGTGAATAAACACTCATCGTGAGAATAACACACCTAGCACGGAAAATATTGGCCACCCCCTGCCGCTTCATGAGCGGTACGGGCACACAAAACGGAAAATTATTTTGAAAATTAGAGTTGGCACATGCAAATTTACTTGGAACCGCATGGAAACACCGCATATAGGTAGGTATGGTGGACTCATTTGGCACAACTTGGGTTTAAGGAGTTTGGATGCACAAGTAGTATTCCCGCTTAGTACAAATGAAGGCTAGCAAATAGATTGAGAAGCAACCAACCAAAAAGCGAAAACGGTCATAAACATGCATTGAACATAACTAACACCGAATAATGCACCATAAGTAGGATATAATTTCTTTGCATAACTATTGACTTAATGTGCATGCATAGGGAATCACAAACCTTAACACCAATATTCTTACTAAATCATAATTACTCAGTAACATGACTCACATATTATCATCTCCATATCACAAAACTATTGCAAGGAATCAAACTTATCATATCCAATGATCTTTATGAAAGTTTTTATTATATCCCTCTTGAATATTCATCACTTTGGGGCCAAATTCACATCTTGTGCAAATTACCATTACTATTATCAACTCTCAAAAAGATATAAGTGAAGCATGAGAGTGCAAATATTTCTTCAAAATTTTAATCTTATCAACTCTCAAAATAATATAAGTGAAGCATGAGAGCTTAAATATTTCTTCAAAATTTAGCCACCGCCGTGCTCAAAAAGATTTAAGTGAAGCACTAGAGTAACTGCCCAGCTCAAAAAAAATAAGTGAAGCACATAGAGTATTCTAACAAATCGTGATAAATGTGTGGCTCTCTCAAATAGGTGTGTACAGCAAAGATGATTGTGACAAACTAAAAAGCAAACAAAGCAAGGACTCATATAATACACGACGCTCCAAGTAAAACACATATCATGTGACGAATAAAAATATAGATCCAAGTAAAATTACCGATGGTTGGTAGAAGAAAGAGGGGATGACTTCCGGGGCATCCCCAAGCTTAGACGCTTGAGTCTTCCTTGAATATTACCTTGGGGTTCCTTGGGCATCCCCAAGATTAGGCTCTTGCCACTCCTTATTCCTTCATTCATCGTGATCTCACCCAAAACTTGAAAACTTCAATCACACAAAACTCAACAAAACCTTCGTGAGATCCGTTAGTATAACAAAATAAATCACTACTTTAAGTACTGTTGCAAACCCATTCATATTTTATTTTTGCATTATACTTCCTGTATTCTAACTTCTCCATGGCTTATACCCCCCGATACAATCCATAGTTTCATCAAAACAAGCAAGCAATGCATCAAAAACAGAACAGTCTGCAGAGATCTATTTAAAAGCCATACTTCTGTAATCCAAAAATTCTAAAAAATTAGGACAACGTGGGAAATTCATATACCAATACTGTGTAAAAATTTCAGATTTTTCTAACGCTCCAGTACAGAACCAAAATTTCAGCACTGGACGCAAAACTTTCTGTTTTCCAAACAGCATCAATTATACTATCTTCCAAATCATCCCAAAGGCTTTACTTGGCACAAACACTAATTAAAACATAAAAACACAATCATAACAGTAGCATAATTGTGAAAACAAACAAGAACAGAAACAAAAAGTAAAAATTTATTTTATTCATTGGGTTGCCTCCCAACAAGCGCTATTGTTTTATGCCCCTAGCTAGGCATAATGCATAGTTTCAAGTATTATCATATTTCAAGTTGATTCCATAAGTGGCCCTCATAATGGATTCATATGGTGCTTTAATTCTTTTCCTAGGGAAGTGTTCCATCCCTTTCTTTAGTGGAAATTAAAATTTTATATTCCCTTTTTTCATGTCAATAACGGCACCTATGGTTCGTAAGAACGGTCTACCAAGTATTATGGGACAAAAAGGATTGCATTCAATGTCAAGTACAATAAAATGAACGGGCACATAGTTCCTATTTGCAAGAATAAGAACATCATTAATTCTACCCAAAGGCTTTTTAATAGTGGAATCCGCAAGATGCAAATTAAGAGAACATTCATCTATATTGGTACAGCCTAGCACATCACATAGAGATTTTGGAATTATGGAAACGCTAGCACCCAAATCACATAAAGCATTGCACTCATAATTTTTAATTTTAACTTTAATGGTGGGTTCCCATTCATCATATAATTTTCTAGGAATTGAAATTTCTAGTTCTACCTTTTCTTCTAACGCTTTCATCATTGCTTCTACGATGTGTTTAGTAAAAGCCTTATTTTGCTCATAAGCGTTGGGTGAATTTAACACGGATTGTAACAAAGAAATACATTCAATCAAGGTACAATTGTCATAATTAAAATCTTTGTAATCCAAGAGAGTGGGCACATCGCTAGATAAAGTTTTTACCTCTCCAAACCCACTTTTATCAATTTTTTCATCAAGATTTTCACCCTCCGAATTATGGGAACGCCTTCTAGCTGAAGTTGACTCTTCTTCAGTCCCCTTTTCATCAAGTTTTATTGCTAAACAAAGAATCAATAGATGAAACACCAATCATTTTAATATCTTCATCATTACTACGTTCTAATGACTCCGGCTTAGCTGCCATTTGATTTACTAGCGTAGCTTGCGCATCAGAAATTTTTCCTAGCAAATTTTCAGTAAGAGCAAATTGAGATTGAAGACTAGCAACTTCTTTACTAACATCATCGAGTTGTTTTGCAATAGCATCCAATAAAGCAGAGTGTTCTTTGAGTTCCTCGGTAAAAAAATTGTTGTGCTCAAACTGCGTAGTCATGTAATCTTTAGTATTTTTCTTGATTTCAGACAAAATTTTATAATAAGAGGTATCATGATAATTTTCTCGGTGCATCATGATTAAGCAAACAAGGTAACAAGCTAGCAAGGAAGCAAACAAGAAAAAGACACACGGAAAATATTTTTGTATTTTTGTAAAAACTTTTTAGAAGTGGGGGAGATGAAAACGAGAGGCAAAGGCAAATAAAGTAAATCCAAGGAGATGTAAGTTTTATGCGTAGGTGCTTGATAGATGTTGATGATGTCTCGCCGGCAACGGCGCCAGAAATTCTTCCTGCTACTTGTGAGCTGCGTTGGTAATTCCCTGAAGAGGAAGGGAGATGCAGTACAGTAGAGATAAGTATTTCCCTCAATTATGAAACCAAGGTTATCAATCCAGTAGGAGAATCACGCAACACCTCGTTAACAGCACCTGCACACAAAATAACAAATCCTTGCACCCAACGCAAACAAGGGGTTGTCAATCCCTTGGCGGTTAATTGCAAGATTAAATTGTATGGTGATAGATAAATAGATTGAACAAAAATACAAAATAAAATAAATAAAGTAAAAGTGCAGAAAGGTACTTTTAGGATTTTTAATATATGATTTGGATAGACCCGGGGGGCCGTAATTTTCACTAGAGGCTTCTCTCAAGAAAATAGCATACGGTGTGTAAACAAATTATTGTTGGGCAATTGATAGAAAAGCAAATAATCATGACGATATCCAAGGCAATGATCATGTATATAGGCATCACGTCCGAGACAAGTAGACCGACTCCTGCCTGCATCTACTACTATTACTCCACACATCGACCGCTATCCAGCATGCATCTAGTTTATTAAGTCCATAAAGAACGGAGTAACGCCTTAAGCAAGATGACATGATGTAGACAAAGTAAACTCACGCATGAATAAACCCCTTCTTTTTACCCTTAATAGCAACGATACATACGTGTCATGTCCCTTTCTGACACTAGGATTGAGCACCGCAAGATCGAACCCATTACAAAGCACCTCTCCCATTGCAAGATAAATCAATCTAGTTGGCCAAACCAAATCAATAGGTCGGAGGAAAATACGAAGCTATAATAATCATGCATAAAAGAGTTCAGAGAAGACTCAAATAATATTCATGGATAATCTAATCATAAACTCACAATTCATCGGATCCCAACAAACACACCGCAAAAAGTGATTACATCGGATAGAACTCCAAGAACATCGAGGAGAACATTGTATTGAAGATCAAAAAGAGAGAAGAAGCCATCTAGCTACTAACTATGGACACGAAGGTCTGTGGTAAACTACTCACGCATCATCGGAAGGGCAGCAAGGTTGATGGAGAGCCCCTTCGTGATCGATTCCCCCTTCGGCGGAGTGCCGGAAAAGGCCTCCAGATGGGATCTTTCGAGAACAGAAGCTTGCGGCGGCGGAAAAAGTATTTCGTGGACTCCTCTATTGGTTTCCCGATTTTAGAGAATTTATAGTGGTGGAATTAGGTCAAAAGGGGCAGAGGTCGGCCCACGAGGCACCAGGGCGCGCCTGCCCCCCAGGCGCCCCCTGGTGGCTCGTGGCCACCTCCTCTGGCTTCTGGCCTCCTCCCGAAGCTTCTAGTGTCTCTTATGTACAGAAAAAAATCTCCAAAAAGTTTCGTGGCATTTGGACTTCGTTTGGTACTGATATTCTGGAAAACCAAAAACAGGCAAAAAACAGCACCTGGCATTGGGCACTTAGTTAATAGGTTAGTCCCAAAAAATGATATATAATTGCTGTAAATGTATATAAAAACATCCAAGATTGATAATATAATAGCATGGAACAATCAAAAATTATAGATACGTTGGAGACGTATCAGGCAGCAAGGTTGATGTAGAAGCTCTCCGTGATCGATTCCCCCTCCGGCAGAGTACCGGAAAAGGTCTCCAGATGGGATCACGGAAGAATAGAGGCTTGCGGCGGTGGTAGGGTTTTCTTGTCTGGCTCTGTGATGGTTTCCGAATATTTCAGAATTTATAGAAGTGGAATTAGGTCAAAAGGAGCCATGGGGGGCCCACAAGGCATCAGGGCGCCCCCCTGGGGCCGCACCCTGTTGCCTTGTGGCTTCCTCCCGAAGCTTCAGGGTCTGTTTTGTCCAGAAAAAATCGTCAAAAAGTTCATGGCATTTGGATTTCGTTTGGTACTAATTTCCTGGAAAACCAAAAACAAGCAGAAAACAGCAACTGGCACTGGGCACTAGGTTAATTGGTTAGTCCCAAAAAATGATATATAATTGCATATAAAAACATCCAAGATTGATACTATGATAGCATGGAACAATCAAAAATTATAGATACGTTGGAGACGTATCAACCACCATCGCCTTATCTTCCTTCTCGTTCTCCTGGGTCTCTGTACAAGGAGCCCGAGGATGGTTTTGGTCACTTCATGAGCTCCAAGCGGGCTTCTCAAAGTGGCGTTGCCAGATGGCATCACAATGTCAGGGGTGGCCTAGTTAGCTCCCTCTTCCCCCTCGGTTGCCGTGAAGATGGATGCGACATTGGGCCGAGGAGGAGGGGTACGTAGGTGGATCTTGTGCCATCAGTGATGCTATCAAGACCCTCGTGTCTGTATGGGAAGTGGATGCAAGGGCTACTACCGTACTTCATGTTGGGGCACCGATCAGGTCGGCGGCCATCCCATGTTGTGTCCTACAATGCAAGTTATACAGAAAATCAACAAGGAGCAAGCCTACTCCGGATGGACAGGGCTACTAATAGAAAATTACAAGTTGTCGGTGGGCTTAGCCCGAACCTTCCGAGGAGGTGCCACCAGAACGGTGGCCTTGGTTGCCGGTCGGGGGGCGGCTAGAGCTCCTATGCTGGAAGAAGGCCGAGCAGCCATGCTGGCTACTAGGTCTTGGTGTATCTTATGGCGCTTCTTGCTACTTGTAGCTTGCGTTGGTTTTATCCCCGAAGAGGAAGGGATGATGCAGCACAGCAGAGGTAAGTATTTCCCTCAGTTATGAAACCAAGGTTATCAATCCAGTAGGAGAACCATGCAACACCTCGTTAGCAGTACCTGCACACAAACAACAAATCCTTGCACCCAACGCAAACGAGGGGTTGTCAATCCCTCGGCGGTCAATTGCAAGATTAAATTGTATGTGATAGATAGATAGATTGAAACAAAAATACAAAATAAAATAAATAAAAGAAAATGGCCGCAATATTTTTAGGGTTTTAGTAATATGATTTAGATAGACCCGGGGGCCACATAGTTTTCACTAGATGCTTCTCTCAAGAAAATAGCATACGCTGGGTAGACAAATTACTGTTGGGCAATTGATAGAAAAGCAAATAATCATGATGATATCCAAGGCAATGATCATGTATACAGGCATCACGTCCGAGATAAGTAGACCGACTCCTGCCTGCATCTACCACTATTACTCCACACATCGACCGCTATCCAGCATGCATCTAGTGTATTAAGTCCATAAAGAATGGAGTAACGCCTTAAGAATGATGACATGATGTAGACAAGATAAACTCATGTATGAATAAACCCCATCTTTTTACCCTTAGTAGCAACGATACATACGTGTCATGTCCCTTTCTGTCACTGGGATTGAGCACCGCAAGATCGAACCCACTACAAAGCACCTCTTCCCATGGCAAGATAAATCAATCTAGTTGGCCAAACCAAATCAATAGATCGGAGAAGAAATACGAAGCTATAATAATCATGCATAAAAGAGATCAGAGAAGACACAAATATATTCATTGATAATCTGATCATAAACTCACAATTCATCGGATCCCACCAAACACACCGCAAAAAGTGATTACATCGGATAGAACTCCAAGAACATCGAGGAGAACATTGTATTGAAGATCAAAAAGAGAGAAGAAGCCATTTAGCTACTAACTATAGAACCAAAGGTCTGCGGTAAACTACTCACGCATCATCGGAAGGGCAGCAAGGTTGATGTAGAGCCCCTCCGTGACCGATTCCCCTCCGGCGGAGTACCGGAGAAGGCCTCCAGATGGGATCTCTCGAGAACAGAAACTTGCGGCGGGAAAAAGTATTTTGTGGACTCTCTTAAGGGTTTTTGATTTTTTTTCTGAATTTATAGTGGTGGAATTAGGTCAAACGGAGCTCTGTGGGCCCCATGAGGTACCAGGGCATGCCTGCCCCCCCCCAGGCGCGCCCTGGTGCCTCGTGGGCACCCCCTGGGGCTTCTGGCCTCCTCCTGAAGCTTCTAGTGTTTATATTGTCCAGAAAAAAATCTCCAAAACGTTTCGTGGCATTTGGACTTCGTTTGGTATTGATTTTCTGTAAAACAAAAATAGGGCAGAAAACTGCAACTGGCACTGGGCACTAGGTTAATAGGTTAGTCTCAAAAAATGATCTATAATTGTTGTAAATGTATATAAAACATCCAAGATTGATAATATAACAGCATGGAACAATCAAAAATTATAGATACGTTGCAGACGTATCAGCATCCCCAAGCTTAATTCCTGCTCGTCCTCGAGTAGGTAAATGATAAAAACAGAATTTTTGATGTGGAATGCTGCCTATCATATTCATGACATATTCTTTTCTTTTATAGCATAGACATTGGACTTGAATGATTCAAAGCAATAGTCTATAATTTGACATGAAGATATAAATACTCAAGCATGCTAACAAGCAACCATGCCTTTCAAAATATCAACACTAAAGAAAGTTATCCCTAGCCCAATATGCTCAATCATTGATCCATTCATGAAACACACTCAAATATTAGCTACATCCAATGCGCAAGTATGACAATAGTGCTCTCTAGTTGGTGCTTTTGTAAGAGAAGATGGAGACTCAAGTAAAAATAAAAATTGCATAAAAGTAAATAGATAGGCCCTTCGCGGAGGGAAGCAGAGATTTGTCAAATGTGCCAGAGCTCAAAGCTTAAATTAAAGAGATAAAAATATTTTGAGAGGCGTGCTTTTCCTGTCAATGAGAACGACCGAGAATTACCATTATTTTCCATGCTAGACACATCATAGGTGGTTCCCAAACAGAAAGTAAAGTTTATTTCCTTTCCACCATTTCTTTCACAATCCATGGCTAGCTATATCCACGGGTGCCCTCCATACCAACACTTTCCAAGGAATTTTGTTGTTATTAATTTTTGATTTCATTGTGGGACTGGGCATCCCTATTACCAACCATCGTCTCGTGCAATGACAAGTGAATAAACACTCATCGTGAGAATAACACACCTAGCATTGAAAATAACGGCCACCCCCTGCCGCTTCATGAGCGGTACGGGCACACAAAACAGAAAAATTATTTTGAAAATTAGAGTTGGCACACGCAAATTTACTTGGAACGGCATTGAAATACCGCATATAGGTAGATATAGTGGACTCATTTGGCACAACTTGGGTTTAAGGATTTTGGATGCACAAGCAGTATTTCCGCTTAGTACAAATGAAGGCTAGCAAATAGATTGAGAAGCAACCAACCAAAAAGCGAAAACGGTCATAAACATGCATTGAACATTACTAACACCGAATAATGCACCATAAGTAGGATATAATTTCATTGCATAACTATTGACTTAACATGCATGCATAGGGAATCACAAACCTTAACACTAATATTCTTACTAAATCACAATTACTCACTAACATGACTCACATATTATCATTTCCATATCGCAAAACTATTGCAAGGAATCACACTTATCATATCCAATGATCTATAAGAAAGTTTTTATTATATCCCTCTTGAATATTCATCACTTTGGGACCAAATTCATATCTTGTGCAAATTACCATTACTATTATCAACTCTCAACAAGATTTAAGTGAAGCATGAGAGTGCAAATATTTCTTCAAAATTTCAATCTTATCAATTCTCAAAATAAAATAAGTGAAGCATGAGAATTCATTTCTTCAAAATTTTAATCTTGTCAATTCTCAAAATAATATAAGTGAAGCATGAGAATTTATTTCTTCAAAATATAGCCACCACCGTGCTCAAAAAGATTTAAGTGAAGCACTAGAGCAACTGCCTAGCTCAAAAAATTTAAGTGAAGCACATAGAGTATTCTAACAAATTATGATGATAAATGTGTGGCTCTCTCAAGATAGGTGTGTTCAGCAAAGATGATTGTGACAAACTAAAAAGCAAACAAATCAAGGACTCATATAATACAAGACGCTCCAAGTAAAACACATATCATGTGACGAATAAAAATATAGCTCCAAGTAAAATTACCGATGGTTGGTAGAAGAAAGAGGGGATGCCTTCCGGGGCATCCCCAAGCTTAGACGCTTGAGTCTTCCTTGAATATTACCTTGGGGTGCCTCGGGCATCCCCAATCTTAGGCTTTTACTACTCCTTATTCCTTCATCCATCGTGATCTCTCCCAAAACTTGAAAACTTCAATCACACAAAACTCAACAAAACCTTCGTGATATCCGTTAATATAACAAAATAAATCACTACTTTAAGTACTGTTGCAAACCCATTCATATTTTATTTTTGCATTATACCTACTGTACTCTAACTTCACCATGGCTTATACCCCCCGATACAATCCATAGATTCATCAAAACAAGCAAGTAGTGCATCAAAAACAGAATCTGTCAAAAACAGAACAGTCTGTAGAAATCTATTTAAAAGCCATACTTATGTAACTCCAAAAATTCTGAAAACTTAGTACAACGTGGGCAATTCATATACCAATACTGTGTAAAAATTTCAGATTTTTCTGACGCTCCAGTACAGAAACAAAATTCGGGCACTGGACGCAAAACTTTTTGTTTTCCAAACAGCATCAATTATACTATCTTCCAAATCATCCCAAAGGCTTTACTTGGCGCAAACACTAATTAAAACACAAAAACACATTCATTACAGTAGCATAATTGTGAAAACACACAATAATTTATTTTATTCATTGGGTTGTCTCCCAACAAGCTCTTTCTTTATAGCCATTAAGATAGGCTTGAGATTTCAATGATGCTCACATGAAAGGTAATAATTGTAACGCAAAGAGAGCATCATAAAACATGTGACAAACACATTTATGTCTAACATACTTCCTATGAATAGGCATTTGATAAGCAAACAAATTATTAATACAAGAAATATTTAGCATATGCATGGAAGAAGAAAGAAACAATAATAATCTCACAATGAAAAGAGGTATTTTAATGACATGAGAATTTATAAAACCACATTTTCCTCTCTCATAATAATTACATGTGGGGTCATATTCAAATTCAAAAATATAGCTATCACATAACATGTTCTCTACATGATCCACACGCATGCAAAGTTGACACTCTTTCAAAATAGTGGGATTATCATCAACTAAAGTCATGACCACTCCAAGCCCACTTTTAATATTATTGCAAACATTATTATCAATATCATATTCATCATGAGGATTAAATAAATTATCAAGATCATAAAAAGCATTATCACCCCAATCATGATCATTGCAATAAGTAGTCCACATAACAAAATTTCCATCCCCAAGCTTGTAGCTTTGCATATCATTAGCATAATTGGCATTCATAGAATTTATAATAACATTATCGCAATCATGCTTTTCATTCAAGGAGCTATCAAGTGTGGGTGAAATATAAATAATTTCATTTTTAACATAAGGAACTATAGCAAGTTCATCTCCATAAGTGTCATTAACATTGGCATCATGGCCATAAGAATAGCAAGCATCATGTTCATCAAGAGGGGATATTTTAATCGAATCATCGGAATCATAATTATCTATAGATTCATGTGTATCATTATTCTCTTCCAAAGCAGTAGACATTCTCTCAATAAATTCACTAACATAGGCATTAGATGCATAATTTTCATAGCAATACTTAAGTATGGCAAAATTTTCAGATTTGTAGAGAGTAATATCATACTTTTCAATCAAAGATGCAACTTCATAAGCACCCTTAAAAGCAACAAATTCTTCAATTTGTTCGATATCATAGTAATTATAAACACCCTTGGCATAAGAAGACAAGATTTCATTATCATTAAACTCACATAGGTAGGGAAGGTGTTTTTTAGCGTTCTTAGAGCAACAAGTAAAATCATAAATTTCACATAGATTCCAAGCATGCTCCTTTAAAGATTTTCCTCAATTAAACTAGTTGGGGTTTTAGCACGAGCACAAATGGATCGAAGATGATCCAAGTAGTAAACTTTAAGTGGATCCATAGTATCTTATATTTTCGCTTTTAGTTTCTGTTCTTGTGTGTTCGACATGAAGGCAATAAAAGTAAGCAAACAAGAAAAAGGCAAACGGAAAATATTTTTGTATTTTTGCAAAAACTTTTTAGAAGTGGGGGGTGAAAACGAGAGGTAAAGGCAAATAAAATAAATGCAAGGAGATGAAGGTTTATGCGTAGGTACTTGATAGATGTTGATGTTGTCTCCCCGGCAACGGCGCCAGAAATTCTTCCTGCTACTTGTAGCTTGCGTTTGTTTTATCCCCGGAGAGGAAGGGATGATGCAGCACAGCAGAGGTAAGTATTTCCCTCAGTTATGAAACCAAGGTTATCAATCCAGTAGGAGAACCACGCAACACCTCGTTAGCAGTACCTGCACACAAACAACAAATCCTTGCACCCAACGCAAACGAGGGGTTGTCAATCCCTCGGCGGTCAATTGCAAGATTAAATTGTATGTGATAGATAGATAGATTGAAACAAAAATACAAAATAAAATAAATAAAAGAAAATGGCCGCAATATTTGTAGGGTTTTAGTAATATGATTTAGATAGACCCGGGGGCCATAGTTTTCACTAGAGGCTTCTCTCAAAAAAATAGCATACGGTGGGTAGACAAATTTGCAATTGATAGAAAAGCAAATAATCATGACGATATCCAAGACAATGATCATGTATATAGGCATCACGTCTGAGATAAGTAGACCGACTCCTGCCTGCATCTACCACTATTACTCCACACATCGACCGCTATCTAGCATGCATCTAGTGTATTAAGTCCATAAAGAACGGAGTAACGCCTTAAGAACGATGACATGATGTAGACAAGATAAACTCACGTATGAATAAACCCCATATTTTTACCCTTAGTAGCAACGATACATACGTGTCATGTCCCTTTCTGTCACTGGGATTGAGCACCGCAAGATCGAACCCACTACAAAGCACCTCTTCCAATGGCAAGATAAATCAATCTAGTTGGCCAAACCAAATCAATAGATCGGAGAAGAAATACGAAGTTAAAATAATCATGCATAAAAGAGATCAGATAAGACTCAAATATATTCAGGGATAATCTCATCATAAACTCACAATTCATCGGATCCCAACAAACACACCGCAAAAAGTGATTACATCGGATAGAACTCCAAGAACATCGAGGAGAACATTGTATTGAAGATCAAAAAGAGAGAAGAAGCCATCTAGCTACTAACTATAGACCCGAAGGTCTATGGTAAACTACTCACGCATCATCGGAAGGGCAGCAAGGTTGATGTAGAGCCCCTCCATGACCGATTCCCCCTCCGGCGGAGTACCGGAGAAGGCCTCCAGATGGGATCTCTCGAGAAAAGAAACTTGCGGCAGTGGAAAAGTATTTCGTGGACTCCCTTATGGGTTTCTGATTTTTTTCTGAATTTATAGTGGTGGAATTAGGTCAAACGGAGCTCTGTGGGCCCCATGAGGTACCAGGGCGCGCCTGCCCCCCCCCCCCTAGGCGCGCCCTGGTGCCTCGTGGGCACCCCTTGGGGCTTCTGGCCTCCTCCCGAAGCTTCTAGTGTTTATCTTGTCCTAAAAAAATCTCCAAAAAATTTCGTGGCATTTGGACTTCGTTTGGTATTGATTTTCTGTAAAACAAAAACAGGGCAGAAAAACAGCAACTGGCACTGGGCACTAGGTTAATAGGTTAGTCTCCAAAAATGATATATAATTGTTGTAAATGTATATAAAAACATCCAAGATTGATAATATAACAGCATGGAACAATCAAAAATTATAGATACATTGGAGACGTATCACTTCTCTCGGCTATCTCCCTCCTCGGCTGGATTTGGCGAGTCGAGTTCAGAGCTCGACGGTTCTTCCTCTTAGATGCACTTTTGGGCTATAAAGTTGTCAGGGTTGACCTCCGCGCTATAATCTGAAGATTCCTCCTGATGGAAGGCGGTGTCATCATCTTTCTCCTTCGATGTCCACCACGGCCATCTTGGTGCATGTTGTGTGCTGTGCAATTTAGGTGTGGTTCTCGGATCAGAGAAACGCTATATGGGCGGTCTTTGCAGCTCGGGCTATGGGGTTGGTAAAGAGATGTCAGCCACCCATGAGTGATGCGGCTAAATCATGAAAAAAATATGCTAGTCTGGATTATGGGAGTTGACGTAAGCTGCAAAGGGTAAATAGTGAGTACCTCAGTGATAATAACTAAAGCTGAGAAGCCCATATTGGACAACTCGTTAGGGAAGTCCGACATCTTCCCTTTGAATAGGTGAAACAGCATCTCCTGGATGGACTTGGACACGAAGAAAGGACCCCGGATTGCTCAGGTCGAACCATCCTCCCCGATGTATCGATACATTGGGTGAGCCCGGAACTGAAGTGGCTGGATACCTCGGCTCAAGGCCACATGCATCACATGCATCAAGGTCAGGCCCTACCGGTTAACTTGAGCACCCTGCGGTGGAGTCTTTTAATAGCGTAGGTCTCTTCAGGATTGTTCCTCAGGCTCCAGGAGTGGCATTTGACGGGGGGGGCGGCTGAAAGGAGTTACTATACGAGCTCGGGGTGGGTCTTCCAGCTCTACATCTGGGATGTAGAATAATTCCTCCTGCCACTTCTTATTGATCTCGGATTATTCCCTGGGTAGTTATTCAGATGTGGCCTGCTTGTAGATGGCGGCCCCATCGCACTCACAGGCCCCGTCCACATTGGTCTGCACCTTCACTTGGAAGTACCTCCTCCACAATCCGAAGTGAGGTTTGGTGCACAGGAATGCCTCGCAAAGTGTTATGAAGCACGCTATGCGTAGAATGGAGTTGGGCGGAAGATGGTGGAGCTGAAGACAGTAGAAGTGTAAAAGGTCGTTGATATGTCTCCAACATATCTATAATTTTTGATTGTTTCATGCTATTATATTATCACTCTTGGATGCTTTATATACATTTTTATGCTAATTTATCATTTTTTGGGACTAACCTATTCACCCAGTGCCCAGTGCCAGTTCTTGTTTTTTGCTTTTTTGGCTTTTCAGAAAATCAATATCAAACGAAGTCCAAACGGAATAAAATCTTTAAAATGTTTTTTCTGGACCAGAAGGGACCCTAGAAGGTTCGGGAGGAGGCCAGAAGAGATACGAGAGAGCCACGAGCTCATAGGGCGTGCCCGAGGGGGGTAGGCGCGCCCCCTGAGCTCATGGGCCCCACGCAGCTCCGTTTGACTTTAGTCCACCTCTATAAATTCCCAAATATTCCCAAACCAATGGAGAGCCACCCGAAATAACTTTTCTGCCACCGCAAGCTTCTGTTCTTCAGCGATCCCATCTGGAGGCCTTTTCCGGTACTCTGCCGGAAGGGGAATCGATCGCGGAGGGCTTCTACATCAACCTTGCTGCCCTACCGATGATGTGTGAGTAGTTCACCACAGACCTACGGTCCATAGCTAGTAGCTACATGGCTTCTTCTCTCTCTTTGATCTTCAATACAATGTTCTCCTCGATCTTCTTGGAGTTCTATCCGGTGTAACCTTCTTTTGCGGTGTGTTTGTTGGGATTCGATGAATTGTGGGTTTATGATCAGATTATTCATTGAAAGTAATTGAGTCTTTTCTGAACTTTATTATGCATGATTTTTATAGCTTTGTATTTCTCTCTGATCTATCCGTTTGGTTTGGCCAACTAGATTGATTTATCTTTAGTGGGAGAGGTGCTTTAGTGGGTTCAATCTTGTGGTGTCCTCACCTAGTGATAGAAGGGGACGAGGCACGTACTGTATTGTTGCTACTAAGGATAAAACGATGGGGTTTATTCATATTGATTGAGTTTACTTTGTCTACATCATGTCATCTTGCTTATGGCGTTACTCTGTTTGTCATGAACTTAATACCATAGATGCATGCTGGATAGCGGTCGATTGGTGGAGTAATAGTAGTAGATGTAGGCAGGAGTCTTTCTACTTGTCACGGACGTGATGCCTATATATGTGATCATTGCCATGAATACATCATAACTATGCACTTTTCTATCAATTGCCCAACAGTAATTTGTTCACCCACCGTATGCTATATGTTCGAGAGAGAAGCCTCAAGTGAAAACTATGGCCCCCGGGTCTACCTTAATCATATTATAAAATCCAAAAATACCTTACTGCAATTTATTTACTTTTATTTTGTTTTGCAATTTATATATCTACCTATACAAGATTTGATCCTTGCAAGTAACGAGTTCAAGGGGATTGACAACCCTCTTGCCCACGTTGGGTGCAAGTATTTGCTTTTGTCTGTGCAGGTGCTGTTCACTAGGGTTTGCGTGATTCTCCTTTTGGTTCGATAAACCTTGGTTCTCACTCAGGGAAATACTTATCTCTACTATACTACTTCACCCTTCCTCGTCAGGGAAAATCCCAACGCAGCCCATAAGTAGCAGTCACGTAGAAAAGGATGGATGGGAAAGCTCAAGCTGCGAATGATAAAAGGGATGAAACTAACCCTCTTGTTCATCTCTGGCTTCGGTAGTGCTTTTGCTAGGATGTCGCCTTTCTCCATCATGATGATCAGATAACACGAGAAGGCAACAGTAGGTGGGGGAAGGTAGCCGACGGTGACAGGGCAGTCGAGCGGGTCGCGGATGGCTGTGGATGACATCCGCTTGCCCTTTGATACATCTCCAACGTATTTACTTTTACAAACACTTTTGCTCTTGTTTTGGACTATAATTTGCATGATTTTAATAAAACTAACCCGGGATGACGGGTTTTTCAGAAGAACTACCTTGGTGTTATGTTTGTGCAGAAATAAAAGTTCTCGGAAATGGACGAAACTTTACGGAGATTTTTTCTGGAATATATAAAAAATACTTGCACAAAGAACTACCGGAGGGGGGCCACCAGGGAACCACAAGCTCAGGGGGCACGCCATGTGAGCTTGTGGGCCTCGTGAGCCTCCGCTTGACCTAATTCCATGCCTACATATATCGTTGCCCCAAGAATAAAATCAGAGAAAAAGTTTCATCATGTTTTACGATACGGAGCCGCTGCCACCTCCCATTCTTCGTTGGGAGGCCTGATCTGGAGTCTGTTCGGGGCTCCGGAGAGGAGAATTCATTGTCGGCATCATCACCAACCCTTCTTCATCAACAACCTCATGATGCTCATGACCGGGAGTGAGTAATTCCATGATAGGCATACTGGAGGTAGATGGAGATGGATGAGATTCGTCATGTAATCGAGTCAATTTGTTAGGGCTTGATCCCTAGTATCCACTATGTTTTGAGATTGATGTTGCTATGAATTTTCTATGCTTAATGCTTGTCACTAGGGCCCGAGTGTTATGATTTTAGATCTGGACCTATTATGTTTTCATGAATATATTTGAGCTCTTGATCCTATCTTCAAGTTATATGCACCTATTATTGTTCTGATTCCTAGACCCCAAGGTGACAATAATTGGGATACTCTTCGGGGATGACTGTAATTTGAGGAGTTCATGTATTCACTATTTGTTAATGCCTTGTTTCGGTTCCATATTAAAAGGAACCTCGCTGCCACGAAGGACAAAAGATGTCATGCAAGTTCTTACTGCAAGCACGTATGACTATATACGGAATACATGCCTACATATGATTGATGAATTGGAGCTATTGTGTATCGCTCTAGGTTGTGACTGTTACATAATGAATTTCATCCAAATATCTATCGCTACTCCATACCCACGCTTTTATAATATTGTCTTTGCTCAAGTTGCTATTACTACTGCTGCTACACTTGCTACAAAACTGCTACTGTTACTGTTACTACTATTTCCACTGCTATCATATTATTGTGCTACTAAGAAATTGCTGCAAGGAAGTGACTTCTCAGGTATGGTTGAATTGACAACTCAACTACTATGGCTTATAAATATTATTTGGCTCACCTTGTGTCGGTGTATAAAACATGGGTATTTTATACCCTGACTTATGCACAGACAGTAGCAGCCTCCTTGCCGGCCAAAGCTTTGCCGGGAACCGCCAAGATCAAGATTTGGAGTCCAGCCACAGAAGCTACCAGAAAGAAGCTCAAAACACAACACTCGACTAGTACCAAAGATGAAGACATTCCTTGCCGGCAAGGCTGAACCGGCAAGGTGAAGACCCGGCAAGCTCCGTGCCGGCAAGCTTAAGCCAGCCCTCCGGCGCTCCACCTCGCAGCACAGGTGTTCGCTGATGTGTGAGGTGTCGACCGCGCAGATTGGTTGGTGAGGCTTGTCGGGCACGTGTCAGCACGCTGGGACAAGATTTGCCCCTAACGACACCCATCCAAGAGGCGTGTCAGGATAATACGAGGTAGCTGGGCAAGCGGTGCAGAAACCTTGTCGGGACTACCTCTCCACATGACACCTAGCGTCGCATTTAATGCCTTTGTCCTAAATTGGCAGAGTTAGGTACGATAGCACTGTTTGCTATCTAATCGCTATGTAATTACTGTTTTGCCACTGTGGTAACCCCTTGAACTATAAAAGGAGGGCCAAGGCAACAGCTTAGAGGATTCGTACCGCTTTTCAAACACAAGCACGTCTCGCATAGCTGCTCCCCCCGCGCCTTGCCGGGACAGGCGCTCCTCGTACTGTGCTTCTGCACCATCAATACACCAAAGGCAGGAGTAGGGTTTTACGCTTCTCAGCGGCCCGAACATGGGTAATTCCCTCGCACTCCCCATTGTCCATGCTCTTTGTGCACGTCGACCTCCCCAGCCGAACCACAAGGGGCTGCATGGCCCCATAGATGGTCGTACCCCGACATCTTTGGCGCGCCAGGTAGGGGGAAGCGTCGCTTGCGCGAACCTTGACCAGTGGGTTGCGCGTCTTCTTCATCATCTTCATCGACTTCATCCTTGTCCTTCTCGTCGTCGATGGCGCCCAAGAAGAAGGGCATAACGATGACGGCCACCCCGCACGCATCCGCGGGCGGCGCAGGCGGCGCGGCCAATGCGGGCGGCGCGGATACCGCGGTTGGCACGACCAGCGTAGGCGGCGCGGTTGCCATGCTGACCACGGTCGGCGCAGGGGACGAGCACGCCGGAGGCAGTCGACCTCCTCGGTCCGCTGACGAACGGAGCCGTGACGGCGCAGGCAGAGCGGACGGACGACCTCCTCCTCCTCCTCCTCCTCGCCGCGCAGGCGAACGCAGCCACCGGAGCAACAATGCCGGGGCGGCGCGAGCCGAGATCCCACTGCGGTGACATGCAAGGATGCTGCTTCAGGACAGACGTCGCGCCCCTCGCACAATGGGCACGGTGCAGCTCCGAGCGGCGCCAACGACTCCGGGCAGCAGCGACCTCACGGCAAGACTCCTGTGGATCAAATCCCAGATCCTCAGGCACCGCCTCTGCCACGGCGACCTGCTGCTGATCATGTGCCATGGCAGCAAGACCGCGATGGCGCTCCTGCTGGCTCTGCCAGGAGTAGAGCGACGTCGCGCTCTTCGCTCCCGGCCATGCCAGCCACGGTAGCGGAAGCAATGGCGCGAGCTCAGATGCTACTGAACTTCCCTCCAGCGGCAGAGAAGACGGATGAGTGGAGAGCCACCATCCAAAGCTTGATTGGATTTGCCGAAGCCAGTAAATCACAGCAAGCGGAGCCCTCACGGTGTCCGCAAGCAGCACCGACATCTCCAGTCGGCGGCCGCGTTGACGGTACTATGCTAACGGTGCAATCGCCGTCGCGACAACCGCCTCAACAGCAGCAATGCCAACAGCCGCGACAAGCCCAGCAATCTCTTGGACCCGACGAGATGTCGATAGCCTCTTCAGATCCACGAGCGCGGCAAGATCAGCGGCAAGTGCTGCGAGACAGGCGGGCAGAAGATGCCCGCACCACAATCGAACGGCGCCGAGAGGTGCGTCGTCAATCCGACACGTGCAATGGCCCCGTCGTTGATGATCCTGCGCCAGGGGTTGGCGGATATCTACCTTACGAGGTTGGGTGTCCTGCCTTCACCCGCGAGTTGCGGCAAGTCCGATGGCCGTCCGTTCGAGCCTTCAAGCTAGAAGTGCCGGAAAAATATGACGGCAAGCTGAACCCGACAGAGTTTCTAGGCATCTACACTATTGCCATGCAAGCTGCCGGAGGAAGAGACGAGAAGATCCTCACCAACTACTTCCCGTTGGTACTAAAACCCAACGTGAGGTCTTGGCTGATGAACTTGCCGGAGAACTCCATCTCTTCGTGGTCAGATCTCTGCAGCAAATTCGTCGGTGCCTTTACCGGAGGCCACAAGGCCCCTGGACAGCCCAGCGACCTACAAGTGATCCCGCAAAGAGATGGCGAAACTTTACGCAAGTACATCTAGAGATTCAGCCGCGTACACCGCAACATTCCAGATGTGCACCCCGCAGCCGTCATTGCCGCCTTTCACACGAATGTGCGCAATCGGAGGATGCGGGAGAAGATGAACGTCAAGTTGCCTAAGACCGTCAACGAGCTCCACACGTTGGCGGATAAGTGTGCACGTGCTGAGGAAGGAAGAAGGCTTCCCGGGGAGGACGCTGGTGCCGAAGTAGATTCTGAGGACGATGATGCTGTCACCCCGGGGAAGAAAGGCCGGAAGCGCAACAGGAAGCGCAAAGGCAAAACTTTTATGGCTGTCGAAGGCTCCGGCAACTCCGAGTCCGCCAAGAAAGCCAAGACTGAGAATTCCGGCAAGGAGGCTGTTGTATGCGCCGCTTGCCAGGAGGCGGCGGAAAACGAGAAGGCTGGCAAGTCAGATGGACCATACTGCAAAATTCACCGCACCAAAGGCCATGATCTCCAAGAGTGTCGGCAAGTCAAACACCTTGTTGAGAAGCAGAAGGCCGAATACGAGAAGCGCGACAAGGAAAAAGGCCAAGATGGTGCCGGTGGGTCCAGCAAAAAGGGCCGTGGTGGTCGAGGAGGCCGCCGCGGCAAGGCCAAGCAGCAGAAAGAAAAGCCTGCTAGGGGCCGTGAGAAGGAAAAGGGAGATGATGGAAGTGAAGAAGAAGAGGACGATGATGAGACCAGTGAACAAGAATTCCAAAAGGCAACTGAGGCCATGTGCATTGACGGGGGTGCATCTTTGTACTCCTCTCACCGCCAGCTTAAACAGTGGGCTCGTGAGGTTAACGCGACGGAACCGGCAATAGGCTCTCAAAATCCACTCAAATGGTCACACACACCTATCATCTTTGATGCTGAGGACCACCCTGATCGCATAACTGAGGTCGGGTGTTTGCCGTTGTTGGTTTCCCCAACAATTCGCAACCTCCAAGTGACGAAGATGTTAGTTGACGGTGGGGCCGGTCTGAATCTAATCTCTCCGGAGGTGATCAAGAGGCTACAGATTCCCGACGAGGAGCTCGAAAAGACAGGCACCTTTCAAGGAGTGAACCCAAGAAGAAGCCAGCCCAAGGGAAAGATCACGTTGCCGGTAACTTTTGGCGGGGAACTGAACTACAGGACGGAAAAGATTGTCTTCAACGTCGTCAAGATCCCCTTGCCGTACAATGGAATTCTTGGCCGCCCGGCCTTGGCAAAATTCATGGCAGCATCCCACTATGCTTACAACACGTTGAAGATGCCAGGGCCGATGGGTGTCATTTCCATCAACTCCGACAAGAAAGATGCGGTGATCTGTGTCGACAAGATGTACAGAGATGTGGTTGCAGCAGAAGCCGCCAAGGCACCAGCTTCCGCCAAGAAAAAAGAAAGCATGAAACCCGGCAAAGCCTCTAGCAAGGATTCCGGGAAGCGCACCTCTTTGGAGTGCTGCGCACCTGTTGAAGACTTGCCGGAGTGCTCCGCTGGTAAGAAATCCAAAGCCACTGCACCGGCAACCAAGAAGGTGCCGGTGAGGGAGGACGGCACTGACAGTACTTTCACCATCAGCGCCACCTTTGACAGCAAATAGGAAAGCGCGCTCATTGC
Source organism: Elymus sibiricus (assembly GCA_039707655.1). Lineage (NCBI taxonomy): Eukaryota > Viridiplantae > Streptophyta > Magnoliopsida > Poales > Poaceae > Elymus > Elymus sibiricus. The sequence goes on along the minus strand of CM077666.1, from coordinate 202,453,486 downwards.
CTTCCTGCGGGCGAATGTCGATGTGTTCGCATGGCGACCATCCGACATCCCCGGTGTTCCCAGGGAGGTAATTGAGCACCACCTTGCCGTTTGTCCCCACGCTCGGCCCGTCAAACAAAAAGTCCAGAAGCAAGCTTTGGAGCGGCAGCAATTCATTGCCGAAGAAATCAAGAAACTCGAAGCGGCAGGCCTGGTCAGAGGAGTGCTACATCCCACTTGGTTGGCAAATCCAGTGGTGGTGCGCAAAGCAAACGGGAAGTGGAGACTTTGTATTGATTACACGGATATCAACAAAGCATGCCCGAAGGACCCTTTCCCCTTGCCGCGCATCGATCAAATTGTAGACTCTACTTCTGGCTGTGATTTGCTCTCCTTCCTTGATGCATATTCTGGATACCATCAGATATTCATGGCCAAGGAGGATGAAGAGAAGACTGCATTCATTACTCCATGTGGCACGTACTGCTTCATACGTATGCCCTTCGGATGAAAGAGTGCCGGTTCAGCATTCGCAAGAGCGGTCCAAATCGGTTTTGAGCCCCAGCTGCACAGGAATGTAGAAGCATACATGGATGACATAGTGGTCAAAACCAAGGACGAGTCTACCCTTATTCAAGACTTGGAAGACACATTTGCGAACTTGCGCAAAATCAACTTGAAGCTCAATCCCGAGAAGTGTGTGTTTGGTGTTCCATCCGGCAAACTTCTCGGATTCTTTGTATCTCAACGAGGAATTGAAGCAAATCCCGACAAGATCAAGGCGATTAAGCAGATTCAAGCACCAAAAAGCGTCAAAGATGTGCGGCGCCTTGCCGGCTGTGTTGCTGCCTTAAGTAGATTCATTTCAAGATCTGTTGAGCGTGCCTTGCCGTTTTTCAAGATTTTGAAAAAGGCAGGGCCCATGAAATGGACTCCGGAGGCGGAGGCCGCGCTGCAGGACTTGAAAAGATACCTCTCCTCCGCGCCAACACTAGTTGCACCAAGACCACAAGAGCCGTTGCTGCTATACATAGCGGCAACGAATCAAGTGGCTAGTGCCGCACTAGTGGCGCAGAGGGAACTCGATAACAAGGAAACAACCACGGCAAACCCGTCCAGTGGCAAATCAGAGTCTTCTCCGGCAAGATCCGGTGCCGATAAGTCAGAAACAGGGCAAGCAAATGAAGTTGATCAACAAACAGTGCCGAAGAAGAAAGTAGTGCAGCGACCAGTGTATTTTGTTAGTTCCCTTCTGCAGGGGGCTAGATCGAGATACTCTGGGGTGCAGAAGTTGCTTTTCGGTCTCCTTATGGCCTCGAGAAAACTGCGCCACTACTTCCAAGCACACGAGATTACCATCGTCACTCGCTTTCCGTTGCAACGCATCTTGAGAAATCCAGAGGCAACCGGCAGGATAGTGGAGTGGGCGTTGGAATTGTCAAGCTTTGCACTCAAGTTTGAGAGCACTTAAACCATTCAGAGCAGGGCTTTGGCGGAGTTCATCGCCGAATGGACGCCAACGTAAGACGAAGAAATTCAAGAGACAGCTCTCCCCAGCAAAGAGACAGCAAAGGAATGGGTCATGTACTTTGATGGTGTCTTCTCGCTATAAGGCGTTGGTGTCGGAGTGCTGCTTATCGCACCCACCGGAGAGCACCTCAAGTATGTGGTCCAAATGCACTTTCCCAGGGAGCAAGCTACAAACAACATTGCTGAGTACGAAGGACTTCTTGCCGGTCTTAGGATCGCAGTAGACCTTAGGATCAAAAAATTGATCATCCGTGGCGACTCACAGCTTGTTGTGCAGCAAGTGAACAAAGATTATCAGAGCCCGTTAATGGAGGCGTATGTGGAAGAAGTGAGGAAATTGGAAGAACACTTTGATGGGTTGCAAACCGAGCACATCCCTCGTGTGGAAAATAGCGTCGCTGATAACCTGTCAAAGTGTGCCGCTCAAAAGCTTCCCATGGAACCGGGAACTTTTGTGCTCCATTTGAATCAACCAATAGTCGCCCCATCAACGCAGGCCAACAAGAGAAGAAAGTTAAGTATCGGCAAGTACTTTCCGACAGAGCTCCCAGAAGCCGCCGACAAGGACGTTGCCGGAAACAACAATACGGTTGCCGGTGAGCAGCCGCTTAGCGCAGAACCACAAGTTCTTGCCGCAGAAACAAGCGCTCCCGTAGCCGAGGAGATGCCTTTAGTCCTTGTCGTCGAGCCACAGGCTCGGACGTGGGCACAGCAGATAGTCCATTTCCTTCAAACAGGAGGGCTTCCCGATGAGCAAGAAGAAGCAGAGAAAGTAGCCCGTCAGTCAAGTATGTATCAGTTTGTGGATAGCATCCTATACAGAAAACGACCAAACGGTGTGAAATTGAAGTGCATTTTCCGGGAAGATGGACTAAAGCTGTTGGCGGAGATACACGGAGACATATGTGGCTCTCACATAGGATCAAGGGCTCTTGTCGGCAAAGCTTTCCGACAAGGCTTCTATTGGCCCACTGCCCTCCAGGGTGCGACTGAGCTAGTAACCAAGTGTGAAGCATGCCAGTTCCATTCAAAGAGCATACATCAACCAGCTCAAGCCCTCCAAACACTCCCTCTCTCCTGGCCCTTTTCGGTCTGGGGGCTCGATATCTTGGGCCCCTTTCCCCGTGCTGCCGGGGGCTTTGAGTTCTTGTACGTCGTCATCGACAAGTTCACAAGGTGGCCTGAAGTGGAGCCAGTGAGGATGGTGTCAGCGCAATCAGCCGTCAAGTTCTTCAAAGGATTAGTTTGCCATTTCGGGGTTCCTAACAGGATCATCACCGACAACGGCACACAATTCACGAGCCGCACCTTCATGCAGTATATCCAAGACCTCGGCGGCAAAATCTGTTTTGCATCTGTTGCACACCCGAGAAGCAACGGCCAGGCGGAAAGGATGAACGCTGAAGTGCTGCGTGGCCTCAAGACAAGGACCATTGACAGGCTGCGCAAGTGTGGGAGGCACTGGATTAATGAGTTGCCGGCGGTTATTTGGTCACTCAGAACGACACCAAATCGAGCTACCGGCCAAACACCCTTCTCCCTAATCTATGGTGGAGAAGCGGTGCTCCCCACGGAACTCATATACGGGTCACCTCGAGTGCTCGCTTACGATGAAGCTGAGCAAGAGCGGCTGCGGCAAGACGACACGTTACTCCTTGAGGAAGATCGTTTTCGGGCGGCTGTGCGGGCTGCACGCTACCAGCAAGCCTTGCGCCGCTACCATAGCCGCAAAGTGCATGCCCGAAGCCTTGAGGAAGGTGACCTTGTTCTTCGGCGTGTTCAGTCCGCCAAGGGATCAAACAAGTTGACGCCGAAGTGGGAAGGCCCTTACCGGGTAGTACGAGTCACCAGGCCTGGCGCAGTCCGTCTGGAGACCGAAGATGGCACCTCGGTGCAGAACTCATGGAATATTGAGCATCTTTGCAAGTTCTACCCATGAGGCGCAGTTGCCGGGTCATGTCCCGGGAACACCCTTTGTACAAGCCTTGTCTATCAGACATGTAACCCTTTGTACAAAGCCAAGCGCAGATCCTGTGCATAATAAAGCTAAGTGTTTCGCAACTCCTCGTACATGTTCATTTATGTGTCGATGCATGTGATGTTGTGATTTACGCTTTAGTTTGTATGAAATGACTGATGAGCCGTCAAGGTTCCCAAACCGCTCTTTTCTCTTCTTTCTTTTTCTTAAAAGGATGAGGAGGTTCCCTCGCATGCAAGTTTCCCGGAGGGAGTGGAGATGGGGTACCATTCTTAACGACGTTCAAGTGATCATTTTTTACAACGAGAGAAATGGCACAAGGAAAAGCTAAGTTGCAAACTTAAAAAAAAATCCCTGTTACATTCGCGTTCCCCCTTGAACAGTTCTGAGCTTTGTATGAGGAACCTGCACGCGAGAGGAACCTTGTCGCGATCAGTCCGCGCCCTAGGTTGCCTCGAGTCCGCTCGGCAATCTTGGCGGCTGCGTTCTGGCCCGGCAAGTCACCTTGCCGGCAGCGGCACTTCCAGCAGGCTGCTAAGGACCCGTTCCTTGAAGCGCTCGCGGCAAGTGTGCGCACCGGCAATCTTCCGATAAGCGTAGGGAACACAAATCATACAAAGGCGGAATAAGACAAGGGAAACATCATGCGTTCATTTAAACCCGGCAAACACCAGATGTTCATTAAGAAAGTACTTGATTACACTCTGTTGGCCCTTTGCCAGGGTTTATCTCAAGTGCAAAGAGGGCAAAAGGGGCGCCTAGGCGGGGTCCGGCTTGTTCCCGGAAGGCCAGATGATGGTGCTGCCGGCGATCAGCCAGACTCTTCGCCGTCGCCTTCGACCTTCACGCACGGAGAGCCGTCGTCATCGCCATCATCATCGTCATCCTCAGCATCGCTGGAGGAAGCGGTGTCGCTGTCGCTCGAGCTCTCCGCACAGCACTCCAGACGAGCGCCTGAAGCCCCGAAGAACTTCACGACAAGCGTGTCTGGTCCGTCCAGCTTGAAGTGAAGGAGGTGCCCTTGCCCTAAGCAGCGGGCACGGGTAAAGGATTTCCACCCGCACGTAAGGTACATGATGCCATTGTTGGAGGTTTCGACGGTTACCCACACCGAGCCGTTGCAGCAACCGTCCACGCACAGCCATAAGCCATGCAGGTGGCGGCCTTCCATCTCCCTGGCAAAAGGGCGAGGAAGTCGCAGCCAGCTCCGCGGCTGGTCGCGCAGCTCCAAGACAAAATCTTCCACCGTGTCCACCGTGTGGCCTTCTGCCGGCGGAGGAGGGACCGAAGACGAAACAGCGAGCGTTCCACCGCGGCCGCCCCGGCCGCGGACACCACGCCGTCCATGACCGTGGGCCATGGCCCTCCCTCGAGCACTGGAGCCAGCTTCTGCAGCCGCAGCCGAAGCTTGAGTGTGAAGCCGGGAAGAGGCCCTCGCCGCGGCGACAGGGGCGCGGCCCGGGCCTCCCCCTCTCACCATGGCGTCGTCGAACGCGGGAAGAGAAGAAGATATGGGAAGAAGGCAACAGTTGCTGGAAGTTGAGACGGGAGGGGATGGGTGAGCTTAGCATCACACGCGCCCCCATTTTTATAGGGGGAGTGCGGAGAGCTGGCCCTTCACCATCTTCGAGCGACCGCCCACGATCGCCAACCCCACGTCCTGCGCTTTTGACGGGCGCATTACTCCAGCAACCGCCCACGATCGCCAATTCCGCGCCCTGCACCCCCTGGCCCGGCGCATCACTCCAACGGCCGCCCTTCTCCACCAATCCGCTGCCCTGCATGCATGCGGACGCGCGTGATGGAGGGGCGCAGAAAAAGGAGGAGTAAAGACAGACGGGGCAGTTACCCCTCACCATGCGGAGCTGAGCACCCGTTCGGTTTGAACCAGCAGCGTCCCACATATGAACATACCATTGGCCTGAGTACGCCTGCGGCCGCCCGTTCGACGGCAAGGGTTGCCGGAGGACGACCGAGAACACACCCGAATTCAGATTAATGAGGAAGCAAAGAAGATCTCAAAAGAGGATAATCATCATGACCGAAAATTACAGCAGCAGTTCCCCGCCGCGTGTCTGCGCATTGTTTGGGCCTAGCCCAACGACGCTTCGGACGCGCGTACGGCCCAGACCCGGGGGCTCCTGTCGGTGTATAAAACATGGGTATTTTATACCCTGACTTATGCACAGACAGTAGCAGACTCCTTGCCGGCCAAAGCTTTGCCGGGAACCGCCAAGATCAAGATTCGGAGTCCAGCCACAGAAGCTAACAGAAAGAAGCTCAAAACACAACACTCGACTAGTACCAAAGATGAAGACATTCCTTGCCGGCAAGGCTGAACCGGCAAGGTGAAGACCCGGCAAGCTCCGTGCCGGCAAGCTTAAGCCAGCCCTCCGGTGCTCCACCTCGCTGCACAGGTGTTCGCTGATGTGTGAGGTGTCGACCGCGCAGATTGGTTGGTGAGGCTTGTCGGGCACGTGTCAGCACGCTGGGACAAGATTTGCCCCTAACAACACCCGTCCAAGAGGCGTGTCAGGATAATACGAGGTAGCTGGGCAAGCGGTGCAGAAACCTTGCCGGGACTACCTCTCCACATGACACCTAGCGTCGCATTTAATGTCTTTGTCCTAAATTGGTAGAGTTAGGTACGATAGCACTATTTGCTATCTAATCACTATGTAATTACTGTTTTGCCACTGTGGTAACCCCTTGAACTATAAAAGGAGGGCCAAGGCAGCAGTTTAGAGGATTCGGGCCGCTTTTCAAACACAAGCACGTCTCGCGTAGCTGCTCCCCCCGCGCCTTGCCGGGACAGGCGCTCCTTGTACTGTGCTTCTGCACCATCAATACACCAAAGGCGGGAGTAGGGTTTTACGCTTCTCAGCGGCCCGAACCTGGGTAAATCCCTTGCGCTCTCCATTGTCCATGCTCTTTGTGCACGTCGACCTCCCCCGCCGAACCACAAGGGGCTGCATGGCCCCATAGATGGTCGTACCCCGACACCTTGTGTCGAATCAATAAATTTGGGTGAAATACTACCCTCGAACACTCTCGTGATCCCCTATACGTGTGGGTCATCAAGGCTATTTTCCAGCACCGTTGCCGGGGAGCATAGCTCTATTTATTAAGTTCACTTGGGAGTTAAATATCTGCTGCAATTTATATTCATTATGAAGAATCTGAAAGACTCTAAGACCAAAATCATGCCCTCTAAGACGAGGGGAGGTAAGGAACTGCTATCTAGCTCTATGCTTGATTCACCTACTATTTTAAGTTGACTTGTGACACCACCACCTGCTATTCAATCTGATATGTTACAAGTAATATACATTGCTTCTGCTATTGATGATACTCATCATGATGCTTCTACTTTGCTTAATGAAACTGTGCCACTTGGTGAATTACTTGATGCTCATATTGCTAAATCTAAAGAATCTGAAATTATTGAAAATTATGAATCACCTGTTACACCTAGTACTCCTGCTAGAACTAAGATGCTTGATATTCCTGAAGGTTACACTCTTCCTGAGGAGTTTACTAGAGATCTTATGGCTTATGATACCCGTACTGGCATAAAAGGTTTTATGGCTTTAGTTAAAGAAAAGGCCATGAACAGAATGATGAAATACGATCCTAAGTTTGCAACTTCTCCTATTTTTGTTACTGATAAGGATTATGAATTCTCTGTTGATCCTGACCTCATTACTTTGGTAGAATCCAATCATTTTCATGGTTATGAATCTAAAACAGTTGTTGCACAACTCACTAAATTGAATGATATTACCGCCCTATTTGCTCAAGAGAAAAAGATCCACTATTATTATATTCTTAAGTTGTTTCCTTTCTCATTAAAGGGTGATGTTAAAATATGGTTTAATGATCTTGCTCCTGGTTGTGTGCATAGTCCCCAGGATATGATTTATTATTTCACTGAAAAATATTTCCTTGCTCACAAGAATCAAGCTTCCTTACAGGAAATACATAGTTTTAAACAACTTGAGGAAGAGCGTCACCCTCAAGCTTGGGGGAGGCTTCTCCAGTTACTTAATGCTTTGCCTGATCATCCCCTCAAGAATAATGAAATACTTGATATTTTCTATAATGGACTAACAGATGCTTCTAGGGACTACCTAGCTAGTTGTGTTGGTTGTATTTTCAGGGAAGAACAGTTGCACAAGCTCAGGAATTATTGAATAAATTATTGAGAAATGCCAATGATTGGACACTTCCTGAACCGCCTCCTAAGCCAACTCCGAAGAAAAGAGGTATTTTATTCCTTAGTCCAGAAGATATGCAAGAAGCCAAGAAATCTATGAAAGAGAAAGGTATTAAATCTAAAGATGTTAAGAATCTACTGCCTATTGAAGAAATACATGGACTCAATGTTCCGACACAGGTAGTAGAGGTAAACTCTCTTTATAAGTTTCATGAGGGTGATATACCTTATAATTAATCTCCAAGTCAGTGCTTAGATGAATTTGATAATTTTGTCGTTAAACAACTGAACTTCAATATGCAAATAAGTGATCAATTGAAATGTAATGCAATTATGATTGAACACTTGAGTGATGTGCTAGTTAGAATTTCTAATGATGTTAAAGGTTTATGCAATCCCTCTTCTATGGTTCACACTCAGCTTGAACAAGTTTCTAGATCACAACATGATTTGTTTAATGACATGTATAATAAACTTAATAAGCATGTTGTTGGAGTAATTGCTAGAGGTGGTAAAATGACTCAGGAACCTCTATATCCTAAGGGTCATACTAAGAGAATTGAGCAAGATTCTTAGAAAATTAATGATAGTGCACCTAGTTCACCTAAGAAGAAGAAGAAAAAGAGTAAGAATAAAATTTTGCATGCTTCTAGTGAACCTGTTATAGAAAAACTTGCTGATAATCCTAATAATGTTTCTATTTCTGATGCTGAGACACAATCTAGTGATGAGCATATGCCTAGTGATAATAATGAACCTGATAATGAGGTAGAAACAGAACCTGAAGTTGACCTTGATGACCCACCACCTAAGAATAAAAGATATGATAAAAGAGATTGCGTTGCTAGGAAGCATGGAAGAGAAAGAGAACCATGGGTGCAAAAACCCATGCCATTTCCTAGTAAAGCTTTAAAGTCCAAAGATGAGGATGCTTTTAATCATTTTATTGAATTGCTTAGACCTATATTCTTGCAAGTACCTTTGACTGGTGCTATGAAAATGCCTCCTTATGCTAAATATATGAAAGATATTGTTACTAATAAAAGAAAGATTCTCGAGGCTAAAATTTCTACTATGCTTGCAAATTATTCTTTCAAAGGAAAAAAATACATGAAAAGCTAGGAGATCCAGGGATACCTACTGTACCATGCTCTATTAAGAATAATTATGTTAAAACTGTTTTATGTGATTCGGGAGCTGGTGTTAGTGTTATGTCTTTCTCTCTTTATAAAAGACTTGACTTGAGTAAGTTGACTCCCACTGAAATTTCTTTGTAAATGGATGACAAGTCTACAACTATTCCTGTTTGTATTTGTGAGGATGTTCCGGTTGTCATTGCTAATGTTACTATCTTAACAGATTTTGTTATTCTTGATATGCCCGAGAATGACAATATGCCAGTTATCCTTGGAAGACCTTTTCTTAATACTGCAGGGGCAGTTATTGACTGTAATAAAAGCAAGGTCACTTTTCATGTTAATGGCAATGAGCATACAATTTATTTTCCGAGGAAGCCAAATAAAGTAAACAGTCTCAATTCTATCGAAAAAGTTATGACTATTACTATTGGAGACTTTGAATTTCCTCTTCCGGTTCCCGAAAAGAAATATAAAAGTATTATGATTGGAACCATTGCCATCCATGTTGTGGTAACTTAGTGCTATACAAAGATTTTTCGATTTTATGCCACTCGGAAATAGTTCATTAATAAGACTTGATCAACCTTGTTAATGGATTCTTTTTTAGGGACATATGGTCGATGAATTCCGTAAGCACAACTTTCTGTAACCTTAGTTTATCCTCCATTATTTTTAGTTTTAATGAAGTTTAATGCATTATAATATCCAGTTTAGTTAGTTTTCTGAGTTTTCTATGCAATAAAAATGTCTCAAAAATAAAAGTTCTCAGAATGTCCTAAAAATTTAGTATGGATTTTTTGTGGAATAAATAAGAATTTTTGGCGCTGAAAACAACCCAGGGGGTGCACCAGTGAGCCACAAGCTCAGGTGGCGCGCCTGCCCCCTAGGCGCGCCATGGGAGCTTGTGGGTCCCATAGGACCCAACTCACTAGTAGCCCATGTCTACAGCCTTCTTCCACCTCCAGAAAAAATTCAATCTTGATCTCTTGCTCAAGTTCTTGCTCGTTTTCGCAAAATTTTCGATCTCCTTGCTCGGAGCTCCATTTCCGAAACTTTTCAGAGGAATTGCTCGTTGTATGTGACTCCTCCAATGGTCCAATTAGTTTTTGTTCTAGTGGTTTATATTTTGTTTATTTTGCTACTGTTGGTGACCATGAATATGAGCCTGCATGTTGAATTTACTTGATTCTAAGTAGTTTTGACGCATGATATAGCCTCTAGACAGTTGTGGGAGTAGTTGCTATCAATTATGTTGAGTTTTATTTACTTTTTATGAGTTGTCTAAAAAATTCAGAAAAATAAAATGTTTCGAAGGATGCTAAGGGGTTCTTCGAGCAGGAGTTCTGGGGAAACTTTGCAAGAAGCACCTAGGTACAACCTTCCTCGTGATGTTGTGGTGCGGTCGTGCGAGTGGTCATGCAATACTTTCATGAGTGAAGCTGGTTTTCAACACAACTTCATACAATTTGTGGAGAATGCGGGTTTGACCTCCTTCATTGCAGATGAGTGTGACCAGTACCAACTCCTTACAAATACTTTCATGCAAAATTTTAGATTCATGCCTAGACAGGATGTGCCTAGCGTTTCATTACATCTCTATGATCAAACCTTTGAAATATCTTTTGCTAATTTTTGTTGTATTTGCATGATTCCTGTTAAGGGTGATATACATGAGCCTTGACCTAGTGAGTTTGAGGGATTCCTGCTAGAGTTGTTAGTTTGCATTTTCCTACTTTGCGCTACTTTGCTTTATTTACTGGGAGATGTTTCACTGCTAGGTGGGAGAGTGGAACGCTTAGTGCCCCTGATCTTGCTATTTTGCGTAGTGAACTTTTCGGTGATAGGAGCCATATTTTGGGGTCTATCTTGCATGCCATGTACATACTAACAGGACTAGAGTGTTATTTATGGTGGTATTTATGCTACTCGCCTTGCTAGACACTTTAATGTTGCAATCAAATTTAGCGAGGACCGTCTGCTACCTAAGAAATATTTAAATTATGGGTGCATGATTGATCATGATTTTATTAACAAACGTACCCCCGTTTTATCAGTATAACTTGGTGTTCAGTCAGGGCACCCATGCTATTATTACTTTGCCTGCCCCCTCATTGCTTGATGTTAATGCCAGGAGTGGATACATTATTATACTGGAGGACATCACAGCCTACAGGAACGAGTTGGCGGCAACAGAGGAGGTCCACCCTTGGGATGCTCAGGTGCCTCAGCCGGCCCAGTTCACACCTGGACCTGAGGGATTCTTTCAGTGGCAGTAAACCAAGTTAGGCCAAAAGCCTAAGCTTGGGGGAGTACGTATTCTCACCGACATTTCATTCATGTTATCACACATTGATTACACTTGTCGGTGTTCATCATTTTCTTTGTATATCTGTGTTTGCTTTTATTTGTTTTCTTTTCTGTGTTTGAAAAACTTTGAAACATCCAAAAATATTTCTCACTTCTTTTCAGTTTTCTTTTTCTTTTAGTTAGTTCATAGTATTAAAAAAGAAAACCCAAAAAGATTTCTCGTTTCTTCTTTCATCGTTTGTTGCGAGTTCCTCGGTGTAAATAGTTTTTCTTGCTTTTTGTTTTTCTTATTTCTTTTGCTTTCCTCAGAAAAACCTAAAAACTCCAAAAATATTTCAGTGTGTTTCTATGAATTTCTTTTCTCTTCTTGAGTTGTCGTAAGGAGAAGACGAAAAGAACTTTCAAGTGGCTCTTATGTGCTTTATTGTAAATCTAATGAAAGACCAAATATATCATTGTCTTCTCCCGTGTATATAGTCTTTGCAGATTTCAGCTTAATCCATGACATGCTTGCACTATTATATTATTCACATCATTTGGTAGTGCAAGTGAAAGGCAATAATGACGATGATTTGATGAAGTGATCGTGGTGAAGAAAATCTGGTATGAACTCTACTTGTTTTTGCTTTTGTTTTTGTAAATATGTTTAACTCGGTAGTATCGATTCAGCCTATTATGAGTAAACATACGTATGATGATGATTAGAGTTCATAGTTGTTGATGTCATGCTTAAGTAGCTAGGAGTGGATAATATGTTATCTTGTGTGTAAACATGCATTAAAATGATTATGATGTAGTATGTTAGGATGGTATCCTCCTCTGAAGAATTCAAGTGGCTTGACTTGGCACATGTTCACGCATGTAATTGATTCAAACCCAATATTGCCTCTATGATATTTTATGTTCAGAGTGTTTATATCCTTCCCATGCTCATGTTCAATGTTAATTATTCAAAATGCATGATTATGATTGTTGTCGCTCTCTAGTTGGTCGCTTACCAGTCTATTTGCTAGCCTTCGCCTGTACTAAGCGGAAATACTGCTTGTGCATCCAAAATCCTGAAACAAAGTTATGCCATAAGAGTCCACCATATCTACCTATATACGGTATAACCCTGTCGTTCCAAGTAAATTTGCATGTGCCATATCTAAAACCTTCAAGTAAACATCTGTTTTTGTGCCCCAAACCTCATGGAGTGGTTTGGGCAGTCAATATCATCCAAGCTAAGTGTGTTTAACTCACGACAAGAGTTTATTCGCTCATCAATCTTTAGGGAGGCTGGTAAAAGGGATGCCCAGTCCTGCTTTACAAAAAACACTCCCCCCCCCCGGACAGTTGATTGTTGGTAGGCGCCCGTGGATCCGACTAGCCATGGTTTGTGTTAGTACGGTGGAGGGGGAGTAAAACTTTTTGCATGGGAACCGCCATTAACATATTTAGCATGGAAGATATTGGAAACTCTGTCGTAAATCATGATATGAAAAGTACACCACTCAAAATGCAATTTATCTCTATTTCAAAACAATGAGATCTGGAACACAAGCAAATCCCTGCCGCCTATCTATTTGCTTTTATTGTCGAGTCATCACCTGCTCATCCAAGCACCAATCCTGAGAGCGCTATTTTCATTCTTAGTTTAACATGCATTTGGTCCAATTAATGTTGGGTGTGAGCATGAATGGATGTCTTCTACCCTGAATTATAATGTTTAGTCACTGCTTGAACTTCAGAGGTGCTCTGCATTTATTTTTTGCGGTCTCAGAAAGGGCTAGCGAGATACCATTCTATCAAATTGTATCATGTTTGTTTTAACAAAGTGTTGATATTCGAGATATAGTATTATTGCTCGCTAGTTGATTATGCCATTGACATGAGTAAATATGGATTCTAAATGTTATCATATATGTGGTTAGTTCATGATCTTTGCTGAAAACTTGATTACTAGTTAAGCTTGTATACAACAACAGAATTAAAAGAGTTTGTAAAAGTTCTTCTTTGTCACTTTCAGTTTGTCAACTGAATTGCTTGAGGACAAGAAATGAGTTAAGCTTGGGGGAGTTGATACGTCTCCAACGTATCTACTTTTCCAAACACTTTTGCTCTTGTTTTGGACCCTAGTTTGCATGATTTGAATTAAACTAACCCAGACTGACGTTGTTATCAGCAGAACTACCTTGGTGTTATTTTTGTGCAGAAATAAAAGTTCTCGAAATTGGATGAAACTTTACGGAGATTTTTTCTAGAATATATAAAAAATACTGACGCAAAGAACTACCAGAGGGGGCCACCAGGGAGCCAATAGCTCAGTGGGCGCGCCCTTCCCCTGGGGCGCGCCATGTGAGCTTGTGGACCCCACGAGGCTCCACTTGCCTAATTCCAAGCCTACATATACAGTCATCCCAAGAAAAAAAAATAGAGAGAAGTTTCATCGTGTTTTACGATACGAAGCCGCCGCCACCTCCTGTTCTTCGTCGGGAGGTCTGATCTGGAGTCCGTTCGGGGCTTCGGAGAGAGGAATTTGTAGTCGTCGTCATCACCAACCCTTCTTCATCAACAACCTCATGATGCTCACAACGGGGAGTGAGTAATTCCATCATAATCATACTGGACGTAGATGGAGATGGATGAGATTCGTCATGTAATCGAGTCAATTTGTTAGGACTTGATCCCTATTATCCACTATGTTCTGAGATTGATGTTGCAATGACTTTGCTATGCTTAATGCTTGTCACTAGGACCCGGGTGCCATGATTTCAAATCTGAACCTATTATGTTTTCATGAATATATTTGAGTTCTTGATTCTATCTGCAACTTATATGCACTTATTATTATTTCGATTCGTAGACTGGCCCCAAGGTGACAATAATTGGGATACTCTTCGGGGATGACTATAATTTGAGGAGTTCATGTATTCACTATTTGTTAATGATTTGTTCCGGTTCTCTATTAAAAGAAGCGCCTTAATTACCCTTAGTTTCCATTAGGACCCAAGATGTCATGCAAGTTCTTACAGCAAGCACGTATCTATCTACTACCCCTATAAAAGCACGAAAGGGGGCAGGCACTTTTAATCTGATCCGTCTAACCAATAAATCTAACGATCAAAATTCTCTTCGTGTTTAACATCAACCACTGTGGCGTCGCCTCTGTGTTTAGCACTAAACACGGTTACGCAGATCCCATCTGCCCCACCCACGAGCCCATGACTCACCACACCCTCATCGCTGCCGCCTCTCCCGTCCCCCATGCCCTCGCCGCTACTGCCTCTCCAGACCCCGCGCCCTCACCGCTGCCACCTCTCGCCTCCCACGCCATCCCGATGGCCTCACCGCCCCGCGTCGCTCCGGCTTGGTCGTCGCCTGCACTGGCCACCTTCATCCCCTCACATCTGCACCGCCCCGCGGCCCCCGCCTGGCCGCCTCAACTCCATGCTGCCATGGCCTGAACACCACCCCCCCCGCGTCAACTATGTGATGTCACTTCACAACCCCGCTGCAATCTTCGAAGCTGTCATAAGAGGCAAGGGCGCCGACGCGTTCCGCCTCTCTGAGGTCTGGATCAACGCCAGCAAGCTCCTCCGGGAACCAAGACCCCTCCCCACTCAGAGTCATCTACCGTCGACGCAAGGGTAAGTGCATGAGTTGTAGCGGCCGACGAGTACTCGGAGAAAGACCAAGGACGTCCTATTGGAGGCGGAGTACACGGAGATAGGCGAGATAATAAATTAATTACATGAGGCAAGTGTCCGGCACTCAAAGCATCACAACAATCAAATTGATGCTAATTGACTGATGTATCTCTCCTTTGAATCATCCTCCCAAGCAAAGCAATAAGCAACTTCTATGTGATATTATCTTCCTAGCAGTAATGAATAGTCATGATCAAACAGAATAAGACAAATGTATAACCCAACTTCTGATTCTCTTGGTGCATGCACATTGTGTTTGTAGCTATAATAGATAGTGGTGAAGATTAATCAATTTTGCAACAAAAGCATATTTGTAGATGAATATTCAGTGTGGTGTTGTGGCTACATTTGTATACTGCTATTTTCCAACATGTTTTTGTGACAATGAAAGGATTAAACATCAGTCATGATCATTTTTAACCTTGTTTTCCACTTTTTTTAGTGATTACAGCACAAATTCTCGTGATAGTGCAAAGGTCGGTTTAGATGTTTAATCATAATTGTTCTGCTCAATTGCGACACTCTGCATTTCTTGGACTACTATTTGAACACGCCTTTCCAACTTCCAACATTAATCTTTCTATCCATGGAATGCAGACAGCTTATGAGTTTTCTCTGCAGGTAACCAAACTGAAAAGTGCTTCTCTCTGAAACCCTGATAAAGTAAAGACATTCTTCTTTGTCATTCACTGATTCAAGTAGCAGGAAAAAGCCTTCTTACTCTTTACACAGATTTGCTATTTTTGGGAACAAGGTGGAAGTATCCTCCACATATTATATGCCATTAAGGTAACAAAAGTAGTGCCCTTCTATTTCCACTCTTACTTAGACTATCCTATTGCATGGAAACTAATTTACCATTTTGAATATTTGGTGTATGCTATGTAGAACAAGAAACAGATCAGCCACGTACTCTTGTTTCTATTCTAAAATCCTATCTACAGAAAGAAGCACTCTTCTGGATGAAGAAAATACATCCCTGCTTGAGTACCTATACTATTGCAGACAATATGTGATTTTCGGTGTTATTTGTGTGATTTTCAAAGAATTTAAATGGTCAGTGTAATTACTTTTTTTAAAACTTTTCAGCAGGGATCCAGCCATCTACATTAAAGTTTTCTTTGGTAAAGCGACAACCAACTTTCCAGGTTCAACTTAGATGGCACGAGGAGGGGGTGAGAAGTTTATGATTGTTCTTCATGTATGTGCCATTTAGGTTATATTTGAAAATACTTTTCAATGTTATTTTTAATGTACTGATTAACTATTTCAATGGCAGATGAATGCTTATGATTGCCTTTTGTTGTGGGTTTTGGATACTTATGATTGCCTTTTGTTGAGGATTATGTAATCCTATTCATTGACAGAATTGGTTAGTTTTCTACCAGAGATTGATTTTGGTAAAT
Source organism: Elymus sibiricus (assembly GCA_039707655.1). Lineage (NCBI taxonomy): Eukaryota > Viridiplantae > Streptophyta > Magnoliopsida > Poales > Poaceae > Elymus > Elymus sibiricus. The sequence goes on along the minus strand of CM077666.1, from coordinate 202,437,242 downwards.
ATTTGTGCTTGTTTGCTGACACTATGGTCACCACACTCATATTAGTACTATATTTTCTTATTTGCTTACACTTTCATTTTCCTCACTGGACCGTAGTTATGTGATACTATTGTGAGAACTATTTATGTGTTATCTTTTTCTTTGTACATACATTCAAATGCAATGCGTCTAGGAAAAAATGCCATGACTATTTCCCTGATATTGTCGGATCCAAGGGGGGAGCAGTCCAACTACACAGAAAGAGCTATAAGGCCTGTGAGAGGCTGTGATACTAGGAGATGCACATAGAATACTATATTACGAGGTATTCTTATTGTGTGCCCCATGGCATTATTGGGTCAATGGAAGGTAAGCATGCTTATGTGGATGATTATGAAAAGATGTAAAATCTCTGGGGTTACAGTTATTTAGTAGATTTTTAGCGTTTTCTATCCAGTTAAGGGCTTAAGTCTGCAATCTTGCAGGCAATCTTGGTAGGTTGAGGTGTTTGAATAGCCTTTGATCCTAGCAGGTGATAATCCACTATGCACATTACTGGGCAAACTAAAAATACACAGTTCTACAGATTATTCTTCCCAAACCGTACAGATTAACTAGGTATGCACTACATGATTTGAGGTTACTTTCATTTCTATTCCTTTCAGTTACTATTTACAATTACTACTATCACTCATTGGAATAATTAATAACCATGAAATTTGCAATGGCTATAAACCTGAGAATTAAAAGATGTCCTTGATTTGGCCTGTTCCTTTCTCTTTTGTAGTACACAGTGGTACAATTATATATGGCAACTGTAGAAGTATTCTTTTTCCTCTCAAACTTATAATTTTCTTTTCAGAAATTAGTAGTAGATGCAGCAACAAAGGTGGTGTTGGTCCCTAGACCCCTACAAATTCTTCCAAGTACAGAAAGTATTGCAGTAGAAACAACAATTGTTGATTAGAGCTTGTACACATTGTAAGGAAAGTTTTAATTTCATTCGACTGGTATGCAGGTAGATGAAATTAAAACTTTACTTTATTGCCAATGAGTTATTGCTGTGTATTTTTACATGCCAACAGTTGAAAGGTGATAATAATTTCTGCATGTCTAAAAACATAGTTTATTCACACAGTGGAAAAAGCACCAAGAATGTTGTGTGCAGAGATGTCTTGGAGGGACAACACATGTTTGTTTTCCGTACATGCCAATCCATCTTGTTATATTATTAGGACATATTACTCATCTCCTTTAATATTGTTTTTTAATGATTTATATGCATATTATGCATACAATGATGAGCTGTTCTATTAGGATAATTTAAACTAGGGAGCTTTTTAGTAAATAATAGTACAAAGATGGTACTGAAGGAGGCTTTGCAACTAGCAAGGTACTCTGTTTACAATCTGATTGTGATATTTCTTAAAAAGATGTATGGATGTTGTATTCTCCCAGACAATATAAAGCATGGTTCTATATGCTCATCTAATTTGGTAACTTTCAATGTTTTGTGGGGCCTTTCACCTCAAATGTAGGGATTTTACCTAAAGGTTCATCTCTCATTTTTCTCTATGTGTGATCTAGCTATCTTACTTCATTTATGTGAATAATATTTGCACTGGTGTATGTATTTTACTATAAGTAAACATTTGCTACAGCAGGGCAGAGTTGGTGTAGTTTCTTTGTTGATATACTAACAAGTTAGCCTGTGTCATTTCTCAACTGTTTGGTGCCATGTTCACGTGCAAGATTACTAGGAGCACCTGTGCAATTCATCGACTGTTTTACACAGCGAGTGTCGAACGGGAGGACTCCCAGGGAGGCACAGCCTCTAGGGGCATATCCTTCATTTTGTAGCCGCTTCCATTTGCCACCAGTGAACAGCAGACGCGGCACCGCATCATTCACTTGCCTATCATAGATTGACCGCTGATGCGGCGCTCCGCTCCCCTACTCCATCTCATTCTGTATATTTCCTCTCTTTATATCTAGATCTTAAAGTACAGCATGTAAATATGTTTAAATTCAAAAATAATGTTTTGCCTTCTATTTTCACTTATATTGTTTGGATTAGTAAAAATGTAACTAAATTCAGCGGATGGTGTTATTTGAAGCCAGATTATTGGATTTTTCCTTTGGTGTTATTGATGATCTGATCTAGAATTTGGTATGATGTATGACCATCAGTTCAGTAGATGATTCCTTTATATTATTCCAAAGGATTGGCAATGATAGCATGTTTTCTCATTCTTTTTTCTAAGAGGGATGAAAGTTATCAACATGATTCACTGAAAATTGGCAGACGAATGTCATGAATTTGTAAGTTGCGAAACTGTACTTTCTAGGTCTATTTCTCAATGGTCTTGCTTCTTAATTCGATTTTATCTTGTGTGGATTTTCAAAGCAGACATGAGTGTTATCCTTTGTGTTTAGCATGCCTTCTTTACTGGTAAAAAACACATTCCATATATCTGAATTTTAGTTGAGTAAATGAGTATGAGTAAAAATAAATTCAAACACAAAGCAAAAGCTTTGTCGTTTCGTTGATTAAACATAAGATTGTCCAGTTAATCACGGAAAACTGGGCGAATATCAAAACAAGAAGGCCAAGCCCACTCTCGACAACGTGCCAAATGCCACAACAAACACCAACCACACAAGCACACACTAGCTGGGGGATTTGCTCCGCCGAACAAGCCGCTCTTCTATCACTGCCAGAAAAGAAGTCATGAGGCACTCTCCTGGGGCAATAAAGACACAAGCATTACACATGCCTGGAATAGTTGCAACCCACGACACATGGTCCATATCGTCGAAGACGGAAAGCTCTCGGAGCCGCCGCCCGAACATCCACTGCTCCAACATGCCTTGCGCACTCAATCGGTATCGCTTCTGGGGTCGTCGCCCCGACATGCCATTGCAGAGACGTGCGTTGCACATGCATGTTTACTAGTGACTATATACAGAATACATGCCTACATATGATTGATGAATTGGAGCTATTGTGTATCGCTCTAGGTTGTGACTGTTACATAATGAATTTCATCCAAATATCCATCGCTACTCCATGCCTACGTTTTATAATATTGTCTTTGCTCAAGTTGCTATTACTGCTGCTGCTGCACTTGCTACAAAACTTCTAGTGTTACTGTTACTACTATTTCCACTACTATTATATTACTGTGCTACTAATAAATTGCTGCAAGGAAGTGACTTCTCAGGTGTGGTTGAATTGACAACTCAACTGCTAAGGCTTATAAATATTGTTTGGCTCCCCTTGTGTCGAATCAATAAATCTGGGTGAAATACTACCCTCGAAGACTGTCGCGATCCCCTATACTTGTGGGTCATCGCCCTTCATCTTGGACGCCACATTCTCCATGATGGTGGCGGCTCCCTTGCCAGATTGATGGGCTCAACATTCCTGGTCAAGCAGCAGGTATAGCCCATGGTAGCTCGGCGGTGTTAGACGGGCATGCTGGTGTGGTGGAGCAGCGATGCGATATGGAACAGCAGAGCAGTAGAGCATGATGGCAATGGTGCTACGGCGTGAAGGAAGAAGAAAGAAGTAGAGGGGGCGGGAGCGTAACCTCTCCTCCGCTCCGTCCATTCTCTAATATAGGGAGTGGGAGTATGAAACACTGACAGGAAATTTCTACAAAGCGGCAGGATATCTCTTTGCATCCCCATAGCGGCGTTAAAGGCGCATGGGGATCTAGGGGACCTCTGGTAACTGTGAGCGGGGATCGTGGCGCACGTCCATCTTGATAACCCATAAGTGTAGGGGATCCATTGTAGCTTTTTCAATAAATAAGAGTGTCAAACCCAACGAGAAGCTAAAGGTAGAATTTATGTTCTCTTCAAGTTCTATCGACCACTGATACAACTCTACGCACACTTAACGTTTGTTTTACCTAGAACAAGTATAAAACTAGAAGTACATTGTAGGAGTAATACTAGAACTACTTTGCAAGAATAAAACTAGGAGTACTTTGCGAGATAATAAAAGTTAGTTGTTTAGTAGAAAGCTTTTTGTAGAACGATGAGAAAGATTGTCCATAGGCAATTGAATATAACACAATAGATACTTATCATATGCAATGAGGGAGAGGCATACGCTAACATACTTTCCGTACTTAGATCATATGCACTTATGATTAGAACTCTAGCAAGCATCCGCAACTACTAAAGATCATTAAGGTAAAACTCAACCATAGCATTAAGTAACAATTCTCCTTTACTCCCATACACAACAACCCCCTTACTCGGGTATAAGCTTCTGTCACTCTCGCCACCCACTATAAGCGAATCATGAACGTATTGCAAAACCCTACAGCGGTAATCCCACACACTTGCGCGACACGGAGGGCACCATAGGACAACACCATATTAATATACAACTCATATCAATCACACCATACCACAATTAACCCATAGGACAAAAGAAATCTACTCAAACATCACAGGATTGCCACATGTCATTGGATAATAATATATAGCATTAAGCACCATGTTCAAGTAGAGATTACAGCGGGGAGAAGAGGTGTTACACCGCTGCATAGAGGGGGAGAGAGTTGGTGATGACAGCGGCGAAGTTATTGGTGTCGATCGCTGTCACGATGGTTACCCCGGCGGCACACCGGCGCCACCGGAAGAGAGGGGGAGAGAGCCCCCCTCCTTATTTTTCTTGCTTGGCCTCCCCCTAGATGGGAGGAGGGTTTCCCCTCTGGTCCATGGCCACCATGGCTCCCGGAGGGCAGGAGCCCCTCCGAGATTGGATCTCTCTCTGTGTTTCTCTTTTGTTTCGCGTTCCTGTTTTCTCGCCTTTCACCGCTTCTTATATTCCCGGGGATCCGTAACTTCGATTGGGCTGAAATTTTGAGGGATTTTTATCCAGATACTAGCTTCCTTGCGGCAGAAGGACACCCCCAACCGACCTTCGAGGTGGCCACAAGTGCAGGGGGCGCGCCCTGTGAGCTTGTGGGGCCTATGGGCCACCCCTTATGCTGATTCTTTTTCCTAAAAATCACATATATTCCAAAATAAATCTCCGTAAAATTTTATCGCGTTTGAACTTCGTTTGATATGGATTTTATGCGAAACAAAAAACATGCAACAAACAGAAACTGGCACTGGGCACTAGATCAATATGTTAGTCCAAGAAAATCATATAAATTGTTGCCAAAATTATGTGAAAGTTGTAGAATATTGGCATGAAACAATCAAAAATTATAGATACGACGGAGACGTATCAGCATCCCCAAGCTTAATTATTGCTCGTCCTCGAGTAGGTAAATGATAAAAAGATAATTTTTGATGTGGAATACTACCTAGCATAATCTTGATCATGTAATCTAATCATGGCATGAATATTAGGATACGAGTGATTCAAGGCAATAGTCTATCAATTTAATATTGAAAGAATAATACAAAACATGCATGTAATTCATCATTGCCTTTCATAATAATGGAGCTAAAGGAAACAACCTCTATACACTTAGTTGTGGTAAGCATGACACGCTCGTTCTTCCCTGCATAGATATATCAAATCAAGAGTACCCCGGTGCCAAACCAAGCAATTGTATCATACTTTTTCATGCGCTTCAGCATTTTCAACTTCACTTAATACATGAGCGTGAGCCATGGACATAGCACTATGGGTGGAATAGAATGCGGTGGTAGAGATCAATAAGGGAAGTCAAAAAGGAAGAAAGGCTCGCATTAACTCGGCGGATTGGTAGGCAATGGAGAGGCCTATCAATTGATGTCAATGCGAGGAGTAGGGATTGCCATGCAACGGATGCACTAGAGCTATAAGTGTATGAAAGCTCACTACTGAAACTAAGTGGGTGTGCATCCAACTTGCTTGCTCATGAAGACCTCGGCATTTGAGGAAGCCCATCATCGGAATATACAAGCCAAGTTCTTTAATGTAAAAATTCCCACTAGTATATGAAAGTAACGACTCATGGAGACTCTCTATATGAAGAACATGGTGCTACTTTGAAGCACAAGTGTGGTAAAAGGATAGTAGTATGCCCCATCTCTCTTTTTCTCTCATTTTTTTTGTTTTCTCTTTTTTTCTTTTTTTTGGTGGGCTCTTTTTGGCCTTTTTTCATTTTTTTATATCCTCATAGGTAGGGGCAACACTCTAGAATGCATCACACTTTTATTTACTTACAACTCGATAAACTGAAAGAATATGACTCAATATGAATGCCTCTTGCAGTGTAACAGGATGTGCAATGATCTAGCATAGAAAAGATATCAAAAAACGGACAAGCCATGAAAATATCATGCTAGCTATTTTACGATCATGCAAAGCAATATGACAATGAATGCTCAAGTCATGTATATGATGATGATGGAAGTTGCATGACAATATATCTCGGAATGGCTATGGAAATGCCATGATAGGTAGGTATGGTGGCTGTTTTGAGGAAGATATAAGGAGGCTTATGTGTGATAGAGCGTATCATATCACGGGTTTTGGATGCACCGGCAAAGTTTGCACCGACTCTCGAGGTGAGAAAGGGCAACGCACGGAACAGAAGAGGCTAGGAATATGCGGAAAGGTGAGAGTGCGTATAGTCCATGAACCCATATTAGTCATAAAGAACTCATATACTTATTGTGAAAATTTCAAAGCCCTCGAAGCAAAGTATTACTCGCATGCCCCTAGGGGGGAGATTGGGAGGAGTTAACCATCGCGCGCCCCCGATTCGAACAACACAAAGAATCAATCAATGATAAAATATGCTCCGACCTCACTGCTAATGTCAGCGGCCACCACTTTACATGCGTGACAATTTTACTTGCGTAAGACTACTTCCCTTAACAACATTATTAATACTCTACTTCTTTTACAAGCATGCCCCCATATTACCACCTCAATATCGTAAAACTATTGCAAGGAATCAAACATATCATATTCAGTGATCTACAAGTTTTATGTAGGATTTTATGACTAACCATGTGAATGACCAATTCATGTTAACTCTCTAAATAGATATAAGTGAAGCATGAGAGTTTAATTCTTTCTACAAAAGACTCAGATAAGCTCTAACAAATATAAGTGAAGCAAAAGAGCATTCTACAAATAACGGTTTTCTAAATGTAGAGAAACGAGCATCCAAACTTCAAATGATATAAGTGAAGCACATGAAACATTCTATAAAGCCATACTCAAAAGATATAAGTGAAGTGCAAAGAGCATTCTATAAATCAACCAAGGACTATACCATACCATCATGGTGCATTAATAAAGGAAAAATAAAAAGCACAAAATGCTCCAAGAATTTACGCATATCATGTGAACAAAACAAAAATCGAAACATACCGATAATTGTCAAAGAAGAAAGATGGGATGCCTTCCGGGGCATCCCCAAGCTTAGACGCTTGAGTCTCCTTGAATGTTTACTTGGGGTGCCTTGGGCATCCCCAAGCTTGAACTCTTGCCTCTCCTTATTCTTCTCATACCGATACCTCCTCGATCTTCGAACACTTCATCCACACAAAACTTAACCGAACCTTTTTTGTTAGAGGGGTTAGTACATATAACATCAAATCCCATCATGTCCTGCTGTAACATTATTGTATAATTATAATCAAACATTACCCACTGTATGCTATCACAATTCTATGGCTCCCAAGTCAATGGGGCTCAACAAGATTTCAAACATAAGCAAATAAAGAAACCATAACAGCAATCTGTGAAAACAGGACAGTCTGTAAGGATGCAGATGAAACATATACTTCTGTAACTCCAAAAATTCTGAAATATAGGACATAATAAATAATTTGTATAGCAGTATTGTGTAAAAATTTCCAGAATTTTTGCACGTTCCAGTAAAATATAGAAATTCAAACACTACAGCGAAAGTTTCTGTTTTTGCACAACACACACCAAACAAGCAATTTAAACACCCTAAAGGTAAATCTTGGCACATTATTTTTATAATACAATGGATTTGTACAAGGGGATAATTATTTTTGTTGAAAAGTTTCTGTAATCAAGATTCAAAAAGTTTCCATGGGCATGAACAAAGTTCAAGGACGTCCCCCACTTCAACGGTGTTCGTCTTTCTCACTTTCACTTTTCTTTTTGAAAAAGTTTTAGGTTCCCCTCTATATTTTATTTTATTTAACTTTTTAAAAGCACACAATAGAATAAAATGACTCTCTCAAACTTCCGGGTTGTCTCCCAGGCAGCGCTTTCTTTAAAGCCATTAAGCTAGGCATAAAGTGCTCATGTAATCGATCCACACGGATCCCAAGGTATATCAAAGCCAATTTTAATTAACAATGATTTATAATTTAATAGTGAGCAAAAAGCAACATATATCATGCAATGACGAATTCTAACTCTCTCCCTATGCATCGGCATGTCATAAAAGAACAATTCATGCACACATATTAAAGGCCGATACATAGTATAAACAGTTTCTTGCAATTTTATCATGTTGGAAATATAGAGAGGTGGAGATGTAGTTCCTCTCTCATAATAATTGCAATTAGGAGCAGCAAGCACATGCATATTATATCCATCAAAATCATCATGTGCAACAGTAAAACGCAACCCATCAATATTATTTGATGGTAACCAGCTCTCAGATCCAGCTTAGTAAACCAAACAGCACAAGATAACTCATCCAACAATTCTTCAACTACAGGCATTGGGTATTTTATTAGACGAATCCATCTTATTTCCTTATTTCTCTGTTTTGGTAGCAGGAGAAGTAGTTTGTTCAGCCCGGACTTCAAAGTAGTCTCCCCCGTTGACCTTCTTTTTTAGATAGAATCCTCAATGAGTGGAAAGGACTCCCAAACTTGCTCCACAGTACTATACCATACAGAGCCGCGCCCTTGTGATATGATAAGAAGAAAAGGGGCCAGGCCGCCCTCTTTTCTTTTCCGCACCAAGCCTTCTTGTAAAATCGGGTGTATAGCTCAGTTGGTAGAGCATTGGGCTTTTAACCTAATGGTCGCAGGTTCAACTTAATAAGCGCAAACTTCTCCGATATAGTGTAGTTGGGAGAATTCAAAAAGAGAATAGGACTACCATGTGTGGATGCAATAGCAATAATTTCATTCTTAACATAAGGAACTATAGCAAGTTCATCTTCATAAGCATTATTCATATTGGCATCATGGCCACAAGCATAGCAAGCATCAGTTTCATCAAAAAGGGATATTTCAAACGAATCCAAGGGATCATAGCAATCATCCTTTGGCAATCACGAAGGGAAATTAAACAATGTATGAGTAGAAGGGTTACTCTCATCAGAAGGTGGACAGGAGTAGCTAATCCGCTCTTCCTCCTTTTGTTTTTCGCTCTCCTCGTTATCTTTTTCATCTAATGAGCTCACAGTTTCAGCTATTTCTTCTTCCATAGATTCCTGCAAAATATTAGTCTCTTCTTGAACAGCGGAGACTTTCTCAATAATTTCATCAATATCAGCATTGTATTTATAATTATCATAACAATATTTAAGTATGGCACAATTTTCAGATATGTAAAGAGCATCATCATAATTTTCATACTTTTCAAACAAAGATTCAATTTCATAAGCATCCTTAAAAGCAACAAATTCTTCTATTTGTTCCACATCATAGTAATCATATACACCATTAGCATAAGAAGCCAAGGTTTCATTATCATTAAATTCACATTGAAAGGGAAAGTATCGCCAATTATCAAGTTGAATGGGGATTTATCAGGATTATCAAAGTAGTATTTAATGTTTTCCACATAACCAACATCGAGGGTTTTAGGAGGTTCATCTCCGTGAGTAGCAAGTACAACTAATTTTTTTGGTATTTCGTGTTCCATATCCATAACTAAAGATATAAAACAACTTAGAACAGAAAATAAAAACTACTTAGTGATAAAGCCAACAAGCGCACACGAGAATATCAACCCCACGTTATTGCTCCCCGGCAACGGCGCTAGAAAAAGGTCTTCGTAACCCACAAGTGTAGGGGATCAATTGTAGCTTTTCTGATAAATAAGAGTGTTGAACCCAACGAGGAGCTAAAGGTAGAATTTATATTCTCTTAAAGTTCTATCGACCACCGATACAACTCTACGCACACTTAATGTTTGCTTTACCTAGAACAAGTATGAAACTAAAAGTACTTTGTAGGTGTAATGCTAGAACTACTTTGCAAGAATAAAACTAGGAGTACTTTGCGAGATAATAAAAGTTAGTTATTTAGTAGAAAGCTTTTTGTAGAATGATGAGAAAGATTGTCCATAGGCAATTAAATATAACACGATAGATACTTATCATATGCAATGAGGGAGAGGCATACGCTAACATACTTTCCGTACTTGGATCATATGCACTTATGATTGGAACTCTAGCAAGCATCCGCAACTACTAAAGATCATTAAGGTAAAACCCAACCATAGCACTAAGTAACAAGTCCCCTTTACTCCCATACGCAACAACCCCCTTACTCGGGTATAAGCTTATGTCACTCTCGCCACCCACTATAAGCGAATCATGAATGTATTGCAAAACCCTATAGCGGTAATCCCACATGCTTGCACGACACGGAGGGCACCATAGGACAACACCATATTAACATACAACTCATATCAATCACACCATGCCACAATTAACCCGTAGGACAAAACAAATCTACTCAAACATCACAGAATTGCCACATGTCATTGGATAATAATATATAGCATTAAGCACCATGTTCAAGTAGAGATTACAGCAGGAAGAAGAGGTGTTACACCACTGCATCGAGGGGGAGAGAGTTGGTGATGACGGCGGCGAAGTTGTTGGTGTAGATCGCCGTCACGATGGTTCCCCCGGCGGCACTCCCGCGCCACCGGAAGAGAGGGGGAGAGAGCCCCCTCCTTCTTCTTCTTGCTTGGCCTCCCCCTAGATGGGAGGAGGGTTTCCCCTCTAGTCCATGGTCGCCATCGCTCCCGGAGGGCAGGAGCCCCTACGAGATTGGATCTCTCTCTCTCTCTCTCTGTGTTTCTCTTTTGGTTCGCGTTTCTGTTTTCTGGCCTTTCACCGTTTCTTATATTCCTGGAGATCCGTAACTCCGATTGGGCTGAAATTTTGAGGGGATTTTTATCCATATTTTAGCTTCCTTGTGGCAGAAGGACACCCCAACCGACCTTCAAGGTGGCCACAAGTGCACAGGCGCGCCTTGTGAGCTTGTGGGGCCTGTGGGCCACCCCTTACGCTGATTCATTTTTCCCAAAAATCACATATATTCCAAAATAAATCTCCGTAATATTTTATCATTTTTGGACTTCGTTTGATATGGATTTTCTGCGAAACAAAAAACATGCAACAAACAGGAACTGGCGCTGGGCACTGGATCAATATGTTAGTCCAAGAAAATCATATAAATTGTTGCCAAAAGTATGTGAAAGTTGTAGAATATTGGCATGAAACAATCAAAAATTATAGATACGACAGAGACGTATCAGTCCTCTATCGATGGGACATGGCCTAGGTGGGTCCATTGACCACTCCCACACGTTATGTTGATTGTCGAGTCAAGTCGGACACGTGGTCCAGCTGGACCAACTGATGAGACCGGTCTGGTCTGACTGACAAAACTGGACAAGTTGAATTTTGTAAGCACCGTGCAGAAATTCAGCCTGTGGACACTAGCTGGGCGAGCAATTTTTGTGGTGCAAGTCTGCTATCTTCATCAACAACTCAAGGCTGAGGTGGTTTATCCCACTTCAGAGGCAGTCCTGCAATTGGAGGCTGGCTGGGAGCAGATGCTGTCAGGGGAAGCTTTAGAGAACCAGTTTCAACATTGGCGGATTGAGGATGATTTGCATAACGGTGTTTTATTAATCTCTTTAGTGATCGGATAAAGAAGCAGAAAGGATTCTCGCCTTTTTTCCAAGAGGTGACCCTGAGTATTCGAACCCACGAGAGGAAGTGCACCTTTAAGACAAAGATTTCTAGCAAGCTTTGCAAGAGAGTTAAATTCCAGTTTTTGGACCGGGTCGAAATCAAGTTGCACAGTTGAAACCTTAGAAATAAAAATAGGCATGGATGAGGACTTATTCTTACAACCATATATTGGCAAGCAGGATCATCATGATAGTCGTTTGTGCTCTGGAAGTCAGCAGCAAGATGTGCTTGCAACGTATCAAACTGGGAGATGTATTACGTCTTGACCGGCACACGTCCCGCATCAAGAGTCAGTTGTCCAACCGAAGGCCCTATCCGTCGCGCGGGGTTGCCTCGGTAATTAAGATAAATTAGACAAAAGCATTGGGTGTTTAACGACTACACCTCTTGTATCCCTAGAGATAGGATTCACGCCACCGTACTAAACCTTTATATCACCAGTGTTCAAAATGGCATTTCATGGTCTCTTTGACCTTAGCCTCTTCGTGGCTAGATCTCTGTGATCCTGAGTACCTGCAGGGACAAAGATAGCGAATGAGATAAGAGACAACTACGAAGCAATTTTATTTCACACATACAACACATCATAATACTTCCATCGATCCCTCCAACAAATACATCAGGTTGTAGGGCTATGCCTCAACCCATGACCTTAGCGAATTACTCATACATGGCGATCAGATCGCAAGAATAAACCATTGAAGAACACATCATGAAGATTGATTGATTGATAATATGTCTTACAATAGTTTCCAGATACGATCGATTTCAAAGTATGGCTAATTTGGATGAGTGTTGCGGTGATGGTGGTGGAGAGGGCAATGGTGATGGAGATGGAAAATGTTGGAGGCTAGGGTTGCTGTGGATGACGAATATGGAGGTCTCGGCGATGTCCTATTGTGTTTCTGGCGTTGTCCCCTTTACGATATTTGTAGGGTTGGACAAGGGGGCGCCCCTGGCAACTCATACGAGCATGTGTGCTCGTATGAGACGCCATCTTGCACTCTGGCTTCTCTCCTGCGCCTCCCACTTGATCCTCCTTATCTCCTCTTTACTCCTTTCCATGTATATGCTTGATTTCGTCCTTGTTTAGCCCCATTTCCTGTGGAAACAAAACAAAGATAGGATTTTGGAATCCTTTGCATTCATTAGTCATTAGTGGCAATATCGGAGCAGATATCTTGGTTTTATGAAATAAACCGGTTTAAACTTAGACGTGATGAGTGTAAAAATAACACTCATCATTGTTGTCCGAGGTGCGGCCAAATTTGAAGCCCAGGGGTACCTCGCCATGTCGGTTGCCGACTGATGGGCTGGCACAAGGACCCCTAGCTAGGTTGGTTCCGCCCGAGCCACATTGGGCGGCCCATGGCATTCTATGAGAAGACTACGGAAGACTTGTCATCCAAGTAAGGAAGACATGGTCACGGAGGACTCTCCCCTCCACCAACGTACCCAAGTAGGATGTGTAACCCTAGGGGCCCCGGTATGCTATATAAGTCGGGGCTGGGCTAATCGATAGAAGACAGACAATTCCTTGGTTCTATACTTGTACTTTGTATACTCGTATCGCAATATAAAAAGAGCAGGAGTAGGGTTTTACCTCCATCGAGTGGGCTCAAACCTAGGTAAAATTACCACCTTGTTTCCCCTCCAACCTAATCACCTCTCCAGGGCACCCTACCGAGGGATTTGCGGGAATCATATCCAACAATAAGTTCTCATAGATTACTCCAATACACCAATTAGACATGAAGAAGGGACCATCTTAAATATTCAGGAAGACAAGTCTATACCACAATCCGAAGATTATCATATCTCTCTAGCCTACCAATCCAAAATCAACATAGTAGCATGTAGCAGAAAAATTAAAATGGCAAATAAAAAATATGATTTATAATTGTATCAACAGTGAAATCGTTTCCTAAAATAATTCCACATGATTAGCAATCCAATAGTTTAATTACTTTGACCACAATTTAATCTCATACTAACAATCCAAACATCGTTGTCTCAACTTAGTTATCAATCATTCTATCATCGAATCCAATATTTTGATTTACCTTCAAATACGCACAACCAAACAATATCTATAGTTGACCAAACAATCCAAATACATTTGTCCAAGCACTTATAATCATTAAAATGACAGCATGAGTGTCTCGGACCTACTACCAGAATACGAATTACATCACGCAATTACTCCTATATTTCACCACACAAATCAATCAATTATTACAAATCACACTCGTTGACGACCAAAACTACAAATCTAGGCAAAATTAGGGCTCGCGACTAGTCGAAATAGCAAATCTAGGCAGAACTCAGGCAGCGCAAACATACCGAGATCTTGTCTGTGAGATGGATGAGGTCACAGAACTTGGGCTCGCCATCATGCAGCTGCGTGACTCCCTTCCTTCTCGTGCAAGCCCTGGTGGCTCCTTGAACCCTACGCGCCTCCTCTTCGCCATGCCTCCAGTCAACGCTCGACCCTCGCCGACCAGCCCGGATTCATCCCCATCCCGCGGTAGGCCGCTACCAGCTCGAACGGCGCCGCCACTGCCTCTATCTCCTGGGGGTGGATGCACACACAGGGATTGGTGTCAGTTGCCGATGGTGGGATTAGGGGCATACGCAGGGGACTTACGCCGCAAGACGGACTCGATCCGGCTGGGGAGGCCTCAAACCCTAGCACAACCCGGGGTAGGACGCGGCAGGAGAGGAGAAGATTGAATGAATAAATTTTCTCTCTTCCCATTTTACCCTTCAACTTGTTTTGGGAGGGAACTCGTTGCATGGTTTGAAACAGTGAAGTACCTAAAGCACCCCTCAGGCTGGAAAGATACCCCGCTCGGGACTGAGTGAAGTACCTAGTACGAGTAATGCTACATCTACAAAAGGTTACTTCAATTTTTTACACGCAAGCTGATGTGGAGAATTATAATTGGTAATAGAGGGATGAAGGGGCCCATCCCAGTTGAATTTAGGGGGAGGATTAGTTTGAAAAGTTAAGTAAAACGTTTGTAAATTCTTTGTAGGTCAAGCATTATTGACCTATTACATGAAATCTGGAGTAGTAAAACGACTGGACCATTGAATCCCTTCGATTGAAGGACTTGTATTGATTTGATGCACCGGACTCTATATCTATACCTTTCAGTTGCGTATATTTTGAGACATAACTAAAAAGGGGGAACGCTATCTAGCTGACATTCCCGAGGACGTTTTTCCAGTTAACTATCTCACAGCCACGGGATCCAAATTGCACGGATGACAGTTTATGAAGAAATTTTCTTTTTTGAAAGTGAGTTTATGAAGAAATTTGCCTTCAAATAAACGGACTCCCATGCACTACCCTAAAAATACCACCCCTGCAACACTAAAAATTCCATCTGGGTTGTCCGCAAATGCCATCTTTGAAGGGAACATTCCCCAGTTATTGCGGTCCAATTAAAAAACATGTAGCGCAAATGCAAGATTGCTGGTACACACTAGATAATAATCAGCTAACAATTGATTAACTTCGAACCAATCTATGATTGGATGGTTAGAAGGACAGTGGTATCTCCAGCCTATCAGAGTTCAAGTCCTAAACTTGAGTGGGAGGAGACATTCCCGTCGACTACGAATGCGTCTGTGGCAACTTCGTCAATTTTAAGATGATATGCTGGCTCAGTCTTTCGGAGGTGCTCATAAGGATAGGGTGAGTGTATGTGCGTATGTATGAGCGTCTGCGTCTGTATATGTTAAAAAAAAACAATAGATTAACTATCAAACGACTAAACAGAACGCCGACGAAAACACTATTGGCACGTCCCTTTATGTCCATCTTATTTTTTTTCTCTCTTGGGTGCAGCACTGTACACCAAATAAATCTCCAGCAGTGCGCACGAAACCTCTTGCACATGCAGACCTACTATCTACCTTTCACGAAGCCTAGCTAATCAGACAACAGAAAAACAGCAGAGCTGCCCAAAGTCTTGTGCCTCAAGCTGCCAGTGCAATGGAAACCTTTTGGCCAATCTTCATCTCGTCATCGTCATCAAACATTGTCCTGTCTCGTTGCAAGCTAGCATGCAACCCGCCTACACATATAATAAAGGTGGTCCTCTCTTGATGGATCGACCCCGTGTTTTTCACCCTTGGATCCAGTCTTGCTTGCTACGAACGATCGATGGCTAAGCTTACCCGATCGTGTTTACAGGGTTAATCCTGTTTGTCCGATTTACGTTTGTCTAATTCACAAGTTAACATGTCTAGTCACCCGCAAAAAAAAAAAAGTTAACATGTCTTTTTTTTTTTTAGCGTAAAGTTAACATGTCTAGTAGTAAAGAGCCCGGTAGACTACTTTGATTGCGTCAAAAATATAATAATACAACCTGGATGGCTAAAGCAATGCTGCTATCACAACCCGTGATGCCATTTTACCGGCACCGAAATGGAAATTTCATCGAATGTTCCAAGATGACACACGTACGTTAGTCAAAAAGCTATTATTCCTAAAAAAAAGTTATTGTGAATAACCGGTCGAGTAACACTTTTTTTTAACATGGTTGAGTGACACTTACAGTTGCTACCCGCACCATCTGTGAACACATTTCTAATCCCATATGTTGTTGTCTTGTTTGCTAATACATACACCCTATATATATCTCGACAGAGGCCGCATCCTTTCCTCTCGGGCCGCTCGCGCGGGCGGCTCCGGAGGCCGAAACCCTAGCCCCGCAAGCCCCTCATCCTTGTGCTCCCCTGACAGCCGCCGCCGCCGCCCTGACGGGCTTCCTTCGGCACGAGGGTGAAGCGTCACGTGGGCGGCACGGGGGGTTCTTCCAGTGTGGCGACGCATGGCGGGGGACGAAGCGGAGTGGCGGAGCTCGCCAGGGGAGTCGCAGTGGAGGCTCTTGACGCGCGAGTATGGGCTCCTCGAGGTGCCGGCGAGGGACTTGATGGCAGCGGCGCGGCTGAGCCAAGGTGGTTGCGACAATGCGAGCTTGACCAGGAGGTGTTGCGCGAGCAGCGGCCGGGTGTAGCAGCGGTGTCGAAGTGTGGTGGTGTCCTCTGCTGGCGCCAGTGCGAGTGATGGAGGTGGTGGCGGGCGATATGGGTCTCTGGACCGTCCGCTATATGGCCGTCCCCTGGAATTGGTGTGGCTGGTGGCTACGTGCGGCGTCGGCGGCCCTTGGCCGTGCTGCCATGGATTGAAGGTCCAAAATTGTGCTTTTTCTCGCCCAAACGGTAGATGGAAGTTGGGCTGCTTGCCCTCGGTTGTGCAGGGTCTATGTGTTGCGATGTTATGGTCATGAAGGCGAGGTGTTGCGGCGGCTGGCACATCAAGCCTAGGTTAGTTCCCGGACCGGCGATGGGGGCGTCCTGGCGTCGTTCCTCTATTGGGAGCATCATGTGTGGAGACATGGCATGGAGGTTTTGTGTTGCGATTCTTCAGTGCTTGCCACTGGTCCGAATAGATCTTCTTCAGCGCAATGTACTCCAGTGCCAGTGAGTCCAAGACGATGGCTTTCTCGGGGCCGGCCAAGTCCCGCCGCCCACTCACCATCTCCTTTTAGGCATTCAAGAATTTTTGATGCGTCGACAAGGGAAGTCTGATTGAAATTAATGCCCTTCGACGTGACCGGTGTTCGTCAAGACACGACTTTGGTGTTCTAATTAGGGGAAGTTCCTTTGCATTGTGTTTGTAATGTGTGTGGCGGCTTATCTTCAGATTACCTCATGTGTGGACTTTGTACTACACTTGTTGTTCGAGCGAGAGGTAGTCTCTTGTAATTATCTTCTGCCTTCTATAAAAATATGGTACGCCCTTTGGCATACTCTTGAAAAAAAATACATGCACCCTACCCATTTTTATCCTCACCACATATCAGTACTATTAGTGCACTTACAATGCAGGCGCTAAGGACAGACCAAGGGTTCGAATCCTGCGCGATTTCTCCAATTCCCGTCCGATCTTGGAAAACATGACTTTCGTCGATGCCGGATAAATCGCCGGGCACTCTAGCCTTTTTGTAGGGATTGAACTGGACCGGAGGCAAGCACTTAGCTACCAACGTTGTAGGAAGAGACTCCGACGGAGGCGCTAGGTATAAAATTCTTTTATTAATTCACCTCAAAAAAAAATTCTTTTATTAATTTTCTCAAGTGCTCGAGAAGGCGCCTTTGCGTTGGACATGGCCTTAGGAAATCGAGGCCCATTTGGTTGGAGTGTGGACGCCCAACCACCCCACGACTCCTAGCCCATCCTAGTGTCACACTTCATGTTAAGTGGGTGCTTATCCCTTTGCCTCTTTCTTCTATGTCTACTATTAAATGGGGTTGCTAAGGTTTGTGTTCAATCTCGCATGAACAGCCGGCTGCAATAAACTTGAAGACAACTCTAACAATGGAAAGTGACCACTATTATGCAGGGCGATAACTCTCTCTCGGTTGCAAGCGCTATCTTCGATGGCTGTTATTTCATGTCTCTGGATTGTAATCAGGTAGATTATGAACTAGCTAGGCTAGCTTGATATAATCCTCCAAATTTATGGTTGGATGATGCTCCGGAGGCTGTAATCCCCATGCTTGTAAGCAATGCTACTATTCTAGTGAATGAATAAAGAAGGTTAAGAAGTGTCAAAATGGGAGTTGGGGATTGTACGTTGGTACGTCCAACTCCCCATCCACTCCCGTCGACCCCCTCAATTCTGTAACGAAACCCACCAAGACACCGACAGGTGGGGTCCGGGTGACCTCAAGCTGACCCATGCGTTCGAATGGGCCGCTGGATGGCTGCTGTTGTTGGGCTGGGCTAGCTCTGCACGGCGGATAAGTTTGGGTCGCACTGGGTTAGGTGACGTCCGGGCAACGGTTAGCTGCTGGCCGCCCAACTGGGGTAGGATTAGCTTTCTATTTTCCTTTTCCTTTTTCTTTTTATTTTCTACTCTTGAAATGATTTTTACTCTGAAATCAAACCATTTCAATTTGGATAATTCTACAAAATTCATATAGATCCAATATACTCCCTCCGTCCCAAAATAAGTGTCTTAAGCTTAGTACAACTTTATACTAGAGCTAGTACAAAGTTGAGACAGTTATTTTGGGACGGAGGGAGTAATATTTAGAGATTCAGAATAATATTTAAGACCAAATATTAAATAAAATGCATACACTATTTTTATAAACTCTATTTTTCCCTAAAAAATAATTTAGGGTTCTAAATAATTCCCGAAATATTTTGTACTCCAAATAAATATCCAAATAATGTTCAAAGTATTTTTAACCTATCATTTTGAAGAACTCATATTATCTTTCCTCATGGTTGCTTTGAATATTTTAAAGATCCAATTAAAAAAATCAAGAATGAAGATTCGAGAAAGTCCTTTTATTCCCTCTCAATTTAATATTCATTTAAACTCCAAAAGTTTCAAATCCTAGTCAAAATGAGCTAAACTCAAGCAACACAAGCAAGTTTTAAATAATCATATTTAAATAATTAACATTCCAAAACTTAGAATTTTGGGATGTTATAGTTTTGTTATAAAAGCATGCATCAACGTCATTTCGAAACATTCATTAACTATTAAACATGGCAAATGCCCTCGCATCAAGCGTTTGGGCAAACATGCAAGTGCACAAAAGTACGCATCTCTCAAAGATGAAGATCGTTACAGGGGTTTCTCTAACCCCAAACAAAAAAAAATGAAGACATAAAAGGAGGATAGGTCCACTTCACTGAGCGGTACCAGCGCTTCTCATGACCTTGTCACCCCCCTTGGTGTTCAATCGTTCTCCCCTCTCAGAGGCTCATCAAAGTAGAGGGACTAGGCCCTGGCGGAGGATCCGAACGACCAGGATGTGGAGCGGAAGGGATAGGTTGAGGATGAGTCGCGCGGTGTGGTAGCACACCATGAATATATTCCCAATGAGCGACTTGCAGCGGATCCGGGGATTTCGCCTACCACAACGCTCAACAGAAAATCTCCCTTGAGTTGATGACCGGAGTTAATTTTTCCTACTGCTTCTCATGATACTCCCTCCATCCTTGAAAAAGTATACTTCCAACTTTGTTGGAAAGTCAAACTTTTTTATGTTTGACCGTATCTTACATTCTTAAGAAGTTGATCCCCACTACTATCAATTATCTTAGCATGCAAACTGTCCACGTTAGCATCCATTCCCGTGCAGCCACGTCAGCAGTAATTCTCCGCCCGCATGGTTTTCCATCGCTAATCCCACTTAACTCAGCGAGCTGGGCTGCACGAAGCTATTTTTTTGCAACTGGGTTGCGCTGCCCATTTGTGGTATGCGTTCTATCTAGCTGGGCTTGGTTTCCTTAGAAAAATATAGCTGGGCTTGGTCGTACTTGCATGTACGTCTTGGTCGTACTTGCATGTACGTAGCCCATCTACCTGCTTATCGCATTAGGTCGCTGAGGGTTCGTGATCCTCAAAAAAAAAATGTCGCTGAGGGTTGGTCTTCCCTGTCGCTCTGTCTTTCGGTTAGCGCCGCCATGACCGACGCGCTCTCCGTTCTTCTCCTTGAAACGACACCAACATATACTTATGAAACTTAATCATTCATCGCACTCATTACCTCAGGCCCCGTTACCCTCAAATTCGGAAGAAAGTGCTATATTTAACTGAGAACTGCCGGCACTTATCCTCAAAAGACAACCCTTTGATCTCCCAATTAACTCCCCTGCCGAATGATTTCTTTTCCATACCCATCTTCATCTTCTCCACCGCATTTTGTTCTTCTCCACCGAATAAATGGAGTAACGGACAGAGTTGTTCTCTTCACAATAAATAGCTCCTCTGGAGATGATTAGTCACGTATTCAGATTGAAGCCCCCGTTGTGGATGCCCGTCGCTGCTGGTACAGGTCTAGAAGAGAAGGCGGGGGCTGGAAGCTTCTAGAACCAGCAACCCCAGTTGGGAGATGCAGACGTTGTCTCTGCCCATATCCAGGGTCTACGGCGTCACCCTCTTCTCCTATCTGGCCATGTTTGGCAACTTCCCAGTGGCCGAGACCTAGACGTCGTTCTTGAGTTCGCCATCACCCAGTACATCAAGGTCTCCATACACATGGTAAATCTCTTCTCGCGCCCCACCCACCCTACCTCGGCATCTACACCAACCCGGTATGCTCGCGGCCACCACCGCCCGGGAAGCACTTTTCTGTTCGTGGTAGCATAAATAGCACTGGCAGGTGTTGGTATAAGAACATAGCCGCTTCACAGTTCACACACGAGATGAGTTCTGCTGAATCCCTACAACCGCAAAGGCTGGGAGGGCTGTAATTCCTAATTGAGCAGCGCCCATGGTTGCCGAATACGTGGGTAGAGGCCGCCACCACAGCCGCTTCACGCATGACATAGATGCGGGCAGAGATGAGCTCTGCCGCTGGTCCACAATTTATATCTCGGCATGAGGTCCGGTCCTCCGGCAAGGCTACCGCCTGCCGGACGGCCTCCCTTCTGACGGCTCTCCTGTGTTGTGTTTCCGCTGCCAGTGTGGGAATTGATCCGGTGCCAAGTTGGTTTATATATCAGATGACATATCAGGTATCACACATCTGGTAAGCTATTTCCCTTGCTACTCTTTTATATGACAATTCTGCTTGGCTATGTTATGCACGTGAAGCTTCCTGCTTTCTTGGTTGGTTGCTTCAGATTACTTGGTTCATTCTTGATTTATTCCTGCAGATGTGTGCAAATCATGAATGTTGATGTTGCTGTTCACAGAATAGGCTGCAACAAGTGCCTGGTCACCATGGATAACACACCAATGTAAATCATCAAGGCTTAGTTCATGCTTTTTTGTCTCATGTTAAATTTTCCTACCTTGCATACATTACCCCTTCTATGTGCGACAGCTGCAGGGCCGCATTCTTTCTTGCAAGTTGCAATCTGATAGATGGTTATTCAGAGAACAAAAGCAAGGATATTGTTGGATTTTATCAGTTCGCATTAACAGTTTCATCACACTTTCTCAGTTACCTTTTACAAATTATTGGCTGATGTAAATAATGATGTGATAATTTAGTGGAAACCATTCAGAAGAAAATGTATTCATTGTGTTCTTAATTGTGTTTTTTTCAGGCAAGATCAAAATACATAATGCTCTTAATTCTCATGCAAAGATAATCTATTTATAATAAAATGATAAAAAACAAGAAAGAAATAGAAGAACAAGGTAAAGCTTTTTTTCCATATACTCGTACTATTGCTTGAATTGTATAGATCATTCAGTACTAATTGTGAGTGGAATCATGCTTATATTTTTGGCATGCTTCGGTTTACTGTCTTGGCCAAGATTGGCTCTCAATTGTATGTCGTTTTCATGAATTATCCATTGTATTTAGTTGCGATCTTTTAATCAAATACTTAAAATTAACTTTACATAAACATTCCTTCAAATAATTTACTTGCTAACAAATTCAAAGTTTCTTTGGTGAAACAATACATTATTTACAACAATTTTTAAACGGATGTCCCGCCGCAACGCGCGGGGAATCATCTAGTTTATACAATAATACACCAACATTTATGCCATCAAATTAGTAGCATTAGATTCATGGTAAAATATATTTTCATCATATAACTATTTGGTTTCACAAACATTGATATATTTTCGCACAAATTCAGTCAAACTTTGAAATAGTTTGACCCTCCAACAAAGTTGAAAGTACACTCTTTCAAGGACGGAGAGAGTATGTTGGATTACAGTAAACATTGTGTTATAATAAGTTAAGGATGGGAGGCCGGAGTGACATAAATGACCGAGGGATTCGAGAGGCACCCTAGAGGAAGTTAAGGCTATGGTTGCACTTTATGTCTTAATTATTCTTAGTAATTGCGGATGCTTGCTAAGTACACAATAATAAGTGCATGTGAGCATAGGCGGAGGACTTAGTAGGGCGATGTTTGGCGTCCGCCATACATTGATTTAGAGAAGAACATTTTTGTGCTGGTATGTTGTGTCGTTGCATACAATGCATCCTATCGTGCATGCATCACTGGGAAAAAAAGTATAAGAAGAAAAGAGAGGGCCCGGTTGTTGGTGGTGCTTGGCTAAGTTACTTGGGTTGGGGGCGTTGGGCCTGTCCTCCTACTTGCATGGTCCTCTAATTAACCTAATCATGACGAGGCATCGATCCACAGTAGCTAGAGGCATAGACTAAACCTGATCATATGTCGGGCCGAGCCGGGTTTTGGGTCGGGCTTGAAAAATCCCAAACCCCAAACTTCAAGCCCGAGCCTGGCTCGAAGCTCGAAAACACACACTTTCTCAAGCCTGAGCCCGGCCCGACACCTGAAAGCCCAGCCCAAATGTTGCTTCTAAATGCTGCTATGTATAAGCCCGGCCCGTAGCCGGAAAGCCTGGCCCGAAAAGTGCAAAAATGAAAGCCCGTGCCTAGCCCGAATATACTTTCGGGTTACAAAACAAAGCCTGAGACCGAGAGGCAAGCCCGACCCGGCTGGCCTGGTTTTTTCGGGCAGGGTCGTCGGGTCGGGCTACCCATGATCAATTTTTAGCATAGACTATAGACATCTCACACACCATGAAAGCGTAGCGACCAACCCTAGTGCTAGTAGCCGGCGAGCAGGCGGACAACCCGATAACTGGAGGCCAGATAGGGCTTAGTTGTGGACGTAGGCACTTGCATGAGCGGCAACGCGGCTGCGTTGCTGGTGTCCGGCATTGGGTGGTGTGGAGATTCCTCCAGTGAAGGTTGTGCACATCTTTAAAAAATTCATCCTCTGCCATTGCATGTGAGGCTCGATGAATGTAAAATTTTAGCACAACCTCTCTCGCATAACAATTGTAACAAACATGTGTTTTGGTTCTATTGTGTTTCCAATTCTCTAGGGACAATTTCATCACCACCATCACAATTATATGTAAAACACTTTCTCTCAATCTATTTTTTTTTGCGAACTAATATATAAGAGTGCCTAACTTTTATTTGTATCTTCCTAAGTACTCCAGTTTTGTCCTTTCAACCTATCTTAGTTGTAGAGAGTCTAGGTGAAGTAAACACAATGTGCATAAATAGATGTGTAAGTGGCATAAAAAACTAAAGAGAATAGGAAACCTAACTTTAGTTCCTCCAAGGCATCGACATGCATATACTTCCACCATTCACTTTGGAAAGTGCTACAACAATTCCCTGCACTTGGGGGTTATCAGGTTTATTTCTTGAAAAAGAGCTCACATCTTGCATGATTCTAATGGCCAAGGCCAACGTGGGGTGGCTATGGTGATGTAGGCTAGCCCACGTTGGTATGAGAAATTTACAATCTCATCTAAAGGGCGAGCACATTCTTAGACTAACCGGTGTGTCTTTTTCCAAAGATCATGTTTGTAGTGCTTGCATTGCTAGAAATCTACATGAAAAGACGCATAAATCAAAGACAATCATCACGACGAGGCCTTTGGAGCTCCTTCAATTGGATCTCTTTGTACATCCATCTTATGATAGTTTGGGAGGGAGGAGGTTTTGCCTTGTCATTTTCGATGACCATACAAGATATACATGGGTGTTCTTTCTCAGGACTAAAGATGAAACATAAGACACATTCATCAAATTTGCCAAAGAATTCCAACGTCAACAACAACAGTAGATCATGAAATTCAAAGTGGAAATGACACCGAGTTCAAGAATTACACAATGGACGATTTCTTGAGTGATGAGGGGATCAGACATTAGTATGCCGCATCATACACCCATCAACAAAATGGTGTGGCAGAGAGGAAGAACCAGGCACTCATAGAGATGAAAAGGACCATATACTTGATGAATATAAACCTCCTTACAAGCTTTGGGTCGAAGCCATCAATACCGCAGGTCATGCATCACCGGCTCTATCTCTGCATGCTCAAAAAACAACACCCATATAAACTCTCAATTGGAAAAAGCCCAACATTAAATACTTTCGTGTATTCGGAAATGTGTGTTTCATTCTCAACAAGACATCTCAATTAGCTAAACTTGATCCAAAAAATTACAAGGGCATATTTATTGGATATGGATCAAAATTTCATATTGTCGTGATGCAACATAAAGAATTTTGTGGCTAAAAAGGAAAATTTTGCTCACATGTTAGTGAAGTTGACATGCTGCAACATGCTGAATTGCCATGCTACACAGGAGTTGCCGTGCTACAACAGGTTGAACATGCCAAATTGCCATGCTAAATCTTAGGGCGCCATTGTTACACATGAAGTTCATTCTAGATGGTGTATGAGGGTGCATGGATTGCCGCATCTGTTGCTTTAAGATTTACACATGAAAATTGGACGTGCCAGAGAGCTTCTAAAAGAACCGCTCATGGTCAACGTGCTCAATAGCTTCTTCGTATTTGAAATGGGTCTGACTAAAGATGCTCTTAGAGCAGCCACAGTCGGGCTCCTCAAATGCCCCCTATACGTCCGGCCGGACGACCAGGCCAGTGACTTGTTGTAACACCCCATGTAATTAAGCTACAGTGATCACCTTTTGATAATGCCAAGTCACCATGCTTAATAGTGCTTGATCATCATTTGCATCATATCTCATTTCAAATTCCAATTCAAATTGAAACTCAAATTTAAAGTGAAAATAAAAGTTGTTCCAATTTGGAAACTAAAATGTTCATTAATTAGCAAATAATCCATAACAAATTATGTTAAGAAAAACAACATCACCTAAATTACCTAGATGACTCTAACATCATCAAAACAGTAACAAACAGCAATATTTAATCCCATTTTATTTAATAAAATTGCAAATGAAATTATATTGTCCCCAAACCAATTTCTGGTAGTAGCTTATATTGCACTGTAATTATTGAGCCAAGTCTCACATTTTACAAAAGTCTTTTGGAGCAAAAAGAAAATACAAACAGAAAAGGAAAAGTCAAAACAGAAAAAGAAAAAGCAAAAAGGCTAAAACCTACTGTGCACTAAAGCCTACGGGCTACAGTGCGGCCCAGCCCATCCCGCTCGGCCTTTCCCTAACCTCCCGCTCGGCCACAGTGGCCATGGCGCACGCGCAGCCGCACGACCGTAGATGGCCACGCGGCGGCCATCCGCCGTGCTCCTCGCATGGATAAGGCCCTCGCGGCCCCCTGGAAACCCTAGCCACCCCCAGATCCCCCCTCGCTCTCTCCCTTGCTCGCATTCGAGCTCGCCCGAGAGCTCCCCTCGTCGCCGCCGTCGATCTCGTGGTCCCCGTCGTCTCCTCGCCTCGTCACCGTGCCAGGTCGACCCGCCGTCCTCGACTACGCCGTCTCCGACCACGGACGCGGGTCGGGAGCCACCGTAGCGACGTCCCCGAGCTCCTCTTCATCCTACGGCCGCCGTCGCCTCGCCGTCGATTTCGTCGCCGTCGAGCCCTCCCCGCGCACGTTTTGTTCACCTGCAGGCTCACGGTGAGCCCGCGCTCGTTTCCCCTCGCTTTCCCGCACGGATCCGTCCCCGTAGCCGCCTCTGTCGTCGCCGCCCAAACTCAGCACCGCCGCCTTGCTCGTCGCCGTGGCCACAGCCATCACCATGCTCGCCCGAGCTCGGCTGCGAGCTCAGCAGGCCGGTAGGAGTCGTTTGCCGCCTCCCGTAGCCTTTGCCGTGCTCCAGAACGCCAGATCCGCTGTCGCCCGAAATGCTCCGCCGCTGACCTCGTCGCCGACGTCGATTCCAGCCGTCTCCGGCGACGGCACCGCCATCATCCGACGCGGCTCGTTCGACTCGTTCGAACGAGCCCAGCCACGCTCCATTTGGACGTCTGTAGCGCATTTCCGGCGAGCTCCAGAGGACACCGCCGCGTTTGCGCGTCGCCGGCAGCTGAACGCCGGTGGCCGCCGACGTGGCCGGCCTGGGGGCCACCCAGGGTCACTGACCAGTGGGTCCCTGGGCTCCGTTGACCACGTTGACCGTGGTCAACGCGCTGACGTGGCAGCCTCGTGTCACTGACATGCGGGCCCCGCCTAAATTTAAAAAAAATTAAAATAAATAAAATGTTAATTAAAACGTTAATTAATCTGATAGTTAATTAGTTAACTTAATCAGTCACTGACAGTGGGTCCCACTCGCTAGTTAGTTAAATTAGTTAGTTTAACCTACTGATTAGTTAGCCTAGTCTATGATAGATGGGCCCCACCTGTCAGGTTGACCAGTCAACCGACTGGGTTGACTGCTGATGTCATCATGACGTTCTGTTGACGTCACCTAATACTGTTTTGGATAATTCAAATTAAATAATTTCAGAAATTACAGAAAATGATTAAAACTTTGAAAAATCATATAAAATAAACCGTAACTCGGATGAAAATAATTTATATATGAAAAATGATCAGAAAAATATGAAGAATCCGAATATATGATCAAAATGCTTGACCATAACTCCTATCTAGATGAACATGGAACTTTTTGCCCGTATCCGATAAATGAATAGTGCATGACTTTAATAAAATAATTCCAAATAAATTCCTAAATTATCTAAAACAACTAGATAGGCATTATATCACCTCTGCATAACATTTAGGCATGTCATGCATCACTGTTGCATTGTTGCCGTGAATTTATTGTTTCTTCCCCCTCCTTCTCTCCCGATAGACGCCGAGACCGCCGCCGACGCAGCTGAGTACGACTACGCTCCAGACGAGCAGCCTTCAGACGACCAGCCCCTCTCAGCAGAGCTTCTAGGCAAGCAAAACCCCCTTGATCATCCAGATATCGCCCACTCCTTCTCTCTTATGCTTGCATTAGAATTGCTTCTGTTGTTATTCCGATAGCTCCTATTCTGATGCATAGCCTGATTTTGTCGCCTGCTGCTTATACCTACCTGTTGTCCCATAATGCTTAGTTAGCTATGCTATTGATTCATCTGTGGCCCTTCACCCTTGTCCGTTTGCCATGCTTGATATCGGGCCGTGATCACTCTGGGTGATGATCACGGAAATGTTTACATTGCAATACTTAAACTGTTAAAGTCGGGCTGGCCCCAAGGGTGCCCGCGAGAGAATAACATTAAAGACGGGTCGGCTCCAAGAGCACCCGCGCGACATGTGTTACCAAGTCGGAGCGACAGGAACCCTTTTCGGCTCTGCGAGTTACTAAATGCGCCTAACGGATTTGGGTATTTGATCTGAGTGGGTCGTTGGCCCTATACGCACTACCACCACGTGGGATAATGGTTATGGGACCCTCTACGTTGTATGTATCAGCCGAAATTTCTTCAGACGACATAGCTTAGAGATGCGGGCTGATTGCTGGGGTGGGCTGGTTACGTCACTGGTGTATTCAGTGTCGCGCCTGGGCCCGGGCCAGTCTCGCAACGTGCAGGAGTGCGAAGGGCGATGGCCCAAGACCCCTTCGTGCTTAGGATTTAGACCGGCGTGCTGACCTCTCTGCTGAGCCTAGGTAGGACTGCGTCGTGTCGATCACCCGAGGCCGGGCATTACCCAGCAAGTGTGTCTGGCCAGATGTGATCGAGCGTGTTGGGTAACAGTAGTGCACCCATGCAGGGAAGTTATCTATTCGAATAGCCGTGTCCACGGTAACAGGACGCTCGGAGTTGTATCCTGATCTGCTACAACTACAAATGGATACTGTTACAATATTAAACTGTTACTACTGCTCTAGGGATCGCTTTCTCGCAGGGAGTCAAGAAAGGATCTCAGGGCGCTGCTACTATATAACCACTATTATATGCTACTATGTTCTACTCTCTTCTGATGCTGCAAGAATGCTTCAAGATGCTAGTCTTCGATAGGCTAGGCTTCTCCCCCTCTATTCTGGCATTCTGCAGTTTAGTCCAAAGATATAGCCCCATTCCTTTGATACCGATGCATATCTAGTATAGTTCTGATGTCAGTCTTGCGAGTCCTTTGGACGAGTACTCACGGTTGCTTTGCTATCTTTTTCCCCATACCCATTTGCTGCGATCAGACGACGGAGTCCCGGAGCCAGACGCCACCGTAGGAGACTACTACCAGGGGAGCCCCGGAGGGACGTACTACTAGGTTGAGCCAGCCGACCAGGAGTAGTTCGGAGGCCCTAGGCAGGAGGCCTTCGCCTTTTCGATCAGTGTCGTTGTTTGTGCTAGCCTTCTTAAGGCAAACTTGACTAACTATGTCTGTACCCAGATATTATTTGTTTGTACGACTTATGTATTCGGGTCCTTGTGACCCCTAGTTTGTAATATGAAGATTTATGTTTAAATTTAAGTTTAGAGTTGTGTTGTGATATCTTCCCGTGAGTCTCTGATCTCGATCGTGTGCATTTGCGTGTATGATTAGTGCACGGTCGAGCAGGGGCGTCACAAGTTGGTATCAGAGCCCACTGCCCGTAGGAAGCCCCTTTCCAATTCCTTGGTCGCAGTTGAGTCTAGTCTTTGAAAAACTATATTTTACTAACATGGCTGTGTGGCTTACGGGCCCACGTCGCCAATGGGTGGTATTAGGATCTTTTATTCCTCTTCTATACTCTGGGATTCTACTCTCTCTTCTATTCGGGTTGAAATTTTACTAACTCTGACTCTAGGTTCTCGTGATCACGTCCACCCGGAGCTTTGATTATCTGCAAATTACTTTCTCGAATGCACGATGCAAGAATTCACTCACTGTCATTTGACAATCTTGAATTTCCTCTGTTTCAGATGGACCGCTTGTTTCCGACGCGTCCTGCGACGCAGCTTGTACTTCGCACTTGGGCTCGTGATGCGACTGGTTTTCCAGCTATCCTGATCGCCCTCCTGACCAGACTGGGCTACCGCTGGTACCCCGAGTACATGGTTTACGAGGATTACCGCGAGTTCAACCAGGAGCAGTACCATGCCGATGTTCGTATCTTTGATCAGCGGAACGACTCTGTCACTGAGTTGCACACTTTTCACGGTATCGGCGTGACGATTGATATGGCAGTCCATGATGTTGCCCATTCTGCTGTCATACGTCTTCGTGGCGAGCATAGTTGCTTGGATGACTCCGAGTTCCGATACATCCCGTATGCCCCTGTTGGAGATGATACCGGATACTACACAGCTGTCTGTGCCCCTTACGAGCGACGTTGATATGACCCGCAGGTTTTGATTCAGTGCACTCAGGCTCTGGATCGCACTGCCCGGGCTCTTGCCGTCGAGTTGTTTGCCACTCAAGCATGTCTCTACGATGCTATGACACAGTTGCTGCCAGCTGTTCGTGCAGGGATACATCCAGAGTACATCCTTTACCCGCGCAGGACTCAGATGCCTTCAGGTATCGATTGGCCTGCTGTTGGAGGTCCCACACCCGCACGTGGACCTCTTCTTCCAGTTCGAGATCGGGTTCTGCATCAGAGTGCTCACGGAGCGCAGGACCTTCCTGCCATGGACACTCATCGTCCGCACCTGCAGTTACCTGGTTTCAGTGGTTTTCCCCGACGTTGATGTAGCCTTTGCTATGTCCGTTGTTGTATTCCTCACCGCGTGCCTGCGCGCCGCCTAGTATGTCTAGTTGTTTAATTTTCGAACTTGTGCTGTCCGTGTGTAATCGACTTTGTGTATGGATCTGTATGTCTTAATTGACTACTGTTATGTATCTATTGCACTACTTATTCTTTGTCGTGTTACATCATGTTTGTCTCTGAACACTTGCAGTTGTTTTTACCAAACTACCCCCTGTTAAATCTTTAGCAGGATGGTTAGACCAGGTGGTCGTGGTCGTGGCCGTGCTCCCGAGTAGCCACCACCGCCAGACTATATGGCAGCTATGATGCAGCAATTTGAGTTGAACCGCCAGTTCATGGTTGGGATTATGGCTCAGTTTCCGCACCAAAACCAGAATGCTCAGAATCAGCAACCTGCCGCAATAACTCTGCAGGAGTTTGTGCGTCTCAGCCCTACGGTGTTCCGCAACTCTGAACAGCCACTGGACGCTGATGACTGGCTTCGCGACATCACTTACGAGATGGAGTCTGCCAATGTCGCCCCCGCCAACTTTGTCACCTTCGCGTCCTACTTCTTGAAGGGTGCCGCTGCTCAATGGTGGCACACTCATAGGAGTTCACTACCTGTTGGGATAGTCATTACTTGGATCGAGTTCCAGACTGCTTTCCGTGCCCGTTACATTCCTCAGGGAATCATGGACAGGAAGAAAAGAGAGTTTCGCAACCTCACTCAGGGCAATAAGACTGTCGAAGCTTATCAGCGGGAATTCCTTAACCTGTCCCGCTATGCTGAAGAAGACATTGCCACAGATGCACGTAGACAGGAGAAATTCCACGATGGACTCCACCCAGACCTCAAGCTTGCACTTGTTGTTCATGACTTCGCCGACTTCGCCACTCTGGTGAACAAGGCTATCCAGGTTGAGACCGCTCAGATGGAACATAGGGAATCAATCAAGCGCAATCGTGACATTGGCTCATCTTCGAGCTCAGGGCAAAGGCGTAAGATCTGGATTCCCAACAGCATGTATCGTCCAACTGCCCCTGCGCTGAGGCCGTCTTATGCTGCACCCCGTCTGCCTCCTCCACCACCGAAGTAGCCGAGAGCTCAAGCTGCTCCACCACATGTTGCTCCTCTTCGTCCTGAAGATTCTGTATTTCAAGTGTCGCTGCCCAGGTCACCTTGCCAAAGACTGCCGCCAGAATCAGAATCAGTTGGCACTTCCTCCCACTAGCCGTGGCAATGGCCGTGGCAACAACCAGACCCGCAACTATAATACTGGGTCTTCTGCTTATGGTCGTGGACAGGCTTACCACGTCGATACTGAAGAAGTTCAGGATCAACCTGATACTATGATGGGTACCCTCCTCGTTAACTCAGTACCCGCTTCTGTTTTATTTGATTCAGGAGCATCACATTCATTCATCTCTGGAGCATTTGCATTCATGCATGGCATACAATATGAAAAGATGCATACTCCATTAGTCGTTAAAACTCCCGGGGCCCATTGTCATGCTGACATGATCGCACATAATGTCACTGTCGAAATTGGAGGATTAGAATGCCTTGCCTCCCCCATCGTTCTGAAGTCTTCCACCATAGACCTCATTCTGGGAATGGATTGGTTGAAAGCTCACATTGCTTCGATCAATTGTGCCACCAAAGTCGTCCAACTCCTTCACCCCTCCGACGAGATAGTGAACTACACCGCCCGAATTACTCGGAATGCCGAAGCTCAGATATATGCTCTGAATGCTTTGAACACTTCACCTCTTGAGGGAATTGAAAACATTCCAGTTGTTCGCGATTTTCCTGACGTCTTTCCAAAAGAACTTCCCGGAATACCCCCTGTTAGAGCCGTTGAATTCGTCATCGACTTGAAACCAGGCACCACTCCTATTGCCAAGCGCCCATACAAGATGCCGCCGCATGAACTCCTTGAGCTTAAGGAGGAAATCGACAAGTCACTTAAAAAGGGTTTCATCCGCCCCAGTTCTTCTGCTTGGGGAGCACCTTCTCTCTTTGTTAAGAAGAAGGATGGAACAAACCGATTGGTCCAGGACTATCGGCCTATTAACCAAGCAACAATCCAGAACAAATATCGACTTCCCCGGATCAACGATCTTTATGATCAGCTTGCTGGATCCTCTGTGTTCTCTAAACTCGACTTAAGGTTGGGTTATCATCAGATCCGAGTTCGTAAAGAGTATATTCCGAAGACCGCTTTCGTTACTCGTTATGGATCATACGAGTACACCATCATGTCCTTCGGATTAACTAATGCTCCAGCAACCTTCTCTCGATTGATGAACTATATCTTCATGGACTACCTCGACAAATTCGTCGTGGTTTATTTAGATGAAATCCTTATATTTTCCAAGAATGAAGAAGAACACGCCGAACATCTTCGGCTTGTATTGGAGAAACTCCGAGAACACCAGCTTTATGCCAAGTTTTCCAAGTGTGAATTCTGGTTATCTGAGGTGACTTATCTTGGTCATGTGATTTCCAAGGATGGCATTGCTGTTAACCCAGAACGAGTTCAGGCTATTCTTGACTGGACTCCTCCGCAGACTGTTAAGCAAGTCAGAAGTTTTCTCGGTCTCGCTAGCTATTGCCGCCGTTTCGTCGAGAACTTCTCCAAGATTGCTAAGCCACTGACTGACTTGCTTCACAAAGGCAAGAAGTTTGAGTGGACGGAAAAGTGCCAGGAAAGTTTTCAGACACTTAAAGATAAGTTGACATCTGCCCCAGTGCTAGCACCCCCAGATACCCGCAAGGACTTTGTAATATATTGCGACGCATCCCGTCAAGGATTAGGCTGTGTCCTAATGCAAGAGCGTAAGGTAATTGCTTATGGCTCTCGCCAGTTGCGTCCTCACGAAGATAAGTATCCAACACATGATCTTGAGTTAGCAGCAGTTATCTATGCTCTGAAGCTGTGGCGACATTACCTTCTCGGTAATCCTTGCGAGATATACATAGACCACCAAAGTCTGAAGTATCTGTATACTCAACCAGATTTGAACCTCTGTCAACAAAGATGGCTCGAGACAATAGCCGACTATGACATGGATATTTCTTATACCCCTGGCAAGGCTAATGTAATGGTTGATGCTTTGAGTCGCAAGTCTTATTGCAACAACCTCACGGTTCAGCAAGCACAACCCCTTCTCTACGAAGAACTTCGCAAGTTGAACCTTCACATTGTTCCTCAGGGTTATCTCAATACCCTAGTTGTTGAACCGGACCTAGAGTGCAACATCAAGACAAGGCAGAAATATGACTCTGAAGTCGAGAAGATTAAGAAATACCTCTCCAAGGGAAATTCTTCATTCTACCATGTTGATGATGATGGTGCCTTGTTCTTCAAAGGCCGCCTAGTGGTCCCCAGAAAGCATAATCTGGACTCCCATTCGAATGTTATGAAAGAAGCTCATGATACACCTCTTTCAATTCACCCTGGTAGCACCAAGATGTACCAAGACATTCGACAGAGATACTGGTGGCCTGATATGAAGCGAGACATTGCTCGTTATGTTGCTGAGTGTGACGTTTGCCGTCGCATCAAAGCAGAACATCAAAGGCCTGCTGGAACTCTGTAACCCCTTGATATTCCTGAATGGAAATGGGACAAAGTCGAAATGGATTTCATTACTGGTTTTCCCAGATCGCAGAAGGGTCATGATGCTATTTTTGTCGTCATTGACCGATTCTCAAAGGTTGCTCACTTTCTGCCAGTCAAGGAGATAATCACTGCTAGTCAGTTGGCAGACTTATATGTTTCCAGAATTGTGTCACTCCACGGTGTTCCGTTGGAGATCAGTTCAGACCGTGGAAGCCTCTTTACTTCAAGGTTTTGGAACAGTTTCCAAGAAGCTATGGGAACTCATTTGTCCTTCAGCACCGCTTTTCACCCCCAGTCCCAGGGACAAGTTGAACGAGTCAATCAAGTGCTTGAAGATATGCTTCGAGCTTGTGTCATCTCATTCGGTAAGAAATGTGAGGAATCTCTCCCGTATGCCGAATTCTCTTACAACAATAGCTATCAGGCTAGTTTGAAGATGGCACCCTTTGAAGTTTTATATGGACGTAAGTGTCGGACCCCTCTGAATTGGTCAGAAACTGGGGAACGGCCACTCTTCGGTCCGGACATTATTCAACAAGCTGAAGAACAAGTCCGCATTGTCCGTGAACATTTGAAAGTTGCTCAGTCTCGTCAGAAGAGCAACTATGATCGAAAACACCAAGTAATGGTCTATCAACTTGGCGAACAAGCTTACCTTCGTGTCACTCCGATGAAAGGCACTCATCGATTTGGGATCAAAGGCAAGTTAGCTCCTCACTACATTGGCCCGTTCCGTATTCTCGCAAGACGAGGAGAAGTGGCGTATCAATTGGAATTGCCGCCAAACCTTTCTCAAGTGCATGATGTCTTCCATGTATCGCAACTCCGCCGCTGCTTCAAGGATCCTATCCGAGCAGTGGATCATGAAATGCTTGAGCTGCAAGAGAATCCTTCTTATCGAGAGTATCCGATCCGCATTCTTGATCAAGCTGAACGTCGAACTCGTCAGAAGGCAATCAAATTCCTTAAAGTACAATGGTCGAATCATTCTGAAGATGAAGCCACTTGGGAACGCGTGGATCATCTTCGTGAAGAGTATCCTGCTCTCTTTCAGCCTACCTCTTAATTCTCGGGACGAGAATTTCTTTTAGAGGAGGAGAATTGTAACACCCCATGTAATTAAGCTACAGTGATCACCTTTTGATAATGCCAAGTCACCATGCTTAATAGTGCTTGATCATCATTTGCATCATATCTCATTTCAAATTCCAATTCAAATTGAAATTCAAATTTAAAGTGAAAATAAAAGTTGTTCCAATTTGGAAACTAAAATGTTCATTAATTAGCAAATAAGCCATAACTAATTATGTTAAGAAAAACAACATCACCTAAATTACCTAGATGACTCTAACATCATCAAAACAGTAACAAACAGCAATATTTAATCTCATTTTATTTAATAAAATTGCAAATGAAATTATATTGTCCCCAAACCAATTTCTGGTAGTAGCTTATATTGCACTGTAATTATTAAGCCAAGTCTCACATTTTACAAAAGACTTTTGGAGCAAAAAGGAAATGCTAACAGAAAAGGAAAAGTCAAAACAGAAAAAGAAAAGCGAAAAGGCTAAAACCTACTGTGCACTAAAGCCTACGGGCTACAATGCGGCCCAGCCCATCCCGCTCGGCCTTTCCCTAACCTCCCGCTCGGCCACAGTGGCCATGGCGCGCGCGCAGCCGCACGACCGCAGATGGCCACGCGGCGGCCATCCGCCGTGCTCCTCGCGTGGATAAGGCCCTTGCGGCCCCCTGGAAACCCTAGCCACCCCCAGATCCCCCCTCGCTCTCTCCCTTGCTCGCATTCGAGCTCGCCCGAGAGCTCCCGTCGTTGCCGCCGTCGATCTCGTGGTCCCCATCCTCTCCTCGCCTCGTCACCGTGCCAGGTCGACCCGCCGTCCTCGACTACGCCGTCTCCGACCACGAACGCGGGCCGGGAGCCACCGCAGCGACCTCCCCGAGCTCCTCTTCATCCTACGGCCGTCGTCGCCTCGCCGTCGATTTCGTCGTCGTCGAGCCCTCCCCGCGCATGTTTTGCTCACCTGCAGGCTCACGGTGAGCCCGCGCTCGTTTCCCCTCGCTTTCCCGCACGGATCCGTCCCCGTAGCCGCCTCTGTTGTCGCCGCCCGAGCTCAGCGCCGCCGCCTTGCTCGTCGCCGTGGCCACAGCCATTGCCATGCTCGCCCGAGGTCGGCTGCGAGCTCAGCAGGCCTGTAGGAGTCGTTTGCCGCCGCCCGTAGCCTTTGCCGTGCTCCAGAACGCCAGATCCGCCGTCGCCCGAAATGCTCCGCCGCTGACCTCGTCGCCGACGTCGATTCCGGCCGTCTCCGGCGACGGCACCGCCACCATCCGACGCGGCTCGTTCGACTCGTTCGAACGAGCCCAGCCACGCTCCATTTGGACGTCTGTAGCGCATTTCCGGCGAGCTCCAGAGGACGCCGCTGCGTTTGCGCGTCGCCGGCGGCTGAACGCCGGTGGCCGCCGACGTGGCCGGCCTGGGGGCCACCCAGGGTCACTGACCAGTGGGTCCCTGGGCCCCGTTGACCACGTTGACCGTGGTCAACGCGCTGACGTGGCAGCCTCGTGTCACTGACATGCGGGGCCCGCCTAAATTAAAATGGTCTTAAAATAAATAAAATGTTAATTAAAACGTTAATTAATATGTTAGTTAATTAGTTAACTTAATCAGTCACTGACAGTGGGTCCCACTGGCTAGTTAGTTAAATTAGTTAGTTTAACCTACTGATTAGTTAGCCTAGTCTATGACAGATGGGCCCCACCTGTCAGGTTGACTAGTCAACCGGCTGGGTTGACTGCTGATGTCATCATGGCGTTCTGCTGACGTCACCTAATACTGTTTTGGATAATTCGAATTAAATAATTTCAGAAATTCCAGAAAATGATTAAAACTTTGAAAAATCATATAAAATAAACCGTAACTCGGATGAAAATAATTTATATATGAAAAATGATCAGAAAAATATGAAGAATCCGAATATGTGGTCAAAATGCTTGACCATCACTCCTGTCTAGATGAACATGGAACTTTTTGCCCGTATCCGATAAATGAATAGTGCATGACTTTAATAAAATAATTCCAAATAAATTCCTAAATTATCTAAAACAACTAGATAGGCATTATATCACCTCTATATAACATTTAGGCATGTCATGCATCACTGTTGCATTGTTACCGTGAATTTATTGTTTCTTCCCCCTCCTTCTCTCCCGATAGACGCCGAGACCGCCGCCGACGCAGCTGAGTACGACTACGCTCCAGACGAGCAGCCTTCAGACGACCAGCCCCTCTCAGCAGAGCTTCCAGGCAAGCAAAACCCCCTTGATCATCCAGATATCGCCCACTCCTTCTCTCTTATGCTTGCATTAGAATTGCTTCTATTGTTATTCCGATAGCTCCTATTCTGATGCATAGCCTGATTTTGTCGCCTGCTGCTTATACCTACCTGTTGTCCCATAATGCTTAGTTAGCTATGCTATTGATTCATCTGTGGCCCTTCACCCTTGTCAGTTTGCCATGCTTGATATCGGGCCGTGATCACTCTGGGTGATGATCACGGAAATGTTTACATTGCAATACTTAAACTGTTAAAGTCGGGCTGGCCCCAAGGGTGCCCGCGAGAGAATAACATTAAAGACGGGTCGGCTCCAAGAGCACCCGCGCGACATGTGTTACCAAGTCGGAGCGATAGGAACCCTGTTCGGCTCTGCGAGTTACTAAATACCCCTAACGGATTTGGGTATTTGATCTGAGTGGGTCGTTGGCCCTATACGCACTACCACCACGTGGGATAATGGTTATGGGACCCTCTACGTCGTATGTATCAGCTGAAAGCTCTTCAGACGACATAGCTTAGAGATGCGGGCTGATTGCTGGGGTGGGCTGGTTACGTCACTGGTGTATTCAGTGTCGCGCCTGGACCCGGGCCAGTCTCGCAACGTGTAGGAGTGCGAAGGGCGATGGCCCAAGACCCCTTCGTGCTTAGGATTTAGACCGGCGTGCTGACCTCTCTGCTGAGCCTAGGTAGGACTGCGTCGTGTTGATCACCCGAGGCCGGGCATTACCCAGCAAGTGTTCTGGCCAGATGTGATCGCGCGTGTTGGGTAACAGTAGTGCACCCCTGCAGGGAAGTTATCTATTCGAATAGCCATGTCCACGGTAACAGGATGCTCGGAGTTGTATCCTGATCTGCTACAACTACAAATGGATACTGTTACAATATTAAACTGTTACTACTGCTCTAGGGATCGCTTTCTCGCAGGGAGTCAAGAAAGGATCTCAGGGCGCTGCTACTATATAACCACTATTATATGCTACTATGTTCTACTCTCTTCTGATGCTGCAAGAATGCTTCAAGATGCTAGTCTTCGATAGGCTAGGCTTCTCCCCCTCTATTCTGGCATTCTGCTGTTCAGTCCAAAGATATAGCCCCATTCCTTTGATACCGATGCATATCTAGTATAATTCTGATGTCAGTCTTGCGAGTACTTTGGATGAGTACTCACGGTTGCTTTGCTATCTTTTTCCCCATACCCGTTTGCTGCGATCAGAGGACGGAGTCCCGGAGCCAGATGCCACCGTAGGAGACTACTACCAGGGGAGCCCCAGAGGCACGTACTACTGGGTTGAGCCAGCCGACCAGGAGTAGTTCGGAGGCCCTAGGCAGGAGGCCCTAGGCACGATTCGAGAATAATGTTGGTGGACGCAAGTCTGTTGGATGTGGAAGGCATTAAGTGGCTTGAGGGAAAGAAGAAGGAGATTGATACGCCCAATTTGCATCATGATTTCCTACTGTTATTTATAATGTATTTGATCATTATTTCACTTTATGATGCAATTCTTATGCCTTTTCTCTCTTAATTTGCAAGATTTATATGAAGAAGGAGAATACCGGCAGCTAGAATTCTGGACCTGAAATAGCCACATCAGAGATACCTATCCTACAGAGCTCCAATTGGCTTGAAATTTCACGGAGATTTTTTATTGAATATATAAAAAATACTGGAAAGAAGAAATAATGGAGGGGACCCACCAGTTGCCTACAAGGCAACAGGGCACGACCCCCTTGGGCGCGCCCTGATGCCTTGTGGGGCCCCTGGCTGGTGCCTGGCCCCCTCCTTCTGCTATATAAGCTCATTTGCCCTAAAATATTATAGTGAAGACTTTCGGGATGAAGCGCCGCCGTCTCGAGGAGGAACCTGGGCAGGAGCTATTTTGCTCTCCGGTGGAGCGATTCAGCCGGGGATACTTCCCTCCGGGAGGGGGAAATCGAAGCCATCGACATCACCAACGATCCTCTCATCATGGGAGGACCAATCTTCATCAACATCTTCACCAACACCATCTCATCTCAAACCCTAGTTCATCTCTTGTATTCAATCTTTGTCTCAAAACCTCAGATTGGTACCTATGGGTTGCTAGTAATGTTGATTACATCTTGTAGTTGATGCTAGT
Source organism: Elymus sibiricus (assembly GCA_039707655.1). Classification (NCBI taxonomy): domain Eukaryota; kingdom Viridiplantae; phylum Streptophyta; class Magnoliopsida; order Poales; family Poaceae; genus Elymus; species Elymus sibiricus. The sequence continues at coordinate 202,397,860 of CM077666.1, read as the reverse complement.
TGGTTTATTTGGTGGAAGATTATATGTTCAGATCCTTAATGATATTCAATACCCCTCTGATCTTGAACATGAATTTGATTTATGAGTAGTTACTTTTGTTCTTGAGGACATGGGAGAAGTCTTGTCATAAGTAATCATGTGAATTTGGTATTCGTTCGATATTTTGATGATATGTATGTTGTTGCTTCCTTTAGTGGTGTCGTGTGAACGTCGACTACATGACACTTCACCATCTTTGGGCCTAAGGGAAGGCATTGTGGAGTAGTAATTAGATGATGGGTTGCTAGAGTAACAGAAGCTTAAACCCTAGTTTATGCGCTATTCCGTAAGGGGCTGATTTGGATCCATATGTTTCATGCTATGGTTAGAGTTATCTTAATTCTTCTTTCGTTGTTGCGGATGCTTGCGAGAGGGGGAAATTATAAGTGGGAGGCTTGTTCAAGTAAGAACAGCACCCAAGCACCGGTCCACCCACATATCAAATTATCCAAGTAGCGAACGCGAATCAAACAAACATGATGAAAGTGACTAGATGAAATCCCCATGTGTCCTCGAGAACGCTTTGCTTATTATACGAGTTCATTCCGGCTTGTCCTTTGCTATAAAAAGGATTGGGCCACCTTGCTGCACTTTTGTTAGCGTTACTACTAGTTACTTGTTACGAATTATCTTGCTACCAAACTATCTGTTACTTACAGTTTCAGTGCTTGCAGAGAATACCTTGCTGAAAACCGCTTGTCATTTCCTTCTGCTCCTCGTTGGGTTCGACACTCTTACTTATCAAAAGGACTACGATTGATCCTCTACACTTGTGGGTCATCATGACTCTTTTCTGGCGCCGTTGCCGGGGAGTGAAGCGCCTTTGGTGAGTGGAATTTGGTAAGGAAACATTTATATTTCGTGCTGAAATTTACTGTCACTTGTCACTATGGAAAGTAATCCTTTGAGGGGCTTGTTCGGGGTATCTTCACCTCGACCGGAAGCATTAAGAGTTACTCCTCAACCTACTGAAAATATTTATTATGAAATTCCTTCGGGTATGGTAGAGAAACTGCTAGCTAATCCTTATGCAGGAGATGGAACGGTGCATCCTGATATGCACTTAATATATGTGGATGAAATTTGTGGATTGTTTAAGCTTGCAGGTCTATCCGGAGATGGAGTTAAGAAGAAAGTATTCCCTTTATCTTTGGAGGGAAAGTCATTGACATGGTATAGGCTATGTGATGATACTGAAACATGGGATTGGAACCGGTTGAAGCTGGAATTTCACCAGAAATTTTATCCTATGCATTTGGTTCATCGTGATCGGAATTATATATATAATTTTTGGCCTCGTGAAGGAGAAAGTATTGCTCAAGCTTGAGGGAGGCTTAAGTATATGTTGCATACATGCCCCAATCATGAGCTCTCAAGAGAAATAATTATTCAAAACTTTTATGCTCGGCTTTCTCATAATGATCAATCCATGCTCGATACTTCTTCTGCTGGTTCCTTTATGAAGAGAACTATTGAATTCAGATGGGATCTTCTGGAAAGAATTAAACATAACTCTGAAGATTGGGAAATCGACAAAGGTAAAGTGTCAGGTATAAATCTTGAGTTTGATTGTGTTAAATCTTTTATGGAAACTGATGCTTTTCATAAGTTTAGTACTAAATATGGACTTGACTCTGAGATAGTAGCTACCTTTTGTGAATCTTTTGCTGCTCATGTTGATCTCCCTAAGGAGAAATGGTTTAAATATCATCCACCTATTGAATTGAATGAAGAACCTGTTAGTGTTAAGGAAGAAACAATTGTTTACAATGTTGATCCAGTTATGCCTACTGCTTATATTGAGAAACCTCATTTCCCTGTTAGGATTAAGGAACATGCTAAAGCTTCAATTGTGGTTAGTAAAAGTAATATAAGAACACCTAGACCCTTTGAACAAATTAAAGTTGAGCCTAATATTACAATGGTTAAAGATCTTTTCGTTGATTATATCGATGGGCATGTTATTTACTTTTGTGATGAGGCTGCTAGAATTGCTAAACCTGTTAGAAATGAACGAGATATGCTAGATAAGAATAAGCCCGTAGTTGGCATGCCTTTTGTTTTTGTTAAGATTGGAGATCATTGTTATCATGGCTTATGTGATATGGGTGCTAGTGTGAGTGCTATTCCGTTTTCTTTATATCAAGAAGTAATGAATGATATTGCACCTGTGGAGATTGAAGATATTGATGTTACTATTAAGCTTGCAAACAGAGATACTATTACACCACTTGGGATTGTTAGAGATGTTGAAATCTTGTGTGGTAAAATCAAATACCCTACTGATTTCCTTGTACTTGGTTCACAACAAGATAATTTTTGTCCCATTATATTTGGTAGACCTTTCTTGAATACCGTTAATGCTGAAATTGATTGTGTTAAAGAGAAGGTTAGAGTTAAGTTTGGTGATATATCTCATGAATTTAATTTCTCTAAGTTTAGTAGACAACATCATGATAAAGAATTACCTAGTAAAGATGAAATTATTGGTCTTGCTTCTATTGTTGTGCCTCCTACTGATCCTTTAGAAAAATATTTGCTAGACCATGAGAATGATATGCATATGAATGAAAGAAATGAAATAGATGAGTTGTTCTTTAAACAAGCACCTATCCTTAAACATAATTTGCCTGTGGAAACTTTGGGAGATCCTCTTCCACCGAAGAGTGATCCTGTGTTTGAATTAAAGCAATTACCTGCAACACTTAAGTATGCTTACCTTGATGAAAACAAGATATATCATGTTATTATTAGTGCTAACCTTTCAGAGCATGAAGAAAAGAGATTACTTAAAACTCTGAAGAAGCACCGTGCCGCTATTGGATATACTCTTGATGATCTTAAGGGCATTAGTCCCACTTTATGTCAGCATAAAATTCATATGGAGCCAGACGCTAAACCCGTTGTTGATCATCAAAGAAGGCTGGATCCTAAAATGAAGGATGTGGTAAGAACTAAAATATTAAAGCTTCTCGAGGCAGGTATAATTTATCCCATAGCTGATAGTAGATGGGTAAGTCATGTTCATTGTGTTCCTAAGAAAGGAGCTATTACCGTTGTTCCTAATGATAAAAATGAACTTATCCAATAAAGATTTGTAACCGGTTATAGGATGATAATTGATTTCAGGAAATTAAATAAAGCTACTAGGAAAGATCATTACCCCTTGCCTTTTATTGATCAAATGTTAGAAAGATTATCTAAGCATACACACTTTTGTTTCCTAGATAGTTATTCGGGTTTCTCTCAAATACCCGTTTCACCTGAAGATCAAGAGAAAATCACATTTACTTGTCCTTTTGGAACTTATGCTTATCGTCGTATGCCTTTTGGTTTATGTAATGCACCTGCTACCTTTCAAAGATATATGACTGCTATATTCTATGAATTTTGTGAAAAGATTGTTGAGGTTTTCATGGATGATTTCTTCGTTTACAGAACTTCTTTTGATGATTGCTTGAGCAACCTTGATCGAGTTTTGCAGAGATGTGAAGAAACTAATCTTGTCTTGAATTGGGAGAAGTTCCACTTTATGGTAAATGACATGGCCGGGCCGGCAAAATCCGGGGTCCTGTGCGAAACAAAAAATTGGGGCCCTATCTCACTAAAAAAATAAACTAACGAGCAATTATAATGTATATATGTTGCGCTTATAGGAACTAGACTGATGTTTCCCCATGATGACTCAAATCTGTATTATTGAAACACAAGATAAAAAAGATGAATAACATAAAATTGAAGTTATACAGTACCATATATCAATTCAAGATAATGCGTCAATGTTTTGCAATTAGACGAACCGTCTGACTCACCTAGTTTTGGGTCCTGTCCGGTTGAACTATTACACTACGATCTTTAACCGAGGAGGTAAGAACCGATCTCTAACAAAGTAACGATCCCTGCCAAAAGCTAATTAGGAAATTAGGAATTAGGATTTAGGAGTCGGTCAGTCGGTCACGGATTGATCCGACGAGGCGACAGAGTCTAAAAATTAGGAAAGGAAGCTAGGAAGGCAACGACAGCGGCCTGAATCCTATGGCTCTGATGAGGCGAAGGCAACGACCGATGAGACGATCCTGTAGCGCAGATCGAGCAGTTTCCTTTTTTTGAGAAAAGATCGATCGAGTTGAGCGACGAGCGGACGAGTACCAGCGCTCAATGGCCTCGACTCAGGCCCAGCTCTAGCTCCCAGCGGCCCAGTGCGGCAGCTCCTATGCACTTTTTTTTAGAAAACTATGTCTACATAAAAATTTTGTGGCCCCCCAAAATTATGGGCCCTGTGCGGGCCGCACATTTGGCACCACTATGGGCCCGACCCTGGTAAATGAAGGTATAGTCCTTGGGCATAAAATTTCTGAAAGAGGTATTGAAGTTGAAAAAGCTAAAGTTGATGCAATTGAGAAAATGTCATGTCCTAAAGATATCAAAGGTATAAGAAGTTTCCTTGGTCATGCTGGTTTCTATAGAAGGTTTATAAAAGACTTCTCTAAAATTTCTAGGCCTCTTACTAATCTCTTGCAAAAAGATGTTCCATTTGTTTTTGATGATGATTGTGTAGAAGCCTTTGAAATACTTAAGAAAGCCTTAATTTCTGCACCTATTGTTCAACCACCTGATTGGAACCTACCCTTTGAAATTATGTGTGATGCTAGTGATTATGATGTTGGTGTTGTTCTAGGACAAAGAGTTGATAAGAAATTGAATGTTATCCATTATGCTACTAAAACTCTAGACAGTGCTCAAAGGAATTATGCTACTACTGAGAAAGAATTTTTAGCAGTTGTGTTTGCATGTGATAAATTCAGATCTTATATTGTTGATTCCAAAGTTACTATTCACACTGACCATGCTGCTATTAAATATCTTATGGAAAAGAAAGATGCTAAACCTAGACTGATTAGGTGGGTTCTTTTGCTACAAGAATTTGATTTGCATATTATTGATAGAAAGGGAGCTGAGAATCCCGTAGCTGATAATTTGCCTAGAATGAAAAATATTCTTGATGACCCACTTCCTGTTAATGATGATTTCTCTGATGAACAATTAGTTGTGATAAATGCTTCTCGTAATACTCCTTGGTATGCAGACTATGCTAATTACATTGTTGCTAAATATATACCACCTAGTTTCACATAACAACAAAAGAAAAAGTTCTTCTTTGATTTAAGACATTACTTTTGGGATGACCCACACTTATATAAAGAAGGAGTAGATGGTATTATTAGACGTTGTGTACCTGAGCATGAACAGGAACAAATCCTATGAAAGTGTCACTCCGAGGCATATGGAGGACACCATGCGGGAGACAGAACTGCGCACAAGGTATTACAATCTGGTTTTTATTGGCCTACTCTTTTCAAGGATGCACGTAAGTTTGTCCTTTCTTGTGATGAATGTCAAAGAATTGGTAATGTTGGTAGACGTCAGCAAATGCCTATGAATTATTCACTTGTTATTGAACCATTTGATGTTTGGGGTTTTGATTATATGGGACCGTTTCCTAAATCCAATGGGTATACTCATATTTTAGTTGCTGTTGATTACATTACTAAGTGGGTAGAAGCTATTCCAACTAGTAGTGCTGATCATAACACTTCTATTAAAATGCTTAAAGAAGTTATATTCTCGAGGTTTGGAGTCCCTAGATATTTAATGTCTGATGGTGGTTCACATTTTATTCATGGTGCTTTCCGTAAATTGCTTGCCAAATATGATGTTAATCATAGGATTGCATCTCCTTATCATCCTCAGTCTAGTGGTCAAGTTGAATTAACTAATAGAGAAATAAAGCTAATCTTGCAAAAGACCGTTAACAGATCTAGAAAGAATTGGTCTAAGAAACTTGATGATGCATTATGGGCTTACAGAACTGCTTATAAAAATCCTATGGGTATGTCTCCCTATAAAATGGTCTATGGAAAAGCATGTCATTTACCTCTTGAGTTAGAACATAAGGCATATTGGGCAATTAAAGAACTTAACTATGATTTCAAACTTGCCGGTGAAAAGAGGTTATTTGATATTAGCTCTCTAGATGAATGGAGAACCCAAGCCTATGAAAATGCTAAGTTATTTAAAGAAAAGGTTAAAAGATGGCAAGATAAAAGAATCCAAAAACGGGAATTCAAAGTAGGTGATCATGTTTTATTGTACAATTATCGTTTAAGATTCTTTGCAGGAAAACTTCTCTCTAAATGGGAAGGACCGTATATCATCGAAGAAGTTTACCGCTCCGGAGCCATCAAAATAAATAACTCTAAAGGCAATAATCCGAGAGTGGTGAATGGACAAAGAATTAAGCACTATATCTCAGGTAATCCTATCAATGTTGAAACTAATATTATTTAGACAATGACACCGGAGGAACACATCAAAGAGTCCTTCCGGAACGCTCCAGAACCCTGAAAAGGGGTAGGTATGTGATACGGTAAGTAAACCGACTCCAAAAATTCCATAAAAATTATTTCTGTCCATTTTGGAATATTAGAAAAATTACAAAAATAAGAAACAGTTGAGAGGACCCATGAGTCGCCCATAAGGCAACAGGGCGCGACCCCCCCGGGGCGCGCCGTGATGCCTTGTTGGCCCCTCGTGTGCCCTCCCGGCTCCGTTTTCCTCTCGTATGCTTGTTTTGCAAGATAAAAATTCTTTATATATACTCACAGATGTTTTTACCACCGCATCGCAAGTTTCTCCTCTGTTCTTGTTTTGGGCTGTTTTCTGTCAGATTTTAAAGCCAGGCATCATGTCTTCCTCCTCCTCCAACAACGTGGGAGACAATGCTTGGCTGCTGCAGATGGAACTCAGGAGAGAAGGGGAGGAAGAGGTTACCATGGAAGAAGATGATGGAGATTCGCTGGAGGTGCAGCCCCCTGCTTCGGAGAGGGGTACCCTTGCCGGCATCTCCACAACGCCAAATCCTCATCAAGTTATGAGAAGCACTACCAACCATGGGAGTCCAGAGGTACAAGATGGGCTTCCTCCTAGGAGGCCCTTACACTGGTTACATCGGAACAACTTTCATAATTTGGTCCACAATTATGGGGTCGAGAACACTCCTCGTATGCACATACCTTCCAATTGGGATATCTCCCGTCCAAGTGAGAATGATGCAGGAAAGAGCTCATGGGGGTCGGAAAATAAACATATTATGGTTGAAGTGCAAAAGAATGCCACCGCGATTTAGCAGTTGCTTCGGGAGGTCCAGAGCTTGAAGGATATCTTACTAAATATTTTAAAGGACAAGCCTATCTCTTCATCACCGCCATCACCGAAGAAGGAGATTTGAGTACATGGGTATGGGCACCACCCTTGGCTTGTGCCAAGCTTGGGGGAGGTGCCCCGGTATCGTTTCACCGTCACTTTTTATCATCATTATCTATCTTAGTTCGATCCTTAGTTATTTCATGATTTAGAAGAATAAAGTTTTAGTATGATCTATTTTCGAGTGCTTGCTTTGTGGTCTATCTATCTATGTAATCGTGTGTGGAAGTTATATAATAAAGAGTAGTTTGAGTTGAGTGTTTTGCTTTTGTTGATCCAATCTTGGAAATAAAATGAAGAGAATAAAAAGTAAGATCATATGCTAATCCCATGGGGAGTGATGACTTCACATAAAAGAAGTATAATTGATAAAACTTGTTGGAAGTTGACAAACATAGTATTGGTCATTGTTGCAATTCATGAAAAACTAATAAAGGAAGAGAGGTCTCACATATAAATATACTATCTTGGATATCTTTTATGATTGTGAGCCCACATTAAATATTCTATGTCAATTAGTCAATGTTGGACAAGGAAGACAACGTAATGAGTAATATTTGCTTATATTCACATAGAAGTTATATTATTTTGGATCCTCTAACATGTGGTGCTTGCCTCCTATCTTTTGCTAGCCAAAATTCTGTACTAAGTAGAGATACTACTTGTGCATCCAAAAACGCTTAAACCTAGTTTCATGCCATGAGAGTCCACTATATCTACCTATGGATTGAATAAGATCCTTCAAGTAAGTTGTCATCGGTGCAAGGCAATAAAAATCGCTCCTAAATATGTATGATCTTTTATTGTAAGGTAAAATAAGCTTTGTACGATCTTGTGATGGTGTAGGAATAAAAGCGACAGACTGCATAATAAAGGTCGCTATCACAAGGGGCAATATAAAGTGACATTCCTTTACATTAAGAGTTTGCATATCCAAACACAAAAAGCGCATGACAACCTCTGCTTCCCTCTGCGAAGGGCCTATCTTTTACTTTATGAATTTACTTTCATGCAAGAGTCAAGAGTATTCTCCTCTATTCCATTTTTATTTTTCTCTCTTGGCAAGCATCATGTGGTGGGGATTGATCCATGCATATATATCCAGTTGGATGTAGGTGATCATGAATTATTATTGTTGACATTACCTGTAACACCCCCAGATTAAGTCCAGTCATTAACCAGTAATAATGTGCCATGTCACCATGATTAACAGTGCTTGATCATCATTTGGATCATATCTCATTTCAAATTCTAGTTCAAATTAAAATTCAAATTTAAAGTGAATTTAAAAGTTGTTCGAATCCAGGATAAAAAATGTTCATAATATTACAAATATTCCCAAAGCAATTATAAAAATAAAATCAACATTAATTGAATTATCTAAATGACCCTAACATCCTAAAACAGCCCTATTTAAAATCATTTTCATTTAAACAAAAATCAAATGAATTCAAATAATCCCAAACATTTTTGTGGCAGTGCAGAATATTGCCTAGTATTTATTGAGGCAAGTTACCTATTTTACAAAACTCATTTGATGCAAAAAGAAAAGGCAAAACAGCAGAGAAAATAAGAAACAAAAAAAGAATAAAGAAAAGGGCAGAGGGGCACTGTGCCTGTGGGCTTCAAGTGGCTACAGGGAGGTCCAGCCCATCACGGCTGGCCTTTCCCTAACCTCCCGCCGCGCGCGCGTGCTCGGGTGTCTGTGCGCCGTCCACCGCACGGCATGCTCGCTGTCGAGCATCCACGGCCCCCCCTCGAGGGATAAGGCCATCCCCGGCACCCTCTCTCCCTCCCCGAAACCCTAGCACCTCCCCGTTCCCCTCTCTCGTTCTTCCCCGAGTGAATCGAGCTCGCGCCCGAGCGAGCTCGTCGTCGCCGTCGCCGTTCACCGCACTCACCGAGCTCCCCGCGCCGCTCCGACGTGCCCAGGAGGACCGCCGTCCTCCGCTACGACCTCCGCGCCACTGGATCCAAGCCGGGGACCCCCACCGTCGTCGCCCGCGTCTCCTTCCCCCGCTACGGCCGCCGCACGACATCGCCATCGATCCACGCACCCCTACCTCCACCGGCTCCTCCGACCACCGCATTGAGCTTGCTGTGAGCTCCGCTCTCGATCCCCGCTTCTCCCTCTCGTTTCCGCCGCTGTTTGCCCGCGCCCATACCCTCACCAAAACCCGCCGCCGCAGCAAGCTCGTTTCCGGCGAGCTCCGGCCGTCCCAGCCGCCGCTGCTTGCTGCACTAGATGCGGCACTCCGCCAGCTGCCCGTAGCACCTCTCTGCGCGCCAAATGGCCACCGGAGCCGCATTTCCGGTGGGCTCCCGCGTCGCCGCCGTTCGGGTGGTCGCCGGAGGCCATCGCCGGCGCGCGCGTCGTTTAAACCGGTGGGCCCCAGTCATTAGCGCAATAACCCGGGCCTAAACAGCCACTGACGTGCGGGGCCGATTACTGTACGATTAGTATTAGGGCTAATTAACTAAACTGTTAATACTCACTGACATCCGGGCCCCACCCCGCTAATTAACTAATTAGATTAATTTAAAACCCTGATTAAACTAACAGTGACTGACCATTGGGTCCCACTGGACCCGGTTGACCAGTCAAAGCTGACTGGGTTTGACCCAGTCAATGACATGTAGGCCCCACCTAATTAGTTAACTAAATTACTAATTTAATTAATCTGTTAATTAAATGTGACACTGACATGTGGGTCCACTGCCACTAATTAGGATTAGTTTAAAATAATTAACTCTGATTAACTAAATATTCCACTGACATGTGGGACCCGCTAGCTAATTAACTTAATTAGTTAAATTAAATCTCTGTTTAATTAAATCAGTCAATGACAGGTGGGACCCACCGGTCAGTTTGATCAGTCAAAGTCCACCGTTGACCGCTGACGTCATGCTGACGTCACCAATTACTGTTTCGGATAATTCTAATTTAATAATTAAAATAAATCCAGAAAATGTTTAAAACTTTGAAAAATCATATAAAATAAACCGTAACTCGGATGAAAATAATTTATATATGAAAAACGATCAGAAAAATATGACGAATCCGAATATGCCACCCACATGCCTGTCAGCCCTCTCTAACATGATGAACATGGAACTTTTCCCTCTGTTTCATCTATCCGATAATTGCCCGGAGCTGGTAAAACACCTCCAGATGTTTCCCGCTCCGACTAACTTGCGTAGTACTGTATTAGAGCACTCCTCGAATAGCGTGCTGCTGTGCCATGCATCTGTGATTGCATTTGTTGCTTGTATTTATTGTTTCTTCCCCCCTCTTCTCTCCGGTAGACTCCGAGACCGACGCTTCCCCTGTGATCGACTACGTCACCGACGACCCTGCTTCCTTTTCAGCAGAGCAACCAAGCAAGCAAAACCCCCTTGATCATTCCTATATCGCCTATTCCTTCTCCCTCATGCTTGCATTAGATATTGCTACTGTAAATGATTGCTCTTATTCTAATTCATAGCCTGCTTTTGTAACCTACTATTGTTACTTTACCTGTCATCCTAAACTTCTTAGAATAGGTTGGTTAGTGATCCACCAGTGACCACTCATCCTTGTCCCTGTTGCCCTGCTTTGTTACCAGTACCTCGATCATTGTGATCGATGTGCAGATACCGTCACATCACCGCACACCCCCCTTAGTTGTACGACTCTGCAGGGTTACTATCAAGTGCCGAGGGTGATACCTCGTACTGCACTCCTGATGATATCTCTGTAGTATAGCACATCGGTGGTGATTGCAGAGGGTGATTCCTCCCGCTTCCCTTCTCGATGATACTCTGCCGTGCAACCCCTCAAGTGTGGACCATCGAGGGTGATTCCTCCTGGTTCTCCTTGACGGACTACATCGAGTAGGATTCCAACAAGGGTGGTTCCTCGGATTCTCTCTTGATGATATGAACACACGGTTACTTTGACTTTACTACAGATAACGGTTAAAGTCGGGTAGGCCCCGAGGGGTACCCGCGAGAGGTGTGAAGTCGGGTTGACCCAAGGGTACCTGCGAGATAATTACGAGGCACGGCCGGGCAGGCAGAGACCGCCCTCGAGAGGGATGGGCCTGACCCTTGTTGCACTTCCTCGAGACGGGACGACAGGAGTACTGATCGTCACCGCGAGCTCCTAATAATTCGCTAACGGATTTGGGTATTTGATCTGAGTTGGTCGCTGGCCATATACGCACTACCACCACGCAGGATAATGGTTTATGGGGCCCTCGACGCCGTATGTATCAGCCGAAAGCTCTGTCAGACGTCCAGTTCAGCATTGTGAGCCGGTCGGGACAAGGCCATCCAGGACTGAGGTGGTGCTTGGACTCCGACCCGTGACACAATGACCCGGAGTGCACAGGGCGATGGCCCAAGACCCCTGAGCACTTAGGATGTAGACTGGCGGGGACCTCTCTGCTGAGCTCTAGGTAGGGCTGCGGTGTGTCGATCAGCCGAGGCCGGGCATGACCGAGGAAAGTGTGTCTGGCCAGAGTTAATCGAGCGTGTTGGGTAACAGTAGTGCACCCCTGCAGGGAAGATTATCTATTCGAATAGCCGTGTCCACGGTAACAGGACGCTCAGTGTTGTATCCCGATCTACTACAACTTAAACTGGATACATGTTAATTAATTGTAAGCTCCGGGATCGCTTTCTCACAGGGAGTCGAGGAAGGATTCCTAGGCTTTGCTATTACATGCTTGTTACTTTATAATATGCTAATCTGCACTCTTCTAATGCTGCAAGACGCTGAAGATGCTAGTCTTCGGTAGGCTAGGCTTTCCCCTCTATTCTGGCAATTCTGCAGTCTAGTCCACAGATACAGCCATTCCCTTTGATACCGATGCATACCTAGCATAGTTCTGATGTAAGTCTTGCTAGTACTTTGGATGAGTACTCACGGTTGCTTTGCTTTCCTTTTTCCCCATACCCGTTTGCTGCGACCAGATGGCGGAGCCCCGGAGCCAGCTTCCCCAGTCGACGACTACTACTACCCCTCTGGAGGAGCTTACTACTACGTGGAGACCGACGACCAAGAGTAGATTCGGAGGCTCCCAGGAAGGAGGCCTGTGCCTTTTCGATCAGTGTCGTTGTTATGCTAGCCTTCTTAAGGCACCCTTGTTTAACTTTGTGCCTGTACTCAGATACTATTGTTGCTTCCGCTAACGCTTGATCTCGAGCTTATGTATTCGAGCCCTCGAGGCCCCTGGCTTGTAATGTAAAGCTTGTATGTCTTTTATTTGTGTTTAGAGTTGTGTTGTGATATCTTCCCATGAGTCTCTGATCTCGATCGTGTGCATTTGCGTGTATGATTAGCGCACGGTCGAGCAGGGGCGTCACATTACCCTTGAGGTAAATACGTTGGGAGGCGAAACTATAAGCCCCTATCTTTCTATGTGTCTGACTGAAACTTTTGCTTCATAAGCATGCCGTGAGTGTCAGCAATCATAGAAGACTAAATGATAGTTGAGTATGTGAACTTGCTAAACAAAGCTCTTACATAGACTCTTTCTGATAATATGATAAATTGCAATTGCTTCAGTGACTGAGATCATAATTTGTTAGTTTTCAATTTGGTTTGTGGTTCATACTTTAACTTGTGATTAAATTGTTACTTTTTCATGGGAAGTTCTATGATGATATATTGTTGTTATAATAAAGATCATGATGCTTCATGTCCGTATTTTATTTTTATCGACACCTCTCTCTCTAAACATGTGGTCATGATTATCGATTTCGGTTTTCGCTTGAGGACAAGCGAGGTCTAAGCTTGGGGGAGTTGATACGCCCAATTTGCATCATGATTTCCTACTGTTATTTATAATGTATTTGATCATTATTTCACTTTATGATGCAATTCTTATGCCTTTTCTCTCTTAATTTGTAAGATTTATATGAAGAGGGAGAATACCGGCAGCTGGAATTCTGGACCTGAAATAGCCACATCAGAGATACCTATCCTACAGAGCTCTAATTGACTTGAAATTTTACAGAGATTTTTTATTGAATATATAAAAAATACTGGAAAGAAGAAATAATGGAGGGGACCCACCAGTTCACCACAAGGCAACAGGGCGCGCCCCCCTGGGCGCGCCCTGATGCCTTGTGGGGCCCCTGGCTGGCGTCTGGCCCCCTCCTTCTGCTATATAAGCTCATTTTCCCTAAAAAAATTATAGAGAAGACTTTCGGGACGAAGCGCTGCCGTCTCGAGGCGAAACCTGGGCAGGAGCTATTTTGCTGTCCGGCAGAGCGATTCCGCCGGGGATACTTCCCTCTGAGAGGAGGAAATCGAAGCCATCGACATCACCAACGATCCTCTCATCGTGGGAGGACCAATCTTCATCAACATCTTCACCAGCACCATCTCATCTCAAACCCTAGTTCATCTCTTGTATTCAATCTTTGTCTCAAAACCTCAGATTGGTACCTGTGGGTTGCTAGTAGTGTTGATTACATCTTGTAGTTGATGCTAGTTGGTTTATTTGGTGGAAGATTATATGTTCAGATCCAATATGCTATTCAATACCCCTCTGATCTTGAACATGAATATGGTTTGTGAGTAGTTACTTTTGTTCTTGAGGACATGGGAGAAGTATTGTCATAAGTAATCATGTGAATTTGGTATTCGTTCGATATTTTGATGATATGTATGTTGTTGCTTCCTTTGGTGGTGTTGTGTGAACGTCGACTACATGAGACTTCACCATCTTTGGGCCTAAGGGAAGGCATTGTGGAGTAGTAATTAGATGATGGGTTGCTAGAGTGGCATAAGCTTAAACTCTAGTTTATGCGCTATTCCGTAAGGGGCTGATTTGGATCCATATGTTTCATGCTATGGTTAGAGTTATCTTAATTCTTCTTTCGTAGTTGCGAATGCTTGCGAGAGGGGGTAATCATAAGTGGGAGGCTTGTTCAAGTAAGAACAGCACCCAAGCACCGATCCACCCACATATCAAATTATCCAAGTAGAGAACGCGAATCAAACAAACATGATGAAAGTGACTAGATGAAATCCCCATGTGTCCTCGAGAACGCTTTGCTTATTATACGAGTTCGTTTCGGCTTGTCCTTTGTTATAAAAAGGATTGGGCCACCTTGCTGCACTTTTGTTACCGTTACTACTAGTTACTTGTTACGAATTATCTTACTACCAAACTATCTGTTACATACAGTTTCAGTGCTTGCAGAGAATACCTTGCTGAAAACCGCTTGTCATTTCCTTCTGTTCCTCGTTGGGTTCGACACTCTTACTTATCGAAAGGACTACGATTGATCCCCTATACTTGTGGGTCATCAGAGATCAACCTGCGTAAGGAGTACGGGACGGCGAGAGCGGCGGCCGAAGCAGCGGACAAGACATGGAAGGCGGCCGTGACCGAGCATGCGATACGGATGGCGTCCGACGAGTGAGTCATCACGTCTGCCAGCCGTGGTCCAGACGTTTAATTACATTATGGCATGTCTGGATTGTTGAATTGTGATTTAGTTTGCTTTTGTTGCATTGTTGAATTGGGATAAATTTGAGCTATATGATGGACGTGTGTGGATTTGAGGATTAGCCGTCCAACAGGATATTTTTAGGGGCGGCCGACGCTGTCAGTAGTTGTGCCCGGACGCGTCCGCGGATGTTTAGGGGGACGGATTTGCCAAATGTGGATGCAGATGCTCTTTTACGCTAACAAGGTGTACTTACCCGTAAAAAAGAAGGAAAAGAGGTGTCCTCTTGTGCACGAACTTGCTGGATTGAGGCGGCCCATGGGCTTCTCTTTCCGCTCACACTCTTCTTCGCCTCAGCCACCAAGATCCCGTCAGTAATTGGTACACATCTCCTCTTGTTCCAGCATCGCCCGAACCCGAACCACGCCGTCCGGTCCACCCCGAGAGGAGAGCGCAGCGACATGCCGGCGACGCCGACCATCATCGGTGCCCTGCTGGGGCTGGGCACCCAGATGTACTCCAACGCCCTCCGGAAGCTCCCATACATGCGCCGTATAGCCCCTTTCCCATCCATCCCTCCCTGTCCGCCTTCCCCTTTGTTGATTTCTTGATCTGTCCTCACGATGCATCCTGCCATCCATCCGCAGTCCCGGTTCCTTATTTCGTCTGATCTGTAACCATTTATGTGCCTGCAAGTATGTGTTTGGGCGCCTTTTGGCCGTAAGAGCGGTAGATTTGGAATGTGGTTCTTGATTTATGTTTAGTGGGTTCTTAGATTGGGATTCAGTCACTACCTTGGCCTTGACAAGACCGAATGGTAGGATTTTCTGTAGAAAGTTCCTGTAATTTTCGGTTGCAGTACTACAGTATGATACCACAAATCTGTTTGACTTGATTTATGAACACATACTGTCGAAATATTAGTTCCTTTTGTTCTGATCCCCTCATTTCCTTGATTTTATTATCTGGCTTTGTAACATTCTAGTTGCAGGTTTGATTCCTTCTCATGTGATTTCCCCTTTTTGTTTCAGATCCCTGGGAGCATGTGCTGGGAATGGGTCTGGGTGTAGTGTTTGTAAACCAATTGGTGAAGTTTGATGAGAAGGTCAAGGTGGACCTTGACAAGATGCTTGAGCGTGCGAAACACGCCAATGAGCAGCGCTACTTTGGTTTGTGCTTATTTCCTCCCAACATTTTGGAATCCTGATTATATGCTTCTCCCTCCTTCCATATTTAATTGTTTATAAGGCCCGAGGCGCACACACAATTTTATGGTAAACTTTGACCAATGTTTGCGCAAATGATATTTGGTTTATCTGCACAAATGTTATGCCATTACGAAGCATTCTTCAATATGGATCCATGGCACCACTTTTGTGTCACGGAAACCTCATACTAGTAGTTTAATTGTTGGTCAAGGGGCTCTTAGGATGATTAGTGCTGTTTGAAGAATTGTTACATTATGACAGTAGTAGCTTTTATATGCCTTCATGAAATCTATTATGGGGAACTAGTGATCTTTTTACCAATCAGCTTGGTAAACTGTGCACTATTGATTCAACCAGTGTTGCTCACAGTAATGATACTAGATTTGCACAATGACTGAGCGGCATACACATATCACTACTTAAACATGGAGGACATGTTGTGCATAGTCATCATTTCATATAAGAAGCTTCTGGCAAATAAATAGGATAAATCAATGCACTGTTCGTTTAGAGATCTATGTACTTTACAAAAATACTAGAGACCCTGACAGTAATGCATTAAACAGATCTATATCCTTTGTTGCTCCCTAGTAGCATATTAAGTGGTCAGGCCCATCCCCCCCCCCCCCCCCCCCCAACACACACAAACATAACCTTTAGTACTATCCCCCCTGGATATTAGTACCTTGCAGAGG
The DNA here is from genome assembly GCA_039707655.1 of Elymus sibiricus. Classification (NCBI taxonomy): domain Eukaryota; kingdom Viridiplantae; phylum Streptophyta; class Magnoliopsida; order Poales; family Poaceae; genus Elymus; species Elymus sibiricus. Next base: position 202,381,209 of record CM077666.1, on the reverse strand, counting down.
TGTGGATTTTGCTCTCTGCTACTTTTCATCCCGATTTTCATTCTAATCCAGTGCGTTAGCATGCATATGTGGACAAGCTTGAACTAAACTTGTCTCCTGGTTGTGTATTTGTGAAGATTTTGCTTCATTGATATGTTAGCCATTTTATTTCCAGTTTTCTGTTTTTCTTATGTTTAATCAAGCCACAAAACTTGATTATATCCTCCATCACCTGTAATAGTCCTTAATTTCTACTCTCAAGCATAATATTTCTGCTCCTTGCATGCATTTTAATTCTTAGTGAACTATTGTTTTTTGAAGTCTTTATTAAATTATTGACTACTATAAAAGTTCAATTAAAGAACTAATAGTCATCACATTTTTTTGAGCATAATTTACTATCGATCACCGTATGCCGTGTGCCGCTGTTGCTCTGTAATGAGGCTCACGGCACATAAGAAGTACCTATCATATGTACCCACAAAGTGAATACCGTAACAAGAATCAATATTGCCATTACCTTTTTTGGAGGTAAAACAACCAGATAGGTGGTAGTTTCCCTCCTATCATTTCAGATATGGAAAATCATGGATCGAGAAATGGAGATTATGCGGAAACAAGGCAATATGCTGGAAGTGTTAGGGCGAAATAATGAAACAGAAATCTGTGAACATATCAGATCAAAACTTGATTGATTTTGTGACTGCCTTTTTATCAAGTTATACACTGTTTAGTGACTTGGTGCTAAAGCAAAGAGGGAGAAAGAGAGAGAGAAATGGCTGCATGCGATATGACTAATCTCCAGTTGTAGCTTTACTGAACTACACATGACATCTATGTAGTGCATCTCCATTTGCTTGTCTCCTCTTTTGCCTTTCTTTATCTTCTAGTGCCGGTAAGGCGGGAATTAAACACAAAGTTATATGTTATAACCATGATATCTGGCTTTTAGTGGAGGCCTGGAAGATCAGTACGAAGAGATTAGGTTTTCTTCTTAAAACTGCCTGACTGTATGAACTCTTCCTGTAGAAATGACCAGAGCAATTCAATATGTTTTATACCAACAGTTGTAATGCTGAATATTGAATAAATGTTTGTACCATGGTTGATATTGCGCGCAAGTAATCTAACATAAGCCATGTAACTTGAGAATTTTGTGCACATCAAAAGCTACTTATATGATACTCTATTTGATATTGTTGTGCTCATAGACTTTTGTTCAAATTTTCTACAGACGAAGACGACGATTAGCTATTCAAATTTGTTTGGCGGCAACCGGGCTTTTTTGCAGTTTGCTTTGGTCAGAGAAACTGGCTCCGCATTTCATCTGCGGTAGTGTAATAAACTGATGTTTCACCGTACTTGGGTTGTACTTGTACGGGAGACCATTTTATGGTACTTGAATCTGATTGATTACCTTCTCTGAAGCATCGTTATTCAAGTTCAAATGATGACTTATGGTACACATCATTCATATCCCTGTTGATTGTGCAAACCAAATGATCAACTTATCTACTCCTCCGTCCCATAATATAAGAGCGTTTTTTACACTACACTCTTATATTATGGGACGGAGGGAGTACCTCATTATTTCTTCTGGGGGTCGCTGACAAAACTTATCTGCAGGATGTTCCTCAGGGATCTGAATGATCACTGACAAATTTTGTTTTTGAACTGTTTTTGTTTCTTAGAAATTTGCATCGCTTGTACAAACAATCTCCAAGCCCAGTCAAACTGAAAGTTAAACAATCCACTCCAATCCAAGGGGATTCTTCTTCCCTTGATCCAGTGACCATATTCCTAATAAACCCCAACTTCTGTTGCCTCTTTTCATGCGAGAAAACAAACCCAAATTAGCTGAAACAAGAAACAGTTGATAAGAATCTCCTAGGACAGCTCCGGTCCCTTCAGCGCTTCTGCTCGCTGGCTCGGTAGTAGTCGAGCGTAACGTGGAGCAGCAGATCGGAGATCTGGCGCGCCGTCGGCCTCTCCCCTGGCGCCGGCCTGGTGCACCGGAGCGCCACCTTGAGGACCTCCGCCATGGACGACTCCTCGCGCGGCGCCAGCGGCTTGAGCACAGGGTCGAACACCTGGTCCCTGGCCGGCGACGGCGCGTCAACCCGGGACTGCACCCATCGCACCATGTCCACGTCGCCGCCGAAGGTCTTGTCCGTGGGCAGGAGGCCGGTGACAAGCTCCATGAGCACGATGCCCGTGCTGTACACGTCGCTCTTCTCCGTCGCCTGGAGGCTGTAAGCACATTCTGCACGGACATGCATGCAGATGGTCAGTGATAACTGGGGCCTATGTGCAGTATCTGAACCTGAACTTATTTGAGTGTCAGGTGGTGGGATTTACCTGGGGCGATGTAGCCGTATGATCCGGCGAAGAGAGAGGCTGACTCGGTGCACTCCTTGCCGCCGTTGCGGTTCTCGGCAATGGCCTTGGCGAGGCCGAAGTCTCCGAGGTGCGCCTCCATGTCGCCATCTAGGAGAACGTTGCTGGACTTGATGTCCCTGTGCACCACCCGCGGTACGCAGTCGTGGTGGAGGTACTCCACGCCCTGCACCAGACCCGCCGCCACCTTGAGCCGCGCGTCCCAGCTCAGCACCCGCTTCTTGCCGTCGCCAACGCCGCCATGAAGCCAATCGTACAGGCTGCCATTCTCCATGAACTCGTAGATGAGCATGCTGCCCCCACGGTCGCCGCCGGTGCCTTGGCTGACGAACCCGAGGAGCTTCACCAGGTGGCGGTGCCGGACCCGGCCCAGGATCTTCACCTCCCTCGCGAAGCTCTTGTCGTGCAGCAGCATGTCGCTGTCCATGTGAACGAACCTCTTCACGGCCACCGTCTCGCCGGTGGGTAGCTCTGCCCTGTAGACCATCCCCGACCCTCCGGAGCCGACGGCGAACTGGTCGCTCAAGTTCGCCGTCGCCTCCATGATCGCATCCCACCGGAACTCCCGCCGCGCCGAGCCCTTGATAATGAGCTGCCGGTTCGTGTTGCCCTGGCTCGACGAGAACACCGTGCAGTTCACCTCCCCGGAGTGCCGCCCGCGCCGCCGCACTGCCATCAGCACAAGCACGATCACCAGGAGCACAATCGTCAGCGTCACTGCCGCGGACACCAGCGCGATCGACGCAGAGTGCAGCGTGGACCGGCCACGTCCGCCGCTGCCGCAGCCTCTCAGATGGCTGCCGCAGAGGGCAGCATTGCCGGAGAAGGCGTCCTGCGGCCACCGGGAGAACTCGTCCCCCAGCCTACCATCCAGCCGATTGCTAGACAAGTCCAGCTCCACCAAACTGCTCATCCTGGCGAGCTGCGGCGGCACTGTTCCCACCAGAGCATTGCGAGAGAGGTTCAAATCTTCCAGCTTGGAGAGAGACCCAATTGATGCAGGGATTATGCCGACGAGATTGTTGCTGCTCAAATCCAGCAAGCTCTGCAACTCTTGCATCTTGCCGATGTCAGGTGGAATCGCGCCCGACAGGTGATTCTGCGACAAATTCAGCTCATACAGGTTGCTCAGTCTTGCCACGGTTGCCGGTATCGGACCTGAGAGCTGGTTCTGCGCCAGATTCAGCACGTTGAGAGAAGCCAACCTACCGATTTCAGGCGGCACCGTTCCATTGATCTGGTTGCCGTCGAGCGACAGCTTCAGGAGCTTGGAGCATTTGGTGAGCTGGACCGGCAATGCGCCGGTGAATTCGTTGGCGGAGAGCGTCAGCTCGCCGAGCTGCGGCAGCGTACCCAGCCAGGCCGGCACGGAGCCTGACAGCCGGTTGTGGTTGAGGACGATGTGGCTGAGCTGCGTGCACCGCGAGAGCGCGTCCGGGATGACGCCGGTGAGCGCATTGTTCGACACATCCAGCAGCGTCAGCGCGGCGATGCCGCCCAGCGACGGCGGGATCGGCCCGGAGAGGGCGTTGCTCCCGAGGCGAACGCGCTGGAGCGACGAGGACCGCCCGAGCTGCGCCGGGATCCCGCCCTCGAACGAGTTGTTGGTGGCGTCGAACGATAGCAGGTTCGCCGAGCCGCGGAGCGGCAGGAGGCTGCCGCCGAGCCGGTTGTGCGCGATGTTCACCCTCGTGATGTTCCGGCACTCGAACATGCCATCCGGGACCGCGCCGGACAGCGAGTTGTTGTACAGCATGAACTGCTGGAGCGATTGGAGCTTCTCAAACGTCGCCGGGATTTCACCGGACAGAGCATTGTCCGCCAAGTCGAGAACCTGGAGCTGATGGCAGTCGCCGAGCTCCGGCGGAATCAGGCCCGACAGCTCGTTCTGCCGGAGGTGAAGAAAGATCAGTTCGGACAGATTCCCGATGGACGCCGGTATGCTCCCGTTGAACTGGTTCCCGAAGAAGTCGATCATCTGCAAGCTCGAGCACTCCCCGATGGTCTCCGGTATCTCGCCCGAGAACTGATTCTCGTACAAGTACAGTTCCTGGAGGTTCTTGAGATTGCCGATGGCGTCCGGCAGCTGGCCAGTGAGCTGATTGTGGTACAATGTAAGGCTAGTGAGCTCAGTGAGGTTAAAGATCTCCGGCGGCAGCTCGCCAGAGAGACTGTTGTTATTGAGCAGTAGACCAGTCAGGTTCCCGAGCTCGCCGAGCCCGGGCGGGATGGCGCCAGAGAGGCTGTTGTTCGCCAGGTCGAGCTGCGTCAGCGCACGGCACCGCGACAGCCCGTCCGGTATCTCCCCGGTGAAGTTGTTGGTGGAGAGCAGGAGGTGCTCGAGGCTAGTGGATGACTCTGCTTCATTGCTGCCGCTGCACAGGTTTCCCGGAAGGCGGCCGCTGAGGTGGTTGTCGGCAAGCACAAGGAAGTTGAGTTGCGGCAGCCGGCCGAGCTCGGCGGGGAGCCCGCCAGTGAGCATGTTACCGGACAGGTCAATCGTGTGCACGCGAGAGAGCGCGGCGAGAGCGCGCGGCACGCGCCCAGAGAGGCGGTTGTTCATGAGGTTGAGGTACAGGAGCTCGCCAAGAGCGCCGAGCTCCGGCGGTATGGCGCCCTCTAATGAATTGTTCCCGAGGTTGAGCTTCTGGAGGTAGGAGAGCTTCCCAAGCTCCGGCGGTATCTCGCCGGTGAGGTGATTCCCAGCGAGAGCAAGCGCCTCGAGGCTGGCCATGGCGCCGATGTCCGCTGGTATCGGCCCGGACAGGGAGTTCTCCTGCAGGTTCAAGGCCGTGAGCGCAGCGAGCCTCCCTAGGCCCCCTGGTATCTCTCCGGTGAGGTTGCACGACGCGAGCCCGATGACGGTGAGGTTCCGGAGCTCCCCGAGCGCTTTGGGGATTGGCCCCGACAAGCCGAGGTTGTCTCCGAGGCGCAGCACCTGGAGCGCGGCGAGTCTGCCCAGCGACGCAGGGATCCCGCCGGCGAGCTGGTTGGAGTAGAGCATGAGAAGCTGGAGCCGTTCGAGCCGCCCGAGAGCCGCCGGGATGGGGCCCGCGAGGCGGTTGGACGACAGGTCGACGACCTCGAGCGCGTCGAGCCGCGCGAGCGCCCCGGGCACCGGCCCGGCCAGCCCCGCGCCGGACAGGTTGAGGCCGACCACCCTAAGCCCCGCCGGGTCGCACGTCACGCCGGCCCAGGAACAGAAGCCCGACGAGGCGCCGCCATCGCCGGACCAGCCCTCCAAAACCCCCTCCGGGTCCTCCGCGAACGCGCTCTTCACCTCCAACAGCACGTCGCCATCATCACCCGCCGCCGCCGGCACGCATGAAACCAGAACCAGCAGCAGCAGCCACGCGGCCGGAATTACCGAGAACTGCCGCACGGCCCGCGCCATTACTCGTGCGCCCGTCATCTGCGTTTCTTGCTGCTACAGTTGTCTAGTACGCGTCAACTTGTGGGGAGCGCAGGAAGAGAGCAGCTGCCCGCACGTATGCATCCGGCGGTGGTGGATATGTGCATGGGCGCATCGGTTCCCGCGCGCCTCTCTGCTTGGGAAGCGGAGGGAGAAAGCGGGGAGTTAAATGAGGTGGCGGTAATCTGTGCCGTGTCAGTGCATGGCATTGAATTGCGCCGACCGCGTCCACCTCTAGAAGGAGTTGTTGCGCTTGCTTTGCTTTGCTCTGCTCTGCTCGGGGAATGGACTAATGGAGGAGCTCAGAGCTTAGGAGTAGTAGCTCAATTGCAATTTGGGTGGAGAAAGAGAGAGAGAGAGGCGAGGGGATTTGGCAGTTGGGACCGGAGGGAGTAGAGCAGAGCCAGAGTAGACTGGGGCCAAGGAAAGGCAGAGAGAGAGAGGAGGAGGATGGAGTTCGGAGAAAGAGAGTGGTTGGCGTCCCTTTTATGGGCGATGCGGTTCAGGATCCGCCATGGCCGGGGATTTTAACTTGTTGGTACTAGTAGTACGAAAGCAAAACTGGCTTGGGCCGAGGTGGGGGGTGGGGTGGCTTGGGTCGAAAGCTTTTGTTGCTGTCGGGGCTTCAATGGAATGGTTAAGGTTGACGTGCAGCGGATGGAATTAGCAACGAGCGCCTGCCGACTGGTAGGCCTACGCTACGCACGCATGCAACGGCGCTGTCGCGCAGCCATTGCCAAGCTTGAGCGCCTCTAGTGTACGCTATCTTGTCTCTCGTTTTAACATCCTTCATGTTGCACTACGCTATATGTAAACATGGACCGTGGTGCGACAAGGTGAAGGCCAAACTACTTTTTTCCGATAAATAGTATAGTACAACCTAGTACGATTTTAATTCTTACTGTATATATTACTCCCAAAAATAACAAGGTGAAATACTAAATGTGTTTATAAACTTTGTCATCAACTAATGTATCGCCGGATTTCAAGCCATAAAAATAGAATGAATTTCATTTCCACCCTCAGAGATTGGCGTGAATGAAAACATACCTAATTTAGAGGTTTTCTCATCAATGTACTACCCAATTTAAACACTGAATTAACACGATATGCCATGTTTTACTATCATCCACTCTTATCGCTCACCTGCTAAGTTTTTTTAGGGGTTCCTCCGCCCAAGTTGATAGGGCACACGGCTCACATGGCCAATGACTAAGATGGGACATCCATTATATGGAGGCTCAGACGAGGACATCCATAATTCAGTTACATCCACAGTCCCTAGAGCCGCACCTGTTCAAATATCAGAAAGATAAGGAACAATCACAAGAGTTCATGCACAACAACTAAAATATTAGGTAATTCCATTTCATGATCATTCTCTAACATTCATGAGAATACGATGATGCCTAAATCAAATACATTTGTATTATGAAGGAGTGAATGACCTAGCATGGATAAGAGGGACATGCATGGGCAAGCATGGAGATGGCAACAAGCATACATGGAATCAAGATGGTGTTTTAATCAAAGTTAGGCCGCCATAGTGACGCATGAAGGCATGGACTAAATACACAAGATAACACTTCACAATTTCATCCATGACCATCTATAGGTGTTGCACCACCTCACTTTTGGTCCACACCCATGTAATTTTGAAATACAAGTCAATAGGCAGTTTTTAGAGACCATATTAATAGAGGAATCAAACTTAGGGTGGATTTCTGCTCCCCTCTTAGGACTGGCCAAATTTCCCCTTTTGTCCCTCTATAAATACCCCCTTAAGGTGTCAAATTAGGGCTTGTGTTCTTGTTTGATTCAGTTTTAGCGTTTGCTACTCTTTGCCATAGACACAAGTCAACAACACATCACACGTCATGTAATATTGCCATCCAAACCTCATTGTGTTAATCAAATATTTCATCTTATATCCGCAGTTCAGATTGCATATCTTAAATTCTTGCTTGTTCTTCAGTTGCATGCAGGGATCGATCTTCATGATAAGGTTTATCGTGTTTCGAACACCGTCAATAACCATACCTAAGTTGGTTTAGCACACCAGCGAGTGTTTGATGTAGTCGGATCATCAAAGTCTCTTCAAACAAAATCTATACTAACTCATCAAAAGATCAGGCCACCTTGTATCTATCACATGGTATAAAATTCCAGGTTCCTCAGTGAGGTTTTCCAGTTTTTCGTACTATAGACTGCATCTGTTCTTCATACATATAGTCCACGAAAAAGCCGAAACAAATAGGGATAAATCATCCTGTCCAAGCCAGTCTGAATCGTCGCAATTTTTCTTTGCAGTGCATTGCATCGTTGACTTTACATCTGCATCGTCATGTCGAGTTGACGGTCTTAGAGTCTAATCCTTTAGAGTTTTCAGTTCTGTTCGCACTACACCTCTGCACCATCACCACATCCGCTGCTGACGACCGACATCCAATTTCCACCGCATCCCCGCCATCACCCTCTATCATAATAATATTTCAAGTCGGTTGCATCTTCCCTCAACCCATCCGATATCGTATGGTTTTGATTCACAAAAGAAAAATAAGCAGTTCATTTTTTTGGATTCGACTAGACTAGAACTAGTCGACGAATTTAATTTTTTTTAACGTCTTCATACGAAGTCTGTTTTGGCTACTCAACCACTAAATTCAAAGCTATCGATGAGCCACATCTAAAAAATAGCGGAGCGAGTGTTCACACAAATGTGGACCCTCAAAATCGTCCTCTAAGTGGGATTATTTGCCTTTCAAAGTTCCAGAGCACCATTCTTCGCAGTTTTTCAAACTGGGACTACAATTTATTTACCCCTCATCCGAACTCAAAATTGAGTGATTATTTTTGCGTTCGAAGCTTAAGGCGATAGGTATCATGAGAAAAAATATCAAAAAACTAATAAAAAAATTCGGAGGAAAGTTCCAGAGAGAAGCTTCAAGGTACCATGATTGGAGCTTATTCCTAGTCACTAACTCTACTTATTTTGTGGTCTTCACTTATATCTTAGTATCAAGAGCTACTGTATATCATATGTTGATTAGTTGTGTCACACAGTGAACCCGTTAGAGCAACTCTAACAGAGTCTTGATACGTCTCCAACATATCTATAATTTTTTATTGTTCCATGCTATTATAGTATCAATCTTGGATGTTTTATATGCAATTATATGCCATTATATATCATTTTTTGGGACTAACCTATTAACCCAGTGCCCAGTGCGAGTTGCTGCTTTCTGCTTGTTTTTGCCTTTTCAGAAAATCATTATCAAAAAGTGTCCAAACGAGGAAAAAAAATTGGATTAATTTTTTCTGGACAAAAGAAAACCAGGATGCTTCGACCAGAAGAGCCACGAGGAGGCGGCAAGCCTGGAGGGCGCGCCCCGGGGGGTGGTCGCGCCCCCCAGGCTTGTGGGCCCCTCATGGCACCTCTTGACCTAATTCCTTCGCTATAAATTCACAAATATTCCCAAACCAACAGGGAGACAGAAGAGAAAACCTTTCCGCCGCCGCAAGCCTCTGTTCTTCCGCGATCCCATCTGGAGGCCTTTTCCAGTAATCTGTCGGAGGGGGAATCGATCACGGAGGGCTTCTACATCAACCTTGCTGCCCTTCCGATGATGTGTTAGTTTACCACAGACCTACGGGTCCATAGCTAGTAGCTAGATGGCTTCTTCTCTCTCTTTGATCTTCAATACCATGTTCTCCTCGATGTTCTTGGAGTTCTATCCGATGTAATCTTCTTTTGCGGTGTGTTTGTTGGGATCCGATGAATTGTGAGTTTATGATCAGATTATTCATGAGAAATATTTGAGTCTTCTCTGAACTCTTTTATGCGTGATTATTATAGCTTTGTATTTCTCTCCGATCTATCGATTTGGTGTGGCCTACTAGATTGATTTATCTTGCAATGGGAGAGGTGCTTTGTGATGGGTTCAATCTTGCGGTGCTCAATCCCAGTGACAGAAGGGGACATGACACGTATTTGTATTGTTGCCATTAAGGATAAAAAGATGGGGTTTAATCATATTGCTTGAGTTTACTTTGTCTACATCATGTCATCTTGCTTAAAGCGTTACTCTGTTTCATACTTAATACTCTAGATGCATGCTGGATAGCGGTCGATGGGTGGAGTAATAGTAGTAGATGCAGGCAGGAGTCGGTCTACTTGTCTCGGACGTGATGCCTATATACATGATCATTGCCATGAATCCGTCATATTTATTTGCTTTTCTATCAATTGCCCAACAGTAATTTGTTTACCCACCATATGCTATGTGTTCGAGAGAGAAGTCTCTTGTGAAAACTATGCCCCCGGTCTACTTTATCATATATTAAAAACCTAAAAATACCTTGCTGCAATTTATTTAATTTTATTTTAATTAGTATTTTAGTTTATCTATTTATCTCTATAAGATTTAATCCTTGTAAATAACCGCTAAGAGGATTGACAACCCTCTTATTTGCGTTGGGTGCAAGTGTTTGCTCTTGTGTGTGCAGGTGCGCTTAATGGAATTTTTGCTTGGTTCTCCTACTGGATTGATAACCTTGGTTCTTAACTGAGGGAAATACTTATCTCTACTGTACTGCATCATCCTCTCCTCTTCGGAGAAATACCAACGCAGACTACAAGTAGCAAGTCTCCAAAAACCATATGGAGCGTGTGATAACCCACAAGTTTAGGGGGGCAATTGTAGATCATTTGATAAGTGGAGTGTCGAACCCAACATGGAGTGAAAGGAAATTACTAATGAAAATGAGCAAAGAGTCAATGTAAAAGCTGCAAAGATTCTTTTGTTGTTTGTTTGATCGACAAAGCATGTGTAAGAATTTAAATAACATGAAAGTAAATGAGTCCAACAAGTGGCCGAGTACTTATTTGTGCTAAGGACAAACCGGTCATTTTTCTTATATGGATCAAACCGTTCTCGAGGACAGCAAGTATTTCACCATGTTGTTTCCACCTAGTTCCATTGACTATAACTTCTGTTGCTTTGATAAGTGTTGAGTGGTGGAGCTTACGCTTATGTAATGCCCTTACTTGGGCTCATAAATACTTATGATTGTATCCTTTAGCAAGTATTCACCAACAGCAAGGATAATGAAGATAACATTTAATCATAGCATTAAATTTTAGCGTCCCCATTAACTCCTCATGCAACAGTTTATAAACTTATGGTATGAGAATATTTGTCACTCTGGCCACCCCTCTGTGATTGCTAGGGTTTCCGTTGCAAACCGTTAGCTACCTACGTTATCATCAAGCATGATTATTCAAGTTACTAGTTTAACTTTTGGGGTGTATGAAACACGAGACTTAACGAAAAATCTCGAGCCCCATACTAAACTTCATTAAATGTGTGACCCCTGTGTAGATCACATCTACATGCCCTTTTCTTTGCAAAATTTTATGTTTCTTAACTAAAGTGGGGCCCAAAGAAACTGAAGCATAACGTTAATGTTGGTATGACAACCAACATACTTAGGAGCAGTATTGAAGGACCGTGGAAAGCCAGCCCTTTGTAACCAATTTTCACTATGTCATCAAGATATAAAAAAAAGTAATTCAAGGGAAGCAACAAGAATCATCAAGTAAAAGATCCAATCTAATACCCGCACACACAAAATTGTGCAATGCCCGCACATCTCTATGTGCTCTAGATCATACCTGCATCTACTCATAGATCGATCATGATGCCACTGTTGGGAAACATAGTAGAAAACAAAAAGATTCGTGCCTACGAATAAAACCTAGGATCACTATGAAGATAAAAAGAGGTTTGATCTTATCTTTACCAACAACGCGGCAGAGATTGAATCCAACTAATGCATACCCTCCCTAAACTGACTAGTGATCTAAACTGGCCAAGAGTAAACAAGCAACTGGAGAGAAATATTCATCTATAAACCAAACATAAATGCATCCATAAATCTAAACATAAAGAAATAATCCATCACATGAACAACATCACCGCCAAAGATTATATAAGATTAAGTACAATCATGTAGGGTAGCTCATATGGCCATTGTATTGACCAACAAAAATGGAGAGATTGCATCTTGGCTACTGTCCTGAACCCGTAGTCCAGGGCTGGACTACTGACAACTCATCTTGGAGCATGAGGATCGATATCGCTAATGATGGAGACGAGTTCCCCCCTCCGGCAGAGTACCAAATCAGGGCTGGAAACAAAGCTCGACTTGGATTGAGAAGTGACGACTGGAAAATGTGTGATAATTCACATAAAGGGTTTTGGGGGTATATATGGTTTGTGGGCACCAGAGTTAACCTGGGGGAAGCCCCACAGGCCCTAGACGCCCCTGTCCTCTGGTGGCTACACTAGGCGCCTAGGCCATGTGGGCGTCTCTAGGTGTGGGTGACGGTGTCCTTGATTATGGGGTGCTCACCACATCAGCCTGTTATTCATGGGCCGGGCCGACGACCCACCAACAATTCAAGAGTTGGCCACGCAAGCCATGGTCCTCACCGTACTCAAGATGGAATTCTCCGAAGACTTGTGCATATTTCAAGGCATATTCAAATGATTGGCATGTTTATCCCTAGATGTAGCCGACGTACTTGTAACCCTAGATACCCCAGGTGCCTATATAAGCCGAAGGGTTAGTCCGCAGAGGCAAGTTAGAACTCATTCATCATCCTGTACTTTATACCCCATCCACAATCAATACAATACAAGCGGGATGTAGGGTTTTAACTCTTCGAGAGGGCCCGAACCTGAATAAACACCGTGTCTTTCTCTACTTCCCGTTACCATCTAGCCGAGATCGCCAGCTCAGGAACCTGGATAAACACCGTGTCTTTCTCTTTGGGATGACCATCTTTTTTTTTTAGATGATGACCGTCGTTTTTTTTAGATGATGACCGTTGTTGGATGGTCAGACATTGTTCAATCTGTCCGGTTTAAACATTTGCGTGCGATCTTATCCGTGTGTTGGAGATGCTCTAAGCGTGTACATATGGACCCACAGCGGCGGTGTTCATGTCACGGTCCAGCAAACTGTAGTCGGGTGGGCCTCGCCGGACAGCAGGGACTAAAGAAAGGGTGACGCGACGGGTTCGGGTCGGAAAGGGTCGGACGCAGGTGTGCATGGGGCAGGGCGTCGCAGGCAGTCAAAACGTGGCCCGGTACAACAATATTGTCAGGCTCCGATCCGTCGCTGACGCCGTGGTCCCGTCACCGTGCATCGCCCCCTTTCCCTCCCGTCGGTCGCATGCGTCGAGAACAGCTTACGTTACGTACAATAATTTTTTCTACCTTCAAATCTCAACGATCCCAGCCCAGGTCCAATCGTATTTCTACTTTTTTTTTTTGGAGGATTTATTTCTACTAGACTAGCATATGTGTTATCAGTTGCCGAAAAGTATTGCCTATACCTAGAAAAGAGTCTGCCTAGTGTAACAGTGTTTTCGCTACTCGGAATGTTGTTCTAATTTTTTTTTTAAACTAAATAAAAGTTGTTCTAATTCGACACATTGTTTTTTCCACATCTGTTGTTTGTTTGAACTGACAGAATGGCCAAAAAGATATTGCAGGGTAGTACCATAGGATCTAAAAGCAGAGCACTGACGATCGAACAACGTCATTACAACATGATTAAAAGCGTAGGGGGAAAGTAGGGGGAAAGGAGGCTAAACCACCATCGTTTGGCAATTTTGTGTTGTGGAGTTACTTTCTATCGAAAGTTCCGTTGCTTTTTGGCTTTATTTCAGGTTGGATCCGTCACCAACCCAGTAAACCACCATTTTGTTTGCCATTGACCCTAGTACCTTCTTCTGCCGGTTCTACCCGCGGCACCCTCTAACAGAGGTCGCAGTCCAACCCCGTTAGAGCATCTACATCTGACATCCCAAACCCGCCCTATACGTCCGGTCATGAAAAATCAACTCAGATGGGCGCCTCAAACGGGCCTCAAACGCCCGGGCTGAGCGGCACCCCTCATATCCAGCCCAAATATGGGGTGAATATGGGACGTCCGGGCGCATCCGCCACGTCGGACCCGGCCCACGCTGGCCCATCCGACCCCACATATATTCCTCCCCATCCGCTCGCTGGACCAAACTCTAGCCACTTCACTCCACTCCCCTCCGCCACCCAAGCTCACCTCCACCGATCTCCGTCCGTCTCCGGCATGGCGGGCAGCGGATCCGAGTCCTTCACCTCCAGATCCGTCGACCCCGAGCTCATCTCATGTGGCCCCGAGGAGGAGATGGCCGTCCGACTTGCGCTCCGCCGCTCCCGGGAGGAGGCCCGTGCGAGGCAGCGCGCGGACTCCTTCCGTCGGGAATCCATTGCGTCCGCCCAAATGATGCATGGATCCGGCGCTAGGTATGCCCTCGCTGCCTCACCGGAGGCGGTGCGGTCTGTCCGGCGTCCGAACGCGGTGGCGGACGCGCAACCCCTCTGTTGGCGCGCAGAGCAGCAGGACACGCCATGGGCGTCGTCCGACACAAACATGGCGAGGCGTGCCCGCCATGCGAGGCAGCAGGCGCGGGAGGCGGCGGCAGCCCTTGCGGCAGTGGACGTCGGCAAGGCGGAGTTGCATTCTCCGGTGCCCCGTATGGTGCACCAGTCCGGGCGCCGCAACCGCGTCGTGGTGGATGTCGCCGACTCGTCCCAGGACGGATCCATCATCGACCTGATGTCCACCAGCACCGTCCGGGTTCCGGGCTCCGACGAGGAAGAGTAGGGCATGGGAGACGGCGGCGCCTTGAGTCCCGTGAGCCGGCTCGTGTCCCATGCCCTACTCTACCTTGCCGGTGAGCGGACCAACCCTCTGGGAAGTGCAGTCGGCCGCCGTACATGGGCACGACGGAGCCGGACGAGCTCCGTTTGAAGATCGGTTTACGTTGCATGTAATAATATGGATTTGAGGTTTCTAATTTGAGGTATCCGGATGCGAAATGCATTATTTAAGGCGTGACCAGTCAGTGTCCGGGCGCTTTCGCGGGCGTTTGAAGGGTCAGATTTGCCAAGTCCGGCTGTAGATGCTCTTAGCTTGGGTAGCTTGTAGTTGGAGGATTTCCTGGATCACAAGATTAGAAGGATTTTCATTGCCAAAAATAAGGTTATTCCCTTGTACTAATTGTTGAATCATGGCTTAAATGGTACGTAATCTCCACGGCTAAATCGCTACTCTGCTCACCTTGGGCACAGTTCATCAGGATTGCAGGACGTCTCGCGTAGAATCGGTCAAGAACGCTGCTGCATGCCACAACCCCACGGGCACACAAAGTTTTTTTTTTGCGAGGAGTATGAAGTTCATTGATTAAGTAATGTCATTAGGGCAAACAGAGCCATGCCTCACTGGTTAGGCATTCGGTTGTCAAGCCTGACTACCCAAGTTCAATTTCTAGAATTGACACCTGATGCATAAGGAATTTCCTCATTTATCGAGGATCAAGCTTGATGTGTGGAATAAAAAAGGTAGATCAAGATCTACCTTATGCATTCAAAGCTTGATGTGTGTTGTGACCACTTGTCAGGATAAAATCTTGGTACTCATAACAAAATCTTTGAGGACCAGGCTTGATGTATGGTGGGACTACACATCAAGATAAAATCTTTATCTTTTTTAAACTATGAATCTAATCTTTTAGAAAAGAAATAAGTCTCTTCGCTTGAATTTTAGAACTTATAATTTATTGCCCTAGAAAAAAAAACTAATCTTTTGAATCTTTGGTATCCTTCAAATCTTCGTTGACTCTCACTCCCGTGTCGCTCGAGGGAGACACCGGGGCACCCCCAACCCTAGCCGCCAAGGGCCCCGTCCGCCACCACTCCGCCGCCGTCGACAGCGGCGGCAAAGGCAGACTTTGGGAACCGGGCGGGTGCATCTCTCATCTCCCTCTTCCTCTTCAACATCTCATGGATCTGACGAGCCATTCGTGGGTGGTTCTTCGTCTCGTCTTCGCCGACCTTGTGCTTGGGGCGCCGCCAGTCGCCTCTGGCGCCTGCGTCGGCGTTGATGCGCCCTGCTCCTGGCCTCGCGCGGCTGCCCTTGCTTGTGCCGCTCCTGGTGGGGCGACCGGAGGTTTGTCACCTCGTTGATCTCCCCCAACACTACCTCCCCTCCCTCGTGCTCGCGTTGTGCTTCCGCCGGTGGCGTGCTGCACTTGGCTCATGCGGTGCTGTTGGCAACTCGCAGGCCAATCGACTGCCGCTTTGCCGCCGGCATGGGCTGGCCTTCCACGCGTGCGGTGGCCGTCCGGCGGCGCTATGGTCTACGGCTTGGTGGTGGCAATCTAGATCCGGTCGGTCGGATGGTGGTGACTCAAACTGACTGTAGCGACTTCCTACGGCACACCGACAGCGGTGGTCATCGAAAGGTTTTCGGGAGGGTTCGTCTCTCCTGATCCGGTGGTTGACTTCGGATCTCATGGAAATCCGCATTTTATGTTTTGTTATTTACGTTTATGTTGTTTTGTACAAACCTTATTTTGAGCCGCTTTATTTCACCGCTAGATTACTTGTCTTCAACCGAAACCATAATCCTTGCAGATACCAAAACAGTCAATTCATACGAGACCTATGACAACTCATGTGTGGCAGAAGCACTCGCCTCCTGCTCCTATGGTGGGAACGATGCTCAGTTGGGATATTTACACCAGAGTGCTACGACTAAACCCTGTGCAATTGCGAGACATCACACATGCCCGCGGAATTTGGAACGGCGTCAAATCCTCTTTTTGTGTCAAGCTGCATCGTGCTGAGTTTAGATCACCAAAACAGTGGTTGTTCGACTTCCTCCAACGTGCTTCAGACCGGGAGGCTATTGTTTTAGCGGTGACGATTTGACACATTTGAGATGCTAGGAATGCTGCAAGAAATGAAAGCGAAACCCCTCACCCTCATACTACCTCTGCGGGGATTTGTGCCTTTGTTGACATGATCCCGATACACATGTTTAAGCCAACCCTGATCATAGGTGTGAGGATCGTACTTCTACCTCTAGATGATCTCTATTGCCGCCAGATACTGCCTTAACTTTTCCGCATGCTGCCATTTTTACCGATCTCAGCAAGTCTAGGGTGGGTGTGCTCTCAGCCATGACTAGCTCCTTTGATCCTGAGATGGCAGAAGCTTTGGCCCTCCAACGGGCGGTCCCGCTCGCACAAGATGAAAGGCTCACCCATGTGATCTTTGCTTCAGATTGTGTCTCTTTGGTGCAAAGGATCAATTCGAGGACTGACGACCAATCTGTTGTTGGCTCTGCTGTGAATGATATCAAGCAGGAGGCCCTAGTCTTCACTTCTTCGACTTTCAAGCACGTTCGTTGGCATAGTAATGTTATGGCCCATGTTTTGGTCATGTCTTGTAAAAACTCTAGTTTGCTTTGTCTTTTTCATTCTGCTCCACGTTGTATCCGGGAGACCCTGTATTACTTTGTTGCTTAATCAATAAAATGTCGACATTCTCTCTCTCAAAAAAAAAAAAAAACTACGCTCCAGTCATTTTTCCATTGACCAGAATTATGTTACTATTCAGGTTCGCACCGGCTGAAATAGGGCTTGTGTGCGTACCTGCTCATACGATATCCTAATTTTCTTCGGAGGGGAGGGAGTACGTTTCTTTATTACATGGAAGATTTTGATATCGATACGCAGATAGGTGTGGTGGGCAAAGGAGATTGGTTACCACTCAACACTTTCCCAATGTTTCTCGTCTTTTGTTGTTTCGTGGGTGCACGAAGGATATATATGAAGCTTCTACTAGTTTGGTAAGCTAATCCTCTTCCTTCACTCCCGTCCACCGTTACTATAATATCGATCTAGACCATTTTTGTAGTGTGTACTTGCAAATAATTGAGCTAGTAGCATCTGCTCTGTTCTGCCTTTAGTGCATCTCCAACGACCCGCAAACTCCCGCAACCATCTGGACCGCGCGGTCCGGAGCACGGAAGCCATCCAACGCGGTCCTGTATTGATCCGCGGAGCGGTTCAGATGTGATTTCTCCCGCAAACCGGAAATAAACGTGGGGGGTTTTACGGGAGTCCGGGCCGCTACTTCGCCCGATTTTGACCGCCCTGGCCCACCAAAACCCACTCCTCCCTCCTGCGCGCGCTTCCCGCCCGAAATGGTCAGCACCGCTCCAGAGAGTCAGTGGCCGCATTCATGCCCGGCCAGAGCGAACGCGACCGCTCACTGGCGCCGGCATTGAAGCGGCGCGTTCAAACAACACGACGGCCGCCCGTCCGTCCGTCTGCCGCCCACATTGATGGCAAAACGGTTGCCGAGGCGTCTCCTTCGGCGCCACCCATCCGTCCGTCTGCCGCCCGCCATTGCTATATAAACCGTTGCCCCGGCCATAGCCGCAGTCATCAGCCTTCGATCCCTCTCCGCACCAATCCCACCATGGATTCCTTCCCCGCCAAAGCTCTGTGGGACGGGCTGACGCCGGACCAGAAGAATGAGATGGCCACCATTGCTGCCGGCTGGCTGGTCGGCAAGCAGACGGAGGACGTCGACGTCCCAATGGAGGACGTGGTCGACGACGACCCGGCGCTACTGTGACGCCCCTGCTCGACCGTGCACTAATCATACACGCAAATGCACACGATCGAGATCAGAGACTCACGGGAAGATATCACAACACAACTCTAAACACAAATAAAAATCATACAAGCTTCATATTACAAGCCAGGGGCCTCGGGGGCTCGAATACATAAGCTCGCGATCAAACGTCAGCGGAAGCAAACACAGTATCTAAGTACAGACATAAAATGGAAACAAGTCTGCCTTAAGAAGGCGAAAACAAACAACGGCTCTGATCGAAAGAGGCAAGGCCTCCTGTCTGGGAACCTCCGAATCTACTCCTGGTCGTCGGTCTCCACGTAGTAGTAGGCTCCACCGGAAGTGTAGTAGTAGTTGTCGGCGGCAGCTGGCTCCGGGGCTCCGCCATCTGGTCGCAGCAATCGGGTATGGGAAAAAAGAGGTAGCAAAGCAACCGTGAGTACTCATCCAAAGTACTCGCAAGGCTTACATCAGAATTATACTAAGTATGCATCGGTATCAAAGGAATGAGGTTATATCTTTGGACTATACTGCAGAAATGCCAGAACAGAGGGGGGAAAGTCTAGCCTATCGAAGACTAGCATCTTCAGTGTCTTGCAGCATTAGAAGAGTGCAGATTAGCATAATATAAAGTAACAAGCATGTAATAGCAAAGCCCAGAGATCCTTCCTCGACTCCCTGCGAGAAAGCGATCCCGGAGATTACAGTTAAAGTAACATGTATTCAGTTCAAGTTGTAGTAGATCGGGATACAACACTGAGTGTCCTGTTACCATGGACACGGCTATTCGAATAGATAACTTCCCTGCAGGGGTGCACTACTGTTACCCAGCACGCTCGATTACATCTGGCCGGACACACTTGCTGGGTAAAACCCGGCCTCGGGTAATCGACACGACACAGTCCTACCTAGGCTCAGCAAAGAGGTCAGCACACCGGTCTAAATCCTAAGTGCGAAGGGGTCTTGGGCCCATCGCCCTCTGCACTCCTGCACGTTACGTGGCTGGTCGGGGCCCAGGCGCGACACTGTATACACAAGTGACGTAACCAGCCAACCCCAACGATCAGCCCGCATCTCTGAGCTGTGACGTCTGAAGAGCTTTCGGCTGATACATACGACGTAGAGGGTCCCATAACCATTATCCCACGTGGTGGTAGTGCGTATATGGCCAGCGGCCAACTCAGATCAAATACCCAAATCCGTTAGCGTGTTGGGAGCTCGCGGTGGCGATCAGTACTCCTGTCGTCCCATCTCGAGGAAGTGCAATAAGGGTCAGGCCCATCCCTCTCTAGGGCGGTCTCTGCCTGTCCGGCCACGCCTCGTAATTATCTCGCGGGTACCCTCCAGGTCAACCCGACTTCACATTTCCCGCGGGTACCCGTCGGGGTCGACCCGCCTGCAACAAAGGTCTGAGATAAAAGTCATGGTAACCGTGTGTCCAAAACATCAAAGGGAACCCGAGGAGTCACCCTCGATGGATTCCCACTCGATGTAATCCATTAAGGAGAACCAGGAGGAATCACCCTCGATGGTCCCCACTTGAGGGGTTGCACGACCGAGTCATCATCGGGAAGGGGGGAGCGAGGAATCACCCTCTGCAATCACCGCCGATGTGCTATACTACAGGGATATCATCAGGAGTGCAGTACGAGGTATCACCCCCGGCACTCGATAGTAGCCCTGCAGAGCCATACAACTAAGGGGGGTGTGCGGTGATGTGACGGTCTCTGCACATCGATCACAAAGATCGAGGTACGGATACAAAGCGGGGCAACAGGGACAAGGGTGAGGGGTCACTGATGGATCACTAACTAACCTATTCTAAGCAGTTTAGGATGACAGGTAAAGTAACAACAACAGGTTACAAAAACAGGCTATGCATCAGAATAGGAGCAAGCAATTACAGTAGCAAAATCTAATGCAAGCATGAGGGAGAAGGAATAGGCGATATACGAATGATCAAGGGGGTTTTGCTTGCCTGGAAGCTCTGCTGAAATGGTCAGGTCGTCGACGACGTAGTCGTACTCGGCAGCAGCGTCGGTCTCGGGGTCTAACGGGAGAGAAGGAGGGGGAGGAAACAATAAATAGAAGCAAACAAATGCAACAAGATGCATGGCATGGCAGCACGTTATTCGAGGGGTGCCCTAATGCAGTACTATGCAAGTTAGTCGGAGCGGGAAACATCTGGAGGTGTTTTACCAGCTCCGGGCAATTATCGGACAAATGAATCGGAGGGGAAAGTTCCATGTTCATCATGTTAGAGGGGTGTGGCAGGTATGTGGGTGGCATATTATGATTCGTCATATTTTTCTAATCGTTTTTCATATATAAATTATTTTCATCCGAGTTACGGTTTATTTTATATGATTTTTCAAAGTTTTATTGAATTTCTGGAATTATTTTAATTATTAAATCTGAATTATCAAAAACAGTAACAGATGACGTCAGTGTGACGTCAGCGGGTCAAACCCAGCTGACCAGGGTCAAACCTGACCAGTGGGTCCCACTGGTCAGTGTCACAGTAGCTAATTAGGGATGAACGTTAACTAAAATAGCTTAATTAGACAGCGGGCCCCATCTGTCAGTGACCATTTAAATTAACAGATTTAATTAACTGATCTATTATTTATAAAAACAATTTTATTAATGTGGGGCCCGCATGTCATTGGCAGTAGCCGGCCCAGTCAGCGGGTTGACTTGGTCAACCGACCAACGTGGCCGTGGGGCCCAGCGGTCAGCGGCCCACGGGGGCCCCACCTGTCGGGCCAGGTCAGCACCGGCGACCGGAGTTGCTCCGGCGAGCCTCCCGCGGCGGCTGCTCACCGGAGTTGGCCGGAAAACGGCTACAGACGCCGGTTTGGAGCGCGGCTAGGCTCTACGGGCTGCTGGCGGACTCGCACATCCGATGGCGGCGGCGGTTGCCGTCAAGGTGGTCGAAGGTGAGGGCTACGACGGCGCCAGGCGGTGGTGACGATCGGGCGGAGAAGAAACCGCAACAGCAGCGCGCTACGGCTCGAACGAAAAGGACAAGAGAGGTCTACGCGTGCGGGCGAGCTCAACGGGCACTGCGGCGTGACCAACAGGTCACCGGAAGCTCGCCGGCGACGAGCTCCCGCGGCGATGAGCTCGGCCATGGTGAATGTGCTCGCTAGAGCTAGCACGCGACGACGCGAAGAGAGGGGAAAGAGGCAGCGGCTTACAGCGGTCCTGCAGAGGTGCTTAGCGGGCTCGGGGGAGGCCGGTGGCGGCAGATCGGCGGCGGCAATCTCCGGCGTTCGAGAGGGGAAGGCGAGGTCGTAGCGCTCGCTGCAGAGCTTCCCGGCGTCGTCTAGTGGCACGGGGAGGGGTAGCGGACGGCGGCGGAGCGATCCGGCACGGTGGCGAGGCGATATGGCGGCGGTGGCTACGCGGGCGGCGAAGCAACGACGAATGCAGCGGCAGCCATGGCGGAGAGGAGCTGCAGTAGCGCGTGGGGAAGGGGGAAAAGATCTCGGGGCGGGTCAGGGTGGTCGCGGTGGCCTTCTTATCCACCCCGACCTCCTGTAGCAACGCGAGGACGAGCGGGCGCGGCTGGGACGGCGAGCCGACGTCGGGCGCGCGCGCGCGGGCGGGAGGTTAGGGAAAGGCCGGCGCTGTTGGGCTGGGCCGCACTGTGTGCACGTAGAGCCCAGTCCAACAGTGCGTTCTGTTTTTTTTCCTTTTTCTTTTCTTCTTTTCATTTTGCAAAAATGTTTGACCACCATTTTAATTTTGTAAAATATGAGACTTGTCCAATTAAATACTATGCAATATTTATCACTGCCAGAAAAAGGTTTGGAGGTAATTTGATTTCATTTGAATTTATTTAAATGAGAATGGATTAAATGGTGTTGTTTTGGTACTGTTTCATGATGTTAGAGTCATTTAAATAATTCAATTAATGTTGATTTTATTTTTATAATTGCTTTGGGAATATTTGCAATATTATGAACTATTTAGTTCCTGGATTTGAACAACTTTTTAAATTCACTTTAAATTTGAATTCCCAATTTGAATTGGAATTTGAAATGAGATATGATCCAAATGATGATCAAGCACTGTTAATCATGGTGACTTGGCATTATCAAAAGGGTGATCACTGTAACTTAATACATGGGGATGTTACAATTCTCCTCCTCTAAAAGAAATTCTCGTCCCGATAATTAAGAGGTGGAGGTAAGGGGTATCTTCGGGATCAAGGATGCACAGGAGAGTCAGGTTTCGATCCTGTGGAACTGTGGGTAGTGTGGGTTAAAAGTAGGAAGGGCGGTGACATCTTGCACGGCCATAATAGTAAGGCACGTCAGAGGAAAGTTTGTCAGCTATATTGGCAACAACGTCGGTACCAAGGGCGAGGGACGAAGAGAACAATTTTCCCGCTCGTTAAGACGAGGCGAAACAATAGGCAAAGTTCTCATCCACCGTCGGTTACCGGAATGTCACCAACAATAGTAACAAGGTTTTATTTGGGGGTGTTGACTTAAGCAGAGAATTATCGCTGCTCAGATAAAAGCTAGATTACATGAAAGGTTAAACAGACCAATGAAAAGGAAAATGTGATGATCAGATTAAACAGGCCAATGGAAAGGAATAATTGCAGACGATCCAGATCTCTAGGTGGATGTGATCACGAGAACCTAATGTTAGAGTTAGCAAAACTTTAACCCGAATAGAAGAGAGAGTATAATCCCAGAGTAAGGAAAAGGAATAAAAGATCCTAATACCACCCATTGGCGACGTGGACCCGTAAGCCACACAGCCATGTTAGTAAAACAGTTTTCAAGTCTAAACTCAACTTCGGCCAAGGAGTTGGAAAGGGGCTTCCTACAGGCAGTCGGCTCTGATACCAACTTGTGACGCCCCTGCTCGACCGTGCACTAATCATACACGCAAATGCACACGATCGAGATCAGAGACTCACGGGAAGATATCACAACACAACTCTAAACACAAATAAAAGTCATACAAGCTTCATATTACAAGCCAGGGGCCTCGAGGGCTCGAATACATAATCTCGCGATCAAACGTCAGCGGAAGCAAACACAATATCTGAGTACAGACATAAAAGAGAAACAAGCCTGCCTTAAGAAGGCGAAAACAAACAACGGCTCTGATCGAAAGAGGCAAGGCCTGCTGCCTGGGAACCTCCGAATCTACTCCTGTTCGTCGGTCTCCACATAGTAGTAGGCTCCACCGGAAGTGTAGTACTAGTCGTCGGCGGCAGCTGGCTCCGGGGCTCCGCCATCTGGTCGCAGCAATCGGGTATGGGGAAAAAGAGGTAGCAAAGCAACCGTGAGTACTCATCCAAAGTACTCGCAAGGCTTACATCAGACCTATGCTAAGTATGCATCGGTATCAAAGGAATGGGGTTATATCTTTGGACTATGTTGCAGAAATGCCAGAACAGAGGGGGAAAGTCTAGCCTATCGAAGACTAGCATCTTCAGCGTGTTGCAGCATTAGAAGAGTGCAGATTAGCATAATATAAAGTAACAAGCATGTAATAGCAAAGCCCAGAGATCCTTCCTCGACTCCCTGTGAGAAAGCGATCCCGGAGCTTACAGTTAAAGTAACATGTATTCAGTTCAAGTTCTAGTAGATCGGGATACAACACTGAGCGTCCTGTTGCCGTGGACACGGCTATTTGAATAGATAACTTCCCTGCAGGGGTGCACTACTGTTACCCAGCACGCTCGATTACATCTGGCCGGACACACTTGCTGGGTAATACCCGGCCTCGGGAAATCAACACGACGCAGTCCTACCTAGGCTCAGCAGAGAGGTCAGCACGCCGGTCTAAATCCTAAGTGTGAAGGGGTCTTGGGCCCATCGCCCTCTGCACTCCTGCACGTTACGTGGCTGGTCGGGGCCCAGGCGTGACACTGTATACACAAGTGACGTAACCAGCCCACCCCAACGATCAGCCCGCATCTCTGAGCTGTGACGTCTGAAGAGCTTTCGGCTGATACATACGACGTAGAGGGTCCCATAACCATTATCCCATGTGGTGGTAGTGTGTATATGGGCAGCGGCCCACTCAGATCAAATACCCAAATCCGTTAGTGTGTTGGGAGCTCGCGGTGGCGATCAGTACTCCCGTCGTCCCGTCTCGAGGAATTGCAATAAGGGTCAGGCCCATCCGTCTCTAGGGCGGTCTCTGCCTGCCCGGCCGCGCCTCGTGATTATCTCGCGGGTACCCTCCAGGTCAAGCCGACTTCACATTTCCCGCGGGTACCCCTCGGGGTCGACCCGCCTGCAACAAAGGTCTGAGATAAAAGTCATGGTAACCGTGTGTCCAAAACATCAAAGGGAACCCGAGGAGTCACCCTCGATGGATTCCCACTCGATGTAATCCATTAAGGAGAACCAGGAGGAATCACCCTCGATGGTCCCCACTTGAGGGGTTGCACGACCGAGTCATCATCGGGAAGGGGAGAGCGAGGAATCACCCTCTGCAATCACCACCGATGTGCTATACTACAGGGATATCATCAGGAGTGCAGTACGAGGTATCACCCCCGGCACTCGATAGTAGCCCTACAGAGCCGTACAACTAAGGGGGGTGTGCGGTGATGTGACGGTCTCTGCACATCGATCACAAAGATCGAGGTACGGATACAAAGCGGGGCAACAGGAACAAGGGTGAGGGGTCACTGATGGATCACTAACTAACCTATTCTAAGCAGTTAGGATGACAGGTAAAGTAACAACAGCAGGTTACAAAAATAGTCTATGCATCAGAATAGGAGCAAGCAATTACAGTAGCAAAATCTAATGCAAGCATGAGGGAGAAGGAATAGGCGATATACGAATGATCAAGGGGGTTTTGCTTGCCTGGAAGCTCTGCTGAAATGGTCAGGTCGTCGACGACGTAGTCGTACTCGGCAACAGCGTCGGTCTCGGGGTCTAACGGGAGAGAAGGAGGGGGAGGAAACAATAAATAGAAGCAAACAAATGCAACACAGATGCATGGCATGGCAGCACGTTATTCGAGGGGTGCCCTAATGCAGTACTATGCAAGTTAGTCGGAGCGGGAAACATCTGGAGGTGTTTTACCAGCTCCGGGCAATTATCGGACAGATGAATCGGAGGGGAAAGTTCCATGTTCATCATGTTAGAGGGGTGTGGCAGGTATGTGGGTGGCATATTCGGATTCGTCATATTTTTCTGATCATTTTTCATATATAAATTATTTTCATCCGAGTTACGGTTTATTTTATATGATTTTTCAAAGTTTTATTGAATTTCTGGAATTATTTTAATTATTAAATCTGAATTTTCCAAAACAGTAACAGATGACGTCAGCGGGTCAAACCCAGCTGACCAGGGTCAAACCTGACCAGTGGGTCCCACTGGTCAGTGTCACAGTAGCTAATTAGGGATTAACTTTAACTAAAATAGGTTAATTAGACAGCGGGCCCCATCTGTCAGTGACCGTTTAAATTAACATATTTAATTAACTGATTTATTATTTATAAAAACAATTTTATTAATGCGGGGCCCGCATGTCACTGGCAGTAGCCGGCCCAGTCAGCGGGTTGACTTGGTCAAACGACCAACGTGGCCGTGGGGCCCAGCGGTCAGCGGCCCAGGGGGGCCCCACCTGTCGGGCCAGGTCAGCACCGGCGACCGGAGTTGCTCCGGCGAGCCTCCCGCGGCGGCTGCTCACCGGAGTTGGCCGGAAAACGACTACAGACGCCGGTTTGGAGCGCGGCTAGGCTCTACGGGCTGCTGGTGGACTCGCGCATCCGATGGCGGCGGCGGTTGGCGTCAAGGTGGTCGGAGGTGAGGGCTACAACGGCGGCAGGCGGCGATGACGATCGGGCGGAGAAGAAACCGCAGCAGCAGCGCGCTACGGCTCGAACGAAAAGGACAAGGGAGGTCTACGCGCGCGGGCGAGCTCAACGGGCACTGCCGCGTGACCAACAGGTGACCGGAAGCTCGTCGGCGACGAGCTCCCGCGGCGATGAGCTTGGCCACGGTGAATGTGCTTGCTAGAGCTAGCACGCGACGACGCAAAGAGAGG
Organism: Elymus sibiricus; assembly: GCA_039707655.1. NCBI lineage: Eukaryota > Viridiplantae > Streptophyta > Magnoliopsida > Poales > Poaceae > Elymus > Elymus sibiricus. The sequence goes on along the minus strand of CM077666.1, from coordinate 202,354,839 downwards.
GGAAAGATGCAGCGGCTTACAGCGGTCCTGCAGAGGTGCTTAGCGGGCTCGGGGGAGGCCGGTGGTGGCAGATCGGCGACGGCGATCTCCGGCGTCCGAGAGGGGAAGGCGAGGTCGTAGCGCTCGCTGCAGAGCTTCCCGGCGTCGTCCAGTGGCACGGGGAGGGGTAGCGGACGGCGGCGGAGCGATCCGACACGGTGGCGAGGCGATATGGCGGCGGTGGCTACGCGAGCGGCGAAGCAACGGCGAATGCAGCGGCGGCCATGGTGGAGAGGAGCTACAGCAGCGCGTGGGGAAGGGGGAAAAGATCTCGGGGCGGGCCAGGGTGGTCGCGGTGGCCTTCTTATCCACCCCGACCTCCTGTAGCGACGCGAGGACGAGCGGGCGCGGCTGGGACGGCGAGCCGGCGTCGGGTGCGCGCGCGGGCGGGAGGTTAGGGAAAGGCCGGTGCTGTTGGGCTGGGCCGCACTGTGTGCACGTAGAGCCCAGTCTAACAGTGCGTTCTGTTCTTTTTCCTTTTTCTTTTCTTCTATTTTACTTCTTTTCATTTTGCAAAAATGTTTGACCACCATTTCCATTTTGTAAAATATGAGACTTGTCCAATTAAATACTATGCAATATTTATCACTGCCAGAAAAAGGTTTGGAGGTAATTTGATTTCATTTGAATTTTATTTAAATGAGAATGGATTAAATGGTGCTGTTCTGGTACTGTTTCATGATGTTAGAGTCATTTAAATAATTCAATTAATGTTGATTTTATTTTTATAATTGCTTTGGGAATATTTGCAATATTATGAAATATTTAGTTCCTGGATTTGAACAACTTTCAAATTCACTTTAAATTTGAATTCCCAATTTGAATTGGAATTTGAAATGAGATATGATCCAAATGATGATCAAGCACTGTTAATCATGGTGACTTGGCATTATCAAAAGGGTGATCACTGTAGCTTAATACATGGGGATGTTACAGCTACCCTCCTCTTCCTCTTCCGTCGTGCCACCCTCCTCCTCCGCCGCGCCTCCCTCGCCGGTGCACTGCACCATGACCATCGGCGAGGCTCGTGCCCATTACATGGACATGGGGCGGGAGGAGCAGTTCCGGGAGGCACAGGCCGACGCCGCCTACAACCATCGTTATGACGCCCCCGGCCCGACCGTGCACTAATCATAGACGCAAATGCGCACGATCAAGCCCAGGGACTCACGGAAAGATATCACAACACAACTCTAGACACAAAGTAAAATAATACAAGCTTTATATTACAAGCCAGGGGCCTCGAGGGCTCGAATACAAAAGCTCGAGAACAAGCGTTAGCGGAAGCAATAACAGTATCTGAGTACATACATAACTAAACAAGGATGCGTTAAGAAGGCGAAAACAAATAACGGCTCTGATCGAAAGAGGCAAGGCCTCCTGCCTGGGAGCCTCCTAAACCACTCTTGGTCGTCGGTCTCCACGTAGAAGCAGGCTTCACCGTGGTAGAAGTAGTCGTCGGCGGGATCAGCTGGCTCCGGGGCTCCGTCATCTGATCGCAGCAAACGGGTATGGGAAAAAGAGGTAGCAAAGCAACCATGAGTACTCATCCAAAGTACTTGCAAGACTTACATCAGATCTATGCTAAGTATGCATCGGTATCAAATGAAGGGCTGTATCTGTGGACTAGACTGCAGAAATGCTAGAATAGAGAGAAGGCCTAGCCTATCGAAGACTAGCATCTTGCAGCATTAGAAGAGTGCATATTAGTAGCATTTAATAAAGCAGCAAGCATGTAGTAGCAAAGCCCAGAGATCCTTCCTCGACTCCCTACGAGAAAGCGATTCTGGAGCTTACATATTAATTAACATGTATCCAGTTCAAGTTGTAATAGATCGGGATACAACACTGAGCGTCCTGTTACCGTGGACACGGCTATTCGAATAGATCACTTCCCTGCAGGGGTGCACTACTGTTACCCAACACGCTCGATTAACTCTGGCCGGACACACTTTTCTCGGTCATGTCTGGCCTCGGCTGATCGACACGACGTAGTCCTACCTAGGCTCCGCAGAGAGGTCCCCGCAGGTGTACATCCTAAGTGCTCAGGGGTCTTGGCCCCATCGCCCTTTGCACTCCGGGTCATTGTGTCGCGTATCGGACTCCAAGCACCACCTCAGTCCTGGATGGCACTTGTCCCGACGGGCTCACAATGCTGAACTGAACATCTGACAGAGCTTTCGGCTGATACATACGGCGCCGAGGGCCCCATTAAACCATTATCCCACGTGGTGGTAGTGCGTATAGGCCAGTGGCCAACTCAGATCAAATACCCAAATCCGTTAGCGAATTATTAGGAGCTCGCGATGACGATCAGTACTCCTGTCGCCCCGTCTCGAGGAAGTGCAACAAGGGTCAGGCCCATCCCTCTCTAGGGCGGTCTCTGCCTGCCCGGCCGTGCCTCGTAATTATCTCGCGGGTACCCTCCAGGTCAACCCGACTCTCAAGAGACTGTCGGGAACTCAGGTCCACCTCTACCGGGGTGGTACCGCCGGTCCCTTTAGTCCCACAATAACAGTACAAGGGGGCAACAGTTAAAGGTAACCGTGTGTCCGTAACATCAAGAGGGTAATCCGAGGAATCACCCTCGATGGATTCCACTCGATGCTATCGTCAAGGTGAACCTGGAGGAATCACCCTCGATGGATTCACACTTGAGGGGTTGCACGACAGAGGCGTCATCGGAGGTGGTGAAAGAGGAATCACCCTCGGTAACCCACAGCCAACTAGCTACGCTACAGAGGTATCATCAGGAGTAAGGTAGGAGGTTTCACCCTGGACACTCGATAGTAGCGCTGCAGAGTCGTACAACTAAGGGGGTGTGCGGTGCTATGTCGGTCTCGGCACATCGATCACTTTGATCGAGTCATCGGTAGTAAAGCATGGCAACACGGATAAGGGGTAGGGCCACTGATGGATCGCTATCCAGCCTATACTAAGCATTTAGGACAACAGGTAAAGTATCATCAGCAGGTTACAACATCAGGCCATGCATCAGAATAGGAGCAATCAATTACGGTAGCAAAATCTAATGCAAGCACGGGGAAGAAAGAATATGTGATATAGGAATGATCAAGGGGGTTTTGCTTGTCTGGAAGCTCTGCTGAAAAGGAAGAAGGGTCGTCGGTGACGTAGTCGATCACAGGGGCAGCGTCGGTCTCGGAGTCTACCGGAGAGAAGAGGGGGAAGAAGCAATAAATAAAAACAAACAAATGCAGTCACGATGCATGACATGCCTAAATGATATGCAGGGGTGATATATTGCATCTCTCAATATTTTAGATGTTTTAGGAATTTAATTAGAATTATTTATCTGAGGTCATGCACTATTCATCTATCGAAAAGAGGCAAAAAGTTATAGGTTCTCCTATGCAGAGGGTTCTAACATGCATGCAGATGACATATTCGGATTCGTTGGATTTTTCTGATCATTTTTCATATATAAATTATTTTCATCCGAGTTACGGATTATTTTATATGATTTTTCAAAGTTTTAATAATTTTCTGGAATTTCTGGATTAATTACATTTCGAAAATATTAAATAACAAAATGCTATGGGTACCCAGTGGGTGTACCCAGCTGTTCAGCACAGAGGCTGGCCAGTGGGCCCAGTTGACTGGGTCAACTGCCCAGTCAGCAGGGCTGACTGGTGGGCCCTCTGCTGAGTCAGCAGAGCACAGTTAGCAGATCTTATCCATTTGAACAGTAAACGGTGGGTCCCACTTGTCAGTTAGTCATTTAACTAAACCGGTTTCTATTAAACTAATTAACCCGCGTGGGGCCCGGCTGTCAGTCAGTGGGTTAGTGGTTAATTAAACGGCGGTTAGCAGCTTAATGACGTGCCACATCAGCATCGCCGGAATCAGGCGCCGGCGACCTTACCGTGCGGCGGTGGCGCACGGGGACGGTGCTCCCGGCCACCATTTGGCTCGGGAGAGGGCTCTTTCGAGCGCGGGTGGTGAGGCGAGCATGGTGGTGAGGGTTACACGGGCTGGGATGGATGAACGCGCCGACAGCGACGACGGCTAGCAGCGGACCTAAACGGCGCGGCCACTAGAGCATGAGAGGAAGAGGGGGAAAAGGCCACGAAGGACCGGGAGCTCACGGAGAAGCTCGAGGTGGGCTCGGGGTCGAGCGGATCGACGACGAGGGGCACGCGGTGGCCGACGGGGGAATCGACGATGACGGTGGCTCTACGGCGCCCCGGCCCCGATCCAGAGTTGTAGAGGGCGAAGAAGACGTCGGCGGTCCCCTAGAGCACGTCGGCGTGGCGAGGGAGGGCCGGTGGCCGCGGGCACGACAACGGCGCGGCCATGGCTGCATCGGGCTCGCCCGGGAAGAAGAAGGTGAGCGAGGGAGGGGGAAAGGGGGAAGCTAGGGTTCATCAGGGGCTCGACAGCGACCTTATCCACCGCCGAGGCACGGCGGATGGACGACGCGTGGCCATCCGCGGCATGAAAGCCGTGCATGCACCCACGGCGTCCCGGTGAACAGAGAGGAAGACGATGGGGAGGTTAGGTGGGCTGGGCCTCTACTGTGCACTAGAGGCCCAGTGGCACAGTGGGTGCCTATTCTTTTCCTTTTCTTATTTCTCTGTTTTCTTTATTAACTCTGTTTTGTATTTTCTTTTAGCAATAGATCAATTTTGTAAAATGTGTGGCTGGTCTCAATATTTAGTATGCAATATATCTCACTGCCACAAAAAGTTTGGGGGTATTATCATTTCATTTGGATTTTAAATAAATAGAAATGGATTTAATAGTGCTGTTTTGGTCACTGTTTTTGGATGTTAGGGTCAAATTTGGGATTCAAATAATGTTGATTTTATTTTTATAATTGTTTTGGGATTATTTGCAATATTGTGAACTATTTTGTTTAATTATTTGAAGAAGTAATGATTTGACTTGCATTTGAATTTTGAATTTGAACTTGAACTTGGAATATTTTCTAAATGCAATTTATTTAGGATGATCATGATGACATGGCTAATTAATTAGCTTAATGACAGGGTTGAGATCTGGGGATGTTACAATCGCGTCCTCCAGGAGCACCTACAGGCGGAGGAGCAGCTCGACGCCGGCAGGGCGGTGGCGCCGGATGCGGACCTGGCGAAGCAGGAGGCGCTGCTCCAGTCCTACCGCTCAGCCCGCGAGATCCGCCTCGCCCGCTGGCGGTACCGACAGCGGGTGGCGGAGGTGGCGGCCGTGTCCAAGGAGTGCGACGAGGCGGGCGAGGCGCTGTTCGGCGAGACCGATGACGAGGAGGACAACGCCGAGGTCGCGCCCCGCCGCCACGACCACGAAGTCGGCACGTCTGCGGGCGCCGCCGGCAGCGAGGAAGAGTAGTGCACAGGGGGTCGCCACCGCTCCTCCCATCCCGTCGATGCCAAACTTGGTGGGCTCAACATCGACGGCCGATTAGTCGCTTGGCGGCGACGTGGAGGCGGACATCTGCGCTTGCCGGGTCTCCGGAGGCGGAGGTTACGGAGGCAGAGCTGGAGAGCGCCGAGGCGGAGCTGGAGAAGGCGAAGCTTCAGTTCTCGGGGCTGATGGCCGGACACGGGGAACGGGCGCCGGCAACCATTTAGATTGGGTATTAATTATACCTCTAGAGCCGGACTATAGTTGATGTAAATGTAGTGAAATCCGTCATTTTTAGATGAAATCCGTCTTTGTTTATATGAAATCCGTCTTGTTAATATGAAATACGGCCGTGTTTGATCGAATTTCGTCCGGTTGGTTTGAAATGTTGGCCGGATGTATGCGGCTAGCGTTGGATGTCGGCCTCCCGCATCCGTGTTCGCGGACTGGTCCCTCCTGTCCGCAGACAGATGCGGTAGAAAATTTACGGGTTGCCGTTGGAGATGGCCTTACGTGTTCCTATAGTAGCTCGTCCATTCCAAAAGTGCACCCTAACTAATTTGCTCCGTTGATGCTACCTGTTTTAATACTTAGCTTTGATGACACTTTAGTCAAACCTAACATCACACACACACACACACACAAAAAAATCCATAACGGATGACACCTCAACCATCATGACGTGCACCGTACATAGTATAGTGATGTGGATGAAACACTTATGGAACACAGGTCAACCCGACACGAACAAAAAATGTATATACTATGTATAGCTTTCTAGAGGCAAAACGGATGGCAGGAAAGCAAGATGCACGGGCCGAGTACTACGTGCGTACTCCTACATGCATGGCCGTAGCTGTTGGACTGGTTGGTTATAACAATTGTTACCTGTAACACTCGAGCTCAGCAAGAAAGTTGTACTTGTCTCCATTTTGTGCAATGCTGCAGGTGTAAAACTTCCATTGTTAACTCAGACGTCACCTGATCTAAAATCAGAACTCCATCCGGAACTTTTTCCCTTTCCTTTCCTTCAACGTAAGCGGTGCGTGTGCTGCAGATATGCTGATTCCGCTGTTAGTACTCGATTCCCGAGTGAAAGTTAATCTGATCCAGATGACAATGCGCATGAATTAGGCCCGTGCATGTGCTACGACTAGGCACCAACCGCCGGGCTAATCCAGCCTAACCACTACTGCTACCTATCAGGCAGAAAAAGTATAGCCCCAACTTCAGTCGACAAGGGCATCTCCAACGCAGATCATCAAACACGAAGCAAATACTTACGAGCTCGCGGAGTGACGTGCTACTTGCGCATCGATTTGCCATTTGTGCATATGCACTGCAATATTTGTTGATGGTCTCTTGAATGGTGTATCATCGATGCCTCGGACGGAACCGCGACCGGACGGGCATCGACGACTCGGTGAAAACGTAGTCATTCTTGAGGTCGACGGTGTACGGTGGAGGGTGGTTGGAGGTGAATGAGATGGCGGAGTTCTGCGGAGATTGCTACGTGTCGAACTGACCATACTGCTGGGCGGCGAAGTAGTGCGGCGCCTCATACTGGGCGGGCCAAGGCGGCGATTGCCCAAGCGACACCGGTACGACGGTCTGCAGTGGAGGAGGAGTTTCGGTCTGAGTGGCCTCCTGCGCCTTCTTCTTCACGCTCACTTTCATGTGCCGCTCTTACCGTTGTGCTGACGCGGCCGCCGTGGGACTTCTCCGGGCCCTGCAGGACGACGAACCTCGTGATGGGCTTCGGCGGATCCATCGCGGCGACGGCGGGCAATGGAATAGTTCGAAACAATCGGGTGCGGCGACGATCGAGGCGAAGATGGCGGGGTTTGGCGCGGGACAGGTGGGGGATTATGAAAAAACACAGGGGGCGACTCGATTTTGGAACCGAACAGATACTACTTGGATGGCTCCTTTCCCCTCCCTCCCTCCCGCTCCCTCCTCTGCAGGTTGCGCCCCGGCCGCGGTGGCCGGTGCCTCCCTGCTCCCTCTTTCCCCTTCGTCGTCACTTGTCTCCCTCTCCCCTCCCCCCACCCCTTCTCCCCCGCCCTCCGCGGTTCCTTTGCCGGTGCGGGTGCTCCTTTCGGCGGTGCGCGTGAACCATTTCTGGGCTCTAGATCCGGATGGATCTGCTTCGGAGTCGGAGGATGAGGGCTCGCCGCGGGTGTCGGTGTCTGTGGCTGGTGACCCGTTGCCGGTGCAGGCGCCGGGGCGGGTCCGGAAGTTTGCGCCCGGAGGCCGTGGCCGCGCGGTGGCGGGGGCGGTGGATGGTACTGGCTGGTCCATGATCGGCCGGCGAGGTCGCAGGTCAGGTAAGTTCAAATTCCCCTCGCCAAAGTTCGGGGTGTTGGGCCCGACGCCGCTCTCTTTGCCCTCCTCCCCGGTCCTCTATTCGCCGTCCGCCTCTACCGTCGTCTCGCCTATGTCCGGTGGTGGCTGGCTAGCGACGGAGTGGGTGGAGGGGGACGGAACCCTAGTTTCGGGTGCGGTCCTGGTTGGGGGTCTTGGTGTGGGCCGGCCGGTGGGCCTTCCTGTGCCTGGCTGTGATGCTGGGCCGGTTTGTGGGCCATTTTCCGCGTCTGACTTCCCTTCCATTCCTGGCTCGGCTGGTGGGCCGTCTTTGTTGGGCCTCCCTGTCTCGGTGCGTACCTCTTCGGCGGATAAGCCTGTTGGCCCATCACTGGTGGGATATATATTGATTCAGAGGGGCTACGGCGACCCCAATCTTGGGTTTCTGGCTTCCAGGACTGACGTTCGCCGCTACCACCGTCCCATTCATCGTCTCGTCAAATCTATTCCTCCTCCTCCCCTCCTTCGCTCATTCGCTAAGATCTTGGCCATGGAAAAACCCTGTGCCTCCTCGTCTGACGTTGTATCCGGCAGCAAGCGGCGGCCCGAGGGTTCGACGGAGGCGTACTCAGATCTGAAGTATGAGGCGGCGCTTCGCTCGAAGCTGGAGGCGCAGCGTGTGGCACGCGCGCAGGTTGAGCGGGAGCATGAGGCGTGGGCGGCTGGCCCGGAGTGGCTGCAGCGTGACGAGCGTTCTCGTGCGGCTGTGGCGGAGGCGGCGTTCGCCGCGGGCGTGGGCGCTGGATCTGGTGCGGCGCCAGTGGCTTCTGCTGGCGGATGGGGCACTGCGGTGGCTGACCCTTGGGAGGCTGCGACGTCCGGCTCGACGGCGGCTTCGGCGGCTCCCAGATCTGATCCCCCGCGTGGTGTTGGGGCACCGCCGCGCCCGGCTGGGCGCTCGGGTGCATCTGGGCCGGGGGGTGGTGGCCGTGCGTTTGGTGATGGGGGTTCTGGTGGCGGCAAAAGGCAGTTTGGTGGTGGTTCCGGTGATGGGGGTCGTCAGTTTCAGCGTGGTGGGTTCGGGCCGTCTTCCTACCCTGCCAAGTCGCGCTGATTCGGGCCGGTGGACCCTGGCTCCTCGTCGGGTGCGGTCGGGGACGGCATCCTTCCGCCTCCTCCACCGCTCCCGCAGGGTTTGGCTCCCCCTCCTTCCTCCTCTGGTCCTTCGCCTACGCTCACTTGTTTTGCATGTCACCGGGTGGGACATTTCTAGCCGCGTTGCAAGTTCCCTCCCTTCTATTTGATCTGCCGTATTGAAGGCCACCTCACTGTGGATTGTCAGGACCGCTGCAAGTCTCCGGCTTTCACGCAGTATGGCCTTGGTCTGCCTGGCTGCTCTTTTTTTCTCTGGATGGGGTGCTTGACTCTCCTGTTGTGGCGCCTGTTCTTTCCAATGCTGCTATCATCACTGTTCAGTCGCAGGTGGTCTCTTCTCAGATCATCTCGGATGAACTCAAGGAATGGGGCCTTGAAGGTTGGGATTAGCAAGTGCAGCAGATCTCTGATGCCAAGTTCGCGGTGGTTTTTCCCTCTAAGGAGAGTTTGAAAATGATGGCGATGTACTCAAGTTTTACCTTACCTCTAAGTGGTTGTGTCGATGAAGGCTGATGTTGGTGGTGACCGTTCAGTTGGATCTCTCTTCGATGTGTGGGTCTTGTGTGATGATATCCCGTCGGGTTTGTGTTCCTCTCGTTTCCTCTTGGCGTTCGGTGAGTTAATTGGGAAGCCAATTAAGGTTGATTTGTCTTCGCTGGATCGCCTTGAGCCTGCTAGTGTGAAGATTTGGTGCTTGGAGCCAGCTCGTGTACATGGCTTTGTTGATGTCTTTCCTGCCACTACTCCTTACTGGATTCGTGTTAGGGTGGAGGGCATGGCGGCCCACCAAACTCCCCCTTCCCCCCACCCAAGCCCTCTCAGCCTGGTCCTCGTGATGGTGATAGCAATGCGGGAGGTGACAGTAATGCGGGAGATGACTCTAGTAACCCTTTCACTGCTTCTTAATGGGAGGGTTTGGATCTGAGGCCCGCAGGTTGTTCAAGTATGGGGCTCCTAGTGGTGGCAGTGTTAAGGAGGGGTTGGTTGTGCCTCCTTCGGGTGGTAGTGCCATGGCTGCTGATGTTGGAGCTGTTCAGGTTGAGGTTGAGGCTCCGGACTTGGGGCCCCCGTTCTCTAAGGTGTGCTCAAATGACCTCGTTCGTCCTGCTTCGCCTTCGCTCTCCGGGATTGTGGATGTGCCTCCTCCCCCGGCCCCAGCCGTTCCGAGCCCTATCTGTGCTAAGAAGAAATCATCAGTGAAGAAGTTCTCTGCCAAGAGTCGCGCGTGTTCTGGCGCCAAGCAGTCGGTGACTGGCCTGTGCAGGCGGCTTGATGCGGATCTCGGTGCGGCTTCTGCTGGTGGCTCGGCTGCTACTACATCTCCTTCTGTGGTGCGTTCTCCTCCGGCCTCTGTCCGCTCCCCGGTGTCCACTGCTCGTAAGAGGCGGCACAATAGGGACAACGTGGAGCCCATCTCGGAGCGGGCGGCGCGCCGTGCTACTGCGAAAGACCTTTGCCCTCCAGGTACTTCTCCCAATCCTTCCCCTGTTCGTCTTGTTCTGCCTTCTATTCCTGATAGCCATTTGGTTAGTATTCTTTCGGATGTTGGGGTTTCCTTTGACCCTAGTGTGGGTTCCCCTTCGTCTCTCCTATCTATAGTGCGGGCTAATGAGATGGCGCAAGCGGCTATCGCTAGGGCTAAGGAGACGGCAGCAGGGAACCGGCCGTCGTCCACTGCAGGTACGGGTGAGGTGGTGGGGGCGGGTAGTGGCCAGTCTCTTACTGTCTCGAAGCAACGGGTGCAGTCCAAACGTGTGAAATCATGTGTTGCCCCGTGCAGGTCCAGCCTTCGTATCAAGAACCTTTCCTTTAAATGAAATCGTTATTTTGGAATATTAGGGGTTTTGGCGCTAGAGGGCGTCGAGATCAAATTCGTGATTTGGCGCGGGATGTTAACATTGATTTGGTTTGTCTTATTGAAACTTTTAAATCTTCCTTTTCTAACAATGAACTTTCTGCTCTCGTGGGAGCTGATCGTTTTGCTTGGTGTTGCTTGCCTGCCTCGGGTCATTCAGGAGGTATCCTTATTGGAGCCAAGCTGGATTCTTTTGATTTTGTTGCTTTCGATCATGGTATTTTCTGGGCAAGCATGGTGGTGGTGCATAAGAATTTGAATGTTCTTTGGGAAGTGCAAGTGGTGTATGGACTGGCGGATCATTCGCTTTCTGCTTTGTTTTTGGATGAGCTTTCTGCTAAGATTGATTCCTGTCATCTTCCTCTTCTGATTGGTGGCGATTTTAACCTTCTTAGATCTCCTAGTGATAAAAATAATGACAATTTTCTTGGCCACTGCCTAATGCTTTCAATGACTTCATTAGTGATTGTGCTATTCGTGAAATTCCTAGAACTGGTGCTAGGTTCACCTGGTCTAATCACCAAGCCAATCCTGTGAGCTCCGTGCTGGACCGCATTTTTGTTACTTCTGAATGGGATGTGTTGTTCCCGCGTGCCTCTCTCGCTGCCCTTCCTCATATTGGGTCAGACCATTCTCCCCTGCTTCTGGACTTGGGTGTCCTCACGCCTAGTGCTGCCAGGCATTTTCAATTTGAGGCTTCGTGGTTGTTGGTGGATGGTTTCTGCGATATGCTCTCGGTCAAAATTCAGTCTTTACTATCTTCTAGGTCTCGATCTTTTGGCCATATGGATGACTGGCACTTTTGTTCTTATCAACTTCAAAAGTTTATTAAGGGCTGGGGCCGTAACCGTGCTGCTGAGGCGCGTAGGCAGAAAACTGATTTGTTGGATCAGGTTAGTGCCTTGGATGCCAGGGCGGATGTCTCTGGGCTGTCCGAGGCTGGTTGGTTGCAGCGCTATTCGTTAGAAGAGCTCCTGATGTAGATTCATCGTCAAACTGAATTATATTGGCGTCAACGGGGCACCATTAACTGAATCTTGAAAGGAGATTCCCTCTCGGCTTATTTTTTTGCCATTGCCAATGGTAGACATCGCAGATGTTCGATTGGCAGCCTAGTGATTGATGGTGTGCGTGTTTCAGACCCTTAGATCATTCTTGACCATGTTAAAAAAATCTCGTCTCTCCTGGCTGCCAGGCCGGCATCTGGTTTTGTTATTTCCTCTTCTCTTTGGCCCCAGCACCTGCATGTGACGGTGGGGGAGAATGCTGAGCTTATGTTGCCTCTGTCTTTGGAGGAGATTCAGGCGGTGCTTCATTCCTCTAATGCGAACTCTGCCTCTGGTCCTGCTGGTTTCTCGATTCCTTTCTTCAGAAAGTTTTGGCCTGTGTTGTGCCCTTTGGTTTGTGCTATCATTCAAGGTTTCTATCTTGGGACGGTGGATATATCTAGGCTTAACTACGCGATTCTGTCCCTTATTCCCAAAGTTAAAGGTGCCGATTCCATATCCCAGTTTCGTTCCATTGCCCTTATTAATAATTTTGCTAAATTTCCGGCTAAGGGTTTTGCGACGAGGCTGTCTCCGGTGGCTCATAGGGTCCCGAGCCCTACCCAAACTGCCTTTGTTAAAGGGCGGTTCATTCTTGATGGTATCCTATGTTTGCATGAAATTGTCCATGACCTTAGGGTTCGCGGGACCAAAGCCGTCATTCTTAAGCTAGATTTTGAGAAGGCCTATGACTCGGTTAGTTGGGATTTCCTGCGACAAGTTGTTCTTACCAAAGGCTTTGAGGCTGCTTACGTGCATCATGTGATGTAGCTTGTATCTGGTGGGCACACCGCAATGTCGGTTAATGGCACCATTAGTAATTACTTTGCCAATGGTAGGGGCCTGCGGCAAGGTGATCCGGTCTCCCCTTTGTTGTTTAACTTTGTTGCGGATGCTCTGTCGTGCATTCTGTCGCGGGCGTCCAGTGCTGTCCATATTACTCATGTAGTGTCTCATTTGATTCCTGAGGGCATCTCCCATCTGCAATATGCTGATGATATGATTATCATGGTTGAGCTTGATGATGCTTGTCTTGCTCACCTTAAGTTCCTCCTGTTGTGTTTTGAGGCTTTGTCGGGGCTCAAAATCAATTTTTTCTAAAAGTGAGGTTATTGTGACTGGGGTGCCTGATGTTGAGGCTTCTTAATTGTAGTCTTGGCTCCTTTCCCTTCAAGTACTTGGGTCTTCCCATTTCCCCGTTGTGGCTCTGTGCCAAGGAGTTTGCTCCTCTTGTAACTAAGGTGGGGAACAGGGCGATGTCGTGGGGCGGTAGATATAACACTAACTCTGGGAAGGTCTGCCTTATTAATGCTTGCCTCTCTTCCCTTCCCATGTTTACCATGGGATTTTATCTCCTGTCACAAGGTACTCACGATGGTTTTGACAAGCAGAGAGGTGCTTTCTACTGGAATGCTGCGGATAACAAGTGCAAATATAGACTAGTGAAGTGGAAAGTGATGTGTAGGCCCAAAAACCTTGGCGGTTGGGGATTCTGGATACGGTGGTAATGAACAAGTGATTGATTATCAAATGGTGGTGGAGGATTCTGACCTCTGGGCCTGGTTCTTTATGGTATTCTATCCTGAAAGCTAAGTATTTCCCTAACGGTAGCCCTCTTTTTGCCCCAGCCCCTCTTGGCTCGCAGTTCTGGAAAGATTTGGTGAAGGTGCAGGAGGTGTTTCGACAGCATGCCTAATTTGTAGTTGGGAATGGTCGATCCTCTCGGTTTTGGTTGGACTGATGGTCCGGTGATGATGCTACTTTGGCTATTTCCTTTCCTGTTTTTTTTTTCGTATTGTTCTTCTCCTGAGATCTCGATCTCTGAGCTCTCTCACAATAGTTGGGATCTGGGCTTCAGGAGATCCCTCTCTCCTGAAGAGTTGGGTGGCTGGCACCATCTCGCTGCTGTGTTCCCATTGCTCTCGGAGGAGGAGGACACTGTGGTCTGGCCCCACTCGGCTTCGGGGAGGTTTTCGGTCAAGTCCTTATATTCCAGACTCATTTCTGGCACCCCCACGTCTAAGTTCAAGCGGATTTGGAAGGCCAGGGTACCACCCAAAATCAAAATCTTTATGTGGCAGGTCATTAGAGGTCGGCTCCCTACGGCAGATCAAATTCGCAAAAGGAATGGACCTGGTTCTGATCGATGTGCTCTTTGCTCTGAGTTGGAAGATACCAACCATGTGTTTTTTGGGTGCGTTCTGGCTAAGCTGGCCTGGTGTTGTATTCGTTCTTGGCTGCATGTGTCCTGGGCCCCCAACTCCTTTGATGAGCTTCGGCAGTTATCCTCAGGGCTCCAGGGCCAGCCCGTTTGGCTATTTTGGGTGGGCTTTGGTGCGCTTTGTTGGACGTTATGGACGACTAGGAACAAGTTCACTATTGAACGCGTTTCCCTAACAAACCTGCTGATTTCCTGTATAAAATGTCTATTTTCTTGCAGCAGTGGAGATTATTGACTAAGACTGCCGATCGGGATGCGCGCAAAGTGTGGGTGTCTGCTACCTCGTCTCAACTTGCGGATGGCGGCCGGGCTTAAGCTGTTTTCTTCCAATGCTTTAGCATATTTTGCTCTTATTATGTCGGCCTGCGCGCATATTTTGCTCTTATTATGTCGGCCTGCGTGCCGTCTAGTACTTTGGGCCTGCGTGTCTGGTTGTTGGCCGTGATACTGTTTTAGTCCTCTGTTGCGTTCGTTGGTGCTGTTCTCGTACTCTGACTGACTGGTGGCTTTATTTATAAAGTCGGGCATATGCCTTTTCTCAAAAAAAAAAGACGAGATATTGGATGGGTTCAGGTGTCCAAGTCCGACGTGTCGACTCGCCAGAACTCCTCCCATTTGAGGCTTGGCTAGAAATTTCTGACGTCTGAATCGGTCCGACTCCAGACGTATGGGACCGATTTGTTGATCTGCGTTAGAGATGCACTAAGCTTTCCATCAGGCGGTGTCCTTTCACTCACTGCTGTCCGACGTGAGTCCCAAACGAACCACGGTTTACTCAAGCCTTGTGTGGTGAGGGTCCACAGAGATCTACCATTCTACTGTATCTTCGTTGTGTGTGTGAGACAAGCCCTCACGCATCCACTGTGGGTCCTGCATGCTCATGGGCATGTGAGGAGTGTCCATGACTCCATGTATCCTTTTCTTATGGCCACCGCAGTGTTATGCTCATGAGAAGAAGCGCGCGTGTGCATGTGTCCACGCTTTGGTGGTATAACAGCGACTGCACATTGCCGGACAGTAGAATTATTATTAGCAGAGTTTGGTGCATCCATCTAAGGATTCTTGGAACAAGGCCCAAAAGGTCAAAGCAAGTATGACGACTTAACAACGTACAGAAAAATTGACCATATGAAAAATCAACAAGAATTACAATTCTCAGATGCTACAATGTGAATGATCGAAAACTGTACAGCTTAAACCGCCGCTTTGTCTGGCGAGCTGCTTGATCCAACAAGCAAGCCATGCTGGTTGCTAAGGTGACTGAACAACCACATTAAGCTTGGCATTTTCTGAATGATTCAGACTGCAGAGATGGCCAACACGGTGCTGCATAAACGATGCAGCAAGCAATTCATGCTGACACCCTAGCTTATGATTTCCGAGCAAACTTGGTCGCAGATAATCTTCCGGGCCGAATTGACAAGGACGACTCATGGTTTCTTCCAAGAAGTGCAAATCTTGATGTATGTCCAATTCCTTGTCACATGAAAAAGGAACATCAAGTGTGCACTCAACAAAAAGGACGCACTTTATGAAACCAGTATTTTTGCGTGATTTGGACAGAGACAACAGAGTGCCTAGTTGCGACTCCTTCGCTTGTATCAGCTGCTGGATCTTAGGTGATGCCAATGCCATCAGTTTAAGATCGCGCAGCTCAACAGAGATGTAGTAGGAAGCTCTATTCCGGTTTCAACATTACTTATCGCCGAATGTCTCAGATGAAGAGAGGATTAAATTGCTCCAGCATTAATTGCATGCAACAGTGTGAATACTACATATCTGCACATGGCATCGCCTTGAAATCCCTGGGGTGCAGATGAGGCAAAGTCAAACAAAAACTGAACATATGTAGTATTTTCTTCACCTTGACAACATAATTTTCGCTTTCAAGAGATCCACCCTTCACACACATATCTTCTCCTCACCCTTGATCGTGTTTGTTTGTTTGTTTGTTATTTATACACTAATGTTGCATCCTTTGAATGTACAAACTGCAGATCGTTGCTACTAGTAAATTCCAGCTGCAACACTGAGTTGACCAATATGAAAAGATTTCAGCATTTCACAACTGAAGATTCCGACAGCAAATAACTACTGATGAAGCAAAGTCAGATTTAATAACCTGGCGTAAGACAAATAGTTGCAAATTGGCCATGCACTTTCCGCTGCACCTGTCTTTTGCATTGTCCTATGTAGGAGTAGCAAAGAATTCAACCCGAACACCTGTATTGTAGTATTCGGCGCGGTATCTGAAGACGTCTGTACACACTGCAACCCAAGCATTTGTATACTCACCTGTTAATGTGGGTGTCAGCGGAGTCACGGATTATATTTATGTATCGGCGATTCTGAGTGCAATGAAGCACTGATTGAAGGTCCAGCTCCAGCAGATGGGACGACGCCACAGAAAGAAATGCAGTCTGCGTCTGCGTGGATGCATGCATTCAGCCATGGACTCAACACAGCAAGAGACAAAGACAGCAGAGGACAGGTGACATGGGACTCGTCTCATTATCATCTTGTGAGCTGAAAGTCTGGCCAATGAGACACGCATCTCCCTTAACTATGGCACTATTTTGACAGACAAGATCAGCTCATGGACCATCAGCATGCTCAAAAGTCTTCATCGCCGTCGTCGTCTTGTTCCTTTTTAAATCGCCTGAAGACATGCAAGATGCTGGCTAGCTAGCTATAGTTTGGAAAGCGGGAATTCAATGGACCGATCGACTGCACCACCAATCCTACCGAGATTTGCTCAACAGTCTGGAGCTTTGCACACGTATCTACTATGGTAGTACTGGTGATTTTCAACATTGCAACTGACGACTGTTCCTGCTGATTTGTGCACCTGAGGAATTTGGATCGCCCCCTCCTCCGCGGCATGTCCGCATAGTGATGGTGAGGGCCGCATGCACCGGCAAGGAGGCTGGCGCCGTCTCGTCCTCCATTGGGGCGGCGGCGGCCTCCGTCTACTGGCCAGCCTGCCAGCCGGCAGCAATGGCGGTCATCTCCTTCTTCTACTCCGAAGAGAGGGTGTCCCTGAGAGCTTTGGAGCGCGAGGAGGCCATGACGGGTGTCCTGGATTAGGGGTGCACACAACGCCGGCCCGCTATTCATGGGCCGGGCCGATGATCCATGAACAACTGAAGAATGGGCCCGCATGCCCTGGTCCTCGGCGTATTCAAGATGGAGTTCTCCGAAGACTTGGCGTACACTTCAAGGCGTGTTTGAATGATCGGCATGTCTATGCCTAGATTGTAACCGACTATATGTAAACCCTAGACAGCTCAGGTGCCTATATAAGCCGAGGGGTTTAGACCGTAGAGGCACGACTTTAAGGGTTCAGAGCTTAGAACTCATTCATACGATCTCGAGGTAGATCATACTGTACTTTGTACCCCATCCACAATCAATATAATAAGAGTTGGACGTAGGGTTTTACCTCTTCGAGAGGGCCCGAACCTGGGTAAATACCGTGTCCCCTATTCTTCCTGTCACCATCGTTCCTAGATCACCAGCTCGGGACCCCTACCCGGCTACCCGAGATCCGCCGGTTTTAGCACCGACATTGGTGGCCCATGCAGGTACCGCTGTGTGATCGCCAAGGTTCAATGGAAGCCTCGTCGGATGATCAGATCCGCTCCGACGTGTCCCCCACACCGGAAATTCAAAACCTCGGGTCAATCGAGGAACATGAGCACTTCGAAGCATCTATCGACCGTCAGGATCTGAAACCCGACGGATCGAATCTGGCGGCCGGATTCCCCGCTGCGTCCTCGGATCGAGTCGAGGATCTTAAAGCGGTCACTATTGAAGGACTGGTTCCCTGCTTTTCAGGAGTTCACGGCTACGACCGATCGGATCGGGCCTGGAGCTCGGATCCAGACTCCCATCAAGACGACCTTGAAAACGTCGCAATGCAATTCGCCCCGAGGACTCACTCAAGCCACCCTCGGGGAGATTTCCTTGGGAAGCCGATGTTAAATCAAGCCGAAATTAGATTCGCTCACCCGCCCACCCCCCACATCGCATATTGCACCGATGGCTCGGGACCAACCGACGTCTGGGATTTAGCTTATGTCAAGAAAAAACCTAGAGAAACAGTCCGACAATTCTGGATGAGATTCTTGTTCGTTAAAAATAAGATCCCGGATTGCTGCGACAAGGAGGCCTTAGCGGCGTTCCGCAATAACTGCCATGATGAAGGCATCTCAAATGTCTTGGCGCGGAGACGCGTTAGAACATTCCCTGAGCTATCGGACATAATATTAAGATACTGCGTTATGGAAGACGTGCGCGGCTGGCAGAAAAGGAGTAGAAGGATTCAATCCAAGATATTTTAGATTCCGCCAACAAAAGGCACGCATGCCGTCGCCAAAAACGCTCCAGAATCGATAATCGCGTCGCTCGACATGGGCACCACAAGAAACAACCAGAAAAGAGGCCCAAGACTACATTGGACGCAATCCTAGATGAACCATGTGCAATACACTCTGTCTCATTAAACACAAACCCAACTCACAGTCTTTGAGCATGCTGGGTCGTCAGACAGGTAGCAAAAGGAGGAATCGAACTCCTAGACAACCTCGGACTTTCGAAAACCCGAGGAAAATCCCCAGGCTGGGAGGAGGAGTCATTCGATGAGGGCGAGAGCCTCATGATTTACGAGACTCACCCTTCGAGGAGCCAATGGAAGAGAGCTCTCCGGGAAAGCAACCATGGTTATCACATGGCAGTCTCGGATAGCAGGTGGTTAGACACCCCAATCACTTTTGGGCAAGGGGACCAGCCGACACCCAGCCCCAGCCGAGGAGTCGCGGCCCTAGTCCTCGACCCCATCATCGACGGCTACAGACTGACCAAATTTCTGATGGACGGTGGCAGCAGCTTAAACCTCATCTATGAGGACACTCTGCGAAAAATGCAGCTCGACAAATCTCGCGTCGAACCAAACCGAACCACGTTTAAAGGAATAATCCCAGGAAGGGAGGTGCGATGCAGTGGTAGAGTCACGCTTGACGTGGTATTCGGAACTCCAGACAACTACCGACTGGAAGAATTGATCTTCAACATCGGACCGTTCCGAAGTGGCTATCACGCGCTCCTCGGCTGAGACGCATTTGCTAAGTTTCACGTTGTCCCACATTATGCTTATATGAAACTCAAGATGCCTGGTCCTAATGGCGTGATTATTGTCTCGAGCAATGCAGATAGATCGCTCAAAGCCGAGAATAAAACGGCAGCACTCGCCTTAGAGGCAGAGGCCGAGGCCCTTGCGGCCGAAGAATTAACAGCACTACGCGTAGCCGTGGACAAGGACGACGTTACCCTCGATAAGAGGCCGAAATCTACATCATTTAAACCAGCCGATGAAATAGTAAAGTTTCAGGTGCATCCCGAGGACTCATCTAAAACGGCCTCCATCGGAGCACGACTAGACCCGTCACTCGACGGGGCGCTACGCGCTTTTCTCCAAGAGAATTGGGACATCTTCGCCTGGCATCCATCAGACATGCCGGGCATCCCAAGGAATCTTGCCGAACACAACCTCAACATCATTGAGGGGTTTAAACCTATCAAGCAAGCACTCCGCAGGTTCTCGGAACCAAAGCGACAAGCTATGGAGGAAGAACTAGCCAAGCTATTAGAGGCCGGATTCATCCGCGAAATCAAGCACCCCGAATGGCTGGCAAACTTGGTAATGGTGCCGAAAAAGGACAAATCGTGGCGCCTTTGCGTTGATTTCAAGGACATTAATGAGGCCTACCCAAAGGACCCCTTGTCGTTACCTCGGATTGACCAAATAATTGATGCCATAGCAGGACATGACTTGCTCTGTTTCCTCGATGCCTATTCAAGATATCATCAAATAAAGACGAGGGAGCCCGACCAGGCTGCCACTGCCTTCATAACCCCATACGGGCCATTTTGTTTCAATACAACGCCCTTCGGTTTAAAAAACGCGGGCGCCACATACCAGCGAATGATTCAGACGTGCCTAGAGCTGCAAATCGGCAAAACAGCCGAAGCATATGTGGACAATGTGGTTATCAAAACCCGACAGGCCAGTACGCTAATAGACGATCTTCGGGAAACATTAAAAAACCTTCGGGCATACAACATCAAGTTAAACCCAGAAAAGTGCATTTTCGGCATGCCATCTAGCAAACTGCTCGGCTTCATTGTTTCCCATAGAGGAATAGAGGCAACCTCGATAAGATCAGAGCACTAGCACGGCTAGAAGTGCCAACGGAACTCAAGCATGTCCAAAGGTTAGCAGGATGCGTTGCCTTCCTCAGTCGGTTCATCTCACGACTAGGCGAAAAGGCCCTACCGCTGTACAGACTACTCAAGCAATCAAAGACATTCGAATGGACGAAAGAGGCCAGTGCCGCCCTAGAAGAAATCAAAACACTCCTCGGCACCAACCCAATCTTGGACGCTCCCCACCCCGGCGAACAAATGTTGCTATATATTTCGGCAACAAAGCAAGTCGTGAGCGCAGTCCTCGTTGTCGAGCGCAGTATGGAAGGCCACAAATTACAGGTACAAAGGCCAGTATACTATGTTTTTGAGGTTCTTACCCCGTGTAAAACTAGGCATCCACACTACCAGAAAATAGCATATGCCATTTGTATGGCCTCACGAAAACTGCGGCATTACTTTTAAGAATGCTCCATTACTGTGGCCTCGAAGGTACCGCTTAATGACGTCATCAACATCCGCGACGCCACCGACAGAATCACAAAATGGGCCATTGTGCTCCTACCCTTTGAAATTGCTTACCGACCACACCGAGCTATTAAATCTCAGGTATTGGCCGACTTTGTGGCCGAATGGACGGAGGCCGAGCTCCCTAAAGAGCATAGTGCATACTCGCATTGGACCATGTACTTCGATGGCTCCAAGATGCTCGCCGGCCTAGGTGCAGGGGTGGTTCTCACCTCACCAACCGGGGACAATATCAGGTATGTACTTCAGATTATGTACACCAACTCTAATAACGCGGCAGAGTATGAAGCACTGCTGCACGGTCTTCGGGTGGCAGTTTCAATGGGGATCCAGCGTCTGGAGGTCCGAGGAGACTCTAACCTCGCGATTTCCCAGGTTAATAGGGAATTTGACGCCAAGGACCCGAAAATGACAGCCTACCGCAACGTCGTCATAGCAATCTCGGCCCGCTTCGAAGGGCTAGAGTTCCATCACGTCCCTAGAGACAACAATCAAGCTGTAGAGGGCTAAACACGATCCCATGCCAGAAAAATCTTTTCTCGAATGGTTGTTCAAACCATCTGTAGTCTGGCACAACGGAACGCAAGCAGCCGAACTCCCAGCCATCGAGTTGATCACCCCTCGGGCCGTCAAGCCAGACAAAGGGATAATCGGGGGCTCGACAATTGAAGAGACATCCTCGGTACACGAGATCATGGGAGTAATCGCGCCCTGGACCGAACCCATCCTGGCATATTTACTTTGTAAGGATTTACCTGAGGACCAGATGGATGCGCGGCGGATCGTTAGATGATCCAAAGCATACAAAGTCCATGAAGGAGAATTGTACAAGCGCAGCGTTACTGGCGTCCTCCAGCGATGTATATCCGAGGAGGAGGGAAAGACTCTCCTCTCGGAGATTTGATGTCTCTACGCAACTTTATTCTTGTAGACATTGTTGGGCCTCCAAGTGCAGAGTTTTGTAGGACAGTAGCAAATTTTCCTCAAGTGGATGACCTAAGTTTTATCAATCCGTGGGAGGCGTAGGATGAAGATGGTCTCTCTCAAACAACCCTGCAATCAAATACAAGAAATCTCTTGTGTCCCCAACACAGCCAATACATTGGTAAATTGTATAGGTGCACTAGTTCGGCGAAGAGATGGTGATACAAGTGTAGTATGGATAGTAGATATAGGTTTTTGTAATCTGAACAATAAAAAATAGCAAGGTAGCTAGTAACAAAAAGTGAGCACAAACGGTATTGCAATGCTTAGAAACAAGGCCTAGGGTTCATACTTTCACTAGTGCAATCTCTCAACAGTGCTAACATAATTGGATCATATAAGAATCCCTCAACGTGCGATAAAGAATCACTCCAAAGTTCCTATTAGCGGAGAACATAAGATGAAATTGTTGTAGGGTACGAAACCACCTCAAAGTTATCCTTTCTGATCAATCTATTGAGCCATCCATATAAGTGTCACAAACAGCCCTAGAGTTCATACTAAAATAACACCATAAGATATGCATCAACCAACTCTAATGTCACCTAGATACTCCAATGTCACCGCAAGTATCCGTGAGTTGATTATTCGATATGCATCAAAACAACTTCAGATTCATAATATTCAATTCACACAAAGAACTTCAAAGAATGCCTCAAAGTTTCTATCGGAGAAAAGAAGATGAAAACGTGCAATCAACCCCTATGCCTAGATTACACCAAGGTCACGGGAATCCGCGAGTTAATCACCAAAACATACATCAAGTGACTCAATAGAATACCCCATTGTCACCACGGGTATCCACATGCAAGACATACATCAAGTGTTCTCAAATCTGAAATATTCAATCCGATAATAACGAAACCTCAAAGGGAAAGACTCAATTCATCACAAGAAGATAGAGAGGGAAGAAACACCATATGATCCAACTATATCAACAAAGCTCGCGGTACATCAAGATCATGCCAAATCAAGAACACGAGAGAGAGAGAGAGATCAAACACATAGCTACTGGTACATACCCTCAGCCCCGAGGGTGAACTACTCCCTCCTCGTCATGGAGACCGCCGGGATGATGAAGATGGCCTTCGGTGATGATTTCCCCCTTCGGCAGGGTGCCGAAAAAGGCCTCCAGATGGGATCTCTTCGGTACAGAAGGCTGCGGCGGCGGAGTCGAAGTTCTAGGTTTATTTTTGGGGGTTTATCTGTTTATAGGATTTTTCAGCGTTGGAATCACGCGAAAAGGAGCTACGAGGGGCCCACAAGGCAATAGCACACGACCCCCCAGGCCGCGCCATGATACCTTGTGACCTCCTCGTGGCTCTTCTGGTCCTTCCACGAAGCTTCGGGGGCCTCTTTTGGTCCATCAAAAATCGTCAAAAATTTTGGGGTCAATCCAAGAACTTTTATTTCTGCACAAAAAACAACACCACGGTATTCTCCTAGAAACATCATCAGTCCGGATTAGTTCTATTCAAAGCATACCAAAACCATATAAAATTGTTATAAACATGGCTTGAATACTTTATAAATTATAGATACGTTGGAGACGTATCAGCATCCCCAAGCTTAATTCCTGCTCGTCCTCGAGTAGGTAAATGATAAAAGAAATAATTTATGAAGTGTGAATGCTAGCATAGTGCATAAGCTTGATCAATGATAATTGCAATCACTTTTTTCTAGCATCAATATATATCATAAATAGTAGCTCATCTCATAAAACTTCTCATGATCAAGTAGCAAGCTATTCACATGTTAAAGTACAGACCATAAACTTTCTTGAAAACTAACAAACTATGTTCTCGGTCATCAAACAATTACAATTCATCTTATTTTCAGGAAGGGTCTATGTAAGAGCTTTGTTTTAGCAAATTCCACATACTCAACTATCATTTAGTCTTCCATGATTGCTGACACTCAAAGCATATTTTTAGAACAAACCATTTCAGTCAAACACATAGGAAGATAGGGGCTTAATGTTTCGCCTCCCAACTTATTTATCTCAGGGATAATGTCAACAATAATAACTCATGATCACCTATATTCAACTGGATATATGTGCCTGGATCATTCCCTACTACATGATGCTTGCCTACTAGAGAATAAATAGAGCGGAATAGGGATGAACATTACTGACTCTTGCATAAAAGTAAATACAAAAAAGTAAAAGATAGGCCCTTCGCAGAGGGAAGCAGAGGTTGTCATGCGCTTTTTATTTTTGGATGTGCAAGCTCTTAATGGAAAGGAACGTCACTTTATATTGCCCCTTGTGATAGCAACCTTTATTATGCAGTCTGTCGCTTTTATTTCTTCACCATCACAAGTTCGTACAAAGCTTATTTTCCCTTCCAATAAAAGATCATACATATTTAGGAGCAATTTTTATTGCTTTTTGCACCGATGAAAACTTACTTGAAGGATCTTATTCAATCCATAGGTAGATATGGTGGACTCTCATGGCAAGAAATTGGGTTTAAGGGTTTTTGGATGCACAAGTAGTATTTCTACTTAGTACGAAGTTTTGGCTAGCAAAAGATCCTAAGCAAGCACCACATGTTAGAGGATCCATGACAATATAACTTCTATGTGAATATAAACAAACATAACTCATTACATTGTCTTCCTTGTCCAACATCAACTACTTGATCAAGGTTGAAAATAATTAATGGGGGCTCACAATCATAGAAGATGTCCAAGATAGTATATTTATATGTGAAATCTCTCTTCCTTCAATATTCTTTCATGAATTGTTCAAGTGACCAATGTTGTGTTTGCTAACTTTCAATAAATTTTACCACTTATACTTCTTATATGTGAAGTCAATACTCCCCATGGGACAAACATATGAAGCATATATAATTTCAAATTTATGATATTCAATTCGTTCAACAATTTACTCTTGCGATATAAATGAAGCACGAGAGCAAATGACAAACTACTCCAAAAGATATAAGTGAAGAACAAAGGGTAGTTTAGTGAATGGGTAGCCATGTGAAGACTCACTCTCAATAAATATTTCAGATCCAAGTATTTTATTCAAACAGCAAACAAAATGAAAAATAAAAGGACACTCCAAGAATGGCACATATCATGTGAACAAGTAAAAACTTAGGCTAACCGATAGGTGTTGATGAAGAAAGGTGGGATGCCTACCGGGGCATCCCCAAGCTTAGTTGCTTGAGACTTGTTGGAATGTTATCTTGGGGAGCCTTGGGCATCCCCAAGCTTGAGCTCTTGTGTCTCCTTAATTCCTCTCACATCATGGCTTCTCCTAAATCATAAAAACTTCATCCACACAAAACTCAACAAGAACTCGTGAGATAAGTTAGTATAAATCAACTCAAAACCTTAGCATTCTATACTGTAGAAAATCACTAAAGTTATAATTAAACATTGAATACTAAATGCCTCTGCATATTTAATACTCCTATCCACAAATATAAACATTAAATAGCCAAACATATGCAAACAATGCAACTATAACAGCAATCTGCCGGAAAAGGCCTCCAGATGGGATCACTTCGGTACAGAAGGCTGCGGCGGCGGAGTCGAAGTTCTAGGTTTATTTCTGGGGGTTTCTCTATTTATAGGAACTTTCAGCGTTGGAATCACGTGAAAAGGAGCTACGAGGGGCCCACAAGGCAACAACACACGCCCCCAGGCCGCGCCGTGATACCTTGTGACCTCCTCGTGGCTCTTCTGATCCTTCCAGAAAACTTTGGGGGTCTCTTTTGGTCCATAAAAAATTGTCATTTTTTTGGGGTTAATCCAAGAACTTTTATTTCTGCACAAAAAACAACACCACGGTAGTTCTGCTGGAAACAGCGTCAGTCCGGATTAGTTCTATTCAAATCATACCAAAACCATATAAAATTGTTATAAACATGGAATGAATACTTCATAAATTATAGATACGTTGGAGACGTATCAAGATTCACTCCGACATGTGCGGCCATCACGCATCACCTCGGACCTTGGTAAGTAAGGTCTTTCGAGCCGGATTCTACCGGCCTACTACACGGGCCGATGCGAAAGATTTGGTACAACGGTGCGCCGGCTATCAAGTCTTCGCCAGCCAAAGCCGCATGCCAACCACAACCCTACGAACCAGCCCTATCACCTGGCCATTCGCAGTCTGGGGGCTCGATATGGCCGGCCCACTTTAAGGAGGTCCGACCACAAAAAGTACCTCCTCGTTATGGTGGATAAATTTACAAAATGGATTGAGGCTAAGCCGCTGACCTCGGCCAAAGCAGCGCCAGTGATTGACTTTATTTCGGGCATTGTGCACCGCTATGGCATACCACACAGCATCATCACGGACAATGGGTCTAATTTCACAGCCAAGGAACTAAAGGGACGGTGTGCCAAAATGGGCATTAAGCTTGACTTCGCCTCAGTATACCATCCACAGACCAACGGTCAAGTGGAACGAGCCAATGGCTTAATATTAAGTGGCATTAAGCCGCGCCTGGTTCACTCTTTAGGAAAGGTCGATTGCAAATGGGTCGAGGAGCTTGAATCTGTCCTATGGGGCTTACGCACCACACCCAATAGATCCACAGGCTACACTCCATTTTTTATGGTCTATGGTACCGAGGCTATAATCCCTAGCGATCTCATTCATGACGCACCTCGGATACGCATGTATGAGGAAAAAAGCCGAGCTCGATCGGCAAGATGACTTCGACGCCCTTGAGGTAGAATGCGATATTGCATTAGCACGTTCCACATTTTATCAACAACAGGCAAGGCGCTACCAGAACTGAGAAGTCCAAGCAAAGACTTATAAAGTTGGAGATTTGGTTCTCCGAAATCACCCAGACAAGCCGGATCAGCATAAACTGTCACTCAAATGGGATGGACCATTCATCATCGACAAAGTGCTTACTGGAGGGGCATATCGTCTTCGAGACCCCAAGGAGAATCGGCTGGAGCCGCATCCATGGAACGTTGCTCGATTGCACCATTTTCACGGCTAAATAGAAGCTTTGCCCTTTTTTTAGTCCTCTTTTTGTACCTAGTTGACCAGTACCTTTTCATAAAGATTAGCATCGAATTATGGAACTAATACCTCTACTGTGTCTTCTTTGATTATTTTTTATATAAAGTACTACGCATAACATGGCTCATGGCCATATAACGCGCAGTCCTCCAAAAATCTAACTATATTTATGTGAAGTACTTCAGACCTGTAATAGCGCCCGTTAAGAGTACACCGAGGGCTCCTCGAAATGCCTTGGCGCGGAGACCTCGGGTCCCATACGTTATCGGCACCATGTTATATGTGCGGATGACACCTTCCTATGATTCGTTGTAAAGCCACAATATACATCAATTTGACTTGAGATTTTTTGCCAAGCTGGGTTGCATGTGCTTACCCTCTACGTTTCTGATAAATTTGGCTAGAGGGTAAAGGGAGCACCTCTATGATTGTTACTTCCGGGTCAGCCGAGTAAGTACCTCAGACGGGTGAAGCCGAAAGCTAGCGGTCACAAGAATATAATTGGTCGGTAGCGAAGGAAGTGAAAATACGAGCTATTCTTCAAAGAAGAGCGTCACAGGATTTAAAACCTCCAAATTAAAATAATTAAAGCCAAAGGTATTCCCAAAGTAGAGGTCTTCGGACACATGTGTTGGAATATCGGCCGGCTAGTCGTGCTTAAAATGACGCCTCGCGAAAAGGAACTGTTAGGAACTATTTTTCGCCGAAGATGCAACTTGCGTTAAAAAGCAATATAGCAGAACTCTCTGCAAGGCTTACGTTTTGACCTTATGGCCGGATTGCCTCGTTCCTTCTAAGCGTCATCCAAGGATCTCGGCCCGACGTTGGGAACACTCCTCGGTCCCTGGCCGAAGAGGTAGAAGTCGATGGCTGGTTAACGAAGTATAGCATCTGTGGATTTGAGCTCTAACATATGGCAAACGTACATTAATACATAAAAGTCATCGTGTAGCATAAGATGTTTACATAAATCATTCGAGGCCATCTATAAGGGTATCCAGGAGACAATCCCCCTCGGATAGCCAAGCAGCAGGCATGATGTTGTCGTAATTCACACTGGCTTTTATTTCCTTACCATTAGGTCCCTTGGGGCCAACCCTGGCAAGCCTTTCAGTCTCTAGCAGTCAGTAGCGTGTCCTGATCATGGTCCATGCTTCTCGAGCGCCTTCGCGGTAGGCCGACACCTTCCATGTATGAATATGATGTCTCGCACCTTTTAAGCGGCCAGCAAGCTCGGCCAACCCCCTTGGTATGGCTTCAGCAGGCCATAGAGCTCGGAACACCTTTTCCATTGCCTTCTGAGACCGCTCGTGCAGCTCGCTCAGCCCTATCATAACATCCTTCAATGGGGTATAGCTGGTCCACCAGGCTGGTCAGGAAGAACAGCTGCATGCAAAAAATGGTTATATACTTCTTCAAAAGAAAACCAAACAAAAGCTGCTCTCGGAAAACTTGCTAACCAGTGAGAAATTCGCAGGCTTCCTCGTTTTCCTTCTTAGCGACAGCCAGCTGCGACTTGAGCCTTTGGATATCCTGTTCCTGCTGGTCCTTCTCAATCTTGAGCTTGTTGAACTCCTCAATTTTACGAGTATGGGCCCGGCGACTTGCTTCCTGTTGGGCCTCGGCATACCGGGATGCTTCTCGAGCTTGTTCCAAGTCCTTTTCAAGCCATCCTATGGTCTCTGCTGCTAATAAAGGCCGAATATATTAGCCGTTAAAGCAGTGCTTCTAATCATAAAGATTTCACAACCTAAAATATTACCGTGTGCCTCACGAGTAAACTTCTTAATGTTGGCCACCTCCTTTTTGGCCTCGGCAAGATCATCTTCGGCCTTTTTGAGCTTCTTTGAGAGCTTGTCATTCTCTTGCTGAGTTGCCTACGTTAGTTAATAACAAAAGATTAGTATTTGAACTCGACCCTTAAATCGGTCACCTGTGCCCAAATTAAGGCTTGGGGGCTACTGGGCTTCGGGCTTTTTTCTCATTAAAAAGGGATGATTCGATCCCTGATCGGGTGGTGCCACCTGTTGGGGAACGTTGCATGGGAAACAAAAATTTTCCTACGCACACATAAGATCTATCCATGGTGATGAGCATCTACGAGAGGGAGAGTGGATCTACATACCCTTGTAGATCGCTAAGCGGAAGCGTTTAAGAAACGCGGTTGATGTAGTCGAACGTCTCCGCGATCCAAATCGCAAGTCGTCCCTCGATCCGATCACGAACTAGTGCCGAACGGACGGCACCTCCGCGTTCAACACACGTACGGCTTGATGACGCCTTCACCTCCTCGATCCAGCGAGCGATGATGAAGTAGTGGTTGAGTTCCAGCAGCACGACGGCGTGGTGATGGTGGTGAGGAACAATCTCTGCAGGGCTTCGCCAAGCGCTACGGAGATTATGACGGAGGAACTAGAGGGTTAGGGTTGCCGCACACGGCTTGGGGAAATCTTGATGTATATCGTGTGCTAGCCCTGCCCCTCTATTTATATGTTGAGCCTTGGGGTCTAAACTTGGAGTAAAAGCCTCCTCCGGGTCGGTTTTGCCCGCACAAGGTCGGTTTGGCCCGCAGGGAAAGAGTCCAACTCGGATCCCTGCCGAACCGTGCACAGCCGCGCACAAGCGGTAGTACCGCTTCACACAAGCGGTAGTACCGCTTGGGCGGTAGTACCGCTTCACACAAGCGGTAGTACCGCTCGGGCGGTAGTACCGCTTCACACAAGCGGTAGTACCGCTCCGGCGGTAGTACCGCTTCACCAAGCGGTAGTACCGCTTACGCGGCAGCAAAACTACTTTTGCACTTTCCAATACCTTGTGGGCTTTATCCCTTTGGCTCATATAAAGTGTTGCTGCACCCGAACACTTCGGTAAACATCCGGAACCCCTTCCGGTGAACTCCGGAACCCTTCCAGAGATCAAAACACTATTATCACATATATCAATCTTTACCTCCGGACTATTCCGGAGATCCTCGTCATGTCCGGGATTTTATCCGAGACTTCCGAACAATTTTCGGTCACCAACATAATAACTCAATTATACTAATCGTCACCAAACGTTAAGTGTGTAGACCCTGCGGGTTCGAGAACTATGTAGACATGACCGAGACACCTCTACGATCAATAACCAATAGCGGGACCTGGATGCCCATATTGGCTCCTACATATTCTACGAAGATCTTTATCGGTCGAACCTCTATGTCAAGGATTCAGTTAATCCCGTATGCTGTTCCCTTTGTTCTTCGGTATGTTACTTGCCCGAGATTCGATCGTCGGTATCACTATACCTAGTTCAATCTCGTTACCGGCAAGTCTCTTTACTCGTTCCGTAATACAAGATCTCGTGGCTAACACTTTAGTCACATTGCTTGCAAGGCTCATTGTGATGTTGTATTACCGAGTGGGCCCTGAGATACCTCTCCGTTATACGGAGTAACAAATCCCAGTCTTGATCCATGCCAACCCAACAGACACCCTCGGAGATACCTGTAGAGCACCTTTATAGTCACCCAGTTACGTTGCGACGTTTGATACACACAAGGTATTCCTCCGGTGTTAGTGAGTTGCATGATCTCATGGTCAAAGGAACAGATACTTGACATGCAGAAAACAATAGCAATAAACTGACACGATCAAATGCTACGTTTACAGTTTGGGTCTTGTCCATCACATCATTCTCCTAATGATGTGATCCCGTTATCAAATGACATCTCATGTCAATGGCTAGGAAACCTTAACCATCTTTGATCAACGAGCTAGTCAACTAGAGGCTTACTAGGGACACAGTGTTGTCTATGTACCCACACATGTATTTGAGTTTCCAATCAATACAATTATAGCATGGATAATAAACGATTATCATGAACAAGGAAATATAATAATAACCAATTTATTATTGCCTCTAGGGCATATTTCCAACACCACCCAACCAGTGGCTCAGGGGCTACTGGGCTTCGCGCCCCATTCGAGCTAAGCTCCTCGGCCAGGCCGAATATTTGCTCCAACATCAGTCACAATCCGCATTTGTTTTCGATAAACAAAGGCATCGAGAATACGTTCATCCTGAAGATTACTGGGTCAGCTGGAATACCTACCTTCAAACCTGTCGCCAGTGCATCGGTGGCCTCTTTAAGCCCCATCCGAGCTGCTCCGAGGTGGGCATGTACCGTTTGGAGGGCGTTAAACTCCTCATCAGAAAATACTGGATTTACCAGTGATGCTCTCCTCACCTGATGACACATCAAGCTCTCAACCTCGGAGGTAGTTACAGAATGCGCCGGCGAGGACTCCGGTTGAGGAGTACCGCGAGGTTCTTCGGGCTAAGGTAGATGTTGAGAAGCCACCTTGGGAATGGGGGCGCGAGCGCCTGAAACCTTGGTTGCTGGCACGTCGGCATGGGAAGATGGCCTATAGGTTAGGGACCCATGCCTATTAAAGTTAACAAGAGCTCGATGGGATTTTTTGAAAGTTACAGTAAAAGTGACACTTACGCGGCAGTCGTAGAGGGGGCGTGAGCCGTTTCCCCGGATGCCTGCTGGACAGCCGGATTAGAACCACTTCCCGGCCGGTCACCTTGAGGGGCCGAGGAGTTCCTCTGACGCTTGGATCGCCGACCCTTGGTGGAGGGAATTAAAACGCTCGATGCAGTAGCGGCGATGGATCGTTTGCGAGAATAAGCGCGAGGGACGCTTACCGAAGAGGAAGGTAGAAGCCCCGGACGATCTAGAAGAAGGGCCACCACGGAGCTGTCAATGCTCTCTTGATAGAAGATCTCGTCCTTAAAGATGAGGGGCACTTCGGTCCTCGATAAAACCAGGATCATCATCATGGGCGTAAGTTTCCGACTCTAGAGCGGGACAACTCATGGTCTCGATCCAGCGTTTCCATCCCTGCTCAAATATGTTAAACAACTGGTCAGAAGTATAAGAACCCTGCTCGAACCAGCCGAGCCCTTGGATAAGGGAACTGTAAGTGCATCTAGTGCCACCCCTTGTTGGTTTTGGAGTATTGAAGACAAACTTGGTTGTGGGACTAATGTGTTTGTGAGATTCACAGGAGAACACAGGTAGAAGTCCCTATTGATTCGGTTTACCCATCGAAGATGACCCCTAAAAATGTATGAAGACATTGAAGACAATGGTGGTTCATGAAGACATTCGTGTTGAAGATAGTGGCTCTTGAAGACATTCACTTGAAGCCAATGAAACGCGAAGACTTAGTCTTTTGGTTTTATTTTCTGCTTTCTTGAGTCATAGGAACCACCGTACTGTTAAGTGGGGTCGAGGTAAACGAAGTCAGAAACTGACGTGATGCTCAACCCAAATCCTATGTCTTCGAGCGAAGACAAATGAGAGAAAATCTCTTCCAGAGTTGGTTGAGTCAGCTTTGCTTGGAGCCCAAGTAAAGTTGCCGCATGTGTTGGGATCCGACCGTTAGACACGTGTCAGCTTCCCTATGACCCAAGGTCATTTCGGACATAGCATGTCGGGTTGCCTCCTGGCTATAAATAGCCACCCCCACCATAAATTGGTGGCTGCTCTGAGTTAGTGCACGGTTTTTGTCGTTTGAGAGCAACCCACCTCGAAGCCTTTGAGAGAGAATCCTTGCGAGGACAAAACCCAAAACACCCAGAGCCCAAAGTGATTGAGCATCACTGAAGACATTCTGTTCTGAGTGAACCGAAGACTTATTACACTTGAAGACTGTGATCTTCCAGCCGGTTAGGCGTCACGTTCTGAGCATCCAAGAGTCATTGTGGATTGCCGGTGAACGAAGTCTGTGAAGGTTTGGAAGTCTACCTTGAAGACTTACCAGAGTGATTGGGCGAGGTCTAAGTGACCTTAGCTCAAGGAAAATAAGGTGAAGACGTGGTCTTCTGAGTTCAATCTCAGCCTCCCTAACCAGACGTACAACTGTCACAGCAGTTGGATCTGGTCAAACAAATCATTGTCTTCCCCAAGCTCCTGGTTCTATCCTTACTCTTCCTTACTTACTGTTTTGAACTGTGAAGTGTAGGGGAACCCGACAGAAAACAAATTTTTTTGGTACAGCGAGCACGCCCAGGATCACTATGAAGACTGCATACAAGGTTTGATCTGATCCGTACCGACTCGAAGTGCAGCGGAAGAAGAGTCGGTGTAGATCGTCGGTGCAGATCCCTGCAGCTAGGATTTACAACCTCCCAACCGCAAGGATGTACTCCCTCACCGAACAGCCCTTCGGGAGGCGGTCGGACAGTCCCTCGGACGATGTCGCGGACAGCCCTACGGGAGGACCCTCGAAACTCGAACCGAAACTCGGAGAGCCCTTCGGGAGGACACTCGAACACCCCCTCGGGCAAAAGATCGAAACTACAATCTCTCTACGGGGTTGCACACATACGGTGTCAGCTATCCGGCAGGGCTTCGCCGTCCGGAACTAGTTCCTCCCGGAACCCAGACAGCCTTTCGGCTCTACGAAACTATTTCGTGGGAGGGAGAGAGAAGCCAGACAAGTCAAATGGCATGTGTATGAGAGCATGGATGATCTCATTTTGGAGAGCACTCTCCACCTCTATTTATAGGAGGAGCAAGGGGTAGAGGAAAGACCAAAAGGACCTTCCTAGGATCTTTCCACCACATGCCACATAAGGGTGTGTAGAACATATCCACCATGAGGTGGAAGGACACCTCAAGGAGCCCCCCCCCATGCCATGGCCGAAATTTGCAGCCCCTTTGGGGGGCTCCACCTCCCTTTCACACACCATAAGTGGTTTTCTTCTAGAAGAAAAACCCCATTTACAAATCAGCCCAAAAAGTGCTTTTCACTATTCACGAAGACATTTTTCTGCGTCCGTTAAAACCCAAATTATTTCTGTGTGCCTAGAATAATTCTAGCACCCACCAAAACAATTTTGAACGCATTCCGAAACAATTTCGGAACAATGTTTCTTCAGCGAAAAGAAACCAAAGCGGTTCCGGCTGCTTCGGAACATTTCCGGTTTTTGTCCCGGAAAATTCTCAGAAGTTTCCAGAACACTTCTGGCATCCTCCAAGAATTTCCAGGCGTGTGCCAGAACCAATTTGACTTAATGGAATACCCTGAAACAACTTTTCAGTTTCACCGGAAGTATTCCGGTGTTCTCTCCGGAACGTTTCCGTTTCGTCCGAAACTTTTTCGGTGATTTTCTCTCAGACTCCCCGTCTAGTATTCAGCAGATAGATGACCCTTAAGCGTGTGAGCCTATAGGTTCGGTGAAGTATAGACATGACCCGGAACACTTTCCGATCAATGATCAACATCGGAGCCGTGGACACCCATATTGACCCCTATACCCACACGAATGAATATTCGAGTGAACCTCCAGTTGCCGTGTGCTATTCCTGTTGCTTCACGATATATTACAAATACCCGAGGTGAGATTTAATGCATCCCCGTGGATCAACAACTTGTCCACTATGCAAGTTACCTCGTTACCGGTTTTGTTCTCTTTTCTCGTTTTCGTGTTCCGGCATCCCTGTGATCAAATCACAATGTGTCTGGCCAGACGATGATGGATACCGTAACACCGAGAGGGCCCGAGAATATCTCTCCATCATCGGAGGAGCAAATCCCAATCTTGAGCTATCTCGTTACTTGCCATACTTTTCCGTGAACCCGTAAGCTGCCGTAATAGCCACCCATTTACGGATGACGTTTAACAAACCCCAAAGTTCACGAAGCAAGTACGAAGGAACTCGATACTCTCATGGTCTAAGGAATTATGCAAACATTAACTATCTCTGTGTTATTAACCATTAACTATGATGAATGTATCTCATAGCATAACATCAATTCGGGTCGATTCTACACAAATGTTCTACTAACATTGTGCCCTCAAAATTGCCGGCATAGTCATGCCCATGATCAGGAAAACAGGATCATCATGCAATACTTGAGCCAGTCATAGAGGCAAGACTAGGAATACATTTTACCGTTTATTATACCACACGTGCACACGAGTTTCCCTCCGAGCCTCGTGGTTATTGCAGACTCGAGAATCATTGCAGTTATAGCATGGAACATAAACATTCATTACAAACTCGGAGATACAAAGTAACTTTTATTACTGCCTCTAGGGCATATCTCCTACAGACTCCCACTTGCACTAGAGTCATAATCTAGTTACATGGCTTCCCTAACACCAATGGCTGTCCGGTGCTGCTCATGCTTTGCTCGTGGTAGAGGCTTCGTCATCGGGTCTGACACGTTCAGATCCGTGTGAACTTTGCGTACTTTCACTAAACCCGCTTCGACATGATGTCGAATGAGTTTATATTTGCGTTCAATATGTCTTGTCTTATGGTGTGAACTTGACTCCCTTGCCTGAGCCATGGCGCCACTATTATCACAATAGATCTCCACCGGGTCCAAAGCATTTGGAACCACACCAAGGTCTTCAAGAAATTGCTTGATCCATACCGCCTCCTTGGAGGCTTCTGAAGCAGCAACATATTCCGCCTCCGTCGTAGAATCTGCTACAGTCTTTTGTTTGGAACTTTTCCAATCAACTGCGCCGCCGTTCAATATGAAAACATAGCCTGATTGAGATTTGAAGTCATCTGGGTCAGTCATGAAGCCTGCATCAGTGTAACCATTTACAATGAGCTCTTCATCACCTCCGTACACAAGTAGTAAATCCTTGGTCCTTCTGAGGTACTTAAGAATACCCTTGACTGCGGCCCATTGTTCCAATCCTGGATCACTTTGGTACCGGCTGCTAACACTTAGCGCATAGGAAACGTCCGGTCTTGTACATAGCATGGCATACATAATAGAACCAACTGCCGAAGCATATGGAACATCATTCATCTGTACTCGCTCATCGAGAGTCCGAGGACACTGATTCTTGCAAAGCACTGTGCCAGGTGACATGGGGAGAAGCCCTTTCTTGGAGTTCTCCATGTTGAACCTTTTCAACACCTTGTCTATGTACGTGCTTTGGCTAAGCGCTATTAGGCGTCTTGATCTATCTCTATAGATCCTGATGCCCAATACATATGCCGCTTCGCCTAAGTCTTTCATTGAAAAACTCTTCTTCAATGAGTCTTTTATTTCGTTAAGAAAATTCACGTCATTTCCAATCAATAATATGTCATCCACATACAAGATTAGAAATGCTTTTGCGCTCCCACTAAACTTCTTGTAAACACAAGATTCTTCGTCATTCCTGATGAAGCCAAACTGTTTGACTACTTCATCAAAACGAATGTTCCAGCTCCTTGACGCTTGCTTCAGACCATAAATGGCTTTTTGAAGCTTGCATACCTTTCCAACATCCTTATGGACGACAAAACCTTCTGGCTGTATCATGTATACATCCTCTTTGAGGTTTCCATTTAGGAAAGCCGTTTTGACGTCCATCTGCCATATTTCATAATCGAAATAAGCAGCAATTGCTAGTAATATCCGAACAGACCTAAGCATAGCTACGGGCGAGAAAGTCTCGTCGTAGTCCACTCCTGGAACTTGCGTGAACCCTTTCGCGACAAGTCTAGCTTTGTGGATAGTAATGTTACCATCCGCGTCCGTCTTTCTTTTCAAAATCCATTTACAACCAATGGGCTTTACGCCCTCTGGAAGTTCTTCCAAGTTCCAAACTTGGTTTTCGTACATGGATTCCATCTCGGATTTCATGGCCTTGTGCCATTCCTTTGAGCTGGGCCCCGCCATCACTTCCTTGTAGTGCGCAGGTTCATCGTCTTCAAGAATGAAGATTTCGTTATGAAACCACTCAGGTGGCTGGATAGCCCTACCTGATCTGCGCGGTTCAGTTACAACATTGTCTGAAGTTTCCGCATCACATGCGACAACTTCCGGCTCGGTTGTAGGGATAATTAGCGGAATTTCTTACGGTTCCTTAGCCATATCAACGGTTGCCGAAGATTCACTAATCTCATTAAGTTGTACTGTCCTCCCACTTGGTTCTTTAGCGAGAAACTCTTTCTCAAGAAAGACTCCGCTTTTAGCCACAAACACTTTGTGCTCGGAGGGTAGGTAGAAGGAATACCCAACTGTTTCTTTTGGGTAACCTACAAAGTTACATTTGTCTAATCTGGGATCGAGTTTGGTTGGTTGTAAACATTTTACATGTACCTCACATCCCCAAATTTTAAGATGCGACAGACTGGGTTTCCTCCCATTCCGCATCTCATGTGGTGTCGTTTCAACAGACTTGGATGGTGCTCTGTTTAGTGTGTGGGCGGCAGTTTCTAGTGCGTGACCCCAAAAAGATATTGGTGGATCTGTAAGAGACATCATTGACCATACCATGTCTAACAAGGTTCGGTTACGTCGTTCCGACACTCCGTTTCTCTGTGGAGTTCCGGGAGGCGTAAGTTGTGAAACAATTCCACGATCACTCAGATGTTGGCCAAACTCATGACTAAGATATTCGCCTCCGCGATCAGACCGCAGAAACTTAATCTTTTTGTCATGATGATTTTCTACCTCATTCTGAAATTCTTTGAACTTTTCAAAGGTTTCCGACTTATGCTTCATCAAGTAGATATAGCCATACTGACTTAAATCATCAGTAAAAGTCACGAAGTAGAAATACCCACCCCGTGCGGCTGTGCTCATTGGACCACATACATCACTATGTATTATTTCCAATAATTCACCCGCCCGTTCAGGATGACCTGTGAACGGCGTCTTGGTCATTTTCCCCATCAGACAAGCTTCACATGTGTCAAATGATTCAAAATCAAAGGACGGTAAAAATCCATCTCTTTGGAGTCTTTGCATGCGTTTCTTTCTGATGTGGCCAAGCCGACAGTGCCACAAATAAGTGGTGGTGGTATCAGCCTTCTTAAGGCGTTTAGCATTCACGTTAAAGACATCATTTCCACATTCAAGATTTAGTATGAAAAGGCCCCCAACAATGGGTGCAAATCCATAAAACATATCCTTACAATAAAGTGAACAACCATTGTTCTCAGACTTGTACGAATACCCATCGTGTACTAAACATGATCCGGAGATAATGTTTCTACACAACAGTGGAACAAAATAACAGTTATTTAGTTCTAAGATAAATCCTGAAGGGAGACGTAGAGGCATAATGCCGATGGCTTGAGCGGCAATCCCAGTGCCGTTCCCGATGCGCATCACGACTTCATTCTTTGCTAGCTTGCGCACCTTCTGAAGTCCCTGTATCGAGTTGCAAATGTGAGCAACCGATCCGGTATCAAATACCCAAGACTTAGAATTTTCGCTAGCAAGCAAAACGTCAATGACATTAACTTGTATAACAATTATACCTTTTCCGGTTTTCCCAGACTTCTTATCTGCCATGTATATCTTGCAGTTCCTCTTCCAGTGTCCAGTGCCTTTGCAGTGAAAACACAAAGTTTCAGCCTTGGCTCCGCCCTTAGGCTTGCCTTTCCTTTTGAAACTGGCAGTTTTGTTCACCAGCAACTTTTGCTGATTCTGCAGTCCTATCTCATTTGATTTGAGCATCGCTTCATAAAGCGAGGTAAGGATCAAATCATTACCAGGTGTCTTTGGAAAATTAATTCCCCTTTCAGCCATACTATCATAATAGTTTACTAGTCTGACACCTTGTTCATTTACTAGAGATTCCTTATGTATATTGCATTCTTCCATGGCTTCAGTCATCTCATGAACTTCAGCTGAATCCTGTTTGTGATACAGAACATTTAGTGCCTCGATAATCTCGAAGGCACTAAGTCGTTCATAACGTTTCTGTAGCACAGGATCCATGCAAGATAACATAAGTTCTTTACTTTTAACAACACTGAAATCATCCCTTCGTGAGTCAA
Organism: Elymus sibiricus; assembly: GCA_039707655.1. Taxonomy (NCBI): domain Eukaryota; kingdom Viridiplantae; phylum Streptophyta; class Magnoliopsida; order Poales; family Poaceae; genus Elymus; species Elymus sibiricus. The sequence continues at coordinate 202,316,337 of CM077666.1, read as the reverse complement.
ACATGTGGATGATATCCTGAGCCATTTCTGGCGTAATGGAATCACTTAGAAGTTGATCAAGCACATAGTATTTCTTAGCATCCCTGAGGACAATCCCCAGGTTACGGACACAGTCCGCATAGTTGTTTCCAGTCGCAGCTAACTTCTCTTTCTCTAACATCGGGCCTAAGTTGAACGCGGTGTTGCGAGCCATTTGATCTACAACGGTAAACACAAGTTTCACTTAGACTTTGTCCATAATGAATTTTGCACAAGTGAATAAACAATTTTATTCTTAAATGCGCTCCCACTCAAATTAATATCTCTCAAAATTGATTATGAGTGATTCAAGATCCAAATATCAATTCAACGTCATAGAATCATCATCTCATGACGAGGATTTCAATTGGTAGGCCAACTTGCCGATCACATCTCTATGTGACTCTTGTTCATCTTTCGATGCGTGTGTTCCGAGCTCAGGACGATCCTGCCATGAACGTCAAGACAACCAAGTGATCTTGCTGCGAGGTCTGACCTCACCCGCCTTACATTTCTCCAATCGTTCGTACCCATGCATCCATGGCGCACCCCGAAAGGTTAGATGCTGTGACGGTGCTACACTTGGGAGAACACTAACTACTTGATATTTTTAAGTTAGAGATCACCCTAATAAAAAGCGACTACCGTGCAATCAAAAGGGTGCATCATAAGGGATAAACATCTCAGGCAATTCATAATTAGCATGATATGGTATAGCCCCTTCTGACGGAGAAGTCAAGCATTTCTTCGTCTTTGGCATTTGCGTCGGAGTTCACCTTCGCGAAGATTGCCACCACCTTGTCGATGCACCAAATAATATTGCTATCTCTATAGCTAATAAAATAAGTGCATTACTTAAGGTTGACACGCAGGTCATTAAAGTGACAATCATATGGCTCCAGCCATCATGCCGAATCATGACACGCGGGTCATGTTAATAAATTTACATCATATAGTCATCTCATACATAATCGAATTAATATGAGCATTGCTATACCACATCACATCACATGCACATCCTGCAAAACCAAGTTAGACGCCTCTAATCGGTTTATGCAAAATTTTATTTTACGTGGCTTCTAAGGTTTTGACTTAAACCGCAGCTACCAACGTTTTTATCATCAAGTATGATTATTCAAATCGCTAGATTAACATCTCGGGGTGTACGAAACACGAGATAATTAAATCTTGAGCCCCATACTAAACTTCGTCATATGCATGACCCCCGTGCAGATCATATCTGCAATGCCCTTCCATCTGCGAATTTCATCTTTCTTTTGACTATGGCGGAACCCAAAGAACTGATAGCACTTCGTTGATTAATCAGGATCGCGGATTGCCAGAACTTTGTGAAATTCTACCATGCTGTCTCGAGATTGAGTAAACGCAAATTCCAGGGAAGCAACAAGAACATCGGGTAACAGATTTCATCTGTTACCCGCATAAATAATTTTCAGCAATAGATCTCATCTACTCCAAAATTATATTATGCAATACACATACATCTCCATGTATTCTAGATCGTAAACTGCATCTACGCATAGCACGGCTCATGATGCCACTGTAGGGGAACGTGACAGAAAACAAAAAAATTCGGTACAGCGAGCACGCCCAGGATCACTATGGAGACTGCATACAAGGTTTGATCTGATCCGTACCGACTCGAAGCGCAGCGGAAGAAGAGTCGGTGTAGATCGTTGGTGCAGATCCCTGCAGCTAGGATTTACAACCTCCCAACCGCAAGGATGTACTCCCTCGCCGAACAGCCCTTCGGGAGGCGGTCGGACAGTCCCTCGGACGATGTCGCGGACAGCCCTTCGGGAGGACCCTCGAAACTCGAACCGAAACTCGGATAGCCCTTCGGGAGGACACTCGAACACCCCCTCGGGCAAAAGATCAAAACTACAATCTCTCTACGGGGTTTGCACACATACGGTGTCAGCTATCCGGCAGGGCTTCGCCGTCCAGAACTAGTTCCTGCCGGAACCCAGACAGCCTTTCGGCTCTACGAAACTATTTCGTGGGAGGAAGAGAGAAGCCAGACAAGTCAAATGGCATGTGTATGAGAGCATGGATGATCTCATTTTGGAGAGCTCTCTCCACCTCTATTTATAGGAGGAGCAAGGGGTAGAGGAAAGACCAAAAGGACCTTCCTAGGATCTTTCCACCACATGCCACATAAGGGTGTGTAGAACATATCCACCATGAGGTGGAAGGACACCTCAAGGAGCCCCCCCCCCCCCCATGCCATGGCCGAAATTTGCAGCCCCTTTGGGGGGCTCCACCTCCCTTTCACACACCATAAGTGGTTTTCTTCTAGAAGAAAAACCCCATTTACAAATCAGCCCAAAAAGTGCTTTTCACTATTCACGAAGACATTTTTCTGCGTCCGTTAAAACCCAAATTATTTCTGTGTGCCTAGAATAATTCTAGCACCCACCAAAACAATTTTGAACGCATTCCGAAACAATTTTGGAACAATGTTTCTTCAGCGAAAAGAAACCAAAGCGGTTCCGGCTGCTCCGGAACATTTCCGGTTTTTGTCCCGAAAAATTCCCAGAAGTTTCCAGAACACTTCTGGCATCCTCCAAGAATTTCCAGGCGTGTGCCAGAACCAATTTGACTTAATGGAATACCCTGAAACAACTTTTCAGTTTCACCGGAACTATTCCGGTGTTCTCTCCGGAACGTTTCTGTTTCGTCCGAAACTTTTTCGGTGATTTTCTCTCAGACTCCCCGTCTAGTATTCAGCACATAGATGACCCTTAAGCGTGTGAGACTATAGGTTCGGTGAAGTATAGACATGACCCGGAACTCTTTCCGATCAATGATCAACATCGGAGCCGTGGACACCCATATTGGCCCCTATACCCACACGAATGAATATTCGAGTGAACCTCCAGTTGCCGTGTGCTATTCCTGTTGCTTCACGATATATTACAAATACCCGAGGTGAGATTTAATGCATCCCCGTGGATCAACAACTTGTCCACTATGCAAGTTACCTCGTTACCGGTTTTGTTCTCTTGTCTCGTTTCCGTGTTCCGGCATCCCTGTGATCAAACCACAATGTGTCTGGCCAGACGATGATGGATACCGTAACACCGAGAGGGCCCGAGAATATCTCTCCATAATCGGAGGAGCAAATCCCAATCTTGAGCTATCTCGTTACTTGCCATACTTTTCCGTGAACCCGTAAGCCGCCGTAATAGCCACCCATTTACGGATGACGTTTAACAAACCCCAAAGTTCACGAAGCAAGTACGAAGGAACTCGATACTCTCATGGTCTAAGGAATTATGCAAACATTAACTATCTCTGTGTTATTAACCATTAACTGTGACGAATGTATCTCATAGCATAACATCAATTCGAGTCGATTCAACACAAGTGTTCTACTAACATTGTGCCCTCAAAATTGCCGGCATAGTCATGCCCATGATCAGGAAAACAGGATCATCATGCAATACTTGAGCCAGTCATAGAGGCAAGACTAGGAATACATTTTACCGTTTATTATACCACACGTGCACATGAGTTTCCCTCCGAGCCTCGTGGTTATTGCAGACTCGAGAATCATTGCAGTTATAGCATGGAACATAAACATTCATTACAAACTCAGAGATACAAAGTAACTTTTATTACTGCCTCTAGGGCATATCTCCTGCAGATGCCTTTGCATGCTTGTCTGTGTTTGAAGATATTCCCTGAAGCCATTCATCTGTTTACTCATTTATCTTCATGCTTCTTGTGTTTATGTTCAACGCATGCTTGTATGTATGATGTCTATGCTTGTCATATCTGTTCATCTTATTGACACGCTTTGCTAGTTCTCATCCTGCTCCCGCTTACTTCAAAGACATTGCCTGTTTTCGAAGCCTTTCATAAAAATCGCCTATTCACCCCCCTCTAGTCGATAACTAGCACTTTCAGGAACTTACCGCTTCGACGGATTTGTGATATGAAAAGCCATCAAACATTTGTTGTTTTGCGAAATCCTCCTTCTCCCCTTTATAGATCGCCTCTAGTGCTCCTGCCAAGGCCGCCTTGTCCTCGAAGCCTTTTCTTATGGCTCGAGTGGCGTCGTCGGATCCATTGTATCTCCATAAAGGATGAGTGCGCTGTTGAAGTGGTTGAACTCCTCGGCCTATGGCCACGGCCATCACATTGATGATGGTCAGCTTGTGGTGGCCGAGGCAAGTAATTTGGGCGGCCAGTCGAGTAACCACGGCATCTTCCTCTTGAGAGCGACTTCTCGGCCACCAGTTGTACCACTTTTTCAGCGGCGTAGGGGTGAACGGGGGAAGACCTTGCCGGACCGAATCCTCAAGCAGTACATTGGCAATATAAAACTATTCGGTCGCCCATGTCTTAACATCCTCCCTCAGGGTGCCAGGAAGGTAACTTGCCCCGACGATCCTGCACATCTCGGCTCCCCCCACCTTAAAGATGGAGCCATCGCAGGAGCAAGGAGGAAAGTAAAAATATTTTTGCCATAGCCCGAAGTGAGCCTCGTAGCCAAGGAAAGCTTCACAAAGGGCAACAAAACCCGCTATATGAAGGATGGAGTTCGGAGTAAGATGGTGGAGTTGGATCCCGTAGAACTCCAAAAGACCCCTGAGGAAGGGGTGGATAGGGAAGCCAAGGCCTCGAAGGAGGAAGGGCACAAAGCAAATTTGCTCATCTCCATGAGGCGTGGGATAATTGTCATTAATAACCCCTATGTCTGTGGACTGCAAGCTGCAACCCAGGACGAAAGGATGTGAAATTTGGATCAGGTAAATACCCTTGGGTCGCAAGCCGATTAAGCTGTGTACGGGTAACCGAGCAACTCTTCCAATCACCATGGAGAGGGCCATTGGGGAGCTTCGATGAGCCGGGGGCATTCGCCATTGCTAGAGCTCTGGAAGCAGTATTGGGAGGGAGAATTGCGTGAAGGCAGGGAAGAGATGGGCAGGGTGAAGGGAACTTGCTTCCCTGCTCATCTTTTCTTTACCGTGATGAGACGGGTCGTGATGGGATGCTTGAGTCCCCAATAGTTACTCCGCGTGCTCGCCAGGCATTGCACCTTGTTTGGAAACGCAAATCGAGGAAGGGATAATCAAAAACGCAGTTGAAGGTGGATTGTTGGGCCCACCACGTCTCCTTTTAGCGGGTATATCAAGATGTGGGGCCACTAAACTACCAAGGGTTAGCAAAAGTCCTCGGAGAATGAAACTTCCCTTATACGGAATTGGCCTCGGAGCTGAGCATGTCCTCGGAATTCGGAGCCGATGTGGAAGATAGAACTCGCATACGAAGCCGAAGACTGACGTTATGAAGCTATCCGGAGGAAGGAGCCAATTGTCCTCGGCTTGAAGACTAGTTCAGGGGCTACTGACGGTGTCCTGGATTAGGGGTGCACACCATGTCGGTCCGCTGTTCATGGGCCGGGCCGAGGACCCACCAACAACAGAAGAATGGGCCCGCATGCCCTCGTCCTCGGCGTATTCAAGATGGAGTTCTCTGTAGACTTGGTGTACACTTCAAGGTGTGTTTGAATGATCGGGCATGTCTATCCCTAGATTGTAACCGACTATATGTAAACCCTAGATACCCCCGGTGCCTATATAAGCCGAGGGGTTTAGACCATAGAGGCACGACTTTAAGGGTTTAGAGCTTATAACTCATTCATACGATCTCGAGGTAGATCATATTGTACTTTGTACCCCATCCACAATCAATATAATAAGAGTAGGACGTATGGTTTTACCTCTTCGAGAGGGCCCGAAACTGGGTAAATACCGTGTCCCCTATTCTTCATGTCACCATCGTTCCTAGATCACCGGTTCGGGATCCCCTACCCGAGATCCGCCGATTTTAGCACCGACAGCCGCGTCCGCTCCGGGCATGAATGCGGCATTGACGCTCTGGAGCGGCGCTGACTGTTTCTAGCGGGAAGCGCGCGGACGAGGGATGGGGTTTTTGGTGGGCCAGGTTAGTCAGACACGGACGTGGCTGCTGTCCGGACGCCCAGAAAGCCCCCTAGTTTGTCTCCGGTTTACGGGAAAAGTGTGTCCGGACCGGCGAGCGGATCGATACAGGCCCGCATTTAATGGCACAACAAGTGCGGACCGCGCGGTCCGGACGGACGGATGCGGGTGGTTTGAGTGTCGGCGTTGGAAATGCCCTAACAGATCCTTAAATTCCGGCATCTTCTTCGGTAAAAACAAACGTGGAGATGGAGTTTTTGATCCCGAGCTCACGTGCACCCTCATGAACAGTAAAACAAACAAATAGTACTCCCTTGAATCCGTATTAATTGACGCCCGCTGGAGTAAACACCGGCCTAGCCTAGTATAGTAGCCTAGTGCTGCCCAAGAGCGGTGGGTATTTTTTGACAAATCTGGCCCTTTTCAGCGACTTCAACCACATCTGGCCCCTGGGCAAAACTAATTCGGAATCTGGCCCCTGGGGTCGGCGCCAAGTAACATGGCGCCGAAGTTGTACATCTCGGCGCCGCCCCCAGAGGGCCCACAGGAACCCTAGGGGTCAGATTTGCTCGGTGCCACACAAATATGACGCCGAACATGTACATGTCGGCGCCGGTTAGTATGGCGCCGAGATGTACAACTTTGACGCCATGCGGTGTGGCGCCGACCACAGGGGCCAGATTCCGAATTAGTTTTGCCCAGGGGCCAGATGTGGTTGAAGTCGCTGAAAAAGGCCAGATTTGTAAAAAAATACGAGCGGTGGGAACCGGGGAGTTTACAGCACTGCACGCGCGTAAGTAGTGTATACGAGTATAATTGTCGGCTTGGCAAAATGTCAATGCCCTGGGTCGTCCGGTTGCGGTGTGGACGTGTGGTGACGCTGACGACGAGGGAGCTGGTCCAGGTCCAGACACCGGAGGCGAGTCACATGTGAGATGAGGCCAACGCAACGGCAACGGCCGATGACGAGATGAGATCGCGCCCGCGATTCCATCGGCGACATGACATTCATCACGTCGGAGCAGGGCAGGCACTAGACGCAATGCCACTACTCCTAGTGATGCAGGCAACGTGACTTGGTGAGCTGTGGAACGGCAACCGCGCGCCTTTTTGAACGGACGCGTGCATCATTTGCCATGCACGCGTGTGAACCAGTCGTTTCTGTGCCTCTCCATCGAGAGCATGCCCAGTTGTCTCTCCTTTCACATGACGATGCAGGCCGAAACATGCTCATCGCTGTGGCTGCGGCTGTGGCTGTGGCTGCAGCTGTGGCGAATATGGTGTGATCGATCGAGCAACGAGCAGTCAAAGACTAGTGGTTGAAGCAATACGGTGGTGTCATGTTGTGTTAGTTGCTACGGTATTACTACTACCTGCTGGTGTGGTGCTGGGCCTACACGGACACGGTCTCGCCGGTGGGCTGGACTACTACGGATCGACGCACGGTCGAGGTCATGGAGACGGAGGCCAACGTCGGCCTTTCGGGTTTCACACCCGATCGATCGGTTGCTCCATCAGTTCGGCTGATGTGGACTCAGCTTGTAGTCTTGTGCGATGATTCCTTGCGCTCTCCCTTTTCTTGTTCGCGATCACACCATCCATCGCTGCCAAATGATCAACTGTTGGAATGGAAGGACAGATGGTCGTTAACTCAACATAGGAATACCATCAATCCCTGACGATATATATGCTGGCAATTCGTGGGTGTTGTCATTCAGAGGCTCGTAATTATACGAGTTTAAAGAAGAATTTAAGAATTGGGGAGCAAGGGCATGTCTAAAGTCTATGCATCCATTGTCAGGACTAATATCCACGAACAATTCCGGACGTATCCATTATCCCATACTTATCCGTCAATATTGTGCAATCCAATGGGACGCACCAAATGTCTCCAACGAGATCCTTTTTTTTGGGGCCAAATTAGTACAAACAAAGCATCCAAAATCCAAGCACAAACATAGCTAATTAAATATGGCAGCAACATACAAACTTAGCAAATTATACATGCAACATAGTCTCAACATACAACATTGCTAATTATACATAAAACATTCAAAGTCTTATACACCCTCTGTTCCTAAATATAAGACATTTTTACAGTTTAAAATAAACTGCCAAACATCTTATATTTAGGAAGGGACTAGTAGTAGTTAAACGTAGAAGTAGCTAACTAAACATACCACATTAACTACAACATACAAACCTAGCTTAATGAATGCCAAATGGGTGACCGGAGTTGAGGTGGACGGCGAAGGCGCTCGGGCATGATGAGTGCATTTTGCATCGCTTTTTACCTTGTGTTTTTCTATCTTAGTTGTATGATTTTTCGCGTCCATGCGACATTTTTGCCTAATTTCACCAGGATACTGAAGAAGCAAGAGATTTCAACAATTGATTGGAAAACACCTATATTTGGGTGAAATCATGCTAATTGACACCGTCGAAGCCTTCCATACAGAGCCACGATCAAGTGGAAAGAAAACCAGCTGCGTAGAGCTATCCAGGAGAGAAGATGGCGTGTGGTACGCCGCGCCCACTCGTACCTGCGGTAATTACCGTACGGTGCCAGCTCTGCCTGGCCATGTGATCATATATATCATGTGGCAAACACATAGGCCCCAGAACCACGAGACAGCAGCAACTGTACAACATAAATCACCACTTTGTCAAGCGTACTGCTTGATCCAACAAGCAAGCCATGCTGATCGATAAGGTGATTGAACAATGACATTAAGCTTGGCATTTTCTGAAAGATTCAGACTATAGATATGGCAAACACGGTGCTACATAAACGATTCAGCAAGCAATTCATGTTGACATCCTAGCTTATCACGTCATTTTATTTATGAGCAAACTTCATCGCAAATAGATCTAAAAACATTTTTTTTGAAATTTCAAACGCGATGCTTTTGGAAAAAGTGAATATTTTTTTGAAACATTAATATTTTTTAAAAAGAGGGATTTTTTTTGAAACACATGCACTTTTTTGAAACTCTCGAACATTTTCTCAAAAACGCGATTTTTTATTTGTGCACAAAATTTGATAATGGAACATTTCTTTAAGTTCTGAATAATTTCTGAAAATTGCGAACATGTTTTGAAGTTCCCAAACAATTTTAGAAAACACAAACATTTTTTTGGTCTGTGAGAAAAAAAAATTGAAAATAGGATTTTTTTTGACATTATGAACATTTTGAAAAACATGATCATTTTGAGCAAAATTTGAAAAATTGGAACATTTTTGAATTTATGACCACAATTTGAAAAAATGAACACTTTTTGAAATTTTGAATAATTTTTAAAAGCCCGAATATTTTACAGAAATGCGAACATTTTTTGGAAAAGAAAAATAAACTGGAAAAACCAAAAAAATTGAAAAAGAAACAAAAACTAAAAGAAACAGAAAAAAACAAAGGAAACTAGAAAATCGATAAAAGAAACAAGAAACCGGTTCAGGGAACCTTCTAGAAGGTTCCTAAAACCGGTTGGTTTGATGTGGTAAAGTGGGCCAGGCCATTTCTCACGCTGGGAAGTTTGCTTGTAGGGATGTACATGGTATAGATAATTTCCATTTTGAATCCGCATCAGTTTCTAAGCATATGATATGCACTAGCACGAATCTGTCGGATATGGACGCGGATACGAATTTTTGTCAACAAGATATCCGACGGATATGATAAAGGATATGGTATTGATAATATCTGGTGGATGTGGATTATATCCGAGGTTATCCAATAGGTCTATCCGATAAATTTAGCCCTATCAACAAGCCCCAATATCAAATTAGCCCACTAATTAGAATCACTGCATACAAAATTTGCTGTATTGGTGTGAGTTATGACCTTAAATGCTTGGTCACTCTCTAGTGTTATGTGGTTGGATATTTTTTTTTTACTTTTTGCATAGTAAAAACAAAATCATGTCTGATTGCACATGTGACCCAATATTTTTTGTCCGTTTCTGGTCCAAGTCTGTTCCATTTTCACTCTGAATCCGTAGTTCGATAAAATCCGCATCATTATCCGCTCCGCTTCGAATCCGACAAAATAATATGATAAAGGATATGGGGAACACACTATCCACCCGTTTACATCCCTATTAGCCTGTGCATGCGCCTGACAATTTGACGCAGAGAGCGTCAAATAGGGTTTTCCATGTTCTGGGAAACGCTCGGCCCAAATAAGCTATTGTGGCTTACTATGTTCTCGGGCCGAGGTGAGGCCTAGCCGGGTCCCAAAGTGGCCGCCCACGTCGGCTGAGACTAGTTCTTCAGGCCCACTGTTTTTTTAAGCCCAAGCAAAACTCGATCCCGTTCGCCTCGCCGGGTCTCCCATGCCGCCGGCCTGCGGCGGCGCAAAGTCTTCCTCCCTCTCGTGTTGCTCCTCCCCCTTATTCTACTGACCCTAATCCTGATCTTCCCATCTCGCTCCATCCCCGCGCTCCGCGACGCAGCTCTCAGGTCCCAACAGACCTGCGACTACGCCGCCGGCGGATGGGTGCCCGACTCCTCCACCGAGTCCCACCTCCGGTACGACCACACGTGCAAGGAGATCTTCAAGGGGTGGAACTGCGTCGCCAACGGCAAGCGCAACGGCCGCGCCCTCCTCCGCTGGCGATGGAAGCCCGCGGGGTGCGAGCTACTCCCCAGGCTCGACCCGCTCCGGTTCTTAGAGCGTCACAGGAACACCAACATCGGTTCGTACTTACCCATTTCGCTGTGTTTGGCAGCTAGTGCTTGAGATGTGACTCCGTCTGCAGAGTGAAGCCTTTTTGGTGTGTCCTCCTTGTAGAGTTGGAGTTTTTGGCGTCTTTGAACAAAATCTTCTGTATATAACGTGGTAATACTTGCGGTGCTTACTGGCCATTGTCATAGATCGGCACTCAATAGATGTATCGATGCTTTGCTTGGTCTACTAAGCAAGGTAGTAGTATCGTATGTGGATAGGATAGATATGTGATTGGTTTCCTGTACTGTTGAATGTGTTGAAATTTACATATGTAACTGTGCGAATGTCATCTTGTAGTGTGGTCATGTTGGGGCATGGTCAGTTATTACGATTCTTGCTGCATGATGGTCATAATGGTATAAGAGGAAATTGGGTCAATGCAGCTTCTCGGTTCAGATTTATCTGTTTGTCTAGGTGTATTGTATTCAGTCATTTCAGTGACCCCTTAATATGCTATCACACGTTGATGTATGTTCAATGCTTTGTTGTAGGATTTGTGGGTGATTCTTTGAATCGAAACATGTTTGTCTCATTGGTCTGCATGCTCAGGGGAGTGAACGGAGAGGTTCGCAAGTGGCGTCCAGCAGGGGCAGACAGAGGTTTCACATTCCTACACTACAACCTCACCATCACGTACCACAGAACTAATCTTTTGGTACGCTATGGCAGGTAAGGAGTGCCATTTGTATTAGTACCAAAATTTAGTTCTTTGGAGATGGGTGTAACTTCTACTTTATGAGTTGTGTAAGGATTATATTTCCACAACGTGGCTCATTGCTTTCAGTTTTGGACTCTAGTTCTAACTTGGTAGTATTGCAATGCTTCCAGTAGACCATTCTTGCTACCTGATTTTGAAAAAATTAAGGTTACTATTAATAATCTTTTCTCTTGCCGGTTCACCATTTTTCTTTAAATTGCTTTGTTTGCCTAATATTTTAGACAGTCTACTGTTTCCCTAACCTTTTTCTGTGCATTAGAGGGTGACTCATAGATCTTTTCATGGATAATGCTGTAACTCATCTATTTGGTTATCATTGATCAAAACCATATTGTTGGTTCTGTAGCTGGTCAGCCAGTCCAAATGGCGGTCCCCTAGAATCTCTTGGATACAAGCAAGGCCACAGGATTGATGTTGATATTGCCGACCAAACATGGGCCGAGGCACCAAGCTTCCATGATATTCTTATTTTCAATACAGGACATTGGTACGTGACATCACAATTCTTAAGGCATATAAGCTTTAAATCAACAGTTGATCAGTTGTCCAATGTTAGCTCCCCATTAATCATTGGTGATCCTGAGTCCTACTATTTAAACCCTCCGAGTAATCAGTTAATAGCTCAATACTGTGTTGTTACTCTTCCATTTATTGTTGTTTTGTAATGTGCCTCTTCCTCGACCTCAGTGCACTCAACTAGACGTCTAGAAGGTATCGCTTTGCCAAGGCACATGACATCAGAAAAAAAATGATTGTTTTGATAGATTGCTTTCATGATCTGATTGGTGCTATTGAAATATTTTGATTAACCTATTGATGGTATGATGGAAATGGATATGCGGTGTTAGCTGACAATTGTTATTAGATATGTTATATTTCGTGGCTTCTTTTGCTAACTATTTTTATGTGCTGAGCTAGATGAATCTATGATCACTCTAGCACATATAATGGGCAAGATAACCAAGCTATTTCCTGAAACTTGTTTTTTGTGTGCATTCGTATTTTGTATTACCTGGCTCATCCCCCTCTGCTTTATAAAAGGTGGTGGTCCTCTTCAAAGTTTGATCCAGTACAGTCACCAATGCTCTTCTTTGAGAAAGGGAAGCCGATTATACCTCTTTTACTGCCACCCGAAGGACTGGATTTGACTCTTAAACACATGGTACGCTTGTGGTCGTCTCGTAAGTTTTTCTGAAAATTCCTGTTTACTGTTCCTTGCCTGATAATGCCGAATCAGACTGTCTGTCCAACTGGAAATACCAGAAGTTAGGCCCTCGTCTGTTCGGGTTCGCTTAAACCTTAAAAGAGCATTTTGCCAATAACAACCAGGAAAAGATCATCGTATACGAGCAGCAGGCAAGGGATCAAACTCAGGACCTCTCGCCACCATTCGCGCAGGCATGGGATGCCATGTACCTGCTGGGCTGCATTCCTTTTGTGACTAAGTCACCATGTATAACTGCTATGATGTGTTTCCAAGTATATATGAAGTCAAGCTTCCTCCAAACTGACTTGACAATCAATTACATGTGATTTTTTTTACACATTAAACCGGCGGTTAGACCAACGAAGCGGTGAGCCATTCTTGACCAGTTTACTCACTAAAATAGTCTATAAGAGTTGGATATACTTCAAATAGCTGGCTTGCAATGAAACGCAAACCTTTTGTGTTTTCTCAAGAGAAAAATTGGGTTGCTTTTGACTTGAATATTTTCACACTGCATTATGTCTAAATGACTTGTTTAAATATACCCTGAACTCTAGCAAAGAAGGAAAATATCTGCCTTGCTGTTTAATATAATCACGATATTCAACTTTCACTCTGACGCTATGAATAAACAATTTTCATCAGATAACATTTGTGAACAAAGCAATGAGACCCAATGGATTGAAATTCTTCAGCACTCAATCTCCTAGACATTTTGAAGGTGGTGATTGGAATGAAGGTGGATCTTGTCAACGGGACCAACCCTTGTCCTCTGAAGAGGTATCGAAACAACAGTGCGTTGATACTTGGATTGCGCTTTTTCATCTTCTGCTGCATGCTTCTATTTTTTTTCCCCTTTTTCTTTCGAAATCATACATATTATTGTTACTCTTGTTAGTATGTTCAATTGTTGGTAGGTAGTCTTACTGTGATAAATGACAAAAGTTGTTTAAATCAGAACTCACAGTTGTACTCCCTCTGTTTCTAAATATAAGCCCTTTTAGAGATTTCAATAAGGACTACATACGGATGTATATAGACATATTTTAGAGTGTAGATTCACTCGTTTTGCTCCGTATGTAGTCCGTATTGAAATCTCTAAAAGGGCTTATATTTAAAAACGGAGGGAGTAATATGGAGTGAAACAAATGTTCTAACAAGGGGATACTAGGACTGCATCATAGTCTTGTTTGCCAAAAGCATATGCATGTCTATATGTTAGGTTGTTAAAGTAATTGTAAGGCCATAAGCTATCACACACATGTGATTTGTGTATCTGAACAAGGATGCTGTCTGATCATCAATGCCTTGCATGGATTCCAATATAGCGTAGCATTTGCACCTGAAATGCACAGTTATTTTTAACCCCGGAAAATATGCAGTAACTGGCAGACAATCTGATCTTCGTATATTTATTTACCTCTTCTGAATAACACTTTCCTGCTGAACATGCAATCAATCTCTTGAAGGTTACTGAGTGTGTTTATATTTCAGTGTTGCTGGAATATTATGTTGTTCCCTTTGGTCTGAATACCAAATATTGGGTTGTAGAAGCTTGGTGATTGTTTGGAGCTTGGAGCTTTGAGATTAATATGTTGAGCAAAACTGGTCTAGGTCAAAGAATTTTTCTCCTTGGACAACAACGGAACAAACACAGAAGTACGCTTGGTAAATCAGCACTTGATGAAGGCTCTGGAGCAGTCTACCTTCAGAGTTTTGAACGTCACTCACATGAGCGAATTCAGAGCTGATGCTCATCCGGCGACAACCGGAGGAAAAAAGCACGACGATTGCATGCATTGGTGTTTACCAGGACCAACCGATGCATGGAACGATTTGCTAGCAGCAAGTCTCGCGGCAATTCAGAGCTAGGCTTGTGAGAAAATTCCCCCAATTTTTTTATTGGGGTATGAATAGGATGGAGCATTATTCGTTGGCACAGAAGAGATTTGCTCCGAATACCGAGCTGTAGATTTAACCCAATATTATGACGTGTACTCCTGAAGCCTATAGAATAGCTTAATCGGATTTGTTTGTTGGACGATCAAAGAGTGAAGTTTTCTCCCACATAGACTTGTCATTCCATGTCAAACCGACACTAAACTGCATTATTTTGTGCAAATACATTTGCAAGATCTAATTGGAAACTATGTTGTTGTGGCTATACAAATACATTGACTTTTGCCTGTCATGTCATGTTTTCACGCGTCACTTCTTTCGGCGAGGCAGTGTGCAGCAAGGCCTGCCGGCCGTGGGCCGTGGGGTGCGGAGGCAGGCGGTTAGGGCTGGGTAGGTCGTGGCGAGCACGGAAAATTGATTAACACAGAATGTTTTTTCAGGTAGGTGGTTCCATATTTTCGGCATGCTTGCATGATCCCTGACATCGTGAAGCATACAACTAGACCTGATTTGTTTACTTATTTCAGACATGGGAGTATACCTGATCTCTTTGCTGATTATATACATGTAACAGTGCAATTATTTGATGGTTAGCACACGCTGACCTGATTAGTCTTCTCCTTCCCCTACGTGCAACCCATTTACAATCTCCTTCATGTATTGCTCCTCACGTCGTCTCAAGCAACGTGCTCGCGTGTACGACGAAAGTAATCAAACCAGCTCCCGCGCAAAACTATATAACCAGCCCTGGAACCAATCTCAGGTCAATCCATCTCTCGACAGTTCATTTCTCCGACGAGCACGATGAGGACGGCGTCGTCGCTTCTCTCCTTCCTCGCCGTCTCAGTGTTTATCCTCGCCCCCATGGCGATGGCGGACGGCTACAGCCAGCCGCAAGACTACCAGCCGCCGGCCTACAGGAAGCCCGCGGACGGCCTCGTCGCCGGATACTACGGCGAGTCGTGCCCCGACATGGAGGGCATCGTCCAGAGGGCCGTCAAGAAGGCCTTCGCCGCAGACTACACCATCGCCGCTGGCCTCATCCGCCTCTTCTTCCACGACTTTGCCGTCGGGGTATGCATGCAAGAATTATCATACGATTCATTTCTCTCCACAGATCATCAATCTGCACTGTGCTAATTGAATTCAAATGCATGCGTTCGCGCGCGTGGCTTAATTTGATCGATGATCAGGGGTGCGACGCGTCGATCCTGATAGACGCGCCGGGGAGCGAGAAGGACGCCGCGGCGAGCAAGACGCTCCGGGGCTTCGAGCTGATCGAGGCCATCAAGACGGAGCTGGAGGCCAAGTGCCCCAAGACCGTCTCCTGCGCCGACATCCTCACCGCTGCCACCCGCGACGCCAGCAGGGAGGTGGGAGTGAGCTACTGGCCGCTCGTATACGGCCGGAAGGACGGCCGCCAGTCCCGCAAAGAGGCCGCCGACAAGTACGTGCCCATGGGCCGCGAGAGCGTCACAGACCTCGTCGCCTTCTTCGAGTCCAAGGGCCTAAACGTCCGCGACCTCGTCGTCCTCTCCGGCGCGCACACCATCGGCAAGGCCAGCTGTGCCGCCGTGAAGCCGCGTCTGTGCAAGAGCAAGCCGGAGACGCTGGACGGCAAGTACGGCGACTTCCTGAGGCGCAAGTGCCGCCGCGGCGACGCGGAGCACGAGCGAGTGGAGCTCGACGGCGTCACGCCCACGGCGTTCGATAACGGGTACTACAAGAACCTGGAGCGCAGGATGGGACTCCTGGAGACGGACCAGAAGATGCTCCATGACTCCCGGACCAGGAGCTTCGTCCAGGAAATGGCCAGAGAGCCCGAGGAATTCAAGCGCCAGTTCGCCGAGTCCATGCGCTGGCTCGGCAACGTGCAGGTGCTCACCGGCAGCGAGGGCGAGGTCCGATCCAAGTGCTCCGCCGTTAACTACTGATCGATCCACATTATATACGTCGGCGAAACAGCATGAGCATCTCGGTTAATTTGTTGGTTCAGGAGCGAAATGTTGCTTGCCTTTTTGGGTTTAATTCACTTGTTTTGGTTAATCTTTTTTAAACTATATATACTTACTTGTTTGTGATGTAAAGTCATGCCATGTGTCAGACATACTTTTGCCTCCCATGGTTGGAGCCGCTTCCTCATGACTCCTGAGCTCAACCTTCGTCGGGTAATTATCTCGGTCCTTCAACGCACTCTTAGGGAGAAAGCCCTGTACTGGGTCCAGAGAGGTAAGATCCGCACAACCATGGAAGGCGACGAAAACTCTCGTTTCTTCCATGTCTCTGCCTCGGCACGCCTCCGCAAAAATTCGATCAATGTCTTAGTCTCCAACGACACTGAGTTCTTTTTGCACGATGACAAAGCTGCCATCCTCTCGGATTACTACGCCTCCCTCCTTGGTACCGCCTTTCAGCCAAACTGGTCCTTCTCCTTCGAGGACCTCTACCCGTCTCCCACTCCACAACTAGCCACTTTAGATGCCCACTTTACGGATGATGAGATTTCCAACGCTTTCCTCTCTGTGAACCAAAATGCCAGCCCAGGGCCCGATGGTTTTGGCCCTGGTTTTTATCGTATGTTCTGGCACATCACGAAAGGCAAGATCAAAGAGTTTTTCTTGGATTTCTATAGCCTTAACTGCGATATCTCGTGTCTAAACCGTGCCCTTATCATCCTTCTGCCCAAGCATAACGAGGCCCGTTCCCCTGCTGATTTCAGACCTATATCCCTGCAAAACTGTCCTATTAAAGGAGTTGCTAAGCTTCTGACTAATAGGCTAAAGGCCCTAATCCCTCTTCTGGTTCACGCTGATCAGACAGGGTTCCTCTCTGGCCGCAATATCTCGGAAAACTTTCTCTACGCCCCGGACCTCCTTCACTGTTGTGCTAAACGCAAAGCTCCCACTCTCATTATAAAGCTAGATTTTCGAAAAGCTTTTGACTCGGTCTGCTGGACCTCTCTCCTTCACACTCTGCGGGTAAGAGGTTTTCCACCGCGGTGGTGTGACTGGATCCAGGCGCTTCTCTGCACTGGCTCCATAGCTGTCTTGCTCAATGGCATCCCTGGCCGCTGGATCCAGTGCAGAAATGGACTTCGCCAAGGAGACCCGCTCTCCCCCTACTTGTTTATTATCGTGGCAGATATCTTCCAGCAAATGATTATTAAAGCTAACAGGGAGGGCCTCCTTTTCCACCCGCTTAACCCCCACCTTCCCTGCCCTGTTCTCCAATATGCTGACGACACCCTTATCTTAGTTAAAGCTACTCCGGAGGCGGCTCAACACCTAAAGCTTATTCTTGACAGCTTTGCAGATGTCACTGGCCTTCAGATCAACTTCTCTAAAACTACCTTCATTCCTCTCCATGTCGACCCTAGTGATGCTGCCAGTATGGCCTCCGACCTTGCCACAGATGTGTCCTCCTTCCCTCAAACCAATCTAGGACTCCCCCTCTCCCCCCACAAGCTCCCCCCTTCTGCCTTCCAGCCTGTTATTGACCGTTGTGATACCTACCTCTCGGGATGGTGTGCTTTACTTCTCTCCCATGGAGGGAAATTAGTCCTCCTCTCGGCCGTTCTTGACAGTTTGCCCACCTATTTATGTTGTGTTTCTCCCTCCCCATCCAGGTTCTGGAAGCCATCGACAAGCGTAGACGTACCTTTTTCTGGTCCAATGACGAGACGTGTTCCGAGGCAAAGTGCCTGGTAGCTTGGGATAAAGTTTGTACTCCTCGTGATGCGGGTGGTTTGGGGGTAAAAAACTTACGTGCACAAAATTTTTGTCTACTGCTGAAATTTGCTTATAAATTTTTACATGCCACCAACCTACCTTGGAAGGACTGGGTCCTCCACCACTCCCCCCTACATATTGGCCTCGGCAAGAACAGCTCCTTCCTTGCCAGGACCATCTTCAAACACCTCCAGAGTCTGAGAGAGATTTCCCAGTGTACCGTCGGTGACGGTCGCTCCACCTTTTTTGGTTAGATCGCTGGCTACAGCCAGAACCACTGGCTCTAGTTTTTCCCGCTCTTTTTTCACACCACACAAACCAAAATGCCATGGTAGCCACTATTATACAGGATGGGATCGAACTTGCTCTTCGTAATCGTTTAACCTCTGCTGCGGTCGCAGAGCTTGCCTCTCTGAACTCTTTGTTGCAGGTTGTTACCCTTTCCCAGGTTCCGGACGACCGGCGATTGCTCAATGGAGAGGCCTTCTCCACCCGGGGAGCATACGCAACGCTTTCTTCCCAGCTCGCGGACCCCACCCTCACCCTGATTTGGGACTCCAGAGTTCCAAAGAAAGTTATGATCTTTGGGTGGTTGTTTTATCTTGATCGGCTAAACACTAGGAAGAATCTGCGCAAGAAGTCCATTCTTGACTCGGATGTCTGCCCTAGGTGCAGCCGCGCCGTGGAGGATTGGGACCATCTGTTCTTCTCCTGCCCTGCGGCGCGTGGGATTTGGCTGGCAACGGGTATTCGACCCCGCTCCACGTCCATGGCAGATTTCTTCTCTACACCGCTACCCCACGCCCTGCCAACCACCGTCCGCCCCTTCATGCTGCTCCTCATCCTATGGAAAATCTGGGATGCTCGGAACAAGAAGGTTTTTCAGAGTTTGGATGTTGATGTAAACTCCTTCATTACTGCCATTCTTAGTGACTTGATTATTTGGTCTCATCGTCTCAAAAATGAGACCATAAGAGGACACGCCGGTCTGTGGCGGGAGTTCCTCTCTTCACAACATTTGTAAACTCTAAACTTGAGGTGCTTTTGAAATATATTCATGTGGGGAGCCTCCCCCCCCCCCCCCCGGTGACCATTTCAAAAAAAAAAAATGATAACCTTTTTCAACGTTTTTTTTCTTTTCGAAATACCCAAATCCATTATAAAAGTTCATTGGAAGCATTCCAAGTATAAATAAAAATTTCCCAAATAATAAGTGTCACATGTGTGGCACGAAGTAACACCGCCCTGACGTTTTTACAACTAAAATTGCCATCTGAAAAAAATGAAACCCCAAAAAACTTAAACTTGCCCTCCAAACAGAAAGTTGCCATGTTTCATAACTAAAGTTGCGATCCCCGGGTAACTAAAGTTGCCATCAAAAAACGTCAGTGCGGAATTGTTTCGTGCCACACGTGTGGCACTTATCAGGGTCCAAAAATTATCTTGTTTTTCATTATTTTCTATAGAACTTCATGGACTCTATGATTTCAATTAAGGAGCCCTTTACGGGATGTGACGGGGTCCTATACTCGGGGTACCTGACATAAGGGAGCCCAGCCTCAGCCTCATACGGGGACCACCAGGCCCAAGAGACATCAGGAAACCCTAGGGAGGCAAAGACGATGTGCGTGCTCTCCAAGTCTGAGGGCGGCGGCAGGACTAATCTCACCAACCCCCTGTGTAAACCCTAGATCTCTCCTGCCTATATAAAGGAAGGTCTAGGGCTTCATTTATAATCCAATCCTAGATCTAACTCTCGGTAGACATCCCGTACACCACTGTAATCCTCTGCACGAGGTATCCCCTCACCATGAATAACAAGAAGAAGCAGGATGTAGGGTATTACTCTTCGGAGGCCCGAACCTGAGTAAATTGTGTGTGCAGACTCCGTCTCGGTACTTCCGATCTCGTCATGAACC
This sequence comes from Elymus sibiricus, assembly GCA_039707655.1. NCBI lineage: Eukaryota > Viridiplantae > Streptophyta > Magnoliopsida > Poales > Poaceae > Elymus > Elymus sibiricus. The sequence continues at coordinate 202,296,149 of CM077666.1, read as the reverse complement.
CTACCGAGGGATCTGACGGTGTTTTGCTCCGTCAGTTGGCGCGCCAGGCACGGGCGACATCGATCGGAGAATGAACCCGGCACGGAGAAACGGAAGAGGCCGGCGATCTCTCGCCAGGCCATTGCCTCTCGTTCGGCTCTTTCGAGCTGGTCACTGATGGATCTGGGTAGTTCCTCGACATCTCGCCTTGACGCCTCGTCAAATGCGTGTATGATAAACAAAGGCAGGCCCAGGGGGTCTACGATCGCCCCGATCGTCATGCATGGAGACGCATCATACGACCTCCATGGTCTTACGAGCCCGCTCGCGGGACCTCCGTGAACATGATATTCGCGGCGCGCCGAAACCATAAACTCACACGACGCGCAATCTACACGGCAAAAAACGCAACCAGTGAACGATTTGCGTGGTCCTAGGAAACGGTGACCTTTGACGTCGGGGATTACCCCAAAGATGTCATACAACCGGGCAAGCACGCCCTGGTACTAGATCCAATCGTAGGGGGCTACTGCCTCTCACGCGTTCTGATGGACGGAGGCAGCGGCCTCAACATCATCTTCATCGACACCCTGGAAAAGATGAAGATCTCACTATCCGAACTACGAAGGTCGGACGCGGGCTTCCATGGGGTGGTACCGGGCCGCCCAGTCTGGCCCCTGGGGCGGGTCGAGCTCTAGGTCGTCTTCGGAGATGAACATAACTACCGAAGTGGGGCCATCCAGTTCGAGGTCTCTCCTTTTCAGAGCGGCTACCATGCGATCTTGGGCAGACCCGTGTACGTAAAGTTCATGGCAGTCCCGTCCTACGCCTACCAGCAGTTAAAGATGCCAGGCCCGAATGGTACGATCACCGTACGGGGGAGCTTGGAGAAGGCCTACGAGGCCGAAGTGGCTAATGTGGAGCTTGCCGAGGCCGCCTTGGCCTCCGCCAAGCTTGCCAAGATAAGAAAGCGAATCGGGCCGTCGAAGGCCGAGCTCCCACAGAAGCCGAGCCCAGGGCCCGTGTTCCAGCCAGCCAAACAGACAAAGAAATTCCAGGTCCACCCAGAAGATGCTAGCAAGATGGTAACAATTGGCGGAGACCTCTCGGAGAACCAGGAGACAGAGCTCCTCGCTTTCCTCTGAGTCAACTGGAACATATTCGCCTGGAAGCCTGCCGACATGCCAGGGGTGCCAGCCAGCAAGGCCGAACATTGCCTGAACGTCCGCAAAGACGCGAGGCCGGTGAAACAAGCCCTACGCCGATTCGCCACAGAAAAACGAATGGCAATAGGGGAGGAGATAGCACGCCTACTCACAGCCAAGTTCATAAGGGAGTTCGTGCACCCAGAGTGGCTGGCAAACCCAGTAATGGTCCTGAAGAAGAACAACACGTGGCGCATGTGCGTGGACTACACTGACCTCAACAAGGCATGCCCCAAAGACCCGTTCCCACTATTCAGGATTGATCAGATCATCGATTCCACAGCAGGATGCGAGCGCCTGTGTTTTCTGGACGCGTATTCTGGGTATCATCAAATACGGATGAAAGAATCTGACCAAGAGACGACCTCCTTCATCGCACCATACGGCCCCTTTTGCTACATCACTATGCCGTTCGGCCTCAAAACGCGGGGGCTACGTATCAGCGGACGATTTAGAAGTGCTTCAACAAGCAGATCGGAGTAAACGCGGAGGTCTACATTGACGACATCATGGTCAAATCCAAACAAGGCTCAAGCCTCCTCGAGGATCTCCAGCAAACCTTCGACAACCTCTGTAACTTCAGCATGAAGTTGAACCCCGAAAAATGCGTCTTCGGGGTCCCCGCCGAACAACTACTGGGGTTCATCGTATCCCAACGAGGGATAGAGGCAAACCCAGAAAAATTTCGAGCCATAGTAGACCTTGAGCCCCCGGAGACGGTGCACGATGTGCAAAAACTCACAGGATGCGTAGCAGCCCTGAGCAAATTCATCTCGCGGCTAGGCGAAAAGGCCCTGCCGCTATACCGCCTCCTCAAAAAGGGTGGCATGTTTTACTGGAGCGACAAAGCCAAACAAGCATTCGCCGAACTCAAGGAACTACTACAATCAAACCCACTCCTCGTTTCCCCAACCCAATCGGAACCCATGTTGCTATACATAGCAGCGACCACCCAGGTGGTCAGCGTGGTGATCGCCGTGGAACAGGAGGAGGTCGAAAAAGTGCACCGGGTGCAGCACCCGGTGTACTATGTCAGCAAAGTGCTCACACCTTGCAAAACCAGACATCCACACTAACAGAAGATCACCTACGGGGTATTCATGGCCGTAAGAAAGCTGCGGCACTACTTTCAGGCTAACCCAATAATAGTGGTCAGCCACACACCGCTCTCTGACATCATCAATAACAAGGACGCCACATGCCGCGTGGCGAAGTGGGTGATCGAGCTCCTACCCTTCGAGCTCTCGTATAAGCCATGCATAGTAGTCAAGTCACAAGCCATTGCCGACTTCCTAGTGGAATGGAAATAAGCCCAGCAGGTCCCCAAGAACATCGACCTAGAGTACTGGACTATGTACTTCGATGGGTCGATGACGGTGCAAGAACTGGGGGCTGGAGTGGTCCTCGTTTCCCCCAGAGGCAACAAAATTAACTACGTCCTCCAGCTCCACTTTCAGGACTCCAACAACGTAGCAGAATATGAAGCTCTCCGACACGGGCTCCGAATAGCGGCCTCGATGGACATTCGGTGCCTCATCTGCCGGGGTGACTCCGACCTCGTGGTCCAGCAGGTCATGAAAACGTTCGACACCAAAGATCCTAAGATGGCAGCATATTGCGCTGTCGTCCAGGCACTCGAAGGAAAGTTTGACGGACTAGAGCTACATCACGTCAAAAGAGGTGACAACATCGCAACCGATAATCTAGCGTGCGTCGGGTCATCAAGGGAGCCTGTGCTAGATGAGACCTTCCTGGAGATATTGCACAAGCCATCCATCAAGATTCAACACCATGACGAGGTCGCACCGGGCTCCGGCACAACCGCTGTTGCAGCCCCGAAGGACAGCCCGCCACCCACAGCCACGCCGGAGGAGGCCATGATGGCAGTCCTCACCCCAAACTGGACCCAACCGCTGCACGCCAACCTAACGAAAGGCGAGCTCCTGCAAGACACAACGGAGGCCCGCCGCATCATCTGCCACTCCAAGTCCTACATAATCATCAATGGCGAACTCTACAAGTGTAGTCAGGTGGGTGTTTTCCAACGCTGCGTAACAGGAGAGGAAGGCAAGAAGCTTCTACAAGAAATACACGCTGGGGCTTGCGGGCATCACGCGCCCCCCCAGGAAAATTGCGGCAAAGGCCTTCCGCCACGGTTTCTTCTGGCCTCACGCAATACGTGACGCCAAAGAGATAGTCCGGAGCTGCGATGCTTGCCAACGTTTCGCCAACAAGACACACGTGCCGGCAACGACATTAAAAACAATCCCGTTGACGTGGCCGTTCGTGGTATAGGGGCTGGACATGGTCGGCAAGCTCTCACCTTCCCTAGGAGGACACAAGTTCTTGCTGGTGGCGATTGACAAATTCACAACGTGGATAGAAGCCAAACCAGTAATGAACACGGAGGCCGACACGACAGTCAAATTCGTGTCCGGCCGCATTCACCGTTTCGGCGTCCCACACAACATTATCACGGACAATGGCTCCAACTTCACCGCTTCGGTGTTCAAAGATTTCTGTCACAAACGATGGATCCACATAGACTATGCATCAGTGGCCCACCCTCAGTCCAACGGACAGGTCGAACGGGCCAACAGGCTGATCATGCAAGGTCTAAGGCCACGACTCATAACACCACTAGTTCGAGCAAAAGGCAACTAGGTGGAGGAGCTCCCATCCGTCCTCTGGAGCTTGTGAACAACGCCAAACAAATCCATCGGCTACACGCCCTTCTTCATGGTATACGGGGCGGTCCTCCCATCAGACATCAAATACGACTCGCCATGAGTCAGAGCATACGACGAGGAGGCGCCGAGGAAAACAGGAAAGACGACGTCACAACAAAGGAAGAAGCACACCTCCTTGCTATTGAACGCACCAGCATCTACCAGCACAAACTGCGCCAGTACCAAGACCGGCGCGTCCGAGCACGCGAGTTCAATGTCGGCGACCTCGTCCTACCCCTCAAGCTGAAACCACGTAAGAACAAGATGTCCCCCCCATAGGAGGGCCCCTTCATAATCCACGAGGTCCTCAACAACGGGGCGTACTACCTTCGCAACAATAAAACAGGTTGGATCACTTCACGACCTTGGAATGCTGAGCATCTCCATTTATTTTATGCATAGACATCTCAGTATTACGTACTTTCTGCATAAATTGCAAAATATGTATCTCATTTACTTTTAGCTCAAACAAAATTAGGTTGAAAAATAAGGAGGCCGACGAGACCTTCCACATTTTTTCATTTCCCTTCTACAGTTTGCTAAATGCAACATGACACACCGCTATTCAACACAAACACATTCTTGAACCCCTTGGGATAGACAAATTGCGGAAGAACAAACGAATCTCTTTGTTGAGGGACTCGGGGGCTGCATCGCTATAAGTGGACCCCCCGCAGCTCCACCCAAAGGCTGCATCGTACGTTCCTGCTTTTTGTTCCGGACCCTTGTGGATGTTTCTTCTGCCAACCTCCCACAGCTTCGTGCTACGGGGCTGCCTTGACGCAATTTTGTTGGTAGTCCTTCCTTTGAGGAGAGAAACCATCGAGGATGCCGGACGACTGAATCAGGCATTCTGATCACGCCGAGCCCCACTAAATACACCTACGGCGTCTACAAGCACAAAAGGGGATCTCTGCTCCTAACCCGGGCAGAGGCACTTCACCGCCTTTACGGCATAATAAATATATACACACCTCATTTTTCAAGCAAACAAAAGCACATTTGTGAGGTTATATTAATAAGTATTGCAAAGGAAGTTGTGAATCACTTTGTTCTCAGGCTAACAAGTTCAGGCCTCGCGACGACTCTCCTCGGCGGCAAACGCTGCAGCCGACTCCACGTCTCCGTAGAAGCTCTGCGCTGGACGGGCCTGCGGCTCCATTGTAACTATACCATGGGCGGACCACTCTGGATGACACGCCCGCAGCCTCGCAAGCACATACTGTGCACCAGCCATGGCCGCGGCCTCCTGAAGATCCATCAGGCGCTGCGCCGCTTGCGGCATACGCGCGATGAGCTGGTTGAGGTCGGCACCCCTAGCTTCACCGACCCACAAGGCCGCCTCAGCTTGATCCAACACCCTGGCCATCCGCCCGAGCGTAGACGTCATGACGCTGAGCCACGATGAGCCCGATAGACAAAGCAGGTCTGGTAACACAGCTGCACAAGGAAAAGACCACACAATGAGTGGTCAGAAGATGGAAGGAAAAGACCAATCATCCAAAGCACAATACTCACAATTCGCAGCGGCCTCCAGCCGACCTCGGTGCACATGCTGCGCTTGGAGATCCCGCGCTGCACGCTGTCCGGCCTCTGCCAAGGAGGTTTCCCGTGTCTTACAGCCCTCCAAGTGGGTCTGAGCGTCCTCAAGCGGTTTCCAGCCGTCGTCGAAGGTCGGCCTCCATCTCCTGGCTCTCCCTCAACTGAGAGCGGAGATCCTCGGTAATGCCACGGTTGTTATCTAGTACATCGTTATCTGCACTCAGTAGCTCCTGGCAGGAGCGGGCCTTTGCGCCCTTGGCACTAGTAACATCTTGTGCACAGCTCGCGGCCTTGCGATCGGCGTCCACCTGAACCTGAAGCTGTTGAAGTTGCTCGAAAGCTGCAACCACATACAACATGGAAGAGGTCAGAGAAAAAGTACTCTGCGGACAACTACGTATCAAAACACAAGACTCACAGCAGATGTCCACACGTGACCTCCACAAGCGGGCCACCCGCTCCTCCTCCACCACCACTTGACGTCCCAGCTGATGGTGTCCTGGACTAGGGGGTACTCATCACGTCGTCTCCTGACCAGGTGGATCGGGCCGAGGACCCCCTTGGCAGTTCACTCATGGGCCACTTCGGGCAGTCCATGAGGAATACAAGGAAGACTCCACAAGACTTGGCGCCCAAGCCGAAGACTCTCCTAAACCCTTGGCCTCCGGTGCATATATAAACCGAGGCCAGGCTAGTCAATAGATCGATTCATATTCATTAGAACAATCTCATGGTAGATACATGTACTCTGTACTATCCCCATATCAATACAATCAAAAGCAGGACGTAGGGTCTTATCTCTTCAAGAGAGCCCGAACCCGGGTAAAATCCTGTGCCCATGTTACCATCGCTCCAAGACGCCTAGCTTAGGACCCCTACTACGAGATATGCCAGATTTGACACCGACACCAGCTCTTGAGCTCGGTTGTCCAGCTCTGACGTCCGGGTAACAAGGGCCTGCATACACAAAACAAGATCCTTAAGCACATCATGACATATAATCCGCTTAAGGCCCGGGGGCTACTGGCAAGGACCAAGGTCCACTTACCTTGATTCCGACCTCCGCCGCTGAGCTAAAGTCAGCAAGGGCAGTCCCCAGAACTTGCCCCAAGACCCCGCTCTGACAAACGAGCGAAGTCAGCGCAAGGAAGCCTCCCGAGACCCTTCAGACAGCAGAGGAGGGGATGGCATGCCGCCACCTCCAGCGTCCAAGAGCCCGGAACGGCCAGGAGGCTTGAAGGTCCCAGACCCCGAACCACCGCGTGGCCGCTCCCCCAAGGGGATCACAGACGATGTGGGCAGACGACGACTGACAACTTTCTTCTTCCCCGCCGCCTTCGGCCTCTGAGGAGGGACAGGCGGCAGTGCGAAGGCCGGGGACTCGGGCGTCCAGTCAGGACGTTCCACCGACAGCACAAGCTCTCCCTCGCAAGAGCTAGGTGACCTAGGCGACGACCCCACAGATTCGGGACGCGCGCCGACGGACCCAGAGTTTTCTGCCCGCAACGGCTGGCCAACAACGAGCTCCACCTGCATCCGAGCGCCCTTCGTTGGGGGCGCATCCTCCGATGTCAACCCCTACCTCTTAGTTGTGCCTTCACGACTAGCCGCAGTCCTCACTGTGGAGTCGTTGTAATCGCCCTCAGTGATGGGCTTCAACCCAGGGCAGTATGAGGCCGAGCACCAATGTGAGGCCGCAGAGGTTGGGATTCGCGTGTCAGGTGCTTAAAAGACTGACAAAAGAACAACAAAACATCAGAAGGATATTGACGGGCACATCCCCCAAATGCATGGTGGAACAGCGAATACCAGCAACTTACCACAGGCCGCGGATTGGCCATATGATGTCTATACGCAACTTTATTCTTGTAGACTCTGTTGGGCCTCCAAGCGCAGAGTTTTGTAGGACAGTAGCAAATTTCCCTCAAGTGGATGACCTAAGGTTTATCAATCCGTCGGAGGTGCAGGATGAAGATAGTCTTTCTCAAAGAACCCTGTAATCAAATACAAGAAATCTCTTGTGTCCCCAACACACCCAATACAATGGTAAATTGTATAGGTGCACTAGTTCGGTGAAGAGATGGTGATACAAGTGTAGTATGGATAGTAGATATAGGTTTTTGTAATCTAAAATAATAAAAACAGCAAGGTAGCAAGTAGCAAACAACGAGCAAAGCGGTATATCAATGCTTAGAAACAAGACCTAGGGTTCATACTTTCACTAGTGCAATCTCTCAACAGTGCTAACATAATTGAATCATATAACAATCCCTCAACGTGCGATGAAGAATCACTCCAAAGTTCCTATCGGAGAAAGTAGGACGAAAACGTGTATCAACCTCTATACCTAGATTACCCCAATGTCACCACGGGAATCCGCATGTTGATTACCAAAACATATGTCATGTGATCTCGATAAATTACCCCATTGTCACCACGGGAATCCACAAGCAAGACATACATCAAGTGATCTCAAATCCAAAATATTCAATCCAACTTAACGAAACCTCAAAGAGCAAGAATCAATTCATCACAACAAGATGAGGGAAGAAAACCATATGATCCAACTATCTTAACAAATCTCATTATAACCCTTATAACTAAGCACTTTAGGAGGCATCTCAGGCTATCAGATTCTCAGCCATCCATTCCCGCGATCCAATCGTTCTGGGTCATCCGATTCACGCGGAAATCACTCCAGCGCACACCGTGGACCGTGATTGGCCTGATTCGTGAAGGGTCGCTACTCTGGTAACATTTTCGGAGGCCCATGGTTCATCCATGGCCGTGTACCCCTGTCGCTGCATCGAGCAGGCCCTTCTCCCCCAACAGTCCCACTCCCACCCAGCTCGGTCGACCCCAACCCTAGCTGCCAGTGCGCCGTGGGGGTCACGCCGGCGGCCGACGGGACGAAGCACACAGCCACACCGCCCTTTCCCAGACGCCCTGGTAGCGCCGCCTTCTTCTCCCCCTGATGCCCCGCACGAGCGCCGTCACGATGAGGACCTGCTCCATCTCCTTCTGCTGCCCCGTTTGAGCGCCGTCGCGATCCCGAATGCTCCAGTGACGCCGCCCCGACCGAGCTCCTCTGCAAATAGCAAGACCTCCGCCTCCATCTCCCTCTGCCGCCGCCAGCAGTACGTGTTCCTTCTTCCCTCTTCCATCCCGGTCAAGCGCCGCCGCTAGCAGGACGTGCTCCAGCGACGCCGCCCCGACCTAGCTCATTCACCTGCACACCCTCCACTCAGGCCAATATAGAACTCTATGGCATAGTTGAAAATTAGTCTTTCCGGGCTATGATATAGCAATCTGGATGTTACTGATTACTCATGGAGCGATTTTAATGCCATTTTAGGCAAACACGAGTATCAAAATGGGCACCGTCTGATCAATAGTTTTTGGTTACTGCAGGTCAAAAAGCGCAATGAAGGGGTTTTCTTTCTCTTAGAGTCATTCAATCATATGAAAGGGGGATTGCTAACAGATAAATCATATGTCCATACACCATGTACTTTCCTCCGTTTATGTTCAGATTGAAGATATGCACTTCACCTTCATAATGTGTATTCTTACATTCCATCAACTCGAGTGTGTCATTACAGGTTGCAGACTTGCATTATGTATCTTCAACTATTATTTTTCAATACACCTAGGCCTAGCTAACCAGTGATTTTGTAGTTCTCTACTACCAGATCCATCTTTTGACTGGCTTTTGGATATTTCCTGCAAGTGATTGTTTAAAGTTTCTGTTTAAAGTTTCTATTACTGTATAAGAATGGAAGTATAACAAGTTCATTTGTTCTACTGAGCAATAGCTATTTAATTTGCATATTCATGCGACGAGCAATGTTGGGGATATCGCTTATCGGGAACTTATCGGTCAACCCAAGATAAGGGGTAAATCAGCCGGTTTATCGGCATATCGACTGATTTATCGGCCGATTTATCTTATCGGTCAGACACTGATAAGCGGTAAATTGGCCGATTTATCGGAATATCGGCCTATATCTTGAATAGTGGCGACGAGCATGTAACATCTCTTTTTTCATTCTATTTACATCTGTGAAGATATTATATAGCTCGCCAAGAAGATATGAGAGCACTGATTATGTACCCTCAAATAATGTTTTGATTGAAATAGATATTACTAATTTCTTTGGATTGTTATTTAAATAATGTTTTGATTGAAATAGATATTACTAATTTCTTTGGATTGTTATTTTGCAAAATTTGATGTATTGCCTTGGCCAACTCTTACGGAGAATCTTAAGACCACTGCAGATTTATGAAGAATCATAAAAAAAATCCACATCTATGGAATGGAACTAAAAATCTTGTGGGGTTGGAAATGGCAATTGAGGAACTAAAGAAGATACAACTAGTCAGCTCAGTTAGGTTCTACTCTTATGGAGTTTCTTTTTTCAATTTTCCTGTTGTTAAAACTGATGTTGAGTATTGTATGGCTTTTGCTTGGTCATTTTTTTATTTGTCCAGGAAGGATGAACTAGATATCTAGAGACAAGGTTGTGGAGCAACTTCTACTTTGCCAGCCATGTTACAGATACTTGGAGTTTTTTCTTCGTTGAAATTTAACCCATTTTTTTTAAAAATCCATCTGAATTGGTTGTACAGCTGAGTTCGCAACTTTTTTTTTGCTTATTTGAATGCACTCCATAATTAATGGATGTATTTTTGAGACGATCAACAGATAGTTTTTTTTTGCATATGGCACCCCCTGTGAAGTTTACTCCAATCATCACATATGTTCTGGTTGATGCTCTCATATATTTGCGGAAAACTGAAAATGTATGCATATATTACATATTTGAAGTTCTTTCCATACCCAACAAGTGTCGGTGGCATGACCTGCTTCCTTTCGACACTGATGTTATGTAAGTTCTCAATTTGTTAAAGAGGTCATGGCGTCAGTTATGCCATCTATGTGATATTCCATTGTCATGTCCATGATGTATGAAGTGAGAACTTCCTTACAGTAGTGTCAACTGATCAACTTTAGGGTGACGGTAACGGTCAATAAAATATGCTCACAGATGCAGATCAGATGGTTGCTTTTTCTTTGAGGGTAGATCATATGGTTGCTCTGCATTACCAATCAATCAGATGGTTAGAGTTGTGAGTTTAATTTCTCCTATTTTGATAGGAGTTCATACAGATATGAGTAATGGAGTATATGTTGGAACCTTGACTTAAAAAATAGTGTTTTAAAGTAATTTATTATATATTCATTTTAATAAGACACATACAGTTGCTTGATTAATTAAATTAATTGCTAAGTCTTGTGAGCAGTGGAGGATTTGATACAAATTGTTGGCTTTGTCCCTAGAATTCTTACTTTTTTTGTCAGATAGTTCCTCTACTATACATGTTTTCCCTTCTTTAGAACTTATTGCCTAACTATTGCACTCCTTCGTTGCGAACCCCCTCTTCTATGGGGGCGACAATCATTTTTAGTTACTTTCATGTTTTATGTCTCATATATTAAAAAAAATCACTGTCATCTTATTGAAAAAATAGAAGGGCGCAGCAACGCGTGCCATCAATGATCTAGTGATACATCAAGATCATGCCAAATCAAGAACACGAGAGAGAGAGAGATCAAACACATAGCTACTAGTACATACCCTCAGCCTCGAGGATGAACTACTCATACATCACCATGAGAACGGAGCAGAAGTTGGTGGTGATGGTGACGGAGGAGAAGTCCTCGGCGGCGCCCCGACGCCACCGGAGGAGAGGGGGAAGGGGGCCCCTCCTTCTTCTTCTTCCTTGGCCCTCCGGGGAGAGAGGGAGCTCTCCCCTAGATTGGATCTCGTTGTTGTCTTCTGTTTCTCGCTACTGTTTTCCGGCCTTTCACCGTTTCTTTAATAGCCGGAGATCCGTAACTCCGATTGGGCTGAAATTTTGAGGGGATTTTTATCCGAAAATTATATTTCTTTCGGCGAAAGAAGGGCATCAACTGACCTACGAGGTGCCCACAAGACATCTGGGCGCGCCCTGTTGCCTTGTGGGGCCCTCGGGCACCGTCTTGCGTTGATTCTTTCTCCCAAAAATCACATATATTCCATAAAAAATCTCCGTAAATTTTCATCGTGTTTGGACTTCGTTTGATATAGTTTTTCTGCGAAACAAAAAACATTCAAAAAACAGGAATTGGCACTGGGCACTAGATTAATATGTTAGTCCATAAAAATAATATAAAAGTGCACCAAAACCATATAAAATTATTGTAAACATGGCATATATACTTTATAAATTATAGATACATTGGAGATGTATCACCATACTACAAGGCTCCACAGCTACCCGAAGGCGGAGTTCCTCGAAGGGGAGGCCGACAGCAGGCACAAGCGATCTTCAATCTCGCTTTCAGAGAGCTCACACGGGAGCAGACGGTTGGGATCGCTCCTCCCGCAGTATTCGTACATCGGTGGATCAATGTGCCCAATGGTTGGATGTTCCTTTGTACCCAAGTCTTCAAAATCTGTAGGCCGGCGAGACCTTTCCCCTGCAGACGGGCAACCGCGTCCACAAGGTAGCCGGTCCCCAAATCGAAATCAACCTTTGACCGCCACTCCGGTTTTTGCCAACATGGCACGTCAACAAACTCCGGTAACCCAGGATTGCTAGGGTCATGAAAATTATCTGGAGCATAGAACCACCCCCGTTTCCACAAATCCGTTTCCGGGGCTAACACCAGGTCAAAATAGTTGGAAGAACCCTGGCGAGGCCGGAAGATGGCCCCGCCACAGGAAGGGATCTTGCCATCCTTAAGGCAGGGGCCACTTCAAAAAAATACCGAAGGAGGCTGAGGTGAGGTCGGATTCCCAGGAAGCACTCACAAAGGGTCACGGAGTAGGAGAGGTGCAGAACGCCGCCTGAGGTCAGGTGATGCAGCTACAGCCCGTAGAGGGCCAACATGTCCCTGATGAAGGAACTTAATGGAAGCCGCAGCCTGTAGTGGCTGAACACCACATGCACCACCTGGTTCCAATGCAATGGCCGTGAGACCTTGGCACGGTGCCATCCAGCCCATTTCGATGAACTCCGGTAGGCGCCCCATCGTGACCAATTGCTCCAGTTGGGATCGAGAGACAGAGGAATGCTCCCAGTCACTAACGCACTCGGGCGGGTGAGGAAGACGCGACGGCGCTGCATCGAGCGAGTCACCCTGACAGAGTCCTTCTTCGGAGGTAGTAGGAGCGGTGGCCATCACTCCTCGGGAGGGGGAGATGCAGTCGCCTTCGATCTAGCAAGGATAAGCGAAAGCCTGACGAAGAAGGAGAGGAATAGGCAAGATCCAATGTGGCTGCCCAGCCGCCGTATTTGAAACAGGGTGGCACGCGAACCTTACCCTAGACGGCACCCGTGCCAACGGTGGGCCGGCCCATGAAACTTTGGGCCCTGCCATCCAGAGAAGCAGTGACACTACCAGGGAGGAAGAAGAGAAATCCGCATCGCAGGAGATTAAGGATGCCGAACACACGAAGGAATGAGCCCGGATGCCCGCGACCTCCGCCACTCTCAGGGGCTACCGGCGGGGTCCTGTACCTGGGGTACCTGACGTAAGGGAGCCCGGCCTCAGCCTCATACGGGGCCCACCGGGCCCAAGACATTAGGAAACCCTAGGGAGGCAAAGATGATGTGCGTGCTCTCCAAGTCTGAGGGCGGCGGCAGGACTAATCTCACCAACCCCCCGTGTAAACCCTAGACCTCTCCTGCCTATATAAAGGAAGGTCTAGGGCTTCATTCATCATCTAATCCTAGATCTAACTCTAGGTAGACATCTCATACACCATTGTAATCGTCTGCACGAGGAGGTATCCCCTCACCATGAATAACAAGAAGAAGCAGGATGTAGGGTATTACTCTTCGGAGGCCCGAACCTGGGTAAATTGTGTGTGCAGACTCCATCCCGGTCCTTCCGATCTTGTCATGAACCCTACCGAGGGATCTAACGGTATTTTGCTCCGTCAGGATGACCGGTGCTAGACGGCGTCGGTTGATCGATCAGAAGCCCCGATGGTCTTCTGATGTGAGGTCAGGGTGGTCTAATCCTTGCTTCCCATCCTAGAAAAAAGCCTCCTCCTTATCTTCTCCTTCATGTCTTGTCACTCCCAGTCTCCTGCACATGGCATGGTTTGCCTCGCTCGCAACTCCATCGTTCAGTAACGAGGATATGACACCTGGGCATACCAGGTAGGCACGCATTGGATCAACCATGTCATCTACCAAGGTGTCGAGTCAGCCACTCGAGTGCATGCACCAGCCAGGAACCGTACCAACCTCGGAGACAAGGAAGCGGAAAGCTACTCGCGCATGGCATGGTTTTGTTCGACCAAGGGGCGCAAACCCAAAATTATTCCGATCCGAGCCATGTAACCCTAGCTCGACAGAATATATAAGGCGAGCTAGGGTCCTCTCGGGCCAGGATGACATTCCAGAGCCATCTAGTGAGGCCCTGCTTGGCAACCCAGTAAAGATTTCCACTTGTATTAAGATAGAATCGTCTTTTACCAATCACCAACAAAACACCGGAAATCCATTCAATTGTATGGTGCCGTTTGGCAGGCGCCTATGTCCACCAAACTCCAAAAAATCACCACGCACACCGCATGGAGGAGTTCATCACACAGGCGGGCTTCTGGACGCTTGATGCGTCTCAAATGTACCTATAAATTTTGATTATTTCATACTATTTTTATATCATTTTGGCATAGTTTTGACATCAATTTTTATCATTTTTCTAGACTAAGCTATTAACTTAGTGCCCAGTTTTTGGATTTACAAGTAAATCAATTTTACAGAGCTCCAAAAATACCCAAAAAAATTGCACAAATTATTTTTCCTCGGGAAGCTTCCAAAGGGCTCAGGACCCACCAGAGGGGCCCCACAGCCTCCACGCAGCCCCACCATGCGGCCAGGGGGTGTGGGCCCCCTGAACCTCCTCCCCACCGCCTTTCAACGCTTATATTTTTCTTCCGCTCTGTAAATCCTAAACATCGAGGAGTTATTCTGTTTCTGCCGTTGCACCTCTATGTTCCTTGGCGATCCAATCCAATTGGGATCCCTTTCCCGGTACTCTGCCGGAGGGGGAAATCATCATGGTGGCTATCTCCATCAACTTGAAAGTCACCATGATCACCTGTAAATAGTTTTATTTCGACTATGGGTCCATAACAGGAGCTAGATGGTTTCCTCTCCCTTGCTTCTCAATACAATGATCACATGAGCTTCCCTACATGACTGCGATTCATCTGATATAATATGTTGGTGCGTTTGTTGCAGTGTGATGAATTGTCACTTTATGATCAGATTTATCCATGAGTCTTTTTTGGATACTACTCGCATGCCCCTAGGGAGGAGAGGTTGGTAGGAGTTAACCATCGTGCACCCCCAATTGTAACAGCACTCAAGGATTTCATTTCAGACCTAAGAATTCTCGGACTTCCCCACCATGCCATGACCAATACTTAGATGAGAAGTAAATAACAAACTTTAATACCGATATTTCTACTAACCAATGATTATGAACCTATATCCTTTCATATTACGACATCAATATCGTTAAACCACACGTTTCATATTTATTGATATACATGAAAGTTTTTATTATATCCCCCTTGAATACCTATCATATCAGGACCATTCTTATAACATGTGCAAATTGCCATTACTATTTATTAGACTCTCAAAAAGATTTAAGTGAAGCATGAGAGTGCAACTATTTTTTTAAAATATAACCACTGCCATGCTCTAAATGATATAAGTGAAGCACTAGAGCAACTGTCTAGCTCAAAAGATATAAGTGAAGCACTAGAGCAACGGCCTAGCTCAAAAGATATAAGTGAAGCACATAGAGTATTCTAACAAATCACGATAATTGTGTGTCCCTATCAAAAGGTGTGTCCAACAAAATATGATTGTGGCAAAGAAAACAAAGAAAATAAAACTATGGCACAAGATGCTCCAAGTAAAACTCATATCATGTGATGAATAAAAATATAGCTCCGAGTAAGTTACCGATAGATTGGAGACGAAACAGGGGATGCCTTTTGGGGAATCCCCAAGCTTAGACGCTTGGGTCTTCCTTGAATATTACCTTGGAGTGCCTTGGGCATCCCCAAGCTTAGGGTCTTGCCGCTCCTTATTCCTTCATCCATCGTAATCTCACCCAAAACATGAAAACTTCAGCACACAAAACTCAACAGAAACTTCATGAGATCCGTTAGTACAATAAATCAATCATCCACTTTAGGTACAGTTATAAACTCATTCATAATTGTTCTTGCATAATACCCACTGTATTCTAACTCTTCCATGACTTATACCCCCCGATATAATCCATAGTTTCATTAAAACAAGCACACTATGCAAAAAAAAACAGAATCTGTCTAAAACAGAACAATACATAATGACAGAATATTATCTATACTTATGTAACTCTGAAAATTCTGAAAATTAAGACAACATAAAAAAATTGTATCCAAATATTGTGTAAAAACTTTAGATTTTTCTGACATTCCAGTAAAAAATGTAAAATCAAATACTGGGCGCAAAACTTTCTGTTTTCAAACAGCATCAATTATACTATCATCCAAATCATCCTAAAGGCATTACTTGGCACAAACACTAATTAAAAGATAAAAACACAATCATAACAGTAGCTATAATTGTGTGACACAAAAAATAAAAATTGCAATAAAGATAAATATTGGGTTGCCTCCCAACAAGCGCTATTGTTTTATGCCCCTAGCAAGGCATAATGCATTGTTTCAAGTATTATCGTCCTTCGTTTTTCACAACTTAGATGGGTTATTCTCAAATCCCGGAGGTTCCTTACATTTCCTATTACTCTCAGAGAAAGAAGCAATTTTATTATCTAGATTATCAAGCCTTTTGTTGCAAACGGTAAGAAGGGAATTCATACCATTAAGATTTCCACTAAGGGCTTTGAGCGGTTCATTAGATTTTTGCAACTCAACTAAATTTTTCTGCATATCCCCCATTTTTCTAGTATTTGAATTCCTTATTGAGTTTAACTAAACCCTTTTTTTTGGAGGTGGAGTTTTCACTATCCCCTCTAATATCTCATAAGCAGCATTAGCATCAGTTTCAATAAAATTCCCTTTAGCGGCAAAATCCAAAAGTTGTCTATTAGGCATAGTAAGTCCTATATAGAAGTTTCGAAGCAAAATTTTTATATCTCCTTTTACAGTGCAAACACGATAAGATTCCATTATCCTATACCAAGCATCTTTCAGGTTCTCTCCTTTTTTTTGTTTGAAGTAAAGAACTTCAAAATCTGGAGAGAGGGGAGGAATAGTAGCACTCGACATAGCCACAAAGCAAGCAAACGAGCAAACAAAAATATTTTTGTGTTTTTGTATTTTTAAGAGAAGTGGGGGAGATGAAAACAAGAGGCAAAGGCAAATAAAAAGTACATCAAGTAGATGATAGTTTGTGTATAGGTACTTGATAGGTTTTGATAATGTCTCCCCGGCAGCGAGGCGATGCAGTATAGTAGAGATAAGTATTTCCCTCAGTGAAAACCAAGGTTATCAAACCAATAGGAGAATCATGCAAAGCCTCGTGAACAACACCTGCACACACAAAAGCAAATACTTGCACCCAACGCAGGCAAGAGGGTTGTCAATCCCCTTGAACTCTTTAATTGCAAGGATTAAATCTTGTATAGGTAGATGGATAAATTGAAAAAGAAAATAAAAGTAAATAAATTGCAGCAAAGGTTTTTAGGTTTTCTTTTTATATTTAAAGTAGACCCGGGGGCCATAGTTTTCACTAGAGGCTTCTCTCTCGAACACATAGCATACAGTGGGTAAACAAATTACTGTTGGGCAATTGATAGAGAAACGCATAGTTATGACGGATTCATGGCAATGATCATGTATATAGGCATCACATCCGGGACAAGTAGACCGACTCCTGCCTGCATCTACTACTATTACTCCACCCATCGACCGCTATCCAGCATGCATCTAGAGTATTAAGTTAATAAAAACGTAGTAACGCCTTAAGCAAGATGACATGATGTAGACAAAGTAAACTCAATCAATATGAATAAACCCCATCGTTTTATCCTTAATGGCAACAATACAAATACGTGTCTTGTCCCCTACTGTCACTGGATATAGAGTAACGCAAGATTGAACCCATTACAAAGCACCTCTCCCACTGAAGATAAATCAATCTAGTTGGCCAAACCAAATGGATAGATCGGAGAGAAATACAAAGCTATAACAATCATGCATAAAAGAGTTCAGAGAAGACTCAATTACTTTCAATGAATAATCTGATCATAAACCCACAATTCATCGGATCCCAACAAACACACCGTAAAAGAAGATTACATCGGATAGAACTCCAAGAAGATCGAGAAGAACATGGTATTGAAGATCAAAGAGAGAGAAGAAGCTTACGGCGGCGGAAAAGTTATTTCGTCTTGCCATTTGTTGGTTTGGGAATATTTGGGAATTTATAGGCTTGGAATTAGGTCAAACGGAGCTGCGTGGGGCCCACATGCTCAGGGGGCGCGCCCCTCGAGCTTGTGGCCCTCTCGTATCTCTTCTGGCCACCTCCCGAAGCTTCTACGGTCCCTTCTGGTCCAGAAAAAATTAATCTAAAGATTTTTTCTTCCGTTTGGACTTTATTTGATATTGATTTTCTGAAAAGCCAAAAACAAGCAAAAAACAGGAACTGGCACTGGGCACTGGGTTAATAGGTTAGTCCCAAAAAATGATATAAAATAGCATATAATTGCATATAAACATCCAAGATTGATAATATAATAGCATGAAACAATCAAAAATTATAGATACATTGGAGACGTATCTGAGAGCAAGGTGCGCCTGGGAGTACAGGAACGCGGCGGACGTCATGCGACTGAATGCCGGGCTGGGCAATAATCTGACAGTGTTGGAACATGCCAGACTCTGCCATCAGCTCTTCCGCACCTCCGGCAAATTCTTCTTGCCGGAGACAGTAGTTCCTTTGTGTATCAACTCCGCCAAGGATTCAATCTTGGCGATTATGCCTTCCTGCAACACCCAAGGAGTTGAGGGCGACTGGCAGGAGCCTTCTGCCGACGAAGTGCAAGCTTGGCTCGATAACTTGGTGGAGAAACCTACCAGAGAAGAGAAGGACTTGATCCGCAATACCACTGAAGAAGAGCTGGCGTATATCGCCAGCAGAGCGGCAAAAGCAGGAATGATAGCGGTTGCCGGCAGTTCTCGATCTGTGGCAGCCGATGATAAAGAAGTTGGCGAAGAACAGCTTGCCGAAGAGCAGCAAGACGAGCCGGTTGAAGAACAAGGTGGTGAAGCTGCCGGAGAACAGGAGGACGGGGAGGAGCCCCCAGTCGTCCTTATTCCGAAGAAGAGACGTCGAGTCCTTAAGAAGGCTGCTAGCTAGGAGCCAGTGCGCCCCTCATCGTCAGGCAACGAGCCCACCGACAAGGAGACAACCGCCAGGGTTACCCGTCAACAGGGTGGTCGCCGGCAAGCTCCTCAACAGCAAGAGACTAGGCACACATCTTCAAGACAACAAGCTGCACCTCCCACCGGTGAAGCGGGGTCTTCTCGGCCAAAAACTTCTTCATCCACCAAGCGTGCTAGAGCACCTCCTTCGCCCCCAACTTCTGACGCTGGGAACGAGGCCGTCTGGGACCTTTCCGCCCTCAGTGATCGCGAGGAGGATGAGGAGTAAGTGCATCTAAGTTTCTTCATTGACTTTGATTTCTTGTAATTGTTGATCTGATTTGATTGTTTTGATCTTGTAGAGATGAGGAGATGTTGGCGCAGAGGCGCTCCAAGAGGCTGAGGGCTGCTGAAGAAGGGGAACTAGCGACAAGCGCTGGGCGAACCACGGCATCTGCAGATGTTGTGGTCATCAGCCCCCAGTCCAGCCCCTAGCGGGAGGCCACTACTCATTATCCTTTGGTGGGCATTAGCACCGACACCGTCGTCCCTGAAGTCGACAAGGACGCACAAGCAGAACACGAAGAAGCTGATCCTTCAACTGTGCCTCTAACGTCTACCGTCCCGAAAAGCAGCTCGCTGGCAAGGACTTCCACTGACAAGCCTGCCCGTGTTGATGATGTGCCGGCAAGTGAAACCGCCGGCACCCACACGATGGCAACAAATGTTGCCGGAGAAGGAACTGCTCCTTCTCAACAGACAAATCAAGGTAACCCTATTCCCGCTAAGCTCTTCTTTTTTGTTGTCGGTTTTCTTTTTTGTCTTCTTGAACTTAATTTTTATCTTGATTTTTCTTCCCTCCATCTTCACAGATCCACCTCAGTCTGAAGACACAGACATTGATGTCGATGTCGAGGGGATCGCAAAGAACACGGCAGACGAAGCCACCAGGGTCGCTGCCAAGGAAGCTTCAGATTCTGCCGCTGAGGAAGCCACCAAGGTTGCCGCAGCAGGAGCCAACAAGATCACTGCAGAGGGATCCGTCAAGGCGGCTATCACTGAGACCGCTGAGGCCACAGATGGCACTTTAGCCCAAGGAGCACCAAGTACCAGCACAGGCGCGGAGGTGGGAGCAACTAACAACTCTGCATCAACTGCTATCAACCACCCCGCAGCACCCGAAGAACCTCTGGCAGGAAGATCTAGGAGGCTTGCTAGTATCCAATGGGAGGACGCCCCCAGCTCATCCACTGTCACAGTGCCAACAGGTATGGATGTTGAAGAGGAACTCATCATTCCTCCATCCAACAAGACCAACGATGAGCACGACAAGGATGGTGACGCCGAAGATTACTTTTTCCTGATGGATATGCAAGAAGGGTTCAAGGCTGCCCAGCAACGCTTCAGCAGGCGATGGGAGAAACTTCAGCTCCAAAAATGGCTCGTTGAAGGAGTCCGGCGAGAACTTTTGCAGCGCGCAGACGAGGCTCAATCTTGGTATACTGAAAGGCTCCAAGAGATTCAAGACCAACATGCCCAGCTTGCCGCAGAAAGAAATGCCTTCATCTTGGAAAAAGTTGAGTTTGACATGGAGCAAGAGGAGGCTGCCAAGAAGGCTGAAGCAGCTGACCAGGCCCTGACGGAGCAGAAAATCAATCTTGACGCTCATGAAGAGGAGCTCACTATCAAGGAATCAGAACTTGCTGCCCGGGAAGCTGCTCTTGCCGCCAAGCTCAAAGCCAAAGATGATGAAATCCAGATCCTCCTTGCGCAGCAGACTCAAGAGCTAGAGCGGAACCACAAGGAGATCATTGAAACTCAGGCCCAAGATCATGCTGGCAAGCTCAAGGAAGCCGTCGATGCTGCCGCTGCTAGAGAAGCTGCCAAGGCTGATCTGGACATCAAAGTGAAGAAGCTCGAGGAAGATCTTGTCGCCAACAACAGAGAGATTCGGGCCCTCCAGGAATCAGCGCAGAAAGCAACTCACACTTTGGGAGGGATGCAGACGCATCTGTCATCCAAGAACTAGGAACTTAGCAAAGCTGTTGACGTCCAGGCAGATCTGAAGATGAAGGTCTCCACCTTGGAAGAAAATCTTGAAGCTGCCAAGGCCAGAGAGAAGATCTTTGCGGAAGTTATTGAAAAGGAGCGAGGCCTGCTAGCGGACGTTGAGGAGAAGTTCAACCAATTGAAAGGTTCCCTTTCCGTCTGGACCGGCAGGCTCACTGACATCGCCAAGCGCCTCACCGTGCAGCTTGCCGCCATGGATATGAAGAGCTGGGGCTTCTCCGTCGAGAAGAATGAAGCCACAAGTGTCAGGCTGACACTGTTCTTCGAAGGGCTCATCGACGTGCTCAAGGCTCATCACAAGAGTCATGCCGCTTTGTTCGCCAACGAGTCTCGCAAGCTCGCCCAGGACGTGCTCTTCAAAGTGCTTGTCAAGCTCATGCACCGTAACCCTGACATTGATCTCTCCAAGGCCTTCACAAGCTTTCAGAGGGGACAGATACCAGTGCCGCCGAAGAGCTAGTAGCTCCAATCGCCGATAGGGTTGGCCAAGTCTCCAGGATGCAGGGCCAACTTAAGAACTAGTCTTGTCGCCACTCCTTGCCGCAAATGCAATCCATGTACAAAAGACAATTTATCTTAAGTTAGACCAACATTATGCTTTTGATGCTATATAACTTGTGTTTGGATGAATGTATGTCGTTTTCCTTATATGATTCTGCCCTTTTATGTTTTGTACCCTACGCTTGCCAGAAACTTGCCGGTGCACACAACCTTGTCGTTAGCGCTTGAGGAACGGATCCTTAGTGGCTTGTCGGAGGTGCCGCTTTCCGGCAAGATATCACTTATCGGTTCTGGCGCAGCTAACTTATACTGCTGAGTAGACTCGAAACAGAAATAAGAATGTGATCATGCCCAACAAGGTTCCTTTGCGTGCAGGTTTTTCATACAAAGACGAAAATCGTTCAAGGAAAAGAAACTACAACAAAGAAATTTTGTTTCAAAGTTTTGCAACTTAGCTTTCTTTGCTGCACTTCTTGTCGTAAATGATTTCTTGAACGTCATTCGGTATCCATACCATCACTCCCCCCCAGGAAATTTGCACGCGAGGAACGCTTCTGTCCTTTGAGAAAAAGAAATGTCGGTGTACTAAAGCATGGGTGCCCTCGTACCCTGACTTGTGCACATGCATTTGTAGCCTTCCTGACGGCAAGGGCTTGCCAGAGGGTTGCTGTGACTCAAGACTTAGATTAAACAAGACCGTGAAGAAGACCTCAAGGCAGGTCATTGAGAAGTACTATTCTAGTACTGGAGATCAACATTGCCCTTGCCGGCAAGCTTCGTACCGGCAAGGTGAAGACCAAGACTCTGGTTGCCAGCAACCAAAGGCCCGGCAAGCTCCGCGCTGGCAAGCTCGTTCTGTCTTGTTACCGCTCCACCTCATCATCGGCTAGATAAGCACGTATGATAGGTGTCAAGCGGGCAGGCAGTCAACATAGCTGGCCAAGGCACGTGTTAGCATGCCACGCAAGGATTAACTTTAATGACACCCGTCCTTGGGACGTGTCAAGGTAACAGGAGGGCGCCAGGACTGGTGGTACAGATCTTTTGCCCAAAAGCCTCGCCTCCCCGACGTAGCACCTAATGGTGCATTTAATGCGCTTGTCCTACCCCGTCAAGAGATAGACGTGGTGATGGTGCAAGTCACTGTCATACCCTGTAAATGACCGTATTAGCTACTATGGTAACCCCTTGGCCTATAAAAGGAGGCCCACGACTACATTTAGAAGGGCCGACTCTTAGTTCAATTACACGCTGTAGCTGCACTTCTCGCGCACCTTGCCGGCAAGCTGCGCTCTTTGTAACCTTTGAGCTCACATACAATCAAACCACCAGAACAGGAGTAGGGTTTTACGCTCACAGCGGCCCGAACCTAGATAAATCATTTCTTGTTCTCACATCTACTAGCCCTGCTCTTTGTAGTATACTGATCCCACAGTTGAACCGCAAAGGGATCATTGATAACCCACAAGTATAGGGGATTGCAACAGTTTTCACGGGTAGTATTTCACCCAGATTTATTGATTCGACACAAGGGGAGCCAAAGAATATTTGCGAGTATTAGTAGTTGAGTTGTCAATTCAACCACACCTCGAGAACTAAATATCTACAGCAAAGTGTTTAGTAGCACAGTAGTATGATAGTTTTGATAGCAGTAGTAACAGTAATAGTTTTGTAGTGATTGTAACAGCAGCAGTAGCAAAGTAACTTAGCAAAGATCAATATGCAAAAAGCATAGGCATTGGATCGGTGATGGATAATTATGTTGGATGACATTCATCATATAACATTCACAACCTGGGGCGATACACAATAGCTCCAATTTATCAATGTAATGTAGGTATGTATCCCATATATAGTCATACGTGCTTATAGTAAGAACTAGCATGACATCTTTTGTCCTACCCTCCCGTGGCAGCGGGGTCCATAAGGAAACTAAGGGATATTAAGGCCTCCTTTTAATAGAGAACCGGAACAAAGCATTAACACATGGTGAATACATGAACTCCTCGAATTATAGTCATCCCCGGAGAGTATCCCACACAGTTGTCACTATGGGGTCTACGGATCAGAACAATAACAAGTGCTTATGACAAGCGGATAGGATCAAGAACTCAAATATATCCATGAAAAGATAAAGGTTCAGATCTGAAATCATGGCACTCGGGCCCTAGTGACAAGCATTAAGCATAGCAAAGTCATAGCAACATCAATCTCAGAACATAGTGGATACAAGGGATCAAAGCCCTAACAAATTGACTCGATTACATGATAAATCTCATCCAACCCATCATCGTCCAGCAAGCCTACGGAGAAATTAGTCACGCCCGGTGGTGAGCATCATGAAATTGGTGATGGAGGATGGTTGATGATGACGACGACGACGAATCCCCCTCTCCGGAGCCCCGAACAGACTCCAGATCAGTCCTCCCGATGAAGAACGGGAGGTGGCGGCGGCTCCGTATCGTAAAACATGATGAAACTTCTTCTCTTCTTTTTTTTCTCGAGGAAAGTGAATTTATAGCGTTGGAATTAGGTCAGACGGCCGCCTGTGGGCCCCACAAGGCATCAGGGCACACCCTAGGGGGGTCGAAGGCAACAGGTGGCCCCTCTTCTGTTGATTCTTGCGTCAGTAATTTTTATTTATTCCATAAAAAATCTCCTAAAAGTTTCCTCCAATTCCGAGAACTTTGATTTCTGCACAAAAACAACACCATGGTAGTTCTGCTGAAAACAACGTCAGTCCGGGTTAGTTTCATTCAAATCATGCAAATTAGAGTCCAAAACAAGAGCAAAAGTGTATGGAAAAGAAGATACGACGGAGACGTATCAACTCCCCCAAGCTTTACTTTTTGCTTGTCCTCAAGCAATTCAGTTGACAAACTGAAAGTGATAAAGAAAAACTTTTACGAACTCTTTTGTTCTTGTATCCATATATAAGCTTAACTAGCATCCAAGTTTTCAGCAAAGATCATGAACTAACCATGCTCATATTAACACTTAGGAATGATATTTACTCATATCATTGGCATAATGAACTAGCGAGCAATAATAACATATCTCAAGTACCAACAATTTGTCAAAACAATCATGATATAATATGATAATATGGTATCTCGCTAGCCCTTTCTGAGACCGCAAAACATAAATGCAGAGCACCTCCAAAGTTCAAGCAGCGACTAAACATTGTAATTCAGGGTAGAAGAGATCCAGTCATGATTTACCCAACATTAACTATACTTAATGCATAAGGATGACAATAGTGCTCTCAGAATTGGTGCTTATAATGAGAAGGCGAGACTCAACAATAAAAGTAAAATAACATAAAAGTAAATAGATAGGCCCTTCGTAGAGGGAAGCATGGATTTGCAGAGGTGCCAGAGCTCGAAGCTTAAATCAGAGATGAAAAACAGTTTTGGGAGGTGTACTTTTCCTGTCAACGTCACGACTGAGAGTTTTCAATATCTTCCATGCTAAACACATTATAGGCGGTTACCAAGCGAAAAGGTAAAGTTTACTCCCCCTCCACCATACCAACACAAGCCATGGCTAGCCGAATCCTCGGGTGCCCTCCATACCAACAACTTTCCGGGGGAGTTTGTTTGCATTATGTATTTTCATTTTGAGCATAGGTCTGGGCATCCCAAATACCAGCCTCTCTCATGCAATGACAAGTGAATAAACACTCATCTCAAGAATAACCCGCTTAGCATGGAAGATACTAACTGCCCCCTGTCGCTCCATGAGCGGTACGGTTACACAAAACAGATGTTTATTTGAATGATTAGAGGTGGCACATGCAAATTTACTTGGAATGGCAGAGTAATACCGCATATAGGTAGATATAGTGGACTCATCTGGAACAACTTTGGTTTAAGGATTTTGGATGCACAAGCAATATTCTCGCTTAGTACAGGTGAAGGCTAGCAATAGATTGAGAAGCGACCAACTAGAGAGCTAAAACGGTCATGATCATGCATTAAGAATAATTAACATTGAATTCTAGCATGAGTAGGATATAGACACCCTGAACATAAATATCATGGAGGCTATGTTGGTTTTGAATCAACTACATGTGTGAACATGTGCCAAGTCAAGCCACTTGAAACATTCAGAGGAGGATACCATATTAACATACTACATCATAACCATTTTAATTCATGTTGACATCCAAGATAAATCATTATCCACTCCTAGCTACTTAAGCATGGCATGAGCAACTATAATCTCTAATTGTCATCACAAACATGTTTACTCATAATATGCTGAATCATGGATACTGAGTTAAACATATTTACAAAAACAAAAACAAGAAGAGTTCATACCAGCTTTTCCTTGCCACAGTTACTTCATCAAATCATCGTCATTATTGCCTTTCACTTGCACGACCGAATGATGTGAAAATAATAATAGTGCAAGAGTGCCATGGTCTAAGCTGGAATCTGCAAACATTTTATTCAAGGGAGAAGACAGGGTAATATTGGCTCTTCGTTAGATCAGCAATAAAGCATATGAGAGCCACTCAACATTTTCATCGTGGTCTTCTTCCTACGATGACTCAATGAAAAGAAAAGAAATTTAGAGAAACACACTGAAATATTTTTGGAGTTTTTAGTTTTTTTGAAGAACAACAAATTAAAAAAAAATGAAAAGCGAGAAAAACTATTTACACGAAAGAGCTCCCAACAAGCAAAAGAAGAAACGAGAAATCTTTTTGGGTTTTCTTTTAATACTACGAACTAACTAAATGGAAAGAAAAACAAAAAAGAAGCGAGAAATATTTTTGGATTTTCAAAGTTTTTCAAACACACAAGAAGAAAGCGAAAATAAAACTAGCATGGATAATACAATGAAAAAGGATGAACACCGACAACTGGAATGAATGTGTGAACATGAATATAATGTCGGTGAGAGATACGTACTCCCCCATGCTTAGGCTTTTGGCCTAGCTTGGTAATCACCACCCGTAGTATCCATCAGGGCCGGGCGGATAGTACTGGGGCAGAGGCACTTGAGCGTCCCACTGCTGGACCTCATTCTCCGCTGCAGCCAGCTCGTTCTTGTAAGCTGTGATGTCTGCCGGCATGATGGTGTATCCGTTCCTGGCATGAGAGTCAAACAAAGAGGGTGCATGCAACGGAATAATATCGCGAGTTCTCTCACTGAAAATTAGGTTATAACGAATGTATTGAGGACGTTCAGGTTCATCAATAAAGTGGTGATCAATCATGTACTGTTGGTCTAAATAAACCTTAGGCATCAAGTAGTCATTTGGGCGGATAGCAACATTAAAACGTTTCGCAAGACGTGAAGCATAAATACCGCCATGGACTTTACCCTTAGTCCTGTTGGTGTGCAGGCGGCGTGCAATGATAGCTCCCAAGCTAAAAGTGTTATCGCCATGAATAGCACGACGCAAGATGGCATGGTCAGGGCACTAAGCGTACCACCTTCCTCCCTGGTAGTCAAGCATTTCCCTATGAATAAAGCAAAGTAGTGCACATCAAGAAAATGCAATCTAGTAACACGGGCTTTCGATACGCCCCTAAATTCCCCCACAGTCGAAGTGCGAAGGAAGTCCTCGAACTCCTCAGGCCGAGGCTCCCTCATATCCCCATCAGAAGGGATCAAGCATCTCACAAAACTCATCTAGCGTTAACTCATGATGTTCAACATATAAATCGAAACGCACCATGGGGATATCGAGCCTAGGCATGAAATAAAAATTTTGCACAAAGGAATTTGTAAGGATGTGGTGCTGGTCACACTCATCTGCGAGGAAGTCTGTCAGCCCGGCGTTCGCAACAAATTGTGCGAACTCTTGACGGAACCCGGCTTCGTTCATGAAGGTGTTGTGCGGTCACTCGCACGGTCGGACCTCCGTCCTGCGCGGAATGTTGAGGTCATGGTCATAGACATCCCCAAGGACACCCTAGGAGCTCCGACTCGAAGAACCTCTCCGAAGGAAGTTCATTTTCCTAAGAACAAATTTCTGAAAAATTTTGGACCACAAAAAGATGTTAACAAAACTTCACCAAATTGATAGCAACTACTCATACAAGTGCCTAGAGGCTATATCATGCATTCAAACTACTTAGAACTCAAAGAATTCAACATGCAAGCTCATTTTCAGTAGCACCAATAGCAACAATTCATGCAAAATATAATCCACTAAAGCAAAAACTAATTGGAGCAATGGGAGAGTCATATACCAAGGAGCAATCCTCAAAACAATTTCGGAAATGGAGCTCCGAGCAAAGAGATCGAAAATCTCAGGTTTGGGAGCAAGAACACGAGAGAGAGAGCTACCATGATTTTTTCTGGAGGAAGGAGATGAAGTGGGCTGAAGGGATAAGTGAGTGGGTCCCTGTGGGACCCACAAGGCATCTTGGCGCGCCCTGGGGGGTGGCCGCGCCCTGTTGCCTTGTGGGCAATAGGTGCACCCCCTGGGTTGTTTTCAGCGCCAAAAATTCTTAAATATTCCAGAAAAAATCATGTTAAAATTTTATTGCATTCTGAGCACTTTTATTTTTGGGCCATTTTTTATTGCACGGATAATTTAGAAAACAGGATAATCATGGCATTTTATTTTATTGAACTATAAATAGCAGAGAGCAAACTAAGGTTGCAGAAAGTTGTGCTTAGTAAATTCATCGACCACATGCCCCTCAAAAAGAATCCATTAATAAGGTTGATCAAGTCTTATTAACAAACTATTTCCGAGTGACATGAAACCAAAGAATTTTCGTATAACACTAAGTTACCTCAACGTGGATATGCATCTCCCTAACAATAAGAATTTCATATTTCTTTTTGACAGTAGGAAGAGGAAATTTGAATCCTTTTCAATAGTGATTTTCGAAACCTTTTCAATACAATTGATACCATTCACCAAACCTTGTTTCTTCGGGAAATAAACTGTATGCTCATTACCATTGACATAAAAAGTAACCTTGCTTTTGTTGCAATCAATAATAGCCCCTGCAGTATTCAAAAAGGGTCTACCAAGGATAATCGACATGTTGTCGTCCTCGGGCATATCAAGTATGACAAAGTCCGTTAAGATAGTAACATTTGCAACAACAACAGGCACATCCTCGCAAATTCCAGTAGGTATAGCAGTTGATTTATCAGCCATTTGCAAAGATATTTCAGTGGGTGTGAGCTTATTCAAATCAAGTCTTTTATATAAAGAGAAGGGCATAACACTAACACCGGCTCCAAGATCACATAAAGCAGTTTTAACATAACTTCTTTTAATGGAGCATGGTATAGTAGGTATTCCCGGATCTCCTAACTTTTTAGGTACTCCACCCTTAAAAGAATAATTTGCATGCATGGTGGAAATTTCAGCTTCAGGTATCTTTCTTTTATTATTGACAATATCTTTCATGTATTTAGCATAGGGAGACATTTTCAACATATCAATCAAGCGAGTGCGCAAAAAGACAGGTCTAAGCATTTCAACAAAGCGCTCAAAATCTTCCTCATCCTTGTTTTTAGATGGTTTAGTAGGAAAATGCATAGGTTTTTGAACCCATGGTTCTCTTTCCTTTCCATGTTTTCTAGCAACAAAGTCCCTTTTATCATATCTTTTATTCTTAGGAGGTGGGTTATCAAGATCAACAGCAGGTTCTATTTCTACATCATTATCTGGTTGAGCATCAACATGAACATTATCATTATCATTATCACTTGGTGGATGTTCATTACCAGATTGTGTCTCAGCATCAGAAATAGGAACATCATTTTGGTTCTCAGGAGGTTTTTTTATCTCAGGTTCACTAGCAGCATGCAAAGTCCTATCATTTTTGTTTTTCTTTTTCTTCTTAGATGAACTAGGCACATCGATAATATTTCTCTGAGAATATAGTTCAATTCTTTTAGGATGACCTTCAGGATATAGAGGATCCTGAGTCATTCTACCTCCTCTAGTAACAACTATAACAACATGATCATTCATTTTATTATTCATCTCATCAAGCAAATCATTTTGTGACTTAGCTATTTGTTCTAACTGAGTCTGAACCATAGAAGCATGTTTACTTAAGGATTTAACATCATTAGCAGTTCTAAACATCAAATCACTCAAGCGATCAATCATGATGACATTTCATTTTAATTGATTGCTAACATACATATTGAAATTCTCTTGCTTAACAATGTAGTTATCAAATTCATCCAAGCATTGACTAGCAGATTTATTATAAGAAATATCAATTTCATTGAATCTACGAAGAGAATTTACCTCTACTACCTGTGTCGGGATATCAAGTCCATGTATTTCTTCAATAGGTGGTAGATTCTTAACATCTTCAGCTTTAATACCTTTTTCCTTCATAGATTTCTTAGCTTCTTCCATATCTTCTGGACTGAGGAATAGAATACCTCCTTTCTTCGGAGTTGGCTTAGGTGGTGGTTCAGGAAGTGTACAATCATCGGCATTTCTCAATATATTATTTAATAATTCTTCAGCCTATCCAACAATTCATTCCCTGAAAACAGAACCAGCACAACTATCTAGGTAGTCCCTAGAAGCATCGATTAGTCCATTATAAAAGATATCAAGTATTTCATTCTTCTTAAGAAGATGATCAGGCAAAGCATTAGGTAATTGGAGAAGCCTCCCCCATGCTTGAGGGAGATTCTCTTCTTCAATTTGCACAAAGTTAAATATTTCCTGTAAGGCAGCTTGTTTCTTATGAGCAGGAAAATATTTTTCAGAGAAGTAGTATATCATATCCTGGGGACTACGCACACAACCAGGAGCGAGAGTATTAAACCATTTCTTAGCATCACCCTTTAATGAGAAAGGAAACAACTTAAGGATGTAATAGTAACAATTTTTTTCCTCATGAGCAAATAGAGTGGCAATATCATTCAACTTAGTAAGGTGTGCCACAACAGTTTCAGTTTCATAACCATGAAAATGATCAGATTCAACCAAAGTAATTAACTCAGGATCTACAGAGAATTCATAATCCTTATTGGTAACAAATATGGGAGAGGTAGCAAACTTAGGATCATATTTCATTCTCTCCCTCATAGATTTTTCTTTTCAACTCAGCAAGCATTTTTCTAAAATCATCTCTATCATTACAACCAAGAATTGCCCTAGCTGTCTCTCTATCAAAAACATAACCATCAGGTATCTTAGGCATTTCAACTCTAGTAGGAGAGCTAGGCATAATAGGTGAATCATAATTTTCAAGAGTTTCAACATTTTCAATTTCTTTAGCTTTAGCAATTTGTTCATCAAGAAATTCACCTAGTGGCACAGTATTATCAAGCATAGTACTAGCATCATCAATAGTTTCATCCATAGCAGAAGTAGTATCATCAATTACTTGCGACATATTAGAATGAATAGCAGGTGGTTGTGTTGCAAGCCTACTCAAAACAGAAGGTGAATCAAGTGCGGAGGTAGATGGCAGTTCCTTACCTCCCCTCGTCTTAGAGGGAACGATCTTGGTCTTAGCGTCTTTCAGATTCTTCATAGTGATCAATATATATAAATCCCAAGTGACTCAACAAATAGAGCTATGCTCCCCGGCAACGGCGCTAGAAAAAGGTCTTGATAACCCACAAGTATAGGGGATCGCAACAGTTTTCGCGGGTAGTATTTCACCCAGATTTATTGATTCGACACAATGGGAGCGAAAGAATATTTGCGAGTATTAGTAGTTGAGTTGTCAATTCAACCACACTTGGAGAACTAAATATCTGCAGCAAAGTGTTTAGTAGCACATTAGTACGATAGTTTTGATAGCAGTAGTAACAGTAACAATAACAATTTTGTAGTGATTGTAACAGCAGCAGTAGCAAAGTAACTTAGCAAAGATCAATATGCGAAAAGCATAGACTTTTTATCGGTGATGGATAATTATGTTGGATGACATTCATCATATAACAGTCACAACCTAGGGCGATACACAACAACTCCAATTCATCAATGTAATGTAGGCATGTATCCCGTATATAGTCATACGTGCTTATAGTAAGAACTTGCATGACATATTTTGTCCTACCCTCCCGTGGCAGCGGGGTCCATAAGGAAACTAAGGGATATTAAGGCCTCCTTTTAATAGAGAACCGGAACAAAGCATTAACACATGGTGAATACATGAACTCCTCGAATTATAGTCATTCCCAGAGAGTATCCCACACAATTGTCACTATGGGGTCTACGGATCAGAACAATAACAAGTGCATATGACAAGCGGATAGGATCAAGAACTCAAATATATTCATGAAAACATAAAGGTTCAGATCTGAAATCATGGCACTCGGGCCCTAGTGACAAGCATTAAGCATAGAAAAGTCATAGCAACATCAATCTCAGAACATAGTGGATACTAGGCATCAAAGCCCTAACAAATTGACTTGATTACATGATAAATCTCATCCAACCCATCACCGTCCAGCAAGCCTACGGAGAAATTACTCATGCCCGGTGGTGAGCATCATGAAATTGGTGATGGAGGATGGTTGATGATGACGACGGCGACGAATCCCCCTCTCCGGAGCCCTGAACAGACTCCAGATCAGCCCTCCCGATGAAGAACAGGAGGTGGCGGTGGCTCCGTATCGTAAAACGTGATGAAACTTCAGCTCTTCTTTTTTTCTTGGGGAAAGTGAATTTATAGCGTTGGAATTAGGTCAGACGGCCGCCTGTAGGCCCCACAAGGCATCAGGGCACGCCCTAGGGGGGTCGCGCCCTGTTTCCTTGTGGGCAACAGGTGGCCCCTCTTCTGTTTATTCTTGCTCCAGTAATTTTTATTTATTCCAAAAAAAATCTCCAAAAAGTTTCATCCAATTCCGAGAACTTTGATTTCTGCACAAAAACAACACCATGGTAGTTCTGCTGAAAATAGCGTTAGTCTGGGTTAGTTTCATTCAAATCATGCAAATTAGAGTCCAAAACAAGAGCAAAAGTGTTTGGAAAAGTAGAGACGACGGAGGCGTATCAATCATCTCGATCCCGTAGATCGTCGTGTTCCTGCGACATCTTTGGCACACCAGGCAGGGGCTCGTGTGTTACGAATCGGTGTTCGTAGTGTGATCTTCCGCCCCATCACCTTCGTCGATGGCGCCGAAGAAGAAGACCAGAGCCACGACGGCTCCCACCACCTCCAAGTGGCTTTCCCAAGCGTCCGTAGATGGTGTAGGCGGCACAGTCAGTGCAAGCGCTACGGTTGGGACGGCCGGGGCAGGAGGCGCCGGCGGTGCGGATGTCCAGCCTCCCCACCGTGCCGGCGAACCCAGCCACCACACCGGAGTTGATGCCGACGGCCAACTCCAACAACCCGCTGGTGAGCATGATCATCCCAGTATTACAATTCGGACCGGTGCGAACCAGGACCCTGCCGCCGCGACGTCCAAGGACGGAGCGGCGACGTCCAAACGCCGCGGCAGGGCGTGTGCACCGACCATCGCAAGATGGGCACGCCACGCTTCCCCGTGGCGCCGGTGGTCCTGGACGGCATCAAGCCGGCCCTGAGCGTCGTCTTCACGATGTTCAGGTACCACCACCACGCCAACCCGTTGGTGAACATGCGCCACGGCAGCAGGTACGAACGTCGTCCCGTTCTGTGTTTCCCGCCATGCCAACCACGGTGGCAGAGGCCATGGCGCGGGTTCAAATGCTTTTGAACTTCCCGCCAACCCCAAACAAGATGTAAGAATGGATGGCCACCATTTAGAGTCTCATCAGTTTTGCCAATCTCGTCAAAACACAAGATGTGGGCCCCTCCAGATGACCACCCACAGTGCCGACAGGACCAACTGGCTGCCGTGCTGGAGACGGTGCACCAACGGTGCAGTCGCCTCCACGTCAATGACCACAGCGGCGGCAAGCTCGCCGATCGGATGACCAGGACACTATGTCCATGGCACCGTCGGATACGCGGGGCCGCCAAGACCAACGCCAAGTGCTCAATGAACGGCGTGACGAAGACGCCCGTACGAAGATTGAGCAGAGCCGGGAGGCACGCCGTCTATCAGACGGCCGTGCCGGGCCAGCAGCATACGTGCCAGTGCCAGGGTACCCTGGGTGCTTACCTTATGAGGTGGGCTGCCCAGCGTTTACTCACGAGCTGCGGCAGGTTTGCTGGCCGTCCGCCCGCCCCTTCAAGCCAGAGCTGCCCGACAAATACGACGACACGCTTGCTACTTGTAGACTGCGTTGGTATTTCCCCGAAGAGGACATGATGATGCAGTATAGTAGAGATAAGTATTTCCCTCAGTTAAGAACCAAGGTTATCAATCCAGTAGGAGAACCAAGAAAAATTCTGTTAAGCACACCTGCACACACAAAAGCAAACACTTGCACCCAACGCAAATAAGAGGGTTGTCAATCCTCTTAGCGGTTATTTGCAATGATTAATTCTGATAGTGATAGATAGATAAACTAAAATACTAAATAAAATAAAAGTAAATAAATTGCAGCAAGGTATTTTTAGGTTTATATATATATGATAAAGTAGACCCGGGGGCCATAGTTTTCACTAGAGGCTTCTCTCTCGAACACATAGCATACGGTGGGTAAACAAATTACTATTGGGCAATTGATAGAAAAGCAAATAATTATGACAAATTCATGGCAATGATCATGTATATAGGCATCACGTCCTAGACAAGCAGACCGACTCCTGCCTGCATCTACTATTATTACTCCACCCACCGACCGCTATCCAGCATGCATCTAGGGTATTAAGTATGAAACAGAGTAACGCCTTAAGCAAGATGACATGATGTAGACAAAGTAAACTCAAGCAATATGATTAAGCCCCAACTTTTTATCCTTAATGGCAACAATACAAATACGTGTCATGTCCCCTTCTGTCACTGGGATTGAGCACCGCAAGATTGAACCCATCACAAAGCACCTCTCCCATTGCAAGATAAATCAATCTAGTAGGCCAAACCAAATCGATAGATCGGAGAGAAATACAAAGCTATAATAATCATGCATAAAAGAGTTCAGAGAAGACTCAAATATTTCTCTTGAATAATCTGATCATAAACTCACAATTCATCGGATCCCAACAAACACACCGCAAAACAAGATTACATCGGATAGAACTCCAAGAACATCGAGGAGAACATGGTATTGAAGATCAAAGAGAGAGAAGAAGCCATCTAGCTACTATCTATGGACCTGTAGGTCTGTGGTAAAGTACTCACACATCATTGGAATGGCAGCAAGGTTGATGAAGAAGCCCTCCGTGATCGATTTCCCCTCTGGTAGAGTACCGGAAAAGGCCTCCAGATGGGATTGCGGAAGAACAGAGGCTTGCGGTGGCGGAAAGGTTTTCTCTTCTATCTTTCTGGTATATTGGGAATATTTGGGAATTTATAGCGCTGGAATTAGGTCAGAAGGGGCTACGAGGGGCCCACAAGTCTGGGGGGCGCGCCTACCCCCTCTGAGCGTGCCCTCCAGGCTTGTCCCCTCCTCGTGGCTCTTCTGGTCTTCTCCCGAAGCTTCGTGGGTCTCTTCTGATCCAGAAAAATCAATCCAAAGTTTTTTTCTCGTTTGGACACTTTTTGATAATGATTTTCTGAAAAGGCAAAAACAAGCAGAAAATAGCAGCTGGCACTGGGCACTGGGTTAATAGGTTAGTCCCAAAAAATGATATATAAAGGCAAAATAATTGCATACAAAACATCCAAGATTGATACTATAATAGCATGGAACAATCAAAATTATAGATACATTGGAGACATATCAAGCATGCCCAAGCTTAATTCCTGCTCGTCCTCGAGTAGGTAAATGATAAAGACATAATTTTTGATGTGGAATGCTACCTAACATGTTTCATCATGTAATCTCTCTCTTACGGTATGAATAATAAAATACGAATGATTCAAAGCAATAGTCTATAGTTTGATATAAAGACATCAATACTCAGGCATACTAATAAACAATCATGTCTTTCAAAATAAAAATGCTAAAGAACGTTATCCCTACAAAATCATATAATCCTGTCATGCTCCATCTTCTTAACACAAAAAATTTATCATGTACTACCCCGATGAAAAGCCGAGCAATTGGTTCATACTTTTTAAGGAGCTTCAGCTTTTTCAAACCCCACGCAATACATGAGCGTAAGCCATGGATATAGCACTATGGGTGGAATAGTGTGTGGTGGTAGAGATCAATAAGGGGAAGTCAAAAATAAGAAGATAGTCTCACATCGACGAGGCGAATCAACGGGCTATGGAAATGCCCATCAATTGATGTCAATGCGAGGAGTAGGGATTGCCATGCAACAGATGCACTAAGAGCTATAAGTGTATGAAAGCTCGACATGAAAACTAAGTGGGTGTGCATCCAACTTGCTTGCTCATGAAGACCTCGGGCATTTGAGGAAGCCCATCATCGGAATATACAAGCCAAGTTCTATAATGAAAAATTCCCACTAGTATATGAAAGTGACAAAATAGGAGACTCTCTATATGAAAAACATGGTGCTACTCTGAAGCACAAGTGTGGAAAAAGGATAGTAACATTGCCCCTTCTCTCTTTTTCTCTCATTTTTTTCATGGGCTCTTTTTGGCCTTTTTTTAATTTAGAACGGTCTCATGGACCTCATCCCCACTTTTTCGAGGACTCATTAGTCTCCACCATTCTTTCCTCACTCGGACAATGCTCTAATAATGATGAGCATCACACTTTTATTTACTTACAATTCAATATTACAACTCGATACTAGAACAAAAATATGACTCTATATGAATGCCTCTGGCAGTGTACCAGGATGTGCAATGATGCTAGCGTAACATGTATAAAAGTGATGAATGGTGGCTGAGCCACAAATACTATGTCAGCTATATGATCATGCAAAGCAATATGACAATGACGATGTGTGTCTTAAAAAAAAGGGAATGGTGGAAGTTGCATGGCAATATATCTCGGAATGGCTATGGAAATGCCATGATAGGTAAGTATGGTGGCTGTTTTGAGGAAGATATAAGGAGGCTTATGTGTGATAGAGCGTATCATATCACGGGGTTTGGATGCACCGGCAAAGTTTGCACCAACTCTCGATGTGAGAAAGGGCAATGCACGGTACCGAAGAGGCTAGCAAATTGCGGAAAGGTGAGAGTGCGTATAATCCATGGACTCACATTAGTCATAAAGAACTCACATACTTATTGCGAAAGTTTATTAGCCCTCGAAGCAAAGTACTACTATGCATGGCCCTAGGGGGATAGATTGGTAGGACAAGTCCATCGCTCGTCCCCGACCGCCACTCATAAGGTAGACAATCAAGAATAAATCATGCTCCAACTTCTTAGCATAATGACAGATCATACGTGCATGCTTCAGGAATCACAAACCTTAAGACCAATATTCTTACTAAACCACAATTATCTACTAGCACCTCCCACATATTTCCATCTTAATATCGCAAAACTATTGCAAGGAATCAAACTTATCATATTCAGTGATCTACATGAAAGTTTTTATTATATCCCTCTTGAATACCTATCATATCAGGACCAAATTCATAACCCGTGCATATTACCATTGCTATTCATTAGACTCTCAAAAAGATATAAGTGAAGCATGAGAGTGCAACTATTTCGTTAAAATATAACCACCGATGTGCTCTAAAAGATATAAGTGAAGCACTAGAGCAACTGCATAGCTCAAAAGATATAAGTGAAGCACATAGAGTATTCTAACAAATCACGAATAATGTGTGTCCCTCTTAAAAAGGTGTGTTCAACAAAGATGATTGTGACAAACTAAAGAGCAAACGAAAGCAAACAAACTATATCACAAGACGCTCCAAGTAAAACACATATCATGTGATGAATAAAAATATAGCTCCAAGTGAGTTACCGATAGATTGTAGACGAAAGAGGGGATGCCTTCTGGGGCATCCCCAAGCTTGGACGCTTGAGTCTTCCTTGAATATTACCTTGGGGTGCCTTGGGCATCCCCAAGCTTAGGCTCTTGCCGCTCCTTATTCCTTTATCCATCATAATCTCACCCAAAACTTGAAAACTTCAGCACACAAAACTCAACAGAAACCTCATGAGATCCGTTAGTATAACAAACAAATCTTAAACTTTAGTGTCGGTGTATAAAACATGGGTATTTTATACCCTGACTTATGCACAGACAGTA
Source organism: Elymus sibiricus (assembly GCA_039707655.1). Classification (NCBI taxonomy): domain Eukaryota; kingdom Viridiplantae; phylum Streptophyta; class Magnoliopsida; order Poales; family Poaceae; genus Elymus; species Elymus sibiricus. The sequence goes on along the minus strand of CM077666.1, from coordinate 202,258,534 downwards.
GCAGCCTCCTTGCCGGACGAGGCATTGCCGGGAACTGCCAAGACCAAGACTCCAAGACCAGCCGAAGAAGCTACCAGGGAGAAGCTCAAGGCTCGACACTCAACTAACACCAAGGGTGAAGACAATTCCTCACCGGCAAGCATAAACCAGCAAGGTGAAGACCCGGCAAGCTCCATGCCGGCAAGCTAATGCCAGCCCTCCAGCGCTCCACCTCGCCGCACAGGTGTTCGCTAATGCGTGAGGTGTCGACCGCGCAGGTTGGTTGGTGAGGCTTGTCGGGCACGTGTCAGCTCGCTGGGACAAGATTTGCCTCTAATGACACCTGTCCAGGAGGCGTGTCAAGATAATACGAGGTGGCTGGGCAAGCGGTGCAGAAACCTTGCCAGGACTGCTTCTCCGCCTGACACCTAACAGCGCAATAAATGCCTTTGTCCTAAACTGGCAGAGTTAGGTACGATAACACTGTTTACTATCTAGTCACACTGTAATTACTATTCTGCCACTGTGGTAACCCCTTGAACTATAAAAGGAGGGCCAATGCAACAGTTTAGAGGATTCGGACTATTGGAGATTCACACAAGCACCTCTCGCGTAGCTGCTCCCCCCACACCTTGCCGGGAGAAGCGCTCATTGTACTATGCTTCCACACCGCTAATATACCAAAAGCAGGAGTAGGGTTTTACGCTCCTCAGCGGCCCGAACCTGGGTAAAATCCCTCGCGCTCCATTGTTCATGCTCTTTGTGCACGCCGATCCTCCCCGCCGAACCACAAAGGGGCTGCATGGCCCCATAGATGGTCGTACCCCGACATCTTTGGCGCGCCAGGTAGGGGGCAGAGAGGCGTTTGTGCGAACCTTGATCAGCGGACCGCGCGTCTTCTTCATCTTCATCGTCAACTTCTTCATCGTCCTCCTCGTCATCGATGGCGCCCAAGAAGAAGGGCATCACGATGACGGCCACCTCGCATGTGTCCGCAGGCGGCGCAGGCGGCGCAGCCAATGAGGGCGGCGCGGGCACTGCGGTCGGCACGACCAGTGTGGGTGGCGCGGTCATTACGCCCACCGCGACCGGCACGAGGGACGGACACGATGGAACCGGTCGACCTCCTCGGTCCTCTGGCGAACGGAGCCGCGACGGCACAGGCGGAGCGGGCGGACCCCTTCCTCCTCCTCCTCCTCGCCGCGACGACGAACGCAGCCACCGGGGCAGCAACGCCTGGGCTGGCGCGAGCCGAGACCCCGCTGCAGCGACGTCCAAGGACGCTGCTTCAGGACGAACGCCGCACCCCTCACATGATGGGCGCGGTACGACCCCGATCGGCGCCAACAACTCTGGGCAGCGGCGCCCTCACGGCAAGACGCCCGTGGACCAAGCGCCAGACCCTCAGGCACCGCCTCCGCCATGGCGACCCGCTGCTGATCATGTGCCACGGCAGCAGAGCCGCGATGGCGCTCCTACTGGCTCTGCCAGGAGTAGAGCGACGTCGCGCTCTTCGCTCCCGGCCATGCCAGCCACAGCGGCGGAGGCAATGGCGCGGGCTCAGATGTTGCTGAACTTCCCTCCAGCAGCGGAGAAGATGGACGAGTGGAGAGTCACAATCCAGAGCTTGATCGGATTTGCCGAAGCCAGTAAATCACAGCAAGCGGAACCCTCGCGGCGTCCGCGACCGGCGCCGGCATCCCCAGCTGGTGGCCGCGCTGACGGAACTACGCTAACGGTGTAGTCTCCGCCGTGGCAACAGCTTCAACAGCAACAACGCCAACAACCGCGACAAGCCCAGCAATCTTTTGGGCCCGACGAGATGTCAATCGCGCCTTCGGATCCGCGAGCGCGGCGAGAGCAGCGACAAGTACTGCAAGACAGGCAAGCTGAAGACGCCCGCACCACCATCGAACGGCGCCGCGAGGCACGACGTCAATCCGACGCGCGTAACGGCCCCGTCGCTGATGAGCCAGCGCCGGGGGTCGGCGGATACCTACCTTACGAGGTTGGGTGTCCTGCCTTCACTTGTGAGGTGCGGCAAGTCCGGTGGCCGTCCGTTCGAGCCTTCAAGCCGGAAGTGCCGGAAAAATACGACGGCAAGCTAAACCCGGCAGAGTTCTTGGGCATCTATACGATTGCCGTACAAGCTGCCGGGATAAGAGATGAGAAAATCCTTGCCAACTACTTTCCGTTGGCACTGAAACCCAACGTTAGGTCTTGGCTGATGAACTTGCCGGAGAACTCCATCTCTTCATGGTCGGACCTTTGCAACGAGTTCGTTGGTGCCTTTACCAGGGGCCACAAGACTCCTGGACAGCCCAGTGATCTGCAGGTGATCCCACAAAGAGATGGTGAAACCTTGCGCAAGTACATCTAGAGATTAAGCCGTGTACACCGCAACATTCCAGACGTCCACCCCGCAGCCGTGATTGCCGCCTTTCACACGAATGTGCGCAATCGGAGGATGCGGGAGAAAATGAACGTCAAGTTGCCCAAGACCGTCAACGAACTCTACACGCTGGCGGACAAGTGTGCACGTGCCGAGGAAGGAAGAAGGCTTCCCGGAGAGGACGCTGGCGCCGAAGTGGATTCTGAGGACGATGATGCTGCCACCCCGGGGAAGAAGGGCCGAAAGCGCAACAGGAAGCGCAAGGGCAAGACTGTGATGGCCGTCGAAGGTTCCGGCAATTCTGAGCCCGCCAAGAAAGCCAAAACAGAGAGTCCCGGCAAGGAGGCAGCTGCATGCGCCGCTTGTCGGGAGGCGGCGGCAAATGAGAAGGCCGGCAAATCCGATGGACCATACTGCAAGATCCACCACACCAAGGGCCATGATCTCCAAGAGTACCGGCAGGTCGAGCACCTTGTCGAGAAACAGAAGGCTGAATACGAGAAGCACGATAAAGAAAAGGGTCAAGATGGTGCTGGTGGGTCCGGCAAGAAAGGCCGCGGTGGTCGAGCGGGCCACCGCGGCAAGGCCAAGCAGCAAAAGGAGAAGCCTGCCAGGGGCCGTGAAAAGAAAGAGGGAGATGGTGAAAGTGGAGAAGAAGAAGATGACGATGAGACCAGCGAGCAAGAATTCCAGAAGGCGACTGACGCCATGTGCGTTGACGGAGGCGCATCTTTGCACTCATCCCACCGCCAACTTAAGCAGTGGGCTCGTAAAGTTAACGCGGCAGAGCCAGCAATGGGCTCTCAAAAACCACTCAAATGGTCGCACACGCCTATCATCTTTGATGCTGAGGACCACCCTGATCGTATAACCGCGGTCGGGTGCTTGCCGTTGTTGGTCTCGCCAACGATTCGCAACCTCCAAGTAACAAAGATGTTAGTTGACGGTGGGGCCGGCCTGAACCTGATCTCTCCAGAAGTTATCAAGAGGCTGCAGATCCCCGATGAGGAACTCGAGAAAACGGGCACGTTTCAGGGAGTGAACCCGGGAAGAAGCCAGCCCAAGGGAAAGATCACGTTGCCAGTGACGTTTGGCGGGGAACTGAATTACAGGACGGAAAAGATTGTCTTTGACGTCGTCAAGACCTCCCTGCCGTATAATGGAATTCTTGGCCGCCCAGCCCTGGCAAAGTTCATGGCGGCATCTCACTACGCTTATAACTCATTGAAGATGCCAGGGCCGATGGGTGACATTTCCATCAACTCCGACAAGAAAGATGCAGTCATTTGCATCGACAAGATGTATAGGGACGCGGTTGCAGCAGAGGCGGCCAAGGCGCCAGCTCCCGCCAAGAAGAAGGAAAAGAAGAACTCCGGCAAGACCTCCAGCAAGGATTCCGGGAAGCGCACCTCTTCGGAGTGCTGCGCACCCGTTGAAGACTTGCCGGAATGTTCTACCGGTAAGAGATCCAAGGCCACTGCACCGGCAACCAAGAAGGTGCTGGCGAAGGAGGACGGCGCCGACGGTACCTTCACCATCAGCGCCACCCTTGACAGCAAATAGGAAAGCGCGCTCGTTACCTTCCTGCGGGCGAATGTCGATGTGTTCGCGTGGCAACCGTCTGACATCCCCGGCGTTCCCAGGGAGGTAATTGAGCACCACCTTGACGTTTGTCCCCACGCTCGGCCCGTCAAACAGAAAGTCCGGAAGCAAGCTTTGGAGCGGCAGCAGTTCATTGCCGAGGAAATCAGCAAACTCGAAGCAGCAGGCCTGGTCAGAGGAGTGTTACATCCCACGTGGTTGGTGAATCCGGTGGTGGTGCGCAAGGCAAACGGGAAATGGAGACTTTGTATAGACTACACTAATATCAACAAAGCTTGTCCAAAAGATCCTTTCCCATTGCCGCGCATCGATCAAATTGTGGACTCCACCTCTGGCTACGATCTGCTCTCCTTCCTTGATGCATATTCAGGATACCATCAGATATTCATGGCTCATGTGGCACGTACTACTTCATGCGTATGCCTTTCGGATTAAAGAGTGCCGGTTCCACGTTTGCAAGGGCAGTCCAGATTGGTTTTGAGCCCCAGCTGCATAGGAATGTAGAAGCCTACATGGATGATATAGTGGTCAAAACCAAGGACAAATCAACCCTCATTCAGGACTTGGAGGAGACCTTTGCAAACCTGCGCAAGATTAATCTGAAGCTCAACCCCGAGAAGTGTGTATTTGGCGTCCCGTCCGGCAAGCTTCTCGGATTCTTTGTATCTCAGCGGGGAATTGAGGCAAATCCCGACAAGATCAAGGCAATTGAGTAGATTCAAGCACCGAAAAGCGTCAAGGATGTGCGGCATCTTGCCGGTTGTGTTGCTGCTTTGAGTAGGTTCATTTCAAGATCTGCCGAGCGCGCCTTGCCGTTGTTCAAAATTTTGAAAAAGGCAGGTCCAATGAAATGGACTCTAGAAGCGGAGGCCGCGCTACAAGACTTGAAAAGATATCTCTCCTCTGCGCCGACACTAGTTGCGCCTAGACCACAAGAGCCGTTACTGCTATACATAGCGGCAACGAACCAAGTGGCCAGTGCTGCATTAGTGGCACAGAGGGAAATTAATGAAGAAGAAGAAATCACGGCAAGCCCATCCGGCAACAACCGGAATCCTCACTGGCAAGGTCTGGCGCCGACAAGACAGATACAGCGCAAGCAAATGAAGCTGGTCAGCAAGTGCTGCCGAAGAAGAAAATGGTGCAGCGACCGGTGTATTTCGTTAGTTCCCTTCTGCAGGGGGCTAGATCGAGATACTCTGGAGTGCAGAAGTTGCTCTTCAACCTCCTTATGGCCTCGAGGAAGCTGCGTCACTACTTCCAAGCACACGAGATCACTGTCGTCACTCGCTTCCCACTGCAACGCATCTTGAGAAATCCAGAGGCAACCGGCAGGGTAGTGGAGTGGGCATTGGAATTGTCAAGCTTTGCACTCAAGTTTGAAAGCACTTCAACAATCCAGAGCAGAGCCCTGGCAGAGTTCATTGCTGAATGAACACCAACGCAAGACGAAGAGATTCAAGAAACGGCTCTCCCCCGCAAGGAAACAACAAGAGAATGGGTTATGTACTTCGATGGTGCCTTTTCGCTGCAAGGCGCCGGTGCCGGAGTGTTGCTTGTCGCACCCACCAGGGAGCACCTCAAGTACGTGGTCCAAATGCACTTTCCCAGGGAGCAAGCTACAAACAACACTGCTGAGTATGAAGGGCTCCTTGCCGGTCTTCGGATCGCAGTAGACCTTGGAATCAAGAAATTGATCATCCGCGGTGACTCGCAGCTTGTCGTGAAGCAAGTGAATAAGGATTACCAGAGCCCATTGATGAGAGCATATGTGGAAGAAGTGAGGAAATTGGAGGAACACTTTGACGGACTGCTAACAGAGCACGTCCCTCGTGCGGAAAACAGCGTTGCTGATAGCCTGTCAAAGTGTGCCGCGCAAAAGCTTCCCGTGGAACCGGGAACCTTTGTGCTCCATTTGAATCAACCCATAGTTACTCCATCAACGCAGGCCAGTAAGAGAAGAAAGTTAAGTACCGGCAAGTACTTTCCGGCAGAGCTCCCAAGAGCCACTGGCAAGGATGCTGCCGGGAACGACGACGCGGTTGGCAGTGAGCAGCATTTAGCGCAGAACCACAGGTTCTTACCGCGGAAGCAAGCGCTCCCATGGCCGAAGAGAAGCCTTTAGTCCTTGTCGTCGAGCCACAGGCTCCGGCATGGGCACAGCAGATAGTCCGTTTCCTTCAAACAGGAGAACTCCCCGATGAGCAAGAGGAAGCTGAGAAAGTAGCCCGCCAGTCAAGTATGTATCAGTTTGTGGATAGCATCCTGTACAGAAAACGACCGAACGGTGTGAAATCGAAGTGTATCTGCCGGGAAGACGGACTAGAGCTGTTGGCAGAGATACATGGAGGCATATGTGGTTCTCACATAGGATCAAGAGCACTTGCCGGCAAGGCCTTCCGGCAAGGCTTCTATTGGCCCACCATCCTCCAGGATGCGACTGAGCTAGTAACCAAGTGTGAAGCGTGCCAGTTCAATTCAAAGAATGTACATCAACCAGCTCAGGCTCTCCAAACGATCCCTCTCTCCTGGCCCTTTTCGGTCTGGGGGCTCGATATCTTGGGCCCCTTCCCTCGCGCTGCCGGGGGCTTCGAGTACTTGTACGTCGCCATTGACAGGTTCACAAAGTGGCCAGAAGTGGAGCCGGTGAGGAGGGTGACAGCGCAATCAGCCGTCAAGTTCTTCAAAGGATTAGCTTGCCGTTTCGGGGTTCCTAATAGGACCATCACCGACAACGGCACGCAATTCACGAGCCGCACCTTCATGCAGTACATTCAAGACCTTGGTAGCAAAATCTGTTTTGCGTCTGTCGCTCACCCGAGAAGCAACGGCCAAGCAGAAAGGATGAATGCTGAAGTGCTGCGTGGTCTCAAGACAAGAACTTTCGACAAGCTGCACAGGTGCAGAAAGCGTTGGGTTGATGAGTTGCCAGCGGTTCTTTGGTTAGTCAGGGCGACACCAAATCGAGCTACCGGCCAGACACCCTTCTCCCTAATCTATGGTGCGGAGGCGGTGCTCCCCACGGAACTCAAATACGGGTCACCTCGAGTACTCGCTTATGATGAAGCTGAGCAAGGGCAACTGCGGCAAGCCGATGCGTTGCTCCTTGAGGAAGATCGTCTTCGGGTGGCTGTGCGAGCTGCACGCTACCAACAAGCCATGCGCCGCTACCATAGCCGCAAAGTGCGCGCCGGGAGCCTTGAGGAAGGCGACCTTGTTCTTCGGTGCGCCCAGTCCGCCAAAGGGTCAAACAAGTTGATGCCGAAGTGGGAAGGCCCTTACCGGGTAGTACGAGTCACCAGGCCTGGCGTAGTCCGGCTGGAGACCGAAGATGGCACTCCGGTGCAAAACTCATGGAATATTGAGCATCTTCGCAAGTTCTACCCGTGAGGCACGGTTGCCGGGACATCTCCCGGCAACCCCTTTTATACGAGCCTTGTCAGCCAGACATGTAACCCTTTGTACAAAGCCAGGCGCAGATCCTGTGCATAATAAAGCTAAGTGTTTCGCAACTCCTCATACATATTCATTTATATGTCGATGCATGTAATGTTGTGATTTACGCTTTAGTTTGTATGAAATGGCTAATGAACCGTCAAGGTTCCCAAAACTCTCTTTTCTCTTCTTTCTTTTTCTTAAAAAGGACAAGGGAATCCCTCGCGCGCGAGTTTCCCGTGGGGAGTGGAGATGGGTACCAGTTCCAAGGAGATGGGTACCAGTTCCAAATGACGTTCAAGTGATCGTTTCATGCAACAAGAAAAACGACGCAGAGAAAAGCTAAGTTGGAAGATTTAAAAAATTTCCTTAGTTACTTTCGCGTTCTCCCTTGATTTTGCACTTTGTATGAGAAACCTGCATGCGAGAGGAACCTTGTCGCGAACGGTCTACGCTCTAGCTTGCCTCGAGTCCGCTCGGCAAGCCTAGCAGCTGCGTTCTGTCCCGGCAAGTTGCCTTGCCGGCAGCGGCACTTCCAGCAGGCTGCTAAGGACCCGATCCTCAAAAGCGCTAGCGGCAAGTGTGCGCGCCGGCAAGTTTCCAAACAAGCGTAGGGAACACGTTCATGCAAAGGCAAATAAAACAAGGGAAGCAGCATGCATTTGTTTAAACCCGGCAAACACTAGATATTCATTGAAAAAGTACTCGATTACATTTTCATCGGCCCTTTGCCAGGGTTTATCTCAGGTGCAATACAAGGGCAAAAGGGGCGCCTAGGCGGATCGCTCCCGGATACCAGATGATGGTGCTGCCGGCGATCAATACGAGACGAAGGAGTCGGAGACGTCGTCCTCGACCTTCACGCCTGGAGCGCCACCGTCGTCATCACCGTCATCGTCATCGTCCTCAGTCTCACTGGAGGAAGCGGTGTTGGAGTCACTCAAGCTTTCCGCGCAGCACTCCAGGCGAGCGCCTGAAGCCTCGAAGAACTTCACGACGAGCGTGTCGTCCCCGTCCAGCCTGAAGTGGAGGAGATGCCCCTGCCCTAGGTAGCGAGCACGGACGAAGGACTTCCACCCTCGCGTGAAGTACAAGATGCCGGCGACGGAAGCTTCGACGGCCACCCAGACCGAGCCATGACAGCAGCCGTCAACACGCAGCCACAAGCCGCGCAAGTCAACGCCCTCGATCTCCCTGGCGAAAGCTTGAGGAAGCCGCAGCCGACTCCGTGGCCGGTCGCGTAGCTCCATGATGAACTCGCACGCCGTATCCTCCGTTTGGCCTTCTGCCAAGGGCTGGTTGGCTGGAGGCGGAGTAACGAGCGCGCCGCCCAATCTCCCCAATCCTGCGCCTTGCATTCATGGGCGGGCGCACTACTCTGGCGACCGTCCAAGTTCGCCAATCCCGCGTTCTGCGCCCATTACCAGGCGCACCACTCCAACGACCGCCCCTCTTCGCCAATCCACTGCCTTGCATGCATGCAGACGCTCGTGATGGAAGGGCGCATAAAAAGGAGGAGTAAAGACAGGTATGGCAGTTACTCCTCGCCACGCGTGGCGCGCGCCGGTCCGTGACTAGCCCGACAGCAAGAGTTGCCGGAAGACGGCCGAGGACACACCCAAGTCCAGATTAGTGAGGAAGCAAAGAAGATCTCAAAGAATGAAGATCATCATGACCCAAATTATAACGACGGTTTCCCGCCGCGTGTCTGAGCATTACTTGGGCCTAGCCCAACGACGCTTCGGACGCGCGTATGGCCCAGGCCCGGGGGCTCCTGTTGGTGTATAAAACATGGGTATTTTATACCCTGACTTATGCACAGACAGTAGCAGCCTCCTTGCCGGACGAGGCCTTGCTGGGAACTGCCAAGACCAAGACTCCAAGACCAGCCGAAGAAGTTACCAGGGAGAAGCTCAAGGCTCGACACTCAACTAACACCAAGGGTGAAGACAATTCCTCGCCGGCGAGCATAAACCGGCAAGGTGAAGACCCGGCAAGCTCCATGCCGGCAAGCTTATGCCAGCCCTCCAGCGCTCCACCTCGCCGCACAGGTGTTCGCTGATGCGTGAGGTGTCGACCGCGTAGGTTGGTTGGTGAGGCTTGTCGGGCACGTGTCAGCTCGCTGGGACAAGATTTGCCTCTAATGACACCCGTCCAGGAGGCGTGTCAAGATAATACGAGGTGGCTGGGCAAGCGGTGCAGAAACCTTGCCGGGACTGCTTCTCCGCCTGACACCTAACAGCGCAATAAATGCCTTTGTCCTAAACTGGCAGAGTTAGGTACGATAACACTGTTTACTATCTAGTCACACTATAATTACTATTCTGCCACTGTGGTAACTCCTTGAACTATAAAAGGAGGGCCAAGGCAACAGTTTAGAGGATTCGGACTATTGGAGATTCACACAAGCACCTCTCGCGTAGCTGCTCCCCCCACACCTTGCCGGGAGAAGCGCTCCTTGTACTGTGCTTCCACACCGCTAATATACCAAAAGTAGGAGTAGGGTTTTACGCTCCTCAGCGGCCCGAACCTGGGTCAAATCCCTCGCGCTCCATTGTTCATGCTCTTTGTGCACGCCGATCCTCCCTGCCGAACCACAAAGGGGCTGCATGGCCCCATAGATGGTCGTACCCCGACATTTAGGTACTGTTGTAAATTGATTCATATTTAATATTGGCATAATGCTACTGTACAAACTTCTGCATGACTCATACCCCCTGATACGATCCATAGATTCGTCAAAATAAGCAAACTATGCAACAAAAACAGAATCTGTCTAAAACAGAACAGTCTGTAAAGATCTATTTAAAAGCCATACTTCTGTAACTCCAAAAATTCTGAAAAATTTGGACAACGTAAAAAATTCATATACTAATACTGTGTAAAAATTTAAGATTTTTCGGACACTCCAGTACAGAATTAAAATTCCAGCACTGGACGCAAAACTTTCTGTTTTCCAAACAGCATCAATTATACTATCATCAACATCATCCCAAAGGTATTACTTGGCACAAACACTAATTAAAAGATAAAAACACAATAATAACAGAGGATATAATTGTGTAAACACACAAGAACAGAAAGTAAAAACAAAAATTTATTTTATTCATTGGGTTGCCTCCCAACGAGCTCTTTCTTTATAGCCATTAAGATAGGCTTGGAATATTAATGATGCTCACATAAAAGACAAGAATTGAAGCACAAAGAGAGCATCATAAAACATGTGACAAACACATTTAAGTCTAACCCTCTTCCTATGCATAGGCATTTTATAGGAAAACAAATTATCAAGACAACCAATATCTAGCATATGCAAATAGGAAGAATGAAGCATTAATAATTTCAACACAAAGAGAGGTAATTTAGTGACATGAAGATTTCTATAACCATATTTTCCTATCTCATAATAATTACATGTAGGATCATAATCAAATTCAACAATATAACCATCACATAAGATATTCTCTACATGATCCACATGCATAAAAGTTTTATAATCTTCCAAATAGTGGGATTATCATCAACTAAAGTCATGACCTCTCCAAACCCACTTTCATCAAAAATTTCATAAGATTGAACACTCTCCGAATATGTGGGATTCTTTTTAATTAAAGTTGACACTCTTCCAAACCCACTTTCAATATTATTGCAAACATTATTATCAATATCATATTCATCATGAGGCTTAAATAAATTTTCAAGATCATAAAAAGCATCACCCCAATAATGATCATTACAATAAGTAGTGGACATAACAAAATCATCATCCCCAAGCTTGTAGTTTTGCATATCATTAGCACAATTGACATTAATAGAATTTATAATAAAATCATTGCAATCATGCTTTTCATTCAAGAAGCTATCATGAATTACTTTATGAATTTCTTCATTTAACACTTCATCACAATTTTCAGATTCATGCTTTTCAAGCAAAACTTCATAGAGATAATCAAGAGCACTCAACTCACTAGCAATTGGTTCATCATAATTGGGTTTTTTGAAAAGATTAGCAAGTGGATGAGGATCCATATCAATAGTTTTTTAGCAAGCAAAGATGCAAGCAAATAGGAAGCACATGATAACACAAGCAAATAAACGAGCAAATAAAAATATTTTTGTGTTTTCGTAAAATTGTTTTAGAAGTGGGGGAGATGAACACGAGAGGCAAATGCAAATAAAAGGCAAATGAAAATAAATTCAAGTGGATGATAGTTTCTGCGAAGGTACTTGGTAATTTTGATGATGTCTCCCCGGCAACGGCGCCAGAAATTCTTCCTACTACTTGTAGACTGCGTTGGTATTTCCCCGAAGAGGAGAGGATGATGCAGTATAGTAGAGATAAGTATTTCCCTCAGTTAAGAACCAAGGTTATCAATCCAGTAGGAGAACCAAGCAAAATTCCGTTAAGGGCACATGCACACACAAAAACAAATACTTGCACCCAACGCAAATAAGAGGGTTGTCAATCCTCTTAGCGGTTATTTGCAAGGATTAATTATGATAGTGATAGATAGATAAACTAAAATACTAAATAAAATAAAAGTAAATAAATTGCAGCAAGGTATTTTTAGGTTTTTTTATATATGATAAGGTAGACCCGGGGGCCATAGTTTTCACTAGAGGCTTCTCTCTCGAACACATAGCATACGGTGGGTAAACAAATTACTGTTGGGCAATTGATAGAAAAGCAAATAATTATGACGGATTCATGGCAATGATCATGTATATAGGCATCACGTCCCAGACAAGTAGACCGACTCCTGCCTGCATCTACTACTATTACTCCACCCATCGACCGCTATCCAGCATGCATCTAGGGAATTAAGTATGAAACAGAGTAACGCCTTAAGCAAGATGACATAATGTAGACAAAGTAAACTCAAGCAATATGATTAAACCCCATCTTTTTATCCTTAATGGTAACAATACAAATACGTGTCATGTCCCCTTCTGCACTGGGATTGAGCACCGCAAGATTGAACCCATCACAAAGCACCTCTCCCATTGCAAGATAAATCAATCTAGTAGGCCAAACCAAATCGATATATTGGAGAGAAATACAAAGCTATAATAATCATGCATAAAAGAGTTCAGAGAAGACTCAAATATTTCTCATGAATAATCTAATCATAAACTCACAATTCATAGGATCCCAACAAACACACCGCAAAAGAAGATTACATCGGATAGAACTCCAAGAACATCGAGGAGAACATGGTATTGAAGATCAAAGAGAGAGAAGAAGCCATCTAGCTACTAGCTATGAACCCGTAGGTCTGTGGTAAACTACTCACACATCATCGGAAGGGCAGCAGGGTTGACGAAGAAGCCCTCCGTGATCGATTCCCCCTCCGGCAGAGTACCGGAAAAGGCCTCCAGATGGGATCGTGGAAGAACAGAGGCTTGCGGCAGCGGAAAGGTTTTCTCTTCTATCTCTCTGGTATATTGAGAATATTTGGGAATTTATAGCGCTGGAATTAGGTCAGGAGGGGCTACGAGGGGCCCACAAGCCTAGGGGGCTTGCCTACCCACCTGGGTGCGCCCTCCAGGCTTGTCGCCTCCTCGTGGCTCTTCTGGTCTTGTCCCGAAGCTTCGTGGGTCTCTTCTGGTCCAGAAAAAATTAATCGGAAGTTTTTTCTCCTCGTTTGGACACTTTTTGATAATGATTTTCTGAAAAGACAAAAACAAGCAGAAAACAACAACTGGCACTGGGCACTGGGTTAATAGGTTAGTCCCAAAAAATGATATATAAAGGCATATAATTGCATATAAAACATCCAAGATTGATACTATAATAGCATGGAACAATCAAAAATTATAGATACGTTGGAGACGTATCAACGCTCAGTCTGGCAGAGTTCATTGGCATCTACACCATCGCGGTGCAGGCTATCGGGGGGCGCGATGACAAGCTGTTGGCCAACTACTTTCCGTTGGCGCTTAAGCCCAACGTCAGATCGTGGTTGATGAACTTGCCGGAGGGCTCCATTTCCTCTTGGTCGGATCTATGCCATCAATTCGTGGGTGCCTACCAGGGTGGCCACAAGCTCCTTAGTCAGGAGAGCGATTTGCATGTGATTCCCCAGAGAGATGGCGAGCCCCTCTGCAAGTATATACAGAGGTTCAGCCATGGGCACCACAACATCCCCGATGTTCATCCCGCAGCTGTTTGCACCGCGTTCCACACGAACGTGCGCAATCGCAGAATGCGGTCTGAGATGAATATTGTGAAGGTTAGAACCATCAACGAGTTGTATGCCTTGGCGTACAAGTGTGCATGTGCTGAGGAAGGGAGGTGACTCCCTGGGGAAGATGCTGGCGCCGAAGTCGACTCCGAAGACGACGACGCAGATGATGCATCAACCCCGCAAAAGAAGAGCCAGAAGCGCAATCAGAAGCGCAAAGGCAAGTCAGTGATGGCAGTTGAGAGCCCCAGCGACGCCAATGCCGCCAAGAAGTCTAAGGGAGAAAGCCCCGACAAGGAGGTTGTTAGATGCGCTGACTGCCGGGAGGCTGTGGTAGGCGACAAGGGCAGCAAGACCGGTGGGCCGTACTGCAAGATCCATCGTACCAAGGGCCACGACCTCCAGGAGTGCCAGCAAGTGGAGCAGCTTGTCGTGAAGCAGAAGCAAGAGTACGAGAAGCGCAATGAGGAGAAGGGCCAGGATGGTGCCGATGGATCCAGCAAGCAGAACCGTGGTGGCCGAGGGGGCCACCGCGGCAAGGCCAAGCAGCCAAAAGAGAAGGCTGCACAAGGCCAAGATGATGGTGATGAAGACGAAGATGGATCTGAGAATGAGTTCCAGAACGCAGTGGAAGCCATGTGTGTTGACGGAGGAGCATCTTTGCACTCCTCGCACCGGTAACTGAAGCAGTGGGTCCGCGAGGTGAATGCCGCGGAGCCCATGATGGGAGCGCAAAAGCCACTCAAGTGGTCGCACATGCCCATCATCTTTGACGCCGAGGATCACCCTGATCGCACCACTGCGGTCGGGTGTTTGTCGTTGTTGGTTTCACCAACAATCCGCAACCTCAAGGTGACGAAGATGTTGGTTGATGGTGGGGCCGGCTTGAACTTGATCTCCCCCGATGTGATCCAGAGGCTGCAGATCCCCGACAAGTATCTTGAGGAAACCGGCACGTTCCAAGGGATCAGTCCAGGGAGGAACAAGCCGAAGGACCAGATAACGCTGCCGGTCACATTCGGCAGCAACCTCAACTACCGGACGGAGAAGATCGTCTTCGACGTCGTCAAGTTGCCCCTCCCATACAATGGCATTCTGGGCCATCCGGCGCTGGCCAAGTTCATGGCCGCATCGCACTTCACCTACAATGTCATCAAGATGCCAGGGCCGATGGGCATCCTCACCATCAAGTCGAACCAGAGAGACGCAATCATTTGCGCCGACAAGCTCTACCAGGAGGCAGTGGCAGCACCTGCCGTCAAGGCACCTGCTCCTGCCGGCAAAGCTCCCGGGGGAGGAATGAAGAAGAAGAAGTCCGGCAAGACCCCTGATACGGACTCTGGGAAGCGCACTTTAGAGTGCGGCACGCCCATCGAGGACATACCAGAGAGCTCTACCGGCAAGATCAAGAAAGCCAAGGCCTCTGCGCCGGCGACGAAGCAAGTTTCTGTGAGAGAGGATGGGACGAGTGGCACTTTTTCTGTAAGTGCCACTCTCAGTGACAAATAGCAAAGCGAGCTCGTTGCCTTCCTATGGGCGAATGTCGATGTGTTTGCTTGGCAAGCATCCGACATCCCCGGTGTTCCTAGGGAGGTAATTGAGCACCACCTTGCTGTCTGCCCTCATGCGAGACCCGTCAAGCAGAAGGTCAGGAAGCAAGCCTTGGAGCGGCAAGAGTTCATTGCCTAGGAGATCAAGAAGTTGGAAGCAGTAGGCTTAGTCAGAGGAGTGCTACACCCTACGTGGTTAGCCAATCCAGTCGTAGTGCGCAAGGCAAACGGGAAGTTGAGGCTTTGTATAGACTTCACTGATATAAATAAAGCCTGTCCAAAGGACCCTTTCCTTTTGCCGCGCCTCGACCAGATTGTGGACTCCACTGCCGGCGGTGAGTTACTCTCTTTCCTTGACGCCTATTCTGGTTATCATTAGATCTTTATGGCCAAGGAAGATGAGGAGAAAACCGCATTCGTCACTCCATGTGGCACATACTGCTTTTTGCATATGCCATTCGGATTGAAGAGTGCCGGGGCAACTTTTGCCAGAGCAGTTCAGATCGGTTTTGAGCCACAGCTACACATAAATGTGGAAGATTACATGGATGACATTGTGGTCAAAACCAGAGACAAGTCAACCCTAATCCAGGATTTGGAAGAGATGTTTGCGAGCTTGCGCAAACTCAACTTGAAGCTCAACCCCGAGAAGTGTGTGTTCGGTGTTCCGTCGGCAAGCTTCTTGGGTTCTTTGTATCTCAGAGAGGGATTGAAGCCAACGCCGACAAGATCAAAGCAATTGAGCAGATTGAAGCACCAAGACGCGTCAAGGATGTCAAGCGTCTTGCCGGCTGCGTTGCCGCCCTTAGCAGGTTCATCTCCAAATCGGTAGAGCACGCCTTGTCGTTTTTCAAGATATTGAAAAAGGCAGGTCCAGTGAACTGGACTTCGGAAGCGTAGGCCGCGCTCCAAGATTTGAAGGGGTACCTGTCCTCTCCGCCAGTCTTAGTTACGCCTAGGCTGCAAGAGATGCTGCTGCTATACTTAGCGGCAACGAATCAAGTGGTTAGTGCTGCACTTGTGGCTGAAAGAGAGGCAGACGAAGAGGAGGTAGCAGCCGTAGAGCCATGACCCGATGAGCCAGAATCTTCTCCGGCAAGGTCAGGTACTGACAAGCCAGAGATTGTGCAAGCCAGCAAGCCAGATCAGCAAGTTGCGAAGAAGAAGATCGTGCAGCTCCCAGTCTACTTTGTCGGTTCCCTCCTGCAAGGGGCTAGATCAAGGTACTCTGGTGTGCAGAAGTTGCTCTTTGGACTTCTCATGGGCTCAAGGAAGCTGCACCATTATTTTCAAGCATACCCAGTCACCGTCGTCACTCGCTTTCCGTTGCAACGCATCTTGAGAAATCCAGAAGCAACCGGCAGGATTGTGGAGTGGGCATTGGAGTTGTCAAGCTTTGATTTGAAGTTTGAGAGTACCTCAACGATTCAGAGTAGAGCCTTGGCAGAATTCATTGTAGAATGGACCCCAACGCCAGACGAAGAAATTCCAGAGACCTCTCTCCCCGGCAAGGAAACTGTTGACGATTCGATCATGTACTTTGATGGTGCTTTCACGCTGAAAGGCGTCGGTGCCGGCGTGCTGCTTAAAGTACCCAGCGGAGAGTACCTCAAGCATGTGCTTCAGATGCATTTTCCCAGGGAGCAGGCCACCAACAACACTGCCGAGTATGAAGGATTGCTTGCCGGTTTGTGCATTGCAATCGACCTTGGTATTCGGAAGCTGATTATCAGAGGTGACTCGCAGCTAGTGGCGAGGCAAGTCAACAAGGATTACCAGAGCCCTTTGATGGAGGCCTATGTTAATGAAGTGAGAAAGTTGGAAGAGCACTTTGATGATCTGCAAGCAAAGCACGTTCCCCGTGCCCAGAATTGGATTGCCGATGACCTGTCAAAGCTTGCCGCCCAAAAGATGCCTGTGGAACCAGGAACTTTTGTGCTCCATCTGACTCAACCATCCGTTAGACCATCAAGGCTGGCAAAGAAGAGAAAGCAAGATGTTGGTGGTTACTTTCCGGCAGAGCTCCCGGCAGCCGCCATGAAAGTAGATACCACCGACAAGATACCCTTGGCCGGTGAGCCGTAGTTTCTGGCAAGCCAGATCCTTGCTGTCGAAGCAAGAGCTCCCGCAGGGGAAGAAGTGCCTTTAGTCCTTGTCGTCAAGCCACAAGCTCTGTTATGGGCGCAGCCAATTGTCCAGTTCCTTCAGATAGGGGATCTTCCCGATGAGCAAGAGGACGCAGAAAGAGTAGCCCATCAATCAAGGATGTACAAGTTTGTTGACAACATTCTGTACAGAAAGAGATCAAATGGGGTGAAATTGAAGTGTATCTGCCGGGAAGATGGAGAGAGGCTATTGGAAGAGATGCATGAAGGGATATGTGGCTCTCACATTGGGTTGCGTGCGCTTGTCGCCAAGGCGTTCCGTCAAGCATTCTACTGGCCGACAGTCCTTCAAGACGCCTTGGCGGTGGTCATCAGATGCGAAGCATGCCAGTTCCACTCCAAAGACATTCACCAGTTAGCTCAAGCCCTCCAAACCATCCCTCTCTCCTGGCCTTTCTCGATCTGGGGGCTCGACATCGTCGGCCCCTTCCCCCGTGCTACCGGGGGCTTTGAATTCTTGTACGTTGCAATTGACAAGTTTACGAAGTGGCCTGAGGTGGAGCCAGTGAGGAAGGTGACGGCACAGTTAGCCATCAAGTTCCTCAAAGGATTGGTTGCTCGTTTTGGTGTCCCCAACAGGATCATCTCCGACAACGACACCCAATTCACGAGCCACGCCTTCACAGCATGTTGCCAAGAACTTGGAAATAAGATTTGCTACGCATCTGTTGCTCACCCAAGGAGCAATGGACAGGTAGAGAGGGCAAATGCAGAAGTGCTGCGTGGTCTCAAGATCAGAACTTTCGACAAGCTGCACAAGTGTGGAAGGCGCTGGGTGGAAGAGTTGTCAACGGTTCTTTGATCGATCAGAACGACGCCAAGTCGAGCCACTGGCCAGACACCCTTCTTCCTTGTTTATGGTGCAGAAGCAGTGCTCCCCACAGAACTCAGATATGGGTCACCTCGAGTCTTGGCCTTTGATGAGGAGGATCAAGATGAGCTGTGACAAGATGATGCCATGCTCCTTGAGGAAGATCATTTCCGGGCTGCTGTTCGTGCTGCACGGTACCAGCAAGCTTTGCGCCGCTACCATAGCCGCAAAGTGAACGCCAGGAACCTTGAGGAAGGCGACCTTGTTCTTCATCGGATTCAGTCCACGAAGGCTCAAAACAAGTTGACGCCGAAGTGGGAAGGCCCTTACCGAGTGGTACGAGTCACTAGGCCCGGCGCAGTCCGCCTAGAGACCGAAGATGGCACTCCAGTGCTCAACTCATGGAATATTGAGCATCTTCGCAAGTTTTACCCGTAAGGCGCGGTTGCCGGGCTGCTCGGCAACCTCTTTTGTACAAGTTTACTGGCAGGGCATGTAAACCTTTGTACAGAGCCGGACGTAGATCCCGTGCACAATAAATAAAGCTAAGTGTTTCACAACTCTTTGTCAAAGTACATATTTGTTTATGTGTTGCAAGCAGCCTTGTGTTACATTTTTCCCTTGCATAGGATGATTAACGAACCGTCAAGGTTCCAGCCTCCTCTTTTATCTTCTTTCTTTTTCTCAAAGGACAGAAGGGTTCCTCGCGTACAAGTTTCCCGGGGGGAGTGATGGTATGGATACCGAATGACGTTCAAGATATCGTCCTACGGCAAGAAGCACAACAAAGAAAAAGCTAAGTTGCAAAACTTCGAAGTAGATTCTTTGTTGTAGTTGCAATTTCTCCTTGAACAATTTCGGCCTTTGTATGAGAAACCTGCATGCTAAGGAACCTTGTCGTAACCAGCTACGCCCTTACTTTGTTTCGAGTCCGCTCAACAACTTAAGTGGCTGCGTTGGGATCGTCAAGTGTATCCTTGCCGGCAGCGGCACTTCCGGCAAGCTGCTAAGGACCCGTTCCTCAAGCGCTCGCGGCAAGAGTGCGCGCACCGGCAAGTTTTTGGCAAGCGTAGGGTACAGAAATCATACAAAGACAGAATAAAACAAGAGGAATAGCATGCATACATCCATCCAAAACACAAGTTATAGTACATCAAAGCCAAGTGCAATTCTAACTTAAGATGGATCTGTCTTTTACATGAACTACATTTGCAATAAGGAACGGCGAAGGGGGGCTAATCCTTGCGATCACCCTTGGTCCTCGAGACCTGATGAATCTTGCTGATGAGGGGAGCGACGGCTTCTTTGGCAGCTATGGTATCTGTCCCCGGCGGCAAGCTTTTGAAGGCCTTGGAGACATCAATTCTAGGGTTCCGGCAGATAATCTTGGTTAGCATCTTGGAGATGACGTCACTACAGAATTTGCGAGACTCATCGGCAAAGTTGGCGGACCTCTTTTCATGATGTTTCTTCAATATATTGAGGAGTCCTTCGAAGAATAGGGTGAGGTTGGCACTTGTAGAACCATGCTCGCCGACGGTGAAGCTATAGTTCTCCTTGTCCATGATGGTCACTTGAGCAGCAAGGCGCTCGGCAACATCGACAAGGCGACCAGTCCACAGATCCAGGGCTTTCTTGTGCTCGTCGAAAGAATTTGCGGCATCGGCATGCGCAGCTTTCTCCTTTTCCCAATTTACCAGCAACTCCCTCTCCTTTTCCCTGCCAACCTCCAGACCCTTCTCCAGAGTCACGAGCCTTGACTTGAGGTCAGCGACGGAGTTGTTGGTGGTCAAGAGTTATTGGGCTTTGGCGGCGAGGTCCTCTTTAAGCTTCAGTACCTAGGACTCCAGCTCTACCTTGGCGGCTTCAGCGCCCTCTGCGGCCTTGACGGCTTCCAAGAGCTTGGCGGCGTGAGCCTGAGCTTGAGTTTTGATGGCCTGCTTGCGACCCTCCTCTAGCTCTTGGGTCCGCTGCACAAGCAGGGTCTAGATCTCCTCGTCCTTGCCGTGTAGCTTGGCGGCGAGTGCTTCCTCTTGGGCGGCAAGCTCTTTTTCCTTGACGATGAGCTGCGCTTCACGCTCTGTCAACTTGCTGTCCAGGGCCGCTGCCTCCTCCTTGGCAGCATCAAGCTTCTCTTCCTGCCTCTTGAGGATATGGAATTTGCCATTGTACCAAGTGCGAAGTTCCTTGGCCTTCTCCTTCAGCTTCCCCTCGGCCAGCTCTATAGCTTGCCGCCGTGAATGGAGCTCCTCCCAACGCTGGCTGTAGTGCTGCTGCACATCCTCGAAGCCGGTGGCCATCGCCGTCAAGAAGGCAAGATCCGCGGCACTGTACCTAGAGCCATCTGATGCTGCGACACTGCTAGAGAAGGGCGCCAAGATCTCCGAGATGGCTTCATCAAAAGTAGGCTCCCCGGCACCAGATGTGCTAGGGGCTTCGGATCACTGCTACTGATCGGTTGGCCCCAAGGGCCCCGTCAGGGCCTGTGCATCAGCCGCACTAGGGTGGACGTTGATACGTCTCCAACGTATCTATAATTTTTTATTGTTCCATGTAGTTATATTATCAATCTTGGATGTTTTTATACTCATTTACAACAATTATATATCATTTTTGGAGACTAACCTATTAACCTAGTGCCCAGTGCCAGTTGCTGTTTTCTGCCCTGTTTTTGTTTTACAGAAAATCAATACCAAACGAAGTCCAAACGCCATGAAACTTTTTGGAGATGTTTTTCTGGATAAGATAAACACTAGAAGCTTCGGGAGAGGCCAGAAGACCCAGGAGGTGGCCACGAGCCACCAGGGCGTGCCTGGGGGGGCAGGCGTGCCCTGGTGCCTCATGGCCCCCCCTTTGCTCCGTTTGACCTAATTCCACCACTATAAAGTCAGGGAAAATCAGAAACCCTCAGGGGAGTCCACGAAATACTTTTTCCACCGCCGCAAATTTCTGTTCTAGAGAGATCCCATCTGGGGTCCTTCTTCGGTAATCTGCCGGAGGGGGAATCGATCACGGAGGGGCTCTACATCAACCTTGCTACCCTTCCGATGATGCGTGAGTAGTTTACCACAGACCTTTAGGTCCATAGTTAGTAGCTAGATGGCTTCTTCTCTCGTTTTGATCTTCAATACAATGTTCTCCTCGATGATCTTGGATTTCTATCCGATGTAATCACTTTTTGCGGTGTGTTTGTTGGGATCCGATGAATTGTGAGTTTATGATCAGATTATCCATGAATATATTTGAGTCTTTGCCGCACTCTTTTATGCATGATTATTATAGCCTCGTATTTCTTCTCCGATCTATTGATTTGGTTTGGCCAACTAGATTGATTTATCTTGCCATGGGAAGAGGTGCTTTGTAGTGGGTTCGATCTTGCGGTGCTCAATCCCAGTGACAGAAAGGGACATGACACGTATGTATCGTTGCTACTAAGGGTAAAAAGATGGGGTTTATTCATACGTGAGTTTATCTTGTCTACATCATGTCATCGTTCTTAAGGCATTACTCCGTTCTCTATGGACTTAATACACTAGATGCATGCTGGATAGCGGTCAATGTGTGGAGTAATAGTAGTAGATGCAGGCATGAGTCGGTCTACTCATTTTGGACATGATGCATATATACATGATCATTGCCTTGGATATCATCATGATTATTTGCTTTTCTATCAATTGCCCAACAGTAATTTGTCTACCCACCGTATGCTATTTTCTCGAGAGAAGCCTCTAGTGAAAACTATGGCCCCGGGTCTATTTAAATCATATTACTAAAACCCTAAAAATATTGCTGCCATTTTATTTTATTTATTTTATTTTTTATTTTTGTTTCAATCTATATATCTATCATATACAATTAAATCTTGCAATTAACCGCCGAGGGATTGACAACCCCTCGTTTGCGTTGGGTGCAAGGATTTGTTGTTTGTGTGCAAGTACTGCTAACGAGGTGTTGCTTGGTTCTCCTACTAGATTGATAACCTTGGTTTCATAACTGAGGGAAATACTTACCTCTGCTGTGCTACATCATCCCTTCCTCTTCGGGGATAAAACCAATGCAAGCTACAAGTAGCAGGAAGAATTTCTGGCGCTGTTGCCGGGGAGACATCATCAACATCTATCAAGTACCTTTGCATAAACTCTCATCTCCTTGCATTTACTTTATTTGCCATTTGCCTCTTGTTTTCATCTCCCCCACTTCTAAAACGTTTTTACAAAAATACAAAAATATTTTCCGTTCGCCTTTTTCTTGTTTGCTTGTTTGATTGTTTGCTTTATCGTTATGGCTAGTCCTATTCCCGTTATGCCTTTCCCTCCGTACTTAGGAGACGAGCCAGGAATTTTAAACTTTAAATATTTGGGTGACGAATCTTTAAAAGAAGCATGGGATAGATTATTAAAAATACAAGTAAGTGCTAGGCATCAGTTTCACCTTAAATTGTTCCTTAAAGGTTTTTATGTTGGTCTACCCCTTGCTCATAGGCGTGTCTTGGATTCTATATTTGAAAACGATTTTCTTGGGGGTGATGCCTTTGCAACCTATGAAAAGATGAAAGGTATATTTGGACAGCCAAAAGTTGAAACTATCGAACCAATCACTCTAGAATGCTTTCGTCAAACTAAGCAAATAAAAGAAATTAAGGCTAGTGTGGATTCTAACTTTCGAGAAATATTCAATCTTGCCTCAAAAATAAATGGCAATGTGGTGTCACAAGATAGGAGGGTTGATGCTTTAGATCACAAAATCTCTCTTGGTGTTTTGAGAGAAATGAAAATCCTTCGCACTAAGCTTGATCATCTAGTGCATATTATTGATAATGGCAAAGAAAGTGAAAAAGGGGTTGCGAGGACTAAAACCAAAGATGACAACACTTGAAATTATGCATTATGCCTAGCTAGGGGCATAAAACAATAGCGCTTGTTGGGAGGCAACCCAATGAATAAAATAAAATTTTCTGTTATTGTGTGTTTTCACTTTCATGCTACTGGTATGATTGTGTTTTTGTGTTTTTAATTAGTGTTTGTGCTAAGTAGAACCTTTGGGATGATTTGGGAGATAATATAATTGATGCTGTTTGGAAAACAGAAAGTTTTGCGTCCAGTGCCCGAATTTTGTTTCTGTACTGGAGCGTCAGAAAAATCTGAAATTTTACACAGTATTGGTATATAAATTTACCACGTTTTCCTCATTTTTCAGAATTTTTGGAGTTATATAAGTATGGATTTTAAATAGATTGCTACAGACTGTTCTGTTTTTGACAGATTCTGTTTTTTGATGCACTACTTGCTTGTTTTGATGAATCTATGGATTGTATCTGGGGGTATAAGCCATGGTGAAGTTAGAGTACAGTAGGTATAATGCAAAAATAAAATATGAATGGGTTTGCAACAGTACTTAAAGTAGTGATTTATTTTGTTATACTAACGGATCTCACAAAGGTTGTGTTGAGTTTTGTGTGATTGAAGTTTTCCAGTTTTGGGTGAGATCACGATGGATGAAGGAATAAGGAGTAGCAAAAGCCTAAGCTTGGGGATGCCTGAGGCATCCCAAGGTAATATTCAAGGAAGACTCAAGCGTCTAAGCTTGGGGATGCCCCGGAAGACATCCCCTCTTTCTTCTACCAACCATCGGTAATTTTACTTGGAGCTATATTTTTATTCGTCACATGATATGTGTTTTGCTTGGAGCGTCTTGTATTATATGAGTCTTTGATTTGTTTGCTTTTTAGTTTGTCACAATCATCTTTGCGGAACACACCTATCTTGAGAGAGCCACACGTTTATCATCATAATTTGTTAGAATACTCTATGTGCTTCACTTAAATTTTTTGAGCTAGGCAGTTGCTCTAGTGCTTCACTTAAATCTTTTTGAGCATGGCGGTGGCTATATTTTAAAGAAATAAACTCTCATGCTTCACTTATATTATTTTGAGAGTTGATTAAAATTTTGAAGAAATGAATTTTCATGCTTCACTTATATTATTTTGAGAATTGAGTTGATTAAAATTTTGAAGAAATGAATTCTCATGCTTCACTTATATTATTTTGAGAATTGATAAGATTAAAATTTTGAAGAAATGAATTCTCATGCTTCACTTATATTATTTTGAGAATTGATAAGATTGAAATTTCTAAGAAATACTTGCACTCTCATGCTTCACTTAAATCTTTTTGAGAGTTGATAATAGTAACGGTAATTTGCACAAGATATGAATTTGGTCCCAAAGTGATGAATATAGATCATTGGATATGACAAGTGTGATTCCTTGCAATAGTTTTGCAATATGGAAATGATAATATGTGAGTCATGTTAGTGAGTAATTGTGATTCAGTAAGAATATTAGTGTTAAGGTTTGTGATTCCCTATGCATGCACGTTAAGTCAATAGTTATGCAATGAAATTATATCCTACTTATGGTGCATTATTTGGTGTTAGTTGTGTTCAATGCATGTTTATGACTGTTTTCGTTTTTTGGTTGGTTGCTTCTCAATCTATTTTCTAGCCTTCATTTGTACTAAGCAGAAAATACTGCTTGTGCATCCAAAATCCTTAAACCCAAGTTGTGCCATATGAGTCCACTATATCTACCTATATGCGGTATTTCAATGCCGTTCGAAGTAAATTTGCGTGTGCCAACTCTAATTTTCAAAATAATTTTTCCGTTTTGTGTGCCCGTACCGCTCATGAAGCGGCAGGGGGTGGCCATTATTTTCCATGCTAGGTGTGTTATTCTCACGATGAGTGTTTATTCACTTGTCATTGCACGAGAGAATGGTTGGTAATAGGGATGCCCAGTCCCACATGAAATCAATAATAATAACAACAAAATTCCTTGGAAAGTGTTGGTATGGAGGGCACCCGTGGATATGGCTAGCCATGGATTGTGAAATAAATGGTGGAAAGGAAATAAACTTTAGTTTTTGTTTGGGAACCACCTATGATGTGTCTAGCATGGAAAATATTGGGAATTCTTGGTCGTTTTTGTTGACAGGAAAAGCATGCCTCTCAAAATATTTTTATCTCTCTAATTTAAGCTTTGCGATCTGGCACATTTGACAAATCTCTGCTTCCCTCTGCGAAGGGCCTATCTATTTACTTTTATGCAATTTTTATTTTTACTTGAGTCTCCATCTTCTCTTACAAAAGCACCAACTAGAGAGCACTATTGTCATACTTGTGCATTGGATATAGCTAATATTTGAGTGTGTTTCATGAATGGATCAATGATTGAGCATAATGGGCTAGGGATAACTTTCTTTAGCATTGATATTTTGAAAGACATGGTTGCTTGTTAGCATGCTTGAGTATTTATATATTCATGTCAAACTATAGACTATTGCTTTGAATCATACAAGTCCAATGTCCATGCTATAAAAGAAAACAATATGTGATGAATATGATAGGCAACATTCCACATCAAAAAATTCTGTTTTTATCATTTACCTACTCGAGGACGAGCAGGAATTAAGCTTAGGGATGCTGATACGTCTCCAACGTATCTATAATTTCTGATTGTTCCATACTGTTATATTATCAATCTTGGATGTTTTTATACTCATTTACAACAATTATATATCATTTTTGGAGACTAACCTATTAACCTAGTGCCCATTGCCAGTTGCTGTTTTCTGCCCTGTTTTTGTTTTACAGAAAATCAATACCAAACGAAGTCCAAATGCCACGAAACTTTTTGGAGATTTTTTTCTGGACAAGATAAACACTAGAAGCTTCGGGAGAGGGCCAGAAGACCCATGAGGTGGCCACGAGCCACCAGGGCGCGCCTGGGGGGGGG
Source organism: Elymus sibiricus (assembly GCA_039707655.1). Classification (NCBI taxonomy): domain Eukaryota; kingdom Viridiplantae; phylum Streptophyta; class Magnoliopsida; order Poales; family Poaceae; genus Elymus; species Elymus sibiricus. The sequence goes on along the minus strand of CM077666.1, from coordinate 202,232,623 downwards.
GGGCAGGCGCACCCTGGTGCCTCGTGGGCCCCCCTTTGCTCTGTTTGACCTAATTCCGCCACTATAAATTCAGGGAAAATCAGAAACCCTCAGGGGAGTCCACGAAATAGTTTTTCCGCTGCCGCAAGTTTCTGTTCCATAGAGATCCCATCTGGGGTCCTTCTCCGGTAATCTGCCGGAGGAGGAATCAATCACGGAGGGGCTCTACATCAACCTTGCTGCCCTTCCGATGATGCGTGAGTAGTTTACCACAGACCTTCGGGTCCATAGTTAGTAGCTAGATGGCTTCTTCTCTCTTTTTGATCTTCAATACAATGTTCTCCTCGATGATCTTGGAGTTCTATCCGATGTAATCACTTTTTGCGGTGTGTTTGTTGGGATTCGATGAATTGTGAGTTTATGATCAGATTATCCATGAATATATTTGAGTCTTTGTTGCACTCTTTTATGCATGATTATTATAGCCTCGTATTTCTTCTCCGATCTATTGATTTGGTTTGGCCAACTAGATTGATTTATCTTGCCATGGGAAGAGGTGCTTTGTAGTGGGTTCGATCTTGCGGTGCTCAATCCCAGTGACAGAAAGGGACATGACACGTATGTATCATTGCTACTAAGGGTAAAAAGATGGGGTTTATTCATACATGAGTTTATCTTGTCTACATCATGTCATCATTCTTAAGGCATTACTCCGTTCTCTATGGACTTAATACACTAGATGCATGCTGGATAGCGGTCGATGTGTGGAGTAATAGTAGTAGATGCAGGCAGGAGTCGGTCTACTTATTTTGACATGATGCCTATATACATGATCATTGCCTTGGATATCGTCATGATTATTTGCTTTTCTATCAATTGCCCAACAGTAATTTGTCTACCCACCGTATGCTATTTTCTCGAGAGAAGCCTCTAGTGAAAACTATGGCCCCGGGGTCTATCTAAGTCATATTACTAAAACCCTAAAAATATTGCTGCCATTTTATTTTATTTATTTTATTTTGTATTTTGTTTCAATCTATCTATCTATCATATACAATTAAATCTTGCAATTAACCGCCGAGGGATTGACAACCCCTCGTTTGCGTTGGGTGCAAGGATTTGTTGTTTGTGTGGAGGTACTGCTAACGAGGTGTTGCTTGGTTCTCCTACTGGATTGATAACCTTGGTTTCATAACTGAGGGAAATACTTACCTCTACTGTGCTGCATCATCCCTTCCTCTTTGGGGATAAAACCAACGCAAGCTACAAGTAGCAGACGTCGACGCTTGGCCTATCACCGCCAGCCTCGCCCATCTCAGCGTCCATTATGAGGAGCCCAGATGCACTGCCGGAGGTCATGGCAAGCTCTTCGGGGGTTTTCGTGGCCTCCTCAGTGGCGGGCGTGGTGGCCTCCATGGCAGAAATCCTGGCAGCCTCGTTAGCGGCGCTCTTCGCAATTTCCTCCACGGGTACCTCCCTCTCCTTCGGGGGGGGGGGGGGGGATGGTTCTGCAGGATAGGGAAAAGGCGGGAAGCAAGATGGGATCAAAATCAAAATCCAGAACAAGTTCAAGAAAACTAAAAAGCAGGATTGACAAGGATTCCAGTGCATTTTGAAAGAAGGTTACCTTGATGGGCACATGGAGGTGAAAGCACATTTGCTCCCTTGGTGGTTTTGGTAATTTGTAACAACATATATCTCATTTAACTAATATCCATTCAAGATAAAGATTTCAGGATGTTCAATGATTGGCATGGCAACGACTAGAGATGTGGACCCCTCAAAATGCTAAGGACATGGATTGGCAAAAGCTCAAGACTCTACATATTTGTTAAGTGATCCAAGATCACATTGAGTCCATAGGAAAGCCAATACTATTAAAAGGGATGAGGTGTTGCTTAATGGTCTTTTTGCTCAAGTGCTTACTGACAGTACTCCAAAACCCTCAACCACTTTCTCCATCCAAATATGTCCAAAACCTACATTCCAACTCGGCCCCACCGAAAATTCCTATCCGGAGCCACCGAGTTCATCTGGACTTAGCCACTGCCAAAATCCTAACAAATCGGATCCATCGATATGGATCTCGGTCCCACCGAGATTGCCTTGCCAACTCTCTATAATCAGTTGCAATTACTTTGGTCCCACCTAGTTTTGCAAATCGGTCTCACCAAGATGGCTTGCCAACTCTCTGTTGCCTTATTGCTTCACTTCGGTCCTACCGAGTTGATGCAATCGGTGCCACCGAGACGAGGTTTGCCCTAACCATTGCACATCGGTCCATCCGAGTTGTTCCAGTCGGTCCCATCGAGATTCCTAACGTTCATATCTTTTACATAGGTCGGTGCCACCGAGATTTCTGATCGGTGCCACCGAGTTGGGTCAAAAGTGTGTAACGGTTGGATTTTGTGTGGAGGCTATATATACCCCTCCACCCCTTCTTACTCAGTAAGGAGAGCCATCAGAACGTGCCTACACTTCCACCATACATTTTCTGAGAGAGAACCACCTACTCATGTGTTGAGATCAAGACATTCCAATCCAACCATTTGAACCTTGATTTCTAGCCTTTCCCAAGTTGCTTTCCACTCAAATCCTTCTTCCACCATAGCCAAATCTGTGAGGAGTTGTTTGAGTGTTGGGGAGACTATCATTTGAAGCACAAGAGCAAGTAGTTCATCAACAACACACCGTCTATTACCTTTTGGAGAGTGGTGTCTCCTAGATTGGTTAGGTGTCACTTGGGAGCCTCTGACATGATGTGGAGTTGAACCAAGGAGTTTGTAAGGGCAAGGAGATCGCCTACTTTGTGAAGATCTACCCCGAGTGAGGCTAGTCCTTCGTGGACGTAAGCCATGATGGAATAGACAAGGTTGCTTCTTCGTAGACCCTTTGTGGGTGGAGCCCTCCGTGGACTCGCACAGCCGTTACCTGTCGTGGGTTGAAGTCTCCATCAACGTGGACATACGATAGCACCACCTATCGGAACCACGCCAAAAATCACCGTGTCTTCATTGCGTTTGATATCTCCAACCCCCTCCTTTACTTACATGTGCAATTGTTTACTTTTCGCTGCCACACTCTTAGAATTGCATGTGTAGGGTGATGCTTGACTTGTATACTTGCTAAAATCTGCCTATAACTAAAATTGGGAAAAGGTTAGGTTTTTATTTGGTCAAGTAGTCTAATCACCCTCCCTCTAGACATACTTTCGATCCTACAGGAGGGGATGCCGTCCTCCCTCCGGCAACGTCAGTTGCCGGCGCTTGGTCCCTGGCAACACCGGTTGTCGGAGGGGCCTCTGCACGAAGGGGCCCTTCTTGGGGCTCCTCTGGAGGAGGGCTGCTCCTTGCCGGTGAAGGTCTTGGCGACGGCCCGGGAGTCGAGGGTGCCGTCAAGAGGTCTGTCCCTTGGCGCTCTCCTTCCGGCTGGCTGCTTTCCAACCCCTTGTCGGTCTCCATTGCGGAAGACTCGACGGTAGTGCTCACCAGCAGAAACCGCACGTGAACCTCATGCGGGGGGCTTGAGCCGGCAACCTCAGGTGAAGTCGCACCTTGATCAGTGCCGGTTGTCGTCTTTCCCTCTTTAGCAATCTGGGGTTTCTTGTGCCTTTCCGCCAGCGGCATTTCGTCCCTGCAAGATCAGAACAATTAAAAAGATCAGTTTAGCAACAGAGTCTGGACGATTACAAGAAAAATGTACAGAGATGAAGGTGCTTACTCTTCGTCCTCGTCGGGGTCACTAAGGACTGACAGATCGTAGAGAACTATGCCCCCGATCCCCGCAGTCGTAGGCGATGGCAGTGAACTCTTGGGGCGCTTCGTCCCTAGGGGAGCTGGGGGCTGCGGAACGCCCGCCTCCTCCACGATTGGCGGGATGGGTCGGCGAGGGGCAGTAGCGCAGGAAGGCTATTGCCGGGAAGGCTGTGCCCGGGAGGGTGCGACTGCTACCTTGACGGCGGTGAGCTCCTGGCTGGCCGACTCGGTATACGCTGCCCTCTTTCGAGCGGGCTTCTTGGCGATGGTCATCTTCACCTTGGCGGGAGGAAGGCAAGGTGGTTCTTCTTCCTCTTCCTCTTCCTCTTCGTCCGAAGATCCCTCGGGCTGCTCTCCTTCCTCTTCCTCCTCCTAAGATCCCTTAGCCTGCTTGTCGCGGGAAAACGACGATCTATGGGATCGAGATGATCCCTTTGTGGGTCGGCTGTGGGATCAGTATACTACAAAGAGCAGGGCTAGTAGATGTGAGAACAAGCAACGATTTATCCAGGTTCGGGCCGCTGTGAGCATAAAACCCTACTCCTGTTCTGGTGGTTTGATTGTATGTGAGCTCAAAGCTTACAAAGAGCGCAGCTTGCCGGCAAGGTGCGCGGGAAGTGCAGCTACAACGTGTAATTGAACTAAGAGTCGACCCTTCTAAGTGTAGCCGTGGGCCTCCTTTTATAGGCCAAGGGGTTACCACAGTGGCTAATACGGTCATTTACAGGGTATGAACAGTGACTTGCACCGTCACCACGTCTATCTCTTGACGGGGTAGGACAAGGGCATTAAATGCACCGTTAGGTGCTACGTCGGGGAGGCAAGGCTTTTGGGCAAAAGATCTGTACCACCGGTCCTGGCGCCCTCCTGTTACCTTGACACGTCCCAAGGATGGGTGTCTTTAAAGTTAATCCTTGCGTGGCATGCTGACACGTGCCTTGGCCAGCTATGTTGACTGCCTGCCCGCTCGAACCTATCATACGTGCTTATCTAGCCGATGATGAGGTGGAGTGGTAACGGGACAGAACGAGCTTGCCGGTGCGAAGCTTGCCGGGCCTTTGCTTGCCGACAAGGAGCTTGGCGGCAACCAGAGTCTTAGTCTTCACCTTGCCAGTACGAAGCTTGCCGGCAAGGGCAATGTTGATCTCCAGTACTAGAATAGTACTTCTCAATGACCTGCCTTGAGGTCTTCTTCACGGTCTTGTTTAATCTAAGTCTTGAGTCACAGCAACCCTCCGGCAAGCCCTTGCCGCCAGGAAGGCTACAACAGCCTGTGCACAAGTCAGGGTACGAGGTCACCCAAGCTTTAGTACACCGACAGGAGCCCCTGGGCCTGGGCCACACGCGCATGTGAGGCATCGTTGGGCTAGGCCCGAATAGTGCACAGGCACGCGTGGCAAAGGATAACTGCTGTAATCTTCTCCTTTACCACGCCCCCCACGACGCGCATTAAATGCGGGCGTGGGATAGGTGGAATGGAACGGGCGCGGGGAGGTAGTGCGCCTGAAAAGCACATCCACGTAGGACGGTAAAGAGGCAGCCCCCGCACCTTCCCAATAAAAAGGAATCCGCAAAGGGCGCTGCGCATTTACCCCCCCTTCTCCCAATCTTGCCATCGCCGCCGTCTTCTTCCTCGTGCAAGGGAAGAGAGTGCCATTTTCTTCCGCCGCCGCTTGCTAGAACCCCCCCCCCAAATCTCGCCATGGCACTGAAGAGAGGCACGAAGCTCTCCAGTTCGGCGGCGGATGAGAGGAAGGCAGCCAAGGCCGCATGGCGGCGGGCCATTGCTGTCTTCCCGCCGGCGCTTACAGAAGATGACCTGACAAAGAACTACTCGTATGCGTATGCGAGCGAGACGCAGGATCACGAGGCCACGGTGGTGCTCCCTGGGTTTCTTCCTCCCGCCGAAAATCAGTTCCACTTCTTCGCCGGGTATTTTTACTGTGGGCTGTGCCCGCCTTTCTCTGATTTCTTTGTTGAGGTGGTGAATGCTTTCGGATTCAGGCTGCTGGATTTCACACCCAACGCAGTCACCTGTCTATCGATCTTCGCACACTTGTGTGAAAACTTTGTGGAAATAGCCCCTAGTGTTGATCTGTTTCGGCATTTCTTCATTCCCCGGGTCGAGGATGACACCCTCTCTGGTAGTGTGACCTGGATTCCAAGGGGGAACTCGAAGATGCATTACTTGGAAGGCAAACTTCACATCAAGTGGAACGAGTGGCGGGGCGACTGGTGCTGGATCAAGCAGCAAGATTTTCCTGCCTTCTGCCACCTTAGGACCGAAAGGATCGAGAAAGCTACCAGCTGGAGCAATGTCGATCCTAATGATGCCAAGCTGGGAGTGGCGCTGTGCCGAATCCTCGCTCTCAAGGAGGCCGGTTTGACGATCGAGATGGTGGGGGCGGACTTCACCCGCCGTCGGATTGCCCCGCTGCAGCACAGGGGAGGCCAGCAAGCGTGGGATTATCAGGGCCCCGCTGACCCAATGCGTCTGCACCTGGGCTCTGACAACAACTTGACTGTAATGGGGCACTACTTGATCATTTGCCAGCTCTTTAACAGGGGATGCACCTTCGATCTGTCGGCGAAGGTGATCCCATTGTGCAACAATACCACCAAGGCTTCCATCTTGGCAATGATGCCAGACTGCGATGCCAGGACGGTTCTGAGCACATGGAAGGAACCTAGCAAGGAAGACGTGTGAAGCTGGTTTGCTGGCTTAGTGGAGAAGGCCATCAGAGCGGAGGATGACTTGGTCCATCCGACGAAGGATGACCGGAAGGAGTTCCTTGCCCTGAGAGCTAAGGAGCTCAAGAGAGTGAAGGCAACTTGCTCCCCGGCAGCCAAGGGCACCGGCAGCAGAGAAGGCACCGGAAGCCAGGCCAAAGAGCAAGCCACAGCTCCGGGAACTAGTGGAGGAAGCCGCTCCCCAGAGCATGCCGAAGAGCATGCTGGTGAGGAAGAGCAGTGTCGGTGTACTAAAGCATGGGTGCCCTCGTAAATGAGCAGCACCCTTCGCAGATGCCTTTTTATGGGGAAGGCGTGGGGGTTGGCTCTTTACCGTCCTATGTGGATGCGCTTTTCAGGCGAACTACCTCCCTGAGCCCGTTCCATGCCACCTCTCCCACGCCCGCATTTAATGCGTGTCGTGGGGGGCGTGGTAAAAGAGAAGATTACGGTAGATCCTCTGCCATGCGTGCCTGTGCACAGTTCGAGCCTAACCCAATGACACCTCGCATGCGCGTGTGGCCCAGGCCTAGGGGCTCCTGTCGGTGTACTAAAGCATGGGTGCCCTCGTACCCTGACTTGTGCATAGGCAGTTGTAGCCTTCCTGACGGCAAGGGCTTGCTGAAGGGTTGCTGTGACTCAAGACTTAGATTTAACAAGACCGTGAAGAAGACCTCAAGGTAGGTCATTGAGAAGTACTATTCTAATACTGGAGATCAACATTGCCCTTGCCGGCAAGCTTCGTACCGGCAAGGTGAAGACCAAGACTCTGGTTGCCGGCAAGCTCCTTGCCGGCAAGCAAAGGCCCGGCAAGCTCCGCGCCGGCAAGCTCATTCTGTCCCGTTACCGCTCCACCTCATCATCGGCTAGATAAGCACATATGATAGGTGTCGAGTGGGCAGGCAGTCAACATAGCTAGCCAAGGCACGTGTCAGCATGCCACACAAGGATTAACTTTAATGACACCCATCCTTGGGACGTGTCAAGGTAACAGGAGGGCGCCAGGACCGGTGGTATAGATCTTTTGCCCAAAAGCCTCGCCTCCCCGACGTAGCACCTAACGGTGCATTTAATGCACTTGTCCTACCCTGTCAAGAGATAGACGTGGTGACGGTGCAAGTCACTGTTCATACCTTGTAAATGGCCGTATTAGCCACTTTGGTAACCCCTTGGCCTATAAAAGGTGGCCCACGGCTACACTTACAAGGGTCGACTCTTAGTTCAATTACACGATGTAGCTGCACTTCCCGCGCACCTTGCCGGCAAGCTGCGCTCTTTGTAACCTTTGAGCTCACATACAATCAAACCACCAGAAGAGGAGTAGGGTTTTACGCTCACAGCGGCCCGAACCTGGATAAATCATTGCTTGTTCTCACATCTACTAGCCCTGCTCTTTGTAGTATACTGATCCCACAGCCGAACCGCAAGGGGGTCATCTCAATCCCATAGATCGTCGTTTTCCCGTGACAGGAATGAAGAGAAAAGAAGAGGATGGAACCTTGACGGTTCATTAATCATCTCATACAAGGCAAAATGTAACACAATAACACATGCAATATACTCCCTCCATCCATTTTTACAGGGCCTAATTTTCGAATCTCTCGTACCAAGGCACTCCCTGCATGCCATTAATTGCCTTTGTTGTTAACACCCAGGCACTCCTTTCCAGAGAGTATTAAAGGCTATATGCATCAGTTAGCTAATTTGGCCTTGTATATATGGAAAAATGAAACTTGGAGTTAGGCCTTATAAAGATGGATGGAGGGAGTACATAAATATGTACTTTGACAAAAAGTTGTGAAACACTTAGCTTTATTCAACTATGCACGGGGTCTGCGCCCGACTCTGTACAAAGGTTTACATGCCTTGCCGGCCTACTTGTACAAAAGAGGCTGCCGGGCAGCCCGGTAACCACGCCTTATGGGTAGAACTTGCGAAGATGCTCAATATTCCATGAGTTGAGCACCGGAGTGCCATCTTCGGTCTCTAGATGGACTGTGCCAGGTCTAGTGACTCGCACTACCCGATAAGGGCCTTCCCACTTCGGCGTCAATTTTTTTCCCCTTCGCAGACTGGATCCGACGAAGAACAAGGTCGCCTTGCTCAAGGTTCCTGGCATTAACTATGCGGCTGTGGTAGCGGCGCAAAGCTTGCTGGTACCGTGCAGCATGGACAGCAGCCAGGAAACGATCTTACTCAAGGAACGTGGCATCATCTTGTCGCAGCTCTTCTTGATCCTCTTCATCAAAGGCTAAGACTCAAGGTGACCCATATCTGAGTTCTGTGGGGAGCACCGCTTCTGCACCATATACAAGGGAGAAGGGTGTCTGGCCTCAATTTGGTGTCGTCCTGAGTGACCAAAGAACCGCCGGCAACTCTTCCACCCAGCGTCTTCCACACTTGTGCAGCTTGTCGAAAGTTCTGGTCTTGAGACCATGCAGCACTTCTGCATTTGCCCTCTCCGCCTATCCATTGCTTCTCGGGTGAGCAATGGAAGCATAACAGGTCTTGCTTCCAAGGTCCTGGCAGTATGCTGTGAAGGCGCAACTCATGAATTGGGTGCCATTGTCGATGATGATCCTGTTGTGTACGCCAAAACTGGCCACCAATCCTTTGAGGAACTTGATTACTGACTGTGCCGTCACCTTTCTCACTGGCTCTACCTCAGGCCACTTTGTAAACTTGTCGATTGCAACGTACAAGAATTCAAAGCCCCCGGTTGCACGGGGAAAGGGGCCGAGGATGTCGAGCCCCTAGACCGAGAAGGGCCAGGAAAGAGGGATCGTTTGAAGAGCTTGAGCTCGCTGGTGTATGTCCTTGGCGTGGAACTGACATGCTTCACATCTGGTCACTACTGCCAAGGTGTCTTGAAGTGCTGTCGGCCAGTAGAATCCTTGACAGAATGCCTTGCCGACGAGCACGCGTGACCCAATATGGGAGCCACACATCCCTTCACGTATCTCTGCCAACAGCTTCTGTCCATCTTCCCGGCAAATGCACTTTAATTTCACCCCATTTGGTCACTTTCTGTGTCGGGACCCCGATCCTAAGTCACACCGATCTAGCATGTAACACATCATATCGCTTTGCGGCCTCACGCACCGTAACCCATGGCTGCCACCTTTACCTTGGCCGGGACCGTTTGCGTCTTTTGGCTCACTTATATGATTATGTCGCTAGCATCCATATGACAGGGAACCCGAGTCGACATGACTAGTCATAAACCAAGGTGGCACAAACGTATAGGGACAGACATAGGTAACCCAGCAATGCACGTGTCGGTCATTAGCGTGTGTAACCGAGTTGTAGCAAGCTACAAGGACTCCAGTTATACCTGGCCATGGGCAGGCCGGCCCGGACGGCCCGATCCGACCCGGCCCAAAAATCCCGGGCCGGGCTCGGGCCTGGAAATGGAGCCCGACGGGCAGATCGGGCCGGGCTCGGGCTTGCAGAAAACATGATTTTAGCCGTAGTCGGGCCGTGCTGACCGGGCCCTGTCAGGCTTTTTCGGGCTCGGGCCTGGGTTTTCTGCGTCGGGGTTTGGTAGGCCCGGCCCGAAGCCCGGCCTGGCCCGAGATATGCCCAGGTATAACTCCAGTAAACATCGCGTGACATTTCCCCGTAGGGACAGACACAGGAGCGAAGAAGGATACATGTCGGTCAATGCATGTGTTCCGAAGCAGTAGCGAACTACCAAGGCTCAGTGGAAGCACTAGGAGGCATTTCCCTATAAGAAAGGCTACCAAAGGCAGATAACTAGGTGTCGGATCCCACACATACCAATGCATTTCAAACATACACACAATATGCACGATATGTGTAGATACAACATGGCATCACAACATAACTCTATGGCTCAAAGTATTTATTTAAGAGGCTTTGAAGAGCCATACATAACATGATATTACAAACAGGGGTCACATGACCCATCCTACAAAGAATACAAGTAACGGAAGCATAGCATGTCTGAGTACAGACAACTACAAAAGGAAAAGGCTGAGAAGCCTGACTATCTACAAGACCCTCCATAGGAACCAGACCTCTGTCTGGGATTCCCAAGCTACTCATCAAAGCCCATGTGGAACTACTAGTGAGACTGAAGTCTCCTCTGCAAAAACATAAATTAAGCAACCGTGAGTACAAAGTTACTCAACAAGACTTACATCAAAACTATCTACTTATCCATCAGGTATCAATGAATAGGATTGTGGGGTTTAACTGCAACAAGCCAGCTTTGACTCAGTGGCTATCCTGTACTACGACTACCAGTAATTTCTTTGAGGTTAGAAAGCGCACACGAGTCCACTAATCACCACATCAATATTCCACTATGGATCCTCTCCCATCTCCCTACGAGAAGGCCATCCATAGAACTCATGCTTATCTTGCGCATTTTAGAGTATCCACTTAAAGTTGTCTATGAACCATATAAGTCTCCAAGTAGTCCATATCCGAGGAGGCGGCTATTCGAATAGTTTGATAACCCAGCAGGGGTGTACTTCTTCACATATGCTCTCACCACTTACCGCCATATACACGTCATGTATCTCGGCAACCTTCAAGCGGAAGCCTGGCGAGGGTGTCGGCCACAACCTGACTAACCACCCAAGACTCTAGTCCTGGTTTATCGCCTATCCGAGGCTGAACCCGCAAAGGAAGTCCGGCCGAAGTTTCCATCACGGCTCCAAACGATGTGAGCGGGGTTCCCAAGCCCACCATCCAGGTGCCACTTGGTACACTGTGCCACTGTGCCTAGTCTATCCCAAGCCCACCTGGCTGGGTGCCACTTGGTAGACAAATAGCACGACCAACAAACACCAGAGACTAGTTGCAACTCCTGGACAGAGATTGGGGCGATTAATAAGTTGAGAGGGGTCATTGGTTTCGAGCCCAATGTGTGGTAGTAACTGTCTTGGATAACATACACAGGACTCAGTTCTTAAGGACGACCTCAATGAGACAACCCACCATGTACTCCTACATGGCCTCTCATCGCTACCTTTACCAAATTGTGTTCACACACTTAGCTCTCAACATCAGAACATGATCACAACATTCCAATTCATTCCCAGATGAATCAGACCTGACACCACTCTAAGCAATAGCAAGCATGGCATGGATGAAGTCACATCATGGCTCAAGCAACTCCTAATCATGCTAGGAAGGTTTAACTATTAACTGTGACAATGACAGGTCACGCAGAGGAATGGGTTCAACTACCGCAACAAGTAACCGTTGAATCATCGTTGTCCTAATGTAATAAAAGAGAGCAAGAGCAAGAGAGGGTGGGATTGTATCAGAATGCTTAAGGGAGTTTTCTTGCCTGGCACTTGTGAAGATAGTACTGCTCTTCATTGGTGTCAACGATCACTACGTCGGAATCGTCTTCTACCGAGAGGGGACAAACACCGACAAGCAAAAGAGGAACACATTCAATGCGATGCACAATCAAATGAATGATATGACATATTAAGGTACTGAATTTAGCTAATGCAACAGCAAGTCATTTTAATTGAAGTGGAATTCAAACAAGATCAAATTCCAACTCCAAATGCTAATTCAAAAATTGCCCAAATCATGAATTGTCCTAGTTGGTAATGTTAACTGTTCAAACATGCATGAACATGGCATAAACAAATTCTTCATATTTTTCTGATAATTTTTCATATATAAATTATTTCATTTGGAGTTACGGTTGATTTTCTATGATTTTTAGAAGCTTGCCTCAATTTCTGGAATTTATAAATCATTTCTAATATATTTAAAATCGCAAAAAGCTTTACTGCGTCAGCACTACATCAGCACACCACAGTGCAGTCACTGACCAGTGGGGCCAGGTCAACGCTGACGTCAGCACGGTCCATCCTGACACGTGGGTCCAAAGTAATTAAATTAACTCTAACTATTTTCTTTAGCCGGTTAATTAACCCTGTGGGGCTCGTATGTTAGCGTCTGTGGATGTTAATTAAGGGTGATTAGCGTCTACTTAACTAGGGACATGTCAGCCCGCCGGAGTTAGTCGCCGGCGACCTCAAATCGCGGCGCAAGTTCGCCAGAAAAATGCTAGGGGCTGCGGTTTGCCGCGCCGAGGGCACTAGGAGGGAGCCCTCGCTCGCCCGCATCTGGCAGTGCAAGCGGGAGGAGCAGGGGTGGATAGAACTCGCCGAAATCAAGCTCGCGGCGATAGCTGGAGTTTGGGTGGGGATTATTTCAACGCTAGGGTGTGCTACTCGACCAACTAGGGCACCTACGGCACCTACGCGCGCTCACGAGGCGGTTGGGCACACGCGCTCATCCAGTGGGTCACCAGAGCAACGCCGGCGGTGAGCTCGAGCGATGGTGGTTATGGTTAGCAAGGGGGTGATGGCTACGGCGAGCAATCCGCGCGGGAAGGAGATGATAATGTGGAAGGGGCTCACGGTGAAGACGGCGAGCAGGCCTGCGGGTCGGGGGAGGCTCTAGAGGTGACAGATTGACGACGGCGAGTCGGCGATCCCGGGTGCCCGTCGGTGAAGACGACAATGAAGGCGACGATGCCGGGCATCCGAGGATGCGTGCTTCGGCGTGGAGCTTCACGACGTCGAGGTGGTGCTGGGGGGCACACTCATGGGCTAGGGGTGGTCGGTGGCTGTGTCGGTGAGCAGAGGCGCTCTCGGGTGCGTGCGGGGGAGAGCGAGGGAGAGGAACAGAATAGAGGAGGGGATGAGCACGGGGAGAGTGAGAGAGGGAGTCAGGGAGGTGCGTGGCAGCTCTAGGCGCTCCAGGGCCGCGAGGAGGCAGGCAGGCGAGGTGGAGGTGTCCTGACACGTGCGCGCACGCAGGGCACACGCCCTGGTCCTCCTGTCTGAGGTAGGGGACGACTGGCATGTTGCCAGGTGGGCTGGGCCGCCAGCAACAGTGCTAGACCATAGGTGAGGTTCTTTCCTCTCTTTTTTTCCTTTTCTTTTTGCTTTCTATTTTGCTCTATTTTGATTTAGTAAAAATACTAAACCATTTTTGTTGCTTCTGAAATTATTTTTTGGATGCAAAATGGACTAACCCAAAGTCCCACAAAAAGTTTCAGAATTATTGGAGCTATGAATACTTTATAGCCATTTATTTTCTCCAATTCAAATAATTAGTGAGTTAATTCAAAGGCCAATATGTTCTGGAAAAATGTGCATCATTCCTGGTTGAGGCTTTCACCCTTTTCCTTAAATCATGAACATTTTTGAAGGGCATTTTGGGTTCACTGAAAAATATTTTAAGTTGAACCTATTTGAATCCCATTTGGTGCTAGGGTTTGATCATCCCCATTTCAAGTTTCATTGAAATTTAAACATGATGCATGGATGATTATGCAACTATTTACAATCAATTTCTAGGGCTGTGACATTTTGTACAAAGTGTTGTCAACAAATTGGTACATACTTGATTGACGGGCTACTCTTTCAGCTTCTTCTTGCTCTTCGAGAAGTTCCCCTATTTGTAGGTACTGGATGATCGACTGCGCCCATGTCGGACGACAAGGACTAAATGCATTTCTTCCTCTGCGGGGGCGCTTGCCTTGACAGCAAGAACTTGACTTGCCGGAGGTTGTGGCTCACCGGCAAGAGGTGTCTGTCGGTGGAGTTGTTTTTCTTGGCGGCTGCTGGCAGCTCTGCTGGAAAATATCCACCAGTGTTCAATTTTCTTTTCTTTGCTGCCTTCGTTGATGGTGTAACAGATGGCTGATTCAGTTGTAGCACAAAAGTTCCCGGTTCCACAGGAGATCTCTTCGCGGCAAACCGTCAAAGTGCTCTTCCATCTTCCTCACTTCATCGACGTATGCTTCCATCAAAGGGCTCTGATAATCTTTGTTAATCTGTTTCAGCACAAGCTGCGAGTCATCTCTGATAATCAACTTTCGAATACCAAGGTCGATTGCAATGCACAGATCGGCAAGCAATCCCTCGTACTCAGCGGTGTTGTTGGTGGCCTACTCCCTGGGAAAGTGCATTTGAACCACATACTTGAGATGCTCTCTGGTGGGTGCGACAAGGAACACGCTAGCACTGGCACCTTTCAGCATAAAAGCACCATCAAAGTACATGATCCAATCATCAACAATTTCTTTGCCGGGGAGAGAGGTCTCTTGCACTTCTTCGTCTGGCGTTGTTGTCCATTCTGCAATGAATTCCGCCAAAGCTCTGCTCTGAATCATTGATGTACTTTCAAACTTCAAGTCAAAGCTTGACAGCTCCAACACCCACTCCACAATCTTGCCGGTGGCTTCTGGATTTCTCAGAATATGTTGCAGTGGAAAGCGAGTGACGACGGTGAGCTGATGTACTTGAAAGTAGTGGTGCAGCTTCCATGAGGCCATGAGGAGACCAAAAAGCAACTTCTGCACACCAGAATATCTTGACCTAGCCCCCTGTAAAGGGAACTGACAAAATAAACTGGGCACTGCACCAACTTCTTCTTCTGCACAACTTGTTGATCTGGCTCATCTATTTGTGCAATATCAGACTTGGCGGCACCTGCCCTTATCGGAGAAGATTCTGGCTTGTCAGCTCGCGGCTCTGAAGTTGCTGCCTCTTTGTCATTAGCCTCTCTTTTAGCCACTAGTGCAGCACTAACCACTTGATTGGTTGCCATTAAGTATAGCAACAACGGCTCTTGTGGCTTAGGCACAACTAAGACTGGCAGAGTGGACAGGTACCCCTTCAAATCTTGAAGCGCGGCCTCCGCTTCCGGAGTCCATTTCATTGGACCTGCCTTTTTCAAGATTTTGAAAAACGACAGGGCGCGCTCTGCTGATTTGGAGATGAACCCGCTCAATGCGGCAACACAACCAGCAAGACGCCTAACGTCCTTGACGCGCTTTGAAACGTCTCCGTCGTATCTACAATTTTTGATTGTTTCATGCCAATATTCTACAACTTTCATATACTTTTGGCAACATTTTATATTATTTTTGGGACTAACATATTGATCCAGTGCCCAGTGCCAGTTCCTGTTTTTTGCATGTTTTTTGTTTCATAGAAAATCCATATCAAACGAAGTCCAAATGTAATAAAATTTTACGAAGATTTATTTTAGAATATATGTGATTTTTGGGAAGAAGAATCAACGCAAGACGGTGCCCGAGGTGGCCACAAGGCAACAGGGCGTGGCCAGGGGGTGGCTGTGCCGTGCTGCCTTGTGACTTCCTCGTAAGTCGGTTGTAGCCCTTCTATCGCCGAAAGAAATATAATTTCTGGATAAAAATCCCCTCAAAATTTCAGCCCAATCGGAGTTACGGATCTCTGGGGATATAAAAAACGGTGAAGGGGTCCGAAAACGAATGCAAAACAAAAGAGAAACGGAGAGAGATCCAATCTCGGAGGGGCTCCTGCCCTCCGGGAGCCATGGCGGCCATGGACCATAGGGGAAACTCTCCTCCCGTCTAGGGGGGAGGCCAAGCAAGAAGAAGAAGGAGGGGGGCTCTCTCCCCCTCTCTTTCGGTGGCGCCGGAACACCGTCGGGGGGAACCAACGTGACGGCGATCTACACCAACAACTTCGCCGCCGTCATCACTAACTGTCTCCACCTCTATGCAGCGGTGTAACCTCTCTATTCCCGCTGTAATTCTCTACTTGAACATGGTGCTTAATGCTATACATTATTATCCTATGATGTGTGGCAATCCTATGATGTTTGAGTAGATTTCTTTTGACCTACGGGTTAATTGTGGTATTGTGTGATTGATATGAGTTGTATGTTAATATGGTGCTGTCCTATGGTGCCCTCCGTGTCACGCAAGTTTGAGGGATTCCCGCTGTAGGGTTTTGCAATACGTTCATGATTTGCTTATAGTGGGTGGCTAGAGTGACATAAGCTTACACCCGAGTAAGGGGGTTGTTGCGTATGGGAGTAAAGGGGACTTGTTACTTAATGCTATGGTTGGGTTTTACCTTAATGATCGTTAGTAGTTGTGGATGCTTTCTAGAGTTCCAATCATAAGTGCATATAATCCAAGTACGGAAAGTATGCCTCTCCCTCATTGCATATGATAAGTATCTATCGTGTTATATTCAATTGCCTATGGACAATCTTTCTCATCGTTCTACAAAAGCTTTCTACTAAACAACTAACTTTTATTATCTTGCAAAGTAATCCTAGCTTTATTATCTTGCTAAGTACTTCTAATTTTATTCTTGCAAACTTATCCCTACACCTACAAAGTAGTTTTATTCTTGTTCTAGGTAAAGCGAACATTAAGTGTGCGGAGAGTTGTATCGATGGTCGATAGAACTTGAGAGAATATTAATTATACCTTTAGATCCTCATTGGGTTCGACACTCTTACTTATCGAAAAAGGCTACAATTCATCCCCTATACTTGTGGGTTATCAAGACCTTTTTCTGGCGCCGTTGCCGGGGAGCAATAGCGTGGGGTGAATATTCTCGTGTGCGCTTGTTTGCTTTATCACTAAGTAGTTTTTATTTTCAGTTCCACTAAGTAGTTTTTATTTTCTATTCTAAGTTGTTTTATATCTTTAGTTATGGATATGTAACATGAAACACCAAAAAAATTAGTTGTACTTGCTACTCATGGAGATGGGGAACCTCCTAAAACCCTCGATGCTGGTTATGTGGAAAACATTAAATACTACTTTGATAATCCTGATAAATCTCCATTCAACTTGATAATGGGAGATACTTTGGATCAATGGGAATACGTTAGGGATTATCGCTTGTCTCAAAAAGGGAAACAATTATGGGATCAAATTAAAATGTTGCGTGGTATGCTTGGAATTTGTGCTTAAGGTGTGATTATACTTGTTGCTCTAAGATGAAGGCTCCACACCTTCCCTTTCAATGTGAATTTAATGATAATGAAGCCTTGGCTTCTTATGCTAATGGTGTATATGATTACTATGATGTGGAACAAATAGAAGAATTTGTTGCTTTTAAGGGTGCTTATGAAATTGAATCTTTGTTTGAAAAGTATGAAGATTGTGATGATGTTATTTACAGATCTAAAAATTATGCTATACTTAAATATTGCTTTGAGAATTATGAATACAATGCCATATTGATGAATTTATTGAGAAAGTCTCCTTTGTCCAAGAAGAGACTAATATTTTGCAGGAACCTATGGAAGAAAAAATTGCTGAAACTGTGAGCTCATTAGATGAAAATGATGAGGTGGAGAGCGAAGAACAAAAGGAGGAAGAGCGGATTAGCTACCTGTGCCCACCTTCTAATGAGAGTAACTCTTCAACTCATACATTGTTTAATTTCCCTTCGTGCTTACCGAAGGATGATTGCTATGATCCCTTGGATTTGTTTGAAATATCCCTTTTTGCTGAAATTGATGCTTGCTATGCTTGTGACCATGATGCCAATATGAATGATGCTTATGGAGATGAACTTGCTATAGTTCCTTATGTTAAACATGAAATTGTTGCTATTGCACCCACACATGGTAGTCCTATTATCTTTTTGAATTCTCCCAACTACACTATATCAAAGAAGTTTGCACTTATTAAGGATTATATCGATGGGTTGTGTTTTACTATTGCACATGATGATTTTGATGGATATAATATGCATGTACTTGCTGCTCCTACTTGCAATTATTATGAGAGAGGAACTACATCTCCACCTCTCTATGTTTCCAATATGATAAAATTGCAAGAAACTGTTTATGCTATGTATCGGCCTTTATTATGTGTGCATGAATTGTTCTTTTATGACATGCCGATGCATAGGAAGAGAGTCAGACTTCATCATTGCATGATATATGTTGCTTTTTGCTCTCTAATAAATTATAAATCATTGTTAATTAAAATTGGCTTTGATATACCTTGGGATCTAGGTGGATCAATTACATGAGCACTTTATGCCTAGCTTAATGGCTTTAAAGAAAGCGCTGGCTGGGAGACAACCCGGAAGTTTTAGAGAGTCATTTTATTCTATTGTGTGCTTTAAAAAAAATTTAAAAACAAAAAAATATAGAGGGGAATCTGAAACTTTTTCAAAAAGAGAAGCAATTGGAAGGTTATGCATTGAAGAAGTGAGGGGCGACCTTGAACACTTGTGTTCATGCTCATGGAAACAATGTTGAAATTTTCATGGAAGTTTCTCACAAAAATAATTATCCCCTTGTACAAATCCATTGTATTATAAAAATAATGTGCCAAGATTTACCTTTAGGATATTTAAATTGCTTGTTTGGTGTGTGCTGTGCAAAAACAGAAACTTTTGCTTTAGTGTTTGAATTTGGGTATTTTAATGGAACGTGCAAAAATTCTGAAATTTTTATACAGTACTTCTATTCAAATTTTTTATTTTTTCCTAATTTTTCAGAATTTTTATAGTTACATAAGTATATGTTTCATATGCATCTTTACAGACTTTCCTGTTTTCACAGATTGCTGTTATAGTTTATTTATTTGCTTATGTTTGAAATCTTGTTGAGACCCATTGACTTGGGAGCCATAGAATTGTGATAGAATACAGTGGGTAATGTTTGATTATAATTATACAATAATGTTACAGTGGGACATGATGGTATTTGATGTTATATGTACTAACCCCCTCTAATAAAAAGTTCGGTTAAATTTTGGGTGGGTGAAGTGTTCGAAGATCGAGGAGGTATCGATATGAGAAGAATAAGGAGAGGCAAGAGTTCAAGCTTGGGGATTCCCAAGGCACCCCAAGTAAATATTCAAGGAGACTCAAGTGTCTAAGCTTAGGGATGCCCCGGAAGGCATCCCGTCTTTCTTCCTCGACAATTATCGGTATGTCTCGGTTTTTGTTTTGTTCACATGATATGCGTAAATTATTGGAGCGTCTTTTGTGTTTATTTTTCCTTTTTATTTTATGCACCATGCTGGTATGAGATAGTCCTTGGTTGATTTATAGAATGCTCTTTGCACTTCACTTATATCTTTTGACTATGGCTTTATAGAATGCTTCATGTGCTTCACTTATATTATTTGAAGTTTGGATGCCTGTTTCTCTACATTCAGAAAACAGTTATTTGTAGAATACTCTTTTGCCTCACTTATATTTATTAGAGCATGGTCTTTTGTAGAAAGAATTAAACTCTCGTGCTTCACTTATATATATTTAGAGAGTTAACAAGAATTGGTCATTCACAGGGTTAGTCATAAAATCCTACATAAAACTTGTAGATCACTGAATATGATATGTTTGATTCCTTCAATAGTTTTGCGATATTGTGGTGGTAATACCGGGGCATGCTAGTAAAATAATTAAAGTTGAGTATTAATAATGGTGTTAAGGGAAGTAAGTCTTTACGCAAGTAAATCCTCACACATGTAAAGTGGTGGCTGCTGACATTAGCGGTGAGGTCGGAGCATGATGTATCATTGATTAAGTCTTTGTGTTGTTCGGATTGGGGGCGCGCAATGGTTAACTCCTCCCAACCTCCCCCTTAGGGGCATGCGAGTAATACTTTGCTTCGAGGGCTTCAAAATTTTCACAATAAGTATATGAGTTCTTTATGACTAATGTGAGTCCATGGATTATACACAATCTCATCCTTCCGCATATTGCTAGCCTCTTCGGTATCATGCATTGCCCTTTCTCACCTCGAGAGTTGATGCAAACTTCGCCGGTGCATCCAAACCCCGTGATATGATATGCTCTATCACACATAAGCCTCCTTATATCTTCCTCAAAACAGCCACCATACCTACCTATTATGGCATTTCCATAGCCATTACGAGATATATTGCCATGCAACTTCCATCATTATCATATACATGACTTGAGCATTCATTGTCATATTAGTTTCCATGATCGTAAGATAGCTAGCATGATATTTTCATGGCTTGTTCATTTTTTTATATCTTTGCTACGCTAGATCATTGCATATCCTGGTACACTGCCAGAGGCATTCATATAGAGTCATCTTGTACAGTTTTCTATCGAGTTGTAAGTAAATAAAAGTGTGATGATCATCATTATTAGAGCATTGTCCCAGTGGGGAAAGGATGATGGAGACCATGATTCCCCCACAAGTCGGGATGAGACTCCGGACGAAAAATATAAAAAAAGAAGAAAAAAAGAGGCCAAAAAGAGCCCATCAAAAAAGAGAGAAAAAAGGGGAAAAAGGGAAAAAAATGAAAACAAAAAAATGAGAGAAAAGAGAGAAGGGACAATGTTACTATCCTTTTACCACACTTGTGCTTTAGAGTAGCACCATATTCTTCATATAGAGAGTCTCCAGAGTTGTCATTTTCATATACTAGTGGGAATTTTTCATTATAGAACTTGGCTTGTATATTCCGATGACGGGCTTCCTCAAATTCCCGAGGTCTTCATGAGAAAGGAAGTTGGATGCACACCCACTTAGTTTCTGTTGAGCTTTCATATACTTATAGCTCTTAGTGCATCCATTGCATGGCAATCCCTACTCCTCGTATTGATATCAACTGATGGGCATCTCCATAGCCCGTTGATTAGCCACGTCGATGCGATACTATCTTCCTTTTTGACTCCCCTTATTGATCTCTATCACCGCATTCTATTCCACCCATAGTGCTATATCCATGGCTCACGCTCATGTATTGCGTGGGAGTTGAAAATGCTAAAGCGCGTTAAAAAGTATGATCCAATTGCTTGGTTTGGCACCGGGGTACTCTTGATTTGATCTATCCATGCAGGGAAGACTGAGCATGTCATGCTTACCACAACTAAGTGTATAGAGGTTGTTTCCTTTAGCTTCATTATGAAAGGCAATGACGAATTACGTGCAGGTTTTGTAATATTGTTTCAATATCAAATTGATAGACTATTGCCTTGAATCACTCGTATCTTAATATTCATGCCATAATTAGATTATTTAATCAAGATTATGCTAGGTAGCATTCCACATCAAAAATTATCTTTTTATCATTTTCCTACTCGAGGAGGAGCAGGAATTAAGCTTTGGGATGTTGATACGTCTCCGTCGTATCTATAATTTTTTATTGTTGCATGCCAATATTCTACAACTTTCATATACTTTTGGTAACATTTTATATTATTTTTGGGACTAACATATTGATCCAGTGCCCAGTGCCAGTTCCTGTTTTTTTGCATGTTTTTTGTTTTGCAGAAAATCCATATCAAACAAAGTCCAAACACGATAAAATTTTACGAAGATTTATTTTGGAATATATGTAATTTTTGGGAAGAAGAATCAACGCAAGACGGTGCCCGAGGTGGCCACAAGGCAACAGGGCGCGGCCAGGGGGTGGCCGCGCCATGTTTCCTTGTGACTCCCTTGTAAGTCGGTTGCAGCCCTTCTTTCGCCGCAAGAAAGATAATTTCCGGATAAAAATCGCCTCAAAATTTCAGTCCAATCGGAGTTACAGATCTTCGGGAATATAAAAAATGGTGAAGGGGTCCGAAAACGAACGCGAAACAGAAGAGAAACAGAGAGAGATCCAATCTCGGAGGGGCTACTGCCCTCCGGGAGCCATGACAGCCATGGACCAGAGGGGAAACTCTCCTCCCGTCTAGGGGGAGGCCAAGCAAGAAGAAGAAGAAGAAGGAGGGGGGCTCTCTCCCCCTCTCTTTCGGTGGCGCCGGAACACCGTCGGGGGGAACCAACGTGACGGCGATCTACACCAACAACTTCGCCGCCGTCATCACTAACTGTCTCCACCTCTATGCAGCGGTGTAACCTCTCTATTCCCGCTGTAATTCTCTACTTGAACATGGTGCTTAATGCTATACATTATTATCCTATGATGTGTGGCAATCCTATGATGTTTGAGTAGATTTCTTTTGACCTACGGGTTAATTGTGGTATTGTGTGATTGATATGAGTTGTATGTTAATATGGTGCTGTCCTATGGTGCCCTCCGTGTCACGCAAGTTTGAGGGATTCCCGCTGTAGGGTTTTGCAATACGTTCATGATTTGCTTATAGTGGGTGGCTAGAGTGACATAAGCTTACACCCGAGTAAGGGGTTTGTTGCGTATGGGAGTAAAGGGGACTTGTTACTTAATGCTCTGGTTGGGTTTTACCTTAATGATCTTTAGTAGTTGCGGTTGCTTGCTAGAGTTCCAATCATAAGTGCATATGATCCAAGTACGGAAAGTATATTAGCGTATGCCTCTCCCTTGTTGCATATGATAAGTATCTATCGTGTTATATTCAATTGCCTATGGACAATCTTTCTCATCGTTCTACAAAAGCTTTCTAGTAAACAACTAACTTTTATTATCTTGCAATGTAATCCTAGCTTTATTATCTTGCTAAGTACTTCTAGTTTTATTCTTGCAAACTTATCCTTACACCTACAAAGTAGTTTTATTCTTGTTCTAGGTAAAGCAAACGTTAAGTGTGCGGAGAGTTGTATCGGTGGTCGATAGAACTTGAGAGAATATTAATTATACCTTTAGCTCCTCATTGGGTTCGACACTCTTATCGAAAAAGGCAACAATTGATCCCCTATACTTGTGGTAATCACGCTTCGGTGCTTCAATCTGCTCAATTGGTTTGATCTTGTCGGGATTGGCTTCAATTCCTCTCTGAGATACAAAGAACCCGAGAAGCTTGCCGGATGGAACGCCCAACACACACTTCTCGGGATTGAGCTTCAAGTTGATTCTGCCCAAACTTGCAAATGTTTCCTCTAGATCTTGTATCAGTGTTGACTTGTCCTTGGTTTTGACTACAATATCATCCATGCAAGCTTCCACATTTCTGTGCAATTGGGTCTCAAAATCAATCTGAACTGCCCTAGCAAATGTTGCTCTGGCACTTTTCAATCCGAAAGGCATGTGTATAAAACAATACGTGCCACATGGAGTGATAAAAGCTGTTTTCTACTCATCTTCCTTGGCCATAAAGATCTGATGATAACCAGAGTAGGCGTCAAGAAAAGAGATTAAATCACAGCCGGTAGTGGAGTCGACAATCTGGTCGATGCGCGGCAAAGGAAAAGGGTCTTTTGGACAAGCTTTATTTATATCAGTTAAGTCGATACAAAGCCTCCATTTTCCATTTGCTTTCCACACTACAACTGGATTGGCTAACCACGTGGGGTGTAACACTCCTCTGACCAGGCCTGCCGCTTCTAACTTCTTGATTTCTTCGGCAATGAACTCTTGTCGCTCCAAGGCTTGCTTTCTAACCTTCTGCTTGACGGGTCTTGCATGAGGGCAGGTGGCAAGGTGGCGCTCAATCACCTCCCTGGGAACACCGGGGATGTCAGACGGTTGCCATGCAAACACATCGACATTCGCCCACAGGAAGGCGACGAGCGCGCTTTCCTATTTGCTGTCAAGAGCGGCCCTTATGGTGAAAGTACCACTCGTGCCATCCTCCCTTGCAAAGACTTGTTTTGTTGTAGGTGGAGCTGCCTTGGACTTCTTGCTCTTGCCGGCAGAGCTCTCTGGTATATCCTCAATAGGCGTGCTGCACTCTGCAGTGCGCTTCCCGGATTCCTTGGTTGATGTCTTACCGGTCTTCTTGTTCTTCTTCCCCTCAGGAGCTTTGCCGAAGGAGTAGGTGCCTTAGTGGCAGATGCTGCTACTGCCTCCTGGTAAAGTTTGTCGGCGCAGATGATTGCATCCTTCTGATTAGACTTGATGGTGAGTACACCCATTGGCCCTGGCATCTTGAGCATGTTGTAAGCATAGTGCGATGCAGCCATGAACTTCGCCAGCGCCGGGCGGCCTAGAATCCCATTATACAATAGCGGCATCTTGACGACATCGAAGACAATCTTCTCTGTCCTGTAGTTGAGCTCGCTTCTGAACATGACCGGCAATGTAATCTAGCCCTTAGGCTTGCTCCTTCCCGGATTAATCCCCTGGAATGTGCCTGTCTCTTCCAGATCCTCGTCGGGAATTTGCAGCCTCTTGATCACGTCTGGTGAGATCAAGTTCAAGCTGGCCCCACCGTCAACCAACATTTTGGTGACCTTGAGGTTGCGGATCGTTGGTGAAACCAACAACGGCAAGCACCCGACCGCAGTTGTGCGATCAGGGTGATCCTCAGCGTAAAAAATGATGGGCGTGTGTGACCACTTGAGTGACTTCTGTGCTTCCATTGTCGGCTCCGCTGCATTGACTTCGCGGACCAACTGTTTGAGCTGCTGGTGTGAGGAGTGCAAAGATGCGCCTCCATCAACACATATGGCGTCTACCGCATTCTGGAACTCGTTTTCAGACTCATCTTCGTCCTCATCATCACCATCTTCATCCTCTTTATTTTCTTGACCTCTAGCAAGCTTCTCTTTCTGCTGCTTGGCCTTGCCGCGGCGGCCTCCGCGACCACCACGGTTCTTCTTGCCGGACCCACCAGCATCGTCCTTGGCCTTCTCCTTATCGCTGATACGTCTCCAACGTATCTATAATTTTTTATTGTTCCATGCTATTATATTATCAATCTTGGATGTTTTATATGCATTTATATGCTATTTTATATCATTTTTTGGGACTAACCTATTACCCCAGTGCCTAGTGCCAGTTGCTGTTTTTAGTTTTCCAGAAAATCAGTACCAAACAGAGTCCAAATGCTACAAAACTTTTTGACGTTTTTTTTCTGCACAAAAGAGACCCTAGAATCTTCGAGAGGAGACCAGACGACAAACAAGGAGACGACAAGGCAACAGGGCGCGCCCTGTTACTTTGTGGGCACCACGTGGCTCCGTCTGACCTAATTCCACTTCTATAAATTCTCAAATATTGGGAAACCAACAGGGAGCCACCCAAAATAACTTTTTTGCCATCGCAAGCTTCTGTTCTTCCGTGATCCCATCTGGAGGCCTTTTCCGGTACTCTGCCGGAGGGGGGATCGATCATGGAGGGCATCTACATCAACCTTGCTGCCTTACCAATGATGCGTGAGTAGTTCACCATAGACCTACGGGTCCATAGCTAGTAGCTAGATGGCTTCTTCTCTCTCTTTGATCTTCAATACAATGTTCTCCTCGATCTTCTTGGAGTTCTATTCGATGTAATCTTCTTTTGCGGTGTGTTTGTTGGGATCCGATGAATTGTGGGTTCATGATCTGAATATTCATGAGAAGTAATTGAGTCTTTTCTAAACTTTATTATGCGTGATTGTTATAGCTTTGTATTTCTCTCTGATCTATCCGTTTGGTTTGGCCAACTAGATTGATTTATCTTCAGCGGGAGAGGTGCTTTGTAATGGGTTCAATCTTGTGGTGCTCTATATCCCAGTGACATTGTAGGGGACAAGACACGTATTTGTATTGTTGCCATTAAGGGTAAAATGATGGGGTTTCTTCATATTAGTTGAGTTTACTTTGTCTACATCATGTCATCTTGCTTAAGGCATTACTCTATTTTCATTAACTTAAGACCCTAGATGCATGCTGGATAGCGATCGATGGGTGGAGTAATAGTAGTAGATGCAGGCAGGAGTCGGTCTACTTGTCTCGGACGTGAGGCCTATATACATGATCATTGCCTTGAATATCGTCATAACTATGCACTTTTCTATCAACTGCCCGACAGTAATTTGTCTACCCACCGTATGCTGTGTGTTTGAGAGAGAAGCCTCTAGTGAAAACTATGGCCCCCGGGTCTACTTTAAATATAAAAATAAAACTAAAATATACTTGCTGCATTTTATTTACTTTTATTTTATTTTACAATTTATCTATCTACCACTACAAGATTTAATCCTTGCAAGTAACGAGTTCAAGGGGATTGACAACCCTCTTGCCCGCGTTGGGTGAAAGAATTTGCTTTTGTGTGTGCAGGTGCTGTTCACGAGGCTTTGCGTCATTCTCCTATTGGTTCGGTAACCTTGGTTCTCACTGAGGGAAATACTTATCTCTACTGTACTGCATCTCCTCTCCTCTTCGGGGAAAATCCCAATGCAGCTCACAAATAGCGGTCACGCTTTTCATGTTCTTGCTTCTGCTTCTCGGCAAGCTGCTCAACCTGCCGGCACTCCTGGAGATCATGGCCTGCTGTGCAGTGGATCTTGCAGTATGGTCCGTCAGTCTTCTCACCGGTAGCCGCCTCATGGCCACAGGTGCAAATGGCAACCTCCTTGCCACTGCTCTCAGCCTTGGGCTTCTTGCTAGGATCCCCTGATCCCTCTACCACCAAAACAGCTTTTCCTTTGCGCTTGCAGTTGCGCTTGAGGCCCTTCTTCTTCGGAGTGGATGCGTCATCATCTTCAGAATCAACTTCAGCGCCAGCATCCTCCCCGGGAAGTCACCTCCCCCCCTCAGCACGTGCACACTTGTCCACCAAGGCGTACAGCTCGTTGATGGTTCTCACCTTCTCAATATTCATCGCAGCCCGCATTCTGCGATTGCGCACATTCGTGTGGAATGCGGCAATGAGAGCCACGGGATGAACTTCAGGGATATTATGGTGCACATGGCTGAATCTCTGGATGTATTTGCGGAGGGGTTCACCGTCTCTCTATGGAAGTACGTGCAGGTTGCTGGGCTGACCAGGAAGCTTGTGGCCTCCAGTGTACGTGCCAACAAACTCATGGTACAAATCCAACCAAGAAGAGATGGAGCCCTCCGGCAAATTCATCAGCCAAGACCACACATTGGGCTTAAGCGCTAACGGAAAGTAATTGGCGAGAACCTTCCCGTCTCTACCACCGACAGCCTGGACGGCTATGGTGTAGATCCCGAGGAACTCGGCCGGGTTAAGCTTGCCGTCGTACTTGTCCAGCAATTCGGGCATGAAGCTCCGGGAAGAGGGCTAGCGAACTTGCCGCAGCTCACGAGTAAACGCTGGGCAACCTGCCTCGTAAGGCAAGCACCCAGGGTACCCTGGCGCTAGCTCATTCACTGCTGGTCTGTTGCGGTCGTCGGATTGATGACGCGCTTCCCGATGCCACTCGATGGTCATGCGGGCGTCCTCGACTCGCCACTCTTGTAGTACTTGGCGTTGGTCTTGACGGGCCCGCGGATCTAACAACGCCATGGATATCTCGTCTGGCTCGTCAGATCGGCGAACTTGTTGCTGCTGCTGTGGTTGTTCCCGCGGAGGTGACTGCACCGTTGGCGCTGCATCTCCAACTCGAGCCAGATGGAGCCACATCTCGTTCCTGCCGCCGTGGCTCATGTCCGCCAGCAGGTTGACGCGGTGGTTGCCCGTGAGCATCTTTCCCCAGGTTGCCGAGCACCCGCTTCTCTCCTAAGGGAAGGCAGAATGACAGCGGTGTGTCACACCTGCCGCGATGGAAACGTTATCGGGCCCTACCTAGTACGAACCGCTTTCCCCAGGTTGCCGGGCACCCGCTTCTCTAAAGGGAAGGCAGAACGATAGCGGTGTGTCACACCTGCCACGATGAAAATGTTCTCGGGTCCAACCCCGTACGAACCCATTTCCCCAGGTTGCCGGACACCCGCTTTTCTCCTCAAGGAAGCCAGAGTTATAGCACTATGCCACACCTACCGCGACGGAAATGTCCTCTGGTCCTACCCCGTGTGAACCACTTTCCCCACGCCTGGTTGGGAAGGCGACAAGGGATCGCACATCGAAAATAAAGCTAAGTCATACTACTCGAGTGCCCTTTTTCAAAATTCCCTTGACCCATCATGAATCCCGTCTTTGAAATGGGGGCTTCCGGGAAGCATCACCCTGTGAAATCCTTCCCGGGAATTTCTTTCACCCCGAGATGCAAGGCGACCGCGCTGCGTTCCGGCTCCGTTCCAACGTACCCGCCTTGTATGCCTTTGTTATCGGAGGCAATCACCCGGCAACATGGGGGCTCAAAGAGCACACAAGGAAGAAATTTGAATATAACGGAACTTCTGAGTCCCCTTCTCTCCAAGGCAGCTCAAGAAGACAGAGCAAAGCAAAAGAAGAATTGGATGGCAACAAGAGGAAATAGGGAACGAGCAAGGTGACCGGAGGTGTCACCCAGCCTCTTTTTCCCCCCTTCTTTATATGGAATGAAGACGAAGCGACCACCACTTCCCATTCAATACTCGTCGCTCCCCTCTTTCCACTCCCCGAGGTGTCGCAGCGAGAAAGCCAAGCCACCCACTTCCACAGCGGCATCATTTTTGCTGAAAATATGAAACGACAGGACAGCAGGGGTACGTTTCCCCCATGGGACTACGCATGCCACGCGGCGGCCTCTGTTGTTCCTTGGCCCCATCTCCTCCGGTGCTCCCGCGGCGACCGCGCATAGGACATGGGCCCGGGGGCTACACTGACACCATCGGCCCAACCACGGGTGACATACCGGACATGGTTCTTCGCAACGACTGCTGGCTCATCACCCAACAATGAAATCAAGGCAAACATTGCGTGCATACAGCATGAACCATGAACAAGCGAAAAAAGTTACCAACATCAAGAGCTCAACAATCTACAGTATAATCCGACATTGCGTGCATACAGCATGAGCATGTAAAGGTTGGAGAAGATGCGGTCCCCGACCTGCTCCAATAAACCACGACACTCCTTCTCGATGGTCTCGTGCATATCGTGTCTAGCCTCCTCAAGCCCACCGATGAGTTCCTAAAAAAACTGAGCATATCCACCGATATCGTCCATCCGAAGATTGGCAGGGTTCCTTAGATGTATGCCTAAACCCTTGGCAACGACTAAGGCACGCTGACAAATGCTCTAGAGCAACTCACCCTGCATCGTGCGCTGCCCACCAAGACGGAGCAACTCATCTTTCTGCTGCTCACAAAGGCCCTCCAGCTCGGATTGCCGACCCTCAAGACGCCTCAGCTCGGCCTTGCAAGTGGCAAGGTCCCTGTCTGTGGCCTCCATGGCTGCGTTCGCCTTCTCGCGCTGATCGAGCATAGCTTCTTGGGCCTCCAGCACTTCCCGTAGCTGCTCAAGCCTGGCGTCTTCATCGTGGAGGTCCGCCAAGGCCTTGTCCGCCTCCTCCTCACGGATTCGGATGTCAAACTCTCGCCCGGCGAAGGCCTCCTCGCGATCCTCCACGTCACGCTCACGGGCCATAAGTATTCCCCCCCCAGCTGATCAATAGCCTGGTGGGCACCTTGGATAAAGTCCTCGCTAGTTCGGCAGGTGGCGCTGCTCCCGGCATCTCCCGGACCAACTGTCACCCCCAGGATCCAGCGAGATCCCGTGCAGGCTAACTGGGGAAGCGCTGATTCCAGAAGAGAGCTCTCTACCCCCACGGGGGGAGAAGGCGCCCCCCATACCTGGCACCCTCCTCTTCCCAGACATCTGCTTCCGGGATATGTTGGGCAGGGGAATCTTGCGAGAAGACGTTGTCTGACGGGGTCCTGTACCAGGGGTGGCCAACGTCCGGGAGCCTGGCCTCGTCAATCACAAGGGGGCCCAAATGGCCCAAGACATGGTGCAAACCCTAGGAGGCCAGGCGACCTTCTTGACGCCCAAGACTAGAGGGTAGCAGCGCCCCAGATCGCATCTGACATGTAAACCCTAGGCCTCTCCAGCCTATATAAAGGGAGGTCTAGGGTTCCCATTGATCATCTATCCTCAGATAGGAGAACTCTCAGTAGCAATCTCATACACCATTGTAACCCCTCGAATGAGGTATCCCTCCATTATGAATCATCAAAACCAGCAGGATATAGTGTATTACTCTCCGGAAGCCCGAACCTGGATAAACCCCTCGTGTGACCTTCGACCCATGACTTCTAGCTGAGCTTGGACCCCTACCGAGGGATCTGACGGGAATTTGCTCCGTCAGTTGGTGCGCCAGGCACGGGCGGTGCTGGTTGGAGACCGATCATGGATCGGATCTTCTTCTTCTCTTGGCGGCCTACCGCCAGGAGAAAGCCTAACCTTTGGCTCCATGACGTTCACCGCGAATGAGGCAGGCCGGGTTGACATCAATACACCATCCCACCCCACACGCACTATCTACATCGGTGATGTCGCCTTCGTCGTCAACGTATGGGGCGACCTCCGGTTGTGCCTGCCACCCATCCAACCCGGGGCACACGGTGAACTTTCGATCCCGTCGGGCGCGGCGACCGACCTCATCGATCGTTCTCCTTTCGGACTAAGGAATGTGGGGGCTGCATACCAGCACGACTGACGGTGTCCTGGATTAGGGGGGGTGCTAACCTAGCCAGCCCATCTCTTTGGTTGGGCCGATGGGCCCCCGTGCGTGATCAAGGTGGACTCCGGAGGCCGTGCTCATGAAGCGTGATCAAGACTGCCTCCACCGAAGACTTGATGTGTACTCCAAGATGTCTCCTGCCGCCTTACTCCTAGATACCGACTTTGTAACCCCAGATACCCTCCCTGGCGTGTATATAAGCCATAGGGTTTAGCCCGTAGAGGGGACATCAACACAATATCGTTCACCTAGCCTTAGAAGTTAGACACACATGATGATCTCGAGGTAGATCCACTCTGTATTCGATACATCTCCATCAATATAAATAGAAGCAGGATGTAGGGTTTTACCTCCATCAAGAGGGCCCGAACCTGGGTAAACATCGTCTCCCTTGTCTTTGTTACCACCGATCCGAGATCCACAGCTCGGGACCCCCTACCCCGAGGTCTGCCGGTTTTGACACCGACACTGGTGCTTTCATTGAGAGTCCCGCTGCGCGATCACCAGAAGGATCGATGGCTCACCTGCAGATCAACTGCGCCAATGGCCATGGGGGCGTTTTTGCCCCCGGTCAGCTCTTTGTTTTTGGCAGCATGGTATTTTGCGCCGACTCGACGGGACATCTGACCTCTGTCGAGAACTACGCCCCAGGCCGGATCGTGACTTTCGGTGGCCTCGAATACACCGCGGATTCCCACGGCGAACTCATCCTATTGGGATGGACTCCTGGCCGAATTGAAAACTCGACCGGTTCTGGAGGCTCAACTCCGGAGCCGAACTCCGTCGCGGCGCCTTTGGAGACCCCTGACGCGACCACTCCGGCCAGTTTCCTTCCGATCGTCAATCCGGAGATAGATCCGGCTCCCACTTCCGAAATTACGTCAATGCTAGAACTGACTTCGGCGCAAAACCCAGAATTGCGTTCGGATTCCCTTCACACCGAAGACACGTCAAGTTACACGCTGGGCATACTTCGAGTCAGCCGTGCCTATGGTGCATCAATGAATCCCGAAGAGCTATCTCACCTCGATGAGATGCTTGACCGCATCCGGAGCATGTCCATCTCGGACGACAAGACTTCGGTTTACAATCAGATCGAACTTAAAGCCGACGATCGGGAAATTTACATCCCACCCACCACCCACCTAGTCGCCATGATCTATGATTTAACCGACGTGTTGGACTATGGTGAGGCCACACACATGGAGGAAGATGCTGATGGCCCCATCGAGAACACCTCGCCCCTGATAAACGCGGGCAGGTGGACCGCCACGTCCACCTACAATGTTTACATGGTGGACATCCCCAAATCCCCTCCAAAACACCGGCGAAGGCACCGAAGGGGTAATAACGGGGAACCCAGTGGTAATAACGCGACAGCCAATAACGGCGACGCGGAGGACGGCGATGCCGATAGCCAGGAAGAGGACGTTCAAGCCTCCCCAGTAAGGAACGGCACACCTGACCAACTTCTCAGGGACTCAGATCCCGATGACCTCTTTGAAGGGGCCGATGACAACTACATGCCAGAATCCGAGGAGGACGAGAGCCTCGGTACCGAGGACTACATCGTCCCCGAGGACCCTTTCGAACAAGAGCGCTTCCAGCAGAGCCTCGTTGCGACGGCAAGGAGCATAAAACGCAAGCAGCAGCAGCTGCAGGCCAATACCGAGGCACTAAATGAAAAGTGGGTCAAAGTGCTTTCCGCCGAGCAAGACATGGAAAACCGGCGCCATAGTGCGCCGAAATCATACCCACGTAGGTGTCTCTTACCGGAGTTCGATGAGGAGCTCGCCGACGACCACGACCGACCGCCTAGAGGCCGGGACAGGCCAAGACGAGAAGACCTCAGTGACCGGCCACCTCCACGCCATTATGGCAAGGACCCCGTGGATTACTTAGATCCTCACGACGCTAGATGTCGCATTGAGGAAAACAGGGCACCCCCTCGGTCCATCTATGGATCAAGGGGACGCGCGCCCGCTGGGCTTGATGGCTACGATGCCTGGATGGACAGGAACGGCCGCGCCCGAGAGAAAACTTACTCGCCGCTCTCTCCCGACCTCCGACGAGATGCTCCTCGGTTCTGAGGTCCGGCTCACCCAATCTGCTTTACAGATAGGGTAATGGAACATCAATTCCCGGAAGGATTTAAGCCCATCAATATAGAATCATACGATGGCACCACAGATCCAGCAGTATGGATCGAGGATTTCCTTCTACACATACACATGGCCAACGGAGATGATCTCCACGCCATTAAATATCGGCCGCTCAAACTAAAGGGGCCGGTGAGGCATTGGCTTAACAGCCTCCCCCCTCACTCTATCGGCAGCTGGGAGGCCCTAGAAGACGCTTTTCGAGCAAACTTCCAGGGTATATATGTCCGACCTCCAGACGCTGATGACCTCAGCCGTGTCACCCAGCAGCCAGGCGAATCAGCCCGGAAGTTCTGGAATAGGTTCCTCACCAAGAAGAACCAGATCATAGACTGCTCTGAAGCCGAGGCCATCGCCGCATTTAAAAACAATATCCGAGATGAATGGTTGGCTTGTCAACTCGGCCAGGATAAGCCGAGAACTATGGCGGCCCTCACCTCACCGATGAATCACTTTTGTGCGCGAGAAGACAGCTGGCTCGCCCGTAGTACTCACAACGGCGAGGCAGGCACCTCGGAAACTCGCGACGCCAATGGAAAACCCAAGCGCAACAAATATAAGTGCAGGTATAAAAATGGTGGAAGCGATACGGAGGACGCTGCGGTCAACGCGGGGTTCACCGGACCTAAGTCTGGACAGAAAAGAAAACCTTTTAAAGGGAACAAGGACGGACCTAGCCAGCTTGATAGACTCCTGGACCGCCCATGTGGAATCCACGACACTCAGGAAAAACCAGCAACCCACACTAACAGGAATTGCTGGGTCTTTAAACAAGCCGGCAAGATAGCGACAGAGGGTCAAAATAAAACCCAACATCGCAGCGAAGATGAGGATGAACCTCGGCGGCCCAATAATGGAGGCCAAAAGAAGTTTCCTGACGAGGTGATAGAGGTCAATATGATATATGTCACCCACATCCCTAAAAGGGAGAGGAAGCGTGTGCTTCGGGATGTATACGCGTTAGAGCCAGTCGCCCCGAAATATAACCCATGGTCGGCTTACCCGATCACATTTGACAAACATGATCATCCGAGCAGCATCAGGCATGGCAGATTAGCGGCGCTCGTCCTGGACCCTATTGTTGATGGTTATCATCTAACACGCGTCCTGATGGACGGAGGAAGCAGCCTCAACCTCATTTACGAGGACACGGTTCGAAAGATGGGCATCGACTAATCTCGGATCAAGCCGAGCTCCACCACCTTAAAAGGTGTCATCCTGGGTGTCGAAGCCCGATGTACCGGAACGGTCACCCTGGAGGTTGTTTTCAGCTCGCCTGAGAACTTCAGAAGCGAGGAGTTAATCTTCGATATCGTACCTTTCCAAAGTGGATACCATGCGCTCCTAGGGCGCACGGCCTTTGCACGCTTCAACGCAGTCCCGCATTATGCCTACCTCAAGCTCAAAATGCCGGGACCCAACGGCGTTATCACAGTCAATGGTAACACCGAACGTTCACTCCGGACAGAGGAACAAACCGTGGCTTTCGCAGCCGAGGTACAGGCGTCCGAGGAGGCAGCCCGCAGCGATAAACGCGCCGCTCGCTCCTCGAAGCGCGCCCGGGCTGCACAAATCGACCTCGGCCAGGTACTCCCACACCCGAAATAGGGATGTGGGCTCCTCGCGTGCCCTCCCTGGAGTGGGCACTACGTCCCCAGAGTGCATAATTTCGCACTAAAGATTCCCTGAGTCGTCGAGGAGCCAAAAATTTACTCAAACGTCGGCACGGTTCAACCAAGCAAAGGCGTGGCTTCGAGCCCCCTTACAGGCAAGTCTCTGTCAAAGAAACAGCCAAACATGACTGCGTCAATGTGGTTTCAACCACAGAACAGACTCCGGCAATGTCTCCTTTAAAGGAGCTCGGTCAATCAAACGCTTGAAGCGTATAAAGGGCTGGAAAGGCGTTAACCTCCACAAGTCCTCACCGTCAATTGTGAACATCTGGTCAACGGCTCGGAAACGAAGACGTGCGGCAGGTAGCGGCCCGGATTCTTCAAAATCCATTAACAAATATCCGCCCTATTTCTTCCTCTTTTCTTTTACTTTTTACATTGTATTCTTTCAATTCCCCTCGCCGCAGTCGGGCATGTACACACTTGAAACCATGAAATAAAGAAACTGTGCCCCTTAAAGGTCCCTATCATATTTCTTTATCCGTATGGCCCCTGTGAGACGAAGAAGTCCTCTAAAAAAGATACAATTGTATAACAAGTCCGAAGTGTTCGGCGTCTTGGATCTTGGCTTTATATGCATCAGTTTCGAACATAGATTTCGGTCAATAGTTGGGTTGCCCGGCTCTTATGCGTACCCCTTATGTTTTCGATGAATTCGGCTAAGTGTGTAACCTGAGAACCACTGTGATTGCGCCGCCAGGTCAATTGGCATAGCGCCTCAGTGGAGAAAGCCGTAAACTAACTATCTAGGTATGCACAAACTGGTCTGCCATCCGTAGACCGCGTTAAGTGATGTGACGATAGTGATCACCCGCGTTAAACGAAAGGCTTTCATTTCTAGCCGAAGTGTGTTGCGGCCTAGACCTCGGCCGACTAGGACGACCACTTCCCACACCGGGGGCTGGTCATCAGCCCCCACAGTCAAACTCCTATGACTAAGTGAAAGTCCTAAAGCCATTATAATCTGATTGCCTAGTTCCTATAAGCACCGACCACATCCGGGTACCGAGACGTCGGCTAAGGGTCAAGTGTGCCTTAAGGAACACCCTTTGTATGACCTACACAGGGGTTGAAGCCGACGACTGGCCACTCTCATTTTAAAACAGTCATATCAGAGGATAAACTAATTAAAAACAACACACATGGAATCTAAAGCCATATTCAATCAACCAAAAGATAAAGTTTTGTACACCACACACTTCGGTATTCCGAAGTACTATTTAAAAATACATAGTGTCCTTTGGACACATGCCTTCGGTGATACGGGCTCCCTCCTCCACCTCTGCGAAGAACTGTTCGGCAGTGCGCGGCTTGTTGGCAGGCGGGCCCGTGGCACATGTCACCGCATCAACCTTTCGGAAGTGCTTCTTCACGCAGTTGTACGCCCTCCATGCTCCTTCAAAGCACGCTGACCGCCTCCAGCGGTTCAGACGGGGCACGGCATCTTGGAGACGGGCCATCTGGCCGAAAATGCTTCGGGGCATGGTCTCGGCAGGCCACAGCGCGAAGCAGAGGTCCTGGAGCGCCGGTCTCGTTATGCGAAACAACTCCACCAACTGCTTCATGCGATGATTTAGTAGTCGTGTTGACGGCGACCCTGGGAACTACCCCCAAAAGGCCTTCTCCGCCTCGTGGCCCGCCAGTTGGCCGAAGTACGCCACCGCATCCACCGTGCTCTGCGGAAGATCCACGAAGACCTCTGCGGAACGCCATAATTGGGTGAGCTCGATACACCCTTTGCTGCCAAACGTACACTGCAGCAGAAATAGCTTACCGAGGCGATTTGCTCCACTTGATGGAGCGTCTCGTGGTCAGCCCGGGCCGTGGTCTTGAGCTCGGAGTGGGAAAGTTGAAGCTTCTCGAGCTCCTCCTCTGTTCGCCGCCCCTCCACCTGCAGCTTGTCGCGTGCTTCAAACACGCCCTTCAGGGTCTCCTCGACCTCAAGAACCCGCGCCCAGTCATTGTCCCCGGCCACCTTCTCGGTGGCCCGGGCCTTCTTTGCCTCTGTGGCCGTAGCCTTATGCTGCTCCACCTCCTGCCGAGCCTTTTCGAGCTCGTCCTTGAGCTTCTCCAGCTCCGCTAACACTGCTGTCATTAAAACAGTTCGGCCTTAGCTTTTTATTTAACAAAACACATCATACCTCCTTCGTACAAAGTACAGTGCAAGTTTAAACTTGCTTACCTTGAGACTGCTCGAGTTTCTGGTTCGCCAGGTTATGGTCCTCCTTGGACCTCTCGAGCTTCCGGTTTATCTCTGCAATCTCCTCGGAGACAGAGTCCGGAACCGAGGTCGAAACCTGGCAGCAAAAAATCCTTATTACACAGGCAGTAGTTCAACTATTAAAAGGTTCCAGGACGGCTGCCTCGAGCAGCGCCCTGGGGGCTACTTAACAGGCTCCTACTTAATCAAACGACCCCAATGCTGGTTTCCTGAAACCGACATCGGGCTCGGGGGCTACTCACTCACTAAGCCGTTTAGCAGGCTATACTCTTATGGCCTTGGATGAATACATAAATAAACAAAGTTGAGATAAACGAGTTAAACTTGGTGCGCGGATAGAAGCGTACCTCAAAACCCGCTACGAGGTTCTTGAAAACCTCATGCAGGCCGGCCCCAGTGGACCGGAAGCCCTACAGTGCACGCCTATCAAGGCACGGTGCTCTTCCTTGATGGAGGAGCCCTTCAGGGTGTCCTCCATCTCCTCGGTCCACCCCGCGCCAGCGCGTCCTTGGGCAGTTGGCTGGGGTGGAGGGATGACCTCGGATACATCTACCCGGGTAGCCTCCACCTGGGGTGGCGGAGCCGAGGTAGATATCGGCTGGGCCGATGACTGTCCCAGCCCCTCTTCGATGACCATGGGGTGTTTCTCCCCCGGGTCTTGTTGGGCCGAGGTGTCGACCTCGGCCATGATGGCCACCTCGTCGGCCCCCGTCATGTTGACATCAGCGGCCAGGGTGGATGTTACCTCCCCTAGCCCGTCATGCGCCAGGGGAGGAGCGGCAGGCTCTGGAGTCCCGCTTGCGGATGGCAACCCGCTCGAGGAACCGCTGGGGATTACCCTCGGCGGACTGCATAAGAAAATACGCTTTTGTAAGTTTTCCCTTGCTAAAAAATAACTTGTCAAATTGAAAGATGGGATGCAAAGCCGACGGCTTACCCTCGAGGCACCGGACTCTTCCTCCCCACGGCGAGGAGGTCTTCTTCTGAGTCACCGGAGAGCTCGGCTCTCTCCGACAACTTGCTGGCAGCCCTGGATGCGGTTTGCCTCGGCCTCTTTGAGCCCTTCGGTGGCATGCCAACTTCGGCGTCCTCTAAGGCCGACCTCTTCCCCTTTGGGAGGGGGACCTCCTCCTCCTCACCCTCCTCTGCGTCACCGTCTTGGGCGGCGGAGGTGTGGGTCTCTTCAAACCGGGTGACCGAGGTCCCCTGAGTCCGAGCACTTGACCTACCCCTCTAGGACTTCATCCCTTTGGGGGCCACCACGTGTGGCTCCTCGGTCAGGAGCGCCAAGAGCAGAGGAGTCGGAGGCTCCTCTGGCAGTGGGGCCGGGCATCGTACCCCTTGTACCCTGGCCAACCACTTCTGCAAAACGTCAATCGTAACGATTCGTTAAAACTCTACTCCTCTATATGGAGGACAAAGTTGATAGTTGGTGGACAAAATCATTTACCGGGGGGGGGGGGGCTTCATAGTCGTCCTCGAGGCCGCGTTCCTCCCCTTCTTTGGGGATCTTGTCCTTGGCCAACTTCATGAGCTTCGTCCACATGGTGGCCAAGGTGGAGCGGAAGAAGGTGGTGATGGAGTCCATGTCCTCGGGCTTTTGTGCCCACATCAGGGTAGCCCGAAGTTGGAGAGGGAGTATGCGGCGGTTGAGCATGACGTTGATGACGTCAGCAAGCTCAACCTTTCCCGTGGTAGACCACCACATGATCCTCTCGATCAGGGTCTCCACCTCTTCGGGGTTCCCTCAGGCGACGCCCTTCTCCCTCTAGGATTTGAGCTTCTTGGGAGGCCCAGCTGAGAAAGCTGGGACCTCGGTCTGACTAGGGGCAAGCGGTTCAGTGATGTAAAACCACTCTTTTTGCCACTCCTTCACCATTTCGATGAAGGTGCCCTTGAACCAGGTGGCCCCCTGGTTTTGCTAATCATGGCCCCTCCGCACTCCGCGAGATCCGAGCCGTTGGACTTTGGCTTAATCCCGAGGAGCGTCAGCCATGGGCCGAAATGCGGCTGGCAGCGAAGGAAGCCCTCGCAGACCGTGATGAAGGAGGCAAGGTGAAGAATGGAGGCAGGGGCCATGTGGTGGAAATCCAGCCCATAGTAGTACATCACCCCACGCATGAAGGGATGCTGCGGGAACCCCATACCTTGGACGAGGTGGGGGACGAAGACTACCCGCTCCCCGGCGTTGGGAGCGGGCACCTGCTGGCCAGCAGCTGGAGCGCGGGCGGCGATGGCGGGGGTTAGGTACCCCGCGCTACGCAGCTCCAGGATGGTGCCCTCCGTCATGATGGAGCCACCCCAGTGCCCCTTGAGAGTGTCGGCCATGGCTGGTGGTGGAGGTTGGACTCGCAGAGGGAAAAAGGAACAGGATGGGATCTGGGCGCTGGAGCTGGACGAAGTAGTAGGAGAGAATGGGAGTAGGGTCGATTGCGCTTTCCTCCCCTTCGCTCTTATAAGTCTGTGAAAGGCTAAGAGTCCCCCTCTCTGCGCCGATAAACTCGCTATTCACATCAAAAATGCCGTTGAGCATATGGGGGGAAACAAAATCTTGATGATATCCCTAAGAAAACGGGCATGATATCTGCCTCGAGGGGACGTGCCAGTAAAAGGCTGCCTCGAACCACGATTTAAGGGGGAGGCAGTAACTACTCGACCTGTCGTGGGGCAAGCCTCTTCGATAAAGTTGTCAGGCCAGATTGGACCGTTCATACCTGAACAACGGGCCTTCGAGGCTAAGATATCTGACCTCTTCGGACAGGGTACGAGCTCGGTTGGGCCCCGGATGACGTCGCTCCACCAGGAAAAGTAGGTCATAAAGGGGGAACTCGTCTATCAAGCCAAGGACTCCGGATCCGAAGTAGCATCTATTGCGAAAATCGTCCTTGGCATAGAAGACCAGTTCGGGGGCTACTGACGGTGTCCTGTATTAGGGGGGGTGCTAACCTAGCCAGCCCGTCTCTTCGGTTGGGCCGATGGGCCCCCGTTCGTGATCAAGGTGGACTCCGGAGGCCGTGCATAGGAGGCGTGATCAAGACTGCCTCCACCGAAGACTTGATGTGTACTCCAAGATCTCTCCTGCCGCCTTACTCCTAGATACCGACTTTGTAACCCTAGATACCCTCCCTGGCGTGTATATAAGCCATATGGTTTAGCCCGTAGAGGGGACATCAACACAATATCGTTCACCTAGCCCTAGAAGTTAGACACACATGGTTTAGCCCGTGTATATAAGCCATATGGTTTAGCCCGTAGAGGGGACATCAACACAATATCGTTCTCCAAGATCTCGAGGTAGATCCACTCTGTATTCGATACATCTCCATCAATATAAACAGAAGCAGGACGTAGGGTTTTACCTCCATCAAGAGGGCCCGAACCTGGGTAAACATCGTCTCCCTTGTATTTGTTACCACCGATCCGAGATCTATAGCTCGGGACCCCCTACCCCGAGGTCTGCCGGGTTTGACACCGACAATGAGCTCCACCAACAACTCCAGAAAAATGTTCAGCTCGTCGCCATGGTGTGTAATAATTGCCGCATCAACCATGCACCTGAGGACTGCTTCCTCGACGAGACAGTCTCAGATTGTAGTGTCAACATGGCAGACCTACTATCCTTGTCCGATCACGAGGACGCAAATAGCAAACTGGCCTCGCCGGGAGAGGACAAGGCCAGAAGCGATGTGACCCCGCCAACCATCGGATCTCTGGGGTGTGAAAACCCCGCAAGAGACGGACGGAGTCAAAGAGTACGTGCCCCAACCGATCTGATTACACAAGGTAATGCTCGCAGAGGTGGAAGCCAAAGCAAGCGACAGCATGCCGCACTCGACCACCACAACAGTGGCGCTAGAGGAAGTCGCGAAAAGCCTAAACCCGCCCGCCCCAAATTCTATGGAGGACGAGCCCTAGGAGATCCTCACAACGGGGGTTGTTAGACATGCCCTGGCTAAGTCTGTCAGGCGCCCAAAAAGGGAAGCGGCCAGCAGTGATGAGCAACCACACAGCAGAGGCCACCACAGCAATATGGAGGCCGACGGCTGGGGGAGCGATGAAGAAACTACGGATGAACATGTGTTGAAGGAGCCCCTCACACCAACCCAGAGCATACAAGAAACATTCACACTGGTCGACAAGCTTAGAGCTGCGCCTATAGACCCCGGAATCCTCGCCGACCTCATCAAAGCCATGCACATGATGGCAAAGGTCCAAGAAAAACAGGGTACCGGAGGGTCAAAATACAGGCAGCCGCGAGGACATGGATGTGATACGTCTCCATCATATCTACTTTTCCAAACACTTTTGCTCTTGTTTTGGACTCTAATTTGCATGATTTGAATGAAACTAACCCGGACTGGCGCTGTTTTCAGCAGAATTGCTATGGTGTTGTTTTTGTGCAAAAATCAAAGTTCTTGGATTTGGACGAAACTTTTTGGAGAATTTTTATGGAATATGTAAAAATTATTGGCGCAAGAATCAACAGAAGAGGGGCCTATCGGAAGTCGGGCTCCGGGGACCCAAAGGTTCGAACACTGGGGTGAGCTTGTTCTACCACTTCGTCTCCTACCACGGCTAAGTGACGGCGAGGCTACGGCGAGAGTGCGCTAGCGAAGGATAGACAGTGGACTCAGCGGTTTACCCAGGTTCGGGCCACCTTGCGGTGTAAGACCCTACTCCTGCTTGGTTGGTATTGCTCTGGTGCGAGAGAGAGAGAGAGTACAAGGTCGAGAGTGATGGGAACCAAAGTCCTCTCTACAATGGCTGCTCTCCCCCCTTATACCCGCATCGGTCCTCTTCCCCCTTGAAACTTAGGTGGGAAGGGCTGCCACACTTGGCGGGTTTTGAAAGGGGATAGGCGCTCAGGCTATCCTGACTAAAGGCGGTCTTCGCCTGCCAAAGCGTGATCCATGACGCGCCGGTGGGCTCGGTGATGACCTCCGCCCTGCGCGCCCACCGTCTTGGTCTTCCTTCGCCGATCGGGCAACCTTTGGGGTTGCTTTGGGGAGTAGATATCTGGCCCTGCTCCCTTAACACAAAAGAGGAAACCATTTTCATCCACGCCTGCTGGTGCGGCCTCTGTCGCCGCTCGTCGCCGCGCGCGTCACCCACGTGATGGGCCCCAGACCGCGCGGCTCCGCTGAACGGCCTTCGTCTCGTGCGCCCTCGGGAGGCCACCTCAGGAGATCGCCTCGCGAGAGGACCTCGCGAGGCCACTGGTGAGGGTGTCCCGGACTAGGGGGTACTCGGGCTGCCGGCCTATCTCTCATAGGCCGGGCTGGTGGGCCGCCCTCTACTCGTCGATGGAAGGCCGGATTGTGGGCAACCCCGTATATCAGAAGGAAACCTCCGAAGACTTGGCGTCTCCTCCAAGAAATAGTTGGCATGGCTGGCATGTTTATCCCCAGATGGTAGCCGACTATGTGTAACCCTAGGACCCTTTGGTGTCTATATAAACCGAAGGGTTTAGTCCGTACAGGATCATCATATCCATTACCTAGGGTTTAGCCCAGTCGATCTCGAGGTAGATCAACTCTGTAACCTTCATACAATCACATCAATACAATCTAGTAGGACGTAGGGTATTACCTCTTTGAGAGGTCCCGAACCTGGGTAAATCGCTGTCTCTACGTCCCATGTTACCATTGATTCCTTGACCCATAGTTCGGATCCCCTACCCGAGATTTGCCGGTTTTGGTACCGACATTGGTGCTTTCATTGAGAGTTCCGTCGTGGGTCGCCAAGGATCAATGGCTCGCCGTCCCCGGACAGCTCTTCAGCGATGGAATCTGCAGCGGGGACCTCGCCGTCCCCGGACAGCTCTTCTCTTCAGCGACGGAATCCGCAGCGGGGACATCTTCGTCCCCGGACAACTCTTCACGTTCGGCAGCATTGTGTTGCACGCCGATCCGACCGGTCACCTCGACCAGGTCGGCAGCTTCGCCCCCGAGCAGGAAATCAGGTTCGGCGGCCTTGAGTACGTCGCCGATGCTTGAGGCGATCTGGTCTTTACTGGGTTCTCGGCCTTACCCGAGGAACCTACCAATCCCGAGGCCTTGACCTCGGATTCCTTCCCCGCCCCCGTCCTCGGGTCGGGCCTTAGTTTGGATCTGGCCTTGAGTTCAGATTCAACCCCGGCGCCGGAAAACCAAGGGTCACCCTTGGCCGAACACACTCCCGTTATCGGCACGCCGGAGCTCAACTCCGATGGCTGCCCGAACATAGATCCGGTGGACCCCTCGATTTTAAGCGAGATGCTAGACCGGATCTAGAAGATAAATATCGCGGATGGCCCATCCTCGGACCAGGAGTAGGTCGGACAGGATGCCAGCCGCGGGGAATTTTGCGTCCCACCCACCACCCACTTCACAGCCACTGTCGAAGATTTAACCCACATGCTGGACTACGCCTCCGAGGAGGCTGAGGAAATTGACGTCCCGCCCTACACGGATACCTTCCTTGCCACTGCCAACATCGGAAAGTGGACCGCCACCTCCACCTATGACGTTTACATGGTTGACACCCCCATGAAGGACGGTGACACAACCAAGAAGGACGGCGATGATCCCGCCGAAGAACCGCCCAGACGCCAACGATGGCAAGCTAGAGGGCGGGGAAAGGGCAAGGAAAATCACACAGACACGAATGGCACCGGAGATAACGAGACTCCGGACAACTTGGGGGAGCTCAGCGATAACATGCCCGAGCAACGACCCGACGCCCCAGATGGGCACGAGGACCAGGGTGACCCCGAGGACCTCGACGATTCCGAGGACAGCAATTACCTCCCTCCGTCTGAAGAGGAAGATAGCCTCAGACCCGAAGACTTTATCATCCCTGAGGATCCCCTGGAACAAGAGAAATTCAAGCGGCAACTCATCGCCACTGCCCGAAGCTTGAAAATGAAACAAAAACAGCTAAAGGCCGAACAGGATACGCTCAACGACAGATGGACGATGGTCTTAGCTGCCGAAGAAGGCCTC
Source organism: Elymus sibiricus (assembly GCA_039707655.1). Lineage (NCBI taxonomy): Eukaryota > Viridiplantae > Streptophyta > Magnoliopsida > Poales > Poaceae > Elymus > Elymus sibiricus. Next base: position 202,189,121 of record CM077666.1, on the reverse strand, counting down.
GACGATCAACGTCAGGGCCAATACAAGAGTTACCCACGGCGGCGCCTACTCCCAGAATTCGAAGATGAGGCCTTCGAGCCCATGCCTCCCTGACGAACTTACGCAAACGAGCCCGACCGCCCCCCTCGAGGACGAGATAGGCCGGCTGTGGAAACCGAGGTCCCACCCGCGCCCCCTCGAGAACAAGATAGAGCAGCCGGAGAAACCAAACTCCCACCCGTGCCCCCTCGAGGAGGAGATAGAGCGGCCGGAGAAGCCGAACTCCCACCCGTACCCCCTCGAGAACGGGATAGGGCAGCCAGGGAAACCGAATACCCACTCGCGCCCTCCAGCCGAGCAGGCAAAGACCCGGTTCAACCAGACGACCAATACGATCTGCGCCACGACCTGAACACACGAGGGCTCCCGTCGAGGTCCATCTATGGATCCACAGGATACGCACCCGCTAGGCGGGACGGATACCAAGCCTGGCACGATAGAAACAATAGAGCTCGGGAGCAGCACCGTGCCCGGATGATAACCGATCTCCGGCGCGATGTGGCCCGGGCCAGGGGCGCTGCACACCCAATGTGTTTCACAGACGAGGTGATGTAGCATCAGTTCCCCGAGGGGTTCAAACCCGTCAATATAGAATCCTACGATGGGACAACTGACCCGGCCGTGTGGATTGAGGATTTTCTCCTCCACATTCACATGGCCCGAGGAGATGATCTCCACGCTATTAAGTACCTACCATTGAAACTCAAGGGACCGGCAAGGCATTGGCTGAACAGCCTACCCAAAAACTCCATCGGGAGCTGGGAAGAGCTCGAGGATGCATTCCGAGCTAACTTCCAAGGAACCTGCGTTCGGCCACCGGACGCCGATGACCCGAGCCATGTTATTCAGCAGCCCGGAGAGTCAGCCCGGCAATTCTGGAACCGGTTTTTGACCAAGAAAAACCAAATCGTCGACTGTCCGGACGCCGAAGCAATTGCGGCATTCAAACACAGTATTCGGGACGAGTGGCTCGCCCGCCAGCTCGGCCAAGATAAGCCGAGAACAATGTCGGCCCTTACCTCCCTAATGACCCGCTTTTGCGCGGGTGAAGATAGCTGGTTGGCTTGTCGAAGCAACCACCCCGAAGACCCTGGTACTTCAGAGGCCCGGGACGGGAATGGAAAACACCGGCGCAATAGGAATAATAAACGCCGGCACTCAAACAATGTCGGTGAAGCCGATGACACAGCTGTAAATGCCGGATTCAGCGGCTCGAAATCGGGACAGCGGAAAAAACCCTCTAAAGGGAACCCGGATGGCCCGTCTGCGCTGGATAGAATGTTGGATAGGCCCTGCTAGATTCACGGCACCCCTGACAAGCCAGCTAACCACACCAACCGTAACTGTTGGGTAATTAAGCAGGCCGGCAAAGCCACAGCCGAAGAATAGGGCAAGGGCCCCCGCGGCGAGGACGATGACGAACCTCGTGGGCCGAACAATGGAGGCCAAAAACAGTTCCCTCCAGAGGTCAAAACCGTGAACATGATCTATGTCACGCACATACCAAAGAAGGAGCGGAAACGCGCGTTTCGGGATGTCTACGCCTTAGAGCCGGTAGCCCCGAAATTCAACCCGTGGTTGGCTTGCCCGATCACTTTTGACTGTCGAGACCATCCGACCAGTATACGTCATGGAGGAACGGCGGCTGTGGTGCTCGACCCCATTGTGGACGGCTTTCAACTCACCAAAGTCCTTATGGACGGAGGTAGCAGCCTCAATCTGCTTTACGCAGATACAGTGAAGAAAATGGGGATTGACCCGTCAAGAATAAAACCCAGCAAAACCACCTTTAAAGGTGTAATCCCAGGCATCGAGGCGCGCTGCTCGGGATCCGTGACACTGGAAGTTGTCTTCGGCTCGCCCGATAACTTCCGCAGCGAGGACTTGATCTTCGATATCGTCCCCTTCCGCAGCGGTTACCACGCACTCCTAGGCCGGACTGCGTTCGCCCGCTTCAACGCTGTCCCGCACTATGCATACCTGAAGCTCAAGATGCCAGGACCAAAGGGCGTTATTACCATCAACGGTAATATCGAGCGCTCGCTCCGAACAGAGGAACACACGGCGGCTCCAGCCGCCGAAGAAGCGTGGCAAGCCCAGTCTACTGCCAAGATACTGGACGCACGCAAGCGCTCCCGAGCTGCAGCCTCGGTCCCGGAGCACTCCCATGCTCACCCCAAATAGGGGCACGCACCCCACAGCACGCCCCCCTTGTCGCAAAGTACGTACCTTGAGTGCACAATTTCGCGCTCAAAATTCCATGGGCAGCTGTGGGGAATCATGACACAAAGACCAGGAGCTCGGCTCGACCGAACAATGGCCTACATGTGTCTTCAAATCAACATCGACAACGGGCACCGTCTAGGGCCCGATCAGCGTCAAACTGATATACCATGGCGACTTCTCAAAACCCTTCCCCAAGGGCTCGTCCGCCGAACATTACTACTCCCGCCGACCATATGGTGGACAGCTTCGCTTACACAGAAGCTTCGTGAAGAGCAAAGGAGCAGACGAGCAGCAGGGCGTAGTAGGGACGTCAAACCACTCATAAAGGCCCTGTGTAAACCTTTACTCTCACATATCCATTTCTTCAGAAGTATCTATCAAAGTTACTTCGGCAATCCGGATTGTACGGTTGGACATCACATATTCAAAGGAAATAAAGACCATTTTTTTCTATGGTACTCGCGCAGTCATTCGCGTTGCATATTCCTTTCTGCCTTTTTAAGCCGAAGTAAACTATTACGATACATCCTTTTTTGTAACCGGCTAATAGACCGGGGGCTCGAACATAGATCTTGCCTTAAACTTTATCCTGGCACTTCTTTTTATGTGCTCGGCGTCACGGATATTGCACTATATGAATCAGTTCCAAATTGTGTCTTTGGTCAATAGTTGGGTTGCCCGGCTCCTGTGTTTACCCTCTTACGTTCCGCGCTGTTCGGCTAAGAGGGTAAAGGGAGAACCACTGTGATTGTACTTCTGGCTCGCCTGGTTAAGTACCTTAGTGGAGAAAGCCGAAAACTGACTGTCACAATAAGCGAGAACTGGTTGGCGATCCGATGACTCGTGTCAAACCAAAAATCGTTGGAGGTTAGTCCATGTTACACGAAGGGTTCTCTGTTACAGGAACCATGTGATGATGGTATCAACCGCGGCTCGTTCGAATATCACAAAACACTGGGGGCTAGTCACCAGCCCCCGCAGTCAAGCTCCTATGGCTAAGTGAAAGCACTAAAACCGCATAGTCTAATTACCTAGTTTTCCATACATACAACCGCCTCTGGGCACCGAGACGTAGGCTAAGGGTTCAAGTATTACGAGAAAACACCCCATGCAGTATCTGCCAGGGGGCTGAAGCCGACGACTGGTAACTTTCAGTTTCAAAGCGGCCGCACGGGAGTCAAAATTAACATAAACAGGCACTATATTAATAGCCGACAACTTGCATTACAATAAAACAAAAGTTTCAACTCCTTGCAAACAAGGAAGCTACATCTACTCATATGTTACATCTTTTGAACACTGGGCTTCTACTGCCCGAGCACCATCCATCACGATGGGAAAGTATTGCTCGGGGCGCCTATGCTCCTTCCCTGGCGGCGGAGGTCCGGTGGCCATCTCGGCTGGCTTTATCTTCGGCCAATGTACCATTGTTTTTCCGAAGGCCATCCGAGCCCCCTCAATGCATGTGGAGCGCTTCCAGGCATCAATCCGGGGAGCAGCGTCATACAGCCTCTGCACCAGACCGAAGTAGCTGCTCGGCAGCAGCTCCGCCGGCCATAGCTTAACACAGAGGTCCTTCATCATTGGCTCCGCCATCTGATGAAGCTCCATCAGCTGCTTCATTTGGTTGTTGAGGAGGGAACGGTGTTCGGGCGCTTGAAATTGCGCCCAGAACAGCCTCTGCTCGGCCCAACCCTCCTGAGCCGCGAAGAACCTGGCCACGTCTGCCGCACTCTTCGGAAGGTCCGCAAACGCGCCTGGGAAACGCCATACTCGCGTGAGCAACGCGAACCTGTTACCTCCAAAGATACTTTGCAGCAAGTACGGCTTACTGTCCGCAATAAGCCTGACTTGGCGGAGCTCTTCTTGGTAGCCGCGCGCCTCTGTCCGCGCTTCCGTAGCCACCGCCGCCAACAAGGTCAGCTCGACGGCCTGCTCCTTATTCTTCTGCTCGAGGGCCTCACACCTTGTGACGGCATCCCCGAGCTCTTGTTGCACTTCCAGCACCCTGACCTCGTGCTTCTCCCTAGCGGTTCTCACCGCAGCCAGCTCGCCAGCCGCCTGTTCGGCTGCCGACTTTTGCGCCGCCGCATCCAGCTGAGCCGTCCTGAGCGCGGCCTTGAGTTTTTCCACCTCCGCGGCGGCAGCTGCAGTAGAATCGGTTAACTCCGTTCGGATACTTCGAAACCTGCTTATAACACACTGGCTGTATTCATTATTACAGTCCGGACTTACCTTGCGCCTCGTCGAACCTCTTGTTTACCAGGCTCAGGTCATCTTCGGAGCTCTTCAGCTTCTGATTCAGCTCGGCCAACTCTTCGGCGTTGGCGGCTGCGGCCGAAGATGATGCCTGTGCATTATTATACACACGTTAGTATCCAGGATGTTGATTTTCGATCCTCTAACAGGCTTTGCCCAAGCCATTCAGCGTCTCGGGGGCTACTGTGTATGAGGCTATACATTTACACAAAGGAATTTTTCTAATGGAAAAGCATTACTTCGCTCACCTTGAAGCTGGTAAGAAGGCCACTAAAGGCCTCCTTCAGTCCGTTATCCATGGACCGAATACTTTGCAACACCGCGCCCATAAGTGCACGGTGCTCTTCGGCGATAGAGGAGCTGGTTAGAGCATCCTCCATCTCATCCGGCCACCCGGTCAACGCCTGCTCTGGGGCAGGCGGGGGTGGCGGCGGCGCTTCGGCTCCTTCCTTCTCGAAGTTCGGAGCGCCGGACTCTGGATGCCTTGACGTCTCCGGAGTCGTCCTCGGAGAGAGCTCGGCTTATCCAGGCTCCTCCTCTTCGTTCACCATAGGGGCCCTCCCCTCCTGGTCTTCGGCGACCGAGCTGCTCACCTCGTCCATGATAGTGTCACCCCCTCCCCCCGCGTGTGGCAAGGGAGGGGTCCTCCTCGATAGGACCTCCTCGGCCTCCTCGACGATCGGGGGAGGCGAGGCGCGGGATTCGGTCCCGCTCTCTGCTAGCGCTGCCGGTGGAGAATCACCCTCCGAGACTCGGTTGGTGGGGAGATCGCGCAGCGAGCTACAAAATTATAAATGGAAACATGATCAATATTAAACCCAGTTCGGCTAAAGACGGTCGAGCGGTTACTAGAACGCATACCTTTGAGCCCGCAGCTTGGCCCTGGGGATTTTCTGAGGAACCTCTTCGGAGGACTCGGAGTCCTCGGCAGAGGCCAAGCTCTCGCCGGACAAGGTCACCTTGGCCTTGCACGGCCTTTTGGGGGCGGGTTGAGGCAGCTCCTCCCCGACGTCTTCGGACGCCGCCCTTTTCCCTGTTCGGGAGGAATCGTCTTCCTCCACATCCCCTCCCTGCTCCTTCTCCTCCTCTTGTGCGGAGGGAGCATGGGTGTCCCCGGATCTAGTGTCCGGGGGACCTCGGGAACGGAGGCCCTCTTTGGCCTCCTTCTTCTGGTCCTTCTTCTTCTCCTTCCTCTCCGGCGCCTCGTATGGCTCCACGGCCAACATGGTCATCAGTAAGGGTGTTCTAGGCCCCTCTGGGAGCGGCGCCGGACTGTCGATCCGCTCGGCCTTCTTCAGCCAATTCCGCGGATGAAACGTAAAAAAGCTGAGTACCTTGTTAAAAGGGAACAGTTCGGATGTAAGTACCGAGTTATTCATACCTCCCACGGGGGATTTGTGGCGTCGAGTCCGATGTCTTCCTGCTCGGCCGGCTAGTCCTTCTACGGCTTGAACAGCGCCCTCCACAGTTGAGCATGGGAGGTGCGGTAGAAGTGGCGTACGGTGGCCGTGTCTTCAGACTTGTAGGCCCACATGGGGGAGGCCCTGTCTTGGCATGGGAGGATTCGGTGGCCGAGCATGATCTGGATCACGTTGGGCAGCTCGACGCCCTGCTCTATCATCTTGGCGATCCGGCTTTGCAGCTGCACCACCTTCTTGTTCACCCCCAGTCGAGGCCCTTCTTGGTCCATGAGACCAGCCTCATAGGGGGATCGGATCGGAAAGCTGGAATCGCCCCGCAATCCGCGCTCCTTGGCTCGGTGATGTAGAACCATTCCTTCTGCCAGACCTTGACGGTCTCGATGAAGGTGCCCTCTGGCCATTCCACTTGGGGGAGTTTGCTGACCATCGCACCCCCGCAGTCCGCCTGCTGGCCGTCGACGATCTTCGGCTTGATGTTAAAGATCTTCAGCCACAGGCCGAAGTGTGTCCGGATCCGAAGAAAAGCCTCGCAGATGACGATGAAGGCCGTGATGTGGAGGAAGGAGTTCGACGCGAGGTCGTGGAAGTCCAGTCCGTAGAAGAACATGAGGCCCCTAACGAAGGGGTGAAGGGGAAAGCCCAGACCTTGAATGAAGTGGGGCAGGAATACCACCCGCTCGCCCTGCCGCGGCGTGGGGACGACCTGGCCGGCCTCTGGGGCTCGGTGGGCGACATTGGCGGGAAGATAGCCCGCGCCCTTTAGCTCCAAGATGGCGCTATCGGTGATGACGGAAGCCTCCCACTTGCCTTTGGACCCGGAGCCCGCCATGGCTGGATTGGAACTGGCGGCCGGAGAGGTTCTTGGGTGGGAAAAATGGATCTGGGCGCTGGAGCTCAGAGATGGAGAAGGCAGCGGTGAAGGCAGGAGTGAGAGCGTGTACAGGAGATAGAAATCGCTCCCCCTTTTATGGGCTTTAAAACCCACGGTCCTTTTACTGCGCCGTAGTCCTCGCCATTTCCCCATGTAACCGTGCCATTATGCGCGCGTGGGATGAGATGGATTATTGATCATATCCCTTAAAACCAGGGCATGATCTCCATATCGATGGGACGTGCCAATGAAAAAACAGCCTCGAACCGCGAATCGAGTTTTTAATAAAACAACTCATGGTCGTGGCGCACTGTGACCCTTCGGTAAAAAGTTCTCAGATGGGGGTACTGCTCATATTGAGGTAACTGGCCTTCGAGGCTAAGTTATCGAAACCCCTTGGCGACAGAAGTATATTTCGGGGCGGGCGCAGCCAGACAACACGTGAAGACTCGACTCGGAAGGAGATGCTGGCCGGTCATCAATATCACAGAAGGAAGGGAACTGGTCCATGAAGCCAATGGTGTTCGGCGTCTACCTCGGCTTCGAAGACTAGTTCGGGGGCTACTGAGGGTGTCCCGGACTAGGGGGTACTCGGGCTGCCGGCCTATCTCTCATAGGCTGGGCTGGTGGGCCGCCCTCTACTTGTCGATGGAAGGCCGGATTGTGGGCAACCCCGTATATCAGAAGGAAACCTCCGAAGACTTGGCGTCTCCTCCAAGAAATAGTTGGCGTGGCTGGCATGTTTATCCCCTGATGGTAACCGACTATGTGTAACCCTAGGACCCTTTGGTGTCTATATAAACCGAAGGGTTTAGTCCATAGAGGATCATCATATCCATTACCTAGGGTTTAGCCCAGTCGATCTCGAGGTAGATCAACTCCGTAACCTTCATACAATCACATCAATACAATCTAGCAGGACGTAGAGTATTACCTCTTAGAGAGGGCCCGAACCTGGGTAAATCGCTGTCTCTACGTCCCATGTTACCATTGATTCCTTGACCCATAGTTCGGATCCCCTACCCGAGATCTGGCGGTTTTGGTACCGACAGCTAGTGGAGGTGCTGAGCCTCGCTCGCCTGCTCCCTAAGGAGGGGGCCTCGGGAGGCCAAGGCCTCATGAGGAGCCCTGGTGAGGTGCTTGGTGATGATGGCCTGCTGGCCCCACACCAGGTGTTGCGCCCTGGGCCAAAGGCAGACGGGCCTGGATACCCCAAGTTCCATGGGCCCGACAGTAGCCCTTGAGCCCACGGCGCGCACGTTCCCGCCTATAGGAGGCGAAACGGCGCAGGCCCTAACTGCCTACGGCCAGGCGCGACGCGTGGCGCACGATGTGACTGGGGACGCCTCCACTTCTCCCACGACGCCTCGATAACCGCCCGCGCTGACATAAAGTCCGCCACGGGCGACGCGAGACCATCATTGCCTTCCTAAGCGCCTCCCTGTTGCTTCAATTCCCAACGCCGGAGAAGGCGGAGCAACGAGGGGAGCTCCGTGCCGAGCATAAAGAGGGAGAGGGGAGAGCTGAAGTCCTCCACCCATCTTCTCCTCCCTCCTGCTTCCTCTGTCGTCTTGCTAGAGCCACCACGGAAATGGTGAGAGGGAGAGGGCGTGGCCGTGCTTCCGCTGCCGCATGCCAGGATCTGCCCCGGGGGCGCGGGCACTCCCCGACGACTACTGGCGCCGGGCCCAGCAGTCGCGGGAGGGGCGCCGCTCGCGGGCGTGGAGGGCGAGGCGCGCGGGGCCGAGGCAGCCGCGGCGGGGCAACCACGCTACCTCCTCAGGCGGGGAGCCACTCGGCGGAGGCGGCGCATGAGTTCATCGTGAACATGCACCGCAGCCCATGCACCTAGCTCCGGCTTCCGGACTCCTTCGCGGCGGCGATGACGGAGCACGCGCCCTTGGGATTGTGGGTGCAGGCCGACGGCTGCTGCAACGGCCCCTCCAGGGTGGCGACGGAGCTCACTCCTTCGGGCTTCATGTTCTTGAGGCAGGGGTGGAAGTCGTTCGCCCCCGCCCGCGGCCTGAAGCAGGGGCACGTCCTCCAATTCAAGTATGACGGGGCCGCCACACTCTTCGTGAAGATCATCGGGCTCTCTGGCAGCCGCCTCGAGTGCTACGCGGAGAGCGAGGACGGCAGCTACGGCGGCTCCTCCAGCGAGGACGACAGCTCCAGCGGTGCCGCCTCCGGCGGGGGTGGGAACAATGGTGACTCCCCCCGCGTTAAGAGCGAGGACGAGGACGAGGACTAGGCACGGGCGGCGACGACTCCGGAGCCGGGGCACCACGCGCACGGTGATGGAGCCGCACTTACCCGCAGCGCCTTCTTGGGAACGCGCGTGGCGCCTGCGCTGGAGTCTTGGGGGAGACGGCGCCTCGCCTAGGCCCTTTCTTTTTTTATTTTCCTGCATTGAACCGATGTAGCCCCGCGGGGTCGTGAAAATAGTATCTTCTATGCTCAGCTTAATGCTTTTGTGATTCGGGATGTATGCATTCCCTCCCTAAGACCTCTCGTGAGGCTGGTTTTTTTTTTCTTTGTTCGCCTCAGCGCTCTACGCCGTTAGGACCCAGCCCCCGAGCGGGCCTCGGCCGTCGCTGGTATGTCTGGTCGCTATGCTGGGACAAGGCCAGGAGGTGAGGGCCACAGGGAGCTAGTGAGGGCTCCTGAGGCGCGATGCTCAGGGAGCCCCCCTTTGGTGTGCAAGCGGCTTACGCAGAAGAGAAAATGCTAGCACCCAGCGGGATCGCGAGGGGAGAGAGCTTACGTAACGTCAAGGGCGTCTCGCGAGGTAGTTAGACTTAGCTTTTGGCGTAGAGCGGTGTTAGGCAAGCCACAGCTCGTGAGGAGTTCACACAGCTCGCGAGGCGTGCTCACGAGGCTCGGCGTTTAAAGTGTCTTCGTCTCGCGGGGCTGGCTCGCGAGAGGCCGCCTGCGAGGTGCTCGCACAGCTCACCTCCAGAGGGGCTGCATGTCGACAAATTCACGATGGGGGGAGCGGCACGCGCTCGCTAACTCGCCCGTGACCGTTGCGTGAGGAGATAAGGCACCAAGGACCTTGGTGAGGTGGCATGCACAGGAGCAGGCCCGCGAGCCAGAGCTCAGTCGCTTGTATTTGACGGCACTGCAGGGACAGATCCGAGCACAGACACCATGCCTAGCCCCCGCTCACGGAATCGGCTAGGGGAGGGGTCGCGAGCATGTGGCGCTCTCCGGTCGGCATCGAACTTAACAGGAAATTAAGCAGGTAACATAACTCATCAAGGTAAAATCAGCAAAATTCATTACACAACAAAAAGGATAGGGGCTAGGCTGCCGCGTCCGGCACGGATCAGCTCGAGGTTGGTGCAGCCCGTGGGGCGCCCTCAGCCGCATTTAAACAAAATCACCTTGGCAGAAGGGTTCCGGGAGGGAGGCGCGGGAGGCGTGGCAAGAAGGAGTGTGGGCCACGCAGGGCGACGCATCGAGCGCACCTGGCAGGACCGCGCTGGGGCGACGTCAGACCGCTTGGCGAGGCGCGCCCAGGGAGTCCGCTCCTCCGGGGCCAGGGGGCTCACGAGGCCCTGGGGGCTCGCGAGGAGCAGGAGGCTCACGAGGCTCTGGCATGAAGGGCGCCAGCCTCTGGAAAGAGGCGCCGACATTCCTCAGCCCGAAAGGCATGCACATGCCGCTGACAGTGGGGCCAACGCCCTGGCCAACCCGAGGCAGCCGGAAGGGATCCTGAGGGCAGAACTTGTTGAGGTTGGTGAAGTCGACGCACATGTGCTTCTTGCCGCCCTTCTTGGGAACGACGACTGGGTTGACGAGCCATTCGGGATGGCGCACCTCGCGAACGACCCCAGCTTCCTAGAGCTTCTGAACTTCCTTGACGATGAAATCTTGCTTCTCTGGCGCCTGGCTCCGTGCTTTCTGCTTGACGGGGTGTGCATTGGGGCACACTGCTAAGTGGTGCTCGATCACCTTCCTCGGCACACCAGACAAGTCAGATGCTTTCCAGGCGAAAACATCCGAGTTTGCCCGAAGGAAGGAGACGAGCGCGCTTTCCTATGCAGGAGGGAGGCCTGTGCCGATGGTGAAGGCAGGGCTAGAGCCGCTGCCGTCCACCGACACCTTCTCCATCTCGGCGCGGTCCTGAGAGAACAACTGCTTCTTCTTCGCGGGCGCGGCCTCAAGAGGCTCGGTCGCGTCCTCGTCGGCCGGGTCATCATCAACCATCCTCCATCACCAATTTCATGATGCTCACCACCGGGCGTGAGTAATTCCTTCGTAGGCTTCCTGCACGGTGATGGGTTGGATGAGATTTATCATGTAATCGAGTTAGTTTTGTTAGGGCTTGATCCCTAATATCCACTATGTTCTGATTGATGTTGCTATGACTTTGCTATGCTTAATACTTGTCACTAGGGCCCGAGTGCCATGATTCTAGATCTGAACCCTTTATGTTTTCATGAATATATTTGTGTTTTTGATCCTATCTTGCAAGTTATATGCACCTATTACGTGTCATGATCCGCATACCCCAAGGTAACAATAATTGGGATTCTTTCCGGTGATTGCCGTAGTTTGAGGAGTTCATGTATTCACTAAGTGCTAATGCTTTGTTCCGGTTTTCTATTAAAAGGAGGCCTTAATATCCCTTAGTTTCCTTATGGACCCTGCTGCTACGGGAGGGTAGGACAAAAGATGTCATGCAAGTTCTTATCGCAAGCACGTATGACTATATACGGAATACATGCCTACATTACATTTATGAATTGGAGCTAGTTCTTTGTCACCCTAGGTTGTGACTATTATATGATGACTGTCATCCAACATAATTATCATCACCGATCCTATGCCTACGACTTTCTCATATTGGTTTCTGCTAAGTTACTTTGTTGCTACTGCTCTACACTTGCTACAAAACTGCTACTGTTACTGCTGCCGTTACTATTGTTACTATTGCTACTGCTACCAAAACTATCATATTACTGTGCTACTAAATACTTTGCTGCAGATATTTTATCTCCAGGTGTGGTTGAATTGACAACTCAACTGCTAATACTCGCAAATATTCTTTGGCTCCCCTTGTGTCGAATCAATAAATTTGGGTTGAATACTCTACCCTCGAAAACTGTTGCGATCCCCTATACTTGTGGATCATCAAGACCTTTTTCTAGCACCCATCTTCTCTTTCCTCGAGTCTTTCCTTCCTCGTCTTGCCAGAGCCGCCGTAGCGATGGCGAGGTGAAGAGGGCATGCCCGCGCTTCCGCTGCCGCACCCAAGGTTCCGCCCCGGGGGCGCGGCGCTCCCCGGCGGCTGCTGGCGTCGGGCCCAGCGGCCGTGGAAGGGGTGCCGCCCATGGGCGCGGAGGGCGCGGTACGCGCGGCCGAGTTGGCCGTGGCAGGGCAGCCGCCCTACCTCCCCAGGCAGGGAGCCACACGACGGAGGCGGCTCATGAGTTCATAGTGAACATGCATCGCCGGCCCTGCACCTGGCTCCGGCTCCCGGACTCTTTCACGGAGGCGATGGCGGACCGCGCGCCTTTGGGCCTGAGGGTGCAGGCCGATGGCTACTGCAACGGCCCCTCCTGGGTGGCGACGGAGTTCACCCCCTCGGGCTTCATGTTCTTGAAGCAGGGGTGGAAGTCGTTCTCCAGTTCAAGTACGACGGGGCCACGACGCTCTTCGTGAAGATCTTCAGGATCTCTGGCAGCCATCTGGAGTGCTACGCGGAGAGCGAGGATGGCAGCTACAGTGGCTCCTCCAGCGAGGACGACAGCGACAGCGGTGCCGCCCCCTCCGGTGGAAGCGGAAGCGACAATAGCTCCCTCGCGTCAAGAGCGAGGATGAGGACTCCGACTAGGTGTGCGCGGTGTCCATGTTGGAGTCTTGGGGATGACGGCGCCTCGCCTAGGCCTTTTTCTTCTTTTTATTCTCCTGCACTGGATCGATGTATCCCCGTGGGGGTGTGAAAACAATAGCTTTTATGTTTTAATTCAATGCTTTTGCGGTTTGGAATGTATGCGTTCCCTCCCGAAGTCCTCTCGTGAGGCCGTTTTTTTTCTTTCTTGTTCGCCTCGGCGCTCTACGCCGGCGGGACCCAGCCCCTGAGCGAGCCTCAACCGTCGCTGGTATGTCCGGTCGCGATGCCAGGACTAGGCCAGGAGGTGAGAGGCACCGGGAGCTAGTGAGGGCTCCTGAGGCGCGATGCTCAGGGAGCCCCCCTTTGGCGTGCAAGCAGCTCACGCAGAAGAAAAAATGCCAGTGCTCAGCGAGATCGCGAAGGGAGAGAGCTTGAGTGATGGTGAGGGCGTCTCGCGAGGAGGTTGGACTTAGCTTTTGGCAGAGAGCGGCGTCGGGCGAGCCACAGCTCATGAGGAGTGCGTGTGGCTCATGAGGCGTGCCTCGCGAGGTTCGACCTTCGACGTCTTCGTCTTGCGAGGTCTTCTGATTAAGCGACCGCCGCAGGCTAGCTCACGTGAGGCTGCCCGCGAGGCTCCCGAGCGGCTTGCCTCCTGAGACAACTACATGTTGACACATCTCACAGTGTGGGGAGCGAGGCGCGCTCACTAGCTCACTCGTGGCCGTTGCGTGAGGAGATAAGGCACCAAGGACCTTGGTGAGGTGACGTACACGGGAGCAAGCCCGCGACCCAGAGCTCAGTCACTTGGATTTAGCTGCGCTGCAGGGACGGACCCGAGCACAGGCGCCGTGCCTAACCCCCGCTCATGGAACGGTCAGGAGAGGGGTTGCGAGCGCGTGGCGCTCTCGAGATGGCAGCGTACCCAACACGCAATTAAGCAGGCAACGTAAACTCATCAGAGCATAATCAGCAAGATTCATTACACAACCAAAAAGGAGAGGGGCGAGGCTGCCGTGTCCGGCACGGGTCAGCTTGAGGTTGGTGCAGCCCGTGGGGCGCCCTCAGTCGCGTTAAACCAAATCACCTGGGTGGAAGGATCCCGGGAGCGAAGGTGCGGAAGGCGCGACGAGAAAGGATTTGGGCCGCGCGAGGCGACACTCGGACACACCTGGCAGAGCTGTGCTGGGGAGTCGTCAAATCGCCTGGTGAGGCGTGCCACAAAAGCTCGCTCATCCGGGACCGGGGGGCTCCTGAGGTACTGGGGGCTCGCGAGAAGCAGGGGGCTCACGAGGGCCCAGCACAAGGGGTGCCAGCCTCTAGAAGGAGGCGTCAGCGTTCCTTAGGCCGAAAGGCATGCGCGCGCCGCCGGCGGCGGGGCCGGTGCCCTGACCGACTCGCGGCAGCAGGAAGGGGTCCTGAGGGCCGGACTTGTTGAGACTGGTGAAGTTAATGCACATACGCTCCTTGCCGCCCTTCTTGGGGACGACGACTGGGTTGGTGAGCCACTCGGGATGGCGCACCTCTTGGATGACTCCAGCTTCTTGGAGCTTCTGAACTTCCTTGATGATGAAATCTTGCTTCTCTGGCGCCTGGCGCCGTGCTTTTTGCTTGACTGAGCGTGCGTTGGGGCACACCGCTAAGTGGTGCTCGATCACCTCCCTCGGCACACCGGACAAGTCAGATGCTTTCCAGGCGAAAACATCCGAGTTTGCCCGAAGGAAGGTGACAAGCGCGCTTTCCTATGCAGGAGGAAGGCCAGCGCCGATGGTGACGGCAGGGCCTGAGCCGCTGCCGTCCACCGACACCTTCTTCATCTCGGCACGGTCCTGAGAGAACAGCTGCTTCTTCTTCGCTGGCGCGGCCTCAGGAGGCTCGACCGCGTCCTCGTCAGCCGAATGCGCGACCGCGGCGGCTTTGTAGGCATGCTCGAGGGAGCAGACCGCGTCCTTCTCATCGCAGGTGACAGTGATGATGCCGCTGCAGCCAGGCATCTTGAGGACGTTGTAGGCTTGGTGGGTTGCCGCCCTGAACTTGGCGAGAGCTGGGTAGCCTAAGATGGCGTTGTACGGCAGGCCGATGTGCGCCACGTCGAAGTCGATGAGCTCGATGTGGTAGTTCTTGCGGGTGCCAAAGGTGACGGGGAGGCGCACTTGCCCCAGAGGGATGGTGGAGCCATCGGTCACTCCGGAGAAGGGCCTGGTTGGTGTCAGCTGGTCGTAGGGCACTTGGAGCGTCTCGAAGGTCTCGATGGAGATCATGCTGAGGCCGGCACCTCCGTCGATGAGGGTCTTGGTGACCGCGACGTTGCTGATGGTGGGAGTGCACAGCATGGGGAGCACGCCTGTGGAGGCCGAGGACTTGGGATGGTCCTTGGAATCGAAGGTCATGGTGTACTGCGACCACTTGAGGGGCCGCGCGGCCTCGGGTCTCGGGAGGGCGGCATTCACCTCGCGAGAGAGCTGCTTGAAGTGGCGGTTAGACACGGGGGCCTGAGCCCCGCCAAGGATGCAGGCGACCGTGCGAGGCTCCTGGTAGCCCCCAGCGCCCTCATCAGGCTGGTTGACGTTGTTCCTCCGGGGCGGCGGCGGCAGCGGCGGGAGAGCGGCATTGGCCTGAGGGTTTGCCTCACGAGGCTGGTCGCGCCAGCCCTGGCGGAAGTTGCCGTCGCCGTTGCAGCCGTCCCAGCGATTGCCACCGCGGCCACCTCCGCGACCGGAGCCGCGGCCGTTGCGGCCATCTCGGCGGCCATGGCGCTCATCGCGGAGCAGCTTGAGCTCCTGGCAGTCTTCAGTGCTGTGGGAGCGCACGTTGAGGTAGGCGCAGAGAGGCCAGCCGTCCTTCCTGGGTTCGTCGTGATCACGGCCGCGTTTCTGCTCGGGCTCCATCGCAAGCATGGCAGGGCCCTTGCGCTTGACATCCTTGTTCTTGTCCTTGGCGGCATCGAGCGCCGCATTGGGGTCGTTGTGGACGAAGAGGCGACCTTCTTCAGCCTTGGCGCACTTGTCAGCGAGGTCGAACAGCTCAAGCACTGAGTCTAGCTCATCGTTGATGGCGAGGTTCTAGCGCATCTTGACGTCTGTGACGCCGGTGGAGAACGCAGAGATGACGGCCGCGTCGGAGGCGCATGGGATCTTGTTGCGCACTTGGCTAAAGCGCTGGATGTACTTGCGGAGGGTCTCGTCTGGGCGCTGCCGCACGTGCCGCAGGTCGTTGATGGTGAGGGAGCGGTCTTGCGTGCCCTTGAAGTTGGCAACGAACTGGCTGCAGAGCTCGGCCCATGATAAGATAGACGCCTCAGGAAGGTTCATGAGCCAGGAGCAAGGGCCATCCTTGAGGGCCATGGGGAACCAGTTTGCCATGACCTTGTCGTTGCCGTTCGCCACCTCGATGCTCAGCGCGTAGAGCTAAAGGAACTCTGCAGGGTTGGGGGTGTCGTTGTAGTGTGGAGGTAGCTCAGGCTTGAACTTCGCGGGCCACACCACCCGACGCAGCTCGCGGGTAAAGTCACGGCAGCCCACACCGCTTGAGGGGACGCCGCCGGCGAGGGCGGCACGGTTCTGGCGCCCAGCTGCCGCAACCTCCTGGACGGCCTGGTCCTGGCACTGGCGTAGCTGCTCGAGGAGCACCCGCGCATCAGGGGGTGCGCGCCGGATGATCTGGCAGCTGGCCTCGTCTCGGGCTGGCAGGGACGTGCCATGGGACGGCTCGCGCGCCCGCGCGTTGCGCTGGGGCCCGCCGAGCTCGTCGCGCAGAGGAGGCGGCAGGGGAGCGCCGTGCGCCAGGTCCCCAGTGCGAGACGGCGGAAGGCAGAGCGAGTGGGAAGGCACCGGAGCGTCCCCGGCGGCATTGACGAGCTCGGTGATGTGACCAAGCCAGGCGTCGTAGCCGGCGTCAGCCGGACGGTAGCGGAGCAGCTCGCGCGCCATGACTAGCGCGGCCTGCGCGTTCGGCGGACCTTGGTGGCCAAGGGAGGAAGAGGCCATGGCGGTGTGGCCGTTGGCCTGCACAAAGGGGTGCAGGGAGGAGTCCTGCTGCTCACGGGTAGTGGGGTCAGTGGCGGCAGCAACTGCGGTCTTGACAGGGCGGCGGCGGTTGCTGCGGGCCACCGGCTCCGTCTGAGCCACGCGGCCAGCCCTGTGCTCAGCGCGCTCGCGGCGTGCGTCGGCCATGGGGCTGGTGGAGTGGAGGATGGAGCGGAAGAACTGCAGCGCACCCCCTACCTGGCGCGCCAAATGTCGGAGCTGGGGCTCCGGGGACCCAAAGGTTCGAACACTGGGGTGAGCTTGTTCCTGCCCCCTCGTCCCCTACCACGGCCTAACTACGGCGAAGCTACGGTGAGAGCGTGCTGGCGAGAGCGGACCGTGGACTCAGCGGTTTACCCAGGTTCGGGCCACCTTGCGGTGTAAAACCCTACTCCTGCTTGGTTGGGATTGCAGTCAACAAGAAGGTGTTCTCGCGTACAAGGTAGGAGAGGAAGGAGTCGATTGGATCCCTTCCACAATGGCCGCACTATCCCTTTATACCCGCCTTGGTCCTCTTCCCCCTCGAAACTTAGGCGGGAAGGGTTGCCACACTTGGCGGGTTTTGAAAGAGGACAGGCGCTCAGGCTATCCTGACTAAAGGCGGTCTTCGCCCGCAAAAGCATGATCCGTGACGCGCTGGTGGGCTCGGTGATGACCTCCACCCTGCGCGTCTACCGTCTTGGTCTTCTTTCGCCGATCGGGCAACCTTTGGGGTTGCTTTGGGAAGTAGATAGCTGGCCTTGCTCCCTTAGCACAGGAGGGGAAACACCTCTTCATCTGCGCCTACTGTCACGGCCTCTGTCGTCGTTCGTCGCCGCGCGCGTCACCCACGTGATGGGCACGAGACTGCGCGACCGAGCCGAACAGCCCCTGTCTTGAGCGCCCTCAGGAAGCTGCCTCGGGAGGACACCTTGGGAGGCCGCCTTGCGAGAGGGCCTTGCGAGGCTGTTGGTGAAGATGCTGAGTCTTGCTCGCCCGCTCCCTGAGGAAGGGTCCTCAGGAGGCCAAGGCCTCATGAGGGGTCTTGGTGAGGTGCTCGATGGTGGCGGCCTGCTGGGCCTACGCCAGGTGTTGTGCCCTGGGCCAAAGGCAGACGGGCCAGGATACCCTAGGTTCCATGGGCCCAATAGATGCCCAGTCCTATGCTCAAAATCGTTATATAATGCAAACAAACTCCCCCGAAAAGTTGTTGGTATGGAGGGCACCCAAGGATTCGGCTAGCCATGGCTTGTGTTGGTATGATGGGGGGGGTAAACTTTACCTTTCCGCTAGGGAGCCGCCTATAATGTGTTTAGCATGGAAGATATTGAAAACTCTCAGTCGTGACGTTGACAGGAAAAGTACACCTCCCAATATTATTTTTCATCTCTGATTTAAGCTTCAAGCTCTGGCACCGCTGCAAATCCCTGCTTCTCTTTGCGAAGGGCCTATCTATTTACTTATATGTTATTTTACTTTTATCATTGAGTCTCACCTTCATGCACTAAGCGCCAATCTTGAGAGCACTATTGTCATCCTTATGCATTGAGTATAGTTAATGTTGTGTGCATCATGACTGGATCTCTTCTACCCTGAATTACAATGTTTAGTCGCTACTTGAACTTTGGAGGTGCTCTGCATTTATGTTTTGCGGTCTCAAAAAGGGCTAGCGAGATACCATGTTATCATATTATATCATGATTGTTTTGACAAATTGTTGGCACTTGAGATATGTTATTATTGCTCTCTAGTTGATTATGCCATTGATATGAGTAAATGTAGTTTTTAAGTGTTATTATGAGCATGGTTAGTTCATGATCTTTGCTGAAACCTTGGGTACTATTTAAGCTTATATACGGATACAAGAACAAAAGAGTTCATAAAAGTTTTTTCTTTATCACTTTCAGTTTGTTAACTGAATAGCTTGAGGACAAGCAATGAGTTAAGCTTGGGGGAGTTGATATGTCTCCGTCGTATCTACTTTTCCAAACACTTTTGCTCTTGTTTTGGACTCTAATTTGCATGATTTGAATGAAACTAACCCGGACTGACGCTGTTTTCAGCATAATTGCTGTAGTATTGTTTTTGTGCAGAAATCAAAGTTCTTGGATTTGGACGAAACTTTTTGGAGAATTTTTATGGAATATATAAAAATTATTGGCGCGAGAATCAACAGGAGAGGGGCCACCTGCTGCCCACAAGGCAGCAGGGCGCGACCCCCCCTTAGGGCGCGCCGTGGTGCCTTGTGGGGCCCACAGGCGGCCGTCTGACCTAATTCCAACGCTAGAAATTCTCTTTCCTCGAGAAAAAAATAAGAGAAGAAGTTTCATCATGTTTTATGATACGGAGCCGCCGCCACCTCCTGTTCTTCATCGGGAGGGCTGATCTGGAGTCCGTTTGGGGCTCTGGAGAGGGGGAATCGACGCCGTCATCATCATCAACCATCCTCCATCACCAATTTCATGATGCTCACCACCTGGCGTGAGTAATTCCTTCGTAGGCTTGCTGGACGGTGATGGGTTGGATGAGATTTATCATGTAATCGAGTTAGTTTTGTTAGGGCTTGATCCCTAGTATCCACTATGTTCTGAGATTGATGTTGCTATGACTTTGTTATGCTTAATGCTTGTCACTAGGGCCCGAGTGCCATGATTTCATATTTGAACCCTTTTTGTTTTCATGAATATATTTGTGTTCTTGATCCTATCTTGCAAGTTATATGCACCTATTACGTGTCATGATCCGCATACCCTAAGGTGACAATAATTGGGATTCTTTCCGGTGATTGCCGTAGTTTGAGGAGTTCATGTATTCACTAAGTGCTAATGCTTTGTTCCGGTTCGCTATTAAAAGGAGGCCTTAATATCCCTTAGTTTCCTTATGGACCCCGCTGCCACGAGAGGGTAGGACAAAAGATGTCATGCAAGTTCTTATCGCAAGCACGTATGACTATATACGGAATACATGCCTACATTACATTGATGAATTGGAGCTAGTTCTGTGTCGCCCTAGGTTGTGACTGTTATATGATGAATATCATCCAACATAATTGTCATCACCGATCCAATGCCTACGACTTTCTCATACTAGTTTCTGCTAAGTTACTTTGTTGCTACTGCTCTACACTTGCTACAAAACTGCTACTGTTATTGCTGCTGTTACTATTGTTACTATTGTTACTATTGCTACTGCTACCAAAACTATCATATTACTGTGCTACTAGATTCTTTGCTACAGATATTTTATCTCCAAGTGTGGTTGAATTGACAACTCAACTGCTAATACTCGCAAATATTCTTTGGCTCCCCTTGTGTCGAATCAATAAATTTGGGTTGAATACTCTACCCTCGAAAACTGTTGCGATCCCCTATACTTGTGGATTATCAGGATGCAGCATTAAGCACCGACGACCTCCGGCACACAATACATGCTGCGAGGACAAGGAACCAAGGAGGGTCCATCCGCGATCGCCTAGTATTTCGCCCAGACCTTCATGATAATCTACGAGCCCGGGCAATGGAACACTATGGGCCAGAATATGAAGCCCCGATACCTCAACTAATGTCCGGCATCGCACCCGCATGTTTTGGCTACAAGGTCAGCACACATCAATTCCCTCAGCCGTTCATTGTGCACGGGGTCGAAAAATACTCAGGCGATACATAGCCTGACCTCTGGCTAAGCGACTGCCTGACATCCATAGAGCTGGCACATGGGGACATCAGCAACACCCTCCGCCATATCCCGCTATGTCTATCAGGATCCGCAAGTTCATGACTAAACAGGGCTCCCACCAAGCTCCATCCATAGATGGGCAGATTTTGAGCATGTCAAAGGAACTTACCGCCGGCCAGGGAGCCTGATAGACCTCTACAACATAACTCAGGGGGAGCAGGAGCCGTACGCGACTTCATCGCCCGATGGCTCTGGAAGAAAAACACGATACAAAACATCTTTGACGGAACAGCCATCGAAGCATTTGTCAGCGGGGTGGTAGACCCCATGCTTAGACATAAGATCAAAAGAAAGAGGGCACAAGGACAACTACACTATATAGCAGCCCTCATGAAGATCGCCAACGTCTTTGCCACGGGCAAGGAAACTGCCCGCGTCGGTCGCCACCACAAGTAACCAGAGGAACCGGCTGGCACACACGGCAAAGGAGGTCGCACCACGCGCGGCCACTGACGGTAGCACCCGGATAGGAGGCCAACCAACTGCGCAACAAAAGAACCAAGCATGAACGCAGGCCAAGGCACGCATCCCGCACGTATGAGAGCCATGGGGCCTACAAGGCATTGCATTCAACGCGCGAGTGCCACCACAACGAGCAGCTCACCCAGGCGAAGAACGCAAGGGACAGAGAGGGCTCGGACACCGAGGACGGTCGCAATGCACACGCGACCTCCCAAAGGATTCCTAGAAGAGGCCGGAAGGAAAGAACCGACACGCACATGGTAAACATGATTTTCCGAGGCCCGGAGTCCAAAAGGGCTCAGAAGCAAACAATACGGGAGGTTTACGCCCTCGTCCCCGGAGTACCCCAGCTACTGGATTAGTCGAACCATACGATCTCCTTCGGGCACAACGACCACCCATACTATATACCCAATCCACGGAGGAACGCGCTTGTCGTCGACCCCATCATCGGGGGTTGCCAGCTATCCAAGGTACTAATGGACGGCGGATCCGGCCTCAACATCATGTATGCTGCAACACTGCAAAAATGGGCCTCCCCATAGCAAGTCTGTGGCCCTCACCAACACATTTCCATGGCATCGTCCCGGGGAAGAAGGCCGAACCGCGCGGCCAAATCACACTGGAGGTCATCTTTGGCAAGGAGGACAACTTCCGGGCCGAAAAGCTATGCTTCGAGGTAGTCCCATTCAAAGGGGGGTACCACGCCTGATACGTCTCCAACGTATCTATAATTTTTGATTGTTCCATGCTATTATAGTATCAATCTTGGATGTTTTTATATGCAATTATATATCATTTTTTGGGACTAACGTATTAACCTAGTGCCCAGTGCCTGTTGTTGTTTTCTTGTAACACCCCCAGTGGTTAACTACAGTGACCACATGGTAATGATGACAGGTCATCATAATTATATCCTAAGAAATACAATTAAGAAATAATTGAACTCAAATTCAATATTCAAATAACAAGTGAAATTAGAAAAACTCCAAACTTGCAAGCAAAATAGTTCATAATATTTCAAATAATCCTAAAGCAATTATAAAAATAAAGCCAACATTATTTGAATTCCTAAATTGACCCTAACATCCAAAAATAGTACCCAAAACAGCATTATTAAATCCATTTTCATTTTGCAAAATTCAAATGAAATTATATTGCCCCCAAACTTTTGGGGGCAGTGAGGTATATTGCATACTAAATATTGAGACCAGCCACACATTTTACAAAAGTGAATTACCAGCTAAAGAAAATGTAAACAGAAAGGAATAAGTAAAATAGGGAAAAGAAAAAGGAAAAGGGCCTAACCTAGTGTGCGCTAGAGCCCATCCCCTACAGCCGCGGCCCAGCCCAACTTCCCTGTCATCTTCCTCCTCCTGTTCACCCCCGCTCGCTGTCGCTGCGCACGCGCTCGCCGCGCCAGGCCCCCCTCTCCTCCGCTCGACAGCGAGTTCCTACAGAGCTCGTGGAGGGGATAAGGACCCCTCCTCGCCCCCCTGGCGAACCCTAACCCTCTCTCCCTCTCTCTGCCTCGCTCTCCCACCTCTCCCGAGCGCTGCCATGGCCTCTGCCCCGTGATTCTCGCGGCCACCTTCACTCCGTCGCCTCGTCGCCGTGCCAGAACGATCCGCCATAGCCTACTACCCTGCCTGGTGCCGCCATCTTGAGCTCCTCGCCTCTACAGCGAGCCCACGACCCCGCCTTCCTCTTCGGTCACCGGAGATGGCCGCCACCGCATCGTCCTCTCCAGGCCATCCCGAGCCCGCTGCCATCCCCTACGGCCCCGCTGTGAGCACCGCGTCCACCTCCCTCTCTACGTGCTCTCCGATTGTAGCCGGAGCTCGCCACCGTCGCGTCCGTGCTCCGGCCGCCGCCATGGCTGCGAGCACCGTGCTCCCGAGCCACTACGGCCCCGCCCGTCTGCCCTAACGCGCTCCTGGAGAGCCGTAGCCCCGCCTAGCTAATTAGTTTGCTCGCCCGCGCTGCGTTTCACCGATCCTGCGAAGCCCCAAACTCCGGCGATCGCCACGGTCCACGCCGCCGTCGTTTTCAGCCGTTTCAGCTCCGGCCGAGGGCACCAACGGACGCGGCGCAGCCTCAGCTCTCGAACGCGCCCAGCCGCGCTCCTCCCCGTGCCCTGTGGACGAAATCCGACGGGGTCCCGAGCGCGCCGCCGCGCGTTTTGGTCGCCGGAGCCGCTCCGTCCGCCGGCGCTGACGTGGGCGCCTCTAGGGCCCAGACTGGGTCGCTGCCAGTGGGCCCCGTGGGTCCCGTTGGCTGGGTTGACTTGGTCAACCCTGCTGACTGGGCTTGCCGAGTCACTGACATGCAGCCCCCCACGCTAATTAACTTTTTTATAAATAATTAACCTGTTAATTAAATTGTTAATTAAACTAAGTCACTGACAGTAGGGTCCCACATAGCTAATTATTTCAATTAGTTAAATTAATTAACTGCTGTGAATGACAGGTGGGCCCCACCTGTCAATTTCACTAGTCAGTGGTCAACTCTGTTGACTGCTCATCATTGACTGTGGCTGGCTCAGTCAGAGTATAAAAAGTATTTCACAGTTTAAATTCGAATTTAATAATTAAAGTAATTCTAGAAATTTCAGAAAATGATTTAAAACTTCGGAAACTCATAGAAAATAAACCGTAGCTCAGATGAAAAAGTTTTCTTCATCAAAGTTGATCAAAAAAACGAGACGAACCCGAATATGCCCTCCACGTAGCTGTCACATGCCTCTAACACTGCAAACATGGAACCTTCCCCTCCGGTTCATCTGTTAGACAGATGCCTAAAGCCGGGAAAATATTCCCAGATATTTTCCCGCTAGCTCAGTAACGTGTAGCACGGCGATAGGTCACCCCTAGCACAGCATATTGCAATGCGATGCATTTGTGTTGCATTTGTTTGCTCTGTATTTATTGTTTCCTCCCCCTCTTCTCTCCGGTAGACTTTGAGACTGACGATGCTCCCGAGTACGACTACACCGCAGAGGACCAGTCCCTTTCAGCAGAGCTTCCAGGCAAGCAAAACCCCCTTGAGCATTCCTATGTCGCCTATTCCTTCTCTCCCATGCTTCCATTAGAATTTGCTACTGTAATTGATTGCTCCTATTCTGATGCATAGCCTATTTTTGTAACTGCTGTTGATACCTTACCTGCTATCCTAAATGCTTAGTATAGATTGGTTAGTGATCCATCAGTGACCCCTCACCCTTGTCCCTGTTGCCCTGCCTTGTTACTGGTGCCCCGATCAATGTGATCGATGTTCAGAGACCGACACAGCACTGCACACCCCTTAGTTGTATGACTCTGCAGAGCTACTATCAAGTGCCGAGGGTGATACCTCCTACCTCACTCCTGATGATATCTCTGTAGCATAGCTAGTCAGTTGTGGGTTACCGAGGGTGATTCCTCTTTCACCACCTCCGAAGTAGCCTCTGTCGTGCAACCCCTCAAGTGTAAACCCATCGAGGGTGATTCCTCCAAGTTCACCGTGACGGATACATCGAGTGGGAATCCATCGAGGGTGATTCCTCGGATTCCCTTGATGTTATGGACACACGGTTATCCCACTTTTACTGTAGTCCCCTGTTGAAGTCGGGTCGACCGCGAGGGTTACCCGCGAGTGATGTGAAGTCAGGTTGACTGTGAGGGTGCCCGCGAGATAATTACGTGGCACGGCCGGGTAGGTAGACCGCCCCAGGAGAGGGTTGGGCCTGACCCTTGCCGTAAGTCCCCGAGACGGGGCGACGGGGTCACATGATCGTGGATCTCTGCCCGTTTCCGCGAGCTCCCAATACACTAACGGATTTGGGTATTTAATCTGAGTTAGCCACTGGCCTATACGCACTACTACCACATGTGATAATGGTTTAATGGGGCCCTCGGCGCCGTATGTATCAGCCGAAAGCTCTGTCAGACGTCCAGTTCAACATTGCTTCATGGCCGGGTCGGCGCCCCAGAGGAGGTGGCCTGGATCGCCCTGCTCGCAACGACCAGGAGTGCAAAGGGCGATGGGCCCAAGACCCCTGAGCACTTAGGATGTAGACTGGCGGGGACCTCTTTGCTGAGCCTAGGTAGGATTACGTCGTGTCGATCAGCCGAGGCCGGGCATGACCCAGAAAAGTGTGTCCGGCCAGAGTTAATCGAGCGTGTTGGGTAACAGTAGTGCACCCCTGCAGGGAAGTTATCTATTCGAATAGCCTAGTCCACGGTAACAGGACGCTCAGTGTTGTATCCCGATCTACTACAACTTGAATTGGATATATGTTACTTTAATTAATATGTTAGCTCCGGGATCGCTTTCTCGCAGGGAGTCGAGGAAGGATCTATGGGCTTTGTTACTAGATACTCATTGCTTTATTATATGCTACTAATCTGTACTCTTCTAATGCTGCAAGACGCTGAAGATGCTAGTCTTCAATAGGCTAGGCTTTCCCCTCTATTCTGGCATTTCTACAGTCTAGTCCAAAGATACGGCCCCTTCATTTGATACCGATGCATACTTAGCATAGTTCTGATGTAAGTCTTGCGAGTACTTTGGATGAGTACTCATGGTTGCTTTGCTACCTCTTTTTCCCCATACATGATTGCTGTGATCAGATGACGGAGCCCCGGAGCCAGCTGACCCCGTCGACGACTACTACCACCCCGACGGAGCCTACTACTACGTGGAGACCGACGGCCTGGAGTAGTTTAGGAGGCTCCCAGGCAGGAGGCCTGCGCCTTTTCGATCTAGTTGTCGTTGTTTTGCTCAGCCTTCTTAAGGCATCTTTGTCTATTTATGTCTGTACTCAGATACTAATACTTTCGCTGACTCTTGTGTAACTCGAGCTTATGTATTCGAGCCCTCGCGGCCCCTGGCTTGTAATATAAAGCTTGTATTATTTTATTTTGTGTCTAGAGTTGTGTTGTGATATCTTCTCGTGAGTCCCTGGGCTTGATCGTGCACATTTGCGAGTATGATTAGTGCACGGTCGAGTCAGGGGCGTCACAAGTTGGTATCAGAGCCGACTGCCTGTAGGAAGCCCCTTTCCAACTCCTTGGCCGAAGTTGAGTCTAGTCTTTGCAAAACTGTTTTACTAACATGGCTGTGTGGCTTACGGGCCCACGTTGCCAATGGATGGGTTTAGGATCTTTTATTCCTCTTCTTTACTCTGGGATTCTGATCTCTCTTCTTTTCGGGTTAAAAGAATTTGCTAACTCTAACATTAGATTCTCGTGATCACATTCAACCTGAGAGCTGGATTACCTGCAACTATTTCATTAAATGTCTGATACATCATTCACACACTGTCTTTTTGACATCTTTGAAATCGACAAGTCACTTCGCAGGGGTTTCATTCGTCCAAGTTCCTCTGCTTGGGGGGCACCTTCTCTCTTTGTCAAGAAGAAAGATGGTACGAACCGGTTGGTCCAAGATTACCGACCTATCAACTAGGCAACAATTCAGAATAAGTATCCACTTCCTCGGATCAACAATCTGTAAGATCAACTTGTTGGATCCTCGGTATTCTCTAAACTCGATATGCGGGTGGTTTACCACCAGATTCAAGTTCGTGAAGAATATCCCGATCTTTTCCCTTCTACCTCCTGAATTCTCGGGACGAGAATTTCTTTTAGTGGAGGAGAATTGTAACACCCCCAGTGGTTAACTACAGTGACCACATGGTAAAGATGACAGGTCATCATCATTATATCCTAAGAAATACAATTAAGAAATAATTGAACTCAAATTCAATATTCAAATAACAAGTGAAATTAGAAAAATTCCAAACTTGCAAGAAAAATAGTTCATAATATTTCAAATAATCCCAAAGCAATTATAAAAATAAAGCCAACATTATTTGAATTCCTAAATTGACCCTAACATCCAAAAACAGTACCCAAAACAGCATTATTAAATCCATTTTCATTTTGCAAAATTCAAATCAAATTATATTGCCCCCAAACTTTTTGGGGCAGTGAGGTATATTGCATACTAAATATTGAGACCAGCCACACATTTTACAAAAGTGAATTACCAGCTAAAGAAAATGTAAACAGAAAGCAATAAGCAAAATAGGGAAAAAAAGGAAAAGGGCCTAACCTACTGTGCACTAGAGCCCATCCCCTACAGCCGCGGCCCAGCCCAACTTCCCTGTCGTCTTCCTCCTCCTGTTCACCCCCGCTCGATGTCGCCGCGCGCGCGCTCGCCGCACCAGGCCCCCCCTCTCCTCCGCTCGACAGCGAGCTGCTACAGAGCTCGTGGAGGGGATAAGGACCCCCTCCTCGCCCCCCTGGCGAACTCTAACCCTCTCTCCCTCTCTCTGTCTCGCTCCCCCACCTCTCCCGAGCGCCGCCATGGCCTCTGCCCCGTGATTCTCGCGGCCACCTTCGCTCCGTCACCTTGCCGCCATGCCAGAATGATCCGCCGTCGCCTGCTACCCTGTCTGGTGTCACCATCTCGAGCTCCTCGCCTCTGCAGCGAGCCCCACGACCCCGCCTTCCTCTTCGGTCGCCGGAGATCGCCTCCACCGCACCGTACTCTCCAAGCCACCCCGAGCCCGCTGCCATCCCCTACGGCCCCGCTGTGAGCACTGCGTCCACCTCCCTCTCTTCGTGCTCTCCGATTGTAGCCGTAGCTTGCCACCGTCGCGTCCGTGCTCCGGCCGCCGCCATGGCTGCAAGCACCGCGCTCCCGAGCCACTACGGCCCCGCCCGTCCGCCCTAACGCGCTCCTGGAGAGCCGTAGCCCCGCCTAGCTAATTAGTTTGCTTGCCCGCGCTGCGTTTCACCGATCCCGCGAAGCCCCAAACTCCGGCGATCGCCACGGTCCACGCTGCCGTTGTTTCCGGCCGTTTCAGCTCCGGCTGAGGGCACCAATGGACGCGGCGCAGCCTCAGCTCTCGAACGCGCCCAGCCGCGCTCCTCCCCGTGCCCTGTGGACGAAATCCAACGGGGTCCCGAGCGCGCCGCCGCGCGTTTTGGTCGCCGGAGCCGCTCCGGCCGCCGGCGCTGATGTCGGTGCCTCTAGGGCCCACACTAGGTCGCTGCCAGTGGGCCCCGTGGGTCCCGTTGGCTGGGTTGACTTGGTCAACCCTGTTGACTAGGCTTCCCGAGTCACTGACATGCAGGCCCCCATGCTAATTAACTTTTTTATAAATAATTAACCTGTTAATTAAAACTGTTAATTAAAACTGTTAATTAAACTGAGTCACTGACAGTAGGGTCCCACATAGCTAATTATTTCAATTAGTTAAATTAATTAACTGTTGTGAATGACAGGTGGGCCCCACCTGTCAGTTTGACTAGTCAGTGGTCAACTCTGTTGACTGCTGACTGGGTTTTGACTGGCCCCACATGTCATTGACTGTGGCTGGCTCAGTCTGAGTATAAAAAGTATTTCAGTGTTTAAATTCAAATTTAATAAGTAAATTAATTCCAGAAATTTCAGAAAATGATTTAAAACTTTGGAAAATCATAGAAAATAAACCGTAGCTAGGATGAAAAAGTTTTCTACATGAAAGTTGATCAGAAAAATGAGACGAACCCGAATATGCCCTCCATGTAGCTGTCACATGCCTCTAACACTGCAAACATGGAACCTTCCCCTCCAGTTCATCTGTTTGACAGATGCCTAAAGCCGGGAAAATATTCCCAGATATTTTCCCGCTCGCTCAGTAACGTGTAGCATGGCGATAGGTCACCCCTAGCACAGCATATTGCCATGCCATGCATTTGTGTTGCATTTGTCTGCTCTGTATTTATTGTTTCCTCCCCCTCTTCTCTTCGGTAGACTCTAAGACTGACGATGCTCCCGAGTACGACTACACCGCAGAGGACCAGTCCCTTTCAGCAGAGCTTCCAGGCAAGCAAAACCGCCTTGAGCATTCCTATATCGCCTATTCCTTCTCTCCCATGCTTGCATTAGAATTTGCTACTGTAATTGATTGCTCCTATTCTGATGCATAGCCTGTTTTTGTAACTGCTGTTGATTCCTTACCTGCTATCCTAAATGCTTAGTATAGATTGGTTAGTGATCCATCAGTGACCCCTCACCCTTGTCCCTGTTGCCCTGCCTTGTTACTGGTGCCCCGATCAATGTGATCAATGTTCAGAGACCGACACAGCACCGCACACCCCTTAGTTGTACGACTCTGCAGAGCTACTATCGGATGCCGAGGGTGATACCTCCTACCTCACTCCTGATGATATCTCTGTAGCGTAGCTAGTCGGTTGTGGGTTATCGAGCGTGATTCCTCTTTCACCACCTCTGAAGTAGCCTCTGTCGTGCAACCCCTCAAGTGTGAACCCATCGAGGGTGATTCCTTCGGGTTCACCCTGACAGATACATCGAGTGGGAATCCATCGAGGGTGATTCCTTGGATTCCCTTGATGTTATGGACACACGGTTACCCTACTTTTACTTCAGTCCCCTGTTGAAGTCGGGTCGACCCCGAGGGGTACCCGCGAGCGATGTGAAGTTGGGTTGACCATGAGGGTACCCGCGAGATAATTACGTGGCACGGCCGGGCAGGTAGACCGCCCCAGGAGAGGGTTGGGCCTGGCCCTTGCAGTGAGTCCACAAGACGGGGCGACGGGGTCACATGATCGTGGATCTCTGCTCGTTTTCGCGAGCTCCCAATACACTAACGGATTTGGGTATTTATTCTGAGTTGGCCACTAGCCTATACACACTACCACCACGCGGGATAATGGTTTAATGGGGCCCTCGGCGCCATATGTATCAGCAGAAAGCTTTGTCAGACGTCTAGTTCAACATTGTGGCACGGCCGGGTCGGCGCCCCAAAGGAGGTGACCTGGATCGCCCTGCTCGCAATGACCCGGAGTGCAAAGGGCAATGGGCCCAAGACCCCTAAGCACTTAGGATGTAGACCAGCGGGGACCTCTCTACTGAGCCTAAGTAGGACTACGTCGTGTCGATCAGCCGAGGCCGGGCATGACCGAGAAAAGTGTGTCCGCCAGAGTTAATCGAGCGTGTTGGATAACAGTAGTGCACCCCTGCAGGGAAGTTATCTATTCGAATAGTCATGTCCACGGTAATAGGACGCTCAGTGTTGTATCCCGATCTACTACAACTTGAACTAGATACATGTTACTTTAATTAATATGTTAGCTCCGGGATCGCTTTCTCGCAGGGAGTTGAGGAAGGATCTCTGGGCTTTGTTACTACATACTCATTGCTTTATTATATGTTAATAATCTGCACTCTTCTAATGCTGCATGACGCTGAAGATGCTAGTCTTCGATAGGCTAGGCTTTCCCCTCTATTCTGGCATTTTTGCAGTCTAGTCCACAGATATAGCCCCTTCATTTGATACCGATGCATACTTAGCATAGTTCTGATGTAAGTCTTGCGAGTACTTTGGATGAGTACTCACGGTTTCTTTGCTACCTCTTTTTCCCCATACCCGATTGCTGCGATCAGATGACGGAGTCCCGGAGCCAGCTGACCCCGTCGACGACTACTACCACCTCGACGGAGCCTACTACTACATGGAGACCGACGGCCAGGAGTAGTTTAGGAGGCTCCCAGGCAGGAGGCCTGCGCCTTTTCGATCTAGTTGTCGTTGTTTTGCTCAGCCTTCTTAAGGCATCTTTGTCTATTTACCTTGGGAAATCCTTCTGCTTACCTACTTGCTGACCTTAGGATAGGAAATCTGTACTCAAATACTAATGCTTTCGCTGACTCTTGTGTAACTCGAGCTTATGTATTCGAGCCCTCGAGGCCCCTGGCTTGTAATATAAAGCTTGTATTATTTTATTTTTTGTCTAGAGTTGTGTTGTGATATCTTCCCGTGAGTCCCTGGGCATGATCGTGCACATTTGTGTGTATGATTAGTGCACGGTCGAGTCAGGGGCGTCACATTTCTGCTTGTTTTTGGCTTTTAAGAGAAACAGTACCAAATGAAGTCCAAATGCCATGAAACTTTTTGGAGATTTTTTTCTAGACAAAAGAGACCTTGGAAGCTTCGGGAGGAGGCCAGAAGCCTCACTGAGGCTTCACAAGGGAACACGGCGCGCCCCGGGGGGGCGCCGTGTTGCCTTGTGGGGCCCACGTGACTCCGTTTGACCTAATTCCACTTCTATAAATTCACAAATTTTGGGAGACCATCAGAGAGCTAGAAGAAATAATCTTTCCGCCGCCGCAAGCCTCTGTTCTTCCGCGATCCCATCTAGAGGCCTTTTTCGGTACTCTGCCGGAGGGGGAATCGATCACGGAGGGCTTCTACATCAACCTTGCTGCCCTTCCGATGATGTTTGATTAGTTTACCATAGACCTATGGGTCCATAGCTAGTAGCTAGATGGCTTCTTCTCTCTCTTTGATCTTCAATACCATGTTCTCCTCGATGTTCTTGGAGTTCTATCCGATGTAATCTTCTTTTGCGGTGTGTTTGTTGGGATCCGATGAATTGTGATTATTCATGAGAAATATTTGAGTATTCTCTGAACTCTTTTATGCATGATTAAATATAGCTATGTATTTCTCTCCGATCTATCGATTTGGTTTGGCCTACTAGATTGATTTATCTTGCAATGGGAGAGGTGCTTTGTGATGGGTTCAATCTTGCGGTGCTCAATCCCAGTGACAGAAGGGGACATGACACGTATTTGTATTGTTGCCATTAAGGATAAAAAGATGGGGTTTATTCATATTGCTTGAATTCGCTTCTCTACACATGTCATCTTGCTTAAGGCGTTACTCTGTTTTTATTAACTTAATACTCTAGATGCATGCTAGATAGCGGTCGATGAGTGGAGTAATAGTAGTAGATGTAGGCAGGAGTCGGTCTACTTGTCTTGGACGTGATGCCTATATACATGATCATTGCCATGAATCCGTCATAATTATTTGCTTTTCTGTCAATTGCCCAACAGTAATTTGTTTACCCACCGTATGTTTCTATGCTCGAGAGAGAAGCCTCTAGTGAAAACTATGGCCCTCGGGTCTATCTTTATCATATAGAAAACCTAAAAATACCTTGCTGCAATTTACCTACTTTTATGTTAATTAGTATTTTAGTTTAACTATTTACCTCGATAAGATTTAATCCTTGCAAATAACCGCTAAGAGGATTGACAACCCTCTTATTTGCATTGGGTGCAAGTGTTTGCTCTTGTGTGTGCAGGTGCGCTAAACGGAATTTTGCTTGGTTCTCCTACTGGATTGATAACCTTGGTTCTTAACTGAGGGAAATACTTATCTCTACTATACTGTATCATCCTCTCCTCTTTGGGGAAATACCAACGCAGACTACAAGTAGCAGGAAGAATTTTTGGCGCCGTTGCCGGGGAGACATCATTAAAATTACCAAGTAACTTCGCACAAATTATCATTCACTTGCATTTACTTTATTTACCTTTTATTTGCATTTGCCTCTCGTTTTTATCTTCCTCACTTCTAATTTTTTTTTACAAAAACACAAAAATATTTTTATTTGCTTGTTCGCTAGTCTTGTCACTATGTCGTTAGAGGAATTTCGCGATAGTTTCTATAGTAGGAGATTGTCTTAAATTGAAAATGTTACTAAGAGTTTTATGACTTCACAATTTGAGCAAAATAAATTCTTTTCCGAAGAGCTTAAGGAACATTCTAGCTTGTTGGATGCCATTAATAAACAACGTGAAGATGTTAATCTAGAAGTACTAAACCTTCAGGCTCAACTTGCTAATACTGAAAATTTACTAGGAAAAATCTCGGATAAACAAACAACCCCAGTGAATAGGATCGCTGCTAAACCAGAGTCACTATCTAGTAATGATGAAGATATTAAAATGATTGGTGTCACTCCTATGGAATCATTATTTAGTAACATAAAACTTGATGAAAAAGGGACTGGAAAAGAGTCAACTTTAGATAGAAGGAGTCCCACTTGCTTGGAGGGTGATAATCTTGATCATAAAAATGAAAAAAGTGGGTTTGGAGAGGTCAAAACTTTAAATAGTAATGCACCCACTACTTTGGATTACAAGGACTTTAATTATGATAGTTGTTCTTTAATTGAGTGTATTTCCTTGTTGCAATCCATGATTAATTCACCCAATGCATATGAACAAAATAAAACTTTCACTAAACATATCGTAGAAGCCATGATGAAAGCACATGAAGGTAAACTTGAGTTGGAAATATCAATTCCTAGAAAATTACAAGATGAATGGGAACCTACTATTAAAGTCAAAATTAAATATTATTAATGTAATGCTCTTTGTGATCTTGGTGCTAGTGTTTCCACTATAGCTAAGTCTTTGTGTGATGTGCTAGGTCTCACCGACATGGATCCTTGTTCCCTTAATTTGCATCTTGCGGATTCAACTATTAAAAATCCATTGGGTAGAATAAATGATGTGCTTATTCTTGCAAATAGAAATTATGTGCCCGTGGACTTTATTGTTCTTGACATTGAATGCAATCCTTCTTGCCCCATAATACTTGGTAGGCCTTTTCTTCGAACAATTGGTGCTATTATTGATATGAAAGAAGGTAATATAAGATTTCAATTTCCACTAAAGAAAGGGATGGAAAACTTCCCTAGAAAAATAATTAAAGCACCTTCTGAATCCATTATGAGGGCCACTTATGGAATTAACTTGAAGGATGACAACACTTGAAACTATGCATTATGCCTAGCTAGGGGCATAAAACAATAGCGCTTGTCGGGAGGCAACCCAATGAATAAAATAAATTTTTGCTTTTACCTTCTGTTTTTGAGTGTTTTCACAATTATAGCTTCTGTCATAATTGTATTTTTATGTTTTAATTAGTGTTTGTGCCAAGTAATGCCTTTGGGATTATTTGGAAGATAGTATGATAGATGCTGTTTGAAAACAGAAACTTTTGTGTCCAGTTCTGGAATTTCTAAATTTCTCTGGAATATCAGAACCTTCTGAATTTTTTACACAGTATTTATATATGAATTTCCCACGTTCTCCTAATTTTTCTGAATTTTTGGAGTTACAGAAGTATGATCATAATTCAGATCTTTACAGACTGTTCTGTTTTCGACAGATTCTGTTTTTGTTGCATAGTTTGCTTATTTTGATGAATCTATGGATCGTATCGGGGATGACCATAATTCAGATCTTTACAGACTACGATGGATAAAGGAATAAGGAGCAGCAAGAGCCTAAGCTTGGGGATGCCCAAGGCACCCCAAGGTAATATTCAAGGAAGACTCAAGCGTCTAAGCTTGGGGATGCCCCGGAAGGCATCCCCTCTTTCGTCTACAATCTATCGGTAACTCATTTGGAGCTATATTTTTATTCATCACATGATATGTGTTATACTGGGAGCGTCTTGTGATATAGTTTGTTTGCTTTTTAGTTTGTCACAATCATCTTTGCTGAACACGCCTTTTTGAGAGGGACACACATTATTCGTGATTTGTTAGAATACTCTATGTGCTTCACTTATATCTTTTGAGCTAGGCAGTTGCTCTAGTGCTTCACTTATATCTTTTAGAGCACGGCGGTGGTTATATTTTAAAGAAATAGTTGCACTCTCATGCTTCACTTATATCTTTTTGAGAGTCTCACGATAGCAATGGTAATATGCACGGGTTATGAATTTGGTCCTGATATGATAGGTATTCAAGAGGGATATAATAAAAACTTTCATGTAGATCACTGAATATGATAAATTTGATTATTCCTTGCAATAGTTTTGCAATATTAAGATGGTAATATGGGGAGGTACTAGTAGATGATTGTGGTTTAGTAAGAATACTTGTGTTAAGGTTTGTGATTCCCAAAGCATGCACGTATGATCTGTCGTTATGCTAAGAAGTTGGAGCATGCTTTATTGTTGATTGTCTACCTTATGAGTGGCGGTCGGGGACGAGCGATGGACCTTGTCCTACCAATCTATCCCTCTAGGGGCATGCGTAGTAGTACTTTGCTTTGAGGGCTAATAAACTTTCGCAATAAGTATGTGAGTTCTTTATGACTAATGTGAGTCCATGGATTATACGCACTCTCACATTTCCGCAATTTGCTAGCCTCTTCGGTACCGTGCATTGCCCTTTCTCACATCGAGAGTTGGTGCAAACTTCACCAGTGCATCCAAACCCCGTGATATGATACGATCTATCACACATAAGCCTCCTTATATCTTCCTCAAAACAGCCACTATACCTACCTATCATGGCATTTCCATAGCCATTCCGAGATATATTGCCATGCAACTTCCACCGTTCCGTTTTTCATGACATACATCATCATTGTCATATTGCTTTGCATGATCATATAGCTGACATAGTATTTGTGGCTCAGCCACTGTTCATCATTGTTATACATGTTACGCTAGCATCATTGCACATCCTGGTACACTGCCAGAGGCATTCATATAGAGTCATATTCTTGTTCAAGTATCGAGTTGTAATGTTGAGTTGTAAGTAAATAGAGGTGTGATGATCATCATTATTAGAGCATTGTCCCAGCGAGGAAAGAATGGTGGAGACTAATGAGTCCTCAAAAAAGTGGGGATGAGGTCCATGAGACCGTTCTAAAAAAGAGGCGAAAAAAGAGCCATGAAAAAAAATGAGAGAAAAAGAGAGAAGGGGCAATGTTACTATCCTTTTTCCACACTTGTGCTTCAGAGTAGCACCATGTTTTTCATATAGAGAGTCTCCTATTTTGTCACTTTCATATACCCAGATGAGAGAGAGAGAGAGAGAGAGATGCACCATCCGCCCTGTTGGACAAAGAGGGGCGCGGCTTTTGACCATCCCACGAAAGCTGCTATAGGACAACCCTGTAGCTGCACGTCGGGTAGGCACGAGGGAGACCGACGTTGCTGAGGTTCTGATCTTCGTCGTCTTCTTTGCCGCTGGCTTTGTGCCTCCTTTCTCTAGCTTCTTCTTAGCTGTTCTGGAGCACTTCTAGGTACATGTGCTCCATCTGCACCCCAACGCGGTCTTGGTTCTTGCCAGGTTTGCTCACTTGTACGAGACATACGTCGGAGTGGTGCAGTCCACCATTGAGAGAGGGAGGGCCGGGAGCGGTATAAATAGGAGATGGCTGCGACCTGCGAACGGGTCGACTCAGATTCACAACGAAGAACACATATTTTAACTCTCCATACAGCAATATCATTCTAGAGCAGGAGTAAGGTATTACACTACATGGTGGCCTGAACCTAGGTAGCTCCGGTGTGCTCTAGTATCCTGTTTCTCTCTTTCCCGACAATCGATGACTTAGGAAACTCGACGCGTTCCGTCCCTGGCCGAACTCTCAAAGGGTTGTAGCTGACAACCCAATGTCAGGTTCTTAGGCACTAAAAAATGAGCTTAGGGCAACAATGGAGGAGAGAGAGAGGCAAGAGGTGGGTGGTGGAAGAACCACCTCCTTTATAGTCGTGCCCCAAATCCAATTCTTATGTGCAGATATGCATAGGGGTTGTACAACCGTTCCAAGCAGCGGTAAAACCACCCTAGGCGTGTCTGCACATTTGCAGAACTGGAGCGGTACAACCATTGGGTGGTCCGGTTGTACTGGTAAATAGTTATTTACCGGAACAAACGAATGGCCACCGCCCTTGTACCGGTCATCACCCGAAGGAATCACCCTTATGGTGGTGGTTTGAGCGGTACTTGGGCTGGTACAACCACCCAAAAATGATGTTCGGGGATTGCTAATTCCTGGGCGATACAACCATCCTGGACCTTGGTTGTACTGGTAGTTAAGTAACACTACAGGAATCAGGCACTTTGCCGTCTGCCATGGCAGACGGCAAAGGAATGTCTGGCAGACGGCAAAGCCCTTTGCCATCAGCCAGCAGACGGCCCCATGTCCGGCTGAATGAACTACGGCAGAGGGTTGCTTTGCCGTCTTCTTAAATAAAGCGGACGGCAAAGAAGTTTGCCGTCAGCCATACTAAGCAAGCAGACGGAAAATGCCTTGGACGGTAGAGGGATAGGGTTAGGCCCGTTAGGTGGCTAACGGCGTAATTTGCCGTCTCCCAGCAGACGGCAAAGGCGCAAATTTCTTTGCCGTCTGCCAGCTGACGTCAGCTGACGTCAGGCGTCAGCTGGGGCCAATGCATGCCCTTTGCCGTCTGCCAGCAGACGGCAAAGAACGCAAAGTGCCCAAATAGGCCAGCCCAGGTGCACCCCAGGTTGCACAGGTAGCTGCCACGTGGCAGCTTTGCCGTCTGCTGGCGGACGGCAAAGCTCTTTGCCGTCTGCTGGCAGACGGCAAAGTGCCTGTATTGCCCCTGTTAATTCTGTTTTTTCTTAAATTCAATCAATTTCACAGATATATATATATATATATATATATATATATATATATATATATATATATATATATATATATATATATTCATTTGAAAATACTTTCAACAAGCATACATATCCCTGCAATATGGATATGATCATCCAACACATATATATACCAAATCAAAAGTCCATATCCAACATATATATAGCCAACATATCCAACAATTAAGAAAAAAGTCCATATACAATGGTTTCATCCATACATACATATATAGGTAGCAAGTTTCACATTGTTCATCCTACAAAATCAAAACAAAAAGGAAGGACAAGGAGAAGAGTAGACTCCATCAACGCAAGCTTCCGTGATCTGAAGCAAATCTGCAAAATGGGAAAGAAGAAAGTTAGAAGAAGAAGACTAGAAGAAGAAGAAGCAGCAGAAGAAGAAGAAGAAGAAGACTAGAAGAAGAAGAAGAAGAAGAAGAAGACTAGAAGAAGAAGAAGAAGAAGAAAAAGAAGAAGAAGAAGAAGAAGAAGAATTTTTCTCTCTTTCTTTTTCTCCTCTTCTTTTTCTTCTTCTTATTGCTTACTTGTGTCATTTTAGAGATAACCTAGGTAAATAGGTCATTTTGGAGCTAAGTAAGGTTATTATGTCATTTTCGAGGAAAATAAGCTAAGTATATGACATTTTGGAGGTAACCAAGGTTATTATGCCATTTTTGACCTAAGTATGCTAAGTATGTCATAAATGAACTAAATAAGCTAAGTATAGGTCATTATTGAGCTAACCTAGGTAATTATGCCATTTTTGAGCTAACTAAGCATATTAAGTCATTTTGGAGGAAAAAATGCTAAGTGTAGGTCATTTTAGAGCTAACCTAGGTAAATAGGTCATTTTGGAGCTAAACCAAGGTTATTATGCCATTTTTTACCTAAGTAAGCTAATTATGTCATAAATGAACTAGCTAAGCTAAGTATAGGTCATTATTGAGCTATCTTAGGTAGTTATGCCATTTTTTAGCTAACTAAGCATATTAAGTCATTTTGGAGGAAAAAATGCTAAGTATAGGTCATTTTAGAGCTATCCTAGGTAAAATAGGTCATTTTGGAGCTAAGTAAGGTTATTATGTCATTTTCGAGGAAAATAAGCTAAGTATATGACATTTTGGAGCTAAACCAAGGTTATTATGCCATTTTTTACCTAAGTAAGCTAATTATGTCATAAATGAACTAGCTAAGCTAAGTATAGGTCATTTGAGAGCTAACCTAGGTAAAATTGGTCATTTTGGAGCTAAGTAAGGTTATTATGTCATTTTCGA
Source organism: Elymus sibiricus (assembly GCA_039707655.1). Lineage (NCBI taxonomy): Eukaryota > Viridiplantae > Streptophyta > Magnoliopsida > Poales > Poaceae > Elymus > Elymus sibiricus. The sequence continues at coordinate 202,150,723 of CM077666.1, read as the reverse complement.
GGAAAATAAGCTAAGTATATGACATTTTGGAGCTAAACCAAGGTTATTATGCCATTTTTGACCTAAGTAAGTTAAGTATGTCATAAATGAACTAGCTAAGCTAAGTATAGGTCATTTTTGAGCTAGCCTAGGTAGTTATGCCATTTTTGAGCTAACTAAGCATATTAAGTCATTTTGGAGGAAAAAATGCTAAGTGTAGGTCATTTTAGAGCTATCCTAGGTAAAATAGGTCATTTTGGAGCTAAGTAAGGTTATTATGTCATTTTCGATGAAAATAAGCTAAGTATATGACATTTTGGAGCTAAACCAAGGTTATTATGCCATTTTTGACCTAAGTAAGCTAATTATGTCATAAATGAACTAATTAAGCTAAGTATAGGTCATTATTGAGCTAGCCTAGATAAAATAGGTCATTTTGGAGCTAAGTAAGGTTATTATGTCATTTTCGAGGAAAATAAGCTAACTATATGACATTTTGGAGCTAAATAAGTCATTTCTTAAGCTAAGTATGCATTTGTTAAGCAAAACACTAGGGAAAACGTACCGTCATCACGGAGGTGAAGGACTGGTCGCGCCAGTGGCAGACGCAGAAGGATCGATCGATGCTTGTCGGGAGTTACGCTGCACCAAAGATCATTTGCAATGTCTCGTTAGCATGATGCAACTCAAATGTGAAGACTAGTAACTAATGACCATTCAAATGAAACTCACCGTGCCTGCCGGAGCAATGACTGGCATCGGCGGAGGGGTCTGACCGTTGCTCTGGCACATGGTCTGCACATTTGGTTTTCACGAGTCAGTCATATTAGTTAGTAATGAAACGAACATTACGTGCATGATTTGGCTAATATGCAGAAGAAACTTACCACGAAGAGCTCGTATAAGGCCCGGTGTGACGCGTCATTACGGTTCCTCTCCTCCTCCAACAGCGTAGCAGTCCTCTCCTCCAACTCCCTCTCCCTCTCCGCCGCCTGCCTCTTTGCCTCCGCCAGAAGCTCCTGGGTCTTCGCTCTCTCTTTCTCAAGAGCAGCCTGCAACACCACTCCTCGTTAGCATTGTAATCATCGACGGCCGCACACACAATGTAATGGAGGAAAAGTATCTGAGTCCGTATAACTAACCTCGATTTGGAGCTCCATTGGCCGTGGACGAGGCCTTATCTCAGGATCGGAGCTCGTCTGGCGCTTCTTGATCTCCGGGAGAGTGCTAGGACAACGTATTAGTCCATCCCCGATGGCTATCGAGCCATGGGGCCTCCCGCCACCAGATATCATCACCAGCTCTGGATCAAGAGGTTGCCGGCTCGGGTTAAAGTCCTCCCCTTTCCTCGCCTTCCCCTCGTCTCTGTACCTCACGAGCTTGTTGTGGGAGGAGATGTTGGTGAAGCTCTCTGGATGATCAAGGTCAGACTCAGAGAATGCCTTGGCCTTCTTGTACTTTGCAGTATGGGCAATGCCATAGAGGTCGAACACCTCTGGCACCTCCGTCTTGTTGTGTCGCGCCTAAAAGAGAGGAACAAAGTATTAGTTAAGGGCTCAAGCGAGCATGAAGAATGAAATTGCATGAATCATGAAGCAAACCACATACCCAGTTATTCCCGAACTCATATAGGTTGGCGCTCCCTTGATGGTGTGGCACACCAACCATTTTGGCACGCCGCTCCTTGGCATTGTTGTGGACGGCTAGCCATTGGGGAGAGCACCACTCATCCACCAACGCCTCCCAACAGTCCATCCTATCCGCACACCATCTCGGGGGCACCTAAGTTAGTCAAGAGAAATTTCAGCGCTACGCCTACGAATCAAATCAAGGAAACTAAGTACAAGGCCTTAAGAATAGGTATTTACCTTCATGTACTTCTCCTTACTCAGAAACTTGCCGCGACACTTCGTCTTGGACCTCTTAATACCAGCCGAGGCGTAGTAGTCTCGAACAGCCTGCACCCGAGCCTCGTGCCGTAAGTTCTGAAGTAGGCGCCTTGTAACACCCCGATTTTTGGCCCTTTCTTTTTCTTTTGGATTTCTTCGAATTTTCATTTGGGATTCTTTTTCCGTGGCTATGTGGTCTTGAAACCTGGGAAGATCTTCTCTCCTGCCACTTCCTAGTGGCTTGTCATTCTCAAATCTATCCCTAGGCCATGTCATTTCCACCCTAGCACAACCTCAATATTTATTTCTTGGGAATATTCCTTTTTCTATTAAAGGAATCACCCTGTTTGCTTTAGGTTGTGAAGCAACCTATATTTCTGTCTTCCATAAAATTCCCATAAAATTGTCATAAATTCTTTGAATCATATCTTCCACAAATATGCCAAAATCCATCCTTGCCTAGTTCAAAAATAATTCAGGAATATTCATTTCCTATTCTGTCCAGATTGGCACTTTGTGAAGGAAGTGCTATTTATATTTTCTTGATTGCCCTCAAAACTTTTGGGCACTCTCTCACATCCAAATAATTGCCACATGCCAAAATTCAGCTTCATTTGCCTAGTAAATCTTCCTCAGCAAATTTCCAAAGTTTCTGTCCTGAGAGAAGCTTTGTGAAGGAAGTACTAGCTAGGCTCATCTAAATGAGTTGAAATTTTGGGAGATCATTTATATGGTGAAGTCATGAATCTCCACCAAATTTCATACCCATCCAACTAACTATGTGAGGACACCTTCAAATCTTCGTTTCTAGTCACAATTTCAGTTTGTGAAGCAACTATATTTTATATTGCTTCCAAAATTCAGAAATTAATCCAGGACCTAAATATCCATAAATAATGTGATCATGCCAAAATTCACATTATTTTGCCAAGCCATTTTCTCTGCAAAATTCCCCCAAGTTTCTGTCCAGTGTGGATCATTGTGAAGGAAGTACCATTTCTACTTATCCAATTGGGATGAAAATTTTATGGTATCTTCATATGCCCAAATGATCATGCTCCACCAATTTTCAGCTCAACCCAAGCAACCATGTGAGTGCTACTTCCTGATCTAGCTTCTGGACCAGATTGGGCAGTTGTAAAGCAACTGCACTCAAACCTTGCTCAAATGACCTCAAAATTCATAGGATCATAGTCCTTCCTACCCTAAGCCCCTGAGACATCCTGGTTAATTCTTATCCTATCTAAGTTGATCACTACTTCCTGCTTAACTCTGCAACAGCAAAGTTCAGTCGACCTCTCGCATCCACGCACAGTGCCTTTCTTCGATCTATCACCTCAGGTAGGACCCACTTAGGAGAGACAACACGCTAGACATCGTTTGATTGGCCAGAGTACACCGTGTGCGCCTGTGCACGCGGTGACCACGCGGTCTGGCGCGCCGAAAGCGTGCTCTGGAACTTTGGGGCCCTCTGCCGCCGCCCAAACGCCGAGCTCCCGCCACCGCACCATGTCCTCTGCGTCGCCACCACTCTCCTGCGTCCGCGTGTACTCTCTGGACCCCTCTCCCTCTCCTCTTTCCTCTCCGGCGAGCACGCCGTCCCGGGATGCCCGCGGCCGTCGTCGCTTTGCCGTTGTCTTTTTTCCTTCCCCGCGGCAAATTTGCACCGAATACACCTCCCCTAGACCCCTCTCCCCCTCCGCGCGTGCGCTCGTGCACGCGGTCGTGCCAGAGAGCATCAACCGCGAGCTCTCGTCGGCTTCCGGCCACGGCATCGGCGCCGCGGTTATTTAAGCCGTGCCCGAGACCTCCTCTCCTCACCAGCCTCCCTCTCCACCTCCTCTAGCCCCGCCTAGCCTCTCGAACGAGCTCGAGGAGCTCTCCTGCCCTCCAATGGCCGCCATGGCCACCGTCGGCCTCGGCCTAAATCCGGCCGCCCTGGTCTCTCTCCCTCCACCCAGACCTCACCACTGCCCTCCCATAGCCGCAGCAAACCTCCCAAACCACCGCAGCATCTTCTCCCCGACCGGAGCGCCGTGCCCATTCTCGGCCGAAGCCGCTGTCCGCCGCAGCCATGGCCTCGCTTGGTCCTGCGCTTCCCGGCGGGCGTGAGGAGGCCAGACGGGTGCGCCTCGTCCTCCCAGTCACTCCGGTGGTCCGAGATCCGCCGGAGATGGCCGGGGTCACCAGAGTACGCGGCCGCCCCTATCGTCGGGCACGCGTGAGGATGAAGAAAGGGAGCGGGAGGAGAGAGAGAGGGTCAATGCGGGGCCCGCGTGTCATAGACTCAGAGCCCGGGCCCGCCGTTTTTAAGTGAAGACGGCTTTTCCAAAATATGCTTTCGGCTTCGGAAAGCGTACTCCGCCGCTTCTTCGGTCTGGATTACGCTTTCGTTTTCTGAAAGCGTATTTCCAAAAGTGCGTTTTCTGTTTAAACCGGCCGGCCGAAACCCTTATTTTGCGAACGTTCACTGGTTAAGAGCATAAATGAATAAGTTTTTATTTGATTTCTGCCTAACGAACGAACGTCCGTAACTTCGCGACCGTGACTCCGAATCAGGTGATTCCAAAGCCCACGATCTCAGTTCGTCGAGCCCGTTCCGATGGTATCATTTTCATGAGGTTGTCACACTGTGAAAATGACCATTTTGCCCTTGCCCTTAAAACAGCTCCACCGAGAGGGAAATTTTTCCGGCGATTCTTTCCGCGAGTTCATCGCACCTCTTCCCGGTGGTTCCTGCATCCCCAGGCAAGCCACAACAGCCACTTGCATGATGGCATTGCAGTAGCCATGGGTTCCACTTGAATATTTAATAACTGTTTGCGCATTTAATTCTTTTGTGAATGCTTCGAATATGTTTGTGAATCCATGCTCATTGCTTATGCCATGTTCATTTTCATCTAGTAAGTGATATGATTAATTGCTAAGGATATTATTTTCATGTTTTATTCTTGCAGTTATTTCCGATGCTAGTAATAATGTTATGCTCACATGAGTAGTTACGGTTTGATATGAAAATACTTGTGATAGTCGTGATCATCGTTATACCATGCTCATTTGCATCCCGTAGCATAAGTGATTTATTCATCATGATGTTAAATGGTTATGTTGCCCCTCCATGGTTACACTGATATCATGCTCATATGCATTGTTATTTCATCATGTTATTTGATTGTGACTCAGCTCATCACCATTCAAGTTGAACCTGACATTAATCGAACTTGAACAAATATGTTGGCTGAGTCATGGTGCCACCGAATCGAGCTAACCAGTGCAGCCAAACTTGCCTTATGGGGGGCCCTGATTCGGTCTATTGTCATGCCTCTCGCCGGTGCCCCCAACTAGGGAAAGTTATGCGCGCGCGCTACCCTAATCAGGTAGGCGGCCATAAGCCTTGTGCCCGAGTTTTTTGCACGCGGTTGTCCCCGTTTGGGATGAGTTTGTTTTGTTGGGCCACGACGGTGGCAGCCACGAAGGTGGCGGATGTCACGAGTTGACATCGGGGCGACCTAGGACATAGCCCAAAGGGGAGTTTGTCGGGAGTGGCCGGGAGAGTGTCATGCAATAGACTGGTTTTGTCGGAACGTCGTTGGTCCACCCGAATGGGAGCACGAGGCCATGAGTTCCGTGGTGTGGGTACAGTGTACTAACCTCTGCAGAGTGTATAATCTATCGATAGCCACGTCCTCGGTCATGGACACAGTTCGTAGTAGGTCACACTATGGGTCAACAGAAATAATAACCTGAATAATTAACAACCCTGGTCCGATGAGAAAAGAAGTTGGTCGATCTTTATGTGGTCATGCGATGATCACAGGTAGAGATCAAGCTCCGTGTGGTCATGTGATGATCACGATGGTAAGTGGGTGGTTACGAGATAACCTCCGAACAGAGTAAGTTGGTCCATGAGACCTTAAACGTCGACCCCTTTGCATGCTAGTGCGAGTATCATCTTGTTCATATCATGAATTATATGTACATGCCATGCTCATGTTTTTCTAGTAGTATCGTGTTCATCTTTGATGATTAACCGGTAAATGCCATGCTGTTGTATGTCTTGATTGCTTTGGTTGCTGTGAGCATGCGAGTACATTCAAAGTACTCACCTGGCGTGTCATGCCAGATTGCAGGTGATGCCATGATTGCTTGTTTGTCGAGGACCTCGAGGTTGCGCTCTAGGATACGTCCCAGCCAGAGTCCCTGCGGAGTGGAGTCCATCACCGTCGTCGTTTTTCCGCTGCTAGAATTTATTCTGCTTCGAGATGTCTCGCTGCTAGCATAGAGCTATCTGAGCAGGCGAAGTGTCCCCATGCCCCTATAACCTCTGTGCCTTCAGAACCTTTGTACCCGTGTCATTTGTAATAAAGAGCTGATTTGTTCTATGCCAAGCAGTGCCGTATTCTAGAAGACTTGATCTCTGGGCTAGAATACGGGGTGTTCCGGTCTCTCTGAGCCGGGGTGCCACAGCGATTGGTATCAGAGCAGGTCTGGCTATAGGACGCTCTAGTCAGGGCGAGCGTTAGAAACCGGTAGTTCAAAGTCTAGCTTGCTTGTTGCATTTGGTTGTCGCATTTGTTTGCTGCATAGCATGCATATAGACTTATTATCTTGTCACTAACGGTTGATTTTGTGAGTGTAGGTGGCATCGTTTTCGATCCACTACCTGCACCCTCCAGTTTTGCATACTTGCTCTTTGGTGTTTGGCGTCATCTCTGTCCCAGCGGAGTGATGCCGAGGTATCTTGTGGTGTCGATCACTTGCAGGATTGATGCACAGGTATCGCACCAATATATTCTCTTCAGCCACACCTATCGTTTCGGTGGTAGACATGTTTCTACCCCGGATCTTGCCATCCTACTCGTCGCCTTGGCAACCCTTACTGGTCTTTGTTACCAGGAAAGGGCAATGCCAACAGCCCCTCCTTTCCACCGTTATCCTACCTTGTCACCCCCTTTCCCTGGACGAGTACGGTTCCCTCCCGTACGCTTGATGATGATGTGGTCGTGACATCTGTGCTCCGCTACATGATCACCAAGTACGTCCTCCCCGCTAAGCCGATCCAGATGCAACCGGCGTTGAGCCAACACTTGGTGTGACTCTGTCTGCACCAACCTCTCCACACGCTGATCCACTTTCGTGCACACCGTCACAGCATGTTAGATCGTAGTACCGGAGTTTCCCTCGAGGATTGTGTGCTTAAGTAGGCATGCATAGTGAGGTGAATAGCTATAAAATGTGATGTTGCTTGTATGTCATCTTAATGCTGTGTGTGCTTTTGTTTTAGTCGTTTCTTTTGCTTCTTTCTTTGGGCCCTCGGTGTTACCTTATTTCCCCTTATGAAAGTTGCTCATCAACCGACACCGGACTCGAGGAATCAGTGAAGATTTCAAATATTTTGAAGCGCAGCTAAACAGTATGGAATTATCAGTGGACTGTATTATATGGAGAATATTCAATTTGAATACAAATGATATTCTGGAATGACTATCAACATCAAGACTGCCTTAGTGTGCAACCATCACCATCGTAATAATTAAATCAGCCGGAAGACAAGTGGTGTGCAAGACCAACAGTATATTATCAGTCAAAGGAGTATCAAGGGTATATATATATGGCATTTAGTCCGCATATCACAGAGAGAAGCTTCCGGTGTAAGCAACTCAGTCTTCCTCCGCACGCTGCTAGAGAAGCTTACGATGCAAGGTTCCGCAGTCTTCCTTAGTACGATATGTGGATGACTTCCAATATAAGATACCCAGTCTTCTTCGGTAAGCCACCGCAGAAAGCTTCTGAAGCACAGTACCCAGCCTTCTTCAGTACGCTACCACCGACCAAAGCTTCGAGCATAAGCTATTCAGTCTTCCTCAGCGCGCTACTCTCGATGGATTCCAACCCAAGCTATCCAATCCTCGTCAGTACGACACTATCAACAGTCATCATCATCGTGGATACAAGATATTATACAGTGAGTGGGCAGCATGTGGCAGTACATCTCAAGAGTCAATCCCACAATAGTTTGTCAGAAGCAAGAATCAGCCAACACACAAGTGTCTGCCTTGGAAATCAAATGCTCAGATACACATGCTTCCATATATAGTGAGAACATGTTGCCAAGGTCATGCAAGTCACTCGTACGATGATGCAAGCACGGTGAGAATCTGACAACCACAGGAAGAGGAAGAAAGCCAGTATACACCTCAGTGTGATGCAATGTATGACAAGCTATGAAGCAAGACAATGTGGGGACAACAATCTTGACAATGGATATCAAGGCCAGCTTCCTCACACCCGACAAAGTCACTGTCACGTATGATTGACCATAGCAGTAAGCTCCTTACAAATAACTGTGAACCTGGTATATGATCATGATGAACCCTTACCTACCTTTTTCCTGGTAAAGGCACCACGCCTGTGTTCTGAGCTGCTTTCGGCCGTCCAGGGTGGATGCCGCCTTTATATTTCTCTTTTCAACAACTAACCCATGTTCTGAGCTGCTTTTCGGCCGTCTCGGGCAGCTGTTGAGTTTCTTTTTAGCAGCGACCCTCTGCTCTGAGCTGTTCCTCGGCCATCTTAGGGAACTACTACATTCTTCTTATCAACACTGCCTCATGCTCTGAGCTGCTTTTCAGCCGTCGTGAGCCATGGTTGAGTTATTTCAGTAATGTCCCAGATCTGAGTTGTAAAGACCGTTCTGGTGGCTACTGAGTTATTTGCCGATTTTATGCAAAGGTTCGGATGATCATTGCCATATAGTTAAAGCTTGAGAGATGATAAACTTGCCAGTCAAACGTTGTTGCACTGCCTGAGGATAAGGATAAGGTATGACCGCAGGAATATTGCACCTGACAGCACCTATGGTCACATGAAGAATTGAGGATATCAATGGCCAAGCTCTTTTCAGCAAAAGATTCAGCAAAAGAGAACAATAATGAAGGAGCAAGACCGGTAATACAGGTATGATAATCAGTGCAGGAACAACACGGTACCGATACCCAAGACAGTCTGATTCCGTATCGATCACCATGAACACACACCCAAGGGGTCTAGTCCGTTTGTAAGGACCTCATATCAAGGTAACAGTTGAATCATCGACACAGATCTGAGACAAAGAAGTCAGCAAGATTTAAAACTACCTACAAGCAGCTAGATTCTACCAAGGGAACGGTTATGATTCCCAGTATGGTTTTGAACCCGGAGGACATGCATCTAGTAACCCAATGCAATGATTAAATGATTCATGTCCATCGAGGAAATTTGTACACAACTCCATTGACTACTATCGATGCTGGATAGAAGAATGTCACGTCAGATGGAAGTCACTCCCGGACTTATGGAAATCCCGGTCATGATAATATCAGACAAGCCAGCAGACATAAAAGAATTGGAGTCAGAGCAAGGATGAACATATGAAGGGAGGCCTGTCAGAATGTGGGATACAGTGAAGCAAACCACCCCAGAGCAAGGCAGTCAGGTCATATGAAATTCAGTGGGAACATCACATAAAGGAAAATGATACTCGAGTTGGAAACGGTTTCCTTAAGTCAAAATATTCATACTTGTTCCCTGAGCAACCAAATCTCGAGGACGAGATTTATCGTAAGGGGGGTAGGTTTGTAACACCCCGATTTTTGGCCCTTTCTTTTTCTTTTGGATTTCTTCGAATTTTCATTTGGGATTCTTTTTCTGTGGCTATGTGGTCTTGAAACCTGGGAAAATCTTCTCTCCTGCCACTTCCTAGTGGATTGTCATTCTCAAATCTATCCCTAGGCCATGTCATTTCCACCCTAGCCCAACCTCAATATTTATTTCTTGGGAATATTCCTTTTTCTATTAAAGGAATCACCCTGTTTGCTTTAGGTTGTGAAGCAACCTATATTTCTGTCTTCCGTAAAATTCCCACAAAATTCTCATAAATTCTTTGGATCATATCTTCCACAAATATGCTAAAATCCGTCCTTGCCTTGTTCAAAAATAATTCAGGAATATTCATTTCCTATTCTGTCCAGATTGGGACTTTGTGAAGGAAGTGCTATTTATATTTTCTTTATTGCCCTCAAAATTTTTGTGCACTCTCTCACATCCAAATAATTGCCACATGCCAAAATTCAGCTTCATTTGCCTAGTAAATCTTCCTCAGCAAATTTCCAAAGTTTCTGTCCTGAGAGAAGCTTTGTGAAGGAAGTACTAGCTAGGCTCATCTAAATGAGTTGAAATTTTGGGAGATCATTTATATAGTGAATTAATGACTCTCCACCAAATTTCATATCCATCCAACTAACTACGTGAGCACACCTTCAAATCTTGGTTTCTGGTCACAATTTCAGTTTGTGAAGCAACTATATTTTATATTGCTTCAAAAATTCTGAAATTAATCCAGGACCTAAATATCCATAAATAATGTGATCATGCCCAAATTCACATTATTTTGCCAAGCCATTTTCTCTGCAAAATTCCCCCAAGTTTCTGTCCAGTGTGGATCATTGTGAAGGAAGTACCATTTCTACTTATCCAATTGGGATGAAAATTTTATGGTATCTTCATATGCCCAAATGATCATGCTCCACCAATTTTCAGCTCAACCCAAGCAACCATGTGAGTGCTACTTCCTGATCTAGCTTCTGGACCAGATTGGGCAGTTGTAAAGCAACTGCACTCAAACCTTGCTCAAATGACCTCAAAATTCACAAGATCATAGTCCTTCCTACCCTAAGCCCCTGAGACATCCTGGTTAATTCTTATCCTGTCTAAGTTGATCACTACTTCCTTCTTAAGTCTGCAACAGCAAAGTTCAGTCGACCTCTCCCATCCACCCACAGTGCCTTTCTTTGATCTATCACCACAGGTAGGACCCACTTAGGAGAGAAAACACGCTAGACATCGTTTGATTGGCCAGAGTGCACCGCGTGCGCATGTGCACGTGGTGACCACGCGGTCTGGCGCGCCGAAAGCGTGCTCTGGAACTTTGGGGCCCTCTGCCGCCGCCCAAACGCCGAGCTCCCGCCACCGCACCATGTCCTCTGCGTCGCCACCACTCTCCTGCGTCCGCGTGTACTCTCTGGACCCCTACCCCTCTCCTCTTTCCTCTCCGGCGAGCACACCGTCCCGGGATGCTCGCGGCCCTCGTCGCTTTGCCGTTGTCTTTTTCCTTCCCCGCGGCAACTTTGCTTCGAATACACATCCCCTAGACCCCTCTCCCCCTCCGCGCGTGCGCTCGTGCACGCGGTCGTGCCAGAGAGCATCAACCGCGAGCTCTCGTCGGCTTTTGGCCACGGCATCGGCGCCGCGGTTATTTAAGCCATGCACGAGCCCTCCTCTCCTCACCAGCCTCCCTCTCCACCTCCTCTAGCCCCGCCTAGCCTCTCGAACGAGCTCGAGGAGCTCTCCTGCCCTCCAATGGCCGCCATGGCCACCGTCGGCCTCGGCCTAAATCCGGCCGCCCTGGTCTCTCTCCCTCCGCCCAGACCTCACCACTGCCCTCCCATAGCCGCAGAAAACCTCCCCAACCACCGCAGCATCTTCTCCCCGGCCGGAGCGTCGTGCCCATTCTCGGCCAAAGCCGCTGTCCACCGCAGCCATGGCCTCGCTTGGTCCTGCGCTTCCCGGCGGGTGTGAGGCGGCCAGACGGGTGCGCCTCGTCCTCCCGGTCACTCCGGTGGTCCGAGCTCCGCCGGAGATGGCCGGGGTCGCCGAGGCTCGTCGCCGGAGTACGCGGCCGCCCCTGTCGTCGGGCGCGCGTGAGGATGAAGAAAGGGAGCGGGAGGAGAGAGAGGGTCAACGCGGGGCCCGCATGTCATAGACTCAGTGCCCGGGCCCGCCGTTTTTAAGTGAAGACGGCTTTTCCAAATTACGCTTTCGTCTTCGGAAAGCATACTCCGCCGCTTCTTCGGTCTGGATTACGCTTTCGTTTTCTGAAAGCGTATTTCCTAAAGTGCGTTTTCTGTTTAAACCGGCCGGCCGAAACCCTTATTTTGCGAACGTTCACTGGTTAAGAGCAGAAATGAATAAGTTTTTATTTGATTTCTGCCTAACGAACGAACGTCCGTAACTTCGCGACCGTGACTCCGAATCAGGTGATTCCAAAGCCCACGATCTCAGTTCGTCGAGGCCGTTCCGATTGTATCATTTTCATGAGGTTGTCACACTGTGAAAATGACCATTTTGCCCTTGCCCTTAAAACAGCTCCGCCGAGAGGGAAATTTTTCCGGCGATTCTTTCCGCGAGTTCATCGCACCTCTTCCCGGTGGTTCCTCCATCCCCAGGCAAGCCACAATAGCCACTTGCATGATGGCATTGCAGTAGCCATGTGTTCCACTTGAATATTTAATAACTGTTTGCGCATTTAATTCTTTTGTGAATGCTTCGAATATGTTTGTGAATCCATGCTCATTGCTTATGCCATGTTCATTTTCATCTAGTAAGTGATATGATTAATTGCTAAGGATATTCTTTTCATGTTTTATTCTTGCAGTTATTTCCGATGCTAGTAATAATGTTATGCTCACATGAGTAGTTACGGTTTGATATGAAAATACTTGTGATAGTCGTGATCATCGTTATACCATGCTCATTTGCATCCCGTAGCATAAATGATTTATTCATCATGATGTTAAATGGTTATGTTGCCCCTCCATGGTTACACTGATATCATGCTCATATGCATTGTTATTTCATCATGTTATTTGATTGTGACTCAGCTCATCACCATTCAAGTTGAACCTGACATTAATCGAACTTGAACAAATCTGTTGGCTGAGTCATGGTGCCACCGTATCGAGCTAACCAGTGCAGCCACACTTGCCTTATGAGGGGCCCTGATTCGGTCTATTGTCATGCCTCTCGCCGGTGCCTCCAACTAGGGAAGGTTATGCGCGCGCGCTACCCTGATCAGGTAGGCGGTCATAAGCCTTGTGCCCAAGTTTTTTTGCGCGCGGTTGTCCCCGTTTGGGACGAGTTTGTTTTGTTGGGCCACGATGGTGGCAGCCACGAAGGTGGCGGATGTCACGAGTTGACATCGGGGCGACCCAGGACATAGCCCAAAGGGGAGTTTGTCGGGAGTGGCCGGGAGAGTGTCATGCAATAGACTGGTTTTGTCGGAACGTCGTTGGTCCACCCGAATGGGAGCACGAGGCCATGAGTTCCGTGGTGTGGGTACAGTGTACTAACCTCTGCAGAGTGTATAATCTATCGATAGCCGCTTCCTCGGTCATGGACACAGTTCGTAGTAGGTCACACTATGGGTCAATAGAAATAATAACCTGAATAATTAACAACCCTGGTCCGATGAGAAAAGAAGTTGGTTGATCTTTATGTGGTCATGCGATGATCACAGGTAGAGATCAAGCTCCGTGTGGTCATGTGATGATCACGATGGTAAGTGGGTGGTTACGAGATAACCTCCGATCATAGTAAGTTGGTCCATGAGACCTTAAACGTCGACCCCTTTGCATGCTAGTGCTAGTATCATCTTGTTCATATCATGAATTATATGTACATTCCATGCTCATGTTGTTGCCATGCTCATGTTGTTCTAGTAGTATCGTGTTCATCTTTGATGATTAACCGGTAAATGCCATGTTGTTGTATGTCTTGATTGCTTTGGTTGCTGTGAGCTTGCGAGTACATTCAAAGTACTCACCTGGCGTGTCATGCCAGATTGCAGGTGATGCCATGATTGCTTGTTTGTTGAGGACCTCGAGGTTGCGCTCTAGGATACGTCCCAGCCAGAGTCCCTGCGGAGTGGAGTCCATCACTGTCGTCGTTGTTCTGCTGCTAGAATTTATTCTGCTTCGAGATGTCTCGCTGCTAGCATAGAGCTATCTGAGCAGGCGAAGTGTCGCCGTGCCCCTGTAACCTTTGTGCCTTCAGAACCTTTGTACCCGTGTCATTTGTAATAAAGAGCTGATTTGTTCTATGCCAAGCAGTGCCGTATTCCAGAAGACTTGATCTCTGGGCTGGAATACGGGGTGTTCCGGTCTCTCTGAGCCGGGGTGCCACACGCCTGCACTCGGCTTCGATAACCATAGCCGCGGCCTCCTCCTCTCCCTCAAGACACCTGTAGAATGTCTGCAATCAAACAAGACAACACTGATTAGTACAATAACTCGGTACTGTTGATTTTTAATTCTGTAAAGGAGAAATTACCCAAAACGTCCGGATCACCATCTCGGCCCTCGTGCGGCACAAGACACCGTCGATCCTCTCCTGCGGCGGGGCCGGGGCAGCCAAGTACAGCTCCCAGCTCAGTCCGAGTTGTCGAACCTGACCCTCACCAGGCAACGTGACCCACCCCGGGAAGTTCTGCCGGCAAAGCACACCAAGGACGAAGTTGGGCTTGCGGATACCAGGGCCGTGTATCCAACCCCTGCAGTATGAAAAGGCCAACGCATTAGATTTTGAAGAAACGTGAAGGCAAAAGATTAAAAAAGAGTAAATGCACTTACTTCTCCCCATTAGGCGCAATCAACCACCTCTGCTCGTGGGTCGCCGGCACGGGCGGGAGCTTTGTACCACCACGCTGGTAGACGTTTCCCCCCTCAACCAGCTCGCCCTCGCTATAGCTATGATCCGAAAAGCGATCCTCGCCACCATCAGCATGGCCACTCGCCTCCGGCGGCCAGTCCCCCCATCGGGTCAACTGCGACGTAGCCTGATCCGTGCTCTGCTCCGGAGTCTCGTGGGACGAAGCCTCTGGGACCGGAGTCTCGTGGGGCGAAGGCTCGGCGGCCCGAGGCTCGTGGACTGGAGTCTCGTGGGGCGAAGGCTCGGCGACCCAAGGCTCGTCGGCCCGAGGCTCGTGGACCGGAGTCCGAGACGGGTCCACCTCAGACGGAGCAGTCATGTGGTCGGGTGAATCAGCTGGGGGTGGCGGCGAGGAAGGCGTAGCGGCCTTCCTACCTCTCCCGCCGCCACGGCCACCTCTAGTACCCCTCTTCTTCCCCCGACCTCTCCCGGCCGAAGAAGAAGCTCCCGCCGGTGGTGTCTGCATACTGAGATGCAGCGCTCTCCGGAGGTGCTGGGGTGGAATGGAAGCACCCCTCCCACCACGCGCCGAGGAAGGAGCCTCGAAGCGCTCTGGACCCGCGCCCACCATCTGTCAACACCTGCAATGACAAAGAGTAAACGAAATTAGTACAACATAAAAAAATTGAATACCTGACATGAATAATAATATGTATATAATTTAAGTGTATCATCATCATGAACATAATAAAAAATGGAATACCTAACATGAACTAATTAATAGTATATATGTACATAATAATAATTGAATACCTGACATGAACTAATATTAATCTTCATCGTCTATATATGCTCCGGGGTCAATAAATGCATCATCATCATCACTATCAGTAATGACGTGCTCATCATCATCATCAATAAATGCATCAACATGTGGAAGGCCTCCTTTACGTAATCGGTCAAGCATTGACAGGTCATCCGCAGCAGTAACCTCTTCTTGTTCCGGCTCAGGGGTGAAGTCGGATTCACTGTCGCTGTCTACTTCAATGTTCTGGGGTGAAGTAGAGCGGTTCTTGAAACGTTTTTTGGAAAGACGTGTTTCTGTGAAGAATTCTCCTTCATATGTGTCTGGGTTAATGTGAGGTTCATAATCCTCTTCACTAGGGGGAGGTGGTCTAACATGTGGCGGCACTTCATAAACGACATCCCAACCATTGAGATTTGCATCACTTTGACAGGCCCACGGTAGATAGAAAACTTGGGTTGCCTGTTGAGCCATAATATAGACATCGGGAACATCCAAATGGGTGCTTTGTTTGATTTTGACAAGCCCTATATGTTCATCAGTCCTTCTAGTCTCCTTCGGCTGGAACCAATAACATTTGAAGACTACGACGTTCGGTGGGTCTGCACCATAGAATAGAAGTTCATAAATTGCTTCATCTATTCCATAATACTCGGTATCTCCTTCGCCGATAGCAGAGACACCACAATTTGTAGACTTTCGGTCGGCCATAGATAGCTCTTTGCCATAGGTACGAAAGCGATACCCGTTGATGTCGTATTTGTCAAATGAACGGACCTTATAGTCAAAACCATTAGTGACTTGTCTCAATTCGGCATCCATAGACTCTGAATTAGCCTAAAAGTTTAATACGAAAGGATTGTTGCATTAGCCGCAATTTAGACGAAGAAATGAAATGGTCTAATGGAAATTACCGTTTGTTTGAACCAAGAGATGAAACCGGGATAGCCGCCTCCATGCTTTGCCAGAAGCTCATACTCTTCGACGGAATCCTTTTGGATCACCGCTCCATACGAGAATTTGGCGACGTATCGACTGTATCAAATATCCGGGAATAAGAGCAGTTCAAAGGAATTAGAAGTTGCGAAACAATGTACCGAGAACTTACTCGATGTACGGCCGCACTTCTGTTAGGTTGTTGAAGATATACAACGAAATGGTCCGCCATTCTTCGACATCCAACGATAAGGAATTAGAAGCACCGGCTGGTGCGAGCTTCCCTTTGAATAGGCTGAGGTTGGATCCACCCTTTTTAGGGTCGCCAGCATTGTACCGAGGCTTCGGATTATGCAAATGACGATTTTTGGCTTCGTAGTGTGCTGTCACGAAGTTTGCTGCCTCCTCAGTAATGAATGCCTCGGCCATCGATGCTTCAATTCTACGTTTATTTTTACATTTTGCTCGAAGCGTCTTCTGCATCCTCTCAGTTGCGTAGCACCAACGATTCTGCACGCCCACCCCCCCAATCGTGCCTCGGTCGGGAGATGCAAAATCAAATGTTGCATTGGATTAAAGAAGCCCGGTGGGAAGATCTTCTCTAACTTGCAGATCAACTCCGGCGCCAACTCTTCCATTTCATCTAGCAAGCCAGGCGATAGTTCTTTCGCACAAAGAACACGGAAGAAATAGCTCAGCTCTGTCAGTACTAGCCATTCATCCTCAGGGATAAAGCCACGCAACATCACCGGCATTACCCGCTCAAGCCATATGTGCCAATCATGACTCTTGAGACCAAATATTTTCAATTTTTCAAGACTCGCTCCCCTCTTTAGATTCGCTGCATACCGATCGGGGAACATCAACTCCTTTTTCACCCACAGGATAATTTCCCTCATATCTGGCCTTCCAAGATGGAACCATGCCTTTGGCTTCGTCCAGTTCTGCTTTCCTTTCGGTTGTCGCATGTTTTGTAACGGTCTATCACATAGAGCCTCCTGATCGACTCTAGCCTTAGGATTATCCTTTGACTTCCCCTCTATGCCGAACAATGTACCAAAGAGGGCCTCGGCGACATTCTTTTCAGTGTGCATCACGTCGATGTTGTGTGGGCAAAGGAGGTCTGTGAAGTAAGGCAGATCCCACAAGCATGTCTTGTGAGTCCAGGCGTGTTCCGAATTATACCCCTTGAAATACCCTGGACGCTCTGGATCCAGCTCAAGAGCGTTTAACTGATCCAGGGTCTATTGGCCTGTCAACACAGGTGGTGTAGAGTTTTTGACAACTCTACCTTTGATGAATTTCTTCTTGTCTTTTCTGAACTTATGGCGAGGATCCAGGAACTGTCTATGCAAGTTGAAGCAAGAATACTTGCGACCCGCATCCAGCCAATGAAACTCAAGAGCTGCCTTGCATGTGGGGCACGGGAACCTTCCATGCACACACCAGCCAACGAATAGCGCATACGCCGGCAAGTCATGCATCGAGTACATGTACCACACATGCATTAGGAAGTTTTTTTTTGTAGCAGCGTCGTATGTCTTGATTTCATTATCCCAAGCTTCTTGCAATTCATCCTTAAGTGGCTGCATGTACACATTCATACTCTTCCCCGGATAGTTGGGCCCCGGAATTATCAACGTCAGGAAAATGTTCTTTCTTTTCATAATCTGTCCGGGGGGGAGATTGAGTGGAATGACAAATATAGGCCAACAACTGTATTGGGCTGCCATCATACCAAACACATTGAACCCATCCGTGCTGATGGCGACTTGAGGATGCCTTGGATCTGCCGCTTTATCATGATGTATTGCATCGAAGTGCTTCCACGCAAAAGCGTCCGATGTGTGTACCAACATCTGATTCCCATCTGCATCTAGTTTGGTTCTTTTGCCCAATTTGTGCCATGTCATCTGTCTGGCCGTCTCTTCGACCATGAAAAGACATTGAAGTCTTGGTATGATTGGCATATACCAAAGAACATTAACTGGGATTTTTGTCTGACTCTTCTCACCCATACCGTTGTCTACCACAACATACCTGGAAGACTTGCAAATGGGACAATAGTTCAAGTCCGCATACTCAAGCCTAAATAAGGCACATCCATTCTCACAGGCATCTATCTTCTCATAGGGCATCTTAAGTACACGGAGGATTTTGTCCGACTGGTACAGGTTTGCAGGCATTACATGGCCTTTGGGTAGAAAGCGTCCAAATAGTGTCATCATCGCGTCGTAGCATTCTCTGCCCAAGTTGAATTGAGCCTTCAGAGCCATTACTTGTGCGATGGCATCCAGCTGACAAAGCTCAGTGTGCTCGTGGAGAGGACGTTTTGAAGACTCCAACATATCATTGAAGGCCTTTGCAGATTCCTCCATCTCATCGTCCGAATCCCGAGCATCATCAAAGTCTTCCACCATGTCTTCGATCCCGGTACCATGCTCGTCGGTGCGACGACGACCCACCTCAGCTCTGGCACGTTGGGCAGACTCACCATGAAATGTCCAAACCGTATAAGCAGGCGTAAAACCCCACTTCTGCAGGTGTTTACTCATTTCAAGCTCTGTCCTCTTATGATAGTTGTCGCACCGGACACAGGGGCACCAGGTTTTTCTCTGGCCATTTGCAAATGCGGCTCTCACAAACCCCTTGGTTTTTGTTAACCATTCATCGGTCCTGTCTTTCTGACTAGTGTGACCGGTGTACATCCACGCATGATCACTCATCTTGCCTAGCTACTGGACACACAAGAAATATATACATAATTCAGCAAACCATATTCATCAGTTAATGGAGTTTGTCAGTTTTATTACGTCCATGCAACCTAGACGCTAATAGGTAAAGATAGGTCCTAATCCCACCCGAGTATGTGTAGATTGGGTTCGTTTTCCCATGCTCTGCTCAGGATCCGACGCAAAATTTCGGTAGCACCTCCCCGCTATTCTCCTGATACACGTCTCGGCAATAAGCTGAGAGGATGTGTACCCGGAGAACAACAGGGAGGCACTGACGAAATTCTGCATCGAATCCGGAGCAGAGCATATGGGAAAACGAACCCAATCTACACATACTCGGGCTGTCCATGGATAACGTTGGACAATTCGAAAGAATCACGGTTATAAATATGCAAATGCATGCATATTTATAGATGTAACCCTTTCGAATGGGAGACGCATAGTGGTCACGCATACTGATGATTGAAGACACCTATAGCTAGCAAGTTTCATCGGCACGAAGACCGGACCAGAGCAAATGAAGGGGGGAGGAGGAGATGTCATTTGTGCTCACCCACGAACGCAGGGGCGGAGCTCGTCGAACGCACGGGGAGGTCGTCGAACACCAGAACCTCGCAGCGATGAAACAACTGCACATTTAAATCCACCCGATCAACACAAATATATATGATGTTTTTCATAACAAAATCATAAAATATATGACCTAACTCATAATTCACAAATATATGACGGGGTGTCGGGTCGGGGTGTCGGGGTGTCGTGGTGTCGGAGTGTCGGGTCGGGGTGTCGTGTCTTGGTGTCGGGGTGTCAGGGTGTCGTGTCGGGGTGTTGGGGTGTCGAGGTGTCATGTCGGGCTGTCATTTAGGGTTCCATCGACGCCGAGGAACCCAATAACCTAAATAGCCGTCATTTAGGGTTCCATCGACGCCGAGGAACCCCCTAACCTGCTCGTCCCCGGGCGCCCTCAGGTATGGCGATGCACGGTCGACGGGTCAGCACTCGAACCGGGGGATTCTCGGCCTGGGCGACGGCACCGGGACCGGCGGGACCCACTGGCTCCACCATCTATCCCCTCGGCGACCGGCGATCCTCGACCCTCTGGCCCGACCCGCGACCCCTTGGCGACCGGCGATCCTTGACCCTCGTTCCCGACCCTCGACCCTAGTTTTGGCGACCGGCGATCCTCGACCCGGTTCCGTCGGCGCCGACGCACCCCTCGACCCGGTTCCCGATCCTCGACCCGGTTCTTCTTCTTCTTCTTCTTCTTGTTTTCTTCTCCTCCTCCTCCTCTTCTTCTTCTTTTCTTCTGTTCCTCCTCTTCTTCTTCTTCTTCTTCTTCCTCTTCTTCTTCTTCTTCTTCTTCCTCTTCTTCTTCTTATTTTCTTTAAAAAAAATTCATCTTTCTTCTTTCTTCTTAACCTAAAGTAAACCTAAACTAAAATAAATATAAACCTAAACCTAAACCTAAAAAAACAGAAAAAAAACCTAAACTAAACTAAACCTAAACTAAATCTAAAAAAACAGAAAAAAAGAGGAGAAGAGCTCACCTTGGAAGGGGGGCGGCCGGTGGAGGGGGCCGGTGGAGGAGGGGCCCGGTGCAGGAGAGCCGCCGCAGGGGAGGGAGGCGGGGCGGCGGCCGCAGGGGAGGGGGCGGGGCGGCCTGGGGCAGTGAGGCGTGGGGCAAGGCGGCCGCGGCAGGCGGCGGGCGGCCTGGGCAGGCGGCAGGTGGCCTGGGCAGGCGGCGGGCGGCCTGGGCAGGCGGCGGGCGGCCTGGGCAGGCGGCGGGCGGCCTGGGTAGGCGGCGGGCCGGGGCGGCGGGGGGTCAGGGGCGGCGGTGGCGGTGGGGGTCGGGGGCGGCTGCAGTGTGGGGGTCGAGAGAGAGAGATCGAGGCAGAGAGAGAAGAGAGAGAGGAGGGGTGGGGGGTGACGGCCGTTAGGTACTAACCTCTTTGCCGTCTGCTAGCAGACGGCAAAGAGGTGGGGGGGGCGTTACAGCGCTGGCCTCCACTGGACCCCACCCACTTCTTTGCCGTCTGCTAGCAGACGGCAAAGAAGTGGCTGATGGCAAATATGATCTTTGCCATCAGCCAGTTCTTTGCCGTCTGTTTTCTGAAAGCAGACGGCAAAGACCTCCTTTGCCGTCTGCTAGCAGACGGCAAAGAAGTGGCTGATGGCAAATCCTCTGATTCCAGTAGTGTAACTACCAGAACAACCAGACAACAACCGCCCAGGTACCGCGCCCTACCCATAGGGAAAACCCCTGGGCCAGTTGTTGTGCTGGTGCAAGGTGCGATTGAACCGCCAGCAATCTCGTCGGTAGAACTGCCCTCACACGCGGTACATCCACCAGGGCAGTAGCTACCGTGACCACTCCACAAGGGGAGTGGTACAACCGGGGCTACCTACGGTACAACCACTCTGGGCAAGTTTCTCTACATAAGTTAGACAAGAGGCTCTCTCCTCAAAACAGAAGGCTATATGTGGGTGCAATATGTATTTGTGTACGTGTTTAATTCACCCGTACCTTCCCATGCAGACCGCCTCTTAATAGTACGGATTTCCTACGACCAAAGAAATAAATGCGTCGGAAACACCGTCTTCGCTCTTTTCCGTTCGGAGGGGTGCCCAACCGTCTTGTGCCATAAAGAGTATACCTATGTAGCTTACGCACACTGTTAGCCCACAAGTTGCATTGTCATCGACACCAAAACACTTAGGTGGGAAATGCCCTTTCAGCTTGTTATTTTTTCTTTTCTGCTTATCAAAAAACACAAAAATATTTAAATTCCAGCAAAGAGTTACTTTTGTTTTTACTCATTATCATGGCTAGTTCTTCAATTCCAATCACTTCTCTAGAGCTAGAAGTGCTCCACTTTAAACAAATAGGTAGAGAAAGTTTAAAAGATGCTTGGTATAGGATTCGAGATACATAGAACAAGTCTGTTCGTAAACAATCCAATATGGTGCTTATTAGAAACTTCTATATTGGTGTAACTTTATGGAGTAAATATTTACTATACACTATAATCGGTGGTAGCTTTTTGAGTAGAAATACTCTTGATGCCGTTAATGCTACAGAAAGTATAGTAGGATCTCCACCCATGAACACCGATGAATCTGAAGTTACTCATGAACATCTTATGAGAAGATTGGATATAATAGAAAACAATATGCCAAGTAAACAAAAACTAGAAGAGATTGATAATTGAAGAGCGATATTTTTGCGCTCATCGCACCGTTGTTTAAGCCTGGTAATCATGGAATTTTTGAGAAAAACACTTGATATTGGAACTAATGACTAATGAATGTGAGAGATAGTGAAATCCTTTGTTTAATGTGTTTCTGCAGGAAAATGGCCTAAACATGGAAGGATATCAACATATAAAAGGAAATACGAAGTTTGGTGGAAGAGGCAAGTCAACATGAGGCGCAGCAGGATTAAGAGAGCGCAAGACGGCGCATGGTATCAGCGCTCCCTCTCGTATCACACGCCGTTGGCTCCATATGGTCCACCTGGCCAACTTCTGTAAAGGGGTTGACGCCTGAATATCAACAGAGAGAGCACCATTCACGAAACAGAGAACCAGAACCAATCTTCCAGCCCTAGCCGCCACCATTTCCCATCTCATATCCATAGTCGCTGCCAGAGTAAAATCCAGCAGATCCCTTGGTATGATATTCTTTTAGCTAGGCTACTTGGCACGATGCACTAGTGCAGGCGAGTCCTATACAACCGGTTTTTACCCCCTTTCGTGACAGAGTTTTAAACCGTCGCCTTGCCTGTGTGTGCGATAGGGGGGTCCATCCCACACGACCCAGAAACCGTCGGCGATAGGTCCTCCAGTCACACACGCTGGGCAAAAAGAGCTTGTGTGAGATCGGGTAAACCATCGCAGACAATTATACAGGCCCAATCGTGTGAGATATACTTAGCATCCCACATAGTGAATCCCAGACAAATGTTTCTGTTCGTATGTACATCACACACAATTTGCCACATCACATCATCTGTGATAGCATTGCCATCGCAGACGATATTTATAATTTTATCGTTTGCGTTATTGAATGCATCACGCACAGTTCCTATAAGAAACTGTATGGCATAGGTTGTCCATCACACACACTTTTGTGTGGAAAACGTTTGTTCAAGGTGGCCTAACACAAACGGTTTTCCATAGGAAATCATGTGTGATCGTTCATTGATCCAACACGTTTACTTCCTAGGACTTTGTGGGTTGTCTGAGGTCATCGCCCACAGTTTTGTCTCAATAACCGTCTGCAATAGGAAAACCCAATAAGCAGGCTAATTGGCCTATTATTTTTAATCCATTTAGTAATCAAATTGACATTTCATATTAAACACAATATATTTCATTTTCGTATTACGGCAACCAGGATTTCAATAATTGAAATACATCATAGTACAACATCATATACTCAGTTACACCATATAGGAATATAGCTAGCTAGCCCATTACACAACAGCACCAAGTTTCACATGCAACATCTAAAACCTTTGGAATTAGCATCATCGACGGTAGATAGATAGATGAATCTCATCTAGAAAACTGCTGAAGCAGAAGGCGAATATTGAGCCTTCAATGATGTTGAAGGTCCTTGCAACTTTAGGCCAGTGCATGTGGATGATTGACCGCCCATCCTTCGTCCTCTTGAGTAAGACTTCAATATTTTACCGTGGGTGTTGTATGAATACCTTCCTCGCCTCTTAACCATACATGTGGTTTGAGAGGTGTCGGTGTACTAAAGATCGGGTCCTTTAGTACCCCATACTTGTGCACGGACAGTTGTAGCCATACCTGCGGCAAGGCCTGCCGGAGGATGGCTGGAGACAGATGCAAGATATCAAGAAGGCGTTTAAGCTGAGGATCAGAAGACCGAAGGCTGGGCGTTCGGCAAGATCTTGCCGGGCTGGCCCGTCGGGCCCCGACAAGATCAGCCCCTGGCAAGATCAGCCCCCGGCAAGATCAGCCCCCGACAAGATCAGCATCCGGCAATATCCCACCGTTTCAGCACAGTGTCGCCGCTCCAGCGCAGCGACCAGCCTGTCGTTTAGGGCTTGTCCTCCTGGTTGCGTGTCACGGCGCTGGCCGCGGAAGGGGTTAAGCGGTGCTGATGGGACGAGTCCTTTTCCCATCCCCAAGAAAGGCAGGGACACCTGTTCAGAGCATTGAATGCGTCTTGTCCTAAGACGCTTGTCCTAGGACGTTTGTCCTAGGGCGTCAGTAGTAATCATGAGATACTGGTAATCATGAGATACTGTTAATCATGAGATACTGTAGATACTTTACACCTCTTGTACTTCGCCACTGTTGGAGACCCCTTGGTCATATAAAAGGAGGCCCAAGGCGTAGCTACAGAGAGGGGAGGGAGATCCCGATCCAGACTCGACCCATTCTGCATGCGTAGCTGCTACTGTAGCTCCCAGAACTGGGCCAAGAACATCCACAGTAATAAAACCAAGCAGGAGTAGGGTTTTACGCTTCTGAGAGGCCCGAACCTGGGTAAATCCCCTCGCGTCGATCGTTAGTTCCGCTCTTTGTGCTGTCCTTTCTCCCCTGCCGAACCGTAAAGGGATCCTTCGGTCCCATAGGTGTCGTTTCCCCCGACATCTTTGGCCCGCCAGGTAGGGGGAAAAGGTTGCGCGAACCCGATCTAGCGGTCGGCGCGCCGGTTCTTGATCATATTCATCACCATGGCCCCCAAGAAGAAGGGCGCTACGGCGGTTGACCCATCCACGTCCAGCCTCCCCGTACCTGCACAGACGGGTGATGGCGCGGGCGCTGGTGGAGGAGGTGGAGGTCTTGAGCCTCCGCGGCGTTCTGGCGATCCAAGCCAGGCTAGCGCCAGGTCCAAGGATAAGGCCGCGCTGCCTACGGGTGGTGTAGCGATCTCCAAGGACGGGACGGCGCCTTCCAAGACACCCACGCCGGCGCATGCACCGCGGCCTTCTCAGGAAGCGCGCGACGTGCAACACCGTGACGTCGGTGGTTCCAAGCATCCCCATGGGAAAACCCATGCGCATCACTCTCAAGATGCGCGGGGCCAATATCCACGTCAACACGCCAGTGGAAGCCGCGCGCGGTTGCAGGACAGTGACGGTGCTCCCTCTAACCCAGTTAGGAGTTTGAGCACCTCACGTTCTTTGCATCTTTCGCCGCCGCCTACACCGGCAGAAGCGTTGGCGCGAGTTCAGCTGCTCCTAGACTTCCCTCCCGCTGCGGAGAAGCTAGATGAGTGGAGAGCTGCCATTCAGAGCCTCATCGGTCTAGCCAACAACGACAGGCGCGGCAAGCAGAGCCTTCGCGACGGCAGTCTACTGGACCGGTGCGGGTCGACGGCGAGAAGACCGGAGGCGGTGCATCTACGATACGCTCCCCTCCACCACGTCAAGAGCGGTCGCTAACTCGGCGGGTCGACGCCCGTGATGACGATTCCACAGCGTCGTCCGATCCGCGGGTTCGCCGCGATCAACGTCTGATTCTTCGGGAACGGCAGAGGCAGGACGCTCGAACCACCATCGAGCGGCGACGGGAAGCGCGCCGTCAGTCCGACAGGCGCGCGGGACCCACTGTCGACGAGCCTGCGCCAGGGTATCCTGGTAGCCTGCCTTACGAGGTGGGCTGTCCAGCGTTTACTCGTGAGCTGCGGCGAGTCCAGTGGCCCAACTCCCGCTCTTTCAAGCCGGAGGTGCCGGAGAAGTACGACGGCAAGACCCACCCGTCAGAGTTCCTGAGCATCTACACCATTGCGGTGCAGGCTGCCGGAGCTCGAGACGACAAGATCCTTGCCAACTACTTCCCGTTGGTGCTGAAGCCCAACGTCAGGTCATGGTTGATGCATCTGCCGGAGAATTCCATTTCCTCCTGGGCAGATCTGTGTCATGAGTTTGTTGGCGCCTTTACTGGCGGCCACCAAGCTCCTGGCCAGGAAAGCGACTTGCATATCATTCCCCAGAAGGATGGCGAAACCTTGCACAAGTACATCCAGAGGTTCAGCCGTATCCAGCACAACATCCCAGACGTTCATCCTGCCGCTGTCATCAGCGCCTTCCATCAGAATGTGCGCAACCGCAAGATGAGGGAAGAGCTTGCGATGAACAAGGTCAAGGATGTCGCCGAGCTTTACGTTCTGGCTGACAAATGTGCTCGGGCAGAAGAAGGAAGGAGACTCCCCGGCGAGAAAGCTGGTGCAGGAGTCGGCTCCGAAAGCGAAGACGCTGCTGCCCCGGCAAGGAAGGGCCGACGGAAGGCCAGGAAGCGCAAGGGGAAGGCCGTGCTTGCCGTCGAGGGATCCGGCAACCCCGGCACCGCCAAGAAGGCCAAGACTGACGACCCCGGCAAGGAAGTTGCCGGGTGCGCCGCATGTCAGGCCTTGGCGGTTGCCGACAAGCCGGAAGGCTCCGCAAAGCAGTATTGCAAGATCCACCGCACCAAGGGCCACGATCTCCAAAACTGCCGGCAAGTTGAGGAGCTTGTCGAGAAGCAGAGAGCCGAGTACGAAAGGCGAGACAAGGAGAGGGCCCAGGATGGCGCTGGAGGGTCCGGCAAGAAGCGCGGTCGAGGAGGTCGCCGCGGCAAGGTCAAGCAACAGAAGGACCGGCCCGCCCGAGGCCGCGACAAGAATCAAGGGGATGATGATGATGATGCAGAGGGCGACGAGTCCAGCGAACACGAGTTCCAGAAGGCGACAGAGTCCATGTGCGTTGACGGAGGCGCCTCGTTGCATTCCTCTCACCGCCAGCTCAAGCAGTGGGCGCGCGAGATTAATGCAGCTGAGCCCTCGCTCGATGCCCGGAAGCCACTGAGGTGGTCCCACACGCCTATCGTTTTTGACGCCGAGGACCACCCTGATCGCACAACTGCGGTCGGGTGCTTGCCGTTGTTGGTTTCACCAACAATCCGCAACCTCCAGGTGAAAAAAATGTTAGTTGACGGTGGGGCCGGCCTAAACCTGATCTCGCCCGATGTGATCAAGAGATTGCAAATTCCCGACGAAGATCTCGAGGAAACAGGCTCATTCCAAGGGATCAATCCGGGAAGGAACCAGCCGAAGGGCAAGATCACCCTGCCAGTGACGTTTGGCAGCGAGTTGAACTTCAGGACGGAGAAGATCGTCTTCGACGTCGCCAAGATTCCATTACCCTATAATGGGATTCTTGGTCGCCCGGCGCTGGCCAAGTTCATGGCGGCATCGCACTACGCCTATAACGTGCTGAAAATGCCCGGGCCGATGAGCGTCCTCACCATCCACTCCGACAAGAAGGATGTGCTTATCTGCACCGACAAGCTCTACCGGGAGGCAGTTGCAGCATCTGCCGCCAAGGCACCTGCTCCTGTCACCGAAGCTCCCGGGAAGGAGAAGAAGCCCGGCAAGACCTCTAGCACCCACTCCGGCAAGCGCACCTCTTCGGAGTGCTGCGCTCCCGTTGAGGACGTGCCGGAGAGCTCTGCCGGCAAGAGCAAGAAATCCAAGGCTGCTCCACCAGAGACCAAGAAGGTGCCCGCCAAGGAGGATGGTACGGGAGGAACTTTCACCATAAGTTCCACCCTCGATGACAAATAGGAAAGCGCGCTCGTTGCCTTCCTACGGGCGAATATCGATGTGTTTGCATGGCAACCATCTGATATCCCTGGTGTTCCCAGGGAGGTAATTGAGCACCACCTTGCTGTCTGCCCTCATGCGCAGCCCGTCAAGCAGAAGATCAGGAAGCAAGCCTTGGAGCGGCAAGAGTTTATCGCCGAAGAAATCAGAAAGCTTGAAGCAGCAGGTCTGGTTAGAGGAGTCCTCCATCTGACATGGTTGGCCAATACAGTTGTAGTGCGCAAGGCGAATGGAAAATGGAGGCTATGTATCGACTATACTGATATCAATAGAGCCTGTCCAAAAGATCATTTTCGCTTGCCGCGCATCGACCAGATTGTGGACTCCACTGCTGGCTGCGATTTGCTGTCATTCCTTGACGCATATTCAGGCTACCATCAGATTTTCATGTCCAAAGAAGACGAAGAGAAAACCGCATTTATCACCCCATGTGGCACGTATTGCTTCATACGTATGCCTTTCGGTTTGAAAAGTGCTTGTTCGACCTTCGCAAGAGCTGTCCAGATTGGTTTCGAGACCCAGCTGCATAGAAATATGGAAGCCTATATGGACGACATAGTGGTCAAGACCAAGGACAAGGCAACTCTTATACAAGATCTAGAAGAGACGTTTGCAAATCTGCGCAGGATCAATCTGAAGCTCAATCCCGAGAAGTGCGTGTTTGGCGTTCCATCCGGCAAGCTTCTCGGGTTCTTTGTGTCTCAACGCGGAATTGAAGCCAATCCCGACAAGATCAAGGCAATTGAGCAGATTGAAGCACCAAGATGTGTCAAAGATGTGCGCCGACTTGCCGGCTGCGTGGCTGCTCTGAGCAGGTTCATCTCCAAGTCCGCTGAGCGCGCCCTGCCCTTTTTCAAAATCTTGAAGAAGGCAGGACCAATGAAATGGACTCCGGAAGCGGAGGCAGCGCTGCAGGACTTGAAGAGGTACCTCTCCTCTCCGCCGACACTGGTCGCACCTAGGCCACAAGAGCCGTTGCTGTTGTATCTAGCGGCAACGAATCAAGTGGTTAGCGCTGCGCTAGTGGCGCAGAGAGAAGCAGACGAAAAGGCAGCGGCAGTGGCAAGCCCGTCAGGCGACAAGCCAGGGCCATCCCCGGTAGAGTCTGGTGCTGACAAGACAGAACCCGCGCAGTCAAGTGAAGCAGTGCAGAAGAAGAAGATGGTGCAGCGCCCAGTCTATTTTGTCAGCTCCCTTTTGCAGGGGGCTAGGTCAAGATATTCTGGTGTGCAAAAGCTGCTCTTCGGCCTCCTTATGGCCTCGAGGAAGCTGCGCCATTACTTCAAAGCACATGAGATTACCGTCGTCACTCGCTTTCCGCTGCAACGGATCTTGCGAAATCCAGAAGCAACCGGCAGGATTGTGGAGTGGGCGTTGGAGCTGTCATGCTTTGGCCTCAAGTTTGAAAGCACTTCAACTATTCAAAGCAGAGCCTTGGCAGAGTTCATTGCAGAATGGACAACAACGCCAGACGAAGAAGTTCAAGAGTCGGTTGTCCCCGTCAAGGAAACAGATCGCGAATGGATCATGTACTTTGATGGGGCTTTTTCTTTGCAAGGTGCCGGTGCTGGCGTGCTGCTTGTCGCACCCACCGGAGAGCACCTCAAGTACGTGATTCAGATGCACTTTCCCCGGGAGAGGGCAACGAACAACACTGCAGAGTATGAAGGACTACTTGCCGGTCTCAGGATCGCGGCAGACCTTGGGATCAAGAAGCTCATCGTCAGAGGTGACTCCCAGCTCGTTGTCAGGCAAGTCAACAAGGATTACCAGAGCCCGTTGATGGAAGCTTATGTCGATGAAGTGAGAAGGCTGGAGGAGCGTTTTGACGGTTTGCAAACAGAGCATGTTCCTCGAGCAGAGAACTGCATTGCTGACGACCTGTCGAAGCGTGCTGCCCTTAAGTTACCTGTGGAACCAGGAACTTTTGTGCTCCGCCTGACTCAGCAATCCGCAACACCACCAACGAGGCCGGACAAGAGAAGGAAGTTAAGTACCGGCAAGTACTTCCTGGCAGAGCTTCCAGAAGCCGCCGACAAGGAATTTGCCGGGAACGACACGGTTGCCGGTGAACAGCGGCTTCGCGCAGAGCCTCAGGTTCTTGCCGCAGAAATACGCGCCCCGGCAGCTGAGGATATGCCGGTGGCTGGTGAGCAGCAGCTTTGCGCAGAACCTCAGGTTCTTGCCGCTGAAGCGAGCGCTCCCACGGCCGAAGAGACGCCTTTAGTCCTTGTCGTCGAGCCACAGGCTCCGGCATGGGCATAGCACATAGTTCATTTCCTTCTGACAGGAGAACTCCCTGAGGAACAAGAAGAAGCGGAGAAAGTAGCCCGTCAGTCTAGTATGTACCAGTTCGTCGACGACGTCCTGTACAGAAAGAGACCCAACGGTGTGAAACTGAAGTGCATTCCTCGGGAAGATGGACTAGAGCTGTTGGCAGAGATTCATGGAGGCATATGTGGCTCCCACATAGGCTCGAGAGCTCTTGTCGGCAAGGCATTCCGGCAAGGTTTCTTCTGGCCCACTACTCTCCAGGATGCAACTGCACTAGTAACCAAGTGTGAAGCGTGCCAGTTCCATTCAAAGCAACTTCATCAGCCAGCTCAAGCTCTTCAGACAATCCCTCTTTCCTGGC
This sequence comes from Elymus sibiricus, assembly GCA_039707655.1. NCBI lineage: Eukaryota > Viridiplantae > Streptophyta > Magnoliopsida > Poales > Poaceae > Elymus > Elymus sibiricus. The sequence goes on along the minus strand of CM077666.1, from coordinate 202,120,663 downwards.
CCTTCTCGGTCTGGGGACTCGACATACTGGGTCCTTTCCCCTGCACTGCCGGAGGCTTCGAGTACTTGTACGTTGCTATCGACAAGTTCACGAAGTGGCCGGAAGTGGAAGCAGTGAGAAAGGTGACAGCACAGTCAGCGATCAAGTTCTTCAAGGGAATAGTGTGCCGGTTTGGTGTGCCGAACAGGATCATCACCGACAACGGTACGCAGTTCACAAGTCGCGCCTTCATGCAATACGTCCAAGACCTTGGCGGCAAGATCTGTTTTGCCTCCGTTTCTCACCCGAGAAGCAACGGCCAAGCAGAGAGGGCAAATGCTGAAGTGCTGCGCGGTCTCAGGACCAGAACTTTCGACAAGCTGCACAGGTGTGGAAGACGCTGGATTGATGAGCTGCCGGCGGTTCTTTGGTCAATCAGAACGACACCAAATCGAGCTACCGACCAGACTCCCTTCGCCCTGGTCTACGGGGCTAAAGCAGTTCTCCCCACGGAACTCATATACGGGTCACCTCGAGTGCTCGCTTATGATGAGCTCGAGCAAGAGCAGCTGCGGCAAGATGACGCTGTGCTCCTTGAGGAAGATCGTCTTCGGGCTGCTGTGCGTGCTGCACGCTACCAGCAAGCTTTGCGCCGCTATCATAGCCGCAAAGTTCATTCCCGGAGTCTTGAGGAAGGCGACCTTGTTCTTCGGCGCGTTCAGTTGGCCAAGAATTCCAACCAGTTGACGCCGAAGCGGGAAGGCCCTTATCGGGTAGTACGAGTCACCAGGCCTGGCGCTGTCCGCCTGGAGACCGAAGATGGCATGCCAGTGAGCAACTCCTGGAATATCGAACATCTTCGTAAGTTCTACCCGTGAGGCGCGGTTGCCGGTTAGCAGCAGTTTCGCGCAGAACCTTTGGTTCTTGCCGCAGAAACGCTCCCGGCAACCACCTTTTGTACAAGTCTTGCTGATGCAGCATGTAATCCTTTGTACAAAGCCAGGCCAAGACCCTGTGCATAGTTTAATTAAGCTAAGTGTTTTACAATTCTTGTCGATTTCATGTCATTCTATATGCATGCTTATCTGAGATGTTGTATTGCGCTTGCTTCCAGTAAGAGCTAATGAACCGCCAAGGTTCCATATTTTCTCTTCTTTCTTTTTCTCAAAAGGATAGAAGGTTCCCTCGCATGCAAGTTTGCCGGGGGGGAAGATGGTATGGATACCGACATGCGACGTTCAAGGTTGACATCTTGCCGGAAGAAGAACAGCAACGAAAGCTAAGTTGCAGAAACCCTTTAAAACAGATTTTTGTCGTAAGGCTATCCTCCTTGAACAATTTCGATTTTTGTATGGAAAACCTGCACGCGATGGAACCTTGTCATGATCGGTCGCGCCCTTATTCTGTTTCGAGTCAGCTCAACAGTTTAGGTGGCTGCACTGAAAACGTCAAGGTTTCTTGCCGGTAGTTGCGCCTCCAGCAGGCTGCTGAAGTCCCGAACCCAGCGCTCGCGGGGGTGCGCACCGGCAAGTTCCCAGTATAAGCGTAGGGCATACACCATACAGAAAGAAATCAAACGAGGGGAATAGCATACATTAATCCAGAGACAGCAAGTTATATTACATGATAGTTGCCGCGTTTCTAACTAAAGATAAGTTGTCTTTTGCATGGAACGATGGTGACAAGATAAAGAGAAACGGCTAATCCCGACGATCGCCTTCAACCCTCTTGACTTGGCTCACCCTGTCAACGATGGGCGCGACAAGATCTTCGAGTACCTTGACGTCCACATCTTTCGGCAAGCGCTTGAAGACGTTGGAGAGGTTGATGCCGGGGTTCTTGTGCGCAACTTTGACCAGCACCTCGCGGAGGACGGCCTGGCAGACCTTGCGGGATTCGTTCGCCAGCTGGGATGTTCGGTGAGAGTGAAGCTGCTCCAAGGCTTCGAGCGTGCGGTCAAAGAACATGGTCAGCCTGGCGCTTGTGGACACCCTGTCGTTAGAAGAATACCTGAAGCCTTGCAGACCCATGATGGACAGTTGCGCGGCAAGCTTCTCTACAACGTCGATGAGCTTCTCAGTCCAGATCTGCACGCCTGCCACATAGTCGTTGTGTGCGGCGGCAGCACTCTTGAGCAGCTCCTGTTCATTGTGGAGATCTTTGGTCAAAGCCTTCTCCCGACCCCTGGCGGTCTCAAGGGTCTCCTTCAGCGTGGTTAGCTTCTGCTCCAGATCAATGATGGATTCCTTGGCGGAGGTGAGCTGCTGAGTCTTCTCGGATGCGGCAACCTGGGCCTCCATCAAGCTGTGAAGAGCCTTGTCTCTTTCGGCTTCGAGTGTTGAGACCTTGCCGTGATCCTTGAGATCAGCCTCTAGCTTCTTCACCTTCCCCTCCAGCAAGCTCTTGGCGGCCTCTGCAGCTCCAGCAGCATCAATGGCTTACTTCAGTTTGCCGGCGTGATCTTCAGTCAGAGCTCTGAGCGTCTCCATGTGTTTCCGCTCTAGCTCCTGGGTCCGCTGCGCGACAAGTTTCTCGATCTCCTCGTCCTTGCTGCGGAGCTTGGCGGCAAGCGCCTCCTCGCGAGCAGTAAGGTCCTCTTCGTGAGCATCGAGCCCGATGCAGCGCTCCGTCAGGCGAGCTTCTGCTGCGGCGGCCTGCTGTGTAGCCTCCTCCTGTGCCTTCTCGACATCAGATTGCTTCATGAGGAGGTCGTTCCAGTTCTCGCTCAGCTGTTCCCGAGCAGTCTTCAGCTCTTGGAAGGCCTCAGCATACCAAGCATGCGTCTCCTCGACGCGCTTTTGGAAGTCCGCCTCTGCTGCATCAACAACCGCTGCCCTGGAATCCAGCTTATCCTTCCGGGCGCGGTAGAGTGCCTGGAGCTTCTGATAGTTGTCGTGCACAGCTTGGAGTAGCTGCTCTTCCTTGGGTTCACTGCTGCTGGCGGTGGCGATGACGTCTCCATCCAGAGTTTCTCCTTCCACCGGCGCCCCGGCGCTTGCCGTCCCTGGCATGCTGACGAACAGGTTGTCGCCGACCTTGAGGTAACTGCTTGACGGGGGCACGTCAGATGTTGACGGTTGATCTTCACCGGCAGCTGGGGGCTCCACGACCGGTGTAGCGCCAGGCGCTCCTGCGGCAGGAATGTCGTCAGTGCGATCGTCGGTCTCCTTGCCGGTCTCCTCAGCAGACTTCTTGGCGGTCTCTTCCTGTGCGGCCTTGGCGGCCTCGTCCGCTGCGATCCTGTCGGCCTCGGCGGCAGCATCCCTGGCGGTCTCCTCGATGACGGTTTCAACATCCATGGGTTCCGCCAAGAGGAAATCTGGAAGCCCAGGAAGGCAAGCAAGATGAGACCAAGATTGAAGTTCAAGAAGACAAAAAAGAAGAAGAAGAGAGAAAAACAGGAGTAGCAAGTACTCTGACGCGAGCGGTTTACCTGCGTCGAGCTGCTGGGGAGGGTTGCCGGAGCTAGTGCTCGCCGGCTCTTCTTCATCGCGGTAAGGCTCGCTTACCGAAGGCTCATCTCTGGGCGGTGTAGTCGATGGCGGCGGCACGTCAGGGACGTTTCCCATTGGTACTCCTTGTTGCCGCTCCGCTCCTGCACGCCCGGAGATGTCAGCAGTGAAGATACGCACCCCGGCACTTGCCAGCGGAAAGTGCATAACGGACTCACGCTGGGGGCTGCGCCGGGGGCTGCGTTGAGGACTGCGTTGTGGGCTCGACTCCGGGCTGATGTTGATCGTTTCTGGCGCACCTGAGGTGCTTGCCGGCAGTTCGTCGCCCGTTCAGGTCTTCGCCCTCTTCGCCATCCTTTGCGCCAAGGTTTCTGCATCTCTGTGGAGACAAGCCAAAGTGAATTAGTCAAGTGAAGCCAGAAATACAGGAATTATAAGGCGCGGCAAGGCCCTTACTCTTCTTCTTCGGATTCCAAGGCAGAGAGGTCAAAAACGACTTCCGCTTCGTCACCTGAGCGAGGAGGTTGAGAAGGGGACCTGGCGCGCTTGGCTGCAGCGGAAGCAGTAGGTTGCTGCGACCCTGCTGCTCCAGCCGCTGGTGCCGTCGTATGGGATGCTCCCGCCGCACCGGTTTGTGCCACGGTCGAGCGTGTCATACGTCGCACGGGCGGTTGTTGGGCCTCTTGCCGTTGCGCAGCCTTGCCGGCCGCCTTCTTGCTGGGAACCTCATCTCTTGAGGGAGGCTGACTTACCGGGGCGTCAGAGCTGGCTTTCCGAAGAACGCGCTTTTTCTTCCCTGGAGCTGGGGGCTCCTCGTGCGGCTGCTCCTCGGTTGCGCCCTCGACGGTAGAGCCCCCGGCAACCATGCCGCTCTGCTCCCCGGCAACCTCCTCTTCCTCGGAAGAGGTCTCCTCTGGCGCCGTCTCTTCTTCACTGGTGTCTCCTCCCGTGAAGCCAAAGTTGCCGGCCTCCGCGGCAAGGTTTGCCTCTTCCGCCCTGCTAGCAATGTAAGCTATTTCTTCGTCAGTGGTGGGACGGATAAGTTTGGGATCTTCCCGGATGGCCCTCTCCGACAAGTTGTCGAAGAACTCCTGCGCTTGCTCTGGAGGCGGCTCTACCCAAGTCCCGTCAAGGCTGTGGGCGTTGCACACTGGCATCATAGCAATGATTGAGCTCAGGGCAGAGTTGTTGCACAGAGGCACGATTCCAGGCGGCAACATGAACCTCCCGTCAGGCCTGAACAGCTTGTGGCAGAGATACATGTGCTGCAAGACCGTGAAGTTGTGATTCAAGCCAGGGCGCAGCCTCATAATATCCGTTGCGTTCTTGAAGTCCCAGGCTGGCCTCCCCTTATTATGCAGGGGGGCGATGCGCCGGCGAAGGAAATCTACACCAACCATTTCAATCGTGAGCCCGGCAGCCTTCAGGCGGTGGATCCTGGTGATTGCAATTGTGAGCTTCTTGTCTTCAGGGTCGAGGTCGCTCCAATTCTCACCACGGGCCACCTTCTTCTGCCGGGGCACGTAGAATGGCTGGGGGTCTTTCTCCTGGATCCAGCACCACTCGGATCGCCACTCATCCCACTTCTTGCGGTAGAGACCCCCTGGGTATATATCCTTGTTCCATGTCCTTGGAATCCAAGTGATAGATCCAGAGAGGGCGTCTCCTGCCTCGATGCGGGGGATGAAGTAGTGGCGGAAGAGGGCCGTGTTGGGGACCACTCCGGCAAAGTTTTCGCAAAGATGCGCAAAGACAGACATGCACGTTACGGCGTTCGGCGTGAAATCCAAAAGGCGGAACCCATACGTGTACATGATGTCGACGAAGAAATCGGAGGAAGGAGGATAGAGCCCGCAGTAAAAATAAGCAGCGAAGAAAGGGTATCTATCCGCGCCGCCCCCGGCGGAAGCTGAAAGCGCGTGAGTTTTGGGATGGCCATTTGTCTCCTTCCCCCATACGCACCTGTACTAAGTAATCAAGGTGTGCCCGTCAAGCGTCGGGTCGAAGACGGCGCGCTCTCTCCGCATCCGCACCAGATCCCCTTCATCTGCTCCTGCGGCTGAGCCAGCGGCTTTCGCCGCTTTGCCCTTGCCTGCTTTGGGCGGCATGGCGGCAGTGGGAGCGGAGTCCGAAGGTGGCGAGGGTGTGCGGGTGGCGGAAGAATGGAGGAGGCGCGTTTCAGGCTCGAGGAGGAGGACAATGGCAGCGTCCAGATTGGAAAAGAGAAGAGGTAAATGAGCAACGCCCCTGTGGATTCCTTTTTATGGGGAAGGAGCAGAGGCTGCGGTCGTTCCGCGCACGTCCCCCACGTCCCGCATTCAACGCACGTCGTGGGAGGGCGCAGTAAAAGAGAAGATTATGACAGTAACTCCTGCCACGCGTGCCCGTGCACTGTTTTGGGCCTAGCCCAACAACGCCTCGCACCCGTGTATGGCCTAGGCCCGGGGGCTCCTGTCGGTGTACTAAAGATCGGGTCCTTTAGTACCCCGTACTTGTGCACGGACAGTTGTAGCCATACCTGCGGCAAGGCCTGCCGGAGGACGGCTGGAGACAGATGCAAGATATCAAGAAGGCGTTTAAGCTGAGGATCAGAAGACCGAAGGCTGGGCGTCCAGCAAGATCTTGCCGGGCTGGCCCGTCGGGCCCCGACAAGATCAGCCCCCGGCAAGATCAGCCCCCGGCAAGATCAGCCCCCGACAAGATCAGCATCCGGCAAGATCCCACCGTTTCAGCACAGTGTCGCCTCTCCAGTGCAGTGACCAGCTTGTCGTTTAGGGCTTGTCCTCCTGGTTGCGTGTCACGGCGCTGGCCGCGGAAGGGGTTAAGCGGTGCTGATGGGACGAGTCCTTTTCCCATCCCCAAGAAAGGCAGGGACACCTGTTCAGAGCATTGAATGCGTCTTGTCCTAAGACACTTGTCCTAGGACGTTTGTCCTAGGGCGTCAGTAGTAATCATGAGATACTGGTAATCATGAGATACTGTAGATACTTTACACCTCTCGTACTTCGCCACTGTTAGAGACCCCTTGGTCATATAAAAGGAGGCCCAAGGCATAGCTACAGAGAGGGGAGGGAGATCCCGATCCAGACTCGACCCATTCTGCATGCGTAGCTGCTACTGTAGCTCCCAGAACTGGGCCAAGAACATCCACAGTAATACAACCAAGCAGGAGTAGGGTTTTACGCTTCCGAGCGGCCCGAACCTGGGTAAATCCCCTCGCGTCGATCGTTAGTTCCGCTCTTTGTGCTGTCCTTTCTCCCCTGCCGAACCGTAAAGGGATCCTTCGGTCCCATAGGTGTCGTTTCCCCCGACAAGAGGTAATCATCGGTGAACTGCTTTGGAAAGGCCTTAAAACAAAGATATGCATATATCTTCTCTAAATTTTGAAATGGTGCAAAGGAATAAAAAAAAGGTATAAGAGTTAGTACCATCCTGTAGTTGACTGATGTCTTCTTCATTGTGTAGACAAAGATCTTGTTGTTTTTTGTCGCTAGTTTCTTTATCCTAACAATCTTTCTGAGTGTCTTGACTTGACTGATATTCATGGACATCTCATTTCCCCATGTGCAAAATGGGTCAAATAGTGGGTCAAAACCTCTGACAGCAGTACCTACATGTGCAAGAACAAATTGTTAAAAACCTAAAGATTAGAATGGTTCCTGCAATTGCACAATAATGTGCTATTAGCCAAAGGACCATGCATGTGCAAACCTCGATGGTAAACCTAAGTGCCTCCCATTGTTTCCCTGCAACACATATAAGGTAGTTATTGATCAGGTTAAGTGAGAGTTGGCATACTATCAGTAAAATATGTTGATGAAAAATAAACACATTGCAGATCCAGTAGATTAATTCGAGCCACATGGAAAAGCCAGTTATCCAAACCAGGCATGCTTAAGGACTAGGAAACATAGCAATTGTATATGTTTCTCGTGTATTTAGTACAGCCAAATTCGATTTAATTCTCACATGCATAACAATACAAAATTGTACCCACAACAATTGAACATCCCATTGCAGAATTGAACCAAACAGTTAACTGAGCACCACATTGCACAATCGAACATACTAGAAGATCAGACAGTTAACCAAACCAAGCATGCTTAACAACTTTTAAATATAACAATTGTATATGTTTCTCATGTATTTAGTACTACCAAATTCGATTTATTTCTCACATGCATAACAATACAAAATTGTACCCACAAAAATTGAACATCGCATTGCAAAATTGAACATCGCATTGCAGAATTGAACCAAACAGTTAGCTGAACACGACAACAAATGAACGAAATAGTTAACTGAGCACCACATTTCATAATAGAATATACTAGAAGATCAGACAGTTAACCAAACCAAGCATGCTTAACAACTTGGAAATATAGCACTTGTATATGTTTCTCATGTATTTAGTAGCCAAATTCTATTTATTTCTCACATGCATAACAAGCCAAAATTGTACCAACAAGAATTGAACATCCAATTGCAGAATTGTAACACCCTGATTTGTGGCCCTTTCTTTTTCATTTGGTTTTCTTCAAATTTTATTTGGAATTTCTTTTTTCGTGGCTATGTGGTCTTGAAACCTGGGAAAATCTTCTCTCCTGCCACTTCCTAGTGGCTTGTCATCCTCAAATCTATCCCAAGGCCATGTCATTTCCATCTTAGCCCAACTCCAATATTTATTTCTTGGGAATATTCATTTTTCTATTAAAGGAATAACCCAGTTTGCCCTAGGTTGTGAAGCAACCTATATTTCTGCCTTCCACAAAATTCCCACAAAATTCTCATAAACTCTTTGGATCATATCTCCCACCAATATGCCAAAACCCATCCTTGCCTAGTTCAAAAATAATTCAGGAATATTCATTTTCCATTCTGTCCAGATTGGCACTTTGTGAAGGAAGTGCTATTTATCTTTTCTTGATTGCCCTCAAAAATTTTGGGCACTCTATCATATCCAAATCATTGCCACATGCCAAAATTCAGCTTCATTTGCCTAGTAAATCTTCCTCAGCAAATTTCCAAAGTTTCTAACCAGAGAGAAGCTTTGTAAAGGAAGTACTAGCTAGGCAAATCCAAATGAGTTGAAATTTTGGGAGGTCGTTGATATGATCAAATAATAAGCCTCCACCAAATTTAATCTCCATTAAACAATCTATGTGAGCACACCTTCAAATCTTGTTTTCTGGTCACAATTTTAGTTTGTGAAGCAACTATATTTTATATTGCTTCATAAAATCTGAAATTAATCCAGGACCTAAATATCCCTAAATAATGTGAGAATGCCAAAACTCATATTATTTTGCCAAGCCATTTGCTCCACAAAATTCCCCCAAGTTTCTGTCCTGTGTGGATCATTGTGAAGGAAGTACCATTTATACTTATCCAACTGGGATGAAATTTTTATGGTACCTTCATATGCCCAAATAATCATCCTCCACAAATTCTCAGCCCAATCCAACACCCCATGTGAGTGCTACTTCCTCATCTAGTTTCTGGACCAGAATATGTGGTTGTGAAGCAACTATATTAAATTTTGGTCAAAATCTCCTCAAACTGCACAGGATCATAGTCCTTCCTACCCTAAACCCCTGAGACATCCTGGTTAGCTCTTATCCTCTCTAAGTTGATCACTACTTCAGGCTTAAGTTTGCAACAGCAAAGTTCAGTCGATCCCTCCCATCAACCCACAGTGTATTTCTTCGAGCCATCACCTCAGGTAGGACCCACTTAGGAAGGACAAGATGCTAGACATCGTTTGGTTGGCCAGAGTGCACCGCGTGCGCCTGTGCACGCGGTGACCACGCGGTCTGGCACGCCGAAAGTGTGCTCTGGCCGTCGGGGCCCTCTGCCGCCGTCCAAACCACGCCGTATCGCCACCGCACCATGTCCACAGCATTGCTCTCGGTCTCCTGCATCTGCGTGTCCTCTCTGGACCCCTCCCCCTCTCCTCTTTCCTCTCCGGCGAGCACGCCGTCCCGGGATGCCCGCGGCCGTCGTCGCTTTGCACTTGTCCTCTTCCTCCCCGCGGCACCTTTGCACCGAATACACCTCCCCTAGCCCTCTCTCCCCCTCCGCGCGTCCGCTCGTGCATGCGGTCGTGCCAGAGAGCATCTACCGTGAGCTCCCGTCGGCTTCCGGCAAGGGCATCGCCGCCTCGGCTATAAGTAGCCTTCCCCGAGCCCTCCTCTCTTCACCAACCTCTCTCCCTCTCTCCCAGCCCCCACCCCGACAACCCAACCGCGCTCGAAGAGCTCTCTGGACCTCCAATGGCTGCCATGGGTGCCGCACTGCCCCTCCTAAATTCGGTCAATGCCGAGTCCCTCCCTCCTCCCTCACCTCACCTTGGAGCTCCCCTAGCCTCCCCGAATCTCCCCAGCTCCTTGCAGCAGCCTCGGCGCCCACTAGCCATGTTTCCCCAACACCACCCGAGCCGCCATCCGCCATTGTCGAGGGAGCACAAGCTCCTGCCCTTCCCGAGCTTCGCCTCCTGCCTGGATGGATGCGGCGTGTCATGTTGAGCTCGCCGGTATGCCGGGCGCCGCCAGAGACGGCCGGTAGCTCCGGCTATCGCCGTCGGGGCCGGCCTCTGTCTCGGCCAGGCGCGCGCCGCGCGGGAGGAAGGAGAAAGCCAGGCCGGGCAGGCCCCACCCCTCTGCGGACCCCACATGTCATCCACCCAGCCTCGGGCCAGCGGGATAAGTGGAGACGGCTTTGAAGAAAATATGTTTTCAATCATCGAAAGCGTGCTCCGAACTCCTTCAGGCCAGAATACGCTTTCCCACGACAAAAACGTATTATCTGAAATACGTTTTCTGTTTAATCCAGCCGGTCGAATCTGTTATATTGCGGACGTTCGTCGGTTAGCAGCAGAAACGAACAGATTTTTATTCGATTTCTGCCTATCGTATCTCGGCAACCGTAACTCCGATTCAGGTGATTCCAACGCTCACGATCTCAGTTCGTCGAGCCCGTTCTGATGGTATTATTTTCACTATGATGTAACATTCTAAAAATGACCATTTTGCCCCTGCCCTTATTCAGCCCCCTCCGAGAGGGAATCTTTTCCGGCGATTTTTCCGCGAGCGTCTCCGCACTTCTCCCTGATGGTTCCTCCATCCCCAAGCAAGCCACAACAGCCACTTGCATGATGGCCTTGCAGTAGCCATGGTTTTCCACTTGAATATTTAAATATTTGTTTACTCATTTAATTATTTTGGGAATGATAAATGATGGTGAATCCATGCTCGTTCTTATGCCTTGTTCATTTGCAACTAGTAAGTTAAATGATTATTTGCTAGTATTATTATTATCATGTTAGTTCTCAGGTTTATTTTCCGATGCTAGTGATAATGCTATGCTCATTTGAATAGTTAGGGTTGTTATGAAAATACTTGTTATATTCGTGATCATCATTATGCCATGCTCATTTATATTCCGTAGACTTCATGATTTATCATTGTTGATACTATGTTGTTATTTGGTTATGTTGCCCATCCATGGTTGCACTGATATCATGCTCATCTACATTGTTATTTCATCATGCTATATTACTGTGACTCAGCTCATCACCATTCAAGTTAAATCTGACATTAATCGAACTTGAACAAATCTGTTGGCTGAGTCATGGTGCCACCAAATCGAGCTAACCAGTGCAGCCACACTTGCCTTATGGGAGGCCCTAATGCGGTCTATCGTCATGCCTCTCGCCGGTGCCTCCAACTAGGGAAGGTTATGTGCGCGCGCTACCCTGGCCTGGTTGGCGGCCATAAGCCTTGAGTGCCCGAGTTGTAAGGATATCCGAGGTCCCTGTTTGGGACAATGTTATGTTTTGGCCACGACGGTGGCAGCCACAAAGGTGGCGGATGTCACGAGTTGACATCAGGGGCAACCCAGGACATAGCCCAAAGGGGAGTTTGTCGGGAGTGGCCGGGAGAGTGTCATGCAATAGACTGGTTTTGTCGGATCGTCGTTGGTCCACCCGAATGGGAGCACGAGGCCTTGAGTTCCGTAGTGTGGGTACAGTGTACTAACCTCTGCAGAGTGTATAATCTATCGATAGCCGCGTCCTCGGTCATGGACACAGTTCGTAGTAGGTCACACTGTGGGTCAACAGAAATAATAATCTGAGTAATAAACAACCCCGGTTCGTTGAGAAAAGATGTTGGTTGATCTTTATGTGGTCATGCGATAGTCACATGTAGAGATCAAGCTCCGTGTGGTCATGTGATGATCATGATGGTATAGTTGATACCGAGCTTGGTTGATCCTGAGGTGATCGTGTGATGATCACGATGGTAAGTTTGCGGTTACGAGATCATCTCCGAGCAGAGTAAGTTGGTCCAGGAGACCTTAAATGTCTACCCCCTTGCATGCTAGTGCTAGTATCATCATGTTCCTATCATGAATTATATGTACATGTCATGCTCATGTTGTTGCCATGCTCATGTTGTTGACATGCTCATGTTGTTACCATGTTCATGTTGTTCTAGTAGTATCGTGTTCATCATTGATGATTAACCTGTAAATGCCATGCTGTTGTTTGTCTTGATTGCTTTGGTTGTTGTGAGCTTGCGAGTACATTCCAAGTACTCACCTAGCGTGTCATGCCAGATTGCAGGTGATGCCGTGATTGCTTGTTTGTCGAGGACCCCGAGGTTGCGCTCTAGGATACGTCCCAGCCAGAGTCCCTGCGGAGTGGAGTTCATCACCTTCCTCGTTGTTCCGCTGTTAGGATTTATTCCGCTTCGAGGTGTCTCGGTGCTAGCATAGAGCTATCTGAGCAGGCGAAGTGTCGCTGTGCCCCTATAACCTTCATGCCTTCAGAACCTTTGTACCCGCGTTATTTGTAATAAAGAGCTGATTTGTTCTATGCTAAGCAGTGCCGTATTCCAGAAGACTTGATCTCTGGGCTGGAATACGGGGTGTTCCGGTTTCTCTGAGCCGGGGTGCCACAAGGATTGGTATTAGAGCAGGTCTGGCTGTAGGACGCCCTAGTCAGCGCGAGCATTAGAAACCGGCAGTTCAGAGTCTAGCTTGCTTGCTGCATTTGGTTGTTGCATTTGTTTGCTGCATAGCACGCATATAGACTTATTATCTTGTCACTAACGGTTGATCTTGTGAGTGTAGATGGCATCGGTTTCGATCCACTACTTGCACCCTCCTATTTTGCATACTTGCTCGTTGGTGTTTGGTGTCAGCTCTGTCCCAGCGGAGTGATGCCGAGGTATCTAGTGGTGTCGATCACTTGCAGGCTTGATGCACGGGTATCGCACCAATATTTTCTCTTCAGCCCCACCTATCGTTTCGGTGGTAGACATGTTTCTACCCCGGATCTCGCCATCCAACCCGCCGCTTTGGCAACCCTTACTGGTCTTTGTTATGAGGAAAGGGCAATGCCAGCAGACCTTGTTTTTCACCGCTATCCTACCCTATCACCCATTCCCGGGACGAGTACGATTTCAGTCCGTACGCTTGATGATGAAGTGGCCGTGACATCCGTGTCTCGCTACATTATCACCGAGTCCGTCCTCACCCCTGAGCCGGTCCAGATGCAACCAGTGCTGAGCCAGTTCTTGGTATAGCTCTGATTACACCAACCTCTCCACACGATGATTCACTTTCGTGCACACCACCACAGCATATTAGATCGTAGTACCGGAGTTTCCTCGAGAATTGTGTGCTTAAGTAGGCATGCATAGTGAGGTGAATAGCAGTAAAATGTGATGTTGTATGTAATCTTAATGATGTGTGTGCTTTTGTTTTAGTCGTTTCTTTTGATTTCTTTCTTTGGGCCCTCGGTGTTACCTTATTTCCCCTTATGAAAGTTGCTCATCAACTGACACTGGACTCGAAGAATCAGTAAGGATTCCAAATATTTTGAAGCACAGCTAAACAGTATGGAATTCTCAGTCGACTGATTTATATTGAGAATATTCGGTTTGAATACAAATGATATTCTGGAATAACTATCAGCATCAAGACTGCCTCAGTGTGCAACCATCACAATCGTAATGAACCAGCTGGAAGACAATTTGTGTGCAAGACAACAATACTTTTCCAGTCAAGGGGATATCAAGGATATATAAATGGCATTCAGTCCGCGTATCACCATGAGAAGCTTTTGGTGTAAGCAACCCAGTCTTTCTCCGCAAGCTACCAGAGAAGCTTACGACACAAGGTTCCGCAGTCTTCCTCAGTACGATATGTGGAGAACTTCCAGTGTAAGATACTCAGTCTTCTTCGGTAAGCCACCGCAGAAAGGTTCCAGCATAAGGCACCGAATCTTCTTCAGTAAGCAACCTAGAGGAAAAGCTTATAAGATGCGATACCCAGTCTTCTTCAGCACGCTATCCCGGCAAAAGCTTCAGACGTAAGCTATTCAGCCTTCCTCAGCGCGCTACTCTCGATGGCTTCCAACACAAGCTATCCAGTCTCTATCAGTACGGCACTACAAACAGTTGACAACATTGGTACAAGATACTACACAGTGAGTTGGCAGCATATGGCAGTGCATCTCAAGGATCAGATCTGCAACAGTTGGGTCAGAAGCACGAGCTAGTCAGGACACAAGTCTACCTCGGGAATCAAATGCTCAGTTACACATGCTTCCGAATATATATTATGAACATACTGCAAAGGTCATGCAAGTCATTCGTACGATGATGCCAGCCTGGTGAGAAACCAACAACCACATGAATCATGTAAGAGGAAGAAAGCCAGTATACACCTCAGTGTGATGCAATGTCTGACAAGCTATGAAGCAAGACCATGTTGGGACAACAATCTGGACAGTAGATATCAAGGACAGCTTCCTCTCAACCGACAAAGTGATATCATTAACCTTTGTCACATTCATGTCTGATTGACCTAAGCTCTATACAAGTAACTGTGAACCTGGTATATGATCATGATGAACCCTTGCTTATCTTTTCCGAGTAATGGCACCACGCCTGTGTTCTGAGCTGCTTTCGGCCGTCCAGGGTGGATGCCGACTTTATATTTCTCTTTTCAACAACTGACCCGTGTTCTGAGCTGCTTTTCGGCCGTCTTGGGCAGCTGTTGAGTTTCTTTTGTACCAGTGACCCTATGCTCTGAGCTGTTCTTCGGCCGTCTTAGGGAACTGCTACATTCTTCTTATCAACACTGCCTCATGCTCTGAGCTGCTTTTCAGCCGTCGTGAGCCATGGTTGAGTTATTTCAATAATATCCCAGATCTGAGTTGTAAAGACCATTCTGGTGGCTACTGATTTATTTGCCGAGTTTATGCAAAGGTTCGGATGATCATTGCCCTACATTTAGATCTTGAGAGATGATGAACTTGCCAGTTAAGCGTTGTTGCACGATCATAAGATAAGGATAAGGATAAGGTATGCTTGCCGGAATATTGCACCTGATAGCACCCATGGTCACCCGAAGAATTAAGGATATATATGGCCAAGCTCTTTCAACAAAAGATTCAGAAAAAGAAAATAACAATGAAGGAGCAAGACCGGCAATACAGGTATGATAATTGTTGCATCAACAACATGGTACGGATACCCACGACAGTCTGATTCCGTATTGATCACCATGAACACACACCCAAGGGGTCTACTCTGTTAGTACGGACCTCATATCAAGGTGACAGTTGAATCGTCGGTACGGATTTGAGACAAAGTCAGCCAAGATGATTCAGAAATCCCTGCTAGCAGTCAGATCCCACCAAGAGGACGGTCATGATTCTCAGCATTGTTTTAAACCCGGAGGACATGCATCTACTTGAGTAACCCGATGCAAGGAGTAAATGTTTTGTGTCCATCGAGGAAATTTATGCACAACTCCATTGATACTATCGGTACTGGATAAAAGAATTTCACGTCAAATGGAAGTCACTCCCGGACTTATGAAACTTCCAACCATGATAATATCAGATAAGTCAGCAGGCATAAAAGAAGTGAAGTAAGAGCAAAGATGAACATATGAAGAAAGATTTGTCAGAATTTTGGGTACGGTGAAGCAAACCACCTCCGAGCATGGTCAGCAGATCATATGAAATTCCGTGGGAACATCATATAAAGGAAAAAAGGATACCCGAGTTGGAAACGGTTTCCTTAAGTCAGAATATTCATACTGGTTCACTGAGCAACCAAATCTTGAGGACGAGATTTATCATAAGGGGGGTAGGTTTGTAACACCCCAATTTTTGGCCCTTTCTTTTTCTTTTGGTTTTCTTCGAATTTTATTTGGAATTTCTTTTTCCGTGGCTATGTGGTCTTGAAACCTGGGAAAATCTTCTCTCCTGCCACTTCCTAGTGGCTTGTCATCCTCAAATATATCCCAAGGCCATGTCATTTCCATCTTAGCCCAACTCCAATATTTATTTCTTGGGAATATTCCTTTTTCTATTAAAGGAATAACCCAGTTTGCCCTAGGTTGTGAAGCAACCTATATTTCTGCCTTCCACAAAATTCCCACAAAATTCTCATAAATTCTTTGGATCATATCTCCCACCAATATGCCAAAACCCATCCTTGCCTAGTTCAAAAATAATTCAGGAATATTCCTTTTCCATTCTGTCCAGATTGGCACTTTGTGAAGGAAGTGCTATTTATATTTTCTTGATTGCCTTAAAAAAATTTGGGCACTCTCTCATATCCAAATCATTGCCACATGCCAAAATTCAGCTTCATTTGCCTAGTAAATCTTCCTCAGCAAATTCCCAAAGTTTCTGACCAGAGGGAAGCTTTGTGAAGGAAGTACTAGCTAGGCTAATCCAAATAAGTTGAAATTTTGGGAGGTCGTTGATATGATCAAATAATAAGTCTCCACCAAATTTCATCTCCATTAAACAATCTATGTGAGCACACCATCAAATCTTGTTTTCTGGTCACAATTTTAGTTTGTGAAGCAACTATATTTTATATTGCTTCATAAAATCTGAAATTAATCCAGGACCTAAATATCCCTAAATAATGTGAGAATGCCAAAACTCACATTATTTTGCCAAGCCATTTGCTCCACAAAATTCCCCCAAGTTTCTGTCCAGTGTGGATCATTGTGAAGGAAGTACCATTTATACTTATCCAAATGGGATGAAATTTTTATGGTACCTTCATATGCCCAAATAATCATCCTCCACAAATTCTCAGCCCAATCCAACACCCCATGTGAGTGCTACTTCCTCATCTAGTTTCTGGACCAGAATATGTGGTTGTGAAGCAACTATATTAAATTTTGGTCAAAATCTCCTCAAACTGCACAGGATCATAGTCCTTCCTACCCTAAACCCCTGAGACATCCTGGTTAGCTCTTATCCTCTCTAAGTTGATCACTACTTCAGGCTTAAGTTTGCAACAGAAAAGTTCAGTCGATCCCTCCCATCAACCCACAGTGTATTTCTTCGAGCCATCACCTCAGGTAGGACCCACTTAGGAAGGACAAGACGCTAGACATCGTTTGGTTGGCCAGAGTGCACCGCGTGCGCCTATGCACGCGGTGACCATGCGGTCTGGCACGCCGAAAGTGTGCTCTGGCCGTCGGGGCCCTCTTCCGCCGTCCAAACCACGCCGTATCGCCACCGCACCATGTCCACAGCATTGCTCTTGGTCTCCTGCGTTTGCGTGTCCTCTCTGGACCCCTCCCCCTCTCCTCTTTCCTCTCCGGCGAGCACGCCGTCCCGGGATGCCCGCGGCCGTCGTCGCTTTGCACTTGTCCTCTTCCTCCCCGCGGCACCTTTGCACCGAATACACCTCCCCTAGCCCTCTCTCCCCCTCCGCGCGTGCGCTCGTGCACGCGGTCATGCCAGAGAGCATCAACCGTGAGCTCCCGTCGGCTTCCGGCGAGGGCTTCGCCGCCTCGGCTATAAGTAGCCTTCCCCGAGCCCTCCTCTCTTCACCAACCTCTCTCCCTCTCTCCCAGCCCCCACCCCGACCACCCAACCGCGCTCGAAGAGCTCTCTGGACCTCCAATGGCTGCCATGGCCGCCGCACTACCCCTCCTAAATTCGGTCAATGCCGAGTCCCTCCCTCCTCCCTCACCTCACCTTGGAGCTCCCCTAGCCACCCCGAATCTCCCCAGCTCCTCGCAGCAGCCTCGGCGCCCACTAGCCGCGTTTCCCCAACACCACCCGAGCCGCCATCCGCCATTGTCGAGGGAGCACAAGCTCCTGCCCTTCCCGAGCTCCGCCTCCTACCTGGATGGATGCGGCGTGTCATGCCGAGCTCGCCGGTATGCCGGGCGCCACCGGAGACGGCCGGTAGCTCCGGCTATCGCCGTCGGGGCCGGCCTCTGTCTCGGCCAGGCGCGCGCCATGCGGGAGGAAGGAGAAAGCCAGGCCGGGCGGGCCCCAGCCCTCTGCGGACCCCACATGTCATCCACCCAGCCTCGGGCCCGCGGGATAAGTGGAGATGGCTTTGAAGAAAATATGTTTTCAATCATTGAAAGCGTACTCCAGAACTCCTTCGGGCCAGAATAGGCTTTCCCGCGGCGAAAACGTATTATCTGAAATACGTTTTCTGTTTAATCCAGCCGGCCGAATCTGTTATATTGCGGACGTTCGTCGGTTAGCAGCAGAAATGAACAGATTTTTATTCGATTTCTGCCTATCGAACGAACGGCCGTATCTCGGCAACCGTAACTCCGATTCAGGTGATTCCAACGCCCACGGTCTCAGTTCGTCGAGCCCGTTCCGATGGTATCATTTTCACTATGATGTAACATTATGAAAATGACCATTTTGCCCCTGCCCTTATTCAGCCCCCTCCGAGAGGGAATCTTTTCCGGCGATTTTTCCGCGAGCGTCTCCGCACCTCTCCCTGATGGTTCCTCCATCCCCAGGCAAGCCACAACAGCCACTTGCATGATGGCCTTGCAGTAGCCATGGTTTTCCACTTGAATATTTAAGTATTTGTTTGCTCATTTAATTATTTTGGGAATGATAAATGATGGTGAATCCATGCTCGTTCTTATGCCTTGTTCATTTGCATCTAGTAAGTTAAATGATTATTTGCTAGTATTATGATTATCATGTTAGTTCTCAGGTTTATTTTCCGATGCTAGTGATAATGCTATGCTCATTTGAATAGTTAGGGTTGTTATGAAAATACTTGTTATATTCGTGATCATCATTATGCCATGCTCATTTATATTCCATAGACTTCATGATTTATCATTGTTGATACTATGTTGTTAATTGGTTATGTTGCCCATCCATGGTTGCACTGATATCATGCTCATCTGCATTGTTATTTCATCATGCTATATTACTGTGACTCAGCTCATCACCATTCAAGTTAAATCTGACATTAATCGAACTTGAACAAATCTGTTGGCTGAGTCATGGTGCCACCGAATCGAGCTAACCAGTGCAGCCACACTTGCCTTATGGGAGGCCCTAATGCGGTCTATCATCATGCCTCTCGCCGGTGCCTCCAACTAGGGAAGGTTATGTGCGCGCGCTACCCTGGCCCGGTGGGCGGCCATAAGCCTTGAGTGCCCGAGTTGTAAGGATATCTGAGGTCCCCGTTTGGGACAATGTTATGTTTTGGCCACGACGGTGGCAGCCACAAAGGTGGCGCATGTCATGAGTTGACATCAGGGGCAACCCAGGACATAGCCCAAAGGGGAGTTTGTCGGGAGTGGCCGGGAGAGTGTCATGCAATAGACTGGTTTTGTCGGAACGTCATTGGTCTACCCGAATGGGAGCACGAGGCCATGAGTTCCGTAGTGTGGGTACAGTGTACTAACCTCTGCAGAGTGTATAATCTATCGATAGCCGCGTCCTCGGTCATGGACACAGTTCGTAGTAGGTCACACTGTGGGTTAACAGAAATAATAATCTGAATAATAAACAACCCCAGTTCGTTGAGAAAAGAAGTTGGTTGATCTTTATGTGGTCATGCGATAGTCACAGGTAGAGATCAAGCTCCGTGTGGTCATGTGATGATCACGATGGTATAGTTGATACCGAGCTTGGTTGATCCTGAGGTGATCGTGTGATGATCACGATGGTAAGTTTGCGGTTACGAGATCATCTCCGAGCAGAGTAAGTTGGTCCAGGAGACCTTAAATGTCTACCCCCTTGCATGCTAGTGCTAGTATCATCCTGTTCCTATCATGAATTATATGTACATGTCATGCTCATGTTGTTGCCATGCTCATGTTGTTGACATGCTCATGTTGTTACCATGTTCATGTTGTTCTAGTAGTATCGTGTTCATCATTGATGATTAACCTGTAAATGCCACACTGTTGTTTGTCTTGATTGCTTTGGTTGCTGTGAGCTTGCGAGTACATTCCAAGTACTCACCTGGCGTGTCATGCCAGATTGCAGGTGATGTTGTGATTGCTTGTTTGTCGAGGACCCCGAGGTTGTGCTCTAGGATACGTCCCAGCCAGAGTCCCTGCGGAGTGGAGTTCATCACCGTCGTCGTCGTTCCGCTGTTAGGATTTCTTCCGCTTTGAGGTGTCTCGCTGCTAGCATAGAGCTATCTGAGTAGGCGAAGTGTCGCCGTGCCCCTGTAACCTTCGTGCCTTCAGAACCTTTGTACCCGCGTTATTTGTAATAAAGAGCTGATTTGTTCTATGCCAAGCAGTGCCGTATTCCAGAAGACTTGATCTCTGGGCTGGAATACGGGGTGTTCCGGTTTCTCTGAGCCGGGGTGCCACAAGAATTGAACCAAATAGTTAACTGAACATTACAACAAATGAACCAAACAGTTAACTAAGCAACAATATATAGAACATATATACTAGAAGATCAGATTGCATAGTATAGCATTACATAGGACAGTTCACTAGAATTTCTAAAGGATAGGCACGAGTAGCACATGCAACAGGTAAACCGAGCATGCTTAACCGGTGTAGCTAGCTGAACATAGGTCCTTATAGTAAGCTAAAAAACAAGCTACTCCTCATCGTCGGAGATATCGTTGATGATGGGCTCCTTAAACTTGGAAGAGGGTGAGGCATCCACATCGTGGGTGCCCTCCTCATAGTGGTTAGTCGCCTGAGCCGCTCCGGGCACCAACCTGATGGCTCTAGAGTCGAGGTAAGCACGGGCACGCTGACAAAACACCTCGTAGTCTTCCTCAAAGGCACCGGCGGTGGCCTCGAGAAAACACAATGAACTATCATTTAAAGCAGCCAACCGCGTGGCGGCGTCCGCGCGCGAGGTGTTGGTGGTGGCCTTGACGGCGAGGTGCTCCTCCAAGATCTAGGGGTCGGCACCTGGCTATAATGCGTGCACCATGGCTTTGGGCGGCGCTTATTTGGAGGATGGGGCGGTGATTTGGGTGGAAGGTGTCGCGCCGGCAGTCGGGGCATGTTGGCATGGAGGAGGAGAAGGAGGAGGATGGGGTCGGGTGTGGATTACCTGACTAGATCAATGAAGCCGAGTAGCAGGAAGGAGCGTCGCCGGCGAAGAGGCGGCGCTGCAAGCAAGCAGTGAAGGTTTGAACTTCGAAAGGAAGGTGGAAACAGGGGAAATGTGGCTTTTGGTCAGGAGGAGGGGGGAGGTAGATATTTCCGCGGATGCCGAAAATTTTCGCTCCGTGCAGCGAAAAACTGGCGCGTAAAGTATCATCAAACACGGTCCCTTATTCAGCACTGTGTATGATATCTGAACATCACAAATGATTCATATGGCTTACCCCGTGTGTGGTGAGTTTGAACGTGCAACTTTTGGTTCGAATTTCCCTGGTTACAGTGGTCATCCACGTCATTGTATAATTTGGGTACACAGAGCTAGCTGGCCTAAACATTACTCTAACAAAAGAATGATGCTCTAAACAAAGACTACTACTCCGCCTGACACTCGTCGATCTCCGCGCCTCCTCCATGTCCAGCTCACGCTTGATGATCTCCTGGGGAAGGGGCTCCATGGCATCCATCGCAACATACTCGGCAAGCATCTCGCCGTCCGCGTCCGCCATCTCTTTGGAAAAGGCCGCCACGAGCTGGGCGTGGGCGGCCATGGTCCGTGCGTGGACGGCCTCCATCTTGGCTAGGGATGCCGCAGACGAATGGACGGATGCTCGAGCGCTCTCGGCGATTGCCAACTCTTCGGAAGTGGGTTCCGACCGGTGTGGGAGAAGCTTCATGCGATTTGTGCGGTGACCGCCAAGAGCTGGGCGTGGGCGGCCTCCACATGGGCGCGGGCAGCCTCCATTAGGGCTATGGCGGCCGCTGAGGAACGGACAGTTGTTGTGCCGTTCTCGCCATTTGCTATCCCCGTCGTAGATGTTGCTGCCGCCATCTCAGCTGCAATAGCTGCGGCTGCCGCAGCCGTTCGGTCAGACATTGCGGCCACACTCTGGCCGGAGTGGGCCGCCGAAGTTGCACTCACAACGCGGGTCCACCTCCCCATCTTTGACTGGTGACGATTGAACAGTAAAATAGAATTGGGGATCAAGTGTGGTTGACAGGCTGGCGGTGGACTGTAGCTGACGAAGCTTCGGGCGTAAGCCATAGATGAGGGCTCTCCAAGATATTTTGTACTGCATCTCACACGATTCCCGATGATAAAATGTGTGGGATGTACTTGATTTTTCATTTTGATTTGAAATACAAAATGGGGTCACAGCAGGAAAGGATGGTGTTTGAATTTCTAGAACATTCATCTGCAGTGAACATGCAACTATAGGAGTGCCGTGTTAAATTTTGTAATTATTCAGGCTTCGTTTGGACATTTTTATACATTAAAGTAGTTTTCTAGGAATTTAATATGCATAATTCAAATTTGAACTACAGGCACATGCTCCAGTGCACCAAAATGGGTTGAAAAATCATATATGTGCCCTTGGGTGCATGTTTAGGTCCCATGCAAGAAATGGGAATGAATTTCAAACACCTCGGCGTCGTGGATCGGCCGCAAACATTGAGAAACTTGGTTTTTAAATTCCTGTAAATCCAAAACTCATCTGAAATTCATGAAACTTGGCATGGTGACATGAAATGGCACCAACATGTTGTGATAATTTTTTTGTCCAATTTGGGTCAAGTTTCGGTATAAGCTTCTTACAAAATAGAGCTTCTCACTAGAAGCCTCGTGGTTCCGATGGGGAGCGTGTCACCTTTGTGGACGAAACGACATTCATTTCCTCTTCTCACCTTGAATATTTTTCCAGAGGCAACATGGATTAATAGGAGTGTCGTGTTAAAATTTGGAATTATTCAAGGTTCGTTTGGACATTTTTATACACTAACCGAGTTTTCTAGGCATTTAATGTGCATAATTCAAATTTGAACTACAAGCAAATGCTCCAGTGCACCAAAATGGGTTGAAAAATCATATATGTGTCCTTCAGTGCATGTTTAGGTCCCATGCAAGAAATGAGAATGAATTTCAAACACCTTGGCATTGTGGATCGGCCGCAAACATTGAGAAACTTGGTTTTTAAATTCCTGTAAATCCAAAACTCCTTTGAAATTCATGAAACTTGGCATGGTGTCATGAAATGGCACCAACATGCTGTGGTAAAAAAGTTGTCCAATTCGGGACAAGTTTCGGTATAAGCATGTTACAAACCAGAGCTTCTCACTAGAAGCCTCGTGGTTCCGATGGGGATCGTGTCACCTTTGTAGACGAAACGACATTTGTTGCCTCTTGTCGCCTTGAATATTTTTACATAGGCAACATGGATTAATAGGAGTGTCGTGTTAAAATTTGGAATTATTCAGGGTTCGTTTGGACATTTTTGTACATTAACTGAGTTTTCTAGGCATTTGATGTGCATAATTCAAATTTGAACTACAGGCACATGATCTAGTGCACCAAAATGGGTTAAAAATCATATATATGTCCTTGGGTGCATTTTTAGGTCCCATGCAAGAAATGGGAATGAATTTCAAACACCTAGGCGTCGTGGATCGGCCGCAAACATTGAGGAACTTGGTTTTTAAATTCCTGTAAATCCAAAACTCGTGTGAAATTCATGAAACTTGGCATGGTGTCATGAAATGGCACCAACATGTTGTGGTAATTTTTTTTCCAATTTGGGACAAGTTTTGGTATAAGCTTCTTACAAATCAGAGTTTCTCACTAGAAGGCTCGTTGTTCCGATAGGGAGCGTGTCACCTTTGTGAACGAAACGACATTCGTTGCCTCTTCTCGCCTTGAATATTTTTCCAGAGGCAACATGGATTAATACGAGTGTCGTGGTAAAATTTGGACTTATTCAGGGTTCGTTTGGACATTTTTATACATTAACCGATTTTTCTAGGCATTGACTGTGCATAATTCAAATTTGAACTACAGGCACATGCTCCAGTGCACCAAAATGGGTTGAAAAATCATATATGTGTCCTTGGGTGCATGTAGGGACTGTAGGGTTTTGTTTTCCAATTTGAGACAAGTTTTTTGATTTTTTTTTCTTCTAGAGCCAACATTGAGAATATTGGTTTAAATTCTAGTAAATCCAAAACTCACACGACATTCATGAAATTGGGCATGGTGTCATGATATAGCACAAATATGCTCTGGTATTTATAGTGTCCAATTTGAGAGAAGGTGCACACATTAACAGGCAACAAAGCCATTTTGGAACAAATAGCTGTCACGTTATCATCATAAACGGTTGTACAGTACTATTTAAATCGTGGGTGTTCTACTGACCATTTACGTGCCGCCATGCGTCCCACTTTTTAATGGCTAGGAGGTACCGTGCGGGCAGCTGTTTGAGTAGACAGGAGGTGTGCGAGCGAAGTTCGCTGCACAGGCTGATTGGAAGGCGTGCGAGAAGTCCTCCGCTGCGCAGGCTCATCAGGAGGCGTGCGAGCAGTACGCCGCACAGGCTCAACGGGAAGCGAGCCCTTTGACCTCCATCGCCGCCCACCTCAATCCCAACTTCTCCATTAATTACGCCCGAGAGCCACTGTTTAATAGGCGGCCTTACTGATCTCTCTTCACCTCCCATTCCCCTCTCGCCCGAATCCTATCTTCCAGAGCTCCACCTACGCCATGGCTCACAAGGAACATCTACCACTAGTCTTCCGGTTTGGTGAAGTCGACTCCGAGACGGAGGAGATAGAAAATAGGGAGGAATGGGACCTCAGGGACATGGCCCTGAATGAGCCCGCCCGTCCCAGCTCCCATCCCCGCGCCCGCGCCAGCGACCATCCCCATGGCATTGACGGGCTGGTCGTCAAGCACCATTGCAGCGCTGGAAGCCGAGGGCGTCAGCGAGGTCCCTACGGACCCTCGCGACCTCGTGTACGTGCCAACGCCAGTGCCCCTTGCACCCACCGCGGCGCCGGTCCCTGTGCACATGCCTGCACCCGCCGCGCCCATGCCTGTGCACGCGCCTGCACCTGCCGCGCCCCCTCGGCGCCATGGGACGCTGCTGTCGACCGCTACCTCGCAGCGCCGCGAGTCTCCATCCTCCCACCCCCCGCTCGTCGATCGCGTGACGACCGGCCCTTTGATTTGCAAGTCCAGAACATTCTGGGCTGCCTCGAAGACTTGAACAATGGCGTCCCAGAGGATGACAGCGCCGGCGCAGCATGCCGCCGCCGCTGCGTAATTAGTTTTTTTGTTAAATATTGTATCTCGATCGTATGAATGTAAAGTCACAGTGTGACTCAATGAAATATATGGGTTGATCAACTGAGTGTTTTTTCTCTGAATGTACAGACTATTCAAAGTAAAAAAAATTAAAAAAAACTTCATTTTTTTCTCTGAATAAAACACTCATCGCAAACGTTTCAAATTGAACACCCGTATGCAAAGCCAGACCTAGGGTTCCATCGCCACTAAGCTAAGGGAAAAGTTAGCGTGAAGGATTTGTGCATAGCTCCGCCGTATGCCCTCTGCCGCTCTTGCTTGAAGCGGCGGGACTCTGCGTAGAGCTCCGCATTCAGCGCCACTATGGCGGCTTATGCACTAGCCATGGTGGCGGTAAGCCTCTTTGCATGCTCGACCAGGCACTCCTCCTCCTCCTGCAGGAACTCGATGTAGCGTGCAAGGTCGCTAACGCAATTGCGGGCCTCCACCTCCCGCCTTCCGGCCGCGGTGGTGGAGCGGGTGATGGCCACGGCTACCAACGGTGGGGTGGCAGCCACGACGGCCACCTTCCTCCTTCGGGCCACGGTGGCAGAGCGGGTGATGGCCACGGTGGCCGACGGTGATGTGGCGGCCACGACGGCCACCTCCCGCCTTCGGGCCACGGTGGCGGAGCGGGTGATGGCCACGGCGGCCAACGGTAGGGTGGTGGCAACGGCGGTTGGCAACAGCTGCCGTCAGGCAGCAGCGGCGGAGCGTGTGGTGGGTGCTATGTGAACACTCAACAGGGCCGCCACGCGCACTACACGCGGCCGAGGACCGCACCGCCGCCACGGGGTAGCCTCCTAGCTGGAGCTGTCCTCTGACGGCGGAGTGGCTGAGCGACGACAACGGACCAGTGCCATTGGCGACCGTGGGGGAAGCAAACAAGATAAGCTACAGGGAGGGAGGGGAAAATGCGATGCGGACTCGCCGGCCGTGAGGGTTTATATAGCAGGCCGGTAAGCATTGGGGTTTTGGGGGATTTCGCCAAGTCGAGCGGGAAGCTTGCGCAGTTGCACGCAGGAACCTGCGCGGTTGCGCGGGAACTGGCTCACCGACGAGTCATTGGCGCCGCTTTGAGCCAACGTGTGGCCAAAAGAAACGCATGTGCGGTGCTCAAGCTTGCACTCGAAGCCTTGGGTGGCAACGCGGTGACAAGGCCTGCGAGAGGAGGACGAAATGACAAGTACACATACAGTTAATAAAAAATGTTTGCGGTTTAATTACCTAGCAAACGGACATTCTCTGCGCAGCGTCACAAACGATTGTTCCCCCACGGTGTGATGAG
Organism: Elymus sibiricus; assembly: GCA_039707655.1. Taxonomy (NCBI): domain Eukaryota; kingdom Viridiplantae; phylum Streptophyta; class Magnoliopsida; order Poales; family Poaceae; genus Elymus; species Elymus sibiricus. The sequence goes on along the minus strand of CM077666.1, from coordinate 202,094,421 downwards.
AAATGCGACGTCATTTCACATCATGCTGCCGGCCGGCTTGTAGACGGCCATTCCCTACGTGTTCAACTGCTCTATGTGTATGGTTGCTCATGGTTGAGGCGGCCGCGGCGCGCTATGCTCATGTCCCTCCACGCGCACTACCAGCGGTTGGGGCCGGCGCACGATCATGTACGTTCGGGGCGCCATATGCATGCGGTTGCACCGGGGGCGGTGCCACAATGCAGTTCCGTGCGCCACAATGTAGTTACCCACTGCAAACACTGCCATGCGGACATGCCGAGAATCCAGGCCGTCCGGCCCCCATTTATTCCCGTGGCCATTTACCTTAATCTCTCGCGCCCCACAACATAATAAGCACACCCATGAGGACACATACAGAGAGGATATCTAGTGGCTCCAATGGCGCTCGCAGCGGCTGACGACGACGACAGGAGGCAGTTCACCACGCCCATGTGAGGGGGAAGGACCTCTTGGTGGTGTACACCAATGAGCCGGTCTCGGTGGAGAGATCCATCCACACTATGGAGCAGTTGCTTGCTGAGGACAAGTACCAAGTGGTCGGCTTCGACCTCGAGTTCACTGGCGGTCGTGTCAGGTATGATCAGAAGGTTGTCGTTGCCCAGTTGTGCGTGCGCCATCACATCCTCATCTACCACTACTCCCTGGCCACAAGGCCTTGCGAGTGTTTCACCGGGTTTATCAACAACCCTGTCGGTGTAAAAACCGGCAGACCTCGGGGTAGGGGGTCCCGGGCTGTGGATCTCGGACAGATGGTAACAAGAACAGGGAGACGATGTTTACCCAGGTTCGGGCCCTCTTGATGGAGGTAAAACCCTATGTCCTGCTCTTGTTTATATTGAAGGAGAAGTATCAAGTACAGAGTTGATCTACCTCGAGATCGTATGATCTAGTCCTAAGGCTAGGTGAATGAGATTGCGTTGGGGTCCCTTCTGAGGGCTAAACCCTTCGGCTTATATACACGCCGGGTAGGGTATCTAGGGTTACAAGGTAGGTATCTAGGTGAGGAAGTAGCAAGGGAAGTCTTGGAGTATATGTCAAGTCTTCGGCAGATGTAATCTTGTTCTCGCATGCGTCCTCCGGAGTCCATCTTGATAAGAATGAGGGTCCACTGGCCCAGCCCGAGGAATATGGGCCGACCAGGTTGGTACCCCCTAGTCCAGGACACCGTCAGTAGCCCCCTAACTGGTCTTCTACGCTGAGGACGATCTCTTCAACGATGGTAACTTCGGATCCGAAGTCCTTGGCTTGACAGACGAGTTCCCCTTCGATATTCCGGATCTCTTAGCCACCCTCCCAAGGAATGGTGTTTGTAAACGAGGTTCAGCTGAGTTCTCTCCCCATCCAGGGTCGTGAGTTTACTTAACCTCGAAGGCTAGCCACCTAGGTGTGAACAGTTCCCCATAGCCTGACAACTTTATCGAAGCGGCGCTACACACGATGGGTCAGGCAGTTACTACCTATCTCAAATCGTGGTTCGAGGCTGCCTTTTTACTGGCACGTCCCGTCGAGGTGGGGATCATGCCCTTATTTTCAGGGATATCATCAAGATTTTGTTTCCCCCCATGCGTATAACAGCATCTTTGGAGGGGGAGAGTGGCGGTTTTATTGGCGCGGCAAGGGGGACTCTTGGCCTTTCAGCAGCCTATAAGAGTAAAAAGCTAACAGAGCCAGTAGTCACGCTCCCATTTCCCCTGCCTTCTGCCTCCTCGAGCTCCAGCGCCCAGATCCAATCTCGCCTCTTCCCACCTCTGCGCATCCGAGCTTTCCCACCGAGCCATGGCTGACACCCTCAAACGGCACTGGGGGGGCTCCATCGTGACGGAGGGCATGCTCCAAGAGCTGCGGAGTGCAGGGTATATCTCCGCCAATGTCGCCGCCCGTGCTCCCGACGCCGACCAGCAGGTGCCCGCTCCCAACCCAGCGGAGTGGGTAGTCTTCATCCCTCACCTCATCAGAGGCTTAGGGTTCCCACTGCACCCATTCGTGCGCGGGGTGATGTTCTACTACGGGCTCGACTTCCACCACATGGCCCTGAACTCCATTCTCCACCTCGCCTCTTTCATCACGGTGTGCGATGCCTTCCTCCGCATCGAGCCGTGCAACCAGCCAAAAAACGAAAACGGTCATAAACATGCATTGACCACAACTAACACCGAATAATGCACCATAAGTAGGATATAATTTCATTGCATAACTATTGACTTAATGTGCATGCATAGGGAATCACAAACCTTAACACTAATATTCTTACTAAATCACAATTACTCACTAACATGACTCACATATTATCATTTCCATATCGCAAAACTATTGCAAGGAATCACACTTATCATATCCAATGATCTATATGAAAGTTTTTATTTATATCCCTCTTGAATATTCATCACTTTGGGACCAACTTCATATCTTGTGCAAATTACCGTTACTATCATCAACTCTCAAAAAGATTTAAGTGAAGCATGAGAGTGCAAATATTTCTTCAAAATTTTAATCAACTCTCAAAATAATATAAGTGAAGCATGAGAGTTTATTTCTTCAAAATATAGCCACCACCGTGCTCAAAAAGATTTAAGTGAAGCACTAGAGCAACTGCCTAGCTCAAAAAAATTAAGTGAAGCACATAGAGTATTCTAACAAATGATGATAAACGTGTGGCTCTCTCAAGATAGGTGTGTTCAGCAAAGATGATTGTGACAAACTAAAAACCAAAAAAAGTAAAGACTCATATAATACAAGACGCTCCAAGCAAAACTCATATCATGTGATGAATAAAAATATTGCTCCAAGTAAAATTACCGATGGTTGGTAGAAGAAAGAGGGGATGCCTTCCGGGGCATCCCCAAGCTTAGACGCTTGAGTATTCCTTGAATATTACCTTGGGGTGCCTCGGGCATCCCCAAGCTTAGGCTTTTACTACTCCTTATTCCTTCATCCATCATGATCTCACCCAAAACTAGAAAACTTCAATCACACAAAACTCAACAAAACCTTCATGAGATCCGTTAGTATAACAAAATAAATCACTACTATAAGTACTGTTGCAAACCCATTCATATTTTATTTTTGCATTATACCTACTGTATTCTAACTTCACCATGGCTTATAGCCCCCGATACAATCCATAGATTCATCAAAACAAGCAAGTAGTGCATCAAAAACAGAATCTGTCAAAAACAGAACAGTCTGTAGAGATCTGAATTATGGTCATAATTCTGTAACTTCAAAAATTCTGAAAAATTAGGGCAATGTGGGAAATTTATATACCAATACTTTGACAAAATTCAGAAGGTTCTGACATTCCAGAGAAAAAACAAAATTCCAGCTCTGGACGCAAAACTTTCTGTTTTCAAACAGCATCAATTATACTATCTTCCAAATCATCCTAAAGGCTTTACTTGGCACAAACACTAATTAAAAACACAAAAACACAATCATACCAGTAGCATGACAATGAAAACACACAATAACAGAAAAAATTTATTTTATTTATTGGGTTGCCTCCCAACAAGCGCTATTGTTTTATGCCCCTAGCTAGGCATAACGCATAATTTCAAGTATTGTCATCTTTCAAGTTGATTCCATAAGCGGCCCTCATAATTGATTCATATGGTGATTTAATTCTTTTCCTAGGGAAATGCTCCATACCCTTTTTTAATCGAAACTGAAATTTTATATTCCCTTCTTTCATATCAATAACGGCACCTATAGTTCGTAAGAACGGTCTACCAAGTATTATGGGGCAAGAAGAATTGCATTCAATATAAAGAACAATAAAATCAACGGGCACATAGTTTCTATTTGCAAGAATAAGAACATCATTAATTCTACCCAAAGGCTTTTTAATAGTAGAATCCGCCAAGTGCAAATTAAGAGAACATTCATCTATATTGGTGAGACCTAGCACATCACATAAAGATTTTGGAATTGTGGAAATGCTAGCACCCAGATCACATAAAGCATTGCACTCATAATTTTTAATTTTAACTTTAATGGTGGGTTCCCATTCATCATATAATTTTCTAGGAATTGAAACTTCTAGTTCTAGCTTTTCTTCTAACGCTTTCATCATTGCTTCTACGATGTGTTTAATCAAAGCCTTGTTTTGCTCATAAGCGTTGGGTGAATTTAACATGGATTGTAACAAAGAAATGCACTCAATCAAAGAACAATTATCATAATTAAAATCTTTGTAATCCAAGAGAGTGGGCACATCGCTATTTAAAGTTTTTACCTCTCCAAACCCACTTTTAGCAATTTTCTTATCAAGATTTTCACCCTTCGAATTATGGGGACTATCTTTAGCTAAAGCTGACTCTTCTTCAGTCCCCTTTTCATCAAGTTTAATATTGCTAAACAAAGAATCAATAGATGAAACACCAATCATTTTAATATCCTCATCATTACTACGATAAAAACCGGGAGGAATCGCTTTTTCTAAAAATTCTCGCTTAGCTCTTAGCATTGCGGTTCTTTTCTTACTCTCATCCATGGAGACATATAAAGATTTAATTGATTCACTAATGTCAATTTTGGGTGGCAAAATTTTAGTCTTAAGATTTTCCACATCATGAATAATTCTATCAATGCTCCTAGACATATCATCGATTTTACTCAATTTTTCTTCTATCGTAGTGTTGAAAAAATTTTGAGCATTAATAAATTCTTTAAAATTGCTTTCAAGATCAGAGGACATCCTATTATTATTATAGGAATTACCATAAGGATTGCCATAATTATTAGTGGAATTTCCAGGAAACGGTCTAGCATTGAAATTACCTCTATAAGCATTATTATTAAAATTGTTTCGCAAAACAAAATTCACATCTACGGGATCATTATTTTGCTCAATCAAAGTGGGTAAAGGCACATCATTAGGATCAATAGGAGCATTTTTGCTAGCAACCAATTTCATAAGCGCATCAACTTTATCACTCAAAGTATTAATTTCTTCAATAGAATTCACCTCTTTACTAGTAGGAGTTCTTTCAGTATGCCATTGTGAATAATTTGCCATAATATTATCAAGCAATTTAGTAGCTTCACCCAAAGTAATCTCCATAAAGGTACCACCCGCGGCGGAATCTAAAAGATTTCTAGAAACAAAATTCAATCCCGCATAAAAATTTTGTATGATCATCCATAAATTTAAACCATGAGTAGGGCAATTTCTTATCATTAATTTCATCCTCTCCCAAGATTGGGCGACATGTTCATGATCAAGTTGCTTAAAATTCATAATTTGATTTCTAAGAGAAATAATTTTCGCGGGAGGAAAATACTTAGTAATAAAAGCATCTTTACCCCTATCCCAAGAATCGATACTATTTCGTGGTAAAGATGAAAACCAAATTTTTGCACGATCCCGCAATGAGAACGGGAATAATTTTAATTTCACAATATCATTATCCACATCTTTTTTTATTTTGCATGTCACACAATTCTACGAAAGTGTTAAGATGGGATGCGGCATCTTCAGTAGGACTACCGGAAAATTGATCTTTCATGACAAGATTTAGCAAAGCGGCATTAATAACACAAGTCTCCGCATTAGCAGCGGGAGGAGCAATCGGAGTGCTAATAAAATCATTATTATTAGTTTTGGAAAATCACACATTTTTGTATTTTCTTGAGACATCGTGACTACGCAAACAGGATAACAAGCAAGCAAACAAGCAAACAAGAAAAAGGCAAACGGAAAATATTTTTGTATTTTTGTAAAAAACGTTTTAGAAGTGGGGGAGATGAAAACGAGAGGCAAATGGCAAATAAAGTAAATGCAAGGAGATGAGAGTTTGTGCAAAGGTACTTGATAGATGTTGATGATGTCTCCCCGGCAACGGCGCCAAGGAGATGAGAGTTTGTCCAAAGGTACTTGTAGCTTGCGTTGGTATTTCCCCGAAGAGGAAGGGATGATGCAGCACAGTAGAGATAAGTATTTCCCTCAGTTATGAAACAAAGGTTATCGAACCAGTAGGAGAATCACACAACACCTCGTTAGCAGCACCTGCACACAAACAACAAATCCTTGCACCCAAGGCAAACGAGAGGTTGTCAATCTCTCGGCGGTCAATTGCAAGATTAAATTGTATGTGATAGATAGATAAATTGAAATAAAAATATAAAATAAAATAAATAAAAGAAAATCGCAGCAATATTTTTAGGGTTTTAGTAATATGATTTAGATAGACCCGGGGGCCATAGATTTCACTAGAGGCTTCTCTCATAGAAATAGCATACGGTGGGTAGACAAATTACTGTTGGGCAATTGATCGAAAAGCAAATAATCATGACGATATCCAAGGAAATGATCATGTATATAGGCATCACGTCCAATATTAGTAGACCGACTCCTGCCTGCATCAACTACTATTACTCCACACATCGACCGCTATCCAGCATGCATCTAGTGTATTAAGACCATAAGAACGGAGTAATGCCTTAAGAACGATGACATGATGTAGACAAGATAAACTCACGTATGAATAAACCCCATCTTTTTACCCTTAGTAGCAACGATACATACATGTCATGTCCCTTTCTGTCACTGGGATTGAGCACCGCAAGATCGAACCCACTACAAAGCACCTCTTCCCATGGCAAGATAAATCAATCTAGTTGGCCAAACCAAATCAATAGATCGGAGAAGAAATACGAGGCTATAATAATCATGCATAAAAGAGTGCAGCAAAGACTCAAATAATTTCATAGATAATCTGATCATAAACTCACAATTCATCGGATCCCAACAAACACACCGCAAAAACTGATTACATCGGATAGAACTCCAAGAACATCAAGGAGAACATTGTATTGAAGATCAAAAAGAGAGAAGAAGCCATCTAGCTACTGCCTATGGACCCGAAGGTCTGTGGTAAACTACTCACGCATCATCGGAAGGGCAGCAAGGTTGATGTAGAACCCTCCATGATCGATTCCCCCTCCAGCAGATTACCGGAGAAGGACCCCAGATGGGATCTCTCTGGAACAGAAACTTGCGGTAGCGGAAAAAGTATTTTGTGGACTCCCCTGAGGGTTTCTGATTTTTATGGAATTTATAGTGGTGGAATTAGGTCAAACGAAGCTCTGTGGGCCCCACGAGGTACCAGGGCGTGCCACCCCCCTAGGGCGCGCCCTGGTGCCTCGTGGCCCACTTCTCCATCTTCTGGCCCTCTCCCGAAGATTCCAGTACTTGCTATGTCCAATAAATAATCTCCAAAAAGTTTCGTGGCATTTGGACTTTGTTTGATATTGATTTTCTGTAAAACAAAAATAGGGCAGAAAACAGCAACTGGCACTGGGCACTAAGTTAATAGGTTAGTCTCCAAAAATGATATATAATTGCTGTAAATGCTTATAAAAACATCCAAGATTGATAATATAACAGCATGGAACAATCAAAAATTATAGATACGTTGGAGACGTATCAAGCCGCACTTCGGCCTATAGCCGATGACCTTTGGTGTTAAGCCGAAGTCCAGTGGCTCCAATCTAGCAGAGTGTGGAGGCGCCATGGTCAGCAAGAACCAGGGGGCCACCTGGTTCAAAGGCACCTTCATCGAGATGGTCAAGGAGTGGCAGTGGGAGTGGTTCTACATCACTGAGCCGCTTGCCGCTGGCCAGACCAAGGTCCCAGCCTTTTTGGTTGGGCCTCCAAGGAAGCTCAAGTCCTGGAAGGAGAAGGGCATCCTCTGGGGAAACCCAGAGGAGGTGGAGACACTCATCAAGAAGATCCAGTGATGTTCCCTCAAGAAGAAACTCCAACTGCCCGACGTGGTCAACGTCATGCTCCATCGCCGCATCCTCCCACTCCAACTCTGGGCCACCCCGATGTGGGAGCACAAATCCGAAGATGCGGGACCCGTCCTCAGCTTCTTCCGCTCCTCCCTGGCCAGAATTGGACGCGGCTCTTCAAGCTGTCCATGGACAAGATCCCTGAGGAGGGGAAGGACCTCGGCTTCGAGGTCGGCTACACTGCCACACCGGTAAGTGCTCAATATACAAGTTCATATTCCTCCCCTGCTGAGTGGGACAGGCCTTAATGAATCGACCCATTCCGTGTTTACAGAACTGGGTGAACAAGGTGCAGCAGATGCTGTGCCCGGCACAACTTCCGGAGGGGAAGAGGTCCCCTCTGCTTACTGCGCTCCTCACCGAGGAGCCGCACGTGGTGATCCCCAGGGCGCCGAAGCCCCAGAAGGGCAGGACGGGTCTTCGGAGGCAGGAGACCTCGGTCACCCAGTCCAAGGAGATCCATGCCTCCTCCACCCATGAAAGCGATGGGGGAAAGGACGAGGAGATCCTTCCCTCAAAGGGGAAGAGGGCGGTGTCGGATGATGCCGAGGCCGGAGCCCGGCCTACTGGCCAAAAGAGGTTGAAAGAAACCTCGGCCAGGGCGGACGACAAGCCCCAGCCGTCGGAGAAGAACGTGCTCTCCGACGAGTCCGAAGAAGACCCCCTCACATTGGGGAGGAAGAAGCCGGCGCCTCGAAGGTTCGCCGCTGTCCTTTGTATTTATCTTTATATTAAGTTTTTCTGGCAGGACTAATGCCATGTGAATGTATTTCCACAGCCCGCCTAGGGCACGCCTTAGCGACTCCTCCAGTGGGTTGCCGCCCACCAGCGGGACGCCGGACCGTGTTGCCCCGGCTCCAGAAGGGCAGTGAGAGGTGACATCGACGCCGGCCCCTCAGGTTGACGCAGCGGGGGTCAATGAGGTGGTCATGGCCGAGTTTGACACCTCGGCCCCACAAGGCCAAGGGGATGATGTCCCCGAGGTCGTCCAGGAAGGGCTGGGCCAATCAGCGGCCCAGTCGGAGTCTACTCCGGCTCCACTGCCGCAGCCGGAGACCCACGAACCCAGCACCCAGGTGTTGGGGCCCAAGGTCTTTCCACCCTCACCTCCCGCTCCAGGGAGAGCTAGCGCGGGGTGGACCGAAGAGATGGAGGTAGCCTTGACAGGCTCCTCCCTCAAGGAAGAGCAGCGCGTGTTGATTGGTATGGCACTGTAGGGATTCCGGTCCGCTGTGGCCGGAATGCATGAGGTCTTCAAGGGCCTCGTTACGAGCTTCGAGGTAATCCTCTGTCTTTGAGAAAAAAGGGGCCTCTTCTGCTTAGATTTATCAATCTTTGTAACTGTCTGAAGGCATATGTTACCCATCGTTTAGACGGCCTGCCTAGTGAGTAGCCCCCGAGCCCAGGGCCAGTTTGAAAAACTAGTGTTGGGGTCAAAATATAGGTTCAGAGGAAAGAGTAGCCCCCAGGACTGATGAAACAGGATGTGTGTCCGAAGTGTCATTAAATTGATTATGGGGCTCATTAGAAATTGTTTATGCAGGTTTCAACCTCGGCTCCGGGCTCCGCCTCCGAGGAGATTGCGGAGATGAGCCGGAAGCTCGAGAGGTCCGAAAAGGACCTCGACCTGATGAACAAGCAGGTCGAGCAGTCTCAAGGTAAGTGACCGATGCGTCATGTTTTTTTTCTTTGAAGTTTGATTTTGAGCAAGGATAACTTGTTATTTGAAATACTGATGCCGAACTGATTTGATAACAGCGGCATTGGCCGAGCTTGAGGGGCTCAAGGCTGAGCTCTTGACGGCTCGGCAAGAGGTCGAGCAGCAGAAAGCTGCTACGGCCAAAGTAGAGAAAGACCTAGCCACCGAAAAGGTGGCTAGGGAGAAAGACCAGGCGTGGGTCCTGGAGGTCAAGGAGACTCTCAAGGGCATGTATCTCAAATGCGATTCCCTTGAGAAGAAGGAGAAAGAGACGAGCGAGCAGCTGCAAAAGCTACGCATGTCTCATGCTGAGCTCCAGACCCGGAACCGGGCCGACCACCACGTGCTCCAGCAAGTGGAGCGGATAGCCGCGGGTAAGCTATATTTACTGCAATGTGTATTTGGCAGAAAGGGGTTAGTCGAGCTCACCCAGCTATGGCAATCCACAGAGGTCTTCGCCGATCTCCCGATGAGCGCGGCGGACGTCGGCCTTCATTTTGGCCAACTAGAGGGCCATGAGGCAGAGAAGGCCTTCTGGAGTCAGTTCCAGGAGTCGTCGCAGCCGCAGTTGCTCAATCATCGGATGAAGCAACTGGCGGAACTGCTTCGGATGGCGAGGCCGGCGCTCCAAGACCTCTGTGTCAATCTGTGGCCCACAGAGGTGTTGCCAGCCAGCTTCTTCGGGCTCCTGGTGCAACTTCAAGAAGCCGTCCTGCAAGTCAACTGCTGGAAGCGATCCGCGTGTCTGGAAGGAGCACGGCGGGCGTATGCCTGCGTGAAAATGCACTTCTGGAAGGTTGAAGTGTAGGTTGTTGCTGCGGGGTCCCCCGAAGGGAAGGCGCGCACCGCGGAGCAGTTTTTTGCCGAAGTGGAGGAGGGCGCCCGTCTTACTGAGGCCATGTGTCCTAAGGACATGTTGTATTTCTAGGTAGCACTTTGGAATACCGAAGTGCGTGTGATATATAAATATTTATAAGTTATTTAATGAGTACGGCTTAAGTTCCTCTCATGTGTTTGTGTTTTGTTTTGAATATTCCCCCTGTTTGGCCGTGTTAAATTGAAAGTGGCCAGTCGTCGGCTTCGACCCCTTTGTGTAATATACGAAGGGTCCCCTTTTAGGTGTTCGTGACCCTTAGCCGACGTCTCGGTTCCCGGGGGAGGTCTGTGCACATAGGGACTAGGCAATCAGACTATGGTGGCTTTATAACTTTCACTTAGTCGTAGGAGTTTGACGGTGGGGACCGATGACGAGCCCCCGGTGAGTAAAGTGGTTGGCTTGGTCAGCCGAGGTCTATGCCCATGCCCACTTTGGCCAATTCGAGGAAGAAGCCCTTCGTTTGACACGTGTGATTTCTAACGACATGTCGCTTGACGCGGTCTTCGGATGGCCGACCAGTTTTTGCTTACCTAGATAGTCAGTCTTCGGCTTTCTCCACTGAGGCGCTCTGCCAGTTAAACTAGCGGCACTATCGCAGTGGTTCTCCCATTACACCCTTAGCCGAATTTGTCGGGAACGTAAGGGGTACACATAGGAGCTGGGCAACCCAACTATTGACCAAAATCTAGGTTCGAAGCTGATGCATATAGTGCAACATCCGAGACGCCGAGTACTTCGGACTTTTGTTTCAAGGTGTAAAATCGAAACCCTTTAGCAATTGTATCTTAAAGATGTGGGCAGTGCTTGTAAGAAAATGCATTTAAAGGACTTTATGGGTACAATTTCTTTATTTCATGTAGCCAAGCTTTACATGCCAAACTTTTGATGAAAGAAGCTAAGCAAGATACAATGCGTGTAAAGATAATGAGGGAGAAACTAAAAGAAAACAGGGCGGATCTTGTCATCGGGTCTATGAGCCCGGGCCGCTTCTTGCCGCACGTCTGCGTCTCCATGCTATTGACCAGCTCGTCCTCGTTGGTAGCAGGGGTTGATGTTGGTAACATGCAGCTTCGGCCAAGTATGCGCTTGATGCGTTCGTTAGTTGATCCCTTCGAAGAGGTCTGCAGCTGTTAGTTGTGTGGTTAAAGCCACATGGGCATGCTAATATTGGCTAGCTCTTTGATAGAACCCTACCGATATGTGAGTCCGAGGTTTCATCGCTGCTCGGTCTAGCCGACCTGACGTTTCCATGGTCTTGGCTCCCCGGCGACCCAGAGAATTTTAAGTGCGAAGTTGTGCACCCTGGGGACATAGTGCCCCTTCCAAGGGAAGCACGCGAGGAGACCGTACCCCTATTTAGGGTGGGGAGGCGCTTGCCCGAGGTCAACTGGCGCAACCCGCGTACGCTTCGAAGAGCTGGGGGTGCGTGTACCGCCACGGGCGGCCTCCTCAGATGCCTGCACCTCGGCTGTGAAAGCCGCGGTCTGCTCCTCCGTCCGGAGAGAGCGTTCGGTGTTACCATTTACTGTAATAACACCGTTGGGTCCGGGCATTTTGAGCTTGAGATATGCGTAATGCAGGACTGTGTTAAAGGGGGCGAATGCGGTGCGTCCTAGGAGCGCATGGTATCCGCTGTGAAAAGGTACGATGTCGAAGATTAACTCCTCACTCCTGAAGTTCTCGGGTGATCCGAACACTACTTCCAGGGACATGATGCCGGTGCAGTGAGCCTCGACTCCTGGTATTACACCTTTGAAGGTGGTGCTGCTAGGCTTAATCCGAGATGAGTCGATCCCCATCTTCCTTACCGTGTCCTCGTAGATCAAGTTGAGGCTGCTTCCTCCATCCATAAGGACGCGCGTCAAATGAAAACCATCGACGATCGGGTCCAGGACGAGGGCGGCCGATCCGCCATGACTGATGCTTGTTGGATGCTCATGTTTGTCAAATGTGATCGGGTAAGCCGACCACGGATTGTACTTCGGGGCCACAGGCTCTAATGCGTAGATGTTTCGAAGTACGCGTTTCCTCTCCCTTGTGGGTAACATAAATCACGTTTACCTCCATTACCTCATTAGGAAACTTTTTCTGGCCTCCATTGTTTGGCCGCCGAGGTTCATCCTTGTCTTCACTGCGATTTTGGGTTTTATGTTGACCCTCTGTCGCTATCTTGCCGGCCTGCCGAAAGACCCAACAATTCCTGTTGGTGTGGGTTGCTGGTTTCTCTTGAGTGCCATGAATTTGGCATGGTCGATCCAGGATTTTGTCAAGCTGGCTCGATCTATCCTTGTTCCCTTTGAAGGGCTTTCTTTTCTGTCCGGATCAAGATCCGATGAAGCCTGCATTGACTGCCACGTCTTCTGTGTCGCTTCCGCCATTTCTATGCCTGTGCTTATTTTTGTTGCGCTTAGGCTTCGCGAGTCTCCGAGGTCCCCGCCTCTCCATCGTGAGTGTTGCGGGCCAGCCAACTGTCCTCTCCCGCGCAAAAGCGGGTCATGAGCGAGGTGAGGGCTGCCATGGTCCTCGATTTATCCTGGCCGAGCTGGCGGGCGAGCCATTCATCTCGGATGTTGTTTGTGAATGCAGCGATGGCCTCGGTGTCTGAGCAGTCTATGATCTGGTTCTTTTTAGTAAGAAACCGATTCCAGAAATTCTAAGCTGATTCGCCAGGCTGCTGAGTAACATGACTAAGGTCATCGGCGTCCGGAGGTTGGACGTAGGTTCCTTGGAAATTTGCCCTGAAGGCGTCTTCAAGAGCTTCCCAGCTTCCAATGGAGTGGGGCGGTAGGCTATTCAGCCAGTGCCTTGCCGGCCCCTTTAGCTTGAGCGGCAAGTACTTGATGGCATGGAGGTCATCTCCATTGGCCACGTGTATATGGAGAAGAAAGCCTTCAATCCATACAGCTGGGTCCGTGGTGCCATCGTAAGATTCTATGTTGATGGGTTTAAACCCATCGGGGAACTGGTGTTCCATCACCTTGTCTGTAAAACAGATCGGGTGGGCTGGTCCTCGGAACCGAGCGGTGTCGTACCGGGCTTCGGGAGAGAACCGAGTATGAGTTTGATCTCGGGCACGGCCGTTCCTGTCCAATTAGGCGTCGTAGCCGTCGTGCCCGGCCGGAGCGCGTCCTCTTGATCCGTAAATGGACCGGGGTGGTGCCCGGTTTGCCTCTATCCGATGTCGAATGTCCTGAGGGTCAACATAGTCCACAGAGTCCTTGCCATGACAGCGTGGAGCTGGTTGGGTGTGGACATCCTCCCGCGCGGTCCTGTCACGTCCTCGAGGTGGGCGGTCAGGTACCTCGGCGGTTAGTTCATCATCGAATTCAAGCAGTAAACGCCTGCATGGATAAGATTTGGGCGCACTGCGGCGCCGTTCTTCGAGGTCTTGCTCGGCCGAAAGTATTTCGACCCACTTGTCATTGAGCACGTCCTCGTTAGCCTGCAACTGCTGCTGCTTGCGCTTCATGCTTCGGGTGGTGGCGACTAGGCGCCGCCGAAAGCGTTCCTGCTCAACAGGGTCTTCGGGGACTATGAAGTCCTCGGTGCCGAGGCTTACGTCCTCCTCGGATTCTGGCATGTAATTGTCATCGGCCCCTTCAAAGAGGTCGTCGGGATCCGATTCCCTGGGGATGCCTTCGGGGTCGACGGGGCGTTCCGGGGAGGCTTCAAGGTTCTCCCTTTGGTCTTTAGCGTCGTTGGCCACCGTATCGGCGGTAAGGTTGTTCCCGCTGGGCTCCCCATTAGTACCCCTTCTGCATCTTCGCCTACACCTTGGAGGGGAGTTGGGAGTGTTGACCATGTACACATCGTACGTAGATGTTACTTTCCAACTGCCGGTGTTAGTAGGAGGCAAGGTTTTGTCCGTAGGGCTGCCGACATCTTCATCCATGTCGGTTGCCTCATCATAGTCTAGAACATCGGTTAAATCGTTGACAGTGGTAACTAGATGGGTGGCGGGTGGGATGTAAATTTCCCGATTGTCGGTTTTAAGTCTGATCTTGTCATAAACTGAGGAGTTCGAGATTGACAAACTTTGGATCCGGTCAAGCATCTCATTAAGGTGAGATAGCTCCTCCGGCTTCATGGTCTGGCCATAAGCCGGATCGACTCGCAGTGGCATGCCTGATGTGTTTTTTGCCGTACAAGGAAGCGGGGTGGATTCAAGATCCGCCGCCGGGATTGGTTCTAAGCCGATTTGGTGTCCCAGGCCGAACTCTGATCCACGTCAGAGTCAGGCACTGCAACAGGGTTATCCGAGGAGGGGGGGGAACTTCCTCCGTAGCCCCCGGCGGTGTTGGGGGGCACGATTCGTGATCTTCAGAGGAGATCAGTTCCGAGGTCGAACCTCTGGTGTTGCCAGATCTGGAATCCGGCCGGGGGTCCAGCCTGATAGGACAAGCTCGCCGCGGGAGTCCGCGGTGTACTCCAGACCTCCGAAGGTGATAATCTGATCGGGAGCGTAGTTCTCGACGGTGGCCAGGTGGCCTATCGAGTCGGCGCAGAAGATCATGCTGTCGAACACAAAAAGTTGGCCGGGGACGTAGGCGTCCCCCCAGCCATTGGCGCAGTTGATCTACAGATGAGCCATCGATCTTTTGTGATTACACAGCGGAACTCTCAATGAAAGCACCAGTGTCGGTGTAAAAACCGGCAGACCTCAGGGTAGGGGGTCCCGAGCTGTGGATCTCGGACAGATGGTAACAGGAACAGGGAGACAATGTTTACCCAGGTTCGGGCCCTCTTGATGGAGGTAAAACCCTACATCCTGCTCTTGTTTATATTGATGGAGAAGTATCAAGTACAGAGTTGATCTACCTCAAGATCGTATGATCTGGTCCTAAGGCTAGGTGAGTGAGATTGCGTTGCGGTCCCTTCTGAGGGCTAAACCCTTCGGCTTATATACACGCCGGGTAGGGTATCTAGGGTTACAAGGTAGGTATCTAGGCGAGGAAGCAGCAGGGAAGTCTTGGAGTATACGTCAAGTCTTCGCAGATGTAATCTTGTTCTCGCATGCATCCTCCGGAGTCCATCTTGATAAGAATGAGGGTCCATTGGCCCAGCCCGAGGAATATGGGCCGACCAGGTTGGTACCCCCTAGTCCAGGACACCGTCAAACCACGACTATAGGTTCGCTATGGTGGACACCTTCAACGATCTAAAGGTGCTCGAGACTACGGGCTTGGCCTGCCAGAAACTTGCCGACATTCAAGGCCAGTACAGGGTCTGGGGCAGAAAGAAGGAGAAGGACTCCTTGGTTGACCTCGCCGTGGCCATCATCGACCCCTACGACAGAGACATGAAGGATGAGTGCAACAAGAACAAGGATGCCTGGCACGAGGCCTGGGTGCGGAGACTGGATGAAGAACACGTCAAGTACGCGGCCAAGGACGCGTACACAAGCTACGAGATGTACAGGAGGATCATTGACATGACAAAGTGCCTCCTTCCTGTAGACAACGAGGGATCGAGCCACAAGTAGAGTAGTGCCGGCAGTGTCACAAGAAGTAGATGATTAGATATCGTTTTCTCCTAGTTTAGTATGCATGTAATTGTTTATTGAGGTGTGTGCAAATGTTATGTATAGTCACTTATGTAATTGGATGTTTAATTTGGTTATGCAATCATGTCCTTATAAGTATATATGTTGTTGTTCTGTAGACAGAGCATAGATGTTGTGCAGACACAGCAAATCACATCGCACACGGACTAAACTACAGAACCCGTCGGTGATGATTTCATCAATCGCTGACAGTTGTATACCAGCAAGTTTTTACCCACAACACACACAGCTTATTAGTATTAATCGTCTGTGTTATTTTCGGTCTTCCCACACAATTCTGATTACTAACCCGTTTGCCGGATATCACACACATCTTGTTAAGCTGAATCATTTGTGTTTATTTTGGCTTATCGCAAACAGTTCATCCGATTGACCTATATGCCGCCTATCGCACACACCTTGATCTGGCTAACCGTTTCTGTTGTTTTGGCTCATCGCAAACAGTTCATCCAAGTGACATGTATGCCGTCTATTGCACACACCTTCATCTGGCTAACCATTTCTATTGATTTGGCTCATCGCAAACAGTTCATCCGAGTGACCTGTATGCCGTCTATCGCACACACCTTGATCTGGCTGACCATTTCTGTTGTCTAGGCTCATCGCAAATAGTTTGTATGGACCAACTGTATGCCACTCATCGCACACACAAATCTTTTCTGAATCGTGCTTGATGGATCCTCAAACACACATAGTTCATTTTATTGGTGACGGTTTTATTATGATACCGTTTGCGATTCATGCATCGCACACAGTTTGGTCGATTGGTCTCGTATACATGTGTCGCGTTAGGACCATCCTGCAGTAGTGATGGTAACAAAGACAATGATTTTTACCCGGGTTTGGGCTCTCACGAAGGAGATAATACCCTATGTCATGCTCCTTGCTTTATTTCTTGGGGTGTATCAAGAGTACAAAGTACCGAGAGATTGTAAGTTGTCTATCTACGAACCTGGACCCCGGCTTATATAGCGTACAGGGGGCCCTAGGGTACATGGATCCTAGTCATCTACGTACGGGGAGGTAGAATCCTCCACAATCCCAACTTCTTGTCTTGCACGCCAAGTCTGGAACCTTCTTGTTCTTCGCCATTGGCCGCCCAAATTTGTTGAATCCTACAGAGTCGATGTGATGAGAGACCCCTTAGCCGGGACACCGTCAATAGCCCCTCAACCGATCTTCAAGATTGGTTGCACCTCGGGTCTTTCGAGCTGCATGTCGTCTTCGGTCGCTAGGCTTGAAAAGGTTCAACAAACGTCTTTCCGGAAACATGGGAAATTTTTGAGGAAACTTAAAACATGAAAAAATTGCACACAAATCAAGTCAGTAAAAGAAAAAGAAAAGGAAAAGAAATAGATTTCATGAAAACAAAACCACTGGAAAGGCGTTAGGCAGACGCGGCCCGCTCGGCCGACCCGGAACAGGGTCGTTCCTATTTATCACGTAAGCCGATGGTTGTCGATCAAACACGCACCACCCCTCCCCGGTGTTCGCTACGTGAATTTGGGCCGGCCCAAGTAGACCAACCTCCCTCTTCGGTTTTGGCAAGGTTTTAGAACCACTCCAAACCGTTTTTTTTCTTTCGGTTTTTATTCATTTTTTTCATTTATTTTTCATGTTCACTTTTTCCATTCTTTTATTTTTATTTTTTTGGCTTTTTCATTTTGAGATCAACTTTAAAATTCGTGAATATTTTCACAAATTGTGAATATATTTTAGAAATAATAAAAAATCAAATTCGTGAATACTTTTTTTGAATTGCGAATATAATTTCTAAATCATGACCATTTTCGAAATCATGAACAATTTTCAAACTCATGAACATATTTTTACAAATCGTGATTTTTTTGAAATCATGACATTTTAGCAAATTCATGAACAATTTTTCAAATCATGAACATTTTTTAAATTCACGAATTTTTTTTACAAATTCACAAATATATTTTGAAATCATTCACATTTATCAAATCACTAACCTTTTTTACAAGGGACGACCATTTTTGAAATCATGAACATTTTTCAAAACTCCGAGCATTTATACGAATCCGTGAACATTTTTTGAAATGTTTTCAAATTCAGGAATATTTTTTTAATTCATGGTTCTTTTAATTCATGGACATTATTGAATTCGAGAACAGTTTTAAAGTCCCTGAAGATTTTGGAATTTGATTTTTGTTCGAAATCGTAAACATTTTTTAGTGAAGCAAAAAGGAAAAAAAAAGAAAGGAAACAAAAGGGCCATCCGCCTAGCACACGGTCCGGGCGGAAAACATGTGCAGGAGGGAGGAGTGTGTGTGTTAGCTCGTCGTAATTGCCTGAATACTATATCTATACCTCTTTACCTACTAATAAAGTACGGACTGCTTTTGCACGTTCATCGTCAGTATTTTTGCTCAAAAGTCCTTGAGTTTTTTGGTAATTTGACCCGCAGTCCAGCCCAACCTTCGATCGAATTCAAAAAATCCGTAATTCAGCTCAACCTTTGACCACATAGCCCGCCAGGCCTTTTCTGGGCCGCGCATGAATAAATATACCACCCCGTGGGCCGGCCCTCAAATATTATTATTAATAATAATAATAATGGAAAAAATTGGTGCATGAGTGATAATCGAACTCATGAGCACTTAGATTAGGGTAACCACGATAACCAACTATGCCAGCCGTCTTTTGTGGTTTGTATCAAAAAACCATCTTTTGTGGTCAAAAACAAGTTCTGTGCTATTTATCCATTTTTTTAGAGAAAAGGCATACACCCGACTTTATAGATAAAGCCACCAGGCAGAGTCACCCAAAGTAACCACATCCAGAACCACATCTAGACCAATCGGCCGAAAGACAAAGTACGAGCACATAAAACACGCCAAGATAAAGGGCACGCAGGCCACCAAATAGTTCAACGACTAGCGGCACGCAGGCCACAACCTACTGCAAAACAAGAGGAAGACGCTACGGCAAGGTTATGTCGGGCCACCAGCAGGCTGCTGCGAGAGAGAGGAAGCCGCGGCCCGAACCTTGTAAATGAGCACATCCACCGCATCTCTATCATCTGCTCTAATCAATAATCTCCACTGCTGCAAAAAGATGGACATTTTAAATAGGCAATCAGCCGGCTTGTTAAGGAAAACATGCTCAATAGTAAACTTGTTTCTAGTGGTCTAGAGTGACCAACATAAGGCAGAGAAACCAATCCAGAAGACCCTCTTTGTCTGACCCTGGAGGTTCAAAGACATGGCCCGAAGCTCGTTAAATGAATTAGGATTCCAAGAAACCCTCATCCACGAGCGAATGCAACTCCAGACCAGTCTAGCAAGGACACACTTAAAGAAAATATGCTCTGAATCCTCCAGATCCAGACAAAGACATCACCGGTCAGAGCCCGGCCCATTTCTTTTACGAATCTGGTCGACCGCGGGCAAGCGGCCCCTTATCGCCTGCCACATGAAGATTTTGATCTTTGGGGCAATTTTCGCCTACCGGATTGGCTTGAATTTGGAAGTAGGCACACCCGAAATCAGCCTAGCATAAAGAGATTTGACCGAAAAACAACCCGAGCGCGAGTGGGGCCAGGTAACCGACTCCAAATCCTCCGAGAGCACTGGGAACATGGCACTGAGACGATGCCAGTCACCTAACTCTTCAGAAGAAAAAGAACGTCGGAAACGAAGGTCCCAATTATTACTAGAGAGTTCTGAGATAGAAATCTCAGGGTTGGGGCAATAGGAAAAAAGAACGGTGTCAGTCCATTGGGAACCGGGGTACCACGGCCCGTCTGCCTACGGCCCAGGAAGCGACGCTTGGCGAAGGCCCGAGACGCGACCCAACTAAGGGCGCTGCGAAGCGAAGACACCTCGCGAGGCGCCAGCCCCACGAGGACCCCTCCTCAAGGAGCAATTACCAAGACTTAGCCGCAAACAGCAACAGGAAGCCTCGCGAGCCCCCTGAGGCGGCCGCCCGAGACCATCCAAGCCTGACGACAGCTGCGCGGTCCTGTGCCCACCACGTGGGTGACGCGCTTGGCGACGAACGGCGACAGAGGCCGCGCCAGCGAGCGCGGACAGAGAGGCTTTCCTCTTTGGTGGTAAAGGGGCACTACTAGGAGAAAGCTTATAGATAGAACATTAGCAGTAGCGCAGGTAAGAGGAGAAGTGCTACTGTTACTTATTAGTAGCGCATGGTACATTCCAGCGCTACAGGTAGGGAGTTAGCAGTAGCGCGGACCAGCGGACCGCCGCTACTGCTAAGTGGTCCCACACCATGGTGTCGCCGTGCCCCACGGGCTTGCCATAGCAGCAGCGCTGGTCATGGACACACGCTACTGCTAAAGACGTTAGCAGTAGCGTGTGTCCTTGGCCCGCGCTACTGTTATGGCAAGCCCGGGCCCAGCTGCCCGTCCCCACTTAGCAGTAGCGCTGGGCCGTAGCCCGCGCTACTGCTAGGGTAAACATTATCCACCGCCCCGCCCGTTCGTCACTCTCCCTGTGCCTCTCTCACCGCCGCGACCGTCCTCCTCCTCATACCATCGCCGCCGACGCCGCATTGCCGCTCTCGTCGCCGCCATCCCCCGGCCTCGGTAAGCCTCCTCCTCCTCCTCCTCCCTCCTCCCTCCTCTAGCCGCCCCTCCTCCCTCCCCCTCCAGCCGCCACCGGCCCTCCTCCCTCCTCCTCCAGCCGCCGCCGGCCCTCCTCCCTCCCCCCTGCTCCTTCCTCCTCTAGCCGCCCCTCCTCCTCCCTCCTCCCTCCCCCCTGCTCCTCCTCCTCTAGCCGCCCCTCCTCCTCCCTCCCCCTCCTCTCTCCTCCCTCCTGCCTCCAATCTCCAGCCGTCGTCGACCCTCCTCCCTCCTCCTCCAGCCGCCGCCGGACCTCCTTCCTCCTCCTCCTCCCTCCTAGCTAGCTCCCTCATTTAACTAAATTAGTTTCTAGTTTGTAGTTTACTGAAGTAGTTTATAGTTTGTAGTTTATAATTCATAGTTTATAGTTTCTATATTATAGTTTGTAGCTTACTATATTTAGTTCGTAGAATTTTAAAAAATGTTCTGTACTTGTTATATTCTGAAATTAGGGCATTTTTCTAGGGTTCATAGTATATTTTCAAATAATATTTCAGCAATCAAGCTCTAAGTTATATTGTGAAATTAGGGCATTTTTCTATGGTTCAAGAAGTTTCATTATAAATTGAATATGAAGTGCATAAAATGTGAACATGTGAAGAAATGAAAATGAAAATGTGAACTTGTGACCGACAACACCCGCATCCTCGACAGTCGTCTAGTGAGTAAAGATGGTCTATTTGAACATGTGATATGTGGAGTAGTGATGTGTTGTTTAAACATCTCTGTATGTGTATGAACATTTTTGTATCTCATGGAAAATCCTAGTGGCCTATGTTTTGCCGGAGTGTTGATTCATTTCCGTTCCGGTAAATTTCAGGCGCTCGATATGTCATATTTTAGCAAAGGTCATGCCGGATTTTTCCGTGAATTTTAGCATGACTTGTGCTAGTATGTAGGAAATATCGAGTGCCTTGGATTTGCCGGAAAGAGAATTAAACGACATTTCGGGTTGACTTTAACTCTGTCGGGGCTCAATACATGACAGTCAAAAAATTAGTGAGGGAGACTGTCCACCATATATGAGAGAATAAGAATGCCGACTGTTGTCGTGGGGGTCGCTTCTCCTTCTTCTCCTTGTGCTAGACCTTTGTTATGCACTAGGGGGAGGAGGAGTAGCGACCATCACCGTCGGTCGAATATCTGCGAACACCACGTGAGATGAGAGTTTTCAAGGAAAGACTCGACAGACCGAAAGTCAACCCGTGATGAGTAATAATGATCTGTGTGTTGAGTTCCTGTTATTTGCCGTCGATTTTTAATCTTTGACTTATGAACACAGGAAATGTCTGACGACAATATGATTCCTGAGTGCGACTACTGTGAAGACGACCGGGGTTTGTGCGACAGGATGCCTTATCTGCAGAACAGTAGGTACTTCACCATCGTGCCGAAGGAGACTTTCGACGTTTTTACGGTACGTAAGGACGACAAGTATTTTTCCGTAATTATGCATGACTTGTGAATTTTGGCTTTAACGTGTAATTTTCCATTTTTTAATTGAAATAGTTCATCCCATGTCATGCAAGACCGTATGTCTTGGAAAAGCTCGGTTTTGAAGATAGGGAGAGAACAGAGACGAAGAGTGCTCACCTTAGGACGAAGCATGGTTTCACTTTTTTGGTTAAGCTATTTAATGCACCAAATAGCTCACATTTCGGTTGCTCAACTTGGAGAGGATTTTGCAAGGCCTATGAATTTAAGGAGGATATGCAAATCACCTTCGATCTTGGGCCCGAAGATGAAATTGACGATAATGTCGACATTTGGGTGGATGTTGAGACGCTTCCAGTTCTACCTCTTTGTGAGTTTGTCAAATAAATTTGTTAAGTAATTTATATTGTTTATTTAAAAATCATTGACGGCTTATTTCCATTGACAGCTTATTTCCATTCTTCAAAAAAT
This sequence comes from Elymus sibiricus, assembly GCA_039707655.1. NCBI lineage: Eukaryota > Viridiplantae > Streptophyta > Magnoliopsida > Poales > Poaceae > Elymus > Elymus sibiricus. Next base: position 202,071,959 of record CM077666.1, on the reverse strand, counting down.
GTACGGAAGATAGTAGACAGAACCTACTACACTGATGGCTCTGAACTAAGTTACCAGGAGAAGGATCATCTTATCTCATTTATTATTGATGTTGAGAATTTCAATATCAATTATGAAACTCCTCCACATTATGGTCAATACGTGCCACTAGTGCACGTGTTGAACTACGGTAACATCCATAGAGATGGCATGGTAAGTTTTTTTACTATTACGACATCAGTGCATACTTTCCATACATTCTTCTAAAGCTAAACTATATTGCTACATAAGTTATTATTATGTTCTTCAACAGAAAATCTCGAAGGATTGTGTGCCTCATCTGATGTTTACGAAAGGTCGCATTGATGTTATTAGATTACGGCCAAGTCCGCCTCGGGTTCACCGCTGTTCATACAAGATTTCTCAAACCGATGAAGACATCACAATCAAAGAATGGAAAAAAGTTATGAATAATGAAAGTGAGCTACTTGGAAGCAACATTGTGTGAAGCGCACGAATTGGAGACAGGATAATCTCCATTCTTCATAATGGAGAGTCAGGGGCTATGTTGTTTTATGCTATTTTACCTTAGAGAGCGTAGCAGGTCCTAGCTAATACTCATGAACATGTGCTAAGAACAATTAACTAGGGTTGGTTATGACTATGATGATGAGTAGTATGACTTGTTATTATGATAACGAGTAGAAGTTGTTAGATGACTATATATGATGATGATGATGAGTATGACTTGTTATTATGATAACGATGATGAGTTATTATTATGATGATGATGCTGAGTTGTTATATGAGCATGATGAGTTATTATATATATCAGTGGGTGAAATAAACGTGGATTAGATTCAAGTGGAGGCAACATGGTGCAGATCGAAAGTACTACTAATCCAAACTAAAGTGATCAAGTTTGGATTAGTAGTACTTTTTCGATCTGCACCATGTTGCCTCCACTTCAATCTAATCCATGTCTCTTTCACCCACTGATATAATAACTCATTATTGATCATAAAATCATATGATGAAACTACTATATAAAACCTGTACAAATACAGGACCAATATGCTGCAGAAAAAAAATACAGGAAAAATTAGCAGTAGCGCGGGCATGCATATAGCAGCAGCGTGCTATTATCAGCAGCGCGCTCTAGAAAGAAGCGCTGCTGCTATTAGCAACAGCGCGGTTTAATGAGCACGCTACTGCTATCTATAGTTAGCAGTAGCGCGGGTAAACCCACGCTACTGCTAATATTTAGCTGTAGCGTCGTAGCAGTAGCACGGGCACCCGCGCTACTGCTAGCCCAAAAACCAGCGCTACTAGTAGGCTTTTTCCTAGTAGTGGGGCAGCACCAGCTGCCCTCCTCCAAAGCAAGTCCCAAGGACTGCCTGTTTGGTGAAAGAAGACCAAGACATCAAGGCGTGCAGGGCAGAGGTCATCGCCGAGCCCACCAGCGCGTCATGGATCATGCTTTTGCAGGCGAAGACCAACTTTAGTCAAGATAGCCTGGGCCCCTGTCCCCTTTCAAAACCCGCCAATGTGGCTACCCTTCCCGCCGATATTTTTAGGGGAAGAGGACCAGGATGGTTATAAAAGGGGGCAGTGCTGCCATTGTAGGGGAGGGATTGATTCCTTGGTCTCCTACCTTGTACGCGAGAACTCTCTCGCCTACAGCAATCCCAACACAAGCAGGAGTAGGCTTTTACACCGCAAGGTGGCCCAAACCTGGGTAGCCGCTGTGTCCCTTGTCGTGCTCCGAGCTAGCGTGCTCTAGCCGTAGCCTCGCCGTGGTCACCCTTGGTCGGTAGGAACAAGCTTGCCCCCAGTGTTCGAACCTTTGGGTCCCCGGAGCCCCGATTCCGACATTTGGCGCGCCTGGTAGGGGGCTAGCTTCGGTTCTTCCCACCTCCTCACCGCTTGTCGTGAGCGCTACATGCGCCGAGCTGCCAGGGTGGCCCAGACAGAGCCGGTCGCCCATAACGACCATCGGCGCCGCGCCCCGGCTGCCGCCACTGACCCCGCTGCGAGGGAGCAGCAGGCTTCCTCCCTCCACCCGTCCGTGTAGCCAGATGGCCACACCGCCACGGCTTCCTCGCTAGCCCGCCGCGATGCGCCGGCCCCGCAGGCCGCGCTGCTCATGGCGCGCGAGCTTCTGCGCTACCGCCCCATCGATGCCGGCTACGACGCCTGGCTCGCCCGCATCACCGAGCTCGTCAACGCCGCCGGAGACACCCCGACGCCCTCTCACTCGCTCCACCCTCCGCCGTCTCGCGTTGGGGACGTGGCGCATGGTGCGCCGCCGCCGCCTCCTCTGGCCAGCGAGGGTGCCAGGCGCCACCGCGACGCGCGGGCTCATGAGCCGTCCCGTGGTGCGTCTTCGCCAGACCATGGCGAGCCCAGCTGCCAGATCGTCAGACGCGCACCGCCTGACGCGCGCGTGCTCCTCGAGCGGCAGCGCCAGCGCCAAGACAGGACCATCCAGGAGGTCGCGACCACCGGCCGCCAGAACCGTGCCGCCCTCGCTAGTGGCGTTCCCTCCAGCTGCAGGGGCTGCCGCGCCTTCACCCGCGAGCTGCGCCGTGTGGTGTGGCCCACAAGGTTCAAGCCGGACCTGCCTCCGCGCTACGAGGGCACCCCCAACCCCGCGGAGTTCCTACAGCTCTATGCCCTGAGCATCGAGGCAGCAAACGGTGATGACAAGGTCATGACAAACTGGTTTCCCATGGCCTTCAAGGATGGCCCGTGCTCATGGCTCATGAACCTCCCCGAGGCGTCCATCTCCTCGTGGGCCGAGCTCTGCCGGCAATTTGTCGCCAACTTCAAGGTCACGCATGAGCGCTCCCTCATGCTCAACGACTTGTGCGTTGTGCGCCAGCGCCCTGATGAGACTCTCCGCAAGTACATCGAGCGCTTCAGCCAAGTGCGCAACAAGATCCCGCGTGCCTCCGAGGCCGCCATCATCTCCGCGTTCTCCTCCAGCGTCGTGGACGTCTGGATGCACGAGAAGCTCACCATCAACGACAAACTCGAATCCGTGCTCGAGCCGTTCGACCTCGCCGACATGTGCGCCAAGGCCGAAGAAGGCCGTCTCTTTGCCCACAACAACCCTGACGCGGCGTCAGATGTCGTCAAGGCCAAGAGCAAGGACGCCAAGTGCAAGGGCTCTGCCGTGCTCACGGCAGAGCCTGAACAGAAGCGCAGCCGTGAGCGTGACGAGCCCAAGAAGGACAGCCGCCCTCTCAGCGCCTACCACAACTCGCACTCCCAGAGCACCGAGGACTGCCACGAGCTCAAGCTGCTTCGTGACGAGCGCGTGGGCCACCGCGGCGACCGCAACGACCGCGACGCCGGCCGCGGCGGCGGCCGCAATGGCAAACGCTGGGGAGACCGCAACGGCAGCGGCAACTTCCGGTAGGGCTGGCGCGACCAGCCTCGCGAGGCCAACCCTCAGGCCAATGCCGCTCTTTCGCCGTTGCCACCGCCACCCCGAAGGAATGATGGCAACCAGCCTGACGAGGGCGCTGGGGGCTACCAGGAGCTTCGCGGAGTGGCTTGCATCCTCGGCGGGGCCCAGGCTCCCGCGTGCAACCGCCACTTCAAGCTGTTCTCTCGTGAGGTGAACGCCGCCCTCCCAAGGCCTGAGGCCTCACGGCCCCTCAAGTGGTCGCAGTACGCAATCACTTTCGACTCCAAGGATCACCCCAAGTATTCAAGCGTCGCGGGCACGATCCCCATGTTGTGCACCCCCACCATCAGCAACGTCGCCGTCACCAAGACACTCATCGATGGAGGCACTGGTCTCAACGTGATCTCCATCGAGACCTTCGAGCAGCTCCAAGTGCCCTACGAGCAGCTGATGCCGACTAGGCCCTTTTCCGGAGTGACTGATGGCTCCATCATCCCTCTGGGGCAAGTGCACCTTCCCGTCACCTTTGGCACCCGCAAGAACTAGCACACTGAGCTCATCGACTTCGACGTGGCGCACATCGGCGTACCGTACAACGCCATACTGGGCTACCCAGCGCTCGCCAAGTTCATGGCGGCGACCCATCACGCCTACAACGTCCTCAAGATGCCGGGCTGCAGCGGCATCATCACCGTCTGCTGTGACAAGAAGGACACCGTCCGCTCCCTCGAGAGCGCCTACAAGGCTGCCGCCACCACCGATCCTACCGACGAGGACGATGACGCGCCTCATGAGGCCGCACCCGTGAAGAAGAAGCAGCTGTTCTCTCAAGACCGCGCCGAGATGAAGAAAGTGTTGGTGGACGGCAGCGGCTCAGGCCCTGCCTTCACCATCGGCACCGGCCTCTCTCCTGCATAGGAAGACGTGCTCGTCACCTTCCTTCGGGAAAATTTAGATGTGTTCGCCTGGACAGCTTCTGATTTGTCCGGTGTGCCGAGGGAGGTGATTGAGCACCACTTAGCGGTGTGCCCCTACGCACGCCCCGTGAAACAGAAGGCACGGCGCCAGGCGCCAGAGAAGCAAGATTTCATTGTCAAAGAAGTTCAGAAGCTACAAGAAGCTGGAGTCATCCATGAGGTGTGCCATCCCGAGTGGCTCGCCAACCTGGTCGTGGTGCCCAAGAAGTGCGGTAAGGAGCGAATGTGCGTCGACTTCACGAGCCTCAATAAGTTCTGCCCTCAAGATCCCTTCCCGCTGCCTCGCATCGACCAGAGCATGGACTCCACCACCGGGTGTGAGTTGCTATGCTTCCTAAATGCCTTCTCAGGCTACCACCAGATCAAGATGGCAACCGAAGACGTGGAGAAAACGGCCTTCATCACCCCTTGCAGCATATTCTGCTACATCTGCATGCCCTTCGGCCTCAGGAGTGCCGGAGCCACCTTCCAGAGGCTGATGTGCATCGCCTTGGGGCCCCAGATGGGGAGAAATGCAGAAACCTACGTCGATGACATCGTTGTCATGACTCATGAGGCCTGGTCCCTCCTCGTGGACCTCGAGGAAACATTCAACAACCTGCGCAAGGTCAACCTCAAGCTCAACCCAGGCAAGTGCGTCTTCGGAGTTCCCTCCGGCAAGCTGCTTGGCTTCCTGGTCTCCCACCACGGCATCGAGGCCAATCCCGAGAAGATCAAGGCCATCGAGAAGATGCGTCCTCCCTAGAGCCCCAAGGAGATGCAACACCTGGCGAGATGCATGGCCTCGCTTGGGCGATTCATCTCCAAGTTCAGCCAGCGAGCCCTGCCATTCTTCAAGCTCATGAAGAGATCCGGCCCTTCAAGTGGACTCCCAAGGCCGACGCTGCCTTCGAAGACCTCAAGAGGTACCTCATGAGCCCGCCCATCATGGTCGCGCCATGCTCGCATGAGCCCTTGCTCATATACTTGGCAGACACTCCCCAGACGGCCAGCGCGGCCCTGGTGGCAGTTTGAGAAGAGCGCGTCTGAGCGCAAAAGAAGCCTGCCGCGCCAGCACCACCCGAGGTCGTGCCATCGCTTGCTGAGGTCCCTCCCCAGAAGGCCCTTGGCGCGCCGCCTCCCGAGGTTGTGCCTCCACCTAGCGAGGGCCCTTCTCAGGAGGCCTCCGATGGGCCGCCTCGCGAGCCACCCCCCGAGCCTCGTGAGCCTCTCGGGCCCCCCGGAGAGCAAGCTGCCACGACAACTACTCGCCTCGTCGAACACCCGGTGTACTTCGTCAGCACGGTGCTGCGGGATGCGCGCGAGCACTACCCCATGCAGCAGAAGCTCCTCCTCGCGCTCCTCGTCGCTTCCAGGAAGCTGCGCCACTACTTCCTGGGCCATCCCATCAAGGTGATCTCGTCTTACCCCCTGGAGCAAGTCCTGCACAGCCCCAACGCCACTGGCCGCGTCGCCGAGTGGAACATTGAGCTGCAGGCCTTCGAGCTGGAATTCTGCACCACAAGGGTGATCAAGGGTGCATCCCTGGCTGACTTCATCGCGGAATGGACGGACCCGCACCCGGAGGAGCCTCACTAGGACGAATCCCTCTTGCCTGGAGATGAGGCGCCTGGCGGCTGGGCCATGCACTTCGATGGCGCCTTCTCCCGCCAGGGCGCGGGAGCTGGCGTCATGCTCACTTCGCCGATGGGAGACAAGCTCTACTACGCTGTCCAACTCTTCTTCAAGTGCGACGACAAGGTCTCCAACAACATCGCGGAGTATGAAGGCCTCATCGCCGGCCTCAAGGCTGCTTTCGCTCTCGGCATCAAGCGCCTCACCATCAAGGGCGATTCGTAGCTCCTCGTCAACTTCTCCAACAAGAGCTACAAGCCCAAGGACGAGCACATGGCCGCCTATCTGGAAGAGGTACGCAAGCTCGAGAAGCGTTTCCTTGGCCTGGAGCTCCAACACGTCCCCCGTGGCACCAACAAGGAAGCCGACGACATCGCCAAGTGAGCATCCCGCCGCGAGCCCCAAAGCCCCGGTGTCTTCGAGGAAAGGCTCCTGAAGCCATTAGCTACACCACCTGCCGTGAGCGCCACGCTGCTTCACGAAGAGCTCCCACCCGCACCACCCACGGGTGCGCCAGACTACGGCCCAGCCTCAGGCGCCCGCCTGCTGCTGGCACTGGAGCCTCAAGCGGACAACTGGACCGCCGAGTTCAAGGCCTGCTTGCTTCACGGCACCCTCCTAGAGAAGGACTCAGAGGCAAAGCACGTGGCTCGCCAAGCCACCGCTTACTGCTTGAAGGATGGCGAGTTGTACCACAGGCGCCCCAATGGCTTCTCGCTGTGGTGCTTCTCTGCAGAACAAGGTCGCGAGCTGCTTGCCGACATCCATGGAGGAGACTGTGGCCACCACTCTTCATCACGCACCCTCGCCGGCAAGGTGTTCCGCAGCGGCTTCTACTGGCCCACCGCGCTTCACAATGCCACCGAGCTGGTTCAATCCTGTGAAGCTTGTCAATTCCATGCCAAGCAAATCCACCAGCCGGCGCAAGACCTCCAGATGATCCCCCTCTCGTGGCCCTTCGCGGTCTGGGGGCCGGATATCTTGGGACCCTTCCCTCGCGCAGCTGGCGGCTACCGCTACCTCTACGTCGCCATCGACAAGTTCACCAAGTGGGCGGAGGTCGAGCCCGTGCGCACCATCCCGGTAGGCTCTGCCGTCAAGTTCATCAAGGGCCTCGTGAGCCGCTTTGGTGTCCCCAACCACATCATCACTGACAATGGCTCCCAGTTCACAAGCGGCCTCTTCAAGTCATAGTGCGCCAGCCTCGCCACACAGATCTGCTACGCCTCTGTGGCGCACCCGCGAAGCAATAGCTAGGCCGAGCGTGCCAATGCCGAGGTCCTCAAGGGCCTCAAGGCAAGAAGCTTCAAGAAAAAGCTCAAAGCCTGCGGTAAGGGCTTGCTTGACGAGCTGCAGTATGTGCTATGGTCGATCTGCACGACAGCAACCAAGCCTACTGGCGAGACTCCATTCTTCCTCGTCTACGAAGCTGAAGCAGTCCTCCCTTATGAGCTCAAGCACGGCTCTCCGTGAGTCCTTGCGTTCGATGAGGCTCATCAGGACGGCTTGCGAGAGGCTGACCTGCTCCTCCTCGAGGAAGCCCGTCGCCAGGCCGCCCTGCGTGCCGCAAGATACCAGCAGGTTTTGCGTTGCTATCATAGCCGCAACATACGCCCGCGCACCCTTGAAGCTGGCGATCTCGTCCTGAGAAGGATCCTCTCCAGAGAAGGACTCCACAAGCTCTCACCCATGTGGGAAGGCCCTTTCAGGGTTGCTCATGTCTCCAGGCCCGGCGCCGCCCGGCTGGAGACAGAGGACGGAGTTCCTATGCCCAACACATGGAACATCCAATACCTCCGCAAGTTCTACCTTTGACCCTCACGCGTACAAACGAAATGGAGCTGTACACACTCCAGAGCCTCTCATTGCGTTCGCCTGATGGGCCCGCGAGAGCTCCCGCCCACGCCCCAGTGGAAGCCCCATGCTCAGCGCTGGCGGAACGATCGAACTGAGGGCGCCCCACGGGCCGCACCAACCTCAAGCTGACCCGTGCCGGACACGGCAGCCTCTTCTCTTTTGGATGTGAAACTGAGGGCGCCCCACGGGTTGCACCAACCTCAACCTGGCCCGTGCCGCGCACGGCAGCCGCACCTTTTTTGGTTGTGTAATGAACCTTATTATTATGCTGCAGTAAAGCTTTATTTCCTAAGATATCTTTTATGTTTGGTAAGTTGCCTGCCTCAGGAGCTATGCATGCTCACGACCCTTCTCTTGCGCATCACACGAGCGGGGGCTGGACATGGTGCATGTGCTCGGGTCAGTCCCAGCAGCGCTGCAACCCCAAGTGATCGAGCTCTGGCTCGCGGGCCTGCTCCCGTGCACGCCACCTCACCAAGGTCCTTGGTGTCTCGTCTCCTCGCGTGACGCCCACGAGCAAGCTAGCAACCGTGCACCGCTCCCCCTTTTGTGAAGCCTATCGATATGCAGTTATCACAGGAACAAGGCACGCAGAAGGCCGAGGACGATGGGGCTGGGCGCGGCAGCTGCCGAGGAGCGTCCCACGGACGATGGGGCTGGGCGCGGCAGCTGCCGAGGAGCGTCCCCGGACCTAAGGGGGAACCCTCGCGGCGGCAGCAGAAGAGCGGGCTCACCCTCTACCCCTCGCCATCGCAGCATCGGTCCTGGAGAAGAGCAAGGAGGGGTGAAAAGTTGAAAGAAGGGGAGAGGCAGAGGTAGAAGATGAGTGGGGGAGGTCTCTATCCCCCTGCTCCTTTTATAGCGCCCTATGAGGGTGCCCTCCCTGCCGCTCCGCCTTCTTCGACACTGGGAATCGAGGAAGCAGAAGAGAAGCAATGATAGCCCTGCGCCTTGCGCGGGCAGGCTTTATGGCAGGCACAGGCGGTTACCGAGGCATAGTGGGGGAAGTGGGGGCGTCCCACGTCCCGTCGTGCGCCACGCGTCGAACCTAGGCCCCGCAGACTGTCAGGGCCCATGCCTTTTCGCTCCCAACGGGCGGGAACGTGCGCGCCACGGGCCCGGGGGCTACTGTCGGGCCATTGGGAACCGGGGTACCCTGGCCCGTCTGCCTGCGGCCCAGGAAGCGACGCTTGGCGAAGGCCCGAGACGCGGCCCAACTAAGGGCGCCGTGAAGCGAAGACACCTCGTGAGGCGCCAGCCCCACGAGGACCCCTCCTCAAGGAGCAATCACCAAGACTTAGCAGCAAACAGCGTAAGGAAGCCTCGTGAGGCCCCCTCGCGAGACGGCCTCTCGAGGCGGCCGCCCGAGACCATCCGAGCCTGACGACAGCCGCGCGGTCCTATGCCCACCACATGGGTGACACGCTTGGCGATGAACGGCGACAGAGGTCGCGCCAGCGAGCGCGGACAGAGAGGCTTTCCTCTTTGGTGCTAAAGGGGCAGCACCAGCTGCCCTTCTCTAAAGCAAGTCCCAAGGACTGCCCGTTTGGTGAAAGAAGACCAAGACAGCAAGGCGCGCAGGGCGGAGGTCATTGCCGAGCCCACCAGCGCGTCATGGATCATGCTTTTGCAGGCGAAGACCAACTTTAGTCAGGATAGCCTGGGCGCCTGTCCCCTTTCAAAACCCGCCAATGTGGCTACCCTTCCCGCCGATATTTTTAGGGGAAGAGGACCAGGACGGTTATAAAAGGGGGCAGTGCTGCCATTGTAGGGGAGGGATCGATTCCCTGGTCTCCTACCTCGTACGTGAGAACTCTCTCGCCTACAGCAATCCCAACACAAGCAGGAGTAGGGTTTTATACCGCAAGGTGGCCCGAACCTGGGTAGCCGCGGTGTCCCCTGTCGTGCTCTGCGCTAGCGTGCTCTCGTCGTAGCCTCGCCGTGGTCACCCTTGGTCAGTAGGAACGAGCTTGCCCCCAGTGTTCGAACCTTTGGGTCCCCAGAGCCCCGATTCCGACAAACGGGGAACTGGGAAGCAAGAGGGGAATGCCCACACCACTAGTCCAACCAAAACCTAATAGAATCCCCAGACCCAACCACAAACTTGACATGAGCTCTAAAATCATTATGTACCAGCACAAGCTGGCGCCAGAATTGCGAGCCACCCACGGCATTCACAAATAAGGGGCTAGAGTTAGGGAACTATTTAGCTTTAAGGATCTTGAACCATAAGGAGTCACGGTCCCCTGTGAGGATTTTCCACCACCATTTGATGATCAAGCATTTATTCATAATGGAGGTATTAAGAATGCCCAGCCCGCCCAAGCATTTGGGATTGCACATGTTCACCCACTTTACCAATCTATACTTACGATGGTTGTCTGGCGCGTTCCAATAGAAAGCTCCACGGTGTTTGTCAAAACCCGCATGGGTCCCTTATGACAATCTATAAAACCCCATAATAAACATGGGGAGAGAAGATAGACAGGCATTCATGAGACAAACTTTGCCCGTAGTAGAGTTATAGCGCCCGCACCACGGCATGACACGATTTCCCACTTTGGCAACTGTAGGAGGGAACTCCTTGGCATAGAGCTTGAAGGGGGCAATGGGAAGGCCAAGGTACTTGAGAGGGAAAGAGCCCTGCTTGCAGTTCAGAAGGTGAGCAACCCTACCCGCCTCGGCAGCAGACACACCAGTGGTAATGACCTTGCTTTTGCTATAGTTAATTTTAAGCCCCGAGGCAGCCTCGAAACAGAGTAGGATAAGTTTCAGATTCACGAGGCAGGTGTCATTCAACTCCACCAAAATAATGGTGTCATCCACGTACTGCAAGTGCGATATACCACGAGGGATAAGATGCAAAGCCACAAGGGATATATGACCAGTAGAAGCCGCACGGGAGAGAATGCAGGAGAGGGCATCGGCAACAAAATTGAACAGGAGAGGAGAAATCGGGTCTCCTTGCCTAAGGTGTAACACCCCGGACACACCCGTCGGCGGTCGTTACTCCTGGCGAGATCAAGACTGGCCCCACAGATCAATACTAGTCTTTCCTGCGCACTTTGTCCTCACTCGTGCGCACCCAGGGGTAACTTCCCGGTCGGTCACCCATCCTGAAATTACTCCAAGCCGAGCACGCTTAACTTGGGAGTTCTTTCCGAATGGGCTCCCGGAAAAGAAGGAATTCCTTACTGATATGAGTAGTCTATCATCCCTATTATTTCAGGCTATCACATACACCCCCACTTAGAGGAACCGACGTCCTCGTCGGGCCACAGGAACGTTTCCTCTTGGCACATACGTCTGTGCATCCAGTCCGGCACATGTGCCATGCCGTGTGCCACGACGGGTCACAAACGTCATGCACAACATGACCGCGCACCTGTCTACAAACATCCGTGTAACCGCGAGGGTCGGCTCTGATACCAACTTGTAACACCCCGGACAAACCCGCCAGCGGTCGTTACTCCTGGCGAGATCTAGACTGGCCCCACAGATCAATACTAGTCTTTCATGCGCACTTTGTCCTCACTCGTGTGCACCCGGGGGTAACTTCCCGGTCGGTCACCCATCCTGAAATTACTCTAAGCCGAGCACGCTTAACTTGGGAGTTCTTTCCGAATAGGCTCCCGGAAAAGAAGGAATTCCTTATTGATATGAGTAGTCTATCATCCCTATTATGTCAGGCTATCACATAAGCCCCTACCATTGGCGAAATAGTTGCTCAACTTCCCACTGACAACCACCGCAGTGTGTCCTCCCGAGATCAACTGCATGATATGGTGAACGTAGGCTCCATCAAAGCCTTTAGCCAGCAACACATCACGGAGGAATTCCCAACTGACCGAGTCGCAGGCCTTCTCAAAATCAAGCTTCAGGATGAGAGATTTCGTGTTAGTCTTATGCAAGTCATGAATAATCTCGTGGAGACTAAGGACACCATCAAGGATAAAGCGACCTTTAATGAAAGCGGATTGTGTCTGACTGATCACTCTGTTGGCCACAGGGGAAAGGCGAGTGGCAAAACCTTTTATCAGAAACTTGGCAAAGTTATTGATGAGCGCAATGGGGTGAAACTGGGAAACAGAGTTGGCCCCCTTAACCTTTGGGATGAGAGTCAGGACCGCGTAATTAAGCCTAGAAATGTCCACCGAACCCAGGCAGAAACCCTGCACCACTGCACAGACAGGGCCTCTCGGAATCGGCCAGAATTTTTTGAAGGAGACAGAGAAGCCATCAGGCCTAGGGGCAGAGTTAGATTTGGAGGTCATAACCGAGGCCTCAACCTCCTCGTCATACAGTGGAAGCAACAGGGCATCGTTCTCCTCCCCAGAGATACGGTCCCTATTAGGCCAGAGGGACGGAGAGATGTGGAGGCCCGATGTCGGCCTTTCAGCCAGGAGGGAAGAGAAGAATTCGGACATGGGAAAGAATCAATCAGGGTCAGAGGTCCTGACGTTATTAATCACAAGGCTATCAATTAAACAGCGATGTCTCCTCCCATTGGCAATGGCAAAGAAGTAACCAGAAAGGCGAGTTGCCCTTGAGTATCGAGTTGATAGTACCCCTTTGCTTCCAGTACGCCTCCTCCTATCTAAAAACTTGCATAAATGCGCCTTATAGATCATATCTCCACTCCCACCCAGCTTGTGGGAGCCCGACCGCATCAGCCTCGGTGTCGAGTGCTTTGATTTGTCAAAGCAGGTCAGCCTTTGATTTAATCACCGCTGCGTCTTGGTTGCAGCCCCAACCACGAAGGAATTTTCTGAGGTGATAGGAGTAGAAGTGCCAGTCGTCCAAGGGTCCAAAGGAGCGAGGGATGTCAGAGAGCCAGTGAGGAATTTTTAAAGTAACAAGGGAGACAAAATCATCAACCAGCAACCAGGAAGAATCAAAATGGAATTTATAGGAAATACACGTAGATTGGAGCCCGGAGTCTAGGAGCGGAGGGCAGTGTCCGAACCCACATGAGGTTGAGAAGAAACAGACACACGAGGACAAGAGACGTCCCAAGCATGGTTGACAAACACACGGCCGAGCACAGACCGCACATGATTAAGTTGGTGATTGGACCATGTAAAACGCCCGCCCACCGTAGGGATTTCAAGAAGAGCAGAATCGGCAATCAAATCATTAATGACCTCCGCCAAAGGCCAGGAGAAGTTATCATTATTTTTATCCGAAGGGGCTCGCAGCAGGTTGAAGTCCCCACCAACAAGAAGAGGCAGAGCACAAGTTTCAATCTTAGTAGATAATTCATCAAGGAACAGGTGTGAGAGAGAGTGATCCGCGGGTCCGTACACCACCAAGACCTCCCACAAAGCGTTAAGTTGTTTATGAAGCACCACCACACTAGCCCAGAAAATGCCATGATCAAAAGCCACAAAATCAAATGTATCAATCTTAGCCCCAAGTATACCCCTGATGTCTACTACGCAACTTTTATTCAAGTAGACGTTGTTGGGCCTCCAAGTGCAGAGTTTTGTAGAGCAGTAGCAAATTTCCCTCAAGTAGATGACCTAAGGTTTATCAATATGTGGGAGGCATAGGATGAAGATGGTCTCTCTCAAACAACCTTGCAATCAAATACAAGAAATCTCTTGTGTCCCCAACACACCCAATACAATGGTAAATTGTATAGGTGCACTAGTTCGGCGAAGAGATGGTGATACAAGTGTAGTATGGATAGTAGATATAGGTTTTTACAATCTGAAAATAAAAAAACAGCAAGGTAACAAGTGAGCACAAATGGTATTGCAATGCTTGAAAACAAGGCCTAGGGTTCATACTTTCACTAGTGCAATCTCTCAACAATGCTAACATAATTGAATCATATAACAATCCCTCAACGTGCGACAAAGAATCACTCCAAAGTTCCTATTAGCGGAGAACATAAGATGAAATTGTTGTAGGGTACGAAACCACCTCAAAATTATCCTTTCCGATCAATCTATTGAGCCATCCCTATAAGTGTCACAAACAGCCCTAGAGTTCATACTAAAATAACACCATATGATACGCATTAACCAACTCTAATGTCACCTAGATACTCCATTGTCACCACAAGTATCCGTGAGTTGATTATTCAATATGCATCTAACAACTTCAGGTTCATATTATTCAATCCACACAAAGAACTTCAAAGAGTACCCCAAAGTTTCTATCGGAGAAAAGAAGATGAAAACGTGCAACCAACCCCAATGCCTAGATTACCCCAAGGTCACGGGAATCCGCGAGTTGATTACCAAAACATACATCAAGTGAATCAATAGAATACCCCATTGTCACCACGGGTATCCACATGCAAGACATACATCAAGTGTTCTCAAATCTGAAATATTCAATCCGACAATAACGAAACCTCAAAGGGAAAGACTCAATTGATCACAAGATAGAGAGGGAAGAAACACCATATGATCCAACTATATTAACAAAACTCGTGGTACATCAAGATCGTGCCAAATCAAGAACACGAGAGAGAGATCAAACACATAGCTACTAATACATACCCTCAGCCCCGAGGGTAAACTACTCCCTCCTCGTCATGGAGACCGCCGGGATGATGAAGATGGCCTCCGGTGATGATTTCCCCCTCCGGCAGGGTGCCGAAATAGGGCTCCAGATGGTATTTCTTCGGTACAGAGGCTTGCGGCGGCGGCGTCGAAGTTCTAGGTTTATTTCTGGGGGTTTCTGTATTTATAGGATTTTTCAGCGTTGGAATCACGCGAAAAGGAGCTACGAGGGCCCCACAAGGCAACTGCACACGACCCCCCCGAGGGCGCTCCGTGTTGCCTTGTGGGCTCCTCGTGAGGCTTCTAGACCTTCTATGAAGCTTCGGGGGTCTCTTTTGGTCCAAAAAAATCATCAAAAAGTTTCGTCCAATTCCGAGAACTTTTATTTTGGCACAAAAAACAACACCACGGTAGTTCTGCTGAAAACAGCGTCAGTCCGGGTTAGTTCTAATCAAATCATACCAAAACCATATAAAATTGTTATAAACATGGCATGAATACTTCATAAATTATAGATACATTGGAGACGTATCAACCCCCAAAGTGGCCCGACGCAGGCAAGCACTTCCAGCAAAAAGCGGTCTGCGCTGGCCATGGCAGAGAGCTCATTCGAAGAGAAGGAAGGTTTAAAAGTTTCCAGAAGGCCCACAAAATCAACATTCCAACCACGGACCAAGTCCCGGATTTGGTCTCGGCGCCCCCTAGCACCAAAACCCCGGATATTCCAGAATAAAGATCTCATCTACATGAGAGGTTTTTAATGCGAAGACTCGACCTACACGGCTCCACACAGGATTTGGATTTCTTACCACGCTTCCTATTCGCCATAAACGCCGGAGATTGGCCCCCACCAATCTCCAGGAAATGCAAGGAGGATCTAGGCCCAGCCGCAGACGCGGCCATAGCAACATCAGCTTCCTTAGCCTTGGCAATGGCCGCCTGGGCCACCTCATTAGCACGCAAGGTAGACAACAGCAAAGACGGGGAACCAAATGAACCATCGATAGTAAAACCGGAATCAGAAATAACTTGCAAGCAGTGACTGTCAGACAAAGACGGCAACACTAGTCTAATAGGAGAGGTAGGTGGTGGGGGGAGGTACCTCCAGGAACCGCATCGCGCGCCTCAGCTCTCCCTGCCGCCCGCTCAGCGATAGACAGACCATTGCCCCGCAGGTGCCTGCTCTTACACGCCATCGAAGCAGGGGAGCGAACCGGGACGGAGCGAGCCGAAGGGAAGTCTTGATAACCCACAAGTATAGGGGATTGCAACAGTCTTCAAGGGTAGTATTTCACCCAAATTTATTGATTCGACACAAGGGGAGCCAAAGAATATTTGTGAGTATTAGCAGTTGAGTTGTCAATTCAACCACACCTGGAGAACTAAATATCTGCAGGAAAGTTTTTAGTAGCACAGTAGTATGATGGTTTTAATAGCACTAGTAGCAATAGCAATAGAAATAGTAACAGAGGCAGTAACAGTAGTAGTTTTGTAGTGATTGTAACAGCAGCAGCAACGGAAGTAACTTAGCAAACATCAATATGCGAAAAGCGTAGGCATTGGATCGGTGATGGATAATTATGTTGGATGACATTCATCATGTACCAGTCACAACCTAGAGCGATACACAATAGCTCCAATTCATCAATGTAATGTAGGCATGTATTTCGTATATAGTCATACGTTCTTATAGTAAGAACTTGCATGACATCTTTTGTCCTACCCTCGCGTGGCAGCGGGGTCCATAAGGAAACTAAGGGATATTAAGGCCTCCTTTTAATAGAGAACCGGAACAAAGCATTAGCACATAGTGAATACTGAACTCCTCAAACTATGGTAATCACCGAAAAGAATCCCAATTATTGTCACCTTGGGGTATGCGGATCATAACACGTAATAGGTGCATACAACTTGCAAGATAGGATCAAGAACACAAATATATTCATGAAAACATAAAGGGTTCAGATCTGAAATCATGGCACTCGGGCCCTAGTGACAAGCATTAAGCATAGCAAAGTCATAGCAACATCAATCTCAGAAGATAGTGGATACTAGGGATCAAGCCCTAACAAAATTGACTCGATTACAGGATAAATCTCATCCAACCCATCACCGTTCAGCAAGCCTATGAAGAAATTACTCACACACGGTGGTGAGCATCATGAAATTGGTGATGGAGGATGGTTGATGATGACGACGGCGTCGAATCCCCCTCTCCGGAGCCCCGAACGGACTCCAGATCAGCCCTCCCGATGAAGAACAGGAGGTGGCGGCGGCTCAGTATCGTAAAACGCGATGATTCTTTCTCTCTAATTTTTTTCTGGATGAATGGGTACTTATAGCGTTGGAGTTAGGGTTGCCGGAGCTGCCAGGGGCCCACAAGCCTGCCAGGTGCGCCCTGGGGGGTGGGCGCGCCCCCTGGTCTTGTGGCACCTGGGTGGCCCCCCTCTGGTAATTCTCTTCACCAGTATTTTTTATATATTCTGAAATAATTCTCTGTAAATTTTCAGGTCCATCCGAGAATTTTATTTCTGCACAAAAATAACACCATGGCAATTTTGCTGAAAATAGCATCAATCCGGGTTAGTTCCATTCAAATCATGCAAATTAGAGTCCAAAACAAGAGCAAAAGTATTTGGAAACGTAGATACGTTTGGGACGTATCAACTCCCCCAAGCTTAACTCATTTCTTGTCCTCAAGCAATTCAGTTGACAAACTGAAAGTGATGAAGAAAAACTTTTACAAACTCTTTTGTTCTTGTTGTCTGTATATATACTTAACTAGCATCCAAGTTTTCAGCAAAGATTATGAACTAACCATATGAATGATAACACTTAGGTCTCACATTTACTCATATCAATAACATAACTAACTAGCGAGCAATAATAAGATATCTCGGATGCCAACAATTTGTCAAAACAATCATGATATAATATGATAACATGGTATCTCGCTAGCCCTTTATGAGACCGCAAAACATAAATGCAGAGCACCTCTGAAGTTCAAGTAACGACTAGATATTGTAATTCATGGTAGAAGAGATCCAGTCATGTCACACCCAACATTAACTATACTCAATGCATAAAAATGACAATAGTGCTCTCCAACTGGTGCTCGAATGAGAGGGTGATGACTCAACTATAAAAGTAAAGTAACATAAAAGTAAATAGATAGGCCCTTCACAGAGGGAAGCATGGATTTGCAGCGGTGCTAGAGCTCGAAGCTTAAAATAGAGATGAAAATAATTTTGAGAGGCATGCCTTTCCTGTCAACGTCACGACCGAGAATTTTCAATATCTTCCATGCAAAACACATTATAGTCGGTTCCCAAGCGGAAAGGTAAAGTTTACTCCCCCTCCACCATACCAACACAAGCCATGGCTAGCCGAATCCTCGGGTGCCCTCCATACAATCAACTTTCCGGGGGAGTTTGTTTGCATTATATATATTTTTCATTTTGAGCATAGGACTGGGCACCCCAATTACCAGCCTCTCTCGTGCAATGACAAGTGAATAAACACTCATCTGAGAATAACCCACTTAGCATGGAAGATATTGACCACCCCCTGTCACTCCGTGAGCGGTACGGGCACACAAAACAGATGTTTGTTTGAATGATTAGAGGTGGCACATGCAAATTTATTTGGAACGGCAGAGTAATACCGCATATAGGTAGATATAGTGGACTCATCTGGAACAACTTTGGCTTAAGGACTGTGGATGCACAAGAAGTATTCCCGCTTAGTACAGGCGAAGGCTAGCAAATAGATTGAGAAGCGACCAGCTAGAGAGCGAAAACGGTCATAGTCATGCATTGAGAATAATTAACATTGAATACGAGCATGAGTAGGATATAGACACCATGAACATAAATACCGTGGAGGCTATGTTGGTTTTGATCAACTACATGTGTGAACATGTGCCAAGTCAAGCCACTTGAATTGTTCAGAGGAGGATACCATACTAACATACCACATCACAACCATTTTAATGCATGTTGACACTCAAGATAAATCATTATCCACTCCTAGCTATTTAAGCATGGCATGAGAAACTATGATCTCTAATTGTCATCACAAACATGTTTACTCATAATAATGCTGAATCATGAATACTAAGTTAAACATATTTACAAAGACAAAAACAAGAAGAGTTCATACCAGCTTTTCTTCACCGCAATCACTTCATCAAATATCGTCATTACTGCCTTTCACTTGCACGACCGAATGATGTGATAATAATAATAATAATAATAATAATAATAATAATAATAATAATAATAATAATAATAATAATAATAATAGTGCAAGTGTGTCGTGGACTAAGCTGGAATCTGTAAACATTTATTCAAAGGAGAAGACAAAGTAATGGTGGCTCTTTGTTAGATCCAACAATAAAGCATATGAGAGCCACTCAACATTTTCATCGTGGTCTTTCCCCTTACTATGACTCAACGAAAAGAAAAGAAGTTCAGAGAAACACACTGAAATATTTTTGGAGTTTCTAGTTTTTCTGAAGAAAGCAAATTAACGAAGGAAAAACAAAAAACGAGAAAAACTATTTACACGGGAAAGCTCCCAGCAAGTGAAAGAAGAAACGAGAAATCTTTTTGGGTTTTCTTTTAATACTATGAATTAACTAAACAAGAAAGAAACTATAACTAATTTTTTTGGATTTTCGAAAGTTTTTCAAACACACAAGAAGAAAGCGAAAATAAAACTAACATGGATATCCAATGAGAAAAAGGATGAACACCGACAACTGGAATGAATGTGTGATACATGAATGTAATGTCAGTGAGAAATACATACTCCCCCAAGCTTAGGTTTTTGGCCTAAGTTGGTCTACGGCCATGGGTCGAAGTCTGCCCCTCCAGGAAAATACTGGGGCTGCTGAGGATCCCACAGTGGCTGCTGAGGGTCCCACTGATAAACAGGCTCCTGAGCGGGTGCTGGCACAGGTGCTGGCTCAGGTACTGGGGCCGGTGCCAGGCCCCAATAAGCATGAATGTCCTCCGGCATGATGGTATATTTGCCCCTGTAAAGATCAAACAAAGTAGGTGCAGGCAAAGTAATAACCTCACGCGTACCGTGACTAAATACCAAGTTATATCTAAAGCGAACATCTCCCGAATTAATAAAGTTGTGCCAAACCATACTATCGTAATCAAGATACATAGTGGGTAAAAGCCTCTCTTCCCTCTCGTCGTGCCTAATAGGAATCTCAAAATGTTTAGCGAGACAAATAATGCCCTTCGAGCGGTTAGTGTGCAACAGTCGGGCGACCATCGCACCCAAACTGAAGGTCCTATCAGCGTAAAGAGCATGGCGCAAAATAGCAAGGTCAGGTGAGCTGAGCGTTCCACTCTCCCACCGACCAGTCAAACACCTCCCGGCAAATAGTGAATAATAGTGCAAAATAGGAAAATGTAAGCTAGCGACCCTAGCCTCAGAAACTCCTCTCGACTCCCCTACTGTCACCTCAGAGATAAACTCCGAGACATCCCTAGGGTGTGGCTCTACTGGGCTGCCCTCATTGGGAAGTTTGCACACATGGCAAAAATCTTCAAGTGTCATCTCTTTAGGGATATCATATAGGTTAAATGACACCATGGGATATCTCTCCTAGAATGAAAGTAAAAACTTTGCACGAAAGTATTAGTGAGGAGAAGATACTGTTCACACTTATCTTCGAGGAACGGGATGAGGCCGACATTGTTGGCCAAGTAATAGAAATCATCGAAAATTCCTGCATCCCTCAAGAATGTGTCGCATGGCCATTCGCACAGCCGCACCTCGGCCACACGAGGAAGATGGTACTTGGGCTTCGGAGCCTCCTTAGGCTTCCGGCTCGAAGAACCTCTCCACCTCCACTTGAGCATTTTCCTTTTCTGAAAATTTCTGAAATTTTAGTGACTCAAAATAAAAGTGAACGAAACTCAACAAAATTGATAGCAACTACTCCCACAAGTATCTAGAGGCTATATCATGCATCAAAACTACTTTGGACCATACAAATTCAACATGCAAGCTCATATACATGGTCACCACAACAGCAAAAAAAATGCAAAACATAAAACACTAGAACAAAAACTAATTGGAGCATTGGAGGAGTCACATACCGAGGAGCAATTCCTCAAAACAGTTTTGGAAATGGAGTTTCGAGCAAGGAGATCGAAATTTGCAGCAAAATGAGCAAGAACGCGGGCTTGAGAGCAAGGATGGTTTTTTCTGGAGGAAGGATAAGGGTGTGTGTGGCTGGGATAAGTGAGTGGGTCCCTGTGGGACCCACAAGCCTGCTGGGCACGCCCAGGGGGTGGGCGCACCCTGTGAGCTTATGGCTCATAGGTGCACCTCCCTGGGGTGTGTTCAGTGGCAAAAATTCTTAAATATTCTAGAAAAAATCATACTAAATTTTCAGGGCATTCTGAGAACTTTTATTTTTGGGCCATTTTTTATTACACGGATAATTCAGAAAATAGGATAATCATGGCATTTCTACTTTATTAAACCTAAATAATAGAGAGCAAAAGGTGGGTACAGAAAGTTGTGTTCACTAAATTCATGGACCACATACCCCTCAAAAAGAATCCATTAATAAGGTTGATCAAGTCTTATTAACAAACTATTTCCGAATGGCATGAAACCGAAGAATCTTCGTATAACACTAAGTTACCTCAATGGGGATATGCATCTCCCCAACAATAAGAATTTCATATTTCTTTTTAACAGTAGGAAGAGGAAATTTGAAACCTCCAATAGTGATTGTCGAAACTTTTTCAATACAATTGATACCATTCACCGACCTTTGTTTCTTTGAAAAATAAATCGTATGCTCATTACCATTGACATGAAAAGTAACCTTGCTTTTGTTGCAATCAATAACAGCCCCTGCAGTATTCAAGAAGGGTCTACCAAGGATAATCGACATGTTGTCGTCCTCGGGCATATCAAGTATAACAAAGTCTGTCAAGATAGTAACATTTGCAACTACAACGGGAACGTCCTCGCAAATTCCAATAGGCATAGCAGTTGATTTATCAGCCATTTGCAAAGATATTTTAGTAGGTGAAAGCTTATTCAAATCAAGTCTTCTATATAAAGAGAAAGGCATAACACTAACACCGGCTCCTAAATCACATAGAGCAGTTTTGACATAACTTCTTTTAATGGAGCATGGTATAGTAGGTATTCCCGGATCTCCTAACTTCTTAGGTACTCCACCCTTAAAAGAATAATTAGCAAGCATGGTGGAAATTTCAGCTTCAGGTATCTTTCTTTTATTAGTGACAATATCTTTCATGTATTTAGCATATGGAGACATTTTCAACATATCAATCAAGCGAGTGCGCAAAAAGACAGGTCTAAGCATTTCAACAAAGCGCTCAAAGTCTTCCTCATCTTTATTTTTAGATGGTTTATCAGGAAAAGGCATAGGTTTTTTAACCCATGGTTCTCTTTCTTTCCCATATTTTCTAGCAACAAAATCTCTTTTATCATATCTTTTATTCTTAGGAGGTGGGTTATCAAGATCAACGGCAGGTTCTATTTCTACATCATTATCTGGTTGAGCATCATCATGAACATCATAATTATCATTATCATTATCATTATGTGGATGTTCATTACCAGATTGTGTCTCAGCATCAGAAATAGAAACATCATTATGATTCTCAGGAGGTTTTTCTATCTCAGGTTCACTAGAAGCAGGCAAAGTTTTATCATTCTTCTTTTTCTTTTTCTTCTTAGATGAACTAGGTGCATCAGTATTAATTCTTTAAGAATCTTGCTCAATTCTTTTAGGATGACCTTCAGGATATAGAGGATCCTGAGTCATTCTACCACCTCTAGTAACAACTCTAACAGCATGATCATTCATTTTATTATTCATCTCATCAAGCAAATCATTTTGTGACTTAGCAATTTGTTCTAACTGAGTGTGAACCATAGAAGCATGTTTACTTAAGTTTTTAACATCATTAGTAGTTCTAAACATCAAATCACTCAAATCATGAAAGCATTTTTTTTAGTTGTTTGCTAACATATAAATTGAAGTGTTCTTGCTTAATGATATAATTATCAAATTCATACAAGCATTGGCTAGCAGATTTATTATAAGGAATATCACCTTCATCAAATCTAGTGAGAGAATTTACCTCCACTACCTGTGTCGGAGTGTCGAGCCCATGTATTTCTTCAATAGGTGGTAAATTCTTAACATCTTCAGCTTTAATACCCTTTTCTTTCATAGATTTCTTAGCTTCTTGCATATCTTCTGGACTGAGGAATAGAATACCTCTCTTCTTCGGAGTTGGCTTAGGTGGTGGTTCAGGAAGTGTCCAATCATCGGCATTTCTCATCATATTATTAAATAGTTCTTCAGCCTGTCCAACAGTTCGTTCCCTGAAAATAGAACCAGCACAACTATCTAGGTAGTCCCTAGAAGCATCGGTTAGTCCATTATAAAAGATATCAAGTATTTCATTCTTCTTAAGAGGATGATCAAGCAAAGCATTAAGTAATCGGAGAAGCCTCCCCCAAGCTTGAGGGAGATTCTCTTCTTCAATTTTCATAAAGTTAAATATTTCCTGTAAGGCAGCTTGTTTCTTATGAGCGGGAAAATATTTTTCAGAGAAGTAGTATATCATATCCTGGGGACTACGCACACAACCAGGAGCAAGAGTATTAAACCATTTCTTAGCATCACCCTTTAATGAGAAAGGAAACAACTTAAGAATGTAGTAGTAACGAATCTTTTCCTCATGAGCAAATAGGGTGGCTATATCATTCAATTTAGTAAGGTGCGCCACAACAGTTTCAGATTCATAACCATGAAAACGATCAGATTCAACCAAAGTAATTAACTCAGGATCGACAGAGAATTCATAATCCTTATCGGTAACAAAGATAGGAGAGGTAGCAAACTTAGGATCATATTTCATTCTCTCCATCATAGACTTTTCTTTAAGCTTAGCAAGTAATTTTCTAACATCATCTCTATCATTACATGCAAGAAATTCTCTCGCTATTTCTCCATCCAGGACATAACCATCAGGTATCTTAGGCATTTCAATTCTAGGAGAGCTAGGAATAATAGGTGAATCATAATTTTCAGGAGTTTCAACATTTTCAGTTTCTTTAGCTTTAGTAATTTGTCCATCAAGAAATTCACCTAGTGGCACAATATTATCAAGCATAGTACTAGAATCATCATAAGTATCATTTATAGCAGAAGTAGTATCATCAATAACTTGCGACATATTAGAATGAATAGCAGGTGGTGGTGCCGCAAGCCTACTCAAAACAGAAGGCGAATCAAGTGCAGAGTGTGATGGAAGTTCCTTACCTCCTCTAGTCATAGAGGGGACGATCTTGGTATTAGCGTCTTTTAGATTCTTCATAGTAATCAACAGATATAAATCCCAAGTGACTCAACAGATAGAGCTATGCTCCGCGGCAATGGTGCCAGAAAAAGGTCTTGATAACCCACAAGTATAGGGGGTCGCAACAGTCTTTGAGGGTAGTATTTCACCCAAATTTATTGATTCGACACAAGGGGAGCCAAAGAATATTTGTGAGTATTAGCAGTTGAGTTATCAATTCAACCACACCTGGAGAACTAAATATCTGCAGCAAAGTGTTTAGTAGCACAGTAGTATGATGGTTTTAATAGCAGTAGTAGCAGTAGCAATAGTAACAGAGGCAGTAACAGTAGCAGTTTTGTAGTGATTGTAACAGCAGCAGCAACGGAAGTAACTTAGCAAAGATCAATATGTGAAAAGGGTAGGCATTGGATCGGTGATGGATAATTATGTTGGATGACATTCATCATGTAACAGTCACAACCTAGAGCGATACACAATAGCTCCAATTCATCAATGTAATGTAGGCATGTATTTCGTATATAGTCATACGTGCTTATAGTAAGAACTTGCATGACATCTTTTGTCCTACCCTCCCGTGGCAGCGGGGTCCATAAGGAAACAAAGGGATATTAAGGCCTCCTTTTAATAGAGAACCGGAACAAAGCATTAGCACATAGTGAATACATGAACTCCTCAAACTACGGTAATCACCGGAAAGAATCCCAATTATTGTCACCTTGGGGTATGCGGATCATAACACGTAATAGGTGCATACAACTTGCAAGATAGGATCAAGAACACAAATACATTCATGAAGACATAAAGGGTTCAGATCTGAAATCATGGCACTCAGGCCCTAGTGACAAGCATTAAGCATAGCAAAGTCATAGCAACATCAATCTCAGAACATAGTGGATACTAGGGATGAAGCCCTAACAAAATTGACTTGATTACATGATAAATCGCATCCAACCCATCACCGTCCAGCAAGCCTACGAAAAATTACTCACACATGGCGGTGAGCATCATGAAATTGGTGATGGAGGATGGTAGATGATGACGACGGCATCGAATCCCCCTCTCCGGAGCCCCGAACGGACTCGAGATGAGCCCTCTCGATGAAGAACAGGAGGTGGCGGTGGCTCCGTATCGTAAAACATGATGATTCTTTCTCTCTAATTTTTTTTCTGGATGAATAGGTACTTATAGCGTTGGAGTTAGGGTTGCCGGAGCTGCTAGGGGCCCACAAGCCTTCCAGGCGCGCCCTGGGGGTGGGCGCGCCCCCTGGGCTTGTGGCGCCTGGGTGGCCCCCCTCTGGTAATTCTCTTCGCCAGTATTTTTTATATATTCTGAAATAATTCTTCGTAAATTTTCAGGTCCATCCGAGAAATTTTATTTCTGCACAAAAATAACACCATGGCACTTTTGTTGAAAACAGCATCAGTCCGGGTTAGTTCCATTCAAATCATGCAAATTAGAATCCAAAACAAGAGCAAAAGTGTTTGGAAAAGTAGATACGTTTGGGACGTATCAAGGACCCGCCCCCTCCCGAGCCAGCCCCAGCCGCCACAGCCCCAAGCTCCGAGTCTAGCTTCTTGCGCACATCCGCGATGGACTGTTTGGAGCTAGAGGAAGCGCGGATGTTGGCCGAGAACTTTCCGACCGTAGTCTTCTTTTTCCGCATCCAGCATGAAGAATCGTTGGCCATCGGGATCTGCTCATCCACGATACTAGAGAGGGAAGGGGAGGCCGGACGTTGTGAAACATTGGAGTAGACCCCCGATATAGGCGTCCCCATCCCCTGCAGCAGCACGGTCGCCCCAATCTCCTCTGGTCCCTTATGAGATGTCGCCAAGCCCTCTTTAGGATCCATCTTGTCCACTGGCCTGTCCCGCGGGGCACGGGGTTTGAAAAGCTCCCGCATATTCTCACCCATGTTCTACCATTCAGATTTGGAGAAAGGCTCACCCGAATCCTCATCAAAAGTACTATTGTCTTTCCCACCATTCCCATGCGCCGATGGTGACTTTGGAGGAGGAGTAGGGGGTTGTTGTGGGGCTTCTGCCCCTTCCACACGGACTCAGATGCTGAAGGCAGAGGATGCAGGGAAGACAACGATGGAGCCAGCCACTCGAGCAGGGTCCAAACACTACATCTTGACACGGACCGAGCCCAGGCGATCAAGAGACAGCATATCGACCTTGATAGGTTTCCCAACCAACTCAGCAAAGGCCAAGATAAGAGGAGCAGTGCGTAGGCCAGATGGCACGTTATAAAAAAGAACCCAGGTCTCAACCAACGTCCCAGCAGCATGCCGTCCACCGTCAGCAGCACGGACAGAGACCACGATCTTGTCCAATGGCAGCGTAAAGCTAGTGCAGGAAGAGATCATCTTGAAACTCTCTTTGGAGGGGAACACAACCGCAAATTCCGAAGCACAAATCTGTTCAACTTGCCAATCCCATCCCTCAAGACCCCATTCTTTAAGCTCAACAAGGAGCGTCTGCGTGGAGATCTCCTGAGACAAGACAGAGATGACTGTCGCATTAACCAGGGCCGGAACCACCACGTCCAGATCTATGTCTCCTTCTAGAGCAGTGAATGAGCACCCAGGCAGCTCAGATTTGAACCTCTTAAAGACAGGTGGCTTGCACCAGTTTTGGCAATCGACAGTGAGATGCCCTTCCGAGCGACAGATGAGGTAGAAGGGAGGAATTTGCAACGCGACTGGAAGTGTCAAGGGCGGTGGCACGCAAAGCAGGTGAGGGTGGAGGGTGGAGCAGACGCCGGTGGGTGGTTGAGGGGGTGGGGGGAGGATGCCATCGCCCGTAGGGAAGGAGGATGGGCCAGGGTTCAACGGGGCAAACCTACGTGCCTTGTTGGGGTAAGCATTGCCAGATCCGCCCCACTGGGTCTGACCACCGAAGCCCGCACCAGAAGATTTGCCTCCCTATCCCTGCCTGAAGCCAGATCCGGCCACATCAGGACGGAAAGGGGGGCGAGGAGGAGGCGGCCCGCCCCGCGGAGCCGCAGATCTGGAAGGCGCAGCGCCAGATGCCGCAGCCTCCCACGGATCGGCCACCGCGGTGCCCCACGCAGACTGAGACAACGCCAGAGGAGCCCCAGATCCCGCAGCCTCTGCCGCCGCCGCCTGGCTGCGCTCGTCGCGCCGGAGCCACTCTGGCCCAGCGACCCACGTCTCACGGTCACGCGCCACCTGCTCGCGGACCGCACGCTCTTGCTCGAGCTTGGAACGGAGCTCTGCCTCGTACTCACGGTCAGAAACAACCTCAGTCCAGCCCTCGTGGTGACGCTTGCCACCGGAGGCCACCTCGCTAGAGGATCCGGGCGACATGTCCATGAGGACAACCTCGAGGAAGGAACGCGAGAGGGGAGGAGGAGGTGGTTGGAGAACGACATGGCGAATGGGGAAAGGGTAGCGGCGGATGTCGAATTGAGTAGCAGGAAACCCTAGCAGGGAGGAGCGATTGCCCTTAAGTACCCATATGAAGCCCCGCAGAGGCCGGCCCACAGGCCGTGGCGAAGGGGGGAGAGGAATGGGCCAATGACCCACCTGGTCCAGAGATCCAGCGAGCGGGGAAAGCAGAGGAGGGAAATTAGACTCGTCAAGACCCAGCCCCACCGGCCCACTAGCCATGGGCGGCCCAACAGGCCCAAATCCACCAGCCTCACAGGAAGCACCCCCACCTAGGGTTTACCCCGACCGGATTGCCGCCGCCGCCAACATACCCAGTCCGCCCACCGGCATCGGTGTCGACGGCGAAGCCACCACCGTCAGCACACCCGACGGCGCGAGCATCCCCACATCCATAGGCGAAGGCGTTGGGCCCAGGATACCAGCAGCCGAAGAAGGAAGGGGAGAGCACTTACCAGATCGGCGCCGGGGACGACCCACCCGAGTTCAGCCCAACTTAGCAGACTGCGGAGGCAGCGGTCGGCCACGGCCACCCGGCGCAAACTTCCAGATTCGGCCCGACCTCACCTCCGGAAGGTGCGTAGGCCTCCCCGGCATGGAAATCACCGCCCGCGCCACCCCGTCGTCCTCCGAGTCCGACGACTTGCCATCAAGCGCCCAGAAGCGATTGGCAGCACATACACTGCCCGGGGGGAGGGCGAACTGGAGCCAGCCAGAAGGGGGGTTGGAGAAGCGCACGCCGGGGAGAGGTAGAGGGGGGATGGGGGAGGAGAGGCAGAGCTACGTGGAGGAAGCGAGATGAGGGAGGAAGCGCCGGGCGCCGCCAGAGGCCCGCCGCAGGCAGGGAGGGGAGGGGGGGAGAGAGTCATCATGTTTTTGATAGATCGTCCCGGACCTGTCATGTGGCACCACGTTCTTGGCTCGCTATTTATCCATTTGCTGGGCTTAAATTGGGTAAAAAAAAATCTGTACATTTTTTAGGGGTAATTTTTTTTTCTGTACATAACTTGTACCGATGGGCCTACTGATGGCCTTCTATTATGGGCTGTGAGCAATGCGATTATATTTCATGTTAAATTGTCTCACCTCGCTTCTTTAAACCGATTCTTACCAGTTTATATATGTTTGTAGTTGACTTGTAATATCAATAAGACACCAAAAAAAATAGACGGTCAAAATGGATGATTAAAAGAAATGAGGTGCATGACATTGCATACGTGCATTGTAAAAGGAATTGCGGGCTATGAAAGGAAGTATATTATAGGAAGGATGGATTTGAGGATGATTATGGGATGCAAGGATTTTGACATAAATGGAAGGATGGAAGGAATTGGATGATTAAAAGGAATGAGATGCGTGACTTTGCATACGTGCATTGTAAAAGGAATTGGGGGATGGATATGAGGATTATTATTATGGGATGCAAGAATATTATTGACATACATGCAAGGATGGAAGGAATTGTGGTATTCACGTACATGAAAGGGACAGAGTTGCAAGACACTTATAAAAAGGATGCATTTCAGGATTTGTGTGCAAGTAGAGCATTTAAACTTGGATTCCAAAAAAATGGATTGTGCATGCAGTAGTTGTCCAAGCGAGAGGTCCCTCAACCACGTAACCCTTATTTTTTCGAATGTGGGCTGACAGTGGCAAACCGAGACGAGAAAATCTCCATAGGCCGAGCGGACTGTCCAGATATCCTCCAATTTGGTCCATGGACAAATAAGGGATAGCATGGGAGTCATAAAATTGTCTGAAGCGTTTCGGTCTGAACATATACAATGGCGCAGAATAAGCATAGCCTAAAACTGTTCGGAGTGTTACGGTCCAAAATATACAAGGGCAAAATAGGTGTAACCTTGCATTGGAGATGTCCTTACTATAAGATAGGATAGTTGGGAATATTGCAGCGCATTGTATTGATCCATAGGATAGTTACATATATACACAAGTATACTTGACCTCCAAGACTATATCTCTAGCTAAAAGGAAAGAGATCAGCTGAGCCTAAGTATGGAAGTAAAACATCCTACGTGATTGCATGAGATACAATGTCTGTATTCCTACACCCCCCCCCACCCCCCGCAGTCGAAGCGTCGTCAGAGCGGATGCCGAGACTCTTGCGAAAAGCTTCGAATGAAGTAGTCGGAAGACCCTTGGTCATGATATCGGCGAGTTGATGGGCAGTTGGAACATGAACAACACAAAACTGTCCCAAGGCCACCTTCTCACGGACAAAGAGAATATCCAGCTCAATGTGCTTGGCGCGGCGATGATGAACGGGGTTAGCTGAGAGATAAACAGCGGAGATGTTGTCACAGAATACCACCGTGGCCTTCTCAATGACATAATGAAGTTCACCAAGAAGCTGACGCAGCCAACAACATTCAGCAACAACATTAGCAATGGCTCGATATTCGGCCTCGGCACTGGATCGAGATACGGTGGGTTGGCGCTTAGATGACCATGACACAAGGGTGTCACCAAGATAGATGCAAAACCCTGAGGTGGATCGGCGTGTATCAGGACAACCGGCCCAGTCAGCGTCGGAGTAAGCGGCAATGTCGATGGAGGAGATGCCGGTAAGCTGAATGTGGCACCCCAATCTGCCTGGAGCAAATCTATTGGGATTATTACGGGTTGATGGTAACGGTGATTATACGCTAGGGTAACCTATCGCCAGCCTGGCTCTGATACCATCTCCTGTGGCACCCCGATCTGCCAGGAGCAGGGGCCTTCGCACGTCAGCCCAGGATAACACCTGACACATGACAGGTACATGGTATAGCTTTCCAAGCACGAAATATATTTCACTTACATGAAATAGAGTATTACATCGCTAATGAATACAATGGTTTGCATAGCGCTAAGGTTATCTAAATGGTGGCGGAAGTCTTGGTTAAACGGCACGTCGTCTCTGGCTGGGCTCCACAACTCACCGGACTGGCATGGTTACGGTCTAGCATGACAAGCCTTCTCCTGCAATCTGGCCACGTGCAAGGCCAGGTAAGTACTTTGAATGTACTCGCAAGACAACCAGATACATAGCATCCAAACAAGCAGATGACAAAGCAAGTCCTATGCTCATACATAAATTTATTTCATGGCAAATGATAAGCATGGTATGATACTATCAAGTAACATGTATTGAACAAATCAATGCATATCATGGCATGTCATAGCATATCATGGCATAGCGTAATTGTATCTACAAGATAAACTAAGCTGGAAAATAAGCTACTCTTACCTCCTGTGAAGAGTTAAAATAACATATTGTCTATCCATCAGTTTTACTATCACTGCCCCTCTGGGCCAACTCATGACTCATCGAGATCTCATCTCGTGATCATGTCAGAACAACATGCTGATTGCTCACAACCATCTCATAGTCCAAGTCACCACATTTACTTTATAGCACATTCTTTAACACATTTATTATATCAGGTTTATCCTCCATGTCGACAAAGACCAGATAGTGTGACCTAGTATGAACTATGTCCATAACCGAGGATGCGGCTATCGATAGATTATACACTCTGCAGAGGTTAGTACACTGTACCCACACCATGGAACTCATGGCCTCGTGCTCCCATTCGAGTGGACCAACGACATTCCGACAAAACCAATCTATTGCATGACACTCTCCCGGCCCCTCCAACAAACTCCCCTTTGGGCTATGTCATGGGTGACCCCGATGTCAACTCCTGACATCCTGACACCTCGTGGCTGCCACCGTCGTGGCCAAACAAAACTGTCCCAAACGGGGACCTGAGCTCAATATCAAAACCGGGTACACAAGGTTATGGCCGCCCACCGAGCCAAGGTAGCACGCGCACATAACCTTCCCTGGTTGGAGGTACCGGCGAGAGGCATGACAATAGACCGAATTAGGGCCTCCCCATCCAGGCAAGTGTTGTTGCACTGGTGAGCTCGATTCGGTGGCACTATGACTTGATCCCATCGATGACGAAGGAGGTTCGTTATTTAAGTTTCATTTAACATCTCCATCATCTTACCATATTATCAATACTTAAGAGCATGTATAATTATAAGTGCATCAATGAGCAAATATTACCAACTATTAAATGAGTAGTTATGACTTAAGAGACATGACGATAGCATGATACAAACATGGCAACCATATGACAGAATCATAATAGTATTAGTAACCGTAGCATGCGATCACATCAAAGTATCAACATGATATTGTCGATAAAAGTACTATTGCTAACATGGCAAAATGGTAACATGGCATGACGGGGTAAGCAATACGAACATCTAGAGCAAATTGTATAAATGCAGACGGAAACATCATATGAATATACTGCAACTACACACATAGGGTTCAAGCAAAGTCAACATGCAAGTCCGGAGCTCATGATAAAAGGTTGGCTTGCCTTGGGGAGGACGAATACACCGGGTGAAAATGCGATGATTCACTGCAAATGAGTCATTGGAGCCGGTGCTCCCGGGAGAGGCCTGTTTTCGTGGAAGGTCAAAGATGACATTTTCAACATGTGACAACATTATGAAACTGGCATCATCGGAACGGGCTCGACGAACTGAGAATGTGGGCTTTGGAATTATCTCAATCGGAGTTACGGTCGCAAAAATATGACCGTTCGTTCGTTAGGCATAAAACAGACAGAGAACTGTCCGTTTCTGCCCTTAATGGGCGAACGCCCGCAATTTAACCATTTCGGCGGCGGGCTTGGCTGAAAACGTATTATACAGAATGCGCCTTCGGAACAATGAAGGCGTATTCACCTAATTACGCTTCCACTTATCCAGAGTCAACGGGTGGGCCTGGTCAGCGCTGAGACTTACAGCCGGGACCCACCTCGCCTCGTCATCTCTCTCCTCCCGGTCGTCTCCTTTCTCCCGACTGGAGGCAGAGGAGAGCTCGGTCACCGGCGTGGCCGTCGCCTCGCCGCTCCAGAGAAACGGCCGGCGGGTGCGGGAGATCCGCCGCTCCACTCCGCGCCCGTGGGTGGCCATGGGGTTGGCTGGGACTGACCACAGCACCGGTGCCGCGACTCGGGCGCCATGGCCGAAGCACGGCAAGGGAGGGGTGGCGCCGCCAGGGCTCCTCCACCGGAGCTAGGGGCGGCGGCGACTTGCATGCGTCGAGGGGGAGCAGAGGGCACCGAAGGAAAGGGAGGGGAGGGCCTCGAGCAAGGAATGGCCGAGGGGATCGGCGGCGGCCAACTCCGGCGATGGAGGGGACAGAGGGGCTTCGAGGCTTGGGGAAAAATGCTGCTGGCTGCGAGGGAGCTCGGCGACGCGCTAAAAAGACCACGGGGAAGGCTTGGGAAGGGAGGGGAGGTGGCACGCGGTGCGGCAACGTGTCGGCGCTCCAGTGATGGTCGCGGCGTTGGCACACGTGGCCAGGGGCTACGGGACGAGGAGGGCAGGACCACAGGCGACGCGGGCGAGGGCGTGGCACGTTGTGGCGCGCTGAGCGGCCGAGGAGGGGCCTCCCGCGGGTCCAGTGCGCTGTGCACGCGGTTTGCAGGCAACACACGTGCTCTACGCGTGGTCACCGCATGACCACGGCGTTGCCACACACACTGGGCGGCCCAGGCATGTCTGACGGGTAAGGCACTCCCCCAGTAGCTGCTCGGCGCAAAGAAACGATTCCCATGGCCCATGATGTGACCACAGGATGCACAAAGCCTAAACAGCAACAAGATTAGAGTGGATGCTAGGGTCAAATGAAGGGGGTAAGGGACTAACCAGCTTGTCACAAGTACTAAGGGTAGGAAGGACTACAATCCTGTGAAATTTGGAAAGATTTGGACCAAGATTTAACATAGTTGCTTTACAACTGCAAAATCTGGTCCAGAAGCTGATCATGAAGTGGCACTCACATAGAGTGTTGGATTGGACTGAAATTTGGTGGAGAGTAATGATTTGAGCATATGAAGGCACTGCAAAAATTTCATACCATTTGGATATATAAAAATGGTACTTCCTTCACAATGCTTCCCACTGCACAGAAATTTTAGAAATTTGCTGAGGAAAATTGTCTAGGAACATAGAGCTGAATTTTGGCATGTGGCAATTATTTGGATATGAAAGAGTGCTCAAAAAGTTTGATGGCAATCAAGGAAATACAAATAGCACTTCCTTCACAAAGAGGAAATCTGAACAGAAACTTTAGAAAATTATAGGAAAAGATTGGATAGATGAATTGAGCTAATTTTTGGTTTGCAGTAGTAATATATCAATATGAACTACCCTGGAAAATTTCAGCTCAATTGGATCGAGGAATCAAGCACTTCCTTTACAATGCTTCAAACAGGGCAGAAACTTGCATTGGATCATGTGCTGAAATTTTGAACTATGGAGCTTGGGATTTGGATAGAAATGGTGAAGATATATCAAGGAGAAGCTCCACAATTTATTTGGAAATTTTCTTGGCTACCAAAATGGTAGTTCCTTTGGAAAGTGGCAGAGAGCCAATATTGACCTTGTCAAGGAAAAAAAGGAATTTTCCTTATTTAAATTTGGCCAATATTTTTACCAGAGCTTGGGATAGACACAAAGATCATCTCCACAAATTTTCATGAAATTCAGAGATGTCTAGCTATCCTTCTGGATTTAATTCCTCAAAAAGACAGGAAAAGGAATTAATTCTAAATGGAAAATATTGCATAAGACTTGGCAATATTTTTGCATATCCAGGGTTTACAGGTGTAGGAAGATCTCTGGGAATTTTTGGAGGATCTACAGAGCAAAGGAAATGGTGGCTCCTTTGTAATCACAGTGGCGAGGTTTCAAATTCCAAATATTGGAATTAGGGTTCTGATGTGGTTTTGGGTGATGCAGATGGGTCTTAGTCAGCATCAAAAGCATGGACATGGCTCTGAAAGGCTAAAGATTGCCTGGATTCACCTGATCATCCAGCAAACTCCGGAGAAAGATTTTGAAAAAGAAAGCTTGAAAGTAATAACAGCACAAAAATTGATAACCCAATTTTTGGGGTGTTACACTGAAGACCGTGAGAAGTGGTGCCACGTATATAGCGAAGCAAGTGCTTGACCATCCCCCAATGAGTATCCTGCGGAGCATGCATGTGCAAACAAACCCGCTGGACGGCATAGGCAATATCTGGGCGAGTCAAAGTAAGATACTGAAGAGCACCGGCAATGCTTCAGTAGAAGGTGGCATCGGGCACTGGGTTGCCGGAGGTAGCTGAAACCTTGGACTTAGTGTCAACAGGCATAGTAGCAGGTTTGCAATTAGACATAGCAGCTCGATCAAGAAGTTCCTCAGCATATCGCTCTTGCGAGAGAAAGAATCCTGAAGCTGTGCGCTGAACAGCAACACCAAGAGAAAAATGAAGAGGTCCAGGGTCCTTCATCTTGAACTCGACACTGAGAGAGGTGATGATCAACTGGAGGAACATCGGTGAGGAAGCCGTGAGCACAATGTCATCAACATACAGGAGCAAGTAAGCCATGTCTGAACCGCGATGAAGGACAAAAAGTGACGTGTCAGACTGGGTCGCGGAGAAGCCAAGCCGTCGAAGAAAATTTCCAATGCGTGTGTACCAGGCGCGGGGAGCTTGTTTAAGTCCATAGAGAGACTTGGACAATAAACACACATGCTTCGGGTGATCCGTGTCGACAAAACCTGAAGGTTGAGCACAATAAACCCGTTCCTGTAGTACTCCATGAAGAAACACATTGGAGACGTCCAACTGATGAACGGGCCAATGACGAGAGGCAGCAAGATGGAGCACAGTGCGGACAGTAGCAGGCTTCACCACTGGACTGAATGTTTCTCCAAAATCAACACCGGCGCGCTGAGTGAATCCTTGTACGACCAAACGAGCCTTGTAGCGATCCAGAGAACCATCGGGTTTGAGCTTGTGTCGAAAAACCCACTTGCCAGTGATGATGTTGGTACCACGAGGCCGAGGTATGAGGGTCCAAGTACGGTTGGCCTGCAAGGCATCAAACTCCTCTTGCATAGCGGCACACCAGGCAGGATCTTGAAGAGCTGCATGAACGGATGTAGGTACCGAGGACAATGCGACGGAGGCCACATTGGCCTGCTAATAGCGTTGGTTGGGCTGGATGATGCCCTGTCGTGTGCGTGTGGCCATGGTATGAACGAACACGGCAGAGGGCCGCAGCCACGGAGCACCGTGGACGACAGGCGGTGCAGGCGCTGGCGACGAAGAAGCCGAGGACGTCGATGAGGAGGCAGCCAGAGAGTCGGCCACAGCACTAGTGGCAGCCTTGGGCATAGCAGCCGAGACGGAGGGACTACCCGAGGACCCGGAAGAAACGACCGCCGTGGCAGCCGAAACAGGAGACAAAGCAACTGCCGTGGCAGCCAAATCTGTCATGGAAGCTACCGACCCTGCTGGTGTGGCAGCCGAATGGGGCGACTCAGCCGAGGGAGCCACACACGAGGCAGCCGGTGGTGGCGACGTACAGGGCGCCCGAGGCGGCGATGGGGCGGCCGGCAATGGCGACGGAGAGGGTGCCCGGGACGGCGACCGGGCGGCCACAGAAGGGCTCCCAGCTGACGAGGCACAGCCTGGAGCGGCCATGGCGGGCCGAGGGCCACAACGGCGGGCGGCCACCAGCGGGGACGCCATGCCCACATCAGGAAGAAGTGGCCGGTCGGCCGGCGACGAAGATGCCTCCTCCTAGACCCTGAAAGGAAAAACACGCTCGTCGAAGATGACATGGCGTGATGTTATTATGCGACGAGATACAAGATCATAACATCGGTAGCCATGGTGGTCAGGAGGGTAACCGAAGAAGACGCATGCAACGGATCGAGGTGCTAGTTTATCTGGAGCGGTGGCAGAAGTGTTAGGATAGCACAAACAACCGAAAACTCGTAGATGTTGATACTCAGGAAGAAACCCAAAGAGAAGTTCATGGGGTGGTTGGTTGTGGCGAGGGCAGCAAGGACGGAGATTGAGTAGGTATGTGGCAGTGTTAAGAGCTTCTGCCCAAAATCGAGGAGGAAGATGAGCATGAAATAACATATTGCGGACACTATCATTCAAAGTCTGAAGGAGGCGTTCAGCGTGGCCATTTTGTTGAGAGGTATATGGGCAAGAAAGCCGAAAGTGAATGACATGAGAAGCAAAGAAATCACGAGAGGCATTATTATCAAATTCCTTGCCATTGTCCGTTTGAAAACTCATGATGGAGCGCTGAAATTGCATAGCAACAAACGCATGAAAATGAGAGATAAGCGGAAAAACTTCGGATTTGCGACGTAATGGAAAATTCCAAGTATAGTGAGAGAATTCATCAAGACTGACAAGATAATAAAGAAAACCCAAGAAACTTTTTATTGGAGATGTCCATACATCGCAATGCATAAGATCAAAAGGGAAACTAGCCTGAGAATCTGATTGTTTGAAAGGTAACCTAACGTGCTTGCCCAAGAGACAAGCATGACATGTTGTAGACATGGCTTTATTACAAGAAAACTCAAAAGACGACAATGTTTTGGAGAGAGCAGCGTGTCCCGGATGTCCGAGCCGTTGGTGCCAAAGGTCAGCGGTTTCGGCGAGAAGAGCTTGAGGCCCGGACATGAGTGGATAAAGTTCGTCGGGGCTGTCACATCGCAGAATCACTCGTCGTGTGAGAAGATCCTTGACAGAAAAACCAAACATGTCAAACTCAACAGTAATGGGATTTTCACGAGTTAGACGACGAACAAAAATCAAGTTTTTGATGAGGTTAGGGGTAATAACAACATCACGAAGATGAATAGGAAAATAAGAGGCGGGAAAAGAAACATCACCGGTGTGGGTGATCGGAAGAGAGTCCCCATTACCGATGATAACACGGGTGGAAGTGGAGTAGGGCTAAGAGTGAGAGAGGATACCGGGATTGTTTACCATATGTGAGGTAGCACCGGTATCGAGGAACCAGTCAGCCCCGCTGCCGCCACCGTGGATGGAGAGATCATTGAGGGCGGCGTGAAGCTGCGTCTGGTCCCATGCCATGGATTGATGATGAGGCGGGACCGACGCATAGCTGGGGTAGACCGGGCCGTAGGGGTAGACGGGGCCGTAGGCAGGACCGGCTGGGGCCACTTGCCCGAACCTTAGCGGGGCCGCCTGCCCGAGCTGGGCCGCATAGGCATGCGGCGAGGAGGCTCCAAGGTGAGGCCCGAGCAGGCCGGCACCAGGCACGCGCCAGTTGGGTGGCCACGCTGCGAACATGCCCGACAGCGGGTAGCCCCCGAGAGGCCACGCGGGAGTGCTGCGAGCGTCGGGAGCGGGAGCGGCCGTGCTGCGAGGGCCAGCAGGAGAGGCGGCCTACTTCTTCTTCTTGCCGCGGCTGCGACCGCCACCAGAGGAGGGAGCAGCAGGGGCAGCAGGGGCGACGGGATGCGGGCTCGGAGCTGTAGCCGGCGGCCGGGACTGACCGGCCATGAGAGCCGTCAACTGGGCGTGATGACCACGGGAGAGGCGGTGTTCCTCCTGGAGAAGGGCACCACGGGCGCGCGCAAAGGTGAGGCCAGTGAGGTTGATGGTGAGCGCCGCGATACAATGGCCGAAGTCGTCGTTCAGCCCGTTGATGAGGGCGAGCAGCATGTCCTGATCGGAGACCGGTGAGCCGACGTCGCAAAGATTGTCGGAGAGGCACTTGAGGCGGCTACAGAAGGCGGTGACGGAGAGGTCGCCCTGGACGACGTTGTGGAACTCGCGCTTGGCGAAGATAGCACGCTGTAGACGGTTGTCGAGGAAGAGCTCGGCGATGACCGTCCATGCGTTCACGGCCGTGTCGGAAGGCTTGATGATGATGTGCAGGATGTCGTTGGAGACGGTGGTGTAGAGCCAAGACATGATGCACTGATCGATCTAGGTCCATTCGACATCGCCAAACATCTTGAGAGCATCAATCGACCCATCAACATGATCGAGAAGACCAAGCTTGCGAAAGGTGAGGTTGAAGAAGGTTTGCCAGATCGAGAAGTTGGACTCCTCGAAGGTAAGGGTGATGGGTACATGGCTACGGATGTTGATGAGTTGCACGGCGGTGGCGCTAGGGGCGGCTGGGTGGGGTGAGTCTTGGGCGAAAGGATTGGAGCCGGAGGTAGTGGAGGAGTGGTTGGAGGAGGGGTGGGAGAAGAAGTCGCCAAAGTCTTCCATGGCAGCGGCTGCTAGCTAGGGCAGTGGCAGCAGCAGGCTAGGGCGTCGACTAGGGGAGGGGAGTTCAGGCGTGAGCAGCGGAAGTGGTCACGAGAACGGGAAAAACTAATACCATGTAAGATAGGATAGTTGGGAATATTGCAGCGCATTGTATTGATCCATAGGATAGTTACATATATACACAAGTATACTTGACCTCCAAGACTATATATCTAGCTAAAAGGAAAGAGATCAGCTGAGCCTAAGTATGGAAGTAAAACATCCTACACGATTGCATGAGATACAATGCATGTATTCCTACACTTACTATCAGCACTAAGACTTATTTTGTGATTATTGTGCGGCTGAGACTAAGTGGTCCACCAGTCTAATAATATCTTACAAAGGGGGTATAACATGGCCCCCCACATTTCTTTAAACCTCGACTCGTGCGCCTGCCTGCCAGCGGTGGCACCGTCCGGATGTCGTGCTTCGCCGGTGGCCGTTTTGAAGGACGGGGCAATTAGCGTTTTCTTCATACTGAAGCACGGGGTGTTGTGCTTGCACATGCAGGTCAATTTTAATTTCCCGTTGCAACGCACGGGCATATGTCCTAGTACTAATAAAGTACGGAGTGTTTCTGCCCGTCCGCCATCGTATGTTTTATAAAAGGCCCCCTGGTATATTTTTAAAATAACCCGCGGTCTAGTATTAAGTCCCTCTCCTTTCTCTCCACTGTCGCGCGCACCAGGGCGCTGGTTAGTATTCCGAGTTCAGCTGCGTAGGCCCAGTTCACTTTGTTTTCAGCCCGTTTAGGTCCCTAATCTTTATTATTTACAGAGAATATGTTAAAATGATCATGCTATAACTTTGCAACCGTAACTCGGATTAAAATAATTTATATATGTAATTTGACCAAAAAATGCTTAGTTTCCAACCATGCTATTAGTTGTTCCTGTTAACTAATATAAAATTCTGCAGACTAAGGGGTAGCGAAAAATATTTGTGCTTTGTGGGCTTGGAACTCATGACCCCAAAGGCCCCAACCAGCTGACCTAGCATGTGCTTGTGCTAAAAAATAGGTTTATTATTAAATTAAAAAGTCCCACCTCGACTCTTTGCACGAGAATAAATCAATTTATATACATTTGTAAATTGTGTGGAAATCGGGAAGCCACTTCAAAACCAAAGGAACGGAGGGAGCGAAGGAATTAAATGGATTTGGGCTAGCATGGTTGATTGGCTATAAATAAATAAAATTGTTGGATTTGCATGGATGGTTGCGTCAATAAAAATTATGCGAGTTTGTAAGTAAGACCAGATTTCGGGATTGTTGCTATGAGGGGGAGACCCTATAATTAATGAATTAATCCTTCTATAGTCCACCAATCTTGCGTTAATAATCCATTTTTTAAGACTTTCGTGAGATAACCACAACAAAGGAGAGAGTAGAGTTCAACCTCGGCGTGTGTATCCCTGCTGCCGTCAGGTGGCACCGTCCCGATGTTGTCGTGTCGCATTGATATTTTGGTGGACATGTCAATTACTTCTCCCGTTGCAACGCATGGACATATGTGCTAGTCTCACTTAAGGACAGACTAATATCCCCGAAATCACTAATTAAGGAGTACTCCTTGCAAAGATCATCCCCACCAGGTTGTGACAAGTGGCGCATTGCATGTGCGCCACTTGTCGCAACACGTGAGTTTTCCCTTGTTTTCGTAGATTCGTTTATTCAAATTGTTTTATCTCTTAAACCGTGCGTCCAAATCTCGAACCGTTTTCACCACTGGATTCCTCACGTCGAGATCCTCAAAACTAGGTCCCATTTTGATAGGTTTCGACGAACTTTCTTTTTCATGAAAAAAACCGGACGAAAAAACCCGAACCGGGGGCATGTTTTTTCCCCTTTCCGAAGAGGCACGCGTTTTTTCCTTTTTTGAGAGGTACGACCGTGCCTCTCGCGGAAGCAAATCCGTGCCTCCACGAAAAGCAAATCCGTGACTCCACGAGAAGTAAATCCGTGCCTCTCGCGGAAGGAAAAAAAGAAAACGCATTGTTTTCTCTTTCCGAGAGGCACGACCGTGCCTCCACGAAAAGTAAATCCATGCCTCTAGCGCAAGGAAAAAAACGCGTTTTTCCCCTTTTCCAAGAGGCACAACGTGCCTCCCATGGAAGCAAATCCGTGCCTCCACGAGAAGTAAATACGTGCCTCTCGCGGAAGAAGAAAAAACGTGTTTTTTCTTATCCGATAGGCACGAGCGGAAGAAAAAAAAGTGTTTTTTTCGTTTCCAAGAGAGACGACCGTGCCTCTCGTGGAAGAAAATTCGTGCCTTCACGAGAAGTAAATCCGTGCGTCTCGCGGAAGAAGAAAAATGCATTTTTCCCTTTCCGAGAGGCACGACCGTGCCTCTCGCGGATGCAAATCCGTTCCTCCACGAGAAGTAAATCCGTGCCTCTCGCGGAAGGAAAAGAAACGTGTTTTTTCCCCTTTCCGAGAGGCACGACCGTGCCTCTTGCGGAAGCAAATCCGTGCCTACACGAGAAGTAAATCCGTGTCTTTTGCAGAAGGAAAAAAAACGCGTTTTTTCGCGTGATTTGTTTTGTCCAAATCGTAAGAAAAACTGGGGGGGAAACCAAAAAGCCAAAAAAACCCGAAAAAAATCATCTAAAAGCCGAAAACGCGTCCAGAAAAATAGAAAAAAAAAACAAAATCCGGAGGAAGCGCCTAGAGCGCGACATGTGGCGGCGGCTGAGAGCGCGCCAAGTGGCGCGCTCCCATCCCGAAGGTGTACTCCTTGATTAGTTGCTATCTAATATTCCTCTCGCCTGAAGACCTCGCGCGTATGGGCCGGCCCGTTAGCTCTCTCAATTGCAAGCTCGTTTTACGCACGGTTTCGTCCGGTTTTTTATTTTTATTTATTTTTCTTTTGGTTTTCTTTTTTTCATCATCGGTTTTCTGTTTTTTCATATATATTTTTTCGTGTGCTTCACGGTTTTACAGGTTTTCTCTTTTATTTCTTTTTAAAAATAATTTTTTTATCTTTCTTATTCTTTTTTTGGTTTTTTTGCTTTTCTGTTATCTTTTTTGTGTTTCCTTTTTGTTCTTATACGTTTTATTTGTTTCTTTGTACATCTTTTGTATACAGCAGGACCTTTTTTTGTACACAAATTGTATATTTTTATAATACATGATTAACCTTTTAAAAACATATTTTTTATGTCTACTTTTTCTTTAATAAATGTACATTTTTTTTATACATCAAAAACATTATATATATATATATATATATATATATATATATATATATATATATATGCACGTTTAAATTTTTCCAAATTCATGATTAATATTTTTTTCTAAACATATATATTTTGATATCTACTTTTTCCATACACATTCTAAATTATTATATACATCAGAAGCATTTTTATATACACGTGTAACCCTGTCCAAATTCATCATTAATATTTTTGAAACATATATATTTTGATGTATATTTTTTTCCATACACATTGTACATTACACCGGAAACATTTTTATATAAACATTTAACATTTCTTAATTGAAACAAATTGAAACTTCCATTTTTTTTATTTCTACTTTTTTCCATACGCATTGTATATTTTTGTATACAACAAAATATTTTTTCTATACACACTTAAATTTGATCTAAGGCATGATTAACAGCTTTCAAAAAAATATTGAAAACTTATAGAATTTATTGATTTTTTTTTCATATACATTGTACAAATTTTTATACATCAAAAACATATTTTCTATACACAGTTAACATTTTTTAATGCATTTTAATATTTTGCAAAAAATAAAAAAATAGTATTTTTTGATTTCTAATTTTTTCATACGTATTGTACATTTTTCCATACACACTTAACATTTTTTACTGCATGATTAACATTTTTCAACTTTTGTATATAAACTGTTTTTTATAATAGACATACTCAGAATATTTCGTATTATAAGCAAAAGTAAAAAAAAAAAACAGAAAATAAACGTAAAAAGGTGGATAAAAACGTAAAAAAAACGCGCTGGAGGCCTGTGTCCGCGCTGGGCTGGCGCAATCAGGCGGGTGCCTGCAGCGAGACGTCCTACTGTCCCGCTTTAGGCAGAGACATTGCCGCGCCCTTTGCTCGTTGCCCACCGCGCAGCTCGATGAATAGGAGGTCCCCCAGGAAGCCAGTACTATAGCAAGTGGGCGGGCACAGCAAAATTGTCATTTTTCCTATCCATTACCA
Source organism: Elymus sibiricus (assembly GCA_039707655.1). Lineage (NCBI taxonomy): Eukaryota > Viridiplantae > Streptophyta > Magnoliopsida > Poales > Poaceae > Elymus > Elymus sibiricus. The sequence continues at coordinate 202,029,422 of CM077666.1, read as the reverse complement.
TCAGTTTTGCTTTTCTGTAGTTTATTTTTCTTTATATGTTCCTCTCTTTTGTTTTATTTTTATTTTCCTTTTTGCCTTTCGTGTAATAAAGTATTCATCACACATATAAAAAAAGGTAACCATGTATTTGAAAAAAAGTAGCACATGTGAAATAAATGTTTAACACATATTCATAATAGTTTTTAATACATATACAAAAATAATTCAAACACATATATTTGAAAATTGTTAATCATGTATTTTAAAAAATGCTAAATGAGTATAAAAATATACTAGATGTATACAAAAAATATTCAACGTACATGAAACAAAATAGACATCAAAACACATATATTTTTGAAAAATGTAAATCATGTATTTATAAAATGTTAACACATGTATGAAAAAAATTCCTCGTGTATGAAGAAAAATGTACAAGGTCTATGGAAACAAGAAGACATAAAAAAATGGTAACCATGTATTTTGGAAAATGCTAAAGGCATATCAAAAATGCTAATCATGTATTTGAAAAATGTTAAAGGGATATAATGTTTTTTATATTTTTACAAAAATGTGTAGTGTGTATGAAAAGAAAATATGCATCAAAATCATATATTTGAAAGAAAAAAAATCACATATTCAGAACATGTTCAACGTGTACACAAAAATGGTTCAATTGTACATAGAAAATGTTTCATGTATTTGAAACATTTTAAACATGTATAAAAATGTATATAACATGTTCCTGATGTATAGAAAAAAAGTACATTATGTGTAAAAAAATATTTGCATTTAAAACAATCACCGTGTATTTGAAAAATGTTGACCACATATTCAAAATATGTATTTAACATAAAATATACATCATTTATTTAAAAAACGTTCAATGTGTATCAACAAAATGTTTCACGTGTACACTAAAAATGTACATTGTGTACTGAAAAAAGTAGACATGTGTTGAACAAAAAAGTATCCGATGAAAACGACAAAAGAAACAAAAAAAAGTAAAGGAAGCCAAGTAAGAAACAAAGAAAACCAAAGTGTAACAAAAAGAAAAAACAAAGAAAATCGGTGAAAAACAAAGAAAACCAAAGCATATAAAAAATTAACAACGAAAATCGGGAAAAAACACAGAAAACCAAAGTAAAACGATAAAAAAGAGATAAAACTGACGCAGAAACAGTGGAAAAAAACAGTCAAAAAAACAAAAAAGAAGACAAGCCGGTGAACAAAACAATACACAAAAACCAAAATAACCCGAGGAGAATCAAAGAAGGCTAAAGGAAAAAAAACGAAAACGCAAAAAAATTAATCATAAAACCAGAACAGCTGCAAACGAACTGATCGATGAAACGAGGGACCGAAAAAAAGGCTACTGGGCTGGCCCCAATTCATTGGCGCTGCGGGCAAGACTTATATTATGCCGGCAATAAGCAAGGAATAGCTCCCGCGCCCCTGAACAGCGCCCTCCCGACAGTTAGAAGAAAATGTAAAGGAGACAAAAAAACAGATCTCATGAAAACAAAACCGTAGGAGGGGTATTAGAGCATCTCCAATAGATGATGTAGATGTATAAATACCTACTTTTTACATCACTTGGACCCAAAAATACCTCTCCAACAGATGATATAGATGTAAAAAAATTGCTTAGAATTTACATCTGATGCATTTTGCATCATTTGGAGATGCAAATGTACATCTGTAGCCGCGCGATGATGTAAAACCAGCTGCCCACCGCGCAAACGCCAACCGCCCTGGAAAGTTCCCTCCCCCCCCCCCCCCGAGTGACTGCCCGCTGCACCCCGCCGCCGGCAGCGGGAGTTCTTTTGGAAGCGCGAGGCCGAGCAGAAGAAGAAGGCGGTGAAGAAGGAGGACGAGGCCGGCCCCTCGATGGTGATCCCCGTCGAGTCTGACTCGTCGCATTGGGATGACTCGGACAAGGACGACGACGAGTACGACGACCCCAGTAAGGATGAGTTCTGGGAGCAGTTCCATAGCGACGATGAGTAGTTTTATGTTTGATGTAGTTGAAGTAGACTCGGAGCAGTAGTAGTTTGTGTGATGTAGTAGTTTGAACCATGTTTAATTATGTTTTAAGAACTATGTTTGCTTCAAATGAACTTGCTATGTTTGAAATGATGTAGTAGGTGAACTAGTGTTTTACATCACCAAAAAGGGTGATGTATAATAGATGATGTAAAAAGGGTGATGTATAAAGGATGATGCCGGCCATCCAACGCTACCCGCAAACATTTCAAACAAGGTTTAAACAAATTGGACGTAATTATTGCAAACATGGTGGATTTTCATATAAACCGGAGCACATTCATTACAATGCGGACATTTTTCATTAAAAAAATGACCGGACCCTAAACCTATCCTACGGTGGTGCCCGTCGTACACTTCCTTTGTATTCCGCATCGGCGACCACGTCCTCCATCTGCCGTCTCCATGAGCGGCGACGGGATTTAAGACCCGTGAAGTGAAGGTGTGGTCTCCGGCGAGGAAAAGTTGAACATGGGAGAAGGACCGGCCCACTTGGGACACAATGCCTGCCACCTCCCATGCCCTACTCATCCTCGGAGGAGTCCGTGACCTGTCCGTCGCCGGTGTCGGTGGACGTGAGGTCAATGATGGATGTGGACGGTCCGTCACTGTCCGCCTGCCACATGTGCCCTCAAAAGTTGGACGGCGGCGTTCTCGTCCTCAACCGCCTGCGAAGCCAGCGCGTGTACGGCCGCGGCCACGTCCGGCTGCGCCGGCTCTACGTTGCAAGTGGCGCATTGAGCACGCGCGGCCTCATAGAGCGCCCGCTGCTCCGCAACGAAGTTCGGGTTCGCCACGGCCATGGCGACCACGACCTCCTCGCTTGTGTGCTCGCCATAGATTTGGCCCTCCACCAGTCGGTGCTGCTCGAGGAGGAACAAATTGTACATCTCCTCCTCCAGCACCTGCAGGAATGCCAACATAGGAGCCGGCATAGGCTGCTCCTTATCCGCCATGGTGGCAGCATAGTGCGCCTGCGCCTGCTCCATGGTCAAGCCGGCATGCATAGGCGCGGTGTCGTTGTCGGAGCCCGTCTCCATCGTAGGGTCGTCGTCGGATACCTTGGGCGAGCTGGCCGGCATGCCGTGTTGGAAATATACCCTAGAGGCAATAATAAATAGGTTATTATTATTTTTCCTTGTTCATGATATATGTTTATCATTCATGCTGGAATTGTATTGACTGGAAACTTAAATACATGTGTGGATGAATAAACAACACCGTGTCCCTAATGAGCCTCTACTAGACTAGCTCGTTGATCAAACATGGTTAAGGTTTCCTAACCATAGACATGAGTTTTTGTTTGATAACGGGATCACATCATTAGGAGAATGATGTGATGGACAGACCAACCGTAAGCTTAGCATCAGATCGTATCACTTAGTTATTTGCTACAACTTTCTTCATGTCAAGTATCTGTTCCTTAGACCATGAGATCCTGCCACTCCCGGATACCAGAGGAATACTTTGTGCGCTATCAAACATCACTTCGTAACTAGGTGATCATAAAGATGCTCTACAGGTATCTCCAAAAGTATTTGTTGGGTTGCATGGATCGAGACTGGAATTTGTCACAAGAAGCTTGCAAGCATGTGCCTAATGAGTTTAGTCACGGGATCTTGTATTACGAAACGAGTAAAGAGACTTGCCAGTAATGGGATTGAACTAGGTATGGAGATACCGACGATCGAATCTCGGGCAAGTAACATATCGCCGGACAAAGGGAATTGTATACGGGATTAACTGAATCCCCGACATTGTGGTTCAACCGATAAAGATCTTCGTGGAATATGTAGGAATCAATATGGGCATCCAGGTCCCGCTATTGGTTATTGACCGGAGAGGTGTCTCGGTCATGTCTACCTGATTCCCAAACCCGTAGGGTCGCACGCTTAACGTTCGTTAGCGCTAGGCTAATGTTGAGATATTAATAGTGTTGGAGATATGCCCTAGAGACAATCATGTATGATGATATTTCCTATGTGTTTATGAATAAAGATAGTCCTTGGACATTATCAATGATGTGTATCAGCAAGTACGTGACTTGCTTGTGGGACTATGCATTGTATGATGATTGTCCTAAAAGGTCCCTAGTCGAAATGGCTGTGTGGACGCGCAGCTAACTAGACTAGCATATGACACAGTGGATGGCTCGGTCTCACTAGCCATGGAGCATTGGATGCTAACCGGATAATATGGACTCGGAAAGATCTGGTCGGATTCGACATAGTTGGATCCGAGTCCGGATAAGGTCCGAGTCAGACAGACCCAACTATGAGACGCAGCGATATGTCATATGTGAGTCTCTAGTACAACATACATTCTATGTCCTAAGACCTGAGCTGGCGCATGTACTCGGGATGGTGACAGACCTACTTTGGGCCAACCAAATGCTACTCCCTAACTGGGTAGTTATAAAGGTAGGTTTCGGGCTTGTCCAAACCCATGCTGCGAGACATGGTCGAGCAAGATGGGATTTGCCCCTCCGATCAGGAGAGATATATTCTGGGCCCCTCGTGTGATCCGACCAGGATAAGCATGGCCATGCGACAAGGATTATGAGATAATCCGGTTTGTGGTTGGCATCACTGGAACGAGAAAGAGGTCGGGCTAGCTCAAGGATGACAGACTCGCCTTGATCCCGACAACATATATCGTGTGGCAAAGGGAACAGAAGTGTGACATGTTGTACAGGTTCGCCAACCGGCTTCATTGTCTACTTGGTGGTCGGCACGCCTTGCTAGAGGCCGCTACCAACCGAGCAGGTCGGAGGTGATCCGACCTACGACCGAGTCGACTTGAACCTAAGGGGTCGCGCGCTTAAGGGAAGGAACCTGTGAGGCTGGGTCCGACTCCACGAGTCTGATGTGATCCTACTCGGACTCGGATCCAGGCTGAACAGACTTTGGGCATTAGGATCCGTGCGAGGCCCAAGTGTTGAGCCCGCGACAGATGCCTATATATAGTGGAGGTGCGGCACACTCATTTGGTTGATCGCTTCGGTGCCGTCATTAGGGCTTTGCATGTGTTGCAACTAGCCACCTCCACTCGCCGCCGACTGTGTGATCGGACCTAGCAGTCCGCCACACAGTGTTGCTCCTGCACGCGCGGATACCGTTAGAGGCAGTGCACTTGCGCCGCTCCGGCGAACCTGTACGTGGGATCCGACGATCGGCTGTTCGAGGGAGACCGCACGAGGAGGAGACGAACCCCGCGGATGTGCTGCCCCAACTCTACTTTCGCTGCACGACACTGCACGTCTAGTGGTAACGATCCGTGATCCATTTCTCGTAGCAAGTTGCTAGATGTTCTGCGCATAGGGAAAATTTTAATTTGCAGTCGACGCACCCTACCGTAGAACCCAACAAATAGTGGAAAGTCCGAAAGTAGTTCAGATTCCCGAATGGGATCCGGGACATCATGAGGAGCTCCAGAATGGTCCAGAGGTAAAGATTTATACATGGGAAGTCATATTCAGGGTTCACGAAAAGTTCGGGAATTTTCGGTAGAGTACCGGGAAGGTTCTAGAAGGTTCCGGGGGTTCCACCGTGGGGCCCAATGACACAGGAAGGGCCCACATGGACCGAGGGGTGGGGCTACAGCCCACATGGGCTGGCCGCACCACTCCCCAAGGCACATGTCGTTTAAATCTAGAGATAAGGTCTTATCTCTAAATTTAAAGGGTTGAATCTAGAGATAAGATGTTATCTCCAAGTTTAAAGGGATTTCTCCCTTGTGGCCGGCCCTAGGAGGGTTTTGGATGCCCTCCCCTACCCCCTAGCCTATATAAAGAGGGGGCGCATGGGGGCAGCCACCCCTTCACCCTTGCCCATTGCCTCTCCCAACTCCTCCCACGTTTCTCCGGTATGCGCTTGGCCAAACCCTGCCGGAATTCCGCTGCCACCATCACCACCTCGTCGTTGGGCTGGTCTCGATCTCATCTACCTCCTCTCCCTCGCTTTCTGGATCAAGAAGGAGAGGACGCCATCGAGCTGAACATGTGCTAAACTCGGAGGTGTCATCTGTTCGGCGCTAGATCGGATTGGATAGTGATTGGATCGCGAAGAGTACGACTACATCAACCGCGTTACATACGCTAACGCTTTCGGTCTACAAGGGTACATAGACACACTTCCCCTCGTTGCTATGCATCTACTAGATTAGATCTTGGTTGTCACATAGAATTTTTTTTTTGATTTTCATGCTACGTTTCCCGTCAGTGGCTTCAGAGCTAGGTCTATGGGTAGATGTGTATGCACGAGTAGAACATAAAGAAGTTGTGGGCGTTGATGTTCAAATTGCTTACCTCCTTTGTTATTTCTGGATTCAGCGGTATTGTGGGATGAAGCGGCCCGAACCAACCTTACTTGTCCTCGCACAAGAGACCGGTTCCACTGACTGACATGCAACTTGTATTGCATAAAAGTGGCTGGCGGGTGTCTGTCTCTCCTACTTAAGTTGAATCTGATTTGACAATGGCGGTCCTTGTATTGACCGGAAACTTAAATACATGTGTGGATAAATAAACAACACCGTGTCCCTAGTGAGCCTCTACTAGACTAGCTCGTTGATCAAATATGGTTCAGGTTTCCTAACCATAGACATGAGTTGTCGTTTGATAACGGGATCACATCATTAGGAGAATGATGTGATGGACAGACCCAACCATAAGCTTAGCATCAGATCGTATCACTTAGTTATTTGCTACAACTTTCTTCATGTCAAGTATCTGTTCCTTAGACCATGAGATCATGCCACTCCCGGATACCGGAGGAATACTTTGTGCGCTATCAAACATCACTTCATAACTGGGTGATCATAAAGATGCTCTATAGGTATCTCAAAAAGTATTTGTTGGGTTGCATGGATCGAGACTAGAATTTGTCACAAGAAGCTTGCAAGCAAGTGACTAATGAGTTTAGTCACAGGATCTTGTATTATGGAATGAGTAAAGAGACTTGCCAGTAATGATATTTAACTAGGTATGGAGATACCGACGATCGAATCTCGAGCAAGTAACATATCGCCAGTCAAAAGGAATTGTGTTGGCAACGTAGCATGAAAATCAAAAATTTCCTACGAGACACCCAAGATCTAATCTAGGAGATGCATAGCAACGAGAGGGGAGAGTGTGTCTACGTACCCTCGTAGACCATTAAGCGGAAGCGTATATCACGCGGTTGATGTAGTAGTACTCTTCACGATCCAATCGCGATCCAATCCGATCTAGCGTCGAACGGACGGCACCTCCGCGTTCAGCACACGTGCGGCTCGGTGACATCTCCTCCTTCTTGATCCAGCAAGAGAGGGAGGAGAAGTAGATGGGATTTTAAGCAGCACAATGTCGTGGTGGAGATGGTGGTGTCGCAGTGCCGGCAGGGCTTCGCCAAGCGCCTCCGAAACGACGTACGAGGAAGAACGGGAGAGATGGGAGAGGGTGCAGCCCCAAGGGAGGGACAAATTGGTGTGTTGTAGCCCTCCCACCCCTCCTCTATTTATAGGAGCAAGGGGGAGGGGAGCAGCCCCCTTTGCCCCTCCTCCAAGGAGGGGGTGGCGGCCCCTAGGGGGTGGAGTAGCCCCCAAGCAATGGGGGCGCCCCCTTCTAGGGTTTCCCCACCAGCCCTAGGGCGCATGGGCCTTGGTGGGAGGGGCGCCTAGCCCACCAGGGGCTGGTGCGCCTCCCTATACAGCCCATGTGGTCCCCTGGGGCAGGTGGACCCCCGGACCCCTTTCGGCACTCCCGGTACAATACCGGAAAATCCCGAAACTTTTTCGGCGACCAAAATAGGACTTCCCATATATAAATATTTACCTCTAGACCATTCCGGAACTCCTCGTGACATCTGGGATCTCATCCGGGACTCCGAACAACATTCGGTCACCAACGTACATATCCCAATACTACTCTAGCGTCATCGAACGTTAAGCGTGCGGACCCTACGAGTTCGAGAATCATGTAGACATGACCGAGACACCTCTCCGGTCAATAACCAATAGCGGGACCTGGATGCCCATATTGGTTCCTTCATATTCCATGAAGATCTTCCATCGGTTGAACCACGATGTCAAGGATTTAGTTAATCCCGTATGCAATTCCCTTTGTCTAGCAATATGTTACTTGCCCGAGATTCGATCGTGGTATCTCTATACCTAGTTCAATCTCGTTACCGGCAAGTCTCTTTACTCGTTCCATAATACAAGATCCCGTGACTAACTCATTAGCCACATTGCTTGCAAGCTCTTTACGATGTTGTATTACAGAGAGGGCCTAGAGATATCTCTCCGTCATACAGAGTGACAAATCCTAGTCTCGATCCATGCCAACCCAACAGACACCTTCGGAGATACCTGTAGAGCACCTTTATGATCACCCAGTTATGAAGTGACGTTTGATAGCACATGATGGCTCGAGAATTTGCGATGTTTTTCATAGTGATTTCCATTTGGTTTCACTGGATTTTTGTTATTCTTCGGATATTTCTAATGCTAATCCAACAAAAGATAAGAAAATCTACTTTGGCCTTTGGATGGCAGGAAGTATCATATTTGGAAGGAAACCAAAGGAGATTGCTGCAAGTCAAGCCAATTGGAGCAACTTTCCTGAAGAGAGCATTGTCAACAGGCGCATCAGGGTGAAAGACGGCGTTCCATATGATTGCACGTGCTCGTATGAGCGGTCGTTTGGAGTGCCCACAGCCCCTCCTCGTCTATACAAGCAACTTTCGTGAAGGGACCACGGGGAAAAGAGAACCCTAGCCGCCGCCACACCATCCAGAATAGGAGAAGAGAGGATCTGAAGAACTCACGAGGATCATCGTAGTTTTTGATCCTTTCATCTCCATCATCATCATCACCTCCTTCACTGTTTTAAGATGGATTGGAACTTGTAATCTCTACTCCATCTCATCTGAGATCAAGACTATTTGGGCACCATTTCATCTCATTGTGGATCCCCTCAATATTATCGATATGGTTTTCATGGTTTTTCTCTTTGATGTGATTGATTCCCCTCTTATGATGTGTGAGTAATTCCCCTAGGTGTGGGAGATGTAGGTAAGTGGTAAGATTTACAAGGTAACTAGTATTACCGTCGCACTGGCACAATTCATATATTCTTACCATGAACTGAAACCTCTCCGCACCTAATCTCTTCATTGTAGGCAACGCTATTTATATTTTAGTTCTTCTTATTTACTTTCAATAGTTATTTAGTAGACACCTTTAAATCCTCCTTATATTAGCATATTTTAGTTTATCTATTACCCAGGACAGTAATAGTATTTGCAGAAGCTCAAGCAGTACTTCACACAACAACTATGACACCTTGTGTGTGATAGAAACACCTCCATAAATACTCTCCTCCACTCTTTGTTGGGGCGATTACTCATTGGGATACTTCCGCGAAAGTGCTACACTACCCTATTTGGTCTGCAGGTACCAAGGCATTTTCTGGCGTCGTTGCCGGGGTGCTAAGCACAGAGTATTTGTTTCGTAACTGTTTTTGCAGGTATTGTTATTGTAGATGCTTCCTGTAACTCACAGGGGATCTACTCGTTCAGGGAGAACGTATTTACCAGATTACATTACTCGTTTTCCTCAGGAGCAGCAAGCTTCATTAATAGAAAAATACAAAAATAGTGAGACAGTTGAGCTTAACACTTTGTTCGCAGAAATGACGATTACTCAAAAGCCCAAGAAGACTATTAGGGATCACTATGCTCCAGTACTTGTTTCTAGATCTCCTATAGTTTATCCTACTAATTATGCTCAAGAGTATTCGATTGACTATGATCTTATTACAGAAATAAGAAACCATGCTTTTGCAGGAACTGAAGAGGAAGATCCTCAAGCACATTTGATGATGTTTGACACTTTATGTGGGACATTTAAGTTAAAAGATGTTTCACGATAATTTGTGCTATTGAGACTCTTCAGGTTTTCTCTAAAGGATGATGTTGAGAAGTGGTATAATCGATTGCCTCAAGACAGTATAACCAGCTGGATTATGTGTGCTGAAAACTTTATGGCTAAATTCCTTCCAAGCTCGAAGATTACTAAATTGAGGAGAAACCTCACTTCATTTGTCCAAGAAGACGGTGAAACACTATATAAGGCTTGGGAGAGATACTCCAAATTTTTAACATTATGTCCTAACCATGGTTATGCTAAATATGTTATACTACATATGTTTTATCATGGAATTAATGATGAATCAAAATCCATTCTTGATCTAAGTGCAGGTGGACAATTTATGTCATTGACCCTAGAAGAAGGGAAAGAACATATTGAGAAGATTGTATCCGCACTCGAGCAATGGAATATTGAAGAACCTATCAAACCAACTGGAAAGGTATACCATATTGAAGACATGGAAGAATTCAAGAAGGTTACTCAAGAGAAAGGTAAGCCTGTTGAACAAGTTATCAATGAAAAAGTGGATATATTCAGTATTTATCACCAGGAAGATGAGCTTCAAGATACGATGAGAAAGTTTAAATTCCATCAAGATAACTTCAACAGAGACTTTCGAAGATGTATCTATCATAATGAAAAGTCAATAGCATATCTCTCATGAGAGGTAGATGGGTTAAGCCAAGCGGTAAAGAATCTTGATAAACACTCTCGTATGATAGAGACTCAATGTATTCAAATCTCTGAGACTCAAGCTTTGATTCTTGCTCAATTAGATAATCATGTTTCTACTAATGAAATATCTACTCGTAGTGGTAAAAGAACGCAGGATCCCAAGGGCCCGGAATGGTATGAAATAGAGCAAGAACAAAGAAGAATAGAGAGCCAAAGTCGAACTCAAGAGAATAGAGAATTGCTCTTTGGTGAAGAAGAACTTGAAGAACAGGTCCATCAAGATACTCATGGGGATGAAGCAGAAGTTGAAAAAGAAATTGACTTTGATGCAGAAACAACTGATGGCAATAACAATGAAGAAGAAACTCCGGAAGCAGAAGAAGAGGAAGAACCTAGGGTGGAAAGAAATAAACAACCACCTGGTCCAACCAAGAAGGTTAGTGGTCAAGCACTGAAAAACAAAGAGAAAGGTAAGGAAAAGGAGAAAGATAAAGGTAAATCTAAGAAAACTCTTCCTTATCCTAAGGCTATAAGACCACCTTCAAATGATGCATTATACTCTTCTTTTCTTCAAGCCATAGTTGATCTTAAAATGTCAATGCATGTGACTGATATGTTAAAGATTCCTACTTTTGCTAAGTTCATGCGTGATGTAGTGAATAATAAAAGGAGTATGACTCTAAAGGAACACGTTGCCATGATAACGGAGTATCCATTTGATAACAAGATACTAGAGAAACTGGGAGACCCAAGTATACCCACTATATCTTGTTCCATTGGTAATCTTGATATGAATAATGCTCTTTGTGATGTAGGAGCAGGGGTAAGTGTGATGCCTCTAACTCTTTATCACAATTTAAATTTATCTGAATGCATACCCACAGGCATAACTTTGCAGATGGCAGACAAGTCCTCAAAGAAGCCAGTGGGGATGGCTGAAAATGTTCCGTTGAGATTGGACGGGCATGTTATACCTACTGATTTTATTATTCTTGACATGCCCAAAGACGAAAAACTATCAATTATCCTTGGTAGACCATTTTTGAATACTGCAGGTGCATCGCTAGATTGCTCAGAAGGGAAGGTAACCTTTAGAATCTGTGAGGAAGAAATAGTCAAGTACTTCCCAAAGAAGCCAGGAGCAAGGGTGAAGTATGTGCCACCGCCTAATCGATTATGTACGGTGAGCAGAGAAAATCCACGACCACCTGATACTTGATGAAATACCGAGGTAAGAGGTTGAGCTAAGCAACCTAAAAACCAGTGCTTTATGGGAGGCAACCCATTATCTCTTTATTTTTTTATATAATTTTATCTTAGTTTTAGTCAATATTTTGCTCTTATAAATGAACTGATGAAAATCCCTCGGAAAAGTTGTTTTTGACCTTTTTATTAAAGGAGAAATGTTGAAAAGAGGAATTAGGAAAAGAAACAAAGGAGGAAAGCAACAGAGGAGAACGACGGCGTTTCATACGGCCACTGCCGCCCGTATGCGCGGTCGCATGAAATTTCAGAAGAAACGCAAAAAAGAACAGAGAGATCGACGGTGTTTCATACAACAGCCTACGCCTGTTTGCACGGTTGTATGACACTCTCGCCGAAATCAGCCACAACTTACAGATTTGAAGAAGACGTTCCTAACGGGGGAGAGCGCCCGCTTGTGCGGTCGTTTGATTCTTCGATCAGGAGCGTCCGCGGGAACAGAGAGAAAGACGGTCTTTCGGATGGGCGTCAGCGCCCGTTCGAGCGCCCGTTTCGCCCTCTGCCCAGCAGAGCTTCGGATAAGCAGGTTTGACGACGGCGTTTCAAACGAGCGTGTGCGTCCGTTTGAGCGCTCGTTTCAGGTATGTAAACCCTAGATCGGTTGATTTCAATGTGAGACGGCGTTCCATATGGACGCCCGCGCCCGTATGAGCGCCCGTTTCACCTGAATTTTCATAAATCTGATCCGCCGGCGCTGGGAGGTTTTCTTCTTCTTCCTCCCAACGCCCAAAGCTCTCACATATCTCTCTCAAACCCTAACAAAAATCCTCCAAAACCTTTGTTTCTTCGCGGATTTCGCTCGTTTGATCCGTGCATCTTCATCCTCGGTGAGTTTCTCCTTCGATCCATGGTTTATTTGCAAGTTTTGGTGGTGGTTTCATCAATGTTCATATCCTAGATGAGATGCATAATATTTTCAATTTTCGGTCGATTTGCATGTTAGGATTCAAAGTAATAGGTTAGAATCGATCTTAGGAAGTATTAGAACTCGATCCCCACGTTAAACTTACATTTTTCTGTTGTTATTTTCGTTGTGTGTAGGAAATGATGAGATCGGCGATTGCCGCGGGGAAGAAGGCCATGGGCTCGCGCTCTAAGCGTGCCCGGAACGAGGAAGATGAACTCTGTGCTACTGTGAACAAGGACTTCCAACGTGTGAACAACCGGGGGATGACCCCCACGAAGTGGAAGTGTGATGCGTTCTTGGAGTCCCAAGGGCTTCACAACGACTTCGCGTGGCTTGCGGACAATGTTAGGATGGAAGTTTTCAGCAACTTCCATTACCTCACGTACCGCAGCATTACCGTGGAGCTCCTCTCCACCTTCTCCCACACTCTCGATGACTCGAGGGTGGCACCGAGCTGCTCATTCATGCTTGGAGGAGTTCAACGCACCATGACGCTGGAGCAGTTCTGCAGTGCCTTCGGTTTCGAGAACCAAGGAGTTCTCGACACTAGGGGCACGCCGGTTGCTGACGCGTTGGGTTCGTGGGAGCTCATCTCCGTCAAGGATGAGCATGACCTCTCTGAGAAGAAGGTATCGAGCATCCAAAACCCCTCCATTCGCTACTTCATGATTTTCATTGCCAACACTATTTTTGGTAGGGAGAACCTTGGGGGCATGTCAGAGCTATGACATGTGTGTGCTCCATGCAGCACTCCACCCCAATTACACCCCCAAGCCTAACTTGGGAGCTTTTCTTATGCATCACCTCGGTAGGCAGCACAAGCAGCCGAGGGGGACTATTGTTGTGGGAGGCGTAGTGACTCGGCTTGCCGAGCACTTCGGCCTCGATCTTGATGCAATGCAGCACATCCCAGGCCCAATGGCACTCAACCGTAGAATTATGACCAACACTCATTTCATTGGGCCCGTGCAAGGGGAGCATTGCTACAAATGCCCCCTACCTAACATGCACACTGTCGATGTTCACTTGCCCTTGCCGTAAGCATTTACTGTTTCTATGCGTGATATGTGGGTACTCTCTGTTGATGAGATCAACGAGTACCGCCACGAGGATGGTTTCGGGAGCATTGCTCAACCCGAACCCGCTCCAGAGTGGGAGGCTGCAGCAGCGGGTCCTGCCCATGGTTGGGATGCATGGGAAAATGCACCCCAGTATGCACCCAACTATCCACCACAGCCTACACCGCAATATGCACCGTAGGTTAACTTTGGGCAGCCACGTGACTATGTGCCTAGGATAGAGTTTCAGCAGCTGCAGCAGCAGGTAGGAGGGATCTGTATGGACCTCCGTGAGGCCAACAACAACATTAACCTATTGAGTGGGAACATGCAGTCCCTCTTTTCTTTCTGCCAGCCACATCCTGGAGCAGGAAGTCCGTCCTCTAGTGGCCCATCCCACCAGTGGCCGCAGTTTGGCCAGGCGGCGGCGATGACGAGGACATGGACTAAAGAGTAGGCCAAGAGCCTAAGCTTGGGGGAGCTAATCCCCTAGTTATCCATGCATGCATTTTTATTTTATTTGTTTTTGTATTTTGCATGTTTATTTTCAGTTTGCATAATAAAATGAGGAACACACTTTGGTCTTGCCTTGTTGTAGTTCTTTTCGTTTGTTTTCTTTGAGCCTACGGGTTTGTTCTCTATTAACAAGAAGAAATGAAGAAAATGAATTGGGAGTTGATGGAGGGGAAGAATGAGCCAGCGCGAGAAGGTATAACATATACATAATCTCTTGTCTCGCAATATTATTTGAGGAAGAATTTTTAGTTGACTGGCTGCACTTGAATTTGTTCCCCACGATAGTTGAATATCATCTAGTCATAACTCCCAATTTCAGATTTTGCTAGTCAAACCTTATGGGAAAACATGTTTTTGTTTTAATGAAAATCTGAAAATTTTAGAGGTCAGGAACTTTCGAAGAGAACGAGTACTTAAGCAATTCAACTCCATGATATTGATGGAGTTGTTTAGAGGGATGGATATTTGAAGTGGTTGAGGTTATGCCAAAATTTATTCGCAATACAATCGTGGAGCTCCAGCCCTAGGCTGGCTTTACGTCTCGTTGCTATATGTTGAGATAATTCGCGTAACTGCAATTCCGTCACGAACTTGGGAATTGTGTAGTAAACGGTCGACCTTCCCCAAGGGAGTGTGCAAGTGGTAAATAAAAGCACTGATCGCTGAGCCCGAAAGAGACAACCATCCTTGATCCATAGTGCATGAAATTAAGCCACAGCGGAGCCCAATTGCATATAGTGAATTTTGGCATAACCCCATCACCGAGAGTTGAAATCCCGAAGAACAATGACTAAGAGAAGTGTTTGAGATCCATGACTAGGCGGCATTAGTGGGTGTTAAGGAAAAACTTGAGTACTTTGCTATCTTTGATCTCCAAACCTTCTAAATGCATTTTGATGATTGAGCTTAAGTTGAATATCCATCTAATAGATGAACACCTTCATTTGCCTAAACACTTGGTTAGCGAAGAAAATTCGTTTTGAAAAATTATAACTAATGGTATGAGACTATACGAGGTTAGGCAACGAGTTTAGGTGCAGCTATTCAATTGCAAATACTTTCTTGAATGATCTTGCAGGATAAGAGAGAATGGATATGATGTATTTTCTCGAGCCGGTAAAATTCTTTCCATTCAGCCAAGCTCCTTTTCACTCTCTTGATTTCTTGTTTGCTCGAGGACGAGCAAATCTTAAGCTTGGGGGAGTTGATGGCTCAAGAATTTGCGATGTTATTCATAGTGATTTCCATTTGGTTTCATTGGATTTTTGTTATTCTTCAGATATTTCTAATGCTAATGCAACAAATGAGAAGAAAATCTACTTTGGCCTTTGGATGGCAGGAAGTATCATATTTGGAAGGAAACCAAAGGAGATTGCTGCAAATCAAGCCAATTGGAGCAACTTTCCTGAAGAGAGCATTGTCAACAGGCGCATCAGGGTGAAAGACGGCGTTCCATATGACCGCACGCGCTTGTATGAGCGGTCGTTTGGAGTGCCCACAGCCCCTCCTCGTCTATACAAGCAACTTTCGTGAAGGGACCACGGGGAAAAGAGAACCCTAGCCGCCGCCACACCACCCAGAACAGGAGAAGAGAGGATCTGAAGAACTCACGAGGATCATCATAGTTTTTGGTCCTTTCATCTCCATCATCATCATCACCTCTATTGTAAGAGGGATTGGAACTTGTAATCTCTACTCCATATCATCTGAGATCAAGACTATTTGGGCACCATTTCATCTCATTGTGGATCCCCTCAATATTATCGATATGGTTTTCATGGTTTTTCTCTTTGATGTGATTGATTCCCCTCTTATGATGTGTGAGTAATTCCCCTAGGTGTGGGAGATGTAGGTAAGTGGTAAAATTGATATGTGCCTATCCTATATGTCATCATTTGAATTCATAGTAGTATGATCTATTTAGTATGTTGTTATACTTGGTGAACTCTATGCGTGTTATCCAATTGAAGGGCCCAGACAACATGATCTCAAGACCTACACAGGTAACACATATTGTTTAGGAACTCTGTGACTTCTGACATGACAGGTGGAGATATCTATGAGAACCGAAGATAATATGAGATAACGGTGATCCATTGAACTTAATGCTTGGTTCCGGTCTTATGACCTTAATTGTGGAAACGACCACTCTGTGGCAACGGAGAAGCAGGACCATAGAATGAAATGTAACCCCTAGTGGAGGAGTTTCATGACCCTAGGGAGAACCGCCTACAGAAAGTTTATATCAAATACTATGAGTACAATACAAGGTGACTGGTATTACCGTCGCACTAGCACAATTCATATATTCTTACCATGAACTGAAACCTCTCCACACCTAATCTCTTCATTGTAGGCAACACTATTTATATTTTAGTTCTTGTTATTTACTTTAAATAGTTATTTAGTAGACACCTTTAAATCCTCCTTATATTAGCATATTTTAGTTTATCATTTACCCAGGATAGTAATAGTATTTGCAGAAGCTCAAGCAGTACTTCACACAAGAACTGTGACACCTTGTGTGTGACAGAAATGCCTACATAAATACTCTCCTCTGCTCTTTGTTGGGACGATTACTCATTGGGATACTTCCGTGAAAGTGCTACACTACCCTGTTTGGTCTGTAGGTACCAGCACACAAGGTATTCCTCCGGTATCCGGGAGTTGCATGATCTCATGGTCTTAGGAATAGATACTTGACATGAAAAAAGCTGTAGCAATAAACTTAAGTGATACGATCATATGCTAAGATTACGGTTGGGTCTTGTCCATCACAGCATTCTCCTAATGATGTGATCCCGTTATCAAATGACAACTCATGTCTATGGCTAGGAAACCTTAACCATCTTTGATCAATGAACTAGTCTAGTAGAGGCTCACTAGGGACACGGTGTTGTTTATGTATCCACACATGTATTTAAGTTTCTGGTCAATACAATTCTAGCATGGATAATAAACATTTATCATGAACAAGGAAATATGATAATAACTAATTTATTATTGCCTCTAGGGCATATTTCCAATAGTCTCCCACTTGCACTAGAGTCAATAATCTAGTTTACATCGCAATGTATTTAGCACCCAACGAGTTCTGGGGCTGATCATGCTTTTCTCGTGAGAGAGGTTTTAGTCAACGGGTCTGCAACATTCAGATCCGTATGTACGTTGCAAATCTCTATGTCTCCCTCCTTGATCCAATCATGGATGGAGTTGAAACGGCGTTTAATATGCTTGATCTTCTTGTGAAACCTGGGCTCTTTGGTAATGTCAATGGCTCCAGTGTTGTCACAAAGGATAGTCATCGGATCCGATGCACTAGGCACAACTCCTAGATCAGTATGAACACCTTCATCCAAATGCCTTCCTACGTTGCTTCTAAAGCAACTATATATTCCGCTTCACATGTAGATCCTACCACGACGCTCTGTTTGGAACTACTCCAAACGACTGCTCCACTATACGTATCCGGTTCGAGACTCGGAGTCATTCGGATCGGTGTCAAAGCTTGCATCGACATAACCCTTTACGACGAACTCTTTATTACCTCCATAAACGAGAAATATTTCCTTAAGGATAATTTTTGACCGCTGTCCAGTGATCCACTCCTGGATCACTCTAGTACCCCTTTGCCAGACTCATGGCAAGGCGCACATCAGGTATGGTACACAGCATGGCATACATTATAGAGCCTATGGCTGAGGCATAGGGGACGACCTTCGTCCTTTCTCTTTCTTCTGTCGCGGTCGAGCTTTGAGTCTCACTCAACTTCACACCTTGTAACACAGGCAAGAACTCCTTCTTTGAATAATCCATTTTGAACTACTTCAAAATCTTGTCAAGGTATGTGCTTTGTGAAAGTTTTATCAGGCGTCTTGATCTATCTCTATAGATCTTGATCCCCAATATGTAAGCAGCTTTACCCAGGTCTTTCACTGAAAAACTCCTTTCAAACAACCCTTTTATGCTTTCCAGAAATTCTACATCATTTCCAATCAACAATATGTCATCCACATATACTATCAGAAATGCTATAGAGCTCCCACTCACTCTTGTAAATACAAGCTTCTCCACAAACTTGTATAAATGCAAAACTCTTTGATCACCTCATCAAAGTGTATATTCCAACTCCGAGATGCTTGCACCAGTCCATAGATGGATCGTTGGAGCTTGCATACCTTTTAGCATCCTTAGGATCGACAAAACCTTCCGGTTGCATCATATACAACCTTTCCTTAAGGAAACCGTTAAGGAACGCAGTCTTGACATCCATCTGCCAGATTTCATAAACGAAAAATGCAGCAATTGCTAACATAATACTAACAGACTTTAGCATCGCTACGGGTGAGAAAGTCTCATCATAGTCAACTCCTTGAACTTTGTTGGAAACCCCTTTGCGACAAGTCGAGCTTTATAGATGGTGACATTACCATCAGCGTCCGTCTTCTTCTTAAAAATCCATTTGTTCTCAAACATGGATACTATCTCGGATTTTATGGCCTCTAGCCATTTGTCGGAATCCGGGCCCATCATCGCTTCCTCATAGTTCATAGGCTCACCGTTGTCCAACAACATGACTTCCAAGACAGGATCACCGTACCACTCAGGGGCAGTACGTTTCCTTGTCGACCTACGAAGTTTGGTAGTAACTTGATCCGAAGTTTCATGATCATCATCATTAGCTTCATCTTCAACTGGTGTAGGCATCACAGGAACATCTTTTTGCGCTGCGGTACTCTCCAATTGAAGTGAAGGTTTGATAACCCCATCAAGTTCTACCTTCCTCCCACTCACTTCTTTCGAGAGAAACTCCTTCTCTAGAAAGGATCCATTCTTAGCAACAAAGATTTTGCCTTCGGATCTGTGATAGAAGGTATTCCCAATTGTTTCCTTAGGGTATCCTATGAAGACGCACTTCTCCGCTTTGGGTTCGAGCTTATCAGGCTGAAGCCTCTTGACATAAGCGTCGCAGCCCCAAACTTTAAGAAATGACAGCTTAGGTTTCTTGCCAAACCATAATTCATACGGTGTCGTCTCAACGGATTTAGATGGTGCCCTATTTAAAGTGAATTAATGCAGCTGTCTCTAATGCATAACCCCAAAACAATAGTGGCAAATCGGTAAGAGACATCATAGAACGCACCATATCCAATAGAGTATAGTTACGACATTCGGACGCACCATTATGCTGTGGTGTTCCAGGTGGCGTGAGTTATGAAACAATTTCCACATAGTCTTAAATGCATACCAAACCTGTAACTCACATATTTACCTCCACGATCATATCATAGACATTTTATCTTCTTGTCACGACGATCTTCAACTTCACTCTGAAATTGCTTGAACTTTTCAAAATTTTCAGACTTGTGTTTCATTAAGTAAATATACCCATATCTACTCAAATCATCAGTGAAGGTAAGAAAATAATGGTATCCACCGCGCGCTTCAACACTCATTGGACCGCATACATTAGTATGTATTATTTCCAACAAGTCGCTTGCCCGCTCCATTGAACTGGAAAACGGGGTTTTAGTCATCTTGCCCATGAGGCATGGTTCGCATGTCTCAAGCGATTCAAAATCGATTGATTCCAAAAGTCCATCAGTATGGAGTTTCTTCATGCGCTTTACACCAATATGACTTAAGCAGCAGTGTCACAAGTATGTGGTACTATCATCATTAACTTTGCATCTTTTGGCATTAATATTATGAACATGTGTATCACTCCGATCAAGATTCAATAAACCATTCACACTGGGTGCATGATCACAAAAGATATTATTCATTTAAATAGAATAACCATTATTCTCTGACTTAAATGAATAACTCTCTTGCAATAAACAAGATCCAGATATAATGTTCATGCTCAACACAAGCACCAAATAACCATTATTTAGGTTTAAAACTAATCCCGAAGGTACAGTGAGCGTGCCGATGGCGATCATATCAACCTTGGAGACACTTCCAACGCGCATCGTCACCTCGTCCTTAGCTAGTCTCCATTTATTTCGCAGCTCCTGTTTCGAGTCACTAATATTAGCAACTGAACTGGTATCACATACTCCCTCCATTCCACAATGTAGTGCGCCCGCGCTTCTCGAGATCTAAGTTTGACCATAAATTTAACCAACGAGACCGACTGCGGCGGGAGAAAAAATTATACCACTGAATTCGCTATTTTGATACGAATTCAATGGTATAATTTTTTCTCCCGCTGCAGTTGGTCTCGTTGGTTAAATTTATGGTCAAACTTAGATCTCGGGAAGCGCGGGCGCACTACATTGTGGAATGGAGGGAGTACCCAGGCGCTACTACGAGCACTAGTGAGGTACACGTCAATAACATGTATATCAAATACACCTTTGTTGACTAGCCCTCTTATCTGCCAAGTACTTGGGGCTGTTCCGCTTCCAGTGACCTTTCCCCTTATAATAGAAGCACTCAATCTCGGGTTTGGGTCCAGCCTTGGGTTTCTTCATTGGAGCGGCAACTGGCTTGCCATTCTTGAAGTTTCCCTTCTTTCCCCTGTCCTTCTTGAAACTAGTGGTCTTGTTAACTATCAACACTTGATACTCCTTCTTGATTTCTACCTCTGCGGCCTTAAGCATCGCGAATAGCTCAGGGATCATCTTCTCCATTCCTTGTATGTTATAGTTCATCACGAAGCTCTAGCAGCTAGGTGGCAGTGACTGGAGAACTCTATCAATCACTGTCTTATCTGGAAGATTATCTCCCACTTGATTCAAGCGATTGTAGCACCCAGACACTCTGAGCACATGCTCACTAATTGAGCTATTCTCCTCCATCTTGCAGGCAAAGAACTTGTCAGAGGTCTCATACCTCTCAACACGGGCATGAGCTTGAAATACCAATTTCAGCTCTTGGAACATCTCATATACTCTGTGGCGTTCAAAATGTCTTTGAAGCCCCGATTCTAAGCCGTAAAGCATGGCGCACTGAACTATCGAGTAGTCATCAGAACGTGTCTGCCAGACGTTCACAACATCCACAGACGACACTAGAGGGGTTGGCACACCGAGCGGTGCATCAAGGACATAAGCCTTCTATGCAGAAGTGAGGAAAATCCTCAGGTTACGGACCCAGTCCGCATAATTTCTTACATTATCTTTCAACTTAGTCTTTCTCTAGGAACGTATTAAAATTCAGGGGAGATACAGCGCGAGCTATTGATCTACAACATAATTTACAAAGACTTTAGACTATGTTCATGATAATTAGTTCAGTTAATCAAATTACTAATGAACTCCCACTTAAATCAACATCCCCCAAGTTGTCTAAGTGATACATGATCCAAATTCACCAACCCAAGTCCGATCATCACGTGAGATGAGGTGGTTTCAATGGTGAACATCTCCATGTTGATCATATCTACTATATGACTCATGTTCAACCTTTCGGTCCTCTGTGTTCCGAGGCCATGTCTGTACATGCTAGGCTCGTCAAGTTTAACCCAAATATTCTGCATGTGTAAAACTAGCTTACACCCGTTGTATGCGAACGAAGAGTCTATCACACCCGATCATCACGAGGTGCTTCGAAACGACAAACTTTCCAACGGTGCATACTTGGGGAGAACACATTTTCTTGAAATTAAGTGGAGGGATCATCTTATAATGCTATTGTCATCCGAAGCAAAATAAGATGCATAAAAGATAAACATCA
The DNA here is from genome assembly GCA_039707655.1 of Elymus sibiricus. Taxonomy (NCBI): domain Eukaryota; kingdom Viridiplantae; phylum Streptophyta; class Magnoliopsida; order Poales; family Poaceae; genus Elymus; species Elymus sibiricus. The sequence continues at coordinate 202,007,384 of CM077666.1, read as the reverse complement.
CATGCAATCAATATATGTGACATGATATGGCCATCATCATCTTTGTGCTTTTAATCTTCATCTCCAAAGCACCGGCATGATCTCCATCGTCACCGGCATGACACCATGATCTCCATCATCATGATCTCCATCATCGTGTCGTCATGTAGTTGTCTCCACCAAGTATTGCTTCTACAACTATTGCTAACGCATAGCGATAAAGTAAAGCAATTACATGGCGTTTTAATGATTGACACGCAGGTCATACAATAAATTAAAAACAACCCTATGGCTCCTGCCGGTTGTCGTACTCATCGACATGCAAGTCGTGAAAACTATTACAAAACATGATCATCTCATACATCAACCATATATAAAATCATGTCTTGGTCATATCACATCACAACATGCCCTGCAAAAACAAGTTAGACGTCCTCTGCTTTGTTGTTGCAAATTTTACGTGGCTGCTATGGGCAACTAGCAAGAACCGTTCTTACCTACGCAAAGCCACAACGGTGATATTCAAGTTGCCTTTTAACCTTCTACAAGGACCGCTAATGTCAAATCGAATCCAACTAAAGTGGGAGAGACAGACACCCGCCAGCCACCTTATGCAATACAAGTTGCATCTAAGTCGATGGAACCGGTCTCTTGTGCGAGGACAAGTAAGGTTGGTCCGGGCCGCTTCATCCCACAATACCACCGAATCCAAATAAGACAAATAGAGGTAAGCAATCTGAACATCAACGCCCATAACTTCTTTGTGTCCTACTCATGCATATCATCTACGTATAGACCTAGCTCATGATGCCACTGTTGGCAAAGTAGCATGAAAATCAAAAAAATCCTACGATACACCCAAGATCTAATCTAGGAGATGCATAGCAACGAGAGGGGAGAGTGTGTCTACATACCCTCGTAGACCGTTAAGCGTAAGCGTATATCACGTGGTTGATGTAGTCGTACTCTTCATGATCCAATCGCGATCCAATCCGATCTAGCGCCGAACGGACGGCACCTCCACGTTCAGCACACGTGCGGCTCGGTGATGTATCCTCCTCCTTGATCTAGCAAGCGAGGGAGGAGAAGTAGATGGGATCTCAAGCAGCACGACGTCGTGGTGGAGATGGTGGTGTCGCAGTGCCGGCAGGGCTTCGCCAAGCGCCTCTGGAACGACGTACGAGGAAGAACGGGAGAGATGGGAGAGGGAGCAGCCCCAAGGGAGGGAGAAATTGGTGTGTTGCATCCCTCCCACCCCTCCTCTATTTATAGGAGCAAGGGGGAGGGGCGCAGCCCCCTTTGCCCCTTCTCCAAGGAGGGGGTGGCAGCCCCTAGGGGGTGGAGTAGCCCCCAAGCAAGGGGGGCGCCCCCTTCAAGGGTTTCCCCACCAGCCCTAGGGCACATGGGCCTTGGGGGGAGGGCGCCCCAGCCCACCAGGGGCTGGTGCGCCTCCCTCTACAGCCCATGTGGTCCCCCGGGACAGGTGGACTCCCCTGGTGGACCCCCGGACCCCTTTCGGCACTCCCGGTACAATATCGGAAAATCCTGAAACTTTTCCGGCGACCAAAATAGGACTTCCCATATATAAATATTTACCTCTGGAACTCCTCATGATGTCCGGGATCTCATCCGGGACTCCGAACAACATTCGGTCACCAATGTACATATCCCAATACTACTCTAGCGTCATCGAACATTAAGCGTGCGGACCCTACGGGTTCGAGAATCATGTAGACATGACCGAGACACCTCTCCGGTCAATAACCAATAGCGGGACCTGGATGCCCATATTGGTTCCTACATATTCCACGAAGATCTTTCATCGGTTGAACCACGATGTCAAGGATTTAGTTAATCCCGTATGCAATTCCCTTTGTCTAGCGATATGTTACTTGCCCTAGATTCGATCGTCGGTATCTCTGTACCTAGTTCAATATCGTTACCGGCAAGTCTCTTTACTCATTCCCGTAATATAAGATCTCGTGACTAACTCATTAGCCACATTGCTTGCAAGCTCTTTACAATGCTGTATTACCGAGAGGGCCCAGAGATATCTCTCCATCATACGGCGTGACAAATCCCAGTCTCGATCCATGCCAACCCAATAGACACCTTCGGAGATACGTGTAGAGCGCCTTTATGATCACCTAGTTACGTAGTGATGTTTGATAGCACACAAGGTATTCCTCCGGTATTTGGGAGTTGCATGATCTCATGGTCTTAGGAATAGATACTTGATATGAAGAAAGTTGTAGCAATAAACTTAAGTTATACGATCATATGCTAAGCTTATGGTTGGGTCTTGTCCATCACATCATTCTCCTAATGACGTGATCCCGTTATCAAATGAAAACTCATGTCTATGACTAGGAAACCTTAACCATCTTTGATCAACAAGCTAGTCTAGTAGAGGCTCACTAGGGACACGGTGTTGTTTATGTATCCACACATGTATTTAAGTTTTCGGTCAATACAATTCTAGCATGGATAATAAACATTTATCATGAACAAGGAAATATGATAATAACTAATTTATTATTGCCTCTAGGGCATATTTCCAACAAATTGTATACGGGATTACCTGAATCCCCGACATTGTGGTTCAACCGATAAAGATCTTCGTGGAATATGTAGGAATCAATATGGGCATCCAGGCCCCGCTATTGGTTATTGACCGGAGAGGTGTCTCGGTCATGTCTACATGATTCCCGAACCCGTAGGGTCGCACGCTTAACGTTCGGTGGCGCTAGGGTAATGTTGAGATATTAATAGTGGAAAGTCTGAAAGTAGTTCGGAGTCCCGGATGGGATCCGAGACATCACGAGGAGCTCCGAAATGGTCCGGGGTAAAGATTTATATATGGGAAGTCATATTGAGGTTCCGGAAAAGTTCGGGAATTTTTGGTAGAGTACCGGGAAGGTTCTAGAAGGTTTCGGGGGTTCCACCGTGGGGCCCAACGACCCGGGAAGGGCCCACATGGACCGAGGGGTGGGGCTACAGCCCACATGGACTGGCCGCACCATTCCCCAGGGCACATGTCATTTAAATCTAGAGATAAGGCCTTATCTCTAAATTTAAAGGGTTGAATCTAGAGTTAAAGGGTTGAATCTAGAGATAAGATGTTATCTCCAAGTTTAAAGGGATTTCTCCCTTGTAGCCGGCCCTAGGAGGGTTTTGGACGCCCTCCCCTGCCCCCTAGCCTATATAAAGAGGGGGGAGGCGCATGGGGGCAGCCACCCCTTCACCCTTGCCCATTGCCTCTCCCAACACCTCCCACATTTCTTCGATACACGCTTGGCGAAGCCTTGCCGGCGCTGCCACCACCACCACCTCGCCGTTGGGCTGGTCCCGATCTCATCTACCTTCTCTCCCTCACTTGCTGGATCAAGAAGGAGAGAACACCATCGAGATGAACGTGTGCTAAACTCGGAGGTGCCGTTCGTTCGACGCTAGATCGGATTGGATCGTGATTGGATTGCAAAGAGTACGACTACATCAACCGCGTTACATACGCTAACGCTTTCGGTCTACAAGGGTACGTAGACACACTTCCTCTCGTTGTTATGCATCTCCTAGATTAGATCTTGGTTGTCACGTAGGAATTTTTTTGATTTTCATGCTACGTTTCCCATCATGCCGTACTCGATCCGCCAGGCGCGTCGGGTCTGCGAGGCGGCTGCAAGGGCGGCCACCTCGTGCTTCTGCTCCGATGACAGACTCTCCCACAGCGCGCTAGAGCTTGCGGTCATGGTGGATGTGGTGCAAGAGAGAAGGATGTGCAGTGGATGTGTTGTGCTGTGAAGTTTAGCCGGGTATGGCCGCCTTTAAATAGAGGATTCCGATGAGGCCAAGCATCAATGCACAGCACCGGAGTTGGTTCCTTGGCCGGCGAGCCTTCTTAACGGTGGCATATAGACGGGCGGGCATTGAACGGGCATGGGAGATATCCGTCCCGTCCCGTAGAGTAAATGTCTCTTCAGCATTGAACAGGTGCGGACACCGGGAACGCGGCGCGGGCGGCGCTCTCGGCCGACGTGCCGCTTCAATGTCGGCGCGAGTGAGGGGTCGCGTCCGCTCTGAGCCGGCGTCAATGCGGAGTGGCCGCTCTACAACGGCATGAATGTAGGCAGCTGGCGTCGGGCGGGAACGCACGCGATCGAAGGAGGAGGGCTTTTGGTGGGCCAGGGTAAGTCAGGAGCGGGCATGGAAGTGGTCCGGACTCCCGCAAAGCCCCCCCCCCCACCAACTTTGTCACTGGTTTGCGGGAAAAAACGCATCTGGACCGGCCTGCGGATTGATACAGGACCTTGTTGGATGGCATAACACGTCCGGACCACACGGTCCAGAAGGTTGCGGACGGTTTGAGGGTCGGCGTTGGAGATGCCCTGAGACCGGTCCAAGGCGGATCAGGCATTGGAGATGTTCTTCTTTTTTTGGGAAAGCGGCACTGCGCTGTAAAGAAACTGCAATAGCATGGCTGGGGATTCCAACTCATAAAAAGAATTCCAAGAATGAAGATCTTAGGATTTTATTACAGGATCGCAGCACATTGGAGCTATACTTCGGAATTGTTAGAGCATCTACAGCCGGACTTGGCAAATTTGTCCTATCAAACGCCCGTGGACGCACCCGGGCGCGTCCGCAGACACTGACCGGGCACGCCTCATATGGGATGCCGCACATTCACACACCTCAAATGCGGAGCCTCAAATCCATGCAATCCATGCACGTCGGTCATACGATATAAATTGTCGGAATTCAACAGTTCAAAACAAAGCAAAGCAAATCATAGTCCAACAACAATCTGGACATGCCAAAATGAAAACAATGTCCGAGCGGGCCGGGGGGACAGCTACTCGTCCATGTCCGCATCTCCCTGCGACGCCGCCGCCGCTTCCCTCTCTCACTATCGGCGATGTCGCATCCTCCGGGCGATGTTCTCTGGCTTGCACGACGAAGCCGAGGACGGGACGCCGACGGACGAGGCGGACGCAGTCTCCGTCGCGGCGGTCGGGGGCGGGCTAGACGACATCTAGGGCGGCGGATCGGGGCCGGTGGTGAGGATGGGGAGCAAGGGTGGCAGACAGCGAGGGCTCGAACGCGGGAAAGGTAGGAGAAAGGTGGGAGGACGAGGAGGGTTTGGTGGATTTGGTGCAATTGGAGGTGGGATGGGCTATCGGGTCCGACGTGACGGACGTGTCCGGACCCCATATCCATCTCATATTTGGGCTGGATATGAGGGGTGCCAATCAACCTGGGTGTTTAAGGCCCGTTTAAGAAGCCCGTTTGAGTCGCATTTTTATGACCGGTCAATGACCGGGCCGTCCACCCGGGTGTTTAAGGCGGGTTTTATGCTCTTATCGGGTAGATGATGACATCTAAACCACCAGCCAGTGATGACATGACAATCTTTGACCGTCCATGCGATCAGGGATACTGCCTTGGGATGAGTGCCAAAATGATTCCGGATGACCGTACATCGTAATATGCTAGTAGTACGATACGGGTCAATGATATGGACCGTGCAAGCCGGATACAATCAAATAGATGGCACAAACACACACGATCTACCAAGGATCCGATCCTGACACCCACGCCCAAAATCCGTCGGGTTGTGATACCGAAAGTACATGCATGGTCGACGTACCATGCCGTCTCGACGTCCATGAACAGTCAGGCAGGACAGTGCTGCGCTCGGTTACACCAGCATAGGACATGCGCGGCAATTTATTGGGAGGGATCTTGTCCAGCCACGGCTCGTGTCGAGGGAAATAATTCTTTTTTTTTTTTGCGGGAAAAACTTTCAATCTATTCATCTTCAATCATGGTAGTACAACAAACACTAGAAATAATAAAAATTATATTCAGATTCGTAGACCATCTAGCGACGACTACAAGCACTGAAGCGAGCCGAAGGCGCGCCGCTGTCATCGCCCCTCCCTCGCCGGAGTCGGGCAAACCTTCTTGTAGTAGACAGTCGGGAAGTCGGCGTGCTAAGGCCCCATTAAACCAACGCACCAGAACAGCAACCGCCGCGGATGAAGAGTGTAGATCAGAAGGATCCAACCTGAAGACACGAGGGAAATAATTCTCCCAACAAAAGGAGAGGAACAAACGGATAGCTGATGATGGGCGAGAAATGATGGAACATGTGTCCCGATGCAATGGAGCTATAGGTACAGGAAGAGGGTCCACCACGGTTCTGGCCGAGGGGAGAACATTGGGCCCTTTGCATCCTCCCTGCACGCTCTTCACTAGGGGGGCAAAACTCAAAACTACTGGAGATTATACAGAGAGAAAAGACAGAAATGTGTAATTGATACATAAATAGAGACAATTTTTCTTTGCATACTCATCGGTTAGAAATATTTGCATTTCAACACTTTCAAAAAAGTTTTGGAGCCAATCGATGGGACAACACTTCGGAGAAAATGGTACCAACTGAAGAGTCTCCTATATAGTAATCCAAGAACGTTCATGAACATTTCGGGCGTGTTCGGGAGCCCTCCCGCTTCTCAACTCCTCAACTCCAGGTCGGAGTGCAGTCGAACGATTCGATTCCTGGCTATGGGCGAGAGAAGTTGGCTAATAGCGCAATGCAAATTCATCAGAGTCGTGGAGTTAAAAAAACCGAGCTCCCAAAAGAAAGAGAAGCTGGAGTTTAAGGAAATTACAATGCACTGCCACCGCCAAGTGACCCACGGTAGCATCTCCCTTCATCGTCCCTCTCCGCCGAGCTTCACCAGCCATTACTGTGCTTTCTGCAAACGGGCGCACACACCCCTCCGCATTAGGTCGGCCCATTTCACTCTTTTTGTGTTTTAAACCCCTAAAAAAGTGTGCCCGGCGGGATTCGAACCGCGCTCCTCAGGTTTTAGTACAGATCACACTAACCAACTGGGCAACCCGACCTCAAGTGCTAGTTTTGTTCTTTATTTCTTAAAAAGCACAATGAAAAAACGCATTGTTTCCTGTTTGGTTTTCTTTTTCTGTTTCTTTTTTTCTTTTTCTATTTTGTTTCCTTTTTCTTTTCTTAAATGAGCAAGCTTTTTCAAATTCGTAAACTTTTTATTCAAGATTAATGAACTTTTTTTCAAATTCATGATATTTTTCTTCAAAATTGATGAACTTTTTTCAAATTCAGTGTTTTTTTCAAAATCGATGAAAATTTTCCAAACACCTTGATTTTTTTAAAGTATGAACTTTGTTTCAAAATCAATAAACTTTTTTGAAAAATTGAATAACTTTTTCAAATTTGGTGAACTTTTTTTTCAATTTTGGTGAACTTTTTTTCAAAATCGATGAACTTTTTTTTTCAAATCGATGACTTTTTCCAAATTGGTGAACTTTTTTTCAAATTCGATGATTTTTTCCTAAAATCGTGAACTTTTTTCAAATTCTTGTTTTTTTCTTAAGTCTTTTCTTCAAAATCCATGAACATTTTGTAATTAACGAACTTTTTTGCTTTTTTTGCAAATTTTTTGGAATATTTTATATTTTTTTCAAAGTCAACGGTTGACCGAAGATCCAATGCGCCTTGGTGAGGCAGTGCACCGCGAGTGGTGATATGGGCCGGCCCATCGATGCATCCTAGTGAGCGCCAGGACTCCTAGCCGGCGCATAAGGCACTGACTAGGAGCTCCCCAAGATGTGAGCACGTGGGAGGAAAAATAAAAGGGGATTCAAGCTGGGCTCCATCCAAGCCTAATGGGTTGCCAGCCCATGCTAGCGCTAACCAGCGAGAAGCTGTAGAGTCAAACGATCTGTCTAACTCCGACGAAATCAGTTAAGGGTACCCCTTGTAAAGGTCACTCTCACCTTTTCAAGTTGCGACAAGTGGTGTATTGCATGTGCGTCACTTGTTGCAATCTGGGAGTTTTCAATTTTTTTAGATTTGTTTATTCAAAATGTTTTCTCTTAAACCGTGCGTCCAAATCCCGAATCATTTTCACCGTTGGATTTCTCACGTCAAGACCTTCAAAATTAGATCTCATGTCAATAGGTTTTGATGTTTTTTTCACGAAAAAACCGAATAAAAACTGAAGAAAAAAACGAGCCGAAAGCACGGTTTTCTTTCCCACCTTTTTTTCTCAACTATGCCTCTCGCAGAAGCAAACATGTGCCTCCACGAGAAGCAGACCTGTGCCTCTCGAGGAAAAAAATATATTTTTTTTCTTTTCCGAGCTGTGCTTCTCGCGGAAGCAAACCTGTGCCTCCATAATAAGCAAACATGTGCCTCCTGTGAAAAAAAGGGGTTTCTGTTCCCTTTCCGAGAGGCACAGTTGTGCCTCCACAAGAAGCAAACATGTGCCTCTCGCGGAAGCAAAAAAAACACATTTTTTTCTTTTCCGAGAGGCACTCCCGAAAGCAAACTTGTGCCTCTCGTGGAAGAAGAAAAACGTGTTCTTTTTAAGCAAACCTGTGCCTCCGCAAGAAGCAAAACTATGCCTCTCGCAGAAGCAAATCTATGCCTCTCGCAGAAGCAAAAAAAACGTGGTTTTTTCACGAATTTTTTTTTTAATTTTTTTCTCCAAAATCTCGCGAAAACCGGGCGAAAACCAAAAGGCCGAAAAAAACCCATCTAAAGGCCGAAAACGCGTACAATTTAAAAAAAATCCCGAGTGAGCGCCCAGCACGCGACACGTGGCGGCGGCTCCTTGGTGCGCTCTCAGCCCACAAAAAGAGACTCAAGGGCTCCCGCAAGGGGTACCCGTTAGTTGCTCTCTCTCCAACTCTAGGTTTTCAACGAGAAGCTGGCTGCTTGTTTTGGGCCAAGGAGTTTAGGTGCTTGAGGCTGTGGAGGGCTACCGAACAGGCCCGGTCTACGAATATCAATCAGAGCATTTCTCAACAACAACAAAAATCAACCAGAGCCACGCTGAAACCATCTACGTTGGAACGCCAAAGGCAGAGCTGGGGACAGGGGACATGACATAAGACAGTGTATGGAGAACCAAAATCATATTATGAGAAATGAGAACCTTCTGTTGAGTATCCTATTTGTATACGTCACGTGTACCTCCTCCCTCCTATATATACTTGTACTTTTGGTGATTATCAATATACAGAAAACCTATTCTACTTGTCTTCTTGGTATCAGACGCCACCCTAGGCGCCGCCGCGCACCTCCACCGCGCGTCGCCATGGCTTCCTCCTCTCCCCCCTCGACAGTTCCTGTACCACCAAACCCTATCACCACCTCCGCTACCTTACCTATCGATACCCCGAACCTCTCTCCCTCCACCCAACACATGCCTCCTCTTACCGACGCTCTCGATCTACGTAGCCTAACCGCCACTCTACCGCTCGTCCACACATCGTCTCCGTTCGTGTTCCCACAACCGATCGCGCCGCTCAACCCCTCCCACCCCATCCTCAGCGTCCACATCACCAACTACGTCAAGTTTCAGGTCACGGCCGCCGGCGAAAACTTCTCCAAGTGGCGGCAGATCGTCACCTTCCTCCTCACCATGTACAAGGCGCTGGATCACATCACCGAGGGTGCGGCCCCTGCCGTCCCTGACGACCTCTGGATGGCCGTGGACATCCACATCTCCTTGTGGTTCATGGGCACCCTGAGCGACGACCTCTACCGCCTGGTCTCCAGCAGCGACGGCCGTGCGTGCTCCACCTGGTCCAAGCTCCTACGGTTCTTCGTCAACAACGAGGCTTCCCGGTATCTCTTCCTCAGCAAGGCTTTCCGCTCTACCCCCCGCGGCGATCTCAACATCTCCACCTACGCCAGCAAACTACAGCGCATCGCTGACGATCTGGCCGCGATCGGCCGCCCTGTTGACGACCGCGATCTGACGCTCCAGTTCATCGACGGTCTCGGCCCCAAGTTCAAGCTCCAGGCCGAGATCATGAAGACCGCGGTCCCCACGTTCTCTGAAGCCTGCTCCCGCCTCCAACTCACTGAGGTCGACGAGGACTCCCAGCAGCAACAGGCCGGCGCCCAGGCCATGGCCGTCCAGACAGGTGGTCGCGGCGCCCCCACCTACGGCGGTCCCTTGCGCCCACCCGGTGTCAGCCCCAACTACAAAGGAAAGAACCCGATTCCGGGCTTCGTGCACCCGAACCAGGGCGTCAACGGCAGGCGTGGCGCTCCCTCGCCAAACGGCGGTGGTGGTCGAGGCCGTGGTCGTGGCCAGCCCGATCAAGGAGGAGGACGCTGGTCCCACGACCAGGCAGGAGGCCGCGGCGGCGGCCAGCAGCCCTGGCTCGGCTACTTTGCACCCATGGGGATGCCCTTCCCTCCACGATTACCGTGGATCCCGCCAAACTCCTCCGGTGTTCTCGGACCCCGTCCAGGCGCGCCGACACAAGCCTACCCCGTGATGCATGAACCACCTGCCGTTCAGCACCCTGCTCCACCGTCATGGGATCACAACGCCCTCTACCACAACGCTCCAAGCTACGGTGCTGCTTTCTCTTCCCCAAGCGGAGATTGGATCATGGACTCAGGCGCCACCTCCCACGTCACCGGCAACCAAGGTATACTGACCTCGTCTCGTCCTGTTTTAGACACCAATTCTCACCATATTGTCGTTGGTAATGGGTCACGCCTTCCTGTTGTTGCTACTGGTACTGCCACACTCACAAATCGACCCTTTCTCCTCAATGATGTTCTTGTTTCTCCTTCTATTATCCAAAATCTTTGCGCCACTCATAAATTCGTTCGTGATAACAACTGTGCTGTTGAATTTGCCCCTTTTGGCTTTTCCTTGAAGGATCTCTTCACCCGGAGGGTCCTAATGCGCTCCAATAGCTCCGGCGACCTCTACCCATTCTTTGGTGATCACGGCGGTTCCTCCTCGGCTGCTCTCACCGTCACCAATGATCTCTGGCACCGACGGCTTGGCCATCCTAGCTCTTCGGCTTTAGCTCATTTACCTTTAGATTTTTTATCCTGTAATAAACGTGTAGGCGATCAAACTTTGTGCGACGCATGCCAATTAGGGAAACACACCAAATTACCTTTTCCTTCGTCAAACTCTCATGCTTTATCACCATTTGATCTTATACATTGTGATTTATGGACTTCACCAGTTATTAGTTGTTCTGGCTACAAATATTATCTTGTTGTTCTGGATGATTTCTCTCATTTTTCTTGGGTCTTCCCCTTACGATCTAAGTCTGATACGTGTGATACACTTCTTCGATTCCTTTCCTTCGTCACAACTCAATTTCACACAAACATACGTTGCCTTCAATGTGACAACGGCGGAGAGTTCCTCACCATCACCCTCCGCACCTTTCTCTCCAATAACGGCATCTCCCTCCGTCTGTCTTGTCATTACACCTCTCCACAAAACGGTCGTGCCGAACGGATGATTCGTACCACAAATGACGTAGTCCGCACACTTCTCTTTCAAGCCAAATTACCCCCCCCCCCCCGCCTTTTGGGCCGAGGCACTAAACACAGCCAACCATCTCCTCAACATTCGACCGTCTCGCGTCATCGGCAACTTCACACCATACTTTCTCCTCTACGGTGTACACCCCACTTATGACCACCTACGCACCTTCGGCTGCCTTTGATTCCCCAACCTCTCTCATTCTATCGATCACAAACTTTCTCCGCGCTCCACCAGGTGCATCCTCCTAGGCTACCCACGCGAACACAAAGGTTATCGGTGCTTTGACTTAGCCTCTCGCAAAATCATCATATCTCGACACGTCGTTTTCGACGAAAACTCTTTCCCCTACTCAGCCACCACACAACCACCCACACCAACCCTCTCCACAGCCAATCCCATGCCGACAGCACCGATCCCCATCGAATCTGACCCAATCCACCTCGCCCCCCGTGCGCAATCATCAGCGCAATCATCACCTCCCCGACCGGCCTCTCCCGTGACGCCACCTCACCACCTGACCCCTCCTCGCCACCCGTCGCCCCCGACAACGCCCAGCTCCCCCGCCTCGCCACTGACACCCGTCACTGCCACCTCTGCCACCGACAACCCTGTCCCCACACCATCCCCCTCGAGCTCCCCGCCCACACGTGCACCCTCGCCACCCGCGCCATCCACTCCCACTCCGCCACGTCCTGCCGGCTCCATCCCGGTAGCTCCACCCGAGAACGCACATAGAATGAACACGCGTGGTAAAACATGGTATTTTATGCCCAAACAGCACTTCAACCTTTCTATCTCAACCAATATTTCTCCTATTCCTTCGTCGTACCGTACATCACTTAAGGACACTCGTTGGCATGATGCTATGCGTGATGAATTTGATGCTCTAATTCAGAATGACACTTGGTCTTTGGTTCCTTGTCCTGCAGGTGTCAATGTGGTTACTGGCAAATGGATCTTTCGGCACAAACTGCACCCGGATGGCTCCCTGGCACGTTACAAGGCTCGCTGGGTTCTTCGTGGCTTCACACAGCAGGAAGGCGTTGATTATGGCGAAACTTTCAGTCCTGTGGTAAAGCCAGCAACAGTTCGTGTGGTCCTCAGTATTGCAGCATCCCGGTCTTGGCCTCTTCATCAGCTGGATGTGAAAAATGCATTCTTACATGGTGAACTTGCAGAAACTGTCTACTGCTCCCAACCTGCTGGTTTTGTTGACACGGCCAACCCAACTCATGTTTGCAAACTCCAGAAATCTCTCTACGGCCTTAAGCAAGCTCCTCGCACATGGTTCCTCAGGTTCACTGCCTTCCTGCACACCCTTGGTTTTGTTTCCTCCAAAAGTGATACCTCCCTGTTTATTCTCCACTCCACCACAACCACCGCCTACCTCCTGCTCTATGTGGACGATATCATTCTTACTGCCTCCACCACCTCACTACTTCAGCAGATTATTGCCTCTCTACACTCTGAATTTTCTATGAGTGATTTGGGACCATTACACCACTTTCTAGGGGTTAATGTTCATCGTACATCCAGTGGTTTGTTTCTCTCTCAGCAGCAGTATGCTCTCGACATTCTGGAGCGTGCAAACATGTCCAATTGCAATCCTATATCCACCCCCATCGACACTAAATGCAAGCTCTCTGCCAATGATGGACGGCCGGTCCCTGATCCTTCACACTATCGGAGTTTAGCAGGAGCACTTCAGTACTTGACCCTGACGAGGCCAGACTTGTCACATGCCGTGCAGCAGGTTTGTCTTTTTATGCATGACCCACGTGATGCTCATTTACAGCTGATCAAACGGATTCTGAAATATGTCAAAGGGACTGCACACCTTGGTCTTCAACTACACGTTGGCTCCTCATCCGAACTTGTCACCTATTCTGACGCCGATTGGGCTGGATGCCCTGACACACACAAGTCCACCTCCGGCTTCTGCATCTTTCTCGGCACCAACCTGGTCTCTTGGTCCTCCAAACAACAGTTGACAGTCTCGCGCTCCAGTGCAGAAGCAGAATATCGTGCAGTTGCAAATTGTGTTGCTGAATCTGTTTGGCTCCGACAGCTCCTTCTTGAACTCCATCAACCGACCAGCAAAGCTACTGTCGTGTACTGTGACAACATCAGCGCCACCTACCTCTCGACCAATCCTGTGCAGCATCAGCGCACGAAACACGTCGAGATTGATCTCCACTTCGTCCGTGATCGGGTGGCTCTGGGAGAAGCTTGTGTGCTACATGTTCCTACCAGCTCGCAGTATGCCGACATATTCACCAAAGGGTTACCTACTACTGTATTCCAGGACTTCCGAACCAGTCTCAACATTGTACCTAGCCCGGTTTCAACTGCGGGGGGTGTTGAGTATCCTATTTGTATACGTCACGTGTACCTCCTCCCTCCTATATATACTTGTACTTTTGGTGATTATCAATATACATAAAACCTATTCTACTTGTCTTCTCCTTCATGATCAGATCAGCCACAAACAGCTTTACATAGAAAAAAAAACAGAAGACATGAATGGGACCCTGTATAAACAAAAACAGACAAACACAAGGCTGCGCGCTAAAGTTGGGGCAGCTGGATTTTATTTGATGAGTCGAGCGGAGGAATGCCCCCTGGACGATCTTGACTAGAAAGCGTTGGTGTGGTGTGGTAGGCTCCTACGAAAACAGGATTGGTTCGTTCCAGCAGTGCCTTTCCAGTGTACTACTACTAGATACAGAAGAATAATCGATTCTAGATCCTAGTCCAACTTTTTAAGTGCACCCACTTGCACTAAAGCTGCCTATGCCTATCTAGGCGATGGTACTACTCCTGCTTCTTATTCTTCTTCTTGTGGGCAATTTCTTAGCGTGGGTATGCACTTTTGCCTGGATCCTGTTGGACGTTCGGGAGAAAGCCGCGTCTCCTCGTACGTTTACGCGGATTGATGGTAATCCAGCCATGATCTATGGCTACCGGTCTGGTCACGGGGTTTTTCCATCGCCGCGCGTGCATGTGATGTGAGCACCGCTTTGTCACTTGTCACGGGGTTACTTTTCAGAAAGGTCAGATTCACATTTCCTTCTCCCACCATTTTAACCCCAGACAAGATCGAGCAGGACAGGTTCAAATTAAGTTGGCTCGTACACGCATACATTTGCACGTCTGTACTGTGGAGCCGGTACAGTACATGTGTAGCTGTACTTACAAGGCACCCTGGCAGTTCATTGCGCATCTAACCAAAGCGTTCGAAACATTCAAACTCAGGACATTTACAGCCGGTCCCTTCAAATTTGGGTCCTCAAACGATCCCGTCCAATTAGTGTTCTCCCAAATTATCCATCCGGTCACATCTATATGATTGGCGGAGATAAAGAGAGAGAGAGAAAAGAAATAATAAAGAAAGAGAAAATTTTGGTCTGAGGTGGACCGCGTCCTATGTGACGGATTGACAGGGCGCGTCCGCGAACCCTCGTATCCTCCCAATATATGACCTGGATATGAAGTTTCGATGGCGCGTTGTCGGGCGCTCTTCTCCCTTCGGACGATGGTCTTCCGGTTGCTCGCGACGATCGGGACCCCATGAACCCCGTCGAGCCAACGTCCATCGCGGTGGGGGACGGGATAGTGGGTGTCGACATCTAGGACGGCGGACAAGGACGGCGACACGGACGCGGAGCAAGGTTGAAGGAGGGCACTGGCTTGGTGGCGGGAAAGGGAGGACCAGTCGGAACCGACATGACGGACTTATCCGAGCAGCCCCGTATCTGTCTCATATATGGACTGAATTTGAAGGCTATCGGATAGTCCACACGTTTGGTTTATTTTAAAGCCTGTCCAGACAAGATCGAGCAGGACAGGTTCAAATTAAGTTGGCTCGTACACGCATACACTTGCACGTCAGTACTACTATAGAGCCGCTACAATACATGTATTGGAAGGTAGCTGTAACTGCAAGGCACCCTGCACTTCATTGCGTGATCTAACCAAAGCGTTCGTAATTTCCAACTAATGTGACGAAGTTTTTTTTTCCCGGAACCCTAAACCTGTGGCGGTGGTGGCTAAGAGCATCTACAGCCCCTCAAACGATCCGCGGACACGTCCGGACGCGTTCACGGACAGTGACCGGTCACGCCTCAAATAATCGATTCCACAACCAGATACCTTAAATTAGAAACCTCTAATCCATATTATTACATGCAACGTAAACCTAATCTTAAGCGGAGCTCGTCCGGCTCCGCCGTGCCCATGTCCGACGGCCGGCTGCGCCCCTCAGTTTTGGTCCGGTCGCCAGCGAGGTAGAGTAGGACATGGGACACGAGCCGACTCATGGGACTCAAGGCACCGCCGTCTCCCATGCCCTACTCTTCCTCGTCGGAGCCCGGAACCCTGACGATGCCGGTGGACGTGAGATCGATGATGGATCCGTCCTGAGAGGAGTCGACGACATCCACCACGACCCGGTTGCGGCGCCCGGACTGGTGCACCATACGAGGCGTCGAAGAATGCGACTCCACCACGCCAACGTCTACCGCCGCGAGGGCTACCACCGTCTCTCGTGCCTGCTGCCTCGCACGGCGGGCACGCCGTGCCATGTTTGCGTCGGACGACACCCATGGTGCGTTCACCTCCATCTCGGCGCGCCAACGGAGGGGTTGCACGTCCGCCACCGCGTTCGGACGCCAGACGGACCGCACCGCCTCCGGTAAGGCAGCGATGCCACACCTCGCAGCAGGTCCATGCACCATTTGGGTGGACGCAATGGATTCCCAACAGAAGAAGTCCGAGCGCTGCCGTTGGGAGGCCTCCTCCCGTGAGCGGCGGAGCGCAAGCTGACGGTCATCTCCTACTCGGGGTCGCGTGGGATGAGCTCGGGGTCGACGGATCTGGAGGTGCAGGACTCGGATCCACTACCCACCATGTCGGAGAAGGCCGGAGATCGCCAGATGGGAGCTTGGGTGGCGGAGTGGAGTGAAGGGGAGTGGAGTGGAGTGGCTAGGGTTTGGTCTGGGGAGCGGATGGGGACGAATATATGTGGGGTCGGGTGGGCCAGCATTGCCGGATCCGACGTGGCGGGCGCGCCCGATCACATCCGGGCCTCCCCATATCCGTCCCATATTTGGGCTGGACATGAGGGGTGCCGGTCAGCTCGGACGTTTGAAGCTAGTTTGAGGCGCCCGTCTGGGTCGGGTTTTTTTGACCGGTCACTGACCGGGTTGTCCGCCCGGGCGTATGAGGGAGGTTTAGGGTGCCCGGCTGTAGATGCTCTAAGGCCACTAGGATTTTGAGGGGAACAATCTTCCAGGGTCGTCCACGAAATAGGCTTTCACCCCGCTTTATAGATAAAACATCCAACACGATTATACAACGAGTATCAAAGTACCGCAAAAGTCTGCTGGGGCATGATACGTCCATTTTGCATCATGTTTTCCTACTGTTATTTATAGTATGTTTAATCAATATATTACTTTGTGGAGTAATTCTAATGTCTTTTCTCTCTTAATATGCAAGATTTACATAAAGAGGGAGATTGCCGGCAGCTGGAATTCTAGACCTGAAAAGACTATGTCAGAGATACCTATTCTGCACATCTCCAAATGAGCTGAAATTGCATGGAGATTTATTTTGGAATAAATAAAAAATATTGGAGAAAATAAGTACCAGAGGGGGCCGCCCAGGTGCCCACGAGGCACCAGGGCGCGCCCACCCCCCTCCCCCCAGGCGCGCCCTGGTGGCTTGTGGGGCCCCTGGCCAGCCTCCGGTGCCCATCTTCTGGTATATAAGCCCATTTTCCCTAGAAAAAATAAGGAGACGACTTTCGGGACGGAGCGCTGCCATCTCGAGGCAGAACTAGGGCAGGAGCACTTTTGCTCTCCGGCGGAGCGATTCCGCCGGGGATACTTCCCTCCGGGAGGGGGAAATCGAAGACATCGACATCACCAACGATCCTCTCATCGTGGGAGGACATCAATATCTTCACCAGCACCATCTCATCTCAAACCCTAGTTCATCTCTTGTATTCAATCTTTGTCTCAAAATCTCAGATTGGCACCTGTGGGTTGCGAGTAGTGTCGACTACATCTTGTAGTTGATGCTAGTTGGTTTCTTTGGTGGAAGATTATATGTTCAGATCTATTATGCTATTCAATACCCCTCTGATCTTGTACATGAATATGATGTGTGAGTAGTTACTTTTGTTCTTGAGGACATGGGAGAAGTCTTGTCATAAGTAATCATGTGAATTTGGTATTCGTTCGATATTTTGATGATATGTATGTTGTTGATTCTCTTAGTGGTGTCATGTGAACGTCGACTACATGGCACTTCACCATCTTTGGGCCTAAGGGAATGCATTGTGGAGTAGTAATTAGATGATGGGTTGCTAGAGTGACAGAAGCTTAAACCCTAGTTTATGCGCTATTCCGCAAGGGGCTGATTTGGATCCATATGTTTAATGCTATGGTTAGATTTATCTTAATTCTTCTTTCGTAGTTGCGGATGCTTGCGAGAGGGGTTAATCATAAGTGGGAGGCTTGTTCAAGTAAGAACAGCACCCAAGCACTGGTCCACCCACATATCAAATTATCAAAGTAGCGAACGCGAATCAAACAAACATGATGAAAGTGACTAGATGAAATTCCCATGTGTCCTCGAGAACGCTTTGCTTATTATACGAGTTCGTTCCGGCTTGTCCTTTGCTACAAAAAGGATTGGGCCACCTTGCTGCACTCTTTGTTACCTTTACTATTTGTTACTTGTTACAAATTATCTTGCTATCAAACTACTCGTTACCGATAATTTCAGTGCTTGCAGAAAATACCTTACTGAAAACTGCTTGTCATTTCCTTCTGCTCCTCGTTGGGTTCGACACTCTTACTTATCGAAAGGACTACGATTGATCCCCTATACTTGTGGGTCATCAAGACTCTTTTCTGGCGCCGTTGCCGGGGAGTGAAGGGCCTTTGGTGAGTGGAATTTGGTAAGGAAACATTTATATTACGTGCTAAAATTTATTGTCACTTGTCACTATGGAAAGTAATCCTTTGAGGGGTTTGTTCGGGGTATCTTCACCTCGATCGGAAGCACAAATAGTTGCTCCTTAACCTACTGCACCTACTGAAAATATTTATTATGATATTTCTTCGGGTATGATAGAGAAACTGCTAGCTAATCCTTATGCAGGAGATGGAACGGTACATCCCGATATGCACTTGATCTATGTGAATGAAATTTGTGGATTGTTTAAGCTTGCAAGTTTATCCGGAGATGAAGTTAAGAGGAAGGTCTTCCCTTTATATTTTGAGGGAAAGGCATTGACATGGTATAGGCTATGTGATGATACTGAAATATGGGACTGGAACCGGTTGAAGCTGGAATTCCACCAAAAAAATTATCCTATGCATTACGTTCATCGTGATCAAAATTATATATATAATTTTTGGCCTCATGAAAGAGAAAGTATCGCTCAAGCTTGGGGGAGGCTTAAGTATATGTTGCACACATGCCCCAATCATGAGCTCTCAAGAGAAATAATTCTTCAAAACTTTTATGCTCGGCTTTCTCATAATGATCAATCCATGCTCGATTCTTCTTCGACTGGCTCCTTTATGAAGAAAACTATTGAATTCAGATGGGATCTTCTGGAAAGCATTAAACACAACTCTGAAGATTGGGAACTCGATAAAGGTAATGAGTCAGGTATAATACCGATGGTATTGAGTTCGATTGTGTTAAATCTTTTATGAATACCGATGCTTTCCATAAGTTTATCACTAAATATGGACTTGACTCTGAGATAGTAGCCTCCTTTTGTGAATCATTTGCTACTCATGTTGACCTCCCTAAGGAGAAGTGGTTTAAATATCACCCCCCTGTTAAAGAAAAGATTGAGGAACCTATTATAGTTAAAGAAGAAACTATCATTTACAATGTTGATCCAGTTGTGCATACTGCTTATATTGAGAAACCACCTTTTCCTGTTAGGATTAAGGAACATGCTAAAATTTCAACTGTGGTTAACAAAAGTAATATTAGAGCACCTAGACCCTCTGAACAAATTAAAGTTGAACCTAATGTTGCAATGGTTAAAGATCTCTTGGTCGACAATATAGATGGGCATGTTATTTACTTCTGTGATGAAGCTACTAGAATTGCTAAGCCCGATCCCGATCCTAAAGATAAAAACAAACCTGTAGTTGGCATACCTGTTATTTCTGTTAAAATTGGAGATCATTGCTATCATGGTTTATGTGATATTGGTGCTAGTGTGAGTGCTATTCCATTTACTCTCTACCAAGAAGTCATGAATGATATTGCACCTGTTGAGATTGAAGATATTGATGTTACTATTAAGCTTGCAAACAGAGATACTATTTCACCACTTGGGATTGTTAGAGATGTTGAAGTCTTGTGTGGTAAGATCAAATACCCTACTGATTTTCTTGTTCTTGGATCACCACAAGATGATTTTTGTCCCATTATATTTGGTAGACCCTTCTTGAACACTGTTAATGCTAAAATTGATTGCGCTAAAGAAACTGTCAGTGTTAACTTTGGTGATATATCTCATGAGTTTAATTTCTCTAAGTTTCGTAGACAACCTCATGATAAAGAATTACCCAATAAAGATGAAATTATTGGTCTTTCTTCTATTGTTGTGCCTCCTACTGATCCACTAGAACAATATTTGCTTGAGCATGAGAATGACATGAATATGAATGAAAGAAATGAAATAGATGAATTATTCTTTAAACAAGCACCTATCCTGAAACATAATTTGCCTGTTGAAACCTTGGGAGGTCCACCTCCACCCAATGGTGATCCTGTATTTGATTTGAAGCAATTACCTGATACTCTTAAATATGCTTATCTTGATGAAAAGAAGATATGTCCTGTTATTATTAGTGCTAACCTTTCAGAGCATGAAGAAAAGAGATTACTAAAAACTCTGAGGAAGCACCGTGCTGCTATTGGATATACTCTCGATGATCTTAAGGGCATCAGTCCCACTTTATGTCAGCATAAAATTCATATGGAACCAGATGCTAAACCCATTGTTGATCATCAAAGAAGATTAAATCCTAAAATGAAGGATGTGGTAAGAACTGAAATATTAAAGCTTCTGGAAGCAGATATAGTTTATCCCATAGCTGATAGTAGATGGGTAAGTCATGTTCATTGTGTTCCTAAGAAAGGAGGTATTACCATTGTTCCCAATCATAAAAATGAACTCATTCCACAAATAATTGTAACTGGTTATAGGATGGTAATTGATTTTAGAAAATTAAACAAAGCCACTAGAAGGGATCATTACCCCTTACCTTTTATTGATCAAATGTTAGAAAGATTGTCCAAGCATACACACCTTTGCTTCCTAGATGGTTATTCTGGTTTCTCTCAAATACCTGTTTCACCTGAAGATCAAGAGAAAACCACCTTTACTTGTCCTTTTGAAACTTATGCTTATCGTCGTATGTCTTTTCGTTTATGTAATGCACCTACTACCTTTCAAAGATGTATGACTGTTGTATTCTCTGACTTTGGTGAAAATATTGTTGAGGTTTTCATGGATGATTTCTTCGTTTATGGAACTTCTTTTGATGATTGCTTGAGCAACCTTGATCGAGTTTTGCAGAGATGTGAGGAAACTAATCTTGTCTTGAATTGGGAGAAGTGCCACTTCATGGTGAATGAAGGTATAGTCCTTGGGCATAAATTTTTTGAAAGAGGTATTGAAGTTGATAAAGCTAAAGTTGACGCTATTGATAAAATGCCATGTCCTAAAGATATCAAAGGTATAAGAAGTTTCCTTGGTCATGCTAGTTTCTATAGGAGGTTTATAAAAGACTTCTCTAAAATTTCTAGACCTCTTACCAATCTCTTGCAAAAAGATGTTCCATTTGTTTTTGATGATGATTGTGTAGAAGCCTCTGAAACACTTAAGATAGCCTTAACCTCTGCACCTATTGTCCAACCACCTGATTGGAACTCGCCTTTTGAAATTATGTGTGATGCTAGTGATTATGCTGTTGGTGCTGTTCTAGGACAAAGAGTTGATAAGAAATTAAATGTTATCCATTATGCTAATAAAACTCTAGACAGTGCCCAAAGAAATTATGCTACTACTGAGAAAGAATTTTTTAGCAGTTGTGTTTGCATGTGATAAATTCAGATCTTATATTGTTGATTCCAAAGTTACCGTTCACACTGATCATGCTGCTATTAAATACCTTATGGAAAAGAAAGATGCTAAACCTAGACGCATTAGGTGGGTTCTATTGCTACAAGAATTTGATTTGCATATTGTTGGTAGAAAGGGAGCTGAGAATCCCGTAGCTGATAATTTGTCTAGAATGGAAAATGTTCTTGATGACCCACTCCCTATTAATGATGATTTTCCTGATGAACAATTAGTTGTGATAAATGCTTCTCGTAATACTCCTTGGTATGCAGACTATGCTAATTATATTGTTGCTAAATTTATACCACCTAGTTTCACATACCAACAAAAGAAAAAGTTCTTCTATGATTTAAGACATTACTTCTGGGATGACCCGCATCTTTATAAAGAAGGAGTAGATGGTATTATTAGACGTTGTATACCTGAGCATAAACAGAAACAAATCCTACGAAAGTGTCATTCCGAGGCTTACGGAGGACACCATGCGGGAGACAGAACTGCACATAAGGTACTACAATCTGGTTTTTATTGGCCTACTCTTTTCAAAGATGCTCGTAAGTTTGTCTTATCTTGTGATGAATGTCAAAGAATTGGTAATATTGGTAGACGTCAGGAAATGCCTATGAATTATTCACTTGTTATTGAACCATTTGATGTTTGGGGATTGGATTATATGGGACCTTTTCCTTCCTCTAATGGGTATACACATATTTTAGTTGCTGTTGATTACGTTACTAAGTGGGTAGAAGCTATTTCAACTAGTAGTGCTGATCATAACACTTATATTAAAATGCTTAAAGAAGTTATTTTCCCGAGGTTCGGAGTCCCTAGATATTTAATGATTGATGGTGGTTCACATTTTATTCATGGTGCCTTCCGTAAACTGATTGCTAAATATGATGTCTACCATAGAATTGCATCTCCCTATCACCCTCAATCTAGTGGTCAAGTTGAATTGAGCAATAGGGAAATAAAGTTAATTTTGCAAAAGACCGTCAATAGATCTAGAAAGAATTGGTCTAAAAAACTTGACGATGCATTATGGGCTTATAGAACTGCTTATAAAAATCCTATGGGTATGTCTCCTTATAAAATGGTTTATGGAAAAGCATGCCATTTACCTCTTGAGTTAGAACATAAAGCATATTGGGCAATTAAAGAACTCAATTATGATTTTAAACTTGCCAGTGAAAAGAGGTTATTTGATATTAGCTCGCTAGATGAATGGAGAACTCAAGCTTATGAAAATGCCAAATTGTTTAAAGAAAAAGATAAAAGATGGCATGATAGAAGAATTCAAAAACGGGAATTCAAAGTGGGTGAGTATGTCCTATTGTACAATTCTCATTTTGGATTTTTTGCAGGAAAACTTCTCTCTAAATGGGAAGGGCCGTATATCATCGAAGAAGTTTATCGCTCCGGAGCCATCAAAATAAATAACTCCGAAGGCAATAATCCGAGAGTGGTGAATGGGCAAAGAATTAAGCATTATATTTCAGGTACACCTATTAATGTTGAAAATAACATTATTCAAACTATGACACCGGAGGAATACATAAGAGAGACCTTTCAGAACACTCCAGAACCCTGAAAAGGAAGAGGTACGTGTTACGGTAAGTAAACCGACTCCAAAATTCCATAAAAATACTTTCTGTCAGTTTTGGAATATTAGAAAAAATACAAAAATAAGAAACAGTCGAGGGGACCCACGAGGTGCACACGAGGCACCAGGGCGCGCCCACCCCCCCAGGCGCGCCCTGGTGGCTCGTGGGCCCCTCGTGAGCCTTCCCGACTCCGTTTCTTCTGGAATACTTGTTTTGCAAGATAAAAATTCTTTATATATACTCCCGGATGTTTTGACCACCGTATCGCAAGATTCCCCTCTGTTCTTGTTTCGTGCTATTTTCTGACAGATCCGGAAGTATGTCGTCTCAAGACTCAGATGGAGAGAGCTTCGTATCACACTATGTTACAAATCCAAGGACCTATGGGGATACAGATCCCTATGGATGGTCCACGGAGGAGGAGCGAGATGTCAACTTGAAGGGAACGGAAGACGCGAGCTCGGATGAAGACGATGCCCCTCTACCTCAACCAGGAGATATGCATGTGGAGTTCAAGAAGTCGAGGCTCCCAAACATAGTAAACAAATCTAAGATCCAATTTATCCCTTTCTGTCTTCTACAGGAAAACAAGAACGTATTGTGTGAGAAGATAGTGGAGCTTGAGCAAGAAATTAGCAAGTTGAAGGAAGAAAACTGTGCTCTCAAGCGGAAACTGAAGGACAAGCCCACCACTTCATCACCGAAGGAGACTTGAGTACATGGGTATGGGCACTCCCCTTGGCTTGTGCCAAGCTTGGGAGAGGCGCCCCGGTATCGTATCACCATCACTTTTATTATCTTTACCTATTTTTAGTTCGATCCTTAGTTATTTCGTGATTTAGTTGAATAAAAGTTTAGTATGATCTAGTTTCGAGTGCTAGTTTCGTGATCTATCTATCTATGTAATTGAGTTGTGAGTTATATAATAAAGGATAGTTTGAGTTTTTGCTTCTTTACTTTTATGTTTCAATCCTAGCAATGAAAATAATGAAAAAGATCATATGCTAATCTTATGAAAAGTAATGACATTACATAAAGAAAAGTATAAGTGGTAAAATTTATTGAAAGTTAACAAACATAGCATCGGTCAATGATGCAATTCATGAAAAATTTAATAAGGGAAGAGAAGATTCACATGCAAATACACTATCTTGGACATCTTTTATGATTGTGAGCCCCCATTGAGTATTTTATGTCAAATTGTTGACGTTGGACAAGGAAGACAACGTAATGAATTATGTTTGCTTATATTCACATAGAAGTTATATTGTCATAAATCCTCCAACATGTGGTGCTTGCCCAATATCTTTGCTAGCCAAAAATCCGCACCAAGTAGAGATACTACTTGTGCATCCAAAAAACTTGAACCCAGTTTCATTCCATGAGAGTCCACTATACCTACCTATGGATTGAATAAGATCCTTCAAGTAAGTTGTCATCGGTGCATAAAGCAATAAAAATTGCTCCTAAATATGTATGATCTTTTACTGTAAGGGAAAATAAGCTTTGTACGATCTTGTGATGGTAAAGAAATAAAAGCGACGGACTGCATAATAAAGGTTGGTATCACAAGGGGCAATATAAAGTGACGTTCCTTTGCATTAAGAGCTTGTGCATCCAAAAATAAAAAGCGCATGACAACCTCTGCTTCCCTCTGCGAAGGGCCTGTCCTTTAGCTTTATGTATTTACTTTTTATGCAAGAGTCAATAGTGTTCTTCTCTATTACTTTTTCTTTTTCTTTTTTGCAAGCATCATGTGGTGGGGAAAGATCTAGGCATATATATCCAGTTGGATATGAGTGATCATGAGTTATTATTGTTGACATCACCCTTGAGGCGAATAAGTTGGGAGGCGAAATTATAAGCCCCTATCTTTCTATGTGTCTGGCTGAAACTTTTTGCTCCATATATATGTTGTGAGTGTTTGCAATCATAGAAGACTAAATGATGGTTGAGTATGTGGACTTGCTAAAAAGCTCCTACATGAGACCCTTCCTGAAAATATGATGAATTGCAATTGCATTGTTGACTGAGAACATAGTTTGTTAGTTTTCAAGAAAGTTTATGCCTTATACTTCGTTGTTGTGATGAATTGTTACTTGCTCATGAGAAGTTCTATGGTAATGAATATTGCTGTTATAATAATGATCATGATGCTACTATGTCCGTATTTTGTTTTTATCGACACCTCTCTCTCTAAACATGTGGACATGATTATCGATATCGGCTTTCGCTTGAGGACAAGCGAGGTCTAAGCTTAGGGGAGTTGATACGTCCATTTTGCATCATGTTTTCCTACTGTTATTTATAGTGTTTTTAATCAATATATTACTTTGTGGAGTAATTCTTATGCCTTTTCTCTCTTAATATGCAAGATTTACAAAAAGAGGGAGATTGCTGGCAGCTGGAATTCTGGACCTGAAAAGCCTATGTCAGAGATACCTATTCTGCACATCTCCAAATGAGCTGAAATTTCACGGAGATTTATTTTGGAATAAATAAAAAATATTGGAGAAAAAAAGTACCAGAGGGGGCCACCCAGGTGCCCACGAGGCACCAGGGCGCGCCCACCCCCCCAGGCGCGCCCTGGTGGCTTGTGGGGCCCCTGGCCAGCCTCCGGTGCCCATCTTCTGGTATATAAGCCCATTTGCCCTAGAAAAAATAAGGAGACGACTTTCGGGACGGAGCGCCGCCGTCTCGAGGCGAAACTTGGGCAGGAGCACTTTTGCTCTCCGGCGGAGCGATTCCGCCGGGGATACTTCCCTCCAGGAGGGGGAAATCGAAGTCATCGACATCACCAACGATCCTCTCATCGTGGGAGGACCAATCTTCATCAACATCTTCACCAGCACCATCTCATCTCAAACCCTAGTTCATCTCTTGTATTCAATCTTTGTCTCAAAACCTCAGATTGGTACCTGTGGGTTGCTAGTAGTGTCGATTACATCTTGTAGTTGATGCTAGTTGATTTATTTGGTGGAAGATTATATGTTCAGATCTATTATGCTATTCAATACCCCTCTGATCTTGTACATGAATATGATGTGTGAGTAGTTACTTTTGTTCTTGAGGACATGGAAGAAGTCTTGTCATAAGTAATCATGTGAATTTGGTATTCGTTCGATATTTTGATGATATGTATGTTGTTGATTCTCTTAGTGGTGTCATGTGAACGTCGACTACATGTCACTTCACCATCTTTGGGCCTAAGGGAATACATTGTGGAGTAGTAATTAGATGATGGGTTGCTAGAGTGACAGAAGCTTAAACCCTAGTTTATGCGTTATTTCGTAAGGGGCTGATTTGGATCCATATGTTTAATGCTATGGTTAGATTTATCTTAATTCTTCTTTCGTAGTTGCGGATTCTTGCGAGAGGGGTTAATCATAAGTGGGAGGCTTGTTCAAGTAAGAACAGCACCCAAGCACCGGTCCACCCACATATCAAATTGTCAAAGTAGCGAACGCGAATCAAACAAACATGATGAAAGTGACTAGATGAAATTCCCATGTGTCCTCGAGAACGCTTTGCTTATTATACGAGTTCGTTTCGGCTTGTCCTTTGCTAC
Organism: Elymus sibiricus; assembly: GCA_039707655.1. NCBI lineage: Eukaryota > Viridiplantae > Streptophyta > Magnoliopsida > Poales > Poaceae > Elymus > Elymus sibiricus. The sequence goes on along the minus strand of CM077666.1, from coordinate 201,980,705 downwards.
AAAAAGGATTGGGCCACCTTACTGCACTCTTTGTTACCTTTACTATTTGTTACTTGTTACAAATTATCTTGCTATCAAACTACTCGTTACCGATAATTTCGCTTGCAAAAAATACCTTACTGAAAACTGCTTGTCATTTCCTTCTGCTCCTCGTTGGATTCGACACTCTTACTTATCGAAAGGACTACGATTGATCCCCTATACTTGTGGGTCTTCAGGGCAACAACGCAAACACGCCCAAATAGAAATGCAAAAGAAAGATAGAAAAAGGACCACCAAGTGGCCACAACATCATGGGGGCTGCGGCGAAGAGAGGCGGCGTGTAGTGTCTTGCAGCACATCCAACATCTGCCCCCAACCGGTCGCAGTCCCGCTACCTTGCCAGCAGGTGCCAGTACTGCAAGAACGCAAGAAATTTGAAGAAAGAGTCAGAGGCCCGCCGAAGGAAGATCCACTCGATCACCATCTTATTATGCATCGTCCAAAGCGTCCAAGCTAACGCCGCAAACCCTAGCCAGAAGAGGCGCCTTTTCCTACCAGTCTGGACAGCTCTAGCCTGGAGGAATCCGGCTAAGTTCAGAGCCTCCCAATCCGGCCCGAGTGCCTCCCAGACAAAACTCCATAACGAACGAGTTGCTGTGCAAGAGAAGAGCTGTCCTTCGGCGACCCTCTCTTGCCTTTGGTGCCTTCTTTTATGCCCGACGGTTGCCAAATGCTCCCTCCGTAACTTAATATAAGACGTTTTTTGACATTGTCAAAGTGTCAAAAAACGTCTTATATTAAGTTATAGAGGTAGTATGAAGCAAAGGGGAATTGGTATCACCCAATTCATAATGTATAGAATCTTGACCTTCATTCATCAAGTGGAACTGCTCCACGGACGACACTTGCGCCGATCTTTGTACGATTCACACATCCAGCGGCTAGTGCCCTTTTCAGTGGTATGCATGTCCGGTTGGATTTAACCTTCATCTGTGAATCGTGCAAATGCTGTCGAGTGCATAGCATGACTCTTCATCAAGTTCATCATATATGTGTCCTAAAATATGCATCACATAAAACAACCATCCCAAAATTGATCCGACTAATGCATACATGGCAAATGAAACACGCAATCCAATAGTACATGCAACAAACGAGCTGGTAAGCAATACAATGTCATATGGGGCAAGAAAATACCGGTGTGTCTAGGTCGGCCATTTCATCGAACAGTATGTGGGCATGCCTGGCACCGGCGTTTCCCGACTTTGTCCACGACCATTGGAGTTGCCGTGAGTCGTACGCCGTGTCCTCGACGACGTCCGCCTCCTGTGTCCATGCATCTGAGATGCCCGGCCATTGCGAGGTCAGAACGACGTCAAGCGCGGCCGAGGGCAGGTACCTTCTCGTAGGCGGGCACCAGAGTGCCCAAGTCCATGTCGACTGCATCCTTCTCCGCAGCTTCCCTCTCCAAAGCTTAGCCGGCAGGCTGTCGGGGGCTCTGCTCCCTCCGGGCGACGGTCTCCAGGTTGCTCGCGATGATCGGGAACCCATGGACTCCGTAGAGCCAACGTCCATGGCGGTGGGGACGGGTTAGTGGGTGTCGACATCTAGGACGGCGGACAAGGACGGCGAAGCAGACGCGGGGCAAGGTTGAAGGAGGGCGATGGCTCGGAGGCAAGAAAGGGAGGACGACTGTGGAAGTAGGGCGGTCGATTTTGTGGACTTGGTCAATTCGAAGGGATTTGAAGTAGGACCGACTAGTCGGAACCGATATGACGGACGCGTCCGAGTGTCCTTATACCCACCCCATATATGGACTGAATTTGAAGGCTACCGGATAGTCCAGACATTTGATCTGTCTTTAAGGTGTCTGGTTGGATCGGATTTCTGTGTCCGTGCAATGTCCAGACTGTCTGCCCGACGTTTAGGAAACCGGGAGGTCCGGTGATCCCGTCGATCCCAGTCGGAAATTTCTCTATCTGCTAACGTGGCCGGAGAATCCAATATCCCAGTTTCGAAATCGGTTTGACTCCAAATAGCCATGCTCATTTGGTACCACTATGTGGGGATCAAAGCGTACGCACCTGGTAGTTGATGCACTAGCCACCTGTCTGAATTGTTTTGGCTCCAACGAATGTGCTGGTCGTTGCATGGTGTACTTGGAGTATTTAAAGTAGTGTCGACCTTCTGTGCAAACAAGTGGGATCCAATTTCAAATAATCTTTACGGCAGTCAACGGAATTTTAACTCGATAGTTGTTGTCCCTTAACAACACTCCGTTCCAAAATAAGTGTCTCAACTTCGTATTGACTTTAGTATAAAGTTGTACTGAAGTTAAGATACTTATTTTGAGACGGAGGGGTACTACCTCTGTCCGGGTTCATTAGGCCTCCTCTTAATTTTTATTATCTCTGCTGTTTGTTGTACTACTATGATTGAAGATGAATAGATCGGAAGTTTTCTATAAAAAAACATTTATTTTGAGACGGAGGGAGTACTACCTCTATCCGGGTTTATTAGCCCCCCTCTTATTTTGGGCTATACTTTGACAATATTGTTAACTAATAAAATATAAACTACTACCTCCGTCCGGGTTTATTAGGCCCTTTGCATTTTGTGTCCATGTTTGACCAAATATTTGACTAAAAATATATAAAGTATATGCTACACAAAGTATATTAGATTTGTATTTGAAAGAGGTTTTCTATGGTATAATGTTTGTGACATATAATTTATATTTTAATAGTTAAATTCATGGTCAAACTTTGGCTCAAAATGAAAGGGGGCCTAATAAACCCGGACGGAGGGAGTATGTGTCATCCGTTAAAAAAAACTATATGTCACAAAAATTATATTATGGAAAAGCTCTTTCAAAAATCATACAGTATACCTTTTGTATCATATAATTTATATTTTGTTAGTTTTATAGATGGTCAAAGTTTGACCCAAAATATGATGGGCCCAATAAACCCGGACGGAGGTAGTACTAGGGTGACGAGCAACAAATGTATGCGATGTGACGAGCCCATGGTTTGCCTTCGCTCCGCCTGGCACTCCGACAGTCGATGCCAGAGAGAAGGAACCCCGACGCCATGGCTCCGGCTAGTAGTTTAGGTTAGGTTTTTTAATCCTCGTGGGGGTGGCGCTCTGACAGATGGTGGCGTTTTTTCATGGAGTTGGTCTTTCAGGCTTCGATCCTTCTCGTGTGTGTTCATCTAGACGGAATCGACGGAGTTTCGACAAAGATTTCCGCCTTCTCCTTGAGGGTAGCAAGGTTAGAGTTTTTTGTCGTGCATGAAGGATGGCGAGATCTGGTGTCAAGCACTTTGACTCAACTTAGGAGTTTAATGGCGACAACCGCAGCTAAAATGTGCTGGTCTTTAGGTGCACGTGCACGAAGACTTCCTCGCTATCCTCGACAAGGTCATGTCGGGTTTGCGAAGCGGCAACATCGGCGCCTTTTTTTTTTTTGGGATGCTCTGTACTTTTGATAAACTTGTATATAAGGCTGGTCACCCGAAAAAAAAAAATAGTGGGAGTAATATAGTTAGTAACATGCATGCCACATAAACAAAAAAGGTGATGTGACAAGTAATTAAGGAGGAGAAAGAAATGAGCATACAAAGTAATAAATAAGGGTATTTATGTTATCACACCTATGACACTACTCACCATGAAGGTAATAACATTGACTAGTAAAATACTACTCCCTCCGTCCCAGTGTAGTGTCAAAAAACGTCTTACATTATGGAACGAAGGGAGTAGTATGCATGTTACTAGTCTAAGTTACCCCACTATGACTAGCTAATAGAAAATGTTGTGCCATACTACATAGAATGCTACTATTTTTCTTGTTGGGGTGTGTGGAGAATGTTGGTAGAATATAGAGCACGTAGACATCTTCGTTGTTGTTGGGCTCGAGACGTCGTGGGTCGCGACTCGCGAGCAGCTGAGCACATGTCTAGCTTGAAGCTTAGTCAACTGCTCCGTACTCCAGATTTTCAGCGATACGGCGTTCCACCCTTGAAGTCCATGCATTTACAGGCGAATTTCAGGGTTTAACTGGTCGTGGATACACCACACCAGGAGGTCGACAAGTTGATGGTCCGGCCTGGCGGACTTAGTCAGGGTAGAGTAGAGTAGAGTAGATAGTTACCGCAGGTCGCTTTGATTATGAGATGGAAACGGAAAACGCCATTATGTCGATTCACTCGTACCACGTCGCGGAGTAATAAGTTAGGACTATAAAGAACTTTTTTTTTTTGCGGGTAAGGATTATAAAGAACTTGTGAGAAGCACGCGTGGATAACGATCGACGGGTCACGTACGTTGTGAAGCGCAGATTCACACGCATAGATAAGCGTCGGACAGAGCAGAGGAGTGCAGAGAAGGCAGTTCGCAGTTGGGAGACAGACAAGACTTTATAGTAACTTTTTGGGAATACTACTGATAATTAAAACCCAGAAAAATGCCCAGAAAAGGGAGCTAAAGTCGGCATGTAGCTGAGGAGAGGACGGGTCGGAGTCGGAAGGAACACCCGGCATGCGCAGCCTGTATGCAATTGCAAAGCAAGCACATTCTGTGAGAAAGCAACGTGTAGCGCGACGCATGCACCACCTAACGAGACCAACACCGCCGCGGCCGGAGCAGAGACGACGACCCGGGCGCACGTCACATGGCACATGGCAGGGCAGGGCAGGGCAACCACCGTGACCCGAAACGGGAAAGGGAAGATCGAGCACCAAATGCGACGTGGAATCGCGCCCAAACCACGCCCCCTCGCGCTAACGCCGTAACGGCACCTTCTCCCCCGCCCCCTCCGCCTAAATTTAGCAGCAAACTCCCTCTCTCTCTCTCTCTTCTCCCGTCATTCTGCTCTGCTCTGTGGCTCGGTGCTCCCGTGCGCAACGGCTCATTTCAATCCTCTCTCTCCTTGACGCTGGAAAATAGCAAAACCGCAATCGCATGATCGCACAAACCGTGGAGGCGGGAGCTTCTCTTCCTCTTCTCTCCTTATATTCACCACCGCACACGCGTCCTCCCGCCACCACTGCCCATTCTTAGCTTGCCCCGACCCTTCTCCCCATGGCCTCTTCCCTGGCCGCCATGCCCCACGACTCCGCACCATGGAGGGACCCCTCCTCCTCCAGGCACAGGCGCTTCTTCAACGTCAACGTCCTCATACCGCCGCAGCGCCAGTCCTTCTCCGACGCCGCTGCTCCCGCCGCGCCCGCCGAGCCCACGCCCAGGCGCAAGCGGATTATATTGGAGCGCTGGGCGGCCGCCGCCGCCGCCGCGACGGCCTCCGAGCCGCCGCCTCCCGCCGATGCGCGGCGGCGCGACAGGGAGGCCGAGCTGACCGCGCTCGCCTCGGCCACGCGCCCCGTCGCCGCCCGCGCCGCCGTCTTCCGCGCGCCCTCGCCGGCGCCGTCCGACGCCTCCTCCACGGCCACCGCCGGCCCGGAGCTGCCGCCGTCGGGCCCGCGAGCATCCTCGCTCATCCAGCGCTGGCGCGAGATCGAGGCCGTGGGGCCCGTCACGCCCCGCGCCTCCGGCGACGTCACCTCTGAATCCGATGGCTCGCCACGCGGCCGCGTCGGATGCATCGTCAAGAAGCTCAGCGGGGCTGCGTCGCTACCGGAGGAGGACCTGGACGCCGCCAATGACCAACTCGCGCTCTCACAGTCCGCGCCCCCGTCGCCGGCCCCGCTGCGCAACGCGGTCGAGTCGCTCGCCGTCCATATCAAGGGCACTCGCCCGCCCAAGCTGGTGGTCAGGACGGTACGCGGGCGCCGCGCGGTGGAGGAGCTTGTCGCTCGGATGGCCCATCGCCGCAGGCGAGAGCTCGCGGCGCTCGCGGAGCGACACGCCGTCTCTCGGTTCGGGCACAAAGGCAGGATCCAGGTAAATTCGTATTCCATCAAAAAAGTTCACGTTGCATAATGCATTATACTAGCATTAGATAAAATTACCTCCATCAACCATCAATCGAGCTTCTGCTTTATATCCATTGATGATCAGTGACGCATTTTCTTATCGTTTTGGAAACATTATTTAAGACGACCCAAGAAGTGTGAGTTGTTGGTTTTAGACCCGCAAGGATGGGGCCGGAGAACTGTTTGGTAGATCGGTTTCCCAACTGGCATTGCCGATCAATGGCATGTGCAAACTCCATAATCATGCTTTATTTCGGCTCAACCAAAAATAGACGGGAATGATCTAAAAACTTGACAGCCCCTTGCATGTTATAAAGTGACTATCAAACTAGTTAGTGATCTTATTTGTGACTGGTGAATAGTCGCAAAAGCTCAACCAAAAGATCCGTTAATCTTGATTGTGGAAACTCTAGTACCCTATAGCCGCTCATGACCTTTGCAGATCTGTTTGTATGTCATTATGAATGAGAAAGGTTAACATACGTAGTAGTACTTTCAATAGCAGTAATATGCAACTAATTTGCTGGTGACAGTGGAGCAACGTTCAGTACAGTTTTTAGAACGGAGGCGCTTGCCGGCCTTAGAATGAGGCCCTTACGTTCAGTACAGTAGGTTGGGCATTTCATTGAAAGACTGATTGAGGTTATGGCTTGGATCCCTAAAAAAGGGGGTTGTAGCTTGCACCCCTCAAAAGAAAAAGAAAAAAAGGTTGTGGCTTCTCATATCTGATGGATGAAATGTCACAAGTGAATATCATCTCTGGTTTGTATCCTGTGGAGATTGTGAGTGCTGCACAGTTGTGGCCAAAAAGCCAAACAAACCATATCACATGACTTCACAGGTTACTTGCTATAGCATGTACCAGGGACATAAATATGAGTAATGGCTTGGCAGTTTATTTGTGCAAAGTACAACGCAAATTTCAATTCTTCTTAATGGCATCGCCTTTTAGGTTGTGTTTTTTTTTTCTGCCATACCTTCAGTTACTTGAAACACTTTTGTTTTTCCTTTACTCCAACTCCAGCCAATATTGATGTTCATGGTACCTAGGAAAAATGAACTTTTAACTGGACAAGGCAATGACAGCGTGGTTCTGAAGAATTGCCATCCTTGAAAGCAACTGTTCTTGTTTGCAGAAATATCGAGCATGTATTTCATTGCTTAAGAGCGTTCCCTCCCTCCACACATTCCTGGCATTAGCAACTAACTTAAATAAAATATTCCTTTTTCTTTCATTATTCCTTCCTCCAAGGACAAGATTATTCTTCCGTCTACTGCAAAGTCTGTTACTAAATACCAGAGCACTTGTCTGCTCGCATGAACTCATTTATTTACTCCCTGGAAGATTATTGGCATGGTATTGGTATCTGTATTCTCTGTTCTATTTCATGAGGCCCTACTTTTTTCTCCCGTCCTTTTGAAGCATGTTTGTGCAATAACCACTGCTTCTCATCTTGAAATGTTCTTTGATATGCTGCAGTCCATGCTTCGTCTAAAGCTGTTGCGTCACGGAGATGCAATTAACGATGAAGTGTGGAAACTACTAAGACCGGTTAGGCCACACCCACCAAAATGCGGACCTGAGGCATTGAGGTATTAGCATGATTTTTTTTTCTCTTACATAAGATGGCTTGAGACAATTTTGGTGGATAAAAAGGATCTCTGAACTATTTTTTTAACCGCAGTAACTTCTACTCCTGGTCTTTTCTTAGAATGTCACAACAACACAACTTCTACTCCTGGTCTTTTCTTAGAATGTCACAACAACACGTATTTAAGTCTGTAGTATGCTCTTGATGATGCATAGTAAAAGAACTTACATGTCATTTGTGCAATTTCTGATGGACAGAGACGATAGCAGCAAGACAGATTCACAAGATGCAAATGAATGCAGTCTGCAAAATAATAGGTAAATTACTGTTTCAAATAGCTTAGATGGAGAAGTTGGGTTTGTCCTTGGACGTAACTATTTGGTAGTACTTGCTTACTCTCACGTATGCCTAAAGCAATACTTGTTTTCACGAAGTGCAGGGCTGATGAACAACATAGTGATGATAGAAATCCATCTGCAGAGAAGTCTACTGGGCTAGCGATTGAGAGCCTTGTTAACTCCGACCGTTCAGGAAATCGACAATATGATGAGAAGATAGACACAAAGGGAAATCAATGTCAGGAAGATCGTGTAAACATGGTAAACTCGTGTGTTCACAATCAAGAATGTTCTAAAGCTTCAAGCTTTGCAGGGTACGATGATCATCGTGCTGTCTACGATAATCAATATGTGGATGATATCTCCCCAAGTACCATAAGCACATCGTGTGAACTCCAAGAAACTCCTTCATCAAGAGGTGAAACTTTACAAGAAGACAACCAAAGTCTGAATGGTTCTTGGGACGAGAGAGCACTATGGATGAGCAGTCTTGGTTGGCCCGCACCAGTAGATTCCATGAGTCCGGACAGCTGGCATCAGGGCACAATTGGGGATATGGAGAATCATAATCAGATTGAATTTAATGATCGGCCTTGGATAGACTCCCCTAACTCATGGAGATCATTGCATATTGCCACACAAGCAGACTGTCGAGATTTGTCTGGCAATGCTGATATTTGTAATCTTCTTGAGAGGTAATTTCACTCTAATTCCCAGTATATGTTTTTGCACATTTCCACCTGCGCAACTAGATGCACTTGGGTTCACTCCCAGCAAAACTTCTTTTTATGAACACAATACTGAGATGCAAGTGTTCCGTAAAACTTGGCTAGCCTACCAATAAAAACACACATCTAAATTTTACACAATAAAACAAAGAGGCTGAACAAGCTTAAACATTAGACATAGATACCGTATTATCACCTTTTTAAGCAAGGTTAACGCATATACCCCCTTGCAGGTGGCAATTAGTGTCCATAAACCGTGATATATTTGTTTCTTCCATGCAGCAAAAAAGTCTCAAAGTCCCTTGAGAGTGATTTTAGCACTAAAATGAACCATCTCCTGAGAGCATTTCTGCAGAAGCAAAGGCAACAACACATGATTGATGATTTTGGGGGTTACTATCCGGAACACTTATACTGGCAACAGAATGTTGAACCCCAGAATGAAGATCAGGTGGCATCTGCACCGTGTTCATTAGCACCTGTCTCCCATGTCACAGCCCACCACCAAGAGAATTGGCAGCACTCATCATTTGAACATCAACAACATGAAAATCAAAATTTGCTTGTGAGTCAGCTGCTGTTCAATGTCAATTGTGGGAAGACATATTCTTACTATGTTGTCTGTTACAGGAAATGGAGGTCAGGGTAAGAAGTGAAATGGCCCAGATTCATCATGAAATATATGAACTACGTAAGTTGGCAGAAACTTGTATTGCATCCCAAGTAAAGATGCAGCATTCCATTAAAGAAGAGGTGTGCAGTGCACTTCGCGAAGCTGGTGAGTTGTGAGAAAAGTTTTTTTAAGTCTGCCTCTTCTATATCTGGTCCTGTTCGGCGTAAAATAGAATGAAGTTGAAGTTTCTTTTTTTACTTTGGAAAAAGAATTTTGCATTGAAGGCAATATGAACTCTGGTGACATGTGAGCTAGTTTTGCTTAAAAGGCTGGCCAGATGAAATCTTGAAAAAAAAGGACCACAGCTACTTCGAGTGGCACTATTTGGAAAAGAGTCGGTCTGGTCTTCTAAGCAAACTATATACTGTGTTCTTCTTGGGCTGGACCACTCTCTTTGCATTATATATATGACGCTGCTTAAATCTTGGCATGTGAGGTTTTGTAATTCAGTCTGTTGAGTACCATCTGAACTTGGATTTGTTTTTCGTTTACCACTACCCCACAGTAGCTCATTGACATTTTTAGTTCTACTCATAATCATTGATGAGTACTTTAATACCTTAATTTTTTTTTCTCAAGTCTAATGCAATCTTTTGAACAGGGTTGATGCCAAGCCAGCCTGACATAACAGCAAAAAAGGGCACGTGCTGCATCTGCCATGAGATGCAAGTTGACTCTTTACTTTACAGGTAATGATTTGCAAGAACACATACATTATGTACTTTTGACTCACTTTAACCTTGAATTGTTGTGCGGAGTCTTGCTAATCGAGTTGATTACCATGGTTCATTCAGGTGTGGCCATATGTGCACCTGCTTCAACTGTGCCGATCAGCTGAAATCGAGCAGCAGGAGTTGCCCAATCTGTCAATCTCCTATCGACGATGTTGTTCGGGCTCACCCGAATTTTTGAGATTTAGGATTTATTTAGGAAGAAGAAAGAAAAAAGCCGACACTCCCAGCTTTAGAAGTGGAGTTCGTGAAGCCCTAGTTTTGAGGAGGCTTCTTGCCTTTTGTTAACCACTAAAAGTATAGGAGCTAGGTTTTCTCCAGAAAATGTAAATATGTTTTGTGCAACTGCGACATGTATTGACTGAGAGGGAAACATAGATCTAATCAAAATGCTGGTCTTGTTTCTTCTTATTCCTGTTTCGGTTTATGTACCATTTTTAGTTTTTTTTTTTTTTTTGAGAAAACGCAAAAGCCTCGTGTTTTTATTCTGATACAAGAAGAGGCTCAGTGAGAGAGTGGCATTGGGGCGCCGGCGGGGAGAACGGCGTGATGGATCGGCCGGCCAATTGCATAGACCACAATGCACTCGATTTGGAGAAATATAAGCCCAACTTCTTCATCCTTTGCAGCGGCATGGTTCTCGGCCGCAGCATTGTGCGGCACGGGCTCATCACCGCGCATCTCTGGTCGTGGCACGGGCCGCCATCCTTGCATCATCGGCATCGGCGCAAAGCGTCCTTTGCCGCAGCCGTGGTCACCCCATGCAGTAGTGTGTGGCAGCACTCCCAGCAATGCTGGGCCACCGGTCACCGTCCGCTGCTCGCAGCATCACTGCCTGGCGCTTCCGCGCTTGCACCGCCATTGGCTTGGGTCGCAGCATCGGTAGTCGAGATTGAAGCTCCTGTACTCCAGCTTGCAGCAAGTGCCCATACCGCTTAGAGCATCTACACCCGCTTCCACCTAATTCGGCCCCTCAAACGCCCGCGGACGCACCCGGTCCGGACGCGTTCTTTTTCATCCTCACTTTCTCTCTCCAAAACAACCGCAGCCCCCACTTTTCAGCCCTCATTTTCTCTCTCAGCATGCAACATTTCATCGAACATGTTGTGTGCATGCACACCGGCGAGTCGGCGACGCGCTGTAGGTGGAGGCCGAGGACAGATGAGCCGGTGGCCAGCACGCCTGGAAGCAACCAGCACCCCCAGCGCACACGCAGTTGCATGGACGCACGCGGGAGCTCGGTAGCCAGCTGCACGCACGGGCACCGGCGGTGTCGCTCTCGTCCACCCATGAATGCCAGCACGGGTGGCACGGTCGATGCCAGCGAGTTGCCCGACGAGCCGGCCGGCAAGCCGGTAAGCTAGCGGCGCGTCCCATGAATGCACATACAATGCTGCCACATGCACCCGGCCGGAGTGGACAACCTGTGAACGCAAACAAGGCGCTCCGGCTCGATGCGGGCGGCGATGCGACTTAGTACTGGCTAGTGCTCGGGATATGCGGCGTGGCTTCTTGCCCCCAAGTGAGCTAGCTAGCACCTCGCTCGCGTGCGTCTATGTGTGCTACGCTAGCTCCGTGCGAAGTAGCAGCGGCGGCGGCGGGTGTGAAGGTCGGGTTGCCATGCCCAGAACGCCGAGGCCAGTTCGTGGCGGCACGCACGCCGCGGCTGCGCGCACGCGGCGGCCAGGTCAGTTGCGTCATGCGCGAGCGACTCGTCCAGCCAGCCAACCAGCACGCCGTCCACGCGGGAATAAGACGAGCACGGTAACGCCGCGGCCGCGCCGAACAGCAGGAGCTGCGAGCCCGACAAACTGGACGAGTTCGGGTGTGCGGGCGCGCTAGCTGCGGACGCAGGCGACGCGCGAGCCTGCACGCCCGGCGGCTGCACGCGGCGCTGGCCGCCTGCTGCAGCTCCAGCGCGGCGTGGGCGACGGGTCTGCCACGGCGCGGGCGACGGCTCCGGCGCGGCGTGGGCGACGGGTCTGCCGCGGCGCTGGCTCCGGCTCCGACGCGGCACGGGCGAGCTCCGACGCGGAGTGAGCGACGGCTCCAGCGCGGCGCAGGCGAGCTCCGGCGCGGCGCGAGCTACGGGTCTGCCGTGGCACGGGCGACGGCTCCGGCCCGGCGCGAGCTACAGGTCTGGCGCGGCACGGGCGAGCTGCGGCGCGGCGTGGGCGACGGCTCCAGCGCGGCGCGGGCTTGAAGGCGCCGTTGCGGCCGTGGTTTTCTCGTGTTGGCTGCCCGGGCGTGACCGGGCGTGCCCGGACCCCCTTATACTGGCTATTTTTTTTTAAATAATACATTTTTTTATTAATTTACAGAAATAATACGTCAATTAATTATTTTTCAAAAATAATACATAGTCGGTCAGGGGGCAGCCTACTGGGTCCTGTCGGCTACAGGGAAGCCGATTGGATTTCTGTCGGCTACAGGGAGGCCGATTGGGACTAATTGGCTACTAATCGGCTTCGGGGAAGCCAATTAGTATTAATCGGCTTCCTTGTAGCCGATAGGTGCATGCGCTACTTCTCTCTTCTTCTTTTCTCTCACACTGTCACACTGAGACACTGTCTCAACTCGACAGACGATGCTGTGCGACAGTGTCTCTCTCAACTCGCCTCTCTCTCCCACACTAAGACACTGTCGCACAACACCTCTCTCTCCCACACTGACACAGCACCTCTCTCTCTCTTCCTATTCTCTCTCACAAACAGCACCTCTCTCCTTTTGAATCTCACAACTCACAGCATCTCTATCTCTAGAAAAAAAGCACACTCTTTTCTCTCCTCTAGATGGGTGAAAGGTGTGCAGGAGGTGAGATGGAGGAGAAAAGTGTGTACAGTGATTTGGCCCATGCGTGGCTGTTTGCTATGGAAGATGAAAGTGACACATTTGTCGTCTCACATGCACCGCTGCGGTGAGTCCCACTATTTGCCAGCGATTATAAAAAAGAAGGAAGAGAACAGTGCATCCTGCAGCTTGCCAACACACACAACCTTTTGAGTCACGGGCCGACAGCTTGCCCAGACGCCACCTGCTAATTACTCTGGACATGTCAGAACGAACACAGGTCACGACATAAGTGAACGGCTGTGGCCGAGACATGCACCTGTCGGCTTCGGCGAAGCCGACTGGCCGGCCTGTCGGCCTCCTCGTGGCCGACTGCATGCAGACCACGCCGACTGGGTGGCCCAACCACTAATCGGCTAAGCCGTGGCCGACTGGGCTTCTGTCGGCTTCGGTGCGGCCGACTGGGCCCTATCGGCTTCGGTGCGGCCGACTATGTATTATTTTTGAAAAATAATTGATCGGCGTAATATTTCTCTAATTTATAAAAAAGGTGTATTATTTTAAAAAAAATTAGCCTCATACTGCCCCCAGATTTGAGATGGATTTGAGGGGTGACGGTCAGTCCAGACGTTTAGGATGGAAATGAGGGTCCGGTTGGGTCAGGCTTTTTTGACCGGGCACTGACCGGGCGGACGTTTCGGACGTTTGAGGAGGATATAGGGGGTCCGGCTGTAGATGCTCTTACAACACGATGTAGGGTGGAACCCTAGTTCATGATCTTTTCACATTTAAAGGTGAGGAAAAGAGCAAATCAAAAGAAGAACACTCAATTGACAAAAATCCAATCAGACATGTGTTAAATTCACATACACATAAGAGATGTACAAAGGTCCAAATCCAACACAGGATGGCAAAAGAGGAACTAATTCATCCCAATCCTTAGAGGAATTGAAGTCTTCATATCCAAGAGGATCTTCCCTAGAAGGGGTCTTGAATCCACTAGGGGATCTTCTCACATGGAGGCCTTGATCTCCATGGGAGAGAGGTAGGGATGAGCAAAACTCAATCTTAAATGAGCTAAACCTTTATTAACTCTAGCAAGAGGGAGGAGAAGGTCTATATATAGTCTTGGACGAACTAGGGAGAGAGGAAGGGTTACATGGGCCTTTGGCTCGGTGGTGCACACGCGCAGGCACCGGATGTCTGTGCTGGTCGCCGGATGTCCGGTCTGGTGAAGGCCGGGAGGTGGCTCGGTACTAATGCCTCGGGCCGGATGTCCGGCGGAGGGGGGCCGGATGTCCAGCCGCTGTAGATTATTCAGGTGATGTTCTGCGGTTGCTGTCTCTAGCTTGGGGGTGCCAGATGTCCGGGCAGGGGCCGGATGTCCGACCGCTTTAGCACTTTGACATTTTCTCTCGTCGTGCTCCTTCGTCCGCATCTGTGGCGGCTTGGAGGTTGCTTGCTTGGTACCTAAGCACACATATCATCTCCGCTTGAGGTAGTAGCCATGTCTCACGTGGTTCATATGGAAGCTCATTAAGGAGAGATGTCACCTTGGTCTCGATTGCTCTTGCACGTGCTCTTGTCATTGGTCCACTTGGTGCTTGGGGTGACGATGGTGGGTCCATGGGGATGTGTTGTAGGATGGAACCCTAAATGGAGATCTTTTCACACTTGGAGGTGGGGAAAGGGGAAAATCACAAGAACACAAAGGGGAAATATCTCAAACAAACCCAATTACACATCTACTAGAATAGCATACACATAAAATCCACAAGGTACATGAACAATCAAGGGAAAATAGCATAAGGGTAAAGTTCTTCCCAAATCCAAGAGGAGATGAGGTCTTGATGATCTAGAGAGATCCTTCTCCCTTAGGAAGTCTTGATGATCCTATGATGTGGATGCTTCTCCCTTGAGAGGTCTTGATCCCCAAGATGGAGGTACAAGGATCAAAGCTCTCTCTAGTAGTCTCAAATACATTGCTAACCCTAATTCGAAGCTAGGAGACGAGTACTTATAGTCCAAGGGGTAAGTTGGGGATACAAGGGTCGTGGCCCCTTTCACTGCGCCCAGGCAGGCCGGTTGTACCGGTCTCCCAACCGGTTGTACCTCTTCCTGGAGGTGTGCATTGAAGTAGAGGCCGGTAGTACCAGTGGGAGGACCGGTTGTACCGGTCAGGTTGCGGCTGTGGAAACAACCGGGGTGGCACCGGTCTTGTTCTGCTTGATTACAGAAGGTGGAGCGGTAGTTGGAGCGGTAGTGGACCGGTTGTACCGGTGGACCGGTAGTTGCACTACAAAAAAGACACATCCGTGACATTATGGCCCGAACGAAAACTTTTTTTGTCATGGTTGTGACACTTCTATGACGATAATTGTGACAAAAACACGTATCATCATAGATGTGGTGGGCTCCTACTTCTATGACAAAACATTATGATAGAAAAAGGGCTTTTCGTCCTGGGCGGGTCGGAGACGCACCCGCATGACATTCTTTGGGCCGTCCATGACGTAAAAAATCGTGGTAGAAGTGAGGGCGAGGAAATTTTCGGGAGTTTCCCAGTTACGGTGGGCACTCGGTGGGTGGTCGGGGCCGAGCGATGCACTGTGGTTTGCGTGTTTCTCCCGTACGCGCGTGTGTGCGAGGCGTTCGCTTACTGAACCCGACCGATCGGCGCAGTAGCTACGTACTGAACACGAGCGATCGATCCCACTACGCACTGAAGCTGAGCGATCCCTTCGCTGCTAACTGAACCCGAGCGATCCCTTCACTGCTAACTGAACCCGATCAATCCTTCTCGCTGCTTACTGAAGCCGATCGAGCCCCCGTGCGAGACGTAGACAGCCGGTGTTGGGTTGCGTCTCGATGAACAGTGCCCGTTACTGCCGCGCGCGCGATACATGTAGAACGAGTCAAGACTTGCATCGATCGAGCCGGTTGGTTGGTTGTGGATGAACAGTTCCCGTTGCTGCCACCCGCTCATACGCCCCACCCAAGTCGGTGGGTTGGCTGTGGATGAACAGTACCCTTCCCGTGTGAAGGTGGTTGGCGCTGGATGAACAGGACCCTGAGGAGGCCGCGACACCCCAGCCGGTTGGGGGTGGATGAACAGGACCCCGTGGAGGCTGGATGAACAGTAGCTGGTGGAGGCTGGAGGAAGTCAACAGTGGATGAACAGTAGCTGGTGGAGGCTGGAGGAGGTCGACCGTGGATGAACAGTAACCCGTGGAGTCCTGTTTTGCGCTACGCCACACCCCTCCCGATGAACAGGACCCTTGTTTCGACCGTAGGCAGTTGGGGAGAAGTCCGTTTCCTCCATTTTGCGGTACGCCAGAGCCCTCCCGATCAACAGGACCCCGTTTCGACCGTAGGCGCTCGAACAGAAGTCCGTTTCCTCCGTTTTGCGATACGCCAGACCCCCAGCCGATGAACAGGACCTTGTTTCGATTGTAGGCGGTCGAACAGAAGGCCGTTTCCTCCGTTTTGCGGTACGCCAGACCCCGAGTCGATGAACAGGACCCCGTTTCGGCTGTTCCGTCCAAGCCGGTTGGCTCCCGATGAACAGGACGCGTTCCGACCCAGCCGCTTGGCTCCCGATGAACACGACGCTGTTTCCTCCATCCCGACCCAGCCGGTTGGCTGCCGATGAACAGGAGGCCGTTGCTGCCGTCCGTTGCCTCTTGCTACTTGTAGACTGCGTTGGTATTTCCTCGAAGAGGAGAGGATGAAGCAGTATAGTAGAGATAAGTATTTCCCTCAGTTAAGAACCAAGGTTATCAATCCAGTAGGAGAACCACGCAAAATCCCTTTAGCAGCACCTGCACACACAAAAGCAAACACTTGCTCCCAATGCAAATAAGAGGGTTGTCAATCCTCTTAGCGGTTATTTGCAAGGATTAATTCTGATAGTGATAGATAGATAAACTAAAACACTAAATAAAATAAAAGTAAATAAATTTCAACAAGGTATTTTTGATTTTAATATATGATAAATGTAGACCCGGGGGCCATAGTTTTCACTAGAGGCTTCTCTCACGAACACATAGCATACGGTGGGTAAACAAATTACTATTGGGTAATTGATAGAAAAGCAAATAATTATGACGGATTCATGGCAATGATCATGTATATAGGCATCACGTCCGAGACAAGTACACCGACTCCTGCCTGCATCTACTACTATTACTCCACCCATCGACCGCTATCCAGCATGCATCTAGAGTATTAAGTATGAAACAGAGTAACACCTTAAGCAAGATGACATGATGTAGACAAAGTAAACTCAAGCAATATGATTAAACCCCATCTTTTTATCCTTAATGGCAACAATACAAATACATGTCATGTCCCCTTCTGTCACTGGGATTGAGCACTGCAAGATTGAACCCATCACAAAGCATCTCTCGCATTGCAAGATAAATCAATCTAGTAGGCCAAACCAAATCGATAGATCGGAGAGAAATACAAATCTATAATAATCATGCATAAAAGAGTTCAGAGAAGACTCAAATATTTCTCATGAATAATCTGATCATAAACTCACAATTCATCGGATCCCAACAAACACACCGCAAAAGAAGATTACATCGGATAGAACTCCAAGAACATCGAGGAGAACATGGTATTGAAGATCAAAGAGAGAGAAGAAGCCATCTAGCTACTAGCTATGGACCCGTAGGTCTGTGGTAAACTACTCACACATCGTCGGAAGGGTAGCAAGGTTGATGAAGAAGCCCTCTGTGATCAATTCCCCCTCCGACAGAGTACCGAAAAAGGCCTCCAGATGGGATCGCGGAAGAACAGAGGCTTGCGGCGGCGTAAAAGTTATTCGGGGTGGCTCTCTATTGGTTTCCGAATATTTGAGAATTTATAGAAATGGAATTAGGTCAAACGGAGCCACGAGGGCCCCACAAGGCATCAGGGCGCGCCCCCTGGGGCCGCGTCCTATTGCCTTGTGGAGGCTTCGTGAACCTTCTGGCCTCCTCTCCAAGTCTCCAGGGTCTCTTTTGTCCAGAAAAAAATCTCCAAAAAGTTTCGTGTCATTTGGACTTTGTTTGGAACTGATTTCCTGAAAAACTAAAAACAAGCAGAAAACAACAACTGGCACTGGGCACTAGGTTAATAGGTTAGTCCAAAAAAATGATATATAATTTCATATAAAAACATCCAAGATTGATACTATAATAGCATGGAACAATCAAAAATTATACATACGTTGGAGACGTATCAAGCATCCCCAAGCTTAATTCATGCTCATCCTCGAGTAGGTAAATAACAGAATTTTTGATGTGGAATGCTACCTAACATGTTTCATCATGTAATCTCTCTTACGTTATGAATAATAAGATCCAAATGATTCAAAGCAATAGTCTATAGTTTGATATAAAGACATCAATACTCAGGCATACTAATAAATAATCATGTCTTTCAAAATAAAAATGCTAAAGAACGTTATCCCTATAAAATCATATAATCCTATCATGCTCCATCTTATTAATACAAAATATTTATCATGCACTACCCCGATGACAAGCCGAGCAATTGGTTCATACTTTTTAACGCGCTTCAGCTTTTTCAACCCCCACGCAATACATGAGCGCAAGCCATGGATATAACACTATGGATGGAATAGAGTGTGGTGGTAGAGATTAATAAGGGGAAGTGAAAAATAAGAAGATAGTCTCACATCGACGAGGCTAATCAACGGGCTATGGAGATGCCCATCAATTGATGTCAATGCGAGGAGTAGGGATTGCCATGCAACGGATGCACTAAGAGCTATAAGTGTATGAAAGCTCAACATGAAAACTAAGTGGGTGTGCATCCAACTTGCTTGCTTATGAAGACCTCGGGCATTTGAGGAAGCCCATCATCGGAATATACAAGCCAAGTTCTATAATGAAAAATTTCCACTAGTATATGAAAGTGACAAAATAGGAGACTCTCTATATGAAAAACATGGTGCTACTTTGAAGCACAAGTATGGAAAAGAATAGTAACACTGCCCCTTCTCTCTTTTTTTCTCATTTTTTTTCGTGGGCTCTTTTTGGACTTTTTTTATTTACTCATTGGGACAATGCTCTAATAATGATGATCATCATACTTCTATTTACTTACAACTCAAAAAATTACAACTCGAAACTAGAACAAAAATATGACTCTATATGAATGCCTCTGGCGGTGTACCAGGATGTGCAATGATACTAGCGTAACATGTATAAAAAATGAGGAACGGTGGCTGAGCCACAAATACTATGTCAGCTATATGATCATGCAAAGCAATATGACAATGACGATGTGTGTCATAAGACGGAACGGTGGAAGTTGCATGGCAATATATCTCGGAATGGCTATGGAAATGCCATGATAGGTAGGTATGGTGGCTGTTTTGAGGAAGATATAAAGAGGCTTATGTGTGATAGAGCGTATCATATCACGGAGTTTGGATGCACCGGTGAAGTTTGCACCAACTCTCGATGTGAGAAAGGGCAATGCACGGTACCGAAGAGGCTAGCAAATTGCGGAAGGGTGAGACTGCGTATAATCCATGGACTCACATTAGTCATAAAGAACTCACATACTTATTGTGAAAGTTTATTAGCCCTCGAAGCAAAGTACTACTATGCATGCCCCTAGGGGGATAGATTGGTAGGAAAAGACCATCGCTCGTCCCCGACCGCCACTCATAAGGTAGACAATCAAGAATAAATCATGCTCCAACTTCTTAACATAACGACAGATCATACGTGCATGTTTCGGGAATCACAAACCTTAACACCAATATTCTTACTAAACCACAGTTATCTACTAGCACCTCCCACATAGTACCATCTTAATATCACAAAACTATTGCAAGGAATCAAACTTATCATATTCAGTGATCTACATGAAAGTTTTTATTATATCCCTCTTGAATACCTATCATATTAGGACCAAATTCATAACCCATGCATATTACCATTGCTATTTATGAGACTTTCAAAAAGATATAAGTGAAGCATGAGAGTGCAACTATTTCTTTGAAATATAACCACCACCATGCTCTAAAAGATATAAGTGAAGCACTAGAGCAACTGCCTAGCTCAAAAGATATAAGTGAAGCACATAGAGTATTCTAACAAATCATGAATAATGTGTGTCCCTCTCAAAAAGGTGTGTTCAGCAAAGATGATTGTGAAAAACTAAAAAGCAAACAAACTATATCACAAGACGCTCCAAGTAAAACACATATCATGTGATGAATAAAAATATGGCTCCAAGTGAATTACCGATAGATTGTAGACGAAAGAGGGGATGCCTTCCGGGGCATCCCCAAGCTTAGACGCTTGAGTCTTCCTTGAATATTACCTTGGGGTGCCTTGGGCATCCCCAAGCTTAGGCTCTTGCCACTCCTTATTCCTTTATCCATCGTAGTATCACCCAAAACTTGAAAACTTCAGCACACAAAACTCAACAGAAACCTCGTGAGATCTGTTAGTATAACAAACAAATCTTAAACTTTAGGTACTGTTGTAAATTGATTCATATTTAATATTGGCATAATATTACTGTACTCCAACTTCTCCATGACTCATACCCCCCGATACGATCCATAGATTCATCAAAATCCGATACGATCCATAGATTCATCAAAATAAGCAAACTATGCAACAAAAACAGAATCTGTCTAAAACAGAACAGTCTGTAAAGATCTATTTAAAAACTATACTTATGTAACTCCAAAAATTCTGAAAAATTAGGACAACGTAAAAAATTCATATACCAATACTGTGTAAAGATTTCAGATTTTTTTGACGCTCCAGTACAGAATCAAAAATCAAATACTGGACGCAAAACTTCTATTTTCCAAACAGCATCAATTATACTATCATCCAAATCATCCCAAAGGCACTACTTGACACAAACACTAATTAAAAGATAAAAACACAATCATAACAGAGGATATAATTGTGTAAACACACAAAAACAAAAAGTAAAACAAAAATTTATTTTATTCATTGGGTTGCCTCCCAACAAGCGTTATTGTTTTATGCCCCTAGCTAGGCACAATGCATAGTTTCAAATGTTGTCATCCTTCAAGTTAATTCCATAAGTGGCCCTCATAATATATTTATAAAGTGCTCTAATTCTCTTTCTAGGGAAGTGTTCCATCCCTTTCTTTAATGGAAATTGAAATCTTATATTTCCTTCTTTCATATCAATAATAGCACCTATTATTCGTAGGAAAGGCCTACCAAGTATTATAGGGCAAGAATGATTGCATTCAATATCAAGAACAATAAAATCCACGGGCACATAATTCCTATTTGCAAGAATAAGCACATCATTTATTCTACCCAATGGTTTTTTAATAGTGGAATCCGAAGGATGCAAATTAAAGGAACAAAGATCCATATCGGTGAGACCTAGCACATCACACAAAGACTTTGGTATAGTGGAAACGCTAGCACCAAGATCACATAGAGCATTACATTCATAATCTTTAATTTTGAATTTAATAGCAGGTTCCCATTCATCTTGTAATTTTCTTGGAATTGAAACTTCCAACTCAAGTTTTTTTTTCATGCGCTTTCATCATAGCTTCTACAATATGTTTAGTGAAAGCTTTATTTTGTTCATATGCATTTGGTGAATTAATCATGAATTTCAACAAGGAAATGCACTCAATTAAAGAACAACTATCATAATTAAAGTCCTTGTAATCCAAAGTAGTGGGTGCATTACTATTTAAAGTTTTGACGTCTCCAAACCCACTTTTTTCATTTTTATCATTAAGATTATCACCCTCCAAGCAATTGGGAATCCTTCTATCCAAAGTTGACTCTTCTTCAGTCCCTTTTTCATCAAGTTTTATATTACTAAATAATGATTCAATAGGAGTGACACCAATCATTTTAATATCTTCATCATTACTACGATAGAAACCGGGTGGAATAGCTTTTTCTAGAAATTCTCGCTTGGCTCTCAACCTAGCGGTCCTTTCTTAACTTTCATTAATGGAGACATAGATAGCTTTAATAGACTCATTTATATCATGCTTGGGTGGCAAAATTTTAATTTTGAGATTTTCAACATCATGAGCAATTCTATCCATGTTCCTAGACAATTCATCAACTCTATTCAATTTTTCTTCTATCATAGCATTGAAATTCTTTTGCGAATTAATAAATTCTTTAATATTACTTTCAAGATCAGAGAGTATCCTATTATTATATGTATTACCATAGGAATTACCATAATTATTAGAGGAATTTCCAGGAAACGGTCTAGGATTGAAATTACCCCTGTAAGCATTGTTGTTGAAATTATTTCTAGAGACAAAATTCACATCAATAGCATCATTGTTTTGCCCAATCAAAGTAGACAATGGCACATCATTAGGATCAACATGAGAACTTTTACTAGCAACCAATTTCATAAGAGCATCCATCTTATCACAGAAAGTATTAATTTCTTCAACAGAATTTAGCTTCTTACCAGTTGGAGTTCGTTTAGTGTGCCATTGAGAATAATTTTTCATGATATTATCGAGAATTTTTGTAGCTTCTCCCAATGTAATTTCCATAAAAGTACCACCTACGGTAGAGTCTAGCAAATTTTTGATAAATTTTGGTGATGTCTCCCCGGCAACGGCGCCAGAAATTCTTCCTGCTACTTGTAGACTGAGTTGGTATATCCCCAAAGAGGAGAGGATGATGCAGTATAGTAGAGATAAGTATTTCCCGCAGTTAAGAACCAAGATTATCAATCCAGTAGGAGAACCACGCAAAATCCCTTTAGCAGTACCTGCACACACAAAATCAAACACTTGCACCCAACGCAAATAATAGGGCTGTCAATCCTCTTAGCGGTTATTTGCAAGGATTAATTCTGATAGTGATAGAGAGATAAACTAAAATACTAAATAAAATAAAAGTAAATAAATTGCAGCACGGTATTTTTGTTCTTAATATATGATAAAAGTAGACCCGGGGGCCATAGTTTTCACTAGAGGCTTCTCTCTCGAACACATAGCATACGGTGGGTAAACAAATTACTGTTGGGCAATTGATAGAAAAGCAAATAATTATGACGGATTCATGGCAATGATCATGTATATAGGCATCACGTCCGAGACAAGTAGACCGACTCCTGCCTGCATCTACTACTATTACTCCACCCATCGACCGCTATCCAGCATGCATCTAAGGTATTAAGTATGAAACAGAGTAACGCCTTAAGCAAGATGACATGATGTAGACAAAGTAAACTCAAGCAATATGATTAAACCCCATCTTTTTATCCTTAATGGCAACAATACAAATACGTGTCATGTCCCTTTCTGTCACTGGGATTGAGCACCGCAAGATTGAACCCATCACAAAGCACCTCTCCCATTGCAAGATAAACCAATCTAGTTGGCCAAACCAAATCGATAGATCAGAGAGAAATACAAAGCTATAATAAGCATGCATAAAAGAGTTCGGAGAAGACTCAAATATTTCTCATGAATAATCTGATCATAAACTCACAATTCATCAGATCCCAACAAACACACCGCAAAAGAAGATTACATCGGATAGAACTCCAAGAACATCGAGGAGAACATGGTATTGAAGATCAAAGAGAGAGAAGAAGCCATCTAGCTACTAGCTATGGACCCATAGGTCTGTGGTAAACTACTCACACATCATCGGAAGGGCAACAAGGTTGATGAAGAAGCCCACCGTGATCGATTCCCCCCGGCAGAGTACCGGAAAAGGCCTCCAGATGGGATCGTGGAAGAACAGAGGCTTGCGGCGGCGTAAAAGTTATTCGGGGTGGATCTCTATTGGTTTTTGAATATTTGAGAATTTATAGAAGTGGAATTGGGTCAAACGAAGCCATGAGGGCCCCACAAGGCATCAGGCACGACCCCTTGCCTTGTGGAGGCTTCGTGAACCTTCTGGCCTCCTCTCCAAGTCTCCAGGGTCTCTTTTGTCCAGAAAAAAATCTCTAAAAAATTTCGTGGCATTTGGACTTCGTTTGGTACTGATTTCCTGAAAACCAAAAACAAGCAGAAAACAGCAACTGGCGCTGAGCACTAGGTTAATAGGTTAGTCCCAAAAAATTATATATAATTGCATATAAAAACATCCAAGATTGATACTATAATAGCATTGAACAATAAAAAATTATAGATACGTTGGAGACGTATCACCTCTCTCCATGTACACGAGCCCTGGCCGTACGTATGTGCGAGTACGCGTTGGAGACCCCGCCCGTATATGTACGTACGTGGCCGTATTTTTTGCTGTGTGGCTGTACGTACGTGTACACAATTTAGACGGGGTTGCCTGAACTGCTACGTCGGGGGCTCTACTACGAAACGTGGCGCTCCTTACACGCCCATGGTTCATCGTTGCAGAGAGACCGATCGACCAGTATGTACGTACACGTTGGCGACCAGACAGACAACACTATGTACGGTTCGACTGGGTGGGTCCCAACTGTCAGGGAGGATAAGGAGGCACTTCCTTGCGTGCGAAGATATAGCAGGTGGGTCCCAACTGTAAGGGGGGAATCATTTTTTTTGCGCTTAATAAGGAGGCACTTCCTTGCGTGCGAAGATGTAGCTGGTGGGTCCAGCTGTCAGCCTCACCACGTACAGTCCTCTTCTGATAGCTGTCGTTCATTGACCATGTTGACTACGCCGCGCCGAGAGAACCAAGGCGGTGGACGACGGCGAGGCCTAGGAAGGGAACGGCGTGGAGCTGGTGAAGACGCGGCAGTGGATGCCCACGCGAAGGGGAGTACGAGGGTTGACTGGTTCGGCTGCGGTGTGAGGCTGCCATCGTTGGAGAATAACAGGGGATGTGGGTGAGTAGAGGGAAAGTCTGGCCAGCGGTGGGAGTAGGGTGTGGTGGTGAGGCCTGCGCGGCAGCACAACCGACCACGGGAGGCAGGAGCAGGCGGTCCCGCCGGCGCTGGTTTGGGCGGCTGGAGCAAGAAGATCAGAGACTGAAGAAGCAGCACGGCCGTTGGATTAACATCCAACGGCCATCGCTGCTACAATCATTTGTTGACTAAGTTGATAAAGCCCTGCGTACGCGTCAACTTAGTTGGCCCACAAGTCAGCCTCCAAATCCGGTTGGTCCCAGTTGTCATGCGGAGGAATCTTTTTTTCGCGTAATAAGGAGGCACTTCCTTCCGTGCGAAGATATAGCTGGTGGATCCCAACTGTCAGGGGGAGGAATCATTTATTTTTCACGTAATAAGGAAGTACTTCCTTGTGTGCGAAGATGTAGCTGGTGGGTCCCGGATGTCGGGGGGATGAGTCATTTTTTGTGCGTAATAAGGAGGCACTTCCTTGCGTGCGAAGATGTAGCTGGTGGGTCCAAGCTGTTAGGGGGAGGAATCATTTTTCTTGCGCATGATAAGGAGGCACTTCGTGGCATGCGACCATGGACCTCGTGGGTCCTAGCTGTCCGCCTCTCCACATACAGTCCTCTTCCGATGGCTGTCGTTCGTTGGCCGCGTTGACGACGCCGTGCCAAGAGCACCAAGGCGGTGGACGACGGCTAGGCTAAGGGTGGGAATGACCCGGAGCCGGGGAAGACTCGGCAGTGGATGCCCACGGGGAGGGGAGTACGAGGGTTGACTGGTTCGGCTGCGGTGCGAGGCTGCCGTCGTCGGAGAATAACAGAAGGTGTGGGTGAGTACATGTATGACTTGGCCACCGGTGGGAGCAGGATGGGGCGGCGAGGCCTGCGCGGCAGCACAGCCGGCCACGGGAGGCAGAAGCAGGCGCTCCCGCTGGCGATGGTTTTGGGCTTTTGGCCGCTGGAGCAACAAGATCAGAGATTGAAGAAGCAGGATGGCCGTCGGATGTCAATCCAACGGCTACAGTTGTCAGAATAGTTTGTTTACTTTTCTTTTTGACCATTAAATCATTTTGTTGACTAAATGGACAACGCCTTGCGCAGGCTTCGTCCTCGTGGGCCAACAATTTTTTTGAGAACTCCTCGGCGTGGGCCAACAAAGTCAGCTTCGAAAGCTCTTGAGGACATGCAACCCATTTATTTAGTTTTTACAGCCCATTTGATTTTGTTATCCAATACATCAATTTCCTGGGCTGGGTGAAAAAAATAATAGCCTATTTGCTATTTCTAAGAATTTACAGCCCATTTGATTATTTGTTCGAATACACCTATTTACTGGGATGGGTGAAAAAATAATATTGCGGACATGCAGCCCATTTATTATATCTGTTAGTTTACAACCCATTTGCTTTTAGTAGAAATAGACCCGTTTTCTGGGATGGGTGAAAAAACATGTTGGTCTGGATAGAGCATTTCCTATAAAAAATTAATTCTGAGCTAGGAATTTTATCGAAAAACTTTAAGTTGGGCTTGGCATTCTTGTATAAAAATAGAACTGAGTTGTGCATTTTTAATATAAAAAACATAGGTTGGGATGCGCTTATTTTAGTTCAAAAGAAAACCTAGGCTGGCACGCGTCTTTCGGCCCAGTTGCATTGCTGATGTTCAACGAACAAGGCCTGTGTAGTACAGTACAACTTTACGTACGTACTCCCACATTCAACGATGCCTGAAATGGCCCAAACAAGGATTGTGTACATTTTTTTAAAGTCATTGAACTCAAATTTTAAGTTAAGAAAAAAGTGTAGAGTCCAGTGAAACCTAATTAAAAGCTAGCGAAGAAATAATGCAGCGGGGCCCACTTGTTAGCGGGAGAGAGAGAGAGAGAGAAACTGATTGGTCGATGCTCGTGCATACATCTTTCAGCCATATGCATTGCTTTTTTTGCGGGGTCAGCCATATGCATTGCTGATGCCCGGTACAAACTTATATAGTTGACACAATCATATACAACATCTTAGCACATTGAGCTTGCATACAAAAATTTCACGCGGGAGGCACAATAGGGGTGGAAGCAGTGGATCGCTACAGGTAGGGCTATCTTGAAACCAACAAACTCATACATCACCGTTCATCGTCTTGATCAATGACGTGGAAATATCTTGAATGTTGTGCAAAGAAAATAGACAGACAAACACAATAAGTTCTGCTAGCACATTAAGTTGACATACACCCATTCCGAAAAAAAATTAGGTACAAAAATAGAACAGGTCATAATCAAATGTATCACATCAGAGCTTGACACCTATAGCTCGGATATAAGTAGTATCTGAGAAGATTCAGTTGTTACCTCAAATTAGAGCACATCCAGGCAGCCAGCCCGACCTCTTCTCCCAAAGAAGCAGTGGCCTCCGCCGCGCGATGGAGTAGGCCCTATGCCATCCATCGTTCCAAGCAACACAGGGAAAGTATGACGTTGACTCCTATAATGGACGTCGTCGACGGACCCCACCACCAGCCGCGGCGGCAGGACTTCGATTCATGGATTGACCACTTCTTCGACATGCACGAAGACTCGATACAGGTACATACCTAACGTGGTCCGCGACGGCCTTGGTGGCGACGAATAGTACAACCCCAGTTCCTGCACCGGTATCTCAACACCAGTCACCTTCGGTATGGTGGACGGCTTCTTCATCCATGCCATAACCGTCAGAGCCCATCTGTCTAGAGGAACAAACATACTTAAGAGCTCACCTCCTAGGTCATTGATAAGCTCATTCATGGACTCGCTGTTCCAAGCCTGTCGAGGCATGCCGTGGAAGGTAAGCTTTGTTAAAAACTCAAGCTCAGAGGGCACGGCGCCCCATCCTGGGTGCCACCGATCGAAGCTCACCAGCGCGCCATCGCAGAACAGACGCCGGGAAGATTCGAACACACGACTACAGTCGAAAGTTGTCCTGAACCTGACCAAAAAAATCAGTCGGTGGCGGACAGACTTCGATGAGCAAGTCACTTATTTGGATGCCGTGTGCAATGCCAAGAGCTTTGATCAGGTCGTCCGGTGAGACGGGAGGCCGGTCGCCGTTGATGGTTACCATCAGCACTTTGCCGGCAAACTGGTCGTCAAGCGCCGCCATGCCACTGTTGAGCGACAGCACGCAGCGCCCGAAGGCAGGACGGACCTCAGGATCTCCGGCTGGGAGATCCTCGTTGACCGGCTACATGATAGTGCGCTTGAGTACAGGGAGTAGAGGAGGTGGATTTGGGGGAATTGGAGTATGAATCGAGATTCCAGAGGTGGAGGCGGGGCGGGGGATTCAGGATGAAAAGGTAGCATGAATTTCGAATGCGCGCCAGTACGCTCTTGCCGCACAAGCGCACGAAAACACCGGTGGCGCCCACATGTCAGACTAATATTTTTTTTATTTTTTTTGAGCACCCGGCATCAGAGTTCATAATTAGCCTGTTTGGCATTGCGTTACTACTCAGCCTATATTCGACGACACCTTACATGGCCCAAATAAGTGTACATCATCGAAAAGTCACTGAGCTCAAATTATAACTTGAAAAAAAGGATATATACACTGAACACTGGAGAATGGTGATGCCCCGATTTAGCACATCAGCAGTTTGAAACAAAAAAAAAACAGTTTGAAACAATGATATATACAACATGAATGTTCACAAGTCTTGCTAAACCACCAAAATGCACCCATCTGAAGCGCTCAGACTCTCGTGATCCAGACACATCCAGACACAAATCACAAAGTTCTAACCAGAGCGAACTAGTACATAGTAAGAGTGACATAGACAAGGATGACCAAATTACAAGGAGTCTGCATAACAAAAGAGAACATCACCCATCCAGAACAAGCAGCTAAGACAGCAAGTCATTCGAAGAGGGATGATCCAGCGCCATAATAATTTGTAGCTCCCCTTCAGCCACCAGTGACTCATATACACCAGGACTCCACCCTTTCGACGCAACAGCCCCATTACCTACCAACCTCAAGGCTTGAACCACATCACTGCCTTTCGGTGTTGAGACATCCAAGGATCAAAGTTAATCCATATGCCTTTCTCATTCTCACCTTCTTTTGGCTGCATGCTGTATCGTTAACAATCAGGGGCGGCTGATCCCGTAGACCGGTTCACCATGTACACACAGTTTTCCCTAGCAAACAGAGCCTCTCTGCCATCAGGATCCTTGAAGGTGATCTCCTGGTTAATCGGATAATTGAGTCCGAGAAACAGAGAGTGTGAACCAAGGCTGTTTACCCGCCTCCAACTCAAAAATCCTGAAGGCCCCAACAAGCTGGTATCCTGCTCATAGACGTAATAGCCATTCTCCGGATACTCACGTATTTCACGCTGCTTGTACACAGTAGGGTTTTTGCAATATAAACTTGCCGGCTGATGCGTGCGAATGATCATCAGTCTTTCGCCGTCGTCTGATCGAGCGAGGAACCAGTTGTGCTTCCCTGTTTTCGGCAAAGGTGGTGTGATTATAAAGGGCAGGAGTCGTATGGACACTGCAACATATCAAAAAGGAGACAAAAAGGACACACATTGTTAATGTAAGATCAGCATTGTTCAGAGTATGAGTAGGATAATGTAAGAAACAACATTGATCTGTCCCTGTTGGAACTAAGAGGAAAATAGAGGGAAATGTATACTGGGGTCAAAAATATAGTAGTACCATGCATGGTTATGGTTATACTCATGTTATCTCGCAGTCGATTCTTCAGAGGAAACTAATATAGCCATGCATGTTAAGTAGTCATGTTCTGTTCTCACAAATAAATTCTTCAGAGGAAACTAACACACCATGCATTGTTATATACTCATGTCCAGTGTGCAAATTTTTTGTGAGGATAATATTCTAGCCATTGATTGCTGAAGGGCGAATATAGGCATGTAAACATGGTAAGCATGACAGGATGTCACTACTTCCAAGTATAGAGTTTTCCATATGCACTTTTACTTCCCTACTAACGTATGATTAGATGAAACCAACAATGTTATGCATGTTTCTAAATCATGAAAATGAGGAAACTAACATGGCTATTGATACACACTCATATTTAGTAGTATAAAGATTACTATAAAGTTAGGAGAATATCCATATCTTCCGAACCGTTTGATTATTCAAGGGTACAAATTGGCTGTATAGACATAGTCACAATCACATGATTTAACTACTTCCAAATATAGAGATTTCCATTTGGACTTCCAAATCTCCCTATTTTATTTCCTGATTTACGACGTCTCAAATACATTGCCATAGTTCTACTCAAATTCTGCTATAACAGTGAAAGCACATTTGCTCCCTTGGTGGTTTTGGTAATTCATAACAACATATATCTCATTGAACTAATGTTTTTTTTTAAGTTAAAGATTTCAGGATGTTCAATGATTGGCATGGCATGGACTAGAGATGTGGACCCCTCAAAATGCTAAGGACAAGGATTGGCAAAAGCTCAAGACGCTACATTTTTGGTTTAGTGATCCAAGATCACATTGAGTCCATAGGAAAGCCAATACTATTAAAAGGGGATGAGGTGTTGCTTAATGGTCTTTTTGCTCAAGTGCTTAGTGACAGTACTCCTAAACCCTCAACCACTCTCTCTACCCAAATATGTCCAAAACCCACATTCCAACTCGGCCCCACCGAATTTCTCTATCCGGCCCCACCGAGTTCATCCAAGACTTAGCCACTGCCAAAACCCTAACAAATCGGATCCACCGAAATGGATCTCGGTCCACTGAGATGGCCTTGCCAACTCTCTGTAATCGTTTGCACTTACTTCGGTCTCACCGAGTTTTGCAAATCGGTCTCACCGAGATGGCTTGCCAACTCTCTGTTGCCTTATTGCTTCACTTCGGTCCTACCGAGTTGATGCAATCGGTGCCACCGAGTTGAGGATTGCCCTAGCCATTGCACTTCGGTCCATCCGAGTTGTTCATATCGGTCCCACCGAGATTCCTAAAGTTCATATCTTTTACACAGTTTGGTGTTACCGAGATGATTGTTTCGGTGCCACCGAGTTGGGTCAAAAGTGTGTAACGGTTGGATTTTGTGTGGAGGCTATATATACCCCTCCACCACCTCCTTCTTAGTAAGGAGAGCCATCATAACGTGCCTACACTTCCACCATACATTTTCTGAGAGAGAACCACCTACTCATATGTTGAGATCAAACTATTCCATTCCTACCATTTGAAACTTGATCTCTAGCCCATCCCAAGTTGCTTTCCACTCAAATCCCTCTTCCACCATAGCCAAATCTGTGAGGAGTTGTTTGAGTGCTGGGAAGACTATCATTTGAAGCACAAGAGCAAGGAGTTCATCAACAACACACCGTCTATTACCTTTTGGAGAGTGGTGTCTCCTAGATTGGTTAGGTGTCACTTGGGAGCCTCCAACATGATGTGGAGTTGAACCAAGGAGTTTGTAAGGGCAAGGAGATCGCCTACTTCGTGAAGATCTACCCCGAGTGAGGCTAGTCCTTCGTGGACGTAAGCCATGGTGGAATAGACAAGGTTGCTTCTTCGTGGACCCTTCGTGGGTGGAGCCCTCCGTGGACTCGCGCAGCTGTTACCCTTCGTGGGTTGAAGTCTCCATCAACGTGGACGTACGATAGCACCACCTATCGGAACCACGCCAAAAACCACCGTGTCTTCATTGCGTTTGAAATCTCTGATCCCCTCCTTTACTTACATATGCAATTATCTACTTTCCGCTGCTATACTCTTAGAATTGCATGTGTAGGGTGATGCTTGACATGTACTATTGTTAAAATCTGCCCACAATTAAAATCTGGGAAAAGGTTAGGTTTTATTTGGTCAAGTAGTCTAATCACCCCCTCTAGACATACTTTCGATCCTACAAGTGGTATCAGAGCTTTGGTCTCCGTAAGCCTTGATTTCCATTGTTTTGGTGATCATAGCCTTGGTTTCACAACCTAGGAGAGTATGGCGTCTAGTGAGGGTAACTATCACCGTAGAGGTCCATATTTTGATGGTACAAACTTTGCTAGTTGGAAACATAAGATGAAAATGCATATTCTTGGTCATAACCCCACCGTTTGGGCTGTTGTTCGTGTTGGCTTGCAAGGTGACTTCTTTGAGGATGGCAAGGAACCAGATCATGAAGCAACCCCGGAAGAACTGAAGATGTTACAATACAATGCTCAAGCTTGTGATATTCTATTCAATGGTTTATGTCTCGAAGAATTCAACAAAATCAGCCGTCTCGAGAATGCAAAGGAAATTTGGGATACTTTGGTTGATATGCATGAGGGTACCGAGTCCGTCAAGGAATCTAAGTTGGATGTGCTTCAAAGTCAACTTGACAAGTTCAAGATGAAGGATGGTGAAGGAGTCGCTGAGATGTACTCTAGGCTTGCTCTCATCACAAATGAGATTGCCGGCTTAGGAAGTGAAGAGATGACCGATAAATTCATCATCAAGAAGATACTTAGAGTTTTGACTGGAAAATATGATACCGTCTGCACATTGATCCAAATGATGCCAAATTACAAAGATCTCAAGTCCACGGAAGTCATTGGAAGGATTGTTGCTCATGAAATGTCACTCAAGGACAAAGAGGAGCTACACAACAAATAAAGTGGTGCTTACAAGGCCTCAACCGATGCTCCAACAACTTCAAGTGACAAGCTAGTATCAAATGAAGAGATAAGCCTAATGGTGAAAAGGTTCAACAAGTTCTACAAGAACAAAGGCAAAGAAAGAAGCTCTAGCTCAAGACACTATGAGAGAAGATCATCAAGTCGTGACCGCAATTGCTACAATTGTGGGAAGCCCGGACACTACTCAAATGAGTGTATGGCTCCCTACAAGAAAAGAGACGAATCACCAAGAGGAAGACATAGAAGAGATGAATCACCTCATAAGGAGAGAAGGAGTAGAGATGATCGTTATGAACGAAGACACTCTAGAAGAAGCAAGGATTCGGAGAGGAAGGACAAGTCATCCAAGAGCTATACAAGAAGAAGACATCAAGCTCATGTTGGTGAATGGGTTTCCGTCTCCGACTCCGACAACCACTCCGAGAGAAGTTATCACTCCAACTCCGACTACAGTCAAGATGAAGGTGTTGCCGGACTTGCACTTGTGTCATCCAACTCCTACGATCTATTTGACTCACCAAATGAAGGAATTGGAAGATGCTTCATGACAAAAGGCCCCAAGGTATCACACCCCGAGTATCTTGATTTCAATAGTGATGAAGATGATTTGCTTGGTGATGATGATTTACTTGTTGATAGGGCTAGTGATATGAGCTATAGAAAATGCTAGTAATCATGATAGTCAAGAGGAAACGAGTGACAATGCTATGAAGGAGATTGAGCGTCTAACTAAAGAACTAAATGCTCTTAAGTTAGCTCATGAAACAACTCAAGAGGATCATAGAGAACTTCTAAGAACTCCTGAGAAGCTACGCTTCGAGAAGCTAAATTTAGAGCAAGAGCATGAGTTTCTTAAAGCTATCAATGACGATCTTCGAAAGAAGAGTTCTTCATATCTTGCCAAGCATTTACTCTTGTCTACCTTTATGCCACAAGTTAAACCTAAGCAAACTAGCAACAAGGGTAAAAATGGTTCTACCTCTAGTAGTAACAATAACAATGCTAAATCCAATGTTGTTACTTCTAGTAGTTCTATTGATTCCACTAATGATTCTCTTAGCCAAGTTACACTTAAGCAAGAAAATATGCTATTGAAAGGAATTATAGAGAAAGGTGTCTACAAGAGTCTTGCCGGGAGTAAGAAATTTGAGGAAATTGTACGCAAGCAAGGAAGGCACCGGAAGAACCAAGGTGTTGGTTTTGAACAAAAGTTCAATGCCAATGGAGTTGAGTGGGAAGAAGATCAATACCCCAAGACGAAGTTTGTTCCTCAACAAGAGAAGTATGATCCTACTTCCTTCAAGGGAACACAAGCTCAAGAAGATCTTCCACCATAAGACCACAAGCTAAAAGGCAAGGACAAGCTTCAAGAAGAGATTGATTCATTTGAAGAAGCTCCTCAAGCCATGGTCAAGTGGGTTCCCAAGACTTCATCAAGTTCTACTTCATCAAGTGCTACTACAACTCCAAGGATTCCCATCAAGTTGATGTGGGTCCAAAAGAAGAAGAACTAGAGAGTTCTTGAGGGTGACTCCGCCAACAAACTTCACTCATATTCTTTATGGCAAGGACTTGTGCAACCAACTTCCACATTTTGCACTAGTTCATGGATTCACAAACCCTCTCGTTGGTAAGGCAAGGGACAAGGTATTAAATGCATTCATGGACATCATCATATGTGTATTTCACTCTATGTCTATGGATATCCTTGTATGTTCCTTGTGTGGGACTAACCCATGTAGGTATTGAAAGCACAAAACTCCAAAGGATTGCTCCCAAGTCTTGATGGTCTACATCAACATTGAGCATCCACATCTTCTACATCTACATGAAGTCATCATCGACAAAACCCAAGGTTAGTTCATCCCTCTTAGGGGGGATATCACATCTAGGGGGAGCTTTGCTCTAAGCAATTGAGCTAAAGCAACTATAATGGTGTGAACACATTAATGCTTTATGTAAAAGTGGTAACCCCCACTTGTGCTTAAACGATGAGTATGACCTATGATCAAATGTTCTCATTTGGCTCCTAAGTCAATATACTCATATATAGATGACCTAGTCATCGCCATTGCTTGATAGATGCTAGAATTGGTTGTGCATGTTTGACACATATTTCATTTGCTATCTTATTGTGTGAGCATGTTGGTTTGCATGTTTTCATCATTCGAGGACATCCATTTGTTGTTTTGATTGTCTTGGTTTCTCTGGCCAAGTGGATGTACAAGAATGCCTAAGTACCTTCTCTAGCTATCTATGCTTTCTTGTCTCAAATTCTATTCTTGCTGCATCACAAAAATTGAACAAGTCATTTTTGGAGCCACCGATCTGAAAGGGCTGAACCTCCAAAACCTTCTAAATGATTTCGGCCGAACCAATTCACTCAAACTCGATCCAACCGAAATCACTTAGATTGATCTAGGTTTTCCATCTCGGTGCTACCGAATTGAACCATTTCGGCGCCACCAATGTGCTATATTGCGTGCAGTTACACATATCGGTGCCACCGAGTTGTTCAACTCGGCGCCACCGACAGCGTACGGGTATATATATCGCGCGGACCGAACGGTTGAAATTTCTCGACCCCACTCGTTCCCGCTCCCCGTCGCTGCCGTCGCCCTCGTCTCCGGACTTCACCGTCGTCTCCAGCGCGCCCTCGCCGCCGGATTCCATCGCCGTCAACGGGAATCTCCTCCGCCGTTGCCGCCGTAGAGGATCTCCACCAAGTTAGCGTGAGATTCAATCCCTCTCGTGCTTCCATTTTCTGATTCAATGCACGATTGGACTGCCTGAATTCTTGCCACGGATTGAGAACTCCTGTTACACTACAAATTCCATAGATTAGATGCGAGTAAAATTTTTAGGTTTAAGTTTCCGCCGAATGCATCTCGGACTGACCGATTCGAAATTTTCGGTACCACCGATTTGGTCTCTGACCATAGCACTAGTACGTCTCGGTGCCACCAAGTTGTACGAATCAGTGAGACCGAAAGTAAAGTCTCAGTGAAACCCTAGCATCTCGGAGCCACCGAAACCCATATCGGTCTGACCGAAGTGGCGTGTAAGGTCTCTGTAGTGTGCTTCGGTATCACCGAGATGATCAACTCGGTCCATCCGATATGCATCCTGTGAAAACTTGAAACTAAGAGTTGAACTCAAATTTTATGAAAAATCTCTGCTTTTTGTGATGACTCATCTCTCTACCTATACCCAACTATTCACAGGGTCAGCTCAGCAAGATGTCAAGTGGCAGTGACAGTCAGAACAGGTCAGAGCAGTAGGCAGAAATGAGTGAAGGGTCAAGCCCAGCTGAAAGTTTCTATGAGGGAGAGAGGAGCTCTCCAGATCTTCCAAAAGCTGCAACCAGAACAAGGAAGAAGAAAACCTCAGACAGTGAGGATGAGGATTTTGTTGCAAGTGAAGCTGCATCCAAGAAAAAGAGAGTTGTGCTTGCTAAGGAGTACAACACCAAACCTTCAACTGCCAAAGATAAAACAGCTGTGAGGAAAGTGCCTAAGCAGACTATGCAAGAGCCTAGTGACACAGAACCAGCTGCAGGTGGTAAGAAGAAAAGAGTAAGGAAATCATTTGCCCGTGTGATTGGCAGACCCTCCATGATGATTGATGAGGAGGAAGAAGAAGAGGAAGAGCCAGCAGCCACTGCACCCCCTGGAAAGGCTCAAAAGCTTATGTAAGATGCGATTAAGACTGCTACCCCCAAGGCCAAGCCAAAGGTGTCAGCACCGAAGAGATCTACCAGGAACATATCAGCTGCTGAGAAGAACAAGGCCCCAGTGCCTGAGTCCAATGTTGATGAAGAGCCTCTAGTGCTCAGAAAGTTGAAGCCAAAGATACCAGACCATGACAATGCACACCCAGTCACATAGAACATGATGCTGAGGAAGGATAAAGGGCTGCGTCAGTGGAGATTGATAGATCCCTATGCTATAAGGAGAAGGACAGCATGTGACTATCGCTTTCACACTCGTGAACAACAAGATTTTTATGAGACAGTGTTGCTTGATATGAAGCCCATAGTCAGTGACATGAAATGGGTGGACTGGGAATACATTGATGAGAATGAGGATTATTTCCCCCACGTCCATGAAAGCTTCAGGATTGCAGGAGTTGACAAGTTTGTCGGTAAGAAGTTGACCAAGTGGAATGATGAGATGGTCATGCAGTTTTACTCTACTGCACACTTCTATCCAGATGGCCGCATTATATGGATGACTGAGGGTATCAGATACCAGTCTACCATCTCTGAGTGGGCAAGTATTCTTGGTGCACCCAAGGAAGAGGATGATGACATTGATATCTATGCCAAGCTTAAGATGGATCACAACTCCATGGCCAACATGTATACTGCAATTCCTCAGAAAGACCTTGAGACTCACAAACTTGGATCAGTGAAGCATCTGCTCCCAGGATTAGCCACAACGAACACTATACTGCGGTACACTCTGCTACCCAAGTCAGGAGATGACAAAATGATTCGTGGCCACTCCATCAATTTGCTGCATTTGTTTGATACACCTCAGAAATTCAAGGTGATGAGCCTGATAGTAGAGACTATCAAGAGGACTGCAGCAGATCAGAAGAGATCGTGCGGATATGCTCCACATATTCAGATATTGATCAATTCCAAGGTTGGTACCAGCACATAGCTTCTTGATCAAGAGCACTTGCCACTCCGTCCAGAGTTTGAGGACAATGTGATAGTGATGGATTCTTCGCATCCCACTTCAGCACAAGCCCAAAGAAGATCCGCATAGCAAAGGAAGCAAAAGCAGCTCAGGAGGCATCAGCTCCAAATGCTCCTATCGCCAATCTCAAGACACCCAAGGATCAAATGACATATCTGCTTGAAGCCACTCTGAGGATTGAGCGAAGTTTGTCCAACCTCACCCAGACCCAGGCTAGTTTTGAGCGGATTATTGAGACAAAATTTCGTGATCTTGATGTGAAGGTGACAGAGATTCAGACTACCGTAGAGCAACTACAGAATGATGTTGATGCTGTCAAGACAGCCCCATCAGATGACAGTGGAGATGACAGACCAACCACATAGCAATTTCAGACAGTGCCCAGAGCAGCCAGGTCTGCTGCAGTGCCCATTGTGGATCCACGGACCACCGTATCTGCAGCAGCTGCTACTGCCTCAGTGCCACCACAGGTCTCCACTCCACCAGTCCAGCAGACATCTACAGAAGCCTTCGCGGATGCACTTCTCTCAACGCCATCTACGCACACCGGAGCAGCCAACAGGAGATCGCCTTCAGGAGCTTTGGAGGACCGTGCTTAGAGTGCCGACTAGTCCTATACAGTTCGATCTTTTTGGTACTTGTTGCCAATGGGGGAGAATTTGTATAGATCATAGGCTTTGAGAGAGAGTGTTTTGGTCGTTTGTTTTTCTCTCGAGAGTTCATTTGCTACTTCCTTATTTGCTCGTTGATACTTTGTTATGTGTGTGCTTGCTACAGTATCTGTGAGATATTCTGTCATTTATGCCTGTGAGATACTATGATGTTTGATCATACTATGTCTCTTGTGATGATCTATGATTATCTTTATAATTATCTTGTATGATCATTCACTTGTGTTGGTGATGCGTGCTTATTATTCCAATCATATCATTTTGCGCGCTCCACCAAGATGTATGTGACATGGAAGAGTAACCCAAAAGCCTAATCGATTGTGCATTTGCATTCAAACACAAATATTTAATAATGCACAAATTTAGGGGAAGCTCTTGCCTATCACATACTTCTCAAAGCGACAATGTATTTCATTCTTTTAATCATTTGTCGAAGCTTTGATCTATATGTTGTCATCAATTACCAAAAAGGGGGAGATTGAAAGCACATTTGCTCCCTTGGTGGTTTTGGTAATTCATAACAACATATATCTCATTGAACTAATGTCCATTCAAGTTAAAGATTTCAGGATGTTCAATGATTGGCATGGCATGGACTAGAGATGTGGACCCCTCAAAATGCTAAGGACAAGGATTGGCAAAAGCTCAAGATGCTATAATTTTGGTTTAGTGATCCAAGATCACATTGAGTCCATAGGAAAGCCAATACTATTAAAAGGGGATGAGGTGTTGCTTAATGGTCTTTTTGCTCAAGTGCTTAGTGACAGTACTCCTAAACCCTCAACCACTCTCTCTACCCAAATATGTCCAAAACCCACATTCCAACTCGGCCCCACCGAATTTCTCTATCCGGCCCCACCGAGTTCATCCAAGACTTAGCCACTGCCAAAACCCTAACAAATCGGATCCACCGAAATGGATCTCGGTCTCACTGAGATGGCCTTGCCAACTCTCTGTAATCGTTTGCACTTACTTCGGTCTCACCGAGTTTTGCAAATCGGTCTCACCGAGATGGCTTGCCAACTCTTTGTTGCCTTATTGCTTCACTTCGGTCCTACCGATTTGATGCAATCGGTGCCACCGAGATGAGGATTGCCCTATCCATTGCACTTCGGTCCATCCGAGTTGTTCGTATCGGTCCCACCGAGATTCCTAAAGTTCATATCTTTTACACAGTTCAGTGCTACCGAGATGATTGTTTCGGTGCCACCGAGTTGGGTCAAAAGTGTGTAACGGTTGGATTTTGTGTGGAGGCTATATATACCCCTCCACCACCTCCTTCTCAGTAAGGAGAGCCATCAGAACGTGCCTACACTTCCACCATACATTTTCTGAGAGAGAACCACCTACTCATGTGTTGAGATCAAGCTATTCCATTCCTACCATTTGAAACTTGATCTCTAGCCTATCCCAAGTTGCTTTCCACTCAAATCCCTCTTCCACCATAGCCAAATATATGAGGAGTTGTTTGAGTGCTGGGAAGACTATCATTTGAAGCACAAGAGCAAGGAGTTCATCAACAACACACCGTCTATTACCTTTTGGAGAGTGGTGTCTCCTAGATTGGTTAGGTGTCACTTGGGAGCCTCCAACATGATGTGGAGTTGAACCAAGGAGTTTGTAAGGGCAAGGAGATCGCCTACTTCGTGAAGATCTACCCCGAGTGAGGCTAGTCCTTCGTGGACGTAAGCCATGGTGGAATAGACAAGGTTGCTTCTTCGTGGACCCTTCATGGGTGGAGCCCTCCGTGGACTCGCGCAGCCGTTACCCTTCGTGGGTTGAAGTCTCCATCAACGTGGACGTACGATAGCACCACCTATCGGAACCACGCCAAAAACCACCGTGTCTTCATTCCGTTTGAAATCTCCGATCCCCTCCTTTACTTACATATGCAATTATCTACTTTCCGCTGCTATACTCTTAGAATTGCATGTGTAGGGTGATGCTTGACATGTACTATTGTTAAAATCTGCCCATAATTAAAATCTGGGAAAATGTTAGGTTTTATTTGGTCAAGTAGTCTAATCACCCCCCCTCTAGACATACTTTCGATCCTACAAACAGGGATATGCCAATCATCACAAAAGTTCAAACAATGTCATGGCGTTATCATTAAAATCAGAGAAAAACAACTTACACGAGGCGTCCCAGCAATACGTGGTGCCATCTGCATTGTTGATCGCGTAGATGATGCCATTGTGTTCATTAGCATCACAGAACTGTGGATCACCATCGATGCAGCTCCTCGAGGGGAGTAGTGTCCACCTACAGTCAGCACCGCCGCAAAGATAGTCGACTCCGCGGTCGAACAAGGCAATTAGCTTGAAGTCTGTGTAATTCCCATATGCCATGGGCACTTGGCAGATTACAACCTTCAGCAAAACAAAGTCCGTCCAGCTGACTTGGTAATCTACAGGAAGTGGGCCGCGATGGCAAATCCCTATATGATCCAAGGGAGGAAGGATAATCTCATAGGATGTGTGGACGTTCACGAGCACCCACTTGTCCGGTATTCTCTGACGGCAGCCATCCAGTGGGAGTTCATGCTGACCCAGTACACACCTGACAAGAAGTTTCGGGTATTGGTGGTCGGATCGAAGTCGAGGGGCATGATGTGCGCCACCGTATCATGGTGAGCATAGTGGTGAGCATGCCATCCCGCAACATCAGATAGCAACAAGCTGGGTGTCTTGAAAATCTCAGGCCTCGCTTCGACGATGGTCGCGTGTAGGTCCCTCGAGCATGCAGCCAGCCGCACGGCGCTGGACATATCCATACGCGAACAACAGAGGTGGAGGATGTCCCCGGGGAGATCGCTCCAGCCGTGGCTCATACGGATGTTGTGCGGTTCGGGTTCGGCCATGGTGGAGTTTGGAAGGTGGGGTTTTTTTGGGGCTTGATTTACAGGGGAGAAGGCTATCGGTATTGGAGCAGCTAGCGAGTAGAATAGTGGTACTGGGGGAGGCGAGCGAGGCGAGGGTACGTGGGGGCACTGTGAGATGAAGAAGAGTGACCTCAGGATCTTCGGTGAGATGGAGGTGGAGGTGGAGATGGAGTGGTGCTAGGGAGAGGGAGACGAGACGAGGCATGCATGCTATACAACAGCGGTGACAGTGACTGCACAGGGTGAGGCTGACTTTGGTAACCCAAACACGCCGCCTGGACTAATGTCACCTCGGGCGCAGGGTCTTGTCACTTCACTGTGAGGACCGGATGAATAATATTTTGACCAACAAGTACTACACCTGTACTACCACTAGTACTAGTAACATGCCTCTGGGTTCACTACATCCTCCAGGTTGTGCTTGCATGCCTCTGGGTTCACTTCTCATCCTCCAGGTAGCATCCATATTGCGAGCAGACCAAAATTCTCATGCATGTGGAAGCACGAAGAAAGCTTTTTTCTTTTTTGAGG
This sequence comes from Elymus sibiricus, assembly GCA_039707655.1. NCBI lineage: Eukaryota > Viridiplantae > Streptophyta > Magnoliopsida > Poales > Poaceae > Elymus > Elymus sibiricus. The sequence goes on along the minus strand of CM077666.1, from coordinate 201,939,645 downwards.
ATAACCGCATATTCCTTAACCAGAAAAGGTTACACACATAGCACACACGCAGAATCATCGAGAAACCACCAGAAGAAGACTTGGGATCTCGAACTCTATGCCATGTTCTCTGATGACGCACATGAACTGTCTATTGTTCCCCCCAAAAAATGTCTCGGGAATTAGAGCAAAGTGTAATGGGAAATGCCAAACCGATACGTGTACGTGGAGTAGAACAACAGTATGGGAAGAAAAAAACTGAAACAAAATGGTTAGCTCTGTGGGTATTCGAACGCAGAAGTTGTGTGTCGCAGGCACGCGCCAATATCCATCCGAACCGGCACCTACTCACATAGGCTTTTCGTTTTGTAGGCCGGTCTACCTAGCCGTCTAATCAACTGCTTGCATGCCACTTCTCCATTAATTCTCCATCAGGAACCGATTTTCCTCGGCTTCTTCACCTCTCCTTCATTTGCATTCAAACCCCACTGGATTCACACTGTTTTAACCTCTTCACATACCTCCAAAACACCTTTAAATAATCATCTTCTTCCACTCTGTTTAGCCACCTAATCCTAATACTCCAAACCATAGCCCTCTGGTCCGACGGTTCCAAATGGAGAAAGAGATCCGTATGCAGGTTTTTAGCGTCAAACATGTGATCAGCGAAGGCTCGTTGAGGATAGCCGCCACCATCACCAACCACGCAAGGGTTGTTCGGGAGTGGATCAACAATGTATCCAACTCCCTCAAAAATGTGGAGATGAAGATCATTGGTCTCGACACAGAGTACACCACGCATGTCACTGGGGAGATTTAACGCGCCACCGTCCTTCAGCTGTGCCTCAGAGATGAAGTTTTGGTGTATCACATCATGCACGCGCCCTCCATACCAGGTGAGCTCCACAATTTCTTGTCTCGGGAGGACATATTCTTCTGTGGAGCAGCCATCGAAGGGGACAAAAAAAAGCTGGCGTCGTACAACCTTCATGTGAAAAAGACCGCCGACCTACAATCCAAAATTCCTGTAGAGGGTTGTAACAAACCAACACCATCCTTATTCGATGTAGCAAATTATGTACTCGGGACAAAGCTTGACAAGGGCGACGAGACGCTGGAATTAAGGACATCTGGATGGGATATTTATCCATTGACCTACGAGTGGATAAAGTATGCAGCCCTCGATGCCCGTGTCAGTTTTGAGACAGCTGCAAGGTCGATGGAGCTTGTAGCGAAGCCATCCCCCACAGAAAATGAGAACAAGAAGAAGAAGAAGAAGAAGAAGAAGAAGCAGGACACTATAGATGGATGAACTATTTCCTCTCTTGTTCGTAAAAAAATATATTTCCTCTTTGTATATATGGATAGATGAACTATTTCGCTGGTGTGCATGTCTTTCGAACAAATGCAAATATTGGGTAGTGTTTGGTTGGTTACCAAATTTACTTTCCAACCTCACAAGAAGTTGCCAATTTTTGGCAACTTCTGATATTGCCAATTGTTGGCTTGCCAAGTATTGGCAATGCCAAATGTTGGCATCAAACCAATTAGCCCCATAGTAGTGTAGGTCCAATTGAATATAATGAGGTATTTATCCGCCTAGTTTTCTCACCTACTCCTTGCAATGATTAGTATGCAATGCATGTGTCAGACGACATGACAGCTTGTCCATGGACGCTAAACTATGGCGACCATCATGTTTCCACCACTACCACACGCGATTCCCACAACGCCACTCGAACCCATGACACCACGTCCCCCAACGTGCGCCTCACCCCCTCACGGCCCCACCGCCCCTCCGCCGCATGCGTCGAGAGCTGCACCCCACCGTGCTCGTCTACCACACCTTTAAATGCTACCTTGATACAAGATTCTGAGCCATTGGATCGTGGATCGAGTGGCCAGCATCGGTCAGTGCGAGTTTTGCAGAAAACTCCCAAACATTTTTGAAATGGCGCTTTAGTCCACATCCCTAGATGTTGTCCGTTGGATCACAGATCTAATGGCCCTGGTGCGTCCATATCACGGTAGCATATAAGGTGCAGTAGCACCAGATATTTTCCCACTCAAGCCAAACTCGAGATTTTTTTCTTATTTTTTTCTAACATTTTGTAACGTGGCATGATATCCGGTGCACCTAAGCCTCTGAAAAAATATTGGAGTGCACTCTAAAGATCTTTATATGCTCGAGAGCAACTGTGCATGTGGATAGTATCTTCTATTCCTAAATATCTATACAACACATTATCTATTTTCTTTCCTAGCCATGTAACCATGCCACATAAGCTAGGCATGCATGCAATCCATAAATTGCAATATATTGTGTTACTCTCCAGCATGCAATGCTGCCACATCATCTATTCATGCCTGTTAGTCATAGGTTATTTTTTTGCATTAGTCTTAATCCTTCACATTTTGTTAGAAATGACATTCTTTTTAAGTAGTCGTATGATTAATCCAAATATTCATGTTCCATATAACTAAACTCCAATGGTATGCCGGAGCCGAGGCAGAGGACGTAGGATAGGTGTGCTGGAGGAGTTATCGTAGGAAGAGGAGAGCTCGAAGGATAATCTTGCACATCGGCTGCCACCTGCATATCGGCGCGGGACTCCTCGAGTGCCCACTGGAGCTCGCGCTCCTCCCTGGTGCGGCGGAGTCGCGGGATTTTCCTGAACCGTGATGGCCACCATGCAGTACTCCTCATCACCGGGGGCGCGGTGCTCGCGTCCCGACACCTGGGGTACTGTCTGGAGCACGCGCTCATCCACCGCATGAGCGGCGAGGATGCCATGCTCGCAGTCGTGCTGTTGGAGAACACGCTCGTGCGCCTGAGTGGCGAGGATGCGATGTTCGCGGGTGTGCTGCCGGAGCACACGCTCGTCCACGTCGAGAGCGGCGAGGATGCGATGCTCGCGGGCATGCTACTGGAGAACGCGCTCTTCCACCTTGTGAGCGGCGAGGACGCGATGCACCTCCCCATGACCGACCAGGGCGTGCTGCTGGAGCACACGCTCCCCCTCGTGGCCGATGAGGGCAAGCCGCTGGATCACTTTGTCCTCCACATGGGCGTGTTGCCAGTGAGGGCGCGCTACTCGCAGCCGTCGAGGGCGTGCTCCACCTCGGCGAGGTCGGAGACTCCGTCGTCTTCCCAGGCCGCGGCGCCATCCACTTCGGCAACGGCTGCATGCTCCGATGGGTGTTGTGTCCGTATGGGAGCTTGGAGCTACAGTACCAATGGGGGCGGGGGTTGACCTTTTCGTGGTTACACTTACACATCGTTTGACCGAGAAAATTAGAATCTCAAGTAGCACAATATGTTGGAATGTGTCGGGGGCTGGCTAGTAGGGACAGTACAATAAACATCACATGTATGCCATATTTTGAGAAGTGTTTAATGTAATTTGTGTGAATTGGGTCAGTGTGGATGTACGAGTAGTACTACATCCATATCATTGACATGCATGCACGCAACAAAGATTTGTGTGGAAGATTTCACCCTATGTTCATATATTATGTTTGAGAGTGGATTCGACTTTTGTAATTGGAGCTCATTTTTCCAAGAGAGAATTAAGAGAAGTGTGGTCCTTTGCTTGATTCCAGTTTAGACTATCCATGTCTTATTGCGAGAGATAGCTAGATACAGAGAGAATATTTGTGTCACAGAGACGCGGGGGGGGGGGGGGGAGGTGGCAGCGAGACCTAAAGAGAGAGCGACATATGCGTGTTCGAAAGACTGTGTGTGTGTGTCGGAGAGAGAGAAGTATCCCTACCATAGATCCAAACATCCAAAAGGGAGGAAGAGGGTGTCTTCGTGAGAGAAAGAGAGAGGGGGGGCATATGCGTGTTCGAAAGATTGATGTGTGTGTGTGTGCCAGAGAGAGGAGAGTGTCCGAAAGGGAGGGAGAGGGTGTGTGCGTGTGCGTGAGAGAAAGAGAAAGAGAGGGGCATATGTGTGTTCGAAAGACTATGTGTGCGTCAGAGAGAGAGGAGTGTCCGAAAGGGAGGAAGAGGGTGTCTGCGTGTGCTCGAGATAAAGAGAGAGAGAGAGAGGGGCATATACATGCTCGAAAGACTGTGTGTGTGTGTCGGAGAGAGAGGGAGAGGTGTCCAAAAGGGAGGAAGAGGGTGTGTGCGTGAGAGAAAGAGAGAGTGAGGGGGGGGGGTGTGTGTAACATCAACTTGTTACAGGATATAGACATAGAGGGGATCGACAAGTTTATAGGGCAGGGATATTGGGCGAGCGATAGTCTGTGTCGGGCCATTGGGAACCAGGGGTACCCCGACCCGTCTGCCTGCGGCCTAGGAAACCACGCCTGGCGAAGGCCCAAGACGCGGCCCACCTGAGGTCGCCGCGAAGCGAAGACATCTCCCGAGGCGCCGGCCTCCTGAGGACCCCTCCTCAAGACACGACCTGCCAACACTTAGCCGCGGGAGCGGCAGGGGCCTCGCGAGGCTCTCTCACGAGGCTGCCTCCCGGGGCACCCTGCTGAGGCAGGCGCCCGTGGCCACCCGAGCCTGACGTCGGCTGCGCGGTCCTATGCCCACCACGTGGGTGACGCGCGTAGCGACGAAGGGCGGCAGAGGCCGCACTAGCGGGCGCGGACGGAGAAGATTTCCTCTTTGGTGCTAAAGGAGTAATCCCAGCTTCCCATCTCCAAAGCGAGTCCCAAAGACTACCCGTTTGGTGATAGAAGACCGAAACAGCAAGGCGCGCAGGGCGGAGGTCATCACCGAGCCCACTAACACATCATAGTTCATGCTTTTGCAGGCGAAGACCGCCTTTAGTCAGGATAGACTGAGCGCCTGTCCCCTTTCAAAACCCGCCAAGTGTGGCAACCCTTCCCGCCTAAGTTTTTGGGGGAAGAGGACCAAGGCGGCTATAAAAGGGGCAGAGCTGCCATTGTAGAGGGGATCGATTCCTATGCTTCCTACCTTGTACGCGAGACACCTTCTTGCACACAGCAATCCCAACACAAGCAGGAGTAGGGTTTTACACCACAAGGTGGCCCGAACCTGGGTAATCGCTGTGTCCCCTACCATGCTCCCGCGTAGCGTTCTCGCCAAAGCCTCGCCGTGGTCACCTTTGGTCGGAAAGAGCTAGCTCGCCCACAGTGTTCGAACCTCTAGATCCCAGGAGTCCCGGCTCTGACATTTGGCGCGCCAGGTAGGGGGCCGCTTCGGTTCTTTCCACCTCCTCGCCGCCATGGCCGACGCTCGCCGTGAGCGCTATGCGCGCCGAGCTGCCAGGGTGGTCCAGACGGAGCCCGTCACCAGCGACGATCGTCGACGCCGCGCCGCCGGCGCTGTCACCAACCCCGCTGTGAGGGAGCAGCAGGCTTCTTCCCTCCACCCATCCATGCGGGCAGATGGCCACACCGCTATGGCCTCGTCGCTCGCTCGCCGTGACGCGCCGGCTCCGCAGGCCGCGTTGCTCATGGCGCGCGAGCTCCTGCGCTACCGCCCCACCGACGCCGGCTACGACGCCTGGCTCGGCCGCATCACCGAGCTCGTCAATACCACAGGAGACGCCCCGGTGCCCTCTCACTCGATCCATCCTCTTCCGTCTCGCGCCGGGAACATGGCGCACGATGCGCCTCCTCCGCCTCCTCTGCACGGCGAGGACGCCCGGCGTCACCGCGACGCGTGGGCGCGAGCCATCCCGCGGCGCGTCCTCTCCAGACCACGGCGAGCCCAGCTGCCAGATCGTCTGGCGCACGCATGCTCCTCGAGCAGCAGCGCCAACGCCAAGACAGGACCATCCAGGAAGTCGCGGCGGCCAGTCGCCAGAACCGCGCCGCCCTCGCCGGCGGCGTCCCCTCCAGCTGCGTGGGCTGCCGCGCCTTCACCCGCGACTTGCGCCGTGTGGTGTGGCCCACCAAGTTCAAGCCAGACCTGCCTCCGCGCTATGACGGCACCCCCAACCCCATAGAGTTCCTGCAGCTCTATGCCCTGAGCATCGAGGCAGCGAATGGCGACGACAAAGTTATGGCGAACTGGTTCCCCATGGGGCTCAAGGACGGCCCGCGGTCCTGGCTCATAAACCTTCCTGAGGCGTCCATCTCTTCGTGGGGCGAGCTCTGCCAACAGTTCGTCGCCAACTTCAAGGGCACGTACGAGAGCTCCCTCATGCTCAACGACCTGCGCGCTGTACACCAGCGCCCAGACAAGACCCTCCGCAAGTACATCCAGTGCTTCAGCCAAGTGCGCAACAAGATTCTGCGTGCCTCCGAGGCTGCCATCGTCTCCACATTCTCCAACAGCATCACGGATGTCCGGATGCACGAGAAGCTCGCCATCAAGGACGAGCTTGAGTCTGTGCTCTAGCTGTTCGACCTCGCTGACAAGTGCGCTAAGACCAAGGAAGGCCGCCTCTTCATCCACAACGACCCCGACGCAGCACCGGACGCTGCCAAGGCCAAGAACAAGGGCGCCAAGCGCAAGGGTTCTGTCGTGCTCGTGGCGGAGCCCGAGCAGAAGCGCGGCCGCGAACGTGACAAGCCCAAGAGGGAAAACCGCCCTCTCTGCGCCTACCACAACTCGCACTCCCACATCGCTGAGGACTGCCACGAGCTCAAGCTACTTCGCGACGAGCGCCTTGGCCGCCGAAGTGACCGCAACGACCGCGGCGTCGGCCGTGGAGGTGGCCGCAACGGCAGCCACTGGGGAGACCACAACGGCAACGGCAACTTCCGCTAGGGCTGGCGCGACCAGCCTCGCGGGGCCGCCTGGCGTGACCAGCCTCGTGAGGCCAACCCTCAGGCCAACGCCGCTCTTCCACCGCTACCGCCACCACCCTAAAGGAACGACGGCAACCAGCCTGACAAGGGCGCTGGGGGCTACCAGGAGCCTCGCGGCGTGGCTTGCATCCTTGGTGGAGCCCAGGCTCCCACATCCAACCACCACTTCAAGTTGTTCTCTCGCGAGGTGAATGCCGTCCTCCCGAGGCCTGAGGCTTCTCGCCCCCTCAAGTGGTCCCAATACGCCATCACCTTCGACTCCAACGATCACCCCAAGTCTTCAAGCGCTGCGGGCACGGTCCCCATGCTGTGCACCCCCACCATCAGCAATGTCTCCGTCACCAAGACGCTCATCGACGGAGGCGCCGGCCTCAATGTGATCTCCATCGAGACCTTCGAGCAGCTCCAAGTGCCTTACGACCAGCTGATGCCGATCAGGCCCTTCTCCTGACTGCCTGATGGCTCCACAATTCCTCTGGGCCAAGTGCACCTCCCCGTCACCTTTGGCACCCGCAAGAACTACCACACTGATCTCATCGACTTCGACGTGGCACACATCGGCCTGCCATACATCGTCTCGTTGATAACCCACAAGTATAGGAGATCGCAACAGTTTTCGCGGGTAGTATTTCACCCAGATTTATTGATTCGACACAAGGGGAGCAAAAGAATATTTGCAAGTATTAGCAGTTGAGTTGTCAATTCAACCACACCTGGAGATAAAATATCTGCAGCAGAATATTTAGTAGCATAGTAATATGATAGTTTTGATAGCAGTAGTAACAGTAACAATAGTAACGGCAACAGTAACAGTAGCAGTTTTGTTGCAAGTGTAAAGCAGTAGCAACAAAGTAACTTAGCAGAAACCAATATGAGAAAATCGTAGGCATTGAATCGGTGATGATAATTATGTTGGATGATATTCATCATATAACAGTCACAACCTAGGGCGATACACAATAGCTCCAATTCATCAATGTAACGTAGGCATGTATTCCGTATATAGTCATACGTGCTTATAATAAGAACTTGCATGACATCTTTTGTCCTACCCTCCCATGGCAGCGAGGTCCATAAGGAAACTAAGGGATATTAAGGCCTCCTTTTAATAGAGAACCGAAACAAAGCATTAGGACTTAGTGAATACATGAACTCCTCAAACTACGGCAATCACCGGAAAGAATCCCAATTATTGTCACGTTGGGGTATGCAGATCATAACACGTAATAGGTGCATATAACTTGCAAGATAGGATCAAGAACACAAATATATTCATGAAAACATAAAGGGTACAGATCTGAAATCATGGCACTCGGGCCCTAGTGACAAGCATTAAGCATAGCAAAGTCATAGCAACATCAATCTCAGAACATAGTGGATACTAGGGATCAAAGCCCTAACAAATTGACTCGATTACATGATAAATCTCATCCAACCCATCACCGTCCAGCAAGCCTACGAAGGAATTACTCACGCCCGATGGTGAGCATCATGAAATTGGTGATGGAGGATGGTTGATGATGACGACGGCATCGAATCCCCCTCTCCGGAGCCCCGAACGGACTCCAGATCAGCCCTCCCGATGAAGAACAGGAGGTGGCGGCGGCTCCGTATCGTAAAACGCGATGAAACTTCTTCTTCTATCTGTGGGCCCCACAAGGCATCAGGGTGCGCCCTAGGGGGGTCACGCCCTATTGCCTTGTGGGCAACAGGTGGCCCCTCTTCTGTTGATTCTTGCGCCAATAATTTTTATATATTCCATAAAAAATCTCCAAAAAGTTTCGTCCAATTCTGAGAAGCTTGATTTCTGCACAAAAACAACACCATGGTAGTTCTGCTGAAAACAGCGCCAGTCCGGGTTAGTTTCATTCAAATCATGCAAGTTAGAGTCCAAAACAAGAGCAAAAGTGTTTGGAAAAGTAGATACGACGGTGACGTATCAACTCCCCCAAGCTTAACTCATTGCTTGTCCTCAAGCAATTCAGTTGACAAACTGAAAGTGATAAAGAAAAACTTTTACGAACTCTTTTGTTCTTGTATCCGTATATAAGCTTAAATAGTACCCAGGTTTTCAGCAAAGATCATGAACTAACCATGCTAATAATAGCTCTTAGGAATTATATTTACTCATATCAATGGCATAATCAACTAGCGAGCAATAATAACATTTCTCAAATGCCAACAATTTGTCAAAACAATCATGATATAATATGATAACATGGTATCTCGCTAGCCCTTTCTGAGACCGCAAAACATAAATGCAGAGCACCTCCAAAGTTCAAGCAGCGACTAAACATTGTAATTCAGGGTAGAAGAGATCCAGTCATGATACACACAACATTAACTATACTCAATGCATAAGGATGACAATAGTGCTCTCAGGATTGGCGCTTAGTGCAAGAAGGTGAGACTCAACAATAAAAGTAAAATAATATAAAGTAAATAACATAAAAGTAAATAGATAGGCCCTTCGCAGAGGGAAGCAGGGATTTGCAGCGGTGCCAGAGCTCGAAGCTTAAATCAGAGATGAAAACAATTTTGGGAGGTGTACTTTTCCTGTCAACATCACGACCGAGAGTTTTCAATATCTTCCATGCTAAACACATTATAGGCGGTTCGCAAGCGGAAAGGTAAAGTTTACTCCCCCTCCACCATACCAACACAAGCCATGGCTAGCCGAATCCTCGGGTGCCCTCCATACCAACAACTTTCCGGGGGAGTTTGTTTGCATTATGTATTTTCGATTTTGAGCATAGGACTGGGCATCCCAAATATCAGCCTCTCTCGTGCAATGACAAGTGAATAAATACTCGCCTCGAGAATAACCCGCTTAGCATGGAAGATATTGACCGCCCCCTGTCGCTCCATGAGCGGTACGGGCACACAAAACGGATGTTTATTTGAATGATTAGAGGTGGCACATGCAAATTTACTTGGAGCAGCAGAGTAATACCGCGTATAGGTAGATATGGTAGACTCATCTGGAACAACTTTGGTTTAAGGATTGTGGATGCACAAGCAGTATTCCCGCTTAGTACAAGTGAAGGCTAGCAAATAGGTTGAGAAGCGACCAACTAGAGAGCGAAAACGGTCATGATCATGCATTGAGAATAATTAACATTGAATACTAGCATGAGTAGGATATAGACACCCTGAACATAAATATTGTGGAGGCTATGTTGGTTTTGAATCAACTACATGCATGAACATGTGCCAAGTCAAGCCACTTGAAACATTCAGAGGAGGATACCATATTAGCATACTACATCATAACCATTTTAATGCATGTTGACATCCAAGATAAATCATTATCCACTCCTAGCTACTTAAGCATGGCATGAGCAACTATAATCTCTAATTGTCATCACAAACATGTTTACTCATAATATGCTGAATCATGGATACTGAGTTAAACATATTTACAAAAACAAAAACAAGAAGAGTTCATACCAGCTTTTCCTTGCCACAGTCACTTCATCAAATCATCGTCATTATTGCCTTTCACTTGCATGACCAAATGAAGTGAAAAATAATAATAGTGCAAGTGTGCCGTGGACTAAGCTGGGATCTGCAAACATTTTATTGAAGGGAGAAGACAAGGTAAAATTGGCTCTTCATCAGATCGACAATAAAGCATATGAGAGCCACTCAACATTTCCATCGTGGTCTTCTCCTTACGATGACTCAACGAAAAGAAAAGAAATTCAGAGAAACACACTAAAATATTTTTGGAGTTTTTAGTTTTTCTAAAGAAAGCAAATTAAAGAAGAAAAACGAAAAGTGAGAAAAACTATTTACACGGGAGAACTCCCAACAAGCAAAAGAAGAAACGAGAAGTCTTTTTGTATTTTCTTTTAATACTACGAACTAACAAACGGGAAAGAAAAACCGAAAAGAAGCGAGAAATATTTTTGGGTTTTTGAAGTTTTTCAAACACACGAGAAGAAAGGAAAATAAAACTAACATGGTTATATAATGAAAAAGGATGAACACCGACAACTGAAATGAATGTGTGAATATGAATGTAATGTCGGTGAGAGATACGTATTCCCCCAAGCTTAGGCTCTTGGCCTAGCTTGGTCTACTGCCATGGCTGTCCAGGATAATAATCGAAGTGGTAGCTCGTGGAGGCGTTCTGAGCCGCCTCCTCTACCAGACGGGCAGCCTCAACTGCCGTGTTGTACTCGTGCACCTCATTCTCATGAAGAAAATATCTCTGTTTGTTCTAGAAATCAGAGAGGACAAGAGCAGGCAAAACAACAAACATAGAACGATATTTATCGAATATTAAGTTATAGTCATATCTTCGAGTGTTGAGCTTAATAAACTCATGGTTCTGCATTGCCTGAAAATTCAAATATTTATCAGGTAAAAGAGGATCATTAGGCCTGGGCGAGACCCCTAGCCTTGCAGCTACTCGGGAGGCATAAATTCCTCCATATAAATCACCATTACCCGAGTTGCGGTGCAACCTACGTGCAACAATGGCCCCACGATTATAATGTCTGCTACCCGTTAAAGCAGCTTGAATAAGGCTCAGGTCAGGGGCACAAAGTGCACTACAGTCTTGTTTACCAACAATGCATTTTCCATTAAAGAGTGCAAAGTAGCGAATAGCGGGAAAGTGAATGCTCTTTATCCTAGCTTGCGTAACTCCCCTATCCTCACCATTGCAAAGACTATTGAGAAACAGTTCATAATCAGATTGTCGCGGTTCACTAAGTGAACCCCAAAATGGAATTCCCCAAAATGGAATTTTGCAGGCATCATAGAATTCTTCTAGAGGCATACTATAAGATCTATCATAGAGATGAAATGAAACTCTAGAAGTGCGAGAATGATACTCAAATTTTTGAGTGAATGAATGAGTAAGACTGTAGTGTTGTGGTGGCTTATCTACGATGAAGGCGGAAAGCTCGGTGTTGTGAATATACTGGTCAAATTCTTCCTTAATGCCTGCACCTAGCATGAACTCGTTGCACGGCCATTGACACGATTTTGCTTCGGCACCTCGCACCGAACTTGCCCTTGGTTCAACATATGATTGGCGTGCTGGGCTTTCACTCGATGATGCTTCAGAGGACCTCCTCCTTGAAGAACTCCTGAAAATGTTCATATTCCTACAAACAAATTTCTGAAAAATTGTGGACCACAAAAAGATGTTAACAAAACTTCACAAGATTGATAGCAACTACTCATATAAGTGCTTAGAGGTCATATCAAGCATTCAAACTACTTAAAACTCAAAGAATTTAACATTTAAGCTCATTTTCAGTAGCACCAATAGCAGCAATTTATGCAAAATATAATCCACTAAAGCAAAAACTAATTGGAGCAATGGGAGAGTCACATACCAAGGAACAATCCCTCAAAACAGTTTCGGAAACGGAGCTCCAAGCAAAGAGATCGAAAATCTCAGGTTTGAGAGCAAGAACACGAGAGAGAGAGCTACCACGATTTTTTTGGAGGTAGGAGATGAAGTGGGCTGAATAGATAAGTGAGTGGGTCCCTGTGGGACCCACAAGGCATCTTGGCGCCCCCTGGGGGGGTGGCCGCGCCCTGTTGCCTTGTGGGCAACAGGTGCACCCCCCTGGGTTGTTCTCAGTGCCAAAAATTCTTAAATATTCCAAAAAAATCATGTTAAAACTTTATTGCATTCTGAGCACTTTTATTTTTGGGACATTTTTATTGCACGGATAATTCAGAAAACAGGATAATCATGGCATTTTATTTTATTAAACTGTAATTAACAGAGAGCAAACTAAGATTACAGAAAGTTGTGCTTACTAAATTCATCGACCATAGATCGCTAAAAAAGAATCCATTAATAAGGTTGATCAAGTCTTATTAACAAACTATTTCCGAGTGACATGAAACCGAAGAATTTTCGTATAACAGTAAGTTACCTCAACGGGGATATGCATTCCCCCAACAATAAGGATCTCATATTTCTTTTTGATAGAAAGAAGAGGAAATTTGAATCCTCCAATAGTGATTGTAGAAGTTTTCTCAATAATATTGATACCATTCACCGAAGTTTGTTTCTTCGGAAAATAAACCGTATGCTCATTACCATTGACATGGAAAGTAACCTTGCTTTTGTTGCAGTCAATAACAGCCCCTGCAGTATTCAAAAAGGGTCTACCAAGGATAATCGACATGTTGTCGTCCTCGGGCATATCAAGTATAACAAAGTCTGTCAAGATAGTAACATCAGGAACGTCCTCGCAAATTCCAATAGGTATAGCAGTGGATTTATCAGCCATTTGCAAAGATATTTCAGTAGGTGTGAGCTTATTCAAATCAAGTATTCTATATAAAGAGAAAGCCATAACACTAACACCGGCTCCCAAATCACATAAAGCAGTTTTGACATAACTTCTTTTAATGGAGCATGGTATAGTAGGTATTCCTGGATCTCCTAACTTTTTAGGTACTCCACCCTTAAAAGAATAATTTGCAAGCATGGTGGAGATTTCAGCTTCCGGTATCTTTCTTTTATTAGTGACAATATCTTTCATATATTTAGCATAGGGAGACATTTTCAACATATCAATCAAGCGGGTGCACAAAAAGACGGGTCTAAGCATTTCAACAAAGCACTCAAAATCTTCATCACCCTTATTTTAAGATGGTTTGGTAGGAAAAGGCATAGGTTTTTGAACCCATGGTTCTCTTTCCTTTCCCTGTTTTCTAGCAACAAAGTCTCTTTTATCATATCTTTTGTTCTTAGGATGTGGGTTATCAAGATCAACAGCAGGTTCTATTTCTACATCATTGTCTGGTTGAGCATCAACATGAACATCATCATTATCATTATCATTGTCATTATCATTATCACTAGGTGTATGTTCATTACCAGATTGTGTCTCAGCATCAGAAATAGAAGCATCATTTTGATTCTCAGGAGGTTTTTCTATCTCAGGTTCACTTGAAGCATGCAAAGTCCTATCATTTTTCTTTTTTTTTTCTTCTTAGATGGACTAGGTGCATCAATATTATTTCTTTGAGAATCTTGTTCAATTCTTTTAGGATGACCTTCAGGATTTCGAGGATCCTGAGTCATTCTACCTCCTCTAGTAACATCTTTAACAGCATGGTCATTCTTTTTATTATTCATCTCATCAAGCAAATCATTTTGTGACTTAGCAATTTGTTCTAACTGAGTCTGAACCATAGAAGCATGTTTACTCAAGCACTTAAAATCATTAGCAGTTCTAAACATCAAATCACTCAAGCGTTCAATCATGATGGCATTCTGTTTTAGTTGATTGCTAACATACATATTAAAGTGTTCCCGTTTAATGATGTAATTATCAAATTCTTACAGGCATTGACTAGCAGATTTATTATACGGAATATCACCTTCATCAAATCTAGTGAGAGAATTTACATCGACTACCTGTGTCGGGATGTCGAGCCCATGTATTTCTTCAATAGGTGGTAAATTCTTAACATCTTCAGCTTTAATACCTTTTTCCTTCATAGATTTCTTAGCTTCTTGCATATCTTCTGGACTGAGGAATAGAATACCTCTCTTCTTTGGAATTGGCTTAGGTGGTGGTTCAGGAAGTGTCCAATCATCGGCATTTCTCAATATATTATTCAATAATACTTCAGCCTGTCCAACAGTTCGTTCCCTGAAAACACAACGAGCACAACTATCTAGGTAGTCCCTAGAAGCATCGGTTAGTCCATTATAAAAGATATCAAGTACTTCATTTTTCTTAAGAGGATGATCAGGCAAAGCATTAAGTAGTTGGATAAGCCTCCCCCAAGCTTGAGGGAGATTCTCTTCTTCAATTTGCACAAAGTTAAATATTTCCTGTAAGGCAGCTTGTTTCTTATGAGCAGGAAAATATTTTTCAGAGAAATAATATATCATATCCTGGGGACTACGCACACAACCAGGAGCAAGAGTATTAAACCATTTCTTAGCATCACCCTTTAATGAGAAAGGAAACAACTTAAGAATGTAGTAGTAACGAATCTTTTCCTCATGAGCAAATAGGGTGGCTATATCATTCAATTTAGTAAGGTGCGCCACAACAGTTTCAGATTCATAACCATGAAAACGATCAGATTCAACCAAAGTAGTTAACTCAGGATCGACAGAGAATTCATAATCCTTATCGGTAACAAATATGGGAGAGTTAGCAAACTTAGGATCATATTTCATTCTCTCCCTCATAGATTTTTCTTTCATTTCAGCAAGCAATTTTATAACCTCATCTCTATCATTACAAGCAAGAATTGCTCTAGCTGTCTCTCTATCAAAAACATGACCATCAGATGTTTTAGGTATTTCAACTCTAGTAGGAGAGCCAGGCATAATAGGTGAATCATAATTCTCAAGAGTTTCAACATTTTCAATTCCTTTAGCTTTAGCAATTTGTTCATCAAGAAATTCACCAAGTGGCACAGTATTATAAAGCATAGTACTAGCATCATCATAAGTATCATTCATAGCAGAAGTAGTATCATCAATAACTTGTGACATATCAGAATAAATAACAGGTGGTGGTGTCGCAAGTCTACTCAAAACAGAAGGTGAATCAAGTGCAGAGTGTGATGGCAGATCCTTACCTCCTCTAGTCAGAGAGGGGACGATCTTAGTCTTAGCGTCTTTCTGATTCTTCATAGTGATCAACAGATATAAATCCCAAGTGACTCAGCAAATAGAGCTATGCTCCCCGGCAACGGCGCCCGAAAAAGGTCTTGATAACCCACAAGTATAGGGGATCGCAACAGTTTTCGCGGGTAGTATTTCACCCAGATTTATTGATTCGACACAAGGGGAGCCAAAGAATATTTGCAAGTATTAGCAGTTGAGTTGTCAATTTAACCACACCTGGAGATAAAATATCTGCAACAGAATATTTAGTAGCACAGTAATATGATAGTTTTGATAGCAGTAGCAACAGTAACAATAGTAACGGCAATAGTAACAGTAGCAGTTTTGTAGCAAGTGTAAGGCAGTAGCAACAAAGTAACTTAGCAGAAACCAATATGAGAAAGTCGTAGGCATTTGATCGGTGATGATAATTATGTTGGATGATATTCATCATATAACAGTCACAACCTAGGGCGATACACAATAGCTCCAATTCATCAATGTAATGTAGGCATGTATTCCGTATATAGTCATACGTGCTTATAATAAGAACTTGCATGGCATTTTTGTCCTAACCTCCCGTGGCAGAGGGGTCCTTAAGGAAACTAAGGGATATTAAGGCCTCCTTTTAATAGAGAACCGGAACAAAGCATTAGCACTTAGTGAATACATGAACTCCTCAAACTACGGCAATCACCGGAAAGAATCCCAATTATTGTCACCTTGGGGTATGCAGATCATAACACGTAATAGGTGCATATAACTTGCAAGATAGGATCAAGAACACAAATATATTCATGAAAACATAAAGGGTTCAGATCTGAAATCATGGCACTCGGGCCCTAGTGACAAGCATTAAGCATAGCAAAGTCATAGCAACACCAATCTCAGAACATAGTGGATACTAGGGATCAAAGCCCTAACAAATTGACTCGATTACATGATAAATCTCATCCAACCCATCACCGTCCAGCAAGCCTACGAAGGAATTACTCACGCCCGGTGGTGAGCATCATGAAATTGGTGATGGAGGATGGTTGATGATGATGACGGCGTCGAATCCCCCTCTTCGGAGCCCTGAACGGACTCTAGATCAGCCCTCCCGATGAAGAACAGGAGGTGGCGGCGGCTCCGTATTGTAAAACACGATGAAACTTCTTCTTCTATTTTTTCTCGGGGAAAGTGAATTTATAGCGTTGGAATTAGGTCAGACGGCCGCCTGTGGGCCCTAGAAGGCATCAGGGCGCGCCCTAGGGGGGTCGCGCCCTGTTGCCTTGTGGGCAATAGGTGGCCCCTCTTCTGTTGATTCTTGCGCCAATAATTTTTATGTATTCCATAAAAATTCTCGAAAAAGTTTCATCCAATTCCGAGAACTTTGATTTCTGCACAAAAACAACACCATGGTAGTTCTGCTGAAAACAACGTCAGTCCGGGTTAGTTTCATTCTAATCATGCAAGTTAGAGTCCAAAACAAGAGCAAAAGTGTTTGGAAAAGTAGATACGACGGAGACGTATCACTCGCTGCGGTGCATCTCTAAAGAGCAAGGTCGTGAGCTGCTCGCCGACATCCATGAAGGGGACTGCGGCCACCACTCTTCATCACGCACCCTTGCCGGCAAGGTGTTCCGCAGCGGCTTCTACTGGCCCACCGCGCTCCAGGACGCCACCGAGCTCGTCCAATCTTGCAAAGCTGGTCAATTCCACGCCAAGCAAATCCACCAGCCGGCGCAAGGCCTCCAGACGATTCCCCTCTCATGGCCCTTTGCGGTCTGGGGGTTGGATATCTTGGGACCCTTCCCTCGCGCAGCTGGCGGCTATCGCTACCTCTACGTCGCCATCGACAAGTTCACTAAATGGGCGGAGGTCAAGCCCGTGCTCACCATCCCAGCAGGCTCTGCCGTCAAGTTCATCAAGGGCCTCGTGAGCCGCTTTAGCGTCCCCAATCGCATCATCACTGACAACGGCTCTCAGTTCACAAGTGGCCTCTTCAAGTCATACAGCGCCAGCCTCGGCACGCAGATCTGCTACGCCTCTGTGGCGCACCCTCGAAGCAATAGCCAGTCCGAGCGTACCAACGCTTAGGTCCTCAAGGGCCTCAAGACAAGAAGCTTCAAGAAGAAGCTCGAAGCCTGCAACAAGGGCTGGCTTGATGAGCTACAGTCCGTGCTGTGGTCTATCCGCACAACGGCAACCAAGCCCACAGGCGAGACTCCCTTCTTCCTCGTCTACGAAGCCGAAGCAGTCCTCCCGTCTGAGCTTCGGCATGGCTCCCCGCGAGTCCTTGCCTTCGACGAGGCTCGTCAGGATGCCTCGCGAGAGGCCGACCTGCTGCTCCTCGAAGAAGCACGTCGCCAGGCCGCCCTGCGCGCCGCCAGATACCAGCAGGCCTTGTGTCACTATCATAGCCGCAACATACGCCCACGCACCCTCGAAGTTGGCGATCTCGTCCTGAGAAGGATCCTCTCCAGAGAGGGACTTCACAAGCTCTCACCCATGTGGGAAGGCCCTTTTAGGGTTGCTCATGTCTCCAAGCCTGGTGCCACCCGGCTGGAGACGGAGGACGGAGTTCCTGTGCCTAACGCTTGGAACATCCAACACCTCCGCAAGTTCTACCCGTGACCCTCACGTGTACGAACGAAGTGGGGCTGTACACACCCCGGAGCTTCTCATTGCATTCGCCTGATGGGCCCGTGAGAGCTTCCGCCCATGTCTCAGTGGAAGCCCCATGCTCCGCGCTGGCGGAACGATCGAACCGCGATCATGCCCACGCCTAGTGGAAGCCCCATGCTCCGCGCTAGCGGAACAATCACCTGAGGGCGCCCCATGGGCTGCACCAACCTCACGTTGATCCGTGCCGAACATGGCAGTCACTTCTCTTTTTGGTTGTGTAATGAACTTATTACTATGTTTCAGTAAAGCTCTATTTCCTAAGATATCTTATGTGTTACTAAGTTGCTTGCCTCAAGAGCTGTACACACTCACGACCTTCCTCCTGCGCATCTCATGAGTGGGGGCTGGACACGGTGCCTGTGCTCGGGTCAGTCCCAGCAGCGCTGCAAAAACCCAAGTGATCGAGCTCTGGCTCTCGGGCCTGCTCCCGTGCATGCCACCTCACCAAGGTCCTTGGTGTCTTGTCTCCTCGCATGATACCCGCGAGCAAGCTAGCAAGCGTGCACTACTCCCCCTGTTTTATGAAATCAATGTGAAGTTATCACAGGAATAAGTCACTCAAAGGCCTCGCGAGCGCAGCCTCACGAGGCGACTCACGACAAGACGCCCTCGTAAACCCCCAGGGAGCCTCGCGAGCGCTGCCTCACGAGCCAACCTATGGCGACCATCTCCGCCAAGTGCTAGCGGGACGCCTCACAAGCAGGAGCCTCGCGAGGTGCGCCCCGTAGCCACGACACAGCAATCGACACTTGCAAGAGCTAAGTACAAAAATACCTCAAAAGCCGCTCATGGCGCCTCTCAAGTTTCCTCTCCCCGCGACCTCGCTGAGTGCTGATGTTCTCTCCTCCGTGTAAGCCACTTGCACATCAAAGGGGGACTCCCTGAGCATCGCGCCTCAGGAGTCCTTACCGCCTGTCAGTGCCCTACACCTCCTGGCCTTGTCCAGGCAAGACGACCTGACATACCAGTGATGGCTGTTGCCCGCTCGGGGGCCGGGTCCTGATGACGTAGAGCACGAAGGCAAACAAGAAAAGAGAAATAAGCCTCACGAGAGAGCCTCGCGAGGAAACTTGCATTACGACAAATCACAAAGTACTTAAAACAAAAGGCATTGTCTTTATGCCCCCGCGGGGCCACATCAATCTGGCACAGGTAAAAGGGAGGATCTAGGAGGTCGCGTCATCGCCGTCGTCTTCATCATCGCCTTCGCCGTCGTCGCCCACGACTCCGCTAGAGCTGTCGCTGCTGCTGTGGGAGAACTTCGCGATCAGAGCGTCCACATGGTCCTCCACCGCCTTCCCAAGAATGTCGCGGAGCTCCTCGGGCATGGGGGCTATCACCCGGTCGAAGTCGAAGGAGGGGTCGGCGTGGAGAAGATGGCTGAAGATGCGCGTCGCCGCCTGGAAGAGGAGGTCACAGCATTCGTCCTCGATGATGCAGCTCACCTTCTTCGCCCCAGCCTCGAGCTGCTCCACGAGCTTGGTGAAGAAGTCGAGGTAGCTGGCGTCGTGGGTCTCGCGGGGGCACTCGAGCGTCTCCTTGCAGATGATGGCCAGGGCCCCGCGGGCCCAGCGCTTGAGGGAGCGGAACATCTTGGTGCGCTCATGTTGCCGCCCCCGCGCCCGCTCCACTTCCAACCTCGCCTGCTCGACGACATTGGAGACATCGCCCACCTGCTGCTGGAGGGAGGCTAGCTCCGCCTCGGCTGTGTCCTTGGACTGCAACGCGGTCTTCCGCCGGTTCTCCGCCTCCGTCAGGAGCTCCTTGAGGGCCTCAATCTCCTTCTGAAGTCTCTCAGGCTTCTCTGTGAAGCGGTCCTCCTGGAACTTCAGCTTCTTGCTGTGATCCGCAAAAAGCGCTAGGCGGTTCCTCTCTACCCTCGCGTCGGCGTCCTCCTGGAGCTTCTTCTCCTTGGCCTCCAACTTGGTGTTGGCGGCCTCCATGCGCGTGGTGTAGGCGTCCTGGGCGGCGGCCACCTGGCGGTCCAGCGTCTCCAGGCGCTCGCGCTCCGTGGGCTACTCGGTCGTCGTCCGCGTGAGCTCCTGTTCGCGAATAGCAAGGTGAGCTTCTCGAGCCGCGAGCTCCTCCTCGCAGAAAGCGACGGCCTTCTCCCGCGCCTGGAACTGCTGCTCCACCGCGGCGCTCAGCTCCTCGAGCACCCTCGCGCGTGCCTCAGCCTCCTCGCGACGCTTCTCGGCCGCGTCAGCCTCCCGGAGGGCACTTCGAAGACCTCCTTCACCTCAGCGGCTGACTTCTCGCGCTTCTCCTGCATGACCTTGTCCTGGCGACGGCCCAGCTTGACGGCGATGTCAAGCCGGTGGTACCCCTTGGCAAGGCGCAGGCGCTCCTCGGCGAGGCGCCCCTCAGCCTCCTGAAACTCCACCTCGAGCTAGTCCAGAGCTCCCCTCGCGGTCCACAGGACCCCACGCCAGAGCAGCGTGCGGCTGCGCATGAGTGCCAGGGCCCAGGCAGGGTCTGACTCCTCGCCGCCCTCCACCGTCACGGCCTGGGAAGGCCCCGTGTCATTCGACAGGAGTGGGGGGCTCGTCGTAGTCTCCTGCCCCGGCGGCGCACCCCGCGGGCTTGTTGCGCCCACGGCGGGAGCCTCGCGCACTGGCGAGTGTTGGGGGCTGCCTGGAGCGCCCCCGGCGTCTGCGGCGCTCGGCGGAGGAGTTGGCGCCTCTGCATCCCCCATCTCCAGGTCCGCACCCGCGGTGGGCACCTCAGGAGCCGTGGCACCGCCTCCGGAGGACGCCTCCTGAGGTTCGGCGCCCCCAGCTTCAGGAGCCGTGTCCACCTGCGGCTCCGGAGGGCCCGCTTGCTCCTTCTCCACCTCCACGCGCTCCGTTCCGGCCTCGGAGCGGCGGGCGGCCTCTTCTCGCCCTTCGGCGCCCGCGTCAGGCACCGGGGCCCCCTCCGAGATAGGGGTCCTCTTCGTCTTCTTCTTCTTCTTCTTCTTCTTCTCCTTCCTCGTGGATGCCCTGCGCAAGGCGGGGGCTCAGTCCCGGGCTGCGGGGTAAACGCAAATGGAACAGGTAAGAGAGGCACTTACTCGTCGTTAGCAACCCACCTCCTTTTCTTCAGGGCCGATGGCGGGCGGTCCTCGCTGTCGCCCTCGTGAGGTCTCCTCCTGAGACCTGCTCGGGAGGTGCCCTTCCGAGGCCCGCCGACCTCGTCCTCGGCGTCATCCCTCTTTCAGTCGTCTTTCCGCCCGCAACAACGTCCTCCGTGGGGGGCACGGTGCCCCCGCCACCGACGTCCTTCTCCTCCATGCGCGGCTCACCTGCCGTCGCGCTGGAGCTCCCTTCGCCGCCCGCCTCGGCAGGACGGGAGGGCTCGACCCTAAACCAGGCATCGTCGTCGTCATCGTCGTCCTCGAGGTCGCGGATTAGTTGGCGGTGGGTCCGCATGGCGGGGCCGCCGTCGCTCCCCTCCACGTTGCCGCCCGAGGCGTCGGAGTCGTCCAGGTCCCCCGAGCCGGGGACCACCACGATCGGGTTCTCGCGAGGCCCCTCATGGCCTTCCGGCACAAGGCCCCACTCGTCGAAGACCGGCATCTCCGCGACCAGCTCCTTGGTCCCGTTGTAGCGGTACAGCGGGAGCGCATCTTCGGGTGGGTCCCTCGCGGTGCTGCCGAGCATGATATGCATGATTCGTCCACCACATCCGACTTCAGGCTGGCGACGCTCAGCGGTATGGGGTCCCTCAAGCCGATGATTTTCCATACCGGGCGTGAGCGCAGCTGGAGTGGCGCTATGCGCCGCTGCAGGAAGTCCTTGACGACCATCGCCCCCATGAGGCGCGCTGCCTTGTGGTCCGCTAGCCGCTCCCAGACGGGCGCCAGCCTCGGGTCGGTGAGCTTCTCATGCTCCCACCCCGAGCTCTTCACGGCAGGAGCCGTCGGCTCCATCAGCAGATGGTTGCGGTGGCGCGCGTCCATGTAGATCCAGCGCTGCCGGTAGCCTTCCACCTTCTTCGGGATCTTCAGGCTGATGATGTCGTTCTCCGTCGCCTTGACGGCAAGGAACGAGGCACACATGGAGTGGTGGTTCGCCGCAGAAATCCGCAGGCTGAAGAAGTGGCGGAAGAGTGCCACTGAGGGCATCACGCCCACGAAGGCCTCGCAGTAGAAGGCGAAGATGGCGAGGAGGAAGATGGAGTTGGGCTGAAGATGGAGAGCTTGGATCTGGTAGTGGGTGAGGATGGCGTTGAAGAAGTCCGAGAACGGCGGCACCAGGCCGGCGTAGACGCCGTGGATGAAGAAGGGGAACGTCGTTGCCTCCAGATCGCGCCGCGCGCGCGCCCGGCTAGATCTTCGTCACCCCGTTCTCGTTCTGGTCGCTGGCGACCATCGAGAGCACCTTGTCCAAGCCCTCTCGATTCACGATGATGGAGGGCTGCAGAGCCAGCTCCATAGCAGGCGCGCTCGGCGCCGCGGCTGCTGCCTTGCCTTTCTTGCCGGCGGGTGCCATTGCTACGCGATTGAGCTTGGGAAGCAAAGGAGGAAGGAGTAGCGCTCGGGGAAGGAGGTGCGAGAGATCAGGCGCTAGAGGAGAAGGCAGAAAGGAAGCAATGATGGCCTGCGCCCACGCGGGCAGGCTTTATGGCAGGCGCAGGCGGTTACCGAGGCAGAGTGGGGAAGTGGGGGCGTCCCATTTCCCATCGTGCGCCACGCATCGACCCTGGGCCTCACGGTCTATTAGGGCCCGCGCCATTTCGCTCCCAACGGGCGGGAACATGCGCGCCACGGGCCCGGGGGCTACTGTCAGGCCATTGGGAACCAGGGTACCCCGGCCCGTCTGCCTATGACCCAGGAAACGACACCTGGCGAAGGCCCAAGAAGCGGCCCACCCGAGGGCGCCGTGAAGCGAAGACATCTCCCGAGGCGCCGGCCTCCTGAGGACCCCTCCTCAAGACACGACCTGCCAGCACTTAGCCGCGGGAGCGGCAGGGGCCTCGCGAGGCTCTCTCGCGAGGCTGCCCCCCGAGGCGCCCTCCCAAGGCGGGCGCCCGAGGCCACTTGAGCCTGACGTCGGCTGCGCGGTCCTGTGCCCACCACGTGGGTGACGCGTTTAGCGATGAAGGGCGGCAGAGGCCACGCCAGCAGGCGCGGACGGAGAAGATTTCCTCTTTGGTGCTAAAGGAGCAATCCCAGCTGCCCATCTCCAAAGCGAGTCCCAAGGACTACCCGTTTGGTGATAGAAGACCGAAACAGCAAGGCGCGCAGGGCGGAGGTCATCACCGAGCACACCGGCGCATCATAGTTCATGCTTTTGCAGGCGAAGAACGCCTTTAGTCAGGATAGACTGAGTGCCTGTCCCCTTTCAAAACCCGCCAAGTGTGGCAACCCTTCCCGCCTAAGTTTTTGGGGGAAGAGGACCAAGGCGGCTATAAAAGGGGCAAAGCCGCCATTGTAGAGGGGATTGATTCCTCTGTTTCCTACCTTGTACACGAGATACGTTCTTGCACACAGCAATCCCAACACAAGCAGGAGTAGGGTTTTACACCGCAAGGTGGCCCGAACCTGGGTAATCGCTGTGTCCCCTACCGTGCTCCCGCGTACCATTCTCGCCGTGGTCACCATTGGTCGGAAAGAGCTAGCTCGCCCCCAGTGTTCGAACCTCAAGATCCCAGGAGTCCCAGCTCCGACAGTCTGTGTGCGGTGAAGGGACACACAGACATCGTCTGTTTTTGTGTGTGAGAGCTAGATAGAGGTCGTCAGCATAGCTCGCCGGGGGGGGGGGGGGGTAAGGTTATGTGTGGGAGAGAGAGGGAGATAGTAGAGATAGATAGCAATGCTTGTGTGTCACACGGAGACCTAACTACATAGACAGGGGCCGTGAGAAGGAGAGAATGGCGGTGTGCCTATTTTTTTGATGGATGGGAGAGAGACTAATAGACATGGAACGTGTGGAGAGGTGTGTGTGTTCCGAGGGAGAGGAAAGCATGGACCTAGATACTGAGATGGGTGTTCTTGTGTATGTTTTAGAGAAGGAATTGTCTAGATGGTAGCCATGTGATGGCGACCTAATCTTTCGATGAGAGTGGGGATAACTATTGATTTGGTGGATTTTGACGTTGACGATCCAACTATATCGTACGCGATGATACGAATCGACAATCGCTAATTAAACCAATCTCCCATAGTCACTGATCTTGCCGTATGCACGATCAACCTGAATAACGAGATCAAGTTCCTGCAAGCAACCGAAGAACCGACAAGAACTAAGATAATGCAATCTAAATTTCTAATATGAATTAATTAAAGATAATGGTGGGGTTCCTAATACAGGATCTGAACAAGGCGGTAGTCCTACACATCTCGCAGATGCAAATTGTAGCGAAGCCAAACAATGTCTACACAAAAACGTGAGTTTTAATATAGAAAAAAGGTAGCTATATATCTATATCTATAGACTATAGTACTAGATTTTTATTTCTATATCGATATCTATACTACTCCTTCCATTTTTATTTACTCCGCATATAGCTTTGACTGTAGTCAAACTTTATAAACCTTAACCAAGTTCGTAGAAAACAATGTGAACATTTACACTAACTAATTTACATGATGTGAAAATATATGCAATGATGAATCAAATGATATATATTTTGTGGTGTATATGTTAATATATTTTTCTACAAACTTGCTGAAAGTATAGAAAGTTTGATTTTAGAGAAACCTAATATGCGGTATTATGTATTATATATTATATATTCATTATTTTTATGTAGTCAATGCGTGCATTTGCACGTATAGGATATAAACCGTTGATTGATGTTGATCCAATGGTCCAGGTGGCTGGGATTCGGATCTACTATAACCTAATTGTACCCAGACACATTCTTCTCGAACCAGCAGGGCGACAGTGTGATCGATCCACACAAGAAGCTCGCAACAAGACCTCCAGATGTGCCACGTGGCTTCATGGGTGCCCCCCACATCATATTATTCGTAATTCATTGACTGAGAAAAGAGAGAAATCACGCGAAACAATATCTTGCCCCAATTTTGTTCCTACGAAGCTGTGCCATGCACGTACCAGAGTACTAGTACTCTAGTAGTATAACTTTAGTACAGTAGTACTAGTTGTATAGTGGTAGTAGTACAAACTAGTACGGAGTGCTCCTACTCTATCGACATGACTCCCATCTGACACCAAATTTCTTGGCGTCTGTGCTACAACGCTCTTCCCCTCCATGTTTCTTTCTTCCAATTCAAACTCAGCCGACGCGCAGCAGGAGGGGTGGGGGTGTGCCTATAGTTGGTTTACTAAACTGCGGTCCCACATGACAATGAAAATGCTAGGCAACACGCCTTCCCTAGCTATGCGGCGTGCCGGACCGACCGTGGAGTACTCCCGAGTCCCGACCGTGTGGGCGTGCGACTCAAACGTGGCAGGATTTTCATTTTAAAACTATATAGTATGAAAATACATTTCATGGTGCATCTATCATCTAGATTTCACATTGTGAATGTTGATATTTTTTATATATAAAGTTAGTCAAACTTTACAAAGCTTGCCTTTGACGAAACTTTATATGCAGACTAAAAAGAAACCGAGGGAGTATAAATTGTAACATTATTATTTTTTGAAATATAAATTGTAACATTTAGTTCTGCTCCTTGGCGCGATCGATAGATAGAAATGACGATTGAAAATGCTAGGGCAGGGCTTTTCCCACGCGGTAAGCGGGGGAGTTAGCCAGTTTGGCACATCATCGGTTTCCTCACATGCGGTCCCACATGTTAGTGATACTATTTGCCTAGCCAGTGCGCGTTGACCGGTGGGCCGGAACGATAGTGTGGGATGTGACGCGAACGGGACAGGCTTGCTGTACGCGTTCCAGTTTCTCGTTTTGAACTTGCGAATGGGACAGGCGTGCTGCACTAGTTTTGAATTTATAAGTTTTGTCATAGTTTTGAATTTACGATTAGTTTGGTAGGTTGGGTCAAGCATCGTATGTAAATTACGAAGTTGGTGCAAAAGGTAAGCACAACGTCTGTCCTGGTTTGTTGGTCCCCTTTCTGCCATATTTTAACAATAGATTTAACTAACAAAAAATTAATACATGTCACCAAAAAATATATCGTTGGATTCGTACTTGAACATAGTTTCCAATGATTTTTTTTGTGACATGCATTTACATATTGTTAGTTAAATCTAAAGTCAAAATTTGGCACAAACACACTAAGGAGACCAATAAACCAGGATGGAGGTACTACTAGTTACAGTGATGCATATAATTGACGCCAAATGTGAGCAAAGGGATCACACATGTCTTTATCAACTGGAATGAGAATGTGATACAATAAGAATTAAGGCCACGAGGACGCAATCGTAGTGGTGGTTACAGGAGGTAAGAAGAAAGATGCATCCATCAACGACCTCCTCCTCCTCGACTCAGTGCGCCGGGCCACCGACCGGCGGCTGAGGAGCAGCGACTTTTGTGGCGAGGTCAACAAAACAAAGGTGTCCAAGGCTTCCAGCCGATTGACGAAGGCCAACATCGTAGCGTCCTCACTGGCCTTGTAGAGGCCTATGTACATGACTTGCTCGTACACGAGGATGTGTAGGTCGATAAATGCTTGCAGGGCGAGGTGCCTCGCGGCGAGCGCGACCTCAAGGTGGACATTCTTTGTCACGTCAGTGGGCAGTCGCAGGGCCACCAGTGCTTGAAAGAGGTTCTCACCATGGAGGCTGATTAGGGTGGCAGGCAATGAGGAGCCTGGGCGCGCAGGCTGGAGGAGTACGGCATGTCCTCCGCAAGCTTCTTGATGATGGTGAACTTGTTGATGGTGTCGACGATCATCTTGTCCAACTGAGAGTCGTAGCTGGCGTTGAAGCGGGCTATTAACCAGCCGGTCCAAAGCACCGGTGCGAGATGATCCACGGTGCCGTGCAGCAGGCCGGCGTCTCGGATCATCTGGCACAGCCGCAGGCCGCTCGCGCACATCGCCGCCATGGGTCTGGCTTCTGGTCACTTGGTTTGGGAATTGGAGTGAGAGATAGCACTTGACTTTCAGGCTCTTCCCCCGTTGCCATGCGACGGATGTTCAACCCTATGGATATTCGCAACACCACACACTTGCGCACGTAGCCGCCGACCACGAAGCGGTTCTGCAATCTCCCAATTCCCAATGGAATGAGAGATAGCACTTGACTTTCAGTAGCAAATACACCCTATCGAAACAAATTTGGTGTAGATAAATAT
This sequence comes from Elymus sibiricus, assembly GCA_039707655.1. Lineage (NCBI taxonomy): Eukaryota > Viridiplantae > Streptophyta > Magnoliopsida > Poales > Poaceae > Elymus > Elymus sibiricus. The sequence continues at coordinate 201,912,426 of CM077666.1, read as the reverse complement.
TCCTGATCAATGCAAAGAGGAATATGAATTCAGAGGAATGCTTACAGCAATTGAATCTGGTAGAGGTTTAATCAAAACATGGTCTAACCCTAAAAGCCACGACTTACAAGGGTATATAAAGACCCCTGGACGTCCAACCAAGTGTTGGGGTCGAAATCAACTATATCTCTAACTTTCCTAACTTAAACGACTCTATCTGAAAAACTGGCAGAAACAACTGTGGTATTGTTTTGACGACTGCGACTCGGTCACCGCGAATCACGGGCTGCGGGTGTACAGTTTGGAAAGCACACGACTCAAGCTTTCCAAGTTGTATTTACACGCCTTATTTGGACCACGGACATGGATTCTGCACGTTTATCAATTTCGGGTTTCCTGGCTGTCAATCCGAGTCTGACATGGAATATATTGTTTCCAACTTTTGTTCTCTTCATGTGATGATGGCGCCACTTCCTCCCACACCTCCGTCGTGCTTGCCATCATTCCTTGCACATAGCTTCTTGCCCATGCACCTGGCTCGCCATTAATTCAATCCTAGTGATACGAAAAGTCCATGATTTAGGTAGTATAAAATTCTTCCGAATCAAAGTAACATGTTCAACTAGGAATGAATTCACCTTGTGATATTTGTCAACGAGGCTCAATATTTCTTTCCAGCTTAAGCAAGCAGAATCATCATATTTCGTGAATATATCCTCATCATCCTCCCTTTCTTCAAGAAAAGCCGTCCGCGGCTTTGGGTAAGCTGAAAATGCCAGAAACAAAAAGAACAACGTGTACGCGTAATATATGTATATATAACATGCTGTATCATTTGTGTTGTCATGAAAAAGATTCCCAATATGCAATATGCAACTTAAATTGCAAGTATACAAGACAAAATGTCCATACGGGAACACATAATATCTCAGGAATTGGCAATCATAATTGCAAGTATAAGTGAAGTTCATATAGTCATGATCAGAATGAGGAACAAACATGTATAAAGTCTTATTGTTCAGTATTAAGTCTAATGTCCTCACAGAAGATCAATTGCCAAATTTGCTATAACCAAGGTCAAACCAATCGAAAATGTTCAAATGTATATATATATTGGATACCATGCTTCAACTGCGCCACTCTGATATGTAGAACAAACATATGTATGATCATCATCATTACTCGCAGCGTGTAAGATGCAACTCAATTTGCAAATATAAGTGAAGTCTATAGTAATAGCATATAAATGCAACAGGTGTTGGGACAAACACAATGGATCAGATTCTATTTCAGCAAGATCAGCACAATTCGACATAGCTGAATTTTTTTTGGCCGCAATAAATCAACTAGACCAAAATGATATTTCATATTCTCATGAAAATTAGCTACTATCCCAAAGCAAAATGACTTTGTCACATAGCATATAGGACTCAAAACAACAAGTTTCAAATCACCAATCCTATCACAGGTAATGCATATGTGATCCACCAGAAAATTATCAGTCATGCTATATTCACCAATTAAATTAAATATGAAACTATAGGCATATGTGCTATAATTCAGATGTAAAATTCCAGAAATCTTATTTATAGCACAACTCAAACTAATAGGTTCATTTAGCATGATGGAATACAGAATATCAGCAGGTGGTATTCTTGCGAGAACTTCTTTATGTGTAAGTAGTACCACATGATCAAAATCCAAAATTTGCAATTTATCACATGGTGTTGTAACATGAGTGCAAATCAAATCACAAGAATTTACCAGCAAAGGATTAGACTCACAATATTTCGTTGTGACTGCTTGTAGGTTGAAAACAACACTATGTTCAGGAACGTCCTCCAATGTAGAAGGAGGTAACATCGACACCTCTTCAAATGATGCAGGTTGTTGCGCATCTAGCTCCCTTTCTTCAAAAGCAACCTGCAAATCAGAAGAAACAACAGTAGAAATAGAGATGATTACATTAGTAGAAATGTCCTCACATGTCCTATCATCTACTACACTCATGTTGTCTGTCTCTCTCATACTCTCAGAATGGATGCTCTCATTCTCACGTTTAGTGGAATCACACAACTTCCTTTTGATAACACTCACACTCAATTTGGCTATGTGGCTCTCATTCTCACATGGGTTGTGATACACATCGTGGTTAAAATGACATATAACTGAAATGTCACCATCCATGATAACCTTGTACTTAGCAGACAAACAAAATTCCTTTGTCCTCTCCTTGCGAAGAAGATGATACTCATGAAATTTGTCGACTGGAGCACGCAGCAAAGCACGCCGCTTCATGTTCCATTTGAAAGAAATTTTGTTGACTTGATGGCAAGGTTGAACTTGAAACTTTCTGCACCAACGATCTCCCAACAAAACGTGACAAGAATCAAGTGGCATAGGAGATACATCACATCGCACAACCTCGGTATGCACTCCGATAGTAATAGGAATATCGGCGGTGTGTGAAATCAGCAATGTGCCATACGATGAGTGCAGGAGGTATGGCACTGTACGAGCACATGTAGGTAGCTGCAACTTCTCTACAACCTCAATGCTGATCAAATTAAGAGTTGAGGATCTGTCAATGGTGGCTGCTGCACGTCGCTCTCCAATCACCACATCATGGTGAAATAGCCCATCTCCATCAAAGTTACCACGTTCTTCCTCCCAAAAGGTGGCACTACAATATTTGTTGCGGGGGAAGTCATATCTTCGAGACTCCAAATTATCCTCAGCACCTTCTGCCATGATTAGTGAACAACAAGTATGTATAGGTGGAAAACACTCAAATCACTCAAAACTGAAAGAAACAAGGTATCTTACCGTTCCAAAGTGAATTAGAATAGCTTACCAACTTGGAGAGACAGAACGTGTGCGGATGTGATGTAGCGAATACCGAGGGTGAAAACTATCACACAACAAACCAGGGTATATGGTGGAGCTTGGTTGGGATACCTAACAACACCAATTCACAAATCCTAGTGCTGATCGTATGATAAAAAGACTCACGGAAACACACACGGTGGAGATAAATGGGGCAAATGCAACTTTGAAACTGAGCTCAAAATTCTGGTACGTCGAAGATGCTCGTGTTGCAAATGCACAGGAGAGACGCTTGCAAAACGCTCAAAGTATACGGGCACAAGATTGCTCAATCTACTAGTGCAATGAACGTGGCAGAATTACTGAAGCACGTCTCCAAAACAGTATCGAACTTTCATGTAGAGCTTTCTATTTCTCCTTTTCTTTCTTTCTTTCTCTTTTTTCTTTCTTTCTCTTTGTTTCCTTTCTTTCTTTTTTTATCAACAGAAACCTGAGCAATTAGTAACCAATCTGAATTTGCCAAAACAAATGATGCACTCTCCAAATTCCTATCTGAGCAACCCGTAGAGCAAAGGATATGCTAGTCTCAATAGGAAAGTGCTACGCAAAAGAAGAAAGGCTGACTATGGCTATCAAATAGAAACACAATCTGATTCGGATTGTTAATCTAAGCTAACTAAACTGACTCGAAGAAACAGACTTGACAGCAACCAAACGACTCCGACTTGTGAAAGAAAAATTCTGGACAATCTAGTATGACTCAGATCAGAAAAATAAGTTACGCAAATAAAAGACTACAATCAGCAACTAAAACTTGGAACCGATGCTATCTAGGCTATGGCAGCAAACTCTAAACCTAATCTTTTTGTATGGCTTTTTCTTTATAGGCCTAAAACAAAAGGAATCTAAGGAATTGATGGATGCTCACCAAGTAAATGCTGGAAATCTGATACCAAGATGATAAGGGGTGGCCCGATCTTCTCAGTGACCTGATGGTGTCGATGATGAACTTGTTGGATAACTTGTGAGATGCTCACAAACTCTCCGGCTGTTCCCCGTTGCAAATGCGATGGATCTTCAACCCTATGGATATTCGCAACACCACACACTTACGCACGTAGCCGCCGACCAAGAAGCGGTTCTGCAATCTCCCAATTCCCAATGGAATGGCAGATAGCACTTGACTTTCAGTAGCAAATACACCCTATCGAAACAAATTCGGTGTAGATAAATATTCCTGATCGATGCAAAGAGGAATATGATTTCAGAGGAATGCTTAAAGCAATTCAATCTGGCAGAGGCTTAATCAAAACGTGGTCTAACCCTAAAAGCCTTGACTTACAAGGGTATATAAAGACCCCTGGACGTCCAACCAAGTGTTGGGGTCGAAATCAACTATATCTCTAACTTTCCTAACTTAAACGACTCTATCTGGAAAACTGGCAGAAACAACTGCGGTATTGTTTTGACGACTGCGACTCGGTCACCGTGAATCGCGGGCTGCGGGTGTACAGTTTGGAAAGCACACAACTCAAGCTTTCCAAATTGTATTTACATGCCTTATTTGGACCACGGACACGGATTCTTCACGTATATCAATTTCGGGCTTCCTGACTGTCAATCCGAGTCTGACATGGAATATATTGTTTCCAACTTTTGTTCTCTTCATGTGATGATGGCGCCACTTCCTCCCACACCTCCCTCGTGCTTGCCATCATTCCTTGCACATAGCTTCTTGCCCATGCACCCGGCTCGACATTAATTCAATCCTAGTGATACGAAAAGTCCATGATTTAGGTAGTATAAAATCTTTCGAATCAAAGTAACATGTTCAACTAGGAATGAATTCACCTTGTGATATTTGTCAACGAGGCTCAATATTTATTTCCAGCTTAAGCAAGCAGAATCATCATATTTCATGAATATATCCTCATCATCTGCATTCAAACCGTATCGGGAACTGTCCTGGTTTACTAGTTTATCCTCCATTTCTCCAAAAAAAGTACTAGTAGAGAGTGGTGCGCCGGCCGAGGGCGCCGCCCGCTGCACGCCCGGCTGAACACGCCTCCTCGCCGCATTCAAACGCCTCCATTTAATCCGCGTGGAAGCTTAGAAACCTACTCCTACCACATGTCCGTTCATGAGCGGGCCGGCATTAAATGCAATGCCGAGCTCCTCCCATTCGCCCTCTATTTTAACTGAGGCCAGACGATGGGCAAGAATCGCACCCCTCCGCCGCTCCCCCATCTCCTCCTTCGCCATTTTCTCCACTCTTCCGATGGCTTTCGAGGAGCAGTTCTCTGGCATACAAGCCGGCTGGGTGGCCCGCCGAGCCTGCCGGATACGAGCGAGGCAGCTCACAGCTCCACCTCCCTCGCCTAGCCCAACGGAGCCAGTTGCCGCCCCAAGCCGGCGCGTGGTTCAGCAACTTGCCGCTCCAGGCCAGCTAGATGAGGAGTGGCGAGTTGCTCCATGCCGGCACGGGCGTTGTCGCTCCCGTGTCTGCGACCGCGCCTCCCGTGTTTGTGGCCGCGCCTCTCATGCCTGTGGCCACGCCTCCCGTGCCTGCGGCCGCGCCATGCAGGCAGGGACAGAAGCCGAGTGCACGGAGAGCGACGAGTCAGTGGTCAGCGCGTCCCCATCCGCCGCCATCATTGAGGAGAAGTAGAACACGGGAGGCCGCCGCCGCTTGGGTCCCATGAAGGCCACCACCGAGGCGACGACGGTGTACACAGCCGATGTCTTGCCCGGTTCTTCTCTTGCGAGGACCTTCGTCGACCCCGCAAGTGTCTTGATCGGGCTACCGGACATAAGGAAGACAAAGGGATCCGCGGGCGACCATTTAGATTAGGTATTAATTATACCGCCAGAGCTGGACTAGCACTGCTTACTTGATGTAAATGTAATGAAATCCATCATGTTTATATGAAAATACGACATTTTTATATGAAATCTGTCATGTTTATATGAAATCCGGTCGTGTTTGCACAAATTTCGTCCGGTTGGTTCGAGTTATTGTCAAAATGTATGCGGCTAGCGTTGGATGTCATCGTGTTCGCGAACGGATGTGGGAGGAAATTTGCTGGTTGCCGTTGGAGATGCCCTTATGCTGGAAATTATAGTCACATCAAATCCATGTTAGTTAATTGCATGTATGATTCTGAAAAACAAAAAGTTAATTTCATGTACAGTACGTGAACTTGCACGGTGGGTACAAATTCGTACAAAAAGTAAAAAAAGTGAAACACATCAATCCTTAAAAAATTAGTGCAGCGATTCGGTGCCCAGGCTCATCTGCACCCAGTCAAGAAATAACCCACAAAAAATTCAAACAAATTCGAAAAATTCCCAATTTTTTTTGCATGGTAGATAATTTGTTGCGTGAGGTGCGGTCCAATTTTCAGATCATTTGGACATGTGAGTAGCTCTTAGCAAAAAATGACAAATTGGGTCAGAGCAGTAAACTTTTTTACAGACCCCGAATTTGTCTTTTTTGCCGAGAGCTACTCATATGTCCAAATGATCTAAAAATTGGAGCGGGCCTCATGCACATAATTATCTACCATGCAAAAAACATTTTGAATTGTTTGAATTTTTCTAGTATTTGTTTTCATTTTTTCGTTCAGCGCAAGTGCAGATGAGCCTGGGCTCAGAAATGAATTTCCAATCCTTAAACTTGTATTCTAAGTACTCTCTATTAAATCCGCCTACGTTGCAAGGTGCCCACTCTCGTTTTATCTATGGGTTCCACTGTCAGTAAGGTAGAGAAAAGAAGTATATATAAAAACATATAAGAAACTAAAGTTTCCGACAGGATTCAAACTCAGGACAGCGCGTTCCGAACATCGAGCGCTAACCACTCCACCTGATGTTCTTCCTCGAACAGGCAGGAGATATCTGCCTTTTTATATAGTTACTGTGATAATTAGTTTAAAGTGATATATTTTATGTCTGCCCCGAAGGATCTCGAATTCATTAATAACAAAGAAAAGAGTTGCCCAGTTAATTAATAGAAAACCAGGCGAAAATCATCACATCAGGCCCATAAAAACAAGGCACAATGGGCGAGCTGGCTACACACACAAGAACGCACACATGTTGTCGAAGAGAAAAGCATCATCGAGGCTGCAATTTGGCGTCATCGTCATTACACCTCTGAACGCGCGACTCCGACCCCACCATGAACGAACACCGAGAAATCTACATATCTAAAGGGGCTACGGAGAGAAAGACGTATCGAGAGTGTGTGTGCGAGGCATAGAGACACAACTAGCAAGAGTGTGTTTGTTTGAGAGAGAAGCCAATAGATAGATTAAGATCAAGATCGAGGTGTCACCCTGCTCCTGTCTTTGTTGGGAGGGGGGAGCGAGAGAAAGGCGTATCGAGAGTGTGCATGTGCTAGGCACAAAGACACAACTAGCGAGTGTGTGTGTGTCTAAGAGAGAAGCCAGTAGATAGATTAAGATCAAGATCGAGGTGTCACCGTGGTCCTACCAGTGTTGGGAGGGGGGAGGGTGACAGAGACACTTAGAGAGAGAGAGAGAGAGTTTGTGTGTTACAAATCTATATTAGGGGATAGGTAGATAGCATGTGTGCGAGGCATGCCTAAAACATCAGGGAGATAAACAAGCGGGTGTGCATGCAAATTCCCAAAATAAATGAAGAGAGAAACAATGTGTGTGTGTGTGTGAGAGAGAGAGAGAGAGAGCGAACTCTTCTCGAAATCTCAAAACAAAAGGTGCTCAATTGGAATCCCATTGTATGGATTCATATGGTTCCGGGGACTCGAGTTAACCTTAGGGATATGTGTGCGAGACGTAGTTATACTTTGAGACATGAGTGGCGGTGGGTGGGCGGAATTAAAGGGTGGGAGTGTTCGATAGAGAAAGAGTGTGTGTTTTTGTGTGAGAGACTTGTAGGATGAGGTAGAAAGACGATTTCTAACCTTGACGGAGGGAGAGAAATAGACGGAGTGCGCGTGTGTGATTGAGACACCCAGGGAGAAGGGAGATTTGTATGTGTGTGAGAGAGATTGCACAATTCATTCATGTATCACTATCTAACAGTCGAGGACGTGCCTCGCTTGAACATAATCAATATCTACTTCGTATCGTGGCCGAAGATACACTATCGATTCAACGCTATAAAGATTGGGCACTCACATATCACATAAGTTATATTTTTTTTTTCAAATAGCCTTTTTCAATCATGCATGCCAAAGTTATAGTGATATTTCTTCAAACAACCACTGTAGTTATCATGTACATGCACCATTGTTAGTGTTGCATTCAAATTCATTAGTTTTGGATGATTTAAGGTTCTATTATGAAGTAATATACATAATATTCATATATGAATTCAACGGGTTCTGCAATTTATGAAATGGATGCCATGTAATCATATGAGGTAACACTTTTAAGTAGCGGACTATAATATCCATTTCTTTTGCGCATCTATATTATCCATTTGCTACTGTACAATATAATTGAAATTAACACGTCAATGCATTGTGTTTAAAATAAATAACCAATGGCACAAAATTACATATTTACATGAGATATACATAGGCTGAGCATTTGCCCTGTTTTTTATGAATGCGCCTCAGTTACACCCGTACGATCGGCCGCGCCCGTGTGATCGTAACGAGTTATCGATGCATCATCGGGTTATTGTCTTTTTTTCCGGGGTTGACTTCATACGAGTTATTGCTGACGTGTGCGCCGTGTACACAGTCGCGCATCACCGGCTTCCCGCTAGCACTGTCCAAAATTAGTTGAAACTGGATACGAACGATCCCACGGGTGGCAAAATCTCCCGCCGACTACTAAAATTTCCGCGACCTAGTCCGGAGCATGCGAAATTCCCCTTTTGTCCTTGGTGCAAGGAGAACAACACGGCCCTCATTTACATAATAGGTCGGGGTTGCTTTGGTAACTTCCGGTCCCTCCCACCACACGGCACCCCCATTTCCTCTCCCCTGCCACAAAAATGACTACTCCACAGCACTAGAGCATCTTATAGCACGCCGTTCGTACTTCATCGGCGATTCTACCCCCTTCCCTCTCGAAACCCTAGACTGCTCATCCACCGGCATGCCAGAGCCTATTCACTGCCGGCATCGTCCACCTCGCCGGATCTGCTTCTGAGGCCGCATCTACCCCTCCCACCTTCCCTAGAAACCGTAGACTGCTCATCCACCACTGTACCACAGCCCATTCAGTGCCGGCCTTGTCCACCACGACGGATCTGCTTCACCAGTGATCTCGTCAACCGCAACGCATCTGCAGCGGCTCCTTCCTACACCGCACCGGAGCCGCTTCGTCCACACCCCCGGAGCCGCCTCACTGACGCCCCCGTCGACGGCCTCAGATCCGCTTCGTCGACACCGTCCTCAACCCTACCGGAGCTGCTTCGCCGACACCATCCTCAACCCAATCGGAGCCACTTCACCGACGCCCACGTCCACGGCCTCAGATCCGCATCGTCCACACGTCCATCCACCCTACTGGAGCAGCTTCCCGATACCCTCGTCCACGGCCGCAGATCCGCATCATCGACGCCATCCTTAACCCTACCACCGGAGCAGCTTCACCGACGCCCTCGTCCACAGCCGCAGATCCGCATCGTCGACACCATCCTCAACCCTACCACCGGAGCAGCTTCACTGACGCCCTCGTCCACGGTCCTAGATCTCCTTCCTGGACCCCGACAGCCACCGCAGCGTCATCACCCTTGACGTTTCTAACCCGGTTCCCATCGTCTGGCACGATGCCAAGCACCCGCCGTGACCTAGGTACTTGTCACCTTTAAACCCATCCAGCATCACCTGCCAGATGTACTTCAAATATACTAACAGGTCGCTGTTACATGTTATGGAGCTGGCAAGAGCCACAAGGACGATGTTTCTTCTGGATCTAACACCTTGGCCAACCAAACTCTTGGACTGAAGCATTGCTATGATCTTGTAAGTGCGTCTCTCTCTTGTATTGTTCTGTGCCTGCCAGCGTGCTTTGCTAGGATTTTCGACCAATAATCCCTTTGTGTAGCCAATGATTACCACTACTAGCTACTAAATTAGAGATATAGACGTCATACATTACACAAAGTCATAGGTGGCATGAAGGAATGCCAGTGCACTAAATTAGGTTCCCTTAGAGTGTCTGCAAGTCCAGTACACAGAGTCATGGCTAGTTTATGTGACGCACACAATCGTTAATTGGTGGTTTAATTATGTGCAAGGGATATGCAATGTATTATCATGTAGAGATGTGTAAAATTAGCTGTGTCAACTTGCAGATGGGGCGCAACAATGAAAAAGTACAAGATTTCTTAGTACAAGATGTATGGTGCATTTTCATGGAACATCGCAAAAAAAAAGAGGGGCAGCGGTGAGGCTATACAGCTTGGTATGGTAAGTCACTCCATTGCAATCATCATGATGTTATTTGTTTGGCATTGCTGTTAGCCAGGGTTCTTAGGGCCAGTTATTTTGAGTTATCCTACGAAAATAAGCTCCTGTGAATATAAGCTCGAGATAATAAGCCAACCAGTTCTTTTCATTGCCTGCTTTTTCAGCTTATCTGTTGTATGATCAGTGAAAAGTCTATTGCATTGTATTTTGTCATTCTGCTACCCATATGAAAATAAATTTGACTTGCAAACATCACGAATTGAACCCATCGCAGTAATTAATGTGATAGGAAAACAGACCATCATTATTTGTTCAAAATGCAAATACAAAGATACCATCTACTTGGCACAATCTACTTTGGTCAATGTCTTCCAAACAGAGGATAATTGCCTAAATTTATATGATTAATCATTATCTATCAAAATTCCATGGTCCAAGTGGCTGGTTTTTATCATATAGCAGCACCACCTGAAAGCATCATATACCAGCAGCAGCAGCTCATAGCAATTCATCATATAGCAGCAGCAACAACAACAGCTTATAGCAATTCATCATATAGCAGCAGCAACATCAACTCATAGCAATTCATCATATAGCAGAAGCAACAGCTCATAGCAATTCATCATATAGCAGCAGCAGCAGCCCAAAGCAATTCATCATATAGCAGCAGCAACAACAGCTCATAGCAATTCATCATATAGCAGCAGCGGCTCATAGCAATTCATCATATAGCAGCAGCAACAACAGCTCATAGCAATTCATCATATAGCAGCTGCAACAACAACAGCTCATAGCAATTCATCATATAGCAGCAGCAACTCATAGCAATTCATCATATAGCAGGTCAGAATGAAAATTTGGCAAAAAATTAGAGGAGATCCTCACCTTGTTTGATGAGCTCATCCCGCAACAGCACCTCATGGCCACGACCTAGGAGGAGGGGAGGGGGAACAAGGGGCCTTCTACCGGAGTGGGGCGTCGGCCGTCGGAGTGGAGCGTTGGACGGACCATAACAGAGCAGCTGCTGGGGACCAGCAGAGTGAGGGGCAGCGCCAGAGGAAGGAGCTGCAGGGGAGATGGAGCCCTACCCGCAGGCCATGGAGCCTCGCTGGAGAGAGCATCGTCGAGGAGCAGGGCAGATGGGACCGGTGGTGGAGGCTCGCAGGAGGAACTCTAGCGCTGTAGGCAGGGGATTGAGGCAGAGGGAAAGGGGAGAGGAGATGCGGGCGGGCAGGGGAATGAACTCTTGCGTGTTTGTTTTTACTTGGGGGTCAGGTGTGACATGGGCTTGAGCAGTGGCATTTGCAGTGTAATATGGGCAAACAACAGAGTCATTTCGCTATACCCCTTTAATTTTAAGTGAGCTTCTACGGGAAGCACCCCCCAAGCTTTTTCTCATTGTGAAGGAATGGGTGGTGGAAATAAGTTCAGCCAAAGCCCATAACTCAAAAATGAGTTCTTTAGAGCTTTTATGGCTTATTTTGATAATAAGCTCTCAAAAGGTGGAAAAGAACTGGCCCTTAACCTGCAATTCAATTGTGCGTGCAATGATGAATCACTCCTGCCTGCTATAGAGTAGATTTAGGCATCATACATGGCATAACCTAATACATGTGCATTTCATTATAGAATCTAAAATATGCAATGTTTATGCTAGCTCGTACGTTGCACATGATGTTTAAATGCCTCCTAAATCTGGCCAGTGAAGTGATGATCTTTAAGCCTCCTTCTATGCTTGTTTTCTTGATATGTAATTCAGTGTTGTGCAAGATTTGCTCACACATGTGTTCAATTGCTTGTATCAGCGAGCCATACTAGAACTGTTTGCTTTGATTACTTGTTGTTCATGACCTAACAGAGCTTGTCAATGATTTAAACACTAATGGCTGCTGTAGTGGGGGCTTGTATAACTCATAGGTGACATAAAGGTTTGCCTGTACACTAAACTAGGCTCCCCAAGAGTACGTGGAGGTCCATTTCACGAAGGTACGCCTAGTTTATACATAGCACACACATAGTAAATGCTCATTTGAGTGTGTGCTGGAGATGTGGCATGTTTCATTATGTGGTGTCGTTTTGTTATAAACTCATGCTTTGGTGTTGCCCAGAGACTGGAAAGTATGCATATTTATCTTCCATGTAAGGAGACTTGTAACTAGTTTGTGTCACCTTGCAGAGGGGGTGCAACGAAGCAAAGATTCATGATTTCCAAGTACAAGATGTTAGGAAGGAGCCTTTCAAGAGAAGCAGGAGCAGCGCTGAACCTGTACAACCAGTTATGGTAAGTCACTGTATTACAATTATCAGGACATCCTATTTGTCTGACATTGTGCTTGCGTAGGGTTCTTCACTTGTAACCTAGTCATTGGGCTATTGATTAATACTCCCTCCGCTCGCTATTATAAGATAATATGTTCTAACTTTTTCCTAAATCAGATGTATGTAAACACATTTTAATGTGTCTGTTCACTCATTTCAGTACGGATGTAGTCTACATTTAAATATCTAAAACATCTTATATTAGTGAACAGAGTGAGAAACTCCTTCCTGCTATGGTAGAGTTCTCGATGTCATAAATGTCATAACCAAACGCATGTTCACATCGCTATCATTACTAGGATCTTGAGTACATACTAGTCGAGATACTTCATAGGGGGCAAACAATGTTACATTACTTGTTCCATTATATAGAAGATACATCAGTTGATTCAAATGTAGCCAGGCCAAGGATGTTATTGAGGCATGCATGTATGCATGCTGCCAACACAACAGTTCAATTGCTTGTTTGCTTCAGGCAAAATTGGTCTTTTCAATTGCTTTATTTGTCCTCAGTTAATTAGATGCCCAAACAATGCTGCCTCATGTAGGGTACTTGTATAACTATTAGTTGACATAATTAAATGCCTTACCATTTCATTACTCTGGTGAAGTGTGCCTGAAGCTTTGAAGTCCATTAACCAACTATTACTACATGAGGCTCACAATCTAGTTTATACGAGGCTAATGATTGCATAGTTTTACTTGCTGTAGTAGGTTTGTATGAATCCCTCTACAGTTTATTATGCTCCCTAAGACTCTTTTGAAACATGGCACACAATGTTCCAGCTAGTTAATACGAGCTACACAATGGCTAACTGCTTGCTTACTTATACGCAAGATATATCTAATGTTCAGTAGCTGCGCATGGTTTAAATTTGTAACCTGTCTGTGTTTTGGATTTGGCCCCAACATCATGCTCCTTTGGTGAGCTAAGAAAGATTTCTGTATGCGGCCTGCACAGACTACCATCTTTATACTTTTTAAAATATCACCTACTTATGCTTCATGACGTGTGCATTATTGTTAGTCCTGTTCTGCCATGTACAAGATACTGTCTTGCTCGCTTCACTGTTGTAACTATATTTTTGCTGTAGTCATGTGTACTTACAGAAACATTTCAGGATAAAGTGACATCAACACAAAGCTCTCAGAGAAGTGCGGCATGGCCGTTACCAAATGATTATGGATTGGAATTGGAAAGTGCTGATGTTCTAGAGCATCAACTAGAGGCGGCAAGACAGTGTGCATATGAGTCTCAAGATTTAATCAAGATGTTGAGATTGGAGGTGTAGACAAAAGATGCAACAGTTAAAAAAATGAAACAAGAGACTGAGGAAACGACAAAGAAAGTGGAGATTTATGAGCTGTATGTGCCCAGTGTATGTAATTTGCTATTTGTTTATGCTTTATTATCACTGTTGGCGAACTATGATGCCCAGTGGATGTAATCTGCTGTAATTTCTTTATTGTATAGTGTAGGATTATTCTTCGTTTCTATGCCTTAATATCTTTATTGTATAGTGTAGGTTTTTTTTGAGGGGATTGTAGAGTAGGATAGTTCTATGTTATTATATATGCTATCGTTGAAACGGGGTCCAATAGGCCCAATCTACATGGGCCCATAATTGCTCGGATGGTCCAATCTACGAGGCCCGTTACAATCATGGGCCGTCCCGTGGCAGAAATGGATTTGGGGCTCGAATGTGGGCCCATTGTAACATGGGCTCTTACTAGGCCGTTAACAGGCCGAAAGCTCGATAGGCCCGCTATAATGGAAACGAGCCCACTGGCCACTAGCAGGTCAAAATGATCGTCTGTTGAGTCTTGGCCCATTTCCATGTCAGGCCGTTAACAGGCCGAAAGCCAATCGAGCCATAAGTTGGCCTAAATACAGAACGGGCCTTTAACAGGCCGAAAGTCATGTCGGGCTGGAATTGGGCCATGGAGAACATGGGCCACTAAGAGGCCGAAAGTCAGGTTGGAATGTAAATGGCCCAACTACTGTGTGGGCCGTTACCAGGCCGAAAGATACACCGGGCTGGAAGCTGGCCCAAATCGCTAATGGACCGTAAAAGGCCGAAATACGTACCGCCAAGAATTTGGCCCATGCCTATAATGGGCCTCTAACGGGCCGAAAGACGTACAGCCTGGAAATTGGCCCATCTCTATAATGGGTGTAACGCCCCGGACACACCCGCCGGTGGTCGTTACTCCTGGCGAGATCTAGACTGGCCTCACAGATCAATACTAGTCTTTCCTGCGCACTTTGTCCTCACTCGTGCGCACCCGGGAGCAACTTCCCGGTCGGTCACCCATCCTGAAATTACTCTAAGCTGAGCATGCTTAACTTTGGAGTTCTTTTCGAATGGGCTCCCGGAAAAGAAGGAATTCCTTTATAGAAATTAGAAAGAAGAAGAAGGAAAGAGAAGGATGGAAAGAAATGGCTAGGGTGCGTGAAAAATGTTGAAACTTTTAATGTAGAGCCTAAGATTTATACTTAGCCCAACAAAAGAAGTTTCACCCAATATGGAAGAGTTGAATTCAAACGCACTTGAATTTCATTCAAATGGTTGAATAGGAAGTGGGTGTTCGGAAGGTTTCAAAAATGTTGAGGATTTTGGAGGAGCCTCGATAAATGGAGAAACAATTATTGGCAAGGTTTGGAGGTTAAACTTGAAGCAGAAAAGACATGAGAATTTAATTGCAAGTGTGTTTATGGGTGATTCCAAAAATAGTGGAATATTTAACAGTAGCTCCCTAAAATATTGGGAGGATACGTTATAAAGAGAAAACACCATGTGAATTCCCTCGATTTAAATGGATCGAAGATCCATGCAATTTATTTATATGAGTTTTAGTTGGGTTGAAAACAAAGATGGCATGATGGAATGATGCAATGCAAAAGAAAATAAAACAAACAACATCAATAAATAACAATAATGGAAGGAATCGGTCTCGGGCTGTCACAACACTCCCCCACTTACAAGAGATCTCGACCCGAGATCTTAGAATGAGAAGAGGAAGAGAAAAGAGCAAGAGGAAGAGGTAAAACTAAGTTGCTTCTTTGACAAACGAGTGAAACCAACGAACCTTGAAGTTTGCAAAGAGATGAAGAATGGCGTGAGGAACAAGCAAGAATTCGAAGCCACTATTGATGAAAAGAGAAGCAAAGCTCGATAAGATGGAAAGAACTTGAAAAGAGGACACTGCACTCCGGTTAAATGGATAATCAAGGAAAAGAGCATGATTTTTACAAAAGGAGATGATGGGTCGAAGAGAGCAACATCACAAAGCCTCCGAAACGAAGGAATAGAAGTTAGATCGTTGGAAAGAAAGAACGGAGAAGAAAATGACAATTTCTCTCACCATTGAATTTGAAAAGCATCCTTACAAAGAATGATTGAACGTAGTTGTTTGAAAATCAACAACTTGAAGAATAAGCTTGTTGTGGGCTTATGGAAAACATCTCAAAACTTGAGGTGAAATTCTGCCACTAACGGAAAGAATTGATTGCTTGAGAGCAACATAGAGATGAAAAACTTCTATCACCGAAAGGATTTAAGAGAGAACTTGGATCATTGATAATCACCACAATAGCAACAATCCTTAGGGAAGGCTTTAGGTGAAAAATAACCCAAGATAACTCCAACGATGAGATTGATGGGTTGAAGATCTCCTGGGCGAAGAGAAAATGATGGCTTTAACATATCTCATTCCTGACAACTTATGAAACATGAACCACGGAGGGAAATTGTCAAAATGACATAACACCACCTAAAAAGATAAGGGAGAACGAATTGCACTTTGAAATGCAAGAGAAGAATACTTGAGCTCCTCCAACAAGAATATTGACAAACGCTTCGAGAATGAAAGAAATCTTGGATGAACCACCATGTAGAGCCTCCAGAAAGAACTCCGCTAATAAAAGGATGATAGAAAGAAAGGTTGAAAGAACATGATGAAGCCTTGCAATGATTTAGATGGAGCTTCGCGATGAGATAACCGAGAAAACTTGGAACTCCGGACAAGAAAGATGAACAAATTGGAACCGAGAATTTATTCATCAAGAACAAACTCCGGAAGAAGGAATTAAATCACCTCGATGAAATAAGAGTAAGAATTATGTCATGCATACCCTTCATCAACCTAAATTGATGACAAGCAACGGATTTGCATACTACTTATTCTTGTTGAAAAGATTGAAGAGAGATATAGCGCAAACTTGGGAAGTTCTTCAATGAACCACCGGTAGGATTTTTGGAAAGAACGAATGAGATGATACGATGGCAAAGGAAGAGGAATGTTGAACAAACCACCGTAAGAATCTGAAAATGGACGAAGAAAAGAGAATGCATCGCCGTGAAGAATTAGAAAATGAACGAAGATACTTGAGGGAATTTAGATACAAGAGAACAAAGAGATCACGAGCTGATTAGAGAATACTTGAACAATGCACCGGAAGAATTGCGAACAAGCGATGGACATTTGAGAATGAAGAATTCTTCTTAAATGATGGCCTCCGGAGAATTAAAATGAAAGCACTCATAAAATGCTCCGGATGGGTATGAAAATAATTCTCACAATCAAAACAATTGTGATGATGGCATGAAGCTAGAACCACGAATCTTCAAGAGAACGAACCAAGATTTAAAGAGAAACTCTTCTTCGATTTGAACGCTGAGAATGATGACGAGGAACACCACAAAAATTGTTGAGACACTCCGGGACAATGAAAAGAGGAATACTGGGTTCAAAATGAAAGAAATTAAAGGAAATCTCGGGGAAGACAAATGACTGATGAGAATTCATTCTTACGTCAGTCTTAGAAAGAATTCGAGAATAACTCCGGGAAAATTAGAAGAGTCGGGTAAGATGCTGGGAAAAGACCAGTGGGTTAGGGCCCACACAAAAGAAACACCGTTGGAACAACTGCTTGAAATAGAGACTGCACCGGTTGAATTAAATGGCTTGAGAGAAATAACAACCTCAAAATATGTCGAACAAATCTTGAATGGAAAGATAAATCTTCTGAGATAATTTCGGCACTCCGGGAAAGAATAGAGAGAGGTGAATAAGCAAGAGAAGCTTGGGTAAGAATTTCCAACATGGGAAAATATTTGAATCAAAGAAAGGGAAAAGATCAACACCGAAGCTTGAATTTAGTCCACCGGAGAAGAAAACGAGAACGAAGAATGATGACATGTAGCTCCTGAGCATCATCATGAGAATCACCGGTTAAGAACATTGAAGGAAAAGAATGGAAAGACTTCTCACGAATAAAATGGATACTTGATTGAGGTCTCTGGCTCCGTGAAGAAAAAGGGTGGGAGGGTGGGAAAAAATAAAGACAACTTCGGATGGATGAAACGAACACCGTTGAGAAAAACTGAGATTGATCTTGAAACTGATGGAGCGGATTGAATTAACTTGAAGAGGAGCACACCGGTTGAAAAGGATTTGACATAAAAATCTCGAACGATTAAAGAATTTGCACTCCCATAAAAATATGAGAACGCCGTTTAGGAAGGATATGGAATCAACACTTGACTTCGAAGCAACTCGAATACCACACTCCAAAACAAAACAAAGGATTTGGCTTGCGGAATAAGCCGGAACAAACATATAATAGAGATTTCGTTCGAAATTTTCTTGGTGGGGCCCACACGGGCTCGATCTTACAGTGGCCATCCGTACAAGGTAGTGTACAAGACAACGAAGCATTCCCGAACCGTAGCAAAGCTACAAGGGTTCTTTAAGATGCAACGAGCACCGCTATAAAAATGACCGTGGACAGGCGGACCACTAGACATCGAACCCCAATCTCATATCATGCATCTGTCGGAAAGGTATCCTAGGTACTACTTGAATTCCCACCTAAGAACTCCCGAAACTTCTTGGTTATGCGATCAGGTTGCGGGTCCAGGAACCTACTCATAGCAAACAACAACCTAATCAGCTGCAACTGCATCCGCAACCCTTAACACACGACCGAGAAATTTCGCAAATTCGTCTACCTCAGACCTTCGAAAGCACAGCGATACTAGTCATAGTGGATCATCCGCGCTATCTCCACCAGTACTGGGGAAAAGTCACGGCACTATTTGCCACCACAAAAAGTATAGAAGCGTTTCGATGTCGGCGTCCTCTGGTATTCTCGGAACCGAAACGATAGCGAGTGTGACAAAACCCCTTGGAGCTCAACTCCCCGGGTCCAATCCATACGGTGAGGAGGCACCAAGAACAGAGTCACGTCACACCGATATCGCAACCATTCCAACAATACCCGCGTGATCCTAAAAAAAATTGAGTGAGAAGAGATAGTAGAATCAAAACACCTACATCACAATTCCTCACCAGAGCGACGAAGGGGATAAGGAGTAAAAAGAATTCCTACTCTCCGATATATAGCTAGACTCAAAATAGTTTTTCTTCTATACTCGCCAATGGTTCGATCAATCAAGGGGGCTCCTATGGTCGGTCGAGGCTCTGATACCAACTCGTAACGCCCCGGACACACCCGCCGATGGTCGTTACTCCTGGCGAGATCTAGACTGGCCTCACAGATCAATACTAGTCTTTCCTGTGCACTTTGTCCTCACTCGTGCGCACCCGGGAGCAACTTCCCGGTCGGTCACCCATCCTAAAATTACTCTAACCTGAGCACGCTTAACTTTGGAGTTCTTTCCGAATGGGCTCCCGGAAAAGAAGGAATTCCTTTATAGAAATTAGAAAGAAGAAGAAGGAAAGAGAAGGATGGAAAGAAATGGCTAGGGTGCGTGAAAAATGTTGAAACTTTTAATGTAGAGCCTAAGATTTATACTTAGCCCAACAAAAGAAGTTTCACCCAATATGGAAGAGTTGAATTCAAACACACTTGAATTTCATTCAAATGGTTGAATAGGAAGTGGGTGTTCGGAAGGTTTCAAAAATGTTGAGGATTTTGGAGGATCCTCGATAAATGGAGAAACAATTATTGGCAAGGTTTGGAGGTTAAACTTGAAGCAGAAAAGACATGAGAATTTAATTGCAAGTGTGTTTATGGGTGATTCCAAAAATAGTGGAATATTTAACAGTAGCTCCCTAAAATATTGGGAGGATACGTTATAAAGAGAAAACACCATGTGAATTCCCTCGATTTAAATGGATCAAAGATCCATGCAATTTATTTATATGAGTTTTAGTTGGGTTGAAAACAAAGATGGCATGATGGAATGATGCAATGCAAAAGAAAATAAAACAAACAACATCAAGAAATAACAATAATGGAAGGAATCGGTCTCGGGCAGTCACAATGGGCCTCTAACAGGCCGAAAGAACCTCGGCCGGCAAATGAGCCCAAAGACATAGCGGGCTGTTAACGGGTTGGAACAGACGATGGGCCGCAATGGTGTCAAATTGTTAACGGGCCATTGACGGGGCAAATTGGCAGATCTCGTATGGGCCGTTTTTGTAAATGGGCCAGACGAAAGTAGGCCGTAAATGGGCCGGCCCGCTTATTTTGACTGGGCCAGCCTTTTTAACCTAAATGGGCCACTGTTGGGCTGTGCCACGTGTCGGCGTATCATAGGTGTCTCTCGTCCAATGAATGGATGACATCTGTCGCAACGCCGAGCTGACACGTGGATTCGCCAGCGAATGAGAAATTTACACATGGAAAATCGCCATTGGTCAGGGCTGCTAACGGGTTATCGGATCCAAACCCACACCCGATAGCTTAACGGAGACCCGTTACGGTGGATGCCACATGTCGGTTACCCTTGACGAAAACACTTCCATGACGCGACATTTATCGTCATGGAAGTGGACACTTCCGTGATGATAATTTCAGTATTGTCATGGAACACTTCTACGACAGCACATGTATGACTATCTTGATTCAGTCATAAAATTGTCACGGATGTACATGCATGATAGAAAACATGACCTACTATGACAAAGGTGTATCATCACAGAAGTGTTTTTTTGTAGTGTTAACCGGTAGTACCGGTGTTCCAGGGCTGGGCAAAATTCCTCTCCATGTTCTTGGGGTCCATCTTGCTCCTTTCCTTCCCGTGGGCTGATTCCTTGGTACCTAAGCACACAAAGTGTCTCTGTTTGAGGTAGTAGCCATGTCTCAAGTGGGTCAAAGGGAAGTTTAAGAAGGAGAGAGTTAACCTTGGTTTCGATAGCTCTTGTCATAGGTCCTCTTGGTGCTTGATGAGTCAGTGTGGTGTCCATGGGGATGACCAAAGGATGCTCCGCATCATCTCCCCCCTTGGGAAAGATTCACCCTTGGATCGATAACTTCATCACCATGGTATGGAGATAGATCCTTGACGTTAAAGGTGTCGCTCACATTGTACTTGTCGCGTGGGATGTCGATCTTGTAGGCATTGTCGTTGTAGCGTGCTAGCACCTTGAATGGTGCATCGGCGCGAGCGCGAGGAGGATGCTTGGACTTGTGCTCATTTGGGAAACGGTCTTTGCGAAGGTTTAGCCACACAAGATTTCCGGGGTTGAACACCATAGGATGCTTGTTGGTGTTTAGCTTGGTGGCGAGGCGTTGTACTTGGCGTTCCATCGTGTGCCTTGTATCTTCATGCATCTTCTTGATGTAAGTTGCTCTTGCGCTCGCGTCCAAGTTTGCTCGCTCTTGTAGTGGTAGCGGGAGGATGCCCAATGGCGACAATGGGTTGAAACCATAGATGACCTTGAAGGGGGACTTGTTGGTTGAAGAGTGTCGTGCTCGATTGTAGGCTTACTCGGCGATGGGCAAGCATTCTTCCCACTACTTGATGTTCTTCTTGATCAACATGCGGAGGAGTGTGGATAGTGTCCAGTTGGTGACTTCCGTTTGGCTGTCGGTTTATGGGTGATAGGCCAAAGAGAAGAGTAGCTTGATTCCGAGCTTGGCGCATAGTGTCTTCCAAAAGTAGCTTAGGAACTTGACGTCACGGTCCAATACAATCATCTTGGGCACTCCATGTAGTCGCAAGATTTCCCTACAAAAGAGATTTACAACATGTGAAGCATCGTCTGTCTTGTTGCATGGAATAAAATGTGCCATCTTAGAGAAACGGTCCACAACGACAAATACAGAATCTTTTCCATTTTGAGTTCTAGGCAATCCAAGCACAAAATCCATACTAATGTCTTCCCATGGGTGATGCGAAATAGGAAGTGGCATATGCAGACCATGAGATTGAGCTTGAGACTTAGCTTTGCGGCATGTTGAGCACCGGTTGGTGTAGGGCGTGACATCACGAAACATCTTTGGCTAATAGTACTTGTTGGGGAGCGTCACAAATGTCTTGTCGCGTCCGAAATGACCCATAAGTCCTCCGTCGCGAGCCTATTGCAAAAACAACAAACGAAGAGAAGACTCGGGTACACAAAGTTTGTTAGCCCGCATCAGATAGTCATCCTTGAGATAATATCGCGCCCAATAAGTGTTAGCTTGACATTTTTCATAAGGAATCGCAAACGAAGGATCATGTGCATGCAAATCTTTAATGTGCTCAAAGCCAATAACATTCAATTCAAGTTGAGTAACTAACATGCATTTGCGAGAAAGAGCATCCGCCACTACATTTTACTTACCCTTGATATATTTGATGATATAAGGAAAGGACTCAATAAATTCACTCCATTTGGCATGCCTTTTATTCAACTTGGTTTGACCTTTAAGGTACTTAAGTGTCTCATGATCGGTATGTATGACGAATTCACGTGGTCGAAGATAATGCTCCCAAACATGCTAGACTCTTACCAAAGCATACAACTCTTTGTCATAGATGGGATAGTTAAGTTGAGCACTGGAAAGTTTTTCGCTAAAGTATGCAATGGGTCGTTTTTCTTGCATCAAAACACCATCTGTGCCATTACCGCTAGTGTCGCAATGCACTTCAAATGTTTTCTCAAAGTTTGGCAAGGCAGGTATTAGAGCATGTGTAAGCAAAGCTTTAAACTCGTGAAATGCGGTGTGTTGGGAAGGTCCCCAAACAAAAGGTGCATTCTTCTTACTCAAAGCGTGCAATGGAGATGCAATAGTGCTAAAATCCTTAACAAAGCAACGATAAAATCTAGCTAGGCCAAGGAAACTACGCACTTGTTGTAAGTTGGTTGGTTGTGGCCAAGTTTTAATAGCGTCAATTTTAGACTCATCAACTTCAACACCCTTAGAAGAGACTACAAAGCCCAAGAAAACAAGCTAATCAACACCAAAAGTGCATTTTTCCATGTTTGCATAAAGGCGCTCGTTTCTAAGAACTTGCAAGATGTCTCTAAGATGTGTGACATGCTCATCAAGAAATTGACTAAAAACAAGGATATCATCAAAGTATACCACAACATAAATGCCAATGTATTTTCAAAGGACATAATGCATGACACGCATGAATGTGCTAGGCGCTTGAGACAATCCCATCGGCATGACCAACCATTCATATAGACCAAATTTTGTTTTAAAAGCTGTTTTCCATTCATCACCCTCTTGCATGCGAATTTGGTAATAGCCATTTTTAAGATCAATTTTTGAGAAAATAGTGGCACCGCTAAGTTCATCTAGCATGACATCAAGGCGTGGAATGGGGTGACGATACCGCACGGTGATAGCATTAATGGGACAACAATCGGAGCACATGCGGTAACTACCATCTTTCTTAGGCACAAGAATAACCGGAACGGCACATGGGCTTAGGCTTTCGCGTACATACCCGCTCTTGAGGAGATGTTGCACTTTCCGTTGAATCTCTTTGGTCTCGTCGGGGTTGACGCGGTAAGGTGCCTTGTTCGGGAGAGGTGCGCCGGGGATGAGGTCGATGCGTTGCTCGATTCCGTGCAAAGGAGGTAGACCCGGAGGTAGCTCGTCGGGAAACACGTCCGCAAACTCCTGCAAAAGATGAGACAAAACCAAAGGTAGATGTTGTGAAGTATTAGTCCGCACCACTACATCTTTGCACACAAGTACAAAGTGAAGAACGCTTGATGGGTTCTCACTCACATCCCTCAAATCTCTTTTGGTGGCTGGGAGAACTAAGTTTTTCTTGTCACTCATCGTGGAGTCACTCAATTTTGGCTTGTGGCACTCACTCTCTTTGTGGTGGTTCACTTTCTCACTAGTTTCTCCATGATGACTCGTTGCATGCTTGTCACGATGACTTGACTTGGCGACATGGGTCGAAGCACATACTCCTTGCCCTTCATCTTGAAGCTATAGTGATTGTTTCATCCGTTGTGGATGACACCGCGGTCGGATTGCCAAGGTCGTTCGAGGAGTAGATGGCACACGGACATAGGAACCACGTCACACTCCAAGGTATCTTCGTATGCGCCGGTCTTGAAGGATACTTCGACGGTGTGCTCCACTTGAATGGTGCCAGAGTCACTAAGCCATTGGACCTTGTAGGGGCGAGGGTGCTTCTTCTTGACCAATTGTAGCTTGGAGCAAAATTCTTCACTTGCCAAGTTGTGGCAACTTCCTCCGTCGATGATGACCTTGACGGAATGTCCTTGGATGCCCGCTTTGGTATGGAAGATGTGGCAACATTGGTCTTCCCCTTGTTGGTGTTGAAGCGTCAAGGTCTTGGAGATAACGAGAGCGAGGCTCGGATCGTTGTCGCAAAAGATTTGCGCATCTTCATCTTCGTTCACTTGGCGATGCATGGCCACGTGCTCTAGTGATTCCATTTCTTCTTCGCTCATGGAGTCGTAGGTGCCGTCATCATATGCAATCATTGTATGCCGAGTAGGGCATTAGTATGTCTTGTGCCCACGGCCTTGACAAGTGAAACATTGGATTGAACTTGTTTTTGCGGTAGCATCCATTGGAGTAGTTGATGAGGAAGTTCTTGGCTTGGAGTAGCTCGTAGGAGGATGATTTGAAGATGCAGTTGCTTGTTTGGAACTTGACTTGTGACCGGTGCTTGTTGAAGCTCGAGTAGTAGTTGAAGGCGTCGTAGTTGTGGAAGCTTGTGTATAGGAGCCGTAGGTCTTGGAAGAGTACTTGGCGTACTTGAGATCATCTTGCACTTATCGCTCCGCCTTGGTTACTTGATGCACTAGCTTGAGGAGGTTGGAGTATGGTTGGAAGTCGGCGATCTTCTTGATGGGGTGGTTGAGGCCATTCAAGAAGCGTGCCATAGTTTGCTCATCATCTTCCTTGCCATTGGCTCGTATCATAGCAATTTCCATCTCTTGGTAGTATTCTTCAACCAACTTTGTGCCTTGCTTGAGGAGTTGTAGCTTCTTGAAGAGATCACGACTATAATGTGTAGGCACAAAATGATCTCGCATGAGTTCCTTCATTTGGTTCCAACTCGTGATGGGTGGGTCGCCTTTCCCCCTTCGTCGCTCAATCACTTGCTCCCACCAAATGAGGCATAGTCTTGAAACTCGAGGGAGGCCATGGCGATTTTCTTTTCTTCTTCATAATTGTGAAGACAGAATATCTTGTTGACCTTTAATGCCCATGAGAGATATTCTTCGGGATCGTTGTTTCCAGAAAACTTGGGCATAGTGAACTTGAGATTGCGGTAGCGTTGTTCTTCATCATGGTGACAATGGTGATGTCGCTCTTGTCTTGGAGGTGGCTCTTCAACCTCTTGCTCTTCATGATTGGCTTGGAGTTGAGGTCGAGGGATTCTTGCCCGATTTCTCCTTTCTTGATGCTCCTCAAGACGAGCGGCTTCATCTTGCTCATGCACTTGCTGGTTGTTCTCTTCGACGGCGTGAGTTGCTTTCCAGAGAGTACGTTGTGCCTCAAATGCTTGTTCCTCATGACGTTCTTGTTCTTGCCGTAGTGCGTCACCGTCTTGGTTTTCTTGGCGTTGGCGTTGTGGAGCTTGTTCTTGTTCCCTGGCATCTTGTTCGTGGTGACGTTGTCGTTCACGCTCTCAAAGGCGGTCTTGCAACCCATTGCCATGGAATGGATTTTATGGAGCTTGATGATCTTGACGGTCGTCGCGACGATGAGAACGAGCTCGTGGAAGACTTGCATCAGAAGAGGAGTTCAAAGAGTATCGACTCGAGTGGCTCCGTCTTGAAGATGAAGTTGTGGAAGAAGCGCGATTGACCATTAAAGCACGAAATTCTTCCATTTGAGTGGATAGCTTGGTGTCAAGGTAGTCCCGGGTCCTTGCTTCCGATTGGCATAAGTCGGTGGCGAGTTGCTCGATGCGGTCGCCCAAAGTTTCACTTTCTTGATGTAGAGCTCGTTGAACGCCAAAGAGATGACCTTCGATGATGTAGTCGTTCATTTCCTTCATTTCCTCAAAGAGCGGGATTGATGTGCTTGGCCTAGACATCATGGTAAAGTAGACGTGAGTAGGAAATGACAGAACAATACCAAAGTTACCTTTTTCGAAGATTGAGGATGTATCGAGTATCACTCAATGTAATGCAATAATAGTAGAATTGGTACCTAATTTGTTTCTCACACATACAAAAGTAAAGGCTTATCGAGGAGCTTGGTTAGGATGAGTGGCAGAAAATTCAAGCAAGTGTTAGTCAAGATATTGATAATGTTGAAGAGATTCACAAATTGCAAGTAAAGCAAATAGATCACAAGCGAGGATGTCACTTGGAACACACACACGAAAGATAAGTGGGATCCGCGCAACCAAGGAATGAGCACAAAATGTGTTACCACAGAAAATGCTCGTGTTGCACGGATACTAGAGAGACACTAGCTTGATTGCTCAAATGGGATAGATACACTTGTGCACCAACCTATGAGAGTAACGTGTCGTATTCAATCCCAAGTATGCTATGTATGATGGAAAATGGCTCAATTCTATTGCTTACAAGCTCTTTGTTTCTCTTCTTTTTCTTAAAAGCTTTTCCTCTTTTTTTTACTATATGCTTCCTTTACCACTATTTTGATGCGTGAACCAAGATATGAGACAAGTATGTAAGATATGAACGGAAGAGACTTATGGCACAATGATGATAGCAAGATGATTGCACGCTAAAGTAGCTATGTGGAGTAAGCGTATCACTATGGTGCACAAAGAGCGTGGCCCGATAATTCTCAACTTGCTAGGCTCGATGGGTAAGGTACGCGAAATGGTTCGGTGCTATCAATGCAATGGCAAGGGAATGTAAAAAGATGTAGTCGAGGTTACCGTCCTTGCTTACGGTCGTGGTGTCAAAAGATGAAGTGGTCGTTGTCAATGATGAGTTCATATGCGGTGACGGGTTGATCTTGTGGTGCACGGTCTCCAGTACATTATCGAAGATGCCGCTACACCTACGGTTGTTGTTGTTGCGGAAGTCGTCAGGTGGAGGCGGTTGTACCGCTGTTGCAGGCGGTAGTACGGGCGGACCGGTTGCACCGGTGGTACGAGCGGTAGAACCGGTGGTCATAGGGCAAAATTTCTAGATCTTGAATTGGGGCGGAAAAACATGATTTCCAACTCGAAAATTGATGGGTAAAAGAAAATTTTTGGGTGGGGATGGGGAATTTCGTGGTGGTGAAGGTGGGGAGGGTGGTGGGGAGGCTAGATCTACTTGGAAAACAAGAAATTTGTGGATCCAAACAACAAAATTTCACAAGAACAAACAAATTGCAAAAAATTTGGGAGGGCTATTTTTGGTGGGGATTTTCGAAATTGGGTGAAAAGAAACAAAAATTGGCTAGCAAATGAGGGGGAAAGGACTCCAAGATGTGAATCAACCTTGCTCTGATCCAAGATGTTGTAGGGTCAAACCCTAAATGGAGATCTTTTCACACTTGGAGGTGGGGAATGGGGGAAATCACAAGAACAACAAGAACACAAAGGGGAAATCTCTCAATCAAACCCAATTACACATCTACTAGAATAGCATACACATAAGATCCATAAGGTACATGAACAATCAAGGGAAAATAGCACAAGGGTAAAGTTCTTCCCAAATCCAAGAGGAGATGAGGTCTTGATGATCTGGAGAGATCCTTCTCCCTTAGGAGGTCTTGATGATCCTATGATGGGGATCCTTCTCCCTTGAGAGGTCTTGATCCCCAAGATGGAGGTACAAGGAGCAATGCTCTCTCTAGTAGTCTCAAATACTTTGCTAACCCGAATTCGAAGCTAGGAGACGAGTACTTATAGTCCAACGGGTAAGTTGGGGATACAAGTGTCGTGGCCCCTTTCACTACGCGCAGGCAGGCCGGTTGTACTGGTCTCCCAACCGGTTGTACCGCTTGGAGCGGTTGTACCTCTTCCTAGAGGTGTGAACTGAAGTAGAGGCCGGTAGTACCGGTGGGAGGACCAGTTGTACCACTCAGGTTGCGGCTGTGGAAACAACCGGGGTGGTACCAGTCTTGTTCTGCTCGATTACAAAAGGTGGAGTGGTAGTGGACCGGTTGTACCGGTGGACCGGTAGTTGACTGGTAGTGGACCGGTTGTACCGGTGTTCCTGGGCTAGGCACAATTCCTCTCCATGTTCTTGGGGTCCATCTTGCTGCTTTCCTTCCCGTGGGCTGATTCCTTGGTACCTAAGCACACAAAGTGTCTTCGTTTGAGGTAGTAGCCATGTCTCAAGTGGGTCGAAGGGAAGTTCAACAAGGAGAGAGTTAACCTTGTTTTCGATAGCTCTTGCACGGTGTCGGTGTAAAAACCGGCAGACCTCGGGGTAGGGGGTCCCGAGCTGTGGATCTCGGATCGGTGGTAACAGAGACGAGGGAGACGATGTTTACCCAGGTTCGGGCCCTCTCGATGGAGGTAAAACCCTATGTCCTGCTTCTGTTTATATTGATGGAGATGTATCAAGTACAGAGTTGATCTACCTCGAGATCATAATATGTGTCTAACTTCTAGGGCTAGGTGAGCGATAGTGCGTTGATGTCCCCCTTACAGGCTAAACCCTATGGCTTATGTACACGCCAGGGAGGGTATCTAGGGTGACAAAGTCGGTATCTTAGGAGAGAGGCAGCGGGAGAGATCTTGGAGTATACGACAAGTCTTCGGTAGAGATAGCCTTGATCACGCTTCCTGTGTGCAGCCTCCATAGTCCATCTTGATCACGTATGAGGGCCCATCGGCCCAACCGAGGAGACGGGCCGGCTAGGTTAGCACCCCCTAATCCAGGACAACGTCAGTAGCCCCCAAACTGGTCTTCTATGCCGAGGACGACTTTCAGAAAACATCACCTCGGATCCGGAGTCCTTGGCTTGACAGACGAGTTCCCCTTCATACCTTATTCATTATGTCAGAACAATGATGTCCGAGGTTCACCCGAGCTCGCACCCCGTCCGAAGAGGACAGATATCTTAGCCTCGAAGGCCTGTTGTTCGGGTATGAACCGTCCAATCCAGCCTGACAACTTTTGCCGAAGAGGCTTGCCCCACGACGGGCTGAGCAGTTACTGCCTTCCCCTCAAATCGTGGTTTGAGGCAGCCTTTTTACTGGCATGTCCCTTTGAGGCAGAGATCGTGTCCACTTTCTTAGGGATATCGTCAAGATTTTGTTTCCCCCTATATGCTTCAACGACATTTTTGATGGCAACCGCGAATTTACTGGCGCAGCGAGGGGACTCTTGGCCTTTCATAGGCTTATAAGAGCAAAAGGGAGAACAGCACAATCGCCCACGCTCCCATTCTCCCCCTGCTACTGCTTCGTCTAGCTTCAGCGCCCAGATCAAACCAGCCCACCTTTCCCTTTCGCGAGCCCAACTCCCTCAACCAGCCATGGCCGACACCCTCAAGGGGCACTGGGGCGGCTCCATTGTGACGGCCGCGACTATCTCAGAGCTGCGCAGCGCGGGGTATCTGACCCCCGCCATCGCCGCCCGCGCTCCAGTGGCCGGCCAGCTGGTGCCCGCTCCCAACGCCGGGGAGCGGGTGGTCTTCGTCCCCCACCTCATCCGAGGCCTGGGGTTCCCGCTGCACCCCTTTGTGCACGGGGTAATGTACTATTACAGGTTGGATTTCCACCACCTGGCCCCCAACTCCATTCTCCACCTCGCTGCCTTCATCACGGTCTGTGAGGCCTTCCTCCGCTGTGAGCCGCACTTCGGCTTGTGGCTGAAGCTCTTCGGGATCAAACCGAAGTCGAGCGGCTCGGATCTCGCGGAGTGCGGAGGGGTCATGATCAGCAAGAACTAGGGGGCCACCTGGTTCAAGGGCACCTTCATCGAAACGGTGAAGGAGTGGCAGAGAGAGTGGTTTTACATCACCGAGCCACTCGCCCCTGGTCAAACCGAGGTCCCGGCCTTCTCAGCCGGGCCTCCCAAGAAGCTCAAGTCCTGGAAGGAGAAGGGCGTCGCCTGGGGGAAGCTAGAAGAGGTGGAGACCCTGATCGACAGGATCTTGTGGTGGCCCCCCACGGGAAAGGTTGAGCTAGCCGACGTCATCAATGTCATGCTCAATCGCCGCATACTCCCTCTCCAACTTCGGGCTACCCCGATGTGGGCACAAAAGCCCGAGGACATGGACACCATCACCTCCTTCTCCCGCTCCACCTTGGCCGCCATGTGGACGAGGCTCATGAAGCTGGCCAAGGACAAGATCCCCAAGGAAGGGGAGGACCGTGGCCTCAAACACGGCTATGAGCCCCCCCCCCCCCCCCCGGTGAGTGGTTCCGCTCTTCAATCATTGTTTTTTGCTCATTTCACTGAGGAGTAAAGTTTTTACTTGAATCGTCGTGTTTTGATGATTTGCAGAAGTGGTTGGCCTGGGTACAAGGGGTACGATGCCCGGCCCCACTGCCAGAGCAGCCCCCAACTCCCCTGCTCTCGGCGCTTCTGACCGAGGAGCCGCATGTGGTGGCCCCCAAAGGGATGAAGTCCCGGAAAGGGAGGTCAAGTGCTCGGACCCGGGGGACTTCGATCACCCGGTCCGAACAGACCCACACCTCTGCCGCCCATGATGGCGACGCCGAGAAGGGTGAGGAGGAGGAGGTTCCCCCTCTGAAGGGGAAGAGGTCGGCGTTAGAAGACGCCGACGTGGGCATGCCACCGAAGGGCCCAAAGAGGCCGAGGCGAGCCTAATCCGAGGCTGCGAACAAGTCATCGGAGAGGGCCGAGCTCTCCGGCGACTCAGAAGAAGACCTCCTCGCTGGGGGGAGGAAGAAGCCGGCGCCCCGAGGGTAAGCCGTCATCTTTGCATCCCACTTGTTAATTTGACAAGTCATTTCCAGGCAAGGGGAAACTTTCAAAGGCATCTTTTCTTATGCAGCCCACCGAGGGTAATCCCCAGTGGTTCCTCAAGCGGGTTGCCATCCGCCAACGGGACTCCGGAGCCCGCTGATCCTCCCCCAACGCATGACGGGCTAGGGGAGGCAACATCCACCTTGGTTCCCGACGTCAACACGATGGGGGCCGACGAGGTGGCGATCACGGCCGAGGTCGACACCTCGGCCCAACAAGATCCGGGGGAGAAGCGCCCCGCGGTCATCGAAGAAGGGTTGGGCCAGTCATCGGCCCAGCCGACGTCTACCTCGGCCTCGTCACCCCAGGTGGAGGCTACCTGGATAGATGTATCCGAGGTCCTCCCTCCTCCCCAGCCAACTGCCCAAGGTCGGGCTGGTGCGGGGTGGGCCGAAGAGATGGAGGACGCCCTGAAAGGCTCCTCCATCAAGGAAGAGTACCGTGCCTTGATAGGTGCGGCGCTACAAGGCTACCGGTCCGCAGGGGTCGGCCTGCATGAGGTTTTCAAGAACCTCATGATAGGTTTCGAGGTACGCTTTCTGCCAGTCTAATTTGTTTATTTGAGCGTTTATGAGTTATGAATTTTGTCCGAGGACATAAAAGTACGGCCTGCTAAATGGCCTAGTGAGTGAGTAGCCCCCGAGCCCGAAGTCGGTTTCAAGAAACCGGCATTGGGGTCGTTTAATTAAGTAGGAGCCCGTTAAGTAGCCCCCAGGGCACTGCTTGAGGCAGCCGTCCTGGGGCCTTTTAGTGTTTTTAATTGTCTCTTTACAATGAGTATCACTGTTTTTGTGCCAGGTGTCGACCTCGGTTCTGGACTCCGTCTCCAAGGAGATCGCGGAGATGAACCAGAAGCTGGAGAGGTCCCAGGAAGAGCTCATCCTGGTGAACCAGAAACTCGAGCAGTCTCAAGGTAAGCAAGTTTAAACTTGCCCTGTACTCTACACGAAGGAGGCATGAAATGTTTTGTTAAAGAAAACAACTAAGGCCGAACTATTTTGACAACAGCAGTGTTAGCTGAGCTGGAGACGCTCAAGGCCAAGCTCGAAAGGGCTCGGAAGGAGGTGCGGCAGCAGGAGGCTGCTGCCACCGTGGCCAAGAAGGCCCGGGCCGCCAAGAAGGCTGCCAGGGAGAAGCACCAGGCGCGGGTGCTGGAGGTCGAGGAGACCCTGAAAGGCGTGTTCGAAGCACGTGACCAGCTTCAGGAGGAGGGGCAACGAATGAAGGAGGAGCTCGAGAAGCTTCAACGTGCCCACTCCGAGCTCAAGACCTTGGCCCGAGCTGACCGCGAGGTGCTCCAGCAAGTGGAGCAAATCACCTCAGGTAAGATATTTTTGCTGCAGTGTTCATTTGGTAGCAAAGGGTGTGTCGAGCTCACCCAGTTATGGCGTTCCGCAGAGGTCTTTGCGGATCTCCCGCAGAGCTCGGCGGATGCGGTGGCATACTTCGTCCAGCTGGCGGGCCATGAGGCGGAGAAGGCCTTCTGGGGGCAATTTCCAGGGTCTCCGTCCGCACAGCTGCTGAATCATCGAGTGAAGCAGCTGGTGGAGCTATTTCGCATGACGAGACCGGCGCTTCAGGACCTCTGCATCGCGCTGTGGCCAGCCGAAGCCATGCCGAAGAGCCTCTTTGGACTTACGGCCTGTCTATGAGATGCCGTGCCCTGCGTGGATCGCTGGAAGAGGTGCGCATGCTTCGAAGGGGCGCGGAGGGCATACGCTTGCGTGAAGACGCACTTCCGCAAGGTTGATGCGGAGACATGTGCCGCGGGCCCTCCTGCCGAAAATCCGCGCACTGCTACTTGTAGCTTGCGTTGGTTTTATCCCCGAAGAGGAAGGGATGATGCAGCACAGCAGAGGTAAGTATTTCCCTCAGTTATCAAACCAAGGTTATCAATCCAGTAGGAGAACCACGCAGCACCTCGTTAGCAGTACCTGCACACAAACAACAAATCCTTGCACCCAACGCAAATGAGGGGTTGTCAATCCCTCGACGGTTAATTGCAAGATTAAATTGTATGTGATAGATAGATAGATTGAAACAAAAATACAAAATAAAACAAATAAAAGAAAATGGTAGCAATATTTTTAGGGTTTTAGTAATATGATTTAGATAGACCCGGGGGCCGTAGTTTTCACTAGAGGCTTCTCTCGAGAAAATAGCATACGGTGGGTAGACAAATTACTGTTGGGCAATTGATAGAAAAGCAAATAATCATGATGATATCCAAGGCATTGATCATGTATATAGGCATCACGTCCAAGATAAGTAGACCGACTCCTGCCTGCATCTACTACTATTACTCCACACATCGACCGCTATCTAGCATGCATCTAGTGTATTAAGTCCATAAAGAACGGAGTAATGCCTTAAGAACGATGACATGATGTAGACAAGATAAACTCACATATGAATAAAACCCATCTTTTTACCCTTAGTAGCAACGATACATACGTGTCATGTCCCTTTCTGTCACTGGGATTGAGCACCGCAAGATTGAACCCACTACAAAGCACCTCTTCCCATGGCAAGATAAATCAATCTAGTTGGCCAAACCAAATCAATAGATCGGAGTAGAAATACGAGGCTATAATAATCATGCATAAAAGAGATCAAAGAAGACTCAAATATATTCATGGATAATCTGATCATAAACTCACAATTCATCGGATCCCAACAAACACACCGCAAAAAGTGATTACATCGGATAGAACTCCAAGAACATCGAGGAGAACATTGTATTGAAGATCAAAAAGAGAGAAGAAGCCATCTAGCTACTAACTATGGACCCGAAGGTCTGTGGTAAACTACTCACGCATCATCGGAAGGGCAGCAAGGTTGATGTAGAGCCCCTCCGTGATCGATTCCCCTCCGGCGTAGTACCAGAGAAGGCCTCCAGATGGGATCTCTCGAGAACAGAAACTTGCGGCGGCGGAAAAAGTATTTCGTGGACTCCCCTGAGGGTTTCTGATTTTCCCTGAATTTATAGTGGTGGAATTAGGTCAAACGGAGCAAAGGGGGGCCCACGAGGCACCAGGGCGCGCCTGGGGGGAGGGGCGGGGGCAGGCGCGCCCTGGTGGCTCGTGGCTACCTCCTGGGTCTTCTGGCCCTCTCCCGAAGCTTCTAGTGTTTATCTTGTCCAGAAAAAAATCTCCAAAAAGTTTCGGGGCATTTGGACTTCGTTTGGTATTGATTTTCTGTAAAAGAAAAACAGGGCAGAAAACAACAACTGGCACTGGGCACTAGGTTAATAGGTTAGTCTCCAAAAATGATATATAATTGCTGTAAATGTATATAAAACATCCAAGATTGATAATATAACAACATGGAACAATCAAAAATTATAGATACGTTGGAGACGTATCAGCATCCCCAAGCTTAATTCCTGCTCGTCCTCGAGTAGGTAAATGATAAAAACAGAATTTTTGATGTGGAATGCTGCCTATCATATTCATCACATATTCTTTTCTTTTATAGCATGGACATTGGACTTGTATGATTCAAAGCAATAGTCTATAGTTTGACATGAAGATATAAATACTCAAGCATGCTAACAAGCAACCATGTCTTTCAAAATATCAACGCTAAAGAAAGTTATCCCTAGCCCATTATGCTCAATCATTGATCCATTCATGAAACACACTCAAATATTAGCTACATCCAATGCACAAGTATGACAATAGTGCTCTCTAGTTGGTGCTTTTGTAAGAGAAGATGGAGACTCAAGTACAAATAAAAATTGCATAAAAGTAAATAGATAGGCCCTTCGCAGAGGGAAGCAGAGATTTGTCAAATGTGCCAGAGCTCAAAGCTTAAATTAGAGAGATAAAAATATTTTGAGAGGCATGCTTTTCCTGTCAACGAAAACGACCGAGAATTCCCAATATTTTCCATGCTAGATACATCATAGGTGGTTCCCAAACAGAAAGTAAAGTTTATTTCCTTTCCACCATTTCTTTCACAATCCATGGCTAGCCGTATCCATGAGTGCCCTCCATACCAACACTTTCCAAGGAATTTGTTGTTATTATTTTGATTTCATGTGGGACTGGGCATCCCAATTACCAACCATTCTCATCATGAGAATAACACACCTAGCATGGAAAATAATGGCCACCCCCTGCCACTTCATGAGCGGTACGGGCACACAAAACGGAAAAATTATTTTGAAATTTAGAGTTGGCACACGCAAATTTACTTGGAACGGCATTGAAATACCGCATATAGGTAGATATAGTGGACTCATTTGGCACAACTTGGGTTTAAGGATTTTGGATGCACAAGCAGTATTTCCGCTTAGTACAAATGAAGGCTAGCAAATAGATTGAGAAGCAACCAACCAAAAAACAAAAATAGTCATAAACATGCATTGAACACAACTAACACCGAATAATGCACCATAAGTAGGAAATAATTTCATTGCATAACTATTGACTTAATGTGCATGCATAGGGAATCACAAACCTTAACACTAATATTCTTACTAAATCACAATTACTCACTAACATGACTCACATATTATCATTTCCATATCGCAAAACTATTGCAAGGAATCACACTTATCATATCCAATGATCTATATGAAAGTTTTTATTATATCCCTCTTGAATATTCATCACTTTGGGACCAAATTCATATCTTGTGCAAAGTACCGTTACTATTATCAACTCTCAAAAACATTTAAGTGAAGCATGAGAGGGCAAATATTTCTTCGAAATTTCAATTTTATCAATTCTCAAAATAATAGAAGTGAAGCATGAGAATTCATTTCTTCAAAATTTTAATCTTGTCAATTCTCAAAATAATATAAGTGAAGCATGAGAATTCATTTCTTCAAAATTTCAATCAACTCTTAAAATAATATAAGTGAAGCATGAGAGTTTATTTCTTCAAAATTTAGCCACCACCCTGTTCAAAAAGATTTAAGTGAAGCACTAGAGCAACTGCCAAGCTCAAAAAATTTAAGTGGAGCACATAGAGTATTCTAACAAATTATGATGATAAACGTGTGGCTCTCTCAAGATAGGTGTGTTCAGCAAAGATGATTGTGACAAACTAAAAAGCAAACAAAGCAAAGACTCATATAATACAAGACGCTCCAAGTAAAACACATATCATGTGACGAATAAAAATATAGCTCCAAGTAAAATTACCGATGGTTGGTAGAAGAAAGAGGGGATGCCTTCCGGGGCATCCCCAAGCTTAGATGCTTGAGTCTTCCTTGAATATTACCTTGGGGTGCCTCGGGCATCCCCAAGCTTAGGATTTTACTACTCCTTATTCCTTCATCCATCGTGATCTCACCCAAAACTTGAAAACTTCAATCACACAAGACTCAACAAAACCTTCGTGAGATCCGTTAGTATAACAAAATAAATCACTACTTTAAGTACTGTTGCAAACCCATTCATATTTTATTTTTGCATTATACCTACTGTACTCTACCTTCACCATGGCTTATACCCCCCGATACAATCCATAGATTCATCAAAACAAGCAAGTAGTGCATCAAAAACAGAATCTGTCAAAAACAGAACAGTCTGTAGAAATCTATTTAAAAGTCATACTTATGTAACTCCAAAAATTCTGAAAAACTAGGACAACGTAGGAAATTCATATACCAATACTGTGTAAAAAATTCAGATTTTTCTGACACTCCAGTACAGAAAAAAAAATTCGAGCACTGGACGCAAAACTTTCTGTTTTCCAAACAGCATCAATTATATTATCTTCCAAATCATCCTAAAGGCTTTACTTGGAACAAACACTAATTAAAAACACAAAAACACAATCATACCAGTAGCATAATTGTGAAAACACACAATAACATAAAAAATTTATTTTATTCATTGGGTTGCCTCCCAACAAGCGCTATTGTTTTATGCCCCTAGCTAGGCATAATGCATAGTTTCAAGTATTGTCATCTTTAGTTTCCAACTCCTCAATCACACATCCATTTTTTCTAATAGATTTAACATAGGTGTTTCTTATCATCACACTTCTAGGCACAAAATCAAGAAGTTTACTCTTGTGAATAGGTTCCTTAATTATACCAATTAAATCGGGGTGCACGCTAATCATTTTAAGATCCTCATTTCCCTTACTAGAAGTAGCACCATTGGTTTTAGGGACATACATAAACTTGCAATTCTTGCTAGGAGTAATTTTTTCAATAGTCTTAGCGGAAGAAAAAGCGGAACCTAATTTATTAATAATTTCTTCCAACTTATCGATCCTAGCGGGACTTTGTTCCACCTTTTCATTAATTGTTGGTTCTTTCTCTTTTAGCATCTTAAGAGTAATCCCTACTTTTGATCCAAGTTGAGTAACATGGTTATGAATCTTTTTATCTAAATTTTCAATATGCTCAATGGTAGGCATTTTATTTTCAATAGCATCTAACCTTTGCATAACATGTTCCAAGGTCAAAGTTGTTTCATTAATAGTAATAGGTGGTGATCCCACTAAATTTCCCATAGCATTAAAAGCATCCATAGAGGGACACATCAAGAAATTCCCTCCAGTAATAGTATCAAGCACAAATCGATACCAAGTAGTAATGCCCACATAAAAATTGTGAAGAAGGATGGTAAAGGATTGCTTACGAGTTGATCTATTATGAGCATCACAAATCCTATACCAAGCATCTTTTAAATTCTCTCCTCCCCTTTGTTTAAAATTAAGCACTTCATTTTTAGGCGTAATAGTAACGAGCGAAGAACTAGCCATAATGATAAAGCAAGCAAGCAAACACGCAAACACGCAAACAAGAAAAAGGCAACGGAAAATATTTTTGTATTTTTGTAAAAATGTTTTAGAAGTGGGGGAGATGAAAACGAGAGGAAAATGGCAAATAAAGTAAATGCAAGGAGATGAGAGTTTATGCAAAGGTACTTGATAGATGTTGATGATGTCTCCCCGGCAACGGCGCCAGAAATTCTTCCTGCTACTTGTAGCTTGCGTTGGTTTTATCCCCGAAGAGGAAGGGATGATGCAGCACAGCAGAGGTAAGTATTTCCCTCAGTAATGAAACCAAGGTTATCAATCCATTAGGAGAACCATGCAACACCTCGTTAGCAGTACCTGCACACAAACAACAAATCCTTGCACCCAACGCAAATGAGTGGTTGTTAATCCCTCGGCGGTTAATTGCAAGATTAAATTGTATGTGATAGATAGATAGATTGAAACAAAAATACAAAATAAAAAAAATAAAAGAAAATGGCAGCAATATTTTTAGGGTTTTAGTAATATGATTTAGATAGAACCGGGGGCCATAGTTTTCACTAGAGGCTTCTTTCGAGAAAATAGCATACGGTGGGTAGACAAATTACTGTTGGGCAATTGATAGAAAAGCAAATAATAATGACGATATCCATGGCAATGATCATGTATATCGGCATCACGTCCAAGATAAGTAGACCGACTCCTGCCTGCATCTACTACTATTACTCCACACATCGACCGCTATCCAGCATGCATCTAGTGTATTAAGTCCATAAAGAATGGAGTAATGCCTTAAGAACGATGACATGATATAGACAAGATAAACTCACGTATGAATAAAACCCATCTTTTTACCCTTAGTAGCAACGATACATACGTGTCATGTCCCTTTCTGTCACTGGGATTGAGCACCGCAAGATCGAACCCACTACAAAGCACCTCTTCCCATGGCAAGATAAATCAATCTAGTTGGCCAAACCAAATCAATAGATCGGAGAAGAAATACGAGGCTATAATAATCATGCATAAAAGAGATCACAGATGACTCAAATATATTCATGGATAATCTGATCATAAACTCACAATTCATTGGATCCCAACAAACACACCGCAAAAAGTGATTACATCGGATAGAACTCCAAGAACATCGAGGAGAACATTGTATTGAAGATCAAAAAGAGAGAAGACGCCATCTAGCTACTAACTATGGACCCGAAGGTCTGTGGTAAACTACTCACGCATCATCGGAAGGGCATCAAGGTTGATGTAGAGCCCCTCCGTGATCAATTCCCCCTCCGGCGGAGTACCGGAGAAGGCCTCCAGATGGGATCTCTCGAGAACAGAAACTTGCGGCGGCAGAAAAAGTATTTCATGGACTCCCCTGAGGGTTTCTGATTTTCCCTGAATTTATAGTGGTGGAATTAGGTCAAACGGAGCAAAGGGGGGCCCACGAGGCACCAGGGCGCGCCTGCCCCCCCAGGCGCGCCCTGGTGGCTCGTGGCCACCTCCTGGGTCTTCTGGCCCTCTCCCGAAGCTTCTAGTGTTTATCTTGTCCAGAAAAAAATCTCCAAAAAGTTTCGTGGCATTTGGACTTCGTTTGGTATTGATTTTCTGTAAAACAAAAACAGGGCAGAAAACAGCAACTGGCACTGGGCACTAGGTTAATAGGTTAGTCTCCAAAAATGATATATAATTGCTGTAAATGTATATAAAAACATCCAAGATTGATAATATAACAGCATGGAACAATCAAAAATTATAGATACGTTGGAGACGTATCACGCACTGCCGAGCAGTTCTTCGCCGAGGTGGAGGCGGGAGCTCGGACCACAGAAGCCATGTGTGCCAAAGACACTCTGTATTTCTAGATGATACTTCAGAATGCCGGAGTGTACGATGTAAAAAAATTATCTTTATTTGAATGAAATGGCTTGAAATTCCATCTGTGTTGTTGTATAATTAATTTTTCCTCCGATATGACTGTTTAAAATGAGAGTGGCCAGTCGTCGGCTTCAGCCCCAGTGTAGGTCATACAAAGGGTGTTCCTTAAGGCATACCGGACCCTTGGCCGACGTCTCGGTACCCGGAGGCGGTCGGTGCCTCATAGGAACTAGGCAATCAGACTATAGTGGCTTGATATCTTTCACTTAGTCATAGGAGTTTGACTGTGGGGGCTGATGACCAGCCCCCGGTGTGGGAAGTGTTCGGCCAAGTCGGCCGAGGTCTAGGCCATAGCACAGTTCAGCTAGGAATGAAAGCCCTTCGTTTAACACGGGTGATCTCTATCATCACATCGCTTGACGAGGTCTTCGGATGGCAGACCAGTTTACGCTGACCTAGATAGTCAGTTTTCGGCTTTCTCCACTGAGGTGCCATGCCAATTGACCTGGCAGCGCAATTGCAGTGGTTCTCCCATTACACCCTTAGCCGAATTCATCGGAAACATAAGGGGTACACGTAGGAGCCGGGCAACCCAAATATTGACCAAAATCTAGGTTCGAAACTGATGCATATAAGGCCAAAATCCGAGACGCCGAATACCTCGGACTTTGTTATACAATTGCATCTTTTTAAAGAACTTCTTCGTCCCAGAGGGGCTATGCTGGTAAAGAAATACGATAGAGACCTTGAAGGGGCATAGTTTCTTTATTTCATAATATCAATCGTGTACATGCCCAGCAGTGATGAGAGTAATTGAAAGAGTACAATGTAAATGGTTAAGAAGGAAGAGGAAGAAATAGGGCGGATAATTGCTAACGGATTTTGAAGAATCCGGGCCACTACCTGCTGCACGTCTGCATTTCCGAACTATTGACCAGATGTTCACCATTGATGGTGAGGAATTTGTGAAGGTTGATGCCCTTCTGGCCCTTTATACACTTGAAGTGTTTGATTGACCGAGTTCCTTTAAAGGAGGTGTTGCCGAAGTCACTCTGCGGTTAAAACCACATAGACGTAGTCATGTTTGGCTGTTTCTTGTACAGATACTTGCCTGTGCAGGGGCTCTAAGCCACGTCTTTGCTTGGTTGATCCGCGCCGATGTTTGGGTAAGTGTTCTGGCTCCTCGAAGTCCCAGGGAATTTTAAGTGCGAAATTATGCACTCGGGGGACGTAGTACCCACTCCAGAGAGGGCACACGAGGAGCCCGCATCCCTATTTCGGGTGTGGGGGTACCTGGCTGAGGTCGATTTGTGCAGCCCGGGCGCGCTTCAAAGAGCGGGCGGCGCGTTTATCGCTGCAGGCTGCCTCCTCGAACGCTTGAACCTCGGCTGCGAAAGCCGCGGTATGTTCCTCTGTCCGGAGTGAGCGTTCTGTGTTACCGTTGACTGTGATAACGCCATTAGGTCCCAGCATTTTGAGCTTGAGGTAGGCATAATGCGGGACTGCATTGAAGCGCGCGAAGGCTGTGTGCCCTAAGAGCGCATGGTATCCACTCCAGATGGGTTCGATATCGAAGATTAACTCCTTGCTTCTGAAGTTCTCGGGTGAACCGAAAACTACCTCTAGGGTAACCGTTCCAGTACAGCGGGCTTCGACGCCCAGAATGACACCTTTAAAGGTGGTTGAGCTCGGCTTGATCCGAGATGAGTCGATGCCCATTTTTCGAACTGTGTCCTCGTAGATGAGGTTGAGGCTGCTTCAACCGTCCATTAGGACGCGCGTTAGATGATAACCATCAACAATAGGGTCCAGGACGAGTGTCGCTGATCCGCCATGCCTGATGCTCGTCGGATGATCGTGCTTGTCAAACGTGATCGGGTAAGCCGACCATGGGTTATACTTCGGGGCGACGGGCTCCAGCGCGTATACATCCCGAAGCACAAGCTTCCTCTCCCTCTTAGGGATGTGGGTGACGTAGATCATATTGACCTCTGTTACCTCATCAGGAAATTTCTTTTGGCCTCCATTATTGGGCCACCGAGGTTCATCCTCGTCTTCGCTGCGGTGTTGGGTTTTACTTTGACCCTCTGCCGCTATCTTGCCGGCTTGTTTAAAGACCCAGCAATTCCTATTAGTGTGGGTTGCTAGTTTTTCCTGAGTACCATGAATCCCACATGGGCGGTCCAGGAGCCTATCAAGCTGGCTAGGTTCGTCTTTGTTCCCTTTAAAGGGTTTTCTTTTCTGCCCGGATTTAGGTCCGCTGAACCCTGCGTTGACTGCAGCATCTTCAGTGTCACTTCCGCCATTTTTAGACCTACACTTATTTTTGTTGCGCTTGGGCTTTCCATTGGCGTCGCGAGTTTCCGAGGTGTCTGCCTCGCCGTTATGAGTACTGTGGGCAAGCCAGCTGTCCTCTCCCGCACAAAAGTGGGTCATTAGTGAGGTCAGGGCTGCCATGGTCCTCGACTTATCTTGGCCGAGTTGGCGAGCCAACCATTCATATCGGATATTGTTTTTAAAGGCAGCGATGGCCTCGGCTTCGGAGCAGTCTATGATCGGGTTCTTCTTGGTGTGGAACCTGTTCTAGAATTTCCAGGCTGATTCACCTGGCTACTGGGTGACACGGCTGAGGTCATCAGCGTCCGGAGGTCAGACATATGTGCCCTGGAAGTTTGCTCAGAAAGCGTCTTCTAGGGCCTCCCAGCTACTGATAGAGTGAGGAGGGAGGCTGTTAAGCCAATGCCTCGCCGGCCCCTTTAGCTTGAGCGACAGATATTTAATGGCATGGAGATCATCTCCATTGGCCATGTGTATATGTAGGAGGACATCATCAATCCAAACTGCTGGGTCCATGGTGCCATCGTATGATTCTATATTGATGGGCTTAAATCCTTCCGGGAATTGATGTTCCATCACCCTGTCTGTGAAGCAGATTGGGTGAGCCGGACCTCGGGACCGAGGAGCATCTCGTCGGAGGTCGGGAGAAAGCCGTGAGTAGGCTTGATCTCGGGCACAGCCGTTCCTGTCCACCCAGGCATCGTAGCCGTCGAGCCCAACGGGCGCACGTCCCCTTGATCCGTAGATGGACCGGGGGGAAGCCCTATTTTCCTCAATACGATGTCTAGCATCGTGAGGATCTAGGTAGTCCATGGGGTCTTTGCCATAATGGCGTGGAGGTGGCCGGGCACCGAGGTCTTCTCGTCTTGGCCTGTCCCGGCCTCTAGGGGGCCGATCGAGGTCGTCAGCGAGCTCCTCGTCGAACTCTAGTAAGAGACGCCTACGTGGGTACGATTTCGGCGCACTATGGCGTCGGTTCTCCATGTCTTGCTCGGCAGAGAGCACTTCGATCCACTTTTCATTTAGCGCATCAGTATTGGCCTGCAGCTGCTGCTGCTTGCGCTTTATGCTCCGGGCCGTCACAACGAGGCGTCGCCGGAAGCGCTCTTGTTCAAAAGGGTCTTCGGGGATGATGTGATCCTCGGTACCGAGGCTCTCGTCCTCCTCGGATTCTGGCATGTAGTTGTCATCGGCCCTTCGAAGAGTTCATCGGGATCTGAGTGTTGGGGAACGTTGCATGGAAAACAAAATTTTTTCTACGCACACGCAAGATCTATCCATAGAGATGCATAGCTACAAGAGGGGGAGTTTTTCTACGTACCCTCGTAGACCGTAAGCGGAAGCGTTAGAACAACGCGGTTGATGTCGTCGAACAACTTCACAATCCAACCGACCGAGCACCGAACATACGGCACCTCCGCGTTCAGCACACGTTCAGCTCGATGACATCCTCGACTTCTTGATCCAGCAAGACGACGAGGTAGTGGATGAGTTCCGGCAGCACGACGGCGTGGTGACGGTGATGGTGATGCTATCTCCGCAGGGCTTCGCCCAAGCACTGCGAAAATATGACCGAGGGACGGAACTGTGGAGGGGGGCGCCGCACACGGCTAAGACAATGTTGTGTTCTCCTTTGGGGCGCCCCTCTCCTCTATTTATATATGTGTAGGGGCTTGGAGTAGAAGGAATAGTGCCACGTGAACAGTAACCGTGAATAGTACACACGTGGACTTGGACTCCAAAGTCCAATCCTATTCCTACTAGGACTCTCCCTTTTTTCCTTCCCTAGCTGCGTGGGCTTTTGAGGACTTGGTGCGCCTAGCCCAATAAGGCCAGGGCGCCTCCCCTTAGCCCATGCCAGCCCTTTGGGATGTGGCTGACCCACTTGTGGACTTCCGGACCCCTCCGGAATCCTCTGGAACCTTCTGGAAGCCAAAATATGACTTCCCATATATAAATCTTTACCTCTCGACCATTCTGAGACTCCTCGTGACGTCCGGGATCTCATCCAGGACTCCGAACAATATTCGGTTACCAATTCACATAACTCATATAACACTATATCGTCAACGAACGTTAAGCGTGCGGACCCTACGGGTTCGGGAATGATGTAGACATGATTGAGACGCCTCTCCGGTCAATAACCAATAGCAGAACCTGGATGCTCATATTGGTTTCTACATATTCCACGAAGATCTTATCGGTCGAACCGCAATGACAACATACATAATTCCCTTTGTCCGTCGGTATGTTACTTGCCCGAGATTCGATCGTCGGTATCTCCATACCTAGTTCAATCTCATTACCGGCAAGTCTCTTTACTCGTTCCGTAATACATCATCCCGTAACTAACTCCTTAGTCACTTTTCTTGCAAGCTTCTTATGATGTGCATTACCGAGAGGGCCCAGAGAAACCTCTCCGAAACACGGAGTGACAAATCCCAGTCTCGATCCATGCCAACTCAACGGACACCTTCGGAGATACCTGTAGAGCATCTTTATGATCACCCAGTTACGTTGTGACATTTGATAGCACACAAGGTATTCCTCCGATATCCGGGAGTTGCATGATCTCATGGTCTGAGGAACATGTATTTGACATTCAAGAAAGCAGTAGCAATAAACAGAACGATCATATGCTAAGCTAACGGATGGGTCTTGTCTATCACATCATTCTCCTAATGATGTGATCCCGTTATCAAATGACAACTCATGTTTATGGGTAGGAAACCTTAACCATCTTTGATCAACGAGCTAGTCTAGTAGAGGCTCACTAGGGACACGGTATTTGTTTATGTATTCACACATGTATTTAAGTTTCCGGTCAATACAATTCTAGCATGAATAATAAACCTTTATCATGAACAAGGAAATATAAAATAATAACAACTTTATTATTGCCTCTA
Source organism: Elymus sibiricus (assembly GCA_039707655.1). Classification (NCBI taxonomy): domain Eukaryota; kingdom Viridiplantae; phylum Streptophyta; class Magnoliopsida; order Poales; family Poaceae; genus Elymus; species Elymus sibiricus. The sequence goes on along the minus strand of CM077666.1, from coordinate 201,867,936 downwards.
GGGCATATTTCCATCAGTCTCCCACTTGCACTAGAGTCAATAATCTAGATTACATAATAATGAATCTAACACCCATGGAGTCTTGGTGCTGATCATGTTTTGCTCGTGGAAGAGGCTTAGTCAATGGGTCTGCCACATTCAGATCCGTGTGTACTTTGCAAATTTCTATGTCTCCATCCTTGACATATTCACGAATGGAGTTGAAGCGTCTCTTGATGTGTTTGGTCTTCTTGTGAAACCGGGGCTCCTTGGCTATGGCAATTGCTCCAGTGTTGTCACAAAAGATTGTCATTGGACCCGATGCACTAGGTATTACACCTAGATCGGATATGAACTCCTTCATCCAGACTCCTTCATGTGCTGCTTCCGAAGCAGCTATGTATTCCGCTTCACACGTAGATCACGCCACGACGCTCTGCTTGGAACTGCACCAACTGACAGCTCCACCATTTAATATAAATACGTATCCGGTTTGTGACTTAGAGTCATCCGGATCAGTGTCGAAGCTTGCATCAACGTAACCCTTTACGACGAGCTCTTCGTCACCTCCATAAACGAGAAACATGTCCTTGGTCCTTTTCAGGTACTTCAGGATATTCTTGACCGCTGTCCAGTGATCCACTCCTGGATTAATCTGGTACCTCCCTGCCAAACTTATGGCAAGGCACACATCAGGTCTGGTACACAGCATGGCATACATAATAGAACCTATGGCTGAGGCATAGGGAATGACTTTCATTTTCTCTATATCTTCTGCCATGGTCGGGCATTGAGTCTGACTCAACTTCACACCTTGCAAGACAGGCAAGAACCCTTTCTTTGACTGATCCATTTTGAACTTCTTCAAAACTTTGTCAAGGTATGTGCTTTGTGAAAGTCCTATCAAGCGTCTTGATCTATCCCTATAGATCTTGATGCCCAATATATAAGCAGCTTCACCGAGGTCTTTCATTGAAAAATTCTTATTCAAGTATCCCTTTATTCCATCCAGAAATTCTATATCATTTCCAATCAACAATATGTCATCCACATATAATATTAGAAATGCTACAGAGCTCCCACTCACTTTCTTGTAAATACAGGCTTCACCGTAAGTCTGTACAAAACCATATGCTTTGATCACCTCATCAAAGCATATATTCCAACTCCGAGATGCTTGCACCAGTCCATAGATGGATCGCTGGAGCTTGCACACTTTGTTAGCACCCCTAGGATCGACAAAACCTTCTGGTTGCATCATATACAACTCTTCTTTGAGAAAACCATTAAGGAATGCAGTTTTGACATCCATTTGCCAGATTTCATAATCATAAAATGCGGCAATTGCTAACATGATTCGGACAGACTTAAGCATCGCTACGGGTGAAAAAGTCTCATCGTAGTCAACCCCTTGAACTTGTCAAAAACCTTTTGCGACAAGTCGAGCTTTGTAGACAGTGATATTACCATCAGCATCCGATTTCCTCTTAAAAATCCATTTATTCTCAATGGCTTGCCGATCATCGGGCAAGTCCACCAAAGTCCACACTTTGTTCTCATACATGGATCCTATCTCACATTTCATGGCCTCAAGCCATTTGTCGGAATCCGGGCTTATCATAGCTTCTTCATAGTTCGTAGGTTCGTCGTTGTCTAACAACATAACTTCCAGAACAGGATTACCGTACCACTCTGGTGCGGAACGTACTCTGGTCGACCTACGAAGTTCAGTAGTAACTTGATCTGAAGTTTCATGATCTTTATCATTATCTTCCTCTCTTATTGGTGTAGGCATCACGGGAACGGTTTTCTCTGATGAGCTAATTTCCAATTTGAGAGAAGGTACAATTACCTCATCAAGTTCTACTTTCCTCCCACTCACTTCTTTCGAGAGAAACTCCTTCTCTAGAAAGGACCCATTCTTGGCACCAAAGACCTTGCCTTCGGATCTGTGGTAGAAGGTGTACCCAATTGTTTCTTTAGGGTATCCTATGAAGACGCACTTCTCCGCTTTGGGTTCGAGCTTATCAGGTTGAAGCTTTTTCACATAAGCATCGCATCCCCAAACTTTAAGAAACGACAACTTAGGTTTCTTGCCAAACCATAGTTCATATGGTGTCGTCTCAACGGATTTAGACGGTGCCCTATTTAACGTGAATGCAGCTGTCTCTAATGCATAACCCCAAAACGATAGTGGCAAATTGGTAAGAGACATCATAGAACGCACCATATCCAATAAAGTACGGTTACGACGTTCGGACACACCATTGCGCTGTGGTGTTCCAGGTGGCGTGAGTTGTGAAACAATTCCACATTTTCTTAAATGAAGGCCAAACTCGTAACTCAAATATTCGCCTCCGCGATCAGATCGTAGAAACTTTATTTTCTTGTTACGATGATTCTCTACTTCACTCTGAAATTCTTTGAACTTTTCAAATGTTTCAGACTTGTGTTTCATCAAGTAGATATACCCATATCTACTCAAATCATCTGTGAAGGTTAGAAAATAACGATACCCGCCGCGTGCTTCAACATTCATCGGACCGCATACATAGGTATGTATTATTTCCAACAAATCAGTAGCTTGCTCCATTGTTCCGGAGAACGGAGTTTTAGTCATCTTGCCCATGAGGCATGGTTCACAAGTATCAAATGATTCATAATCAAGAGATTCCAAAAGTCCATCCGCATGGAGTTTCTTCATGCGCTTTACACCAATATGACCTAAACGGCAGTGCCACAAGTATGTTGCACTATCATTATCAACTTTGCATCTTTTGGCATCAATATTATGAATATGTGTATCACTACGATAGAGAATCAACAAGAATAGACCATTCACAAAAGGTGCATGATCATAAAAGATGTTACTCATATAAATAGAATAACCATTATTCTTTGACTTAAATGAATAACCGTCTCGCAATAAACAAGATCCAGATATAATGTTCATGCTCAACGCTGGCACCAAATAACAATTATTGAGGTCTAAAACTAATCCCGAAGGTAGATGTAGAGGTAGCGTGCCGACGGCGATCACATCAACCTTGGAACCATTCCCGACGCGCATCGTCACCTCGTCCTTAGCCAATCTTCGCTTATTCCGTAGCTCCTGTTTCGAGTTACAAATATGAGCAACCGAACCAGTATCAAATACCCAGGCGCTACTGCGAGCATTAGTGAGGAACACATAAATAACATGTATATCAAATATACCTTTGCTCACTTTGCCATCCTTCTTATCCGCCAAATACTTGGGGCAGTTCCGCTTCCAGTGACCAGTCCCTTCGCAGTAGAAGCACTCTGTTTCAGGCCTGGGTCCAGCTTTGGGTTTCTTCGTGGGAGCGGCAACTTGCTTGTTGTTCTTCTTGAAGTTCCCCTTCTTTCACTTGCCCTTTTTCTTGAAACTAGTGGTTTTGTTAACCATCAACACTTGATGCTCCTTCTTGATTTCTACCTCCGCTGATTTCAGCATCGCGAAGAGCTCGGGAATTGTCTTCTCCATCCCTTGCATATTATAGTTCATCACGAAGCCTTTATAGCTTGGTGGCAGTGACTGAAGAACTCTGTCAATAACACTCTCAACCGGAAGATCAATTCCCAGCTGAGTCAAGTGGTTGTGGTACCCAGATATTCTGAGTATGTGTTCACTGACAGAACTGTTCTCCTGCATCTTACAACTAAAGAACTTGTTGGAGACTTCATATCTCTCAACCCGGGCATTAGCTTGAAATATCAATTTCAGCTCTTGGAACATCTCATATGCTCCGTGGCGTTCAAAATGCTTTTGCAGTCCCGGTTCTAAGCCGTAGAGCATGGCACACTGAACTATCGAGTAGTCATCAGATCGAGCCTGCCAGGCGTTCACAACGTCTGCAGCAGCTCCTGCAGCAGGTCCATCACCTAGCGGTGCATCAAGGACATAATTCTTCTATGCAGCAATGAGGATAATCCTCAAGTTACGGACCAGTCCGTGTAGTTGCTACCATCATCTTTCAACTTAGCTTTCTCTAGGAACGTATTAAAATTCAACGGAACAGTAGCACGGGCCATTTATCTACAAGATAGATATGCAAAGAAACTATCAAGACTAAGTTCATGATAAATTAAGTTCAATTAATCAAATTACTAATGAACTCCCACTTAAATTAACATCCCTTAAGTTAACTAAGTGATACATGATCCAAATCAACTAGCCCATGTCCGATCATCACGTGAGATGGGATAGTCATCAATGGTGAACATCTCCATGTTGATCATATCTACTATATGACTCATGTTCGACCTTTCGGTCTCCAGTGTTCCGAGACCATGTCTGTACATGCCAGGCTTGTCAAGTTTAACCCAAGTATTCTGCTTGTGTAAAACTAGCTTACACCCGCTGTATGTGAACGTAGAATCTATCACACCCGATCATCACGAGGTGCTTCGAAATGACGAACTTTAGCAACGGTGCATACTCGGGGAGAACACTTTTATCTTGAAATTTAGTGAAGGGATCATCTTATAATGCTACCGTCGTTCTAAGCAAAATAAGATGCATAAAGGATAAACATCACATGCAATCAAAATATGTGACATGATATGGCCATCATCTTGTGCTTTTGATCTCCATCTCCCAAGCATCGTCATGATCTCCATCGTCACCGGCTCGACACCTTGATCTCCATCGTTGTATCGTGGTCGTCTCGCCAACTATTGCTTCTACAACTATTGCTAACGCATAGCGATAAAGTAAAGCAATTACATGGCGCTTGCATTTCATACAATAAAGAGACAACCATAAGGCTCCTGCCGGTTGCCGATAAATTACAAAACAAGATCATCTCATACAATAACGTATATCACATCATGTCTTGACCATATCACATCACAACATACCCTGCAAAAACAAGTTAGACGTCCTCTACTTTGTTGTTGCAAGTTTTACGTGGCTGCTACGGGCTTCTAGCAAGAACCGTTCTTACCTATGGCACAAAACCACAACGGTGATTTATCAAGTTTGCTGTTTTAACCTTCAACAAGGACCGGCCGCAGTCAAATTCGATTCGACTAAAGTAGGAGAAACAGACACCCGCCAGCCACCTTTATGCAAAACAAGTTGCATGTCTGTCGGTGGAACCGGTCTCATGTACGTGGACATGTAAGGTTGGTCCGGGCCGCTTCATCTTACAATACCACCGAATCAAAATAAGACGTTGGTGGTAAGCAGTATGACGACCACCGCCCACAACTCTTTGTGTTCTACTCGTGCATATCATCTACGCATAGACCTGGCTCATGATGCCACTGTTGGGGAACGTTGCATGGAAAACAAAATTTTTTCTACGCACACGCAAGATCTATCCATGGAGATGCATAGCTACGAGAGGGGGAGTTTGTCTACATACCCTCGTAGACCGTAAGCGGAAGCGTTAGAACAACGCGGTTGATGTCGTCGAACAACTTCACGATCCAACCGACCGAGCACCGAACGTACGGCACCTCCGCGTTCAGCACACGTTCAGCTCGATGACGTCCTCGACTTCTTGATCCAGCAAGACGGCGAGGTAGTGGATGAGTTCCGGCAGCACGACGGTGTGGTGACGGTGATGGTGATGCTATCTCCGCAGGGCTTCGCCCAAGCACTGCGAAAATATGACCGAGGGACGGAACTGTGAGGGGGCGCCGCACACGGCTAAGACAATGTTGTGTTCTCCTTTGGGGCACCCCCTCTCCTCTATTTATATATGTGTAGGGGCTTGGAGTAGAAGTAATAGTGCCACGTGAACAGTAACTGTGAATAGTACACACGTGGACTTGGACTCCAAAGTCCAATCCTATTCCTACTAGGACTCTCCCTTTTTTCCTTCCCTAGCTGCGTGGGCTTTTGAGGACTTGGTGCACCTGGCCCAATAAGGCCAGGGCACCTCCCCTTAGCCCATGCCAGCCATTTGGGACGTGGTGGACCCACTTGTGGACTTTCGGACCCCTCCGGAATCCTCCGGAACCTTCTGGAAGCTTCCCGGTACAATACCGAAAAAACTGCACCTTTTTCCAGAACCCAAAATATGACTTCCCATATATAAATCTTTACCTCTCGACCATTCCGAGACTCCTCGTGACGTCCGGGATCTCATCCGGGACTCCAAACAATATTCGGTTACCAATTCACATAACTCATATAACACTATATCGTCAACGAACGTTAAGCGTGCGGACCCTACGGGTTCGGGAATGATGTAGACATGACTGAGACGCCTCTCCGGTCAATAACCAATAGCAGAACCTGGATGCTCATATTGGTTCCTACATATTCCACGAAGATCTTATCGGTCGAACCGCAATGACAACATACGTAATTCCCTTTGTCCGTCGGTATGTTACTTGCCCGAGATTCGATCGTCGGTATCTCCATACCTAGTTCAATCTCGTTACCGGCAAGTCTCTTTACTCGTTCCGTAATACATCATCCCATAACTAACTCCTTAGTCACTTTGCTTGCAAGCTTCTTATGATGTGCATTACCGAGAGGGCTCAGAGATACCTCTCCGAAACACGGAGTGACAAATCCCAGTCTCGATCCATGCCAACTCAACGGACACCTTCGGAGATACCTGTAGAGCATCTTTATGATCACCCAGTTACGTTGTGACGTTTGATAGCACACAAGGTATTCCTCCGATATCCGGGAGTTGCATGATCTCATGGTCTGAGGAACATGTATTTGACATTCAAGAAAGCAGTAGCAATAAATAGAACGATCATATGCTAAGCTAACGGATGGGTCTTGTCTATCACATCATTCTCCTAATGATGTGATCCCGTTATCAAATGACAACTCATGTTTATGGGTAGGAAACCTTAACCATCTTTGATCAACGAGCTAGTCTAGTAGAGGCTCACTAGGGACACGGTATTTGTTTATGTATTCACACATGTATTTAAGTTTCCGGTCAATACAATTCTAGCATGAATAATAAACCTTTATCATGAACAAGGAAATATAAAATAATAACAACTTTATTATTGCCTCTAGGGCATATTTCCATCACTGAGTCCCTAAGAAGTCGGTCCGATGTGTCGTTCCTTACTGGGGAGGCTTGCACATCTTCCTCATGGTTATCGGCATCGCCGTCCTCCGCGTCACCATTATTGGCTGTCGCGTTGTTGCCACTGGGTTCCCCAATATTGCACCTTCGACGCCTTCACCGACGTCTTGGAGGGGATTTGGGGGTGTCCACCATGTAAACATCGTAAGTGGACGTGGCGGTCCACCTGCCCGCGTTTACCGGGGGCAAGGTGTTCTCGATGGGGCCATCAGCATCTTCCTCCATGTCTGAGGCTTCGCCGTAGTCCAACACGTCCGTTAAATCATCGATCGTGGCGACTAGGTGGGTGGTGGGTGGGATGTAAATTTTCCTATCGTTGGCTTTAAGTCCGATCTGATTGTAAAATGAGGTCTTGCCGTCCGAGATGGACATGCTCCGGATGCGGTCAAGCATCTCATCAAGGTGAGATAACTCTTCGGGATTCATGGATGCGCCATAGGCAGGGCGGACTCAAAGTACACCCGGCGTGTAACCAGATGCATTTTCGGACCAAAGGGCATCTAAACATAATTTCGGGTTCTGCGCCGAAGTCAGTTCTGGCACCAGCGTAATTTCGGGAGTGGGAGCCGGATCTATCTCCGGACTGGCGATCGGGGAGAGACTGGCCGAAGTGGTGGCGTCAGGGGTCTCAAGAGGCGCCGTGACAGAGTTCGGTTCCGGAGTCGAGCCTCCAGAACCGGCCGAGCTCTCGATCCGGCCGGGAGTCCATCCTGATAGGATGAGTTCGCCATGGGAGTCCGCAGTGTACTCAAGGCCACCGAAAGTCATGATCTGACCTGGGGCGTAGTTCTCGAGGGAGGTCAGGTGACCCATCGAGTCGGCGCAAAATACCATGCTGCCAAAGACGAAAAGCTGGCCGGGGGCATAAACGTCCCCGTGGCCGTTGGCGCAGTTGATCTCCAGGTGAGCCATCGATCCTTCTAGTGATCACGCAGCGGAACTCTCAATGAAAGCACCAGTGTCGGTGTAAAAACCGGTAGACCTCGGGGTAGGGGGTCCCGAGCTGTGGATCTCGGATCGGTGGTAATAGAGACGAGGGAGACGATGTTTACCCAGGTTCGGGCCCTCTTGATGGAGGTAAAACCCTACGTCCTGCTTCTATTTATAATGATGGAGATGTATCAAGTACAGAGTTGATCTACCTCGAGATCGTAATATGTGTCTACCTTCTAGGGCTAGCTGAGCGATATTGCGTCGATGTCCCCCTTACGGGATAAACCCTATGGCTTATATACACGCCAGGGAGGGTATCTAGGGTTACAAAGTTGGTATCTTAGGAGAGAGGCAATGGGAGAGATCTTGGAGTATATGACAAGTCTTCGGTAGAGACAGCCTTGATCACGCTTCCTGTGTGCAGCCTCCGGAGTCCATCTTGATCACGTATGAGGGCCCATCGGCCCAACCGAGGAGACGGGCTGGCTAGGTTAGCACCCCCTAATCCAGGACACCATCACACGGGCTCTTGTCATCAGTCCTCTTGGTACTTGATGAGTCGGTGTGGTGTCCATGGGGATGATCGAAGGATGCTCCGCATCAGGATGACCGTGGGATGCTCCGTATCATCTTCCCCCCATAGGGAAGATCTGATCTTGGATCGATAACCTCATCACCATGGAAGGGATATAGGTCCTTGACATTGAAGATGTCGCTCACGTTGTACTTGTCACATGGGATGTCGATCTTGTAGGCATTGTCGTTGTAGCGTGCTAGCATCTTGAATGGTCCATCGACGTGAGGTAGAAGCTTGTACTTGCGCTCATCGGGGAATCGGTCTTTGCATAGGTGTAGCCACACAAGATCTCCGGGGTAACACCATGGGGTGCTTGTTGGTGTTGAGCTTGGTGGCGAGGTGTTGTACTTGGCATTCAATCGTGTGCCTTGTATCTTCATGCATCTTCTTGAGGTAAGTTGCTCTTGCGCTCGTGTCCAAGTTTGTTCTTTCTTGTAGTGGTAGCGGGAGGATGTGCAATGGTGACAATGGGTTGAAGCCATAGACGACCTCCAAGGGGGACTTGCTAGTTGTAGTGTGTCGTGCTCGATTGTAGGCGTACTCGGCTATTGTCAAACATTATTCCCACTCCTTGATGTTCTTCTTGATTAATACGCGGAGGAGTGTAGAGAGTGTCCGATTGGTGACCTCCGTTTGGCCATCGGTTTGTGGATGATAGACTGAAGAGAAGAGTACCTTGATTCTGAGCTTGGCACATAGTGTTTTCCAAAAATATCTTAGGAACTTGACATCGCAGTCTGACACAATCATCTTGGGCATGTCATCCAATCGCAAGATTTCCCTACAAAAGAGATTTGCAACATGTGAAGCATCGTCTATCTTGTTGCATGGAATAAAATGTGCCATCTTAGAGAAATGATCCACAACAGCAAATACAAAATCTTTGCCATTTTGAGTTCGAGGCAAACCAAGCACAAAATCCATACTAATTTCTTCCCATGGGTGCTACGGAATAGGAAGTGACATGTGTACACCATGGGATTGGGCTTGAGACTTAGCTTTGTGGCATGTAGAGCACCGGTTGGTGTAGCGCATGATGGCACGATTGGGCTGTCGGGCCCATGGAACCCAGGGTATCCAGGCCCGTCTGCCTTTGGCCCAGGGCGCAACGCCTGGCGTGGGCCCAGCAGGCCATCGCCACCATGCATCTCACCAAGACCCCTCATGAGGCCCGGGCTTCCTGAGGACCCCTCCCCAGGGAGCGGCGAGCAAGGCTCGGCATCTTCACCAGCAGCCTCGCGAGACCCTCTCGCGAGGCGGCCTCCCGAGGTGGCCTCCCGAGGCTTCCTCCCGAAGGCGCCCAAGACGAAGGCTGTTCGGTCCGGCAGCGCAGTCTCGTGCCCATCACGTGGGTGATGCGCGCGGTGACGAACGGCGACAGAGGTCGTGCCAGCAGGCGCGGATGAAGAGGGTTTCCCCTTTTGTGCTAAGGGAGCAAGGCCAACAGTCCACTTCCCAAAGCAACCCCAAAGGTTGCCTGACCGGCGAAAGAAGACCAAGACGGCGGGCATGCAGGGCGGAGGTCATCACCGAGCCCACCGGCGCGTCATGGATCATGCTTTTGCAGGCGAAGACCGCCTTTAGCCAGGATAGCCTGAGCGCCCGTCCCCTTTCAAAATCCGCCAAGTGTGGCAACTCTTCCCTCCTAAGTTTCGAGGGGGAAGAGGACCACGGCAGGTATAAAGGGATAGTGCGGCCAATAGAGTAGAGAGGCTCCCCGATCCCATCGTCTCCAACCTTGTACTCTCACACACTAGAGCAATCCCAACCAAGCAGGAGTAGGGTTTTACACCGAAAGGTGGCCCAAACCTGGGTAAACCGCTGAGTTTGTGGCCTGCTCCCGCTAGCGCGCTCCCGCCGCAGCTTCACCGTAGCTTAGGCGTGGTAAGAGATGAGTCGGTAGGAACAAGCTCACCCCAGTGTTCGAACCTTTGGGTCCCCGGAGCCCGACTTCCGACATTTGGCGCGCCGGGTAGGGGTCGCTACTGTTCTTCCGCTCCACCCTCCGCTTCACCAGCTTCTTGGTCGACGCCCGCCGCTAGCGCGCTGAGCGCAGGGCCGGCCGCGTGGCTCATACGGAGCCTGTGGCCTGCTGCAATCGCCGCCGCCCTGTCGAGGCTGCTGCCGCCACTGACCCCGCTGCTCGTGAGCAGCAGGACTCTTCCCTGCACCCCTGCGTGCAGGCGAACGACCACACTGCCACGGCCTCTTCCTCCCTCGCCCACCATGAGCCGCCGAACGCGTAGGCCGCGCTACTCATGGCGTGCGAGCTGCTCCGCTACCGTCCAGCTGACGCCTGGCTTGGTCGCATCACCGAGCTCGTCAACACCGCCGGGGACGCTCTGGCGCCTTCCCACTCGCTCCGCCCTCTGCCTTCTCGCGCTGGGGACCTGGCACATGGCGCTCCTCCACCACCTCCCCTACGCGACGAGCAAGGCGGCCCCAGCGCAATGAGCGGGCGCGCGAGCCGTCCCGGGGCGCGTCTCCGCCGGTCCGTGATGAGGCCAGCTGCCAGATCATCAGACACGCGCCCCCCGACGCGCGAGTGCTCCTCGAGCGGCAGCGCCAGGTCCAGGACCAGGCCGTCCGGGAGGTTGCGGCGGCTGGCCGCCAGAACCACGTTGCCCTCGCCGGCGGTGTCCCCTCGAGCGGTGTGGGCTGCCGCGCCTTCACCCGTGAGCTGCATCGCGTGGTGTGGCCCGCGAAGTTCAAGCCTGAGCTGCCTCCGCACTACGACGACACCCCCAACCCTGCGGAGTTCCTTCAGCTCTACGCGCTGAGCGTCGAGGCGGCGAACGGCGACGACAAGGTCATGGCGAACTGGTTCCCCATGGCCCTCAAGGACGGCCCACGCTCCTGGCTCATGAACCTCCCCGAGGTGTCCATCTCATCGTGGGCCGAGCTCTACGGCCAGTTCGTCGCCAACTTCAAGGGCATGCACGACCACTCACTCACCATCAACGACCTGCGACATGTGCGGTAGCGCCCGGACGAGACCCTCCACAAGTACATTCAGCGCTTCAGCCAAGTGCGCAACAAGATACCGCGCGCCTCCGACGCGGCCGTCATCTCTGCGTTCACCACCGGCGTCACGAACGTCAAGATGTGTGAGAAGCTTGCCATCAACAACGAGCTGGACTCGGTGCTTGAGCTGTTCGACCTCACCGACAAGTGCGCCAAGGCTAAAGAAGGCCGCCTCTTCATCCACAACGACCCCGACACGGCGCTCGAGGCCGCCAAGACCAAGAACAAGGACGTCAAGCGTAAGGGCCCTGCCGTGCTTGCGGCGGAGCCCGAGCAGAAGCGCGGCCGTGACCATGACGAGCCCAGGAAAGATGGCCGGCCGCTCTGCGCCTACCACAATGTGCGCTCCCACAGCACTGAAGACTGTCAGGAGCTCAAGCTGCTCCGCGACGAGCACCAGGGCCGCCGAGACGATCGCAATGGCCGCGGCGCCAGCCACGGAGGTGGACGCGGTGGCAACCGCTGGGACGGCCGCAACTGCAATGGCAACTTCCGCCAGGGCTGGCGCGACCAGCCTCGTGAGGCCGCCTGGCGGGACCTGCCTCGTGAGGCAAACCCCCAGGCCAATGCCGCTCTCCTGCCGCCTCTGCCGCCTCTGCTGCCACCCCGGAGGAACGACATCAATCAGCCTGATGAGGGCGCTGGGGGCTACGAGGAGCCTCGCGCGGTCGCCTGCATCCTTGGTGGGTCTCAGGCCCCCGCGTCCAACTGCCACTTCAAGCTGTTCTCTCGCGAGGTGAGTGCCGCCCTCCCGAGGCCTGAGGCCGCGCGGCCCTTCAAGTGGTCGCAGTACGCCATCACCTTCGACTCCAAGGACCACCCCAAGTCCGCGACCTCCGCAGGTGCACTCCCCATGCTATGCACTCCCACCATCAGCAACGTTGCGGTCACCAAGACCCTCATCGACGGAGGCGCTGGCCTCAACGTGATCTCCATCGAGACCTTCGAGACGCTCCAAGTGCCCTACGACCAGCTGAGGCCGACCAGGCCCTTCTCCGGAGTGACCGATGGCTCCACCATCCCTTTGGGGCAAGTGTGCCTCCCCGTCACTTTTGGCACCCGCAAGAACTACCACACCGAGCTCATCGACTTCGACGTAGCGCACATCGGCCTGCTGTACAATGCCATCTTGGGCTACCCGGCTCTCACCAAGTTCATGGCGGCGACCCATCATGCCTACAACATCCTCAAGATGCCTAGCTGTAGCGGCATCATCACTATCACCTGTGACGAGAAGGACGTAGTCTGCTCCCTCGAGCGTGCCTACAAAGCCGCCGCGGTCGCGCATCCGGCCGACGAAGACGCGGCCGAACCTCCCGAGGCCGCGCCCGTGAAGAAGAAGCAGCTGTTCTCTCAGAACCACGCCGAAATGAAGAAGGTGTCGGTGGATGGCAGCGGCTCCGGCCCTGCCTTCACCATCGGCACATGCCTTCCTCCTGCATAGGAAGGCGCACTCGTCACCTTCCTTCGGGCAAACTCGAATGTTTTCGCCTGGAAAGCATCTGACTTGTCCGGTGTGCCGAGGGAGGTGATCAAGCACCACTTAGCGGTGTGCCCCAATGCACGCCGCGTCAAGCTAAAAGCACGGTGCCAGGCGCCAGAGGAGCAAGATTTCATCGTCAAGGAAGTTCAGAAGCTCCAAGAAGCTGGAGTCGTTCGAGAGGTGCGCCATCCCGAATGGCTTGCCAACCCAGTCGTCGTCCCCAAGAAAGGCGGCAAGGAGCGTATGTGCGTTAACTTCACCAGCCTTAACAACGCCGGCCTTCAAGACCCCTTCCTGCTGCCACGAGCAGGTCAGGGTGCTGGACCCGCCGTCGGCGGCATGCGTATGCCCTTCGGCCTGAGGAACGCCGGCGCCTCCTTCCAGGGGCTGGCGCCCCCCGTACCAGGGCCTCGCGAGCCCTCTGCTCCTCGCGAGCCACCGGGGCCTCGTGAGCCCTCTGGCCCCGGAGGAGCGAGCTTCCTTGGCGCGCCTCGCCAGGCGATCTGACGACCCCCCAGTACGGTCCTGCCAGGCGCGTCCGAAGCGTCGTCTCGCGCGGCCCACATTTCGTCTCGCCGCGCCTTCCGCACCTTCGCTCCCGGGACCCTTCCACCAAGGTGATTCGGTTTAACGCGACTGAGGGCGCCCCACGGGCTGCACCAACCTCAAGCTGATCTGTGCCAGACACGGCAGCCTCGCCTCTCCTCTTTTTGGTTGTGTAATGGATTTTGGTGATTATGCTCTGATAAGTTTATGTTGCCTACTTAATTGCGCGTTGAGTATGATGCCGTCCCGAGAGCGCCACGCGCTCGCGACCCCTCCCCTGACCGATTCCGTGAGCGGGGGCTAGGCATGGCGCCTATGCTCGGGTCCATCCCTACAGCGCCGCAAAATCCAAGCGACTGAGCTCTGGCTCGCGGGCCTGCTCCCGCGCACGTCACCTCACCAAGGTCCTTGGTGCCTCATCTCCTCACGCGACGGCCACGGGTGAGCTAGCAAGCGTGCGTCGCTTCCCCCCATTGTGAAATTTGTCGACATGCAGTGCCTCAGGAGTCAAGCCGCACGGGGACCTCACGGGCGGCCTCTTGCGAGCCGACCTGCGGCGATCGCCTAATCAGAGGGCCTCGCGAGACGGAGACTTTGAAGGCCGAGCCTCGCGAGGCACGCCCCGTGAGCCGCATGTACTCCCCACTAGTTGTGGCTCGCCCGGCACCGCTCTCCGCCGAAAGCTAAGTGTAACTACCTCGCGAGACACCCTCGCTGCCACTCAAGCTCTCTCCCTTCGCGATCCCACTGAGTGCTAGCGTTTTTCTTCCGCGTGATCCGTTTGCACGCCAAAGGGGGGCTCCCTGAGCATCGCGCCTCAGGAGCCCTCACTAGCTCCCGGTGCCCCTCAACTCCTGGCCTTGTCCCGGCATCGTGACCGGACATACCAGCGGCGGCTGAGGCCCGCTCGAGGGCTGGGTCCTGACGGCGTAGAGCGCTGAGGCGAACATGAAAAAAAAAGGCCTCATGAGAGGACTTCAGGAGGGAACGCATACATCCCAAATCGCAAAAGCATTATGTTAAGACATAAAAGATATTGTTTACACGCCCCCATGGGGCTACATCGATTCGGTGCAGGAAAATAAACAGAAGAAAAAGGCCTAGGCGGGGCGCCATCAACCCCAGGACTCCATCATGGACGCCGCGCGCGCCTAGTCAGAGTCCTCGTCCTCGCTCTTGACGCGGGGGGGGGAGCTGTCGTCGCTTCCGCTTCTGCCAGAGGGGGCGGCGCCGTCGTAGCTGTCGTCCTCGCTGGAGGAGCCGCTGTAGCTGTCGTCCTCACTCTTCGCGCAGCACCCCAGGCGGCTGCCGGAGATCCCAAAGATCTTCACGAAGAGCGTGGCGGCCCCATCGTACTTGAACTGGAGGACGTGTCCCCGCTTCAGGCCACGGGCGAGGGCGAATGACTTCCACCCCTGCTTCAAGAACATGAAGCCCGAGGGGGTGAACTCTGTCGCCACCCAAGAGGGGCCATTGCAGCAGCCGTCGGCCTGCACCCATAGGCCCAGGGGCGCGCGGTCCGCCATCGCCTCCGCGAAGGAGTACGAGAGCCGGAGCCAGGTGCAGGGGCTGCGGTGCATGTTCACTAAGAACTCGTGGGCCGCCTCCGCCGAGTGGCTCCCCTCCTGGGGAGGTTGGGCGGCCGCCCCACGACGGCCACCTTGGCCGCGCGCGCCGCGCCCTCCGCGCCCGCGGGCGGCGCCCCTGCCACGGCCGCTGGGACCGGCGCCGGCAACCGCTGGGGAGCGCCCGCGCCCCCGGGGCGGGACCTTGGATGCAGCAGCAGAGGCACGGGCACGCCCTCTTCCCCTTGCCATCTTTGCCGCGGCTCTGGCAAGACGAGGAAGGAAAGGTCAAAGGAAGAAGGAGCTGGGAGGTGGACTTCAACTCCTCTCTCCCCCTCTTTATGCTCGGCGCAGGGCTCTACTCGTCGCTCCGCCTTCTCCGGCGTCGGGAATCGAAGCAACAGCAGGTGCTGAGGAAGGCAATGATGGTCTCGCGTCGCCCGCGGCAGGCTTTATGTCAGCGCGGGTGGTTATCGAGGCGTCGTGGGAGAAATGGGGCGTTCCCCGTCACATCATGCGCCATGTGTCGCGCCTGGCCCACAAGCGGTTAGGGCCCACGGCGTTTTGCCCCCTAGTAGGCAGGAACGTGCGCACCGCGGGCCCAGGGGCTACTGTCAGGCCCATGGAACCCAGGGTATCCAGGCCCATCTGCCTTTGGCCCAGGGCGCAATGCCTGGCGTGGGCCCAGCAAGCCGTCGCCACCAAGCATCTCACCAAGACCCCTCATGAGGCCCGGACCTCCTGAGGACCCCTACCCAGGGAGCGGGGAGCAAGGCTCGACATCTTCACCAGCAGCCTCGCGAGGCCCTCTCACAAGGTGGCCTCCTGAGGTGGCCTCCCGAGGCTTCCTCCCGAAGGTGCCCAAGACGAAGGCTGTTCGGTCCAGCTGCGCTGTCTCATGCCCATCACGTGGGTGACGCGCGCGGCGACGAATGGCGACAGAGGCCGTGCCAGCAGGCGCGGATGAAGAGGGTTTCCCCTTTTGTGCTAAGGGAGCAAGGCCAACAGTCCACTTCCCAAAGCAACCCCAAAGGTTGCTTGACTGGCGAAAGAAGACCAAGACAGCGGGCGCGTAGGGCAGAGGTCATCACCGAGCCCACCGGCGCGTCATGGATCATGCTTTTGCAGGCGAAGACCGCCTTTAGCCAGGATAGCCTGAGCACCTGTCCCCTTTCAAAACCCGCCAAGTGTGGCAACCCTTCCCTCCTAAGTTTCGAGGGGGAAGAGGACCAAGGCAAGTATAAAGGGACAGTGCGGCCATTAGAGTAGAGAGGCTCCCCAATCCCATCGTCTCCAACCTTGTACTCTCACACACCAGAGCAATCCCAACCAAGCAGGAGTAGGGTTTTACATCGCAAGGTGGCCCAAACCTGGGTAAACCGCTGAGTCTGTGGCCTGCTCCCGCTAGCACGCTCCCGCCGTAGCTTAGCCGTGGTAAGAGACGAGTCGGTAGGAACAAGCTCACCCCAGTGTTCGAACCTTTGGGTCCCCGGAGCCTGACTTCTGACATGGGTCACTAGTACTTGTTGGAGAGCGTGGTGAAGGTCTTGTCGCGGCCGAAGTGTCCCATAAGTCCTCCGTCGTGAGCCTCTTGCAAAAGTAACAAACGAAGAGTAGACTCGGGTACACAAAGTTTGTTAGCCCGCAAAAGATTTCCATCCTTGAGATAATATCGCTCCCAATAAGTGTTAGTTTCGCATTTGGCATAAGGAATCGCAAATGAAGTATCATGCGCATACGAGTCTTTAATGTGCTCAAAGCCAACAACATTCAATTCAAGTTGAGTAACTAACGTGCACTTCACTACTGGAATCAGGATCTTTGCCGTCTGCCATGGCTGACGGCAAAGGCATGCATGGCAGACGGCAAAGGTCTTTGCCGTCAGCCAGCAGACGGCACCACATCCGGCTGAACAAGCTACGGTAAAGGGCACTTTGCCGTCTGCTGGCAGACGGCAAAGATGCAAAGGTCTTTGCCGTCTGCCAGCAGACGGCAAAGGGCATGGACGGCACACGTGGCAGCTTAGGTCCGTTAAGGGGTTAACGGCGTGCTTTGCCGACTGCTAGCAGACGGCAAAGTGGCCAAATAGGCCAGCCCAGGTTCCCCCCAGGTAGCTGCCACGTGGCTCGCTATGCCATCTGCTGGCAGATGACAAAGATGCAAAGTTCTTTGCCCTCTGCTAGCAGACGGCAAAGCAACCACATAGGCCAGCCCAGTGCCCCCCAGGTTGCACAGGTAGCTGCCACGTGGCAGCTTTGCCGTCTGCCGGCAGATGGCAAAGAACTTTGCCGTCTGCTAGCGGACGGCAAAGTGCCTGTACTGCCCCTGTTTTTTTCTGTTTTTTCTTAAATTCAATCAATTTCACAGATATATATATATATACATTTGAAAATACTTTCAACAAGCATACATATCCCTGCCATATGGATATGATCATCCAACACATATACATACCAACTCAAAAGTCCATATCCAACATATATATATATATAGCCAACATATATCCAACAACAAGCATACAATGGTTTCATCCATACATACATATATAGGTAGCAAGTTTCACATTGTTCATCCTACAAAATCAAAACAAAAAGGAAGGACAAGGAGAAGAGTAGACTCCATCAACGCAAGCTTCCGTGATCTAAAGCAAATCTGCAAATTGGGAAAGAAGAAAGTTAGAAGAAGAACAAGAAGAAGAAGAAGAAGAAGTAGAAGTAGAAGAAGAAGAGTTTTTCTTCTCTTTCTTTTTCTCCTCTTCTTTATCTTCTTCTTCTTCTAACGAAGGTAACTTAGGTAATTATGCCATTTTTTAGCTAAGCTAGGTAAAAATGCTAAGTGTAGGTCATTATAGAGCTAAGCTAGGTAAATAGGTCATTTTGGAGGTTAGTAAGGTTATTATGTCATTTTCGAGGAAAATAAGCTAAGTCAATGTCATTTTGGAGGTAACCAAGATTATTATGCCATTTTTGACCTAAGTATGCTAAGTATATCATAAATGAACTAAAGAAGCTAAGTATAGGTCATTTTTGAGCTAACCTAGGTAGTTATGCCATTTTTAGCTAACTAAGCATATTTATTCATTTTGGAGGACAAAATGGTAAGTGTAGGTCATTTTTGAGCTATCGTAGTTAAAATCGGTCATTTTGGAGCTAGGTAAGGTTATTTTGTCATTTTGGAGGAAAATAAACTAATGATATGACAGTTTGGAGCTAAACCAAGGTTATTATGCCATTTTTTTACCTAAGTAAGCTAATTATGTCATAAATGAACTAGCTAAGCTAAGTATAGATCATTATTGAGCTATCCTAGGTAGTTATGCCATTTTTTAGCTAACTAAGCATATTAAGTCATTTTGGAGGAAAAAATGCTAAGTATAGGTCATTTTATAGCTATCCTAGGTAAAATATGTCATTTTGGAGCTAAGTAAGGTTATTATGTCATTTTCGAGGAAAATAAGCTAAGTATAGGTCATTTTGGAGCTAAATAGGTCATTTCTTAAGCTAAGTATGCATTTGTTAAGCAAAACACTTGGGAAAACTTACCATCATCATGGAGGTGAAGGACCGGTCGGGTTTGCGCCAATGTGAAACGAAGAAGGACCGGTCGGGGTTGCGGCAGACGCAGAAGGATCGGTCGATGCTTGTCGGGAGGCATGCTGCACCAAAGATCATTTGCAATGTCTCGTTAGCATGATGCAACTCAAATGTGAATACTAGTAACTAATGACATTACTAATAATTGAATACCTGACATTACTAATATTAATCTTCATCATCTATATATGCTCCGGGTTCAATAAATGCATAATCATCATCACTATCAGTAATGACGTGCTCATCAGCATCATCAATAAATGCATCAACATGTGGAAGGCCTCCTTTATGTAATCGGTCAAGCATTGACAGGTCATCCGCAGCAGTAACCTCTTCTTCTTCCGTCTCTTCTTGTTCCGGCTCAGGGGTGAAGTCGGATTCACTGTCGCTGTCTACCTCAATGTTCTGGGGTGAAGTAGAGCGGTTCTTGAAACGTTTTTTGGAAACACATGTTTCTTGGAAGAATTCTCCTTCATATGTGTCTGGGTTAATGTGAGGTTCATAATCGTCTTCATTGAGGGGAGGTTGTCTAAAATGTGGCGGCACATAATAAACGACATCCCAACCATTCAGATTTGGATCAGTTTGGCAGGCCCACGGTAGATAGAAAACTTGGGTCGCCTGTTGAGCCGTAATATAGACATCGGGAACATCTAAATGGGTGCTTTGTTTGATTTCGACTAGCCCTATATGTTCATGAGTCCTTCTAGTCTCCTTCGGCTGGAACCAATAACATTTGAAGACTACGACGTTTGGTGGGTTTTCACCAAAGAATGTAAGTTCATAAATTGCTTCAACTCTTCCATAATACTCGACCCCTCCTTCGCCGACAGCGGATACACAACAATTTGTAGACTTTCGGTTGGCCATAGATAGCTCTTTGCCAAAAGTACGAAAGCGATACCCGTTGATGTCGTATTTGTCAAATGAACGGACCTTATAGTCAAAACCATTAGCGACTTGTCTCAATTCGTAGTCCATAGACTCTGCATTAGCCTACAAGTTTAATACGAAAGGATTGTTGCATTAGCCGCAAACTAGACGAAGAAATGAAATGGTCTAATGGAAATTACCGTTTGTTTGAACCAAGAGATGAAACCGGGATAGCCGCCTCCATGCTTTGCCAGAAGCTCATACTCTTCGATGGAATCCTTTTGGATCACCGCTCCATCCGAGAATTTGGGGACGTATCGACTGTATCACATATCTGGGAATAAGAGCATTTCAAAGGAATTAGAAGTGGCAAAACAATGTACCGAGAACTTACTCGATGTACGGCCGCACTTCTGTTAGGTTGTTGAAGATATACAACGAAATGGTCCGCCATTCTTCGACATCCAACGCTATTGCTTTCGAAGCACCGGCTGGTGCGAGCTTCCCTTTGAATAGGCTGAGGTTGGATCGACCTTTTTCACGGTCGCCATCATTGTACCGAGGCTTCGGATTATGCAAATGACGATTCTTGGCTTTGTAGTGTGCTGTCACGAAGTTTGCCGCCTCCTCAGTAATGAATGCCTCGGCCATCGATGCTTCAATTCTACGTTTATTTTTACATTTTGCTCGAAGCGTCTTCTGCATCCTCTCAGTTGCGAAGCACCAACGATTTTGCACGGGCCCCCCCAATCTTGCCTCGATCGGGAGATGCAAAATCAAATGCTGCATTGGATTAAAGAATCCCGGTGGAAAGATCTTTTCTAACTTGCAGATCAACTCTGGCGCCAACTCTTCCAGTTCGTCTAGCACGTCAGGCGATAGTTCTTTCGCACAAAGAGCACGGAAGAAATAGCTCAGCTCTGCCAGTACTAGCCATTCATCCTTAGGGATAAAGCCACGCAACATCACCGGCATTACCCGCTCAAGCCATATGTGCCAATCATGACTCTTGAGACCAAATATTTTCAATTTGTCAAGACTCGCTCCCCTCTTTAGATTCGCTGCATACCCATCGGGGAACATCAACTGCATTTTCACCCACAAGATCATTTACCTCATAGCTGGCCTTCCAAGATTGAACCATGCCTTTGGCTTCCTCCAGTTCTTCTTTCCTTTCGGTTGTCGCATGTTTTGTAACGGTCTATCACATAGAGCCTCCTGATCGACTCTAGCCTTAGGATTATCCTTCGACTTCCCCTCTATGCCGAACAATGTACCAAAACGGGCCTCGGCGATATTCTTTTCAGTGTGCATCACGTCGATGTTGTGTGGGCAAAGGAGGTCTTTAAAGTAAGGCAGATCCCACAAGCATATCTTGTGAGTCCAGGCGTGTTTCGAATTATACCCTTTGAAATACCCTGGACGATTTGGATCCGGCTTGAGAGCGTTTATCTAATCCAGGGTCTGTTGGCCTGTCAATGCAGGTGGTGCAGAGTTTTTGACAACTCTACCTTTCATGAAATTCTTCTTGTCTTTTCTGAACTTATGGCGAGGATCCAGGAACTGTCTATGCAAGTCGAAGCAAGAATACTTGCGACCCGCCTACAGCCAACGGAACTCAAGAGCTGCCTTGCATGTGGGGCACGGGAACCTTCCATGCACACACCAGCCAATGAATAGCGCATACGCCGGCAAGTCATGCGACGAGTACATGTACCACACATGCATTTTGAAGTTTTTTTGTAGCGGCGTCATATGTCTTGATCCCATTATCCCAAGCTTCTTGCAATTCATCCTTAAGCGGCTGCATGTACACATTCATATTCTTCCCCGGATAGTTGGGCCCTGGAATTATCAACATCAAGAAAATGTTCTTTCTTTTCATAATCTCTCCGAGGGGAAGATTGAGTGGAATGACAAATACAGGCCAGCAACTGTATTGGGTTGCCGTCATACCAAACACATTGAACCCATCCGTGCTGATGGCGACTCGAGGATGCCTTGGATCTGCCGCTTTATCCTTATGTAATGCATCGAAGTGCTTCCACGCAAAAGCGTCTGAAGTGTGTCCCAACATCGGATTCCCATCTGCATCTAGTTCGGTTCTTTTGCCCAATTTATGCCACGTCATCTGTCTGGCCGTCTCTTCGACCATGAAAAGACGTTGAAGTCTTGGTATGATTGGCATATACCGAAGAACATTAACTGGGATTTTGGTCTGACTCTTCTCACCCATACCGTTGTCTACCACAACATACCTGGAAGACTTGCAAATGGGACAATAGTTGAAGCCCGCATACTCAAGCCTAAATAAGGCACATCCATTCTCACAGGCATCTATCTTCTCATAGGGCATCATAAGCGCACGTAGGATTTTGTCCGACTGGTATAGGTTTGCTGGCAATACATGGCCTTTGGGTAGAAAGCGTCCAAATATCGTCATCATCGCGTCGTAGCATTCTCTGCCCAGGTTGAACTGAGCCTTCAGAGCCATTACTTGCGCGATGGCATCTAGCTGACAAAGCTCAGTGTGCTCGTGGAGAGGACGTTTTGAAGACTCCAACATTTCATAGAAGGCCTTTGCAGATTCCTCCATCTCATCGTCCGAATCCCGAGCATCATCAAAGTCTTGCACCATGTCTTCGATCCCGGTACCATGCTCGTCGGTGCGACGACGAACCACCTCAGCTCAGGCACGTTGGGCAGACTCACCATGAAATGTCCAGACCGTATAATTAGGCGTAAAACCCCACTTTTGCAGGTGTTTGATCATTTCAAACTCTGACCTCTTATGATAGTTGTCGCAATCGACACAGGGGCACCAGGTTGTTTTCTGTCCATTTGCAAATGCGGCTCTCACAAACCCCTTGGTTTTTGTTATCCATTCATGGGTCATGTCTTTCTGACTAGTGTGACCGGTGTACATCTAGGCACGATCACTCATCTTGCCTAGCTACTGAACACACAAGAAATATATACATAATTCAGCAAACCAAATTCATCAGTTAATAGAGTTTGTCAGTTTTATTACGTCCATGCAACCTAGACGCTAGTAGGTAAAGATAGGTCCTAATCCCACCCGAGTATGTGTAGATTGGGTTCGTTTTCCCATGCTCTGCTCCGGATCCAACGCAAAATTTCGGCAGCACCTCCCCGCTGTTCTCCTGATACACGTCTCGGCAATAAGCAGAGAGGATGTGTACCCGGAGAACAACAGGGAGGCACTGACAAAATTCTGCATCGGATCCGGAGCAGAGCATATGGGAAAACGAACCCAATCTACACATACTCGGGCTGTCCATGGATAACGTTGGACAATTCGAAAGAATCACGGTTATAAATATGCTAATGCATGCATATTTATAGATGTAACCCTTTCGAACGGGAGACGCATAGTGGTCACGCATACTGATGACTGAAGACACCTATAGCTAGCAAGTTTCATCGGCACGAAGACCGGAACAGTGGAAATGAAGGGGGGGGGGAGGAGATGTCATTTGTGCTCACCCACGAACGCAGGGGCGGAGCTCGTCGAACGCACGGGGAGGTCGTCGAACACCAGACCCTCGCAGCGATGAAACAACTGCACATTTAAATCCACCTGATCAACATAAATATGATGTTTTTTATAACAAAATCGAAAAATATATGACCTAACTCATAATTCACAAATATATGACCCCGTCGGCCTCTGGAAGGCCGAAGAGCACCTTTTTCGGGATCGGGGTGTCGGGGGTGTCATGTCGGGGTCGGGGTGTCGGGGGTGTCGTGTCGGGGTAGGGGTGCTGTGTCGGGGTCGGGGGTGCCGTGTCGGGGTGTCGTGTCGGGGGTCGGGGTGTCGGTGGTGTCGTGTCGGGGTCGACCTTCGACTCCTTTTCCCCTCGATCCTCGACCCCTCGACCACTCGGCGACCTTCTTTTCCCTCGGGGACCCTCGACCATCGGCGACCCTCTTTTTCTACTTTTCCTACTTCTTTTTTTCATCTTCTACTTCTACTTCTTTTTTTTCATCTTCTTCTTCTTTCTTCTTCTTCTTCTTCTTCTTCTTCTACTTATTGTTCTTTTTTTTCATCTTCTTCTTCTTCCTCTTCTTCTTCTTCTTCCTCTTCTTCTTTTACTTCTTTTTTTCCATCTTTCTTGTTTATTCTTAAAAAACAGAAAAAAAAACCTAAACTAAACTAAACTAAATCTAACCTAAACTAAACTAAACTAAACTAAACTAAACTAACCTAAACTAAACTAAACTAAACAAACCTAAACTAAATCTAAAAAAACAGAAGAAAAAAAACAGAAAAACTCACCACGGGGAGGGGGCGCGGGTTGAGGAGGCAGGCCACGAGGAGGGGCGTGGGTTGAGGAGGCCGAGGGGAAGGGCGGCCGGCGACGGTGCGGCTCCGGCGGCGGGGCGGGGCGGCGCGGCTCCGGCGATGGTGCGGGGCAGGGCGGCCTCCGCGGCCTGCGTCCGCTGGGCGGGGCGACCGGGCGGGGCGGGCGGGCGGCCGGCGACGGGGCGGGCTCCGGGAGGCGGGGCTGGCCGGCGGCGCCTCGGGCTCCGGGGGGTGGCGCGGGGCGGCGACGGCTCGGGCACGGGGGCGGCGCGGGTGAGGTGAGGGGAGAGAGAGAGGGGAGAGAGAGAGTGGTGGGGCGCGGGGCGGGCTCCGGGGGGCGGGGCTGGCCGGCGACGCCTCGGGCTCCGGGGGGTGGCGCGGGGCGGCGGCGCCTCGGGCACGGGGGCGGCGCGGGTGAGGTGATGGGAGAGAGGGAGGGGTGGGGCGCGGGGTGCTGACTGTTTTAGATAGGTCAAATCTCTTTGCCGTCTGCTAGCAGACGGCAAAGAGCCTAGCTAGTGGGGTGGGGCCGGGGGGGAACGGACGTTAGTTGGCCACTTTCACTACTGGAATCAGCAAATTTGCCATCAGCTAGCTCTTTGCCGTGTGCTAGCTGACGGCAAAGAAGGTCTTTGCCATCAGCTTACAGAAAACTGACGACAAAGAAAGAGCTGACGGCAAAGATCATGTTTGCCGTCAGCCAGCTCTTTGCCGTCTGCTAGCAGACGGCATAGAAGCTTTGCCGTCAGCTCGCAGACGGCAAAGAGGGAGGGTGGCCCACTAACGAGAACCACCTAACGGCCACTTTCTTTGCCGTCTGCTAGCAGACGGCAAAGCTTCTTTGCCTTCTGCTAGCAGACGGCAAAGAAAGTGGCCAACTAACGGCCGTTCCCCCCGCCCCCCACCCCACTAGAGAAAGAGGTGGGGCTATCTTTTTTTTGCGGGTAAAAAATAAAACCGTTGCCCCCACCTCCTCTCTCTCTCCCCTCTCTCTCCGCCCGGCCCCACCCCTCTCTCTCTGCCGCTCGTCTCTCCCTCTCCATCGCGCGAGCAGCTACGGCGGCCGATTCCGGCGAGCTCCGGCGGGATTCGACGGCGCCCAGCACACCCACGTGACCCCCTCGCCCCGCTCCTCCATCCCCTCCGACCAAATCCGACGCGCGCGTCCTCCTGCGACCACGCGCGACCCTCCCCTGCGGCTAGGGTTTCGGCCACCACGTCGCCGGCGTGGCTCCGGCGTTGCTCCGGTGACTCAGGTGAGTCCCTTCACTCCTCCTCGTCACATCCATCCCTCTCTTTCTCACCGCGTCGCGTCGCGTCTCCTCTCCCTCCCAGATCCAGCACGCCAGGACGCCGGCCGATTTCCGGCCGCTCCGGCTGTCTCCGGCGACACCCAGGCCCTCTACTGCTTTCTCTTGACAAGCTCTATCGATTCCTCCGCATCGATCTGCTTTTCCCCGCCTCCTGCGGTCGTCCCCTTCGGTTTCTCCCCGTTAGGATTTCGGTGCTGGTGGTGGTTCGGCCGTGGTGCTCCGATGATGGTCCGGTCGCCGTGAGGATCCTCCGGTGGTGCTGGATGTGCCGTGGCGCGGTGGTGCCCCTGGGTGGCGGCTCCGTGCTGCGGTGCCCCTGGGTGGTCGCCTCCGTGCCCGTGCTCTCGCTGGCGCCGCCGTTGTGGTGCTCTCTGGCGAGCTCCGGCGTGCTGTGGTGGTGTTGGTTGTGCTGTTGGTCACACCATAGTGATGGTGTGGCTGCATCCTGCTTCGGCTACAACTCCTCTTGGTGAGCTTCTCCTTGCTCCCCTCCTCTGATCTCTCTAATGCATAGCTCTAGCTCTTGATCTTGTTTGATGTGAGGCTCTATTAGCTGTGGTTAGCTGTTGTAGATGAGCATCAACTTGTGTTGGAGCTCTCGGTGATGGATTCTTGCTGTGTCAGGGTTTTGGTCAGTGGCCATCTATGTGTATTTGTGAAGTATATATGCTCCTGTACTGCTCTGTTCTGTGTAGTTGCTCCTGGAGTTGTTACTTAATTCAGTTAACTGAATCTCTAGTGTTACATTTTCTTTTCCATTGGTCTGTTTAACCTTTGGAAATTAGTTATCACTTCTGTTGTTATTTGCTGCTGCTGCTATTACTTGCAGTAGCAGTTTATAATGGTACTAGCCCCCTGTGCTTGTGGGTGCAGTGCCCTAATTGCAGAAAAATACCAGGTGCAAGTGTGGTGCTGTGTTCTGCAAAAGCAGATAATCATTTGGGGTGCTACCCTGCTATTTCTTCTATGCTATAGTTACTTTACTCATGAACAGATACTCACTTGTTCTTAGTTGTTTTACTTCTAATACTGATATGAACAGATACCACTTGGTTTGGCTATTCCTATTGGTCTCTTTCTAATAGCCTATGAACAGATGCTATACTTGGTTTTGGCTGTTACTTTCCTAGTTTTCTACTGATAAGACAGATACTACATCTGATTTGGGCAGTGATGCTGGTCTGAGCCCCCCTCTCTTAGGCTTAATTTACATGTGGCTATCCCTGTGCTGTGATGAACTAGCCCTGGCACTTCCAGGCTGTCTGAGCACATAATCCCTCAAGTATACCTTGAGGTCTTCTGTAGCTTGGTCTTGTGGATTCTGGTAAACCTGCTTCTTGTGGACAGCCTGCTCCTCCTAGCTGCTTCACACTATCTCACAGATATGGTTTTGGGCCCAGTCCTGTTTGATGTTTTGGACACCAAGTGTCTAACAGACCCTACTCTACGATTGGCTGCCCTATTTATACTGGCCTGAATGGTGTGACTAAGCTGTGTGTGTGTTTGTGCTGTCCTCACGGGTGGCTTTGGTGATTGTGGTGTTAACAGCAGCTGCTTGCTGTGTCAAGCTCTCCTTGATAGTTATCTCTTCTAAGCTGCTGGTGGCTGGATGTGTTGGGACTTGGTCTGGTCGGCTGGTTGTGATGTATATCTCCTCCTGGAGCTTTGTTTTTGGCGTTGCACAGTGACATGTACCTATTGTCACTGGACAAAACTGATTGTGGTGATGAAGTCTAATCCTTGGCTTTAATCACTAGTTTTTAGTTGGCTTAATTCCTGGAGCTAGTACTGATAGTGGTCTTTGTGTTGGCATTTAACTTACTACTAATTGTGGTGGCTTCTTGATTGGGTCCTTGGCTGGTTCTCTCCTTTGGCTCTATGGTATTGGCTTACTCTATTTGGCTTTCTAATTAAGATCACTTTGAAAATCAGGATCTTAACTAAGATTGTCTTGATCTCAAGTGCTGGCTCCTACAGCATTGCATTTCACCAAGTGAAATGCTACATTTCTACTCCTAACCCATTCTCTCTTTCTTAGTATTTTTGTTATGCAGGTTGGAAGAAAAGAAGAAGATCCAGAGAAGATCTTAGTAATAAGATAGTTTTTAGGAAAATAGATATTTAGTTTTAGGTCATTTCTTGCAATTTCAGATATGGAGTGCTTGTCTTTAGTTTTTGTTTTGACTTTGTGAAACTTGCTACCTATGGATGAAACTGTGTAATATTGATGAAACTATGTATATGTATGGATGAAACTTGCTACTATTGGTAACATGTGTTGGATATATATGTGTTCATGACTATTGGTAATATGTGTTGGATATGCTATATTGGTCATATATATATATCTGTGTTTGATTTTCTGTGAAAATGAATTGATATAAGAAAAAACAGAATTAAATGGGGCAATATAGGCACTTTGCCATCTGCTGGCAGATGGCAAAGAGCTTTGGGCTAGCCTATTTGGAAGCTTTGCCGTCTGCTGGCTGACGGCAAAGACCTTTGCATCTTTGCCGTCAGCCAGCAGACGGCAAAGCACGCCGTTAGCCCCTTAACGGACCTAAACTGCCACGTGTGCCGTCCATGCCCTTTGCCGTCTACTGGCAGACGGCAAAGATCTTTGCATCTTTGCCGTCGGCCAGCAGACGGCAAAGTGGCCTTTACCGGAGCTTGTTCAGCCGGACGTGTTGCCATCTGCTGGCTGACGGCAAAGACCTTTGCCGTCCGCAAAGCATGCCTTTGCCGTCAGCCATGGCGGACGGCAAAGTTGCTGATTCCAGTAATGTTTCTTTGCCGTCTGCTAGCTGACGGCATAGAAGCTTTGCCGTCTGCTAGCAGACGGCAAAGAAAGTGGCCGTTAGGTGGTTCTCGTTAGTGGGCCACCCTTCCTCTTTGCCGTCTGCTAGCTGACGGCAAAGCTTCTATGCCGTCAGCTAGCAGACGGCAAAGAGATGGCTGACGGCAAACATGATCTTTGCCGTCAGCTCTTTGTTTGCCGTCAGTTTTCTGTAAGCTGATGGCAAAGACCTTCTTTGCCGTCAGCTAGCTGACGGCAAAGAGCTGGCTGACGGCAAAGATCCTGATTCCAGTAGTGCTTGCGGGAAAGAGCATCCGCACTACATTCTCTTTACCCTTAATGTACTTAATGACATAGGGAAAAGACTCAATGAATTCACTCCATTTTGCATGCCTTTTATTCAACTTGGTTTGACCTTTAAGGTACTTAAGCATCTCGTGATCGGTATGTATGACAAACTCACGTGGTCGAAGGTAATGCTCGCAAACATGCAAGACTCTAACCAAAGCATATAACTCTTTGTCATATATGGGATAATTAAGTTGTGCTCCAAAAAGTTTCTCGCTAAACTATGCAATTGGTCGCTTTTCTTGCATCAACACGCCACCTATGCCATTACTGCTAGCGTCGCAATGCACTTCAAATGTTTTGTCAAAATTGGGTAAGGCAAGTAATGGGGCATGAGTAAGCAAGATTTTAAGCCCACTAAATGCGGCATCTTGGGAAGGTCCCCAAACAAATGGTGCATTCTTCTTACTCAATGCATGCAAAGGTGATGCAATGGTGCTAAAATAGTTAACGAAGCGACGATAGAATCCGGCTAGGCCAAGGAAACTACGCACTTGTTTCAAGTTAGTTGGTTGAGGCCAAGTTTTAATTGCGTCAATTTTAGACTCATCAACCTCAACACCCTTAGAGGAGACTACAAATCCCAAGAAAACGAGCTTGTCTACACCAAAAGTGCATTTTTCCATGTTCGGATAGAGTTGCTCATTTCTCAAAACTTGCCAGAATTCTCTAAGGTGTTGCACACGTTCCTTAAGAGATTTGCTAAAAACAAGGATATCATCAAAGTATACCACAACACAAATGCCAATGAGTTTTCAAAGAACATATTGCATCACACGCATGAATGTGCTAGGCGCTTGAGATAAGCCAAAAGGCATGACTAACCATTCATAGAGGCCAAATTTGGCTTTAAAAGCCATTTTCCATTCGTCACATTCTTGCATGCGAATTTGATAGTAGCCACTTTTAAGATCAATTTTGGAGAAAATGTGGCTCCGCTAAATTCATCTAGCATGTCATCTAGGCGCGGAATGGGGTGACATATCTAACGGTGATAGCATGAATGGGATGGCAATCGGAACACATATGCCAACTACCATCTTTCTTAGGCACAATGATAACCAGAACCGCACATGGGCTTAGGCTTTCGCGAACATACCTTTTTCGAGAAGGTGTTGGACTTCTAGTTGGATTTCTTTCGTCTCGCCCGGGTTGACGCAATAAGGTGCCTTGTTCGGTAATGAGGTCGATGCGGTGCTCGATTCCTCAAAGTGGAGGAAGTCCCGGAGGTAGCTCATTTGGGAAAACATCCGCGAATTTCTGCAATAAATGAGACAATACCAAAGGTAGATGTTGTGAAGCATTAGTCCTCATGACGTCATCTTTGCACACAAGTACAAAGTGAAGTACACTTGATGGGCTCTCACTCACATCTCTCAAGTCTCTTTTGGTGGCTAAAAGCACTAAGTTTTTCTTGTCTTTCATCATGGAGTCGCTCATATTGGGCTTGTGGTGCTCACTCTCTTTTGGGTGGTTCACTCGCTCACTAGTCTCTCCACGATGGCTCGAAGCTTGCTTGTCAGTGATCACTGGACTTGGCGACATGGTTCGAAGGACGTACTCATTTCCCTTCATCTTGAAGCTATAGTGATTGGTTCGTCCGTTCTGGATGACGTCGCGGTCGAATTGCCAAGGTCATCCTAAGAGTAGATGGCACACGGACATTGGTACCACATCACACTCCAAGGTGTCTTCGTATGTTCCAATCTTGAAGGACATTTTAACGGTGTGCTCCACTTGAATGGTGCCGGAGTCACTTAACCATTGGACCTTGTAACGGCGAGGGGTGCTTCTTCTTGATCAATTGTAGCTTGGAGCAAAGTTCTTCACTTGCCATGTTGTGGCAACCTCCACCGTCGATGATCACCTTGACGGAACGCCCTTGGATGCCCACTTTGGTATGGAAGATATGGCAATGTTGGTCTTTGTCTTGTTGTTGTTGAAGTGTCAAGATCTTGGAGACAACGAGAGCGGGGCTCAGATCATTGTCGGAAAAGATTTGCGCATGTTCATCTTCATTCACTTGTCGGTGCATGGCCACGTGTTCCAAGGATTCCATTTCTTCATCGCTCATGGAGTCATAGGTTCTATCATCATTTGCAATCATGATGCACCGTGTGGGGCACTCAAATGTCTTGTGGCCTCGGCCCTTGCAAGTGAAACATTGGATGGAACTTGTCTTGGCGGTAGCATCCATTGTAGGAGTTGAGGATGAAACTCTTGGCTTGTAGTTGCTTGTAGGAAGATGACTCGAAGATGTCGTAAGTTGCTTGGAGCTTGTTGTTCCGCCGGTAGTCAGTGTAGTCGAGTAGTAGTTGTAGGAGTTGTAGTTGTGGAGGCTTGAGCATAGGAGCCATAGGTCTTGGAAGAGTACTTGGAGTACTTATAGTCATCTTACACTTGTCACTCCGCTTTGGTTGCTTGGTGCACTAGCTCGAGGAGGTTGGAGTACGGTTGGAAATCCGCAATCTTCTTGATTTGGTGGTTGAGGTCGTTCAAGAAGCACGCCATGGTTTGCTCCTCATCTTCTTTGACGTTGGCTCATATAATTGCAATCTTCATTTCTTGGTAGTAGTCCTAAACCGACTTGGTGCCTTGCTTGAGGAGTTGCAACTTCTTGAAGAGATCACAGTTGTAGTGGGTAGGCACAAAGCAAGCTCTCATGATTTCCTTCATTTGGTTCCAAGTTGTGATCGGTGACTCGCCTTTTCCATTTCTTCTCTAGACCACTTGTTCCCACCAAAATTTGAACATAATCTTGGAACTCAAGGGAGGCCATTGCGATCTTCTTTTCCTCTTCATAGTTGTGAAGATGGAATAACTTGTCGACCTTTAAGGCCCATGAGAGGTAGTCTTCAGGATCGGTGCTACGACTGGCGAACTTAGGCATGGTGAACTTGAGCTTGTCATAGCGTTGCTCCTCATTGTGTTGGTGGCGATGGCGATGTCACTCTTGTCTTGGAGGGGGGTTTTCTACCTCTTGCTCCTCATGATTTACTTGATGTTGAGGGCGAGGGATTCGTGCCCGGTTCCTCTATTCTTGGCACTCCTCAAGACGCGCAGCTTCATCTTGTCGCTCTTGTCAGAGTGTTTCTTCTTCCTCGCAAACGCATCGGTTGCGCTCTTGTATGGCGTGATTGGCTTCGCAGAGGGCTCATTGTGCTTCAAACGCATGTTACTCACGGTGTTGTTATTCTTGCCGTAATGCGTCGCTGTCTTGCTCTTCTTGGCGTTGGCATTGTCGAGCTTGCTCTTGGTCCATGGCATCTTGTTCTTGGAGACGGTGTCATTCGCACTCTTGAAGGCGGTCTTGCAAACCATTGCCATGGAATGGGTTTTGTGAAGCTTGATGATCTTGATGGTCGTCGCGAAGATGAGAATGAGGTCATGGTAGACTTGCGTCGAAAGAGGTGTCGGAAGAGTGTCGGCTTGAGTGGCGCCGCCTTGACGAGGAAGATGTGGAAAAAGCATGGTTGACCATCATGGCACGAAACTCTTCCATTTGGGTGGATAGCTTGGCGTCAAGGTAGTCCCGTGTTCTTGCTTCGGATTGGCGCAAGTCGGTGGCGAGTTGTTCGATGTGGTCGCCCAAAGTTTCATTTTCTTGATGCAAAGCTCGTTGAACGCCGAAGAGTTGGACCTTGGTGATGTTGTCGTTTGGTTCGTCTTGCTCGTCGAACAGTGGGTTGGAGGTGCTTGGCCTATCCATCATGCTTAAGCAAATGTGAGTGGAAGAAAGAGAAAAACTAGACCAAATTTACCTTTTCCAATGTTGAATATGGATCAATGATCACTCAATATGGTATTATGGAAGTAGGATAATTGGCACTAGATCTTGTCAATCTCACACCTACACAAATAAAGCTTTTCGAGTAGCTTGGTGAGGATAAGTGGCACAAAATTGATGCAATGGTTAGTAAGATATCAATAATGTTGAGAAAGATTCATAAATTCACATGTGAGGCAAATAGATCAATATCAAGGACTGGTACACGGAAACACACACACGGATAGATAAGTGGGGTTGTGCAACCAAGGAATGAGCACAAAATGTGTTATCCATGGAAAACACTAGCGTTGCACAACACTAGAGAGACATAGCATGATTTCTCACAGGGTGAGATACGAAACTTGTGCACAACCTATGAGAGACAAAACGTAACGACTTTCTATTCCAAATATGCTATGTATGTATGGTTCCCGATGAACTCGCACACGATGATCCAAAATGATCAATGATGTCAATATGCTATGTAATGCGGTTGACGGTGTCCTGGACTAAGGGGTACTAACCTATACGGCCCACAGTCCACGGGCCGGGCTCATGGCCCGCTGAACACTAGAAGGAAGGACTACCACGGCCACGAACCTCGGCGTAATCAATATGGAAACCTCCGAGGACTTGGCGTGTACTTCAAGGATTGTCCTGTAACCGACGTGTTGATAACCGACCATGTGTAAGACCTAGCTGCCCCCGGTGCATATATAAGCCGAGGGGTTTTATTCTTTAGGGAGACAACAATAACAATTACCAGCCTTAGGGTTTAGAACACAATCATACGATCTTGAGGTAGATCATCTTGTACTCTGTACCCAATCACGTCAATACAATCAAAGCAGGACGTAGGGTTTTACCTCTTCGAGAGGGCTCGAACCTGGGTAAATATCGTCTCCCTTCATCTACTGTTACCATCGTTTTCAGACCCGCAGCTCGGGACCCCCTACCCGAGATCCGCCGGTTTTAGCACCGACATTGGTGGCCCATGCAGGTCACGCCGTGTGGTCAAACCGAATTGATGGTTCACCTTCAGATCAACAGTGACATCGGCTGCGGTGACATCTTCGTCCTCATCCAGCTTTTCGCATTCGGCAGTGTCGTCCTCCACGCCGATTCGACCGGCCACCTTGGCTGTGTTGAGAACTTCTCCCTAGATCAGATCATCAGATTCGGGTGCCTGGAGTACACCATCGACTCATGCGGCGATCTTGCCCTCTCTGGCTGGAGGCCAGATCGGCTTGAGAACCCCACAGACACCGTAGCTTTAGCCCCAGACCCGACCTCTGATCCGAACCCCTGGACCGATTCTCACTTCGGACCTGACCTTGAGTTCGGATCCGGTCACTGCATCACCAGACCAGGCTTTGGCTCTGGCCGATCAAGGCTCCGAGGCTGTGTCAAGCGCCCCGTCGAGCACATTACAGGTCAGCGCCACCTACTCCCAAGCAATGAGCCCGGCGGACCTCTCGAGTTTGAACAAGATGTTGGACCGAATTCAGAACCTCGCGATCTCATCTTTGGTCCACGACCTGATCGGATGTAAAGCTGATGACAGGGAAATTTACGTCCCACCCACCACCAACCTAGTCACTACTGTCGATGATTTAACCGACGTATTGTACTATGCCTCCGAGGAGGCAACCAACATGGATGAAGATGTCGGTGATCTGCATGGTGCCATGCCACCCAGGACTGGCAACTGGGCTGCAACCTCTGATGGCAAACGAAGCATGAAAATCACATATTTTCCTACGAATCACCCAAGATCTATCTATGAGAAGCATAGCAACGAGAGGGGAGAGTGTGTCTACGTACCCTCATAGACCGTTAAGCGGAAGTGTATATTACGCGGTTGATGTAGTCGTACTCGTCATGATCCAATCGCGATCCAATCCAATCAAGCACCGAACGGACGACACCTCCGCGTTAAGTACACGTGTGGCTCGATGACATCTCCGCCTTCTTGATCTAGCAAGCAAGGAGAGAGAAGTAGATGGGATCGCCGGCAGCACGACGGCGTGGCGGCGATGGTGGTGGAGTGGTGCCGGCAGGGCTTCGCCGAGCGCTGCCGAAACTACTAGCAGAGGAGGAAACGGACTAGCGGAAGAGGGAGGGGCTGCGCCAAGGCTTCAGGGGTGCGGCTTCCCTCCCTCCCCTCCACTATATATAGGAGCAAGGGGGAGGGGGCGCAGGCCCTAGCCCCTCCTCCAAGGGAGGGGGCGGCGGCCCTAGGGGGAGGAGTTCACCCTCCCCATGCCTTGCCCCTTAGGGTTTCCTCTCCCCTAGCAGCATGGGACCTTGGGGGGCTGGTGCGCCTGGTCCATGTAGGCCAGGGCGCCTTCCCTTAGCCCATGCTAGCCTCCGAGAGTGGTGGGACCCACTGGTGGTCCCCGCGGAACCCTTCGGTGCCCCCGGTACACTGCCGGTGGATCCCCGAACTTTTTCGGAACCCGAAAAAGACTTTCCTATATATAAATCTTTACCTCCGGACCATTCCGGATCTCCTTCTGATGTCTGGGATCTCATCCGGGAGTCTGAACAACATTTGCTCACCAACATACATATCCCAATATTACTCTAGCGTCATCGAACGTTAAGCGTGCGGACCCTACGGGTTCGAGAATCATGTAGACATGACCGAGACACCTCTCTGGTCAATAACCAATAGCCGAACCTGGATGCCCATATTGGTTCCTCCATATTCCATGAACATCTTTTATCGGTTGAACCATGATGTCGAGGATTCAGTTAATCCCGTATGCAATTCCCTTTGTCCAGCGATATGTTACTTGCCCGAGATTTGATCGTCGGTATCTCCATACCTAGTTCAATCTCGTTACCGGCAAGTCTCTTTACTCGTTCCGTAATACAAGATCGCGTGACTAATGCATTAGCCACATT
Source organism: Elymus sibiricus (assembly GCA_039707655.1). Classification (NCBI taxonomy): domain Eukaryota; kingdom Viridiplantae; phylum Streptophyta; class Magnoliopsida; order Poales; family Poaceae; genus Elymus; species Elymus sibiricus. The sequence continues at coordinate 201,832,808 of CM077666.1, read as the reverse complement.
GCTTGCAAGCTCTTTACGATGTTGTATTACCGAGAGGGCCCAAAGATATCTCTCCGTCATACGGAGTGACAAATCCCAGTCTCGATCCATGCCAACCCAACAGACACCTTCGGAGATACCTATAGAGCATCTTTATGATCACCCAGTTACGAAGTGATGTTTGATAGCACACAAGGTATTCCTTCGGTATCTGGGAGTTGCATGATCTTATGGTCTTAGGAATAGATACTTGACATGAAGAAAGTTGTAGCAATAAACTTAAGTGATATGATCATATGCTAAGCTTACGGTTGGGTCTTGTCCATCACATCATTCTCCTAATGATGTGATCCCGTTATCAAATGACAACTCATGTCTATAGTTAGGAAACATTAACCATCTTTGATCAACAAGCTAGTCTAGTAGAGGCTCACTAGGGACACGGTGTTGTTTATGTATCCACACATGTATTTAAGTTCCTGGTCAATACAATTCTAGCATGAATAATAAACATTTATCATGAACAAGGAAATATGATAATAACCAATTTATTATTGCCTCTAGGGCATATTTCCAACAGTCTCCCACTTGCACTAGAGTCAATAATCTAGTTTACATTGTAATGAATCTAACACCCATGGAGTCCTGGTGCTGATCATGTTTGGCTCATGGAAGAGGTTTAGTCAACGGGTCTGCCAGATTCATATCCGTATGTACTTTGCAATGTTCTATGTCTCCCTCCTTGATGTAATCACGGATGGAGTTGAAGCAGCGTTTGATATGCTTGGTCTTATTGTGAAACATGGGCTCCTTGGCAATGGCAATAGCTCCAGTGTTGTCACAAAATATAGTCATTGGATCCGATGCACTGGGTATAACTCCCAGATCGGATATGAACTCCTTCATCCAGACTCCTTCTTGCGCTGCTTCCGAAGCAGCTATATATTCCGCTTAACATGTAGACCCCGCTACGACGCTTTGCTTGGAACTGCACCAACTGACTGCTCCACAATTAAATATAAATACGTATCCGGTTTGAGACTTAGAGTCATCCGGATCTGTGTCCAAGCTAGCATCGATGTAACCCTTTACGACGAGCTCTTCGTCACCTCCATAAACGAGAAACATGTCCTTAGTCCTCTTCAGGTACTTAAGGATATTCTTGACCGCCGTCCAGTGATCTACTCCTGGATCACTTTGGTACCTCTCTGCCAGACTTATGGCAAGGCACACATCAGGTCTGGTACATAGCATGGCATACATTATAGAGCCTATGGCTGAGGCATAGGGGATGACTTTCATCCTTTCTCTTTCTTCTGCCGTGGTCGGGCTTTGAGTCTTACTCAACTTCACACCTTGCAACACAGGCAAGAACCCCTTCTTTGACTGGTCCATTTTGAACTTCTTCAAAATCTTGTCAAGGTATGTGCTTTGTGAAACTCCTATTAGGCGTCTTGATCTATCTCTATAGATCTTGATGCCCAATATGTAAGCAGCTTTACCCAGGTCTTTAATTGAAAAACTCTAGTTCAAATAACCTTTTATGCTTTCCAGAAATTCTATATCATTTCCAATCAACAATATGGCATCCACATATAATATTAGAAATGCTACAGAGCTCCCACTCACTTTCTTGTAAAGACAAGCTTCTCCGTAAGTTTGTATAAAACCAAAAGATTTGATCACCTCATCAAAGCGTATATCCCAACTCCGAGATGCTTGCACCAGTCCATAGATGGATCGCTGGAACTTGCATACCTTGTTAGCAGCCTTAGGATCGACAAAACCTTCCGGTTGCATCATATACAACTCTTCCTTGAGGAACCCGTTAAGGAACGCTGTTTTGACGTCCATCTGCCAGATTTCATAATAATAAAATGCGGCAATTGCTAACATAATTCTAACAGACTTAAGCATCGCTACGGGTGAGAAAGTCTCATCGTAGTCAACCCCTTGAACTTGTTGGAAACCCTTTGCGACAAGTCGAGCTTTATAGATGGTGACATTACCATCGGAGTTTGTCTTCTTCTTAAAGATCCATTTATTCTCAATAGCCTGCTGGTCATCGGGCAAGTCCACCAAAGTCCATACTTTGTTTTCATACATGGATCCTATCTCGGATTTCATGGCCTCAAGCCATTTTTTAGAATCCGGGCTCATCATTGCTTCTTCATAGTTCGTAGGTTCGCCATTGTCTAACAACATGACTTCCAGGACTGGATTACCGTACCACGCTGGTGCGGAACGTACCCTGGTCGACCAACGAAGTTCAGTAGTAACTTGATCTGAAGTTTCATGATCATTATCATTAGCTTCCTCTCCGACTAGTGTAGGCATCACGGGAACTTCTTTCTATGATGTGCTACTTTCCAATTCGAGAGAAGGTATAATTACCTCATCAAGTTCTACTTTCCTCCCACTCACTTCTTTCGAGAGAAACTCCTTCTCTAGAAAGGACCCATTCTTGGCAACAAAGATCTTGCCTTCGGATCTGTGATAGAAGGTATACCCAATGGTTTCTTTAGGGTATCCTATGAAAACGCACTTCTCCGCTTTGGGTTCGAGCTTATCAGGTTGAAGCCCCTTGACATAAGCGTCGCATCCCCAAACTTTAAGAAACGACAGCTTAGGTTTCTTGCCAAACCATGACTCATACGGTGTCATCTCACCGGATTTAGACGGTCCTCTGTTTCGACCCAGGCGGTTGGCTGCCGATGAACAGGACACCATTGCTGCTGTCCAGTACAGCCGTACGTATGCGCGGCTCTGGCCGTACGTATGCACGAGTACGCGTTCGAGACTCGGCCCGTGTGTACATACGTGGCCGTATTGTTTTGCAGCGTGGTTGTATGTATGTGTACACGATTTAGACGGGACTGCCTGAACTGCTACGTCAGGGACTCTACAACGACACGTGCCGCTCCTTACACGGCCACGGTTCATCGTGCCAGAGAGACCAATCGACCAGTATGTGCATACACTCTTGCGACCAGATAGATAACGCTATGTACGCTTCGACCTGGTGGGTCCCAATTGTCAGGGGGGATAAGGAGGCACTTCCTTGCGTGCGAAGATATAGTGGTGGGTCCCAGCTGTCAGGGGGAGGAATCATTTTTTTTGCGCGTAATAAGGAGGCACTTCCTTGCGTGCGAAGATGTAGCTGGTGGGTCATAGCTGCCAGGGGGAGGAAACAAAAATTTTCCACGTAATAAGGAGGCACTTCCTTGCGTGCCACCATGGACCTCGTGGGTCCCAGCTGTCAGCCTCTCTACGTACAATTCTCTTCCGATGGCTGTCGTTCGTTAACCGCATTGACGATGCCGCACCGAGTGCACCAAGGCGGTGGACGACGGTAAGGCCTAGGAAGGGAACGACCTGGAGCCAGAGAAGATGCGGAAGTGGTTGCCCAAGCAGAGGGGAGTACGAGGATTTACTGGTTCGGCTGCAGTTTGAGGCTGTCGTTGCCAGAGAATAACAGGAGGTGTGGGTGAGTAGAGGGATGGCCTAGCCAGCAGTGGGAGTAGGGTGGGGCGGTGAGGCCTGCGCGGCAGCACAGCCGACCACGGGAGGCAGGAGCAGGCGGTCCCGCCGGTGCTTGTTTGGGCGGCTGGAGAAGGAAGATCAGAGATTGAAGAAGTAGCACGGCCATTGGATTAACATCAAACAGTCACTGCTGCTAGAATCATTTCTTGACTAAGTTGACAAAGCCCTACGTACGCATCAACTTAGTAGGCCCACAAGTCAGCCTCCAAATCAGGTGGGTTCCAGCTAGCAGGGGGAGGAATCATTTTTCTTGCGCGTAATAAGGAGGCACTTCCTTGCATGCGACCATGGACCTCATGGGTCCCAGCTGTCAGCCTCTCCATGTACAGTCCTCTTCCGATGGCTGTCGTTCGTTGACTGCATTGACGACGCCGTGCCGAGAGCACCAAGGCGGTGGACGATGGCGAGGCTAGGAAGGGAATGACCCGGAGACGGGGAAGACTTAGCAGTGATTGCCCACGCGGAGGAGAGTACGAGGGTTTACTGGATCGGCTGCGGTGTGAGGCTGCCGTCGCCGAAGAATAACAGGAGGTGTGGGTGAGTAGAGGGATGTGATGGGGTCACCTACCACCGGTAGGGACAAGGACCTGACATCTAGGGCCCACCTAAGGCCCACACTATTATTCAGAGACCCCTGGGTCACAAGTGCAACCGGATGCACACTACAAAGGATTCACTCAGACCCTGCACGGACACCACTCGGACGAACGTCTACTCCCCAGTCGGCCAGACATCATCACTCAGACACAGGAGACGCATGGACGGCGTGGAGCTGCAACAGTCGAGTAGTCCTCAATTAGACTTTAAGCATAGTTATGGCTACCGTTACCAGTAACTGCCATAGTCATGGCTGTGTTAAACAGTGTTAAACCCCATTAACCGATGTACTTATTGTCATTAATGCCCGATGACGTGGTGGCTGAGAGGCTGCGGCACACTCCTATATAAGCCGCCCTCTCCCTTCGTTGCAAGGGTTAAGCACTCATTGTAATCAGATACCCCCAGAGAAAACAAGCCTCAGGGCATGAGACGTAGGGCTTTTACCTCCTCCGAGAGGGGTCTGAACTCGCTAAATCCGAGTGTTACGCCTGTGTTGTAGCTAGGCTCTGCTCCTCATTCGTACCCCCAGTACTCACTGTCAAGACTAGTAACCACGACAGTTGGCGCCCACCGTGGGGCTGAGCGTCTAGCGACTTAAGTAGTTCAGGTGAAATTCCATCACCACCATGATAGTCGGCGGCGAGATCCATTTCTGAGCTCTTAGCTTCATCGCCGATGACTCAGCGTGGCTCCCGGAGGCCCTGCTGGACGTGGAGGCGTTGCCCGTCCGTGGCGCGGCGCACTTCCGCACATCTTCATTCGGAGTTCTCCTTCGACAGCCATCGGTTCCATACCGAGTGATTTCCCTCCTTCTCGTTGGACGTCGTTGCAAGCATTCCGGACGCTTGCGGCTCCAGCGCTAGATGAAGCATGCGGTGGCCGTCTAGGCCGCAGCGGAGCAAGTGGCGGCTCTTGACCCTGATGAGCCCGCTCTAGACCTCTTCGCTGAGCTCCATGAGGACTCTGTCAGCGAGTCCGAGTGCGAAAGCGTTGAGTCCACCGCCGAGGTTCTCATGGCTGGCACAGAGCCACGCGTCCCTCCGGGTTATTCCGGTACCTGCGATGGGCACATGGGCACTTCACGCGGGAACAACAATGACGATCATGGGAATGACCGTTCGCCTCACCATGATCCTTATGTCCCGCAGGCTCTCACTCGGGAGCAGAGTGACGAGCTCCGGCATATAAACGAACAAGCTCTGCACACCCCCATCACCGGGACGACTCCCGAGGCCCTGGCCATGGAGTCAGCATGTTTGGCCACTCTGGCCGAACGAGACCGCCTAGAGCAGCTGTAGAGGGAATTGGATGATCGCACTCGCCAACAAGCCAGTTCCAGTCGGCACAAGCACCGGCTGTTCCCGAGTGATCAACCTTGGAAGTACCAGGTGCTGAACACTCCCCTGCAGAACCTGGCGGCGGCTACCAGGATCGCTGATTCCATTCAGCCCTCCGATTCCGCGGCCGGGGAAGGGATCCGACAGATCCAAGCGCTCCTGATGACGGCTCTGTCACAATCCCGCGATCACATACACAGTGCATCAGTGCGCGCCGAGACTGTCCAGTCGGCTCATAGCCCGCTGGGTTCAGGAAAACGCCAAGCGTCGCCTTCTTCCCGAGATCATCACGGGGTGCGGAGGTGCGATCGAGTCGTTTCGCCCCGGCGATACGATGATTTCGATCGGACCCGGATGCCCCCTCTGTAGGACGTCCCATACGGGTGCCAGCCCTATGGTGACTGGCGTTCTCCCAGGAATGATCGCAGGCCGAGTCCCTCATACCGTCCGGGTAACCTCCGAGACCCCCAGTTCAATGTGAGATATGTCCTCGCTCAGAACTTGGTTGATAGAGGGTGGGCCCTGAGGGAAGGCCTTGACGCCGATGTTCCGAGTGGTTCCGCACCCTCTAGACCCGAGTGTTTCAGCCGTTACATTCGAGCAGCAGATATCCCGCACAACTTTAGGTTAGCGGCCGGCATCAGCAAGTTCACTGGCGAGTCGAAGCCAGAGATTTGGTTAGAGGACTATCGAGTAGCCGTTCAGATCGGCGGTGGCAACGACGGTGTGGCTATGAAGCATTTGCCACTGATGCTTGAGGGGTCGGCCAGAGCGTGGCTCAACCAGTTGGCACTCGGCAGCATATACTGTTGGGACGATCTAGCCCGAGTCTTCATTAAAACTTTCGAGGGCACGTACAAGCGCCCGGGTGGATTGTCAGAACTGCAACATTGCATTCAGAAGCAGAATGAAACTCTCCGAGAGTACATCCAGCGATGGACCACCCTTCATAACGCGGTGGAAAACGTCTCTGAACACCTGGCGATCTGCACCTTCAAGGCCGGCGTCAGATACCGTGAATTGGCCCTGAAGTTTGGCCGCACTGAGATCCCTACTCTCAGTCGGGCAATGGAAATAGCCAACCGGTACGCCAACGGCGAAGAAGAAGACCAGCTAAGGAGTGGCAAGGGCCGCGCAGGAGATGTGAATTAGTCGGACAGCAACAAGAACAAGAAGCAGAAGCGCAAAGCCGAGGCGGCCAACAATAAGGAGACTGCGGCTCTAGCCGGCCAAAGCAAAGGCAAAGGCCCGCTTAAGCAGAAGAAGGAGTGGGCCGGCAAAAAGATAGCCGCCCAGAAGAAATGACATCCTTGATTAGCCCTGTCAGATTCACACAAAGAGGGATGAAGAAGGCAACTTGATCCTGCCGAAGCATACCACTCGGGAATGTCGGTTACTCGAGCAAGAGATGTGTCAAGACCCCTACGAGGGGAAGGATGAGGACGAGGACGACGATGGGGATAAAGGCACCTCCGAGTACCCCCATTTTGAGAAGGTTCTCATGATTTTTGCTGACGTTGAAAGCAAGAGTCGCCTCAAGGTGATTAACCGAGAGGTCAACATGGCAGTTCCGACTGTCACCAAGCTCCTAGACTGGGCCCAGACCCCTGTCACCTTCAATCAGTAGGATCACCTAGCTCACATACCGACCCCGGGCGGCAAGCGCTGGTGGTCGATCCAGCTGTAGGAGGAGTCCGACTGCGTAAAGTCCTCATGGACGGCGGCAGCGGGCTCAACATCGTTTACGCTGATACTCTAGAGGTGATGGGCATTCCGATGTCCCGACTGAGTAAGAGCAATATGCAGTTCCACGGGGTTATTCCTAGGAAAATAGCAAAGTCACTCGGGCAAATTGCCCTCGACGTCATATTCGGCGGAGAAAAGAACTTCAGAAAAGAGAGGTTAACCTTCGAGGTGGTGGACTTCAAGAGTGCTTATCACGCCATCCTAGGTAGGCCTGCCTACGCACAATTCATGGCCAGACCATGTTACGTGTATCATAAGCTTAAGATGCCAGGCCTGAAAGGCGTGATCACCATCATAGGGAATCAAAAGATAGCTGAAGAGTGCTTGCAGAAAGGCTCTCAGATCACTGACGAACAGATGGCGTTGACGGAGCTAGACGAGTACAAGATGATGGTTGATGCGAGTGACCTGCTCAAGAGCAAGAAACCGACTGTGGAATCCGCTTTCCAGTTGGCCGGAGACTCGAAACAGGTTCACATTCACCCGGAAGACCCGAACGCTGCTCTAACCAACATATCGACGACGCTCAACAGCAAATAGGAAAGCGAGCTCTTCCAGTTCCTCTGTGAGAACTGGGAGATCTTCGCATGGAAACCCTCTGACATGCCGGGTGTTCCCAGGGGACTGGCTGAGCATCGTCTCAGAGTTGACCCGAAAGCAAAACCTGTCAAAGAGCATCTCTGATGCTCCACTACGGAGAAACGCAAGGCGATTGGCAAGGAGATCGCGCGGCTCTTAGTCGCCGAGTTCATTCATGAAATATACCACTCTGAGTGGCTCACCAACGCCGTGTTAGTCCCCAAGAAAGATAAATCTCTCCGAATGTGTATTGACTTCAAACACATCAATCGGGCCTGCCCGAAGGACCACTTCCCTCTCCCTCGCATAGATTAGATCGTAGACTCTACTGCGGGGTGCGAGCGCCTATTGTTTTTGGATGCGTACTCCGGGTACCACCAGATCCGAATGTATGGTCCGAATGAAATAAAGACTGCATTCATCACCCCATTCGGGTGTTTCTGTTACACCACGATGCCATTTGGGTTGAAGAATGCTGGCGCAACTTTCATGCGCATGATCCAGAAATGCTTGCAGAAGCAGATCAGTCGGAACGTGGAGGCTTATATGGATGACATTGTGGTCAAGTCACGGAAGAGTTCCGACCTTCTGACTGACCTCGCCAAAACCTTCACAAACTTACGCCAGTACGGCATCAAACTCAATCCGGCTAAGTGTACTTTCAGGGTGCCCGCTGGCAAGTTACTCGGTTTCCTTGTTTCCGAACGAGGGATCGATGCTAACCCCGAGAAGATTGGCACAATAATCCGAATGAAGTAGCCGCAACATCTGCACGATGTTCAGAAGCTCACGGGTTGTCTGGCAGCCCTGAGTAGGTTCATTTCACAACTCGGGGAGAAGGCCCTGCCGCTCTACTGACTCATGAAGAAATCGGAGAAGTTCGAGTGGACGACAGAAGCGCAGGCCGCGTTCCAAGAACTCAAAGCCTTGCTTTCCACCCAGTCGGTTCTTGCTGCTCTGGGAAGCCAAGATCCCCTGCTCTTGTACATCGTGGCCACAGGCCAAGTTGTTAGCATTGTGCTCACCGTGGAACGTGAAGAACAAGGCAAAGCCTACAAGGTCCAGGGGCCAGTTTACTACATCTCTGAAGTTCTGGCACCTTCCAAGCAAAGATATCCACACTACCACAAGCTCGTGTACGGGATTTACCTAACTGCGAAGAAGGTGGCTCATTACTTTCAAGAGCACTCAGTCACAGTGATAAGCGATGCCCCCCTATCGGAGATCTTGAATAACAGAGATGCCACAGGCCGAGTAGCCAAGTGGGCCATCGAACTCCTTCCTTTGGACATCAAGTTTGAAGCTAAGAAAGCTATCAAGTCGCAAGCTCTGGTAGACTTCCTGGACGAGTGGATTGAACAGGAACAACCAGCCCCGAGTGTCCCCGAACACTGGACTATGTTCTTCGATGGTTCCAAGATGCTGAATGGCTCGGGGGCTGGTGTCATCCTAGTATCCCCCAAAGGTGACAGGCTCGGTTATGTTCTTCAGATCCACTTTGACTCCTCGAACAATGAGGTAGAGTATGAAGCCCTCCTGCACGGGTTGCGTATGGCGATCTCCCTAGGAATCCGCCGACTGATGGTCTACGGTGACTCGGACTTAGTGGTGAACCAGGTGATGAAGGAGTGGGATATACGGAGCCCAGCTATGACAGGCTACTGCAATGCCGTCTGGAAGCTGGAAAAGAACTTTGAAGGACTAGAGCTCCACCACATCCCGCGAATTAAAAACCAGGCGGCTGGTGATTTGGCCAACATTGGCTCCACTCGGAAAGCAGTCTCGAAGAATGTGTTCCTAGAGCACTTGCACTTGCCCACAATCAAGGAAGACCCTTTTGTGGAGGAGCCCACAAAACCACTTGGACCATCGAATCCAACTGAAGTTGACATTCCAGCGGTGTTGGATCTGGTCCAAGAGGTGCTCGTCATCACTCCCGAGTGGACCGAGCCGTACCTCGCATACCTGCTCAGGCAGGAGCTCCCTGAAGACGAAAAAGAGGCTCGACAGATCGTCCGCCGATCGAAAGCCTTTACCGTCATGGGGGATCAACTTTACAAGAAGAGTGCCACTGGCGTCACTCAGTGTTGCATCACACCGGAGGAAGGGCAACAGATCCTACAGGAGATTCATTCGGGAACTTGTGGGCACCATGCTTCCTCTCGGACCTTGGTCGCCAAAGCGTTCTAGGCGGGTTTTTACTGGCCGAGAGCCAATGAAGCAGCTCGTGATATCGTTGGCCATTGCGTCGGGTGCTAGTTTTATGCAAATCAATCGCACAAGCCAGCATCCGCGTTGAAGACAATCCCACTCGCGTGGCCGTTCACAGTCTGGGGACTCGACATGGTCGGTCCACTCCGGACCGAGGCCAGCGGGTTTACACATCTGCTGGTCGCAGTGGATAAGTTCACCAAGTGGATCGAAGTGAAGCCCATAAAGAAGCTAGACTCCTCGACTGCGATCAAGTTCATAAAGGAAATAGTCTTCTGGTTTGGAGTCCCCCACAGCATCATCATGGATAATGGGTCGAACTTCGACTCAGATGAATTCCGCGAGTTTTGTTATTCCCAGGGCACTCGAGTCGATTATGCGTCCGTGGCTCACCCGCAGTCGAATGGACAAGCAGAGCAGGTGAATGGACTGATACTCCAGGGGCTCAAGCCGCGTCTCATGCATGACCTGCAGCATGCGGTGGGAGCCTGGGTCACCGAACTGCCATCGGTCCTCTGGGGCTTGCGGACAACCCCAAATCGGTCCATGAAGCGCACTTCGTTCTTCTTGGTGTATGGCTCGGAGGCCGTTCTACCGAGTGATTTGCTCCAAAACTCCCACTGAGTGGATCTTTACTCAGAGGCGGAGGCAGAGGAAGCGTGTCAAGATGGCCTCGACCCCCTGGAGGAAGAGCGCGAGTTGGCCCTTATCAGGACAACTACATATCAGCAAGACCAACGCCGCTATCATGATAGACACGTAAGGGGATGCACTTTCCAGGAAGGCGACCTGGTCCTCCGACTGGATCAGCAGAAGCCTCACAAGCTGGCGCCTCCGTGGCAGGGACCCTTCACGATATCAAAAGTGTTGAATAATGGAGCCTATCGGCTCTACAACTTCACCAAGAGTGAGGAAGAGCCCCGTGCTTGGAATGCGGATCTGCTCCGCAAATTCTTTACTTAGAATAAATTTCTCCCCATTGTAATAATGTTCCGAATGAAATTAGATGAATAAAAGTCTTGCTTTTCCTGTATCTCGTCTAAATTGGATAACACCATGTTTTCATTCCGATGACTAACAGCATTCGGAATCTAACAACACGCCCCCAGTGGGTGCACAGGCTTAGCTGCGAACCAGATTTTGCCTAAGTTAAAAACTATCCGAGTGCGGACACGCTCCACACTCGGGGGCTTAGCTGCGAACCAGATTTCACCTAAGTTAAAAATATTATCTGAGTGCGGACACGCTCCACACTCGGAGGCTTAGCTGCGAACCAGCCTTCGCCTAAGTTAAAAATTATTCAAGTGCGGACACGCTCCACACTCGGAGGCTTAGCTGCGAACCAGCCTTCGCCTAAGTTAAAAATTATCCGAGAGCGGACACGCTTCACGCTCAGAGGCTTAGCTGTGAACCAGCCTTCGCCTAAGTTAAAAATTATCCAAGTGCGGACACGCTCCACACTCGGGGGCTTAGCTGCGAACCAGATTTCGCCTAAGTTAAAAATCATCCGAGTGCGGACATGCTCCGCACTCGGAGGCATAGCTGCGAACCAGCCTTCACCTAAGTTAAAAATTATTCGACTGCAGGCAAGCTCCACACTCGGGGGCTTAGCTGCGAGCCAGCCTTCACCAAAGTAAAAAATTATTCGATTACGGACACGCTCCACACTCGGAGGCTTAGCTGCAAACCAGCCTTCGCCTAAGTTAAAAATTATCCGAGTGCAGACACGCTCCACACTTGGGGGCTTAACTGCGAACCAGATTTTGCCTAAGTTAATAATCATCCGAGTGCGGACACGCTCCACACTCAGAGGCTTAGCTGCAAACCAGCCTTCGCCTAAGTTAAAAATTATCTGAGTGCGGACAAGCTCCACACTCGGGGGCTTAGCTGCGAACCAGCCTTCGCCTAAGTTAAAAACTATCCGAGTGCGGACACGTCCCACACTCGGGGGCTTAGCTGTGGACCTGTTTTCGCCTAGGTTAAAAACTATCCGAGTGCGGACATGCTCGACACTCGGGGGGGTTAGCTGCGAACCAACCTTCGCCTAAGTTAGAAATTATCCGAGTGCGGACATGCTCCACACTCGGGGGCTTAGCCGTGAACCAGCCTTCGTCTAAGTTAGAAAAAATTGCACTGGCAAACGGTATAAGAATTCAAGCATTCGAGTAAAACTCCGATCCGTTCGAGTTCTTCTGGCAAAAGCAAAGTACGCGAGCCAAATGCTCGTTCAAGTTTAACGGTTACAGCAACCACTCGGCATTCCAAGGCAAATCAGAACTTAAAAGTATTTTCACTCTGCTGCGGGAGGACTGGTCGGGTCGACGAAGGTATCCAGATCGATGCCGTCTGCAATTCGAGTGGCGGCCTCGATGAATGTCTCCATGAAGTCCTCGAACTTGAGCTTCTTTGTGTTGGCAATATTCAGAGACTTCAATTTCCCTTCATCCACGTCCTTGCAATGAATGCAGACAAGTGCGAGAGCCACGTCGGCGCCCCAGTGAGCAGCAGATTTCTTCCAGGCCTGCACTCGGCTTGGGATGTCCTTTAGCCAGGTCATCATCGACTCCAGATCATTCGGAAGCTCGTCACCCGGGAGGATCTCTCGGTCGATCTTGGATAGGGCAGACCGCAGCCGGATGATATACCCCACGGCACTCTCAAGATGCTCCTCTAGTCGGAGAATGGCCAAGGCAGCATGGTCCCTGAGAATCAGCCTGGAGGGGTCCAAGTCTTTCTCGACTCTGTCAGTTTCCAGCTCAAAGTTGTAGCAGAACTCTGTTGTGAAAACTGACTCGAGATTAGAGATATAAGACTCCTGAGCAAAGCGGACAAAATTCAATCGGTGAGACGATTTACCTTCGAGCTTCTTGCCCATGTCCTCGCCGAATTCCTGGATGTACTCCTCGAGTTCACCCTTCTTCTCAAGGAGCTTGGTGACCTGGTCGTTCAGTTGCTTCTTCTCCTCTTCGAAGACGCCTGCCTGGGTGCTGTGCTTCACCTCCCACTCGGCATTGGACTTCTTCAGCTCGGAAACTTCATTCTTGGCTGTCTCGGCGGTGGCCTTCAGGGTCTTGATCTCCTTCTCAAGCTTGCCGACCGAAGCTAGCTTCTCTTTAGCAACCTTGGTCTTGCTCCTGGCCTCCTTCTACGCTAGAGCCATCTCCTTGTCCTTGTCTTCCAAGGCCTGCTTCATGGTGTCTAAAGAAATAGAAATCCTCAGCCTCATTAGAAGTTGAGCATTCTTACCACGGACATCTGAAGAAGCAATTGACTCGGACCAAAAGAAAAGCACGACTCGGCTGATGGTCAAACAACGGGGCTTACCTCCAAGGGCGTTCTTCTCCTTCTCAAGGCGATTGCTCCTGTGCTTCTCCGCGTCCAAGTTCACTCTGAGTTGCACCACCTCCTTCTCCAAGTTGGCGTAGCGGGTTCCCAGCTCGCAGGCCCTCTGTCGCAAAACAAAGAAGTTGTCAGTCGGATGAAGGAACAAGCTTGACCAGTATCAGACCCTGAAGTTCCCTCTTACAACCAAGTCAGCAATGAAGAAGATCGAAGACAACAACACACAGGTATTCATCATCGACCTCAAGGTAGACAAGCTCGATTAGCTCGAAGCTTACTAGTTTGTCAAGCTTCCCACTCGGCCCACCGAGTGAGGAAGAACACCCCGAGTGTCATATGAAAAAAAACTCTAAGACTATCGCCGACTGCTCCCCAGTCGATGGTAGCCTTGGGGACTACACCCAGTGGGTGCACTCAGCATGCCCCCACTAGAAAGTGACTTGTGGTGAGCTAAAAAAGGCTTATGTGCGAGTTCTATCAGACTCCTACCGATTGCCCGCAATCGATAGCAGTCTCGGGGACTACACCCAGCGGGTGCACTCAGCGTGCCCCCACCAGAGAAAACACACTCGGTTAAGACTCCGCTTGACCCGAGTGAAAATTTTGACAAGTACAGAGTTCTAAGACTCCCGCCGACTATTTCCAGTCAACGGGAGCCTCGGGGACTACACCCAGTGGGTGCACTCAGCGTGCCCCCATTGGAGAAAGACGAACACCCAGTGGGTGTGCCCCGCACAAACCCACTGACAGGAGTTCAGTTTCTAATTCAAAACAAAAACTTCGAACAACACTTACAATGGTACTTACTCGGACATTGGTCCTTAGAGCCTCGCTGGCGTCGTATGCTTCCCTCAGCCGATTGTTCATCACCTCCACCTGGATCAAGGCTTCCTTACTCGCTCCCACTTGGTCCTCAGGGACCCTGTGCAAGGCGAAAGCAGTAGGAGGAGCCGAGTGTGGCACGGGTGTGGGCTCAAGAGGCAGCGCAGTGAGCACCATCGAAGAGCTGGCCTGCGCCAGGGGGCTTTGACCAATGGGCTTCCCGGCGGCCTTAGCAGGAGAAACCCGGGTCATCTGGCAGGGCAAAGCTTCTCGCATCACGATGTCCTCTCTAGTCGGTGCCCGCTTGTCGACCTCCGGGTGCGGCAGGTTGGCTTGGTCGTCGTCGTCCAGGTGGATGACCTCAGTCGGGGCTGCGTTAACATTTGGGAGATAACATCAGGTCGCGAACCACTCGGACAAGATTCAAAATAGACATCAATTGACAAGATCATACCTTTGGAAGTAGCGACGTCAGCGGCGTCACCCTCCACCCGGCTTCTCTTGGGAGCATTCGGATACAATGAGGTGGTCGACGTCTCATTACTGCAAGGCAGAAGATCACTCGGCGCATCAGGCAAATGAAAGTCACACAAAAAAGAGGTTAGCTCTCGGATACTCACGTCGAGGCCAGTGGCACCGCCACCTTGATCCTTGGCACCGTCGCCTTCCGTGGCTTGCTGGTGATCTGCTTCGGTTGCTTGGGCTGTTTCTCCACCGAATCAACGGCTTTCGCCCGCAGGCGCTTCGCTCCGCGCGAAGAAGCTGAAGCAGTCGGCCTCGAATCACTCGGCACTCTGGCACCCCTCGCCCTGGCACTCGGGTCGTTCTTTTCCTTGGTGAGGCGTTCTCGGGGAACGACTTCGGACGGAGAAGACTCTGCCTCCTCGCCCTCCTCGGTGTCACTCTCATCTCCATCACTTTCCTCCTCCCCCTCTTCGCTTCCCCCTTCTTCTTCGTCACTGCCATCCGAGTGCTGATGCTCCGTGTCACTCGTCACATCTGCCGGTGATCGGTTGACCGACGGAATGTTGGAGATCATCTACGGGAAGCTCTAAAAGGGAGGAAAACATAAAGTCAAGATCCAGAAACACAAGGAAGGGTTGATCCACAATCCGACTGGCGCCAAATGTTCTTACCTCAACCGGCTGGATGTTCTTCTCATACGGAGGCACCCTCCTGGTGCCGCGCGGATTGTCCTGAGCCGAAGTGATGGCCTTGATCTTGCTAGCCAGGGCGTCATCGGTCAGCTCCTCCAGGTGCACTCGGGTGTCATCACCCGGACCTTCATACATCCACATGGGATGTGCCCTGGCCTGCAGCGGCTGGATCCTCCGAATCAAGAAGGTTTCCAGCAGGTCCATCCCATTGACCCCAACGTTCACGGCTCCAACCATGGCGACGGTCATGATCCCGACATCCACCTTCTCTTCTTTGCTCACCTCCAAAGATGGAGGCACGGCGACTCTCGCCCCCGAGTACGGAGGAAGGCCAATCGAGGATCCCTCACTCGACACGTCCTTGCAGTAGAACCAGCTGTCCTGGCAGCCCTTCACCGAGTCGGGAAAACTGATTTTCGAAAAGGCGCTCCACCCCCGCACTTGTATCCCCAGACCTCCACAGAGCTGGGTTACATGAGTCTTTTCCCCACTCGGCGAATCCTTCTTCATGGTCATCAAGCGACACGTGAAGCTATGCTTGAACAGGCCCCAATGCGGGTGAAAACCGATGAAATTCTCACAAAGGGAAACAAAAGCTGACAGATACACGATTGCATTGGGAGGAAGATGATGGAGCTGCGCGCTGAAGAAATCCAAGAAAGCCTGAAAGAAGGGGTGCGGAGGCATAGAGAAACCTCACTCGATGTGGGTGACCAGCAGCACGCGCTCGTCGCCCTGCCGCGCTAGCTCGACCTCGTCCGCGACCGGCCGCCTCCACCCGTCCGCCGGGATGAGGCCCTCTTCGGCGGGCTCCTCCAGCCGCTTCGCCATAATGTGCGATGCGGCCCGCCGATGCTCCCGAACTCGATGGCACCGCCTTCCTCGCCTTCTTCGCCCTCTCCAGCTTAGCGGTGGAATCCTTCCCCATGGCTTCAAATGCTCCGGCGCAGTGTGAAGAAGAACGTGGAGAGCAGATTGTAGGGTGGGGGAAAGGGGATCTGGAATTAACCCCGCGTAGTGAAACTGCCATTTATACCGCGGGTGGAATCACTCACCGGCCCTGAGCCGTCGGATCCCGGATCAACGGTTTTTGGTGGCAATCTTGCGCACAGGAAAGGCAGGACACGTGGCAGATTTCTGGGAGAAAATCGAGGTGTCACGCCCCACTTTCCCCACTAGCCGCGGCACAAACGCCACCACGCGCGCGCGCGCGCATCATTTTGAATCCGGGGTTTCCATGGCGAATCCGCCTAACAGATTGCGTCTGTCCCGTTTTTCCCGAAAGCGCCCGTCGGCCCGACCGACCGCCTTCCGCAGGCCACCGTGCACTCGGACACGTTAAACACCCGACTGGGGTCACCTCCAAGATTGCGAAAGGACGAGCTCGAGGCCCCTCTGTGGGTTAACTTGGCCCTTTCACTAGGCTCCAAGGCGCGTGTCTCGAAAATTTGGACTCGGAGCTGACCTGCGCTGGCGTTCCTACGGTATATGAAGTGGCATTTCTCCGAAGATTCAGTCCACACGCCGGCGTCGTCACTCGAGTTTCATGGCATGCCTCCACTCGGCCCCAAGCCCATCTCTCCTGAGAGACATGTGGATGCCACCAAGTTTTGCCTAGCAATCGGCACCATCCGATCATTCAGAAGTTCTCTAGTCCAGAATCCGTTGCAGCTTCTCCTTAGGATAACCGCGGGATGAGCAGAGGTCGAGTGCCTCCGAAGCACTCAGAACCCTCCGAAAGTTCAACCCATTCGTCTTGATTAAGCCTCAACTGATTCGGGGGCTAATGATGGGGTCACCTACCACCAGTAGGGACAATGACCTGACATCTAGGGCCCACCTAAGGCCCACACTATTATTCAGAGACCCCTGGGTCACAAGTGCAACCGGATGCACACTATGGAGGATTCACTCGGACCCTGTACGGACATCACTCGGACGGACATCTACTCCCCAGTCGGCCAGACATCATCACTCGGACATAGGAGACGCACGGACAGCATGGAGCTACAACGGTCGAGTAGTCCTCAATTAGACTTTAAGCATAGTTATGGCAACCGTTACCAGTAACTACCGTAGTCATGGCTGTGTTAAACAGTGTTAAATGCCATTAACCGCTGTACTTATTGTCATTAATGCCCAACGACGTGGTGGCTAAGAGGCTATGGCGCACTCCTATATAAGCCGCCCTCTCCCTCCGTTGCAAGGGTTAAGCACTCATTGTAATCAGATACCCCCAGAGAAAACAAGCCTCAGGGCACGAGACGTAGGGCTTTTACCTCCTCCAAGAGGGGCCTGAACTCGCTAAATCCGAGTGTTACGCCTGTGCTATAGCTAGGCACTGCTCCTCATTCGTACCTCCATTACTCACTGTCAGACTAGTAACCATGACAGGATGGCCTGGCCAGCGATGGGAGTAGGGTGGGGCGGTGAGGCCTGCATGGCAGCATAGCTGACCACGGGAGGCAGGAGCAGGCGGTCCCGCCAGTGCTGGTTTGGGCTGCTAGAGCAAGAAGATCAGAGATTGAAGAAGTAGCACCGCCGTTGGATTAACATCCAACGGTCACTGCTCCTAGAATCATTTGTTGACTAAGTTGACAAAGCCCTGCATACATGTCAACTTAGTAGACCCAAGTCAGCCTCCAAATCTGTGGCAAAAATCATACAGCCCATTTGCTATTATTTTTAATAATTTACAGCCCATTTGCTCATTCTTAAGGAATTTTTTGCAGCACCTATTCTTTTTGTTAGCATTACAGCCCATATTCTGGCTACGGTTAATTTTTTTAATGAAATTATGCATATTTTGGTGAGCTCCGAACTATTTTTAATCCCAATGTTTTGAGTCAGATTCAAACTAATTTGAAAGATAAAATTATATTAATTTAAAATCCTATGAAATTTTCACCATAGAAAAATCCAATGAAATTTAAAATTTCAAAATCTGGATAAAACAAAATTTGAAACTAATTACCGGTTTGCTATGTTTTTAAAAATTTACAGCTCATTTCTTATTACTTATAAGCCATTTTCTTGTTTTTAGGGGTATAGGCCATTTTCTTGGCCAGCCGAATGCATCCCTCCTCGTCCTGAAAGATTTGCAGCCCAGCAGGGTTGAGAAAAGCAAGTAGGCCTCGGTTGGGCATTGTGCAAAAAAATAAATAGAACTGGGCTAGCCATTTTAAGAAAGAAAAAAAACTGGGCTGGTCATGTCATAAACATAAAATAAAATACTGGTCGTTGAAATTTTCGAACTATTTTTAATCCCAAAATTTTGAGCCCAATAATAACTAATTTTGAAATATATTTAAATTATGTTAAAATCCAATGAAAAATAAAATATCAAAAAATAAAATAAAATCCTCAATTTGAAACTAATTGCCCATTTTATGTGTTTTTATATATTTACAGCCCATTTCATATTACTTATAAAATTTACAGCCTTTTTTATGGCCAGGCTGAATGTATCCCTCGTTGTCTTGAAAGATTTGCAGCCCAGCAAGGCGGGGAAAAAGAAATCGGCATGTATAGGGTATTCTACGGAAAAATAGGTGTGCTAGTCATTTTCACAGACAAAAAAAATAGCTGGGCTCGTCATGTTGTAAACATAAAATAAAAGCCTGGGCTAGACAGGCCACAGACACCGCACAACCCAGTTGATACCCTGATCCATCTCAACAACAACAACAACAAAAAAACTACTCGAGCTACTGGGTCCCAGGAGTCAGTGGCTCCGTGTGCAATTCTGTCGTTTATTGACAACATTGACAATGCCGTAGGTCCCAGATGTCAGCAAACCATTAGGAGGAAGCATTTTTTTTCATGTAATAAGGAGGAACTTGCTTGCGTACGGCTATGGACCTGGGGGTCCCTACTGTCATCCTCTCCGCGTACAGTCCTCACCGATTCCTGTCATTTGTTGACCATGTTGACAACGCCTGGAGCCGGTTAGGGTATGGTGGGACAGCGATGCTTGCGCGGTTGTGCAGCCAGCCGCGGAAGGCGGGAGCAGGCGATCCCGCCGACGCTGGTTTGGTTTGGGCGGCTGTAGCCTAGAGGAAGAAGACAAGAGATAGAAAAGGCATGATAGATCTTGGATTGGCATCCAACAGCTTATGCTGCCACAATCGTTTGTTTACTAAGTTGACAAAGCCTTGTGTACACGTCACCCTAGTAGGCCCACAAGTCAGCCTCCAAATCCGTGGCGGACAAATACAGCACATTCCAAATGTTCACACGGAAAGTTCAACATTCAGAGCAAACTAACAGGTCTGATTCGGAGATACAGTACTGTACTTCCACGTTGACAACCATCATAGCCAACTTAACTATCTACTCCCATTAATACTCTAATTTAGAACTACTAACTTACTCTTAGCTAACTAGATGATGCCGGCCACCATCTACGGGACACGCTAAACGCCGGCACCAACGTCCTCCTCCTCGCCTCGGACTTGCCAGAGGTGCGATAGGGCGCGTTGCTCATGCCCGTTGGCCCTTTCCATGCCGGCGTGGTCCACCGAAGCTTCAGCTTCTAAGCGGGAAACCCACATGATGAGCTGGTAGTAAAATTCAGCGTCGCGCACGCGTGCGTGCCCGACTGTCTCTAGGGCTATTCGCCGGGCGCCAGCCTCCACATAGTCGGCCCAGTTGCGGGCGCTTTGCTCGCGATGCAGGGCGGCGGTGCGCTCCTCCACCGCCATGCGGTCGTGCTCCAACGCATCCTCATACTCCGCATTGCCATCTAAAGACCGCCAGAATGCCTCCTCCCTCCGTCTGCCTTCCCGTGAAAAACCGAACACTAACTCCGGCGGTGAGCGCCTCTGGCGTCGCCTATTGCTGTCGCGTGGGGGCATGACGGACGTGGCGAGAGCGAGGGCAAGTGGCAAGCGACATCGGGCCAGTGGGGGCTTGTGAGGATAGGGTGCGTTGGGTGAAGGTGCCACCGGAGCACGCTGGGAACCAGTAATTATAGGTGGACGGAGCACGCTGGCAACTAGTAATTATAGGTGGACGGTAGGTAAACCGGTGTGTCGCGGGAAACGCGATGGTCATCGGAATTCAATGCATAAGCAGGCATGGCTTAGCGCGCCAGCTTGCCGTGGAAAACTGGCAAAACTAAAATTATGACTGTGCCGTCCCGTCCCGTCCCGTCAGTGGTGCGTCCCGTCCGTGCTGGGTCGCACATCGGCATGACGGTCAAATGAGGAGCAATACATAATCAACGGACTTGCATACGTGGAGTGTTAGGATTGGGATTAGGGGGTGGGAAGGGCCCCACCCCCCTGAAAATTGGGAGGGGGAGAGTGTTATTGTTAGGCAAATTCTGTAAAAGGTCTGTAATTGTGTGTGGTATTATTGGTCAACCGAGTGCCCTTGATTCATCCAGATGAGGTACGTGCGTGATCCGCTTGTAATTCATGTAGGATCGAGTCTGTCGGATAGTGTACGTGTAGGATCGCAATAGCTGATGAACGTTTGCTGGGAGAGAAGGCATTTGTGAACGTTTTTCTGGCAGTTTCTTCAGATTCGCATGGCATTTTCTTTAGAACAACATGTCAGTTTCTTCAGAGGAAGGCATTTTTATTCTAAAAACTGCCACCGTTGGATCTTGCGTTGCAACTAAAACTGCCAGGACTGTATCAGTAGGCTAGCTAGTGATCAATCAGTAACATGTAAACATTGTGCGAAGAGAAATAAGGAACTGCTAGTAACTTGTAAACACTGAGCGAAGAGAAAAAAAGGAACTACTGTGCACAGTAGTAAGAGCCAATCCGTCCTAAATGTTCACATGAAACTCACATGCCTGGCTTTGTAATATGTTCACATTAATAGCCAAAATTCACAACCAACTAGTATGATTCCCATACATAAGATCAACATGTTTATGCATCTCAATGATTAACAGATCATACACAATATTTAGTTCATAGAGCACAAATCAAGAAAAAACATATGTTCTTGCTACTGACATGGATGCTTCTCTGGGCCAACATTCAGTACACAGTGAAAGGCAAATTTGTTTGTAAAGTCTACATTTCCTCTTGCAAACATAAATGGTTTCACCAACAGATGGAACCATGAGAATCAACAACACATGATGGAGGAACATCCAAATTTAGTTAAATTTTAACACCGTCACAAATTCAGTTAACTGAAAAATTCAGTTAACTTTTAACACTAGGAAAAATTCAGTAAAAATATGATTCTGTTAAATCTAACACTGAGACAAATTTAATTAATTAAAAAATTTAGTTAACTTTTAACATTAGGATAAATTCAGTAAACGTAGACAACGATAAGGCTCTATACTTAGTTTCCAGTGACCTTCACGATGGGTTGCTCGGCGAGTATTTCCTCTATCTCCTTCTTCATCGCTCCATGAACGTCATCTCCTCTTGCCTCTCCTCCTCCAACTTTGTCATTGCGTCCATGGCCTTGGCGGTCTCGACGCGAGCTCGCATGATCACTTTCATGTCCTCGCGATGTTGCCTGAGAGCAGCCATGGATTCATCCTTCAGTACGTCATGCTCGATGCCGAGCTTCTCTTTGTCATCCATAAGTTCGACGATGACGGCGGCCGCCTCCTCCAGTGAGGCCTTTCTCTCCTCATGTAGCTTTGCCCAGCCGGCGATCTCCTCCTTCAGCAAGTCTCGCTCGATGTAGAGTTTCTCCTTCTCATCCATAAGTTTCACGATCAGAGCAGTCGCCTTCTCCTTGTCATCCATAAGTTTCACGATGAGAGCGGTCGCCTTCTCCAGTGAGGCATTGCTCTCCTTTGCCCAGCCGATGATCTCCTCAGCGCGCATGTCGTCGCGGGCGAAGGACTATTTGCCTCCACGGCGAACGTGCTTGTGAGAGCCCTTGCCTGCCTATTTGCCTCCGGGGCGAATGTGCTTCTTAGAGCCCTCGCTTGCCTGTTTGGCCACCGTGAGGCGTCAGGACTTCTCTGCAGCTTCCGCGGCCTTGGTCAATTTTCCCTGGTTATTTCTCCACCCAGAGCTCCCCCACGGGCCATGGTAAACGCAAGGAACGAGGAAGAAGAAAGGCTTGTTCTTTTGCTGACAACTGTGAATGGTGAGGAGGAGGAATGTGCAGCAATTCTCGGGTAGGTACCTCTTTTATAAAAGGATTGGTGATTGGCGTACTCGAGCCACGTATTTTGATTCGGCGTGTATGGCAATGAGAGGACGCCAGACCATTACGCGTTTCCATGCAGCCTTGGGAAATGATAGTGGTGCGGTCTTTTAAGTGTGATTTCGTGGTGACTTGGGAGTTAGGGAGCTGTGGTTAACACGCCTGGGGTAGTTGCTAACACATTTAAGTACATGGTGGGCAACTAAAAAAAGTATAAAGACACCATGTCGCTAGGTGTGTTACAGTAATTAGTAAGCGTTTGTGCCGCTTGAGCGGCGTGTATCTCACAAACTTCTCTCTTAATCAATGGAAATGGCAAGTCTTTTGCCTTGTTTCAAAAAAAATCAAAGTTATTTGTTTATCGGTACCGTACTCCTGGAAAGATAGTACTACGTAACCAGTGATACGTCCATTTTGCATCATGTTTTCCTACTGTTATTTATTATGTTTTTGATTATTATTTCATTTTATGATACAATTCTTATGCCTTTTCTCTCTTATTTTGCAAGTTTCACATGAAGAGGGAGATTGCTGGCAGCTGGAATTCTGGACCGAAAAGGGGTGAAACAGAGATAGCTATTCTGCACACCTCCAAATGACCTGAAAATTTACAGAGAATTATTTTGGAATATATAAAAAAATTGGCTCAAGAAATACCAGAGGGGGACCCACCAGGAAGCGACAAGCCTGGGGGGTGCGCCCAGGGGAAGGGCGCGCCCCCCGAGCTTGCGGCGCCCCTGGCAGGCCTCCAGGGCCCATCTTCTGCTATATAAGGCTATTTGCCCTAGAAAAAAATTAGAAGAAGACTTTCGGGATGAAGCGCCGCCGTCTCGAGGCAGAACCTGGCCAGGAGCAATTTTGCTCTCCGGTGGAGCAATTCCGCCGGGGATACTTCCCTCCGGGAGGGGGAAATCGAAGCCATCGACATCACCAACGATACTCTCATTATGGGAGGACCAATCTTCAATGATCCTTAATGATATTCAATACCCCTCTGATCTTGAACATGAATATGATTTGTGAGTAGTTACTTTTGTTCTTGAGGACATGGGAGAAGTCTTGTCATAAGTAATCATGTGAATGTGGTATTCGTTCGATATTTTGATGATATGTATATTGTTGCTTCCTTTAGTGGTGTCGTGTGAACGTCGACTACATGACACTTCACCATCTTTGAGCCTAAGGGAAGGCATTGTGGAGTAGTAATTAGATGATGGGTTGCTAGAGTGACAGAAGCTTAAACCCTAGTTTATGTGCTATTCCGTAAGGGGCTGATTTGGATCCATATGTTTCATGCTGTGGTTAGATTTATCTTAATTCTTATTTCGTAGTTGCGGATGCTTGTGAGAGGGGGTAATCATAAGTGGGAGGCTTGTTCAAGTAAGAACAGCACCCAAGCACCGGTCCACCCACATATCAAATTATCAAAGTAACGAACGCGAATCAAACAAACATGATGAAAGTGACTAGATGAGAATTCCCATGTGTCCTCGAGAACGCTTTGCTTTATATAAGAGACCGTTCCGGCTTGTCCTTCGCTATAAAAATGATTGGGCCACCTTGCTGCACTTTATTATACTTGTTACTTGTTATGAATTATCTTGCTATCAAAACTATCTGTTACCGCTACTTTCAGTACTTGCAGAGAATACCTTGCTGAAAACCACTTGTCATTTCCTTCTGCTCCTCGTTGGGTTCGACACTCTTACTTATCGAAAGGACTATGATTGATCCCCTATACTTGTGGGTCATCAAGACTCTTTTCTGGCGCCGTTGCCGGGGAGTGAAGCGCCTTTGGTGAGTGGAATTTGGTAAGGAAACATTTATATTACGTGCTGAAATTTATTGTCACTTGTCACTATGGAAAGTAATCCTTTGAGGGGTTTGTTTGGGGTATCTTCACCTTGACTGGAAGCACTGAGAGTTTCCCCTCAACCTACTAATCCTACTGAAAATATTTATTATGAAATTCCTTTGGGTATGATAGAGAAACTGCTAGCTAATCCTTATGCAGGAGATGGAAAGGTACATCCTGATATAAACTTGATATATATAGATGAAATTTGTGGATTGTTTAAACTGGCAGGTTTATCCAAAGATGGAGTTATAAGGAAGGTATTCCCTTTATCTTTGGAGGGAAAAGCATTGACATGGTATAGGCTATGTGATGATACTGGAACATGGGATTGGAACCGGTTGAAGCTGGAATTTCACCAGAAATTTTATCCTATGCATTTGGTTCATCATGATCGGAATTTTATATATATAATTTTTGGCCTTGTGAAGGAGAAAATATCGCTCAAGATTGGGGGAGGCTTAAGTATATGTTGCATACATACCCCAATATGAGCTCTCAAGAGAAATAATTATTCAAAACTTTTATGCTCGGCTTTCTCATAATGATCAATCCATGCTCGATACTTCTTCTACTGGTTCCTTTATGAAGAAAACTATTGAATTCAAACGTGATCTTCTGGAAAGTATTAAACGCAACTCTGAAGATTGAGAAATCGACAAAGGTAAAGAGTCAGGTATAAATCTTAAGTTTGATTGTGTTAAATCTATTATGGAAACTAATGATTTTCATAAGTTTAGTACTAAATATGGACTTGACTCTGAGATAGTAGCTACTTTTTGTGAATCTTTTGCTGCTCATGTTGATCTCCCTAAGGAGAAATGGTTTAAGTTTCATTCACCTATTGAATTAAATGATGAACCTGTTAGTGTTAAAGAAGAAACAATTGTTTACAATGTTGATCCAGTTGTGCCTACTGCTTATATTGAGAAACCTCCTTTACCTGTTAGGATTAAGGAACATGCTAAAGCTTCAGCAAATAAAAGTTGAACCTAATATTGCAATGGTTAAAGATCTTTTGGTTGATAACATTAACGGACATGTCATATATTTTTGTGATGAACCAACCAGAATTGCTAAACCAGACACTAAAGATAAAAATAAATCGGTAATTGGCATGCGTGTTATTTCTGTTAAAATTGGAGGTCATTGCTATCATGGGTTATGTGATATTGTTGCTAGAATGAGTGCTATTCCATTTACTCTTTATCAAGAAGTCATGAATGATATTGCACCTGTTGAGATTGAAGATATTGATGTCACTATTAAGCTTGCAAACAGAGATACTATTTCACCACTTGGGATTGTTAGAGATGTTGAAGTCTTGTGTGGTAAGATCAAATACCCTACTGATTTTCTTGTTCTTGGATCACCACAAGATGATTTTTGTCCCATTATATTTGGTAGACCCTTCTTGAATACAGTTAATGCTAAGATTGATTGCAACAAAGAAACTGTCAGTGTTAATTTTGGTGATGTGTCTCATGAATTTAATTTCTCTAGGTTTCGTAGACAACCTCATGATGAAGAATTAGCAACTAAAGATGAAATTATTGGTCTTGCTTCTATTGCTATGCCTCCTACTGATCCTTTAGAACAATACTTGCTAGACCATGAAAATGATATGAATATGAATGAAAGAAATGAAATAGATGAGTTGTTCTTTAAACAAGCACCTATTCTTAGACATAACTTGCATGTTGAAACTTTGGGAGATCCTCTTCCACCAAAGAGTGATCCTGTGTTTGATTTAAAGCAATTACCAGATACACTTAAATACGCTTATCTTGATGAAAAGAAGATATATCCTGTCATTATTAGTGCTAACCTTTCAGAGCATGAAGAAAAGAGATTACTTAAAACTCTGAAGAAGCATCGTGCAGCTATTGGATATACTCTTGATGATCTTAAGGGCATCAGTCCCACTTTATGTCAGCATAAAATTCATATGGAGCCAGATGCTAAACCAGTTGTTGATCATCAAAGAAGGTTAAATCCTAAAATGAAGGATGTGGTAAGAACTAAAATATTAAAGCTTCTGGAGGCAGGTATAATTTATCCCATAGATGATAGTAGATGGGTAAGTCTTGTTCATTGTGTTCCTAAGAAAGGAGGTATTACTGTTGTTCCTAATGATAAAAATGAACTTATCCCACAAAGAATTGTAACTCGTTATAGAATGGTAATTGATTTCGAAAAATTAAATAAAGCTACTAGGAAAGATCATTACCCCTTGCCTTTTATTGATCAAATGTCAGAAAGATTATCTAAGCATACACACTTTTGTTTCCTAGATGGTTATTCTGGTTTCTCTCAAATACCTGTATCACCAGAAGATCAAGAGAAAACCACATTTACTTGTCCTTTTGGAACTTATGCTTATCGTCGTATGCCTTTTGGTTTATGTAATGCACCTGCTACCTTTCAAAGATGTATGACTGCTATATTCTCTGACTTTTGTGAAAGGATTGTTGAGGTTTTCATGGATGATTTCTCCATTTACGGAACTTCTTGTGATGATTGCTTAAGCAACCTTGATCGAGTTTTGCAGAGATGTGAAGAAACTAATCTTGTCTTGAATTGGGAGAAGTGCCACTTTATGGTAAATGAAGGTATAGTCCTTGGGCATAAAATTTCTGAAAGAGGTATTGAAGTTGATAAAGCTAAAGTTGATGCAATTGAGAAAATGCCATGTCCTAAAGATATCAAAGGTATAAGAAGTTTCCTTGGTCATGCTGGGTTCTATAGAAAGTTTATAAAAGACTTCCTAAAATTTCTAGGCCTCTTACTAATCTCTTGCAAAAAAAGATGTGCCATTTGTTTTTGATGATGATTGCGTAGAAGCCTTTGAAATACTTAAGAAAGCCTTAATTTCTGCACCTATCGTTCAACCACCTGATTGGAACCTACCCTTTGAAATTATGTGTGATGCTAGTGATTATGCTGTTGGTGCTGTTCTAGGACAAAGAGTTGATAAGAAATTGAATGTTATTCATTATGCTAGTAAAACTCTAGACAACGCTCAAAGAAATTATGCTACTACTGAGAAAGAATTTTTAGCAGTTGAGTTTGCATGTGATAAATTCAGATCTTACATTGTTGATTCTAAAGTAACTATTCACCCCGATCATCCTGCTATTAAATACCTTATGGAAAAGAAAGATGCTAAACCTAGACTTATTAGGTGGGTTCTTTTACTACAAGAATTTGGTTTGCATATTATTGATAGAAAGGGAACTGAGAATCCCTGATGACCCACAAGTATAGGGGATCAATCGTCGTCCTTTCGATAAGTAAGAGTGTCAAACCCAACGAGGAGCAGAAGGAAATGACAAGCGGTTTTCAGCAAGGTATTTTCTGCAAGCACTGAAATTATCGGTAACGAGTAGTTTGATAGCATGATAATTTGTAACAAGTGACAAGTAGCAATAATAACAAAGAGTGCAGCAAGGTGGCCCAATCCTTTTTGTAGCAAAGGACAAGCTGGAACGATCTCTTATAATAAGCAAAGCGTTCTCGAGTACACATGGGAATTTCATCTAGTCACTTTCATCATGTTTGTTTGATTCGCGTTCGCTACTTTGATATGTGGGTGGACCGGTACTTGGTTGATGTTGTTACTTGAACAAGCCTCCCACTTATGATTACCCCCTCTCGCAAGAATCCGCAACTATGAAAGAAGAATTAAGATAACTCTAACCATAGCATTAAACATATGGATCCAAATCAGCCCCTTACGGAATAGCACATAAACTAGGGTTTAAGCTTCTGTCACTCTAGCAACCCATCATCTAATTACTACTTCACAATGCATTCCCTTAGGCCCAAAGATGGTGAAGTGTCATGTAGTCGACGTTCACATGACACCACTAAGAGAATCAACAACATACATATCATCAAAATATCGAACGAATACCAAATTCACATGATTACTTATGACAATACTTCTCCCATGTCCTCAAGAACAAAAGTAACTACTCACAAACCATATTCATGTTCAAGATCAGAGGGGTATTGAATAGCATATTGGATCTGAACATATAATCTTCCACCAAATAAACCAACTAGCATCAACTACAAGATGTAATCAACACTACTAGCAACCCACAGGTACCAATCTGAGGTTTTGAGACAAAGATTGAATACAAGAGATGAACTAGGGTTTGAGATGAGATGGTGCTGTTGAAGATGTTGATGAAGATTGGTCCTCCCCCGACGAGAGGATCGTTGGTGATGATGATGGCTCCGATTTCCCTCTCCCGGAGGGAAGTATCCCCGGCGGAATCGCTTCGCCGGAGAGCAAAAGTGCTCCTGCCCAAGTTCCACCTCGAGACAGCGGCACACCGTCCCAAAAGTCTTCTCCTTATTTTTTCTAGGGAAAATGGGCTTATATACAAGAAAATGGGCACCGAAGGCAGGCCAGGGGCCCCACAAGCCACCAGGGCGCGCCTGGGGGGTGGCACGCCCTGGTGCCTCGTGGGCACCTGGGTGGGCCCCTCTGGTACTTCTTTCTTCCAATATTATTTATTTATTCCAAAATAAATCTCCATGAAATTTCAGCTCATTTGGAGATGTGCAGAATAGGTATCTCTGACATAGCTTTTTCAGGTCCAGAATTCCAGCTGCCGGCAATCTCCCTCCTTGTGTAAATCTTGCATATTAAGAGAGAAAAGGCATTAGAATTGCTCCACAAAGTGTTATATTGATTAAAAACACTATAAATAATAGTAGTAAAACATGATGCAAAATGGACGTATCAACTCCCCCAAGCTTAGACCTCGCTTGTCCTCAAGCGAAAGCCGATATCGATAATCATGTCCATATGTTTAGAGAGAGAGGTGTCGATAAAAACAAAATACAGACATAGTAGCATCATGATCATTATTATAACAGCAATATTCATTATCATAAAACTTCTCATGAGCAAGTAACAATTCATCACAACAACGAAGTATAAGGCATAAACTTTCTTGAAAACTAACAAACTATGTTCTCAGTCAACAATGCAATTACAATTCATCATATTTTCAGAAGAGTCTCATGTAGGAGCTTTTTAGCAAGTCCACATACTCAACCATCATTTAGTCTTCTATGATTGCTAATACTCACGACATATATATGGAGCAAAAAGTTTCAGCCACACACAAAGAAAGATAGGGACTTATAATTTCGCCTCCCAATTTATTCACCTCAAGGGTGATGTCAACAATAATAACTCATGATTACTCATATCCAACTGGATATATATGCCTAGATCTTTCCCCACCACATGATGCTTGCAAAAGAGAAAAATAAAAAGGAATAGAGGAGAACACTATTGACTCTTGCATAAAATGTAAATACATAAAAGTAAAAGATAGGCCCTTCACAGAGGGAAGCAGAGGTTGTCATGCGCTTTTTGTTGTTGGATGCACAAGCTCTTAATGCAAAGGAACGTCACTTTATATTGCCCCTTGTGATAGCAACCTTTATTATGCAGTCCGTCGCTTTTATTTCTTTACCATCACAAGTTCGTACAAAGCTTATTTTCCCTTACAATAAAAGTTCATACATATTTAGAGGCAATTTTTATTGCTTTTTGCACCGATGACAACTTACTTGAAGGATCTTATTCAATCCATAGGTAGATATAGTGGACTATCATGGCATGAAACTGGATTTAAGGGTTTTGGATGCACAAGTAGTATCTCTACTTGGTGCGGATTTTTGGCTAGCAAAAATATTGAGCAAGCACCACATGTTGGAGGATCTATGACAATATAGCTTCTATGTGAATATAAGCAAACATAATTCATTAAGTTGTCTTCCTTGTCCAACGTCAACAATTTGACATAAAATACTTAATGGGTGCTCACAATCATAAAAGATGTCCAAGATAGTGTGTTTGCATGTGAATCTTCTCTTCCCTATTAATTTTTTTCATGAATTGCATCATTGATCAATGCTATGTTTGTTAACTTTCAATAAATTTTACCACTTATATTTTTCTTTATGTAATGTCATTACTTTCCATAAGATTAGCATATGATCTTTTTCATTATTTTCATTGCTAGGACTGAAACATAAAAGTAAAGAAGCAAAAACTCAAACTACTCTTTATTATATAACTCTCAACTCAATTACATAGATAGATAGATCACGAAACTAGCACTCAAAAATAGATCATACTAAACTTTTATTCAACTAGATCGCGAAATAACCAAGGATCGAACTAAAAGTAGGTAAAGATAGCAAAAGTGATGGTGATACGATACCGGGGCACCTCCCCCAAGCTTGGCACAAGCCAAGGGGAGTGCCCATACCCATGTACTCAAGTTTCCTTCTTCGGTGATGGTGGTGGTGATGAAGTGGTGGGCTTGTCCTCCGGCTTCCATGGCATAGGTTCCCCATCATAAAAAGATGAACGAGTCTCCGGAGTCCTGAAACTTGCAGCTAAACTCATACCTTTGAATCTTGCCTCATACTCATAATTTTGGTTTTGAAGATCATAGATTTGGCCTTGGAGATAGTCGATTCGTTCATTGAGCTTGAAGATGATGTCCCCCATCGATTGGCCATCCACCTTGTGATCACGGGTGAATTCTGTGATCATGGAGTGGTTGGCGCTGAGTCCACGTTCTACCATCCCTTGGCACTTGAAGATCTCCTGCTCCACCGCTTCGAGCCTGGACTCCACGCTCCCGGTCTTCTTGGGTCCTTGAACATCCCGGATGTGAAGCACCCCCTCGCGCATCTCAATGGCTTGAGGGTGTTTCATCACCTCCGGTAGGTAGGGGTTGATGACCTTCTCGTAGAACTTGTCCTTGGAAGAGCTTGGTGGAGCCATAGCGATCTAGATCTGTCAGAAAAATAGCACGAAACAAGAATAGAGGAGATTTCTGTGATATGATGGTCAAAACATCCGGGAGTATATATAAAGAATTTTTATCTTGCAAAACAAGTAATCCAGAAGAAAACGGAGTCAGGAAGGCTCACGAGGGGCCCACGAGCCACCAGGGCGCGCCTGGGGGCGCGCCCTGGTGCCTTGTGTGTACCTCGTGGGTCCCTTGATCATGAGTTATTATTGTTGACATTACCCTTGAGGTAAATACCCTCCAGGGCCCATCTTCTGCTATATAAGGCTATTTTCCCTAGAAAAAAAATCAAAAGAAGACTTTCGGGATGAAGTGCCGCCGTCTCAAGGCGGAACCTGGGCAGGAGCAATTTTGCTCTCCGGCGAAGCGATTCCGCCGGGGATACTTCCCTTCGGGAGGGGGAAATCGAAGCCATCGACATCACCAATGATCCTCTCATCATGGGAGGACCAATCTTCATCAACATCTTCACCAGCACCATCACATCTCAAACCCTAGTTCATCTCTTGTATTCAATCTTTGTCCCAAAACCTCAGATTGGTACCTGTGGGTTGCTAGTAGTGTTGATTACTCTCTGTAGTTGATGCTAGTTGGTTTATTTGGTGGAAGATTATATGTTCAGATCCTTAATGATATTCAATACCCCTCTGATCTTGAACATGAATATGATTTGTGAGTAGTTACTTTTGTTCTTGAGGACATGGGAGAAGTCTTGTCATAAGTAATCATGTGAATTTGGTATTCGTTTGATATTTTGATGATATGTATGTTGTCGCTTCCTTTAGTGGTGTCATGTGAATGTCGACTACATGACACTTCACCATCTTTGGGCCTAAGCGAAGGCATTGTGGAGTAGTAATTAGATGATGGGTTGCTAGAGTGACAGAATCTTAAACCCTAGTTTATGCGCTATTCCGTAAGGGGCTGATTTGGATCCATATGTTTCATGTTATGGTTAGATTTATCTTAATTCTTCTTTCATAGTTGCGGATGCTTGCGAGAGGGGGTAATCATAAGTGGGAGGCTTGTTCAAGTAAGAACAGCACCCAAGCACTGGTCCACCCACATATCAAATTATCAAAGTAGTGAACGCGAATCAAACAAACATGATGAAAGTGACTAGATGAGAATTCCCATGTGTCCTCGAGAATGCTTTGCTTTATATAAGAGACTGTTCCAGCTTGTCCTTTGCTATAAAAAGGATTGGGCCACCTTACTACACTTTATTATACTTGTTACTTGTTACTTGTTATGAATTATCTTGCTATCGAAACTATCTGTTACCGCTACTTTAAGTATTTGCAGAGAATACCTTGCTGAAAACCACTTGTCATTTCCTTCTGCTCCTCGTTGGGTTCGACACTCTTACTTATCGAAAGGACTACGATTGATCCCCTATACTTGTGGGTCATCAACCAGCACCTCGATATAGTGGGGTGGCATGGGCCAGAACAAGAATTCACGTCTATGAGTACGGCACACACCACCACCATGAGTCCCATCTGACGCCAAAGTTCTTGGAGTCCGTGCTACAACTAGCTCTTCTCCCTCCTCATTTCCCGAACTCAGCCAACGCGCGTTGGGCAGGGTGGGGGTTTGCCGATAGTCGGTTTGCTCAACTGCGGTCCCACTTGTAATAGGTTTGCTCAACTGCGGTCCTACTTGTAAGAGGTTTGCTCAACTGCATTCCCACTTGTTAGTGAAAATGCAAGACAGCACACATTCCCCTTGAGCAGCGTGCCGGACCAACCGTGTGGGGGTGCGACGTGAACGCGGCAGGCTTTTCCTTCTAAACTTGTAAGTTGTAACATTTGGTTGTGCTCTTTCATGCATGGTACATACGAAAATTATGAAGTTGATGCAAAAGGTAACAAAATTATAGTATACTACATGGAATTGACGCAAAAATAAAGATGCATACGGTTCCTCTCGCCCTAGTGCGCCGGGCTACCAACCGACGGGTGAGGAGCAGCGGCGCTGCCGGCGAGGTCAACGTGCTTCCGAACAATGCCGTCCAAGGTTGCCTTGCAGTCCAACAAGGCCACCATCCTATCATCCTCCTCTGGCATGTAGTGGTCCTTGTGGGCGATTTCCTCGTAGACGTGGGTGATTATGTCGATAGTGTCTTGCTAGGCGAGGCGCTGCGCGGCGAGCGCGACCTCGAGGTGGACATTCTCCGGCACGACGATGGGCAGTCGCAGGGCCACCAGTGCATCGAAGAGGTTGTCACCATAGAGGCCGGTGAGTGTGGCGGGTATCATAGAGCCTGGGCACGTGGGCTGGAGGCGTATGTCAAGGTCGACCGCGAGCTTCTTGATGACGGTGAACTTGTCGAGGAAGCCGACGAGGGCCTCATCGAAAAAGGGAACGAAGCTCTCGTCCAAGAGGCCTCTCGCCCTGGCGGCCTCAAGCACCACCTGGAGACATTCCTTGGTGCCGGGCCACGGGCTGGCGTCGTGGACCATCTAGCACAGCCGGCTCATGCTCGCGCTCATCGCCTCCATGGGTCTAGCTTCTAGTCAATTGATTTTGCGATAGGAGTGATCACTCTTGCCCTTGGTAAGGGGGCGTAGGTGCGTAGGATTTTGTAGATGGATTGGACTGGTGGGGAGAAGTGCAGACTGCATTGCATTCACATGTGCATTGGCCATCTACTCCTCGGTCCTTACTACTAGTAGTAGTGTGGTTGATGAGATTTCAGATTTGATCCCTCAACCGGAAGGGGGAGTGTATAATATCATTGGAAACTACATTCAAATACGAATAAAACAATACTCCATGTATTTATTTATGGAGGGAGTAGTATATTTTTTGTGACATGCATTACTATAGATTGCTAGTCGAATACTAAATCCAGACGGAGGTGGTGGTACTACTAAATCCAGACGGTGGTAGTAGTACAACTAGTAGTACTACCAATGTACTACTACACGTTGGTCAAATTATTACTGTACGTGCTCCTCCTCACAGTGAAGTGACAAGGCCCTACGACGGAGATGACATCAGAGTGTAGGCGGCGTGTTCGGGTTACCAAAGTCAGCCTCACCTTGTGCAGTCACTTTCATCAAGGCTGTAGAGCTTGCTTACACCTTGCTGTGTTCCATCTCAGCCGGCGGCGACACCGGTGTACACGTGTGCTGGTGTGTAATACAGTATGTGCTGGGTGTGCGCGAGTGCGTCCTTGCGTGCATGTTGCGCAGTGGTGTATGTGCGTTGTCGTAGTGTGTGTCCGTGGTGGCGTCTAAGAAGGAGTCTAGTAGTACTACTATTTTAACGCGAAAGAAGTGTGCACTCAATTTAGTAGCGTGCGGGGTGCTACCGCGAGTGGTTTCTAGTTTGTTTATTTCACCCCGTGGCAGATGGGCCTCTAGTTTATTTATTTTCACCCACTACCACATGGGCCCACACACACAGATAGAGAACACGTGCTGATAAGGCACCATATAGACTGGTTGACCGGTCAACTAAACAATATACGGAGCTATACGCTTAGCCATTGACCGTATAATCCCTCGGTAAAGAGAGATCGAGTGAGCGTGGAGGCCCGTGAGAGATAGATAGAGAGAAAGAGATACTCCCTCAGTTCGATAATGTAGTGCCTATAATTTTTTTTAAAGTCAAACTTTTGAAACTTTGACAAAGTTTATAGAGAAAATTATTTATATCTACAATACCAAAGATATATAATTTCAAACTACATCTTGTGATGAATCTAATGATATATGTTTGTCATTCCAGATGTAAATGTTTTTCTCCACATGCCTGGTCAAACTTTGTGAGGTTTGAATTTTCAAAAAATCTATATGCTATGGACCGGAGAGAGTACCTAAATAGAGAGAGATCAAGTGTGTGTGTGAAGGAGAAAGAGTGAGTGTGCAAAAGGAGAGGGTCTGTGTGTGAGAAAGAGAAAGGGACAACACACAATAAAGTAGAGAGAAAGTCTGCGTGGCTTATGTAAACAAATCACGCATGCATCTCCGAGAAAGAAAGCGAGGTGAGGAGATACACGGAGATAGTGTGTGGTTGTTTGCAACGGAGAGAGAGAAACCCCTAGCACGTGGCCAAGAGAGGTCTGGCAAACAAGGGAGAGAGGTCGAGAGAGACATATGGAGAAAATGGAGGCATGGTGATGGAGAGAGGGTGTGTTTGTGATAGAGAGGCCCCCTTGATATCATGAGGGGACTATATGGGTGGGAGATCAAGAGACAAGGTGTGTGTGCGATAGAAAGATACCCCGAGAGAGATCGAGATAGACCTAGGAAGGGAAAGAGACAATGCGTGTGTTTGTGATGGAGAGCGAGAGATAGTCATACCTAGGGGGGAGTGCGTGTGCATGTGCTGGAGTGAGAGATAGTCGTACTTAGGGGGGGGTGTGCGTACGTGTGAGATAGAGAGAGAACGAGGGAGAGAGAGTGTTAGATGGGTCTATCTAGTGCGAGAGAGATATGTGTATGTGTGACCTAGGGAGATAGAGAGTTTTAGAGAGAGAGAAGAGCCCCGAGACGGTGGAGTGGTGCGTCAGAGAGTTGAGAGAGAGAAAGAGATACTCCCTCGATTCGATAATGTAGTGCCTATAATTTTTTGAAAATTCAAACTTTGGAAAGTTTGACCAAGTTTATAGAGAAAGTTATTTATATCTACAATACCAAAGATATATAATATGAAACTACATCTTGTGATGAATCTAATGATATATGTTTGCCGTTCCAGATGTAAATGTTTTTCTCCATATAGCTGGTCAAACTTTGTGAGGTTTGACTTTTCAAAAAATCTATATGCTATGGACCGGAGAGAGTTCCTAACTAGAGATAGATCAAGTGTGTGTGAAGGAGAAAGAGTGAGTGTGCAAAAAGTGTGTGTGTGTGTGTGCGTGTGTGTGTAAGAGAAAGGGGCAACACACGATAAAGCAGAGAGAAAGTGTGCATGTCTTATGCAAACATATCACCCATGCATCTCCGAAAGAGAAAGAGAGGTGAGGAGATACACGGAAATAGTGTGTGGTTGTTTGCAACGGAGAGAGAGACCCCTAGCACGTGTCCAAGAGAGGTCTTGCAAACAAGGGAGAGAGGTCGAGAGAGACGTATGGAGAAAATGGAGGCATGGGCAGGGAGAGAGGGTGTGTTTGTGATAGAGAGATCCCCTCGAGATCGTGAGTGGACTATATTGGCGGGAGATTGAGAGACAATTAGCAGGTGTGTGTGCGACAGAAAGATACCTCAAGAGAGATCGAGATAGACCTAGGAAGGGAAAGAGACAATGCGTGTTTTTGTGATGGGGAGTGAGAGATAGTCATACCTAGGGGGAGTGTGTGTGCCTATGATGGGGTGAGAGATAGTCGTACTTAGCTAGGGGGGAAATTGTGTGTGCGCGTGTGAGATAGAGAGAGAATGAGGGAGAGAGAGTGTTAGATGGGTCTATCTAGCTAGTGCGTGTGAGATATGTGTATGTGTGACCTAGGAGGAGATAGAAAGTTGGAGAGAGAGAGAAGAGCCCCGAGACGGCGGAGTGTGCGTGAGAGAGTTATGAACAACGAGCGAGAGAATTTTCGTGTGTCCGATCAGTGCACCCTAGCTAGTTAGCTTGGAAAGGAGAGTCATTCATTGTATGCGAGAGAGACTTATACATAGAGTGTGCATACGAGCTAGCTAGAGAGGCCTAGAGAGAAAGGGGACCGACAACGACGATTGTGTTCCTATGCGCGCGAGAGAAAGAGAGAGTGTCGGCTAGAGAGAGAACAGGAGTGCGGGAGAGGGGAGAGGTCGCGTGTATGCGTAGAAGACTGATACAAACCGTGATTCATTATAAATTGCATTCAAACATTTGAGTTGGAGAACATGGTGCTTGCAATTCACACATGAACAGAGATAGGTGTATCAAACAGGTTTATTAATTTGACTTTGAGCATGTTATTCTATTAAGGTGTTCAATAGAATGGATTTAGTCCATAATGTTGATCGGGTCAATGAAATATTTCATTGAATTAGGGTATTTCATTTTTTGGTTTGATTCACGTTTTTTAGTGGGTCAACTATTTGTCAAAATTATTGGTAGCAATGAGTATGTAATTATACACACATTAGTCCCGTGCATCATCTCACCATCTAAAAAAGAAGTGGCAATATGTGACACTACAGAACTAATATTTCAAAATTTGATTCGAATTGGCTTGGTACGTACGGTAGACGTGGATGCTTGTTCTCCCAAAATTTGAACGAACCGCCCGAGCAAATAAACGGGAGACATGAAATTACCGGCCTATCTGGGAGCCGCATCAATTGGCTCGTTGTATATCGAGGGTAGGTTCGTAACTTCATCCAACCGCGCCCTCTCCTTGGCCGAAATCACAGGTGCCCAATAATTCATAAACCATGGGCGGAAAAACACTTTCTCCTCGTCCAAAATCGCTCGCGCCCACTATTTCAAAGCACGCCCTCCTCGCCCGAAATCGCTGGGGCCCATTAATTTGGGAGAAGCAAAGTTACCCTACTATCCCCGACCCTCAAGACTCAGACCCAAGCCCACAAGTCAAAAGACCGGGGTAGAATTGTAACTTCCCCCAAATTCCAGACAAATGTGTCTGTATGACATGGCTCCCCCTCCCAATTCCCCATTCATACACCGTGGGCGCCAAATCACCTTCTCCCCAGCCGCGAAACCTCAGCCCCTCCTCCATGCCACCCCCACCGCAACAGATTCACCGCCGCCCTCCTCCGCAATG
Organism: Elymus sibiricus; assembly: GCA_039707655.1. Classification (NCBI taxonomy): domain Eukaryota; kingdom Viridiplantae; phylum Streptophyta; class Magnoliopsida; order Poales; family Poaceae; genus Elymus; species Elymus sibiricus. Next base: position 201,794,928 of record CM077666.1, on the reverse strand, counting down.
CCGGAGCTGTTGTCCATTTGCCGTCGTGCACTGGGCCATGTGCCTCTTACTCCGTGTTGCCAGAGCTGCCTCGACGACGACCGCGTGAACCGTACCAGAGCCGATTCAACCACGCCGTCGTGCATGGCGCCAGAGCGGCTCCTACTTCGGACGCGTCCAGCGCCCCAGCGCTGGTCCCCCGTAGCCATCGACCGCTGCCACATAGCTGCTTTCCCGCCATCGGGAGCCACTGCAACCGCGCCGGCCTCACCCACTAAGCAGATGGAGCTGCCTACTTCACCGGGCCGCAAGATAGGTCATACACTCATCTTATTCACTTTACCTAGGCGTCAGTCACCTGAATTTTTATTCTGGGCCAGTCGATTCCAAATGGAAGGAAGCAGCACCCCTCGAGGCGGTGGAGCTTCTAGGCTGCTGGTTGGCAAGGGAAGCAGTGCCTCAGTGTCTATCGCAGGGGTGCCGGCAGGGGGCGCAGGTTCGCCGCGGAAGCAGCGCTTCGGTGCCTATCTTAGGGTTGCGTGGGATCAAGGTACTGTTGGCGCCGGATCTGGATGACGGCGAGTCTTTGAGGTATGGCCGGGGGCGGCGCAACCACGGCAGTGTGGTGTGGCGGGGGGCGGGGTCGAGGTCGGAGCTGTCGTGGCCAGGGACGGCGGAGGCAGGCTGCTCTGCCGGTGGTCGCTGATACGTCTCCAATGTATCTATAATTTTTTATTGTTCCATGCTATTATAGTATCAATCTTGGATGTTTTATATGCAATTATATGCCATTATATATCATTTTTTGGGACTAACCTATTAACCCAGTGCCCAGTGCCAATTGCTGTTTTCTGCTTGTTTTTGCCTTTTCAGAAAATCATTATCAAAAAGTGTCCAAACGAGAAAAAAAACTTTGGATTAATTTTTTCTGGACCAGAAGAGACCCACGAAGCTTCGGGAGAAGACCAAAAGAGCCACGAGGAGGCGGCAAGCTTTGTATTTCTCTCCAATCTATCGATTTGGTTTGGCCTACTAGATTGATTTATCTTGCAATGGGAGAGGTGCTTTGTGATGGGTTCAATCTTGCGGTGCTCAATCCCAGTGACAGAAGGGGACATGACACATATTTGTATTGTTGCCATTAAGGATAAAAAGATGGGGTTTAATCATATTGCTTGAGTTTACTTTGTCTACATCATGTCATCTTGCTTAAGGCGTTACTCTGTTTCATACTTAATACCCTAGATGCATGCTGGATAGCGGTCGATGGGTGGAGTAATAGTAGTAGATGCTGGCAGGAGTCGGTCTACTTGTCTCGGACATGATGCCTATATACATGATCATTCCCATGAATCCTTCATAATTATTTGCTTTTCTATCAATTGCCCAACAGTAGTTTGTTTACCCACCGTATGCTATGTGTTCAAGAGAGAAGCCTCTAGTGAAAACTATGGCCCCTGGGTCTACATTATCATATATAAAAAACCTAAAAATACCTTGCTGCAATTTATTTACTTTTATTTTATTTAGTATTTTAGTTTATCTATCTACCACTATCAGAATTAATCCTTGCAAATAACCGCTAAGAGGATTGACAACCCTCTTATTTGGGTTGGGTGCAAGTGTTTGCTTTTGTGTGTGCAGGTGCGCTTAATGGAATTTTGCTTGCTTCTCCTACTGGATTAATAACCTTGGTTCTTAACTGAGGGAAATACTTATCTCTACTATACTGCATCATTTTCTCCTCTTCGGGGAAATACCAACGCAGTCTACAAGTAGCAGGAAGAATTTCTGGCGCCGTTGCTGGGGAGACATCATCAAAATTACCAAGTACCTTCGCACAAACTATCATCCACTTGCATTTATTTTATTTGCCTTTTTATTTGCATTTGCCTCTAGTTTTCATATCCCCCACTTCTAATTTTTTTTTTACAAAAACACAAAAATATTTTTATTTGCTTGTTTGCTTGCTCGAAGCTTTCATCATGACTAAGTTTGAGAAAATTGGTAATTCTCCCACCACTAGAGTGGAGTCTTTAGACAACCCTTCCATACTTTTGAAGCTTATGAATGAAAAGAAAGGTTTTCCTAAAGTTGCTAAAGAAAAATTAGATAATCTTGCCAATGATGACCCTGACAAAGAACAACCCACTATCGTGCATACTAAAAAACTCCGTATAGGTAGTGATAATATTATTGGAAAAGGTGTTATTCAGGATTTCTTCACTTGTGTTGGCACATTACCTATGCTAGGAGGGTCAGTTCTTAATAAAACTTCTAGCTTTCTGGATACCATATCTTTGCTTATAGTTGAATTTGAGAGACAATTTGTGCATATGCATCCCGCTATATAAAGAATACTCCTAGAGTTTTCAAACATTCGTAATCCTTCCGTTAAACGTGTAGTCACTTTATTCCTAGCTTATGAATTTGGCCACATCATGAAAGAGGCCTATGAAATATTTGCTCATTACAATATAAACAGTGGATGCCCTCCTATAGAAGAAATCCTTTACAACCAGGAGGCAATAAGGAGATTACAATCTCCAGATTATGCTGCTTACAATGAGAATCTTAGAAAAAAGGTTCCCCCATCTACTTTACTTGATAAAATTTCTGAACTTAATGATAATTTTGCTATACAAAATAATGGTTTGGGGTTAGTGCTTGAGAAAAAATTAAAGGAGCATATTCAAAGAAACATGTATAATGAAGAAATAGTCATCACTTACAAAGGGCCAATGGAGGGATCCCCTCCTCCTAAATTTGATCTTACGGATCTTGACCCTATTAAATTTAGTCCTTTTGAGTATTTTTTGCTTCCCATTTAGAAAACTTGCTGCTGAAAGACGAGAGTATGAGATGAGCATGGATGATCTTCCTTACAAGGATGACAACACTTGAAACTATGCATTATGCCTAGCTAGGGGCATAAAACAATAGCGCTTGTTGGGAGGCAACCCAATGAATAAAATAATTTCTTGTTTTTACTTTATGTTCTTGTGTGTTTACACAATTATAGCCTCTTTTATGATTGTATTTTTATCTTTTAATTAGTGTTTGTGCCAAGTAATGCCTTTGGGATGATGTTAATGATAGTATAATTGATGTTGTTTGCAAAACAGAAAGTTTTGCGTCCAGTGCTGGAATTTTAGTTCTGTACTGGAGCTTCAGAAAAATCTGAAAATTTTACACAGTATTGGTATATGAATTTTTTACGTTGTCGTAAGTTTTCAGAAGTTTTGGACATACAGAAATATGGGTTTTAAATAGATCTTTACAGACTGTTCTGTTTTAGACAGATTCTGTTTTTGTTGCATAGTTTGCTTATTTTGATGAATCTATGGATCGTATCGGGGGGTATGAGTCATGAAGAAGTTGGAGTACAGTAGCATTATTCCAATATTAAATATGAATCAATTTACAACAGTACCTAAAGTTTAAGATTTGTTTGTTATACTAACGGATCTCACGAGGTTTCTGTTGAGTTTTGTGTGCTGAAGTTTTCAAGTTTTGGGTGAGACTACGATGGATAAAGGAATAAGGAGCGGCAAGAGCCTAAGCTTGGGGATTCCCAAGGCACCCCAAGGTAATATTCAAGGAATACTCAAGCATCTAAGCTTGGGGATGCCCCGGAAGGCATCCCCTCTTTCGTCTACAATCTATAGGTAACTCACTTGGAGCTATATTTTTATTCATCACATGATATGTGTTTTACTTGGAGCGTCTTGTGATATAGTTTGTTTTCTTTTGTATGATTTTTAGTTTGTCACAATCAACTTTGCTGAACACACCTTTTTGAGAGGGACACACATTATTCGTGATTTGTTAGAATACTCTATGTGCTTCACTTATATCTTTTGAGCTAGGCAGTTGCTCTAGTGCTTCACTTACATCTTTTAGAGCACAGCGGTGGTTATATTTCAAAGAAATAGTTGCACTCTCATGCTTCACTTATATCTTTTTGAGAGTCTAATAATTAGCAATGGTAATATGCACAGGTTATGAATTTGGTCCTGATATGATAGGTATTCAAGAGGGATATAATAAAAACTTTCATGTAGATCACTGAATATGATAAGTTTGATTCCTTGCAATAGTTTTGCGATATTAAGATGGTAATATGTGGGAGGTGCTAGTAGATAATTGTGGTTTAGTAAGAATATTGGTGTTAAGGTTTCTGATTCCCGAAGCATGCACATATGATCTGTCGTTATGCTAAGAAGTTGGAGCATGATTTATTATTGATTGTCTACCTTATGAGTGGCGGTCGGGGACGAGTGATGGACTTGTCCTACCAATCTATCCCCTAGGGGCATGCGTAGTAGTACTTTTCTTCGAGGGCTAATAAACTTTCGCAATAATTATGTGAGTTCTTTATGACTAATGTGAGTCCATGGATTATATGCACTCTCACCTTTCCGCAATTTGCTAGCCTCTTCGGTACTGTGCATTGCCCTTTCTCACATCGAGAGTTGGTGCAAACTTCGCCGGTGCATCCAAACCCCGTGATATGATACGCTCTATCACACATAAGCCTCCTTATATATTCCTCAAAACAGCCACCATACCTACCTATCATGGAATTTCCATAGCCATTCCGAGATATGTTGCCATACAACTTCCACCGTTCCGTTTTTATGACACACATCATCATTGTCATATTGCTTTGCATGATCATATAGCTGACATAGTATTTGTGGCTCAGCCACCATTCATCATTTTTATACATGTTATGCTAGCATCATTGCACATCCTGATACACTGCCAGAGGCATTCATATAGAGTCATATTTTTGTTTTAGTATCGAGTTGTAATTTTGAGTTGTAAGTAAATAAAAGTGTGATGATCATCATTATTAGAGCATTGTCCTAGTGAGGAAAGGATGATGGAGACCATGATTCCCCCACAAGTTGGGATGAGACTCCGGACGAAAAAAAAAGAGGCCAAAAAGAGCCCACAAAAAAATGAGAGAAAAAGAGAGAAGGGGCAATGTTACTATCCTTTTTCCACACTTGTGCTTCAGAGTAGCACCATGTTTTTCATATAGAGAGTCTCCTATTTTGTCACTTTCATATACTAGTGGGAATTTTTCATTATAGAACTTGGCTTGTATATTCCGATGATGGGCTTCCTCAAATGCCCGAGGTCTTCATGAGCAAGCAAGTTGGATGCACACCCACTTAGTTTTCATGTTGAGCTTTCATACAGTTATACCTCTTAGTGCATCTGTTGCATGGCAATCCCTACTCCTCGCATTGACATCAATTGATGGGCATCTCCATAGCCCGTTGAATAGCCTCGTCGATGTGAGACTATCTTCTTATTTTTGACTTCTCCTTATTGATCTCTACCACCATACTCTATTCCACCCATAATGCTATATCCATGGCTTGCGCTCATGTATTGCGTGGGGGTTGAAAAAGCTGAAGCGCGTTAAAAAGTATGAACCAATTGCTCGTCTTGTCATCGGGGTAGTGCATGATAAATATTTTGTGTTAAGAAGATGGAGCATGACAGGATTATATGATTTTGTAGGGATAACGTTCTTTAGCATTTTTATTTTGAAAGACATGATTGTTTATTAGTATGCCTGAGTATAGATTTCTTTATATCAAACTATAGACTATTGCTTTGAATCATTTGGATCTTATTATTCATACCGTAAGAGAGAGATTACATGATGAAACATGATAGGTAGCATTCCACATCAAAAATTCTGTTTTTATCATGTACCTACTCGAGGACGAGCAAGAATTAAGCTTGGGGATGCTTGATACGTCTCCAACGTATCTATAATTTTTGATTGTTCCATGCTATTATAGTATCAATCTTGGATGTTTTATATGCAATTATATGCCATTATATATCATTTTTTGGGACTAACCTATTAACCCAGTGCCCAGTGCCAGTTGCTGTTTTCTGCTTGTTTTTGCCTTTTCAGAAAATCATTATCAAAAAGTGTCCAAACGAGAAAAAAAACTTTGGATTAATTTTTTCTGGACCAGAAGAGACCCACGAAGCTTCGGGAGAAGACCAAAAGAGCCACGAGGAGGCGGCAAGCCTAGAGGGCGCGCCCCGGGGGGTAGGACGCGCCCCCAGGCTTGTGTCCCCTCATTGCCCATCCTGGCCTAATTCTAGCGCTATAAATTCTGAAATATTCCCAATATACCAGAGAGACAGAAGAGAAAACCTTTCCACCGCCGCAAGCCTCTGTTCTTCCGTGATCCCATCTGGAGGCCTTTTTCGGTACTCTGTCGGAGGGGGAATCGATCACGGAGGGCTTCTTCATCAACCTTGCTGCCCTTCCGATGATGTGTGAGTAGTTTACCACAGACCTACAGGTCCATAGCTAGTAGCTAGATGGCTTCTTCTCTCTCTTTGGTCTTCAATACCATGTTCTCCTCGATGTTCTTGGAGTTCTATCCGATGCAATCTTATTTTGCGGTGTGTTTGTTGGGATCCGATGAATTGTGAGTTTATGATCAGCTTATTCATGAGAAATATTTGAGTCTTCTCTGAACTCTTTTATGCATGATTATTATAGCTTTGTATTTCTCTCCAATCTATCGATTTGGTTTGGCCTACTAGATTGATTTATCTTGCAATGGGACAGGTGCTTTGTGATGGGTTCAATCTTGCGGTGCTCAATCCCAGTGACAGAAGGGGACATGACACGTATTTGTATTGTTGCCATTAAGGATAAAAAGATGGGGTTTAATCATATTGCTTGAGTTTACTTTGTCTACATCATGTCATCTTGCTTAAGGCGTTACTCTGTTTCATACTTAATACCCTAGATGCATGCTGGATAGCAGTCGATGGGTGGAGTAATAGTAGTAGATGCGGGCAGGAGTTGGACTACTTGTCTCGGACGTGATGCCTATATACATGATCATTGCCATGAATCTGTCATAATTATTTGCTTTCTATCAATTGCCCAACAGTAATTTGTTTACCCACCGTATGCTATGTGTTCGAGAGAGAAGCCTCTAGTGAAAACTATGGCCCCCGGGTCTACCTTATCATATATAAAAAACCTAAAAATACCTTGCTACAATTTATTTACTTTTATTTTATTTATTATTTTAGTTTATCTATCTACCACTATTAGAATTAATCCTTGCAAATAACCGCTAAGAGGATTGACAACCCTCTTATTTGCGTTGGGTGCAAGTGTTTGCTTTTGTGTGTGCAGGTGCGCTTAACGGAATTTTGCTTGGTTCTCCTACTGGATTGATAACCTTGGTTCTTAACTGAGGGAAATACTTATCTCTACTATACTGCATCATCCTCTCCTCTTCAGGGAAATACCAACGCAGTCTACTAGTAGCAGTCGCTGGCTGTTTGAGGAAGATCCTGAACAGTGACAGCCGGGAGGCACAAGACAGCCATCCAGACATCCGGCGTAGATCGGACAGTGCAAAAAAAAAAGCGTGTGACCCCAATTTAGTGTTCAGCAGACTGACGTGTGACCAGTCTCTTACCTTAGTGTTGATCGGATTTCTTCAGATCAGAGATTGTGTCATTCTTAACATTGTGTGTTTTCTGCATCTTCAGCCACACCGTATTCCTTCTCACCGGAGCTGCTCGAACAAGGGAAGCATGCACCAGAAGGGAGCTATACTCCCCACTCAAGAGTTCCCTGCTTGAATGTGCCAGCCAAACTTGGACAGCCACAACAACCGCAGCGCCATCAACGAGTCAGCAGATGATGCTCACTCCTATGGAGGGCGGCAAGATAGGTTATACCGTTATGGAGGGGGAATCGATCACGGAGGGCTTCTTCATCAACCTTGCTGCCCTTCCGATGATGTGTGAGTAGTTTACCACAGACCTACAGGTCCATAGCTAGTAGCTAGATGGCTTCTTCTCTCTCTTTGGTCTTCAATACCATGTTCTCCTCGATGTTCTTGGAGTTCTATCCGATGCAATCTTATTTTGCGGTGTGTTTGTTGGGATCCGATGAATTGTGAGTTTATGATCAGCTTATTCATGAGAAATATTTGAGTCTTCTCTGAACTCTTTTATGCATGATTATTATAGCTTTGTATTTCTCTCCAATCTATCGATTTGGTTTGGCCTACTAGATTGATTTATCTTGCAATGGGACAGGTGCTTTGTGATGGGTTCAATCTTGCGGTGCTCAATCCCAGTGACAGAAGGGGACATGACACGTATTTGTATTGTTGCCATTAAGGATAAAAAGATGGGGTTTAATCATATTGCTTGAGTTTACTTTGTCTACATCATGTCATCTTGCTTAAGGCGTTACTCTGTTTCATACTTAATACCCTAGATGCATGCTGGATAGCAGTCGATGGGTGGAGTAATAGTAGTAGATGCGGGCAGGAGTTGGACTACTTGTCTCGGACGTGATGCCTATATACATGATCATTGCCATGAATCTGTCATAATTATTTGCTTTCTATCAATTGCCCAACAGTAATTTGTTTACCCACCGTATGCTATGTGTTCGAGAGAGAAGCCTCTAGTGAAAACTATGGCCCCCGGGTCTACCTTATCATATATAAAAAACCTAAAAATACCTTGCTACAATTTATTTACTTTTATTTTATTTATTATTTTAGTTTATCTATCTACCACTATTAGAATTAATCCTTGCAAATAACCGCTAAGAGGATTGACAACCCTCTTATTTGCGTTGGGTGCAAGTGTTTGCTTTTGTGTGTGCAGGTGCGCTTAACGGAATTTTGCTTGGTTCTCCTACTGGATTGATAACCTTGGTTCTTAACTGAGGGAAATACTTATCTCTACTATACTGCATCATCCTCTCCTCTTCAGGGAAATACCAACGCAGTCTACTAGTAGCAGTCGCTGGCTGTTTGAGGAAGATCCTGAACAGTGACAGCCGGGAGGCACAAGACAGCCATCCAGACATCCGGCGTAGATCGGACAGTGCAAAAAAAAAAGCGTGTGACCCCAATTTAGTGTTCAGCAGACTGACGTGTGACCAGTCTCTTACCTTAGTGTTGATCGGATTTCTTCAGATCAGAGATTGTGTCATTCTTAACATTGTGTGTTTTCTGCATCTTCAGCCACACCGTATTCCTTCTCACCGGAGCTGCTCGAACAAGGGAAGCATGCACCAGAAGGGAGCTATACTCCCCACTCAAGAGTTCCCTGCTTGAATGTGCCAGCCAAACTTGGACAGCCACAACAACCGCAGCGCCATCAACGAGTCAGCAGATGATGCTCACTCCTATGGAGGGCGCCAAGATAGGTTATACCGTTATCTTACTTGTGTGCAACATTTATGGCTTCGTTCTTCATCTAATCATGGAAAATAGATTATCACTTGTCACTGTACATTCATGTTGATCTCTTAGTCTTACTTCAGATAAGAGACTTGTGCAGGAGTTAACATTGATCCATAGTTATCGTCCCTCAGCCAAAGCTATCCCACAGGCTTGTTATTATACCCCTTCTAGTATTACCTGTGTTGTTGTTCTTTAGTACTTTTGTGTGCCATTTAGTTAATCTCGAGTAAAAACAATATATATTTTGTAGATATCATGTGTGCTCTATCTTTTGTCTTTGAGGTATCTGTAACACCCCGATTTTTGGCCCTTTCTTTCTCTTTTGGTTTTCTTTGGTTTTTGCTCTGATTTGCTTTTTGGAGCAGTTCTGTGGACTTGAAACCTGGGAGATCATCATTTCTTTTTCTCCCAAGTGGTGCATCACCCTTGCATCTTTCCCTAGATCATGGTATTTCTATTCTAGCCCAACCCCAAATTCTTTTCTTAAGGAAATATTCCTTTTCTATTAAAAGGAATAATCCTGTGTGACCCAGGTTGTGAAGCAACCTATATTTCTGCCTTCCAAAAAATTCCCAAATAATTCTCATAAATTCTTTGGATCATATATTCCTCAAATATGCCAAAATCCTTCCTTGCCTAGTCCAAAAATAATTCAGGAATATTCCTTTTCCATTCTGTCCAGTTTGGCACTTTATAAAGGAAGTGCTATTTATATTTTCCTGATTTCCCTCAAACTTTTTGGGCACTCTTTCCTATCCAAATAATTACCACATGACAAAATTCAGCTCCATTTGCCTAATAAATCTTCCTCAGCAAATTCCCAAAGTTTCTGTCCAGAGAGAAGCTTTGTGAAGGAAGTACTAGCTAGGAGTATCCATTTGAGTTAAAATTTTTCCAGGCCCTCCATGTTCTCAAATAATTCCCCTACACCAAATTTTAGCTCCATCCAACAATCTATGTGAACATACCTTCTAATCTTTGGTTCTGGTCAAATTTTCAGGGTATGAAGCAACTACATTTTATATTGCTTCATAAATTCTGAAATTAATCCAGGACCTAAATACCCCTATATCCTTTGAGAATACCAAATTTCACATTAGTTTGCCAAGCCATTTGCTCTACAATATTCTCCCAAGATTCTGTTCAGAAAGGACCTTTGTGAAGGAAGTACCATTTAGGTATTTCCAAATTGCATAAAATTTTGCCAGTACCTGTATGGTCCTTAATCATCAGCCTATACCAGATTGCAGCTCAATCCCACACTCCATGTGAGTGCAACTTCCAAATCCAGTTTCTGTGCTGTTTTGGGAAGTTGCATAGCAACTACCCTCAAATCTGGTCCAATTCATCCCAAAATTCACAGGACTGTAGTCCTTCCTACCCTAAACCCTTGAGACATCCTCTCTGGTCCTTGGGTCAAGTAACTTGACCACAACTCCTAACCCAAGTTGGCTGCAGCAACATTTACCTGATGCCTTCCATCAATCCATAGTCCCTTTGATCGACCCATCACTTCAGTGAGGCTGTAGGATGGATGGACAACACTATGGACATCTTTTGCTAGGCCTACGTGCCCTCTCCGTGGCAATGCACGCGGTGACCGCACTGTTGGCATGCCTGTGCGCATGCTCTGCGTGTGGTGGGCGCGCTCTGGATGTCGCCATGCCACGGGCTTCTTCCTCTCGGCCGCGTTCGCGCGTCTGCTGGTGCCGCCCTTCCTCTCTGTCGTCCACCTGGCCGTCTAGCCCCATGCCCCCCTCCTTCTTTCCCTCTCCTCGCACCACGGTGGCCCTGCTCTCGCCGCACGCGCGTGTACAGTGCACTAGTGGCCGACCGCGCGTGCTCATCCCGCGTCTGCTCCTCTGGAGCCTCCACTAGCTCTCTCACGTCGCCGTCCGAGCTCGCCCATGCGCCACGCGTCCGCGGTTAGCCAGAACTCTGGCCATCTTGTCCATGGTGGCTTTCGGCTCGGGCATCCTTGCCCTGGCTATTTAAGCCGTCCCCGGCCGTAGCTTTCCTCACCCCTCCACCTCTACCTCTCTCAATCGACCATCGGAGCCACTCCAGCGAGCTCATGGGGTCTTCTTCTTCCTCTCCGGCCGGAGCTCCGCTGTTCGGCCTCCACCTCGGCTAGCTCCCTCTAGTGCCCCTCCGCCCATTCCAGTACCACCATCGAGCTCCTAGAAGCTCTACAACCCTCCCCAGCCTCTCTCCAGAGTCAATCATCGCCGGAATCGTCGACCTCGCCGGCGCCCGAAATCTGTTGCCGCCGGAGAGCCTGATTCCGATGCCGTCCGGCCACCATTCTTCGAGCTACGGTACGAGCGTGTTCGCCGCGGAGTGCCCGATCCATCCCCTCCATCTCCCTGTTCCGACGTTGCCTCCTTGTCGCCGTCCGATGCCGGTAAGCGCCACCGCCCTCTGTTCTCCCTCCCTCTCTTTTAAAACTGACAGGGTGACCCCACCAGTCAGCCACTCAGGAGCCCACCGAACCGTTTTCAAGTGAAAATGTATTCCAGGAATACGCCTTCGACATCAGCCTCTCTGGGATTTCCAAAAAATCAGTTTAATTCAATTTTAAATCCAGTTTGACCCAAACTTTGACCATGAATATCTCCTAAACAACAAGTCCAAATGAACTGATTTTTTTTGCATTATTTTTCTTTTGAGCTCCTCTATTTTCTGGTAGAGTTTGGTATTTTCCTCTTCTTTCTAGAATTTTTGGACAGAAGTATTTGCATTATGTGATATTTATAAATGCTTTCAAAAATGTTTTCAGAGTGTTTGTTGTGCGTTGGTGAAGACCAGGAGCCCTCCCACTCTCTTTTGGAGCAAGGCAAGCCACACCCTCCATTTGCATGATTGCAATGCAATGTCATGGTTCATTTAATAAATTTTGCTTATTATATTCATTAGTTAAATATGATTTACTCATGGTATTTCTTAGAGATACATTTGATCTTGGTACTGCCATGAGGATGCTTGGATTTCTAGGACTAATGCTTTGCAGATTGAGGGGGACATGTTGCTTTGGATTTGTTAGTAGTAGTAGTAGCCATGCTTTCTTCATGATCATGTGGAAATTTTATCGGGGTTCATAATAATGATATGGCTATGTTATGCTCTGGATTATTGGATGGATCTTGCTATGACTTGAATCACAGGTTGATATACAATATTAGAGTAACAGTTCTTTCAGACTTATCTTGGGGAAAAATTCCGTCATTTCGTTGGTCAGGTGCCACCGAATCGAGCTCACCAGTGCAGCCACACTTGCCTGGATGGGAAGGCCCTAATTTGGTCTATTGTCATGCCTCTCGCCGGTGCCTCCAACTAGGGAAGGTTATGTGCTCACGCTGCCCTGGCCCGGTAGGTGGTCATAACCTTGTGTGCCCGAGTTGTGTTGTACCCGGGTGTCCCCGTGTGGGATGAGTTTGTTTTGTTTGGCCACGACGGTGGCAGCCATAGAGGTGGCGGATGTCACGAGTTGACATCGGGGCCACCCAGGACATAGCCCAATGGGGAGTGTGTCGGAGTGGCCGGGAGAGTGTCATGCAATAGATTGATTTTGTCGGAATATCGTTGGTCCACCCGAATGGGAGCACGAGGCCATGAGTTCCATAGTGCGGGTACAGTGTACTAACCTCTGCAGAGTGTATAAACTATCGATAGCCGCGTCCTCGGTCATGGACATAGTTCATTGTAGGTCACACCGTTCGATCAACACCTACGATGACGGAATGACTTATATTATGGCTTATAGTTGTAAGTAGGCAAGTAACAGTTTGGCAGGGTTTCAATGGTGATATTGGGATGATCTTGAGGATGATCATTGGATTGTGATGTGATCACGCGGTGGTCACGAGGATTTACTTGATCACAAGGTGATCGAGATGGTATCTTGCTTGGCCAGATAGCCAAGGGTGAGATGGTCCTTGTGACCCAAAATGATGGTTCATTGGTAATTCTAGCAGTGTTATATCATGTTTAATATTTGCTTCCACATCATGGTAGTGGGTATAAGTTAACCTTTTTAATGCTATGTGTTGTTTTGCCTTGATGCTTTTTGTTGTTGTGAGCTTGCGAGTGCATTCAAAGTACTCACCTGGCGCGTCATGCCAGTTTGCAGGTGATGCCATGATTGATTGCTTGTCGAGGATTCCGATCGTGCGAGCTAGACCGTGTCCCAGCCAGAGTCCCTGCGGTGTGGAGTTCACCACCGTCGTCATCGTTCCGCTGCTATGAGTTGTTCCGCTGCTAGCATAGAGCTACCTTAGCAGGCGTAGTGTCGCCGTGCCATTGTAATCTTTGTAATAGCAGACCTTTGTACCATTATCATTTGTAATGAGAGCTGATTTGTTCTATGCCAAGCAGTGCCGTATTCCAGAAGACTCAATTTCTGGGTTGGAATACGGGGCGTTCCGGTCCCTCTGAGCCGGGGTGCCACAGTATCAACCTGTTGCTTCTATTTAAGTCGACTCCTACTATTTAAGTCGTCTCCTACAGGCACTCATTACATAATCTCACTACTAGTTTTCTTCCATGCATGTCAGATATTATTGCACACAATGATATTGAATATCAGAACAAATCCACTAAAAGAAACTCGCGGAGCAATGCAACAGCCAACAAACTCGACGTCAATGATATTCAATTTGATGGAATAGTTAAATGTAGTTCTTCAGAAGAGTTGTAGAGAGATAATGATTCCTATTCATCCCACAAGGTCTTTTCTCTAACTTGACCCGTGATATGGGTAGCATCATGCATATAATGTCTTGCAATGCATCTGCTCTATTGCAATGCCATGTGCTTAGCCCGCTGATCATACATGTGAATATGTCATGCCTTCCAGTTTGTCTGTACTTATTCCATTCATGATAACATCTTTTCAAATTCAAGTACTGTCATTCTACTCTATTGCAATGCCATCTGCTTAGTTTGGACATCCTCCTTCTAAATATCTCATGCATTTTTGTTCATCAGTATGTACTCCATCCGTCTACCATACCATGGTTTTTTACATTGAAGTGTTGTTCTACTGTTCTGTTGCAATGCGATCTTAGTTTGCCCATCAGACATGCGAATATGCTGCCTTGCTATTTTTCTGTACCTATTCCAGCTATCATACAGTTTTACATTCAACTAGTGTTTCTTTTACTTTGTTGTCCTGTCGTATCCTTAGCTTGTACTCCCTCTGTAAAGAAATATAGGAGTGTTTACATCACTAAAGTAGTGATCTAAACACTCTTATATTTCTTTATAGAGGGAGTACATCATACTCCCTCCGTCTGTATTACTTGTGGCAAAAAATGGATAAAAATGGATGTATCTAGAACTAAAATACGTCTAGACACATCCATTTATTTCCGGATGGAGGGAGTACATGTCAATATGTCATGCCTTTCTATTCTTCAGTACCTATTCCATCTCTCTGCCATAGCATATTTTATAATTGAAGCACCATTCTTCTATACAAGGCATGTAAGTGGAAGAGGGCTATGTTAGAATCTGAAGGGGTACAAACAAGTTCTTTGCAAAAGATCCAAACTCTAGGAGATAGTAACCCAACTCCAGTGTTCATAGGAACTGCTCCAGCACAGAGAAACCCAAGTCCTCCAGATAATAACCAGATTCCAGTGGCTAAAGAACCAATCCACTCCAGTCTAACAAAAATATGTCAACTCCTTGCTAGGAAGCGTGTGCGTATCCTCGCGTCATGAAATTTAATAGCATTCAGATCTCATTTGATCTTATATTTTCTACATCTGTCTTACGCATCTTTGTTGTAGAAAATATGCTTAAAGGATAACAAACGTTCTAAACTAGGATTGTGTTCGAGGAAAGTATCTTGCAGCAATGCTCTGCGCTCCAATGCTGATGTAAGTACCTATTGTGTATCACTATATTTTTACATCAGTATGTAGTTTATTAAGTAGCATTGGCGTGAATCCAACCTTCAGTACCCTACACCAATTATCTAATATAATTTAATTTTAGCAAAATGTATAATTAAGGCGCTAATGTAGATTTTTGTAAGGGAAACTGCCTGGTAGTATTGCATACTGAGCTGCATGATTGTACTATCTCATATATTGCACATTACTAAAATCTAGTGGTGTGGTCTGGTTGCCCAATCGTTCATTGTGTCAATGTTGCTTTAAAATTAACTTACCTGGCTGATGATAGCAGTGCCATAATGTGTTAATTTGGTGTAGGCTGGTGTGGTCTGGTTGCCCAAACATTCATTGTGTGAATGTTGCTTTCCTATTAACAGACCTGGCAGATGATTTGGTGCAGGCTGCTGAAGATAATACGACAAAGTCTCAAGACAGAAAGGCAACCCCATTGTTTCTCTCCAATGAATCTAGTGAAGGTAATTTGACAATAAATCTTGATTAATCTGTTCAGTTTCCCATCTAATTAAGTTATGATGCAGTGGTCGAGACACTTTCCACTATCATTGATACAAGCCTGCCAAAATCGCCATCTGAATCTGTTCAATTTCCTTTGTCTCGAATCCAATAGAAAAGATGTACGTTTGTGAATCAATTACTGGCTGAAGCAATGATGGAAATCGCAGAGGAATCAAAGGTGCACATTCTTGCGCAACAACAACTGATCGATGTGTAACACCCCAAAAATCGGCTTATCGATTTTTGTGCTGTTATTCCTTCCTAGCTTTCCTCTCCCAAATTTTTCCCTCTGGAATCTGGTGAGTGACCAGGTGAATCTAGATAATCCTCAGCCTCTCCATACCTTTCCCATGCTCATGGGCCAGCCAAGCTCCTGTCAGTAAACCCCGAACCTCATTCAAACCCTAGTTCCAAAATATTGGAACTGGAAATCCTGCCTTTGTGTTTACAAAGGAGCTATCATCTTCCTTGCTCTGTTGATCCTCCCAAAATTTCTAGAGATCCTCCTTCATTCATAAACCCTAGATGTGCAAAAATATTGCCAAGTCATATGCAATATTTTCCATCTAGAATTAATTCCTTTTTCTGCCTTTCTGAGGAATTAAATCCAGGAAAATACTTTTCCATCTCCAAAGTTCATGAAAACTTGTGGAGATATTCATTGTGATCATAGTGAGCTCTCAAAAAAATATTGGCCATAATTAAATAAGGGAAATAGCATTTTCCTATTTAAAGCCAATATTTCAATTTGGGGCCTTTCCAAAGGAACTACCATTTTGGTAGCCAGGAAAAATCCCAAATAATTTGTGGAGCTTATCCTACTCATATATTCACCATTTCTACCAAAATCTTAAGTTCTACAATTCAAATTTTCAGCACAACATCCATTTGAAAATTCTGTTGAGATTTCCAGTTTGCAAAGGAAGTGCTTGTTCCCTTGATCTTTTTGGGCTGAAATTTTTCAGGGTGGTTGACATTGATAAATCACTCCTGGATACCAAAAACCAGACCATTTCATCTAGCCAATCATCCTCAGTAAATTATCTAAGTTTCTGTCCAGATTGCATCTCTGTGAAGGAAGTACCTTCATAGATGATCAAATTGAGCTGAAATTTTTCCAGCTAGCTCTCATAACCATATCATCATCCTACACCAAAAATCTGCCAAATCCATCTAACCATTTTTCCCCAACATCATCATTTGCATTTCTGTCCAGATTGCAAGGTTAGAAAGGAAGTACCATCTAGAGTTGTCCCTTTGTGCTGAAATTTTGCCAAGATGACCACCTTTGTAGATGATTGACCTCCACCAAAGACCAGGCCAAGAGGAGCACTGTGGTGGCCACACCACGTGCCCAAACTTTGCTGCTAGAAACTATTTGACCTAGGTGCAGTCACACCAGAGCTCACCCGTGCTATCCAGATGCATAGGTCAACTCAGTGAAGAGTGGAGAACATGGTAGACACGGTTTGGCATGGAGTGCGGCGTGGCAGCCCCGTGGCCACGCGGTGACCACGTACAGAGCGTGCCAAACCAGAGCTCTGTGCATTGGAGTCTTCGGGAGGGCGCCTCCAGCGGGCTCCAGCTCGTCCGCGAGCGCCGGCGAGCTGCCCACCACACGCGTGTGCCTTCTGGAGCCCTCTCCCCCTCGTCCCCGAGCCCATGGACGCTTCTACTAACGCCGATGCTCCACCGGATCGCCGCCATGGTGCCGCCCTCTGGAAGCTCCGTCCACCGTCGTGTAGCCCTCCCCTCGCCTATATAAAGGCGCCCGCGAGCCTCTCCCGAGCACCAGCAGCCCCAGTCCGTCCCTCTCGAGCTCAAGGAGCTCCCCTCCTCTTCCCATGGCCGAGAGCCGCCGCCCGATTCCCCTCGTCCACCCCAGCGCCCTGGCCATCCCCTTCCTCCCTCTTCCGCAACCGTCGCTGCCCAGGAGCTAGTGGAGCCGCCGCCATCTCCATTCCCGCCGGGGAGGCCCTGCCGGCGCGGCCCCTCTGCTACCGTTTGGCCGTCGTGCCTCGAGCCGTGCAATCGGCGATGTAGGCCGTCCCCGGTGACCATGCAGCCACCCACGGGCGCGGCGAGGAGTGGCCGAGCTCCCGCGCTCGCCGGCCGGCCTCCTGAAGCAGCGAGGCGACGGCTACGCCGGCGGACGAGCGCCCCTGCTCCTGCCTCTGTTTCCGGTCGCGAGAAAGGAGATGACCAGGAAAGAGAGAGAGATATATAAGGCGGGCCCCGCCCGTCAGTCTCTATATCCCGGGCCCAGCTATTTGTAAGTGGAAACGTATTTCTGAAAATACGCCTTTCCGCTTCAAAAGCGTATTCAGCCGCGGCCTCAGCAGAAAATACGCTTTCTCTGCGGTGAAAGCGTAAACCGCTGAAATACGCTTTCAGCCCAGCCGCGCTGGCCGAAGTGGTTATTTAGCGGGCGTTCACCCGTTAAGATCTAAAACGAACAGCTTCTGTTTGTTTTACCGCTTAACGAACGAACGACCGTTTCTCCGCGACCGTAACTCCGATTGAGGTAAATCCAATGCCCACGTCTTCAGTTCGTCGAGCCCGTTCCGATGGCATCATTTTCATAATCTTTTCACACTATGAAAATGACCATTTTTCCCTTGCCCTCAATCAGCCCCCTTCGGGAGGGAAACTTTTCCGGCAAATCTTCCCGCGAGCTCATCGCACTTCTTCCCGGTGACTCCGTCAACCCCAAGGCAAGCCAACCTCTTATCATGAGCTCCGGACTTGCGTGATGACTTTGGTTGCACCCTGTGTGTGTGGTAGTATATTTCAGATCATCTATTAGTCTGCACTGGCATAGTCCTATTATTTCATCTGTACCAGATGCTAGTGTTATTTACCATGTGATTTCATGAATTGTTTTCATGTCATGTTTCTCCCATGTTAGTAGCAATACTTTTAGTACCATTATCGTGTTAGTGCTATGAGTTGATCTCATGCCATGATTGTCAATACCGTTATGGTTTTGTTATGCCATTGTTAAGGAATTGTTCCTGCTCATAAATGTTGATGTTATGGTGTGATGACGGAAATATTAACTTGAACTTGTAAACTAAACCTCCTCCGTCATCGATGGGATCGAGTCATAGTGCCACCGAACCGAGCTTATCCGTGCAGCCACATCTGCCGGCATGGGACGGCCTTGACTTGGTCTGACCGCGTGCTCTTTTATCGGTACCACCAAAGAGTGGGAGGTTATGCGTGCGTGCTACCCTGATCAGGTAGGCGACGATAACCTTGTGAGCCAGTTGAGTTATTTGTCGGCGTCCCCGTTTGGGACAGTTTAGTTGGCCACGACGGTGGCAGGTGTCAGGAGTGACACAGAGGCCACCCAGGGCATGACTCCGGGGGAGGATGATTGTCGGTGGTACGATGGAAGGGTCACGGGTTAGGCAAGTTTCGTTGGACCAGCACCGGTCCACCCGGAAGGGAAGTGTACCGAGGTACGGGACAAGGATCTCCATGGTGTGGGAAAAGTGCGCAACCTCTGCAGAGTGTAAGAATCTATTCGAATAGCCGCGTCCACGGTAATGGACACAGTTCGTACTAGGTCACACTATTTGGTCTTGGTCGATCTGGAGGACGAACCTGTTATTATAGACTTGTTAAAGAATGTGCTATTAAGTAAATGTGGTAACTTGGACTATGGGATAATTGTGAGCAGTCGCCATGTTGTTTTGCCATGATCACGAGATGGGTTCTCGGTGAGTCATGAGTTAGCCCAGAGGGGCAATAAAACCGAATGATGTCGCAACAAATTACTTTAATACTTCACGGGAGGTAAGTATCGGGTAGGTTCCAGTTTGATTATACCATGTCTTGTAGAAATAGCTATGCCATGCCATGATATATAGTTGTTATGCCTGATCCATGTTATGCCATGCTTGATCCATGATTTCCTGTTAATTCCATGCCATGCTTAGAATAAATTCTTACATGAGCATAGGGCTTGCTTCGTCGTCTGCTTCTTTGGATGCTATGTATTTGGTTGTCTTGCAAGTACATTCAAAGTACTCACCTGGCCTTGCATGTGGCCAGTTGCAGGAGAAGTTCCGTCGTGCTAGATCGTAACCCAGCCAGTCCTGTGAGTTGTGGAGCCCAGCCAGAGATGTAGTTGCCGCTAAACCAAGACCTCTGTTGCCATTTAGTTAGCCTTGGAGCCATGTAATATTGTTGTAATTAAGCAACAATGTTGTAATACTCCATTTCACATATTAAAGCCATTTTTGTGCCTGGAATTGCTGTATCATGTCTCAGACGTGCGCCAGGTCTTATCCTGGGACTAGCGTGCGTCGGCCCTCTATCGGGGTGCCACAGAGCGTGGTATCAGAGCCAGGCTGGCTGTAGGTTACCCTAGCCTCAACCCACCCTTGTTTTCAACCGGTAGTAAGCCCAATAGAGTTGACCCATCACTGGCATCCGACACGACCACTGTTGATCAATAGACGGCGTAGTCGGAATTGACGTGCCCCTACCCAGCTGTCCGCCCCCCCCCCCCAGCCATCCCTGGATTGAACCGCGACCCTACTCACTTGTCGGCCGTGCCAGCGTATCCTCTACCCGGCACGAGAAGGATCCACGCCATGCTGGTATGTCCCAACCTGGCTGCCTATTTAAAACCCCTCCCACCTGCGAGTCGCAACCCTCTCCGTTCAGTAAGCATCCCCGCAAGAGAACCCAGGCCAGTATCCTCAAACCAACGACCATGGCCAGTTCTTCCAGAGCACCCACTTTCCATAGCCGAACTTTGGCTAATGGTTATGCTGGCTTTCTGCCCATCCTTTCGAGTATGCTTACCCAAGCCCTTGGCTATAGTGCTAGCCCGGTGTATCTGGTGTTCCAATCGGAACCCGTCCCTCACCTTTGCCGATTCTATGCGAATGCGCATATCTACCCAGGTCCAGCAGAGGATGGGAAGCCCTTGACTCTCCAGGGCAAACCCATGCCCACCCCCGCGTTGGTTGTCCAGACGGCTGCTGCGGAAGTCATCGCGCGTCTTCGTTTCTAGTTCTCGCAAGTAGCGAAGATGCGGGAGTTCCGCTACTTTCCCTCTGCGTCCAGCGAAGGCTGCGAGTTCTTCAGCACAGTCGAAGATGCCGACTCGGCAATGGCTTGCCTGGTTCAGTTCATTGCTGCCCAGGGACTGCTGCTCACCGGCATTTTTGGAGAGCTTAAAGCCATTGACCGTGACACCATTCGGGTTGTTACGGAAGCCTACCGTGAGGCCCGTCAAACTGCATCCCAGGCTACCAGTTCCTTGATGCCAAACCCAGTGCCACCTTCGCAGCTAGTGCCACCCTCGCAACCCGTGAACCCATATCGACCAGGCATTATTTCCCCAAGTTCCTTCTACCAAGCGTTTCGGCGTCTTCGTCATCGGGATGTGTTCCGTCAAGTTCCAGCCGCAGCTCCAGCAGTTGAGCCCCAACCTATAGAGGTGTCCGACAATGAAGACAGAAGTTGGCTCAGCCTGCGTCCCCCAGGAGAGCCCCAGCAAGAGTAGAACCCTGTAGCCGGGAGTGAGTTGTTGCTATTAGCTGCCTAGTAAGGTTGCATGTTGTTGTATGCTTGTATGCTTGTAACTTGTGTGCTGCTGTAACGTTATGTATGTCTGCTTGCTCCGTGTGTTTGGTTCATTGCCTCTCTGTTAAGCAGAAATGCTTAACAGAGCCGGCAATGGTTTTTAACAAGATTTTAGTCAGTAGAGCACTTACACCTAAAAACAATGGACTCGCCCAGAGTCCCTAATGAAATGCAAGCTGGTGTAGGTATATGTATACCAGGAGTACATACACCCACTAGCATTAAAACACCTTAGTGTAATCTGTTGGATGTGTTCTTTTCCTTTGCATGTATGTTGCTCCTATATGCATTTCGCAGTTGCCTGCATATTGGTTTGAGTAGATTGCGTGTGTATTGTGTGAGCAATGTTTGCACACCAAGTTCATCCTCCTGAGTACAGTTGCCACAGTACTCGGGTAGAATGCAAAGCCGCATGCCCACATCTATTCGTGCTCTCTCCGTTTGCCAGCCTCCCAAACCCAGAACTCCGGAGAGCCAGTTCTTCCCAAAAATTCCCCGGTCCCAATTTTTTTTCCCAGAACCCAGTTGCAATTTCGGAGGAATTCTGAGAAATATTATTGCAGCATAAACCGTTACAACCCCTCTAGTCCAAGATCTAAACCTCGATTTAACCACAACACCCACTTATTGTGGATGTTGTTCGATGAGGAGCTACCAGCAGCGTGATCCCTGCGTTGGTAGAACTCCACTGACCACACCGCACTAGCCACAGACCCAGCGGCGCCTCTGTCACCATCTTGCGTGACGCTGGACAGACCGCCACCTCGCACCGCAGCCCACGCTTATTCCGCCCGCCTGAGACGGCGAAGGAACCAGCGTGGCTGATCACCAGCCACCCTGCCAGCATCGTCCTCGTCTCGGCCCGCCACGGCAGGACCATCGTTGTTGCGAGCCCGCTCTAGCAGGATGAGCTGCAGCAGGTAGAGCACCGAACCGATCAGCGTAGCCAGCAGCGCAGTGAGGAACCACCGTAGCCCCACCAGGAACACCGCATCGCCGAAGGATCTCGGCTCGAGCTCGTCCAAACTGAAGAGATGGAAGAGAGGCATGGTGTGTGTTGGACAGAGCCGCGTTACCATCGTCTTTTATAGCCCAAGTCCGGTGTACGATGAGCAAGGTCCAGGAGAACCGCGCGTCGCTCGATCACCGGCGTCCAGGAGGCGAATCCGCGAGCAGTGCCGACCGGCGCTGGCCCGCGATGGGAGTGCCCTCTACGTTGACCTCGTGCACGCCGCGCACTATCGTCGTAGGGTATGCTTTATGCCCTAGGGGCTAGGCGCGAGCTGTGCTCGGCCGCACGCGGAACAGCGCAGGAGCGAGAGAGAGCCGTTGGCCGGAGAAAGAAGAAGGAGGCTGCCAGTGGGCCCTGGGCCAACCTGTCAGCGAGAGAGGTCACTGTTCATTGAGGTGCCCCTAACATTTTTGGAAAAAGGAATTTTTGCTTTTTCTAAGGATGACAGGGCTACGAGAGCAACCCAGCGACCCCTACCCGTGGAGTAGATCCCGCAATATCCGTATTTCGATCTGGGTGTACCAATTTTCGGTACTTCTAACTCGGTTGTTTTCAACCACAGGGTTAAAACCCAACCCAGAGGTTTTTCCAGGATGAGTAGTATTTGTTTTGAGCTAACCCTAGGAATCTCGAGGACGAGATTCTCTTAAGGGGGGCAGGTTTGTAACACCCCAAAAATCGGGTTATCGATTTTTGTGTTGTTATTCCTTCCAAGCTTTCCTCTCCCAAATTTTTTCCTCTGGAATCTGGTGAGTGATCAGGTGAATCCAGATAATCCTCAGCCTCTCCATACCTTTCCCATGCTCATGGGCCAGCCAAGCTCCTGTCAGTAAACCCCGAACCTCATTCAAACCCTAGTTCCAAAATATTGGAACTGGAAATCCTGCCTTTGTGTTTACAAAGGAGCTATCATCTTCCTTGCTCTGTTGATCCTCCCAAAATTTCCAGAGATCCTCCTTCATTCATAAACCCTAGATGTGCAAAAATATTGCCAAGTCATATGCAATATTTTCCATCTAGAATTAATTCCTTTTTCTGCCTTTCTGAGGAATTAAATCCAGGAAAATACTTGTCCATCTCCAAAGTTCATCAAAACTTGTGGAGATATTCATTGTGATCATAGTGAGCTCTCACAAAAATATTGGCCATAATTAAATAAGGGAAATTGCATTTTCCTATTTAAAGACAATATTTCAATTTGGGGCCTTTCCAAAGGAACTACCATTTTGGTAGCTAGGAAAAATCCCAAATAATTTGTGGAGCTTATCCTACTCATATGTTCACCATTTCTACCAAAATCTCAAATTCCACAATTCAAATTTTGAGCACAACATCCATTTGAAAATTCTGTCCAGATTTCCATCTTGCAAAGGAAGTGCTTGTTCCCTTGATCTATTTGGGCTGAAATATTTCAGGGTGGTTGACATTGATAAATCACCCCTGGATACCAAAAACCAGCCCATTTCATCTAGCCAATCATCCTCAGTAAATTATCTAAGTTTCTGTCCAGATTGCATCTCTGTGAAGGAAGTACCTTCATAGATGATCAAATTGAGCTGAAATTTTTCCAGCTATCTCTCATAACCATATCATCACCCTACACCAAAAATCAACCAAATCCATCTATCCATTTTTCCCCAACATCATCATTTGCATTTCTGTCCAGATTGCAAGGTTACAAAGGAAGTACCATCTAGAGTTGTCCATTTGTGCTGAAATTTTTCCAAGCTGACCACCTTAGTAGATTACTGACCTCCACCAAAGACCAGGCCAAGAGGAGCACTGTGGTTGCCACACCACATGCCCAAACTTTGCTGCTAGAAACTGTTCGACCTAGGTGCAGTCACACCAGAGCTCACCCGTGCTACCCAGATGCATAGGTCAACTCAGTGAAGAGTGGAGAACACGGTAGACACGGTTTGGCATGGAGTGCGGCGTGGCAGCGCCGTGGCCACGCGGTGACCACATACAGAGCGTGCCAAACCGGTGCTCTGTGCATTGGAGTCTTCGGGAGGGCGCCTCCAGCGGGTTCCAGCTCGTCCGCGAGCGCCGGCGAGCTGCCCACCGCACGCGTGTGCCTTTTGGAGCCCTCTCCCCCTCGTCCCCGAGCCCATGGACGCTTCTTCCGATGCCGATGCTCCACCGGATCGCCGCCACGGTGCCGCCCTCTGGAAGCTCCGTCCACCGTCGTGTAGCCCTCCCCTCGCCTATATAAAGGCGCCCGCGAGCCTCTCCCGAGCACCAGCAGCCCCAGTCCGTCCCTCTCGAGCTCAAGGAGCTCCCCTCCTCTTCCCATGGCCGAGAGCCGCCGCCCGATTCCCCTCATCCACCCTAGCGCCCTGGCCATCCCCTCCCTCCCTCTTTCGCAACCGCGGATGCCCAGGAGCCAGTGGAGCCGCCGCCATTTCCATTCCCGCCGGGGAGGCCCTGCCGGCGCGGCCCCTCTGCTGCCGTTCAGCCATCGTGCCTCGAGCCATGACATCGGCGCTGTAGGCCGTCCCCAGTGACCGTGCAGCCACCCACGGGCGCGGCGAGGAGAGGCCGAGCTCCAGCGCTCGCCGGCCAGCCTCCTGAGGCGGCGAGGCGACGGCTACGCCGGCGGACGAGCGCCCCTGCTCCTGCCTCTATTTCCGGTCGCGAGAAAGGAGATGACCAGGAAAGAGAGAGAGAGAGAGATAAGGCGGGCCCCGCCCGTCAGTCTCTATATCCCGGGCCCATCTATTTGTAAGTGGAAACGTATTTCTGAAAATACGCCTTTCCGCTTCAAAAGCGTATTCAGCCGCGGCCTCAGCAGAAAATACGCTTTCTTTCCGGTGAAAGCGTAAACCGCTGAAATGCGCTTTCAGCCCAGCCTCGCTGGCCGGAGTGGTTATTTAGCGGGCGTTCACCCGTTAAGGGCTAAAACGAACAGTTTCTGTTTGTTTTACCGCTTAACGAACGAACGGCCGTTTCTCCGCGACCGTAACTCCGATTGAGGTAAATCCAACGCCCACGTCTTCAGTTCGTCGAGCCCGTTCCGATGGCATCATTTTCATAATGTTTTCACACTATGAAAATGACCATTTTGCCCTTGCCCTCAATCAGCCCCCTTCGGGAGGGAAACTTTTCCGGCAAATCTTCCCGCGAGCTCATCGCACTTCTTCCCGGTGACTCCGTCAACCCCAAGGCAAGCCAACCTCTTATCATGAGCTCTGGACTTGCGTGATGACTTTGCTTGCACCCTGTGTGTGTGGTAGTATATTTCAGATCATCTGTTAGTCTGCACTGGCATAGTCCTGTTATTTCATCTGTACCAGATGCTAGTGTTATTTACCATGTGATTTCATGAATTGTTTTCATGTCATGTTTCTCCCATGTTAGTAGCAATACTTTTAGTACCATTATCGTGTTAGTGCTATGAGTTGATCTCATGCCATGATTGTCAATACCGTTATGGTTTTGTTATGCCATTGTTAAGGAATTGTTCCTGCTCATAAATGTTGATGTTATGGTGTGATGACGGAAATATTAACTTGAACTTGTAAACTAAACCTCCTCCGTCATCGATGGGATCGAGTCATAGTGCCACCGAACCGAGCTTATCCGTGCAGCCACATCTGCCGGAATGGGACGGCCTTGATCAGGTAGGCGACGATAACCTTGTGAGCCAGTTGAGTTATTTGCCGGCGTCCCCGTTTGGGACAGTTTAGTTGGCCACGACGGTGGCAGGTGTCAGGAGTGACACAGAGGCCACCCAGGGCATGACTCCGGGGGAGGATGATTATCGGTGGTACGATGGAAGGGTCACGGGTTAGGCAAGTTTCGTTGGACCAGCACCGGTCCACCCGAAAGGGAAGTGTACCGAGGTACGGGACAAGGAGCTCCATGGTGTGGGAAAAGTGCGCAACCTCTACAGAGTGTAAGAATCTATTTGAATAGCCGCGTCCACGGTAATGGACACAGTTCGTACTAGGTCACACTATTTGGTCTTGGTCGATCTGGAGGACGAACCTGTTATTATAAACTTGTTAAAGAATGTGCTATTAAGTAAATGTGGTAACTTGGACTATGGGATAATTGTGAGCAATCACCATGTTGTTTTGCCATGATCACGAGATGGGGTCTCGGTGAGTCATGAGTTAGCCCAGAGGGGCAATAAAACTGAATGATGCCGCAACAAATTACTTTAATACTTCACGGGAGGTAAGTATAGGGTAGGTTCCAGTTTGATTATACCATGTCTTGTAGAAATAGCTATGCCATGCCATGATATATAGTTGTTATGCCTGATCCATGTTATGCCATGCTTGATCCATGATTTCCTATTAATTCCATGCCATGCTTAGAATAAATTCTTACATGAGCATAGGGCTGGCTTCGTCATCTGCTTGTTTGGATGCTATGTATTTGGTTGTCTTGCGAGTACATTCAAAGTACTCAACTGGCCTAGCACGTGGCCAGTTGCAGGAGAAGTTCCATCGTGCTAGATCGTAACCCAGCCAGTCCTGTGAGTTGTGGAGCCCAGCCAGAGATGTCGCTGCCGCTGAACCAAGACCTCCGTTGCCATTTAGTTAGCTTTGGAGCCATGTAATATTGTTGTAATACTCCATTTCACATATTAAAGCCATTTTTGTGCCTGGAATTGCTGTATCATGTCTCAGACGTGCGCCAGGTCTTATCCTGGGACTGGCGTGCGTCGGCCCTCTATCGGGGTGCCACACGATGATTTCAGTGACAGTATAGCAAAGAAGAAAGAACTTGCTCACATTCTTATGGGCGTCATCCGCTCTGAGGTTGCAGATTGTGAGGTTGTAGATCATTAAGCTATGTTCATTTATTTGCACTGGCATCAATCTTTGATTGCCCAGTGGATGTAATTTCATGTAATATATGCTTCGATGTGCTACGTTTTTCCTTTTATGCGTATATTTGCTTAGCGCGGGGTCACACCCCAGCTTTCTGGGCCGAAACCTCAACTGGCGGCAAACAAGCCAAAATATGTAGTGAAATTAATAACTGGAACAAAGGGACGTGGGCCCTTCTTCTAGGGGAACGGCCCACTGCCTGTAATGGCCTCGTAATGGGCCTGTAGTTACTACATGGGCTCTGCCTCAGTCCATAATTGTTCCTCGTAATGGGCTCAAAGTAATAGCTGGGCCTAAATCGACGTGGGCCTTTGATGGACTGTATTTGGCCCTGTCCTTCAATGGGCCTAGAGCCATGCAGGAAATTTAGCAGGCCCTAAGTAAGGTAGGCCCAATTAGTTGATGGGCCGTTAACAG
Organism: Elymus sibiricus; assembly: GCA_039707655.1. Taxonomy (NCBI): domain Eukaryota; kingdom Viridiplantae; phylum Streptophyta; class Magnoliopsida; order Poales; family Poaceae; genus Elymus; species Elymus sibiricus. Next base: position 201,767,375 of record CM077666.1, on the reverse strand, counting down.
GTCGATACCTTGATTGGGCTCCAATAGTGGAAATGGACCAACGGGCCCTTAGCAGGCCTAAATAGATCAAAATTAATGTTTAGCCCAATTCCATGTCGGGCCGTTAACAGGCCGAAAGCCAATCGCCCTTAACAGGCCAAAAGTCATGTCGGGCTGGAATTGTGCCATGGAGAACATGGGCTGCTAAGAGGCCGAAAGTCAGGTCGGACCGTAAATGGCCCAACTACAGTGTGGGCCGTTAACAGGCCAAAGGATACACCGGGCTGGAAGTTGGCCCAAATCCGGAATGGGTCGCTAAAAGGCCGAAATACGTACCGCCTGGAAATTGGCCCATCCCTATAATGGGCCTCTAATAGGCCGAAAGACGTACAGCCTGGAAATTGGCCCATCTCTATAATGGGCCTCTAACAGGCCGAAAGAACCTCGGGCGGCAAATGAGCCCAAAGACATAGCGGGCTGTTAACGGGCTAGAATTGACGATGGGCCGCAATGGTGTCAAATCATTAATGGGCCTTTGACGGGCCGAATTGGCAGAACTCGTATGGGCCATTTTTGTAAATGGGCCAGAGGAAAGTAGGCCGTAAATGGGTCGGCCCACTTATTTTGACTGGGCCGACCTTTTTAGCTAAATGGGCCTGTTTTGGGCCGTGCCACATGTCACTATTCCATTGGCGCATCTCATCCAGTGGATGGATGACATCTGTCACGACAACGAGCTGACACATGGTTCTGTTGGTGAATGAGAATTTTACACGTGGAAAATCGCCATTGGTCAGGACTGTTAACGGGTTATCGGATCCAAACCGGAACTCGATAGCTTAACGGTGACCTGTTACGGTGGATGCCACGTGTCGGCTACCCTTGACGAAAACACTTCCATGACGCGCCATTTATCGTCATGAAAGTGGACACTTTCGTGATGATAATTTGAGTATTGTCATGGAACACTTCTACGACAGCACAGGTATGACTATCTTGATTCTGTCATAAAATCGTCACGGATGTACATGCATGACAGAAAACGTGACCTACTGTGACAAAAACGTATCATCACGGAAGTGTTTTTTTTGTAGTGAATGCAATGGCAAGGGGGTGGACTAAGATGTCGTCGAAGTTACCGTCCTTGCTTACGGTCGTGGTGTCAATAGTTGGAGTGGTCGTTGTCGATGTCGAGTCCGTGGCGAAGTTGAGCGGCGGTGATGTCAATATTGAACCATTCCTAATTAGCCGAAACACCTTAGGAAACAGAAAACCGCAAACTCAAATTCTCAAATGGCAAATATGGCAAAACTTGCGATGGTTGTGGAAGGTTGGTGGTAATGCGGAAGTATGTGGGCAAAATGGGTCAAAATTGGGAAAATTTGGGTGAAGTGGAGATGTTGGCTACGTCGGGCCGGATGTCCGGGGGTCGGGCCGGATGTCTGGCGGCTGGGATCCAAGGCAGATCAGATCTCGTGGATATGAAGGTGGAGAAGAAAATTTTGGACAAAATTGGGGGAATTTTGTGGATGGAAATGGTGGGGGAGGTGTGGGGAAGCTAGATACACCTGTAACACTTCGAATCCATGGATCATAATCAACAAAACATCATCAAAACCAACAAATCACAAAAAAAATGGTAGGACTATTTTTGTGGGGATTTTTGAATTTGGGCAAAAACAAATAAAATTGGCTAGCAAATGGGGGGATTAGGACTCCAAGATGTGAATCAACCTTGCGCTGCTCCAAGATGATGTAGGGTGGAACCCTAGTTCATGATCTTTTCACACTTGGAGGTGGGGAAAGGACCAAATGAAGAGAAGAACACAAGATGAACACTCATTGACAAAGATCCAATCACACATGTGCTAAATCCACATACACATAAGAGAGGTACAAAGGTCCAAATCCAACACAAGATGGCAAAAGAGGAAGTAGTGGATGAGCAAAACTCAATCACAAATGAGATAAACCTTTGCTAACCCTAGCAAGAGGGAGGAGGAGGTCTATATATAGTCTTGGACGAACTAGGGAGAGAGGAGGAGTTACATGGGCCTTTGGCCCGGTGGTGCACGCGCGCACGCGCCGTATGTCTGGGCTGGACGCCGGATGTCTGGCCTGGTGAAGGTCGGGAGGTGGCTCGGTACTGATGCCTCAGGCTGGATTTCCGGGCGGGGGCTGGATGCCCAGACGCTATAGATTATTCAGGTGATGTTCTGCGGTTGCTATCTCTAGCTTGGGGGCGCCGGATGTTCGGGCAGGGGCCGGATGTCAGGCCGCTGCAGCAATTTGACATTTCCTCTCGTCGTGCTCTTTCATCCGCATCCGTGGTGGCTTGGCCTTCATCCCGAGTGTCTCCAAGGTTGCTTGCTTGGTACGTAAGCACACATTGCATCTCCGCTTGAGGTAGTAGCCATGTCTCACATGGTTCATATGGAAGTTCATTAAGGAGAGATGTCACCTCGGTCTCAATAGCTCTTGCACGTGCTCTTGTCATCGGTCCACTTGGTGCTTGGGGTGACGATGGTGGGTCCATGGGGATGACCGTGGGATGCTCCGCATCACAGCACCTAGTGTATCCACTTGCGGTAGCCATCATGTCGCTTGCAGCATAGCAGGAGCCATCGATCGGTTGTAGTAGCGCAGTAGCAAAGCAGGCATCCCCTCACAGCACAGTGGTCCAGGGTCACAACATCGCCTTGTGGCACGCCCCTGTGAGTCCGATGATTAGGGACGGTCGTGGTCCGACGACATATAGATGGAAGCATAATTTTAAAAACCAGACCAGACCGGTGGTCGGACCGGAAAAAATCGGAACCAGGGATCCCAGCGGTTCTCTAAGCTCAGCAGGCCCTTCGAGCAATCGAACAAAAAAACCGGTCGAACTAGGCGGTTTCAAGAAAACCATACGGTTCGTTGTTGTTTCCGGAGAAGCCCCTCGATCCACTCGATTTCATACGCAGAAGCTGGGGGTAGAATCAGAAAAGAGAAAAAAAAACCATCTTTTGTGGGGTTTCGGCCGAATCGGGAGGGTTTCCCTCGATTTTGTGCAGAGACCCCAATCCACCGCCACCTCTCTAGCCTGGCGCTGCCGCCACCGTTGCCTGGCCCCTTGGTGTAGCAATGCCGCCTCCGTCTCTCCCTCAGTCCCTCTCTGTCTCAGTCCCTTATTGCGAGCAGCACCAGGCCACCAGCCCGCGCGGCCACTCATTTCGTCCCGCACCGCCCTGTCTCTGTTGATTGTTGACAGGGACGGTGCCGCCTGGTCTCCCTTCCTACGCAGCTCCGATGCTCCATTCAAATCGACGACCAAGCCAGGCCTCCCTTCGATTGTCTTCCCTCATAGCGGCCTCACTTCCAGACCTCCCTCCGGCCTCCGCTCGGCTACTCTGTGATGTTGAGTGCTGCTACTTACTAATTACTATGTGAAAATTGAAATTGTACATCAGTGATGTTGGCATGTTGATGCTACTTACTAATTACTATGTGAAAATTGAAATTGTGAACCAGTGATGTTGGCATGTTGATGCTAATTACTAATTACTGTGTGAAAATTGAAATTGTGAATCAGTAATGTTGGCATGTTGATGTTGCTTGCTGCTATACACTATACAGGCTAATTGCTACAACACTACTTATGTTGATGTTGCTCCATTTCTTGCCTTGCTAATTGCTACTCCCTCTATCCCATAATATAAGAGCCTTTTTGACATGTCAAGAAACGCTCTTATATTATGGGACGGAGGGAGTACTAAATTACTACGTTAGAGCTAGAGATTATCATGTGTATGAATTAGATATTAACATGTAGTCCTGGTTACTCTATCAGGTGATTACACATTTTGTTTATATTGATTGGTGTATTTATTAATAATAGATATTACTTTATTGCTTAAAAAACCGATAATCGAACCGGTGAACCGGCGGTCCGACCGGTAAAAACCTGAACCGACAGCCTTGCCGGTTCGATTACCGATTCGGTTTTTTAAACTATATGGAAGAGGTGAGCGGCGTGAGTGAGGTTTGAGAGGTGGCGAAGGCTAACTGGAAAAGAGATATTCGAGGAAGGGGATGATGAATGTGTGGACGAAAGCATCGGTTGGCTAGATAAGGATTAGTGGAGTGTCCAATAGGGCCCATGGGTCACGTGTCGAATGTGCAACGTGTTCAAAATATGCCTTGGAGGTAATAATACATGTTATTTATTTTCACGATTGTAATTAATGTTTATTTTCTGTGCTATAATTGCAATGGTTCTTGAATATGAGATTTAGAGAAAAACTCATGTGCATGTATGGAAACATAAACACAGAATATGTTCATAGACTCGTCTCCAAGAGTAGTTCGTTGTTGCATGATGATCCCGTTTTACTAATCATTGGGCATTGTTAAAGTAACAAGGGTGCTGACAATAAAGAGAGTACATTGTTATCAGAACAATGGTGTTGAACAGACCCAATCGAAGTGTTAGCGTATACTCACTTTCTTGGACTATGAGAGTATCGAGTATCTTCATGCTGGATGGTGTCTTTGGGGTTCGTCAAACATTACCCGTAACAGGGTGATTATAACGACAAGTTCCGGGTACATTGAATGTGTCAAGGGACTTGTTAGCTCAAGATGGGATTTGCTCCTATGACGATGGAGAGATATTCTTCAGGACCTCTCGGTATTTCGGTATCCATTATCGTTTGGCAAGACACAACGTGATACGATCACGGGGATGCTGGAATACGGAAATAAGAAAAAGAATAAAACTGGTAACAAGGATAACTTCAGTAGTGTGATCAAGTTATTGCTTCATACGGATACCAAAATTCTCGCCATGGGTTTGTTAAGTATCACAAAGCAAAGGAAATTGTGTACGGGAACAAAATGTTCTCTCGATAATTATTCGTGTAAGTGTGAGAGTCAATATGGTTGCCCATATCCCACTATTTATTATTGACCGGAAGGATTTCCCGGTCATAGCTGCACTTATCAAACCCGCGGGGTCACACGCTTAAGGTTCATCAGTTTGTTGATTACTAGAAGTGTGATAGAAATTCACCGAAAAAGTTGTGGGAAGACCTAAAAAGTTTTGGAGAGAATACCAGAAGTGTTTCAGAGAAAGCCGGAGAGTTTTTTTTTGTTGTAAAAACCAGGAAAGCCTCGGAGGACCCAAACTGACACCGGAAGATTCAGGAAGGTTTCGGAATATTCTGGAACCTTTCGGAATGTTCTGGAGGGCGTCGTGGGCTGTTGCCTTGGCTAGGCCCAATAGTGGGGTGCCTCCCTTTGGCTTGGAGGCCAAGCTTACTATGGTGGCGAGGGTTTGGGGCCCCACCGCTTTAGTGCGCCGACCTAGGGAGGAGGCAAGCCCTCCTCCAAGGAGTCCATCCCTCCCCTGCGCCTATAAATATGAGAGGGGGCAACCGCTCACATCTCATCTTGCTTGAAGGCTGCCCCATCTCTCTATTTCTCTCTCACACGGAAAAGTTTTGTACGTTGTTAGGCTGCTCCGCCTACACCTCTATTTCTCCGGTAGGCTCTCGTCTGGATGGTGAATCCTTGCTATATTGGCGACCACATACACGTGGATACCAATAGAGGGATCATCTCTTTGATCCTAGATCCAGAGGAGAAAAATTCTCACGGCTGGGACGTTTCATCCTAGCTGCGGGAATTGACATCAAATTCTTCACCAACTTCATCTCTCCGTTGAACTCTAGTTGTTAAAGATTAGATCTGAACTTCTTTGCATCTACATAGTGATCCTGGGATCTTATTTGTAGGATGCATTTTTTCTACTATGTTTCCCAACATTGGCATCATGAGCAATCTAGTAGATGCAAATTCGATCTAGAGCACGTGGGGATGTGTAGGCATTACACGTTGTTTTGTGCAGGTAATAGATTTGATCTATTACTTGATGTTCTTTTTGCTTTCCTCAGTTTTGCAATCTTTTATACTCAACTGCATAGCGATGATTTTGTTACAAAGGTCTAGCTATCCGCGGTCCTTTTATGCTTGTCATAGTATGCTGGTGTTGGAATATGCCCTGGAGGCAATAATAAAGATGTTATTATCATATTTCCTTGTTCATGATAAATATTTATTATCCATGCTAGAATTGTATTGACCGAAATTTTAAATACATGTGTGGATACATAAACAGACACAGTATCCCTAGTAAGCCTCTACTAGACTAGCTCATTGATTAAAGATGGTTAAGGTATCCTAATCATAGACATGAGTTGTCATTTAATAACGGGGTCACATCATTAGGAGAATGATGTGATGGACAAACCCAACCGTAAGCTTAGCACCAGATCGTATCACTTAGTTTATTTGCTACAGCTTTCTTCATGTCAAGTATCTATTCCTTAGACCATGAGATCATGCCACTCCCGAATACCGGAAGAATACTTTGTGGGTTATCAAACGTCACTTCGTAACTGGGTGATCATAAAGGTGCTCTACAGGTATCTCAAAAAGTGTTTGTTGGGTTACATGGATCGAGAATGGGATTTGTCGCTCTGTGTGACAGAGAGATATCTCTGGGCCCTCTCGGTAATACAACATCGTGAATAGCTTGCAAGCATGTGACTAATGAGTTTAGTCACGGGGGTATTGTATTACAGAATGAGTAAAGAGACTTGTCGGTAACGAGATTGAACTAGGTTTGGAGATACCGACGATCGAATCTGGAGCAAGTAACATATCGCCGGACAAAGGGAATTGTATACGGGATTAACTGAATCCTCGACATCGTGATTCAAACCGATAAAGATCTTCGTTGAATATGTGGGAATCAATATGGGCATCCAGGTCCCACTATTGATTATTGATCAGAGAGGTGTCTCGGTCATGTCTGCATGATTCTCGAACCCGTAGGGTCACACACTTAACGTTCGGTAACACTAGGGTAGTATTGGGATATTAATAATGGCAAGACCAAATATTGTTCGAAGTCCCGGATAGGGTCCAGGACCTCACGAGGAGCTCCGGAATGGTCCGGAGGTAAAGATTTATATATGGGAAGTCATATTCAGGGTTCCGAAAAATGTTCGGGATTTTTCGGTATTGTACCAGGAAGGTTATAGAAGGTTACGGAGTGCGGCCCACCTGCATGGGGGGACCCACATGGACGTAGGTAGTGGGGCAAGGCCCCACACCCTTGGTCTAGGCGCACCAAGATCCTCCTAAAAGGAATAGGATCATATCCCGAAGGGATAAGATCAATATCCCTAAAAAAGGGGATAGCGATCGGTGGGGAAGGAAAGGAGGGATTTCCTTCCTCCCCCCTTGGCCAACGACCCTAGGGCTTGGAGGGCAAGCCACCAGCACCCCCCCCCCATGACTATATAAAGGTGGGGAGGCGTAGGGGGCAGCACGCTTCCACCCCTTTGCCTGGCCGCCGCCTCTCCCATCTCCTCCGCGTAGCGCTTGGCGAAGCCCTGCTGCAGTTCTGCTGCCATCACCACCACCACACTGTCGTGCTGGCCTAGATACCATCTACCTCTTCTCCCTCACTTGCTGGATCAAGAAGGAGGAGACGTCACCGAGCCGTATGTGTGCACATCTCGGAGGTGTTGTTCGTGCGGTGCTCGGATCGGATTGGATCACGAAGGAGTACGACTACGCCAACCACGATCTCTAGATTGTTAATGCTTTCGGTCTACAAGGGTATGTAGACACCTTCCCCTCTCGTTGCTAGCATCTACATAGATTAGATCTTGGGTGTTTCGTAGGATTTTGTTTTTTGTTTTTCTTGCAACGTTCCCCATCAGCTGGTTGTCTGACCAAAGACGTGCTTCCGTTTCTTTGGGTCTAGCTTTAGTTGAGAAAAAAATAATTTTGCAAATAAAGGGCTTGTAGATGTGATCTACACTGGGGTCACACGTTTAAAGAAGTTTAGTATGGTGCTCAAGATTTTTCAATAATATGGAAATAGGCATGGGTACGAGGACTTACTCTCCCAATCTTGTACTTATGTGTGGGATCTCGTCTTGATATTAAACATGGTCCTGGTAGACACCCATTATGATGTGCTATTAACGCGATGAAGTGGGCGATCTGTTGAAAGTATGTCACGACCGGTCATGACCTGCATCGAGAGTCAGTTGTACAACCGTTGGCTCTTACCGTCACGCGGGGTTACCTCAGTTATTGCGGATTTCTCGAGATAAGAGCATTGGGCATTTGATGACTACACCTCATTTGTCCCCAAGGAATTGCTTTCTGCTACCATACTAATCCTTTCCGTCACTAGTTTTCTTAATAGCGTTCCGTCCATCCTCGCTTCTTACCTCCCCCTTGATCGATCTATGGGATCTCGGTATCCGCGGGGCCTTAGACCGAGAAGAAGACAAAAGACAACTCTGTTGCGAATGACAGATAGAAATAACATCAATTAAGCAAAGTCATCCAACGGCCGCGTGCATAAATACATAGAGTTGCAAGGCCTTGCCTTAGTGAATTACTCACACATCATGATCTGGTCGCAAGAAGAAATCATTAAAGACAATATAAAGATGAATGATTGATTGATGAATAGTCTTAGAATGTTTACCAATTGCGATGCACCGATTACAAGTATGGTTAAGTTGAGAGAGAATGGCTACGATGGTGATGGCTATGAAGATGAGATGGGAATGGCGGCGGCTAGGGTTTGTGAATGGCTTCTGATGGTGTTCTGGCTCCTTAGTGAATCAGGCATGTCCCCTTTTATAAAGTCTGTTCTATTAGATGCCACAGAGTTCCTGGTGCGTAGTACGACTGCTAGTATGAGCGAGCGCGCTCATACCATGCATCGTCGTTTGCTCTGTTGGCCTTGTGACGCCTGCATTTGACTTGGCTTGGCTCCCACACTTGGTCTTTCCTTCTATATGAGGATTTTCTTTTTATGTTTGGGTCCATTTCCTACGAAAACACATTAAAGAAAGGATTTCACAATTTCTTGCACTTATTAGCATTATTGGCAATATCGAAGTGATTCTCTCGGATAGCATGGGATATATGGTTTAAACAACGGTGGAATGTGTGCAAAAATATCTCTCATCAGCTGCCTCTCCCGACGGCTTGGCCCATCCAAGACTCGTGCTCTCTCTCGGGCTGGCTGGTAGCGGCGAATTTGGTCCTCCTCTCCCCAGATCTAGCCCGCGGTTGTTGGTGGCGTCTCAGGTGCATGTAAAAGGATTGGTGTTAGTGGTGGGTACAACGGCGCCCAGTGCCACTGTTGTTCGGTGATGGGCACAAGTCTCCTTCCTGCAGTAGCGGATCTAGATAGCGATTTTGTCTTGGCATCTGTCAGAATAATCCAAGGCCACCATCGATCCGTCGAGGACAAGCAATCACAGATCACAAGCAATGACGCCGAGATTCGTTAACGAGGTTCACCAACATGGCTACACCCTCTTGGCATGATTATCAAATCACATGATACAGTCGACGATATGCCCTCGAGCCCACCAGACAGAGCTTTGACCACCCTCGCCACGGCCGGTCCGGCCACCCCTGCCACGGGCACCTGGGCCGTCCCTTTTGTGATCTCTATCTTAGCCTACAACATATGTCTACTCTATTTGGCTACGCTGCGGTGCCAATATATAACCCACCGCTAATTACAAGTCCAACTGTAGCACAACTCGTACACATATTCGACACATATATTTTAACAGCATCTCCGGATCCTAATTCGATGGCTTTGGGATTGCTCGGCCATAGGCTGAGGCGAAATCCCTACACGGCTTGCTCATGCTGGCAGCAGCGACACCTGTGAGAGTCGTCCCCTTTTTGGAGGCGCTTCCATAGCCTTCTCCGTGCCCCTCTTTGAGCATCGGGGGAAACACTAGATCCAGTTCTCCAGATTGGACGGTGGCGGCGTCACAGTGTCGTCCCCTTCATGAAGGCATTGTCTTGGTTGCTCGTGGTGTCCGTGGTGTTGGATTTCAAGATGTTGGGTGACCTGCTTGATGTGGATTGCTTCAATGCTTCTCAGTGGATTGCTTTAGTTCTTCTTAGGGTGTGGGCATCTGGGGCGCAATGTACGACATCGTCGGCCCATCCTCCTTGGCTCCTTCCTCCAGCCCGATCATGTCATGCAGCCCACTTGCCGACTCCTCTAGGCGCTTAAGGTGGAGGGGGGTACGTTGATTCGATCGGTCGTGGAGCCGTAGCCACGTGAGGGGGGTGCCTCGCGTTGGTCGCGACACGGCCTAGGTGTCATGTGTCTCGTCTCCGTCACCTTTCCTGGTTGGGAGTTCAGGCTTGTCAAATATTGGATTGTGTTGTTTCCCTTTACCCACACCTGATATGGTGCCCCCTTTCTCTTCTCTATATAATGTTCTCTCCATGTACTATTTTCTTCTACCTATCGATGAAAAGATATGCAATCTGTATTCTGGAAGAAAATGAAGTGCTTGGCATCCCTGGGCGCATCCAACCTGCATCGCATGAAGGAGCTTGGCTGGGGCTGGCCTGGTTGAGCTGATGCAAGAAGGAGTTGAGATGTGTGTTTGGTGTACTTGCATGATATGGGCCAGACTCACCTCAGATGTTGTTTGGTAGGCTGCATGAGGCCAAACAATATGATAGACGCAGAATTTAATTCTAGGTGCTTGTGCATGTACTCCAACTTAGATATCCTGCTGATTGAAGTAAAAGAATACGATCAAACACATATAAGAAAACATAATATTCTGAATCTTGCAAATTCTGTATGAAGATCCTTTGAATCAAAGAGGCAGTTAAACAGGGAATGAAAACAAATGTATACCCATGTACTTCTATGTGTATCCCAGTGTCACCATTCATGAGGTCCTATATAACATACATGCACAGAACAGCTAGCCCTCCTAAGGAACCTTTTTACTGCCTATCGCTGATCTCTTGATCCCCACAACACAAATACAAAACAAAACTAGCTTGTCTCTCTCTTGTTCTTCTTCCTCTAGCTAGCTGATCTCTTGTTCTTCTTCCTCCTGATCAAATCAAAAGAAAAAATATGCACAAATTATTCGTGAGGTTAACAGAAAAATATGCAGAATCATCTCTAATCTATAGGCAGCTCTCACAGCCAGATCGGACCTCTACAAGGACAGCGGCCAAACTAAGCAATTGATGATCAATTGTAGACAACCTGAATATAAACTGTGCTCTGAACTGTAGCCTGTGGAAATGTAGGTGAATCTTTTCCAATTATATAAACCCACCATATGGTTGAATCTCCAGTTTTCCAAATGTAAATACTAGTTTGATTACTTACTGGTCTGAAACTTCAATGACAGGAACCTGTCATGTTAGATATTTGGGCAAGGTAGGCTTGGCAAGGAGTCAGGTGGGGATTGGCAGCTGATAACATTGCGCACAGATGCATCGATGAGAAGCCCAGGTGCTTGCTGGTACAGCTGCTCAAGAACAAGGTCGGCAGATCTACCACGGTCAGGCCTTCCCCGCCGACAAGGGCACAACACGCGGGTCCGTGCTTGCTCACCCGCGTGGATCGTGCGGGCGCGGCCGCGAACGACCGGCCGGTGCGCGCGCGCACGTGGTGTACCTGCCGCCGGAGTCCCGTGCTTGCTCTCACGGCCAGATCGGGCGGGCGGCCGCGAGCGACGGCGAGCAGGTCGCCAGTAGCTGGGAACGGGAGGGAGGGGCTAGAGCTCGGGAGTGAAGGGGGAAGGAAGGAAGGGACCTTGGCACCGATGAGGAGATGCGGCGTCGCACCAGAGGAGAGAGCGGCGGGGACAACGGGGGCAAATGCGAGCTGACACGACCGGAAGAGGAGACCTAGCTCGCGACTCTGCACGCGCGGGTGCAGGCGCAGGCCTGGCTCGCGGAAACGGCCGATCTGGGAGCCCGATTTTGCATCGGCCGGGCCTGGCCAGTGAGACGTGCAGGCAACCAAACGTGGAGAAAATTGCATGGTGGGTGCGATGCAGGTGCCAGCCAAGGAACCAAACACACCCTAACTTAACTTACTACATTTGCAAAGTTTCGGATTAAAGCTTGGACCATGCATAAATCGAAATGCAAAAGCTATACTGTAGTAATATGAAAAAATTGCGTATGTATATCGATATACATATCAAGAACATTAACAACCGAAAATGCTCAATGGAGCTCGGCCTCCATGGAGGCCGAGTTTGACTTGATCAAAATTCAAATTTTTATGTTTCAAAAAAATATGAAAAAAATACACATATACTTAGAGACATAAAGCATAAGTGTGTAAATTTTCAGAACGAAATACCTTAAAATGAGTGCTACACAAAAAGAACAAATCTGAAGCTTTTTAGTAGATGCACTATTCATCCTCAAAGTCCATGAATTTGTCTTTTTTGCTCAGATCGCATTTTAAAGTATTTCATCCTGAAATTTTACACACATACACATAACATCCTTGTTTACTTGTATAATTTTTTTCAAATTTTTTTGAAACTGAAAAGTGCGAATTTTGAATTTTTTAAAAAATCCGGCCTCCATGGAGCCTGAGCTCCAAAACGCTCCACTCATTAACAACACAATTCAAGGTTTAGAATAGAACTTACAAGAAAGAAACTGCGAGTACATTTCTACTAGATTCGGGAAACCAGATCAAGCGTCAAATGCCTCTGAACGCGATGTCGGTCGGCGTCGATGGCGAAGACACGCCAACGAATCTGCGGACCTCGACGTCACTGAGAACCTCACTGTTGGCAAATCTTGCGTCTCTCTAGTTCTCTCTCACTCTGATCTTACTCAACGGCAAGGAGGAAGAAGAACAGGAGTTTTGCGCCGCGCAGAACTTGCGACTTTTCTGCTTTTCATTCACTGAATTTATTCCTAGTACAGCAAAGGAAACGGGCTCATGGCCCCCTAACTATGCGCCACCACCGATCGTGGTGCTCGTGCCATCCCACGAGCGATCAGAGGGGCGCCAGACTCGCTCCTGGCGCTAACAAACTCGAGCTAATTTCGTTGACAGACTCAAACTGAAACTACTGACGAAACTGACGAAAAATGACACTAGCTAACTCTGCAGACTGGGTTTATTCAACAATCACCCCCTAAATCCTAGTCTGCCTACCTTATTTTCTTCATCCCAATCTTCTCACGCAGCTGGGTGAAACTGATGCGCCCCAATGGCTTTGTCAGAATGTCAGCCAACTAATCTTCAGTTCTGATGAAATCGACAGTCATTTTTCCTTCTTCCACGCACTCTCTGATGAAGTGGTAACGCACATCAATGTGCTTGCTTCTGTCATGAAGGACCGGATTCTTGCAGAGAGCTATGGCAGGTTTGTTGTCCACCAGAAGCAGTGGCACCTGAAGCTCTTCACCCGTGATCTCCGCAAGCAGACGAGCCACCCACACGCCCTGGCAGGCGGCTGTTGTAGCCGCGATGAACTCAGCTTCACATGATGAAAGAGCCACCACTTTTTGTTTCTGCGACAGCCAGCTGACAGGGCTATCACCGAGGAAGAAAATTCCCCCCGACGTGCTCTTGCGATCGTCGATGTCGCCGGCCATGTCGCTGTCACTGTACCCGACGAGCCTGGCTCCATTTGCTCACCGGCGAGGAAAGTGACACCCCAGATCACGGGTGCCAGCCACATACCTGACGATATGCTGGACAGCAGTCAGGTGCTCGACCGTAGGCGCTTCCATGAACCGACTCACGTAGCCCACGGCGAAGGTGATGTCTGGCCGGGAGAGGGTGAGGTAGCGCAGCGTCCCCACCAGGCTCCTGTACTCCGTGGCGTCAGTGGGAGCCGCCGTGCTCGTCTTGCTCAGCTTCAGTCGAGCTTCCATAGGCGTCTGACGCAGATTGCACCCTGTCAGTCCCGCCTTCTCGATGATCTTGTCGGCGTACGTGCTCTGCGCGATAGTCACCCCGTCTGCGTCCTGGCGCACTTCAATGCCCAGGTAGTAGGAAAGCAACCCAAGGTCGCTCATCCGAAACTTGGCCTTCATCGCGGTCTTGAAACTGTCAATCTCCACGGCGTCGGCTCCGGTGATCACCAGGTCATCCACGTACACCCCCAGAAGCAGGAGCTCGCCGCTTGACCCGCGTGCGTAGACAGCGTGCTCTGAGTTGCACCGGCGGAAGCCCATGTCGACGAGCGTGGCGTCGAGCTTGGCGTTCTAGGCCCGGGGCGCCTGGTGGAGTCCATACAGCGCCTTATGCAGCTTCAGTACCTTGTGCTTGCGATCGGCGGCGACAAAACCTGGAGGCTGCTCGACGTAGACCTCTTCTTTCAGATCGCCATTGAGGAAAGCCGATTTCACATCCATGTGATGGATCGGCCATCCCTCGTGCGCGGCGAGCGCGAGCAGCACACGCACGGACTCCAGGCGTGCCACTGGAGCGAAGACCTCGTCGAAGTCGATCCCTGGCTTCTGCACAAATCCCTTGGCGACGAGGCGAGCTTTGTACTTGACGATCGCGCCGGCAGAATCTCTCTTGACCCAAAAGACCCACTTCACATCAATGGCACGGTGGCCGGCGGGGAGATCATGTTGGGGAACGTAGTAATAATTCAAAATTTTCCTACGTGTCACCAAGATCAATCTAGGAGATGCTAGCAACGAGAGAGAGGGAGTGCATCTTCATACCCTTGAAGATCGCTAAGCGGAAGCGTTACAAAGAACGCGGTTGATGGAGTCGTACTCGCGGCGATTCAAATCGCGGAAGATCCGATCCAAGCGCCGAACGGACGGCGCCTCCGCGTTAAACACACGTACAGCCCGGGGACGTCTCCTCCTTCTTGATCCAGCAAGGGGGGAAGGAGAAGTTGAGGGAGAGCTCCGGCAGCACGACGACGTGGTGGCGGTGGAGCTCGTGGTTCTCCGGTAGAGCTTCGCTAAGCGCTACGGAGGAGGAGGAGGTGTAGGAAGGGGAAGGGCTGCGCCAGGGGAAGGGTGTCCGGCTGCCCTCCCACCCCCCACTATTTATAGGGGGAAGGGGAGAGGGGGCCGGCCCCCCTAGATCCATCTAGAGGGGGGGGGGCTCCCAGGGGGCGGCGGCCCCCCGGGGGGCGGCGGCCCCCCTAGGGTTTCCAACCCTAGGCGCCTTGGGCCCTTGGGGGCGGCGGCCCCCTAGGGTTTCCAACCCTAGGCGCCTTGGGGCCTTGGGCGGCGCACCAGCCCACTAAGGGGCTGGTTCCCACCCAACTACAGCCCATTAGGTCCTCCGGGGCAGGTGGACCCTCCCGGTGGACCCCAGGAACCCCTTCGGTGGTCCCGGTACAATACCGATAAACCCCGAAACCTTTCCGGTGACTGAAATTGGACTTCCCATATATAAATCTTCACCTCCGGACCATTCTGGAACTCCTCGTGACGTCCGGAATCTCATCCGGGACTCCGAACAACTTTCGGTAACCACATACAATTCCCATTACAACTCTAGCGTCACCGAACCTTAAGTGTGTAGACCCTACGGGTTCGGGAACCATGCAGTCATGACCGAGACACCTCTCCGGCCAATAACCAATAGCGGGATCTGGATACCCATATTGGCTCCCACATGTTCCACGATGATCTCATCGGATGAACCACGATGTCGGGGATTCAATTAATCCCGTATACAATTCCCTTTGTCCATCGGTATGTTACTTGCCCGAGATTCGATCGTCGGTATCCCTATACCTTGTTCAATCTCGTTACCGGCAAGTCTCTTTACTCGTTCCGTAACACATGATCCCGTGACTAACTCCTTAGTCACATTGAGCTCATTATGATGATGTATTACCGAGTGGGCCCAGAGATACCTCTCCGTCACACGGAGTGACAAATCCCAGTCTCGATTCGTGCCAACCCAACAGACACTTTCGGAGATACCTGTAGTGCACCTTTATAGTCACCCAGTTACGTTGTGACGTTTGATACACCCAAAGCATTCTTACGGTATCCGGGAGTTGCACAATCTCATGGTCTAAGGAAATGATACTTGACATTAGAAAAGCTCTAGCAGACGAACTACACGATCTTGTGCTATGCTTAGGATTGGGTCTTGTCCATCACATCATTCTCCTAATGATGTGATCCCGTTATCAACGACATCCAATGTCCATGGTCAGGAAACCATGACCATCTATTGATCAACGAGCTAGTCAACTAGAGGCTCACTAGGGACATGGTGTGGTCCATGTATTCACACATGTATTACGGTTTTCGGTTAATACAATTATAGCATGAACAATAGACAATTATCATGAACAAGGAAATATATAATAATAACCATTTTATTATTGCCTCTAGGGCATATTTCCAACAGTCTCCCACTTGCACTAGAGTCAATAATCTAGTTCACATCACCATGTGATTTACATTGTTATGAATCTAACACCCAATGAGTTCTGGGGTTCGATCATGCTTTGCATGTGAGAGAGGTCTTTAGTCAACGGTCTGCAATATTCAGATCCATGTGTTCTTTGCAAATCTATATGTCATACTGCAGATGCTACCTCGCTCCACTTGGAGCTATTCCAAATGGCTGCTCCACTATACGTATCCGGATTGCTACTTAGAGTCATCCAGATATGTGTTAAAGCTTGCATCGACGTAACCCTTTACGACGAACTCTTTATCACCTCCATAATCGAGAAATATTTCCTTAGTCCTCTAGTTACTAAGGATAACTTTGACCGCTGTCCAGTGATCCACTCCTGGACCTCTCTTGTACCCCTTGACAGACTCATGGCAAGGCACACACAGGTGCGGTACACAGCATGGCATACTTTATAGAGCCTATGGCTAAGGCATAGGGGACGACCTTCGTCCTTTCTCTTTCTTCTGCCGTGGTCGAGCTTTGAGTCTCACTCAACTCCACACCTTACAAATCAGGCAAGAACTCTTTCTTTGACTGATCCATTTTGAACTCTTTCAAAAACTTGTCAAGGTATGTACTCATTGAAAGTCTTATCAGACGTCTTGATCTATCTATAGATCTTGATGCCCAATATTTAAGTAGCTACATTCCAGGTTTTCTCCTTTCAAACAACCCTTTATGCTTTCCAGAAATTCTACATCATTTCCGATCAATAATATGTCAACCACATATACTTATCAGAAATTCTATAGTGCTCCCACTCACTTTATTGTAAATACAAGTTTCTCATAAACTTTGTATAGACTCAAAAACTTTGATCACCTTATCAAAGCGTATATTCCAACTCCGAGATGATTGCTCCAGTCCATAGAAGGATCGTTGGAGTTTGCATACATTTTAGCATCCTAGGACTGACAAAACCTTCCGGTTGTATCACATACAACCTTTCATCACGGATACCGTTAAGGAAACGATGTTTTGACATCCATCTGCCAGATTTCATAATCGAAAAATGCAGCAACTGCTAACATAATTCCAACAGACTTTAGCATCGCTACGGGTGAGAAAGTCTCATCGTAATCAACTCCTTGAACTTGTGAAAAACCCTTTGCCACAAGTCGAGCTTTATAGACGGTGACATTACCGTCCGCGTCCGTCTTCCTTTTAAAGATCCATTTGTTCTGAACGGTCTATCGCTCTTCAGGTAATACTTCCAAAGCCCATACTTTGTTTTCATACATGGATCCCATCTCGGATTTCATGGCCTCTAACCATTTCTTGGAATCCGGGCCCATCATCGCTTCTCCATAGCTCGTAGGTTCATCATTGTCCAACAACATGACCTCTAAGACAGGGTTGACATACCACTCTGGAGCAGTACGCGTCCTTGTCGACCTACGAGGTTTGATAGCAACTTGATCCGAAGCTTCATGATCATCATCATTAACTTCCTCTTCAACTAACGTAGGCTCCACAGAACAACTTTCTGCGCTGCGCTATTCTCTGGTTGAAACAAAGGTTCAATAACCTCATCAAGTTCTATCGTTCTCCCACTCAATTCTTTCGAGAGAAACTCTTTCTCGAGAAAGGACCCGTTTTAGCAACAAACACTTTGTGCTTGGATCTGAGATAGAAGGTGTACCCAACTGTAACGTTAGGGTATTCTATGAAGATGCATTTGTCCGCTTTGGGTTCGAGCTCATCGGGTTGAAAACCTTTTTCACA
Source organism: Elymus sibiricus (assembly GCA_039707655.1). Taxonomy (NCBI): domain Eukaryota; kingdom Viridiplantae; phylum Streptophyta; class Magnoliopsida; order Poales; family Poaceae; genus Elymus; species Elymus sibiricus. The sequence goes on along the minus strand of CM077666.1, from coordinate 201,749,374 downwards.
TAAGCGTCGCAGCCCCAAACATTAAGAAATGATAGCTTAGGTTTCTGTCAAACCAAAATTCATACGGTGTCATCCCAACGGACTTAGATGGTGCCCTATTTAAAGTGAATTTAGTTGTCTCTAATGCATAACCCCAAAACAATAGTGGCAAATCGATAAGAGACATCATAGTTTGCACCATATCCAATAGAGCACGACTACGACGTTCGGACACACCATCACACTATGGTGTTCCAGGTGGCGTGAGTTGTGAAACAACTTCCACATTGTCTTAAGTTGTATACCAAACTCGTAACTCAGATATTCACCTCCACGATCATATCGTAGACATTTTATCTTCTTTTCACGATGATCTCAAACTTCACTCTGATTTTGTTTGAACTTTTCAAACGTTACAGACTTGTGTTTCATTAAGTAAATATCCCCATATCTACTCAAATCATCAGTGAAGGTAGGAAAATAACAATATCCACCGCATGCTACAACACTCATTGGACCGAATACATCAACATGTATTATTTCCAATAAGTTACTTGCCCGCTCCATCATACCGGAAAACGGGGTCTTAGTCATCTTGCCCATGAGGCATGGTCCGCATGTCTCAACCGATTCGAAATCGAATGAGTCCAAAGATCCATCAGCATGGAGTTTCTTCATGCGTTTTACACCAATATGACATTTAGCAGCAGTGCCACAAGTATGTGGTACTATCATTATCTAACTTTGTATCTTTTGGCATCAATATTATGAACATGTGTATCACTATGATCAAGATTCAATAAACCATTCTCATTGGGTGCATGACCATTGAAGGTATTATTCATGTAAACAGAATAACCATTATTCTCTAATTTAAATGAATAACCGTATTGCAATAAACATGATCTAATCACGTTCATGCTCAACGCAAACACCAAATAACACTTATTTAGGTTCATCACTAATCCCGAAGGTATAGAGAGCGTGCGATGGTGATCACATTAACCTTGGAAACACTTCCAACACGCATCGTCACCTCACCCTTAGCTAGCCTCCGTTTATTCCGTAGCTTTTATTTCAAGTTACTAACGTTTAGCAACCGAACCGGTATCTAATACCCAGGTGCTACTAGGAGTATTAGTAAGGTACACATCAATAACACGTATATCAAATATACTTCTGTCGACGTTGCCAGCCTTCTTATCTACCAAGTATCTAGGGCAGTTCCGCTTCAGCGCCCGTTCTCCTCATAATAGAAGCACTCAGTCTCGGGTTTGGGTTCAACCTTGGGTTTCTTTACTGGAGCAGCAACTGGCTTGCCATCCATGAAGTATCCCTCCTTGTCCCTACCCTTCTCGAAACTAGTGGTTTTACTAACCATCAACACTTGATGCTCCTTCTTGATTTCTACCTTCGCGGTGTTAAACATCGCGAATAGCTCGGGGATCATTATTTCCATCCCTGACATTATATAGTTCATCACGAAGCTCTAGTAGCTTAGTGACAGTGACTTGGAGAACTATATCAATCACTATCTTATCTGGAAGATCAACTCCCACTCGATTCAAGCGATTGTAGCACCCAGACAATCTGAGCACATGCTCACCGATTGAGCTATTCTCCTTCATCTTGCAGGCAAAGAATCTTGTTGGAGGTCTCATACCTCTCAACACGGGCACGAGCCTGAGATCCGAATTTCAGCTCTTAGAACATCTCATATGTTCCGTGACGTTTGAAACGTTTTGGAGCCTCAATTCTAAGCCGCAATGCATGACGCACTGAACTATCAAGTAGTCATCAGAACGTGCCTGTCAGATGTTCACAACATCTACAGACGACGCTTGAGGGGGTGGCGCTCCGAGCGATGCATTAAGGACATAAGCCTTCTGTGCAGCAATGAGGACAATCCTCAGATCACGGACCCAGTCCGCATTATTGCTACCATCATCTTTCAACTCTATTTCTCTAGGAACATATAAAAATCCAAGGGAGCTACAGCGCGAGCTAGTAACCTACAACATAATTTGCAAAGACATTTTGACTATGTTCATGATAATGAGTTTAGTTAGTCATATTAAAAAACTCACACTCAAATAGACATCCCTCTAGTCATCTAAGTGATACATGATCCATATCGACTAGGCCGTGTCCGATCATCACGTGAGACGGACTAGTCATCAATGGTGAACATCTCCATGTTGATCGCATCTACTATACGATTCATGTTCGACCTTTCGGTCTCTCGTGTTCCGAGGCCATGTCTGTACATGCTAGGCTCGTCAAGTCAACCTAAGTGTTTCGCGTGTGTAAATCTGGCTTACACCCGTTGTATGCGAACGTTAGAATCTATCACACCCGATCATCACGTGGTGCTTCGAAACAACGATCCTTCGCAACGGTGCACACTTAGGGGGAACACATTTATTGAAATCTTAGTGAGGGATCATCTTATTTATGCTACCGTTGTTCTAAGCAAATAAGATGTAAAAACATGATAAACACCACATGCAAATCATAAAGTGACATGATATGGCCAATATCATCTTGCGCCTTTGATCTCCATCTTCGGGGCGCGGCATGATCACCATCGTCACCGGCACGACACCATGATCTCCATCATCATGATCTCCATCATCGTGTCTTCATGAAGTTGTCTCGCCAACTATTACTTCTACTACTATGGCTAACGGTTAGCAATAAAGTAAAGTAATTACATGGAGTTTTTGATTGACGCGCAGGTCATACAATAAATTAAGACAACTCCTATGGCTCCTGCCAGTTGTCATACTCATCGACATGCAAGTCGTGATTCCTATTACAAGAACATGATCAATCTCATACATCACATATATTTCATCACATCCTTTTGGCCATATCACATCACATAGTATACCCTGCAAAAACAAGTTAGACGTCCTCTAATTGTTGTTGCAAGTTTTACGTGGCTGCTATGGGTTTCTAGCAAGAACGTTTCTTACCTACGCAAAAGCCACAACGGTGATATGCCAATTGCTATTTACCCTTCATAAGGACCCTCTTCATCGAATCCGATCCGACTAAAGTGGGAGAGACAGACACCCGCTAGCCACCTTATGCAACAAGTGCATGTCAGGCGGTGGAACCAGTCTCACGTAAGCGTACGTGTAAAGTCGGTCCGGGCCGCTTCATCCCACAATGCCGCCGAATCAAGATAGGACTAGTAACGGCAAGCAAATTGACCAAATCATCGCCCACAACTACTTGTGTTCTACTCGTGCATAGAATCTACGCATAGACCTGGCTCTGATACCACTGTTGGGGAACATAGTAATAATTCAAAATTTTCCTACGTGTCACCAAGATCAATCTAGGAGATGCTAGCAACGAGAGAGAGGGAGTGCATCTTCATACCCTTGAAGATCGCTAAGCGGAAGCGTTACAAAGAACGCGGTTGATGGAGTCGTACTCGCGGCGATTCAAATCGCGGAAGATCCGATCCAAGCGCCGAACGGACGGCGCCTCCGCGTTCAACACACGTACAGCCCGGGGACGTCTCCTCCTTCTTGATCCAGCAAGGGGGGAAGGACAAGTTGAGGGAGAGCTCCGGCAACACGACGGCGTGGTGGCGGTGGAGCTGGTGGTTCTCCGGCAGAGCTTCGCTAAGCGCTACGGAGGAGGAGGAGGTGTAGGAAGGGGGAAGGGCTACGCCAGGGGAAGGGTGTCCGGCTGCCCTCCCACCCACCACTATTTATAGGGGGAAGGGGAGAGGGGGCCGGTCCCCCTAGATCCATCTAGAGGGGGGGCGGCCCCCCGGGAGGCGGCGGCCCCCCTAGGGTTTCCAACCCTAGGCGCTTTGGGCCCTTGGGGGCGGCGGCCCCCCGGGGGGGCGACGGCCCCCCCTAGGGTTTCCAACCCTAGGCGCCTTGGGCCCTTGGGGGGCGCACCAGCCCACTAAGGGGCTGGTTCCCACCCAACTACAGCCCATTAGGTCCTCCGGGGCAGGTGGACCCCCGGAACCCCTTCGGTGGTCCCGGTACAATACCGATAAACCCCGAAACCTTTCCGGTGACTGAAATTGGACTTCCCATATATAAATCTTCACCTCCGGACCATTCCGGAACTCCTCATGATGTCCGGGATCTCATCCGGGACTCCGAACAACTTTCGGTAACCACATACAATTCCCATTACAACTCTAGCGTCACCGAACCTTAAGTGTGTAGACCCTACGGGTTCGGGAACCATGCAGTCATGACCGAGACACCTCTCCGGCCAATAACCAATAGCGGGATCTGGATACCCATATTGGCTCCCACATGTTCCACGATGATCTCATCGGATGAACCACGATGTCGGGGATTCAATTAATCCCGTATACAATTCCCTTTGTCCATCGGTATGTTACTTGCCCGAGATTCGATCGTCGGTATCCCTATACCTTGTTCAATCTCGTTACCGGCAAGTCTCTTTACTCGTTCCGTAACACATGATCCCGTGACTAACTCCTTAGTCACATTGAGCTCATTATGATGATGTATTACCGAGTGGGCCCAGAGATACCTCTCCGTCACACGGAGTGACAAATCCCAGTCTCGATTCGTGCCAACCCAACAGACACTTTCGGAGATACCTGTAGTGCACCTTTATAGTCACCCAGTTACGTTGTGACGTTTGATACACCCAAAGCATTCTTACGGTATCTGGGAGTTGCACAATCTCATGGTCTAAGGAAATGATACTTGACATTAGAAAAGCTCTAGCAGACGAACTACACGATCTTGTGCTATGCTTAGGATTGGGTCTTGTCCATCACATCATTCTCCTAATGATGTGATCCCGTTATCAACGACATCCAATGTCCATGGTCAGGAAACCATGACCATCTATTGATCAACGAGCTAGTCAACTAGAGGCTCACTAGGGACATGGTGTGGTCTATGTATTCACACATGTATTACGGTTTCCGGTTAATACAATTATAGCATGAACAATAGACAATTATCATGAACAAGGAAATATATAATAATAACCATTTTATTATTGCCTCTAGGGCATATTTCCAACAGATCAGTGAGCTCCCACGTGTTGTTCTCCTCGATCGAGTTCATCTCCTCGATCATCGCCCTGCGCCTGCTTGGATCGAGCTCCGCCTCCCTGAATGTGCTCGGTTCTTCAGCAGAGGCGATCAGCAGCCTTTCCGCTGGCTGGACGGGGCCGTCGTGGACGCCGATGAGGTCGGTGACGCGGCGAAAACAATGGACCACGCCGGCGTCGTTGGCAGCGTCGAGCATCGGGCTCCCAGAGGGCGGCGAGACGAACTCCACCCCTGTTGGAGTGGAGGCCGTGACCGGAGTATGGATCGCCGCACCATCCGTTCCCGAGCTTCTGACAGAGACGGGAGTATCTGTCGCAATGTCTGCTCCCGCCGCAGCAGATGGCGCGGAGTTTCAGGCGTCTGCGGCTCTGCTTCATCGCCGCTGCCCCGAGCGATCAGCACCTTGTAAGTTGGGTAATCCACCGTGAAAGACTCACCCAAAATCGCCGGAGCACCATGAGCCGTGTCGGCCCAGTTCCACCGCGCTGATTCGTCGAAGACGGCGTCTCGTGTGACATGGACACGCTTGGTTGCGGGGTTGTAGGCGCGGTACGCCTTGCCGCCCTCCTCGTATCCGACGAACACCATCGGCGTGGATCGGTCTTCGAGCTTGCTCTGGTGCGGCTTCATCGTCTTCACGTGCACCACGCACCTGAAAGTGCGCAGGAAGTGCACCGGAGGACGGTCACCGTGCCACGCCTCGTACGGAGTCATGCCGACCACGGAGCGCGTTGGCGATCTGTTCAGGATGAAAACGGCAGTGGTGACCGCCTCCCCCCAGAACTCACCAGGCATGGACGTGGCCTTCATCATGCTCCTGGCCATGGCCACCACCGTCTGGTTACGGTGCTCCACAACGCCATTTTGCTGAGGAGAGTACGGCGCCGTGAGCTGCCGCTGCACCCCACGATCTGCGCAGTAGTCGCTGAAGTCGACGGACGTGAACTCACCGCCGCGGTCCGTCTGCAGTGCGCGCAGCTTGCGCCCTGTCTCTATCTCCACGCGCGCCTGGAACCGCGCGATCGCCCCCGCGGCCTCGTCCTTGGACCGAAGCATTGACAGCCACATGTACCTGGACATGTCGTCGACGAGGAGGAGGAAGTAGCGCCGCCCACCAGCCGTGGCGGGCGTGATCGGCCCACACAGATCGCCGTGCACCAGCTCCAGGATCTGCTCCGCTCTGTAGTTCGCCTCTACAGGAAACGAGGCACGCCTCTGCTTGCCGGCGCGGCACCCGTCACACACCTGGTCGACGTGGTCAATGGAGAGCAGCCCGCGCACCAGTCCTTGCTGGGCGAGCTTGCGGAGCGCCTAGAAGTTGAGGTGGCCGTATCTCGCATGCCACCTCCACTCCTCGTCCGTCGCGCACCGTGCGGCCAGACAGACAGGGCGCGCGAGCTGGAGCGCGTACAGGTACAGCCGGTTGCCGGCGCGCTGCACCTTTGCCATGATTCGACGCTGCTGGTTGTAGAGGGTGAAGACGCAGTGCTCTATCTCCGACCGGCACCCGATCTGGTCGAGCTGCCCGATGTTGATGATATTGCTCTTTAGCCGCGGGATGAAGTAGACACCGCTCAGGACGCGGTGGCCGCCGGCGTGGTCGGTGAAGAGCACACAGCCGCGCCCTTGGATGTCGACGATCGATCCGTCTCCGAACTTGACGGTGCCGGTGACGTGACGGTCGAGCTCACTGAACGAGGCCTCCTCGCCGGACATGTGGTTGCTGGCCCCTATGTCTAGGTACCAGACGCCAGAGTGTGCGTCCGTGGCCAGGCCCAGGTGAGCTTCAACGCGTTCCTCGATCAGCTCCACGTGCCCGTCGCGATCGCCAGGATCCGCGGACAGGTCACACACCTGCGTCATGAGGAGGTGCGTGGGGTCGGCGTCGTCCCCGCCGTGCCCTTGGGCGAGGAGGGCCTTCGCCTCCTCGTCGCATTTCTTCTTCTTGCAGTCACGGACCCAGTGCCCACTGATGTTGCAGTAGCGACACTTGTCGCGGTCGTCGTCGTTGCCGGCACCGGAGGCGCCGCCATTTCCTCTGCCAGCACCCCCGTTCTGGCCGTGCCCGCCGCTGCCACCACGGCTGCCGCGACCTCTTCCACGTCGGCCCCGAGTCGCGCCAGAACCCGAGCCGCCGGCGTGCTGATAGCCGGACTTGAGACGGGCGTGCCACTGCTCTTCTGTGAGAAGCAGCCGCCCCATGCCGTCGGTGGCCTGGTGCAGCTCGTGGCGTTCCTCCGCCGCCTTCAGTCTCCCGGTCAGCTCCTCGACAGAGAGCTCATCGAGGTCGACCAGTGTCTCGATCGATAGGGCGATCTGCGAAAACTGTTTGGGGACTACTGAAAGGAATTTTCTTACAACTCTTTTTTCAGGAACAGTCTCACCGAGCTGTGCCATCTGCGCCACCATAGCCGTGAGGCGCATCGCAAAGTCATCCACGGACTCGCCGTCAGCGAACTTGATGTCGCCGTACTGCCTGGAGAGCGTCGCGAGCTTGGCCTCCCGCACCCGCGCCACTCCAAGCCTCATGGTCTTCAGGGAGTCCCAGGCCTCCTTCGTCGTCGCCTTGGCGGCGAGAGTGGGTGCCATCTCCGGCGGCACCCCGCGCAGGATCGCCTCGAGCGCCAGGCGATCCTCGCTGCGCTCGGCAGTGCCCGTCTGGACGGCGTCCCAGAGATGCCGCCCCTCCATCATGACCTGCATCAGCACTGCCCAGTCGGTGTAGTTGGACCTCGTCAGCTGCGGCCACGCCGCGCTGCCGGTGTTGCGCGCCATCCGCGCCGTGGACCTCTCTGCCACGGCAAGCTCGTTGTCGTCGGAGACCCTCGCCCGCGGAGTCGGCGGCGACTTGCTACCACCAGAGTCATCTGGACCCGCCATTCCCAAGGTCAGAACGCAACTCTGATGCCAATTGTTAGCAAATCTTGCGTCTCTCTAGTTCTCTCTCACTCTGATCTTACTCAACGGCAAGGAGGAAGAAGAACAGGAGTTTTGCGCCGTGCAGAACTTGCGACTTTTCTGCTTTTCATTCACTGAATTTATTCCTAGTACAGCAAAGGAAACGGGCTCATGGCCCCCTAACTATGCGCCACCACCGATCGTGGTGCTCGTGCCATCCCACGAGCGATCAGAGGGGCGCCAGACTCGCTCCTGACGCTAACAAACTCGAGCTAATCTCGTTGACAGACTCAAACTGAAACTACTGACGAAACTGAAGAAAAATGACACTAGCTAACTCTGCAGACTGGGTTTATTCAACACTCAGGGTAATTCATCATCCAGGGTGCAGAATAAGTTATTCTTCACCCGAGGTAATTTTACAATCATTTCATAAATAAATTACATTTTACACTTTACATAATCTTTTGAAAAATGTTGACCATGTGTACAAAAATTGTATGCAAAAAATATACAATGTGTGTGAAAATGGTTGATCATGTAATTTAAAAAAAAATCAAGCTTTTGAAAAAAAAATGTGACCATGTATTCAAAAAATTGTTAAACTTTTATTTGAAAAATGATAAATGTGTATAAAAAAATGTTGACCATGTATTAAAAAAAATTGAACTTGTATTTGATTTTTTTTAAATGTGTATAGAAAAAACATGACCATATATTCAAGAAATGTTGAACTAGTATTTGAAAAATGTTAAATGTGTATAGAAAAAATATTGAGCATGTATTAAAAGATGTTAAACTTGTATTTGAAAAATGTTAAATGTGTAAATAAATGTTGATCATGTATTAAAAAATGTTCAACTTGTATTTTAAAAATGTTAATCAAGAATTTGAAAAAAATGTTAAACATGTACAGAAAAAGTGTGTGACCATGTATTAAAAATATTAATGTGGTATTTGTAAAATGTTAATCAAGCATTTGAAAAATGTTAAACGTGTATTAGAAAAACGTATTAGATATATACCAAAAATGTGTATAGAAAAAGTGAAACCTAAGAGAAAACAAAGAAAACTGATGAAAACGAGAAAGAAACAAACAAACCTGAAGAAAAAAAACCCAATGAAAACCGCGAAAAAAATAAAGAAACCCGAAGGAAAAAGAATGAAAAAAAATCAGTGAAAACATAGAAAGAAACGAAGAAAAAAAGGTGAATAAAAAAAACGTGGAAAAACCTATGGAAAACCGGCTCATTTCCTCTCAAGTAGGTCGCGCCCTGCAATATATCATTAGCCGCACACTAACTCAGTGGCTAGCAATGCGTTAAAGGGTCAACCCGATTACTGTAGATGGTTGAACGAGAGATCCGCCCATCTTGCTTAATGCGAGATATAGCTCCAGTGGAAGGCAGCCTCGCTACAGGGAGCCGGTGCTGGGCCAGCCCAGCAGGAACATGGGTCGTCACGTTGACGTCATGCCGTCGTCACTCTAATTTTTTTTCTACTTTTTTCCTTTTCCTTGTTATTAATATTTTAAATAATATATTTTAAAACTTAAATTTAATTAAAATAAAAATAAAAACCATGATCTTGAAAAAAGGTTAACATAGTATAAAAATGTTTCTGATGTATACAAAAAATATACATCATGTATGAAGAAAAGTACACATTAAAATATATATTTCAAAACATGATAATCATATCTAAAAAATGTTAAAACGTTTATAAAAAATGTTATATGAAAAATGCCCTATCTGTATGAAAAAAGTAGACATTAAAACATATATCTGAAAAAATGTTAATCGTGTACTTGAAAAAGGTTAAAAGTGTATAAAAAATGTTTCTTATGTATAAGAAAAATGTTTTTGATGTATAAGAAAAATCTAAAAGTTGTATGAAAAAATTAGACATGAAAACGTATATCTTCAAAAAATGTTAATCACGTATTTGAAAAATGTTAAATGAGTCTAAAGAATTGTTCCTGTATATGAAAAATATACAATCTGTATGAATAAAGTAGACCTCAAAACATATATTTTAAAAATTGTTAATCATGTATTTAAAAATAATAAAAATAGATAGAAATGTTTTATATGTATAACAAAAATGTATAATGTGTATGGAAAATGAAAATAGGCATATATTTGTAAATAATCGTGTAGTTGAAAAATGTTAAACGTATATAAAAGATGTATCTGATGTATACGATTAACGTAGACTTGTGTTAAAAAACCCAAAGAAAACAGAGAAAGGAACAAAGAAAACCTAAAGAAGAATAAAATGGAAAAAATCATAGAAAACCAAGAAAGAACAAAAGAAAATCAGAGAAAAACAAAGAAAAAACTAAAAGGAGAAAATCAGAGAAAAACAGAAAAGGAAACAACAAAAACCAAAGAAATAATAAAATGAAAGACCCCACAAAAAACCGAAGGGAATCCGGAAAACTGTTTTAAAACATAAGGGAACTGTGCTACAGTACTGGTACGGCCGAGACGACTGGGAGAGGCTTCGGGCGAGGAGAGCGTATGTCTCGCTATAAGCGAGATATAGCTCCTGCACGGTGGGAAAGGGAGGATCGAACGAACTGCACGGATCTTTCTGTAGGACCCCCAAGCTGGCCCGAAACACGCGTAGGGTAAAAATGATCTGGACCCAAAATACTTGATATTTTCGAAAAAATTCCATCAACCAAGAAATGAAAAATATTTTCTGATGCAGAAAAAGGCATAGAAAACATAATTTACAAAAATGCAAACAAAAAAAAGCCATGGTAACCTACCAAAAAATACCTACATGGCAAATTTGCAATATTAATTTAAATAAGATGCACAAGGAATATACCACGCTTTATAATTTCTTTTTCAAAACACATAAATATCACACTCTGGAAGTTGCCATGATAAAAAAAAATTAATAAAATTTCCATGCTCATGAATAATATATTGCTATGCCTTAATAAATTTGCCATGGTCTTAATAAAATTTCTAAAACATGCCATGTGTACAAAACAAACTTGACATGTGAAACATTAGAAAGAACATGTTTAAAATTTTTACCATGTGACTGTGTGACAATTTCAAAAATTATAAATCTGCCATGTGCAAAAAAAAATTAGGAAAATTTCCATGTACCTAAAACAACAATTTTTTTTGCATATTTTTGCCACCTAGAAAAAAAGAAAAATTTAAAAGGAGCAGCTGGTATTCGATCCCAGGTCTCCCAAGTGGAGCCTTTACACACTAGCTAGTCCGATGGGTGGCTCTGTATATTCCATGATAATGTTCGCTTAACTTTTATTTTCAAGTGAACGAGTGGATTACTCTGACGTGGCAACATATGGCGCATCAAGATCCATGTTTCTACCAACGGTAGTTGGTGCGTTCGCTGGAACTGGGCGAAAAATCTGACGTTCGCCAGTTATCATTTCCGAAAATTAAAAATAGTTTGGATTCTTGACCTGAAAATCCCCGTGATGGGACGTAGAGAGCATTATTGGTTGTCTGCATCGATTCCGGGTCTCCTGCATTTGTCTGTGGCCCGGCAGAGTTTACCTGAGTAAATTCGACTATTTTTAGAACAAAAAGAATCGTATTTACTCTCTATGTTATTTTGTGCACTGCATTTGGTTGGGCATGAAGCCTCAGACTGCATGAGAGAAAAATACAAACAAGATGTTTGGTTGCATGTTTGAGCTACCTAGATGCATCCACCTCCTACATCTGTTGCCTAGTAGAGCCTGACTGAGTAAACTAGAGGATACCCCGCGCGTTGCTGCAGGAATTGATTGATAAAAATTATGGACCAAAATTTAAAATACATATAACTTGTTATATTTGATTATGTAATATGTAGAGTTGCAAATATTTCTTAAATATAAGTAGAATAATTGAATGGAAAACATTTTTCCATGCATGGTTTGGGTCTTTCTTAGTGAAAAAAATAGCACACTATAGCAAAATATCGTCGGCCTTAAAATCCGCTATTAGCGAGATATTGTACATTGATTTATTTAGTGATCCAATGATCAACATGTTATAGCTATTAGCTGCGCAATAGCGCGCTATTTTTTCCAGTGGTCTTTCTTAATGCATGGTTGCATGTTGATGTGGGTCTTATTTCATTCATAATTGTATGGTGAGATGGCATGCTTGTGCCATGTGTTGTGGTAAATTATTGTTATGAATTCGTTTAAAATAAAAGTAATGCGTGGACATATAGTGGCAAAATGCATGGATAGGTCATGGTTGTGGAAATCAGCAGGAATCATAAATGAACAACCGTACATAGCCCTTAATGTGCAAAATAAATGTGTCACTGGTGTTCGGTTCTCACATCGACCTGAAACTGCTAGTACCATATGATCACACAAAGAAATAGTACGCTGTATACGCCATGGTGAAAGCCATCGCATGCTAGTACTATGTCAATTCAGTCTTTCAAGATTACATTTGTGCGAGACAAAAAGAATGAGAAAAATAGTGAGAAATATTTAGCAAAGCATCACTGCCTAGTCCTAAAAATTATGAAAACAACATAATAATAAATAATTTAAAATACGGACTATATTCAAAATCCATTAGCATCCAATATATAGATTTGGTTAATTGGACACGCCATTACTTTTATTCAAATATGTCTGTTAGTGATGCCTACGAACAACCTAATCACATCATAAGCATTCATATTCATATGATCGAACATAAGGAAATGAATGCTATACTCCAGCCCTATATGACATAAAACTATTACACAAATATGTGGAGAATTACATGGTAAATTTATTTGGCTGCATATATAGCAATGTCCTTCCGGCAAGAAGCACATGAGAACGGTGCAATTTTACATAAAATCTATTTATCCGAATCTACATCAAACCTGACAGAGAGAAACGACATGGCAGAGCAACATGAGCGAGATGGCTGGCTCCACACCAACATAGGCAGACATATAACTCGCAAATTACCACACAAATTGTCCCAATTTGGCATGCAATAGACTATTTTTCAGTGATGTTTCTTCATTGCATAGGATAAAGCATACCATGTACCAGACTCCAAGTTACATTTAGTATCAAATTATCAGGGCCAAAACGATATGTTGTTATGAGTACATTTTGTGGATCATTTGCTACGACAGATAGTGGAATGTGCAACCTATGAAAGTGGTAGAGGAGATGACCGTTGATCAAATAGAAAAATATCTTGTGTGGATAACAAAATTCTATAGAAACAAACAGATCTGCAAACTTCTTGGATTTAGATTAAATACCTTGTTGACATGGATTAACACAGAAAATATATGGATATCCACACATGAAAAGGCACGGGATTATATTTGGTAGACCGCTGCAACAACAAAAATTCAGAGTTATTCATTGTTGTCGCCAATTAGTTGCAGACCCATAGACACTAATCGCTTCCTCCGATTAAATCCATATACCTTTAATCTGGTACATGAACAGTATAGGGATCAAGAGCCCATGGATTGGAGATTAATAAACAAATTATCAAGCTACAGGAGTGAGAAGCTCATAAGGGAGGAAGGTGTACCCGTCGAGGGATTTAGATTCGAGCAATCGGTCGCCCACGGCGCTGGCGCATAGGCCTCCAGATTTGTCCTGACCATCTCACGTGGTCCTGGAAAGAGATGAGTCACGGTGACAACTTCAACTCGCCTTGATGAAGGTGTACATGAAGAGGGATTTTGATTTGCCGAGCAGGCGTTAGCAGTGGCGCGGCGGCGGCGATGGTGGCTCCAATTTGTCACGTCCAGCATATGTGATACTGGAAGGAGATGGGCATCGATGGTGAGGGCTTCAACCCGTGTCGACTTTGTGAGAGAGAAGATCAACGAATTTGGAGAAGCAGTCTAGACACAGTTGTTGTGGTGATGACGTGAATGAAGAAGTTGGGGGAAGGAGAATAAAATCCCTCTACGCTAGATGAAGGCTAATTGCTCGCATGCCTCCATCGTTTGATGTGCGCTTCTGGTGGGGAGATCCAGAGTCACCGGGAGAAGCGGGGAAGATATGAAATCTGGTTAATTAAAGCAATCGTGGTGGGCTGGAAGATAGCGCTGGCAGGTAGGCCATCTCATACACCAACGATGCGCTGCAGGGATAACATGCATGCACACTATAGGGATGACGTGCAGTAATTAGAAGGCAGAAAAATTGAAAACATGTTGATGTGGCACAATGGTGAGGTGGATAGGCTGCATGTCAAGATAAATAGGTTAATGGGGATGGATCTCTTAGGTATATAGGATACATGCTCTGGCTCTAGGTTATGTTATTCGCTGCATTTTTAGTGGGAAAAGGAAGTGGTTTGCGCACCCGCGAGGTGGGGTGTCGCGGATTAGCAGCCGTTATGCGAGCCTCCTTGTCGGTGTACTAAAGTTAGGGTCCTTTAGTACCCCCATACTTGTGCACGGACGGTTGTAGCCATACCAGCGGCAAGGCCTGCCGGAGAACAGCTGGAAACATATACCAAGGATATCAACAGGGGCGGAGCCAGGATTTGAACATAGGGGGGGGGGCAAAGAGAACAATGCACGCGCAAAAAATGCAGTACCAATGTATATCAATTGTCAAATATAGTGCCGATATGAAACAAACAATGACAATATTTGTTTTGCAGTTACATTGAAATAACTACATTTTTTATTCGCTTAGATGTATATCTACGCACAACAGGCCCATCAAACATCAAGCTTTGTAGTGATTTCACTCCTAAAATATATACAAGTCACTATGCATTCTAATTAGTACAGTGGGTGGTTAAACAAATGGCTTCAGTTGTTTTTCATTGGTGGTCTCTTCTTATTCATGCTTTTTTCAATTCTAGACTTCTAGTTACTACAAAAACAGATATATCATTTGCAATTGATTCCAACTAGTAGTTTGTGTAATCCAAATGTAAAATTAATATATCTATCCAGCATACCTTAGGTTAAGATTAGACAAACCCACAAGGCGTGTGCTGTGAGAGCCCAGAGCGGGAGATGTTTGCCAATTATTAGTAGATCAGCTTGTGGAGTTGTGGTAGACTCATACCGGCATGGGGAATCCTTCGTCAGCCAGGTCGTTGTTGATGCTCATGCGACAAGTGTGCCGATCGATTAAGCCCTAGCTCCACGGCGGCGGCGGTGGAAACGATTGAGGATGGAGTCGAGCAAACGGAGGGCAAAGCGTGTATTGTGTCAAATGCCATGTATTGGTCCAATCGATAAGTAATACATGCAGGACCTGATTGTAGTATGTGGCCTGTGGGCTATCAATTATGGGCTTGGCCTAATCAAAACGGATGGCCAGATGCTAATTAGCAATAGGCGTACAATGCTTTTGCCTAAAAAAACAAATGTGAACTCAACGCTAGTCCCCCCTGAGTATCGTTGAGGGGGGCTGATCGATAGGGGGGGTCTGGCCCCCGCTCGTCCCCCCTGTGGCTCCGCCACTGGATATCAAGAAGGCGTTCAAAGCCGATGATCAAAAGATAGAAGACTGAAGGCTGGGCTCCCGGCAAGATACTTGCCGGGAGGACTCGCGAAGGCCCGGCAAGATCTCGCACCCGGCAAGGTCCCACCGTACTGCCACCGCTCCAGCGCGGCGATCAGTCCGTCGTTTAGGGCTTGTCCTCCTGGTTGCGTGTCATGGCGCTGGCCGCGGATGGGGTTAAGCGGTGCTGACGGGACGGGTCCTTTTTCCGTCCCCAAGAAAGTTAGGGACACCTATGGGAGGCATTTAATGCGTTTGTCCTAATCCGTCAGTGGTAATCATGTAACACTGTAGTAACTTTACACCTCTTGTACTCCCGTCTGCTACTGTTGGTGACCCCTTTGGACGTATAAAAGGAGGCCCAAGGCGGAGCTACAGGGGAGGAGGACTTCCTGGCCCATTCTGCATGCGTAGCTGCTTCTTGAACGTATTGTTCATCGCAAGCGCTCCATGTACTTGAGCTCAAGAACATCCAAAATAAACAACAGCAGGAGTAGGGTTTTACACTTCTCAGCGGCCCGAACCTGGGTAAAAGATCCTTGCGTTGATCGTTGGATCCGCTCTTTGTGCAAATCTTTTCCCCCGCCGAACCGTAAAGGGATCCCCTCGATCCCATAGGTGTCGTACGCCGACATCTTTGGCGCGCCAGGTAGGGGAAAAGATTGCGCGAACCTGATCTAGCGGTCAGCGCGCCAGCTCTTGATCACTTTCATCGCCATGGCTCCTAAGAAGAAGGGTGTGACAGCGGTGGATCCATCCGCGTCCGGCCTACCCGTACCTACACAGACGGGCGACGGCGTGGGCGCTGGTGGAGGAGGTGGACGTCTTGAGCCTCCACGACGTTCTGGCGACCAGAGCCAGGCGAGCGGCGTCGTTCGCAACGGCGCTGCCGGGTCTAAGGACGGAGCCGTGCTACCCACGGGTGGCGCAGCGAACTCCAAGGACGGGACGACGCCTTCCAAGACACCCACGCCAGCGCACGCGTCGCGGCCTCCTCAGGTTGCGCGCGACGGACAGCGCCGCGACGTCGGTGGTTCCAGGCGCTCCCATGGAAAAACCTCCTACGCATCACTCCCAAGATGCGCGGGGCCAAGATCCACGCCAACATGCCGGCGGAAGCAGGGCGCGATCGCAAGGCCGTGATGGAGCTCCTTCTAACTCAGTTAGGAGTCAGAGCACCTCACGTTCTTCGCACCTTTCGCCGCCGCCTACACCGGCAGAAGCGTTGGCGCGAGCTCAGCTGCTCCAAGACTTCCCTCCCGCTGCGGAGAAGCTAGATGAATGGAGATCCGCTATCCAAAGCCTCATCGGCTTGGCTAACGACGACAGGCCGCAGCAGGCGGAACCTTCGCGGCGGCAGTCCACTGAGCCGGTGCGTGCTGGTGGCGAGAAGACCGGAGGCGGTACGACTATGATGCGTTCCCCTCCGCTACGACAAGAACGGTCGCTAACTCGGCGGATCGACGCCCGTGATGACGACTCCACGGCGTCGTCTGATCCGCGGGTTCGCCGCGATCAACGTCTAGTTCTTCGGGAACGGCACAAGGAGGACGCTCGAACTACCATCGAGCGGCGGCGGGAAGCGCGCCGTCAATCCGACAGGCGCGCGGGACCTACTGTCGACGAGCCTGCGCCGGGGTATTCTGGTAACTTGCCTTACGAGGTGGGTTGTCCAGCTTTTACTCGTGAGCTGCGGCGAGTCCAGTGGCCCAACTCCCGAACTTTCAAGCCGGAGGTGCCGGAGAAATACGACGACAAGACTCACCCGTCAGAGTTCCTGAGCGTCTACACCATTGCGGTGCAGGCTGCCGGAGCTCGAGACGACAAGATATTCGCCAACTACTTCCCGTTGGTGCTTAAGCCCAACGTCCGGTCGTGGTTGATGCATCTGCCGGAGAATTCCATCTCCTCCTGGGCAGATCTGTGTCATGAGTTTGTTGGCGCCTTTACTGGAGGCCACCAGGCTCCTGGCTAGGAGAGTGATCTACATCTCATCCCCCAGAAAGAGGGCGAAACCTTGCGCAAGTATATACAGAGATTCAGCCGTATACAGCACAACATCCCAGACGTTCATCCTGCCGCTGTTATCAGCGCATTTCATCAGAACGTGCGCAACCGTAAAATGCGGGAAGAGCTGGCGATGAACAAAGTCAGGGATGTCGATGAGCTCTATGCTCTGGCTGACAGATGTGCTCGGGCCAAGGAGGGAAGGAGACTCCCCGGCGAGGATGCTGGCGCGGAGCTTGACTCTGAAGCCGAAGACGCCGCCACCTCGACGAAGAAAGGCCGACGGCGGAATAGGAAGCGTAAGGGCAAGGCCGTGCTTGCCGTCGAGGGGTCCGGCAATCCCGGCACCGCCAAGAAGGCCAAGACTGATGGCCCCGGCAAGGAGATTGCCGCGTGTGCCGCATGTCAGGCCTTGGCGGCTGCCGACAAGCCGGAGGGCTCTGGCAAGCAGTACTGCAAGATCCATCGCACCAAGGGTCACGACCTCCAAAACTGCTGGCAAGTTGAACAGCTTGTCGAGAAGCAGAAAGCTAAGTATGAGAGGCGAGACAAGGAGAAGGCCCAGGATGGTGCTGAGGGGTCTGGCAAGAAACGCGGTGGTCGAGGAGGTCGCCGCAGCAAGGCCAAGCAACAGAAGGAGAGGCCCGCTCGAGGCCGCGACAAGGAGCAGGGGGGTGACGATGATGATGAAGACGGCGACGAGTCCAGCGAGCACGAGTTCCAGAAAGCCACAGAAGCCATGTGCGTTGACGGAGGCGCCTCGTTGCATTCTTCTCACCGCCGACTCAAATAGTGGGCGCGCGAGATCAATGCGGCAGAGCCATCGATCGATGCCCGGAAACCATTAAAGTGGTCCCACACGCCTATCATCTTTGACGCCGAGGATCACCCTGATCGCACAACTGCGGTCGGGTGTTTGCCATTGTTGGTTTCACCAACAATCCGCAACCTCAAGGTGACAAAGATGTTAGTTGACGGTGGGGCCGGTTTGAACTTGATCTCGCCTGACGTGATCAAGAGGTTGCAAATTCCTGACGAAGATCTCGAGGAGACGGACACGTTTCAAGGGATCAATCCGGGAAGGAGCCAGCCGAAGGGCAAGATCACGCTACCAGTAACATTTGGTAGTGAGATGAACTACAGGACAGAGAAGATCGTCTTCGACGTCGCCAAGATTCCATTGCCATATAATGGGATTCTTGGTCGCCCGGCGCTGACCAAGTTTATGGCGGCATCACACTACGCCTATAATACATTGAAGATGCCCGGGCCGATGAGCGTCATCACTATCAACTCCGACAAGAAGGATGCGCTTATCTGCACCGACCAACTCTACCGGGAGGCAGTCGCAGCACCTGCCGCCAAGGCACTTGCTCCTGCCGCCGAAGCTCCCGGGGGGAAGAAGACCGGCAAGACCTCTAGCACACACTCCGGCAAGCGCACCTCCTCGGAGTGCTGCGCTCCCGTTGAGGATGTGCCAGAGAGCTCCACCGGCAAGAGCAAGAAATCCAAGGCAGCTCCACCAGAAACTAAGAAGGTGCCCGCCAAGGAGGATGGTACGGGAGGAACTTTCACCATAAGTTCCACCCTTGATGACAAATAGGAAAGTGCGCTCATTGCCTTCCTGCGGGCGAATATCGATGTGTTTGCATGGCAACCATCTGATATCCTCGGTGTTCCCAAGGAGGTAATCGAGCACCACCTTGCTGTCTGCCCTCATGCGCGGCCCGTCAAGCAGAAGGTTAGGAAGCAGGCTTTGGAGCGGCAATAATTTATTGCCGAAGAAATCAGGAAGCTAGAAGCTGCAGGTTTAGTCAGAGGAGTGCTCCATCCAACATGGTTGGCCAATCCAGTTGTAGTGCGCAAGGCGAATGGAAAATGGAGGCTATGTATTGACTATACAGATATCAATAAAGCCTGTCCGAAAGATCCTTTTCCCTTACCACGCATCGACCAGATTGTGGACTCCACTGCTGGCTGCGATTTGCTGTCGTTTCTTGACGCTTATTCAGGGTACCATCAGATTTTCATGTCGAAGGAAGATGAAGAGAAAACCGCGTTTATCACCCCATGTGGCACGTATTGCTTCATACGTATGCCTTTCGGGTTGAAAAGTGCTGGTTCAACGTTTGCACGAGCGGTCCAGATTGGTTTTGAGCCCCAGCTACATAGAAATATGGAAGCTTATATGGATGACATAGTGGTTAAAACCAAGGACAAGGCAACACTCATACAAGATCTAGAAGAGACGTTTGCAAATCTGCGCAGGATCAATCTGAAGCTCAATCCTGAGAAGTGTGTGTTTGGCGTTCCATCCGGCAAGCTTCTCGGGTTCTTTGTGTCTCAACGAGGAATTGAAGCTAATCCCGACAAGATCAAGGCAATTGAGCACATTGAAGCGCCAAGACGTGTCAAAGATGTGCGCCGACTTGCCGGCTGCGTTGCTGCTCTGAGTAGGTTCATCTCCAAATCCGCTGAGCGCGCCCTGCCTTTCTTCAAAATCTTGAAGAAGGCAGGTCCAATGAAATGGACTCCGGAAGCGGAGGCAGCGCTGCAGGACTTGAAGAGGTACCTCTCCTCTGCGCCGACGTTAGTTGCGCCTAAACCACAAGAGCCGTTGCTGCTATATCTAGCAGCGACGAATCAAGTGGTAAGTGCTGCATTAGTGGCGCAGAGAGAAGTCGACGAGGAAGCAGCGGCAGCGGCAAGCCCGTCAAGCGACAAGCCGGAATTCTCCCCGGTAGAGTCTGGCGCCGACAAGGCAGGATCCGCGCAGTCGAATGAAGCGACGCAGAAAAAGAAGATGGTGCAGCGCCCGGTCTATTTTGTCAGCTCCCTGTTGCAGGGGGCTAGGTCAAGATATTCTGGTGTGCAGAAGTTGCTCTTTGGCCTTCTCATGGCCTCAAGGAAGATGAGCCATTATTTCCAAGTACATGAAATCACCGTCGTCACTCACTTCCCGTTGCAGCGGATTTTACGAAATCCAGATGCGACCGGCAGGATTGTGGAGTGGGCGTTGGAAATGTCAAGCTTTGGTCTCAGATTTGAAAGCACTTCAACTATTCAGAGTAGAGCCTTAGCAGAGTTCATTGCAGAATGGACACCGACGCCAGACGAAGAAATTCAAGAGACAACCGTCCCCGGCAAGGAAACAGATCGAGTATGGATTATGTACTTTGATGGGGCTTTTTCGCTGCAAGGCGCCGGTGCTGGCGTGCTGCTTGTCGCACCCACCGGAGAGCACCTCAAGTATGTAATTCAGATGCACTTTCCCCGGGAGAGATCAACAAACAACACTGCAGAATATGAAGGGCTGCTTGCCGGTCTCAGGATCGCGGCAGACCTCGGGATCAAGAAGCTCATCGTCAGAGGTGACTCACAGCTTGTCGTTAGGCAAGTCAACAAAGATTATCAGAGCCCGTTGATGGAAGCATATGTAGATGAAGTGAGAAAGTTGGAAGAGCGTTTTGACGGGTTGCAAACAGAGCATGTTCCTCGAGCAGAGAACAACATTGCCGATGACCTGTCAAAGCGTGCTGCCCTCAAGTTACCTGTGGAACCGAGAACTTTTGTGCTCCGCTTAACTCAGCCATCCGTAACACCATCAATGAGGCAAGACAAGAGAAGGAAGTCGAGTTCCGGCCTGTACTTTCCGGCAGAGCTTCCAGAAGCCGCCGGCAAGGAAGTTGCCGGGAACGACACGGTTGCCGGTAAGCAGCAGCCTCGCGCAGAACCTCAGGTTCTTGCCGCCGAAGCAAGCGCTCCCGCGGCCGAAGATATGCCTTTGGTCCTTGTTGTCGAGCCGCAGGCTCCAACATGGGCACAACACATCGTCCGGTTCCTTCAAACAGGAGAACTCCCTGAAGAACAGGAAGAAGCGGAGAAAGTAGCCCGTCAGTCTAGTATGTACCAGTTCGTCGACGACGTCCTGTACAGAAAGAGACCGAACGGTGTGAAATTGAAGTGTATTCCTTGGGAGGATGGACTGGAGCTGTTGGCAGAGATACATGGAGGCATATGTGGCTCCCACATAGGCTCAAGAGCTCTTGTCGGCAAGGCATTCCGGCAAGGTTTCTTCTGGCCCACTGCTCTCCAGGATGCAACTGCACTAGTAACCAAGTGTGAAGCGTGCCAGTTCCATTCAAAGCAATTGCATCAGCCAGCTCAAGCTCTTCAGACAATCCCTCTTTCCTGGCCATTTTCGGTCTGGGGGTTCGATATATTGGGCCCCTTTCCCCGCGCTGTCGGGGGCTTCGAGTACTTGTACGTTGCCATCGACAAGTTCACGAAGTGGCCGGAAGTGGAAGCAGTGAGAAAGGTGACAGCACAGTCAGCCGTCAAGTTCTTCAAGGGAATAGTGTGCCGTTTTGGTGTGCCAAACAGGATCATCACCGACAATGGCACGCAGTTCACGAGCCGCACCTTCATGCAGTATGTCCAAGACCTTGGCGGCAGAATCTGTTTTGCCTCTGTTGCTCATCCGACAAGCAACGGCCAAGCGGAGAGGGCAAATGCTGAAGTGCTGCGAGGTCTCAGAACAAGAACTTTCGACAAGCTGCACAAGTGCGGAAGACGCTGGATTGATGAGCTGCCGGCGGTTCTTTGGTCAATCAGAACGACACCAAATCAAGCTACTGGCCAGACACCCTTCTCCCTGGTTTACGGGGCAGAAGCAGTTCTCCCCACGGAACTCATATACGGGTCACCTCGAGTGCTCGCTTATGATGAGCTTGAGCAAGAGCAGCTGCGCCAAGATGACGCCACGCTCCTTGAGGAAGATCGTCTTCGGGCTGCTGTGCGAGCTGCACGCTACCAGCAAGCCTTGCGCCGCTATCATAGCCGCAAGGTTCATGCCCGAAGCCTTGAGGAAGGCGACCTTGTTCTTCAGCGCGTTCAGTCAGCCAAGAATTCCAACAAGTTGACGCCGAAGTGGGAAGGCCCTTATCGGGTAGTACGAGTCACCAGGCCCGGCGCAGTCCGCCTGGAGACCGAAGATGGCATTCCAGTGAGCAATTCATGGAATATCGAACACCTTCGTAAGTTCTACCCATAAGGCGCGGTTGCCGGGCCCCCCGGCAACCACCTTTTGTACAAGTCTTGCCGGCAAGGCATATGATCCTTTATACAAAGCCAGGCGCAGACCCTGTGCATAGTTGAATAAAATTAAGTGTTTTACAATTCTTGTCGATTTTCATGGCATTTTATATGCATGCTTATCTAAGATATTGTAGTACACTTGCTTCCGGTAAGCACTAACGAACCGCCAAGGTTCCATATCTCTATTTTCTCTTCTTTCTTTTTCTCAAAGGACAGAAGGTTCCCTCGCGTACAAGTTTGCCGGGGGGGGGGGGGGAAGGAATGATGATATGGATACCGACATGCGACGTTCAAGTTGACATCTTGCAATAAGGAACACAACAACAAAAAGCTAAGTTGCAAAACTTTTAAGCAAATTTTTGTTGTTGTAGGCTTATTTCCCTTGAACGACTCCGGCTTTTGTATGGAATACCTGCACGCGAAGGAACCTTGTCGTGATTGGTTGCACCCTTACTTTGTTTCGAGTCCGCTCAACAGATTAAGTGACTGCACTAAAAACGTCAAGGTATCTTGCCGGCAGTGACACCTCTAGCAGGCTGCTAAGGATCCGTTCCTCAAAGCGCTCGCGGCAAAGGTGCGCGCACCGGCAAGTTACCAATGAGCGTAGGGTAAGGACCATACAGAAAGGAATCAGACAAGGGAAATAGCATACATTCATCCAAAACACAGCAAGTTATATTACATTGATAGTCGCCACGATCCTAACTTAAGATAAAACTGTCTTTTACATGGAATGGTGGCGACAAAATGGAGCGAAGCGGCTAGTCCCTGCGCTGGCCTTCGACCCTCTTGACTTGGCTCACTCGGTCGACGATGGGCGCGACAAGCTCTTCGAGTGCCTTGAGGTCTACATCCTTCGGTAAGCTAGCAAGAACGTTGGTGAGGTTGATGCCAGGGTTCTTGTGCACCACTTTGACGAGTACCTTGCGGAGGACGGCCCAGCAGAGCTTGCGAGATTCGTTAGCCAGCTGGCTCTCTCGGTTAGACTGGAGCAGCTTGAGGGCATCAACGACACGCTCGAAGAACATGGTCAGCTTGGCGCTCGAAGACACCCTCTCGTCAGAAGAGTAGTTGAAGTTATCCAAGCCCATGGTGGACAGTTCCGCGGCAAGGTTTTCCACGACGTCGACAAGGCGCTCAGTCCAGATCTTCACGCCTCTCTCAAAATCGTTATAAGTGGCGGCAGCGCTGTTGAGCAGGCTCTTCTCGCTCTGGAGGTCTTTCATCAAAGCCCTCTCGCGAGCCTTGCCGTTCTCAAGGGACTCCTCTAGCGTCGCCAGCTTCAGTTTCAGATCAGCAATGGATTCGTTGGCTGAGGAGAGCTCCTTGGTCTTGTCGGACATGGCGGCTTGCATCTCCGCTAGGCTGAAGAGAGTCTTCTCTCTGTCGGCTTTGAGCGTTGAGATCTCCTTGCCGTGGCCTTCAAGATCTGCTTCCAGCCTCTTCACTTGATCACCCAACTCGTTCTTGGTGGCCTCTGCAGCTTCGGCAGCATCGATGGCTTCCTTGAGTTTGCCGGCGTGATCCACGGCCAGAGCTTCGAGCGTTTCCTTGTGTCTCTGCTCCAGCTCCTGGGTTCGCTGCGCAACGAGCTTCTCGATCTCTTCGTCCTTGCTGCGGAGCTTGGCGGCAAGCGCCTCCTCACGAGCGGCAAGGTCCTCTTCATGAGCATCGAGCCCGACGCGGCGATCCGTTAGGCGAGCTTCCTCTGCAGCGGCCTGCTGCGCAGCCTCTTCCTGCGCCTTCTCAGTGTCGGCCTGCTTTAAGAGGAGTTCGTTCCAGCTTTGGTTCAGCTGCTCCCGGCCAGCCATCGGCTCTTGGAAGGCCTCGGCATACCAGACTTGCATCTCCTCGACACGCTTCTGGAAATCCGCCTCTGCTGCTTCGACAACTGCTGCCCTGGAGTCCAACCTCTCCTTTCGGGTGCGGTGAAGCGCCTGGAGCTTTTGGAAGTTGTCGCTCATGGCTTGGAGGAGCTATTCTTCCCTGGACCCGCTGCTGCTAGCGCGTGGCTCATCGCTGATCTTGAGCCCAGCGGCGGCGATGACGTCTTCGTCAAAGATTTCTCCTTCAGTTGGCACCCCAATGCTTGCCGTCCCTGGTATGCTGACGAACAGGTTGTCGCCAACCTTAAGGTATCTGCTTGACGGGAGGGGGGGGCGTCGGATGTTGACGGTTGATCCTCGACAACCGCCTCGCCGACAACTGGGGGCTCCACGACCGGTGTAGCGCCGGGCGCTCCTGCGGCAGGAATGCCGTCAGTATGGTCGCTGGACTCCTTGCCGGCCCCCTCAGCAGATCCCTTGGCGGTTTCTTCCTGTACGGCCTTGGCGGCCTCGGCAGCTGTGATCCTATCGGCTTCGGCGGCAGCGTCCTTGGCGGTCTCTTCGATGGCAACATCAACATCCATTTGTCCCACCGAAGGAAGATCTGAAGACTAGGAAAGGAAATAAGATGAGATCAAGGTTGAAGTTCAAGAAGACAAAAATAAAGAAAGAATGACAAGTGCACCAAGGCAAACGGTCTACCTGTGTCGAGCTGTTGAGAGGTGGCTTCTCCTTTCCCGGCAACGTTGGTTGCCGATGTAGGATTGCAAGTGCCTGTGCTTGCCGGATACTCTTCGACGTGAATGGGCTCGCCAGTGGAGGCCCTTGCCGAAGGTTCATCTCTGGGCGGCGTGGTTGACGGAGGCGGCACGTCAGGGCCGGCCTCCAATGGCTCTCCCTGTTGCCGTTCTTCTCCTACAAGCCCGGTGATTGCAGTAGTGAAGATATTCTCCCCAACGCTCGCCAGCGGAAAATGAGTAGTGGGCTCACGCTGGGGGCTGGGTTGGAGGCTGTGTTGAGGGCTGAGCTCCGGGCTGATGATGATGGGCTCTGGCGCACCTACGGTGCTTGCCGGAGGCTCGTCACCCGTTGAAGTCTTCGCTTTCTTCGCCATCCTTTGCGCCAACGTTTCCGTATCTCCGCGGAGACAGGCCAAAGCAAAACAAATGAGTTAAGTGAAACCAGGAATTCAGAAGTAAAAAGATGCGGCAAGGACCCTTACTCTTCTCTTTCCGGACTAAATGAGGAGATGTCAAAATCAACCTCCTCTACAATGTCCGTGCGAAGGGGAGGAGAAGGGGACCTGGGACGCTTGGCTGCAGCAGAAGCAGTAGGTTGATGTGATCCTGCTGCTCTAGCCGTCGGTGCCGTCGTATGGGATGCCCCCGCCGCACCCGTTGTTGCCGCGGTCGAGCGTGTCGTACATCGCACGGGTTGCTGTTGGGCTTCTTGCCGCTGCACAGCCTTGCCGGCCGCTCCCTTACCAGAACCCTCACTACTCGAGGGAGGCTGACGTGCTGAGACGCCAGAGACGGCTTTTCGGAGAACACGCTTCTTCTTCTCTGGAGCTGGGGGCTCCTCGTACAACTGTTCCTCGGCTGTGTCTTCTACAGGAGAGTTCCCGGCATCCATGCCGCTTTGTTCCCCGGTAGCGTCACCTTGCTCGGCAAGGCTTCCCTCTAGCATTATTCCTTCTTCGCCGGTTTCCTCTTCCGCGAAGCCAAAGTTACCGGCCTCCGCAGCCAGGTTCGCCTCTTCCGCCCTGCTGGCGATGTAAGCCACTTCGTCATTAGTGGTGGGGCGGATAAGGTTTGGCTCTTCCCGGATGGCTTTCTCCGTCAAGTTGTCAAAGAATTCCTGTGCGTGCTCTGAGGATGGCTCTTCCCAATTTCCGTCAAGGCCATGGGCATTACACACCGGCATCATGGCGATGGTTGAGCTCAGAGCAGAATTGTTGCACAGGGGAACTACGCCAGCCGGCAACTTAAATTTTCCGTCAGGCGTGAACAGTTTGTGGCAGAGAGCTGTGTGCTGCAAGAATGTCAAGTTATTGTTCAGACCAGTGCGCAGTCTCATAATATCTGCTGCATTCTTGAAGTCCCAAGCTGGTCTCCCTTTGTTCTGCAGAGGGGCGATGCGACGGCGGAGGAAATCAGCGCTGACCATTTCTATTGTGAGCCCGGCAACCTTGAGACGGTGGATCCTGGTAAATGCGATTGCGAGCTTCTCATCCTGAGGGTCGAGGCTGCTCCAGTCCTTGCCGCGGACCACTTTCGTTTGCCGGGGCACACAGAACGGCTGAGGATCTTCCTCTTGAATCCAGCACCACTCGGCCCGCCATTCATCCCACTTCTTGCGGTAGAGACCGTCTAGGTATATATCCTTATTCCATGCCCTTGGAATCCAAGTGATAGAATCAGAAAGGGCGTCTCCCGTCTCGATACGAGGAATGAAGTAATGGCGGAAGAGGGCTGTGCTGGGTGCTACTCCGGCGAAATTTTCACAAAGATGAGCAAAGACTGACATGCATGTCACGGCATTCGGCGTGAAATCCAAGAGGCGGAAGCCGTATGTATACATGATGTCGATGAAGAAATCCGAAAACGGAGGGCAGAGCCCGCAGTAAAAGTAAGCAGTGAAGAAGGGGAATTTATCTGGGCCGCCCTTGACGGAAGCTGGAAGCACGCGAGTCGCGGGGTGAGCCTTCGTCTCCTTCCCCCACATGCACATGTACCGCTCAACCAGAGCGCGCTTGTCGAGCGTCGGGGCGAAGACGGCGTTTTCCTTCCGCATCTCCACCAGCTCGATCTTCTCCGCCTCTACATCCGAGTCAGCGACTTTCGCCGCTTTGCCCTTGCCTGCTTTGGGCGGCATGGCGACTGTGGAAGCGGAGGCCGGGGCTGATAAGGGCGTGGAAATGGCGGATGAATGGGTGAGGCTCCGCTTCAGGCTCAAGGATGAAGGCGATGGTGGTTCCAGATTGGAAATGGCGAGAGGTAAATGAGCAACGCCCCTGCGGATTCCCTTTTATGGGGAAGGAGCGGAGGCTGCCTCTTTACAAATTAATGTGGATACATTTTTACGGGCGCACTACTGCGGCCGTTTCGCGCACGTATCCCACGTCCCGCATTTAACGCGCGTCGTGGGGGAGCGCGGTAAATAAGAAGATTACGACAGTTAACTCCTGCCA
This sequence comes from Elymus sibiricus, assembly GCA_039707655.1. Lineage (NCBI taxonomy): Eukaryota > Viridiplantae > Streptophyta > Magnoliopsida > Poales > Poaceae > Elymus > Elymus sibiricus. The sequence goes on along the minus strand of CM077666.1, from coordinate 201,721,811 downwards.
CGCGTGCCCGTGCACTGTTTGGGCCTAGCCCAACAACGCCTCGCACCCGTGTATGGCCTAGGCCCGGGGGCTCCTGTCGGTGTACTAAAGTTAGGGTCCTTTAGTACCCCATACTTGTGCACGGACGGTTGTAGCCATACCAGCGGCAAGGCCTGCCGGAGAACAGCTAGAAACATATACCAAGGATATCAAGAAGGCGTTCAAAGCCGATGATCAAAAGACAGAAGACTGAAGGCTGGGCTCCCGGCAAGATACTTGCCGGGAGGACTCGCGAAGGCCCGACAAGGCTTCGCACCCGGCAAGGTCCCACCGTACTGCCACCGCTCCAGCGCGGCGATCAGTCCGTCGTTTAGGGCTTGTCCTCCTAGTTGCGTGTCATGGCGCTGGCCGTGGATGGGGTTAAGCGGTGCTGATGGGACGGGTCCTTTTTCCGTCCCCAAGAAAGTTAGGGACACCTATGGGAGGCATTTAATGCGTTTGTCCTAATCCGTCAGTGGTAATCATGTAACACTGTAGTAACTTTACACCTCTTGTACTCCCGTCTGCTACTGTTGGTGACCCCTTTGGACGTATAAAAGGAGGCCCAAGGCGGAGCTACAGGGGAGGAGGACTTCCTGGCCCATTCTGCATGCGTAGCTGCTTCTTGAACGTACTATTCATCGCAAGCGCTCCGTGTACTTGAGCTCAAGAACATCCACAATAAACAACAGCAGGAGTAGGGTTTTACGCTTCTCAGCGGCCTGAACTTGGGTAAAAGATCCTTGCGTTGATCGTTGGATCCGCTCTTTGTGCAAATCTTTTCCCCCACCGAACCGTAAAGGGATCCCCTCGATCCCATAGGTGTCGTACGCCGACACTCTTCCAATTCTCTATGTGGGTTTTTACTGCCCCGTGCTCCAAGTAACGGAAGAGTTCCCGAGGCAGTAATTCCTGGTTAATGCGATGAGACGATGCGGGGGAAGCTCACCTCTGTTGTATCCAGCTCATCGTCTTTTCCCCATGGCTTCCCCGTCCTCCGCCTTCCACCTCTACTCTCCGTACGGCCCGCGTGCCTCTTCTCCTTCCCATTCTTCTTCTTCTCCACCCAGGATCTTAGCGTCATACCCTACTCTTTCGTCGATGATGGCGTCAGGCCCTTCCCTTCCCCCGCCAACCTTGCCGGTGGCCGACCCTGCCTCGCCGGTGATAGTCGGCCGTCCGGTGGTGTGACTCCCCTCACTCCCTGCATTGACGCCGCGTGTGGAACTGTGGCCCTATCTCTCAGCCCATCCGGGGAGATTGGGGCCGGTGCAATCTTGGCGTTCGTCGATTCGAATGAGGCGAGCTGCGTTTCTCGAATGGGCTTTCGCCGCTGGGCAGGAAGTTTCCCTGGAGTTGGAGCGGTCCAAGAACGCAGTTCAGGAAAATCCCAGCTTGGGCCAAGTACTTCATCGAGAAGTTGCCTTCTTTCAGCGGAGGGCGGATGCCGAGCTTCGTCTACTGGCCCTTCGAATCATCACCAAAGCCACGCCGGAGGAGGCTGGAGAAATGGGGGCGCACCTCCGCCCTCTACCTTCTAAGCACATTCTTAGATGGGCGGAGCGTGCAGTGAAGTCGACCGACCCGCTGAAGGTGGCAAGGTGGGGCTGCATCAAGGGCGCTCATCCGAGGATTCCTGGGTCGAATGATCTTGTTCCTAGCCTAGGTCCTTCCAGCGTGTTGAAACTTGGGTGGTAGTAAGTGATGAGTGATATTTTTACACTCCTCTACCCTTTGTTTAAACTGAGATATTCGCTCTGATATTGCCACTAAAGACTAATGAATGCATAGGATTCCACAATTCCTCTCTTTATTATGTTTCCACAGGAAATGGGTTAAATATGGACGAAAGTAAGTGAGAACATCGAAAGGAGTGAAGAAGGAGATAGAAGAAACCAGGAGGAGGCGCACCAGAAGCCAGAGAGCAAAAGATGAAGTGTCATGCAACCGCGACCACGACCGCTTGCATGAGAGGTCGTATGGAGTGGAAAACGAGGCCTCTCATCCACCTGAACAACTTTTATAAAGGGGTCGAGGCCGAAATGTGAACAGAACATCCGCGAGCGAAGCCAGAACAGAGTCATCATCATCCATCTCCATCAACCCTACCCGCCGCCATTTCCATCTCCATAGCCACCATCACCACCATAGTTCTTCTTCCACTAGATCATACTTGTAATCGTGCATCGCACACGGCATTCATTGTAAGCAATATTATCAATCAATCAATCTCCATGATGTGTTCTTCAATGTGTTCTTCATGTGATCTAATCTCCATGTGTGAGTAATTCGGTAAGGTATGGGTTGAGGAAAGAGCCTTGCAACCCTCTGTATTTGTTGTGGGGATCAATAGAAGTGCTTTGAATTAACGTCCCGTATGTGTGAAATAAAATTGTTTCATAGATGTCTCTTGTCTCGTCTGCATTCTTCATCCCTGTAGGTACCCAGGATCATGGAGAGCGAGCCACGGAAAGGCTAAGGGCAGGGAGATTGTGAAGTGTTATTCTGAACACCAGTGATAGAAGGGTTTAGTACTAACACGGATCCTATCTCTGGGGATTCAAGAGGTGTAGTCACTAAATGCCCAAAGCTCTTGTCTAATTATTGCAATCTTAATTATCGAGGCAACCTCGCGAGACAGATAGGGCATTCGGTTGGACAACTGACTCTTGATGCAGGACGCGTGCCGGTCAAGACGTAATTTGGACACATCCCCCACTTCGGTTCGTAACAAGCACATGGTAGACAACGTAATCTCCAAATGATAGCTTCAGTGTGCAGGTATAAGCACGATAGTTAAGCAAACAAGTGGAAAGGTGTGTTAACTGCAACAGGCCTAACAATTAACAACAACCAAATATAGTCATTCAAACTGGTATTGTGCAGGTTTATGCACACTAGTTATTGTAAAATAAAAATGGAAAGGGGTGTTAACTACAACAGGCTTAACAGCAACCAAATTGTACTGCGCTGTCCATACTTGCACATATAGAGCACCACATTGTGAATAACTGAAATAAACAAGGCATTCTACAAACAACCAAATATAGCAATTGAAACTGGACATAAGCTCAGTACAAACAACCAAAAACCGTTAAACAAGGCATATGCTCACTACAACAGGCTTAACAGCAACCAAATATAGTCACTAATAGTGGTATTGTTGAAATTGCATAGAACTAAGCTTGTGCTTAAACATCAAATTGTATGATTGCACATCACATTTTGAGAAAACTGAAATAAACAGGGGGCGTGTTAACTACACCAGCTTTAACAGGAACCAATTTTGGCCGTTGTAACTGGTGTTGATGAAATTGAACTTCACAGTACATTCTTGCACATATAGAACATCACATTGTGAATAACTGAAATAAAAAAGGCATACTACAAACAACCAAATATAGCAATTGAAACTGGTCATATGCTCAGTACAAACAACCTAACAACCAAAAACCATTAAACAATGCATATGCTCACTATAACAGGCTTAACAACAACCAAATATAGTCACTCATAGTGGTATTATTGAAATTGCATAGAACTAAGCTTGTGCGTAAACATCAAATTGTATGATTGCACAACACATTTTGAGAAAACTGAAATAAACAGGGGGCGTGTTAACTACACCAGCTTTAACATCAACCAATTTTGGCCGTTGAAACTGGTGTTGATAAAATTGAACTGCACAGTACATTCTTGCACATATAGAACATCACATTGTGAATAACTGAAATGACCATGAGCCCCCTAGTCTTACCCCTGCAAAGGGATCTCCACCCCTGCTCTCGCAACGCGCCCCGCGCGCGCGTCCGGGAGCCCTAGATCCGTCGCCGGCGCGAGCTCCCCTTCTCGGCTCCTCCTCCCCCTTGCCGCCGCCGAGCAAAGCCCGTGCGTCGCGGGATGTGGCGGGGCCTCTCCCTCCCTCCTCTGTTCGGGATTCCGGTGGCGCGGGCGACGCTGCTCGTGGGGGCGCGGGGTCCGACGGGGTCCCCGGTGGCGGTGACGCGCGGATCCGGCCGCTGGGCGGCTGGGAGGTGGCGGGCGTCCTGCAGCGCTGGGGGTGGAGGGCTAGGTCGCGGCCCGACCTGGATCTCCTCGGGCGGCTCTTGGCATGTTCAGCTGGTGGTGCACGCTGGTGGGTTGGCGGGCTGCGGCGGTTGCCCCAGATCCGTCCTGGGCAGCGGTGCGGGTCCAGGGTGACCTGGGCTGTGGGCGGCCGCCCTTACCTCGGCTTGTGGCTAGTAGGGGTGGCGGCGCAGCAGCGGCGGTCTTGGCGGATGTGTTCGTTGGATTCTAGCCGGCTCCGGTGGCTGGACGTCGGCGAACGGCGTGGTTAGGCTTCCCGGCGAGCGGTCTTGGTGGTAGGTGGCGGTCTTCGGGGTCCCCTTGCCGGTGGATGGGCCTGCATTGGTGGCCTTGTGCGGATCTGCTTCGACCGCCGCGGTAGGGCGGAATAGTAGGTGTCCGGTGGGGAGGTTGGTGGGAGGGATGGGCGGCGCCGACGCTCGGGCTGCCCGTCACCGGCACGGGGATGTGCCGGTCGTGGATGCGTCCGCTCCTCCTCCTTCCCATTCCCCATCCGTTTGTGTGCGGTGGCAGCTCCGGCGAAGTTAAAGGTGGGACGCGGGCTGCGGTTGCGTCGGTCGTGGGCGTCCCCTCGGACCAAAGCTGGTCTCTTTGGCGGGTCTTTGGGATGTCTGTATGTCGGGCAGTGGCCCGGGTGGCGGGAGGCGCGACATTCATGGGCGGATCATGCGTCTCAGGTGCGGGCAAGCAGCCATGGCCACACGGGTGGCTTGGTTGCGGGCGGTTGGCAAAGCTAGGGTGCGACGGAGGGAGGTGAATGCCGGGGTATATCATCTGTCCAGCCGTGTGCTGGCCGATGGTGGCGGCGTCGGGTGACATCGTATCCTTCCTGAAGGCTCCGTCGCGGTGTTCCCTCTCCCTCCGTCTTGCTCCGGGTGAAAACCTGATCTCCGGATCGGGCGGTGGCAGCTATTTGTGGTCGTACCCTTCTTGGAGGCACCGTTTTGGAGTCCTGACTTCGCTGTGGTCCGCTTCACCTCTCCATTGTGGATTGCCAATGGTGGAGTTCCCCGTCGGCTCCTAGCGGTCTTCTTTGCTCATCTGTAGTTGGCTTGGTTGTCGGTGGGGTAGTGTGGCGGTGCCCGACACCTTTGTATCTTGCCTTGGGTGTGTGTGTGTCTTGTGTGGTGTTGGCGTGTGTTTGTATCGGTGTCTCGGTTGTATGCGGTGATGGTTGCTTTATATATAAAGCGGGGGGAAACCCTTTTTCATTAATAACTAAAATAAACAAGGCATACTACAAACAACCAAATTTAGCAATTGAAACTGGACATATGCTCAGTACAAACAATCTATCAACCAAAAATGTAGGAACGAAGTATGTCTACCAAAGGGGAGGGGGGGGGGGTGAATGGGAGTTTTAAATTTTCTTCGGAAAAATCAAAACTCTCGGAACCCAGCAGAGAGCGAATGAAAACAACATACAATGAGCGAATACAATCTACCGAATGGAAACTAAGGGCATGCATCGAGATAATTCACATGATTGAAATATGTCATATGGTACAGTTCGAATGTAAAAGAGAGTAGCAGAGGTAACCAGTGATGCTCGATGGCGACAAGATATTTGGTAGACCAGTTCACCCTTCTGCAAAAGGACTACATCTGGTTGGAGGGGTTGTGATTTAACACAGAAGATAAACTCTCTTCGCCATATTCTCCTCGACAATTGGTTCGTCAACCAATGCCGATTACTCATGGTAGATGCTTGAGGCGATCTCCGAACCTTTACAGACTTCTTCTTCGAGAACCACAATTACTCTTGGTCTCTGAAGAAATTGACACCTAACCGTCTAGAGAGTTCGCAGCTCTCAAGAGTAATAGGCGGAGCGTACTGGACTTAGATTCGAGTGATGCTGAACCACTATCTAATTTTTTGGCTCTAGGGTTTTCTCTCGGTGGATTTTAAACTCAAATCTATCGGAGAGGAGTTTGCTCAACAATCTTCTCAGAATCAAACGGAGCAGCCACCGGACAACGCCGGTGCGGGGTGGCTATTTATAGCCGCAGCCTTCCCTGATGGGAAATGACCATTTTGGACACGCGGTCCAGCCAATGGCCAACCGACACGTTCACAACGGTCGTATTTTAAGAGCAACGGTAACCTTACTTGGGGAGCAAGTAATGCTAACTCCTCGGTCAGAGACAAATCTCTCGTAGCGAAGAAGATCACAGTCTCTTGCTGGCAAGTATTTGCTCGGAACACAAAGAGATTTCTCTCATAACTTTCATAGGATTTGGGTTTAGCATCAGCGAATCAAATCTTCGAACGCTACACCCCTCTTAATAGTACGGTGGTCCTATGACTCAATAAAGAGAAAAGAAACAATGAAATGAATGCTACGTCTTTGCTTCGTCTTCAATCTTCTTGGCAGCAGTCATATTCTTCGGACAAGCACCGAATCAATTGCTTCGCATCAGCAAATTTTGAGGGGTCACTCTTGTCGTCATAATCTTCGGTGATAACCTTCACTGCTACGCAGGGAATATTCTTCAGAGTTTGAATCCAAACTCCTCTTGACTCCAGGGACCTGTTACTCTGTGTGCACTAGCAAACACATTAGTCCCTCTCTGTTTGTCAACAATCTCCAAAACATAAGGAGGCAAATTATTGCACCAACAATCTCCCCCTTTTTGGACGATTGATGACAAAACAGATAATCATCGAAGTGAAGATAGATAAGTGAAAAGCAATTTCAACAAGAGTGAGTGAGTGTTACTTTTCTCAAAGATGAATTAGACTCCCCCTAAATATATGCAGGGAAGAAAGATATGAGATAAATTCTCCTGCAAGTACTGAATAATATGGAGGAAATTTCAATCATTCGAGACATTTGATTCGCACTGATGAGATATAATCCATCGAGATCGTAGTGAAATCATTTATAACTTCTGATAATAATTCCACCTGCAAGACAAATGCTTCGAGATAAGTGGTGCAGCAGTAGGGGTTATAAACAATACAGCACAGAAGTTATCGAGTTTTACAACATAGTACAGATAAACTTAAACCAAAAGTTGCAAACTCGCACGAAACCAAAACCAATCGAAACACAGAAAGAAAATCTATCGAGACTCGATGTAATTCTCCCCTTTTTTGTCAACAAGTGTCAAAAAGGTGACGAATAACATGAGTGCAAAAATGCAAAACACGGTTCAATCAGTGGCATCTCCGGAAGAACTGTCCGAGGTGAGTTCTTCTTCGCAAGTGACGGGATGGTCTTCGACTTCAGCAGCATCAGATTTTCCTCCAGAAATAATAACTTGGGGCTGAGCAGACGAGGGTATAGCTGGAGGAGCCACAGGAGGAACACGGGGTTGCACATTGCCTTCGGTAGGTTTTACTGTCGGTGAGGTGGCTTCAGACTCGTCAAGCAATTTGCGAAGCTTGAGATGAAGAAGATCAGTTGTTGGCTCACGAGCAGGCAGAGGAGGGGTACTCCGATCTTGAAAATCTTCAACAGTGAAGCCTTTGTCAATGTAATCATAGAGCTCTTGGAGATTGACATTCAGGAGTTGTTTCTCGGTGAAGAACTTGCGTAGCAATTTCCAGAGCCTCTTCTTGTTTTCATCAGCTATCAGATGCATTATCCTCGTGCGATTGTTGAGAGCATTTAGCTCGGAGGCGAGATGTTCTTTCTCGCATCGATCCTCAGCGATATGCTACAGCAACAGTTGTTGTGTACGCAAACTGACTTCGAGTTGCGATGGAGGTTGAGGCAAAATCTTTCGGTCGCGCTGAGGCAGACGTGGCCCATCAAATTGCTTGTGATAGTCTTGAGGGCTTGATGCAGGCGATTTGCCCGAAGTAATATCTTCCATGACTTGCAAGGTATCGCGAACAGGAGGAATGAAGCTTTTATGGTTTTCCTTCGCAAGATACACTGTGCGCATTGCATGATCAACCACTTTCTGGATCCAGGGCGCGAACACTTTGATGCAGAAGGGATATTGAGCAGAATCCTTCAGAATGCGCAGGAACATGTCTTCCACGTCGAAGATGTATCGCTCTGAGATTGCATAGATAACATTTCGAAGAACATCTGAGATGGATTTGTCCGGATTCATACCCGCCAGAGGACAAATGGTGTAAGAGAGCATGTGGAATAGCGTCTGATTCTCAAACATTAGGTGCTCTGGACGAGGAGGACCAGTGTAGTCACGAATCTTTTCTTGATCCATAGTGCACCGAAAAATTTCATCCGATATGACATCAATGTTATGGACCCGAATTTCAGTGTTACCATGCTCAAAGCGAGGGAAATGGAAGTGCGAGACAAAATCCGTTGAAGTGCATTTAATGCATTTTCATTCGGTCATCCACTCCATAATCCATTTTGAACTATCAGATTCATTGCCAGAGATATACAGTGTAGCATAGAACTGAAGAATAATCTCTCTGTTCCAAGGATGCTCGAATTCAAAGACCTTGGTAAGGCGAAAATCATCCAGATCCTGAAGCAATTGATTGAAACAGCCAATATTGCGCATAGCAGGAATATCAAGATATTCGTGAGGAAATATCTTGCGGCTTTCATAGAGGACTTTTACGATTCAATGGACTAGATGCACTGGCAGTTGATGAAGAGCACGTGGCAACTGTCACCAAAGAATGTGGTCCAGACTTGGGCGGGAAACCCCAAATTTTGGACGGCTTTCGCCAAAACAGATTAAGTTCCGACCGAAACTTTAACGTGGTCAAGGACACTAGATAAAGTTTTGTTTCCAGATAAACTTTGTGCATTCATAACGGAGCAGCATAGACCGGAAGAGATAGAATAGAGGGAAAATAGGGTCCTAGATATTTCACTCAGACGAATAAACACAAACACCCGAGAGAGAAGCTATGAGTGAAATACATTCGGACTAACACAAAAACTTCAAACGCGACTCAACGAAGAGAAATTGTGGTGGCGTTACCCACCGTATAAGAACTGTATGACCCCGAGCATCGCACAATTATCGTGGCACCCGGTTAGTCTAGTTCTTCGTTAATGTATTCACTCTCAGAAAGAAAATTTCACTTTGTCGAAATTTTCAAACTCTTCGAGTGTTGTGCACCCATTCCTTCTAAGATGTGGAAGTGATGGTACGGGTGCCGAGTCCAGCTTACTACACGTTTGCGGAATCTAGGATATTTAGCTCACACCGTAACACACAGAATCTTTTCTCATTGAGAGGCTTGGTGAAGATATCAACTAGATTCTCTTCGGTATTGACGTGACTGATAACAATATCCTCTCGTGCAACATGATCGCGTAGGAAATGATGATTGATCTCAATATGCTTGGTGCGAGAGTGCTGCACTGGATTGTGTGCAATTTTGATCGCACTCTCATTGTCGCACAATAGAGGAATCTTCTTGACCTTGATGCCATAATCCTTCAGAGTCTGCTTCATCCATAATAACTGAGTGCAACAAGCGCCAGCAGCAATATATTCGGCATCAGCCATAGAGAGCGAGACACAATTCTGCTTCCTTGACGACCAACATACCATGGATCTACCGAGGAAGTGACATGTCCCCGAAGTAGATTTCCTATCAACCCGGTCACCTACATAATCTGAGTCTGAATATCCAACGAGGTCAAACTGTGCTCCCTTAGGATACCATAAACCTAAGGTGGGGGTGTGAGCCAAATATCTCAGAATACGCTTGACCGCTTGGTGATGCGATTCTTTCGGTGCAGCTTGAAAACGAGCACACATACAAACACTCAACATGATGTCAGGTCTGGATGCACATAAGTAGAGCAAAGAACCAATCATCGAACGATACGCTTTCTGATCGTAATCTTTACCGTACACATCTCCGTCCAGCTGGCCATTCGTGGGCATGGGAGTTTTGTAGCCCTTCTGTTTGCAGTCTTGCATTTTGAACTTTTTTAGACAATCTCTCAGATATTTCTCCTGAGATATGAAAATTCCATTGTCCTGTTGACGAATTTGCAGTCCGAGAAAGAACTTTAGTTCACCCATCATAGACATTTGATATTTCTCGGACATCATTCGCCCGCATTCCATACTGCAAGCATTGTTAGTATAGCCGAAAATAATATCATCCACATAAATTTGACATACAAATAGATCGCCCTCAATAGCATGAGTGAAAAGAGTGGAATCAGTGGATCCTGGCTTGAACCCTTTGTCGAGCAGAAACTCTTCAGAGTGTCATACCAAGCTCGAGGGGCTTGTTTCAGCCCATACAAAGCCTTTTTCAACCTGAAAACTTTGTTAGGAAACTGAGGGTTTTCAAAGCCAGGTGGCTGCCTAACATATACTTCCTCATCAATTTCACCATTAAGGAAAGCACTTTCACATCCATTTGATAAAGCAGAATATCATTGTAATTTGCATAAGCGAGAAGAATACGAATTGCCTCAAGGCGAGCAACAGGAGCATATGTTTCACCGAAATCAATACCTTCTACCTGTGTATACCCTTGAGCGACAAGACGCGCTTTGTTGCTCACAACAATGCCATTTTCATCTTGCTTGTCTCGGAAAATCCATTTTGTGCCGATGATATTGTGCTTCTTAGGAATCGGTTTGTCAACCAATTCCCACACATCATTCAATTCAAATTGCACCAACTCTTCTTGCATAGCATTCATCCAATCGGGATCATTCATAGCTTCTTCATACTTGGTAGGTTCTGTCAATGAGACAAAGGAGAAACTGCCACAGTAGTTAGCCAAACGGGTGCGAGAGCGAGTTGTGGGTCGGCAACCTGGATTTTTGAGATCTTCGAGGATTAATGCCGGGTCAACTCAATTTGCCACTCGTGGTAAAGGATTTCCTTCTTGATGATCATTTTCATTTTCCACAGTATCAGCACCAGGATTGGCATTAGTATCGCCATTTTCATCTTGATTGCCATTTTGATCGGCATTTGCATTTGCATTTGGGTTGCCATTTGTGTTTGGTGCGACATTTTCTTCGGCAGTAGATTGGCGTGTTCATCGAGCTATGGGGGCATCATCATCGGAAGAGTCAGGTGTATTTCCTTCGACTGGCCTGACGTCCCCAATGGCCACTTGCCGAATAGCATCCGAGATCAGAGGTTCATCTATCACATTAGGCAGGTGCTCCTTTTGAGAGCCGTTAGATTCATTAAACCGCACATTTACCATTTCCATAACTTTCCCGTGGTGAGAGTTATAGACATGATAAGTATGCGAGTTCGAGCCATAACCAAGAAGAAAACCTTCATGTGCCTTGGGTGCAAACTTGGAATTATGATTCATGTCATGAATATAGCAAGGTGCACCAAAAACACATAAATAAGAAACGTTCGGTTTCTTGCCAGTGATAAGCTCGTATGAAGTTTTCTTAAGGAATTTGTGAAGATAAACACGATTCACAACATGGCAAGCAGTGTTAATAGCATTAGCCCAGAAACGAATGAGAGTTTTTTACTCACTGAGCATTGTTCTCGCCATTTCAATGAGAGTTCTATTCTTTCGCTCAACAACTCCATTCTATTGGGGAGTGTATGCGGCAGAGAATCCATGAGTGATGCCATTTTCATCGAGAAAGTCTTCAATATGAGTATTTTTGAACTCAGTACCATTGTCGCTTCTGACATGCTTAATTCGCACATCATATTCATTTTGAGCCCTCTTGGCGAATCTTTTGAAGATGTCTTGGGTGCAGGTTTTGTCTTCGAGAAAGAATACCCAAGTGTATCGAGAGAAATCATCAACAATAACCAGACCATAATGACTGCCTCCGAAACTTGCATAGTTTTGAGGCCCGAATAAATCCATATGAAGAATTTCCAGTGGTCTTGTTGTGGTCATGACAATTTTTGACGAATGGTGCTTCTTGTCCAATTTGCCAGCTTCACACGCAGAACAGAGATGATCCTTGTCGAATTTTACATCAGGAATACCACGCAGATGATTTTTCTTCACGAGAGTCTGCAAATTTCTCATACCTGCATGACCAAGTCTTCGGTGCCATAGCCATCCTTCGGTTGCTTTTGCAAGCAAACAAGTTTGGACTGAGGGACCCTTAGAGAAATCCACAATATATAAATCACCTTTTCTATTTCCCTCAAAAATGAAGGAATTGTCAGTGGCCATAAAGACGATGCATTTGGATTTAGAAAATAGAACTAGCATGCCTAGATCACAAAGTTTGCCAACTGACATGAGATTGAATCCAAGAGACTGAACAAGTAAAACGTCATCAAAGTTCTTGTCCTTGGATATAGCAATTTTACCTAACCCAATTACCTTTCCTTTGTTGTTGTCGCCGAAAGTAATATACTTCTGAGATGAAGCAGTTAAGTTGGGGTCGACAAACAACGACTTGTCTCCGGTCATATGACTAGTGCATCCACTATCCATTATCCATTTGGTACACCCGGAGACATAGTCCTGCAGAGAAATTAGGCATTCTTAACCACCCACATCTTTGTAGGTGGCTTCGAAACATATGAGCGAGCAGGATATGATTTCTTTCGATAGTCATGCAAATTGTAACTTGAGTGAGTACGAGCATAATCGAAAGAGTAAGCATTGAAATTCTTCCCAGACGAATGAGTATAGTGGTTGGATGAGGTATGCATATACTCATTCTGTCGAACTTTTTCCAGGAAGTATCGAGCATTTTCAGCCTGCATGGTTAGTAACGTAGTAATAGGCAATGCTTCAATAGTTTTCCTAGGCACCCATATAGCTTTCTTTGGGGGGCCATTCCTGCTGTTCGGTCCAACATAGCGAGCAACAACCTCACCACGTTGGTTTTTGAACAACTTATAGTTGTCCAGAGAATCATCATATGAGTATTCAGGGATAGGAGAGTCATATCCCGAAAGTAAAGCTGGATCGAGCATTTTGCTCTTGGCCGGTACCCACACAGTGCGAGGATATTGATCAGGTTCCCAGTAGGAGCCATTTTCATTCAGTTTCCTTTCGAAACCGATACCTTCTTTCCTGGGATTTTTGTGAAGAATGGATTTCTTCACAACATCACACAGGGTTTGATGCCCTTTGAGAGACTTGAACATTCCTGTTTGAAGAAGATCCTTCAACCTAGAATTTTCATCAGAAATAGAACCATTTTCCACGATAGAGGGGTTAGCATTCACAGAAGATTCAGCATTTGATTCAGAGTTACTACGTTCAAGGCATTTTAGGCAGGGTGGTACAAACACCTCAGGTTTTTCTTTGAGTTGTTGGGTGAGAAGAGAATTTTCTCTGATCAAGTCATCATGAGCCTCTCTCAGTGACTCGAGTTCATGTTTCCATTTCAGGTAATCATAAGTCAATCTTTCATGGTCAGCTGAGAGAAAATCATGACGATCTGATAGTTCTTTCATTCGAGACTCGAGAGTAGAATGCTCTTCTGTCAACGACTGATTTTTCTGCATCTCCTCAACCAACAACCCTTCAGACTTCCTGAGGGTTTTCTCAATTTTCTCTAGAGAGTTTTGTTGCATATTAGCAATTTTGATCAGTTTAGCATGGTCATTCTCATCAGAAGAATATTGATCACTGGAGTGAACCTTGTGATGTTTGGAGGATACCTTTTCTTTCGAAGCTTTGGCCATGAAGCAGTACATAGGAGACTCGTTGTTGCTCGAAAGATTCTCGAAGAAGTTCGATGCAGGAGTAGAGGCACATGCTTTGCCAGCCATGCCGGAATCAGAATCCTCATCGGATTCATCAACTTCTTCGGAGTCAGATGATGCTTCTTCATCGGAATCCATCTCCTTGCCAATGTATGCCTTGGCCTTGCGAGAAGTGTTTTTGCAGTTGGATGAGGACTTGGAGGGATTCCTTCAGGACGATCTTGACGAAGACTTGGAGGAGCTATCCTTCTTCTTGAAGAACTTCTTCGTTTTCTTCTCATTATCGGAGTCGTAGCTTTTGCTCTTGCCTTTGCCATGGTTGTGTCATGAATCAAATCTTCCACTGGCACGGATTTCAGCTTCCCAGAGAGGGCAGTCCGAGATGAAATGTCCTGGCTTTTTGCACTTGAAGCAGGTGTATTCTCCAGTAGGTTTTGATGAAGATTTGGAGCCGCCAGAGTTGCTGGATCCTTTCTTCTGAAACTGATTTTTCCTTTGAAGGCGCTGGAATCTTTTCGTGATCAATGCAAGATCCTTGCTGATCCTTTCGGGGTCATCTGAATCTTCATCGGTGTTTCCTTCTGAGGAAGAATCAGCCGCAGCCTTGAGAGCATGACTTTTTCGGTGACTTGAGCCATAGAGATCTCTCTTTTCTTCTTCTTTTTCTTCCTGGGTGTTTAGCCTTTCCATGATATCAGCAGAGTCGAGAACTTTGAAATCAGCTCATTCCCGAATCATCAGAACTAGAGTGTCGAACGAACTGTCAAGGGATCGGAGCAGTTTCTTCACAACTTTGTGATCAGTGATGTCTTTGGCGCCGAGACCTTGTAGCTCATTTGCAATGTCACTCAGACGATCGAAGGTTTGCTGGCAGCTTTCATTTCCAATTCGCTTGAATCGATTGAACTTGGCCCGAAGAGTATCGATGCGAGCTTCTTTCTGAGTTGAAACACCCTCGTTTATCTTTTCGAGAGTGTCCCATAATTCCTTTGCAGTTTCACACTCACGATAGCGAAGAAATTGAGCACGAGAGAGATGGCCACCAATTTCATCTTTGGCTTGAGCATTCATCTGAATGAGTTTCTTCTTGTGGTCAGTGTGGACCTGGGGCACTTCAACCACGAATCCATTCTGCACCACGTTCCACATATCATCATCAATAGCTCGGAGACGGATCTTCATCTTCTCCTTCCAGAAGGGATAGTCCGTCCCATTGAAGATGGGAATCTTGAGGTGCGACTTGTAGCTCACTGAAGACATACTTAAACTCCAAGGTGGTTAGACCAAAATGAGCAGAGTCAAGGAGTACCTTGCTCTGATACCAATTGTAGGAACGAAGTATGTCTACCAGAGGGGGGGGGGGTGAATGGGAGTTTTAAATTTTCTTCGAAAAAATCAGAACTCTTGGAACCCAGCAGCGGAGCGAATGAAAATAGCATACAGTGAGCGAATACAATCTACCGAATGGAAACTAAGGGCATGCATTGAGATAATTCACATGATTGAAATATGTCATATGGTACAGTCCGAATGTAAAAGAGAGTAGCAGAGGTAACCAGTGATGCTCGACGGCGACAAGATATTTGGTAGACCAGTTCGCCCTTCTGCAAAAGGACTACGGCTGGTTGGAGGGGTTGTGATTTAACACAGAAGATAAACTCTCTTCGCCCTATTCTCCTCGACAATTGGTTCATCAACCAATGCCGGTTACTCGTGGTAGATGCTTGAGGTGATCTCCGAACCTTTACAGACTTCTTCTTCAAGAACCACAATTACTCTTGGTCTCTGAAGAAATTGACACCTAACCGTCTAGAGAGTTCGCACCTCTCAAGAGTAATAGGCGGAGCGTACTGGACTTAGATTCAAGTGATGCTGAACCACTATCTAATTTTTCGGCTATGGGGGTTTCTCTCGGTGGATTTTAAACTCAAATCTATCGGAGAGGGGTTTGCTCAACAATCTTCTCAGAATCAAACGGAGCAGCCACCGGACAACGCCGGTGCGGGGTGGCTATTTATAGCCGCAGCCTTCCCTGATGGGAAATGACCATTTTGGACACGCGGTCCAGCCAATGGCCAACTGACACGTTCACAACGGTCGGATTTTAAGAGCAACGGTAACATTACTTGGGGAGCAAGTAATGCTAACTCCTCGGTCAGAGATAAATCTCTCGCACCGAAGAAGATCACAGTCTCTTGCTGGCAAGTATTTGCTCGGAACACAAAGAGATTTCTCTCACAACTTTCATAGGATTTGGGTTTAGCATCAGCGAATCAAATCTTCGAACGCTACACCTCTCTTAATAGTACGGTGGTCCTATGACTCAATAAAGAGAAAAGAAACAACGAAATGAATGCTACGTCTTCGCTTCGTCTTCAATCTTCTCGGCAGCAGTCATATTCTTCGGACAAACACCGAATCAATTGCTTCGCATCAGCAAATTTTGAGGGGTCACTCTTGTCATCATAATCTTCGGTGATAACCCTCACTGCTACATAGGGAATATTCTTCAGAGTTTGAATCCAAACTCCTCTTGACTCCAGGGACCTGTTACTCTGTGTGCACTAGCAAACACATTAGTCCCTCACTGTTTGTCAGCCACGTATCACACACGCATCTCTAATCTGAATCGTGCTTGATGTCTCCGCCATCACAGACAGTTCATCTTATTGGTTACGGTTTTATTACGACACCGTTTGTGATTCATGCATCGCACATAGTTTGGTCGCGGGGTCTTTGACTCATGTGTCGCGTTAGCGATCGCCTGAAGTAGTGAGTGTTCAACAAAGGTTGTTTGATTTTGATCCGGTCAAAAGCTGAAATTTTTTCTTTAACAAAGCTTGCTAGAAACCCTAGCTTAAAGGAGGCCTTCCTCCCGTGGGTTCGATAACTCAGGATCACCTCTGGGGAAATAGGCGAGAATCCTTTCTGCTCCATTTCCGGATCACTAAAGGAGGTAATCAAGCCTTTTTCTGGCGCCGTTGCCGGGGAGGATTTGAGTGTTCCTAGTCTTTGTGTTTAGAGTTTTTGTTAAAGTCTTAGTTTTAGTTTCTGTTTCTGTTTAAGTTTTATTTTTGTTGCAAGTCTTGTTAGTTGAAACCCCAAAAAGATTACCATGGCTCGTAATCTTGGAAGTCTTGCTACTCCTAGCAATAATTTTATGTGTGAACCCATAGCACAATCTGAAGTTGCTTCCGCTGAGCCAGAGCTCGATCACTTGGGTTTAGCGGCGCTGCAGGGACGGACCCGAGCACAGGCACCGTGCCTATCATGCGAGAAGATGAGACACCAAGGACCTTGGTGAGGTGACGTGCACGGGAGCAGGCCCGCGAGCCATAGCTCGATCACTTGGGTTTTTCAGCGCTGCTGGGACTGACCCGAGCACAGGCACCGTGTCCATCCCCCGTTCGCGTGAAGCTCAGGAGGGACGCCATGAGCGCGCACGGCTCGCCATCAACGAACTGACGAAATAATAAGGTTGATTACACAACCATAAAGAGATGTGGCTGCCATGTCCGGCACGGGCCAGCTTGAGGTTGGTGCAGCCCGTGGGGCGCCCTCAGTTGATTGTTCCGCCAGCGTGGAGCATGGGGCTTCCACTTGGGCGTGGGCATGATCGTGGCTCGATCGTTCCGCCAGCGCGGAGCATGGGGCTTCCACTTGGGCGTGGGCTGGAGCTCTCGCGGGCCCATCAGGCTTACGCAATGAGAGTCTCCGGGGCGTGTACAACCCTGTTTCGTTCGTACTCGTGGGGGCCACGAGCAGAACTTGCAGAGGGGTCGGACGTTCCGCGCGTCATACGCTGAAACTCCTTCCTCCATCCCCAGCGCGGAGCATGGGGCTTCCACTTGGGCGTGGGCATGATCGCGGTTCGATCGTTCCGCCAGCGCGGAGCATGGGGCTTCCACTTGGGCGTGGGCTGGAGCTCTCGCGGGCCCATCAGGCTAGCGCAATGAGAGGCTCCGGGGCGTGTACAACCCCATTTCGTTCATACGCGTGAGGGTCACGGGTAGAACTTGCGGAGGGGTTGGATGTTCCAGGCGTTAGGTACAGGAACTCCGTCCTCCGTCTCCAGCCGGACGACGCCGGGCCTGGAGACATGAGCAACCCTAAAAGGGCCTTCCCACATGGGTGAGAGTTTGTGGAGTCCCTCTCTGGAGAGGGTCCTGCATAGGACGAGGTCGCCGACCTCGAGAGTGTGAGGGCGGATGTTGTGGCTGAGGTAGCGACGCAGGGCCTGTGGGTACCTTGCGGCGCGAAGAGCGGCCTAGTGGCGGCCCTCCTCGAGGAGCAGCAGATTAGTCTCCCGCGAGCCATCCTGATGCGCCTCGTCGAAGGCAAGGACTCGCGGGGAGCCATGCTTAAGCTCTGAAGGAAGGACCGCCTCAGCTCCGTAGATGAGGACACGGGAGCCTGAGCCCCACCAAGGATGCAGGCGACCGCGCGAGGCTCCTAGTAGCCCCCAGCGCCCTCGTCAAGCTGGTTGACGTCGTTCCTTCGGGGTGGCGGTGGCAGTGGCGGGAGAGCAGCATTGGCCTGAGGATTCGCCTCACGAGGCTGGTCACGCCAGGCGGCCTCACGAGGCTGATCGCGCCAGCCCTGGCGGTAGCTGCCATTATTGTTGCGGCTGTCCCAGCGGCCGCCGCTGCGACCACCCCTGCGGCCGGCGCCACGGCCGTTGCGGTCATCCCGGCGGCTCTGGCGCTCGTCGCGGAGCAGCTTGAGCTCCTGAGAGTCTTCGGTGCTGTGGGAGCGGACGTTGTGAAAAACGCAGAGCGGCCGGTTGTCCTTCCTGGGCTGATCGTGGTCGCGGCCACGCTTCTGCTCGGGCTCCGCCGCGAGTACGGCAGGGCCCTTGCGCTTGACGTCCTTGCTCTTGGCCTTGGCGCCGTCGAGCGCTCGTCGGGGTCGTTGTGGACGAAGAGGCGGCCTTCTTCAGCCTTGGTGCACTTGTCGGCGAGGTCGAGCAGCTCGAGCACGGAGTCGAGCTCACCGTTGATGGCGAGCTTCTCGCGCATCTTGATGTCCGTGACGCCAGTGGAAAACGCGGAGATGACGGCCGCGTCGGAAGCGCGCGAGATCTTGTTGCGCACCTGACTAAAGCGCTGGATGTACTTGCGGAGGGTCTCGTCTGAGCGCTGTCGAACACGCCGTAGGTCGTTGATGGTGAGGAAGCGGTCCTGTGTGCCCTTGAAATTGGCAATGAACTGGCTGCAGAGCTCGGCCCACGACGAAATGGAGGTCTCGGGAAGGTTCATGAGCCAGGAGCGCGGGCCGTCCTTGAGGGCCATGGGGAACCAGTTCGCCATGACCTTGTCATCGCCGTTCGCCGCCTCGATGCTCAACGCGTAGAGCTGGAGGAACTCCGTGGGGTTGGGGGTGCCATCATAGCACGGAGGCAGCTCAGGTTTGAACTTCACGGGCCAGACCACGCGACGCAGCTCGCGGGTGAAGGCACGGCAGCCCACGCTGCTCGAGGGGACGCCGCCAGCGAGGGCGGCGCGGTTTTGACGCCCGGCCGCTGCGACGTCCTGAACAACCTGGTCCTGGCGCTGGCGCTGCCGCTCGAGGAGCACCCGCGCGTCGAGGGGCGCGCGGCGGATGATCTGGTAGCTGGCCTCGTCCCGGTTTGGCGAGGATGCGCCACGGGACGGCTCACGAGCCCGCGCGCTGCGTTGGGGCCCGGCGCGCTCGTCGCGCAGAGGAGGCAGTGGGGGAGCGCCGTGCGCCAGGTCCCCAGCACGAGACGGCGGTGGGCGGAGCGAGTGAGAAGGTGCCGGAGCGTCCCCGGCGACGTTGACGAGCTCGGCGATGCGACCGAGCCATGCGTCGTAGGCGGCGTCAGCCGGACGGTAGCGGAGCAGCTCACGTGCCATGAGCAGCGCTGCCTGCGGGTTCGGCGGCCCACGGTGGGTGAGGGAGGAGGCTATGGCGGTGTGGCCGTTCGCCCGCACGGAGGGGTGCAGGGAGGAGTCCTGCTGCTCCCGGGCAGCGGGGTCGGTTGCGGCGGCTTCGGCTTCGGGACGGCGGCGATTGCCGCGGGCCACCGGCTCCGTCTAAGCCACGCGGCCAGCCCTGCGCTCGGCGCGCTCGCGACGTGCGTCGGCCATGGGGTTGGTGGAGCTGAGGGCGGAGCAGAAGAACAGTAGCGCACCCCTACCTGGCGCGCCAAATGTCGGAAGTCGGGCTCCGGGGACCCAAAGGTTCGAACACTGGGGTGAGCTTGTTCTACCTACTTCGCCTCCTACCACGGTTAAGTGACGGCGAGGGCACGCTAGCGAGGGATGGAACGAGGACTCGGCGGTTTACCCAGGTTCGGGCCACCTTGCGGTGTAAGACCCTACTCCTGCTTGTGGTTGGGATTGCAAGGGCCAGAGAGTTCTTGCGTACAAGGTACAAGGTAGGAGATGAAGGAATCGATTCGGTCTCTTCTCTCTATCTCGACTGCTCTGCCCCTTATATCAGCCATGGTCCTCTTCCCCCTGGAAACTTAGGTGGGAAGGGTTGCCACACTTGGCGATTTTGAAAGGGGACAGGCGCTCAGGCTATCCGGACTAAAGGTGGTCTTCGCCTGCCAAAGTATGATCCATGACGCGCTGGTGGGCTCGGTGATGACCTCCGCCCTGCGCGCCCGTCGTCTTGGTCTTCCTTCTTCGATCGGGCGACCTTTGGGGTTGCTTTGGAGAGTAGATAGCTGGCCTTGCTCCCTTAACACGAAAGAGGAAACCATCTTCATCCGTGCCTGCTGGCGCGGCCTCTGCTGCCGCTCGTCGCCGCGCGCATCACCCACGTGATGGGCCCCAGACCGCGCGGTTGTGCCGAATGGCCTTGCCTTGTAAGCCATCGGGAGGATGCCTCGGGAGGCAGCCTCGGGGGACCGCCTCGTGAGGGGGCCTCGGGAGGCAGCCTCGGGGGACCGCCTCGTGAGGGGGCCTCATGAGGCGACCTCGTGAGGGGGCCTCGGGTGGAGTCGCTGCTGAGTCCTGCTTGCCCGCTCCCTGAGGAGGGGTCCTCGGGAGGCTGGAGCCATCGGGAGGCCGGAGCCTCGTGAGAGGGCCTCGCGAGGGGGCCGTCGGGAGGCTAGAGCCTCGTGAGGTGACTTGATCTGGGGCGCCTGTTGGTGGGCCGCCTATCTGGGCCTCCGCCAGGCGCCGCGCCCTGGGCTGCGGGCAGACGGGTCGTGGTACCCCGGGTTCCACAACCCCGACAGGTGCTTCTCGTCCTCGTCGAGGTTGGGAGACCTTGGACGATGATGCTTTGGAGGAAATCATAAGTCGCTCCAACTTCCTTACATCCGCAAGACTTAGCGGTGCTTGCACCAAATATTTTAAGACGGTGCGTAAATATGCGTGGGAGAAGGCCATGTTAGTTGGTTTGCCATGCATCCTTGAGGACGAGGATGTTTCCTGGGGGGTCTCTCCAGCGCGGCGTGGCCATAGTTGCAAGTTGACACCCCTTGAGATGCTAACGTTGAGGGGCACTCGGATTTTGTTTGATGAGCAGGTCAGTGATGAGTTTGATCACGTAAATGTATTCTAAAGACTGCTTCCATGTTCCAATTCATAATTCCCCCGCTGCCTGCTGTTGCACAGGTTAGGCTTGGTGCCAATGGAGATTGGCTTGCATATGTACGGGAGGGTACCAACATCAATTTGCACAACATTCACACCAGTGAGACCGTTCCCGTCGAACCTTTGTCCAACATTGGGATCGGCCATGCAATGGGGCACTGCCTGAATTGGTACAATGGAACCACGGTGAGTTTGAAGAAGATAGCAATCCCGGAAGCCCTGACAAGGTCGTGCAGCAACAAAAATTACTCTCTCATTGCGGTGTTCGACATCGCTATTGCTTTCACGAACCATCCTGCACGTGGCGGTCAAAGCTGGACCATGCTGTCTGTGGCCGATTTGTTGTCGTACGAGTACGAAGACGCCATGCTCCTTTTCAACCGCATCTTTGCGGTGATAAACCAGGGGACTTGTTTCATATGGGACACATCCTACGGTATACACCCTCTCTTCCGGTTTAATATGTTTAGCTTTTCCATTTTATAAGTTTCAAATTTATTGCTCCCCATCACATGTTCAGATTTCAAGGTGCATTAAATCGTTGCATGAAAGGATTAAGAGAAAACTCACCAATGCATGTACTAGTTCTTTTTGTAATTTATTGGTCACGCATGCATGCATTGCAATTAACGTTTTTAACCACAATTTTTTAGGAAATTGAGTGCATTAACTGAGTACTTTTGCAAACTACAAAATCAATACCACCATGCCCGCATCTGACCACCCTGGCCCACCCAAAGCCCCTCCCTCGCCTGCGCGCACTTACCGCCTGAAATGGTCAGCGCCACTTCAGAGCGTCAGTGCCGCATTCATGCCTAGCCAGAGCGGACACGACCTCTCACTGGCGCCGGCTTTGAAGCACCGCGATGACCGAGAGAGCGCTGCTTCCCGGTGCACGCGACTGCTCCACGTCGAAATGACACCACGGCCGGCTGGCCTTCCGCCGCCCACATTAATGACACGCGGTTGCCGAGGAACCTACTCCGGCGCCACCCGTCCGTCCGCCTGCCGCCGCTCATTGCCATTTGCCCGCTATCTAAACTTCAGCCCCAGCCATAGCCGCAGTCATCCTCCTCTGGTTCCTTTCTCCTCTCGACACCACTCCCACCATGGCCTCCTCGCGCCCCAAAGCTCTCTGGGACAGACGTCGCCGGAGCAGAAGAAGGACATTGTTGGCTTCGCCCTGGCCACGCTCTGCTTCCACGATCATGAAGCCGACACGTCTGCGCAGGCACCGCCGGCAGCGAGGAAGAGTAGTGCATGGTAGGTCGCCGCTGCTCGGGTCCCAAGAAGGACACCGCTTCTCCCCTCCCGTTGAAGCTAAGCTTGTTGGGCTAACATCGAGGGCCGATTTCCATTTGACGGCGACGTGGAGGCGGAAATCTTCACTTCCTGGTGCTTCGGAGGAGGAGGATATGGAGGCGGAGCTGGAGAGGCCGACTCAGAATAGGAGAAGGCAAAGGCAATAGCCGAAGCTTCAGTTCTCGGGGCTCATGGCCGGACATGGGGGATGGGTGCCGACAATCATTTAGAATAGGTTGAGAGTAGGTTTTAGTCCGGTTTGTATGAAAAATGTAATGAATTTCGTCCGGTTTATATGTATTCCGCCGTGTTTGCATGAATTTTGTCCGATTATTCATATAGTTGTCGAAAGATATGCGGGCAGCATTGGATGGCAGCCTCCGGCATCAGTGTCCGCGGACAGATGCCAGAGTAAATTTGGGGGGTAGCATTGGAGATGCCCTAACCATCATGGTGTAATACCTAACAGTGCTCCACTATTTTGCAGGGAAAAGTCATCCCCTGATCAAAATCAGATCGCCGATCATGGATGTGAACGGGGCATTCGGTCTCACTTGGAACCTTGTAACTGATGACACCCAGTTGGGACGTACTATCTTAGCAGTCGTTACCCACGGTACCATTGAAGGGCAACAAGGTGCCACGATCTATCACGATCAGACCCTGATCATGTACCCAGGTAATCCATTCTCTCCGATCTAAGAGTAATAGAGCCAGGAGCTAGAGTATATCTTATTGCCATGTCATCTTATAACATTTCCGTACATGTCTCGTTATACTCCATGAGGAGGAGTAGTTCTTTTCTTTTTTTTGATTGATTGGGATAGTCATCAACGCAACATTATAATGCCAGTTATAATTAATGATGTACTTAGCAATTCAATTCCGCAATGTACTAGCTAGTGAGCCTGAATCCCATCATATAAAAAAAGTACTACTACTACTAGGACTCCTTCTACTTTAATTAATATACATGGCCCATGTCACACTCTCAAATTGTTTCTTGTAGCCCGTGCCGCAGCTGGCTCTAATCTACTCCTACTAGACTGCTTCCCTTCCCTATCATAGAAATAAGCAAATATAGAATATTTTATTTTAATCCGTATCCTCTGCTTATGTTACCATATTATACTTGTTGCACAACATTTATCCTGCATGGACCTTGACCATGCCCGTCACCATGTATCCAGGTTTGAGATGCCAGGTGTACCAGACGGACGGCGGCGTGTTCGACCCCTGTGATGCTACCTGGGTGCGAATGAACACACTTGGAGAGTACTCGGTTTTCATTGGGGATAGCTACCCCATAGTGAAAACGATGCCACCTTCCGTGCATGACGCCGACGGCCTGCCGTTCATGAAGAATGGGTGCGTTTTCATTGTGCACCACCGGATTAATATCTTGAAAACCCCTATCCCCGACTTATGCTGCTTCAGCTTGGATGAGTCTCTATCATGGGGAGCCACACTAAGAAGCTGCGATGATATGGATTCCCGTTGCCCTCCATTATGGATCGTGCCATCTATGAAGAACACCTGGGACTGGAACTACAAGGTGGACATGTACCCAGGCATGTACGAACCTGAGTAATGTATCGCAGTAAATATAGGTGAAGTAGCCAGGCACAAATAGTATGAACCTGCGTTGCATGCTGGCATTTGTCTTTTAGAACTTACTATCACTAAATGTTACGTGCAATACACGTTGATATTAGGATGTACGTGCCTAAGTACTCTACTATATTAATTGCAGGCCCATATTAGGTTGGATATTTGTTTACGTATATGGTCCGAAACCTTCCAACTAGACGCGTCTGTCTCTCCGGGTCGCACTTTGTATCATTATATACTATGTGTGGTCTCCGACCCTCCAACTACACAGTCAAATTACCCTCAAAGAAAAACCGGACGGTCATATCACCTGTGCTACCGTGTTTCACACTCCTCCCTCGTAGAGTGGAGATGCTTGATTTCATAAAAATGGAAGAAGTGGAGACGCTCTACCACACTGTCCTCGTCCTTTCGCTGACGTGTGGGACATCCAACACGTGGCAAGCAACAATTTATCCCCGTATCTTGATCTCTAGGCTACGTGCCGAACATAAGACAAGCATGCCGTATGAACCACTACACACCAAGCAGCAGGCGTGCTGAGCAATCTTCAAATCATCAAGTCATTAAAAAAATAGTATGAACCACTGCACATGCCAAGTTCACTGGGCTGCCGTGTTTCGCACTCCTCCGTCGTAAGACTGGAAATGTTAAAAAATAAATATAAAACAGCAGTGACACTCTACCACGTGGTTTCCTTGATTCTCCTCCATAGCGGGTAGAGTACTTTCGTTCGCCGACATGTGGGTCATCCACCATTCGGGTCCACTTGCCATGCACCAAAATTAGAGTGCACCACGCAGAACTGCAAGGGAAACTCACCTCGGTCGTAGCTCCGCAGTAATAATGACTAATGAGCCGTCAAATCACAAGGCCCCACCTATCCAACTGTAAGTTGCTCGGACGAAGCAACCATCATTTCACTCTTCATTGAATCCGCTTCTTCAAGAAAGCTACTATAGCATCAATACTGCTAGCACACGCGAAGACTGGACGGCATTGTGGCAGCACAGCATATGAACATTGTCCGTAACGTGAAGGGAGGATGGTTCCAGAAAATAATATTCCCTCACTTCCTGTTATAGGACTTACAAAATGTAGCAGGACTCTTCCCGGGATTAGTAGAAAGTGCGGCGCCTTTTTAACCGGGTTTTGCATCGATCGTTCGTATGAAGGTGCTAAACCAAGTGTTGCACTTACAAGTTCAAAAAGAGAAAGTGGACCACTCATGGCATGCCTGTCATGTTTGACCCGTCGCTCAACGCGCTTCCTCACGGCATATCACTAACATGTGGGAACGTATGTGAGCAAACCGACTAGGCCAAACTAGCCCGCCTAACGCGCGGGAAAGCCCCGTGCTCGTCTTTTCTATGTGGATTTCTACTGATCGATCGCAAGAACAAGCGAAAGAAAATGTTACACTTTACAAGTTCAAGAAAAGGTGGCACACTTAAAGCACACATGTCGCGTTCGCGTCGCACCCCCCACGGTCGGTCTGGCATGCCGCTCACCAAAGGGAACACACACGCGTTGTCTTGCATTTTCAATGACATGTGGGATTGCAATTGAATAAACTGGCGATACCCAAAATCTAATTGCCCGCTGAGTGCCGGCTGAGAAGAGAGAGACAAGGAGGGAGAAGAGATGGCCCACCAGCCACGCATGGACTCGAAGAAATATGGTGATACTATGAGGTGGCCATGTTTTAATAAAGTCGGATCACTCATTTGTACTGCTTGCAGAGTTGATTTGACGCATGTCCAGATTTGACGAAAATGTATTATAAAATGCACCGTTTGAAAGTTTTTGTATGCCAATGTTCTAGGATTCGTACGTTTCTGTATGATTTTGTTGCTGACTAAAAATAAATGGAGGGCCTTTCTCTCTCTCTCTAGGTCTCTCTTCATCCCACAACCCCTCTCTAACACACGTACAAACACACACACACTTTGTAGGCACTTCAAAAGTACTACTCATTCACGCTTCCTCCAAAAGATCGACGGCAAAACCTATTAGTGTAGAATGAGCTGATGAGCCCCAACATTTCTCTTTGGTCAGTGTTTGCAAGTAGTAGTATAGCTCGCAAAGTAGCTAGCCTACTAACACAGCGTGGATTCAGACGAGGTTTTCCACCAAAAATCATCAAACAATCCCTGATTATATGATAGATAGTGCAAACTTACGTCTCAGCATGTCATACATTACATCAAAAGCTGGTGAGGATACATCTATTTCCATAACTCGGACAGGGTTCGCATGATTCACTAACAAGCAAAAGTAGCAAGTACCGCCCACACAGACCCTACAGGGTTTGATAACACACATCTGGTAATTGAACACAATGCAAACTACATTGAAAGATTAGCCTGGCCAACTATTTCATGTCATCGATCTCTAGGGCAATGTCCATAGGATGGACCGCGGCATGGGAATCATCAAGGACATCCACCGGCAGCTGCACAACCCTAACATATTAGCAAGCACATTGCAAATAATCAAACACCACAATTATGGTAAGCTAATATTTTTTTACCTTGGGAAGCTCACTGGGGGATCGCATCCCTCTGGGGGCCATCTCCTCAAAGGGGGCCATTGTCTTGCCAAGGGAACACCGCTCCTCAACGGCGACTATCTCCTCAAACCCGGCCTTGAGCCTCTCATAGGTCGCCATTAGGGTTTCTGGGGTAGGCACGGTGGGGCCCTTGCTATTATTGGAGCTCTTTGTGTTCAGGACTTCGTCCGCCAACGTCGTCAACTCTTTGGCCAGTGCTTGTTTCTGGGAGCTCTTCATCTCCATGGGTTTGCCCGCCAACATCGCCAACTCATTGGCCGGTGTCGCTTCCTGGAGATCTCTATCTCGAGTGGGCTGTCCATCGGCAACTCTTTGCCCAGTGCTCTAGGATACATCAATAAACTGACAAACAAAAAGGAATCGAAAGGAAACCACAATCACAATGACAATGGACAAAGAATAGGCAGTGAGGATCTGTCGGTGCTTCGCAAAAAGAAGAATCTTGGAAAGAAAATAGAGCAGCATCACTGATTCGCTCACCTTTCCTTCGTCGGTAGAGAAGAAAAATGGCAGAAGTGACTAGCCTGGAGCGTGGTTTCCTTCAAGATAGGGGAGAAAGGGAGTGAGTGGGCGTTCCAGTGAAATAATGGTTGCTTCGTCCGTCCAACTTACCAGGCCACTTTACTATTGCTGGTAAAGGTATGGGTTTTGTGATATGATGGGTCATGACTGCCACACCGGGGTGACTGGTGAGTCTAGCCTGTAGCACCTCGCTGTGATTTGGTGGATGGCACTCAGGCCCGGATGCTTGATGGCCCGCATGCCCGTGAATAGAGTGGCTTGTCATAGAAATAGTTTTGACAACCGAGGGGCTACCAAGCGGTCAAGCGTGTCTATGGTTAGTACCGCTGAGTAGTAGTCCCCTCTTATTTTGTGTTATATTTTGACCATAATTTTAACTAATAAAATATAAATTGTATGTAGAAAAATCAATACTCCATAAAAATAGGAATCCAACAATATAATTTTTGGTGACATGCATTAAAAGTTTGCTACTTATATATGTGGTCAAACTGTACATAGAAAATATAAATAGTATTGCATGTTGGTGCAGCCCACGTTTCCGATAATTTGAGTCATGGGCTTGTTCACAAATTTTATGAGGGGGTGTTTGTTGACTTAATGGAGGGTCGAGTACCACATGTGAACGTTACAAAGTGCGACCTGGCATGTTCAGAATTTTAAACGATTGTTTTTATGAAGTGAAAAAAGAAAACTACTCCACTATATGTATATATAGGCAGGAGCCTCCGTGCTTGCTTGCTAGGGTTGCTCTCTTCACACACTCTCATCCTCTCCAGATCTAAGCAAGATAGCGGTGGTCACTCTATCTCTCTCTCTCTGCTCGCCGCTGGTCATAGATCCGGACGCATCCCCTTTGCCGGGGAAGGGGGGGAGGTGCAGCGTTTAGGCCGTCGTCGATGGCGAGGGAGGAGTCCCACTACCGGCTGCACCGTCATCTCTGACCGAGCACTGGTGCGGGAGGTCCTCCGATCCCTTCGTCGCTGCCGTAGTGTGGGCAGATCCGGCCTCCCGCCCCCACCTAGCCACACCCCGACGACCTTCAGGTATATCTTCCTTCGAAACCGGCCTTGCTCTACTGCCCCAGCTTCCACGTCACTACATGTGCATCATTTTCTACCTCTCAGCCCCCACGTAGCTAGGCTCGATCGGCTGGTCCAACGCCACCTAATATTTTTCTATTATTAGTGGTAAAGCTACTTCAAGAAGTCGAATCTTGCACTTAGTTCAAACAGGAAAGAAAGGGGGGGGGGGAAGATGTAGTATGTATATAGGCCTTGGTTCAAACAGGAAAGAAAGGGGGTGAAAGTAGTATAGACGGGCTATCCAACCGGTCTCTTGGTCGAAAAGGGAAATATAGGGGAAACGATGTACACACTAGATAAGCAACCAATATCTTGGTTGAAAAAGGAAAGAAAGTGGGGGCTGGGTGTGACAAGGTAATAGAGTATGACCAGGACTAGATTTGCTATCCATACATAGGCATAGGTGGCTAAAGAGAACAAAAACGAGACCAACCCAGATATGTTGCTTGGATGTTTGTTTATCTCGGGGCAACAAACTCTGCATCACCACTTTATGCCCCGGTTGAGGTACATGGTGCTGGTGCACCCACTGTCCCATGCCCTTATAGCAACTATTTAGCTGTTCTTAATCTAATGCCCCTGGTAAAATGAAGCCGTGCCACTGTTATTAGTCATGACAAGTTTAACCAGTTGTTATTGCCAGTAATTGTTTAAGACTCTGATTGTTTCCTTTGTAGCTTTTTGTGCAAACAGGGATATCCATTTCACCTCATTGCTATTGCGACCTTTTGGTGTACTGCACAAAACACTTCTTAAAAGAAGTGAGAAATGCTTTGTGCAGTTGAACTAAAATGTCACACCAGAACCGTTGGTTGATTTCAGTGTGACTGCACAAAGGGAGATCTGTGTTCCAATCCTCATCATCCATATTGGCACCATAACCTTCCCTTAGGTAAGAATGATATTTCACTACTGCAGGCAACCGCTAACGCGACACATGAATCAGATACCCCGCGACCAAACTGTGTGCGATGCATGAATCGCAAACGGTGTCCTAAAAAAACCGTCCCAAATAAGACGAACTGTTTGTGATGCCGGAGACATCAAAAACGATTCAGATTAGAGACACATGTGCGATACGTGGTATATAGTTGATCCATACGAACTGTTTGCGATAAGCCAGAACAACAAACACGGTCAGCCAGTTCGTGGTGTGTGCGATACACAGCATACAGTTCACTCGGATGAACTGTTTGTGATTACGCAACACAACAGAAACGGGCAGCCAGTTCGAGGTGTGTGCGATACACGGCATACAGTTCACTCGGATGAACTATTTGTGATTACCAAACACAACAGAAACGGTCAGGCAGATCAAGGTGTGTGCGATATACGGCATGCGGTTCACTCGGATGAACTGTTTGCGATTACCCAACACAACAAAAATGGTTCAACTTAACAAGATGTGTGTGATACGCGGCAAACAGATTAGTAATCCGAAATGTGTTGGAAGACCAATAACAACACAGACGATTCCTGCTAATAACCCGTGTGTGTTGTGGGCAAACGCTTGCTGGTATACAATTGCCAGCGATTGATGAAATCATCACCGATGGGTTCCCTAGTTTAGCCCGTGGCCAATGTGATTTGCTCTGTGCGCACAACATCTATGCTCTGTCTACACAACAGCAACATATATACTTATAAGAACATTGTTGCATAACCAAATAAAACATCCAATTACATAAGTGACTACACACACCAAAGTAAACAATTACATGCACACTAAACTAGGAGAAACGATCATCTACTTCTTGTTGTGATGACGCTTGCCATTGCTCTGCTTCCGGCTGGATCCCTGGCCATTTTGGGGAAGAAGGAGGCACTTCCTCATGTCAATGATCCGCCTGTACATCTCGTAGCTCGTGTACGCCTCCTTGGCCGCGTACACGATGTGAGCTTCGTCGAGTTTCTCCATCCAGGCCGAGTGCCAGGCACGCTTGTCCTTGTTGCAGGAATCCTTCATGTCTCTGTAGTAGGGGTCGTTGATGGCCTCGGCGAGGTGAACCAGTGAGTCCTTCTCATGCTTCTAGCTGCCCCAGATCTTGTATTGGCCCTGGATGTCGACAAGATTCTGGCAGGCGATGCCCGAATTCTTGAGCACCTTTACATCATTGGTGATGTCCACCGTAGCAAACACGTAGTGGGGGCTGTTGACAAACCTGGCAAAATGCTGGCAAGGCCTTGTGGCTAGGCAGTAGTGGTAGACGAGGACGTGATTGCGCACGCACATCTGGGTGACGGTGACCTTGTGATGAGACCCGACACGAGCGCGGGTGTACTCGAGGTCGAACCAGACCACCTTGTACTTCTTCGCAGCAAGCAACAGCTCCATAGTGTGGATGGAGTTCTCCACCCAGATCGGGTTGTTGGCGTACACCACTGAGAGCTCCGTGAACCTTCTGTGGGTGTCCACTACGACATGCATGGTGAATTGCCACTCTTCGTCGGCAGCTGTTGGGACCGTCATTGGAGCCGCGCAGGATACCCTCTCTGTATTTGTCGTCATGGGTGTGCTTCTTGCAATACTGGGGCGTGATCAAAAGGTTGAAGAGACACAAGGGTTAAATGGCCGCTGTAATAAATGGGGGCCAGACGGCCTGTAATCGTCACGTCTTGTCACTGCGTTCCTAGCGGAGGATTCCAGTGCACGCTTGAGCTGTTGAGCACCCCACAGGCATTTCGTTTGACCACGCGTGGGCTCGAAGACGCGCCAAGTTTACCCATGGGTGATGAGGTCAAAGTTACACAGACGGGTAATGATGGACACTCGAGTGCGATAATTCAGGGCACACAGTTGAGGAAACCAACTATGTACAATAATGTCAAAGATCACTGTCGTGTCCGCAATATAGATCTTTTGCGATTGAGATCGACAGGGGAAACACATTCGAGAATGGTAAATAAAATCAAGTCCATTGAGGTCCAGATATTAATTGTCCATTGCATATGAATGTCAAAATAGTACTACCAATATACGAGTCTCATACGATGCCATTTAAACGATTGTACCACAAAAGCCCGAAATATTACAAGGTTCAAATTCCAGAGTTAGAAGGCTCAAATTCAAAGATTAATTACAAGGTTCAAACTGATATTAGAAATGAAATTCAGCTCATGCAGCTGTAGACGCCCGCGCTAATCAGCTGAACTTGGACATATGAGAGGTTCAAACTGATATTACAACTTGTAACACCCGTTTCGAAACCTCAACATTTCTGCAAAGGGATCAGCCACTGACAAGTCATGTATGGGCTTGACATAATGACTTCCGATTACTCTGTCAGCTGATCTTCCAAAATGAAATTCAGCTTCTGCAGAGCCTTTTCCATTCTGCCGTAGCCGTCAGCACTGATCAGCAAACCATTTAGTTTTGCAAAACAAATGTAGGGCAAGCCTCATTACCTTTAGCACCCTTGCTCTCACAACAAAGAACCTGGCGAATATAATCTCCGATAAGGTCCCTCGGTAGGAGTTCAAAGTAATTTCTGAGAGATGCAGATCAAGGCATTCGATGTGGTTGTTATATTGTATCACATTATCCACTACCGGGCCTAATCTTATCTGCAAAAGAAGAGAACATATTAGTGCCTACATGCAGTTTTGAACACTACTACAGGCATCTTTGATTTGCAGGATTTCTAAAATACTCGAATAGAGTGACATGCCATCTTCGATCCTACATGATTAACATGGGCATTTGATTACAATCTAGGAAAACGTAGGCTTCTTCCCAAGAGGTTGGAGTGGATGGAAATTTACCTACGAAAACTAGTACAGATGAATCGAAAGGAGAAATGCATATGGATTGTAACCTTATGAATCAAGCAACCATTGTAGGGAAAAAACATCAATGTATTGAAATCCTCCAAAATTCCTTTAGAAATCGTAGTACATTCGTCATTGTAAACTTGGGAAAGGGTACCAAAAAATTGAACTCCCTTATGGTTAACATTTAACAGGAAAGGAGCATCACCTCGATATATAGCTTCTCTAGGCACGGAAAGCATCTCAGGAAACTAACAACTGCATCCAGGTTGGGGCCGATAGATTCTACTGCGAAGACCTTCACTGTGCACAGATAAGTTGTCAAGCTTGTCGGGTTCATTTTCTAGATGACAGACGAACATACATCTTCAAAATTAGAAAAAATGTTAATTCAAGAAGGAGAAGAAGAAGGCGAATGTTGTACCTAAACGGGTGTGGATCCAATAACAAGTTCGGAGAATTTGACAGACGAGTAGACCACCACTGTCAATTTCGGTGCAGAAATGACACTGATTCTTGTTGGACCTTGTTGATCAACTACAAGTAATCTCTCAAGTAAAGGTGTGTCCTCAATGACCATACTGTGATACACCTTCTGAGATCTCTTGTTGCAGCACCAGCAACACACATAAATTGTTCGGAGAGTCATGGAGGTGATGTGGAAGCTAGTCAACCCATTGATCGCCTGAAGACAAAGGTACTCGAGTGCAGTACAGCCACGGAGTAGGTGCTCCATGTCATCCTTGGGGATGCAGACGGCAACGAGCTCGAGGTGCTTCAGTCGAGGGAGAAAAAGAGCGGGCGCATCATTAATCAGGGGCAAATGGCAGTTCATGAACCTGGCGACCTGCAGCATGGGCGTGAGGCGGAGCACGGACGGTGGCAGCACGCACATATGTCCATCATTAAAACTGAGCTCCTCGAGGTGATCTAGGGCGGGGAATCAGAACCACTCATCAAGCTTGGCTCGGTCCTTGCCGTTGGAACGAAACTTGCCCGTGATAAGGCCTTTGATTGGGCCAAGGTGCCTACCGAGGATCTGGGACAATGCGTCCAAGCTTTTGCGATAGCCATGGCAGAGCTTGTGGACGTCGATGAGGTCGAGAGGGGTAGAATGCCATAGGGGGCACCACCGCCAGGAAAGGACGGTTGTCCGCGCGCCATATTTGATTGGGAGGAGGGAGATGATGACGATCAACATATCATCGGGGAGGCTGCTGATGAAGTCTAGGCCCACCAGAGTCACTTGCGGTTCTTGCTCGACCCACCTCTGCTTGTTGGCAGCCTCGTCCTCCACCTCCGGAGTCTCCTCGGCGACGACGCTATCTGATAGGATTGGAGGAGTGGGAGGATAGGGAATATTAAGTTAGAACAGGGCAGAAGAAAGTGTATTGGTAACTAGAAGTTACTAGGTAGGAACAGACTTAACAGAGTCAGAAAATGGAATCCCTATTGGTTGCTTAAATACTACACAAAATTACTTTGATATTGCTAGGTAAGTCAACATGCAGATACTTGAAAAGAACACTTACTTGGAACAAAGTCCGGATGGATGATATCGTCGGGGAAGTTAGCATATATCATATGTCCAGGCTCTTTTAGGTGCAGTGCAATTTTAGTGCCAACTTTCACTACATAAAACTTAGAAATTTCTGTCCAAAGGCCCGCGCCAAAATAGGAGTGACCATGTTCATCAAGTTTTACAGAAGCAACGATTGTAAATCCATGGTTTGTGTTCAATATGACATTCCTGGAGTCTTCAGTTATGTAAAGGCCAAGATTGTGTACTACAGTTGCTGTTGCAAAGCAAGGGATGTACTGCAGGAAATGATAAGATTGTTAAAGAATAGGGTAACATGCAAATATGGGAGTAATTGAAAGAACAGTACACAGCACTTGAAATCAAAGGACACAAATTTATAGTTAAACAGATAGTGTAACCATGATGTCATGCAAATATGAGAGTAATCAAAAGAACATTACAGCATTAATTTGCCTAATATAGGAAGAAGAAAAATCCCCTTTGACGTATATATTGCATGTGGCACCTTTTATCCAAATGCAGCAATATATACTATATGTTCAGAAAAGTAGGCCATGCCACTAAGGTCGGGTGAGACTGAACATACCGTGCGATTCCTGAATCTAGCTGGTACGGTGAGATGGAACTTCTCGGCTGTCTGGCCGAGGCCGCATAGGCCTGATGTCTCCTTGCACTATACACTCTATGAATGAAAGAAAACCCTCGAATCAGCTAGAAGAAAAATGAATCCATAGCGATTTCGGCCGGGTGATTAAAAGGGGCAGATGGACTGGGATAAGATATGGTAGAATATTTCAGTATATTAGTTACCTAGTTCTCCATGAGAAAAAGTTCCAATACCACAGATTCCCCAATCGGGCGGAGCTGGGTCGATGGCGAGCCGCGTCGAGAAAGTCGGTGGCGATAGGCGGCGGCAAGCGGCAGTGGCGAAATGCGGTGGGGTTTGCTGGCAGCCGGCGTCGGCGACAGGCGTCGAGCTAGGTGGTTGTCGCGGCGATAGGCGGTGACATGCAGAGTCATGGAGGACTGCAGGTGCGACTGGGGACGGGGAGGGGGAGGTGGCGGGCGGGGGTGAGGGTTTTGTGACGTGGGGGGTGGTGAGGGTTTTCTTTTTTCCTTTTTGAATTGGGTGGTGAGGGTTTTCTGTCCCAGAGGCCAGAATGCGTTTCAGAGCCAACGGGTTGGTAGACTCAACCATGTGCGATTAACATCACTCTGTGTGTGGTGTGGGCAATGGTGTACCCAGGGGGTGTGCCAGGTGTGCCATGGCACACCCAGATTTTTGGAAACATTTTTCACCATGTAAAAATTAGCTGATTTTTAAGGCCCATGCAAGCTAATTGAAATAGTCTCAATTTTTTTAAAGTGTGCGCATCTTCTATTTTATTTGTAGGTCCGCCACTGGGTGTGGGCAATCATATGTTGGTATAAGAGAAGCATAAAATTCCATCAACCAGACTGATTGCATACTCATCCCACATCTAGACATAAGTAAACACACGCACACACACACACACACACACACACACACACACACACACACACACACACACACACACACACACATATATATATATATATATAGGTGAAGCTTCTCCAGGTACTCAGCGTACGTGGCATGCGCCACCCTGCGAGAATACTTCTGCTTGAAGGAGCCAACGGCTCGTCCTCTTGCATGCACCAGAACACTTGCATACTCGTTATGAAGAAGTTGGTTGCACAACGGGCATCCAAAGCCCCCATTCCAGGTCCTCACACATCTGTTATGCTTTCCTGCATAAAGCTCCCTGAGCTTTTGCTTCTTGAACCTCCTCTGGGCATCTTCATCCTCGCTGTCGACATCCTCAGATAGCACCTACACATATGGTAAAAAATGTGGCGTCAGTATATTTTATAATAATGCGAATTCAGCAGGCAGAGTTTATGAAACATAATATATCATGTGACAGCGTGAACCCTAAATCATCAAGTGATCTTGATGAAAGAAATGCATAAATAGAGAGCACACAACTTAGTGCAACAAAATTAAGAGTCTGATTGGTTTGCTACCAACATTTGGTAGAATCAAAAGTTTGGTTTGCTACCGACATTTGGCAAAATCAAAAGTTGCCAACACTTGGCAACCTTTTGTGAGATTGGCAATGAACAATGGAATGCAAACTAATCTGTAGCGAACATTTGGGAGTTGCAAAAATTTGGCATGCCGATGACTTTTGGCATCAAACCAATTTACATGTCGTAAAGTAGGATCAAAATTTGGCATGCCAATGACTTTTGGCATCAAAATCAATTGTCAAGATCTGGCTAGGAATTATTAACAACACTAACCCTAGTCGGATTATTTTTTTAGAAGAACAGGGAGGCTCCTCCCCGGTTCCATTACTCGAATGAAACCCTCATAGTGTCATACATCAGCTCACTAACAGAAGATGTTCGAAAGCAACAGCTAAAGGGAAATACACAACGACAGAAGTATGAGGATTACAAGTTATCCTGTGCCCCAAAGGGGTCCCTAGTCGGATTTTTAGCAGAAATCATTTGTACAGAAGAAACAATTAATCACTTATCATTTGTACCATTCAAACAATCAATACACCACACGGATCTATCGAATCTAACTCAGATTTCATGGATCTATCAAATCAAACTCAGATTTCATGGATTGAGAGAACATAACCATAGGATTTCTATTCCAAAAAGGGGAGGCAGGACTAACCAGAGAAACCCTAGGATATATTTTCCACATAAATGGGTATAGATGACTAACCAGTTCTCCGTCGTCGTCGGAGTCATCGTCGGAGTGGTCGTCGGAGTCGTCGCCGGAGTCGCTGTGGACCTCCGGCTCCGGCAGTGGAAGCACGATGCCGTCGCCGTCGCGCTTCTGCCCGCGCGAGACCTCGTCGGCGATGATGGCAACCTCTGTCTCCAGCTTCATGCCGTGCTCAGTTGCTTCAGCAGCCCCGGCGTCGCCACTCCCTCCGATGGTGCGCTTCGGCAGCATCCTCATACACTGACGGCGGTGACGACTAAGAGCGGCGTCGAGGATGCAGGTGGAGAGAGAGGATTGTGTGTGTAGCGAGAATGGGGGGTGCGGCCGCCTATTATAAACAGTGGCTCGGGCGCGCCATTAATATGGAGCAGTGGGGAGCGAGGCGGGCAGCGGTCAAAGGGCTGGCTCGCCTCCCGGTGAGCCGGCGCAGCGGACTGCTCGCATGCCTACCTTCATTTCACACAGCTACTCGCACGCCTCCCAGTGACACTGCGCAGCGAACACGCCTCCTGTCAATTCACACACCTGCCCGCATGCCTCCCAGTCTTCCTGCGCGGCGGACTGCGCGCATGTGTCCCGTCAACTCACGCCTGCTCGCACGGCACACGAGACGCATGGCGGCACGCATATTGTTTTTCTTTTTTGATGATTAATTCCGCCGCTATATTACTTAACCAAAGCATGGCACGTACATTGTTGGTCTAACACCCACGGTATGAATAAATAATCCATTTGCGATATTGGTTGCCAATTATTAATAATCTCCCGTTTGTAAGAATAATATATCAAAACTTGTCTCAAATTTGAAAAAACAATACAATATCACAGTCTATTGGTGTCCATATGACACCACGATAGGTTTCATGAATTTCAAGTAAGTTTTGGATTTACTGGATTTTAAAAATCAAGATTCTCAATGTTTGAAATTTCTTGCATGGGGACTAAACATGCACCCAGAGACACACATATGATTTTCCAATCCATTTTGGTGCATTATCACGTGTGCACGTCGCTCAAATTTGATATTTGCACATTATATCCCTAGGAAATCAATCAATGTATAAAAATGTCTGAATGATGATCTCTGATTTTTCTTCCTTCCAAATTTTAACACGACACTCCTTTGGTCACATATGTTCACAACGGAATTTTTTAACATGCCTCGTACTGGCGGCGGTGGTGGTGCGGTGTGTGTGTGTCGGGGGGTGGGGGGGTCTCGCAGTACAGAGCCACCGTGTGGGGTTGACCGTTTTGTGAGGCAGGTGCCACATCAAAGTTGTGAATTGGTTATTTAAAACATTACACGGCCATTTCATACATACATGTTTCGGTCACATGCATGCATGGTGGTCCTCGGACACTCCCTCGTGCGGTTATCAGTGATGCGCCCATTAGTTAATTAGCCCGCGATGGTTATCACTTTTCACTGACATCGAGAGGCATTTGACCAAAGGTGGATTCATCTTGGGATTAGTTACGTTGTGGATCATGGTGAGATTCCAGATCAAAGTTCGAGCGCGTGTGCGCACACTTGAATCCCTCCCACCGGCTCGAAGTGAGGCAGACTATGACACGTCGTGGACCTCTGTGTAGGGCATTTCCGGTTTATGAAGCATGTGCCACATAAAAGTTGTGCAGTGGGTATTTCAAACATCACACAACACCTCTTTGGGTATGCAGGCAGGTGGTTGTCCTAGGACACACTCACTCGCGTGTGACGCTTTCTGTGGGCCCGTGAGGTCGTCGGCCATCACTTTGACCTACACCGAGAGAGGTTAATTTGACTAACAGGGATGATTCTTTTTGGTTTGTGTTACGGTAGGAGTACATAGTACGCGTCGAAGAGGGGGGAGGGGACCAACATATACTACGCGTCATGAATCTCGCTCCGTGTGGGGACTTTCTGGTTTCCGAGGCAGGTGCCACATGAAAGTTGTGCATTGGGTATTCAAACATCACACAACACATCTTTGGGCCACATGCAGGCGGTGGTTGTCCTATAGGACACTCACTCATGTGCGACGCTTAATTTCCATCTGTGAGCCCGCGAGGTCGTCGTCCATCACTTCGACCCAACGATCGAGAGAGGTTAATTTGACCGACAAGGAGGATTCTTTTTGGTTTGTGTTATGGTAGGAGTATATAGTACGCATCGAAGAGGGGGATGGGACCAGCATATACTACGCGTCATGGACCTCACTCTGTGTGGGGACTTTACAGTTCCCGAGGCAGGTGCCACATCAAAGTTGTGCATTTTGGGTATTCAAACATCACAACAACCCACACACACCTCCGTACTTACATATGTTTTGGCCCACAAGCAAGCGATGGCGGTTGTCCTCTGACACTCACTCACGCGGTTATCGGCGATATCGATGCTTTCCATCTGTGGGCCCGCTTGGTCCATCACTTTGACCGACAACGAGAGAGGTTAATTTGACTTAGGAGGGGATTAATTTTTGGTTTGTCTTATGGTATATATAGGTCATGCTATGAGATTACATAATATAGTTTGAGCGCATGCATGTGTACTCATGCATGAATCCCTCTCCCACCGGATCGAAGTGGGGGGGGGGGGGTAGCACACGACGCGTCATGAACTGATCTCACTCTGTGTGGGGACTGTATGATTTTCGACGCGGGCGCCACATCAATGTTGTGCATGGTATTCCAATTAAACATATGCATGCATGCATCACCTCCATATACATATGTTTGGGACACATGCATGCAGTGGTTGTCTTCGGACAGTACTCTCCTTGCGTGGTTATCGGCGGCAAGCCTATATATTCATGGGCCCGCGTGGATGTCCATCAGTTCGACCGGCATCGAGAGAGGTTACGAGGGTGGATTCTTCTTCTTTGGTTCGTGTTACCATGTAGTAGGTCATGGTGATGAGATTCGAGACCTAAGTTTGAGCGCATGCATACGCATGAATCCCCGTCACCGGCTCGAAGTTGGGTGACATACATAGTACGCGTCGTGGACCCTCGCTCCGTGTGGGGACTTTCCGGTTCCAAAGCACGGTACCGTGCCACATCAAAGTTGTGCATTGGGTATTCAAACACACCACACAACACTTCCATACATATGTTTGGGCCACATGCAGGCAGTGGTTGTCTTCGGGCACTACTCCCTTGCGTGGTTATCGGTGAGCTAGCCCATATCTGTGGGGTCGCGTGGATGTCCATCACTTTGACCAACAACAAGAGAGAGGTTATACGACCAAGGTGGATTCTTCTTGGTCTGTTTTACACTACGTCTTGGTGAGATGCCCCTCCCACCGACTCAAAGTGTGTGTGTGTGTGTGTGGGTGGGTGGGTGGGGTGTGGGGGGTACTTCGCACTTCTTGAACCTCCCTAGGGTCGGGGATGTCCGGTTAATTTGCGAGGCACATGTGCCACATCAAAGTTGTGCATGAATTGGGTATTTAAATATCACACCACCCTTTTCATACATATAGTTGGGCCACTCGGAGGTGATTCTTATGTGGCCTCACCCATCTCGTGCCACAAGCACACATTTGTGGGCCCGTACATGGTCCACCTTTGACCGGAAGCGAAAGGGGGGTTTGACCATGATGGACTCCTATAGGTTTAGTGTTATGGTAGGGTGTGCTATGTCAGACCTATTCCCCTCCCGCCGACACAAACTGGGGGGAGGGGTGGTGGACAAGCAATAATGTGGGCTTTGTGAGACAGGTGCCACATCAAAGTTTTGCATTGGGTATTTGAACATCAAACTAGCCTTTTCATACATATATTTGGTCCACATGCACTGTTCGTGTTCTAACCCTTTCCCACTTTTTTTGGCCACGCAACACACACGGTTCCCTCAGACTACCCGTGTGCCACGCCCATGCCCCTGTCACCCACATCAGCACAGTAGATTGGGCTCCACGAGGCTTCCCTCGCAATCTCAAAAATATCTACCCGCCTGGAGGGTTTTTCTGTTTGATAGCACATGATTATTATGTTTCAACCGTGTGCGATGATGGTTGGCCCCCCCCGCTCCCGCCTGCATCCCTCAAAAATATCTACCCGCGTGGAGGGTTTTTTCTGTTTTATAGCACACGGTTATTATGTTCCGACCGTGTGCGATGTTGTTCGCTCCCGCTCCCGCCTGCATCCCTCAAAAATATCTAGCCGCCTGGAGGGTTTTTCTGTTTGATAGCACACGGTTGTTATGTTTGGACCGTGTGCGATGCGTGTTGCTCAATCCCTTCATCCAAATTTTCGGTAGCCCCGGCATTTTACTCCCGCCTAGTAAAATTTTCAGTACCCGCGTCATTTCCTCAAACACCACCTTGCCCCCCCCTCCACACACACACACCCCAAAAACTCCGCGCGCTCGCACACACACACACACACACACACACACACACACACACACACACACCACCCCTCCCTCGCTCGAAACCCTAGCAAGGTCGCCGCCGCCGCCGCCTCCACCGTTAATATCTGCCGGTTTGCCCGTGCAGGTTACCCACCGATCTCCATACCCTAGCCGCCCTGAGTTTCTTAGATGACGCCTGCCAAATGCCCCCTTTCCCACAGATCCCCATTCCCACCCCCTCCCCCACTCTAGAGTGTCGCAGCCTAAGCCCGGCTACGCTTCTCGTGGAGCCCCATGAGCCAATGGCCCAAAAGAGGTTTATCGCGGCCTCTTCGCCTGACGTCGACGAGGTGGCCGCAGAGGAAGCTGACGACGATTACTGGCCGCAGGTTCTCAATCAGCGGGCTAGAATATGCTGGCATGTCGCGGACGCTGGCTACGACATCGAGGTCATCGACAGCGATGGCCTGACGCGGGCTATGTCACAGGTTAAGTGGCCCACCCCCAACTCCTCGGGTTCAACCACCGTCGATCTCATCCATGGCCCCGCCGCTGATCTCCTCTAGCTCGCTGTCAAGAATTTGCTATCCTACATCGCCATTGAGCCCCTTTTGTCATTTCTGAAGGACACGTTCTGCGACACTGGCTTGGGATCCTCAGCTGCCAAGTCAGACCTCATCGACGGTGACCACGAGGAGGGCACCCTCTCCGCCTCGTCAAAGGGGAAAGAGCACATCTACGACATCAGGGAGGGCACCCTACAGCCGTGCTCTTCCAAGGGGAAGGAGCCCATCTGCGACAACATGTAGCGCACCCAGAGTCCGCGCTCTTCCCATGCGAAGGAGCCCATCTGTGACAAGTGAGGAAACCTATGATTTGTTTTGCCATGCCTCTTCATAGGGTGGAACCCATGATTTGTTTTGTCGAGCCCCTTTTGTAGTGAGAATATGTCCAGCTTTAGTTGCTGTGTTTGGTTGTTTGCAGTATGCCTTGTTTATTTCAGTTATTCACAGTGTGATGCTCTATATGTGCAACTATTTACCATGCAGTACAATTTCATCAATACCAGTTTCAACAATACCAATATGAATGACTATATTTGCTTGCTGTTAAGCCTGTTATAGCTAGCATATGCCTCTTTTAACGTTTTTTGGTTGTTCGGTTGTTTGTAGTTAGCATATGTCCAGTTTCAATTGCTATCTTTGGTTGTTAGTAGTATGCCTTGTTTATTTCAGTTATTAACAAAGTGATGTTCTATATGTGCAAGTATGAACTGTGCAGTTCAATTTCATCAATACCAGTTTCAACAATACCAATATGAATGACTATTTGGTTGCTGTTAAGCCTGTTGTAGCGAGCATATGCCTCTTTTAACGGTTTTTGGTTGTTCGGTTGTTTGTAGTTAGTATATGTCCAGTTTCAATTGCTATCTTTGGTTGTTCGTAGTATGCCTTATTTATTTCAGTTATTCACAAAGTGGTGTTCTATATGTGCAAGTATGAACTTTGCAGTTCAATTTCATCAATACCAGTTTCAACAATACCAATATGAATGACTACTTGCTTGCTGTTAAGCCTATTGTAGCGAGCATATGCCACTTTTAACGGTTTTTGGTTGTTCGGTTGTTCGTCGTTAGCATATGTCCAGTTTCAATTGCTATCTTTGGTTGTTTGTAGTATGCCTTGTTTATTTCAGTTATTCACAAAGTGATGTTCTATATGTGCAAGTATGAACTTTGCAGTTAACACACCTTTCCACTTCTTTTTTTGCTCAACTAGCGTGCTTAAACCTGCACACTGAAGCTATC
The DNA here is from genome assembly GCA_039707655.1 of Elymus sibiricus. NCBI lineage: Eukaryota > Viridiplantae > Streptophyta > Magnoliopsida > Poales > Poaceae > Elymus > Elymus sibiricus. Next base: position 201,679,242 of record CM077666.1, on the reverse strand, counting down.
ATTTGGAGATTATGTTGTCTACCATGGATATATTTGGTTGATGTTTAGCCTGTTGTGCTTAACATGCCTTTCGATGTACTTACACAGGATAATAATGGGAACGACTGCTGTTTTCCATCGAGGTTAGTTTCATCCCATGGCTTATATATACTCACTATTCAGGATATCGGTAGCTGGTACCATATCGGCCGAGGGTTGAGAAGGGATTAATCGGCGAATCGGACATTTAACTGAATATATCTGTAACCCATTTATCGGTAGGTTAACTAGGGTCATATCTAATATATCTGAGGCTACATAGCAACATGCATTGTACTGAATGTCTAAATATGCAATCCTAGGATACATAGCAACAAGGAAGAGTGTTACCTTAATGTTCTGATGATGTCTAGATATACATAGAAGAGCAGCAACAGCAACAACACAGTAGCAGTTAACTGCAGTTAATCGGCCGATATTTGTAACAATGTAATAAACTCCCTCCACCCCATAATATAAGATGTTAATTCATCCAATATGTGAGTATATTGGATGTACTAAGATCTTATATAATGGGACGGAGGGAGTGTTGTACTACATCATTGTGCAATTGCTGTTTAGCTTCTAATATTAACTTGGTGCTTGTAGGTACATATGTCATTGGTAAAGATCTGCGCTTCGACCCTTTTTGCGTATGGGGCAATGAGATATTCATGAACCAGCATCAAGTGAGGAAACTGATAAAGATTGTTAGTAAAATGGGTCAAGTGATGGCAATTAAACTATTTGTTTACACTTTGTCCAAGACAACAGTGAACTGCAGGATGGTAAGTAAGAACTCTGCATGCTTCTTTTTAGTGCCCATAATGAGTTGTGTTAGATGACAATGTCTGAATCTTTTTTCCTTTGCAGTGGTTCCCAAAGCAGTTTACTCAAGATTACCTCTCAAACTACATGATTGGTGGGCATGCAAAGGTTAAAGTATTTCTACCAGATCACAATGACTATCTAGATGTCGTCATGAAGACAGTGAAGGATGGGCGGTCGGCCATCACAACGGGTTGGACTAGAGTCATGCGTGCCTTCTGCATGGAGGAGGGCACAATATGGGCATTCCGCCTCACCTTGTTCAGCAACCAGAATGTCTTTCTCCTCTTTCTTTACCGTCTTTAATAGTACAAGTATACAACCTTGGTTCATCATTCTTTATTTGGTGCATATGTAATTCTTTTTTTTATGTAACTCTTGAACATATGTACCTGTGAATCGAATAATGCATTGGTTGTTGAACCTGATGGATATGAATAAAGTTATAGCCTACTTTCAAATTCAAATTTGGTACAATTTTAAATAGCAGCGATTAAATTAGGGTGAAAGTATGCTCTGCAGGTCATTACGGCGCACACGGTCTGTAAAGCACATCGTGTGTGATATACATTTATAATCCGACACGGTTCACAGAGAGGAAATGTGTGCGACCATGCACACAGTTGCCGTTTGCAAAGCGTGTATGATGTCAGACTATATCACAAACGATGCAAGCAAACTAAATGTTTGTGATAGTCGCCTTATCATACACGCTTTACAATCATGAACTATTTCTGATGTCGTACGCATCGTAAACGTTTGCACCACAGAATAGCGTGTGCGATAGTTATCCTGTACGACACTGGTACGACAGTCCAACGTTTCATAATCCTATCTGACACTCGTACGATGATTAACTAATCTTCTTGATTATATATCGCATACGGTTCGGGAGAAGTGAATGTGTGTGATAGTCTCCTTATCATACACGTTTTACAATCGTGAACTGTTTGTGATGGGGCGCGCATCGTAAACATTGCACCACAGAATATCGAGTGTGATGGTAATGCGAGCACACACAACTAGCAAGGATGGAGCGTTTGGGATATTCGATAGATCACAAACAGTTGTGTGATGAGTCGCGTTTGGGATAGATCGGGCATCGCATATGCTAAGTTCTACGAAATGTATGCTTGCGTGCTCCCTATCGCCGACGGTTTCTGGGTCGTGTGGGAAGACCCCCCTATCGCACACACAGGCAAGGCGACGGTTTAAAACTGTGTCGCGAAAAGGGGTTAAAAACCGTTTGTATAGCAGCTCGCTGTACCAGTGTTTAGCACATGTGTTCACCTCTATTTTGCTACGGTCATGAGAAAATAATGCTATTGTTTACTAGTATACTTGTACCCCCTCACTGACAAAACCAAATCTGACATTGAAGGCCAATCATGTCCTTGGTTTCACCAATTGGTGAGGAGAAAGGGGAACAGACCAAGAAGATGAAGACGAAGAAGAAGGAGGAAATGAAGAAGGATCACTCGTTGGTACCGTCCTTTGTTATCCTTACATCTTGCTAGTGGTACTGTATTGCTGTGTTGCTACTATCTTGGTAGTGTCATGAGAAAGTAATTCTATCATTTTGTATGTCAATTCATTGCCACTGTTTGAATGAGCCAATGATTTCCTACTTTATTGTCATCATGATTTAATGCTACTATTAAGGTAATATGCTATTATATTTCTATAATTTCTCACTAAGTTAATGAAGGTATCACCTCATTCCTACTTGTGCAAACAGGGGTCATGTTGTGTCAATCGTACATTTTAGTGGAACTGCACAAGAGGATACTATGGATTGTATTCCAGCCGGTGCTTTTACTCTGCTGGAAGTGCTTGATAATCTCTCCATATAATCTCACAAGAGGATCCCATTGAATGATTCCAGTCAGTGCTTTATCTTCTCTTCTGGAATTACTTGAATAATTTTCTTCGCGCAGGTTGGTACCCTCCTACGTCCTTAATCTAGATTAGTGTGTTGTCATCTCTATTAGTATTGTGCTACTGTCATGAGAAAGTGATTTATCTTTGCATGTTAAATCTTTGCAATCGATGATACATGGCAATGCTTTGCGTGTTGAGCTAATTGGCACCGATAAAATAAACTAATACCTCTCTTTAAGGAAGGCTAATATGTTGCTATCTTTACCCATTAAGATAATGAGGATGCTTCTATTTGTTAGTGTATGTTTCATCAACCAGTGTGAAAGCGCAGGTTATCTCCCAGAGGGGGGGGGGGTGAATGGGAGATTATTAGAAATTCGTCAAACTCTAAAGAATTTGATGAAGAACAGAGTGAAGAAATAGAAACGCAAAGGAAACGAAGTCATCACATAAATAGAGTACATGCGAACTGGATACATAAGTGTGAAGAACATGCAATCATACAATCATATAGGCATGAAGAATACGAACTGAGGAAAAAAAAGATAACATGATCAAATACTTCAGTTCAAATTCGTCAGAGGACTGATGACAAATTCTACAGCAGCAGAATAGAGTAAGGGAGGGTGAGGAATTTGAAACCAGGTTGGCTCGGAGAAGACAATGGAATTTGGTAGACCAGTTCCAGTTGCAGCATCAACTGTACGTCTGGATGAGGCGGCTGAATTGCAACTCAGAGAACACTTAGTCCTCACCGTATTCCTCTTGAGCTAAGGTCACTTAGACCTCGCCCAATCACTCGTGGTAAGTCTTCAAGGTAGACTTCCAAAACCTTCACAGACTTGTTCACCGGCATGCCACAATTACTCTTGGGTGCTCAGAACATGATGCCTAACCGTCTGGAGGAATGACAGTCCTCAAAGGTAACAAGCGTCGGATCACACAGATCAATCTCTTCAGTGATGCTCAATCACTTAGGCTCTGGTTGGGTTTTTCCTCACTTGGGTTCTCACAAAGTCGTCAGAGGATGGGTTGCTCTCAAATGACAAGTGTCAAGTTCTCTCAGAGCAGCCAACCAACAAGTGGTTGGGGGGGCGACTATTTATAGCCAGGGGGCAACCCGACATGAATTGTCATAAATGCCCTTGTCTGATTCGACCGTTGTCAGGATAAGGATCCCCTCGACAGCTGGCACGCGGCGCAGCAACGGTCGGAAAGTTGTACTCTCAAATTCGTCAGGGCACTCAATTTCCTCACGATAGGCAGCTCGCATTGGCGAACTCCTAACTCCTCAGCCTGACCAAATTCGTCAGAGACCAGATGAATTTTGTCACTATCGCTAGCTAATGCATCAGCTGTACTGGAGATTTCCAAAGGCTTCACTCGAAGCGGCTTGTGTATGGGTTTCAGTAAGTTTGAGCATCACTTTGGAAATGTGAAATATGTTTCACCTAGACCCCTTTAACAGTATGGCTTTTCCTATGACTCAAATAGGAAGAAAAGAAACTACGAAAACCAATGTCTTCAAGCTTCAAAGTCTTCACATCAATTTCTTGAAAGGCCGTACCAATTTCATCATCAAATTCTTCACTTGAAGAAATCTATTTTTAGGGGTCATCTTCCATGTGTTAAACCAAATCTTTTAGGGACTCTGTCTCCTGTGTATACTCTCAAACACATTAGTTCCTCAACCTATTTGTCTTCAATACTCCAAAACCACTAAGGGGGCACTTGATGCACTTACAGTCTCCCCCTTTTTGGTGATTGATGACAAATTGGTTAGGCTTTCAACGGGAGTAAAAATAATTGAAGTGTAAGTACAGAGTTTGAAAAATTGATTACAAGATATTGAGGAGCTCCCCCCTAAAGATTTGCATATGAGGAATTTGCTTTGGATTGCAAATGCACATGGCAGGTTGAAATTGTGGAGATCTCCCACTATATCTTGGAATCCAATCATGCATGATCATAAGATATTTGAAGAATATGAATGCATGATGAAAATTGGTGTCTGACGAAATTGTGCATGTATGAGCAGATATATATAAGATCAGAGCATGCAAATAAAACCTTGCAAAAGAGTCAGACATCCAACAATTTTTTTAAAGTTACAACTCGTCAGAGAGCGAATCAAATGAAGTTCAAGAGTTGTAACTCAGCAAAATAGCCCATATAGCGACCCGTTTGAAGACTAACTCACACTTCTCCCCCTTTGTCATCACATGACCAAAAGGAGACAAGGTGAGGACTAATGCCCCTAAAGAAAATCATCGCGGTGAAGACTAGGGAGCGCCAGCGTTGTTGGGGTCGCGTGAAGCAGATGGACCAGCCGTAGTGTCTTCAACAGCTTCATTTTGATCAGTCGTGCGCGATGAAGACTCTGAACTCGGCATGAGAGGAGGAACTTTGGTGTTCTTGAACTTCTTCCTTGGCGGTTCTGCCTAGTCAAAGTTCATCTGGAAGTCCAAATCAGCAAGTTCTTCATTTGTCTTGAGGTGCGATAGGATGGCCCATGATCTGTCAAATATCTCATGAAGATAATAGCGGTTTTTGCGGACTAAGTTATGCGTCACAGTCATGTTGGCTTGTACAGTAGCAAACTAACGCTTAACCCATCTGTGATTTTTGTCCACTTTCTGATGAAGGCTTATGAGCAGCTCACGGTCCGTCATGACACGTGGTGCTTCAGGTGAAGAAGTGGGCCTTGAAGCTTTTGCAGCTGTGTCCTGGCTAGCAGATTCATCAGCATTGGAGCTGGAAATTGGTTGACGAAATTGTCCATCAAGGGGAAAAATTTCAGGAACTGAGGATATGGTGCTTTGAAGAATTTCAACTTCAGGCAAATAACTCAAATGATTTTGCCTGTCTGCCTTGTAGTGAATTGTAGATCGGGATCTGATGAATCTCATGATCCATGGAGCATAGGGCTTCAGATCAAAAGGCGACTGTGCCACGGTGACCAAAGTCCTCAGGAAGAAATCGTGAATACTAATGGGAGTACCATGAATGATGTGGAACAGCAGATTCTTCATAATTCCCAAAACTTCTTCAGTATTGGAGTTGTGGCCCTTAATAGGACTGAGGGGTTTGGACAAAATGCGAAAAACGGTCCTTGGCACATACAACAAGTCCTTCACTAAGAAGGTTGTCCTTTGAGCTTCTCCTTCAGCGATTGGCTTCATCAGCACTTGCATCAGGTGATCGGCAGCTCAGGTTCTTCATATATTCTCCTTGCTTCTTCATGGGGTGGTTCAACTGGGAGAGCTCGAAGAAGTTCTTCAATTGGAGCTTTGTAGTGAGTGTCTTCACTCATCCAGTCCAGAGCCCATGTTGTAATGTCGTCAGCGTCACCAGAGAAGTGCACTGTGGCGTAGAACTGAAGGATGAGTTCTTCATTCCAGTCGCAGACGTCAGAGTAGAAGCTGAGTAATCCAGCATCGTGAAGAACAACCAGAACTGGCCGAAAGCACGGTAAGGACTCCATATCCACGTGACGAATATGGCGATGCGGAAATACTTTGTTCTTGTCGAATAGCAATGAAGCATAGAAGTTCATCTGCGTCCTTGTCCAGAATTGCAGGTGCCTGATCTTGGCTGAGTCATAAGGGGACTCACCTATAAAGAAATTCTTCTCTTCGAAGAATTTGGCATTATCGAACTGAGGCCGCCTGAGGGTTCTGCCAATCTTAGGCATCACTGGCACTGGGTGAAGGTTATGCATCTTCTTGCGTACATCAAACACTTGTTGTGGGGACCGAGTGGAATCATTTGGATCTGTCACAGCAAGGGACTTGGCAATTTCTTCAGCAGTAGCAGTGGGAACAGTATCAGTGTCTGCTGAAGGAATTGAGTCTGCATGAGGAGGGGATGCATTGACGACATCAACAGTGGGCTCATCTTGAGCAGTTTCATCAGCTGTTGCAGCTGGTATTTCTTCAGGTATGCTCTGGAGTGGTGATGGTTGTTTTTCTTCAGAGCCCGTATGAATTTCTTTAGTGACGGCGGGTGACTGTGGCACTTGCGTCAGAGGTGTGGTGAGGGGCGAATTTGGATGGAAGGCTTCCCAGAATTCATCAATGATCGGAGGGGTTGTAGCACCATCAATATCCACATCCTCTTCTGCTTCCTTACTACTTCCAGATGAAGCAGTGTCATTTTCTTCAGTCAACGGAACCTGTGAGGGCTTTCGAGACAGGACTTGGGGACGCGAAGCATCATCTTTAACTTCAATTTCTTCATCCACCTGCTCTGTGGTAGCAGCAGAGTGGGTTTCAGTGTCATCTGCATCAGCCGGAGGAATTTCATATTCCACCCCATACGGAACAATCTGAAGATTTGCATTGGCTGGAGTAGGGGGCACTGAAGAGATAGGTATGGCATCAATCAATGCATCTGAAGACATTGGAGTCGTCTTCACTTTCTTCACAGTTGTTGTGATGGTAGGAGGAGCTAAAGCTTTTCTTTTCTTCGCTTCCTTCTCAGTAGCCTTGGTCCACTTCACTTCTGATGCAGAAGGAAGGGTGATATGCTTCACAGGTGAAGTCGCTGGTGGTGCCGCTGGTGAGGAATTGGAGGGTTCAATTTCTTCAGGCACGACTGATGCAGTCGCCCTGGCTATTTCTTCAGGAACAACTTCTTCAGTTGCCCTGTCATATTCTTCAGGCGCAACCTCTGTTGCCCTGGTAGTCTCACTGGTCGGAGCTGGATCTGAGGAACTGGTGTGAGGCACCATGCCAAACTTGGCAGCCTCACGCTGGTTGTGCTCATTGACCACTTTGGTGGTGGCTTGGATGAATCTATCGCGCACTCCACAGCAGTGACTTGACTGGCATTCAAATTCATCAGACAGCTGTTGAATTTCTGATTGCAAAGACACGAGTTGCTGAGGGGAAATAGAGAGCATGTTCTTCCGCAGCTCCTTCTCTTTTTGCAGCTGCTGTTTCCTCACCAGTTTTGCTTGAGCAATTTTATGCTTCTCATTTAAAATGAAAGCAGAAAGCACATGACTTGGGCCAGGAGGCAGATTTAGTTCGTCAAGAGGCGTATCTGGCTTGGTGCACCAGATGTCAATGAAGTCCAGAAGCTTCTTGGGGTCCAGCAGTAGTGGTACTGAAGAATTTTTTGCAATTGCAGCTTGCTCTTGCTTTCTTCTGAGGAACTCCGCGAGCTCATCTTCATCAGCTAGACCATGTTTGTCAGCCTGTGGCACTACGGCCTTACTCTTGGGACTTGGCCTGGTTCCACGGCCAGCAGTGACCTTTTTCTTCAGCTTGGGCAGTGAAGACGATGGTTGCCCACAAGCTGAGGCACTTGATGCAGCAATTGGGGCTGTTGAAAAGCCCTCGGTGCGCTGGCAAGATGCGAGCACGACCGGTGTTGAAACTTTTTGCTGCTGCCATTGAAGAACTTGTAGCAGGAGGAGGCACTAAAGATTTTGAGATCTTAGATGCTGAAGCCTTTGAAGCAGTTGGCTGGGCCACTGAGGGCTTTGGGACTGAAGGCTTTGGCTTGCTGGCAGGCTTCTTTTGCATTGCCTTCTTCGGAGCACTGGCACTGCCACTTGCATCTGCGTCAGCTGAGGCCTTTGCAGCCTTGTTGAATTCATCAACGGCCTTTTTGGCCTGTTTCTGCAACTTAGCATGTTGCTTTGCCCATTCTTTGGGGAATTCTTCACCCCTATGGATGCTTGTTGGATGTGCAGTTTGGCCTTCAGCAAGTGGTGGCCTGTTGCAAGGAGGCTTCACAACAAAATCCTTCATGTACTTGGTGGTGATGAAATTGTAATCCCTCCACTGGTATGTCCAGTATCTCTTGATCTTTTGCATACGCGTTTTGCGCTGCTCCTTAGTTTCCTTTCCACGAGTTTCCTCATCTGGAGTGCAATATCCATCATAAAGATCATCTGGAATCTCAAAAGCTGTATGTTCCTCTTTCTGCTTGCCTCCCTTCTGAGGCCTTTTCCCATCAGCCATTTTCTTCAGCTGAGGTTTTTGAACTTTTGAGGACTCTGAAGATGTTTGAAGGTTTTCCTCAAGCAATACTGCAAATGAATTAATTTGATGAGAACCTAGTGATTCGTCTGCAGACATTGTACCTGTGAATAGAGTATAGTTGCGAGGAAATAGGGAAGAGTCACATGCGTTCTCAGATAATTTTTAAAATCAACCAGGTGAAGAAATTGACCCTTATCGTCTTGACGCATTTCACTAAGTGTTCTTGACAAAGGTTCCAGAGTTGTACAGATTGAAGCAATTGCACAATTGAGGAATCTTGTTGTTAAGTGTAACCTAGGTGAAAATACTCAAGACTGGCCAGAAGGAAGTGCTAAAGAATTGGAAGAGTGGTATAAACAACACTTGAAGATTTTGTGGCAGAAAAAAGATCAAACTTGGGTAGTAAAAATAAATTTTATTTACCCCAAGGATGAACTCGATGAACTGGACGACGAGGCGAAGGAAATCGTCAGTTCAGATCTTCCGTGCCCTAACTTGGCGACGAAAGACGTCTATGGCGGTGGCAGAGGTGAAGAAATCCGCGGCCGGCGCGAGTACGACGGCGAAGAAGTTGAGGCAGTGAAGCTCTTCCTCTCCGGCGACGATGAGTTCCAGCGGCGGCGCTAGGGTTTCAGAGCAACAGGGGCGCGAGAGTGAAAGGAGTTGAGGTTGACGGGGTCAAGCCTTTATATAGGCGCGGTAAAAACTGAGTGGCCCGAAAATTTTGGACGGATAAGCCCCTGGCGATTCGCATCTGAGTGACACGCGTCACACATGCATTTTCATCTTAATCCACGCGTGTGAAGCGCGGGATGAAGTTACTGTGGCAACCGCCAAAAATTGATTAGAATATTTTCAAAAATGTGTTCTCAATTTCTTCAGCTGTCAAGGACACAGTGAGGACTTTGAACAGTGTCAAGTAGAACGCATATGAAGAGATTGTGAACAGAGTGGGTTGAGCTTAGCACAGAGGGGAGCGGGTCCGATCACATCCACATAGATGATGAAAAAACACGATTGAAGAATTTAGCTATATGTGGATGCTGTTGAGGACATGAAAAATCAAATATATATATATATATATATATATATATATATATATATATATATATATACATATATATATATATACAGCCCGTCTATTCTGCCAATATTGTGCTGCCCACACTTCCGAACTGCACGCTTAACACGAGGGCACTGCACTTTCTGAAGTAAACGCACTGCAGTACTAAGACTAGTGAACTTCTTGTCGAAAAACTATACACGGTGTTTTTTGGTACTGTTTTGAGCTAGTTTTTAAACCGTTTGTTGGAACGAGGCATGTAATATACCGTTGGAAAGCTATGGATTAGGCGCAACTTCGCCATGTTGAAATTTGTTTGAGATTCCTCGCGGTTTACGAGCAGTTTCGAAAACGGTGGGCGCCCGACGAGTGGCAGCGAGCGTATTTTCGCGTTTTTTGCAAACCACTTGTCGGAATGAAGCAAATGATACGTCGTTGGAAAGATATCGTCGAGGCGCAACTTTTTCATATATATTACTTTCTCTAATTTCTTACGGTTTAAGAGGAGTTTCAAATTTACTACAACGCGGAATTCTGTTTTTCAATTTTTTGTAATTTTTTGGTACTGTTTTCGCTCCAGTTTTTTAACCGTTTGTCGAAATGAGGCGTGTGATACGCCGTTGGAAAGCTACGGTCGATTCGCAACTTTCATATGTAGAAATGTTTTTGAGATTTCTTACGATTTTAAATTAATTTTGAAAATGGTGCGGCGGACGACGGATGGCAGCGGACGTTTTTCCACGAATTTTTACAAACCGCTGGTCGGAATGATTCAAATGATACGCCGTTGGAAAGATATCGACGAGACGCTACTTTTTCATGTAGAACACCCTCTCTAATTCCTTACGGTTTAAGAGCAGTTTTGAAATTACCGAAATGCGGACACTCTGTTTTTCGCGACACCAAAATCGACGAGTGAACCGCATCGGACAGAAAACCGCACTGCTTCAGACTGAAAACCACACTGCATCAGACGGGCAAGCGAACTGCATAATTTATTTTTATTCAGACGTAAATTTTCTCAGGCGAGGAAATGGACCACGCTTCGCATCGGGCGTAAATGAATCGCAACACTATTGAGAAGTGAACCGCATTACTTTTTTGTGTCATTTCCGTAATATTTTTTGCACTTCACATTGAGCGTAAGTGAACCGCAACACTACTGAAAATGAACCGCGACACTACCAAGAGTGAACCGCATGTGTTTTTGTTGTCTTTTTCATACATTATCGAAAGTAAACCGCGACACTACCCAAAGTGAACCGCATGACTTTTTGTTGTCTTTTTTCATACTTATTATTTTTTACGAGTGTAGACCGAGTGGACCGCAGGGACGGAGCGAGTGGACTGTAGAATTTTTATATCGCTTTTCTTTTTTTACTGCATGCACAAAGGTAGTGAACTACTCGGAGAGGGATGTTTACAAGGCTAAGAAGCGAACCGCATGGTCGAGAAAAATTAACCATAAGACAATGCTGGATGAACTTCTTTAATAAAATCATATACATGTGGCTGAAAAACAACACAAATCATCCCTCGAAAAAAAATTCCATGCGCCCTTAAATTGCACGCATGAGCTGACTGAACGAACTACATTATTCTTTTTCAATTTACTACAACCAAGTCCCTATATCTTTTCTAGCACAACTGTCCTCCAACACAAAAATTAAATTACAACTAAGGCAATTTCTTTATGCAATGCACTGCAACACACATCTAGAGAACTGCAAAAACAATATTCACAAGCGAACTGCGCCAGAGAACAAAATAAGCCAAAACACCAGCGATTTTGGGTACTGCACCGAGGATCCAACCGAGCTGCAATGAAGAGCAACCTGCACTTCTCCTCGTCAGCGGAGAACAATAGCGAAGGATTTGATCTGGGCATCTTTTGTCGTACCTGCTGGTATGCCGGAGTCCAGTGGTGGCGTCACTGGCCATGGTCAGCCGGGAGGGGGATCCGGTGTGGGGCCTGCACGCTCACCGGTGACCTACCAAAAGAACTGCATCCCATTGTTGCAAAACAATCAAAAGTGAACCGCAAAAAATGACGACCGAACTGCAGTGCGGGCCATACACTCGCCGCCGGCGAACTGCAGGCCGCTGTTGCCTTGTTGCCATGGTGAGAGAGATAGTGTGGTAAGCAGGGCAGCGGAGGAGGTCGATCCCGCGGTTAAAGCCGGTGGGAGGAGTGCGACAGAGGTAGCCGCGGAACCGCCAGAAAAGGGACGGCAGCGGCGGCTCGATGCCATGGCTGTTGCCGGTGTGGCCGGTTCTGCCGCACCATAAACGAGGGTGGTAGGCGGCCGGGCCTGGCGATGCGGGATGGGAGGTGTGGAGAGGGGGTTGAGGGGCTCTCACCGGCTGAATCCTGCGTCCGCGGTCTGGTGGTCAGGGACGGCCGAATCAGTCGCCGGGGAGCTGCCGGAGCCCGGCGAACTGCACATAGGGGCAGAGGGGAGGCGAGCTTGACAACGCGGCAAACTGCACTGCGTCGCGGCCATCATGCTGTGTGGATCCAGCGGGGGAGGACACACTAGCGCGGATCATGGCCACGGGCTCTGTGGATCCAGCGGCGGGGGAGAAGGTGGCTAGAGGCGGCGGGGGAGAAGGTGGCTAGGGGGCGGCGGGGCTGGATCCAACCAGATCCATCGCAGGGGAGGCGCCGGGGAGCGGGGGCAGAGCGCATCGGGGCGGCAGAGGGAGGTGGGAGGAAGCGGCGTGGGTGGGGTTGTGGGTGGGGAAGAAGGTGGATGTGGTGGTCGGGATGGGTGGGTGGGAGGGGGGTTAAATGGATAAGGTGGTCGGGAAAGGGAGGTAGGGGGAACCGGTGGCACAGTGGCTCGGTTGGGCCGTGCCGTGCCACGCCGGAGAAGGTGGGGATGGTGGGCGCCGCGCCGATGCTAGCGGTGTTCCCCGTCGTGGAAGGTGGCTGGGGGAGGAAGGTGGGAAGGAGACAGAGTGGGTGGGGGCAGGGTGGGGGGCCTCGAATGGATAAGGTGGGATGTAGTCGAGCCGCGGTTCGTTTTCGCGGTGGGAGGCAGCACGGAACTGTTGCCAGAATAAGCCCAAATGTTGGTAGAATAAGGTCTTAAGGATGTTGGTAGAATATACCCACCCTATATATATATATATAGGTATAGAACCAAATGTAGTGAAGAATAACCTCAAATGACGAATTTGAAAAGTTTGACGAAATTGCAAATGATGAAAAACTCAAATTTGAAGAACGTCAAAAAGAGGTGGTGGCGTTACCCACCGTATAAGAACTATGATGATTTCAGACACCGCGTACAATTGTCGTAGGGTTCTGAGAATTAAGTTCTTCATTAATTTCTTCACACTTAGAGGGTTAGTCTTCATTGATTGAAGAAAAACGTTACTTCGTGTGTTGTGCATCAAAGTCATCAAGAATGCATAAGCGTTAGGATGTGTGTCCATTTCAAAGGACATTCGAAGATTCTAAGATGTTTAGCTCACACCGCAACATGCAAAACCTTCTCTCATCCAAGGGCTTAGTGAAGATATCTGCAAGCTGGTCTTCAGTCTTCACGTGGTCGATGACGATGTCTCCCTTCAGCACATGATCACGAAGAAAATGGTGATGAATCTCAATATGCTTCGTCCTTGAGTGTTGCACTGGGTTGTGGGCGATCTTGATGGCGCTCTCATTGTCGCAGAAGAGTGGCACTTTCTTCATGTTAACGCCATAGTCCTTGAGCGTTTGCTTCATCCATAGTAACTGAGAGCAGCAGGCGCCAGCAGCAATGTACTCAGCCTCGGCAGTAGAAAGTGAAATGCAGTTCTGCTTCTTCGAGGACGAACATACGAGAGATCGTCCGAGGAAATTGCATGTGCCTGATGTTGACTTGAGGTCCACACGATCACCAGCATAATCAGAATCGGAATATCCAGCAAGATCAAGTGATGAGCCCTTGGGATACCATAATCCAAGCGTTGGGGTGTGAGCCAAATATTGAAGAATTCGTTTCACAGCCTGGTGGTGGGATTCCTTCGGTGACGCTTGAAAGCGGGCACACATGCAAACGCTAAGCATAATATCTGGCCTAGATGCACATAGGTGTAGGATCCAAAGTATGTCTAGAGGGGGGGGGTGATTAGACTACTTGACCAAATAAAACCTAACCTTTTCCCAGATTTTAATTGTGGGCAGATTTTGGCAATAGTACAGGTCAAGCATCACCCTACACATGCAATTCTAAGAGTATAGCAGCAGAAAGTAGATAATTGCATATGTAAGTAAAGGAGGGGATCGGAGATTTCAAACGCAATGAAGACACGGTGGTTTTTGGCGTGGTTCCGATAGGTGGTGCTATCGTACGTCCACGTTGATGGAGACTTCAACCCACGAAGGGTAACGGCTGCGCGAGTCCACGGAGGGCTCCACCCACGAAGGGTCGACGAAGAAGCAACCTTGTCTATTCCACCATGGCTTACGTCCATGAAGGACTAGCCTCACTCGGGGTAGATCTTCACGAAGTAGGCGATCTCCTTGCCCTTACAAACTCTTGGTTCAACTCCACATCATGTTGGAGGCTCCCAAGTGACACCTAACCAATCTAGGAGACACCACTCTCCAAAAGGTAATAGACGGTGTGTTGTTGATGAACTCCTTGCTCTTGTGCTTCAAATGATAGTCTTCCCAGCACTCAAACAACTCCTCACAGATTTGGCTATGGTGGAAGAAGGATTTGAGTGGAAAGCAACTTGGGATAGGCTAGAGATCAAGGTTCAAATGGTAGGAATGGAATATCTTGATCTCAACACATGAGTAGGTGGTTCTCTCTCAGAAAATGTATGGTGGAAGTGTAGGCACGTTCTGATGGCTCTCCTTACTAAGAAGGAGGTGACGGAGGGGTATACATAGCCTCCACACAAAATCCAACCGTTACACACTTTTGACCCAACTCGGTGGCACCGAAACGATCATCTCAGTAGCACCGAACTGTGTAAAAGATACTCCCTCCATTCCACAATGTAGTGCATATAGATTTTTCTGAAAGTCAAACTATGTCAACTTTGACCAAGTTTATAGAGAAAACTTTCTACATCTACAATACCAAACATGTATATTATGAAAATATAACTCATGATGTATCCAATGATATGCATTTGGTATTCTAGATGTATCTATTTTTCTCTATAAATATGGTCAAAGTTTGTAATGTTTGACTTTTAGAAAAATCTATAGGCACTACATTATGGAATGGAGGGAGTATGAACTTTAGGAATCTCGGTGGGACCGATACGAACAACTCGGATGGACCGAAGTGCAATGGCTAGGGCAATCCTCATCTCGGTGGCACCGATTGCATCAACTCGGTAGGACCGAAGTGAAGCAATAAGGCAACAGAGAGTTGGCAAGCCATCTTGGTGAGACCGATTTGCAAAACTCGGTGAGACCGAAGTAAGTGCAAACGATTACAAAGAGTTGGCAAGGCCATCTCGGTGAGACCGAGATCCATCTCGTTGGATCCGATTTGTTAGGGTTTTGGCAGTGGCTAAGTCTTGGATGAACTCGGTGGGGCCGGATAGAGAAATTCGGTGGGGCCGAGTTGGAATGTAGGTTTTGGACATATTTGGGTAGAGAGAGTGGTTGAGGGTTTAGGAGTACTGTCACTAAGCACTTGAGCAAAAAGATCATTAAGCAACACCTCATCCCCTTTTAATAGTATTGGCTTTCCTATGGACTCAATGTGATCTTGGATCACTAAACCAAAAATGTAGAGTCTTGAGCTTTTGCTAATCCTTGTCCTTAGCATTTTGAGGGGTCCACATCTCTAGTCCATGCCATGCCAATCATTGAACATCCTGAAATCTTTAACTTGAACGGACATTAGTTCAATGAGATATATGTTGTTATGAATTACCAAAACCACCAAGGGAGAAAAATTTTCTTTCAATCTCCCCCTTTTTTGTAATTGATGACAACATATAGATCAAAGCTTCGACAAATGATTAAATGAATGAAATACATCGTCGCTTTGAGAAGTATGTGATAAGCAAGAGCTCCCCCTAAATTTGTGCATTATTAAATATTTGCGTTTGAATGCAAATGCACAATTGATTAGGCTCATGGGTCACTCTTCCATGTCACATACTACTTGGTGGAGCGCGCAAAATGATATGATAAGAATAGCAAGCATGCATCACCAACACAAATGAATGATCATACATGATAATGATAAGGATAAGAATTGATCATCATAATAAGCATAGTATGACCATCACAAGCATAAACGATAGAATAATCATACAGACACTGTAGCAAGCACACACATAACAGAGTAGCATCAAACAAGTAGTAGCAAAAGAACTCGAGCAAATCAAAATAGAGCACTCTCTCTCGAAGCCTATGATCTATACAAATTCCCCCCCCCCTTTGGCAACAAGTACCAAAAAGATCGAATTGTATAGGACTAGTTGGCACTCTAAGCACGATCTTCTGAAGCTTTTGAAGGTGATTTTCTGCTGGCTGCTCCGGTGTGCGTAGACGGCATTGAGATAAGAGCATCCGCGAAGACTTCTACGGATGTCTGTGAGGCTGGTGGAGTGGAGACCTGAGGTGGCACTGTGGTAGTAGCAGCTAGTGCAGATACTGTGGTCCGTGGATCCACAACTGGTATTGCAGCAGACCTGGCTGCCCTAGGCACTGTCTGAAATCGTTATGTGGTTGGTCTGTCATCTCCACTGTCATCTGATGGGGTTGTCTTGACAGCATCCACATCACTCTACAGCTGCTCTACTATAGTCTGAATCTCTGTATATGAAATTTAGTCTCAATTATCCGCTCAAAACTAGCCTGGGTCTGGGTGAGGTTGGCCAAACTTCGCTCAATCCTCAGAGTGGCTTCAAGCAGATATGTCATTTGATCCTTGGGTGTCTTGAGATTGGCAATTTGAGCATTTGGAGCAGATGCCTCCTGAGCTGCCTTTGCTTCTTCGGCTTTGCGGATCTTCTCTTGGGCTTGTGCTGAAGTGGGATGCGAAGGATGCATCACAATCACATTGTCCTCAAACTCTGGACGGAGTGGCAAGTGCTCTCGATCAAGAAGGTATGTGCTGGTTCCAACTTTGGAATTGATCAATAGCTGAATGTGTGGAGCATATCCGCACGATCTCTTCTGATCAGCTGCAGTCCTCTTGATAGTTTCCACTATCAGGCTCATCACCTTGAATTTCTGAGCTGTATCAAACAAATGCAGCAAATTGATGGAGTGGACATGAATCATTTTGTCATCTCCTGACTTGGGTAGTAGAGTGTACCGCAATATGGTGTTCATGGTGGCCGGTCTTGGGAGCAGATGCTTCACTGATCCAAGTTTGTGAGTTTCAAGGTCTTCCTGGGGAATAGCTGTGTACATGTTCTTCATGGAGTTGTGATCCATCTTGAGCTTGGCATAAACATCATAATCATCATCCTCTTCCTTGGGTGCACCAAGAAGACGTGCCACTCAGAGATGGTTGACTGATACCTGATACCTTCAGTCATCCACACTATTTTTCCATCTGGATAGAAGTGAGCAGTAGAGTAGAATTGCATGACCATCTCATCATTCCACTTGGTCAACTTCTTTCCAACAAACTCGTCAACTCCTGCAATTCTGAAGCTTTCATGGAAATGGGGAAAATAGTCCTCGTTCTCATCGATGTATTCCCAATCCACCCATCTCATGTCACTGACTATGGGCTTCTTATCAAGCAAAACTGTCTCATAAAAGTCCTGTTGTTCACGAGTGTGAAAGTGATAATCACATGCTGTCTTCCTCCTTATAGCATAAGGATCTAATGTCCTCCATTAACGTAGTCCTTTATCCTTCCTCAGCATCATGTTCTCCGCAACTGGGTGTGCATTGTCATGGTCTGGTATCTTAGGCTTGAATTTTCTGAGCACTAGAGGCTCTTCATCAACATTTGACTCAGGCACTGGGGCCTTGTTCTTCTCAGCAGCTGATATGTTCCTGGTGGATCTCTTGGGTGCAGGTGCCTTTGGTTTAGACTTGGGGGGTGCAGAAGTCTTGATTGCATCAGACATGAGCTTCTGAGCTTTTGCTGGGGGTGCAGTGGCTGCTGGTTCCTCCTCTTCTTCTTCCTCATCAATCATCATGGAGGGTCTGCCAATCACACGGGCAGTAGTTTTTCTTACTCTCTTCTTCTTGCCACTTGCAGCTGGTTCAGAATTACTAGGCTCTTCAAGAGTGAATTGCATAGTTTGCTTTGGCACTTTCCTCACAGCAGTCCTCTCTTTGGCAGTTGATGGTTTGGTGTTGTACTCCTTAGCAAGCACTATCCTCTTTTTCTTGGTTGCAGCTTCACTTGCAACAAAATCTTCATCCTCACTGTCTGAGATTTTCTTCTTCCTTGTTCTGGTTGCAGCTTTAGGAAGATCTGGAGAGCTCCTCTCTCCCTCATAGAAACTTTCTGCAGGGCTTGACCCTTCACTCATTTCTACATGCTGTTCAGATCTGTTCTGACTGTCACTGCTGTATGACATCTTGCTGAGCTATCCCCGTGAATAGATAGGCATGGGTAGAGTAGATGAGTCATCACAAAAAAGCAGAGATTTTTCATAAAATTTGAGTTCAACTCTTAGTTTCAAGTTTTCACAGGATGCATATCGGATGGACCGAGTTGATCATTTCGGTGATACCGAAGCACACTACAGAAACCTTACACGCCATTTCGGTCAGACCGAGATGGGGTTCGGTGGCTCCGAGATGCTAGGGTTTTACTGAGATTTTACTTTCGGTCTCACCAATATGTACAACTCGGTGGCACCGAGACGTACTAGTGCTATGGTCAGAGACCAAATCGGTGGTACCGAAAATTTCGAATTGGTCGGTCCGAGATGCATTCGGCGGAAACTTAAACCTAAAATTTTTACTCACATCTAATCTACGGAATTTGTAGTGTAACAGGAGTTCTCAATCCGTGGCATGAATTCAGGCAGTCCAATCGTGCATTGAATCGGAAATGGGAAGCACGATAGGGATCGAATCTCACCCTAACTTGGTGGAGATCCTCTACGGCGGCAACGGCGGAGGAGATTCCCGTTGACGGCGACGGAATCCGGCAGCGAGAGCGCGCTGGAGACGACAGCGATGTCCGTAGACGAGGACGATGGCAGCGACGGGGAGCGGGAACGAGTGGGGTCGAGAAATTTCAACCGTTCGGTCCGCGCGATATATATACCCGTACGCTATCGGTGGCGCCGAGTTGAACAATTCGGTGGCACCGATATGTGTAACTACTCGCAGTTTAGCACATCAGTGGCTCCGAAATGGTTGAACTCGGTAGCACCGAGATGGAAAACCTAGGTCAATCTAAGTGATTTCGGTTGGACCGAGTTTGAGTGAATTGGTTCGGCCGAAATCATTTAGAAGGTTTTGGAGGTTCAGCCCTTTCAGATCGGTGGCTCCGAGTGCTCCTCACCCGGAGGGTCCGAAAATGACTTGTTCAATTTTTGTGATGCAGCAAGAATAGAATTTGAGACAAGAAAGCATAGATAGCTAGAGAAGGTACTTAGGCATTCTTGTACATCCACTTGGCCAGAAAAAACAAGACAATCAAAACAACAAATGGATGTCCTCGAATGGTGAAAATATGCAAACCAACATGCTCACACAATAAGATAGCAAATGAAATATGTGTCAAACATGCACAACCAATTCTAGCATCTATCAAGGAATGGCGATGACTAGGTCATCTATATATGAGTATATTGACTTAGGAGCCAAATGAGAACATTTGATCATAGGTCATACTCATCGTTTAAGCACAAGTGGGGTTACCACTTTTACAAAAAGCATTGATGTGTTCACACCATTAGAGTTGCTTTAGCTCAATTGTTTAGAGCAAAGCTCCCCCTAGATGTGATATCCCCCCTAAGAGGGATGAACTAACCTTGGGTTTTGTCGATGATGACTTCATGTAGATGTTGAAGATGTGGATGCTCAATGTTGATGTAGACCATCAAGAGTTGGGAGCAATCCTTTGGAGTTTTGTGCTTTCAATACCTACATGGATTAGTCCCACACAAGGAACATACAAGGATGTCCATAGACATAGAGTGAAATACACATATGATGAAGTCCATGAATGCATTGAATACCTTGTCCCTTGCCTTACCAACAAGAGGGTTTGTGACTCCATGAACTAGTGCAAAATGTGGAAGTTGGTTGCACAAGTTCTTGCCATAAAGAATATGAGTGAAGTTTGTTGGCGGAGTCACCCTCAAGAACTCTCTAGTTCTTCTTATTTTGGACCCACATCAACTTGATGGGAATCGTTGGAGTTGTAGTAACACTTGATGAAGTAGAACTTGATGAAGTCTTGGGAACCCACTTGACCATGGCTTGAGGAGCTTCTTCAAATGAATCAATCTCTTCTTGAAGCTTGTCCTTGCCTTTTAGCTTGTGGTCTTGTGGTGGAAGATCTTCTTGAGCTTTTGTTCCCTTGAAGGAAGTAGGATCATACTTCACTTGTTTAGGAACAAACTTCGTCTTGGGGTATTGATCTTCTTCCCACTCAACTCCATTGGCATTGAACTTTGGTTCAAAACCAACACCTTGGTTCTTCCGGTGCCTTCCTTGCTTGCGTACAATTTCCTCAAATTGTTTACTCCCGGCAAGACTCTTGTAGACACCTTTCTCTATAATTCCTTTCAATAGCATATTTTCTTGCTCAAGTGTAACTTGGCTAAGAGAATCATTAGTGGAATCAATAGAACTACTAGAAGCAACAACTTTGGATTTAGCATTGTTATTGTTACTACTAGAGATAGAACCATTTTTAATCTTGTTGCTAGTTTGCTTAGGTTTAACTTGTGGCATAAAGGTAGACAAGAGTAAATATTTGGCAAGATATGAAGAACTCTTCTTTCGAAGATCGTCATTGATAGCTTTAAGAAACTCATGCTCTTGCTCTAAATTTAGCTTCTCGAAGTGTAGCTTCTCATGAGTTCTTAGAAGTTCTCTATGATCCTCTTGAGTTGTTTCATGAGCTAACTTAAGAGCATTTAGTTCTTTAGTTAGACGCTCAATCTCCTTCATAGCATTGTCACTCGTTTCCTCTTGACTATCATGATTACTAGCATTTTCATTATAGCTCACATCACTAGCCCTATCAACAAGTAAATCATCATCACCAAGCAAATCATCTTCATCACTATTGAAATCAAGATACTCGGGATGTGATACCTTGGGGCCTTTTGCCATGAAGCATCTTCCAATTCCTTCATTGGGTGAGTCAAATAAATCGTAGGAGTTGGATGACACAAGTGCAAGTCCGGCAACACCTTCATCTTGACTATAGTCGGAGTTGGAGTGATAACTTCTATTGGAGTGGTTGTCAGAGTTGGAGCCGGAAACCCATTCACCAACATGAGCTTGATGTCTTCTTCTTGTGTAGCTCTTGGATGCCTTGTCCTTTCTCTCCGAATCCTTGCTTCTTCAAGAGTGTCTTCGTTCATAACGATCATCTCTACTCCTTCTCTTCTTATGAGGTGATTCATCTCTTCTATGTCTTCCTCTTGGTGATTCGTCTCTTTTCTTGTAGGGAGCCATACACTCATTGGAGTAGTGTCCAGGCTTCCCACAATTGTAGCAATTGCGGTTACGACTTGATGATCTTCTCTCACAGTGTCTTGAGCTAGAGCTTCTTTCTTTGCCTTTGTTCTTGTAGAACTTGTTGAAGCTTTTCACCATTAGGCTTATCTCTTCATTTGATACTAGCTTGTCACTTGAAGTTGTTGGAGCATCGGTTGAGGCCTTGTAAGCACCACTTGATTTGTTGTGTAGCTCCTCTTTGTCCTTGAGTGACATTTCATGAGCAACAATCCTTCCAATGACTTCCGTGGGCTTGAGATCTTTGTAATTTGGCATCATTTGGATCAATGTGCAGATGGTATCATATTTTCCATCCAAAGCTCTAAGTATTTTCTTGATGATGAATTTGTCGGTCATCTCTTCACTTCCTAAGCCGGCAATCTCATTTGTGATGAGAGCAAGCCTAGAGTACATCTCAACGACTCCTTCACCATCCTTCATCTTGAACTTGTCAAGTTGACTTTGAAGCACATCCAAGTTAGATTGCTTGACAGACTTGGTACCCTCATGCATATCAACCAAAGTATCCCAAATTTCCTTTGTATTCTCAAGGCGGCTGATTTTGTTGAATTCTTCGGGACATAGTCCGTTGAATAGAATATCACAAGCTTGAGCATTGTATTGCAACATCTTCAATTCTTCCGGGGTTGCTTCACGATCCGGTTCCTTGCCATCCTCAAAGAAGTCACCTTGCAAGCCAACATGAACAACAGCCCAAACGACAGGGTTATGACCAAGAATATGCATTTTCATCTTATGTTTCCAACTAGCAAAGTTTGTACCATCAAAATATGGACCTCTACGGTGATAGTTACCCTCACTAGACGCCATACTCTCCTAGGTTGTGAAACCAAGGCTATGATCACCAAAGCAATGGAAATCAAAGCTTAAGGAGACCAAAGCTCTGATACCACTTGTAGGATCGAAAGTATGTCTAGAGGGGGGGGGTGATTAGACTACTTGACCAAATAAAACCTAACGTTTTCCTAGATTTTAATTGTTGGCAGATTTTTGTAATAGTACATGTCAAGCATCACCCTACACATGCAATTCTAAGAGTATAGCAGCGAAAAGTAGATAATTGCATATGTAAGTAAAGGAGGGGATCAGAGATTTCAAACGCAATGAAGACACGGTGGTTTTTGGCGTGGTTCCGATAGGTGGTGCTATCGTACGTCCACGTTGATGGAGACTTCAACCCACGAAGGGTAACGGCTGCGCGAGTCCATGGAGGGCTCCACCCACAAAGGGTCCACGAAGAAGCAACCTTGTCTATTCCACCATGGCTTACATCCACGAAGGACTAGCCTCACTCGGGGTAGATCTTCACGAAGTAGGCGATCTCCTTTCCCTTACAAACTCTTGGTTCAACTCCACATCATGTTGGAGGCTCCCAAGTGACACCTAACCAATCTAGGAGACACCACTCTCCAAAAGGTAATAGACGGTGTGTTGTTGATGAACTCCTTGCTCTTGTGCTTCAAATGATAGTCTTCCCAGCACTCAAACAACTCCTCACAGATTTGGCTATGGTGGAAGAAGGATTTGAGTGGAAAGCAACTTGGGATAGGCTAGAGATCAAGGTTCAAATGGTAGGAATGGAATATCTTGATCTCAACACATGAGTAGGTGGTTCTCTCTCAGAAAATGTATGGTGGAAGTGTAGGCACGTTCTTATGGCTCTCCTTACTGAGAAGGAGGTGGTGGAGGGGTATATATAGCCTCCACACAAAATCCAACCGTTACACACTTTTGGCCCAACTCGGTGGCACCGAAACGATCATCTCGGTAGCACCAAACTGTGTAAAAGATATGAACTTTAGGAATCTCGGTGGGACCGATACGAACAACTCGGATGGACCAAAGTGCAATGGCTAGGGCAATCCTCATCTCGGTGGCACCGATTGCATCAACTCGGTAGGACCAAAGTGAAGCAATAAGGCAACAGAGAGTTGGCAAGCCATCTCGGTGAGACCGATTTGCAAAACTCGGTGAGACCGAAGTAAGTGCAAACGATTACAGAGAGTTGGCAAGGCCATCTCGGTGAGACCGAGATCCATTTCGGTGGATCCGATTTGTTAGGGTTTTGGCACTGGCTAAGTCTTGGATGAACTCGGTGGGGCCGGATAGAGAAATTCGGTGGGGCCGAGTTGGAATGTAGGTTTTGGACATATTTGGGTAGAGAGAGTGGTTGAGGGTTTAGGAGTACTGTCACTAAGCACTTGAGCAAAAAGATCATTGAGCAACACCTCATCCCCTTTTAATAGTATTGGCTTTCCTATGGACTCAATGTGATCTTGGATCACTAAACCAAAAATGTAGAGTCTTGAGCTTTTGCTAATCCTTGTCCTTAGCATTTTGAGGGGTCCACATCTCTAGTCCATGCCATGCCAATCATTGAACATCCTGAAATCTTTAACTTGAACGGACATTAGTTCAATGAGATATATGTTGTTATGAATTACCAAAACCACCAAGGGAGCAAATGTGCTTTCAATAGGTAAAGCAGCGAACCAATGATGGAGCGATATACTTTCTGATCGAAATCTTTACCATTTTTGTCAGTGTTGAGTTGGCCATTTGTTGGCATTAGTATCTTGAGGCCTTTGCAATCTTGCATTCCGAATTTCTTCAGGCAGTCTCTGAGGTATTTCTCCTGAGATATGAAGATGCCATTGGGTTGTTGACGAATTTGAAGCCCGAGGAAGAATTTCAACCCCCCCATCATAGACATCTGATATTCTTCTTGCATCATATGAGCAAATTCGTCACTGTATTTCTTGTTAGTGCAACCAAAGATAATATTATCAACATATATTTGGCATATGAACAGTTCACCATCATAAGATTTAGTAAAAAGAGTAGGGTCAAGTGAACCGGGCTTGAACCCCTTTTTCTTCAGGAATTCCTTCAGTGTATCATACCAAGCCCTAGGGGCCTGCTTGAGGCCATAGAGAGCCTTGTTGAGTCTAAAGACTTTGTCAGGATGCTTTGGGTCCTCAAAACCTGGTGGTTGAGCAACATATACTTCTTCCTCAAGCTTACCATTGAGGAATGCACTTTTCACATCCATTTGATATAAGAGGATATCATGATGGTTAGCATATGCAAGCAATATTCGAATGGCTTCAAGCCTAGCAACAGGTGCAAATGTTTCATCGAAATCAATACCCTCAACCTGTGTGTACCCTTGAGCTACAAGACGTGCCTTATTCCTCACCACTTGGCCATTTTCGTCTTGTTTGTTGCGGTAGATCCACTTAGTGCCGATGATATTGTGCTTGCGTGGATCAGGACGCTTAACAAGCTCCCACACATTGTTGAGCTCGAATTGACGCAATTCATCTTGCATCGCTTGAATCCATTCAGGTTCCAGAAAGGCTTCATCAACTTTGGTGGGCTCTGAAATAGAGACAAACGCGTAATGCCCACAAAAGTTAGCTAAATGTGAAGCTCTTGAGCGAGTGAGGGGACCAGGTGCATTGATGTTGTCGAGGATCTTCTCAATCTGCACTTCATTCACCACTCATGGGTGTGCTGGACGAGGGCCTTGTTGTTGTTGTTGTTACCGTGCAGAATCCTCAGCATCAGTTTCGTCAGGATGTTCATTTTCTTCACGACGAGGAACAACCACTTCTTCATCAGCAGCTATTTCTTCACTGGGCACAATTTCACCAGTGCCCATCAGCTTGATAGATTCCTCAGGAGACATTTCATCTAGCACAGGAGGCAGGTGCTCTCTTTGTGAGCCGTTAGTTTCATCGAACCGCACATCTACAGTTTCAACAACCTTGTGGTGGAAGGAGTTGAAGACTCTGTAGGTGTGCGAGTCCTTTCCGTAACCAAGCATAAAACCTTCACGTGCTTTCGGTGCAAATTTAGAATTGTGATGAGGATCTCTAATCCAACATTTAGCACCGAAGACTTTGAAATAACTCACATTGGGTTTCTTGTCAGTGAGGAGTTCATATGAGGTCTTCTTGAGGAATTTGTGAAGATATACCCGGTTGATGATGTGGCATGCAGTGTCAATTGCCTCAGGTCAGAAGTGACGAGGAGTCTTGTATTCATCAAGCATAGTACGTGCCATCTCGATGAGGGTCCTGTTCTTGCGCTCCACGACTCCATTCTGCTGAGGCGTGTAGGGAGCAGAGAGCTCATGAGTGATACCAAGTTCATCAAGATAATCATCGAGGCCTGTGTTCTTGAACTCAGTGCCATTGTCACTCCTGATATGCTTGATCTTGAGACCATAATTCGTCATGGCCTGATTGGAGAATCGTCTGAAGACATTCTGAACTTCAGTCTTGTAGGTAATGATGTGCACCCAGGTGTAGTGAGAGTAGTCATCAACAGTGATGAATCCGTAGAGAGATGCTGCATTGGTTAGTGTGGCATAATGTGTGGTGCCAAACAAATCCATGTGAAGTAATTCAAAAGGACGAGTAGTGGTCATGATTGTCTTTGCCTGGTGCTTGGCTCTGGTCATCTTTCCAGACTCAAAAGCACCACAGAGGTGATCCTTGATGAATTTGACACCCTCGACGCCAATGATATGCTTCTTCTGGACGAGAGTGCTCAAATTCCTCATTCCAGCATGTCCAAGTCATCGATGCCATAGCCAGCATTCCGAAGCTTTTGCCATTAGACATGTTGCAGGCTGAGGACCTATAGAGAAATCTACAATATACATGTCATCTCTCCTAAAGCCTTCGAAGACTTTGGATTTTTCAGATTCCAACAGCACAATGCATCTATATTTGCCAAAGATGACAATCATATCAAGATCACAAAGCATTGAGACAGACATGAGGTTGAATCCAAGGGACTCGACAAGCATCACCTTTTCCATGTGTCGATCCTTTGAAATGGCAACCTTACCTAGACCCAATACCTTGCTTTTTCCTTTCTCAGCATAAGTGATATGCTTCAGATGACACGGAGTAAGGGGAGCATCAGTGAGGAGATTCCTATCTCCAGTCATATGAGTCGTGCAGCCACTGTCCAAGACCCATTCAGTGGCTGAAGGTGTATCATCCTGTAGAAGCATTAGTCTGACTTACAAATTCATATGCTTCAAAGTGAAGAATATGATAATGATCAATTTCGTCAGACAATTTCATCAATGAATAATATCAAGCAGGATAAGGGATGTGTGAAATGAAACATTCATTCCAGCATGATTTGCCTGCATCCCAACAGGCATTTTGTCAGGTCTTTAGCAAATTCATCAGACATTTAGTTGTCTGAAGACCTGACCCTACAGAAGAGATTAGTTCTTCTTCTTAACCACCCACATCTGAATGGGTGGCTGAGAAGCAATGTGACGAAGTGCATTGATGGAGAACTTAGGCATTGAAGAATATACATTTCTCTTCATAGGAGGGTTATAGTAATTGAATGAATAAGCAGAGAAATTCCTTGAAGATTTGTGAACATAGTGGTTTGAAGAATAATGCTCATATTCATTAACTCGTTGTCTGTTTTCCTGCGAAACAGAGGCATTAGTGCGACCATAAGTGAGTCTGCGTCCATTTGACGACTTTGATCCCTGTGAAGAATTTGCCTTGGGAAGTTTCTTCTTCATCGGTGGTGTCATGATGACATTCACCTGAAGATTTTCCAGAAGGCTTTTGGGAACCCAGATTTTCTTCACAGGTGGACCGTTCCTGCAGTTAGTACCAATGAATCTGGCAAAGACCTCACCATTCTGATTCTTGAACAGTTTATAGTTGGAGTCAAATGACTCATCTGAAGAATATGAAGAATCACAAGTATAGCCAGATAAAGTGGATGGGTCTACTGGAGGTCCCTTTGCAGCAACCCAAGTGGTTTTGGGATACTGCTCAGGCTTCCAGTACGAACCATCAGCATTGAGCTTTCTCTCAAAGGCAATACCCTCTTTCCTAGGGTTCCTGTGAAGAATTTGCTTTTTGAGCACGTCACACAGGGTTTGATGCCCTTTGAGGCTTTTGTACATGCCAGTGACATACAATTCCTTCAGCCCTGCATTTTCATCAGTATCACTGGTGGCTTCCTTAGATGAGGGGTTAGTGACCACCGTAGCAGTTGAAGCAATTGCAAGTACAGAAGCATTTGAACATTCAGCTGAAGAATTAGCATTATCATGTTCAAGGCATTTTAGGCATGGTGCAACAAATTCTTCCTGAGCGGTACTGATCTGTTGAGCGAGGAGTGAATCGTTTTCCTTTTGAAGATCATCATGAGATGCTCTCAGCTTCTCGAGATCTTGCTTCCTTTGAAGAAATTCATAGGACAGCTTCTCATGTTCAGCTGAGAGGGACACATGACGACTTTCAAGTTCGTCATATTGAGACTTAAGCCTTCTGAGATCCTCAAATAGGGCTTGACTACGATCCATTTCCTCGTCCAACAGGTCATCGCTTTTGTCTAGCAGTTTTTGAATCTTTTTCATGGCATGTTGCTGTTCAGTTGCAATTTTAGCAAGTTTCTTATAGCTTGGTTTAGATTCACACTCAGAGTGATCATCACTGGAGGTTTCAAAGTAAGCTTCTCGTGAGGTTACCTTTGCACCTCGAGCCATGAAGCAATAGGTGGGAGCGTAGTCATCAGCACAGTCATCATTGTTGGTGGAGATACCATTATCCTCAGTGTTGAAGATGGACTTGCTGACGTACTCTGTAGCGAGTGCAAGGCTTGCCACACCAGTGTCTGACTCCTCCTCAGATTCCTCAGCTTGCTGATCATCAGATTCTTCTTCAGAATCCATTTCCTTCCTTCCCAAGGAATGCACGAGCTTTGCTAGAACTAGATTTCTTGTCAGATGAGGACTTTGATGAAGACTTTGAGGACTTTGATGAAGACTTTGGGGACTTCTTTTTCTTCCCATCAGACTCATCATCATCCCTGCTCTTCTTCTTCTTCTTCTTCTGCCAAAGAGGGCAGTCGGCGATGTAGTGGCCTGGCTTCTTGCATTTGTGACAGGTTCTTTTGTTGTAGTCTCGAGCAGACACTTCTCTAGTGTTCTTCGAGTCATACTTTGAAGATTTTCCGAATCTGTTCTTCTTGGAAAAATTCTGGAACTTCTTCACCAGGATAGCCAGTTCTCTGCCAATTTCCTCAGCACCGTCAGAATTGCTCTCATATTCCTCTTCTTCTTCTTCAGATGAAGAAATTGCCTTGGCTTTTGCTTTAGCCTTCAGAGCGCGGGGGCGACCATAGCTGGGTCCATACATGTCTCTCTTCTCTGCTTGCTGAAATTCATGTGTGTTGAGCCTCTCAAGAATGTCAGCAGGATCCAGTGACTTGTAATCTGGGCGCTCTTGAATCATCAGTGCCAAAGTGTCGAAGGAACTGTCCAGAGACCTCAGCAATTTCTTCACCACCTCATGATCGGTGATGTCAGCAGCACCAAGAGCCTGAAGCTCATTGGAGATATCAGTGAGGTGGTCAAAGGTTTGCTGCACATTTTCATTGTCGAGTCTTTTGAAGCGGTTGAAGAGATTGCGTAGAACATCAACTCGGGAGTCACGTTGAGTGGAAACGCCTCCATTCACTTTTGAAAGCCGGTCCCAAATAAGTTTTGAGGTTTCCAGTGCACTCACTCTGCCATACTGTCCTTTGTTGAGATGACCACAAATGATGTTCTTCGCTTGGGAGTCCAGTTGCTTGAATCGCTTCACATCATCAGCATTGATACTTGGTGAAATGGTGGGGATGCCGTTCTCGACGACGAACCAGAGATCGTTGTCAATAGCCTCAAGATGCATTCGCATCTTGTTCTTCTAGTAGGGATAGTTTGTGCCATCGAAGATGGGGCATGCAGTGGAGACCTTGATCATACCTGCGGTCGACATAAAACCTCCAGGTGGTTAAACCAAAATCACACAGAACAAGGGAGTACCTTGCTCTGATACCAATTGAAAGCGCAGGTTATCTCCCAGAGGGGGGTGAATGGGAGATTATTAGAAATTCATCAAACTCTGAAGAATTTGACGAAGAACAGAGTGAAGAAATAGAAATGCAAAGGAAACTAAGTCATCACAGAAACATTGTACATGCGAACTGGATACATAAGAGTGAAGAACATGCAATCATACAATCATACAGGCATGAAGAATACGAACTGAGGAAATAAAAGATAACATGATCAAATACTTCAGTTCAAATTCGTCAGAGGACTAATCACAAATTCTTCAGCAGCGGAATAGAGTAAGGGAGGGTGAGGAATTTGAAACCAGGTTGGCTCGGTGAAGACAATGGAATTTGGAAGACCAGTTCCAGTTGCTGCATCAACTGTACGTCTAGTTGGGGCGGCTGAGTCGCAACTCAAAGAACACTTAGTCCTCACCGTATTCCTCTTGAGCTAAGGTCACTTAGACCTTGCCCAATCACTCGTGGTAAGTCTTCAAGGTAGACTTCCAAAATCTTCACAGACTTGTTCACCGGCATGCCACAATTACTCTTGGGTGCTCAGAACACGACGCCTAACCGTCTGGAGGAATAACAGTCCTCAGAGGTAACAAGCGTCGGATCACACAGATCAATCTCTTCAGTGATGCTCAATCACTTAGGCTCTGGTTGGATTTTTCCTCACTTGGGTTCTCACAAAGTCGTCAGAGGATGGGTTGCTCTCAAATGACAAGTGTCAAGTTCTCTCGGAGCAGCCAACCAACAAGTGGTTGGGGGGGGGCTGGCTATTTATAGCCAGGGGCAACCCGACATGAATTGTCATAAATGCCCTTGTCTGATTCGACCATTGTCACGATAAGGATCCCCTCGACAGCTGGCACGCGGCGCAGCAACGGTCGGAAAGTTGTACTCTCAAATTCGTCAGGGCACTCAATTTCCTCACGATAGGCAGCTCGCACTGGCGAACTCCTAACTCCTCAGCCTGACCAAATTCGTCAGCAACCAGATGAACTTCGTCACTATCGCTAGCAAATGCATCAGCTGTACTGGAGATTTCCAAAGGCTTCACTCGAAGCGGCTTGTGTATGGGTTTCAGTAAGTTTGAGCATCACTTTGGAAATGTGAAATATGTTTTACCTAGACCCCCTTTAACAATACGGTTTTTCCTATGACTCAAATAAGAAGAAAAGAAACTACGAAAACCAAAGTCTTGAAGCTTCAAAGTCTTCACATCAATTTCTTCAAAGGCCATACCAATTTCATCATCAAATTCTTCACTTGAAGAAATCTTTTTTTAGGGGTCGTCTTCCATGTGTTAAACCAAATCTTTCAGGGACTCTGTCTCCTGTGTATACTCTCAAACACATTAGTTCCTCAACCTATTTGTCTTCAATACTCCAAAACCACTAAGGGGGCACTTGATGCACTTACACAGTGCCACTACTACAGTCTCACTTTCTCAATATATGTGCCAACAGGGATGCTCGATTTTAGTGGAACTGCACAAAGACTTTGGGTGGTTCATTGCCTCAACTGCCTCCTTACTTTCCTATCAGTCACTTATCTCTGCTTCCAGTCAAAGGAAGTACTAATTGATAAGCTTCCTCACACAGGTTGGTACCAGCCTACGGCCTTCATCCTAATTATTGTGCTTTTGTCGTATCTCTTGGTAATTTGGTATTGTGCTACTGTTTTGCTACTGTCATTAGAAAGTGCTTTAGTTTTGCATGTTAATCTAATCCAACTTATGTACACACCAATTCTTTGTGTGATGAGCCTATGCCACTAATAAAATAAACTAATATCACCCTTTAAGCAAGGCTACTATGTTGCTATCTTTAGCCATTAAGATAATCACAATGCTTCTATTTGTTAATATATGTTTAATGAACTAGTGCCGCTATTATATTAAATCTCACTTTCTCAATATCTGTGTAAACATGGATGCTCGACTACTGCAAATATTGGCACCTTTTCGATTAATCTAATCCACGAGTAGATAATAAGCATGGCAATCACAGTGGGTGGTTCATTACCTTCACCGCCTCCTTTTTTGCCTGCAAGGTAAGAGTCTTGGCGAGCTACAGACCCAAGATGAGGTAGCATAACTTTATATCTTTATAAAAGGAGTATCTTGGAGCCTCAACTCGAAGGCAACATTAAGCTTATCATCTCGTAATGTTCCATGTCAATCTTGGAACTGAGAACATACCCCATCAAAACTGCATGCAACATTAATAGGCAAATCCTACAAGCAAAGTGTTACGTTGCCGATTTCAGTAGAACTGCACAAAAAGATCAGATGGTCAGATACTTATGCTGGCTCCTATGTACTCCAAAGTTCACGTAGACAAGCATCGATGTTGACAAGAAGAAGTGCCAAAGTGAACACCACTTAACTAGTCTGCACTCCAGGGATGCTCCATTTAATTTCAACTACAACAAAACTTTGGGTGGTTTATTTTGTCCACCGCCTCCTTGTCTGCACGGTAGAATTTTGGCGAGCTACAGGACCAAGATGATCTAGTAAACTAGTTGGATGAAAGTAGTCAGTGTATAAAACATGGGTATTTTATACCCTGACTTATGCACAGACAGTAGCAGCCTCCTTGCCGGCCAAAGCCTTGTCGGGAACTGCCAAGACCGAGATTCAGGGCCCAGTTGTAGAAGCCACTAGAAAGAAGCTCAAGACACAACACTCAACTAGTACCGAAGATGAAGACATTCCTTGCCGGCAAGGCTAAACCGGCAAGGTGAAGACCCGGCAAGATCCGTACCGGCAAGCTCCTGCCAGCCCTCCAGCGCTCCACCTCACCGCACATGTGTTCGCTAGTGGGTGAGGTGTCGACCGCACAGGCTGGTTGGTGAGGCTTGTCGGGCACGTGTCAGCACGCCGGGACAGGATTTGCCTCTAATGACACCCGTCCAGGAGGCGTGTCAGGATAATACGAGGTAGCTGGGCAAGCGGTGCAGAAACCTTGCCGGGACTACCTCTCCACATGACACCTAACAGTGCATTTAATGCCTTTGTCCTAAACTGGAAGAGTTAGGTATGATAGCACTGTTTGCTATCTAATCGTTGTGCAATTACTATTTTGCCACTGTGGTAACCCCTTGAACTATAAAAGGAGGGCCAAGGCAACAATTAGAGGGGTCAGACCCCTTTTCAAACACAAGCACGTCTCGTGTAGCTGCTCCTCCCCATACCTTGCCAGGAGAAGCGCTCCTTGTACTGTGCTTCTACACCATTAATACACCAAAAGCACGAGTAGGGTTTTACGCTTCTCAGCGGCCCGAACCTGGGTAAAAATCCCTTGCGCTTCCCATTGTTCATGCTCTTTGTGCACATTGACCCCCTCTACCGAACCACAAGGGGCTGCATGGCCCCATAGATGGTCGTCCCACCACGACATCTTTGGCGCGCCAGGTAAGGGTGCGTTGCTTGAGTGAACCTTGATCGGTGGGTTGCGCACCTTCTTCAGCATCTTCATCAACTTCCTCATCTCCCTCCTCATCGTCGATGGCGCCCAAGAAGAAGGGCATCACGATGACGGCCACCCGCACGCATCCGCAGGCGGTGCGGCCAATGCGGGCGGCGCGGGGACTGCGGTTGGCATGGCCAGCGCAGGCGGCGCGGTCGCCATGCCCACCGCGGTCGGCGCCAGAGACGAGCGTGCTGGGGATAGCCGACTTCCTTGATCTTCTAGTGAACGGAGCCACGATGGCGCGGGCAGAGCGGACGGACGACCTCTTCCTCCTCCTCCTCGCCGCGCCGACGAACGCAGCCACTGGAGCGGTAACGCCCGGGCCGGCGCGGCGTCCAAGAATGCAGCTTCGGGACATACGCTGCGCCCCTCGCACAACGGCCGCGGCACAGCTCCGAGCGGCGCCAACGACTCTGGGCAGCGGCGACCTCACGGCAAGACTCCTGTTGATCAAGTCCCAGATCCTCTGGCACCGCCTCCGCCACGGCGACCTGCTGCTAATCATGTGCCACGGCAACAAGACCGCGATGGCGCTCCTGCTAGCTCCGCCAGGAGTAGAGCGACGTTGCGTTCTTCGCTTCCGGCCATGCCAGCCACGGCAGCAGAAGCAATTGCGCGAGCCCAGATGCCGCTGAACTTCCCTCCAGCAGCAGAGAAGATGGATGAGTGGAGAGCCACCATCCAAAGCTTGATTGGATTCGCCGAGGCCAGTAAATCACAGCAAGTGGAGCCCTCACGGCGTCCGCGAATGGCACTAGCAACCCCATCTGATGGTGCTGCGCTAACGGTGCAATCACCTCAGCGGCAGCAATCTCAGCAGCAACGCCAACAATCGCAGCAAGCTCGATGATCCTCCGAGCCCGACGTGGTGTCGATGGCCTCTTCGGATCCACGGGCACGGCAAGATCAACGGCAAGTGCTGCGAGACAGACGGACAGAAGACGCCCGCACCACCATCGAACGGCGCCGAGAGGCGCGCCGTCAATCCGACGCGTGCAACGGCCCCGTCGTTGATGAGCCTGCGCCAGGGGTTGGTGGATATCTACCTTACGAGGTTGGGTGTCCTGCCTTCACCCGTGAGCTGCGGCAAGTCCGATGGCCGTTCGTTCGAGCCTTCAAGCCAGAAGTGCCGGAAAAGTATGACGGCAAGCTGAACCCGGCAGAGTTTCTGGGCATCTACACGATCGCCGTGCAAGCTGCCAGGGGGAGAGATGAGAAAATCCTCGCCAACTACTTTCCGTTGGTACTAAAGCCCAACGTGAAGTTTTGGCTGATGAACTTGCCGGAGAACTCCATTTCTTCATGGTCAGATCTCTGCAATGAGTTCGTTGGTGCCTTTACCGAAGGCCACAAGGCCCCTGGACAGCCCAACGACCTGCAAGTGATTCCGCAAAGAGATGGCGAAACTTTACGCAAGTATATCCAGAGATTCAGCCGCGTACACCGCAACATTCCAGATGTACACCCCGCAACCGTCATTGCCGCCTTTCAGACGAATGTGCGCAATCAGAGGATGCGGGAGAAAATGAACGTCAAGTTGCCCAAGACTATCAACGAGCTCTATACGTTGGCGGATAAGTGTGCACGTGCTGAGGAAGGAAGAAGGCTTCCCGGGGAGGACGCTGGCGCTGAAGTGGATTCTGAGGATGACGATGCTGCCACCCCGAGGAAGAAAGGCCGGAAGCGCAATTGCAAAACTGTTATGGCTGTTGAAGGCTCCGGCAACTCCGAGTCCGCCAAGAAAGCCAAGACCGAGAACTCCGGCAAGGAGGCTGCTGTATGCGCCGCTTGCCAGGAGGCGGCGGCAAACGAGAAGGCCGGCAAGTCAGATGGACCATACTGCAAGATTCACCGCACCAAAGGCCATGATCTCCAAGAGTGCTGACAAGTCGAGCACCTTGTTGAGAAACAGAAGGCTGAATATGAGAAGCGCGACAAGGAAAAGGGCCAAGATGGTGCCGGTGGATCCGGCAAAAAGGGCCGTGGTGGTCGAGGAGGCCGTCACGGAAAGGCCAAGCAGCAAAAAGAAAAACCTGCTAGAGGCCGCGAAAAGAAAGAAGAAGATGATGGAAGTGAAGAAGAGGAGGACGATAGAGAGTCCAGTGAACAAGAGTTCCAGAAGGCAACTGAAGCCATGTGCGTTGACGGAGGAGCATCTTTGCACTCCTCTCACCGCCAACTTAAGCAGTGGGCGCGTGAAGTTAATGTGGCGGAACCGGCAATGGGTTCTCAAAAGCCACTCAAATGGTCACACACGCCTATCATCTTTGACGCTGAGGACCACCCTGATCGCATAACTGCGGTCGGGTGTTTGCCGTTGTTAGTTGCACCAACAATTCGCAACCTCCAAGTAACAAAGATGTTAGTTGACGGTGGGGCCGGTCTGAATCTGATCTCCCCAGAAGTTATCAAGAGGCTGCAGATCCCCGATGAGGAACTCGAGAAAACGGGCATGTTTCAAGGAGTAAACCTGGGAAGAAGCCAGCCCAAGGGAAAAATCACATTGCCGGTGACGTTTGGCGGAGAGCTGAACTACAGGACGGAAAAGATTGTCTTTGACATCGTCAAGATCCCCTTGCCGTACCATGAAATTCTTGGCCGCCCAGCCTTGGCAAAATTCATGGCGGCATCTCACTATGCTTACAACACGTTGAAGATGCCAGGGCCGATGGGTGTCATTTCCATCAACTCCGATAAGAAAGATGTAGTCATTTGCGTCGACAAGATGTACAGAGATGCAGTTGCAGCAGAGGCCGCCAAGGCACTAGCTCCCGCCAAGAAGAAAGAAAAGAAGAAGTCCGTCAAGACCTCTAGCAAGGATTCCGAGAAGCGCACCTCTTCGGAGTGCTGCGCGCCTGTTGAAGACTTGCCAGAGTGCTCTGCCGGTAAGAAATCCAAAGCCATTGCACCGGCAACCAAGAAGGTACCGGCGAGGGAGGACGGCACTGACGGTACCTTCACCATCAGTGCCACCCTTGACGACAAATAGGAAAGCGCGCTCGTTGCCTTCCTGCGGGCGAATGTCGATGTGTTTGCATGGCGACCATCTGACATCCCCGGTGTTCCCAGGGAGGTAATTGAGCACCACCTTGCCGTCTGTCCCCACGCTCGGCCCGTCAAGCAGAAGGTCCGGAAGCAAGCTTTGGAGCGGCAA
Organism: Elymus sibiricus; assembly: GCA_039707655.1. Classification (NCBI taxonomy): domain Eukaryota; kingdom Viridiplantae; phylum Streptophyta; class Magnoliopsida; order Poales; family Poaceae; genus Elymus; species Elymus sibiricus. The sequence goes on along the minus strand of CM077666.1, from coordinate 201,643,301 downwards.
CAATTTATTGCCGAAGAGATCAAGAAGCTCGAAGCGGTAGACCTGGTCAGAGGAGTGCTACATCCCACTTGGTTGGCGAATCCAGTAGTGGTGCGCAAAGCAAACGGAAAGTGGAGACTTTGTATTGACTACACTGATATTAACAAAGCATGTCCAAAGGATCCTTTCCCTTTGCCGCGCATTGACCAAATTGTAGATTCCACTTCTAGCTGTGATTTACTCTCCTTCCTTGACGCATATTCCGGATACCATCAAATATTCATGGCCAAGGAGGATGAGGAAAAAACCGCATTCATTACTCCATGTGGCACATACTGCTTCGTGCGTATGCCTTTCGGACTAAAGAGTGCCGGTTCAACATTTGCAAGGGCAGTCTAGATTGGTTTTGAACCTCAGCTGCACAAGAATGTGGAAGCGTACATGGATGATATAGTGGTCAAGACCAAGGACAAATCTACCCTCATTCAAGATTTAGAAGAGACATTTGCAAACTTGCGTAAAATCAACTTGAAGCTCAACCCCGAGAAATGCGTGTTTGGTGTTCCATCCGGCAAGCTTCTCGGGTTCTTTGTATCTCAACGAGGAATTGAAGCAAATCCCACCAAGATCAAAGCGATTGAGCAGATCCGAGCACCGAAAAGCGTCAAAGATGTGCGGCGTCTTGCCGGTTGTGTTGCTGCCTTGAGTAGGTTCATTTCAAGGTCCGCTGAGCGCACCCTGCCATTTTTCAAGATTTTGAAAAAGGCAGGTCCGATGAAATGGACTCCGAAAGCGGAGGCCGCGCTGCAGGACTTGAAAAGATACCTCTCCTCCACGCCAACACTAGTTGTGCCAAGACCACAAGAGCCGTTGCCGCTATACGTAGCGGCAACGAATCAAGTGGCTAGTGCTACATTAGTGGCACAGAGGGAACTCGATGACGAGGAAGCAACCACGGCAAACCCGTCCAGCTACAAACCGGAATCTTCTCCGGCAGGATCTGGTGCCAACAAGTCGAAAACAGCGCAAGCAAATGAAGTTGATCAACCGGAGATACTAAAGAAGAAAGTGGTGCAGCGGCCCGTTTATTTTGTTAGTTCCCTTCTGTAGGGGCCTAGGTCAAGGTATTCGGGGGTGCAGAAATTGCTTTTCGGCCTTCTCATGGCCTCGAGAAAACTGCGCCACTACTTCCAAGCACACGAGATCACCGTCGTCACCCGCTTCCCGCTGCAACGCATCTTGAGAAATCCAGAGGCGACCGGCAGGATAGTGGAGTGGGCATTAGAATTGTCAAGCTTTACACTCAAGTTTGAAAGCACTTCAACCATTCAGAGCAGGGCCTTGGCAGAGTTCATTGCTGAATGGACGCCAACGCAAGACGAAGAAATTCAAGAAACAGCTCTCCCCGGCAAGGAAACAACAAAGGAATGGGTCATGTACTTTGATGGTGCCTTCTCGCTGCAAGGCGCCGGTGCCAGAGTGCTGCTCTTCGCACCCACCGGAGAGCACCTCAAGTATGTGGTCCAAATGCACTTTCCCAGGGAGCAAGCTACAAACAACACTGCTGAGTACGAAGGTCTCCTTGCCGGTCTTAGGATCGCAGTGGACCTTGGAATCAAAAAATTGATCATCCGCGGCGACTCGCAGCTTGTTGTAAAGCAAGTAAAGAAAGATTATCAGAGCCCGTTAATGGAGGCGTATGTGGAAGAAGTGAGAAAATTGGAAGAACACTTTGACGGGTTGCAAACAGAGCACATCCCTCCTGCGGAAAACAGCGTTGCTGATAGCTTGTCAAAGTGTGCCGCTCAAAAGCTTCCCGTGGAACCGAGAACTTTTGTGCTCCATTTGAATCAACCAACAATCGCCCCATCAACGCAGGACAGTAAGAGAAGGAAGTTAAGTACCAGCAAGTATTTTCCGGAAGAGCTCCCGGAAGCCGCCGACAAGGATGTTGCCGGGAACAACGACATGGTTGCCGGTGAGCAGCCGCTTAGCACAGAACCTCAGGCTCTCGCCACAGAAGCAAGCGCTCCCGTGACCAAAGATTGGTCCTTGTCGTCGAGCCGCAGGCTCCGGCATGGGCACATCAGATAGTCCGTTTCCTCCAAACAGGAGAACTTCCCGATGAGCAAGAAGAAGCAGAGAAAGTAGCCCGTCAGTCAAGTATGTATCAGTTTGTGGATAGTATCCTGTACAGAAAACGGCCAAACGGCGTGAAATTGAAGTGCATTTGTCGGGAAGATGGACTAAAGCTGTTGGTGGAAATACACAGAGGCATATGTGGCTCTCACATAGGATCAAGGGCACTTGCCGGCAAGGCATTCCGACAAGGCTTCTATTGGCCCACTGCACTCCAGGATGCGACTGAGCTAGTAACCAAGTGTGAAGCATGCCAGTTCCATTCAAAGAACATACATCAGCCAGCTCAAGCTCTCCAAACAATCCCTCTCTCCTGGCCCTTTTCGGTCTGGGGGCTCGATATCTTGGGTCCCTTCCCCCGTGCTGCCGGGGGCTTTGAGTTCTTGTACGTCGCCATCGACAAGTTCACAAAGTGGCCTGAAGTGGAGCCAGTGAGGAAGGTGACAGCGCAATCAGCCGTCAAGTCCTTCAAAGGATTAGTTTGCCGTTTCGGGGTTCCTAGCAGAATCATCACCGACAACGGCACACAATTCACGAGCCGCACCTTCATGCAGTATATCCAAGACCTTGGCAGCAAAATCTGTTTTGCATCTGTCGCTCACCCGAGAAGCAACGGCTAAGCAGAAAGGATGAATGCTGAAGTGCTCCCTGGTCTCAAGACAAGAACTTTCGACAAGCTGCGCAAGTTTGGAAAGCGCTAGATTGATGAGTTGCCGGTGGTTCTTTGGTCACTCAGGACGACACCAAATCGAGCTACCGGCCAAACACCCTTCTTCCTAATCTATGGTGCAGAAGCGGTGCTCCCCACGGAACTCATATATGGGTCACCTCGAGTGCTCGCTTACGATGAAGCTGAGCAAGAGCAGCTGCATCAAGACGATGTGTTGCTCCTTGAGGAAGATCGTCTTCGGGCAGCTGTGCGAGCTGCATGCTACCAGCAAGCCTTGCGTCGTTACCATAGCCGCAAAGTGCTTGCCCGAAGCCTTGAGGAAGGCGACCTTGTTCTTCGGCGTGTTCAGTCCGCGATCAAACAAGTTGACGCCGAAGTGGGAAGGCCCTTATCGGGTAGTACGAGTCACCAGACCTGGCGCAGTCCGTCTAGAGACCGAAGATGGCACTCCAGTGCAAAACTCATGGAATATTGAGCATCTTCGCAAGTTCTACCTGTGAGGCGCAGTTGCCGGGACACCTCCCGGCAACCCCTTTTGTACAAGCCTTGTCGGCCAGACATGTAACCCTTTGTACAAAGCTAGGCACAGATCCTATGCATAATAAAGCTAAGTATTTCGCAACTCCTTGTACATATTCGTTTATGTGTGGATGCTTGTGATGTTATGATTTACACTTTAGTTTGTATGGAATGACTGATGGACCATCAAGGTTCCCAACCCACTCTTTTTCTCTTCTTTCTTCTTAAAAGGACAGAAGAATCCCTCGCGTGCAATTTTCCCGGAGGGGAGTGGACATGGGGGGCCATTTTAATGACGTTCAAAGTAATCATTTCATGCAACAAGAGAAGCAGCGCAAGGAAAAGCTAAGTTGAAAAACTTTGAAATTTTTCCCTTGTTACATTCGCGTTTTCCCCTGAACAATTCTGTGCTTTGTATGAGAAACCTGCATGTGAAAGGAGCGTCGTGATCAGTCCGCACCCTAGGTTGCCTCGAGTCCGCTCGGCAAGCTTGGCGGCTGCGTTCTGGCCCGGCAAGTTACCTTGCCGGCAGCGGCACTTCCAGCAGGCTGCTAAGGACCCGTTCCTCGAAGCGCTCGCGGCAAGTGTGCGCACCAACAAGCTTCCGATAAGCGTAGGGAACACAACCGTACAAAGGCAAAATAAGACAAGGGAAACAGCATGCATTCATCTAAACTCGATAAGACGATAGATATTCATTGAAGAAGTACTCGATTACATTTTCATTAACCCTTTGCCAGGGTTTATCTCGAGTATAAGAAGGGTAAAAGGGGCGCCTAGGCAGAGTCCGGCTTGTTCCCGGAATGCCAAATGATGGTGCTGCTGGCGATCAGCCAGACTCGTCGCCGTCGTCTTCGATCTTCATGCCCGGAGAACCGTCATCATCGCCGTCATCATCGTCATCCTCAGCATTGCTGGAGGAAGCGGTGTCGCTGTCGCTCGAGCTCTCCGCGCAGCACTCCATATGGGCACCTGAAGCCCCGAAGAACTTCACGACAAGCGTGTCTGGTCCATCCAGCTTGAAGTGAAGGAGGTGCCCTTGCCCAAAGCAACGGGCACGGGTAAAGGATTTCCACCCGCGCGTAAAGTACATAATGCCATTGTTGGAGGTTTCAACGGTTACCCACACCGGCCCGTTGCAGCAAACGTCCAAGCGCAGCCATAAGCCGTGCAGGTGGCGACCTTCCATCTCCCTAGCAAAGGGACGAGGAAGTCACAGCCAGCTCCGCGGCTGGTCGCACAACTCCAAGACAAACTCTTCCGCCATGTCCACCGTGTGGCCTTCTGCCGGCGGAGGCGGGGCCGAAGACGGAACAGCGAGCGTTCCACCGCGGCCGCCCCGGCCACGGGCACTGCGCCATCCACGTCCACGGGCCGCGGCCCTCCCTTGGGCACTGGAGCCAGCTTCCGCAGCCACGGCCGAAGCTTGAGCGTGGAGCCGGGAAGAAGCCCTCGCCGCGGTGGTGGGGGCGCAGCCGCGACCTCTCCCTCTCGCCATGTCGTCGTCGAACGCGGGAGGAGAAGAAGATATGGGAAGAAGGCAGCAATTGCTGGAGATTGAGGCGGGAGGAGATGGGTGAGCTTGGCATCCCGCAAGCCCCCCCCCTTTTATAGGGGAAGTGCGGAGAGCTGGCTCTTCACCATCTTCGGGCGGCCGCCCACAATCACCAATCCCACATCCTGCGCTTCTGACGGGCGCATTACTCCAGCAACCGCCCACGATCGCCAATTCCGCACCCTGCGCCCCCTGGCCCGGCGCATCACTCCAACGGCCGCCCTTCTCCACCAATCTGCCGTCCTGCATGCATGCAGACGCGCGTGATGGAGGGGCGCAGAAAAAGGAGAAGTAAAGACAGACATGGTAGTTATCCTTTGCCACGCGTGGCCGCGTGTTGGTTCAGTCTAAACCCAGGACGCTCCACCTATGGACATGCCAAGCGGCTGCCTGTTCGACAACAAAGGTTGCCGGAAGACGACTAAGAGCGCGCCCGAATTCAGATTAATGACGAAGCAAAGAAGATCTCAAAGAGAGAGGATAATCATCATGACCGAAAATTACAACGGCAATTTCCCGCCGCGTGTCTGTGCATTGTTTGGGCCTAGCCCAACGACGCTTCGGACGCGCGTATGGCCCAGGCCCGGGGGCTCCTGTCGGTGTATAAAACATGGTTATTTTATACCCTGACTTATGCACAGACAGTAGCAGCCTCCTTGCCGGCCAAAGCCTTGTCGGGAACCGCCAAGGCCGAGATTCAGGGCCCAGTTGCAGAAGCCACTGGAAAGAAGCTCAAGACACAGCACTCAACTAGTACCGAAGATGAAGACATTCATTGCCGGCAAGGCTAAACCGGCAAGGTGAAGACCCGGCAAGATCCGTACCAGCAAGCTCCTGCCAGCCCTCCAGCGCTCCACCTCACCACACAGGTGTTCGCTAGTGGGTGAGGTGTCGACCGCGCAGGCTGGTTGGTGAGGCTTGTCGGGCACATGTCAGCACGCCGGGACAGGATTTGCCTCTAATGACACCCGTCCAGGAGGCGTGTCAGGATAATACGAGGTAGCTGGGCAAGCGGTGCAGAAACCTTGCCGGGACTACCTCTCCACATGACACCTAACAGCGCATTTAATGCCTTTGTCCTAAACTGGCAGAGTTAGGTATGATAGCATTGTTTCCTATCTAATCGCTATGCAATTACTATTTTGCCACTGTGGTAACCCCTTGAACTATAAAAGGAGGGCCAATGCAACAATTAGAGGGGTCGGACCCCTTTTCAAACACAAGCACGTCCCGTGTAGCTGCTCCTCCCCATACCTTGCCGGGAGAAGCGCTCCTTGTACTGTGCTTCTACACCATTAATACACCAAAAGCAGGAGTAGGGTTTTACACTTCTCAGCGGCCCGAACCTGGGTAAAAATCCCTTGTGCTTCCCATTGTTCATGCTCTTTGTGCACGTTGACCCCCTCTACCGAACCACAAGGGGTTGCATGGCCCCATAGATGGTCGTCCCACCATGACAATCGAGGCCACCATCATGAGGATAACCTACAAGCAAAGTTCAGATGGTCTGTGCTGCCTCTTATGTACTCAAAGTTTGGTCAGACAAGCACTAATTTTAGCAAGAAGTACCACCGAGTGAACACCACTTAACCAGTCTGCACCCTAGGTAATTAAAGTGTGTCGATGGAGGATATTGGCTGTGATCTCTCAATCATTTGGATGCATAAACATGCTGAACTTGTATACATGAATCTTTTGAGTTGTTGATTGTGAATGTTGTCTATGAATATTGGCTTGTGATCTCTCAATCATTTGGATGCATAAACATGTTGAACTTGTGTATATGTGAATCTTTTGAGGAGTTGATTGGGAATGTTGGCTATGAATATGTGTATCCTATGAACCTGAGTTTGATCTGAATGTTTACCTTTTCTGTTGTACTTGTGCTTTAACTTGTTAGAATGTATACTATGGGCTTGTGACGTGTGAGTGTCACATGGCACACCATCGTCCCGAGAAGAATGGCACCTGCTTGTTAGGGTTGCAAGGGAGCATCAACTCTTATTTATCTTTTGCTAACTCTTTACAAGCACTGATCGCTAACTAGCCTGCTAACACACGAACTCTACATGGGATTAGATCGATTGTATCCTACACGAATGACCCTGCGCATCATCACGCTCGAACACCCAGGGTAGCCAGCAGATTTAAGACTGACATCCGGTACCCAGCTGGTTGAACCGCCCCATTCAGCCCCCGCCATATTGTTTTCGGCCTCTAAAAAAACATACTACTGCATTGTTTTTGGGCTTTGACAAGTGCTATTTTCTGTAGGTTGGGCCGCCCAGCAAATGGGCTGCTGGTTTGCCACAAACTGGGAGGCTATAAAAACAAGTTGTATCATGGAGAGGCAAGCTAAAAAAAATTACCCCATCGAGAGCGTGATGAAAAAAATCGCCAGCCACTGAAAAAAATCACGTCTGACGTTCTTCTTCAGTCTTCCCTCTGCTGGTTGTCTCGCCGCCCAGACCAGCGCGGCTGGACTGCCTATTGCCGCCCAGGGGCTGGCAGTGCTGCCTCACGTCGTGCCCCCCGCCCCCTCTTAAATCCAGCTCGCTCCATACCCCAACCGCCAGCGCGGGATGGAAGTTTCATCTTCTTCCCCCTTGCGATGCCGGGGGATTTAAGAAGCGCGACATCCAATGCACCACCGGTGATTGCTGCCTGTCATTAATCTCTCCAATTACAGAGACTGCGACGCGTCATCCCTGTGCATCCGGGAGGCATGCGAGCTGGCAGCATCAGCTTTTCTCATCGAGGGACGTGCCCTTTGACCGCCCGCCACAGCTCTTATGTCCTCCTTAATGGCGCCCGCGGCAGCCTATAAGACACTGCCGCCGTACCCTCTTTCACCCAAATCCTCTCTCTGGTGCCTCCCATTCCCATCTCCAATCCACCAGCACTCCCTCGTCTATAGAGGAGCACCCACCCGTGTTCAATTTTGGAGAGGAGGAGGATGAGCATCCCGCGAATCCTTTGGATCCGTTATGGGATGAGATGGACCTGGGCTTGGAGATAGTTGCCTAGAAGAAGGCGGAGGCGGAGCAGCTGTTTGGGGCCCCCACGCCCGCCGAGGACGAATGGCCTGCCTTGGACGCTGATGCCACCAAGGCGTATTTCCACGCCGTCCACTCCAACTTTGCCCGATTCCACGCATTTTACCACGGTGGTGGCGGTGGTCGTGGCCATGGGGGTGGCGCTGGCCGCGGCCGTGGCGGTGGCGGAGGTCGCGGCCGTGGGGGTGGCGCTAGCGGTGGCCGTGGTGGTGGTAACCGCTGCCATGGAGATGGCAGAGGTCGTGGCCGCGGGGGTGGTGCTGGCCGGGGCCGTGGGGTGGCGCTGGCCGTGGCTAGTGTCTCGTTCAGCTTCAGCTTCTAAAAATGTAGTCATGGTGGAAGCAAATTAACTAGTACTACTACTGTTGTTCGTCTGAATGAATCAACTATCAAAGGGGTGTTTTCTTTTTGCCAATGGTTGGATTCATATCGAACGGCTGGCATGCGTTTTCTCTTACATCTTCTATCTCCCGTCTTCTTCTTCCTCCAGCCTCCCAAACCAGCGTCGGTCGGATCGCATGCTCCCGCCACCCCGCGGCCGGTGACTGACGCGAAACAAATGTTCTGCCAGCAGAAATATAAATAGTAAAAGCAAAAAAAAAAGTCTCACCGCCTACTAAAATACTGACATCTCGGACCCACCAGGTTGTCAACGTAGTAAATAAACGAGTGAATCAAACAAGGAGAGGCAGTCACCAAAGACATCATTTTTTTTAGGTCGAGAAAATATAAACTGGGCTTTGGCCTGCCCAACCTAGTATATGCGCAGCCCACGACATGCTGACACCAGGATCCACCAGGCCTCGACTGGGCTATGGGACACCGAGTCTAGTTTTTTTCCTTAAAAAATGGCGCAGCCAGGTTATGTTATCTTTTTTTAAAGAAAAAATGCATAGCTAAGTTCTAATTTTTCTACTCCCTCCGTATAAAAATCTTACACGTTTTGGTAGGCTAAAATAGCCTAAAAAGTGTCTTATATTTTATAAGAATGTTGTGGCCAGACCAACATTACTATTTAACCCAGAGAAGGAAATGTGTGTATTTCTAAAAAAGGTAATGGCTGTAAATTATCTAAAAATATTAAGTGGGGCATGTCCGCAACATTATTTTTTAATCCAGCCCAGAAATTGGTGTATTTCAAAAAAACAATTGGGCTTTAAATTCTCCTAAAAAAGTTAATGGGTTGCAGTCCACAACATTATTTTTTCACCCATCCTTTAAACTATTAAAGAAAATCTCTTGTCCAAACGAAATACCCAGCCCAGTTTTATTTTTTATAACATTGCTCTATCCAGCCAGCCCAGCAAATGCGTGTATTTAGAAAAGAAGCAAATGGGCTGTAAGTTCTAAGAAAAAAAGAATAAATAGTTGCAGCATGCTCGCAACATTATTTTTTCACCCGGCCCAGCAAATGGGTGTATTTTGATTTTTTTAACAAATGGGCTGTAAATTCTAAAAAATATGAAATGGGCTGAATGTCCGGCACAGAATACGAAGCTGACATTGTGGGCCCACGAGGTTGAAGCACACGCAAGGTGTTGTCCACTTGGTCAACAAAACGATTCTGATAGCCGTAGGCGTTGGATGTAAATCAAATGGCCAACATGCTTCTTCACTCTCTCGTCCTCTTCCCCCCGCGCTGGCGGGACCGTGCTGGGCTGCAATTTTTGTTTTTGCGAATTGCTGGGCTGCAAATCTTTCAAGACAAGGAGGCATGCATTCGGCTTGCCCAGAAAATTGGCTGAAATAACTAATAAGAAAAAGGTTGTAAATATAAAAAAACATAGCAAACTAGCAATTAGTTTCAAATTTAGGCTTTTTCTTCGAATTTTGAGATTTTAAATATCATTGGATTTTATTTAATCCAATTTCATTTTATTATAAAATTAGTTTGAATCTAACACGAAATTTCGGGATTAAAATAGTTCGGACTCCACCGAAATATGCGAAATTTTGTTGAATTTATTAACCATGGTACTGAGCTGTAATAAATTCCTTAAGAATTAGCTAATGGGTTGTAAATTACTTACAAGAATAAAATGGGCTATATACTGAATGCCACACATTTGGAGGCTGACTTATGGGCCTATGAAGTTGACGGGTACGCAAGGCTTTGTCAACTTAGTCAACAATCAATTCTACCAGCGTGACCGTTCGATGTTAATCCAATGGCCGTTGTGCTTCTTCAATCTCTGATTTCTTGCTCTAGACACCCAAACCAACGCCGACGGGACCGCCTGCTCCCAACTCCAATGGACGGCTATGCTGCTGTGAAGGACTCACCGCCCCACCCTAGTCCCACCGCTGGCCAGTCCATCCCTCTACTCACCCACACCTTTTGTTGTTCTCCGGCGATTGCAGCCCCGCCCCGCAGTCAACCCTCATACTCCTGTCCGTCTGGGACTACACTGCCGCATCTTCCCCGGCTTCGGGTCATTCCCTTCCTAGGCCTCACCGTCGTCCACCGCCTTGGTGCTCTCGGCGCGGCGTGGTCAATGTGCTGAATGAACGACAGCCATCGGAAGATGACTGTACTTGGAGAGGCTGACAGCTGGGTCCATGGCCGCACATAATGAAGTGTCTCCTTATTACGCGCAAAATAATGATTCCTCCACCTGACAGCTGGGACCCACCGGAAGTGCCTCCGTATTATGCGAAAAAAATGATTCCTCCCCCTGACAGCTGGGACCCACCAGCTATATCTTCGCAATCAAAGAAGTACCTCCTTATTACGTGGAAAAGAAATGCTTCCCTTCCCTGACAGCTGGAACCCACTAGCTACTTCTTTGCACGGAAGGAAGTGCCTCCTTATTACATGCGCAAAAAAATGATCCCCCCTGATAGCTCGGGACCCACCAGGTCGAAGCATACGTAGCGTTATCTGTCTGGTCGCGAACATGTATGTACATACTGGTCGATCGGTCTCTCTGCAACGATGAACCGTGCCGAGTAAGGAGCGGCACGTGTCGTAGTAGATCCCCCGACGTAGCATGTCACGCAGTCCCGTCTATATCGTGTACACATACGTACAGCGACGCTGGAAAAAATATGGCCACATACGTACATACGGGCGGGGTCTCGAACGCATACTCGCGCAGACGTACGGCCAGGGCTCGTATACATGGAGAGGCAACGGACGGCAGCAATGGCCTCCTATTCATTGGCAGCCAACCGGCTGGGTTAGAACAGAGAAACATCGTCGTGTTCATCGGGAGGCAACCGACTGGGTCGGAATGCGTCCTGTTCATTGGGAGACAACCGGCTTGGACGGAACAGCCGAAACGGGGTTCGGTTCATCGGCTAGGGGGTGTGGCGTACCGCTAAACGGAGGAAACAGACTTCTGTTCAACCATCTACGGTCGAAACGGGGTCCTATTCACCGGCTGGGGGTCTGGAGTACCGCAAAACAGAGGAAACGGACTTCTCTCCCACCACCTACGGTCGAAACGGGGTCCTGTTGATCGGGAGGGGTCTGGCATACCGCAAAATGGAGGAAACAAACTTCTCTTCCAGCGCCTATGGTTGAAACGGGGTCCTGTTCATTGGGAGGGGTGTGGTGTACCAAAAAAACAGGACTCCACGGGCTACTATTCATCCACCATCGACTTCCTCCAGCCTCCACCGGCTACTGTTCATCCAGCCTCCACGAGGTCCTGTTCATCCAACCCCAGCCGGCTGGGGTATGGCGTACCACGGCACGGCCTCCTCAGGGTCCTGTTCATCCAGCGCCAACTGCCTACACGGCCGGGGTCCTGTTCATCCACCCCCCACCGGCTGGGGTGGGGCGTATGAGCGAGCGGCAGCAACGGGAACTGTTCATCCATAGCCAACCAACCGGCTAGGTTAACTCAACACGTCTCGTGCAAGGGGCTCAATTGATGCGTCTCATCTCGTTCTACGTATTGCGCGCGCGGCAGCAACAGGCACTATTCATCAAGAGGCAACCCAACCGGCTACGTCTCGCATGTACGGGGGCTCGATCGGCTTCAGTAAGCAGCGAAGGGATCGATCGGGTTCAGTTAGCAGCGAACGGATCGCTCGGCTTCAGTATGCAGTGGGATCGATCGCTCGGGTTCAGTACGTGTAGTAGTGCGAGGGATCGATAGATCGCTCGGGTTCAGTAAGCGAACACCTCGCTCGGGTTCAGTTAGCAAACGCCTCGCACACACGTGCGTACGAGAGAAACACGCAAACCACAGTGCATCGCTAGGCCCCGACCACCCACCGAGTGCCTTCCTCGCCCTGACTTCTACCATGATTTTTTACGTCATGGACGGCCCAAAGAATGTCATGCAGGTGCGTCTCCGGCCCGCCCAGGACGAAAAGCCCATTTTCTGTCATATTTTTTTGTCATAGAAGTAGCTGCCCACCACATCTATGATGATACATGTTTTTGTCACAATTATCATCATAGAAGTGTCATAAACATGACAGAAAAAGTTTTTGTTCGGGCCATAATGTCACAGAAGTGTCTTTTTTTGTAGTGAATAGTAGTAGTTAGCCGTTGTCGTCAATGCATCAAAATTCCTGGAGTGGCATACTTGTTGCCTACTCCTATTCCTAACTGTTTCTCCATAGAAAATGGACAATTGCATTATGTGCCACAGAAAGGAGATGCATCTTTTGACCAGGAAGGCCCGGAACCTGAAAAAGTAGATGAAGAAGAACTCACCACCGACGAAGAGGAGGAGCAGCCCCAAGAGCAGCCACAACAAGAAGCCTACACCACCTACACGAACCTCTACAGTCTCCAGGGCTAAATCAATGACATGAGCGGCCTCTCCGAGTCCCTTCGAGACACGTCCGTCTACATGAACACCAGCTTCTCCAACTGGAGCCATGGATGGGCTCCTGACCAGCCGCCAGAATGATCCCGCCGGTTTGGGCTTGCAACAGCTTAAGTTCGAGGGAGGTCACTACCACGTCTACATCAAGATGTGGTGGTATTATTTGAATAAATTGTAATGAGGTTGTACTTACACTCGTAGAGCTTCAAAACACTCATGTTGGTCTATTCCAACACTTTGCTTTTTATTTGCTTTTCATTTTTCTTTTTGCCGTTGCGATTTTTTCGTTTGCAAGTTAGTTTTCAAAAACCCAAAAATAGAATAAGCTTTGCTTCGTTCTTTTCGTTTTGCCCCTTTGGAGTTCGTTTGCATTCTTGTTTATATTTTCAGAGGAGTTGATCTACGCTGGACAACGAGGAATGCAAGCATAAGGAAGAGAAGTGTGTAAATTCATGACCGTGAAGGTATGTCCTACGACTCCCGTCTTTTGCACTTGAAATGCTTAGAATAGATGTAGTAGTAGTATGTGTGATGTGTGTAGGGGAGTAAGTCTTGATAATTAAAACAACGGTTTTGTTCTAGTAGCTGAAATAATTTTGCAGCCTTTGTTCTATTTAATCTAGCTAACCAAGACTTGTCATGGGACTGTTTTTAAATGAAATGATCCTAACTAAGAATAACCATGCACAAGAGAAAGTCTTCAAAGACTTGGGTGTTGAGAAAAAATGTAGAGAAGATGATGTTAGAAATACTCAACCCCATGGTGTTAATTTTAATAGACTTGATAGCACTTGTGGATTAAATTCTCTAGAGGAACTTAGTTGAAGGGTGAACGAGATTATGCCAAAAATCTATGTTGTATCTCTAACATGGTGCTTTAGCTTCTTGCTAGTGCTATGGCCCTGCTACTATATGCATGTGTACGTGTCTAACTATGGCTTCGTCACCTTTCTCGATGTTATGCTGAGGACTCCGCTGGCCAATGAACGATCCACCAGAGCTTCGGCTCGGATTTTGACTATGAGTTTATTACCGTACGTAGTGGCAACACTACAATCAAATATTATTTAGCTTTCTCTTGAATGAGTTTGTATGTGGTAAATACCGGGAAACTGATTAAAAGAGTTCGAAAGAGACATATATCAAAGATCCATAGTTCCCAAAATTAAGCCACAATGAAACTCTATGCATGATCACTTATTTGGCATAATCCCTTCACGTGACAACCAAAGTTTCATCAAACGATGATTGAAACAAAGTGCTTGAGAACCTTGAGGATGAGACATTTGTGGGTATGTTAATGAGCATTCTAGCATCATGCTTTGCTCTACATACCTTTCACTCCCTAATTTATGTTTTAATGGATCTATCCAAAGAAAGCCTCTTCTGTGAATTCCCGGCAAGCAAGTGTTATCTAGAGGAAATAGAATTGAGTGTTGGAAAGTTGTTTTATCTAGTAGATCAAAAACTTTGGGTTGATTATCTTTGCTTCACTAACAGTTGCATAATAACCATGAGACCGCTACAGCTATGCTTAGTTTTCAAGTCAAGAAGCGGAGGGCTATCTAGGCATACCAATCATAAGTGAATCAAAACGTTGTCGTTATTTTGGTTTAAACAACTGAGTTCCTTATGATTCGGATTTCTCTCTATGTTGCTCGAGGACGATCAAGTGTAAGATTGGGGGAGTTGATGAGTGATATTTTTACACTCCTCTACCCCTTGTTTAAACCGACATATTTCAATTAAATAGAGATATTGCTCTGAAATTGCCACTAATGACTAATGAATGCAAATGATTCCACAAATCCTCTCTTTGATGTGTTTCCACAAGAAATGGGCTAAATATGGACGAAATCAAGTGAGAACATGGAAAGAAGTGAAGGAGGAGATAGAAGAAATCGGGAGGAGGCGCACCAGAAGCCACGGAGCAAAAGACGGCGTTCATAGGACCACGACCACTCGCATGAGCGGTCGTATGGCATGGAAACCGAGGCCTCTCATCCACCTAAACAACTTTTATAAAGGGGTCGAGGCCGAAATGTCAACAGGGCATCCGCGAGCGAAGCTAGGACAGAGTTATCTTCATCCCTCTCCATCAACCCTAGCCGCTGCCATTTCCATCTCCATGGCCACCATCACCGCCATAGTTCATCTTCCACTAGATCATACTTGTAATCGTGCACCACACACGACATCCATTCTAAGACATTTTATCAATCAATCAATCTCCATGATGTGTTCTTCGTGTGATCTGATCTCCATGTGTGAGTAGTTCAGTAAGGTATGGGTTAAGGCAAGAGCCTTGCAAGTATTTGTTGTGGGGACCAATGGAAGTGCTTTGAATTAACGTCCCGTATGTGTGAAATAAAATTGTTTCGTAGATGTCTCTTGTCTCGTCTGCGTTCTTCATCTCTGCAGGTACCCAGGATCATGGAGAGCGAGCCACAGAGAGGCTAAGGGCAGGGAGACCGTGAAGTGTTATTCTGAACACCAGTAACATAAGGGTTTAGTACGGTAACACGGATCCTATCCCTCGGGATTCAAGAGGTGTAGTCATTAAACACCCAAAGCTCTTGTCTGATTATTCCAATCTTAATTATCGAGGCAACCCCGCGAGACGGATAGGGTCTTCGGTTGGATAACTGACTCTTGATGCAGGACGCGTGCCGACCAAGATGTAATTTTGGCACATACCCCACTTCGGTTCGTAATAAGCACATCTCGATGGGTGTCTTCTAGCCCACAAATTAAGATCATATTTGGTTCCAGCACAAATACATGGTTGTGAGCATTAAGACCTCATACCCATACCTACTTTATATTATTAGTGTTCAACTCAAGGTTGTTGATTTTGATCTAGTCAAAAGCTAGAATTGTTTCTTTAACAAAAGCTTGCTAGAGACCCAAGCTTCAAGGGACCTTCCTCACGTGGGTACGATAACCCAGGTTCAACTGTGGGGAAATAGGTGTGGGTACTTTCTGTTCCATTTTCGGATCACAAAAAGGAAGTATCACATTCCCAGCAAGCAAGTGTTACGTAGAGGAAATAAAATTGAGTGTCGCAAAGTTGTTTTTTTCTAGTAGATCAAAAACTTTTAGATCATTATTTGTGCATCACTAACACTTGCATAATAACCATGCCACCGCTGTCGGGCACGTGGAACCCAGGGTATCTCGGCCCGTCTGCCTGCGGCCCAGGATGCAACGCCTGGCGGAGGCCCAATAGGTGGCCCACCAACGGGCACCCCGAGCAAGACCCCTCGCGAGGTTCTGGCCTCCCGAGGACCCCTCCTCAGGGAGCAGGCAAGCAAGACTCAGCCATGACTTCACCGAGAGCCTCGCGAGGCGGCCTCCTGAGGTCGCCTCCCGAGGCACCCTCCCGAAGGTACGCAAGACAAGTGTTGTTCATCTCAGTCGCGCGCTCTCGTGCCCACCATGTGGGTGACGCGCGCGGCGACGAATGGCGACAGAGGCCGCGCCAGCAGGCGCGGATGGAGAGGATTTCCCCTTTTGCGCTAAGGGAGCAAGGCTAGTAGTCCGTTTCCCAAAGCAACCCCCAAAGGTTGCCCGATCGGTGAAAGAAGACCAAGATGATGGACGCGCAGGGCGGAGGTCACCACCGAGCCCACCGGCGCATCATGGATAGTCGCTTTGCAGGCGAAGACCGCCTTTTGTCAAGATAGACTGCGCCCCTGTCCCCCTTCAAACTTGCCATTGTGTGGCAACCCTTCCCGCCAATGTTTTCGGGGGAAGAGGACCAAGGCAGATATAAAAGGAGGGCAGGGTGCCGCTGTAGGAAGGATTGACTCTTCCGCCCCAAACCTTGTACTCTCGCGCCAGAGCAATCACAACCAAGCAGGAGTAGGGTTTTATACCGCAAGGTGGCCCGAACCTGGGTAAACCACTGTGTCTCCGGCCCGCTCCCGCTTGTGCGCTCTCGCCGTAGCATCGCCGTAGTTTCGCTGTGGTATGGGACGAGGCGGTAGGAACGAGCTCAACCCAGTGTTCGAACCTTTGGGTCCCCGGAGCCCGATCTCCGACATTTGGTGCGCCAGGTAGGGGTGCGCTGCCGTTCTTCCAATCCGTCCTCCGCTCCACCAGCTTCATGGCTGACGCTCGCCGCGAGTGCGCTGAGTGCAGGGCGGGTCGTGTGGCCCAGACGGAGCCGGTGGGCCACGGAAACTACAGCCGCCACGTTGAGGCCGCTACCGCCACCGACCCTGCCATCTGGGAGCAGCAGGACTCCTCCCTGCACCCCTCCGTGCAGGCAGACGGCCGCACCGCCACGGCTTCCTCCTCACTCGCCCGCCATGGGCTGCCGAACGTGCAGGCCACGGCGCTCATGGCGCGTGAACTGCTCCGCTACCGTCCAGCTAACACCGGCTACGACGCATGGCTTGGTCACATCACTGAGCTCATCAACGCCGCCGGCGACGCTCCGGTGCCTTCCCACTCACTCCGCCCTCCGCTGTCTCGCGCTGGGGACGTAGCGCATGGCACTCCTCCGCCACCTCCTCTGCGCGACGAGCTCGCCGGGCACCAGCGCAACGTGCGGGCGCGTGAGCCATCCCGTGGAGCATCCTCGCTGGTCCGAGACGAGGCCAGCTGCCAGATCATCCGCCGCACGCCGCCTGATGCGCGCGTGCTCCTCGAGCAGCAGCGCCGGCGCCAAGACCGGACCGTCCAGGAGGTCACGGCGGCCGGGCGCCAGAACCGTGCCGCCCTCGCCGGCGGTGTTCCCTCAACCGGCGTGGGATGTCGCACCTTCACTCACGAACTGCATCAGGTGGTGTGGCCTACGAAGTTCAAGCCGCACCTGCCTCCGCGCTACGACGGCACCCCCAACCCTGTAGAGTTCCTTCAGGTCTATGCGCTGAGCGTCGAGGCAGCGAACGGCGACGACAAGGTCATGGCGAACTGGTTCCCCATGACCCTCAAGGACGGCCCGCGCTCTTGGCTCATGAATGTCCCTGAGGCGTCCATCTCGTCATGGGGCGAGCTCTGCACACATCTCGTCGCCAACTTCAAGGGCACGCACGACCGCTCCCTCACGATCAATGACCTGCGGCATGTGCGGCAGCGCCCGGACGAGACCCTCCGCAAGTACATCCAGTGCTTTAGCCAGGTGCGCAACAAAATCCCGCGTGCCTCCAACGCGGCCGTCATCTCTGCGTTCTCCACTGGCGTCGCGGATGTCAAGATGCGCGAGAAGCTCACCATCAACAACGAGCTGGACTAGGTGCTTGAGCTGTTCGACCTCGCCGACAAGTGCGCCAAGGCTGAGGAAGGTCACCTCTTCATCCACAACGGCCCCGATGCAGCGCCCGACACCGCCAAGGCCAAGGGCAAGGATGTCAAGCACAAGGGCCCCGCCGTGCTGGTGGCTGAGCCCGAGCAGAAGCGCGGCCGTGACCGCGAGGAGCCCAGGAAGGATGGCCGGCCACTCTGTGTCTACCACAACGTGCACTCCCATAGCACCGAAGACTGCCAGGTGCTCAAGCTGCTCCGCGACGAGCACCTGGGTCGCCGAGGTGACCACAATGACCGTGGCGCCGGCCACGGAGGTGGCCGCAGTGGCAACCACTGCGACAGCCGCAATGGCAACGGCAACTTCTGCCAAGGCTGGCGCGACCAGCCTCGCGAGGCTGCCTGGCGCGATCAGCCTCGTGAGGCAAACCCTCAGACGAACGCCGCTCTCCCGCCGCTGCCGCCACCACCCCGGAGGAACGACATCAACCAGCCTGACGAGGGCGCAGGGGGCTACTGCTACTTGTGAGCTGCGTTGGTAATTCCCCGAAGAGGAAGGGAGATGCAGTATAGTAGAGATAAGTATTTCCCTCAGTTATGAAACCAAGGTTATCAATCCAGTAGGAGAATCACGCAACACCTCGTTAACAGTACCTGCACACAAAAAAACAAATCCTTGCACCCAATGCAAACAAGGGGTTGTCAATCCCTCGACGGTTAATTGCAAGATTAAATTGTATGGTGATAGATAGATAGATTGAACTAAAATACAAAATAAAATAAATAAAGAAAAAGTGCAGCAAGGTATTTTTAGGATTTTTAATATATGATACAAGTAGACCCGGGGGCATAGTTTTCACTAGAGGCTTCTCTCATGAAAATATCATACGGTGGGTAAACAAATTATTGTTGGGCAATTGATAGAAAAGCAAATAATCATGATGATATCCAAGGCAATGATCATGTATATAGGCATCATGTCTGAGACAAGTAGACCGACTCCAGCCTGCATCTAGTACTATTACTCCACACATCGACCGCTATCCAGCATGCATCTAGTGTATTAAGTCCATAGAGAACAGAGTAACGCCTTAAGCAAGATGACATGATGTAGACAAAGTAAACTCACGCATGAATAAACCCCATCTTTTTACCCTGAATAGCAACGATACATATGTGTCATGTCCCTTTCTGTCACTGGGATTGAGTACCGCAAGATCGAACCCATTACAAAGCACCTCTCGAATTGCAAGATAAATAAATCTCGTTGGCCAAACCAAATCAATAGATCGGAGAGAAATACGAAGCTATAAAAATCATGCATAAAAGAGTTCAGAGAAAACTCAAATAATATTCATGGATAATCTGATCATAAACTCACAATTCATCGGATCCCAACAAACACACCGTAAAAAGTGATTACATCAGATAGAACTCCAAGAACATCGAGGAGAACATTGTATTGAAGATCAAAAAGAGAGAAGAAGCCATCTAGCTACTAACTATGGACCTGAAGGTCTATGGTAAACTACTCACGCATCATCAGAAGGGCAGCAAGGTTGATGTAGAGCCCCTCCGTGATTGATTCCCCCTCCGACAGAGTACCGGAAAAGGCCTCCAGATGGGATCTGTCGAGAACAGAAGCTTGCAGCGGCGGAAAAAGTATTTCATGGACTCCTTTGTTGGTTTCCCGATTTTAGAGAATTTATAGTGGAGGAATTAGGTCAAACGGAGCTGTGTGGGCCCCACGAGCCAGCAGGGCGCCCCTCTCGGGGTGCGCCGTGGTGCCTCGTGGGCCACTGCTTCATCTTCTCGTGTCCTCCCGAAGCTTCTAGTGTTTGTTATGTCCAGAAAAAAATCTCCAAAAAGTTTCGTGGCATTTGGACTTCGGTTGGTACTGATATTCTGGAAAACCAAAAACAGGTAAAAACAACAACTGGCACTGGGCACTAAGTTAATAGGTTAGTCCCAAAAAACGATATATAATTGTTGTAAATGTATATAAAAACATCCAAGATTGATACTATAATAGCATGGAACAATCAAAAATTATAGATACGTTGGAGACATATCAAGCATCCCCAAGCTTAATTCCTGCTCGTCCTCGAGTAGGTAAATGTTAAAAACAGAATTTTTGATGTGGAATGCTACATATCATATTCATCATATATTCTTTTCTTTATAGCATGGACATTTGGGCTTGAATGATTCAAAGCAATAGTCTATAATTTGACATGAAGATATAAATACTTAAGCATACTAACAAGCAACCATGTCTTTCAAAATATCAACGCTAAAGAAAGTTATCCCTAGCCCATTATGCTCAATCATTGATCCATTCATAAAACACACTCAATATTAGCTACACACAATGCACGAGTATGACAATAGTGCTCTCTAGTTGGTGCTTTGTAAGAGAACATGGAGACTCAAAATAAAAATAAAAATTGCATAAAAGTAAATAGATAGGCCCTTCGCAGAGGGAAGTAGAGATTTGCAAATGTGCCAGAGCTCAAAGCTTAAATTAGAGAGATAAAAATATTTTGAAAGGCATGCTTTTCCTGTCGACGAAAACGACCGAGAATTCCCAATATCTTCCATGCTAGACACATCATAGGCGGTTCCCAAACAGAAAGTAAAGTTTATTTCCTTTCCACCATTCTTTCACAATCCATGGCTAGCCGTATCCATGAGTGCCCTCCATACCAACACTTTCCAAGGAATTTTGTTGTTATTAATTTTTGATTCATTGTGGGACTGGGCATCCCTATTACCAGCCACTCTCTCGTGCAATGACAAGTGAATAAACACTCATCATGAGAATAACACATCTAGCATGGAAAATATTGGCCACCCCCTGCCGCTTCATGAGCGGTATGAGCACACAAAACAGAAAATTATTTTGAAAATTAGAGTTGGCACACGCAAATTTACTTGGAACGGCATAGAAATACCGCATATAGGTAGGTATGGTGGACTCATTTGGCACAACTTGGGTTTAAGGAGTTTGGATGCACAAGCAGTATTCCCGTTTAGTACAAATGAAGGCTAGCAAATAGATTGAGAAGCAACCAACCAAAAAGCGAAAACGGTCATAAACATGCATTGAACATAACTAACACCGAATAATGCACCAAAAGTAGGATATAATTTATTGCATAAATATTGACTTAATGTGCATGCATAGGGAATCACAAACTTTAACACTAATATTCTTACTAAATCAAAATTACTCACTAACATGACTCACATATTATCATCTCCATATCGCTAAACTATTGCAAGGAATCACACTTATCATATCCAATGATCTATATGAAAGTTTTTATTATATTCCTCTTGAATATTCATCACTTTGGGCCCAAATTCATATCTTGTGCAATTTACCATTACTATTATCAACTCTCAAAAAGATATAAGTGAAGCATGAGAGTGCAAATATTTCTTCAAAATTTTAATCTTATCGAATCTCAAAATAATATAAGTGAAGCATGAGAGTTTAAATATTTCTTCAAAATATAGCCACCACCGTGCTGAAAAAGATTTAAGTGAAGCACTAGAGCAACTGCCTAGCTCAAAAAATTTAAGTGAAGCACATAGAGTATTCTAACAAATCATGATAAACGTGTGGCTCTCTCAAATAGGTGTGTCCAGCAAGGATGATTGTGAAAAACTAAAAAGCAAACAAAGCAAAGACTCATATAATACACGATGCTCCAAGCAAAACACATATCATGTGACGAATAAAAATATAGCTCCAAGTAAAATTACCGATGGTTGGTAGAAGAAAGAGGGGATGCCTTCCGGGGCATCCCCAAGCTTAGACGCTCGAGTCTTCCTTGAATATTACCTTGGGGTGCCTTGGGCATCCCCAAGCTTAGGCTCTTGCCACTCCTTATTCCTTCATCCATTGTGATCTCACCCAAAACTTGAAAACTTCAATCACACAAAACTCAACAAAACCTTCGTGAGATCCGTTAGTATAACAAAACAAATCACTACTTTAAGTACTGATGCAAACCCATTAATATTTTATTTTTGCATTATACCTACTGTAATATAACTTCTCCATGGCTTATACCCCCCGATACAATCCATAGTTTCATCAAAACAAGCAAGCAATGCATCAAAAACAGAATCTGTCAAAAACAGAACAGTCTTTAGAGATATATTTAAAAGCTATACTTCTGTAACTCCAAAAATTCTGAAAAATTAGAAAAACGTGGGAAATTCATATACCAATACTGCGTAAAAAGTTCAGATTTTTCTGATACTCCAGTACGGAACTAAAATTCCAGTACTGGACGCAAAACTTTCTCTTTTCCAAACAGCATCAATTATACTATCTTCCAAATCATCCCAATGGCTTTACGTGGCACAAACACTAATTAAAACACAAAAAACACAATCATAACAGTAGCATAAATTTTAAAACACACAATAACAGAACAAAAAGCAAAAATTTAGTTTATTCATTGGGTTGCCTCCCAACAAGCGCTATTGTTTTATGCCCCTAGCTAGGCATAATGCATAGTTTCAAGTATTATCATCCTTGGTTTTAGGAATCTTTATAGGAGTTTTCTCAAACCCGGGAGGCTCTTTACGTTTCCCAATATTCTCAGGAAATGAGGCAATTTTAAGGTCTAGAATATATAATCGCTTATTGCAAAGAGTAATCAAAGTGTTCATGCGATTGAGGTTTCCACTAATATTTTTAAGAGGTTCGTTAGACTTTTGCAACTGAACCAAATTTTTCTGCATGTCACCCAATTTGTCTAATATTTGAGCCCCCTCTTGAGTAAAAGCAAAACCGTTTTGTGGTGGTGGAATCCCCAATATACCCTCTATTATTTCATAGGCGGTATTGGCCTCACTTTCAATAAAATTCCCTTTTGCGGCAAAGTCCAAAAGTTGTCTATGATGCATGGTTAAACCTATATAGAAATCGTGAAGCAAAATTTTTAAATCCCCTTTTATAGAGCAAATACGGTAGGATTCCATTAACCTATACCAAGCATCTTTAAGATTTTCCCCTTGTTTCTGTTCGAAGTAAAGCACCTCAAAATCCGGCGACAAAGGAGGGATAGTTACGCTAGTCATGATGACAAATCAAGCAAAAAGGGCAAACAGAAAAATATTTTTGTATTTTTGTAAAAAAACTTTTAAGAAGTGGGGGAGATGAAAACGAGAGGCAAAGGCAAATAAAATAAATGCAAGGAGATGAAAGTTATATGCATAGGTACTTGATAGATGTTGATGATGTCTCCCCGACAACGGCGCCAGAAATTCTTCCTGCTACTTGTGAGCTGCGTTGGTAATTCCCTGAAGAGGAAGGGAGATGCAGTACAGTAGAGATAAGTATTTCCCTCAGTTATGAAACCAAGGTTATCAATCCAGTAGGAGAATCATGCAACACCTCGTTAACAGTACCTGCACACAAAATAACAAATCCTTGCACCCAACGCAAACAAGGGGATGTCAATCCCTCGGCGGTTAATTGCAAGATTAAATTGTATGGTGATAGATAGATAGATTGAACTAAAATATAAAATAAAATAAATAAAGAAAAAGTGCAGCAAGGTATTTTAAGGATTTTTAATATATGATAGAAGTAGACCAGGGGGCCCTAGTTTTCACTAGAGGTTTCTCTCATGAAAATAGCATACGGTGGGTAAACAAATTACTGTTGGGCAATTGATAGTAAAGCAAATAATCATGACGATATCCAAGGCAATGATCATGTATATAGGCATCACGTCCGAGACAAGTAGACCGACTCCTGCCTGCATCTACTACTATTACCCCACACATCGACCGCTATCCAGCATGCATCTCGTGTATTAAGTCCATAGAGAACGGAGTAACACCTTAAGCAAGATGACATGATGTAGAAAAAGTAAACTCACGCATGAATAAACCCCATCTTTTTACCCTTAATAGCAACAATACATACGTGTCATGTCCCTTTCTGTCACTGGGATTGAGCACCGCAAGATCAAACCCATAACAAAGCACCTCTCCCATTGCAAGATAAATCAATCTAGTTGGCCAAACCAAATCAATAGATCGGAGAGAAATACGAAGCTATAATAATCATGCATAAAAGAGTTTAGAGAAAACTCAAATAATATTCGTGGATAATCTGATCATAAACTCACAATTCATCGGATCCCAACAAACACACCACAAAAAGTGATTACATCGGATAGAACTCCAAGAACATCGAGGAGAACATTGTACTGAAGATCAAAAAGTGAGAAGAAGCCATCTAGCTACTAACTATGAACCCGAAGGTCTATGGTAAACTACTCATGCATCATCAGAAGGGCAGCAAGGTTGATGTAGAGCCCCTCCGTGATTGATTCCACCTCCGGCGGAGTACCGGAAAAGGCCTCCATATGGGATCTCTCGAGAACAGAAGCTTGAGGTGGCGGAAAAAGTATTTCGTGGACTCGTCTGTTGGTTTCCCGATTTTAGAGAATTTATAGTGGAGGAATTAGGTCAAACAGAGCTGTGTGGGTCCCACGAGCCACCATGGCGCCCCCCATGGCGCGCCGTGGTGCCTCGTGGGCCACTGCTTCATGTTCTCGTCTTCTCCCGAAGCTTCTAGTGTTTGTTATGTCCAGAAAAAAATCTCCAAAAAGTTTCATGGCATTTGGACTTCGTTTGGTACTGATATTCTGGAAAACCAAAAACAGGAAAAAACAGCAACTGGCACTGGGCACTAAGTTAATAGGTTAGTCCCAAAAAATGATATATAATTGCTGTAAATGTATATAAAAACATCCAAGATTGATACTATAATAGCATGGAACAATCAAAAATTATAGATACGTTGGAGACGTATCCGCTACCAGGAGCCTCGCACGGTTGCCTGCATCCTCGGCGGGGCTCAGGCTCCCGCGTCCAATCGCCACTTCAAGCAGTTCTCTCGCGAGGTGAACGCCGCCCTCCTGAAGCCTGAGGCCGCTCGGCCCCTCAAGTGGTCGCAGTACGCCATCACCTTCGACTCCAAGGACCACCCCAAGTCCACGGCCACCGCAGGCGCGCTCCCCATGCAGTGCACTCCCACCATCAGCAATGTCGCGGTCACCAAGACCCTCATCGATGGAGGCGCGGGCCTTAACGTGCTCTCCATCAAAACCTTTGAGCAGCTCCAGGTGCCTTACGAGCAGCTCATGCCGACGAGGCCCTTCTCCGGCGTGACCGACGGCTCCACGCTGCCTCTGGGACAGGTGTGCCTCCCCGTCACCTTTGGCACCTGCTAGAACTACCACACTGAGCTCATCGAATTCGACAACACCATCTTGGGCTACCCCACGCTCGCCAAGTTCATGGCGGTGACTCACCATGCCTACAACGTCCTCAAGATGCCTGGCTGCAGCGGCATCATCCCCGTCTCCTGTGATGAGAAGGATGCGATCTGCTCCCTTGAGCACGCCTACAAGGCTACAGCTACCACCCATCCAGCTGACGAGGACGCGGTTGAGCCTCCTGAGGCCGCGCCCGTGAAGAAGAAGCAGCTGTTCTCTCAGGACCGCGCCGAGATGAAGGTGTTGGTTGACAGCAGCAGTTCAGGCCCTGCCTTCACCATCGGCACCTGCCTTTCTCCTGCATATGAAGGCGCGCTCGTCACCTTCATTCAGGCAAACTCGGATGTTTTTGCCTGGAAAGCATCTGATTTGTCTGGTGTACCGAGGGAGGTGATCGAGCACCACTTAGCGGTGTGCCCCAACGCGCGCCCTGTCAAGCAAAAGGCGCGGCGCCAGGCGCCCGAGAAGCAAGAGTTCATTGTTCACGAAGTGCACAAGCTGCAAGAAGCTGGAGTCGTCCGTGAGGTGCCCCATCCCGAATGGCTCGCCAACCCAGTCGTCGTCCGCAAGAAGTGCGGCAAGGAACGAATGTGCGTCGACTTCACGAGCCTCAACAAGGCCTGCCCTCTGGACCCCTTTCCACTACCGTGCATCGACCAGATCCTGGACTCCACCGCCGGATGTGAGCTGCTCTGCTTCCTGGATGCCTTTTCAGGCGACCACCAAATTAAGATGGCAGTAGAAGACGTGGAGATGACAGCCTTCATCACCCCTTGCGGCATATACTGTTACATCTGCATGCCCTTCGGCTTGAGGAGTGCTGGCGCCACCTTCCAGCGGCTGATGCGCATCACGCTGGGGCCTCAGATGGGGAGGAACGCGGAGGCCTACATCGATGACATCGTGGTCAAGACCCGTGAGGCCGGGTCCCTCATCAAGGATCTCGAGGAAACGTTCGCCAACCTATGCAAGGTCAACCTCAAGCTCAAACCCGACAAGTGCGTCTTTGGAGTCCCTTTTGGCAAGCTCCTCGGCTTCCTGATCTCCCACCGTGCAATCGAAGCCAATCCTGAGAAGATCAAGGCCATCGAGAGAATGCACCATCCTCGGACCCTCAAGGAAATGCAGCGCTTGGCGGGATGCATGGCCTCCCTGGGGCGCTTCATCTCCAAGTTCGGCGAGCGAGCCTTGCCATTCTTCAAGCTCATGAAGAGGTCCAGCCCCTTCAAATGGACTCCTGAGGCAGACGCCGCCTTTGAAGACCTCAAGAGGTATCTCACGAGCCCATCCATCATGGTCGCGCCGCACCCCCACGAGCCCTTGCTCCAATACTTGGCGGCCACCCCCCAGACAGCCAGCGCGACACTCGTGGCGATGCGAGAGGAGCACGTCTACGCTAAGGAGAAGCCCTCCGAGCCTCATGAGCCTCCCGAGCCCTCCGACCCTCGCGAGCCTCATGAGCCTCACGAGCCCTCCAAGCCTCCCGAGCCTTCTGAGCCTCGTGAGCATCCCGAGCCTGCCGAGCCTCGCGAGCCACCCGAAGAGCAAGCTGCCATCACAACTACGCGTCTCGTCGAGCATCCCATGTACTTTGTCAGCACGGTGCTAAGGGATGCGTGTGAGCGCTATCCCATGCAGTAGAAGCTCCTCCCCGCGCTCCTCATTGCCTCCAGGAAGCTGCGCCACTACTTTCAAGGCCATCCCATCATGGTCATCTCTTCCTACCCCTTGGAGCAAGTCCTGCGCAACCCCAACGCCGTTGGCCGCGTCGCCGAATGGAACATCGAGCTGCAAGCCTTCCAGCTGGAATTCTGCACCACCAGAGTCATCAAAGGCGCAGCTCTGGCCGACTTCGTGGTGGAGTGGACAGACCCGTATGAGGGGGAGCCTCGCGAGGAAAAATCCCTCCTGCCTGGGGACGAGGCGCCTGGCGGCTGGACCATGCACTTTGACGGCGCCTTCTCCCGGCAGGGCGCGGGGGCTGGAGTCATGCTCACCTCGCTAACAGGAGACAAGCTCTACTACGTTGTGCAGCTCTGCTTCAGGCACACCGATAAAGTTTCCAACAACATCGTGGAGTATGAAGGCCTCATCGCTGGCCTCAAGGCTGCTTTCGCTCTAGGCATCAAGTGTCTCACCATCAAGGGCGATTTGCGGCTTCTCGTCAACTTCTCCAACAAAAGCTACAAGCCCAAGGACGAGCACATGGCCGCCTACCTGGAGGAGGTACGTAAACTTGAAAAGCGTTTCTTAGGCCTGGTGCTCCAGCACGTGCCCCGCGGTAGCAACAAAGAAGCAGACGACATCGCCAAGCGGGCATCTCGTCGCGAGCCTCAAGATCCTGGCATCTTTGAGGAAAGGCTCCTGAAGCCATCCACCGCGCCACCCACTGCAAGTGCCACGCTGCTCCATGAAGAGCTTCCGCCCGCTCCGAACACAGGCGCACCTGACTGCGGACCGGCCTCAGGCGCCCGCCTGCTGCTAGTCCTGGAGCCTCAAGCAGACAGCTGGGCTGCCGAGGTTAAGGCCTATCTGCTCCATGGCACGCTCCCGGAGGAGGACTCGGAGGCAGAGCACGTGGTTCGCCAGGCCACCGCTTACTGCTTGCAGGACGACGAGTTATACCGCAGGCGCCCGAATGGTGTCTCCTTGCGGTGTATCTCTGAGGAGCAGGGGCGCGAGCTGCTCGCCAACATACATGGCAGAGACTGCGTCCACCACTCCTCGTCACGCACCCTCGTCGGCAAGTTGTTCCGCAACGGGTTATACTAGCCCACTGCGCTGCATGACGCTACCGCGCTGGTCCAAGCCTGCGAGGCCTGTCAGTTCCACGCCAAGAAAAATCCACCAGCCGGCGCAAGGCCTCCAGACGATTCCCCTCTCATGGCCTTTCGTGGTCTGGGGGCTAGATATCCTAGGGCCTTTCCCTCGCGCGGCTGGCGGCTACCGCTACCTCTACGTCGTCATCAACAAGTTCACCAAGTGGGCAGAGGTCGGGCCTGTGCGCACCATCCCGGTAGGCTCTACCGTCAAGTTCATCAAGGGCCTCGTGAGCCGCTTTGGCATCCCCAACCGCATCATCACCGACAATGGCTCCCAGTTCACAAGTGGCCTCTTCAAGTCCTATTGTGCCAACCTCGGCACGCAAATCTGCTACACCTCTGTGGCGCACCCGCGAAGCAATGTCCAGGCCGAGCATGCCAACGCTGAGGTCCTCAAGGGCCTCAAGACGAGAAGCTTCAAGAAAAAGCTCGAAGCCTGCGGCAAGGGCTGGCTTGATAGACTGCAGTCTGTGCTATGGTCCATCCGCACAACGGCAGCCAAGCCTACCGGCAAGACCCCTTTCTTCCTCGTCTACGGAGCTGAGGCGGTCCTTCCTTCGGAGCTTAAGCACAGCTCTCCGTGAGTCCTTGCCTTTGACGAGGCACGTCAGGACGGCTCGCGGGAGGCCAACCTGCTGCTCCTTGAGGAGGCCCGCCGTCAAGCCGCTCTTCGCACCGCAAGGTACCAGCAGGCCCTGCGTCACTATCACAGCCGCAGCATCCACCCTCGCACTCTCGAGGTCGGCGACCTCGTCCTACGCAGGATCCTCTCCAGAGAGGGACTCCACAAGCTCTCACCCATGTGGGAAGGCCCTTTCAAGGTTTCTCATGTCTCCAGGCCCGGCGCCGCCCGGCGGGAGACGGAGGATGGAGTACCTGTGCCTAACGCCTGGAACATCCAACACCTCCGCCAGTTCTACCCGTGACCCTCACGCGTACGAACGAAATGGGGCTGTACATACCCCGGAGACTCTCAATGTGTTCGCCTGACGGGCACGCGAGAGCTCCCGCCCACGCCCAAGTGGAAGCCCCATGCTCCGCGCTGGCGGAACGATCGAGCCGCGATCATACCCACACCCCGGTGGAAGCCCCATGCTCCGCGCTGGCAGAACAATCAACTGAGGGTGCCCCACGGGCTGCACCAACCTCAAGCTGACCCGTGCCGGACACGACAGCTCCTCTTTTTCTCTTTTAGGTGTGTAACTGAGGGTGCCCCATGGGCTGCACCAACCTCAAGCTGACTAATGCCGGACACGGCAGCCGCATCTCTTTTTGGTTGTGTAGTGGAATCTGTTATCGTGCCTCAGTAAAGCTTCAGTTTCCATACATGGTGTATTTCGTCGTATCTTTGCCTCACGAGCCGTGCGCGCTCACGGCCTCCCTCATGAGCCTCACGCGAGCGGGGGCTGGACACAATGTCTGTGCTCGGGTCAGTCCCAGCAGCACTGAAAAACCCAAGCAACCGGGCTCTGGCTCGCGGGCCCGCTCCCGTGCACGCCACCCCACCAAGGTCCTTGGTGTCTTATCTCCTCGCGTAATGCCCATGAGCGAGCCGGCGAGCGTGCGCTGCTCCCCTGTTGTGGGACTTTCTGCATGCAGTTATCTCAGGAACAGGTCACCTGGAAGGCCTCGCGAGCGACGCCTCGCGAGGTGGCCCCATGGCAAGGAGCCCCCTTGAGCCTCAGGAAGCTTCGTAGGCCCTGCCTCGGGAGCCAACTTACGATGGCCACCTCAGCAGGGGATCTCACGAGCGAAAACCCCGCAAGGCACACCCTACGTGTGGTGGCTCATCGGACGCTACCCCCCACAAAAGCTAAGTCTAACTACCTTGCGAGCCACCCTCGCCATCTCCCAAGCTTTCCCTTCTAGCAACCTCGCTGAGCACTGGCATTTCTCCTTCCGCAAGATGCTTGCACGTCAAAGGGGGGCTCCCTGAGCATCGCGCCTCAGGAGCTCTTACCGACCTTGGCGCCCTTCACCTCCTGGCCTTGCTCAGGCACGAGTCCTAGCATACCAGCGGTGGCTGTAGCCCACTCGGGGGCTGGGCCCTGACGACATAGAGCACAAAAGGCAAGCAAAAGGAGAAAAACAGGCCTCAAGAGAAGGCTTTGTGAGGGCACATGCATACATTGCAGTAAATCATAAAGTATTTAAATGCACAAAGGCATTGTTTTCACGCCCCCACGGGGCCACATCGGTCTAGTGCAGGATGACGAAGGAAGGGGGGTTCTAAGAAGTCGCGCCATCATCGTCGTCGCCGCCATCGTGGTCTCTCCCCGCCTCCGTCGGAGCTCTCGCTGCTGTCACGAGAGAACTTCCCAAGTAGCGCGTCCACATGGCCTTCCACCGCCTTCGCAAGGCCATCGCGGAGCTCCTCGGGGATGGGGGCTATTACCTTATCAAAATCAAAGTTGGGGTCGGCGTGAAGGAGGTGGCTGAAGATGCGAGTCGCTGCCTGAGAGAAGAGGTCGTGGCACTCTTCCTCGAAGATGCCGTCCGCCTTCCTGGCCCTGTCCTCGAGCCGCTCCACGAGCTTGGTGAAGAAACCAATGTAGTCGGCGTCATGGGGCTCGTGGGGGGCTTCGAACCTCTCCTTACAGATGGAACTTAGGGCGCTGCGGGCTCGGAGCTCGAGGAGGTGGAATGTCTTGGCGCGTTCGAGCTGCCTCTCTGGCTCCTGATCTGCCTCGCCTTCGGCCTGTTCGACGGCACTGGAGGCGCCCCTCGCTTGGAGATGGAGCGAGGCCAGCTCGGCTTCGGCGACGGCTTGGGACTTCAGCGCGGTCTCCCGGTGGGCCTCAGATTCAGTCAGCGCCACCTTAATGCTAGCAATTTCCTGCTGAAGCCCCTCGCGCTCCGTCTCAAAGTGGTCCTTCTACCGCTTCAGCTCCTTGCCGTGCTCCTCGGTGAGCGCTTGGCGCTCCGCCACTATCTTTGCGTCGGCGTCTTCCTGGGCCTGCTTCTCCTTAGCCTCCAGCTGGGCATTGGCCTCGTCCACGTGCCGCGCGTGGGCATCCTGAGCATCAGCCACCTGGCGCCCCAGCGTCTCCAGGCGCCCACGCTCCGTGGCCTGCTCAGTCGACACCCTCGCGAGGTCTCGCTCGCAAGTCGCAAGGTCCGCCTCGTGGGCCGCAAGCTCCCCCTCACGGGTAACGATGGCACCTTCCCATGTGTGGAACAGCTGTGCCTGCGCGGCATGTTGATCCTGGAGCTTCTTCAGGCAGGCCTCCGCCTCCTCGCGGCGCTTGACGGCTACTTCGGCCTCCCTAAGAGTGCTCGCATAGGCCCCCTTTGCCTTGGTGGCATCCTTCTCGCCCTTCGCACGAGCGGCCTCGTTCTGGCGTTGACCCATTTTGACGGCGACGCTAAGCCGGTGCCACCCTTCAGCGAGCCTCAGGCGCTCCTCGACGAGGCATGCCTCTGCGTCTTGGAACTCTGCCCTGAGCCGATAGAGCACGGCCTTGGCATCATGCAAGTCTCCGTGCCTGAGCAAGGTGCGGTTGCTCACGAGCGCCGGGGCCCAGTCCGGGCCGGGCTCCTCGTTGCCCTCTGTTGGCGTGGCCGGGGAGGCCCCGGCGTCGTTCTCCATGAGCGGGGGGCTCGCCGAGGTTTCCCCCACGTTTGGCTGTGGCGGCACATCGCGGGGGCTCGCCATGCCCGCCACGGGGGCCTCACGCGTGGGAGCAGCTTGAGAGCTCACCGCGGCACGCCCCGTGTCGTCCCCCTCCACGTTAAGGGAGGCATCTGGCGGGGGAGTGGGCACATTGACCTCCCCCATCGCTGCATCTTCTCTCGCGGCGTGGTCCGCAAGGGGCGCGCCCCCACCTCCGGAGACGGCCACCCGAGGCACGTCTGTCTCGGCTTCAGGAGCCACGCATGGGCGTGGCTCCGGAGGGATGGCCTGCTCCTCCTCGACCTCCGTGCGCCCCATCTTGGCTTCGGGGCGGCGGGCGGCTTCTCCATGCCCCCCGGCACTCGCGGCAGGCATCAGTGCCCCTTTCGGGCTGGGGGCCATCTTCATCTTCACCGTCCTCTTCTTCTTCTTCTTCTGGTCACTGGCGGACCTCCTTTACAAAACGGTGGCTTAGCCCCCGAGCTCAAACAGGCAGTGTGAACATAAAACACCGGGATGGGCACAGGGACTTACTCGTCGCTGGTGGTCCACTTCCTCTTCTTCTCCACGTGAGGCGGGTCATCGCCGCCACCCTCAAGCATCGCCCCGGCTCCACCTTCCGGGCCCCCCGGAGCAGGCCGCGGTAGACCTGGCCGCGTCGTCGCCCTTCTCGAGGGCCTGGGGAGTCTCGGCTCCTTGACGGGCCTCTGCCGCTGGGGGCTCGACCGCCTCCCGGCTGAGGGCCGCCTTCGCCGCGTGCGACCCGTCTACCATCGCACCGGAACTTTCCTCTCCCTCCGCGCCAGCTAGTCTGGAGGGCGCCACCGCGGGCTGCGCGCTGTCGGCATCATCATCCTCGAGGTCGTAGAGGAGCTGAAGGTGGGTGCGCGGTGGTGCCCGGTCGGCGTCCTCCTCCGTGGCCTCCCCCGAGTCTTCATCGGCGCCGCTGTCTCCAGAGTCCAGCGCCACCACGAGAGGGTTCTCGCAGGGCCCGACGTGGCCCTCCGGCATGAGGCCCCAACGGTCAAAGTGGGGCATCTCTGCGACCAGCTCCGCCATATCCCGATAGCGGAACAGCGGGAGCGCATCCTCAGGTGGATCCGCAGCGGGGCTGCTAAGCAGAGTCGCCAGGGCTCCGTCCAGCACGTCTTGCTTCAGGCTGCTGAAGTTCAGCCTCATGGAGTCCCTCGCACCAGTGAACTCCCACACAGGGCGCGAGCGCTGTTGAAGCGGCGCGATGCGCCACCGCAAGTACTCCATGACGACCGTCGCCCCCGACAGGCGCGCGGCCCGGTGCATGGCCATCCGCTCCAAGACAGGCTCCATCCTCGGGTCGGTGAGCTTCTCGTGCCCCCACCCAGAGTTCTTCTCAGCCGGGTCCGTCGGGATCATCAGGAGCGGGCTGGTCCAGCACGCGTCCATATAGACCCAGCGCTGCCGGTAGCCCTCCACCTTCTTCGCGACCTTTAGGTTGATGATGCCGCCCTCCATCCCCTTGACGGCCAGGAAAGAGGTGCATCCGGAGCGCTGGTCCGCCGCGGTCAGCCGCAGGCTGAAGAAGTGGCGGAAGAGCGCCACCAATTGCATCATGCCCACAAAAGCCTCGCAGTAAAAGGCGAACATGGCCAGGGGGAGGATGGAATTGGGTTGAAGATGGAGGACATGAATCCGATAATGGGAAAGGATGGTGTAGAAAAAGTCCGAGAATGGCGACACCATCCCGGCATAAACGTTGTGGAGGAAGAAGGGGTAGGCCGTCGCCCCCAGGTCATGCCGCGTGCGTGAGCCCGGCCAGATCTTAGTCGCCTGTCCCTAATTCTGGTCGCTGGCCACCAGCGGGAGCACCTTGTCGAGGCCCTCCCTGTCAATGATGGTGGAGCGCTGCAGCGCCGCCCCGATGGCGGGTGCGCTTGGGGCCGGGGCTGCCACTTTTCCCTTCTTGCCGGCGGGCGCCATCGAAGTGCGGCGGAGTCGCGAGTGGAAGCGGGGGAAGAGGCGGAGCTCCGAAATGGGGTCGTGAGGAGCTGTGCGCAAGAAGGAAGACACGGGGAGACAGAATGCGCGAAGGAAGGCAATGATGTTCTCGCACCGTGCGTGGGCAGGCTTTATGTCAGGGCGGGGAGTTACCAAGGCGTCGTGGGAGAAGTGGGGGCGTCCCCCGTCACATCGTGCGCCACACGTTGTGCCTGGCCTGCAGGCTGTTAGGACCCGCGTCATTTCGCCCCCGAATAGGCGGGAACATGCGCGCTGCGGGCCCAGGGGCTACTATCGGGCCCGTGGAACCCAGGGTATCTTGGCCCGTCTGCCTGCGGCTCAGGATGCAACGCCTGGCGGAGGCCCAATAGGTGGCCCACCAACGGGCACCACGAGCAAGACCCCTCGCGAGGTTCTGGCCTCCCGAGGACCCCTCCTCAGGGAGCGGGCAAGCAAGACTCAGCCACGACTTCACCGAGAGCCTCGCGAGGCCCTCTCGCGAGGCGGCCTCCTGAGGTCGCCTCCCGAGGCACCCTCCCGAAGGTACGCAAGACAAGTGTTGTTCGGCTCGGTCGCGCGGTCTCGTGCCCACCATGTGGGTGACGCGCGCGGTGATGAATGGCGACAGAGGCCGCGCCAGCAGGCGCGGATGGAGAGGATTTCC
This sequence comes from Elymus sibiricus, assembly GCA_039707655.1. Taxonomy (NCBI): domain Eukaryota; kingdom Viridiplantae; phylum Streptophyta; class Magnoliopsida; order Poales; family Poaceae; genus Elymus; species Elymus sibiricus. Next base: position 201,608,960 of record CM077666.1, on the reverse strand, counting down.
CCTTTTGCGCTAAGGGAGCAAGCCAGTAGTCTGTTTCCCAAAGCAACCCCCAAAGGTTGCCCGATCGGTGAAAGAAGACCAAGATGATGGATGCGCAGGGCGGAGGTCACCACTGAGCCCACCGGCGCGTCATGGATAGTCGCTTTGCAGGCGAAGACCACCTTTTGTCAGGATAGACTGCGCCCCTGTCCCCCTTCAAACTTGCCGTTGTGTGGCAACCCTTCCTGCCAATGTTTTCGGGGGAAGAGGACCAAGGCAGATATAAAAGGAGGGCAGGGTGCCGCTGTAGGAAGGATCGACTCTTCTGCCCCAAACCTTGTACTCTCGCACCAGAGCAATCACAACCAAGCAGGAGTAGGGGTTTACACCGCAAGGTGGCCCGAACCTGGGTAAACCACTGTGTCTCCGGCCCGCTCCCGCTTGCGCGCTCTTGTTGTAGCTTCGCCGTAGTTTCGCTGTGGTACGGGACGAGGCGGTAGGAACGAGCTCACCCCAGAGTTCAAACCTTTGGGACCCCGGAGCCCGATCTCCGACAACCGCTACAACTATGCTAAGTTTTCAGGTCAAGAAGCGGAGGGCTATCTATGCGTACCGATTGTAAGTGAACCAAAACCTTCTTGTTATTTTGGTTTAAACAACTGAGTTCCTTATGATTCAGATTTCTCTCTATGCTGCTCGAGGACGATCAAGTTTAAGCTTGGGGGAGTTGATGAGTAATATTTTTACACTCCTCTACCCTTTGTTTAAACCGAGATAATTCATCTAAACCGAGATATTCTCTCCGATATTTCTACTAATGACTAAAGAATGCATAAGATTCCACAAATCCTCTCTTTATTGTGTTTCCACAGGAAATGGGCTAAATATGGAAGAAATCAAGTGAGAACATGGAACGGAGTGAAGGAGGAGATAGAAGAAATCAGGAGGAGGCGCACCACAAGCCACAGAGCAAAAGACGGCGTTTCATGCGATCATGACTGCTCGCATGAGCGGTTGTATGGCATGGAAACCGAGGCCTCTCGTCCACTTGAACAACTTTTGTAACGGGGTCGAGGCCGTAATGTCAACAGAACATCCACGAGCGAATCCAGAATAGAGTCATCCTCATCCATCTCCATCAACCCTAGCCGCCATTTCCATCACCATAGTCGCCATCATGACCATAGTTCTTCTTCCAGTAGATCATGCTTGTAATCGTGGATTGCACACGACATTCATTATAAGACATATTATCAATCAATCAATCGCCATGATGTGTTCTTCAATGTGTTCTTCGTGTGATCTGATCTCCATGTGTGAGTAGTTCGGTAAGGCATGGGTTGAGGCAAGAGCCTTGCAACCCTCTGTATTTGTTGTGGGGATCAATGGAAGTGCTTAACATCCCGTATGTGTGAAATATTTTTTTTCATAGATGTCTCTTGTCTCGTCTGCGTTCTTCGACCCTGCGGGTACCCAGGATCATGGAGAGCGATCCACAGAGAGGCTAAGGGCAGGGAGACCGTGAAGTGTTATTCTGAACACTAGTGGCAGAAGGGTTTAGTATGGTAACATGGATCCTATCTCTGGGGATTCAAGAGGTGTAGTCATTAAACGCCCAAAGCACTTGTCTGATTATTTCAATCTTAATTATCGAGGCAACCCTGTGAGATGGATAGGGCCTTCGGTTGGACAACTGAATCTTGATGCAGGATGCGTGCCGGTCAAGACGTAATCAGGAGGAGGCGCACCAGAAGCGAAAGAGAAAAAGACGGGGTTTCATACGACCACGACTGCTCGTATGAGCGGTCGTATGGCGTGGAAACCAAGGCCTCTCGTCCACCTGAACAACTTTCATAAAGGGGCCGAGGCCGAAATGTCAATAGGACATCCGTGAGCGAAGCCAGAACAGAGTTATCTTCATCCCTGTCCATTAAATCTAGCCGCCGCCATTTCCATCTCCATAACCACCATCACCACCATAGTTCATCTTCAACTAGATCATACTTGTAATCATGCATCGCACACGACATCCATTGTAAGACATATTATCAATCAATCAATCTCCATGACGTGTTCTTCAATGTGTTCTTCGTGTGATCTGATCTCCATGTGTGAGTAGTTCGGTAAGGTATGGGTTGAAGCAAGAGCCTTGCAACCCTCTGTATTTGTTGTGGGGATCAATAGAAGTGCTTTGAATTAAAGCCCCGTATGTGTGAAATAAAATTGTTCCGTAGATGCTTATTGTCTCGTCTGCGTTCTTCATCCCTGTAGGTACCCAGGATCATGGAGAGTGAGCCATGGAGAGGCTAAGGGCAGGGAGACCATGAAGTGTTATTCTGAACACTAGTGACAGAAGGATTTAGTACTATGGTAACACAGATCCTATCTCTGGGAATTCAAGAGGTGTAGTCATTAAATGCCCAAAGCTCCTGTCTGATTATTATAATATTAATTATTGAGGCAACCCCGCGAGACGGATTGGGCCTTTGGTTGGACAACTGATTCTTGATGCAGGATGCATTGCAGTCAAGATGTTATTTGGACACATCCCCCACTTCGGTTCGTAACAAGCACATCTCAATTGGTGACTTCCAGCGCACAAATTAAGATCATATTTTGTCCCAACACAAATACATGGTTGTAAGCATTAAGACCTCATACCCGCACCTATTTTTATTATAAGTGTTCAACTCAAGGTTGTTTGATTTTGATCCATTAAAAAGATGGAATTGTCTCTTTAATAAAAGTTTGCTAGAGACCCTAGCTTAAAGGGGGCCTTCCTCCCGTGGGTTCGATAACTCAGGGTCACCTCTGGGGAAATAGGCGAGAATCCTTTCGACTCCATTTCCGGATCACTAAAGAAAGTAATTAGTAAGTTGTAGATGGGTACCACTGGGCCCTCAACGGATGTAATCACTTTCTTTTGGATGGGAAGAACCTTTGTTAGGCGATGGATATCTATCATTCTCCTTCTTTCATTATGTTCATTCGTGTCCTTTTCTTCCCGTACGATCAACACTTTTTTGTAGAACCTCGCGTATGCCTGACGTGACTTTTCTGGGTGACCCTCCTATCGGGGTGGCTTTTGAAGACAACCGTCTCTTGTGCTACGCAGTGGACGGCGCCTTTGAACCATCTCTCTGACTACTGGGTTGAGCTCGATCGAGGCCCCTGCCATCCTTGACCTATTTTCCCTCCCTTCCCCGACTAGACCTGCACTACTTCCGTGGTCAGAAAAAAAGAACCGTATGCCCTCCTTCTTATGGGTATCCTGATAAGGATGGGGCTTTCCCATTAGCGTGCAGTGGTACTGCTCTAGTATGGGGAAAGGCACATCCGTTGGTCGTTCCCTGATCCCCCCGACCTGGCCTCCTGCGGATTCTGATGGTCGTGGAAAAAGGGATCCGCGTGCCCGCCCTCCTACTTGTGTTTCAGAGAATGACCCCCCGGTCAGTATGCAGTGAACTGCTCCAGGTTGAGGAGGACCCACATGTTGGTCCATAAGAGCCTCCCCGACAGTTTGCAGCAGACTGCTCCTGGTTGGGGAGGGCTCAAACATGTAGCCGGTAGGGGCCCTGCCTTCAGTTTGCAGCGGACTGCTCCTGGTCAGCGGCGCCCGTTGCCTTGGGGGTGGCATTAAGGGTCCCCTCATCAAGGGTGCCCTTGTGCTGAGATTTTTGTGACAGTGTGAGATCCCTCATCAGAGATGCCCACTTGCCAAAGCAAGGTGATAAAAGCCCCCCCCCCCCCCCGTCAGTTTGCATCAGACTGCTCCTGGTTGGGCATGCTTTTATACCTGATTTGTTGGTCGAATCTTCCTCCCGTCAGTATGCAGTGGAGTGCTCCTGGTTGGGAGGGTGACGCCGTCTCCGGGGTCTTCTGGACCTGCGTCATTTGACAAAATAATCTGAAGTATACGTTAGATTCTTTCGATGGTGGGGACGGCGAGGCTTCTGGAGGCTTTCCTTCATCTTTGTTCAAGCTGCATCATTGGAGTAGGCAGGGAAGGTGCTCGTCTTAGTCTTGTTTAGGTTGAATGGTGTCGGCGCTTCTTCGGAGCCGCTTTCTGTGACCTTGCTAGGTATTACGAGTCTCTCGATCAAAGGATCGTTGGTGCGCGCCTCCCGCCCTGGCCCCCAAGCTGGTTTTCTTAGGGGAGCGGATTGGGCTAGTATTAAGCGGATCTTTCTTTTGCCTACTGCTGCTATCAGAACCTTCTTCTCCGGGATCGAGTCTCCGAGGGCATCTCCCCTCCCTCTCTTTTTCTCCCTCGTCCAAGAGTAAAGACTTGGGGGAGTTCACCCAAATTGCTTTGATTCATGATCAAATTTCTTCCCTTACTGGGGAGTGTTTCAAGGACCTTAGCCCCCTACCTGGCGCGCCAGATGTCGGAGTGTGTACTCAGGACACCAGGGATCTAGAATACCCTGTATTTGTGAGTTCGGCCAGGGGCTAAATGCCTTGTCAATCCACAAGCAAAGGCACACAAGAACACTATGACACAGGGGAATTTTATACAGGTTCAGGATGCCATGTTAGCGTAAAACCCTACGTCCTATTGGTATTGATATAAACTGGGAATACAAGTGCTTTGGTGTTACAAAGGTGGTGGTTGGGGTGAGACCAGTAGTGGTCGGGGTACTAACTAGAGTGCCCGAACACTCCTAGCTCTACTCTTGCTCTTCTCTTCTAGTCTTCTGCTTGTTTGTAGTGGCTGGTGGTGTTGTGGTTGCTAGAAAACTTTTCCTTCTTTCGACCTTGGCACTCCCCTTATATAGGCCTGGGGGGCACCACATTTGGTCTATGAAAATACATGTGAAGATACACGAATAATGGTCGATCATAGCGTTCCACTTGCCTCTGTCACGTTGCAGTAGATGAGCCGACATTGGGGTGTGTCAGGTGCTCGAGTATTTCCTTCGACGTGACGTGCCGCACTACCCACCTCCCTTTTCATGCTGCGACAGTGTCTGGTCTTGTTATCGGTGTCAAAACTGGCAGATCTCGGATAGGGGGGCCCGAGCTGTGAGATCGGATCGATGGGTAACAGGAGACGAGGGACACGATGTTTTTACCCAGGTTCGGGTCCTCTTTTAGGAGGTAAAACCCTACATCCTACTCTTGCTTATATTATGGATGTATCAAAGTACAGAGTTGATCTACCTTGAGATCGTAAGTTGTAATGAATATGAGATCCCCTATTGACTAGCCTAGCCTCGGTTTATATATGCACCGGAGGCTTAGGATTTAGAAGAGTCCCCGTCTTGTGCGCCAAGTCTTTGTGGAATCTTCCTTGTATAGGTCATGGACTGCCCGAAGTGTCCCATTAGTGAACCGTCATGGGGGTCCTCGGCCTGACCCATCTGGTCGGGAGACGACGTGGTGAGTGCCCCCTAGTCTAGGACACCGTCAGTATCCCCCTGAACCGGTCTTCAAGTTGGGGACGCTCCTCGATTCTTCTGAACTGCTCTTCGTCTTCGGTCGTCGATCTTGAAACCTGGTTCAAAAAATCTTCCCATCTTCCCATCTTCAATCTTGAGGATCGCCAAGGTGTATCTGAAGAGTTCATACGCCGGGTATCCGAGGAGTTCACACGTCGGGCGTCCGAGGAGCCCTTTTAAGTTCTCGGCCTTTATCAATGCCTTATTATTTTGACGCCACACCTCAGGTTCAAAGTTTCTTCCATGCGGCCGTGCCCTATTGCAGCCGAGCTCCAACACGGGATTGCATCTGAGGTATGCTTTTGCAGCCAAGCTCCAACGTCGGTCTACATCCGAGGTGTCATAGATTACCTTGGTCTTAAAAAAGTTGAAGGAGTTCAACCAACCTTAATGCCGGAAATGCCCTTTATGGAGCCAGCCCCTCGCATCTGAGCTTTATGCCGGACTACTTCTGAGGTGGTGCACCACCTCAATCGTGGGCTGATTTTTTATGGAATTGTTTCTGATTGGTGCAATTTATTCTCTGCCGAGATGTATAACCAGTAGCCCTCAAGGTGCGTGCTAATGACCCACAAGTATAGGGGATCAATCATAGTCCTTTCGATAAGTAAGAGTGTCGAACCCAATGAGGAGCAGAAGGAAATGACAAGTGGTTTTCAGCAAGTTCTTCTCTGCAAGCACTGAAATTGTAGGTAACAGATAGTTTCGGTAGCAAGATAATTCATAACAAGTAACAAGTAACAAGTATAATAAAGTGAAGCAAGGTGGCCCAATCCTTTTTATTGCAAAGGACAAGCCGGAACGAACTCGTATAATAAGCAAAGCATTCTCGAAGACACATGGGAATTTCAGTAGTCACTTTCATCATGTTTGTTTGATTCGTGTTTGCTACTTTGATAATTTGATATGTAGTGGACCGGTGCGTGGGTGCTGTTCTTACTTGAACAAGCCTCCCACTTATGATTACCCCCTCTCGCAAGCATCCACAACTACTAAAGAAGAATTAAGATAACTCTAACCATAGCATGAAACATATGGATCCAAATCAGCCCCTTACGAAATAGCGCATAAATTAGGGTTTAAGCTTCTGTCACTCTAGCAACCCATCATCTAATTACTACTCCACAATGCCTTCCCTTAGGCCCAAAGATGGTGAAGTGTCATGTAGTCAACGTTCACAGGACACCACTAAAGGAAGCAACAACATGCATATCATCAAAATATCGAATGAATACCAAATTCACATGATTACTTATGACAAGACTTCTCCCATGTCCTCAAGAACAAAAGTAACTACTCACAAACCATGTTCATGTTCAAGATCAGCGGGGTACTGAATATCATTAAGGATCTGAACATATAATCATCCACCAAATAAACCAACTAGCATCAAGTACAAGATGTCATCAACACTACTAGCAACCCACAGGTACCAATCTGAGGTTTTGGGACAAAGATTAAATACAAGAGATGAACTAGGGTTTGAGATGAGATGGTGCTGGTGAAGATGTTGATGAAGATTGGTCCTCCCACGATGAGAGGATCGTTGGTGATGTCAATGGCTTCGATTTCCCCCTCCCGGAGGGAAGTATCCCCGGCGAAATCGCTCCACCGGAGAGCAAAATAACTCCTGCCCAGGTTTCGCCACGAGACAGCAGCGCTTCATCCCGAATATCTTCTCTATAAAAATTTTAGGGCAAAAGACCTTACATAGCAGAAGGAGGGGGCCAGAGGCCAGACAGGGGCCCCACAAGGCATCAGGGCATGCCCAGGGGGGGGGGCGCCCTGTTGCCTTGTAGGCAACTGGTGGGTCCCCTCCATTATTTCTTATTTCTAGTATTTTTTATATATTCAATAAAAAATCTCCATGAAATTTCAAGTCAATTGGAGCTCTGTAGGATAGGTATCTTTGATGTAGCTATTTCAGGTCCAGAATTCCAGCTGCCGGTATTCTCCCTCTTCATATAAATCTTCCAAATTAAGAGAGAAAAGGCATAAGAGATGCATCATAAAGTGAAATAATGATCAAATACATTATAAATAACAATAGGAAATCATGATGCAAATTGGACGTATCAACTCCCCAAGCTTAGACCTCGCTTGTCCTGAAGCAATAACTGAAATCGATAATCATGACCACATGTTTAGAGAGAGAGGAGTCGATAAAAATAAAATACGAACATGAAGCATCATGATCTTTATTATAACAGCAATATATCATCATAGAACTTCTCATGCAAAAGTAACAATTCAATCACAAGTTAAAGTATGAACCATAAGCCAAATTGAAAACTAACAAACTATGATCTCAGTCACTGAAGAAATTGCAATTCATCATATTATCAGAAAGAGTCTATGTAAAAGCTTTGTTTAGCAAGTTCACATACTCAACTATCATTTAGTCTTCTATGATTGCGGACACTCACGGCATACTAATGGAGCAAAAGTTTCAGTCAGGCACATAGAAAGATAGGGGCTTATAGTTTCGCCTCCCACCGTATTTACCTCAAGGGTAATGTCAACAATAATAGCTCATGATCACCTATATCCAACTAGATATATATGCCTGGATCAATCCCCACCACATGATGCTTGCCAAGAGAGAAAAATCAAAATGGAATAGAGGAAGATAGGCCCTTCGCAGAGGGAAGCAGAGGTTGTCATGCGCTTTTTGTTTTTGGATGTGCCAGCTCTTAATGTAAAGGAACGTCACTTTATATTGCCCCTTGTGATAGTGACCTTTATTATGCAGTCTGTCGCTTTTATTCCTTCACCATCACAAGATCGTACAAAGCTTATTTTCCCTTACAATAAAAGATCATACATATTTAGGAGCAATTTTTATTGCCTTGCATCGATGACAACTTACTTGAAGGATCTTATTCAATCCATAGGTAGATATAGTGGACTCTCATGGCATGAAGCTAGGTTTAAGGGTTTTTGGATGCACAAGTAGTATCTCTACTTAGTACAGAATTTTGCCTAGCAAAAGATAGGGGGCAAGCACCACATGTTAGAGGATCCAAAACAATATAACTTCTATGTGAATATAAGCAAACATAACTCATTACGTTGTCTTCCTTGTCCAACGTCGACTAATTGACATAGAATATTTAATGGGGGCTCACAATCATAAAAGATGTCCAAGATAGTATATTTATATGTGAGACCTCTCTTTCTTTATTACTTTTTCATGAATTGCAACAATGACCAATACTATGTTTGTCAACCTCCAACAAGTTTTATCAATTATACTTCTTTTATGTGAAGTCATCACTCCCCATGGGATTAGCATATGATCTTACTTTTTATTCTCTTCATTTTATTTCCAAGATTGGAGCAACAAAAGCAAAACACTCAACTGAAACTACTCTTTATGATATAACTTCCACACACGATTACATAGATAGATAGACCACAAAGCAAGCACTCAAAACAAGATCATACTAAAACTTTATTCTTCTAAATCACGAAATAACTAAGGATCGAACTAAGATAGATAATGATGATAAAAAGTGATGGTGATACGATAACGGGGCACCCCCCCCAAGCTTGGCACAAGCCAAGGGTGGTGCCCATACCCATGTACTCAAATCTCCTTCTTTGGTGATGGTGGTGATGAAGAGATAGGCTTGTCCTTCAAAATATTTAGTAAGATATCCTTCAAGCTCTGGACCTCCCTAAGCAACTGCTGAATTGCGGTGGCATTCTTTTGCACTTCAACCATAATATGTTTATTTTCCGGCCCCCATGAGCCCTTTCCTACATCATTCTCACTTGGACGGGAAATATCCCAATTGGAAGGTATGTGCATACGAGGAGTGTTCTCGACCCCATAACTATGGACCAAATTATGAAAGTTGTTCTGATGTAACCTGTATAAGGGCCTCCTAGGAGGAAGCCCATCTTGTACCTCTGGACTCCCATGGCTGGTGGTGCTTCTCATAGCTTGATGAGGATTTGACGTTGTGGAGATGCCAGCAAGGGTACCCCTCTCCAAAGCAGGGGGCTGCACCTCCAGCGAATCTCCATCATCTTCTTCCATGGTAACCTCTTCCTCCCCTTCTCTCCTGAGTTCCATCTGCAGCAGCCAAGCATTGTCTCCCACGTTGTTGGAGGAGGAGGAAGACATGATGCCTGGCTTTAAAATCTGAGAGAAAATAGCCCAAAACAAGAACAGAGGGAAAACTTGCGATGTGGTGGTCAAAACACCCGTAAGTATATATAAGGAATTTTTATCTTGCAAAACAAGCATACGAGAGGAAAACGAAGTCGGGAGGGCACACGAGGGGCCCACAAGGCATCACGGCGCGCCCCAGGGGGTCGCGTCCTGTTGCCTTGTGGGTGACTCGTGGGTACCCTCGGCTGTTTCTTATTTTTGTAATTTTTCTAATATTCCAAAACGGACAGAAATATTTTTTATGGAATTTTTGGAGTCGGTTTACTTACCGTATCACATACCTACCCCTTTTCAGGGTTCTGGAGCGTTCCAGAAGGACTCTTTGATGTGTTCCTCTGGTGTCATTGTCTGAATAATATTAGTTTCAACATTAATAAGAGTACCTGAGATATAGTGCTTAATTCTTTGTCCATTCACCACTCTCGGATTATTGCCTTCGGAGTTATTTATTTTGATGGCTCCGGAGCGATAAACTTCTTCGATGATATACGGTCCTTCCCATTTAGAGAGAAGTTTTCCTGCAAAGAATCTTAAACGAGAATTGTACAATAGAACATGATCACCTACTTTGAATTCCCGTTTTTGGATTCTTTTATCATGCCATCTTTTGACCTTTTCTTTAAATAACTTAGCATTTTCATAGGCTTGGGTTCTCCATTCATCTAGAGAGCTAATATCAAATAACCTTTTTTCACCGGCAAGTTTGAAATCATAGTTAAGTTCTTTAATTGCCCAATATGCCTTATGTTCTAACTCAAGAGGTAAATGACATGCTTTTCCATAGACCATTTTATAGGGAGACATACCCATAGGATTTTTATAAGCAGTTCTGTAAGCCCATAATGCATCATCAAGTTTCTTAGACCAATTCTTTATCGATCTATTAATGGTCTTTTGCAGAATCAATTTTATTTCTCTATTAGTTAATTCAACTTGACCACTAGATTGAGGATGATAAGGAGATGCAATCCTATGATTGACATCATATTTAGCAAGTAATTTACGGAAAGCACCATGAATAAAATGTGAGCCACTATCAGTCATCAAGTATCTAGGGACTCCAAACCTCGGAAATATAACTTCTTTAAGCATTTTAATAGAAGTGTTATGATCAGCACTACAAGTTTGAATAGCTTCTACCCACTTAGTAATGTAATCAACAGCAACTAAAATATGAGTATACCCATTGGATTTAGGAAAAGGTCCCATATAATCAAAACCCCAAACATCAAATGGTTCAATAACAAGTGAATAATTCATAGGCATTTCCTGACGTCTACCAACATTACCAATTCTTTGACATTCTTCACAAGAAAGGACAAACTTACGTGCATCTTTGAAGAGAGTAGGCCAATAAAAACCAGATTGTAATACGTTGTGTGCAGTTCTGTCTCCCGCATGGTGTCCTCCATATGCCTCGGAGTGACACTTTCGTAGGATTTGTTCCTGTTCATGCTCAGGTACACAATGTCTAATAATACCATCTACTCCTTCTTTATATAAGTGTGGGTCATCCCAAAAGTAATGCCTTAGATCAAAGAAGAACTTTTTCTTTTGTTGGTATGTGAAGCTAGGTGGTATATATTTAGCAACAATGTAATTAGCATAGTCTGCATACAAAGGAGTATTACGAGAGGCATTTATCACAGCTAATTGTTCATCAGGGAAATCATCATTAATAGGAAGTGGGTCATATAGAACATTTTCCATTCTAGACAAATTATCAGCTACGGAATTCTCAGCTCCCTTCCTATCAATAATATGCAAATCAAATTCTTGTAGCAAAAGAACCCACCTAATCAGTCTAGGTTTAGCATCCTTCTTTTCCATAAGATATTTAATAGCAGCATGATCAGTGTGAATAGTAACTTTGGAATCAACAATATAAGATCTGAATTTATCACATGCAAACACAACTGCTAAAAATTCTTTCTCAGTAGTAGCATAATTCCTTTGAGCACTGTCTAGAGTTTTACTAGCATAGTGAATAACATTCAATTTCTTATCAACTCTTTGTCCTAGAACAACACCAACAGCATAATCACTAGCATCACACATAATTTCAAAGGGTAGGTTCCAATTAGGTTGTTGAACAATAGGTGCAGAAATTAAGGCTTTCTTAAGTATTTCAAAGGCTTCTACACAATCGTCATCAAAAACAAAAGGAACATCTTTTTGCAAGAGATTAGTAAGAGGCCTAGAAATTTTAGAGAAGTCTTTTATAAACCTTCTATAGAAACCAGCATGACCGAGGAAACTCCTTATATCTTTGATATCTTTAGGACATGTCATTTTCTCAATTGCATCAACTTTAGCTTTATCAACTTCAATACCTCTTTCAGAAATTTTATGCCCAAGGACTATACCTTTATTAACCATAAAGTGGCACTTCTCCCAGTTCAAGACAAGATTAGTTTCTTCACATCTCTGCAAAACTCGATCAAGGTTGCTCAAACAATCATCAAAAGAAGTTTCGTAAACGGAGAAATCATCCATGAAAACCTCAACAATCTTTTCACAAAAGTCAGAGAATATAGTAGTCATACATCTTTGGAAGGTAGCAGGTGCATTACATAAACCAAAAGGCATACGATGATAAGCATAAGTTCCAAAAGGACAAGTAAAGGTGGTTTTCTCTTGATCTTCAGGTGAAACAGGTATTTGAGAAAAACCAGAATAACCATCTAGTAAGCAAAAGTGTGTGTGCTTAGAGAATCTTTCTAACATTTGATCAATAAAAGGCAAGGGGTAATGATCTTTCCTAGTAGCTTTGTTTAATTTTCTGAAATCAATTACCATCCTATAACCAGTTACAATTTTTTGTGGAATAAGTTCATTTTTATCATTAGGAACAACGGTAATACCTCCTTTCTTAGGAACACAATGAATAGGACTTACCCATCTACTATTAGCTATGGGATAAATTATACCTGCCTCAAGAAGCTTTAATATTTCAGTTCTTACCACATCCTTCATTTTAGGATTCAACCTTCTCTGATGATCTACAACGGGTTTGGCATCTGGTTCCATATGAATTTTATGCTGACATAAGGTGGGACTAATGTCCTTAAGATCATCGAGAGTATATCCAATAGTGGCACGGTGCTTGTTCAGAGTTTTAAGTAATCTCTTTTCTTCATGCTCTGAAAGGTTAGCACTAATAATAACAGGATATATCTTGTTTTCATCAAGGTAAGCATAGTTAAGTGTTTCAGGTAATTGCTTTAATTCAAACACAGGATCACTCTTCGGTGGAAGAGGATCTCCCAAAGTTTCCACATGCAAATTATGTTTAAGGATAGGTGCTTGTTTAAAGAACAGCTCATCTATTTCATTTCTTTCATTCATATGCATATCATTTTCATGGTCTGGCAAATATTGTTCTAAAGGATCAGTAGGAGGCACAACAATAGAAGCAAGACCTATAATTTCATCTTTATTGGGTAATTCTTTATCGTGAAGTTATCTACTAAACTTAGAGAAATTAAATTCATGAGATATATCACCAAACTTAACTCTAACCTTCTCTTTAACACAATCAATTTCAGCACTAACGGTATTCAAGAAAGGTCTACCAAATATAATGGAACAAAAATTATCTTGTCGTGAACCAAGCACAAGGAAATCAGTAGGGTATTTGATTTTACCACACAAGACTTCAACATCTCTAACAATCCCAAGTGGTATAATAGTATCTCTATTTGCAAGCTTAATAGTAACATCAATATCTTCAATCTCAACAGGTGCAATATCATGCATTACTTCTTGATATAAAGAAAACAGAATAGCACTCACACTAGCACCCATATCACACAAACCATGATAGCAATGATCTCCAATCTTAACAGAAACAACATGCATGCCAACTACGAGCTTGTTCTTATCTAACATATCTCGTTCGTTTCTAACAGGTTTAGCAATTCTAGCAGCCTCATCACAAAAGTAAATAACATGCCCATCAATATCATCAACCAAAAGATCTTTAACCATTGCAATATTAGGTTCAACTTTCATTTGTTCAAAAGGTCTAGGTGTTCTTATATTACTTTTGTTAACCACAGTTGAATCTTTAGCATGTTCCTTAATCCTAACAGGGAAAGGAGGTTTCTCAATATAAGCAGTGGGCACAACTAGACCAACATTGTAAACAATTGTTTCTTCTTTAACACTAACAGGTTCTTCATTTAGTTCAATGGGTGGGTGATATTTAAACCATTTCTCTTTAGGGAGATCAACATGAGCAGCAAAAGATTCACAAAAGGTACCTACTATCTCAGAGTCAAGTCCATATTTAGTACTAAACTTATGAAAAGCATCAGTCCCCATAAAAGATTTAACACAATAAAACTCAAGATTTATACGTGACACTTTACCTTTGTCGATTTCCCAATCTTCAGAGTTTTGTTTAATTCTTTCCAGAAGATCCCATCTAAATTCAATAGTTCTCTTCATAAAGGAACCAACAGAAGAAGTATCAAGCATGGATTGATCATTATGAGAAAGCCGAGCATAAAAGTTTTGAATAATTATTTCTCTTGAGAGCTCATGATTGGGGCATGTGTGCAACATATACTTAAGCCTCCCCCAAGCTTGAGCGATGCTTTCTCCTTCACGAGGCCAAAAATTATATATATAATTCCGATCATGATGAACCAAATGCATAGGATAAAATTTCTAGTGGAATTCCAGCTTCAACCGGCTCCAATCCCATGTTTCAGTATCATCACATAGCCTATACCATGTCAATGCCTTTCCCTACAAAGATAAAGGGAATACTTTCTTCTTAACTCCATCTCAAAATAAACCTGCAAGCTTAAACAATCCACAAATTTCATCCACATATATCAAGTGCATGTCAGGATGAACCGTTCCATCTCCTGCATAAGGATTAGCTAGCAGTTTCTCTATCATACACGAATGAATTTCATAATAAATATTTTCAGTAGGTTCAGTAGGTTGAGGAGCAACTCTCAATGCTTCCGGTCGAGGTGAAGATACCCCGAACAAACCCCTCAAAGGATTACTTTCCATAGTGACAAGTGACAGTAAATTTCTGCACATAATATAAATGTTTCCTTACCAAATTCCATTCACCAAAGGCGCTTCACTCACCGGCAACGGCACCAGAAAAGAGTCTTGATGAACCACAAGTATAGGGGATCAATCGTAGTCCTTTCGATAAGTAAGAGTGTCAAACCCAACGAGGAGCAGAAGGAAATGACAAGCGGTTTTCAGCAAGGTATTCTCTGCAAGCACTGAAATTGTAGGTAACAGATAGTTTCGGTAGCAAGATAATTCATAACAAGTAACAAGTATAATAAAGTGCAGCAAGGTGGCCCAATCCTTTTTATTGCAAAGGACAAGCCAGAACGAACTCGTATAATAAGCAAAGCGTTCTCGAAGACACTTGGGAATTTCATCTAGTCACTTTCATCATGTTTGTTTGCTTCGCGTTCGCTACTTTGATAATTTGATATGTGGGTGGACCGGTGCTTGGGTGCTATTCTTACTTCAACAAGCCTCCCACTTATGATTACCCCCTCTCGCAAGCATCCGCAACTACGAAAGAAGAATTAAGATAACTCTAACCATAGCATGAAACATATGGATCTAAATCAGCCCCTTACGGAATAGCGCATAAACTAGGGTTTAAGCTTCTGTCACTCTAGCAACCCATCATCTAATTACTACTCCACAATGCCTTCCCTTAGGCCCAAAGATGGTGAAGTGACAAGTAGTCGACGTTCACACGACAGCACTAAAGGAAGCAACAACATGCATATCATCAAAATATCGAACGAAAACCAAATTCACATGATTACTTATGACAAGATTTCTCCCATGTCCTCAAGAACAAAAGTAACTAGTCACAAATCATGTTCATGTTCAAGATCAGATGGGTATTGAATATCATTAAGGATCTAAACATATAATCTTCCACCAAATAAACTAACTAGCATCAACTACAAGATGTAATCAACACTACTAGCAACCCACAGGTACCAATCTGAGGTTTTGGGACAAAGATTGATTACAAGACATGAACTAGGGTTTGAGATGAGATGGTGCTGGTGAAGATGTTGATGAAGATTGGTCCTCCCACGATGAGAGGATCGTTGGTGATGTCGATAGCTTCGATTCCCCCCTCCCGGAGGGAAGTATCCCCAGCGGAAGTGCTCCGCCGGAGAGTAAAATAGCTCCTGCCCAGGTTCCGCCTCAAGACGGCAGCGCTTCATCCCGAAAGTCTTCTCTATAATTTTTTAGGGCAAAAGACCTTATATAGAAGAAGGAGGGGGCTGGAGGCCAGCCTGGGGCCCCACAAGGCATCAGGGGCGCGCCCTGTTACCTTGTGGGCAACTGGTGGGTCCCCTCCATTATTTCTTCTTTCCAGTATTTTTTATATATTCAATAAAAAATCTCCGTGAAATTTCAAGTCAATTGGAGCTCTATAGGATAGGTATCTCTGATGTAGCTATTTTAGGTCCAGAATTCCAGCTGCCGGTATTCTCCCTCTTCATATAAATCTTGCAAATTAAGAGAGAAAAGGCATAAGAGTTGCATCATAAAGTGAAATAATGATCAAATACATTATAAATAACAATAGGAAATCATGATGTAAATTGGACGTATCACGTGCCGGCCTAAAATCCGAGATACACGTGAAGGATAACATAAAATCGCTAATCCTAGTAGCCCCTGCGACTCAGGTTGATTCGCGAAATTGGCCTCAGGATCAAGTCCCTGCTCGGCAGCATACTTTCGGAATGGAAACGTGGTGCGCAATAGCTTCCGAGACTCAGGTTGGGTGCGGCCGACCAACCTGAGGATCACACTACTGCAGGATGGTCCTAACGCGACACATGCATTAGAGACCCCTCGACCAAACTGTGTGCGATGCATTAATCGCAAACGGTGTCGTATTAAAACCATCACCAATAAAACGAACTGTGTGCGATGGCGGATCCATCAAGCATGATTCAGAAAATATTTGCGTGTGCAAATCGTGGCATATAGTTGATCCATATGAACCATTTGTGATGAGCCAGAACAACAGAAATGGTCAGCCAAATCTAGGTGTGTGCGATAGACGGCATACAGTTCACTTGGATGAACTGTTTGCGATGATCCAGTACAACAGAAACGGTCAACCAGATCAAGGTGTGTGCGATAGATGGCAAACAGTTCACTCGGATGAACTATTTTCGATGAGCCAAAACAACAGAAACGGTCAGCCAGATCAAGGAGTCTGCGATATACGGGCACACATTCTAATTAAAAGAATTGTGCGCGATGGTAATAACAAGCGCACACGGTTGATGGAACAAGTCGTGTGCTGACATCGCCAATTGTGGTGCACACGCCACGTACGCATCCGAGAACGCTTGCCCATGTTACGCCATCCGGGAATCGTGCCGCACTTCGAAACCAGAACCGTCAATAAATTTTAAGCTTGTTTCCCGTCACATTCCAAATTACCACGCTATATTTAATTGCAAACATGTTCACACCGATCAAAACCTAAACGTTTTCCCACTTAGCAACTTATTACTAGGTAATAAATACTACCTTCTCGAAAATGACTGCACATTCCTCCTCAATTCCCCATCAACAAACAAACAAGTCTTTCTTCGTCGTTCCTTGCGTCTGCCATGGCCCGTAGGAGTTCTTGGTCGAGAATTGAACAGGGAGCGGCGAGCATGGAAGCGGAAGCAGCAGAGATGTCCCGCCTCGCCGCGATAGCAACCGCGAGGTCCCGCTGAGCCGTCGAAGCAGCACAAAGGTCCCGCCGCGCCGCCGAAGTAGCAACGAGGTCCCGGCACGCCACCGAAGCAGCACAGTGGTCCGGCCACGCCGTGGAAGCAGCAAGGATGACCCACCGCACCACGGAATCAGCAGAGGTCCTGCCGCACCGCGGCGGCTTGGGAAGATCTCTTCCGGGAAGGCGAGGGCTCTCACAGGTGCATGCGCGCTGAGCTCAATAAGCTGAAGGATGAGATCTCCGGCTGGGCGAAGCTGCATGAGGAGATCAATGCCTCATTTGATGAGGCAATCGGCGTCATCCGCGGACTAAGGGATGACAAGGCGAAGCTCTGCACCTAGCGCGACCTGCTGAGCGCGAAGATCGCCGGCAGTGCGAAGCAGCACGAGGAGAGCACTGCCGTGTTGAAGAAGACGGCCGCCATGGTTGAGAAAATTATGGATGAGAATACCAACCTCCGCATCGAGCGCGAAAGGCTGGTGAGGGAATCCAAAATTGTTGTCAAGCGAAGTATTGAGGACGTGAAAGAGATCATTGCCGTTTGCCGCGAGAACTCCATCGCCATGGGTGCAATGACAAAGATGGCGGAGGAGAGGCGAAAGGAGGTGAAGGTCATGGAGGCGATGAAGAAGGAGTTGGAGGAACTCCGTGCCCTGCAGCAACCCATCAAGGAGTAGAGAGCAGCGACCCAGATTGTTGTCTGCGTCTTCTTCCTTCTTATTTTGCCCCTATGTCTTTCGGGCGTTGTCGCGTGTGGCATTTTAAATTATCTTCCAGAATATGTAAGACAATTACTATCCATTGCCATCGTCATCATATATATCAGTCTTGTTAAGTCTTCGTTAAGTTTCAGTAGAGGCTATGTCCGTGAGTTATCTGTGCAAAATTTTGTTTTCAAATTTTCTTTTTTCTCCCTTAAATCTTAGTCGACTGAGACCTAGCCACACCATTAAGCACCTATAAAACAGGGGCTCAGGCGCCATTAATGGAGAAGTTGGGAGCGAGGTGGGCGGCAGTTGGAGGTCAAAGGGCTCGCCTCCCGGTGAGCCTGCGCAGCGGTCTGCTCCACGCCTCCCGTCTACTCAAATAGCTACCCCGCACGGTGCCTCCTAGCCAATAAAAATGGCGACATGTGGCGGCACGTAAATGGTTAGTACAACGCCCACGGTTTGAATAACACTTGTGTTTCCGATTGTAATGTGGCAGCTCTTTTGTTCCAAAATGACTTTGTTGGTTATTAATGTGCGCTCCTTCAAACAAATCGGATAAAAATTTTACCACAACATGTTGGTGCCATGTCAAGGCAACATGCCAAGTTTCATGATTTTCAGGCAAGTTTTGGATTTACAAGAATTTAAAAACCAAGTTTATCAATGTTTTTGGCCAAGCCACGACGCCCGAATGTTTGAAATTCATTCCCATTTCTTGCATGGGACCTAAACATTCACCCAAGGACACATATACGATTTTTCAACCCATTTTGGTGCACTGGAGCATGTGCATGAAGTTCAAATTTGTATTATGCACATTAAATGCCTAGAAACTCAATTAATGTATAAAAAGGCCAAACGAACCCAGAATAATTCCAAATTTTAGCACAACACTCCTATTGGTCTATGTTGCCTATGTAAAAAAATCAAGGCAGGACGAGGTAGCGTATGTCGTTTCGCCCACAAAGGTGACACATTCCCTATCGGAACCATGAGCCTTCTTGAGGGAAGCTCCGGTTTGTAAGAAGCTTATACCAAAACTTGTCCCAAATCGAACAATTTTTTTACCACAACATGTAGGTGCCATGACAAGACACCATGCCAAGTTCCGTGATTTTTAGGCAATTTTTGGATTTAAATGAATTTAAGAACCAATTTTCTCAATGTTTTCGGCCAAGCCACGACGCCCAGATGTTTGAAATTCAATCCCATTTCTTGTATGGGACCTAAACATTCACCTAAGGACACATATACAATTTTTCAACCCATTTTGGTGCACTGGAGCATGTGTCCGTAGTTCAAATTTGAATTATGCACATTAAATGCCTAGAAAACTCAATTAATGTATAAAAAAGGCCAAACGAACCCGGAATATATGGCTTACGCCGAAAAGTTCGATTTGGGACTCCCTCATGTATGGCTTGGGGCTCCCTCATGTATGGCTTACGCCGGAAAGTTTGTCGGCTACAGTCCACTGGCCGCGCGTCAACCACACTTGCGCGCTAGTTTTTCGCTGCACCATTCATAAATTTTCGGCAACCGCGGAAATATCTAGGTCCCCGCCCCCTCCCCCCCCACCAAAAGCCACATTTCCACTGTTTCCTCCTTCCTTTCCAATTTCAAACCTTCACTACTTCCTTCGCAGCGCCGCCTTCTCGCCGGCGGCGCTCCTTCCCGCTGCGCAGCATCGTCGATATAGTCAGGTAATCCACACCCGCCCCCATTCTCCTCCTCCTTCTCCATCCCACATGCCTCGACCGCCGGCGCGACACCTTCCATCCAAATCACTGCCCCATCCTCCAAATAAGCGTTGCCCATAGCTATGATGCACGCATTATAGCCAGGAGCTCAAGGAGCATCTGGCAGCGGTGAAGCAAATCGCGGCCGCATGCGTGGATGAGGTCGCGATGGCTGCCATACGTGCCGACTGCCAGATCTTGGAGGAGCACCTCATCGTCGAGGCCACCGTCAACCCCTCGCACGTGGACGCCGCCACGCGGTTGGCCGCTTTAAATGAAAGTCTGTGGTGTTTTCTCGAGGCCACCTCCGGTGCCTTCTAGTGAATTGTCCTCTGTAATGTTAATATGCAATCTGATCTTCTGAAATGTGATGTTCAATTCCTGTGGGTACCATTTTTTTATTGTTATGCATGTGAGGAATAAAATCGAATTTGGATGTATTTTATACATGAGAAACATACACAAATGCTATATTTCCTAGTAGTTCTTTGGGACACCCTGGTTTTCCCCAACTTTTCTTTCCCAACTTTTCTTTCCAAAACTCATTTGAATTTCAGTTCGGATTTAGTTTGGATTTTACTTTGAATGGCTCTATGGACTTAAAACTTGGGAATGTTTCTACTTTCTTTTCCCAAGTGACTCAAGCCTCCAAGTACTCCTCCCAAGTCATGTCATCTCCATTCTTGCTCAATCTCAATTCTTATCTCAATTTAATCTTCCTTTTTCTATTAAAGGAATAGCTCTTTTGTTCTAGGTTGTGAAGCAACCTACATTCCTGCCTTCTCAAAAATTCCAAGAAAATTCTCATAAATTCTTTGGACCATGGGAACCTTGGATATGTGAAAATATTCAAGATCCCATGCTCATGGTGAGCACACCATCCAATCTTTGTTTCTGGTCATAATTTCAGTTTGTGAAGCAACTATATTTTGTATTGCTCCAAAAATTCTGAAATTAATCCAAGACATTCTCCTACCCTTATGATCATCCTACACCAAATTTTGGTCCTTTTCATTTAGCCATTTTCTCTACAAAATTCCCCCAAGTTTCTGTCCAGTGGGAAGTGTTGTGAAGAAAGTACCATTGGCACTTACCCAAATGGCATGAAATTTTTATAGCATCTTGACATCACCAAATGACCCACATATACAAAACTTCAGCTCAAGGAGCCCATCCATGTGAGTGCAACAACTTCATCAAGTTTCTGGATCAAAATGTGGGTTGCACATGAACCCTCTCGGGTCTCGCTGGCTCTGCGCGCCCGCGTCGTCTTGCCGTTTCCTCTAGTACCGACGTCCTCCCCGCCGTCCACCTGGCCTGTCTGGAAGTCTCCCATCGCTGGCAGCGCCCTCGCCGAACGCAACCAAGCGCCGCCACGTGCGGCACAGTACTGGCACTGTGGCCACGCTGGCTGGCGTCTTCCGCCTCGAGCCATAGCCATCGCCATTACTCCTCCCACCTCTCTCGTCACCTTAGCCCGCGCCGCGATAGCCAGCTCGCCGTCCTCGCCGTGCCAGCGCAACTGTGGCAGCATTCGGCCACCACAGCCCTGCCTGGATATAAAAGGAGCTCCCTCGCCACGTCTATCCTCACCACTCGCTCTCCCTACCACCTAATCATCGCCCCGCACCCAGCAGCAGAGCCGGGGAGCCTTTCTTCCCCATCTCCGGCGAGGAGTCCCACCGCTCTGCTCCTACTCCACCCCCTCACTCCCGTCCACCCCAGCCTCACCCGACCTCACCCGCGAACTCAGGGCATTCCCCTGGCCCTCCCTGACCTCTCCCCTGGCCGAGGTGCTGCCAGAGACGCCGTCCCCGACGACCACCAAAAGCAGTCGCCGCCGGAGAGGAAGGGGGCGACGCCGTCAGGCCACCTCTCGCCAAGCCACGGGTACGGGGAGATTCGCCGTCGAGTGCTTGATCCACCCCTGCCGTCTCCCGAGCTCACCGCCGTCGCTATCACTGGTGATCGCCGTCGATGAGCCGCCTCGCCCCTGTTCCCCTCTCTCTCTCTCTCTCTGTTTAAACCCAGCCGGGTCCCACGTGTCAGTGGCCCAGCTCGCGCCGAAGCGGTACGTAAGTGGAGGCGCCCTGGCGCTTTACGCCTTCGATGTGGCCCTCCCAGGGTTTTCTGATTTTCAGTTAAATTCAAGTTTAATTCAGAATTTTGACCAAATTTGGACCAGCTCTAACTTTTAAACCATAAGTCCAAATGAGTTCATTCTTTTTGCATTATTTTTCTTATGAGCTGCTCTCTTTGCTGTAAAATTTTGGTATTTTTCTCTGCTGTCTAGAATTTTTGGACAAAGGAAAATGCTTTATGTGATGTTTGAAAATGTTTCCAAAAATGTTTTTCAGATTGATTTGAGTTATTGGTGAAGGCTAGGAGTACTCCCACACTCCTCTGGTGCAAGGCAAGCGACAACTCTCATTTGTAAAATTGCATAGCAATATCATAATTTAAATAATGATTTTCCATGCTAAAATTTGAATTAATTGTGAATGTGTTAATTGTGCCACACTCTGGGAAATCTTAGAGGTTACTGTCATATTGATGACTAGAATGTTGATGACTAGAATGTTAGTAATTGGTAGTTTTCAAGTTTGGTGATGTCAGGATATGGTCGGACTGTGAGATTACCGTCTATGATTACTTTGTAAATCCGTCTGGTATCTCATCTTTAGAGTCAGTAGCAGGAGATGATTATTTTGCTCATTAGATTTCTAGTTGGTTATTGCTGTAACTTGGATCACTGTGACACTGGAGTGTTAGTTATGACGGAAAGATTACTTGGGGATAAATTCCTTCATTGTTGATCAAGTGCCTCTGAACCGAGCTTTCCAGTGCAGCCACATCTGCCGGAATGGGACGGCCTTGACTTGGTCTGATCTCGTGCTCTTTTATCGGTACCACCAAAGAGGGGAGGTTATGCGTGCGTGCTACCCTGATCAGGTAGACGACGATAATCTTGTGAGCCCGGTTTGGTTATTGAGCTCAGGTCCCTGTTTGGGACAATTTAGTTTGGCCACGACGGGGTAGGTGTTAGCAGTGACACAGGGCCCACCCAGGGCATGACCTCAGAGAGGACGTGTCGGTGGTACGATGGAAGAGTCACGGGTTAGGCAAGTTTCGTTGGACGAAGGTCCATGGTGTGGGTAAAGTGAGCAACCTCTGCAGAGTGTAAAAATCTATTCGAATAGCCGCATCCACGGTATTGGACACAATTCGCACTAAGTCACACTGTCTGATCAACACCCATGATGGAATAACTTGATAATGATGGAAGAACTCGTCTCAGTATGGTGAGGTAACCGCTTGGCCGAAGGCCGCTGGTAATGTTTGTAGGCGATCTCAGGAATGATCATCAGATGTTCTTGAGGTGACCAAGAGTTGGTCACAGGAGTAAGTGGTTTAACCGAGTAGCCAAGAGCAAAGTGGTTACTGTGACTTCTGTAGATAGTTTAGCAATAGCATGTTATTCTTTTCTTCCACCCTTTTTAATAACATTTGAACCTGATATAATCATGATTGCTATGATGTTGTTGTGCCTTGATGCTCTTGTTTGTTGTGCGCTTGCGAGTACATTCAAAGTACTCACCTGGCATGTCATGCTAGTTTGCAGGTGCTGCCATGTTTGCATAGCTCGAGGATTCCTAGTTGCAAGCTAGGACATGTCCCAGCCAGAGTCCCTGCGGAGTGGAGTCCATTACCGATGTCGTGGTTCCAATGCTAGCATAGAGCTACCTTAGCAGTAGTAGTATCATCGTGCCATTGTAACCCTCTGTAACCCTTGTACTCCAATTGTTAGTAATAAAGAGCTGATTTGTTCTATGCCAAGCAGTGCCGTATTCTAGAAGACTTGATCTCTGGACTGGAATACGGGGTGCTCCGGTGACTCTGAGCCGGGGTGCCCCATTCTTAAGCATGCTTGGCTTGGTTAACTGTATGATCTTCTAGTATATGTTCTATTCTACAATGTGGTGCTCAGTTAACTGCTTGCTTCATTTGTTGTGGTGTCCAGTTAAATATTTGGTTCAATTCTGCAATGTGATGTTCATTTGTTGTGGGTACAAGTTTTCATTAATATATTCTACTGATAGCATGCCAACTCTCACTTAAACTGATCAATATCTGCCTTATATGTGTTGCAGGGAAACAATGGGAGGCACTGAGGTTTAACATCGAGGTTTGGACACGCATGGTCCTTTGGCTAATAGCACATTATTGTGAAATTGCAGGAACCATTCTAATATTTAGTTTTTTAACAATTTAGTCTTGCGCATGTAGGTCCTGCTGTCAGAGGTTTAGACCCACTGTTTGATCCATTTTGCATACGGGGAAATGAGATGGACATGAATATCAGTCAAGTCAAGAAACTCAGAAAATTGTTAGGATAAAGAAACTAGCAATGAATAACAACAAGATCTTTGTTTGCACAACGAAGAAGACATCAGTCAACTATAGGATGGTACTAACTCTTTTACCTTGTGTTTTTTCCTATGCGCCATTTCAAAATTTAGAACAGATATTTATGCATAGCTTTGTTTTCAGTCCTTTCCAAAGCAGTTCACCGATGATTACCTCTCAAACCACCTGCATGGTCAAGAGGCAAGGAAGGTACTCATTCAACACCCACGGTACAATATTGAAGTCTTCCTCAAGAGGACGAAGGTTGGGCGGGCAATCATCCGCAGCCACTGGCCTAAAGTTGCAAGGACATTCAACATCATTGAAGGCTCAATATTTGCCTTCAGATTCAGCAGTTTTCCAGATGAGATTCATTTGTCTATATACCGTATATGATGCTACTTTCCAAAGGTTTTAGATGTTGCATGTGAAACTTCATGCTATTGTGTAATGGTGTAGCTAGCTATATGCCTATATGGTGTAACTGAGTGCAGAAGCTATGTGATGTTGTACTCTGATGTAATTCAACTATGAAATCCTAGTTGCCGTAATCCGGCTATGAAACATATGGTGTGTTTGATATGAAATGTCAATTTGATTAATAAATGCATTATCAATAATAGGCCAATTAGCCTGCTTATTGGGTTTTTGTATTGCAGATGGTTTCTCAGGCAACACTGCGGGCAATGACTTCAAACAACGCACACAGTTTCTAGAAAGTAGCCGTGTTGGATCAATGAACAATCACACATGACTTCCGCCTGACAAATGTTTACATTAGGCCACCTTGCACAAATGTTTCCACATAAAAATTGTGTGTGATGTACATATGAATGGAAACGTTTGTCTGAGATTCACTGTGTGGGATGTACATATGAACGGAAATGATTGGGCCAGTATAATTGTCTGCGATGGCTCGCCCGATCGCACACGAGCTCTTTTTGCCCCGCGTGTGTGACCGGAGGCCCTATCGCCGACGGTTTCTGGGTTGTGTGGGAAGGACCCCCCCCCTATCCCACACACAGGTAAGGCGACGGTTTAAAACTTTGTCGCGGAAAGGGGGTAAAAACCGTTTGTATAGCACATTGCCGCACCAGTGTCATAATCTCATTGGAAACTATTTTGCACTTTTAATTTCTGCATGGAATCGTCAATGGAGTAGCCCCCGAGCCACTGGTCGGGTGGCAACACCAGATCAGGGGATCGATATGCCCCTTTAATGGCTTTTAATTGAGAAGCGTGAAACCCAGTAGCCCCCGAGCCTTAATTTGGACACGGGTGGCCGAATTAAGGATCGACATTTGTTTGACACAAATTTTTGTTACGTTTGTCACAGACTTCTCGGCAAAATAATAAAGATCTCTTTAAAGGAGATGGGGCTAGCGAAAGCCGAGCTTGCCAAGGTCGGCCCCAAGGGGCTTAATAGAAAGAAAATCAAAGCCAACATTAATTATGAGAGCGCTATGTCAGCTGCTCGGTTGTCTTAGCGAGACTGTGCCCTTGACTCTTTAATAGATGGGCTGGAGTAAATTGACTTTAATCACAATTTATGTTTAATGATTTTATGTATCCAAGTACTTTATATCATCAACACTCGGATCCGCATTGTACAAACTTTGTTGACCGACCATCGGCTTCAAGCTCCTCAGCCAGTAGCCGGGGAGTGTTTTCCTACTTTATAAAGCCTTTATGAGGGCAAAGATTTATGGAAAACGAGGAAATTCGGCCATATGGTTTTATAAACAAAGGTACACGGAGAGATATGTTATATTACTATTTAACGTAAGAAGCATCTTCTGGGAAAAATAGTTCCTTTATAAGTTCCTTTTCCCAGGCTATCATGTTGACCATGATCATGAAACCTCACCTCCGATCAATGTGGGAGGAAAATATTGACGATTTAGTTTGGGGAAAGTTCCCAAACTATGTGGTCTTTAATGAACCTAAATTTTCAGTTCCGTTGTTGCCAACCAATTATATTCTTAAGACAGCTAGCTTTCGGCTTCTCCCGTCTGAGGTACGAACCGGGATGACCCGGTTGTAACAATCACAGAGGTGCTCCCTTTACCCCCTAGCTGAACAATCAGGAACGTCAGGGGTAAGCACAGGAGCCAGGAAACCCAGCTTGGCCAAAATCTTAAGTCAAATTGATGCATATTGATGGCTTTATAACGATGATTACGGAAGGCAGCGCTTGTATATTGAATACAAACGCTGAGGATATGTTGTGATAGTCAGCTTTTAAGTAGTACTTTGCAGCTTTATGCTATATGTTTATTTTGACTCCGTTGCGACCGTTTATCATTTGAAAGTGGCCCATCGTCGGCTTCTACCCCTTTGTAGATGCTACGCAGGGTGTTTTTGTAGTAACAAGACAACCCTTAGCCGACGTCTCGGTGCCCGGAGGCGGTCGTGTTAGTGGAAATGAGGCAATCAGATATGCAGGCTTTATAACTTTCACTTAGTCATAGGAGCTTAAATTTGGATGGCCAGTTACTAGCCCCTGGTTAGTGTTCGGCGTCAGCCGAGGTCAAGCCATTAACACTTCGGCCAATTTTATGAAAGGCCATCGTTTAACATGGGGTAACCTCTATCGATTTATAGTTTGACACAGTCATCGGATCGCTGACCAGTTTATACTCATTGTGACAGTCAGTTTTCAGCTTTCTCCACTGAGGTACTTGACCAGTTAAACCGGAAGTACAATCGCAGTGGTTCTCCCTTTACCCTTAGCCGAACAATCGGGAATGTAAGGAGTAAGCACAGGAGCCGGGCAACCCAACTATTAACCAACGACACAATTCGAAACCGATGCATATAAAGTAATATCCGAGAATGTTTTGCCGAGGACTCCATGGAGTACCTTGGCTTTTGGTGGGTACGGCTCTAGTCGCAGCCCCCCGTTAATAGTGTCGATGCTTTAAAGGCGCCTGACATTGTATTGCAAGAGTTATGCTCGGAAAACCAGAAAACTTTCATAAAAACTTTTCATCTAAATTAAATCAAGTTTTTTGGTGCCAATCCGAAATTGGTCTTAAAATTAATGTGTGCTTCTGTCGTGCTTTAACATGATACATCCGATCTTCAGACTTCAAGCGGGTCAGCCTTCGGCTTCAACCTCCTATCCCAAAGGCGGAGTGCTTCTCAGGCCAGTTTAGCGAACTAAACTCGAGCTGCTTTAGAGAGAAACCAGGCTATCCGGCTATTGACCACACACTCGCGTCGGAAAAAAGAGTAGTAGAAAAAGACTTTGCAACGACCAAGAAGAAAACACATTTATTATAAAATGGCTCATATAAATTTAAGAGCCCCCAGTTAACATGGGTAAAGGGAGTTGTTTTTAACAAACAATGTTTTTAACAAACTAAGTTTTTAACAAACAACGTTTATTTAACATAAACATAATGCTTGGTTGAACGGAGCAAAAATAAAAATATTAAAAGGAAATTGAACATGAAAGCGACTTAGCTGGTTAATGTGCTTGGTGTTGATGATGCGGTTCAGGCTTGTGGCAGGACGAAGACGCCCATTGATCTCTGACAGATCCGACGTGGTGCGTAGTTCTTGGCCTGGCCGAGGTCCTAACCCCCAAGCCCGTCCTGAGGTGACCGAGCGAGGAGCTCGACTTGATGAAGTGGCGATGCAGCACGGTCGATGTTCCGCGGCGAAGCCCCCGGTCTAGTTGTCGTGACGAAGCTGACCGGTGGGGTGATGCCGAAGTCCCCGGAGTAGGTTGATGAAGAGACGGTGAAGCCCCCGGTCTAGCCGAGGAGACGGAGAAGGTCGGTAAGGTGACTTTACAGCCCCCATGCTAGCCGAGGTGTCGAAGCAGGTCGGCATGGTGGATATAGGCTTGAAGAACCAACGGCGCGGCGATGCCGACACAGGTCGGAACTTGTGACGCGGTCAATGCCGGCTTGAGAAGTGACCGCGTGGAGATGCCTGCGTGCCCGACCTGTGCAATACGTGGGGAGACGATCTTGTCTTGACGATTATTTCTCCTTCATGATGCCGAACTCTTGGTCGGCTCACCGAGGTGATGATCCGAGGTGGTTGTCGTCGGTTCGATGGAGCGATAGCGCAATCAATGCTGGTGCAGGCTAGTAGCCATGGAGCAACGTGGTCGGGCCGATTTGACAGCGGCGCGACAGTGAAGATCGCCTCGGAAAAGACTCAAAATTTGTAGGCACGTGTTTGAGAACAACACACAATACCCTATAGAAAAAAAAATCCTCCAAAAAGGATGTCCAATATGCCGTTCATGAAGAAAGATGAATTCGGGTCGGATTCGTTTTCGCGCAGAAAACAGATCTGAAAATTGATGCACTCCTCGGACCCGTCCTGGAGTTTGAACGGTCGGATTGAGCTAAAATTTTGAGGGTTGGTCGATATATGAATTCCGCAGCCGATGAACAGTTGGATCTTCCAAAGGATGTCTGAGCTGGACGCTGTACTCCTCACCCTAAACTCGTCCAGATTCCGGTCCAGATTCGAGAGGGCTCTGGTATATCGGAGATTACTGGAGATTCGTCCATCGGAACGCGATGAAATTTTACAGGGTTGTTCTAGACTCAATTCCTCACAATCCCTCTGAAGTTATCGTCAAAAGAATGCTCGAGGGGGTGGGGATGGTGAACATGAATCCGCTGTCCAAAAAACTGCACGGTCACCCGAGGGCAATGTTGACGTTGAGCCCCCGAGCTCCATGGATGATTCTCCCATGATCTTGATAGAGATTGGAGTTGAAGTTGATGAAAGCTTATCATGCCTCAACTCTGGATGGAGGAGGTACGATCCGCTAACTGGAGATTCAGGAACGGAAGTCACGCCATGAAGATCTAAGTCGTTGACCGATGATCCCATTGATCCTTTTTTCGACCACACAGCGGAACTCTCAATGAAAGCACCAATGTCGGTGTCAAAACCGGCAGATCTCGGGTAGGGGGGCCGAGCTGTGAGATCGAATCGATGGGTAACATGAGACGAGGGACATGATGTTTTTACCCAAGTTCGGGCCCTCTTTGAGGAGGTAAAACCCTATGTCCTGCTCTTGCTTATATTATGGATGTATCAAAGTACAGAGTTGATCTACCTCGAGATCGTAAGTTGTAATGAATATGAGATCCCCTATTGACTAGCCTAGCCTCGGTTTATATAAGCACCGGAGGCTTAGGGTTTAGAAGAGTCCTCGTCTTGTGCGCCATGTCTTTGTGGAATCTTCCTTGTATACGTCATGGGCTGCCCGAAGTGGCCCATTAGTGAACCGTCATGGGGGTCCTCGGCCCGACCCATCTGGTCAGGAGACGACGTGGTGAGTGCCCCCTAGTCCATGACACCGTCACTTGTCATTCGTCCCTCCGGGTCGTCGTGATGATGGCCCTACCCATAGCCCTGCGCCGGGCTACGCGGGGTAGGCTGACTAGGCATTAAATGCACGGTCGGTGGAGTGCTCTCCAAGGCCGCCCTCCCCGACTGACGCGTGTCCAATCTGCTCAGGAGCTCAGCCCCCAAGTGCATCATGGCTGGCGTCATGAGCCACTTCGGGGATCTTCTGTGACCCATTTTACGGTGTCCGACCCATAACTTGTAGTTCCTGCATGAAATGTTTCTACCAAGGGATATTTTTGATACTAGTCATCTTTTTCCCACGCTAGATATTTTCGAGGAGGCTCGGATACATAACTTTTGCGTATACCCTGGTATCCATTGTTCCTTCAACACGGGGCCAAGAACAGGCACAATAAGAGGCACAGAAGAAACCAAGTGCAACATACCTTCGAAAAGAGAGACAAAATAGGAGGAGCATCAGAGCAAAGAAACGGTTTACTTCGAACAATAGGTGCATACGAAGAACAAAGCAGAGGTTGCCGAGACATCCGACACTGAGGAAGGCAAAGGACGGTGAGCAAGAAGAAAAGACATGTCATCGCTAAGAGAAACAAATCCGAACCTAAGTTGGTGTAAGGAGCTAACAGGGCGCCGCCACTGTCGACAGCAAACAAAGCACGAACACAAACTTGAGTTGGTACGAAAAGCTAACGGGCCATCGGCCACTGCTAACTGCAAACAAAGGCCACCACCGACGGCAAACAAAGGCCTTCGACAACGAACAAAGCTCCCACACCAAGAAATCTCGAAGAAGCCTCCTACAAAGCAAAGCGAGAGGAATGCCAGTGTGTGATGTGTCCAATGTGTGGCATAACAAACAAATTTCTAGGAAAACACAGCCACCATAAGTAAAAAGACCAAAACACTCATGAAGCACCCGCAGTCAACACACCCTAACTCACACAAGACGAGCACCGTCCCCAGGCATCCCCTCACGGGGCAGCCTCGGTGGCTCGGGTTTGTCACTCACACCACAAGCTGGCTCGCATGAATGAAACAACCTGGCATGAATCAAACGACATTGCGGCGGCGCATACCCGGGTTAGGTGAACAAAACAACTTAGAATGAAGCGAACGATGTTGCACCTGCGCATACCCGGGTCGGGCAAACAAATCAACCTAGCATGATGCGCACATGCATACCGGGGTCAGGCGAATGCAACCGAAGCAACCTGCCATCCGCTACCGCCCGGCGTGCGCGGGGCAGTGCACAAGACGATGGACGCTAGTGCAAAGCCCCGCAAAGAGGTGGCCACGGGCATGCTCGTGGCTCACGCGTCATGGACCCCTTGGATAAACAGCCGGGTGTGGGAAGAACGCGGAGATCGGATGGAGTGGAGCACGCCAGGCAGGCATCGACGTGAGGCGTGTGCGAAACGGATGACGAGGAGGGCACTCTCGCATGGTGAAGCCCCCAGGAGGCGGGTACTCCAGCATCTTTTATAGGAGCAATTAGACCAAAGTTGTAGCTTGTCTTTGTAGAATATTTGGTGCTTTCATTGCTAAAACACATTACCCCCTTCCTTTGAAACATGTTGCATAAACTAGCTTGGGTTTTATGTAAGTCTTAAGAGTACAACTAAGTATGCACCATGCTTAATTTGGACTTTTTCCCTGGATTGCCGCAATCTGGCCGGCAACAATTCAAGAACCAGGTTTTTTGATGGACGACGTTAGCTGGTTATCCCCCATGCAGTGGTCTGGGTAGGGATTTGGACGCCCTCTGCTTTTATTTAAAGCTTTGTTAAGGCATTTGTATTCTTTACCTATCTAAGGTATATTCTCTTTCGTTGTCTGAGTTGTATCTTGGTCGATATACCCTTGTTGTATTCATTCGTTAAATTCAAATCCCCGGAGTTGTTGTATATATATACTTGTTGTTGTAGAGGATTATTTCTTTATCAGTGTTCTCATACTGACGGTCGACCTGTGTGTTGTGTGAAGGTGGTACCTTAGGCTCCATATTATGCGGAGGCTAGTGGAGGTTGCCAGATCTGCATAGTGCCGGTCCTAGGGTGCTACAAAATGTTTATGGACAATTTCCCGGCTATGGAACTTCCTTCGGTCATTATTTGCACAATTTAAACAAAGTTTTGCAGAGGTGTGAGGACACTAATCTTATACTCAATTGGGAAAAATATCACTTCATGATGATAGAGGGTGTGGTGCTTGGCCATAAAATCTTAGGCAGAAGAATAGAAGTGGACAAGGCAAAAATGGAAGCTATTAACAGGCTACCTTGCCCAAGGGATGCAAGTGGAATTCAAAGCTTCCTTGGGCATGCATGTTTTTATAGACAATTTCTTAAAGTTTTCTAAGATCTCCAAACCATTGACTAACCTTTTGCAGAAAGACATTCCTTTTCACTTTGATGAAGATTGCGTTGCAGCTTTTGAGCATCTCAAAAGTGCATTAATCTCTATTTGCACTGTTCAACTACCAAAATGGGACCAACCTTTTGAAATAATGTGGTATGTCAGTGATTAAGCTATAGGTGGCCAACTTGAACCCATCTTTGAGACCACAAGATCCACTAAGGAGATTCTTCTTGATAAAGTCCCTCCAAGAAGAATCTTAGCAACAACGCTCCCAACAACAAACTTGTCGGGCAACATACACTTAAAGAGCTCGAGTTCCTTGCCACCCACTGCCACTCATGAGCTTGTTCGACCATGAAATGGTTATCAACAATTATCTAATCATTGAACTTCTTTATAGCATATGATACGCCTCCAACGTATCTACATTTTTGATTGTTTCAAGCTATTATATTATTGATACGTCTCCAACGTACCTATAATTTATGAAGTATTCATGCCATGTTTACAACAATTTTATATGGTTTTGGTATGATTTGATTAGAACTAACCCGGACTGACGTTGTTTTCAGCAGTACTACCGTGGTGTTGTTTTTTGTGCAGAAATAAAAGTTCTCGGAATTGGATGAAACTTTTTGGTGATTTTTTTTGGAACATAAGAGACCCCCGAAGCTTCGTGGAAGGACCAGAAGAGTCACAAGGAAGTGACAAGCCTGCTAGGCGCGCCCTGGGGGGTAGGGAGGGCCTAGCGAGCTTGTCGCTCCCTCGTGGGTCCCCTTGACGTGAAACCAACGCCAAAAATTCCT
The DNA here is from genome assembly GCA_039707655.1 of Elymus sibiricus. Classification (NCBI taxonomy): domain Eukaryota; kingdom Viridiplantae; phylum Streptophyta; class Magnoliopsida; order Poales; family Poaceae; genus Elymus; species Elymus sibiricus. Next base: position 201,576,233 of record CM077666.1, on the reverse strand, counting down.
ATAAATACCAAAACCCCCAGAAAGAAACCTATAACTTCCACGCCGCCGCTGCAAGCCTCTGTATCTAAGTGATCTCATCCGGAGCCCTGTTCCGGCTCTCTGCCGGAGGGGGAAATCATTGTCGGAGGCCATCTTCATCATCCCGGTGGTCTCCATGATGAGGAGGGAGTAGTTCACCCTCGGGGCTGAGGGTATGTACCAGTAGCTATGTGTTTGATCTCTCTCTCTCTCGTGTTCTTGATTTGGCACGATCTTGATGTAGCGCGAGCTTTGTTAATATAGTTGGATCATATGGTGTTTCTTCCCTCTCTATATTCTTGTGATGAATTGTGTCTTTCCCTTTGAGGTTTCGTTATTGTCGGATTGAATATTTCAGATTTGAGAACACTTGATGTATGTCTTGCATGTGGATACCCATGGTGACAATGGGGTATTCTATTGATTCACTTGATGTATGTTTTGGTAATCAACTCGTGGATTCCCGTGACCTTGGGGTGATCTGGGCATAGGGGTTGGTTGCACGTTTTCATTATATTTTCTCCGATAAGAAACTTTGGGGTACTCTTTGAAGTTATTTGTGTGGATTGAATATTATGAATTTGAAGTTGTTTTGATGCATATCGAATAATCAACGCACGGATACTTGTGGTGACATTGGAGTATCTTGGTGACAATAGAGCTGATTGATGCGTATCATATGGTGTTATTTTAGTACGAACTCTAGGGCTGTTTGTGACAGTTATAGGGATGGCTCAATAGATTGATCGGAAAGGATAACTTTGAGTTGGTTTCGTACCCTACAACAATTTCTTCTTATGTTCTTCGCTAGATAAGAACTTTGGAGTGATTCTTTGTCGCACGTTCAGGGATTGTTATATGATTCAATTATGTTAGCACAGTTGAGAGATTGCACTAGTGAAAGTATGAACCCTAGGCCTTGTTTCTAAGCATTGCAATACCATTTGTGCTCCGTTTTATCACTTGCTACCTTGCTGTTTTTATATTTTCAAATTACAAAAACCTATATCTACTATCCATACTACACTTGTATCACCATCTCTTCGCCGAACTAGTGCACCTATACAATTTACCATTGTATTGGGTGTGTTGGGGACACAAGAGATTGCTTGTATTTGATTGCAGGGTTGTTTGAGAGAGACCATCTTAATCCTACGCCTCCCACGGATTGATAAACCTTAGGTCATCCACTTGAAGGAAATTTGCTACTGTCCTACAAAACTCTGCACTTGGAGGCCCAACAACGTCTACAAGAATAAAGTTGCATAGTAGACATCAAGCTCTTTTCTGGCGCCGTTGCCGGGGATGTGAGTGCTTGAAGGTATATCTTTAGATCTTGCAATTAAATCTTTTAGTTTCTTGTTTTATCACTAGTTTGGTTTATAAAAGAAAATTAAAAAAAATGGAATTGAGGTTGCCTCAAATGCTTCATCTATATAATGTCTTTCTTGAAAATAAAGATTCCGATAATTGTGCTCAATTGCTAGAGGAAGAATTTGATAAAATGTTTAATGTGAGTCCTTTGAATGATGATCATGATTGCAATGTTGTTAGTATGAATTCTTTGAATATCCAAAATGCTAATGATGATTGCTCTAGTCATGATAAAAAGGTTTCTTATAAGCATGTAAATTTTTGTGGAGTGAATAAAATTTGTGAAGACATGCCTTATAGGGATGATAGATTTTGTAAGAAGCATAAACATGATAAAACCAATTGGTGGCTTAAAGTGATAGATGAATTTGCTACAAAATTATGCTCTCTTCATCCCATTACTTGTGAACTTTGCAATAAGGTTGGTCATCTTAATTTCTAATGCATACTTTTTCATGATCAAATCATGTCCAAATATTGCAATAATTTGATCACCCTTGAACTTTATAATGAACTTCGTTTATTTTTAGGGTGTGAGGAATTGTCACATAAAAATAGTTGGTACGAAGCATTCATATTCACGGACTATACTGAATGTAATCTAACGGAAATCTATATGTTTTGTGTGGTAAATTGCAATGAGAATGCTTATATTGCCAACTATAGAAAGACGGGAAAACAAATAGAATATAAAAGGAATACTAATGAAAGGGTAAAGATTTCCACTTTCCCTCCTATTGTCTCTCGTGATGAACAGGTGACGAGAAGGAGCTTCCTATCCAACCAATCTCTTCAATAAGAAGCTCAGAAAAACTAAATAAACCCACACATAATGTGGTGAAGAAGAAAAAACGAAGGAAAAGTAGAGGTAAAGAGGTATCTCTCCCAAATAATGCTGCTCCTGTTATTGTTGTGCCTCATGAGAATGAATCAAAAATAATCGTGGAAGATGATACACTTGATGATGATTTTTTTTGCCTATTACTTGTTATGATGATTATGATTGGGAAGATAATGATACTTCTTATGATCTTGAAAATCTTTTTGGCACCAACTTGGGAAATTATGTTGACAATAATTGTTATACTATTGATGCTATTCATACTATTGATGATAAGAGTGATTATGCTCATGATATGCAAACCCACAAGCTTGGGGATGCTATGTTTGATTGGAATGACATGTTTGAGAATTTATTTGCTGCAAATGATGTTTATCCTAAGCTTGGGGATGCTATGCTTAATGAAGATGATATTTTTATTCCCCCTACTTTTGATGAGCAAATTTATTATGATGATGGCATGCCTCCTATCTATGATGATTGCAATAATAATGAAAGTGGGTTTGGAAGAGTGTCAACTTTAGTTAATGATTATCCCACTATTTTGGAGGGTGTTCAATCTTATAATAATTATAAAAGTGGATTTGGAGAGGTCATGACTTTATTTAATGATGATTCCACTATTTTGGAAGAGGTTTCAATTGATTATGATGAGAACAAAGTTGCTACTTATGATGATTATTGTGATGATACTTATGTTATGAAAAGTAGTGATGATTATTATTATAAAACTTGTCATAATTATGAATACCCTTTTACTGAACATTACTCTTTTAATGTGGAAACAATTTTTAGTATGCAAGTTTCATACGATACTCCCACAATTATGAATGAGAAGAAAATTGCTTATGTGGAGAGTAATAAAAATCCTATGCTTGTGGATCATGAAAAGAATGCTTTATGTGATAGTCATATTGTTGAATTCATTCATGATGCTACTGGAAATTATTATGAGAGGGGAAGATATGCTTATATATATCTCAATAATATCAAGTTTCCTCTCTATGTGTTGAAAGTTTTGAAGTTATACTTGTATTGCCTTCCTATGCTAGTTGATTCTTGCTCCCATAAATTATTTGTTCACAAAATCCCTATGCATAGGAAGTGGGTTAAGCTTAAATGTGCTTGCCATATGTTTCATGATGCTCCCATTGTGTTTCAATTCTTTACTTTTATGCGAGCATCATTGAAATCATCATGCCTAGCTAGAAAGGCATTAAAGAAAAGCGCTTGTTGGGAGACAACCCAATATTTATACCTACTGTTTTTGTGTGTCCACATGATTAATATACTGTAGTAATCATGTTTTATATGTTTTCTTTCAATAATGTGCTAAGTAAAGCCTCTGGGATAGTGTGGATACTTGTTGATTTGATTCTGTGCAAAAACAGAAACTTTTGTGTCCAGTGCTTGAATTTCTATTCTGTACTGGAGCGTGATAAAATTTTGAAATTTTTACAGAGTATTGGGTTACAAATTTTTTACGTTGTCCTAAATTTTCAGAATTTTTGGAGGTACAGTAGTATGGTTTTTAAATCTCTCACTACATGCTGTTCTGTTTTTGACAGATTCTGTTTTCGCTGCATAGTTTGATTGTTTTAGTGTTTCCATAGATTATATTGAGTAATATAAATTGTGGAAATTATATAATAAAGTAGGAATTATGTGAGGACAATTATGAATCTTGTCTTGACAGTACCTAAGTGGATGATTTATTTTTATCATACTAACCCATCTCACAAAGTTCCTTTAAGTTTTGTGTGATTGAAGTTTTCAAGTTTTGGGTGAGATATCGATATGAGGAGAATAAGGAGTGGCAAGACCCGAAGCTTGGGGATTCCCAAGGCACCCCAAGTTAATACTCAAGGAAGACCCAAGCTTCTAAGCTTGGGGATGTCCCGGAAGGCATCCCCTCTTTCGTCTTCAACATTATCGGTTAGTTGTTTTGATGCATATCGAATAATCAACTCACGGATACTTGTGGTGACATTGGAGTATCTTGGTGACATTAGAGTTGGTTGATGTGTATCATATGGTGTTATTTTAGTACGAACTCTAGGGCTGTTTGTGACACTTATAGGGATGGCTCAATAGATTGATCGGAAAGGATAACTTTGAGGTGGTTTTGTACCCTACAACAATTTCTTCTTATGTTCTCCGCTTGATAAGAATTTTGGAGTGAATCTTTGTCACACGTTGAGGGATTGTTATATGATTCAATTATGTTAACACTGTTGAGAGATTGCACTAGTGAAAGTATGAACCCTAGGCCTTGTTTCTAAGCATTGCAATACCGTTTGTGCTCCGTTTTATCACTTGCTACATTGCTGATTTTATATTTTTAGATTACAAAAACCTATATCTACTATCCATACTACACTTGTATCACCATCTCTTCGCCGAACTAGTGCACCTATACAATTTACCATTGTATTGGGTGTCTTGGGGACACAAGAGATTGCTTGTATTTGATTGCAGGGTTGTTTGAGAGAGACCATCTTCATCCTACGCCTACCACGGATCGATAAACCTTAGGTCATCCACTTGAGGGAAATTTTCTACTGTCCTACAAAACTCTGCACTTGGAGGCCCAACAACGTCTACAAGAATAAAGTTGCATAGTAGACATCAATTATCAATCTTGTATGCTTTATATGCAATTTTATATCATTCTTGGGAACTAACCTATTAACCTAGTGCCCAGTGCCAACCACGATGAAACTTTACAGTGATTTTTTCTGGACCAGAAGGGACCCTATAAGCTTCGGGGTGAGACCAGACGATGAACAAGAGGAGCACAAGGTCACACGGCAAACCCCCAGGGGGGCGCGCTGTCTGAGCTTGTGGTCCCCTCGCAACTCCGTTTGACCTAATTCCAAGCCTATAAATTTCCTAATATATAGAAACCACCAGAGTGAGACCCGAAACAATTATTCCGCCGCCGTAAGTATCTGTTCTTCCGCGATTCCATATGGAGGCCTCCGCCGGAGGGGGAATCGATCACGGAGGGCTTCTACATCAACCTTGCTGCACCTCCGATGTGGTGTGAGTGGTTCCCACAGGACCTACGGGTCCATAGTGATTAGCTAGATGGCTTTCTCTCTCTCTTTGATCTTCAATACAATGTTCTCTTCGGAGTTCTATTCGATGTAATCTTCTTTTGCAGTGTATTTGCTGGGATCTGGTGAATTGTGAGTTTATGATCAGATTATTCATTGAAAAGTAATTGAGTTATATTCTGAACTTTATTATGTGTGATTGTTATAGCTATATAATGCTTTCCGATCTATGAGTTTTCTTTTTCCAAGTTGATGATTAGATCTTCAGTGGAAGTGGTGCATAGTAGTAGGTCCAATCTTGCGGTGTCCTCACCTCATGACAGAAGGGGTAGCAAGGTACGTATTTGTATTATTGCTACTAAGGGTAAAACGACGGGGTTCGATCATATTGATGGGTCTTATTTTGTCTACATTATGTCATCATGCTTCAAGCATTACTCTGTTTGTTATGAACTTAATACCTTAAGATGCATGCTGGATAGCGGTCGAGGGGTGAAGTAATAGTAGTAGATGCAGATGGATGTTGGTCTACTTGTCACGGAAGTAATGCCTATGTATTGATCATGCCATGAATAACATCATAACTATGTACTTTTCTATCATTTGCCCAACAGTAATTTGTTCACCCGCCGTATGCTATGTTCTTGAGAGAGATGTCTCTAGCGAAAACTATGGCCCCCGGGTCCATTCACCATATTTACTAAAACCCTAAAAAGCCTGCTGCAATTTATTTACTTTTATTTCCTTTTGCAATTTATATATCTATCACTATCAGAATTAATCCTTGCAATTAACGAGTACAAGGGGATTGACAACCCTCTTGCCCGCGTTGGGTACAAGTATTTTGTTTGTGTGTGTGTAGGTACTGTCGACCTTTGTCTGTGTGAATCTCCTATTGGTTCGATAACCTTGGTTCTCTACTGAGGGAAATACTATCCGCTACTATATTGCTTCTCCCTTCCTATTCGGGGAAAATCCCAACGTAGCTCACAAGTAGCAGAAAGAACTTATGGCGCCGTTATTGGGGCGATTTCATCAAACAAAGCAAGGTCCCTTCACACACATTATCAGTTACTTGTTCTACTTTTTATTTGCTTCTATTAGTCTCATTAAAAAAATCAAAAATCGCTGCTGCAGACACGTCCTATACAAACGGGTTTTACACCCTTTCCGCGATAGAGTTTTAAACTATTGCCTTGCCTGTGTGTGCGATAGGGGAGGGGTCTATCCCACAGTGACGCCCTCGACATAATCGTGCACTAATCATACACGCAAATGCACACGATCAAGCCTAAGGACTCACTTGAAGATATCACAACACAACTCTAAACACAAATAAAAGTCATACAAGCTTTATATTACAAGCCAGGGGCCATGAGGGCTCGAATACATAAGCTCGATGTCATACAAGCATCAGCGGAAGCATTAGATATCTGAGTACAGACATAAGGTTAAACAGATAGGCCTTCAGAAGGCGGGGCAAAATAAAAACACTGGATCGAAAGGTGCAGGCCTCCTGCCTGGGTGCCTCCTAACTACTCCTGGTCGTCAGAGGGCTCCTCGTAGTAGTAGTATCCGCCAGAGGGGTAGTAGTAGTAGTCGTCGCCGGCTGGGGCAGCTGGCTCCTCGGCACCGTCATCTGGTCGCATCAATCGGGTATGTGGGAAAAGGGGAAGCAAAGCAACCGTGAGTACTCATCCAAAGTACTCAGCAAGACTTACATCAGAACTAGTCTAGCTATGCATCATTATCAAAGGAAGGCTGTATATGTGGACTTGACTGCAGAAATGCCAGAGAAGAGGGGAACAACCTAGCCTATCGAAGACTAGCATCTTCCGCGGTCTTGCAGCATAAGAAGAGTGCAGATTAGTACATAAATACAGTAGTAGCAACAAGTAGTAACCACGCCCAGAGATCCTTCCTCGACTCCCTGCGAGAAAGCGATCTCGGAGCTAGCATATTCAACCCATTTCTAGTTGTAGAAGATCGCGATATTTTCCCGGCGTTTAGGCGGTTTTTGGTATACTGAACCGGAGGGAAAGGTTCCATGTTCAGGTAGATAGGAGTGATGGTCAAGCATTTTGACCACATATTCGGATTCATCTCGTTTTTCTGATCAACTTTCATGTTGAAAACTTTTCGATCCGAGCTACGGTTGAATTTCTACGAATTTCTGAAGTTTTTAGCATTTTTCTGAAATTTAAATAAAATTCAAAAATAACAGAAAATAGCTTATTACGTCAGCATGACGTCAGAGTGATGTCAGTGGCCAACCCAGCTGTTCCAGGTCAAACCTGATAGCTGGGACCCACCTGTCATACACAGTGGGTTAAACCAGGGTTAATTTAAACTAAACCAGAGTTAATTAGCACTTGGGCCCCACATGTCAGTGACTAATTAGCTTAACTAATTAATTAAATTACCTAATTAACTAATTAAGCTGGTGGGGCCCGCGTGTCAGTGGCAGTAGCTGCCACATCAGCGTGTTGACCACGGTCAACGTGGTCAACTGGGGCCAGGGGCCCACTGGCAGTGACCCAGGGGTGGCCCCCAGGTGTGCCACGTAGGCGACGGCCGGCGGCACGTCGGCGGTGACGAAAAACGCGGCGGCGCGTACGGGCGCTCGCCGGAAATCGGCTACGCGCGGCCGTTTCGCGCGCGGCCTAGTGCGTTCGAACGAGGAGGCTGGGCCGCATCCAACCGCGGTGGTTGCGCGGGCTGGCGTGGCCGGAATCGACGCCGGCGGCGAGGTCAGCGGCGGAGCGGTTTTGGGTGACGGCGGAAACGACGATGCGGCGCGCAGCAGCTCGAACGGATGGGCTAGGCGTGCTCTACGCGTGCTTGCTAGCTCGATGGACAATGTTGCGCAGGCGTGCGGTCACCGGAATGTAGCCGGCGACGAGCTCGTGCGGCGGCGAGCTCGGCCTTGGTGAAAACGACGGCTACGGGCGCGGGAAGGCAAAGAAGAAGAGGGGAGAGGAGAGGTGGCTCACCTAGCGGCACAAGAAAGGCCGTCGAGGGCGTAGGAGCTGCCGGAGAGGTCGGGGACGGCCGGTGGTCGCCGGTGCCCGAGAAGAAGGGGGCGGCTCGATCCGCTCGATGTGGAGCTCCCCGGCTCCAGATCCTTGGCGTAGACGACGTAGCGGACGGCGGCGAACTCCGTCGACAGCGAGAGGAGGCATAGTGCGGGCAGTGGCCACGGCATAGCAGTGATGCGGCGACGGCGGTGCTCGGGCAGAGGTGAGGGAGAGCGCGTGAGCTAGGGAGAGGGGCAGGGGAGTGGATGAGGCGTCCAGGGGGGAGGGATGGCTCGGCCTTATCCTCTCGCCCGGGCTGTGGCGTCGCGGTGTCGTCCGCAGGCCGGCGAGCGTGCGCTCGGCCATGGCGTGGCTGACACGGCGAGGGAGAGAGAGAGAGAGAGGAGGGAGACAGGCCGGCTGGGCTAGGCCGAGTGCACTGTGCACTTAGGCCCAGTCGGTCAGGCCTTTTATTTTTATTTTTCTGTTTTTCTTTTTACAGAAAGTTTAGAAAAATAAATGAGCTGCCAAAATGCATTTTGTAAGATGTGGAATTGGTCCCCAATAATACTTTGCATTATTCTGCTCTGCCACAAAAAGTTTGGGAAATTTTTGGATTCCATTCGAATTTTTCAAAAATGGAAATGGCATTTAAATTGCTGGAATTGCACTGTTTTAATTGCTACTGTCCATCATAGCTTAGATGTGATGTTGTGTTCCTTAATGGATATTAGTTAGGGAATATTTGCTAATTGATGAACATTTTGGCAGCAATTTTTGAGCAACTTCCAATTTCACTTGCTTTTGAATTTGAATTCAGTGGTGGAATTTGAAATGAGATATGATTTCACTGTGATCATTCTTTGCAAAACAAATTAGCTTAGCACTAATTTGAAGATCACTGTGGCTCATTACTCAGGGGTGTTACAATTCTCCTCCACTACAAGAAATCTCGTCCCGAGATTTAAGAGGTGGAGTAAGGGGTCTACTTCGGGAGAACTGACCTTTGCAGGGTCGATTATCCGGTGGATAACTCAGAGACAGTGGCAGAAAGTATCTCTCAAATTGAAACTTAAGTAAAACATCAAGAGCAAAGTAAGAAGATTCAATAGGAAGTTTCAAGCGGATAGACACCCGTTCGATGCCTAAAACAGAGTGTGAGAGGGGTTCAGAGCAACGAAAGAATATTGCGTCTGTTACCAGAATAGATCCTCTCTCGGGAGGTGGATCGTGATTTACACATGAAGCCAACTGCAACGGATACTTCGGAATCAAGGATGTACGGAAGAGTCAGGTTACGATCCTGTGGAACTGTGGTGAGGGTGGATTAAGAGTAGGGAGGACGGTGACATCTTACATGGTCACGACAACAAGCCATGCCAGAGGATAGCTTGTCAGCTATGTTGGCAACAACGTCGGTACCAAGGGCGGGGGATGAAGAGAACCATTTTCCTGCTCGTTGAAACGAGGCGGACCAATAGGCAAAGTTCTCGTCCACCGTTGGTTACCGGAGTGTCATCAATGGTAGTAACAAGGTCTTACTGACAGAGTTGTTCACCGAGGTGTTTTCATAAGCAGGGAATTATTACTGCTTAGATCATATAGATCACAAGAAAGGTTAAACAGACGAATGGAAAGGAAAATGTGATTATCAGATTAGACAGACCAATGGAAAGGAAAATGTGTTTACACACAAGAATTGGGAGTATATCCTTCCCAAGGAGAAACAGAGCATGATATACATGGCAGTATAGCAAGTACCACATCATTTGGATAACGGGGCGAGGAAAGTCATGAGGTTTCCCATACAACGGTGTTTGGATAATTGAACAAGAAACAATTAGCATTGCGCTTCCAATGTTCTTATTGATATTCAGAGTACCACAGTCACGCTTCGAGGTAGCGATGATATGGTGTTTCAAGTAAAGATTGGGTCTAAAGATCAGAAGAGATACAAAGGAACAATTTCAAGAATATCAAGGAACGTAAGGTATAACCAAAACAGGACCAAGTCTGTGTTGGCAGGAAATCAAGGATGGTGTCGATGATAACTCAAATCATCGAGGGGCAAGGATGGTATTTCTCACCATGAGTTCATTTGACATCTCGGAAGGAGCCAAAAGGTTGACGATGATCTCGACACATTTGTCAAGGGATTTCAAGAAGATGAAATCGATCAGTAAGATGATCAAAGCAGATGGAATGAAGTTCAAGGTCAACGGAACCACGGACATGATGCTCGGATTCATGTTGTGTAAGCAAAGCGATGTGATGATGAAAGTTTGACACAGGCTTAGCCCATTGTCAGAAATGTGCACCGGGAAGGAGGACGAGGCAGCACAGTTAAGATTAGCACAATAATTATGTAGCCGGTCGGCTAGGAATGACATTGTTGAGTACTGACTCATAAACAACAAGGATGTAATAAGAGTGGTTAAATATGAAGGACTCTGTCGGATAACAGCCCAACAAAGGATCTGGCGGTCCACAAAAGAGCAGAGGTGAGTATCGGTACTCAACCAGAAGAAGAAAGAATGCAAAGGCATCAGATCATAGAAACATATGAACAATCCAAGGCTTAACTACAAGGGAATTATGATTTCCAAATTGAGGGATCAGAAGCAGACGCTCTGATCAAAAGATAAGTAAGTTGAATAGACTTAGAGGCACAATCAATCAAATTTTGATCGATCAAGATCCAGCTCATATCCGGAATGACGTCTGAGCTGGAAGGATAATTTATAGGGAATCAACTGATGATTGCGAGTGTTCGCACACTTGTTGAATCAATAGGATCAGAATGACAATGAAAAAAGATGTCAATGATGATTGCCGAACACCTGAAGTTAACCACAAGGGTAAGTAGGCGACAAGGAATTTCAACAGCAGGAGGACACATAGGATCCTCGGAAAGTCAGAGAGTATTTCAGGGCATCTTGTAATAACAAGAGCAATTGGGGATGAATATATGAATGACAAGCGTAGAGAGTTATCCATAAGGACTTATCGGTGGTAGAGAATTGCAAAGGTGGTGGGCACAAGGGTCTCGGGAAACATCGACGAGTATCTTCAGAATCTTCCGGTGAAGCAAGCAATCAACTGGAATGAGGGACACTCCGGGAGGAAGTGGTTACGAGAACCTAATGTTAGAGTTAGCAAAATCTTTAACCCGAAAAGAAGAGAGATCAGAGTCCTAGAGTAAGGAAGAGGAATAAAAGATCCTAATACCACCCATTGGCAACGTGGGCCCGTAAGCCACACAGCCATGTTAGTAAAACAGTTTTGCAAAGACTAGACTCAACTTCGGCCAAGGAGTTGGAAAGGGGGTTCCTACAGGCAGTCGGCTCTGATACCAACTTGTGACGACCTCGACTTAATCATGCACTAATCATACACGCAAATGCACACGATCAAGCCTAAGGACTCACTTGAAGATATCACAACACAACTCTAAACACAAATAAAAGTCATACGAGCTTTATATTACAAGCCAGGGGCCTCGAGGGCTTGAATACATAAGCTCGATGTCATACAAGCATCAGCGGAAGCATTAGATATCTGAGTACAGACATAAGGTTAAACAGATAGGCCTTCAGAAGGCGGGGCAAAATAAAAACACTGGATCGAAAGGCGCAGGCCTCCTGCCTAGGTGCCTCCTAACTACTCCTGGTCGTCAGAGGGCTCCTCATAGTTGTAGTATCCGCCAGAGGGGTAGTAGTAGTAGTCGTCGCCGACTGGGGCAGCTGGCTCCTGGGCTCCGTCATCTGGTCGCATCAATCGGGTATGTGGGAAAAGGGGAAGCAAAGCAACCGTGAGTACTCATCCAAAGTACTCAGCAAGACTTACATCAGAACTAGTCTAGCTATGCATCATTATCAAAGGAAGGCTGTATATGTGGACTTGACTGCAGAAATGCTAGAGAAGAGGGGAACAACCTAGCCTATCAAAGACTAGCATAAGAAGAGTGCAGATTAGTACATAAATACAGTAGTAGCAACAAGTAGTAACCACGCCCAGAGATCCTTCCTCGCCTCCCTGCGAGAAAGCGATCCCGGAGCTAGCATATTCAACTTATTTCTAGTTATAGAAGATCGGGATATTTTCCCGGCATTTAGGCGGTTTTTGGTATATTGAACCGGAGGGAAAGGTTCCATGTTCAGGTAGATAGTAGTGATGGTCAAGCATTTTGACCACATATTCGGATTCGTCTCATTTTTCTTATCAACTTTCATGTTGAAAACTTTTCGATCCGAGCTACGGTTGAATTTCTACGAATTTCTGAAGTTTTTAGCATTTTTCTGAAATTTAAATCAAATTCGAAAATAACAGAAAATAGCTTATTGCGTCAGCATGACATTACAGTGATGTCAGTGGTCAACCCAGCTGTTCCAGGTCAAACCTGACAGCTGGGACCCACCTGTCATACACAGTGGGTTAAACCAGGGTTAATTTAAACTAAACCAGAGCACTTGGGCCCCACATGTCAGTGACTAATTAGCTTACCTAATTAATTAAATTATGTAATTAACTAATTAAGCGGGTGGGGCCCGCGTGTCACTGGCAGTAGCTGCCATGTCAGCATGTTGACCACGGTCAACGTGGTCAACTGGGACCAGGGGGGCCACTGGCAGTGACCCAGGGGTGGCCCCCAGGTGTGCCACGTAGGCACCGGCCGGCGGCACGTCGGTGGCGATGAAAAATGCGGCGGCGCGTACGGGTGCTCGCCGAAAATTGGCTACGCACGGCTGTTTCGTGCGCGGCCTAGCGCGTTCGAACGAGCTGGCTGGGCCGCATCCAACCGCGGTGGTGGCGCGGGCTGGCGTGGCCGGAATCGACGCTGGCGGCGAGGTCAGCGGTGGAGTGGTTTCGGGTGACGGTGGAAACGATGATGCGGTGCACAGCAGCTCGAACGGATGGGCTAGGCGTGCTCTACGCGTGCTTGCGAGCTCGATGGGCAACGTTGCGCGGGCGTGCGGTCACCGGAATGTAGCCGGCGACGAGCTCCTGCGGCGGCGAGCTCGGCCTTGGTGAAAATTACGGCTACGGGCGCGGGAAGGCGAAGAAGAAGAGGGGAAAGGTGAGGTGGCTCACCTAGGGGCACAAGAAAGGCCGTCGAGGGCTTAGGAGCTGCCGGAGAGGTCGGGGACGGCCGGTGCTCGCCGGTGCCCGAGAAGAAGGGGGCGTCTCGATCCGCTCGATGCGGAGCTCCCCGGCTCCCGGCTCCCGATCCTTGGCGTAGACGAAGTAGCGAACGGCGGCGAACTCCGTTGATAGCAAGAGGAGGCACAGTGCGGGCAGTGGCCACGGCGGAGCAGCGATGCAGCGACGGCGGCGTTCGGGCAGAGGTGAGAGAGAGTGCGCGAGCGAGAGAGAGGGGCAGGGGAGTGGATGAGGCGTCCAGGGGGAGGGATGGCTCGGCCTTATCCTCTCGCTCGGGCTGTGGCGTCGCGGTGTCGCCCGCTGGCCGGCGAGCACGCGCTCGGCCATGGCACGACTGACACGGCGAGGGAGAGAGAGAGAGGAGGGAGACAGGCCGGCTGGGCTGGGCCGAGTGCACTGTGCACTTAGGCCCAGTCGTTCAGGCCTTTTATTTTTCTTTTTTTCTTTTTCTTTTTACAGAAAGTTTAGAAAAATAAATGAGCTGCCAAAATGCATTTTGTAAAATGTGGAATTGATCCACAAAAATACTTTGCATTATTCTGCTGTGCCACAAAAAGTTTGGGAAATTTTTGGATTCCATTTGAATTTTTCAAAAATGGAAATGGCATTTAAATTGCTGGAATTGCACTGTTTTGATTGCTACTGTCCATCATAGCTTAGATGTGATGTTGTGTTCCTTAACAAATATTAGTTAGGGAATATTTGCTAATTGATGAACATTTTTGCAGCAATTTTTGAGCAACTTCAAATTTTACTTGCTTTTGAATTTGAATTCAGTGGTGGAATTTGAAATGAGATATGATTTCACTGTGATCATTCTTTGCAAAACAAATTAGCTTAGCACTAATTTTAAGATCACTGTGGCTCATTACTCAGGGGTGTTACACCCACCCGACCTAGAAACCATGGGCGATAGGTCCTCCGGTCACACACGCGGGGCAAAAAGAGCGCGTGTGCGATCGGGTCAGCCATCACAAACAATTATACGGGACAAATCGTGTGAGATATTCTTAGCATCACGCACGATGCCTAGAAGAAACTGTATGGCATAGGGATGTCCATCACACACAATTTTTATGTGGAATCATTTATGCAAGGTGGCCTAACGCAAACATTTGTCGGGCGGAAGTCATGTGTGATTGTTCATTGATCCAACACGCCTACTTTCTAGAAACTGTGCGGGTTGTTTGAGGTCATCGCCCACGGTGTTGTCCAAGAAACCGTCTGCAGTAGAAAAACCCAATAAGCAGGCTAACTGGCCTATTATTCATAATGCATTTAGTAATCAAATTGACATTTCATATCAAGTGCACCATATATTTCATATTTGTATTACGACAACTAGGATTTCATAATTGAATTACATCAGAGTGCAACATCAGATAGCTTCAGCACTCAGTTACACCATATAGGCATATAGCTAGCTACGCCATTACACAACAGCACCAAGTTTCACATGCAACATCTAAAACCTTTGGAAAGTAACATCATATACGGTAAATAGACATATGAATCTCATCTGGAAAACTGTTGAATCTGAAGGCAAAAATTGAGCCTTCAATGATGTTGAATGTCCTTGCAACTTTAGGCCAGTGACTATGGATGATTGCCCACCCAACCTTCGTCCTCTTGAGGAAGACTTCAATATTGTACCGTGGGTGTTGAATGAATACCTTCCTCGCCTCTTGACCATGCAGGTGGTTTGAGAGGTAATCATCGGTGAACTGCTTTGGAAAGGACTGAAAACAAAGATATGCATAAATATGTGTTCTAAATTTTGAAATGGCACAAAGGAAAAAAAACAAGGTAAAAGAGTTAGTACCATCCTATAGTTGACTGATGTATTCTTCATTGTGCAAACAAAGATCTTTTTGTAATTCATCGCTAGTTTCTTTATCCTAACAATCTTTCTGAGTTTCTTGACTTGACTGATATTCATGGACATCTCGTTTCCCCATATGCAAAATGGATTGAACAGTGGGTCTAAGCCTCTGGCAGCGGGACCTACATGTGCAAGACCAAATAGTTAAAAACCTAAATATTTGAATGGTTGTTGCAACTGCACAATAATGTGCTATTAGCCAAAGGACCATGCATGTGCAAACCTCGATGGTAAACCTCATTGCCTCCCATTGTTTCCCTGCAATACATATAAGGTAATTATTGATCAGTTTAAGTGAGAGTTGACATACTATCAGTAAAATATGTTGATGAAAAATAAACACATTGCAGATCCAGCAGATTAATTCGAGCCACATGGAAAAGCCAGTTATCCAAACCAAGCATGCTTAAGAACTAGGAAATATAGCGATTGTATATGTTTCTCGTGTATTTAGAACAGCCAAATTTGATTTATTTCTACAAGCACAACAATACAAAATTGTACCCACAACAATTGAACATCGCATTACATAATTGAACCAAACAGTTAACTAAAACCACAACAAATGAACCAAACAATTAACTGAGCACCATGATACATCTCCAATGTATCTATCATTTTTTATTGTTCCATGCTATTATAGTATCAGTCTTGGATGTTTTATATGCAATTATATGCTATTTTATATCATTTTTTGGGACTAACCTATTAACCTAGTGCCCAGTGCAAGTTGCTGTTTTCTGCTTGTTTTTGGTTTTTTAGGAAATCAGTACCAAACGAAGTCCAAACGCTATGAACTTTTTGACGATTTTTTTCTGGACAAGAGAGACACTAGAAGCTTCGGGAGGAGGTCAGAAGCTTCACGAGGAAGCCACAAGGCAACCCCACGCGCCCCCAGGGGGCGTGCCAAGATGCCTTGTGGGCCCCTCGTGGCTCCTTTTGACCTAATTCCACCTCTATAAATTCTCAAATATTGGGAAACCAACCAAGAGCCCCACGAAATAACTTTTCCGCCGCCACAAGCTTCTGTTCTTCCGCGATCCTATCCGGAGGCCTTTTCCGACACCCTGCCGGAGGGGGAATTGATCACGGAGGGCTTCTACATCAACCTTGCTGCCCCTCCGATGATGTGTGAGTAGTTTAACACAGACCTATGGGTCCATAGCTAGTAGCTAGATGGCTTCTTCTATCTCATTGATCTTCAATACAATGTTCTCCTCGATCTCCTTGGAGTTCTATTCGATGTAATCTTCTTTTGCGGTGTGTTTGTTGGGATCCGATGAATTGTGGGTTTATGATCAGATTATTCATGAGAAATATTTGAGTCTTTCCTGAATTCTTTTATGCATGATTATTATAGCTTTGTATTTCTCTTCGATCTATCCGTTTGGTTTGGCCAACTAGATTGATTTATCTTCAGTGGGAGAGGTGCTTTGTAATGGGTTCAATCTTGCGGTGTTCTATATCCCAGTGACAAAGTATGGGACACGACACATATTTGTATTGTTGCCATTAAGGGTAAAATGACAGGGTTTATTCCTATTGATTGGGTTTACTTTGTCTACATCATGTCATCTTGCTTAAGGCGTTACTCCGTTTTCATTAACTTAATACCCTAGATGCATGCAAGATAGAGGTCGATGGGTGGAGTAATAGTAGTAGATGCAGGCAGGAGTCGGTCTACTTGTCTCAGACATGATGCCTATATACATGATCATTGCCATGAATCCATCATAACTATGCGTTTTTCTATCAATTGCCCAACAGTAATTTGTTTACCCACCGTATGCTATTCGTTCGAGGGAGAAGCCTCTAGTGAAAACTATGGCCCCCGAGTCTACTTTAATCATATAAAAAGAAAACTAAAATTACCTTGCTGCAATTTATTTACTTTTATTTTCTTTTGCAATTTATCTATCTACCACTACAAGATTTAATCCTTGCAAATAACGAGTTCAAGGGGATTGACAACCCTCTTGCCCGCGTTGGGTGCAAGTATTTGCTTTTGTGTGTGCAGGTGCTGCTCACGAGGTTTTGTGTGGTTCTCCTACTGGATTGATACCTTGGTTCTCACTGCGAGAAATACTCATCTCTACTGTGCTGCATCACCCCTCCTCTTCGGGGAAAATCCCAACGCAGTTTACAAGTAGCAGGAAAAATTTCTGGCACTGTTGCCGAGGAAACATAACCAAAACCTATCAAGTACTTCCACACAAACTATCATCTACTTGCTCTACTTTTATTTGCCTTTTTATTTGCATTTGCCTCTCGTTTTCATCTCCCCCAGTTCTCATAAAAATTATAAAAACATAAAAATATTTTATTTGCTTGTTTGCTTGCTTTGTCGTTATGTCACATGAAAACACCAAGTTGTGTGATTTTTCAAATACTAATAATAATGATTTTATTAGTACTCCAATTGCTCCTCCCGCCGCTAGTGCGGAGTCTTATGATATTAATGCTGCTTTCTTAAATCTTGTTATGAAAGAACAATTTTCTGGAACTCCTAATGAGGATGCTACTTCCCATCTTAATACTTTCGTTGAATTATGTGATATGCAAAAGAAAAAGGATGTGGATAGTGATATTATTAAGTTGAAATTATTTCCATTCTCACTAAGAGATCGTGCTAAAACTTGGTTTTCATCCTTGACTCGCAATAGTATTGATTCTTGGGATAAGTGTAAGTATGCTTTTATTGCCAAGTATTTTCCTCGCACTAAGATTATTTCTTTAGGAAATCAAATAATGAATTTTAAGCAACTAGAACAAGAACATGTTGCACAAGCATGGGAGAGAATGAAATTAATGATTAGAAATTGTCCCACTCATGGTTAAAGCTTATGGATGATCATACAAAAAATTTATGTGGGATTAAACTTTGTTTCTAGAAATCTTCTAGACTCTGCTGCAGGAGGTACTTTCATGGAAATTACATTGGGAGAAACTACAAAACTCCTTGGTAATATTATGACAAATTATTCTCAATGGCATACCTAAAGGGCTCCAACTGGTAAGAAGGTAAATTATGTCGAGGAAATCTCTACTTTGGGTGATAAAATGGATGTTATTATGCTTGCTAGTAAAAATGCTCATATTGATCCTAATGATGTGCCATTTTCCACTTTGATTGAGCAAAATAATGATGCTATTGATGTGAATTTTGTCTCTCGAAATAATTTCAACAACATTGCTTATAGAGGGAACTTCAATCCTAGACCGTTTCCCGGAAATTCCTCTAATAATTATGGTAATTCCTATGGTAATTCATATAACAATAATAATAGGATACCTACTGATCTTGAAAACAATATTAAAGAATTTATAAATTCTCAAACGATTTTTAATGCTATGGTAGAAGAAAAATTGAATAAAGTTGATGATATGGCTAGGAACATGGATAGAATTGCTCATGATGTAGAAAATCTTAAAATTAAAACTCTGCCACCCAAGCATGATATTAATGAGTCCATTAAATCTATCCATGTTTCCATTAATGAAAGTAAAGAGAGAACTGCTAGGTTGAGAGCTAAGCGGGAATTCTTAGAAAAACCTATTCCACCCGGTTTTTATCGTAGTAATGATGAAGATATTAAAATGATTGGTGTCTCACCTATTGAATCTTTATTTAGTAATATAAAACTTGATGAAAGGGACTGGAGATGAGTCAACTTTAGTTAGAAGGTGTCCCAATCGTTCGAAGGGTGATGATCTTAATGATAAAAATGACAAAAGTGGGTTTGGAGAGGTCAAGACATTAAATAGTGATGTGCCCACTACTTTGGATTACAAGGAATTTAATTATGATAATTGTTCTTTAGTTGAATGTATTTCCTTGTTGCAATCCATGATTAATTCACCCAATGCCTATGAACAAAATAAAGCTTTTACTAAACGTATTTTAGAAGCTATGATAAAATCCCATGAAGAAAAGCTTGAGTTGGAAGTTTCAATACCTAGAAAATTGCATGATGAATGGGAACCTACTATTAAAGTTAAAATTAAAGATTATGAATGTAATGCTTTGTGTGATCTAGGTGCTAGCGTCTCTACTGTACCAAAATCTTTATGTGACGTGCTAGGTCTCACCGATATGGATGCTTGTTCACTTAATTTACATCTAGCGGATTCCACTATTAAAAAACCATTGGGTAGAATAAATGATGTACTTATTATTGCTAATAGAAATTATGTACCCTTGGATTTTATTGTACTTGATATTGAATGCAATCCGTCTTGTCCTATAATACTTGGTAGGCCTTTCCTACGAACTATAGGTGCTATCATTGATATGAAAGAAGGTAATATAAGATTTCAATTCCCATTAAAGAAAGGGATGGAACACTTTCCTAGAAAGAGAATTAAGCCACCATATGAATCCATTATGAGGGCCACCTATGGAATTAATTTGAAGGACGATAATACTTGAAACTATACATTATGCCTAGCTAGGGGCATAAAACAATAGCGCTTGTTGGGAGGCAACCCAATATTTATTTTTATTGAAATTTTTATTTTTCTTGTGTTACACAATTATAGATACTTTTATGATTGCGTTTTTATCTTCTAATTAGTGTTTGTGCCAAGTAATGCCTTTAGGATGATTTGAATGATAGTATAATTGATGCGGTTTGGAAAACAGAAAGTTTTGCACCCACTTCTTGATTTTTGGTTCTGTACTGGAACGTCAGAAAAATCTTAAATTTTTACAAAGTATTGGTATATGAATTTTTAAGTTTTTCAAATTTTTCAGAATTTGTGGAGTTATAGAAGTATAACTTTTAAATAGATCTTTACAGACTGTTCTGTTTTAGACAGATTCTGTTTTCTATTTCATAGTTCGCTTATTTTAATGATGCTATGGATTATATCAGGGGGTATAAGTCATGGAGAAGTTAGAGTACAGTAGCATTATTAAAGAATTAAATATTAATCAATTTATAACAGTACCTAAAGTTTAAGATTTGCTGGTTATACTAACGGATCTCACGAGGTTTCTGTTGAGTTTTGTGTGCTGAAGTTTTCAAGTTTTGGGTGAGATCACGATGGATGAAGAAATAAGGAGTGGCAAGACCATAAGCTTGGGGATGCCGAAGGCACCCCAAGGTAATATTCAAGGAAGACCCAAGCATCTAAGCTTGGGGACGCCCCGGATGGCATCCCCTCTTTCGTCTACAATCTATATGTACATCACTTGGAGCTATATTTGTATTCATCACATGATATGTGTTTTACTTGGAGCGTCTTGTGCCATAGTTTTCTTTTCTTTGTTTGATTTTTATTTTGCCACAATTATATTTTGAAACACACCTTTTTGATAGAGACACACATTTATCATGATTTGTTAGAATACTCTATGTGCTTCACTTATATCTTTTGAGCTAGTCAGTTGGTCTAGTGCTTCACTTATATCTTTTAGAGCACGGTGGTGGTTATATTTTAAAGAAATAGTTGCACTCTCATGCTTCACTTAAATCTTTTTGATAGTCTAATGAATATTAATGGCAATTTGCACATGTGAAAAGAATGGTCTTGATATGATAAGGTATTCAAGGGTGATATAACAAAAACTTTCATGTAGATCACTAAATATGAAGTGTATGGTTAATTTTATTAATGTCATAATATGAAAGGATATAGGTTCATGATCATTGGTTAGTAGAAATATTAGTATTAAAGTTTGTTATTAACTACTCATCTAAGTATTGGTCGTGGCATGGTGAGGAAGTTCGAGCATTTATAGGTCTGAAATGAAATCCTTGAGTGCTGTTACGATCGGGGGCGCGCGATGGTTAACTCCTACCAACTTCCCTCCTAGGGGCATGCAGTTAGTACTTTGCTTCGAGGGCTAATAGGCTTTCACAATAAGTATGTGAGTTCTTTATGACTAATGTGAGTCCATGGATTATACGCACTCCTATCTTTCCGCAATTTGCTATCCTCTTCGGTACCGTGCCTTGCCCTTTCTCACCTCGAGAGTTGGTGCAAACTTTGCCGGTGCATCCAAACCCCGTGATATGATACGCTCTTTCACACACAAGCCTCCTTTTACCTTCCTCAAAACAGACACCATACCTACCTATTATGGCATTTCCATAGCCATTCTGAGATATATTGCCATGCAACTTCCACCATTCCATTTATATGACACACATCATCATTGTCATATTGCTTTGCATGATCATATAGCTGACATAGTATTTGTGGCTCAGCCACCGTTCATCATTTTTTATACATGTTACGCTAGATCATTGCACATCCTAGTACACTGCCAGAGGCATTCATATAGAGTCATATTGTTCTAGTATGGAGTTGTAATATTGAGTTGTAAGTAAATAAAAGTGTGATGATCATCATTATTAGAGCATTGTCCCAGTGAGGAAAGGATGATGGAGACTGTGATTCCCCCCACAAGTCGGGATGAGACTCCGGACGAAAAAAAAGAGGCCAAAAAGAGCCCAGCAAAAAAATGAGAGAAAAAGAGACAAGGGGCAATGTTACTATCCTTTTCCACACTTGTGCTTCAGAGTAGCACCATGTTTTTCATATAGAGAGCTTCCTGAGTTGTCACTTTCATATACTAGTGGGAATTTTTCATTATAGAACTTGGCTTGTATATTCCGATGATGGGCTTCCTCAAATGCCCGAGGTCTTCATGAGCAAGCAAGTTGGATGCACACCCACTTAGTTTTCAGTTTGAGCTTTCATACACTTATATCTCTTAGTGCATCCGTTGCACGGCAATTCCTACTACTCGCATTGATATCGATTGATGGGCATCTCCATAGCTCGTTGATCCGCCGAGTTGATGTGAGACTTTCTTCTTCTCCTTTTACCATTATTGATCCCTATCACCACATTCTATTCCACCTAGTGCTATGTCCATGGCTCACGCTCATGTATTGCGTGGGAGTTGAAAATGCTGAAGTGTGTTAGAAGTACGATCCAATTGCCTGGTTTAACACCAGGGTGCTCATGATTTATATATTTGCGGTGAAGATAGAGTCATGCCATTGCTAATATGAGAAAGTGAGTAGGGATAACACTCGTTAAGGATCGTATATTTTGAAAGTTTAATGATTATGCTTCTTATATTCATGGATATTATTATGTTGATCGCACTCGTTAATGTGTAGGGATAACACTCGTTAATTCATCGCTTCACAATATTTATGCCGTAAAAGAAATTACATGATAGACATGTTAGGTAGCATTCCACATCAAAAATTCCGTTTTTATCATTTACCTACTCGAGGACGAGCAGGAATTAAGCTTGGGGATGCGGATACATCTCCAACGTATCTATAATTTTTTATTGTTCCATGCTATTATAGTATCAATCTTGGATGTTTTATATGCAATTATATGCTATTTTATATCATTTTTTGGGACTAACCTATTAACCTAGTGCCCAGTGCCACTTGCTGTTTTCTGCTTGTTTTTGGTTTTTCAGGAAATCAGTACCAAACGAAGTCTAAATGCTACGAAACCTTTTGACAATTTATTTCTAGACAAGAGAGACCCTAGAAGCTTCGGGAGGAGGCCAGAAGCCTCACGACGAAGCCACAAGGCAACCCCACGCGCCCCCAGGGGGCGTGCCAAGATGCCTTGTGGGCCCCTCGTGGCTCCTTTTGACCTAATTCCACCTCTATAAATTCTCAAATATTGGGAAACCAACAGAGAGCCCCACGAAATAACTTTTCCGCCGCCGCAATTTTTTTTTCTTCCGCGATCCCATCTGGAGGCCTTTCCCGGCACCCTGCCGGAGGGGGAATCGATCATGGAGGGCTTCTACATCAACCTTGCTACCCCTCCGATGATGTGTGAGTAGTTTACCACAGACCTACGGGTCCATAGCTAGTAGCTAGATGGCTTCTTCTCTCTCTTTGATCTTAAATACAATGTTCTCCTCGATCTCATTGGAGTTCTATTCGATGTAATCTTCTTTTGCATTGTGTTTGTTGGGATCCGATGAATTGTGGGCTTATGATCATATTATTCATGAGAAATATTTGACTCTTTTCTGAATTCTGTTATGCATGATTATTATAGCTTTGTATTTCTCTCCGATCTATCCATTTGGTTTGGCCCACTAGATTGATTTATCTTCAGTGGGAGAGGTGCTTTGTAATGGGTTCAATCTTGTGTTGTTCTATATCCCAGTGACAAAGTAGGGGACAAGACACGTATTTGTATTGTTGCCATTAAGGGTAAAACGACTGGGTTTATTCATATTAATTGGGTTTACTTTGTCTACATCATGTCATCTTGCTTAAGGCATTACTCCGTTTTCATTAACTTAAAACCCTAGATGCATGCTGGATAGCGGTCGATGGGTAGATTAATAGTAGTAGATGCAGGCAGGAGTCGGTCTACTTGTCTCGGACATGATGCCTATATACATGATCATTGCCATGAATCCGTCATAACTATGCGCTTTTCTATCAATTGCACAACAGTAATTTGTTTACCCACCGTATGCTATTCGTTCGAGAGAGAAGCCTCTAGTGAAAACTGTGGCCCCCGGGTCTACTTTAATCGTATAAAAAGAAAACTGAAAATACCTTGCTGCAATTTATTTACTTTTATTTTCTTTTGCAATTTATCTATCTACCACTACACGATTAAATCCTTGCAAATAACGAGTTCAAGGGGATTGACAACCCTCTTGCCCGCGTTGGGTGCAAGTACTTGCTTTTGTATATGTTTCTCATGTATAGAACATATAATAGAAGATCAGACAGTTAACCAAACCAAGCATGCTTAAGAACTACTTGGAAATATAGCAATTGTATATGTTTCTCATGTATAGAGTACATCCAAATTCGATTTTATTTCTCACATGCATAACAATAAAAAATTGTACCCACAAGAATTGAACATCACATTTCAGAATTGAACGAAACAGTTAACTGAACATCACAACAAATGAAGCAAACAGTTAACTGAGCACCACATTGCACATTATATATAACATATATATACTAGAAGATCAGATTGCATATTAACATTACATAGGACAATTCACTAGAAGGCACCGGCGGTGGCCTCGAGAAAACACAATGAACTATCGTTTAAAGCTGCCAACCGTGTGGTGGTGTCCATGCACGAGGCGTCAACGGTGGCCTCGACGGCGAGGTGATCCTCCAAGATCTGGCGATCGGCACGTATGGTAGCCATCGCGACCTCATCCGCGCATGCAGCTGTGATTTGCTTCTCCGCTGCCAGATGCTCCTTGAGCTCCTGGCTATACTGTGTGCACCATGGCTTAGGGCGGCACTTATTTGGAGGTTGGGGCGGTGATTTGGGTGGAAGGTGTCGCGCCGGCGGTCGGGGCTTGTGGGATGGAGAAGGAGGAGGAGGAGGAGGATGGGGGTGGGGTGTGGATTACCTGACTAGATCGACGAGGCCGCACAGCAGGAAGGAGCGTTGCTGGTGAGGAGGTGGCGTTGCAAGCAAGTAGTGAAGGTTTGAAATTGGACAGGAAGGAGGAAACAGTGGAAATGTGGCTTTTGGTCAGGGGTAGGGGTGATGTCTACTACACAACTTATTCTTGTAGACTCGTGTTGGGCCTCCAAGCGCAGAGTTTTGTAGGACAGTAGCAATTTTCCCTCAAGTGGATGACCTAAGGTTTATCAATCCGTGGGAGGCGTAGGTTGAAGATGGTATCTCTCAAACAACCCTGCAACCAAATACAAGAAATCTCTTGTGTCCCCAACACACTCAATACAATGGTAAATTGTATAGGTGCACTAGTTCGGCGAAGAGATGGTGATAAAAGTGTAGTATGGATAGTAGATATAGGTTTTTGTAATCTGAAAATATAAAAACAGTAAGGTAGCAAGTGATAAAATGGAGCACAAACAGTATTGCAATGCTTAAAAACAAGGCCTAGGGTTCATACTTTCACTAGTGCAATCTCTCAACAATGCTAACATAATTGGATCATATAACCATCCCTCAACGTGCAATAAAGAATCACTCCAAAGTTCCTATTAGCGGAGAACATAAGATAGAAATTGTTTGTAGGGTACGAAACCACCTCAAAGTTATCCTTTCCTATCAATCTATTGAGCCA
Organism: Elymus sibiricus; assembly: GCA_039707655.1. Lineage (NCBI taxonomy): Eukaryota > Viridiplantae > Streptophyta > Magnoliopsida > Poales > Poaceae > Elymus > Elymus sibiricus. Next base: position 201,550,804 of record CM077666.1, on the reverse strand, counting down.
TTCCTATAAGGGTCACAAACAGCCCTAGAGTTCGTACTAAAATAACACCATATGATACACATCAACCAACTCTAATGTCACTTAGATACTCCAATGTCACCACAAGTATCCGTGAGTTGATTATACGATATGTATCAAACAATTTCATAATCATAATATTCAATCCACACAAAGAACTTCAAGGAGCACCCCAAAGTTTCTATCAAAGAAAAGATAATGAAAACGTGCATCAACCCATATGCATAGATTACCCCAATGTCACCGCGGGAATCCGCGAGTTGAGTGCCAAAACATATATCAAGTGAATCAATATAATACCCCATTGTCACCACGGGTATTCATATGCAAGACATACATCAAGTGTTCTCAAATCTGAAATATTCAATCCGACAATAACGAAACCTCAAAGGGAAAAGATTCGATTCATCACAACAAGGATAGAGAGGGAAGATACACCATATGATCCAACTATATTAACAAAGCTCGCGGTACATCAAGATCGTGCCAAATCAAGAACGCGCGAGAGAGATAAAACACATAGCTACTGGTACAAACCCTCAGCCTCGAGGGTGAACTCCTCCCTCCTCGTCATGGAGACCGCCGGGATGATGAAGATGGCCTCCGGTGATGATTCCCCCCCTCCGGCAGGGTGCCGGAAAAGGGCTATAGATGAGATCGTGGAGGTACAGAGGCTTGTAGCGGCGTAAAAAGTCATCTAGGTTAACTTTTGGGGGTTTCTGAATATATATGATTTTTCAGCGTTGGAATCACACAAAGAGGTGCCACAGGGGGCCCACGAGGCACCAGGGCGCGCCTGGGGGGGGGGGCAGGCGGCCAGGTGGCTCGTGGGGCCCTTGTGGCTCTTCTGCTCCTCCTACGAAGCTTCCTGGGTCTGTTCCCTTCCAGAAAAAATCGTCAAAAAGTTTCGTTGTATTTGGACTTCATTTGATATGGATTTTCTGGAAAACCAAAAACAAGCAGAAAACAACAACTGGCACTGGGCACTAGGTCAATATGTTAGTCCATAAAAATCATATAAAAGCCATATAAAAGTGCACCAAAATCATACAAAACTATAATAAACATGGCATGAATACTTCATAAATTATAGATACGTTGGAGACGTATCAGCATCCCCAAGCTTAATTCCTGCTCATCCTCTAGTAGGTAAATGATAAAAGAAATGATTTATGAAGTGTGAATGCTAGCATAGTGCATAAGTTTGATCAATGATAATTTCAATCACTTTTTCTAGCATCAATATATATCATAATTAGTAGCTCATCTCATAAAACTTCTCATGATCAAGTAGCAAGCTATTCACATGTTTAAAGTATAGGCCATAAACTTTCTTGAAAATTAACAAACTATGTTCTCAGTCATCAAACAATTGCAATTCATCTTATTTTCAGGAAGGGTCTATGTAAGAGCTTTGATCTAGCAAATTCCATATACTCAACCATCTTTTAGTCTTCCATGATTGCTGACACTCAAAGCATATTTGTAGAACAAACCGTTTCAGTCAAACTGAAAGCACACTTGCTCCCTTGGTGGTTTTGGTAATTTATGCCAACATACATGTTGTTGGACTAATGCTTTTATCTAGTGAATTTCAGACAAGTTCAACAATGGCATGGCAGGGACAAGAGGATGTGGAACCCCTTCAAAATGCTAAGGACAAGGATTGGCAAAAGATCAAGACTCTACATTTTTGGTTTAGTGATCCAAGATCACATTGAGTCCATAGGAAAGCCAATACTATTAAAAGGGGATGAGGTGTTGCTTAATGGTCCTTTTGCTCAAGTGCTTAGTGACAGTGTTCCAAAATCCTCAACCACCTTCTCTATCCAAATATGTCCAAAACCTACATACCAACTCGGCCCCACCGAAATTCTCTATCCGGAGCCACCGAGTTCATCTGGACTTAGCCACTGCCAAAACCCTAACAAATCGGATCCACCGATATGGATCTCAGTCTCACCTAGATGGCCTTGCCAACTCTCTGTAATCGTTTGCACTCACTTCGGTCTCACCGAGTTTTGCAAATCGGTCTCACCGAGATGGCTTGCCAACTCTCTGTTGCCTTATTGCTTCACTTCGGTCCTACCGAGTTGATGCAATCGGTGCCACAGAGACGAGGTTTGCCCTAGCCATTGCACTTCGGTCCATCCGAGTTGTTCCAGTCGGTCCCACCGAGATTCCTAACATTCATATCTTTTACACAGTTCGGTGCCACCGAGACTTCTGAATCGGTGCCACCGAGTTGGGTCAAAAGTGTGTAACGGTTGGATTTTGTGTGGAGGCTATATATACCCCTCCACCACTTCCTTCTCAGCAAGGAGAGCCATCAGAACGTGCCTACACTTCCACCATACATTTTCTGAGAGAGAACCACCTACTCATGTGTTGATATCAAGTTATTCCAATCCAACCATTTGAACCTTGATTTCTAGCCTTTCCCAAGTTGCTTTCCACTCAAATCCTTCTTCCACCATAGCCAAATCTATGAGGAGTTGTTTGAGTGTTGGGGAGACTATCATTTGAAGCACAAGAGCAAGGAGTTCATCAACAACACACCGTCTATTACCTTTTGGAGAGTGGTGTCTCCCAGATTGGTTAGGTGTCACTTGGGAGCCTCCGACATGATGTGGAGTTGAACCAAGGAGTTTGTAAGGGCAAGGAGATCGCCTACTTCGTGAAGATCTACCCGAGTGAGGCTAGTCCTTCGTGGACGTAAGCCATGGTGGAATAGACAAGTTTGCTTCTTCGTGGACCCTTCGTGGGTGGAGCCCTCCGTGGACTCGCACAGCCGTTACCCTTCGTGGGTTGAAGTCTCCATCAACGTGGACGTACGATAGCACCACCTATCGGAACCATGCCAAAAACCACCGTGTCTTCATTGCGTTTGATCTTCCATACTCCACCCCTTTACATTCCATACTTTTGCATGCTTTACTATTTCCGCTGCTCAATCTCTAGATACGCATGTGTAGAAAGTATTGGAGTGATCTTAACTTGTGCCAAAATCTGCCTAAGTTTCAAGAGAAATTAAAAACTGCAACTTTGGTTGGTTAAGTGTCTATTCACCCCCCCCCCTCTATACCTATCTCGTCGATCCCACACAAACACATAGGAAGATAGGGGCTTAATGTTTCGCCTCCCAACTTATTTATCTTAGGGATAATGTCAACAATAATAACTCATGATCACCTATATTCAACTGGATATATGTGCCTGGATTTTTCCCTACCACATAATGCTTGCCAACTAAAGAATAAATAGAGCGGAATAGGGATGAACATTAATGACTCTTGCATAAAAGTAAATACAGAAAAGTAAATACAGAAAAGTAAATACAGAAAAGTAAAAGATAGGCCCTTCGCAGAGGGAAGCAGAGGTTGTCATGCGCTTTTTGTTGTTGGATGCACAAGCCCTTAATGCAAAGGAACGTCACGTTATATTGCCCCTTGTGATAGCAACCTTTATTATGCAGTCCGTCGCTTTTATTTCTTTACCATCACAAGTTCGTACAACGCTTATTTTCCCTTGCAATAAAAGATCATACATATTTTAGGAGCAATTTTTATTGCTTTTTGCACCGATGACAACTTACTTGAAGGATCTTATTCAATCCATAGGTAGATATGGTGGACACTCATGGCAAGAAACTGGGTTTAAGGGTTTTTGGGCGCACAAGTAGTATTTCTACTTAGTACGAATTTTTGGCTAGAAAAAGATCCTAAGAAAGCACCACATGTTAGAGGATCCATGACAATATAACTTCTATGTGAATATAAACAAACATAACTCATTATGTTGTCTTCCTTGTCCAATGTCAACTACTTGATCAAGCTTGAAAATAATTAATGGGGGCTCACAATCATAGAAGATGTCCAAGATAGTATATTTATATGTGAAATTTCTCTTCCTTCAAAATTCTTTCATGAATTGTTCAAGTGACCAATGCTATGTTTGTTAACTTTCAATAAATTTTACCACTTATACTTCTTGTATGTGAAGTCACTACTCCCCATGGGACAAGCATATGAAGCATATAAATTTCAAATTTATGATATTAAATTCATTTCAACAATTTACTCATAGGATATGAGTGGAGAACAAGAGTAAATGACAAACTACTCCAAAAGGATATAAGTGAAGACCGAATGAGTAGTTAAGTAAATAGGGAGCTATGTGAGGACTCTCTCTCATTAAAAAAATTCAGATCTTAAGTATTTTATTCAAACAGCAAAGAAAACAAAATAAAATTACATTCCAAGGATAGCACATATCATGTGAAGAAGCAAAAACTTAGGCTCAACCAAAACTGACCGATAGTTGTTGAAGAAGAAAGGTGGGATGCCTACCGGGGCATCCCCAAGCTTAGATGCTTGAGACTTCTTGAAATATTAATTTGGGATGCCTTGGGCATCCCCAAGCTTGAGCTCTTGTGTCTCCTTAATTCCTCTCATATCATGGCTTCCCTAAATCTTAAAAACTTCATCCACACAAAACTCAACAAGAACTCGTGAGATAAGTTAGTATAAATCAACTCAAAACCTTAACATTCTCTACTGTAGAAAATCACAAAAATTATAATTAAACATTGCATACTAAATGCCTCTTCATATTTAATATTCCTATCCTCAAATAGAAACATTAAACACGCAAACATATGCAAACAATGCAACTATAACAGCAATCTGCCAAAACAGAACAGTCTATAAAGGGTGAATAAGAATCCATACTTCCCTAACTCCAAAAATTCTGAAAAATTACCACGTGAAAGAGAACTCATGCATTTTTACTGTGTAAAAATTTCAGATTTTTATCATGTTCTGACTATTCAGGAATATTCTGGACATAACAGAAAACTTTCTGTTTTCAAACAGCAACACATGAACTTGTAAACTGAGCATGGTAAAGGCTATAATTGGCATTTTATTGAACTAAAAGATACAAAACATGATTATAAATAACATAAAGCAAATATCAACAAAAGAAAATGATGCTCCAAGCAAAACTCATATTATGTGACGAATAAAAATATAGCTCCAAGTAAGGTTACCGATAATGTTGAAGACGAAAGAGGGGACGCCTTCCGGGGCATCCCCAAGCTTAGTTGCTTGGGTCTTCCTTGAATATTACCTTGGGGTGCCTTGGGCATCCCCAAGCTTTGGGTCTTGCCACTCCTTATTCTCCTCATATCGATATCTCACCCAAAACTTGAAAACTTCAATCACACAAAACTTAACGGAACTTGTGAGATAGGTTAGTATGATAAAAATAAATCATCCACTTAGGTACTGTCAAGACAAGATTCATAATTGTTCTCACATAATTACTACTGTATTCTATATTTTCCACAATTTATATTACTCAATATAAGCTATGGAAACACTAAAACAAGCAAACTATGTACCGAAAACAGAATCTGTCAAAAACAGAACAACATGTAGTGAGAGATTTAAAAACCATACTTCGATACCTTCAAAAATTCTGAAAAACTAGGAAGACGTAAAAAAATTGTAACCCAATACTGTGTAAAAATTTCAGAATTTTTTCACCGTCCAGTACAGAATAGAAATTCCAGCACTGGACGCAAAAGTTTCTGTTTTTGCACAGAATGAAATCAACAAGTATCCACACTATCCCAAAGGCTTTACTTGGCACATTATTGAAAGAAAACACATAAAACATGATTACCACAGTAGCTTAATCATGTGAACACAAAAAAACAGTAGGGGTAAATGTTGGGTTGTCTCCCAACAAGCGCTTTTCTTTAATGCCTTTTTAGCTAGGCATGATTATTTCAATGATGCTCACATAAAAGTAAAGAATTGAAACACAAAGAGAGAATCATGAAGCATATGACTAGCATATTTAAGCCTAACCCACTTCCTATGCATAGGTATTTTGTGAGAAAATAGTTTATGGGAGCAAGAATCAACTAGCATAGGAAGGTAAAACAAGCATAACTTAAAAACTTTCAACACATAGAGAGGAAACTTGATATTATTGCAACACCTACAAGCATATGATCCTCTCTCATAATAATTTTCAGTAGCATCATGAATGAATTCAACAATATAACTATCACATAAAGCATTCTTTTCATGATCCACAAGCATAGAAATTTTGTTACTCTTCACATAAGCAATTTTCTTCTCATTCATAATAGTGGGAGCAAACTCAACAAAATAACTATCATGAGATACTTGATTGGCATAATCCAATTGAAAATTAAAATCATGATGACAAGTTTCATGGTTATCATTATTATTTATAGCATACATGTCATCACAATAATCATCATAGACAGCAACTTTGTTGTCATAATCAATTGAAACCTCTTCCATAATAGTGGAATCATCTATAAATAAAGTCATGACCTCTCCAAATCCACTTTCATAATTATAATCATCATAAATAGGAGGCATGCAATCATCATAATAAATTTGCTCATCAAAACTTGGGGGACTAAAAATATCATCTTCATCAAACATAGCATCCCCAAACTTATGGCTTTTCATATCACTAGCATCATGGATATTCAAAGAATTCATACTAGCAACATTGCAATCATGCTTATCATTCAAAGATTTTATGCCAAACATTTTATTGAATTCTTCTTCTATCAATTGAGCACAATTTTCCGATCCATCATTTTCAAGCAAGACATTATAAAGACGAATAATATGAGGCAACCTCAATTCCATTTTTTTTGTAGTTTTCTTTTATAATCCAAACTAGTGATAAAACAAGAAACTAAAAGATTCAATTGCAAGATCTAAAGATATACCTTCAAGCACTCACCTCCCCGGCAACGGCGCCAGAAAAGAGCTTGATGTCTACTACACAACTTATTCTGGTAGACTCGTGTTGGGCCTCCAAGCACAGAGTTTTGTAGGACAGTAGAAATTTTCCCTCAAGTGGATGACCTAAGGTTTATTAATCCGTGGGAGGCGTAGGTTTAAGATGGTATCTCTCAAACAACCCTGCAACCAAATACAAGAAATCTCTTGTGTCCCCAACACACTCAATACAATGGTAAATTGTATAGGTGCACTAGTTCGGCGAAGAGATGGTGATAAAAGTGTAGTATGGATAGTAGATATAGGTTTTTGTAATCTGAAAATATAAAAACAGCAAGGTAGCAAGTGATAAAACGGAGCACAACAGTATTGCAATGCTTAAAAACAAGGCCTAGGATTCATACTTTCACCAGTGCAATCTCTCAACAATGCTAACATAATTGGATCATATAACCATCCCTCAACGTGCGATAAAGAATCACTCCAAAGTTCCTATTAGCGGAGAACATAAGATAGAAATTGTTTGTAGGGTACGTAACCACCTCAAAGTTATCCTTTCCGATCGATCTATTGAGCCATTCCTATAGGTGTCACAAATAGCCCTAGAGTTTGTACTAAAATAACACCATATGATACACATCAACCAACTCTAATGTCACCTAGATACTCCAATGTCACCACAAGTATCCGTGAGTTGATTATGCGATATGCATCAAACAACTTCATAATCATAATATTCAATCCACACAAAGAACTTCAAGGAGCACCCCAAAGTTTGTATCGGAGAAAAGATAATGAAAACGTGCATCAACCCATATGCATAGATTACCCCAATGTCACCGCGGGAATCCGCGAGTTGAGTGCCAAAACATATATCAAGTGAATCAATATAATACCCCATTGTCACCACGGGTATTCATATGCAAGACATACATCAAGTGTTCTCAAATATGAAATATTCAATCCGACAATAACGAAACCTCAAAGGGAAAAGATTTGATTCATCACAACAAGGATAGAGAGGGAAGAAACACCATATGATCCAACTATATTAACAAAGCTCGTGGTACATCAAGATCGTGCCAAATCAAGAACGCACGAGAGAGAGAGAGATAAAACACATAGCTACTGGTACAAACCCTCAGCCCCGAGGGTGAACTACTCCCTCCTCGTCATGGAGACCACCGGGATGATGAAGATGGCCTCCGGTGATGATTCCCCCCCCCCTCCGGCAGGGTGCCGAAAAAGGGCTGTAGATGAGATCGTGGAGGTACAGAGGCTTGCGGCGGCGTAAAAACTCATCTAGGTTAACTTTCGGGGGTTTCTGAATATAAATGATTTTCCAGCGTTGGAATCACGCAAAGAGGTGCCACAGGGGGCCCACGAGGCACCAGGGTGCACCTGGGGGGGCAGGCGTGCCCAGGTGGCTCATGGGGCCCTGTGGCTCTTCTGCTGCTCCTCCAAAGCTTCCTGGGTGTGTTCCCTTCCAGAAAAAATCGTCAAAAAGTTTCGCTGCATTTGGACTTCATTTGATATGGATTTTCTGGAAAACCAAAAACTAGTAGAAAACAGCAACTCGCACTGGGCACTAGGTCAATATGTTAGTCCATAAACATCATATAAAAGCCTTATAAAAGTGCACCAAAATGATACAAAACTATAATAAACATGGCATGAATACTTCATAAATTATATATACGTTGGAGACGTATCAAGGGGAGGTGGGAGGTAGATATTTCCGCGGTTGCCGAATTTTTTTGCTCGGTGCAGCGAAAAACTGGCACGCAAGTGTGGTTGACGCCCAGGCGGTGGACTGTAGCCGACAAAGCTTCCGGCCTAAGCCAGCCCCAAGATATTTTATACTGCATCGCACATGATTCTTGCTAATAAACTGTTTGAGGTGTACTTGACTTTTCAATTTGATTTCAAAGACAAAATGGGGTTACGGCGGGAAAGGACAGTGTTTGAATTTTTAGAACATTTATCTGCAGTGAACATGCAACTATAGGAGTGTCGTGTTAAAATTTGGAATTATTCAGGGTTCATTTGGCCTTTTTATACATTAATTGAGTTTCTAGGCATTTAATGTGCATAATTCAAATTTGAACTACAGGCTGATACGTCTCCATTGTGTCTATAATTTTTGATTGTTTCATGCCAATATCCTACAATTTCCACATACTTTTGGCAACATTTTATATTATTTTTGGGACTAACATATTGATCCAGTGCCCAGTGCCAGTTCCTGTTTTTTGCTTGTTTTTTGTTTCACAGAAAATCTGTATCAAACGAAGTCCAAATGCAATAAAATTTTACAGAGAATCATTTTGGAATATATGTGATTTTTGGGAGGTGGAATCAACGCAAGGTGGTGCTCGTGGGCCCCATGAGGCACCAGGGCGCGCCAAGGGGGGCCTGGCGCGCCGCGGTGCCTCGTGAGGCCCTCGTAGGTTGGTTGGTGCCCTTCTTCGGCCGCAAGGAAGATAATATACGGAAAAAAATCATGTTAAAATTTCAGCGCAATCGGAGTTATGGATCTCCGGGAATTTAAGAAACGGTGAAAGGCCAGAAAACAGAAACGCGAAACAGAAGAGAACAGAGAGAGAGATCCAATCTCGGAGGGGCTCCTGCCCCTCCGCCGCCATGGCAGCCATGGACCAGAGGGGAAACTCTCCTCCCATCTAGGGGGGAGGCCAAGGAAGGAGAAGAAGGAGGGGGGCTCTCTCCCCCTCTCTTCCGATGGCGTCGGAGCGCCGCCGGGGGAAACATCGTGATGGCGATCTACACCAACAACTTCGCCGCCGTCAACACCAACTCTCTCCCCCTCTATGTAGCAGTGTAACACCTCTTCTCCCCGCTGTAATCTCTACTTAAACATGGTGCTTAATGCTACATATTATTATCCAATGATTTGTGGCCATCCTATGATGTTTGAGTAGATTCTTTTTGTCCTATGGGTTGATTGATGATCGTGATTGGTTTGAGTTGTATGTTTTATTTTGGTGCTGTCCTATGGTGCCCTCCGTGTCGCGCAAGCGTGAGGGATTCCCACTGTAGGGTTTGCAATACGTTCATAATTCTCTTATGGTGGGCAGCTAGAGTGACAGAAGCTTACACCCGAGTAAGGGAGTTGTTGCGTATGGGAGTAAAGAGGACTTGATACTTAATGCTATGGTTGGGTTTTACCTTAATGATATTTGGTAGTTGTGGATGCTTGCTAGAGTTCCAATCATAAGTGCATATGATCCAAGTACGGAAAGTATGTTAGCTCATGCCTCTCCCTCATATAAAATTGCAACAATGATTACCGGTCTAGTTATCGATTGCCTATGGACAAATCATTCTCTTGTGTTACAAAAAGCTTTCTACTAAACAACTAACTTTTATTATCTCGCAAATTACTCCTAGTTTTATTCTCGTTAAGTACTTCTAGTCTTATCCTTACACCCGCCAAATAGTTTCATACTTGTTCTAGCTAAAGCGAACATTAAGTGCGCGTAGAGTTATATCGGTGATCGATAGAACTTGAAGGGAATATTAATTCTACCTTTAGCTCCTCATTGGGTTCGACACTCTTATTTATCTAAAAAGCTACAATTGATCCCCTATACTTGTGGGTTATCAAGACCTTTTTCTGGCGCCGTTGCCGGGGAGTAATAGCGTGGGGTTGATATTCTCGTGTGTGCTTGTTTGCTTTATCACTAAGTAGTTTTTATTTTCTGTTTCACTAAGTACTTTTTATTTTGTGCTCTTGTTTTCTATCTTTAGTTATGGGTAGGAAACGTAAAATACCAAAAAAATTAGTTGTACCTGCTAAACCAATGGTTGAAAAACCACCCAAAATCTATTATACTACTGAAGCTTTCTACTTGGATCATCTTCGATCCCTATGTGCTCGTGCTAAAAACCCAACTAGCTTAGTTGAGGGAAAATCATTAAATGAGCATGCTTATTTTGTGCGACACCGCTTGTCTCAAAAAGGGAAACTTTTATGGCATCATATTAATACTTTGCATTGCTATGCTTGGAATTTATGCGAAATACATGATTTTACTTGTTGTTCTGAAGACCCTAAGAAACACCTTCCCTATCAATGTGAGTTTAGTGATAATGGAGTTTTATCTTCTTATGTCAAAGGTGATTATAATTACTATGATATTGAACAAATAGAAGAACTTGTTGCTTTTAAGGGTGCATATGAAATTGCTTCTTTGATTGAAAAGTGTGATGCTACTCTTTACAAATCTAAATTTTTGCCATACTTAAATATTGCTATGAAAACTATGCTTCTAATACTTATGTGAAAGAATATATTGAGGACACCTCCGCTGTCCAAGAAGAGACTAATATTTTGCAGGAGTCTATGGAAGAAGAAATTGATGACACTGTGAGCTCATTAGATGAAAAAGATGACGAGGAGAGCGAAGAACAAAAGGAGAAAGAGCGGATTAGCTACCCGTGCCCACCTTCTAATGAGAGTAACTCTTCAACTCATACATTGTTTAATTTCCCTTCGTGGTTACCGAAGGATGAATGCTATGATCCCTTGGATTCGTTTGAAATATCCCTTTTTGATGAAATTGATGCTTGCTATGCTTGTGGCCATGATGCCAATATGAATTATGCTTATGGATATGAACTTGCTATAGTTCCTTATGTTAAGGATGAAATTGTTGCTATTGCGCCCACACATGATAGTCCTATCATCTTTTTGAATTCTCCCAACTACACTATATCGGAGAAATTTGTGCTTATTAAGGATTATATTGATGGGTTGCGTTTTACTACTACACATGATAATTTTGATGAATATAATATGCATGTGCTTGATGCTCCTACTTGCAATTATTATGAGAGAGGAACTACATTTCGACCTCTCTATGTTTCCAATACGATAAAATTGCAAGAAACTGCTTATGCTATGTATCGGCCTTTATTATGTGTGCATGAATTGTTCTTTTATGACATGCCAATGCATAGGAAGAGAGTTAGACTTCGTCATTGCATGATATATGTTGCTTTGTGCTCACTACTAAATTACAAATCATTGTTAATTAAAATTGGCTTTGATATACCTTGGGATCCGGGTGGATCAATTACTTGAGCACTTTATGCCTAGCTTAATGGCTTTAAAGAAAGCGCTTCCTGGGAGACAACCCGGAAGTTTAGAGAGTCATTTATTTATGTTGAGTTCTTCTGTAAAGTTTAAAAACAAAAAAAAATAGAGGGGAACCTAAAACTTTTTCAAAAAGAAAAGTGAAAGTAAGAAAGACAAGCACCGTTGAAGTGGGGGAGCTCCTTGAACTTTGTTCATGCCCATGGAAACTTTGCAAATCTTGAATTACAGAAACTTTTCAACAAAAATAATTATCCCCTTGTACAAATCCATTGTATTATAAAAATAATGTGCCAAGATTTACCGTTAGGATGTTTAAATTGCTTGTTTGGTATGTGCAGTGAAAAAACAGAAACTTTTGCTGTAGTGTGTGAATTTACTTTTTTTACTGGAACATGAAAAAATTCTGAAATTTTTACACGGTACTGCTATGCAAATTTTTTATTATTTACTAATTTTTCAGAATTTTTTGATATACATAAGTATATGTATCATCTGCATCTTTACAGACTGTCCTGTTTTCACAGATTGCTGTTATAGTTTCGTTATTTGCGTATGTTTGAAATCTTGTTGAGCCCCGTTGACTTGGGAGCCATAGAATTGTGATAGCATACAGTGGGTAATGTTTGATTATAATTATAAAATAATTTTACGACAGGACATGATGGGATTTGATGTTATATGTACTAACCCCGCTAATAAAAAGTTCGGTTAAGTTTTGTGTGGATGAAGTGTTCAAAGATCGAGGTGGTATCGATATGAGGAGAACAAGGAGAGGCAAGAGTTCAAGCTTGGGGATGCCCAAGGCACCCAAGTAAATATTCAAGGAGACTCAAGCGTCTGAGCTTGGGGATGCCCCGGAAGGCATCCCATCTTTCTTCAACATGTATCGGTATGTTTCGGTTTTTGTTTTGTTCACATGATATGCGTAAATTCTTGGAGCGTCGTGTGATTTTTATTTTTATTTTAAATAAATGCACCATGCTGGTATGAGATAGTCCTTGGTTGATTTATAGAATGCTCTTTGCACATCACTTATATCTTTTGAGTATGGCTTTATAGAATGCTTCATGTGCTTCACTTATATCATTTGAAGTTTGGATGCCTATTTCTCTTCATATAGAAAACTGTTATTTGTAGAATGCTCTTTTGCTTCACTTATATTTATTAGAGTGTGGTCTTTTGTAGAAAGAATTAAACTCTCTTGCTTCACTTATATCTATTTAGAGAGTCAACAGGAATTGGTCATTCACATGGTTAGTCAGAAAATCCTACATAAAACTTGTGGATCACTGAATATGATATGTTTGATTCCTTGCAATAGTTTTGCGATATGGAGATGATAATATGTGAGTTATGCTAGTGAGTAATTGTGATTTAGTAAGAATATTGGTGTTAAGGTTTGTGATTCCCAATGCATGCACGTAAAGTCAATAGTTATGCAACGAAGTTATATCCTACTTATGGTGCATTATTCAGTATTAGTTATTCTCAATGCATGCTTATGACCGTTTTCGTTTTCTGGTTGGTTGCTTCTCAATCTATTTGCTAGCCTTCATTTGTACTAAGCGGGAATGTTGCTTGTGCATCCAACTCCTTAAAACCAAAGTTGTGCCAAATGAGTCCACCATACCTACCTATATGCGGTATTTCCATGCCGTTCCAAGTAAATTTGCATGTGCCAACTCTAATTTTCAAAATAATTTTCCGTTTTGTGTGCCCGTACCGCTCATGAAGCGGCAGGGGGTGGCCAATATTTTCCATGCTAGGTGTGTTATTCTCACGATGAGTGTTTATTCACTTGTGATTGCACGAGAGAGTGGCTCGTAATAGGGATGCCCAGTCCCACAATGAATCAAAAATTAATAACAACAAAATTCCTTGGAAAGTGTTGGTATGGAGGGCACTCGGGGATACGGCTAGCCATGGATTGTGAAAGAATGGTGGAAAGGAAATAAACATTACTTTCTGTTTGGGAACCGCCTATGATGTGTCTAGCATGGAAAATATTGGGAATTCTCGGTCGTTTTCGTTGACAGAAAAAGCATGCCTCTCAAAAATAATTTTATCTCTCTAATTTAAGCTTTGAGCTCTGGCACCTCTGCAAATCTCTGATTCCCTCTGTGAAGGGCCTATCTATTTTACTTTTATGCATTTTTATTTTTATTGAGTCTCCATCTTCTCTTATAAAGCACCAACTGGAGAGCACTATTGCCACAGTTGTGCATTGGGTGTGGTTAATGTTGAGTGTGTTTCATGAATGGATTAATGACTGAGCATAATGGGCTAGGGATAACTGTCTTTAGCGTTGATATTTTGAAGGACATGGTTGTTTGTTAGTATGCTTGAGTATTGATGTCTTTATATCAAATTATAGACTATTGCTTTGAATCACTCGTGTCTTAATATTCATGCCATGATTAAACTATATGATCAAGATTATGCTAGGTGGCATTCCAGATCAAAAATTATCTTTTTTATCATTTACCTACTCGAGGACAAGTAGGAACTAATCTTGGGGATGCTGATACGTCTCCGTCGTATCTATAATTTTTGATTGTTTCATGCCAATATCCTACAATTTCCACATACTTTTGGAAACATTTTATATTATTTTTTGGGACTAACATATTGATCCAGTGCCCAGTGCCAGTTCCTGTTTTCTGCTTGTTTTTTATTTCACAGAAATTCCATATCAAACGAAGTCCAAATGCAATAAAATTTTACAAAGAATTATTTTGGAATATATGTGATTTTTAGGAGGTGGAATCAATGCAAGACGGTGCTCGTGGGCCCCACGAGGCACCAGGGCGCGCTAGGGGGGCCCGGCGCGCCGTGGTGCCTCGTGAGGCCCTCGTAGGTCGGTTGGTGCCCTTCTTAGGCCGCAAGGAAGCTAATATCCGGAAAAAAATCATGTTAAAATTCCAGCGCAATCGGAGTTACGGATCTCCAGGAATTTAAGAAACGGTGAAAGGCCAGAAAACAGAAACGCAAAACAGAAGATAACAGAGAGAGAGATCCAATCTCGGAGGGGCTGCTGCCCCTCCGCCGCCATGGCAGCCATGGACCAGAGGGGAAACTCTCCTCCCATCTAGGGGGAGGCCAAGGAAGGAGAAGAAGGAGGGGGGCTATCTCCCCCTCTCTTCTGGTGGCGCCGGAGCGCCGCCGGGAGAAACATCGTGATGGCGATCTACACCAACAACTTCGCCGCCGTCAACACCAAGTCTCTCCCCCTCTATGCGGCGGTGTAACACCTCTTCTCCCCATTTTAATCTCTACTTAAACATGGTGCTTAATGCTACATATTATTATCCAATGATTTGTGGCCATCCTATGATGTTTGAGTAGATTCTTTTTGTCCGATGGGTTGATTAATGATCGTGATTGGTTTGAGTTGTATGTTTTATTTTGGTGCTGTCCTATGGTGCCCTCCGTGTTGCGCAAGCATGAGAGATTCCCTCTGTAGGGTTTGTAATACGTTCATAATTCTCTTATGGTGGGCGGCTAGAGTGACAGAAGCTTACACCCGAGTAAGGGAGTTGTTGCGTAAGGGAGTAAAGAGGACTTGATACTTAATGCTATGGTTGGGTTTTACCTTAATGATCTTTGGTAGTTGCGGATGCTTGCTAGAGTTCCAATCATAAGTGCATATGATCCAAGTACGGAAAGTATGTTAGCTCATGCCTCTCCCTCATATAAAATTGCAACAATGATTACCGGTCTAGTTATCGATTGCCTATGGACAAACAATTCTCTTGTGTTACAAAAAGCTTTCTACTAAACAACTAACTTTTATTATCTCGCAAATTACTCCTAGTTTTATTCTCGTTAAGTACTTCTAGTCTTATCCTTACACCCGCAAAATAGTTTCATACTTGTTCTAGGTTAAGCGAACGTTAAGTGTGTGTAGAGTTGTATCGGTGGTCGATAGAACTTGAAGGGAATATTAATTTTACCTTTAGCTCCTCGTTGGGTTCGACACTCTTATTTATTGAAAAAGCTACAATTGACCCCCTATACTTGTGGGTTATCACAGGCACATGCTCCAGTGCACCAAAATGGGTTAAAAAATCATATATGTGTCCTTGGGTAAATGTTTAGGTCCCTTGCAAGAAATGGGAATGAATTTCATACGTGTGGGCGTCATGGCTCGACCGAAAACATTGAGAAACTTGGTTTTTAAATTCCCGTAAATCCAAAACTCGCCTGAAAATCATGAAACTTGGAATGGTGTCATGACATGGCACCAACATGCTGTGGTAAATTTTTTGTCCGATGTGGGACAAGTTTTGGTACAAGCTTCTTACAAACCGGAGCTTCTCTCAAGAAGTCTCATGGTTCCGATAGGGAACGTGTCACCTTTCTGGGCGAAACGACATACACTGCCTCTTCCCGCCTTGGTTTTTTTTACAGAGGCAACATAGACCAATAGGAGTGTCGTGTTAAAATTTGGAATTATTCAGGATTCGTTTGGCCTTTTTTATACATCAACTGAGTTTTCTAGGCATTTAATGTGCATAATTCAATTTTGAACTATAGGCACATGCTCCGCTGCACCAAAATGGTTGAAAAATCGTATATGTGTCCTTGGGTGAATGTTTAGGTCCCATGCAAGAAATGAGAATGTATTTCAAACATCTAGGGGTCGTGGCTCGGCCGAAAATATTAAGAAAATTGGTTTTTAAATTCCTGTAAATCCAAAACTCGCTTGAAAATCATGAAACTTGTCATGGTGTCATGACATGGCACCAACATGCTGTGGTAAAAAATTTGTCCGATTTGGTACAAGTTTTGGTACAAGCTTCTTACAAACCGGAGCTTCTCTCAAGAAGCCTCATGGTTCCGATAGGGAACGTGTCACCTTTGTGGGTGAAACGACATACGCTGCCTCTTCCCACCTTGATTTTTTTTACAGAGGCAACATAGACCAATATGAGTGTCGTGTTAAAATTTGGAATTATTCAGGGTTCGTTTGGCCTTTTTTATACATTAATTGTCTTTTATAGGCATTTAATGTGCATAATTCAAATTTGAACTATAGGCACATGCTCTGGTGCACCAAAATGGGTTGAAAAATCATATATGTGTCCTTGGGTGAATGTTTAGGTCCCATGCAAGAAATGGGAATGTATTTCAAACATCTGGGGCCGTGGCTCGGCCGAAAACATTAAGAAACTTGATTTCTAAATTCCTGCAAATCCAAAACTCGCTTGAAAATCATGAACCTTGGCATGGTGTCATGACATGGCACCAACATGCTGTGGTAAAAAATTTGTCCGATTTGGGACAAGTTTCGGTACAATCTTCTTACAAACCGGAGCTTCTCTCAAGAAGCCTCATGGTTCTGATAGGGAATGTGTCACCTTTGTGGGCGAAACGACATACATTGCCTCTTCCCGCCTTGATTTTTTTTACAGAGGCAACATAGACCAATAGGAGTGTCGTGTTAAAATTTGGAATTATTTAGGATTCGTTTGGCCTTTTTTATACATTAATTGAGTTTTCTAGGCATTTAATGTGCATAATTCAAATTTGAACTACAGGCACATGCTAGATCATATGTGTGTCCTTAGCTGAATGTTTAGGCCCCATGCAAGAAATGGGAATGTATTTCAAACATCTGGGGGTCGTGGCTCGGCCGAAAACATTGAGAAACTTGGTTTTTAAATTCCTGTAAATCCAAAACTCGTCTGAAAATCATGAAACTTGGCATGTTGTCATGACATGGCACCAACATGCTGTGGTAAAAAATTTGTTCGATTTGGGACAAGTTTTGGTACAAGCTTCTTACAAACTGGAGCTTCTCTCAAGAAGCCTCATGGCCCCGATAGGGAACGTGTCACCTTTGTGGGCGAAACGGCATACGCTGCCTCTTCCCGCCTTGATTTTTTTATAGAGGCAACATAGACCAATAGTAGTGTCTTGTTAAAATTAGGAATTATTCAGGGTTCTATTGGCATTTTTATACATTAATTGAGTTTTCTAGGCATTTAATGTGAATAATTAAAATTTGAACTACATGCACATGCTCCGGTGCACCAAAATGGGTTAAAAATCATATATGTGTCCTTGGGTGAATGTTTAGGTCCCATGCAAGAAATGAGAATGTATTTCAAACATCTAGGGGTCGTGGCTCGGCCGAAAATATTAAGAAAATTGGTTTTTAAATTCCTGTAAATCCAAAACTCGCTTGAAAATCATGAAACTTGTCATGGTGTCATGACATGGCACCAACATGCTGTGGTAAAAAAATTGTCCGATTTGGTATAAGTTTTGGTACAAGCTTCTTACAAACCGGAGCTTCTCTCAAGAAGCCTCATGGTTCCGATAGGGAATGTGTCACCTTTGTGGGTGAAACGACATACGCTGCCTCTTCCCACCTTGATTTTTTTTACAGAGGCAACATAGACCAATATGAGTGTCGTGTTAAAATTTGGAATTATTCAGGGTTCGTTTGGCCTTTTTTATACATTAATTGTCTTTTATAGGCATTTAATGTGCATAATTCAAATTTGAACTATAGGCACATGCTCTGGTGCACCAAAATGGGTTGAAAAATCATATATGTGTCCTTGGGTGAATGTTTAGGTCCCATGCAAGAAATGGGAATGTATTTCAAACATCTGGGGCCGTGGCTCGGCCGAAAACATTAAGAAACTTGATTTCTAAATTCCTGCAAATCCAAAACTCGCTTGAAAATCATGAACCTTGGCATGGTGTCATGACATGGCGCCAACATGCTGTGGTAAAAAATTTGTCCGATTTGGGACAAGTTTCGGTACAATCTTCTTACAAACCGGAGCTTCTCTCAAGAAGCCTCATGGTTCTGATAGGGAATGTGTCACCTTTGTGGGCGAAACGACATA
This sequence comes from Elymus sibiricus, assembly GCA_039707655.1. Lineage (NCBI taxonomy): Eukaryota > Viridiplantae > Streptophyta > Magnoliopsida > Poales > Poaceae > Elymus > Elymus sibiricus. The sequence goes on along the minus strand of CM077666.1, from coordinate 201,532,007 downwards.
CATTGCCTCTTCCCGCTTTGATTTTTTTTACAGAGGCAACATAGACCAATAGGAGTGTCGTGTTAAAATTTGGAATTATTTAGGATTCGTTTGGCCTTTTTTATACATTAATTGAGTTTTCTAGGCATTTAATGTGCATAATTCAAATTTGAACTACAGGCACATGCTAGATCATATGTGTGTCCTTGGCTGAATGTTTAGGCCCCATGCAAGAAATGGGAATGTATTTCAAACATCTGGGGGTCGTGGCTCGGCCGAAAACATTGAGAAACTTGGTTTTTAAATTCCTGTAAATCCAAAACTCGTCTGAAAATCATGAAACTTGGCATGTTGTCATGACATGGCACCAACATGCTGTGGTAAAAAATTTGTTTGATTTGGGACAAGTTTTGGTACAAGCTTCTTACAAACTGGAGCTTCTCTCAAGAAGCCTCATGGCCCCGATAGGGAACGTGTCACCTTTGTGGGCGAAACGACATACGCTGCCTCTTCCCGCCTTGATTTTTTTATAGAGGCAACATAGACCAATAGTAGTGTCTTGTTAAAATTAGGAATTATTCAGGGTTCGTTTGGCATTTTTTATACATTAATTGAGTTTTCTAGGCACTTAATGTGAAAAATTCAAATTTGAACTACATGCACATGCTCCGGTGCACCAAAATGGGTTAAAAATCATATATGTGTCCTTGGGTGAATGTTTAGGTCCCATGCAAGAAATGGTAATGAATTTCAAACATTTGGGCGTCGTGGCTCGGCCGCAAACATTGAGAAACTTGGTTTTTAAATCCCTGTTAATCCAAAACTCATCTAAAGTTCATGAATCTTGGCATGGTGTCATGACATGGCACCAACATGTTGTGGTAAAAATTTGTCCGATTTGGGAAGGGGCACACATTAACAGCCAACAAAGTCATTTTGGAACAAAGAGCTATCACGTTACCATCGCAAACAGAAGTATTATTGAAACCGTGGGTGTTCTACTAACCATTAACGTGCCACCACGCGCCCCCCTTTTATTGGCTAGGAGGCGCTATTCAGGGTAGCTATTTGAGTAGATGGGAGGCGTGCGATCAGTCTGCTGCGCAGGCTCATTGGGAGGCGAGCCCTTTGACCTTGATACGTCTCCGTCGTATCTACTTTTCCAAACACTTTTGCTCTTGTTTTGGCCCCTAATTTGCATGATTTGAATGGAACTAACCCGGACTGACGCTGTTTTCAGCAGAACTACCATGGTGTTGTTTTTTGTGCAGAAATAAAAGTTCTTGAAATTGGATGAAACTTTCTGGAGATTTTTTATGGAATAATAAAAAATACTGGAACCAAGACCCACTGGAGGGGGGCCACCCAGTGCCCACGAGGCACCAAGGCGCGCCACCCCCCCCCCCCCCAGGCGCGCCCTGGTGGCTCGTGGGGCCCACGTGGCTCCGCTGACCCTAATCTCTGGCCTATAAATTCACAATTCCAGAGAAAAAAAATAAGAGAGGAAGTTTTATTGCGTTTCACGATACAGAGCCACCGCCACCTCCTGTTCTTCATCGGGAGGCCAGATCTGGAGTCCGTTTGGGGCTCCAGAGAGGGGGATCTTCCGGCATCGTCATCATCAACCATCCTTCATCACCAATTTCATGATGCTCACCGTCGAGAGTGAGTAATTCCTTCATAGGCTTGCTGGACGGTGATGAGTTGGATGAGATTTATCATGTAATCGAGTTAGTTTTGTTAGGGCTTGATCCCTAGTATCCACTATGTTCTGAGATTGATGTTGCTATGACTTTGCTATCCTTAATGCCTGTCACTAGGGCCCGAGTGCCATGATTCCAGATCTGAACCCTTTATGTTTTCATGAATATATTTGTGTTCTTGATCCGATCTTGCAAGTTATACGTACCTGCTATGTGTTATGATCCACATACCCCATGGTGACAATAATTGGGATTCTTTCCGGTGATTGCCATAGTTTGAGGAGTTCATGTATTCACTATGTGTTAATGCTTTGTTCCGTTTCTCTATTAAAAGGAGGCCTTAATATCCCTTAGTTTCCTTATGGACCCCGCTGCCACGGGAGGGTAGGACAAAAGATGTCATGCAACTTCTTATCGCAAGCACGTATGACTATATACGGAATACATGCCTACATTACATTGATGAATTGGAGCTAGTTCTGTGTCGCCCTAGGTTATGACTGTTACATGATGAATGTTATCCAACAAAGTCACCGATCCAATGCCTATGAGTTTTTCACATATTGTTCTCTGCTAAGTTACTACTGTTGCTGCCGCTGTCACAACTGCTACTACTATTACTGTTACCATTACTATTATTGTTACTGCTATCAAACTATCATACTATTGTGCTACTGATCACTCTGCTGCAGATATTTAGTCTCCAGGTGTGGTTGAATTGACAACTGAACTGCTAATACTTGCAAATATTCTTTGGCTCCCCTTGTGTCGAATCAATAAATTTGGGTTGAATACTCTACCCTCGAAAACTGTTACGATCCCCTATACTTGTGGGTTATCAAGACCTTTTTCTGGCGCCGTTGCCGGGGAGCATAGCTCTATTTGCTAAGTCACTTGGGATTTATATCTGTTGATCACTATGAAGAATCTAAAAGACGCTAAGACCAAGATCGTTCCCTCTAAGACGAGGGGAGGTAAGGAACTGCCATCTAGCTCTGCACTTGATTCACCTTCTATTTTGAGTAAACTTGCAACACCACCATATGCTATTAATTCTGATATGGCACAAGTTATTGATGATACCACTTCTGCTATGAATGATACTCATGATGATGCTAGTACTATGCTTGATAATGATGTGCCACTTGGTGAATTTCTTAGTGAACAAATTGCTAAAGCTAAAGAAATTGAAAATGTTGGAACCCTTGAAAATTATGATTCACCTATTATGCCTAACTCTCCTACTAGAGTTGAAACACCTGATGAACATTGCTTTGATAGGGATACGGCTAGAGCCATCCTTGCTTGTAATGATAGACATGAAGTTATAAAATTGCTTGCTGAAATGAAAGAAAAATCTATGAGGGAGAGAATGAAATATGATCCTAAGTTTGCTACCTCTCCCATATTTGTTACTGATAAGGATTATGAATTCTCTGTCGATCCTGAGTTAATTACTTTGGTTGAATCTGATCCTTTCCATGGCTATCAAACTGAAACCGTTGTGGCACATTTTACTAAATTAAATGATATAGCCACCCTATTTGCTCATGAGGAAAAAATTCGCTATTACTATATTCTTAAGTTCTTTCCTTTCTCATTAAAGGGTGATGCTAAGGAATGGTATAATACTCTTGCTCCTGGATGTGTGCGTAGTCCCCAGGATATGATTTATTACTTCTCTAAAAAATATTTTCCTGCTCATAAGAAACAAGCTGCTTTACAGGAAATATTTAACTTTGTGCAAATTGAAGAAGAGAATCTCCCTCAAGCTTGGGGGAGGCTTCTCCAATTACTTAATGCTTTGCCTGATCATCCTCTTAAGAAAAATGAAATACTTGATATCTTCTATAATGTACTAACCGATGCTTCTAGGGACTACCTAGATAGTTGTGCGAGTTGTGTTTTCAGGGAACGGACTATTGAACAAGCTGAGGAATTATTGAATAATATATTGAATAATGACAATGATTGGACACTTCCTGAACCACCGTTCAAACCCACTCCGAAGAAGAGGGGTATTTTATATCTCAATCCTGAAGATATGCAAGAAGCAAAGAAATGTATGAAGGAAAAAGGTATTAAAGCTGAAGATGTTAAGAATCTACCACCTATTGAAGAAATACATGGCCTTGACACACCGCCACAGGTAGTAGAGGTAAATTCTCTTATAAAGTTTGATGAAAGTGATATTCCTTATAACAAACCTCCTAGTCAATGCTTGTATGAATTTGACAATTATATTATTAAGCAAGATCATTTCAATGCAAATGTTATGAAACAATTGAAACGAAATGCCTACATGATTGATTGCTTGAGTGACTTGTTATTTAGAATTGCTAATGATGTAAAAAGGTGTGAGTAAACATGCATCTATGGTTCAGACTCAATTAGAACAAGTTGCTAAATCTCAAAGTGAATTGCTCAATTAAAGGAATAACAATATGAATGATCATGTTGTTAGAGTAATGACTAGAGGAGGTAGAATGACTCAGGAGCCACTTTATCCTGAAGGTCACCCAAAAATAATTGAACAAGATTCTCAAAGAATTAATGTTGATGCACCTAGTCCATCTAAAAAGAAGAAGAAAAAGAAAAATGATAGGACTTTGCATACTTCGAGTGAACATGAGGTAGAGAAACCCTTAGAGGATAGTAATGATGTTTCTATTTCTGATGCTGAAACACAATCTGGTAATGAACAACCACCTGATGATAATAATAATGATGATACTCATGTGGATACCCAACCAGATAGTGATAAAGAACCTGATAATGATGTTGAAATAGAACCTGTTGTCGATCTTGATAACCCACCTTCGAAAAATAAACGTTATGATAAGAAAGACTTCGTTGCTAGAAAACATGGTAAAGAAAGAGAACCATGGGTTCAAAGACCCATGCCCTTTCCTCCTAAACCATCTAAGAAAAAGGATGAGGAAGAATTTGAACGCTTTGCTGAAATGCTTAGGCCAGTCTTTTTGCGCACTCGTTTGACTGATATTTTAAAGATGCCTCCTTATGCTAAATATATGAAAGATATTGTCACAAATAAAAGAAAGATACCTGAAGCTGAAATTTCCACCATGCTTGCAAATTATTCTTTTTAGGATGGAGTACCTAAGAAACTAGGTGATCCAGGAATACCAACGATACCATGCTCCATTAAAAGAAATTATGTCAAAACTGCTTTGTGTGATTTAGGAGCCGGTGTTAGTGTTATGCCTTTCTCTTTATATAAAAGACTTGATTTGAATAAACTCACTCCCACTGAAATATCATTGCAAATGGCTGACAAATCAACTGCCATACCTATCGGTGTTTGTGAGGATGTGCCCATTGTAGTTGCAAACGTTACTATTCTAACAGACTTTGTTATACTTGATATGCCCGAGGATGACAACATGTCGATTATCCTTGGTAGACCCTTTTTGAATACTGCAGGGGCTATTATTGATTGCAACAAAAGCAAGGTCACTATTCATATCAATGGTAATGAACATACGGTGCACTTTCTGAAGAAACAATTTCAAGTAAATGGTATTCGTGTTATTGGAAAGACTCCGACAATCACTATTAGAAGTTTTCAAATCCCTCTTCCTACTGTTAAAAAGAAATATGAAACTCTTATTATCGGGAGATGCATATCCCTGTTGAGGTAACTTAGTGTTATACGAAAGTTCTTCGGTTTCATGTTACTCGGAAATGGTTTGTTAATAAGACTTGATCAACCTTATTAATGGATTCTTTTGGAGGGGCATGGGGTCGATGAATTTAGTAAGCACAACCTTCTGTACCCACTTTTTGTTTTGTGTTATTTTTAGTTAAATACAATAAAATGCCATGATTATCCTGTTTTCTGAATTATCCGTGTAATAAAAAATGGCCCAGAAATAAAAGTGCTCAGAATGCAATAAATTTTGATATGAATTTTTATATAATATTTAAGAATTTTTGGCATTGGAAACATACCAGGGGGTGCCCCAGGTGCCCACGAGGCACCAAGGCGCGCCACCCCCCTGGCATGCCCAGGTGGCTCGTGGGCCCCACAGGGACCCCCTCACTTATCCCTTCATCCCACTTTGTCTCTTACCTCTAGCAAAAATTCCTGGTAGCTCTCTCTCTCGTGTTCTTGCTCACAAACCTGAAATTTCTGATCTCTTTGTTCGGAGCTTCATTTCCGAAACTGTTTTGGGAGATTGGTACTTGGTATGTGACTCCTCCGTTGCTCCAATTAGTTTTTGCTCTAGTGGATTATATTTTGCATAATTAGCTACTCTTGGTGCTACTGAAAATGAGCTTGCATGTTGAATTCTTTTAGTTCCAAGTAGTTTGAATGGTTGATATAGCCTCTAGACGTCCATATGAGTAGTTGCTATCAATCTTGTGAAGTTTTATTAATATCATTTTGTGGCCCAAAATTTTTCAGAAAATTGTTCTTAGTAAAATGAATATCTTCCAGAGGAGTTCTTCGAAGCGGAATGCCAAGGGAGTCCTTGGGGACTCCTCGGATAGAGACCTCAACATCCCATGTTGGACGGAGGTCCGGCCGTGCGAATGGCCGCACAATGCCTTCATGAATGAAGTCGGATTCTACCAAGAGTTCACGCAATTCGTTGCAAATGCCGGACTGACTAACTTCCTCGTAGATGAGTGTGACCAGCACAACATCCTTACAAATTCCTTTGTGCAAAAATTTCATTTTCTGAGTAGGCTCGAACCCCCTGAGGTGCGCTTTGATTTATATGCTAAACATTATCAGATACCTCTGGCTGAATTTTGTGAGATATGTTTGATTCCCTTTGATGGGGAAGTTAGAGAGCCTTGACCGGAGGAGTTTGAAGGTTTCCTCCACACTTTAACTGTGGGAGAGGAAAGGGGCGTGTCGAAAGCCCGAGCCACTAGCTTGCAATTTCCCTCTGTTCACTACTTTGCTTTATTCATAGGGAAATGCTTGACTGCTAGGGAGCAGGGTAGTGCGCTATGTGCACCTGACTTTGCCATTTCACGCCACGCATTGCATAATGATAACACTTATAACCTGGGAGCCATCATTGCACGCCGCTTGCACACTAATAGGACTAGGGAAAAAATTCATGGTGGTATTTATGCTACTCGCTTAGCGAGACGTTTTAATGTTAACATACACCCTCATGATTGCTTGTTACCCAGAGTTTACTTAGACCACCAGTCCATGAGGGACCACCACTTTCTTGATGCTCCTGAACCTCCTCACCACATTCGTTATAACTTGGTTTTTAGTGAGGATACTCGTGATATTATTCCGTTGCCTGCACCTGCTTTGTTTGATTCTCATGCCAGGAACGGATATACCGTGATGCCACCGGACATCGTTGCTTACCGGAATGCCTTGGCAGCGGCCGAGGAGGAGGCCCAGGATTGGGACACTCGGGTGCCACCGCCTCAGCACTTTCACGTGGAACCGGATGGCTACTACGGATGGCCGTAAACCAAGCTAGGCAAAAGCCTAAGCTTGGGGGAGTACGTATCTCTCACCGACATTACATTCATGTCCACACATTTCATTCCAAGTTGTCGGTGTTCATACTTTTTCATTGTATAATCCATGCTAGTTTTATTTTCTCGCTTTCTTCTAGTGTGTTCGAAAAGCTGGAGAAAATCCAAAAACATTTCTCGCTTCTTTTCGGTTTTTCTTTTTAGTTTAATTAGTTGTAGTTTCGTAGTAGTAAAAGAAAACCCAAAAAGATTTCTTGTTTCTTCTTTTACTTGTTGGGAGCTTTCCCGTGTAAATAGTTTTTCTCGTTTTTCATTTTTCTTCTTTATTTCGCTTCCTTTAGAAAAACTAAAAATTCCAAAAATATTTCAGTGTGTTTCTTTGAAATTCTTTTTCTTTTGTTGAGTCATTGTAGGGAGAAGACCACGATGAAAATGTTGAGTGGCTCTCATATGCATTGTTGTTGATCTAACAAAGAGCCCATTTTAGCTTGTCTTCTCCTTTGAATAAAATGCTTGCAGATTCCAGCCTAGTCCATGGCACGCTTGCACTATTTTCATTTTTTTCATATCATTCGGTCGTGCAAGTGAAAGGCAATAATGACGATGATTTGATGAAGTGACTGTGGCAAGGAAAAGCGGGTATGAACTCAACTTGTTCTTTGTTTTTGTAAATATGTTTAACTCAGTATCCATGATTCAGCATGTTATGATTAAACATGTTTATGATGACAATTAGAGATTATAGTTGCTCATGCCATGCTTAAGTAGCTAGGAGTGAATAATGATTTATCTTGAGTGTCAACATGCATTAAAATAATTGTGATGTAGTATGATGATATGGTATCCTCCTCTGAATGTTTCAAGAGGCTTGACTTGGCACATGTTCACGCACGTAGTTGATTCAAAACCAACATAGCCTTCCCGATATTTATGTTCATGGTGCTTATATCCTACTCATGCTAGTATTCAATGTTGATTATTCATAATGCATGAATATGACCGTTTTCGCTCTCTAGCTGGTTGCTTCTCAATCTATTTGCTAGCATTCGCCTGTACTAAGCGGGAATGCTGCTTGTGCATCAAAACCTTTAAACCAAAGTTATTCCAGATGAGTCCACTATATCTACCTATATGCGGTATTACTCTGCCGTTCTAAGTAAATTTGCATGTGGCACCTCTAAATATTCAAATGAACATCTGTTTTGTGTGCCCGTACCGCTCATGGAGCAACAGTGGGCGGTCAGTATCTTCCATGCTAAGCGGGTTATTCTCATGATGAGTGTTTATTCACTCGTCCTTGCACGAGAGGGGCTGGTATTCGGGATGCCCAGTCCCATTATTAAAATTGCAAAATAATAAAACAAACTCCCCCAGAAAGTCATTGGTATGGAGGGCACCCGAGGATTCGGCTAGCCATGGCTTGTGATTGTTGGTGGAGGGGGAGTAAACTTTACTTTACCGCTTGGGAACCACCGCTAATGTGTTTAGCATGGAAGATATTGAAAACTCTCGGTCGTGACGTTGACAGGAAAGGCATACCTCCCAAAATTTTATTTATCTCTGATTTAAGCTTTGAGCTCTGGCACCTCGGCAAATCCATGCTTCCCTCTGCGAAGGTCCTATCTATTTACTTTTATGTTATTTTACTTTTATTGTTGGGTCATCACCTTCTCAAATAAGCACCAGTCCTGAGAGCACTATTGTCATTCTCATGCATTGTGTATAGTTAATGTTGAGTGCATCATGACTGGATCTCTTCTACCATGAATTACAATGTTTAGTCGCTGCTTAAACTTTGGAGGTGCTCTGCATTTATGTTTTGCGGTCTCAAAAAGGGCTAGCGAGATACCATGTTGTCATATTATACCATGATCGTTTTGACAAAGTGTTGGCATTTGAGATATCTTATTATTGTTGGCTGGATGATTATGCCCTTGATATGAGTGAATATAATTTCTAAGAGTTATCATTTGCATGGTTAATTATAATCTTTGCTGAAAACTTGGGTACTATTTAAGCATATATATAGATACAAGAACAAAAGAGTTTGTAAAAGTTTTTCTTTATCACTTTCAGTTTGTCAACTGAATTGCTTGAGGACAAGCAATGAGTTAAGCTTGGGGGAGTTGATACGTCTCCGTCGTATCTACTTTTCCAAACACTTTTGCTCTTGTTTTGGCCCCTAATTTGCATGATTTGAATGGAACTAACCCGGACTGACACTGTTTTTCAGCAGAACTACCATGGTGTTGTTTTTTGTGCAGAAATAAAAGTTCTTGGAATTGGATGAAACTTTTTGGAGATTTTTTATGGAATAAATAAAAAATACTGGAACCAAGACCCACTGGAGGGGGGCCACCCAGTGCCCACGAGGCACCAAGGCGCGCCACCCCCCCAGGCGCGCCCTGGTGGCTCGTGGGGCCCACGTGGCTCCGCTGACCCTAATCTCTGGCATATAAATTCACAATTCCAGAGAAAAAAAATAAGAGAGGAAGTTTTATTGCGTTTCACGATACGGAGCCATCGCCACCTCCTGTTCTTCATCAGGAGGCCAGATCTGGAGTCCGTTTGGGGCTTCAGAGAGGGGGATCTTCCGGCATCGTCATCATCAACCATCCTTCATCACCAATTTCATGATGCTCACCGCCGGGAGTGGGTAATTCCTTCGTAGGCTTGCTGGACGGTGATGAGTTGGATGAGATTTATCATGTAATCGAGTTAGTTTTGTTAGGGCTTGATCCCTAGTATCCACTATGTTCTGAGATTGATGTTGCTATGACTTTGCTATGCTTAATGCTTGTCACTAGGGCCCGAGTGCCATGATTCCAGATCTGAACCCTTTATGTTTTCATGAATATATTTGTGTTCTTGATCCGATCTTGCAAGTTATACGCACCTGCTATGTGTTATGATCCGCATACCCCAAGGTGACAATAATTGGGATTCTTTCCGGTGATTGCCATAGTTTGAGGAGTTCATGTATTCACTATGTGTTAATGCTTTGTTCCGGTTCTTAATATCCCTTAGTTTCCTTATGGACCCCGCTGCCACGGGAGGGTAGGACAAAAGATGTCATGCAAGTTCTTATCGCAAGCACGTATGACTATATACGGAATACATGCCTACATTACATTGATGAATTGGAGCTAGTTCTGTGTCGCCCTAGGTTATGACTGTTACATGATGAATGTTATCCAACAAAGTCACCGATCCAATGCCTACGACTTTTTCACATATTGTTCTCTGCTAAGTTACTACTGTTGCTGCCGCTGTCACAACTGCTACTACTATTACTATTACCGTTACTATTATTATTACTGCTATCAAACTATCATACTACTATGCTACTGATCACTCTGCTGCAGATATTTAGTCTCCAGGTGTGGTTGAATTGACAACTCAACTGCTAATACTTGCAAATATTCTTTGTCTCCCCTTGTGTCGAATCAATAAATTTGGGTTGAATACTCTACCCTCAAAAACTGTTGCGATCCCCTATACTTGTGGGTTATCAGACCTCTATCCGCCGCCCACCTCGCTCCCAATTTCTCCATTAGTGGCGCCCGAGCCATTGTTTTATACTACCTCCGTCCTGCTTTATTGGTCCACTTCGTATTTTGTGCCAAAATTTGACCATAGATTTAACTGACTAAATGTTAATGCTTGTCATAAAAAATTATATCGTTGGATTCCTATTTGAACATAGTTTCCAATGATACTATTTTTTGTGACATACATTAACATTTTTTAGTTAAATCCATGTTCAAAATTTGGCACAAAATACTAAGGGGACCAATAAACCAGGTGGAGGTAGTAGGCGCTTAATGGTGTGGCTAGGTCTCAGTCAATTTAACCAAGTCTCAGTCAAGTGACATAACATGTAAGAGAGAAAAAACAAAATCTGAAAAGAAAATTTTGCACGGTCTTGATGTAAGATCTCACGGATATAGCATCGACTGAGACTTAGCAAGACTGATATATATGATGACGATGGCAATGGATAATAATTGTCTTATATATTCAGGAAGATAATTTAAAATGCCACATGCGGCAACGCCCGAAAGACACAGGGGCAAAAGAAGAAGGAAAACGCAGACAGTGATCTGGGTCGCTGCTCTCTACTTCATGATGGGTTGCTGGAGGGCGCGGAGTTCCGCCAACTCCTTCTTCATGGCCTCCATGACCTTCATCTCCTCTCGCTTCTCCTTCGCCATCTTCGTCATTGCGTCCATGGCGCAGGATATCTCGTGGCGAGCGGCGATGATCTCTTTCACGTCCTCAATACTTTGCTTGACAGCAGCCATGGATTCCTCCACCAGCCTGTCACGCTCGATGCGGAGCTTGGCCTTGTCGTCCTTAAGTTCCACGACCATGGCGGCCGTCTTCTTCAACAAGGCAGTGCTCTCCTCATGCAGCTTCGCGTTGCCGGCGATCTTCTCCAGCAGGTCGCGCTGGGTGCGGAGCTTTGCCTTGTCATCCATTAGTCCCCGGATGACGCCGGTCGCCTTATCAATCGAGGCATTGCTCTCCTCCTACAGCTTCGCACAGCCGGCGATCTCCTCCTTCAGCTTATTGAGCTCAGCGCGCATGTCGTCATGAATGCGCTTCTGAGAGCCCTCGCCTGCCCGCGAGAGATCTTTCGAGGCCACCGCGGTGTGGTGGGACCTCTGTGATGCTTACGCGGCATGGCAAGACCTCTCTGTTGCTTCGGCAGTGTGGCGGGATCTCCCTGCTACTTCGGCGGTGCGGCGGGACCTCTCTGCTGCTTCGGCAGCGCTGCGGTACCTCTCTGCTGGTACCTCGGCGTGGCGGTATCTCTCTGCTGCTTCGGCTTCCCTGCACGCCGCTCCCTAGTTATTTCTCGACCTAGAGCTCCTCCTACGGTCCATGACAGACGCAAGGAACGACGAAGAAAGACTTGTTTGTTTGTTGATGAGGAGGAATGTGCAGTCATTTTCGAGTAGGTAGTATTTATAAGAGAAAAGTATGTTTTTGGTCCCTCAAGTTCCCAAAAAGTATAGACTTGGTCCCTCAAGATTTTTTGGTATACATTTAGTCCCTCAAGTCTCAAAACCGGATAATTTGGTCCTAAACCAGATTTTGAGCCCGTTGACCCGGTTTGACCGCCATAAAACCGCCCGATGAACAGTAAATTCAAAAAAAAACATCAAAAAAATCTGAAATTTTTTGGGGTCCAATATGCTTATATGCGCAAGGTGCGACCAAATTGTCGTGGTCTTTCGACACTCGAGGAGCTCGTGGCAAAAAAAACAAAAATATCTGTCCAATGAATAGTAAATTCGAAAAAAAAAAAAAAAAAAAAAAATCTGAAATTTTTTGGGGTCCAATATGCTTACATGCGGAAGGTGCGACCAAAATTTTGTCATGAAATGACATCAGACGGGCTCTAGCAAAAAAAAACAAATTTTGGCCATTTTTTGTGAGCAAAAAATTGTTTTTTTTTGCCACGAGCTCCTCGAGTGTCGAAAGACCACCAAATTTTGGTCGCACCTTGAGCATGTAAGCATATTAGACCCCAAAAAAATTCAGATATTTTTGAATTTTTTTTCAAATTTACTGTTCATCGGACATAGATATTTTTGTTTTTTTTTGCCACGAGCTCCTCGAGTGTCGAAAGACCATGAAACTTTGGTCGCACCTTGCGCATGTAAGCATACTGGACCCCAAAAAAATTCAGATTTTTTTAAGTTTTTTTAAATTTTTTTCAAATTTACTGTTCATATACTGTTCATCGGGTGGTTTTGTGGCGGTCAAACCCGGTCAATGGGCTCAAAATCTGGTATAGGACCAAACTTATCCGGTTTTGAGACTTGAGGGTCCAAATGTATACCAAAAATACTTGAGGGACCAAGTCTATACTTTTTGGGAACTTGAGGGACCAAAAACATACTTTTCTCTATTTATAACCTAGTAATAAGCTGCTAAGTAGGAAAACATTTAGGTTTTGATCGGTGTGAATAGGTTTGCAATTAAATATAGCGTGGTAATTTGGAATGTGACAGGAAACAAGCTCAAAATTTATTGATGGTTCTGGTTTCGAAGCGCGGCACGATTAATTCCCGGATGGCGTACGTGGGCACGCGTTCTCGTATGTGTACGTGGCGTGTGCACCGTAGGATGCACCGCAACCGGCGATGTCAGCACATGACTTGCTCCATCAACCATGCGCGCTCGTTATTACTATCGCGCACGATTCTTTTAATTAGAATGTGTACCCGTTAGAGCACAAAATTCCCAACACACAATCGTTTGTGTTATGTTGGCTCATCACAAACAGTTCATCCGAGTGACCTGTATGCCGTCTATTGCAGACACCTTGATCTGGCTAACAGTTTGTGTTTATTTTGGCTTATCACAAACAGTTCATCCGAGTGACCTGTATGCCGTCTATCGCACACACCTTCATCTGGCTAACCGTTTATGTTGATTTGGCTCATCGCAAACAGTTCATCCAAGTGACCTGTATGCCGTCTATCGCACACACCTTCAACCGGCTGACCGTTTATGTTGTTTTGGCTCATCGCAAACTGTTCATTCGAGTGACATGTATGCCGTCTATCGCACGCACCTTGATCTGGTTGAACGTTTTTGTTGTTTTGGCACATCGCAAACAGTTCATCCGAGTGACCTGTATGCGGTCTATCGCACACACCTTGATCTGGCTGACCGTTTCTATTGTTTTGGCTCATCGCAAATAGTTCGTATGGATCAACTGTATGCCACGCAATAGTGTAGGCGAGTGCTATACAAATGGTTTTTATCCCCTTTCCGTGACAGAGTTTTAAACCGTCACCTTGCCTGTGTGTGCGATAGGGGGGGTCCAACCCACATGACCCAGAAACCGTCGGCGATAGGTCCCCCGGTCACACACGCTGGGCAAAAAGAGCTTGCGTGCGATCGGGCGAGCCATCGCAGACAATTATACTTGCCCAATCGTGTGAGATATACTTAGCATCCCACACAGTGAATCCCACACAAACGTTTCCGTTCATATGTACATCACACACAATTTTCCGCATCACATTGTCTGTGATAGCGTTGCCATCGCAGACGATATTTATAATTTTATCGTTTGCATTATTGAATGCATCACGCACGGTGCCTAGAAGAAACTGTATGGCATAGGCTGTCCATCACACACACTTTTTATGTGGAAAATGTTTGTGCAAGGTGGCCTAACGCAAACAGTTGTCCATAGGAAATCATGTGTGGTTGTTCATTGATCCAACACGTCTACTTCCTTGAAACTGTGTGGGTTGTCTGAGGTCATCGCCCACGGTTTTGTCTCAATAACCGTCTGCAATAGAAAAACCCAATAAGCAACCTAATTGGCCTATTATTTTTAATCCATTTAGTAATAAAATTGACATTTCATATTAAACACACAATATATTTCATTTTCGTATTACGGCAACCAGGATTTCATAATTGAAATACATCAGAGTACAACATCATATAGCTTTAGCACTCAGTTACACCATATAGGCATATAGCTAGCTACCCCATTACACAACAACACCTAGTTTCACATGCAACATCTAAAACCTTTGGAAATTAGCATCATAGACGGTAGATAGACAGATGAATCTCATCTGGAAAACTACTGAAGCGGAAGGCGAATATTGAGCCTTCAATGATGTTGAAGGTCCTTGCAACTTTAGGCCAGTGCCTGTGGATGATTGACCACCCATCCTTCGTCCTCTTGAGGAAGACTTCAATATTGTACCATGGGTGTTGTATAAATACCTTCCTCGCCTCTTGAATATACAGGTGGTTTGAGAGGTAATCATCGGTGAACTGCTTTGGAAAGGCCTGAAAACAAATATATGCATAAATATCTTCTCTAAATTTTAAAATGGCGCAAAGGAATAAAAAAACAATGTATAAGAGTTAGAACCATCCTGCAGTTGACTGATGTCTTCTTCATTGTACAGACAAAGATCATGTTGTTTTTTGTTGCTAGTTTCTTTATCCTAACAATCTTTCTAAGTTTCTTGACTTGACTGATATTCATGGACATCTCATTTCCCCATATGCAAAATGGGTCGAACAGTGGGTCAAAACCTCTGACAGCAGGACCTACATGTGCAAGACCAAATTGTTAAAAACCTAAATATTAGAATGGTTCCTGTAATTGCACAATAATGTGCTATTAGACAAAGGACCATGCATGTGCAAATCTCAATGGTAAACCTCAGTGCCTCCCATTGTTTCCCTGCAACACATATAAGGTAGTTATTGATCAGGTTAAGTGAGAGTTGGCATACTATCAGTAAAATATGTTGATGAAAAATAAACACATTGCAGATCCAGCAGATTAATTCGAGACACATGGAAAAGCCAGCTATCCAAACCAAGCATGCTTAAGAACTAGGAAATATAGCAATTGTATATGTTTCTCATGTATTTAGTACAACCAAATTCGATGTATTTCTCACATGCATAACAATACAAAATTGTACCCACAAGAATTGTACATTGTATTGCAGAATTGAACCAAACAGTTAACTGAACACCACAAAAAATGAACCAAATAGTTAACTGAGCACCACATTGCACAAATCGAACATACTAGAAGATCGGACAGTTAACCCAACCAAGCATGCTTAACAACTTTGAAATATAGCAATTGTATATGTTTCTCATGTATTTAGTATAGCCAAATTCGATTTATTTCTCACGTGCATAATAATAAAAATTGTACCCACAAGAACTGAACATCACATTGCAGAATTGAACCAAACAGTTAACTGAACATGACAACAAATGAACGAAACAGTTAACTGAGCACCACATTGCACAATAGAACATACTAGAAGATCAGACAATTAACCAAACCAAGCATGCTTAACAACTTGGAAATATAGCACTTGTATATGTTTCTCATG
This sequence comes from Elymus sibiricus, assembly GCA_039707655.1. Classification (NCBI taxonomy): domain Eukaryota; kingdom Viridiplantae; phylum Streptophyta; class Magnoliopsida; order Poales; family Poaceae; genus Elymus; species Elymus sibiricus. The sequence goes on along the minus strand of CM077666.1, from coordinate 201,515,938 downwards.
TATTTGGTAGCCAAATTCTATTTATTTCTCACATGCATAACAAGCCAAAATTGTACCCACAAGAATTGAACATTACATTGCAGAATTGAACCAAACAGTTAACTGAACATCACAACAAATGAACCAAACAGTTAACTGAGCACCACATTGCCCAATATATAGAACATATATACTAGAAGATCAGATTGCATAGTATAACATTACATAGGATAATTCACTAGAATTTCTAAAGGAAAGGCAGGAGCATCACATGCAACAGGTAAACCGAACATGCTTAACCGGCATAGCTAGTTGAACATAGGTCCTTATAGTAAACTAAAAAAACAAGCTACTCCTCATCATCGGAGATATCGATGACGATGGGCTCCTTAAACGTGGAAGAGGGTGAGGCATCCACATCGTGGGTGCCCTCCTCGTAGTGGTTAGTCGCCTGAGCCGCTCTGGGCACCAACCTGCTAGTTCTGGAGTTGAGGTAAGCACGTGCACGCTGAGAAAACACCTTGTAGTCTTCGTCGAAGGCACCGGCAATGGCCTCGAGAAAACACCACGAACTGTCGTTTAAAGCAGCCAACCGCGTGGCGGCGTCCGCGCGCGAGGTGTCGATGGTGGCCTCGATGGCGAGGTGCTCCTCCAAGATCTGGGGGTCGGCACGCATGGCAGCCATCGCGACATCATCCGCGCATGCGGCCATGATTTGCTTCTCCGCTGCCAAATGCTCCTTGAGCTCCTGGCTATACTGCGTACACCATGGCTTTGGGCGGCACTTATTTGGAGGATGGGGCGGTGATTTAGGTGGAAGGTGTCACGCCGACAGTCGGGGCATGTTGGGATGGAGGAGGAGCAGGAGGATGGGGGTCGGGTGTGGATTACCTGACTAGATCGACAAGGCCGAGCAGCAGGAAGGAGCGTCGCTAGCGAGAAGGCGGTGCTGCAAGCAAGTAGTGGAGGTTTGAACTTGGAAAGGAAGGCGGAAACAGGGAAAATGTGGCTTTTGGTCAAGAGGAGGGGGGTAGATATTTCCGCGGATGCCGAAATTTTTTGCTCGGTGCAACGAAAAACTAGCGCGCAAAGTGTCATCAGACAGGGTCCCTTATTCAGCACTATGTATGATATCTGAACATCACAAACGATTCATATGGCTTACCCCGTGTGTGATGAGTTTGAACGTGCAAATTTTGGTTTGAATTTCCCTGGTTACAGTGGTCATCCACGTCATTGCATAATTTGGGTACACAAAAGAGCCTATAGCACATCCACACTTCTTAATCGAGCAAGTTCAGCAATTAAATAGAGCTAGCTGACCTAAACATTACTCTAACAAAAGACCGCCGCTCTAAACAAAGACTACTACTCCGCCTGGCGCTCGTTGATCTCCGCCACCTCCTCCATGTCTAGCTCACGCTTGACGATCTCCTGGGGAAGGGGCTCCATGGCATCCATTGCAACATACTCGGCAAGCATCTCGCCGTCTGTGTCCACCATCTCTTTGGAAAAGGCCGCCACGAGCTGGGCGTGGGCGGCCACGGTCCGGGCGTGGACGGCCTCCGTGTCGGCTAGGGATGCCGCCGATGAACGGACGGATGCTCGAGCGCTCTCGGCGATTGCCAACTCTTCGGAAGTGGGTTGCCGACTGGTGTCGGAGAAGCTTCATGCGATTTGTGCAGTGACCGCCAAGAGCTAGGCGTGGGCGGCCTCCATCAGGGCTACGGCGACCGCCGAGGAACGAACAGTTGTTGTGCCGCTCTCGCCATTTGCTATCCCCATCGCAGATGTTGCTGCCGCCATCTCAGCTGCAACAGCTGCCCTTTCGGCTGTCGCAGCCACCCGGTCGGAGATTGCGGCTGCACTCATGGAGGTTGTGAGCGCGCTCATGGCGGCTGCGACCGCGCTCTGGCGGGAGTGGGCCGCCGAAGTTGCCCTCATGACGCGGGTCCACCTCCCCATCTTTGACCAGCGACCATTGAACAGTAAAATGATATTGGGGAGCAAGTGTGGTTGACGGACTGGCAGTGGACTGTAGCCGACGAAGCTTCGGGCATAAGCCATAGATGAGGGTTCTCCAAAATATTTTGTACTGTATCTCACACGATTCCAGATGATAAACTGTGTGTGATGAACTTGATTTTTCATTTTGATTTGAAATACAAAATGGGGTCACAGCGGGAAAGGACGGTGTTTGAATTGCTAGAATATTTATCTGCGGTGAACATGCAAGTATAGGAGTGTCGTGTTAAAATTTGGAATTATTCAGGGTTCGTTTGGACATTTTTATACATTAACTGAGTTTTCTAGGCATTTAATGTGCATAATTGAAATTTGAACTATAGGCACATGCTCCAGTGCACCAAAATGAGTTGAAAAATCATATATGTGTCCTTGGGTGCATGTTTAGGTCCCATGCAAGAAATGGGAATGAATTTCAAACACCTCGGCGTCGTGGATCGGCCGCAAACATTGAGAAACTTGGTTTCTAAATTCCTGTAAATCTAAAACTTGTCTGAAATTCATGAAACTTGGCATGGTGTCATGAAATGGCACCAACATGCTGTGGTAAAAAAAATTCTAATTTTGGACAAGTTTCGGTATAAGCTTCTTACAAAGCAGAGCTTCTCACTAGAAGCCTCGTGGTTCCGATGGGGAATGTGTCACCTTTGTGGATGAAACGACATTCATTGCCTCTTCTCGCCTTGAATGTTTTTCTAGAGGCAACATGGATTAATAGGAGTATCATGTTAAAATATGGAATTATTCAGGGTTCATTTGGACATTTTTATACATTAACTGAGTTTTCTAGGCATTTAATGTGCATAATTCAAATTTGAACTACAGGCACATGCTCGAGTGCACCAAAATGGGTTAAAAATCATATATGTGTCCTTGGGTGCATGTTTAGGTCCCATGCAAGAAATGGGAATGAATTGCAAACACCTCGGTGTCGTAGATCAGCCGCAAACATTGAGAAACTTGTTCTTTAAATTCCTGTAAATCCAAAACTTGTCTGAAATTCATGAAACTTGGCATGGTGTCATGAAATGGCACCAACTTACTGTGGTAATTTTTTTTCCAATTCGGGGCAAGTTTCGGTATAAGCTTCTTACAAAACCAGAGCTTCTCACTAGAAGCCTCGTGGCTACGATGGGGAATGTGTCACCTTTGTGGATGAAACGACATTCATTGCCTCATCTCGCCTTGAATATTTTCTAGAGGCAACATGGATTAATAGGAGTGTCGTGTTAAAATTTGAAATTATTCAAGGTTCGTTTGGACTTTTTTATACATTAACTGAGTTTTCTAGGCATTTAATGTGCATAATTCAAATTTGAATTACAAGTACATGATTCAGTGCACCAAAATGGGTTGAAAAATCAAATATGTGTCCCTATGTGCATGTTTAGGTCTCATGCAAGAAATGAGAATGAATTTCAAACACCGAGGCGTCGTGGATCAGCCGCAAACATTGAAAAACTTAGTTTTTAAATTTATGTAAATCCAAAACTCGCCTGAAATTCATGAAACTTGGCATGGTGTTATAAAATGGCACCAACATGCCGTGATAAAAAAATTGTCCAATTTGGGACAACTTTTGGTATAACCTTCTTACAAACCAGAGCTTCTCACTAGAAGCCTCGTGGTACCGATAGGGAACGTGTCACCTTTATGGACAAAACGATATTTGTTGCCTCTTCTCGCCTTGAATATTTTTCTAGAGGCAACATGGATTAATACAAGTGTCGTGTTAAAATTTAAAATTATTCGGGGTTCGTTTGAACTTTTTTATACATTAACTAATTTTTCTAGGCATTTAATGTGCATAATTCAAATTTGAACTACAGGCACATGTTCTAGTGCACCAAAATGGGTTAAAAATCATATATGTGTCCTTGGGTGCATGTAGGGACTGTATAGTTTTGTTTTCCAATTTGAGACAAGTTTTTTGATTTTTTTTCTTCTAGAGCCAACATTGAGAATGTTGGTTTAAATTCTAGTAAATTCAAAACTCACATGAAATTCATGAAATTGGGCATGGTGTCATGATATACCACAAATATGCTCTGATATTTTTCGTGTCCAATATAAGAGAAGGCGCACACATTAGCCGCCAACACAGCCATTTTGGAACAAATAGCTGTCACCTTATCATCACAAACGGTTGTACAGTATTATTTAAACCATGGACGTTCTACTGACCATTTATGTGCCGCCACACGCCCCACTTTTTATTGGCAAGGAGGTGCCGTGCGGGCAGCTATTTGAGTAGACGGAAGGCATGCGAGCGAAGTCCGTTACGCAGGCTGACCGGGAGGCGTGCGAGCAGTCCTCCATGGCGCAGGCTCATCGGGAGGCGTGCGAGCAGTACGCTGCACAGGCTCACCGGGAAGCGAGCCTTTTGACCTTCATCGCCGCCCGCCTCACTCCCAACTTCTCCATTAATGGCGCCCGAGCCGCTATTTAATACGCGGCCTTACTGCCCGCTCACTCACAATCCTCTCTCTTCGCCTCCCATTCCCCTCTCGCCCGCATCCTATCATCGAGACATCCACATATGCCATGGCGCACAAGCTCAAAATTTATTGATGGTTTTGGTTTCGAAGCCTGAAACGGTTCCCGGATGGCGTACGTGGGCCCGCGTTCTCGGATGTGTACGTGTCTGCCCACTATCACACGTGGTCAACATATCATCATCGTGCTCGATGGATGGTACGTCGCGCCTCCCACGGGTGCCAGACGGTTGACCAAAACTGGATTTATAAATTATAAAAGAGAGAAATGCTCAAACAAACGTTGGTACTTCCTATAAATTAGGGGCAAAATTTGTTGCCTTTACATATGATTAGCGACTTAAAATGTCGATAAGCGACATTTCCATACAATTATAATAAAATGTAGGCTAAAAGGCTGCGCTGCTGGCCTTCTGACGATGGTCTTCTCGGACTCCATGATCAGCACTTCAGCAGCACCCTTGCGGCCGTTCATTCCAACTGTCCGGACTCGCGGCCACGGTACCCGTCGCCGCCTATGGAGCTACTGGTGCTGGGAGGCTCTTGGGGCTGCTGGGCCTCGTCCAGTAGAGCTTGACAGCGTGCAATCGCGCGCATGACACGCCCGCGGCACCGCTCCATCTCCATGTCTCTCCACTAGTTGCAAATTCCATCCATGACCTGCATCCCCAAGATATTACGGTGGTGTTGCTCTACTTTGCCGGGGACATCATCTCCGCCAACGAGGCGCTCGAGCCTGGCCACCACATCATCGGGATCGAGGATGACACGGCTGCCGGCGGCAATGATGAGGCGGCGGACAGGCTTTCTCATAACTGAATCGCAGAGGACCTCTGCCCATTCCTGCCGGGCATCAGGCTCTCGAGGGGAACCGGTGACAATGGCTCTTCGGGTGGGTCGTCGATCATGCCGCCTAGCAGCTCTGGATCTTTTGCGTGGTGGATGGCAAACTGCTCTTCCCACTTCCTCTGCAATACGCCCATTGTGCACCCAAGGATTTTGATTGAGCCGAGGCACAAGATTTCATGCGCTGGGTCCGATAAAACCTAACGGGGATGACATGTGTGGTCGGTTGAGAATGGTATTTTCTTTTGCGTGAAACTTCAGATTTATTCATCAACTGTCAAGGTAGTAGAAAGAACACTAGAAGTAAAAAAAATACATCTAGGTCCATAGACGACTACAAACACAGGAGCGAGCTGAACGCGGGTCGTCATCATCGCCCCTCCGTCATCGGAGCTGGGCAAACCTTGTTGTAGTAGATAGTCGGGAAGTCGTTATGCTAAGGCCTCATAGGACTAACGCACCAGAGCAGCAACCGCCGGCAATGAAGAGAAGCATAGATCGAAAGGATCTAACTTGTAGACACACAGACACATGCGGACGAAGACTGGATTCAAGCGGATCCACCGAAGACAAACGCCAACCGAATCCCACGAGATCCATCGGAGACACCTCCACACGTCCTCTGACAACACTAGAAGCACCGCCGGGGCGGGGCCTAGATAGGGAGAATCTTATTCCATCTTCAGAAAGCCGCTGTCGTCTCGTTTTCCTGAGTATGGAACAAACTCTAACAAAACTTAAAAAAACACCTAAAAACAGGGCTCTCCGGTCGGCAAGAACTGGGATTCACTGCGCCTCCAAGGTCTTAGGACACGAAGTGGCATGACTCTGGTTAAGTTGCCAATTCATGTTCCTTGATTTATGATGACAGTGCCAATTAAGATGACCAAGAAGAAAACAGTTATCGCCATCAAGAACGTGCATCACGTACATTGCATTTTATTCAGAAATCTCCAAAAGTCTGCAGAGCTCACACCATTATTCGTCCAGCAAATGTCAGTCAAGGTATTTTTGTAACTTTAAGATGTCTGGTTGTTGGGGTTGAGTAGTCGGGGATGAGCCCACCGATTGTTGAATTTATTTTGGTTAGGATTATCTAGTGTACCAACATCACAAATCAAGTGATTCTTAGTGAATATACATCTTTGTTTTGAGAGAGAATGAATATACGTCTCATTTGTGTTTTCTTTATTTTTCGACGCACCATTGTTGGAGTAGAACAGTGAGACTTTGGATGATGTCTGTGATCAGTTTAATGGTACAGTTTACGGGCCACGAAGTGTGATGTCCTCTGAAAAAAGGGCCAAGTCACGTCCTTGATTGATGGCGGGAGTGTTAATACGAAATGACCCACAAGAAAACAGTATTTTGACGGGAAAATAGTTCCCTCGATCCGCGCAAAACAGCTCTACCTAACTTGCCCGCTCCGCATCGTAGGCGATCTCGCCTGCCCTCACGCGGAGCGCTTCTTCCGCCGCCGCCCTCCGGCGGCTCTCCTCCGCTGACGACCTCGGTCATCGGTGGTGAGGGAGTCGCCGGATCCACGCGTATGGATAGTTTTAGGCCAAAGTAGTTTAGTTTTTAGGTTGTTCATCATCTTGCTTTGGCGACGGTGATGGCGGCGCTCAATAAAGTTTCTTCAAATCCTACTCCGACGAGGCGATCGGTCCTATGGTTGGGGATGGATTTAGAATCCAGCCTGTTCAAGCAAGGATAGTGCGGCGGCGGCGGCATCCTCGTGGTGGACCTGTGTCCTCGGGCTCCGTCGTTGCGACGGCGTTTGCTCCAGTGCCGGCGCGGAGCTTGGGAGGTAGTTCAGGAGCGGATGCAGATTGTGGTCTGCATTGGCGGCATCTGGAAGATGGTGGATCGTGTGCTGGTTTCGTGGTACGTGGATAGCAGGTATGGTTTCCTCCTCCGATGTCTTAGTCGTGTGGGGTTGTCAGATCTAGAGTTTGATGGCGTGTCCGGGGTGTTGCTCCGGTCTGATTCGTTCAACGGTACTGGTTTCGCCTTTGGCGAGCCATCTTGGAGGTCCGCAAAGCTGCATATCAGCGATGGAGCCGCGTCGAGCTCGGGTGTGAAGGTGATCCGTCATTTTTTACTTTGGTGGCTGCTGTGGTGGTGCCAGAGGCAGGTGACGGGTGTTGGTGTCATGCTCAAAGGTTTATTCGGTCTTGTTCGTGGTTTTACTTCTTGGCTAGAGTTTCTTTGTGCAAAGGCTAGTTTTCTGCTATTTATTCAGTTTTGTCAGGTCGATACGTACGTGACTTATACAATGATCTTTATGATATAAATGAGACACGTGTTACCATGTAAAAAAAATATTCCCTCCATCGAAAACGTGCATCGCGTACTTTGCAGTTTATTCCAAAATAACGGCCGGTCCGCGGAGCTCACACCATTATTCGTCCAGCAATGTTTTTTGAGAGTTGACATCAGACCTGTCGTGGCCAAATAATAGACAGTGTACCCCACTAATATTATCTTTATGCTCTAATCAAACTAATTAATTTATCTTGGTTGCTTGTGATAATATTCGAACATAAGACATTTGAGCTTATCTTGTTTTGATCACTATCCATGCAATGGTGGCTGCAGCGGTTGTACTATGTGGCTTCGCGTGGGGCACATAACCCCCCCCCCCCTCATATCGCCAGCCACCGAACCCCAGGCATGCTCTAGTGACGTCAGTGACATGGCAGTTCCTTTCGCCGCCTTCCCTCGTCTCTCCCGTCTATGGTGCGTATGGCGGTGGACGGCTGCTTGTGTCGAATCTGTCTGGGTCGGCGCCGGGGATCGAGACGCTTAATAGGACTTTCACAAAGCACATACCTTGACAAAGTTTTGAAGAAGTTCAAAATGGATCAGTCCAAGAAGGGGTTCTTGCCTGTATTGCAAGGTGTGAAGTTGAGTAAGACTCAATGCCCAGTGACTGCAGAAGATAGAGAAAAGATGAGTGTCATCCCCTATGCTTCAGCCATAGGCTCTATCATGTATGCAATGCTGTGCACAAGACCCGATGTCAGCCTTGCCATAAGTATGGTCGGAAGGTTTCAAAGTGATCCAGGAATGGAACACTGGACGGCGGTCAAGAATATCCTGAAGTACCTGAAAAGGACCAAGGACATGTTTCTTGTTTATGGAGGTGATCAAGAGCTCGTCGTAAAGGGTTACGTCGATGCAAGCTTTGACACTGATCCGGATGACTCTAAGTCACAAACCGGATACGTATTTATTCTTAATGGGGGTGCGGTTAGCTGGTGCAGTTCCAAGCAAAGCGTGGTAGCTGATTCTACATGCGAAGCGGAGTACATCGCTGCCTCGGAGGCAGCGAAGGAAGGTGTCTGGATGAAGGAGTTCATGACAGATCTTGGAGTAGTGCCTAGTGCGCTTAACCCAATGACTCTGTTTTGTGATAATACTGGTGCCATTGCTCTAGCCAAGGAACCAAGCTTTCACAAGAGGACCAGACACATAAAGCGACGTTTCAATTCCATCCGCGATTACATCAAGGAGGACGACATAAATATTTGCAAAGTACACACGGATCTGAATGTTGCAGATCCGATGACTAAACCTCTTCCAAGGGCTAAACATGAACAACACCAGAACTGCATGGGTGTTCGATTCATTACAATGTAAATCACATAGTGATGTGAACTAGATTATTGACTCTAGTGCAAGTGGGAGACTGTTGGAAATATGCCCTAGAGGCAATAATAAATTGGTTATTATTATATTTCCTTGTTCATGATAATCGTTTATTATCCATGCTATAATTTTATTGATTGGAAACTCAAATACATGTGTGGGTACATAGACAACACTATGTCCCTAGTAAGCCTCTAGTTGACTAGCTCGTTGATCAAAAGATGGTGAAGGTTTCCTAGCCATGGACATGAGATGTCATTTGATAACGGGATCACATCATTAGGAGAATGATGTGATGGACAAGACCCAAACTACGAACGTAGCATATGATCGTGTCAGTTTATTGCTATTGTTTTCTGCATGTCAAGTATCTGTTCCTATGACCATGAGATCATGCAACTCCCTGACATCGGAGGAGTACCTTGTGTGTATCAAACGTCGCAACGTAACTGGGTGACTATAAAGGTGCTCTACAGGTATCTCCGAGGGTGTCTGTTGGGTTGGCATGGATCAAGACTGGGATTTGTTACTCCGTGTAACGGAGAGGTATCTCAGGGCCCACTCGGTAATACAACATCACAATGAGCCTTGCAAGCAATGTGACTAAAGTGTTAGCCACGAGATCTTGTATTACGGAACGAGTAAAGAGACTTGCCGGTAACGAGATTGAACTAGGTATAGAGATACCGACGATCGAATCTCGGGCAAGTAACATACCGAAGAACAAAGGGAACATCATACGGGATTAACTGAATCCTTGACATAGAGGTTCGACCGATAAAGATCTTCGTAGAATATGTAGGAGCCAATATGGGCATCCAGGTCCCGCTATTGGTTATTGATCGTAGAGGTGTCTAGGTCATGTCTACATAGTTCTCGAACCCGCAGGGTCTACACACTTAACGTTTGGTGACGATTAGTATAGTTGAGTTATTTTGTTGGTGACCGAAGGTTGTTCGGAATCCCGGATAAGATCCCGGACATGACGAGGATCTCCGGAATAGTCCGGAGGTAAAGATTGATATATGTGATAATAGTGTTTTGATCTCCGGAAGGGTTTCGGAATTCACCGGAAGGGGTTCCGGATGTTTACCGAAGTGTTCGGGTGTAGCAACACTTTATATGAGCCAAAGGGATAAAGCCCACGAGGTATTGGAAAGTGCAAAAGGAAGTTTTGCTGCTGCCTTAAGCTGTACTACAGCTGGTAAGGCAGTACTACCGCGTAAGCGGTACTACCGCTCAAGCGGTACTACCGCTCGTGAGCGGTACTACCGCTTGTACACGGGACTGCTGCGATCCGAGTTGGACTCTTTCCCTGCGGGCCAAACCGACCTTGTGCGGGCAAAACCGACCTGGAGGAGGCTTTTACTCCAAGTTTAGACCCCAAGGCTCAACATATAAATAGAGGGGAAGGGCTAGCACACGGGTTACATCAAGATTTCCCAAGCCGTGTGTCGGCAACCCTAACCCTCTAGTTCTCCCGTCATAATCTCCGTAGTGCTTGGCGAAGCCCTGCAGAGATTGTTTCTCACCACCATCACCACGCCGTCGTGCTGCCGGAAATCATCTACTACTTCATCATCGCTCGCTGGATCGAGGAGGTGAAGGCGTCATCAAGCCGTACGTGTGTTGAACGCGGAGGTGCCGTCCGTTCGGCACTAGTTCGTGATCGGATCGAGGGACGACTTGCGATTTGGATCGCGGAGACGTTCGACTACATCAACCGCGTTTCTTAACGCTTCCGCTTAGCGATCTACAAGGGTATGTAGATTCACTCTCCCTCTCGTAGATGCTCATCACCATGGATAGATCTTGTGTGTGCGTAGGAAATTTTTTGTTTCCCATGCAACGTTCCCCAACAGGTGGTGCGGCGCCTGCTGCATGCAGTGGGCGTGCTGATGGTGGATGGTGCTTCCGGCGGAAAGAAAGCTTGGGGTCGACTTGGCCTTGCCTCCTGTCTGTAGTGTTCATCCAAGTGTGGCTCCTCTTTGAATCCTAGTATAGCCTACATGGGCCACCGCCAGAGGGCTGAATCCCTCCTAGGTTCTACCGCCGCTCTGGGCAGTGGACTCGTCATGGGGAACACTAGAGGCGGCAATGACCGGCGCTGCCGAGGCCGCCCGGAGTGGATGGAGGTCCCGGGTAGCTCGCCGTGTAAATCTGGAGTGGCCAGACCTATCGGGGCACTAGTCGGTTCTCCATGTGGTGTTGCGTGTCGTCAGACGGCCAGCGGCGCGTGCCCAGTGTCCGGTGCAGGGGTGGGGCATTGCTCCCGTGCCTGTGGTTGGTTCTTCCTGTGCGTAACCATATAGACTATGCGTGGGTGCGAGCCTAGGGGTTGTCCAGGGGTGGGGAATTCGCCCGTTTCTTTTGTGGTCTATGGTTGCAAGCTTGGGGCGGGGGGGGGGGGGGGGGGGGTTGGGGCCATAGATGCAGGCGGACCTGGATGATGGGCTTCACGGTTGGCTCCCCAGCAAGCATCGTTGAGGCATGTGTTGGCGGTGTGCTTCAGCCTTGTGGGTGGCGGGGTGCACGGTTACTGGTGGTCCTGGCAAATCTCTTGTGCTTCTCCTTGATGACACTAGCGGCATTTGCCAGTGTATTATTGTGCGTTTCTACCTCTTTGATGTTTTATCATGTGTTTCTAGTTTTATCTATATCTATATTAATATAAAAATAGCGAGTTGGAGAGATCCAACAAATCTCATATGTTCAACCACATCTATCCAACATTTTCGGCCATTTAGAATACTGATTAATATGTATGTATGACTGGTCTCGCTCCCTCAAGGGTGATCGGAGGGGGGGGCAACCCTAGCCCCCCGGTCTCCGCCCCCTCCCCCCTCTCTTCCACCTCGTCATCCCCAGAGGCGTGCGTCGGCTAAGCCCGAGCGCCGCCGGTGATCGGGACGACGGGGATCTGGGCTGTAGCCCCGCGGTCTGGAGGGACTGGCGGCGCGAGATCGTCCTTCAGAGTTCGTCTTTCCTGGCGGTTCGGCGCTGCTCCTGCGGCTTCATTGGGAGGGCGGATCGGGAGGGGATGTGGCCAATCGGCGGTGCTGCATCACCGGAGCCACGGTTCCGGTCATGGCGGTGGCGGCGTTCCCTCCGCCGGGGCTGACGGGCCAGGTGGTGGGTCCTTGTGGCAGCGCCGGTGGCGGCGAATCTTGGGATCCCGCTCCCGGGGACATTGCAGGACGTGCGTGGTGGCCGGAGCTTGCTCCGGCGTCGACGGCGCTTGATGCGGGATTGCGGCGGATGTTGCCATTATATGGGCGACGACAATGGCTGGCGTGACGGTGGGTGCTCCCCGTGGTGCCCAGAATCGGGGCGGCGGCCCTCTTCATAAACGGCGGCGGACTCCGGGGTCATGTGGGCGACTCGAAGTCTGGATCTCGAGGTAGCGACGGCCTTTCTGAGGCTGGTGGCGGTATGGGACGCCCCCTCCATCAACAGATCGGGTTCGATGCGGCTCGGCAGGTGACACATGCGCCTTTTTCGGAGTTGTCGGGCAGTGCCTATCGACGGCAGGTGAAGCCACCGGTGGATGCGCCGCCGGCGGATGCTACGCACGACATCTTTTGCGGAGACGTCAAGTCATGCCTGCTATAGCCAGGTGCTGCATGGTGGCTCTGGCGGAGGTGTCATGTTTAGCTTGTTGCTGCTGGATCAAAGATGTGCGACAATAGCGGGAGGCAGGCAGTATGGGACATCTTTGTCTTCCGTTGTCTTCTCTAGAGGTATCCGGCTATCGAGGCATCGGTAGCAGGATAAGGGCGGATGGTACAGACGGCTTCAACGACGAGTTTATGCACTCCGTTGGAAACACAAGATCTCTGATCGTGCTATGTCGGCGCGTGCCTGCATCGTGTCCTTGCTGAAGGTGATGGATTGAAGCTTGGCTTTGAGGATGAGAATCCGGAGTTCAACCTGGTGGTGGACTCGTCATCATCGGCGCACGTGCGGCGATTCCTTCTTGAAGGCGTAACCTAGGAGTTATGTATTTTTCGTTTGTGCTGTGTCTTGTAACATAGGGTTAGTGGCTATCTGGTGGAGTTACTGTCGCGAGGCATGCGGCCTCAGATTTTTTTTCCGCTTTATTTCCGGGTCGATGTTGTTTGGCTGCTGGATTTTGCATTATTAATAATATATGACTGTGTGCATCGTTCTGATGTAGAGGCCGGGATATCATTTTTTTTAGAAAAAAATCTATCAAACAGTGTATATCACTCCGGTGTTTTGCGTTAAATACGTTTAGCACTAAACATGTTTAGCACTCCCAATTAATTAATATCATGTCTAATATCAACGTCAGCATTAACCAAGTAATTATATCCTATCTAATATTAACATGTAATTTATATTTTGCCTAATATCCATGTGTAATACAATTAATATTTTGTCTAATACAGTATTAACGTGCATTGTACGTATACACAATTACTAGTTACCCGCAAAAAAAATAGGCAGTTACTAGTTAGTTTTAAAGATTCTTAACATCATGTATCGTGGTTTGGCATATTGGCTTTATATAATACTAGTAGAAAATTTTCCAAATATTTGCCATGACAGTTGTTAGATCTCCAATCCCAACAGCTTTCAGAAGACCAACCATCAATATCCCCTGCATTGGAAAATAATTAGTGAACATATCAAATCACAAAAGTAATGGACATAATGCAGACATCTTCCAATCCTTATATTGCAGCTCAAAAAGCATCCAATAGCACTGTTATATTATGCATCTAGATGAAAGAAAACTCCACTATTCAGATCCTCACGCCATACAACATACTCTCTAGGTCTGTTGCTTGTGCAAAGTACAGTATGCAGATGTTTTTGACCCGCAAATACAGCTAGGTATGAAACTGCAATTCAGAGAAGTATAACTGATTTGTGTTTGAGGATAGATCTGCTACCAAACCCCATTGATCAGGTTGCAGTGGCTAAGCCAGGTGATGAGTTCGGATGTTTCTTGGCCTGCACCTAGAAATTCCACAGATCGGGGGTCATTGGAACCAGGAAAACAAAATTGCAAGGCCGAGCTGCAGCGTGGTTTGGTGGGCTTCGTCCATCATCCCATGTTGCTCGCCGAGAAATCGGTTGATTGGTCCCTTGACGAAGCGGCAGTGACGCTGTCCAACACCAGCCAGCGGTCGTGTCCTTCCCAAGTGCGGCTAGGGTTAGTCGCACCGGCGTATCTAGCGGCAGTACGGGACGGCGGCAGCGCTAGATGGAGAGAGGAATCACGCTGGAGACAACAGGCGACTCGCATCAGGCGAGGGTGCGGCCAGGACTGGAGTGCTGTGGCGGAGGCAATTTTGCGAGGGAAAAAGTCTGTAATAAACCTTGAATTCACACTCAAAGTCTGAATCGAACCCTTACCTTGAAATCCCTGAAATCAGCACCCTGTTTTTGTCGATCCTGGCCAATATTCGCCCTAGACCTATTTGTCACACCGGGGAAAGGCCGACCCCGACCGGGATTACTCACTTCTCCCACTGACCATTTGGGCCCACATGCCATCTCCATCTGTTCTTCCTCGACCTCTCTCTTTCGCAGACTCACCCGTGCCACGTGCATATATGCTCTCCAGGCGCTGCTCCCCGCCGTTAACTTCGTTGGCCGGGCACTACGACATCGTCCGGCCGCTGTTAAAGCTTGACGCTGACTCACACCTCGCGTCCTGCGGCGATGTTAGGGTTTCGTGACCCTGGCGATCACCAAGCGGCGGCGGCGGCCACACCGCCCCCCCAGTCCGGCGAGGCCCTGGCCTCTGCCGATCCCCGTGTCGTGTGCGAGGTCCTCCCGCACTACGACCTCGTGGCGGCCTGTCCGCTAAGTCGCACTACGACCCCGTGGCGGCCCTGTCCGCTAAGTCCCATCAGGTTTTCAGAGCCCCAATCGATCAGGAGTCTCAGGAGTTGGAGTCTGGCGATGTCACAATCCCTAACCCCGAACGCAAGCTTTCTCCCCCCGATCTGACTATGCATCCAGAAGGCGGCGAGAGGAAGGAACACCAAGCCATCAATCTTCGCTTACCACCAGATCGAACCAAGCCGCCAGATCGTCTTCAAGGGGGTAGTCCATCGGCCGGGATGGCGTCAAAGTTGCAAGCTGTAGCGATCTTGCCTGGTGCGGAGGAGGGGAAACTAGTCGACGGTGGGGGCGATCAAGGGGCTCCCTTTGCGGACGCTGCCCGCCCGAAGCCGGACACTAGTGGATCCGAGACTGGCCTCGCAGAGAGCTTCGCCGCGGCTGCTGCTGTCCCAGTGGGTATCCAGAACAGAGGTGCGCCAGCGATCGGTGGACCTAGGCCGGACGCGGGACGGCCGGTGATCACACCCGACGGGAACTACGACGGCCGGCTGCGTTGCTCACCACTTAGGCGGTATACGCAACAGTCTGGTACAGTGCGTGCTAAGGGAAACCCGGCTGTCTTTAAAGGACTCAGCTTTGCATCTGATGCTAATTCTAGTACGAGCAGGAGCAACGGCAACAGAAGTAAACTACAACCACGGGTGACAAAACAACCCCAACCTGACATGTCTACAGAGGTGAAAGAGAAGGGAAATCCAGCCATGATGGAATACATTGCCACGATGATGCAGAACTTCTCAGGAGGCGAGAGGATGACTCGCGGGAAGGATAACTCGCCGTCGCTGCCGGTCGACAGTACCGCTGCGACTACCCAGCCAGAGGAGGGCAGGACGCTGACGAGGACACCAAAAAAGCAGAAAACTGGGCAAGATGGTGAGGACAAGGTGCATGATCATATGGAGGAGGAGTCGGGACAAACCATTCTGGAGCCAACCGGACATGGGGGCGCCGGTCAACTGACGGGGACGCAGGCGGCGCCCCGTCAGGAGCAATGAATTTACTCAGCTGGAACTGCCGGGGGGCGGGGAACTCCCGGACAGTTCGTGATCTTGCGAGCTTGGTGCAAGCTCATTCCCCCTGTATCGTTTTTTTATGTGAAACTAGGCAGTCGAAAGTTAGGATGAAGAGGTATCGATCCCGTCTAGGATTAAGTGGCTTTGATGCTATAGACAGTAATGGTCTTAGTGGTGGTCTTGCTCTATATTGGCACGAATCCATGCAGCTTGATGTAAAGGAGTTAAATGAACGATATATTGATGCTTACGTGACGGCTGCGGCGGGAGAACCACCATGGAGGCTTACCTGTGTCTACGGTGAGCCTCGCACGGAGGACCGTCATCGCATGTGGACCCTTCTCCGCGACCTACACCACCACGTGGATATGCCATGGGTGGTGATGGGCGACTTCAACGAGGCCATGTGGGGCTTCGAACATTTCTCCGAAACTCCGAGGGCAGCAGGTCAGATGATTGATTTCCGTGATGTTTTGGAAGTTTGTGGCCTCGGTGATCTTGGTTTTTCAGGTGTTCCATACACTTATGATAATCGCCGAGCTGGTCGTGCTAACGTCAAGGTCCGGCTGGACCGGGTGGTGGGGAATAATGCTTGGAGAGATTTGTTCCTGGATGCTTCGGTTAAGCATCTAGTGGCGCCATCTTCAGACCATGCCCCCATCTTGCTAAGGTGCGAGCTGGAGGAGCCACAGGTGGATGTCGGTAGGAAATGCCGATTTTATGAGGTGATGTGGGAGCGTGATCTCGCTCTCCCTGACGTCATTTCTGAGGCATGGGTGGCTGCGGGAAACATGGTAAATTTGGGTGATGTGTCCGCTGCCCTTGGCACCCTCATGCACACCCTCCAGTCGTGGAGCAGGAAAAAATTTGGTAATGTAATTAAAGATATCAATAAATCTCGTTCCCGCCTTGAAGAGCTAATGGCTATGAATGCAGATCAGTGTACTATCAGGGAGGCTACTGACCGCTTGAATGAGTTGTTATACAGAGAGGAGATGCTCTGGATGCAGCGATCTAGAGTTGACTGGTTGAAAGAGGGAGACCGCAATACGAAATTCTTTCACCGTAAGGCTGTTTGGAGAGCTAGGAAAAACCGGATCAAGTCCCTGCTAGATGAGCACGGGGTGGCGCACACGGACAGCAAGGTTATGGCGGATATGACTACTACTTATTTTGCCAACTTGTTTACAGCAGACCCCTCGTTATGTGCTGATCCGGTTACTAATCTTATTCATGCTCGAGTTACTGACACCATGAATGAAGGTCTATGTGTAGAATTCACGGAGAAGGAGGTTTCTGATGCTTTGTTTCAGATAGGACCCCTAAAGGCACCTGGACCTGACGGGTTCCCTGCGAGAGTTTTTCAGCGAAACTGGGGTGTGATGAAAGTCCAGGTAATTGCAGGGGTGTTGGAATTTTTTAGGACAGGACATATGCCGGAGGGGGTGAACGACACCTCCATCGTTTTGATACCGAAGGTGGACAACCCAGTTAAGTTGTCCGAGTATCGTCCTATCAGTTTATGTAATGTCATCTATAAGGTTGTGGCAAAGTGTCTTGTCAACAGACTGCGCCCCATCCTGGAGGAGATCATATCGCCTGAGCAGAGTGCTTTCGTCCCAGGTAGAATGATTACTGATAATGTTCTGATTGCTTTTGAATGTATCCACCACATACAGCAGGAGAAGGATCCAAGGAGGAGTTATTGTGCATATAAACTGGATCTGTCTAAGGCGTATGACAGGGTAGACTGGAGTTTCTTGAAGCGTACGATGCAAAAGATGGGTTTCGCTCACAGATGGGTTGACTGGATAATGTCGTGTGTCACCTCTGTGAGATATTCTGTTAAATTTAATGGGACCCTCTTGGATTCGTTCGCACCGACGCGTGGGCTTCGGCAAGGTGACCCCCTATCCCCGTTTTTATTCCTGTTTGTGGCTGACGGTTTATCCGCTCTGTTGAAGGATGGCGAGGTACAAGGAAATTTTTCGCCAATTAAAGTGTGTCGTCGTGCGCCTGGTATTTCTCACTTGCTTTTCGCGGATGATACACTACTATTCTTCAAAGCAGATGAGGAGCAAGCCAGAGCGGTTAAGAAAATTATTAACACTTATGAGAATGCAACAGGACAACTGATAAACCCAGCAAAGTGTAGTATTTTGTTTGGCAATTCTTGTGTGCAGGCAGAACAGGAGCAAGTTCGTGCAGCGTTGCAGGTTCAGCTGGCAACCTTTGAGGAGAAATATTTGGGGCTGCCAACTCCGGAAGGTAGAATGTCCAAAGGAAAGTTTCAGAATTTGCAAGCTCGCCTCACTAAACGCATCATCGCGTGGGGCGACACCTTGTCCTTGGCAGGGAAGGAGACCATGATTAAGGCTGTCGCCCAGGCTATTCCAACTAATATGATGGGAGTTTTCAAACTACCAATGTCAGTGTGCGATGATCTAAACAGAATGGTGCGTAATTTCTGGTGGGGTGCGAAGGATGGGAAGCGGAAAACTCATTGGATTTCTTGGCCACGCATTTTGTCACATAAGATGAAGGGAGGACTGGGATTCCGAGACTTCAGGGTCTTTAATCAGGCGCTCCTGGCTCGCCAAGCGTGGAGACTTCTAACAAAACCTAATAGTTTGTGTGCGCAGGTCCTTAGAGCTCGCTACTACCCCGAGGGTCGCCTCGAGGACACGGTGTTCTCTGGGAACGCTTCTTCCACCTGGCAGGCCATCCAGTATGGGCTTGAGCTTCTTAAGAAGGGGCTAGTGTGGCGCGTGGGGAACGGCGAAAGCATTCGCATCTGGCGCGACAGGTGGCTGCCCCGCCCCCCGACTGGTGAGCTCATATCGGCACGAGGGACTTGCCGCCTCCGACGGGTGGCGGAGCTGCTCGACGACCGAGGTGCATGGCGCACAGACCTCCTGCACCGCTTCTTCCACCCAGCAGATATCGACGTCATCACCAAAATCCAGACGTCGCCGCGCCTCGCCGAGGACATCCTAGCGTGGGCTCCTGAGAGGAACGGTATCTTCACCGTTCGGTCCGCGTACCGCTTCGCGATGGACTAGCGCGAGCGTCCATCGGCGAGCGCATCTAGCAGGGCACCGGATGGTCATCGCGCCATCTGGAAGACCATATGGGGGTGCCCTGCCCCCCCAAAGGTACGCGTGTTTGCTTGGCGGCTTGTGACAAATTCCCTTGCTACATGGGCGAATAAATTTTCCCGTCACTTGGAAACCACTGACATATGTCCCTTGTGTGGTTTGGAATGCGAGGATGGATTCCACGCGATGTGTAGGTGTCCCCGTGCAGTGGAGCTATGGAGAGCGATGGCTAAGGACTGGATGCTCCCGGACATCCAGTCTGTTCGTCACACAGGACCGGAGTGGCTTTTCGATGTGCTTGAGCCGCTATCGGAATCGTCCCGCATGGCTCTCCTGATGACAATGTGGCGCTCGTGGCATGTCCGCAATGAGATCACTCACGACAAAGCTCCTCCACCAACCGAAGCATCTCGTCGATTTCTGCACAGCTATCTGACATCTCTTTTATGCATCCAGCAGTTCCCCAGGAAAGATATGTGCAAGGGTAAAATGGTGCTCATGGACCCGGTGATCCGAGCTGGGCCTGGGATTAGTACCAGCCGATCGCCCGGCAGCAGCACTGGCTGCGCACAGGGTAGCAGCAGCAGCACACTCGGAGGTGTACGTGCCTATAGCAGAATCACACACGCTGGTGTACGGACATACAACAATACGCACGGAGGTGTACGTGCATGCAGCAGCAGCACACACGAAAGTGTTTGTTCATGCAGCAATACACACGGAGGTGCATGTGCATGCAGTAGCACCGGCCCGCCAGATTCCAGCAGGGATGATGCACCAAATGCTAGCCCAGGCCACCCACCGGCTGAGAGATGGAGTACGCCACCTCAAGGTTGGCTCAAGCTCAATGTTGACGGTGCTTTTCTAGCGCAGGCAGGAAACGGCAGCTCCGGCATGGTGCTCCGGGACAACTTAGGCAGCATCATTTTCACTTCCTGCCGTCATTTATTCACATGTGATAATGCTCTTGCTGCGGAACTTGAAGCTTGTAGAGAAGGAATCGCGCTAGCTTTGGAATGGAGCACACTTCCATTTATCCTAGAGACGGACAGTACCGAAGCTGCTGCGATGATTTCAAACCCGTCAGGGAATAGATCACGACATGCCGCCATATTCCAGGAGATCGCCGCCATGATGAGAGGAGGTAGAGAGGTAGTGGTAAAAGCTATTAAAAGAGGGTGTAATCATGTCAGCCACCATTTGGTTCAGATGGGTAGATGTGAGATAAAGACGGCCGTATGGTTACGGTCAGGCACTGAGAGGATTGTAAACTTGTGTGAACTGGATTGCCGCGATCCAGGTTAATTAATATACAACTCTTTCCCCCCGCAAAAAAAAAAAGCTTGACGCTGACCTTCTCATCAAGCCTACCTTACTCTGCCGGATCTGCGCGCCCCTTGCCCTCTAGGACGACAATGCATCGGCACCGCACGCCCGTCGCCCGGGAGCCTACTGCTCTACACAACAGCGTCTGCGGAGGACATCCAGAGCAGGGCGTGATGGCAATGTAGGTGGTCGGAGACTCTCGTGGTCGTGGCTGGTTGCTGTCGTTCTTGGAGGCCTCACTCCGCAGTCAGGTCCGGTCCGGTGCCGAGAGACGGACGAACTCGCATGCAGCCGCCTCTACTTTGGGGTGCCGCGGCCCATGCCGCTGCGCTGTTGCCGAGCCCTCCTGCGACGCGGCAGCCGACGCACGCATGTAACCATGAACTGCCACAGCGACTGCTCCGTCGGTCACCGCGTGGTGCATGGAGCCATGGACGCACCACGACGGCTGCACCCTCATCGTCTCCTACTGCCGGTACTGACCACGTGAGCTGGACGGCGAGCAAGTGCTACATAGACGCCTTGGTGTCGTGCTCGGCGTCCACCGCGAGTTGGCGCATGTCGGCAGCGCGCGTCGCCGGAGTGCTCGGCCACGATGAACCTGACAAAGTAATCATCGGGGCATGCAGCGAGCTTGCCTGCGAGCAGAGTGAAGAAGGTGAGCGTGGCGGCCATGGAGCAGGACTGCGGACCAGCGTCGGGAACCGCCGGAGGTCCTCGCCATCATAGCATATCTATCTTGTTCATACTACGTTGTAATCCTAACCTTTCTATATAGGTATAATTATTTTGTATCTAAGCCAAATCGATTAGATCACTGGATCCTGATTTTGGTTGCTGTAAACGTATACCACCGAATATAAAAGATGGAGACCGGCCAGGCTTTGAGAGGTGCGCCTATGCCATTGCCTCAAATCCCATCTCTCCACCTTGTCTTTCATCAAGAACTACTAGCTCAATGATGGATTAGTGGTTTATTTGGGACATGGTGCTTGGCTCAACGCACACTCCGACGGGAGCGTAGTCACCGACTGCACAGGATATAAAAGTGTCAAGCACCGGGAGGTGACCAACGCTGTGCACTTTGTCAGCAGTAAGCTCCAGCACAGGAAGAAGGAAGGACGCTGGATTTCCCCTCGTAAGTGTGCCACGTAAGCAATCCTGGAGCCCAAACGAACTTTTACCCAAAAACAGCCGGGATCGGCCGGGATTAGAAAAGATAGGGTGTCAATTTCAGGGATCCCCATGTACAGAAAAATTGGGAGGAGGAGCCACAGATGAAAATACTGGTGCAGGATTTTTTTTTTCTAAACAAAGGACGACAGGATACGGAATAAGGACGCTGGCTGGGCTTCTTGGCCGATTGATTCTTGTGTCAGAAAGGAAGGAATAACGACGCTGGCTGGGGCTGGCCTTGTCATCGATCGCGAGAATATATAGGAAAGAAATCTGAGCCATTAATTCTTATGGTTAACATAAAATCAACGGATATAAAGGGGTGACGGATGAAGAACTATGAAAGCCTTCTCCCTTTAATATTAGGTAAAGATATAAATCGCGGCGAGGACCGTTTCAATGGGACGGAGCTGGCAGTGGCGCTGATCAGCTCACCCCCAATGGAAATTAATTTATATTATACTAGCTATAGTACTGTTTATTTTGTAAGATAGTAAATACGTACGTGCAATGCACGTTGATATTTAAGAGAAAATTAATTATACATTGATATTAGGCAAAGTATTAATACAAATAAATTACATGGATAATGTAGACGTTGATATTTGATATGGTATCTAATTGCACGCTAAACATGTTGAGCGCTCGCTATTGAAGCAATATAAGTCGTTGGATTGGCATGATTTGACGGCCGAGATTTATTGAATCTATCTTTATGGTTCTTGAGAAGGGCATTTTGGAGGCCGAGCTCCATGGAGGCCTTTATTTTAAAATTTTCAAATTCAAAATTTCAGTTTCAAAAAATTCTGATTTTTTTTACAAAAGTATGTAAGGATGTAAAGTGTATGTGTGTAAAATTTCACACTGAAATACCTTGAATTGCGAGCTGCACACAAAAAACAAAATCATGGACTTTGAGGATGAACAGTACATATACTAAAAAGCCTCAGGTTTGTCTTTTTTGTGTAGCTCTCATTTTTAACGTATTTCTTCCTGAAAATTTGCGTACATGTACATTATGTATCTAGATTTGTGTGTATTTTTTTGCAGAATTTTTTGAAACTGAAAAGTTTGATTTTTGAAGTTTTCAAATTAAGGCCTCCATGGAGCTCGGTCACTGTTTGGCATTTTTGCTTTTTATATTGGTATATATATGTAGATATAGATATAGATGATCTCGTTGGAATAAAGTTTTTTTTTCAGAAATCGTTGTAATAGAAATGACACAGGGCTGACCACAGGTATTCTTTTCTAGCATCGTCCTGGGCGACCCGTTACCATCACACTTTATTTTAGAAAAGGTGTACTGCTCCAGCGTTAGATGTCCTAGTTATTATTTATTTTTTGCAAATTCCTTTGATTTATTCATCATTAAATATGGCAGTACAAAGAACATAAAAAAAAATTATATTCAGATCAATAGATCACCTAGCAACGATTACAAGCATTGGAGCGAGCCCAAGACGCACCACCGTCATCGCCCCTACCTTACCGGAGTCAGTCAAATCTTATTGTAGTAGACAATTAGAAAGTCATCATGCTAAGGCCCAACATGACCAGCGTACCAAAACAGCAACCGTGGTCGATGAAGAGAAGTGTAGATCAAAAATATCTAATCTATAGACACACAAATGCAGACGAACAAACACTGGATCCAAATAGATCCACCGAAGACAAACGCCGACCGAATCCGGTGAGATACACCGGAGACACACCTCCACACGCCCTCCGACTACACTAGACGCACCACCGGGATGAGGCTAGGTGGAAGAACCTTATTGCATCTTCAAAGAGTCGCCGTCCCCTCACCTTCCTAAGCAAGACACAAACCCTAAACGTACGCAAAAAGACACCTAAAATCTTAGCAGGAGCCCTATCGCCGGCAAGGCCCGAGGTTCATCACGCCTCCATGACCTAAAGCGACGGGAGCCGAGGTAGACCTGCCGTGGCGCCGATGGGAGGCAAGGAATCCCTTATCGCCACTCGCAAGAGGCACAACGATGGGGTAAGAGACATCTTGTTATCTCCCCCTTTCGGACATGATAAATGATGTTTTCATGCACTCTGTGATTGTGTATTTGAAAACAGAATAAGGATATAATCACACAATTATGCAAGTACATCCTTCGTTCGCTATTATCGTTCACTATTATAAGATGTTCTAACCTAAAAAAAAAATCGGATGTATGTAAACATATTTTATTATGTTTATTCATTCATTTTAGTCTGTATATAGTCCATATTAAAAATATCCTAAACATCTTATAATAATGAACGGATGGAGTAGTACTTGAACCATCTCCATCAAGCTATATAACGGTTAGGCAAGCGTTTTGGCTTCCGGGAGCATTTGTTTGATGAATAGTAAACCAAAAAAATTACTAAATGTTTTCAAAAAAATCTGATTTTTTTTGTAGATGTTCGTGTTAGTGTGTCAAGCATGCTTGACAAATTTCATGCGAAACGGAGCGACAGTTTTTCGTCGGTGAAAAAAAGAAATTTGGGGTGACATTTGGGGGTGACATTTGGTGTTTAATTTGTTTTGTTTTTTGCGCAGGCCAAAATGCTTAACCTTTTTGTCTAAAAATTTGAAGGTAGCATTTGGGTGTGACTAAGGACACATAGAATTTTTGTTGAGATTTTTTTGACATTTTAAAAATTATTTCCACGCGCAGGAGCATGTGCACCCGGGAGCCGAATTGGTTTTCCGGTTAGCTAGGCCAAAGAGTCTACTGATAACAAAGGCTCACGAGCTGCACATGGCCGCGAGAGAAACTAGCAAAGGTTGCTCAACACGTGGCACGTGTAAGTATCTCAGTGCCCATCACAAGGATCCGATGGTACAACTACTGGATCCTGCTGTGATCACTTTGGAGTGGTTGGAAGATATGGATCGATCTCCGCTCCGTAACAGCTAGGCAAAGTGTGCCAGTGTGTAAGTAACTCGTGGCGGCGAGGGAGAGGCCTCCCTCCGTGACGTGGGGATGAAAGATGTCCGGGAGATTGTAGCGTGATCCACGCAGAAAGTGACACTGTCGATCTCTACTGCTCTGCGATCTTGTATATAGAGTATATTTAAGACAGGTTTGTTTAACCTAATACGTATATGATTCTGTGGCCAAGCTTGTGATCTGAAAACAATAAAGATACATATCTGCATACCATTCGCTGCATTTCTTGTTTATATTGGGGGTGAAGCAACTGTACTTAAAACAACTAGCTAGCATGTTGATTTATAGGTTTCTGTCGTGTAGTGGAAAATTCTTGAAACGCAAACCAACATCATGACAACTTCAAAAATTTATGTTATTATAATTGCATTTTCAGTTACAAGCACACCAATTAATTTATTTTTCCGAGAAATTCAATTCCGAGCCATGAGTTCCACTTGCAGTTGATGAAGGAAACATAACTGTGAGAGGATAGAGAGAGAGATGATGAATTGGTATAATCGTTGTTTTTTATTGCCGAGCCTCATGGGGAAGTATATGCCTCGTGTAGAGATAAGGTAGGATTACAAATCCTATACTACCAAATACATGTATGCTAAATATACTCTAACATTCCCCCAATAGTCACCGCGGGAGCGGCATGGATGGTGAGACTGAAGTAGAAGTCGAAGGTTGTAAGCTGACGAGTTGACATCCACCTGCAGTCATAATAGTCGGTGTGTCACGGATGATGTGGATGGAGTGGATGCCGAAGAGGTTACTCAGACAATGCGGTAACCCTTTGTGCTGATGTCGAGGTAGCCGAGCGCGCGGTCGAGTAGCCGTGGTCGAGGAAACCGAGCGAGAGGACGCCATGGTCGATGTCGAGGTCGGGTTACTGAAGATGAAGCAGCCACAAATGAATCTCCAATGGCGCACTAAGGGGCTCCACGGGGATGGTGGCGCATAGGAGAAGCCGTTATAGATAAAGACAGTGACGCGTCGAGGTAATCGTAGGGGGAGAAAGTCGATGCCAAAGACGTAGCCGAGGCCGTCATGAGCGAGGCGTGCACAAAGGTTGTCAAGCCTGGGAACATGTAGAGGATGAAGGCACACAACGGTGTTGTCAATACCATATGTACAAGAGAGAGGGATAACCATGTGTCGGTCACATGGACAAGCAGAGATGGCATCCATGACTATTGCGACGTAAAACGACGTGGGTGGGGGGGGGTGTCGGTGCTAAAACCAGCGGATCTCGGGTAGGGGGTCCCAAGGTTGGTGATTTGAGCTAGATGATAACAGGAGAAAGTAGGGACACGGTGTTTACCCAGGTTCGGGCCCTCTCTAGGAGATAAAACCCTACATCCTACTTTTGATATATTGATTGTGATGCAGAGTACAATATGATCTACCTCGAGATCGTATAAAGGAGTTCTAAGCTCTAAACCTCTAAAAAGCTTGTAATCGTGTCTCTGCGGACTAAACCCCACGGCTTATATAGGCACCGGGGTTATCTAGGGTTCACACATGGTCGGTTAGAATCTAGGGATAAGCATGCCGATAGTTCAAACGTGCCTTGAAGTGTACACCAAGTCTTTGGACATCTTCATCTTGATTACGCCGAGGGCCAGGGCATGCGTGGCCAATTCATTAGTTATTGGAGGGTCCTCGGCCCAGCCCATAAGTGGCGGCCCGACATGGCGAGCACCCCCTAGTCCAGGACACCAACAGTAGCCCCTGAACTAGTCTTCAGGCCGAGGACATCGGGCGTCTTCTTCAGGGTAACTTCATAACTTCAAATCTTCAGCTTCGTAGATGATTCCGTTCTCCATGTTGGCTCCCGATTCCGAGGATATGCTTGGCTCCGAGGTCTTCTTTGCTTTCCCGATTAAGACCATGTGTTTCACAGGACAATCCGTCCTAGATAATAAGGGGTATATTTTAACAAGACCCCTCCCCTCTCGGCACCATTCATTTGATTCCGAGCATCAATGTACTTTGGACATTTGGGGCATCGTTTAACTGACCCAATATTTTCATAAAATACGAAGACAACTCCCCGAGGTCAATTCCTTGTAAGGGAAGTTTTATCTTTCGAGGACCTCCAATGACTCTTGGTAACTTTAGTGGCCCCATACCTCGATATATTCGCTCAAGAGAGGTGTTGTGGGCCCGAGGATCCTTCCTTGATCCGTGTTTCAAAAATAAAGCTTGACACCTGGGGAACACGCGGAGTAACTATTGGGGACTCAAGCGTCCTGTCATGACCCTTCCATCATGGTAAATAAAAATGCGACAGGGAAGTAACTTTTTCTACCCTGACCGCTTCCTCCTTGCCCTTGCGCAACTCCTCCCTTCCATATCGCTTCTAGAGCTCCAACAATGGTAGATACTCCTAGTTCGTTGAAGCGCCCTAACGCCCGTCTCCAGGGAGATTGGAAAAGTTGCTCTATTACCCTGATGCATCTCAATCGCCTTGCAACCCAATGGTACTTACCCGATCCAGATTTCACATCTTTTCGCCCCGGGCTGCAATCCACAGACATAGGGGTCATTAACGACAACTTTCCCTTACCTCATGGAGAGGAGCGGATCTGCTTCGTCCCCTTCCTCCTGCGAGGCCTTGGCTTCCTTATTCACCCCTTCCTCAGGGGCGTCTTGGAGTTCTACGGGATCCAACTCCACCATCTTACTTCAAACTCTATTCTCCACATAGCGGGTTTTGTTGCCCTCTTTGAGGCCTTCCTCGGTTGTGAGGCCCACTTCGGATTATGGCAAAAGTATTTTTGCCTGACACCTTGTTCCCGTGATGGCTCTATCTACGAAGTGGGAGGAGCCGAGGTGTGCCAGATTGCTGGGGCAGGTTACCTCCCCGGTACCCCGAAGGAGGATGTCGAGACATGGGCGACCGAATGGTTCTATATCACCGACGTGCCCCTTGAAGACCCTGTCCGACAAGGCCTTCCACCTTTTTCCCACGCACCGCCAAAAAAGCGGTACAAATGGCAGCCGAGAAGCTGCTCTCAAGAGGAGGATACCGAAGTTGCCCGGCTAGCCGCTCAGATCACTTGCCTGGGCCACCACAAGCTCACCATTGTCAACGTGATGGCTGTGGCAATAGGCCGAGGAGTCCAACCGCTCCAGCAACGTATCCATCCGCTGTGGCAATACAATGGGTCTGACGACACCACCCGGGCCAGAAGGAAAGGTTTCGAGGATCAAGCGGTCCTGGCAGCTACGTTGAAGGTGATTTACAAGGGGGAAAAGGAGGACTTCGCTCAACAGCAAATGTTTGACGGCTTTTCCTGCTTTAAACCCGTCGAAGTGGTAAGCTATTTTAGCCGCCCGCTCGGTTGACCCGAGCAGGGTTCTTATACTTCTGACCAGTTGTTTAACATATCCGAGCAGAGGTGGAAGTGCTGGATCGATACGGTGAGCCGCCCGGCTCCACAGCCGGAAACTTACGTCCATGCCGAAGACCCTGGTTTTACCGAGGACCCCGAATTGTCCCTCATTTTTAGGGACGGGGTTTTCTACCAAGAGAGTGTCGATGGTTCCGAGGTGGTGCTTCTACTCGATCGTCTGGGGCTTCTGCCTTCCTCTACGGTAAGCGAACCATGTGCCTCTTCACGTAAACGATCAAACGCGACCACCGCTCCCAGCACTTTGCTTCCTTCCAACAAGGGTCGGCGATCGAAGCGTCAAAATGCTTCCTCGGCTCCTCGAAGGAACCAGCCGAGGGCTGGTCTTAATCCGACAATTACACAAGCATCTGAGAACGCTGTCCGTGTGCCTTCCGCCGCATAAGTGTCACTTTTACCCGTTGCCACAATTTATTTTTTTCCTGATTTTTAGTTTGTTAAGGACGTTGACCTTTTCGATCCTGTAGGTTCCCCCTTCGGGCTGACGCGGCGGTGCTTGAGGTGGCCACTCAGCAGCCACCTCCCGCCGAAGAGCCTCGAAGTACTCCTCAACCGGAGTCCACGGCGGCACATTCTGCCACTACTACTTGTGAGCTGCGTTGGGATTTTCCCCGAAGAGGAAGGGTGAAGCAGTACATTAGAGAT
Organism: Elymus sibiricus; assembly: GCA_039707655.1. NCBI lineage: Eukaryota > Viridiplantae > Streptophyta > Magnoliopsida > Poales > Poaceae > Elymus > Elymus sibiricus. The sequence goes on along the minus strand of CM077666.1, from coordinate 201,487,446 downwards.
AAGTATTTCCCTCAGTGAGAACCAAGGTTTATCGAACCAAAAGGAGAACCATACAAATCCTAGTGAACAACACCTACACACACAAAAACAAATACATGCATCCAACGCTGGCAAGAGGGTTGTCAATCCCCTTGAACTCGTTACTGTTGGGGAACGTTGCATGGGAAACAAAAATTTTCCTACGCACACACAAGATCTATCCATGGTGATGAGCATCTATGAGAGGGAGAGTGAATCTACATACCCTTGTAGATCGCTAAGCGGAAGCGTTTAAGAAACGCGGTTGATGTAGTCGAACGTCTCCGCGATCCAAATCGCAAGTCGTCCCTCGATCCGATCACGAACTAGTGCCGAACGGACGGCACCTCCGCGTTCAACACACGTACGTCTTGATGACGCCTTCACCTCCTCGATCCAGCGAGCGATGGTGAAGTAGTAGATGAGTTCCGGCAGCACGACGGCGTGGTGATGGTGGTGAGGAACAATCTCTGCAGGGCTTCGCCAAGCACTACGGAGATTATGACGGAGGAACTAGAGGGTTAGGGTTGCCGCACACGGCTTGGGGAAATCTTGATGTATTCCGGGTGCTAGCCCTGCCCCTCTATTTATATGTTGAGCCCTGGGGTCGAAACTTGGAGAAAGAGCCTCCTCAAAGTCGGTTTGGCCCGCAAGGCAAGAGTCCTGTTCGGACTCCAGGACCAGACGCCAGGGTCCTCGGCGTCTGGCCCCAGACGCCAGGGTCCCTGGCGTCTGGTTCCTGGCCTCCGCAAAACTTCCTTTTGCACCTTCCTAAAGCCTCGTGGGCTTTACCCCTTGGCCCAAATAAAGTGTTCTCGTACCTGAACATTTCGGGAAACATCCGAAACTCCTTCCGGTGAATTCCGGAACCCTTCCGGAGACCAAACTCTATTATCCCATATATCAATCTTTACCTCCGGACTATTCCAGAGCTCCTCGTCATGTCCGGGATCTCATCCGGGACTCCGAACAACTTTCGGTCACCAACATAACAACTCAACTATACTTATATCGTCACCAAACGTTAAGTGTGTAGACCCTGCGGGTTCGAGAACTATGTAGACATGACCGAGACACCTCTACGGTCAATAACCAATAGCGGGACCTGGATGCCCATATTGGCTCCTACATATTCTACGAAGATCTTTATCGGTCGAACCTCTATGTCAAGGATTCAGTTAATCCCGTATGCTGTTCCCTTTGTTCTTCGGTATGTTACTTGCCCGAGATTCGATCGTCGGTATCTCTATACCTAGTTCAATCTCGTTACCGGCAAGTCTCTTTACTCGTTCCGTAATACAAGATCTCGTGGCTAACACTTTAGTCACATTGCTTGCAAGGCTCATTGTGATGTTGTATTACCGAGTGGGCCCTGAGATACCTCTCCGTCACACGGAGTAACAAATCCCAGTCTTGATCCATGCCAACCCAACAGACATCCTCGGAGATACCTGTAGAGCACCTTTATAGTCACCCAATTACGTTGCGACGTTTGATACACACAAGGTACTCCTCCGATGTCAGGGAGTTGCATGATCTCATGGTCATAGGAACAGATACTTGACATGCAGCAAACAATAGCAATAAACTGACACGATCATATGCTACGTTTACAGTTTGGGTCTTGTCCATCACATCATTCTCCTAATGATGTGATCCCGTTATCAAATGACATCTCATGTCCATGGCTAGGAAACCTTCACCATCTTTTGATCAACGAGCTAGTTAACTAGAGGCATACTAGGGACACAGTGTTGTCTATGTACCCACACATGTATTTGAGTTTCCAATCAATACAATTATAGCATGGATAATAAACGATTATCACGAACAAGGAAATATGATAATAACTAAATTATTATTGCCTCTAGGGCATATTTCCAACAGTTACTTGCAAGGATCAAATCTTGTATAGGTAGATAAGTAAATTGCAAAACAAAATAAAAGTAAATAAATTGCAGCAAGGTATTTTTGGTTTTTATAATATGATTAAAGTAGACCCGGGGCCATAGTTTTCACTAGAAGCTTCTCTCTCGAACACATAGCATACGGTGGGTAAACAAATTACTGTTGGGCAATTGATAGAAAAGCGCATAGTTATGACATATTCATGGCAATTATCACATATATAGGCATCACGTCCATGACAAGTAGACCGACTCCTGCCTGCATCTACTACTATTACTCCACCAATCGACCACTATCCAGCATGCATCTATGGTATTAAGTTCATAACAAACAGAGTAACGCCTTAAGCAAGATGACATGATGTAGACAAAGTAAACTCAATCAATATGAATAAACCCCATCATTTTATCCTTAGTAGCAACAATACAATACGTGCCTCACTACCCCTTCTGTCACTAGGTGAGGACACCGCAAGATTGAACCCACTACAAAGCACCTCTCCCACTGAAGATAAATCAATCTAGTTGGCCAAACCAAACGGGTAGATCGGAGAGAAATACAAAACTATAACAATCATGCATAATAAAGTTCAGAAAAGACTCAATTACTTTCAATGAATAATCTGATCATAAACCCACAATTCATCGGATCACAACAAACACACCACAAAAGAAGATTACATCGGATAGAACTCCAAGAAGATAGAGGAGAACATTGTATTAAAAGAGAGAGAAGAAGCCATCTAGCTACTAGCTATGGACCCGTAGGTCTGTGGTGAACTACTCACACATCATCGGTAGGGCAGCAAGGTTGATGTAGAAGCCCTCCGTGATCGATTCCCCCTCCGGCAGAGTACCGGAAAAGGCCTCCAGATGGGATCGCGGAAGAACAGAAGCTTGCGGCGGTGGAAAAGTTATTTTGGGTGGCTCTCTATTGGTTTGGGAATATTTGGAAATTTATAGAGGTGGAATTAGGTCAAACGGAGTTGCGTGGGGCCCACAAGCTCAAGGGGCGCGCCTACCTCCCTAGGCGCGCCCTACGAGCTCGTGGCTCTCTCGTAGCTCTTTTGGCCTCCTCCCGAACCTTCTAGGGTCCCTTCTGGTCCAGAAAAAATCATTTTAAAGATTTCATTCCATTTGGACTTTGTTTGATATTGATTTTTAGAAAATCCAAAAACAAGCAAAAAACAGGAACTGGCACTGGGCGCTGGGTTAATAGGTTAGTCCCAAAAAATGATATAAAATAGCATAAAATGCATATAAAGTATCCAAGATTGATAATATAATAGCATGAAACAATAAAAAATTATAGATACGTTGGAGACGTATCAGCAACTGCCTCCGAGGTTGAAAGCCTGATGCGCCATCGAGAGAGGAGAGCATCGCTGTTAAACCCAGTGTTTTCTGATAAGGAGTTTGACGCCCTCCAATCAGTGGATGGTCACCTCGGGGTAGCACAAGTAGGGCTTAAGGAGGCTGCCGACGAGCTGGCGGCAGGTTTAAAGGTAAATTTTTACTCTTGCCGAAGTATTCTGGTTGACTCAGTAGCCCTCTGGATAAACATATATCCTTTATGCTTTTATTCATTGGACACAAACTACGAGTATTTTCTAAATTCAACCTAGCCGGGAAGCTCTGGTTCAAACATGGCGCGAAGCCCAGTAGCCCCCGAGCCACTGGTCGGGTGATAACACCTGATCAGGGGATCGAATCATCCCTACTTTAATGAGAAGCGCGAAGCTCAGTAGCCCCCGAGCCTTAAGTTGGGCATAGGTGGCCGATTTAAGGATCGATTTAAAAATATGCCTTTTACCTTACGCATGCATCTCGTCAAGAAAATGGTGAGCTTTTTAAGAAGCTTAAGAAGGCCAAGGACGATCTTACCGATGCCAAAAAGGAGGTGGCCAAATTTAAAAAGTTCACCCGGAGGCACATGGTAAGATTTTTTTTTTTACAAAAAACCCTACATCCAGCTTCCCTACTTAATAGTTGATGCATTTGATTTTTACTAGCAGCGGAAACCATAGGTCAACTCGAAGCTGACCTGAAGCGAGCTCGAGAGGCTGCTCGGTACACCGATGATCAAAGAGAAGCAGGTTACCGAGTTCACACCCATCGGATCGAGGAATGCAGCCGGCTTAAGGCCGAGAAGGATCAGCAAGCCCTGGAGATAGAAAAACTTCAGTCACAGCTGGCTGCGGCCGAGAAGGCAAACAAAGAAGCTTGTGAATTTCTTGCTGGAAAGTAATCTGATGACATGTTATGCTATATATGTATCTTCTTAAAAGAAAGGGTGTCTTACGATAGCTTTGTGCGCAGCTGTGCTTCCGGACCAGCCGGGCGGATTCGGCTATAAATCGTTGAAGGATGTTATGGTTGGGCTAAGAGAACTGCATGAGCAATCACACAAGGTGATGGAAAAGGTGTTCTGAGCTCTATGGCCCGCTGATGCTGTACCAAGGGATCTGGCCGAGCTTGTAGAAGCTTGAAAGCCGCAAGACGTTGGATTCAAATGTGGAGGATATCGTCCTGCCGCGAAGGTGCTCAAGAAGCTTGGGCCATGATCAAAACATGCTATTGTCTGCTAGAGACGAAGCAACTAGCCCGAGTTGGCCCCATGGGGCCTGATGGGAAAGAAATAAAAGCCAGTGTGAATTATGAGAACGTCATGCCTACAACTCGGCTATCCAAGAAGGATTGGTTCTCAGACACCCTTATAGATGGGCTTGAGTAGCTTTATGTAAAACAATTTATGCTATTTGAGTAAATTTTATGTATCAATGTACGGTTAGTTTATATCTCATATCCACATATGGTATACTCCATTAACCAGCCATTGGCTTCTACTGTTGGAAATATGCCCTAGAGGCAATAATAAATTGGTTATTATTATATTTCCTTGTTCATGATAATCGTTTATTATCCATGCTATAATTGTATTGATTGGAAACTCAAATACATGTGTGGGTACATAGACAACACTGTGTCCCTAGTAAGCCTCTAGTTGACTAGCTTGTTGATCAAAGATGGTTAAGGTTTCCTAGCCATGGACATGAGATGTCATTTGATAACGGGATCACATCATTAGGAGAATGATGTGATGGACAAGACCCAAACTGTAAACGTAGCATTTGATCGTGTCAGTTTATTGCTATTGTTTTCTGCATGTCAAGTATCTGTTCCTTTGACCATGAGATCATGCAACTCACTGACACCGGAGGAATACCTTGTGTGTATCAAACGTCGCAACGTAACTGGGTGACTATAAAGGTGCTCTACAGGTATCTCCGAGGGTGTCTGTTGGGTTGGCATGGATCAAGACTGGGATTTGTTACTCCGTATGACGGAGAGGTATCTCAGGGCCCACTCGGTAATACAACATCACAATGAGCCTTGCAAGCAATGTGACTAAAGTGTTAGCCACGAGATCTTGTATTACGGAACGAGTAAAGAGACTTGCCGGTAACGAGATTGAACTAGGTATAGTGATACCGACGATCGAATCTCGGGCAAGTAACATACCGAAGAACAAAGGGAACAGCATACGGGATTAACTGAATCCTTGACATAGAGGTTCGACCGATAAAGATCTTCGTAGAATATGTAGGAGCCAATATGGGCATCCAGGTCCCGCTATTGGTTATTGGCCGTAGAGGTGTCTCGGTCATGTCTACATAGTTCTCGAACCCGCAGGGTCTACACACTTAACGTTTGGTGACGATTAGTATAATTGAGTTATTATGTTGGTGACCGAAAGTTGTTCGGAGTCCCGGATAAGATCCCGGACATGATGAGGATCTCCGGAATAGTCCGGAGGTAAAGATTGATATATGTGATAATAGTGTTTTGATCTCCGGAAGGGTTCCGGAGTTCACCGGAAGGGGTTCCGGATGTTTACCGAAGTGTTCGGGTGCAGCAACACTTTATATGGGCCAAAGGGATAAAGCCCACGAGGTATTGGAAAGTGCAAAAAGTAGTTTTGCTGCCGCGTAAGCGGTACTACCGCTTGTGTGAAGCGGTACTACCGCCCGAGCGGTACTACCGCTTGTGTGAAGCGGTACTACCGCCCAAGCGGTACTACCGCTTGTGAGCGGTACTACCGCTTGTGCGCGGCTGTGCACGGTTCGGCAGGGATCCGAGTTGGACTCTTTTCCTGCGGGCCAAACCGACCTTGTGCGGGCAAAACCGACCTGGAGGAGGCTTTTACTCCAAGTTTAGACCCCAAGGCTCAACATATAAATAGAGGGGCAAGGCTAGCACACGGTCGCGATCAAGATTTCCCCAAGCCGTGTGCGGCAACCCTAACCCTCTAGTTCCTCCGTCATAATCTCCGTAGTGCTTGGCGAAGCCCTGCAGAGATTGTTCCTCACCACCATCACCACGCCGTCGTGCTGCTGGAACTCAACCACTACTTCACCATCGCTCGCTGGATCGAGGAGGTGAAGGCGTCATCAAGCCGTACGTGTGTTGAACGCGGAGGTGCCGTCCGTTCGGCACTAGTTCATGATCGGATCGAGGGACGACGTGAGATTTGGATCGCGGAGACGTTCGACTACATCAACCGCGTTTCTTAAACGCTTCCGCTTAGCGATCTACAAGGGTATGTAGATTCACTCTCCCTCTCGTAGATGCTCATCACCATGGATAGATCTTGTGTGTGCGTAGGAAAATTTTTGTTTCCCATGCAACGTTCCCCAACAGTGGCATCATGAGCCAGGTCTATGCGTAGATGAGATCTCGAGTAGAACACAAACGAGTTGTGGGCGTGGGTGTATACATATTGCTTGCCGTTACTAGTTGATATTTGATTCGGCGGTACTGTGAGATGAAGCGGCCCGGACCGACATTACGCGTACACTTACGCGAGACAGGTTCCTTCAACTAACATGTAACTTCGTTGCATAAAGATGGCTAGCGGGTGTCTGTCTCTCTCACTTTAGTTGAATCGATTTCAATGAAGAGGGTTCTTTTAGAAGATCAAAAAGCAATCACTACACCACGTTGTGGTTTTGCGTAGGTAAGAACGGTTCTTGCAAACCCGTAGCAGCCACGTAAAATTTGCAACAACAATTAGAGGACGTCTAACTTGTTTTTGCAGGGTATGTTGTGATGTGATATGGCCAATTACATGATGAGATATATGTGATGTATGAGATGATCATGTGTTGTATAGAATATCACGACTTGCATGTCGATGAATACGGCAACTGGCAGGAGCCATAGAGTTGTCTTTAATTATTGTATGACCTGCGTGTCAATCATTAAGCGCTATGTAATGCTTTACTTTATCGCTAAACGTTAGCAATAGTCGTGGAAGCAACAGCCGGCGCGACAACCTTATGGCGACACGTTGATGGAGATCAAGATGATGGAGATCATGGTGTCATGCCGGTGACGATGGAGATCATGCCGGTGCTTTGGAGATGGAGATCAAAAGCACAAGTTCATGGCCATATCATGTCACTTATGATTTGCATGTGATGTTAATCTTTTTATGCATCTTATTTTGCTTAGGACGACGGTAGCATTATAAGGTGATCCCTCACTTAAATTTCAAGATAAATTGTGTTCTCCCCAAGTGTGCACCGTTGCGAAAGTTCGTCGTTTCGAGACACGCCGTGATGATCGGGTGTGATAGACTCTACGTTCGCATACAACGGGTGCAAGCCATGTTGCACGTGCGGAACACTCGGGTTAAACTTGACGAGCCTAGCATGTACAGACATGGCCTCGGAACACAAGAGACCGAAAGGTCGAACATGAGTCATATAGTAGATATGATCAACATGAAGATGTTCACCATTGAAACCACCTCAACTCACGTGATGATCGGACTTGAGTTGGTGGATTTGGATCATGTTACACTCGAATGACCGGAGGGATGTCAATTTGAGTGGGAGTTTTTTTAAATATGATTAACCAAAACTCATTATCTAGAACAATAGTCTAAGTTGTCTTTGCTATATTTATGTTGTAGATCATGGCTCGCGCAGTAGCACCCCTGAATTTTAATGCGTTCCTAGAGAAAACTAAGTTGAAAGATGATGGAAGTAACTTTGTGGACTGGGCCCGTAATCTAAGGATTATCCTTACGGCTTCCCAGAAGGCTTATGTCCTTGATGCACCGCTTGGTGATCCACCCGCTCCAGTTGAGTCTCTAGACGTTGTGAACGCCTGGCAGGCTCGTTCTGATGATTACTCAATAGTTCAATGTGCAATGTTGTATGGCTTAGAACCGGGACTTCAAAAGACGTTTTGAACGTCATGGAGCATATGAGATGTTCCAGGAATTGAAGTTTATCTTTCAGAAGAATGCCCGGATCGAGAGATATGAGATCTCCGATAAGTTCTATGCTTGCAAGATGGAGGAGAACGGGTCTATCAGTGATCACGTGCTCAGAATGTCTGGGTACTCCACCCGTCTGGCTGAGTTAGGAATGCCCCTTCCGCCAGAGGCTATCACTGACAGAGTTCTTCAATCATTGCCACCTAGCTACAAGAGCTTCGTGTTGAACTATAACATGCACGGGATGAACAAGTCAGTCGCCGAGCTGTTTGCGATGCTGAAAGCCGCTGAGTCTGAAATTCAGAAGGAGCATCAAGTGTTGATGGTCAATAAAATCACTAGTTTCAAGAAAAATGGCAAGGGTAAGAAGGGTAACTCCAAGAAGAGTGGCAAAGCAGTTGCTCCTCTCGTGAAGAAACCCAAGGCTGGACCCAAACCAGAAACTGTGTGTTTTCATTGCAAGGGAACTGGACACTGGAAGCGGAACTGCCCCAAGTATTTGGCTGACAAGAAGGCGGCCAACAACAAACAAGGTATATATGATATACATGTTATTGATGTGTACCTTACCAACCCTCGTTGTAGTGCCTGGGTATTTGATACCGGTGCGGTTGCTCATATTTGCAACTCTAAACAGGAACTGCGGAATAGACGGAGGCTGGCAAAGGACGAAGTGACGATGCGCGTGGGAAATGGTTCCAAGGTTGATGTGATCGCCGTCGGCACGCTCGCTCTTCGATTACCGTCGGGATTAGTGATGAACCTGAATAAGTGTTATTTGGTGCCTGCGTTAAGCATGAACATTATATCTGGATCTTGTTTATTGCGAGACGGTTACTCATTTAAATCAGAGAATAATGGTTGTTCTATTTATATGAGTAATATCTTTTATGGTCATGCACCCAATGTGAGGGGTTTATTCTTATTGAATCTCGACAGTAATGATACACATGTTCATAACATTGATGCCAAAAGATGTAGAATTGATAATGATAATACCACTTTCTTGTGGCACTGCCGTTTAGGTCATATTGGCGTAAAACGCATGAGGAAGCTCCATGCTGATGGACTTTTGGAGTCACTTGATTTTGAATCACTTGACACATGTGAGCCATGCCTCATGGGCAAGATGACTAAAACTCCGTTCTCTGGAACAATGGAACGGGCAAGTGACTTATTGGAAATCATACATACTGATGTGTGTGGTCCGATGAGTATTGAGGCGCGCGGTGGTTATCGTTACTTTCTCACCTTCACTGATGACTTAAGTAGATATGGGTATATTTACTTAATGAAACACAAGTCTGAAACATTTGAAAAGTTCAAACAATTTCAGAGTGAAGTTGAGAATCATCGTAACAAGAAGATTAAATTCCTACGATCTGATCGAGGAGGAGAATATCTGAGTTATGAGTTTGGCAGTCACTTAAGACAGTGTGGAATTGTTTCACAATTGACACCGCCTGGAACACCACAGCGTAATGGTGTGTCCGAACGTCGTAATCGAACCTTATTGGATATGGTGCGATCTATGATGTCTCTTGCCGATTTGCCACTATCGTTTTGGGGTTATGCATTAGAGACAGCTGCATTCACTTTAAATAGGGCACCATCGAAATCCGTTGAGACGACGCCATATGAACTTTGGTTTGGCAAGAAGCCAAAGCTGTCGTTTCTTAAAGTTTGGGGATGTGATGCTTATGTCAAAAAGCTTCAGCCTGAAAAGCTGGAACCCAAAGCGGAGAAATGCGTCTTCATAGGATACCCAAAAGAGACAGTTGGGTATACCTTCTACCTCAGATCCGAAGGCAAAGTGTTTGTCGCTAAAAACAGAACATTTCTTGAGAAAGAGTTTCTCTCGAAAGAATTGAGTGGGAGGAAGATAGAACTTGATGAGGTTGTTGAACCTTTACTTCAACCTGAGAGTAGCGCAGCGCAGAAAGTTGTTTCTGTGGAGCCTACATTAGCTGAAGAGGAAGTTAATGATGATGATCATGAAGCTTTGGATCAAGTTGCTATCGAACCTCGTAGGTCGACAAGGACGCGTACTGCTCCCGAGTGGTACGGCAACCCTGTCTTAGAGGTCATGTTGTTAGACAACGATGAACCTACGAGCTATGGAGAAGCGATGATGGGCCCGGATTCCGAGAAGTGGTTAGAGGCCATGAAATCCGAGATGGGATCCATGTATGAAAACAAAGTATGGACTTTGGAAGTATTACCTGAAGGGCGTAAGGCCATTCAGAACAAATGGATCTTTAAGAGGAAGACGGACGCGGACGGTAATGTCACCGTCTATAAAGCTCGACTTGTGGCAAAGGGTTTTTCACAAGTTCAAGGAGTTGACTACGATGAGACCTTCTCACCCGTAGCGATGCTTAAGTCCGTCAGAATCATGTTAGCAATAGCTGCCTTTTTCGATTATGAAATTTGGCAGATGGATGTCAAAACAGCGTTCCTTAACGGTTACCTTAAGGAAGAGTTGTATATGATGCAACCAGAAGGTTTTGTCGATCCAGAGAATGCTGACAAAGTTTGCAAACTCCAGCGATCCATTTATGGACTGGTGCAAGCATCTCGGAGTTGGAATCTTCGTTTTGATGAGGTGATCAAAGCGTTCGAGTTTATACAAGTTTACGGAGAAGCTTGTATTTACAAGAAAGTGAGTGGGAGCTCTATAGCGTTTCTAATATTATATGTGGATGACATATTACTGATTGGAAACAATATAGAAATGCTGGAAAGCGTAAAGGAATATTTGAACAAGAATTTTTCAATGAAGGACCTAGGAGAAGCTGCTTTCATATTAGGCATCAAGATCTATAGAGATAGATCGAGACGCTTAATAGGACTTTCACAAAACACATACCTTGATAAGATTTTGAAGAAGTTCAAAATGGATCAGTCCAAGAAGGGGTTCTTGCCTGTTTTGCAAGGTGTGAAGTTGAGTAAGACTCAATGCCCAGTGACTGCAGAAGATAGAGAAAAGATGAGTGTCATCCCCTATGCTTCGGCCATAGGCTCTATCATGTATGCAATGCTATGCACAAGACCCGATGTCAGCCTTGCCATAAGTATGGTCGGAAGGTTTCAAGGTGATCCAGGAATGGAACACTGGACGGCGGTCAAGAATATCCTGAAGTACCTGAAAAGGACTAAGGACATGTTTCTCGTTTATGGAGGTGATCAAGAGCTCGTCGTAAAGGGTTACGTCGATGCAAGCTTTGACACTGATCCGGATGACTCAAAGTCGCAAACCGGATACGTATTTATTCTTAATGGGGGTGCGGTTAGCTGGTGCAGTTCCAAGCAAAGCGTGGTAGCTGATTCTACATGCGAAGCGGAGTACATCGCTGCCTCGGAGGCGGCGAAGGAAGGTGTCTGGATGAAGGAGTTCATGACAGATCTTGGAGTAGTGCCTAGTGCACTTGACCCAATGACTCTGTTTTGTGATAATACTGGTGCCATTGCTCTAGCCAAGGAACCAAGATTTCACAAGAGGACAAGACACATAAAGCGACGTTTCAATTCCATCCGCGATTACATCAAGGAGGACGACATAAATATTTGCAAAGTACACACGGATCTGAATGTTGCAGATCCGATGACTAAACCTCTTCCAAGGGCTAAACATGAACAACACCAGAACTGCATGGGTGTTCGATTCATTACAATGTAAATCACATAGTGATGTGAACTAGATTATTGACTCTAGTGCAAGTGGGAGACTGTTGGAAATATGCCCTAGAGGCATTAATAAATTGGTTATTATTATATTTCCTTGTTCATGATAATCGTTTATTATCCATGCTATAATTGTATTGATTGGAAACTCAAATACATGTGTGGGTACATAGACAACACTGTGTCCCTAGTAAGCCTCTAGTTGACTAGCTTGTTGATCAAAGATGGTTAAGGTTTCCTAGCCATGGACATGAGATGTCATTTGATAACGGGATCACATCATTAGGAGAATGATGTGATGGACAAGACCCAAACTGTAAACGTAGCATTTGATCGTGTCAGTTTATTGCTATTGTTTTCTGCATGTCAAGTATCTGTTCCTTTGACCATGAGATCATGCAACTCACTGACACCGGAGGAATACCTTGTGTGTATCAAACGTCGCAACGTAACTGGGTGACTATAAAGGTGCTCTACAGGTATCTCCGAGGGTGTCTGTTGGGTTGGCATGGATCAAGACTGGGATTTGTTACTCCGTATGACGGAGAGGTATCTCAGGGCCCACTCGGTAATACAACATCACAATGAGCCTTGCAAGCAATGTGACTAAAGTGTTAGCCACGAGATCTTGTATTACGGAACGAGTAAAGAGACTTGCCGGTAACGAGATTGAACTAGGTATAGTGATACCGACGATCGAATCTCGGGCAAGTAACATACCGAAGAACAAAGGGAACAGCATACGGGATTAACTGAATCCTTGACATAGAGGTTCGACCGATAAAGATCTTCGTAGAATATGTAGGAGCCAATATGGGCATCCAGGTCCCGCTATTGGTTATTGGCCGTAGAGGTGTCTCGGTCATGTCTACATAGTTCTCGAACCCGCAGGGTCTACACACTTAACGTTTGGTGACGATTAGTATAATTGAGTTATTATGTTGGTGACCGAAAGTTGTTCGGAGTCCCGGATAAGATCCCGGACATGATGAGGATCTCCGGAATAGTCCGGAGGTAAAGATTGATATATGTGATAATAGTGTTTTGATCTCCGGAAGGGTTCCGGAGTTCACCGGAAGGGGTTCCGGATGTTTACCGAAGTGTTCGGGTGCAGCAACACTTTATATGGGCCAAAGGGATAAAGCCCACGAGGTATTGGAAAGTGCAAAAAGTAGTTTTGCTGCCGCGTAAGCGGTACTACCGCTTGTGTGAAGCGGTACTACCGCCCGAGCGGTACTACCGCTTGTGTGAAGCGGTACTACCGCCCAAGCGGTACTACCGCTTGTGAGCGGTACTACCGCTTGTGCGCGGCTGTGCACGGTTCGGCAGGGATCCGAGTTGGACTCTTTTCCTGCGGGCCAAACCGACCTTGTGCGGGCAAAACCGACCTGGAGGAGGCTTTTACTCCAAGTTTAGACCCCAAGGCTCAACATATAAATAGAGGGGCAAGGCTAGCACACGGTCGCGATCAAGATTTCCCCAAGCCGTGTGCGGCAACCCTAACCCTCTAGTTCCTCCGTCATAATCTCCGTAGTGCTTGGCGAAGCCCTGCAGAGATTGTTCCTCACCACCATCACCACGCCGTCGTGCTGCTGGAACTCAACCACTACTTCACCATCGCTCGCTGGATCGAGGAGGTGAAGGCGTCATCAAGCCGTACGTGTGTTGAACGCGGAGGTGCCGTCCGTTCGGCACTAGTTCATGATCGGATCAAGGGACGACGTGCGATTTGGATCGCGGAGACGTTCGACTACATCAACCGCGTTTCTTAAACGCTTCCGCTTAGCGATCTACAAGGGTATGTAGATTCACTCTCCCTCTCGTAGATGCTCATCACCATGGATAGATCTTGTGTGTGCGTAGGAAAATTTTTGTTTCCCATGCAACGTTCCCCAACATCTACCTCTCCAGCCAGGGGCCGAGTAGTGTTCCTAACGTCGGACCGAGAGTATCAGACCACACTTAGAAGGAACGAGGCAATCCGGCCCTAAGAGCATCTCCAATAGAAGATGAAAATTAGGAGATGTAAACTAGGAGAAGCAAAAATTTACATCACCAAAAAGTGCATTTTACATCTCCAAAAAAGAGGCAACTCCAACAGAAGATGTAAACTGGTGATGTAAAAGTGCAACTCCAACAGATGATGCAAATGGAGATGTAAACTAGTTACGCTGCCGGCAACCACCAAGCATGGCGGAGTGTCTCGGGTTTGCTCTACAGGTGACGGTTTGCAGCGGCATTTGGCTCTACAGAGAGCTGGGAGCGAGGCGTGTCCTTTGGGGCAAATGAGAGGAGCTGGGTTGGCCGAAACTCGACGGGAGCGAGCTCGACACGGCGGCCAAAGCACATCTTGCTCGGGTGTGAGGCTGCAGGGCACGGGGAGGCCAGATGAAGGGCGCTATGGGCTCCTAGGAACTCCAGGAGTTCAAGTGCGTGCTCGGACACGGCAAATGTGAGCTCTAGCAACGATGGCAACAAGGCCAATGCCGGCAAGCTCACGGGTGCGGCGCGGCATGATTCGAGGTGGAGAGAGGACGAGGAGCGATGGAGGGACGACAGAGGAGCGTCAAAGGGGCGGAAGAGCGGCGAATCGGGGCGGCGGCGGTGCGAATCGGGGCGACGGAGCAGCGGCGGAGGAGTGGCGGAGGGGCGGCGGGGGTGGCGCGCGGCCGGATCTGGCGCGGGCGGGCAGCGGCAGTGGGGACGGTGGTGAAATCGGAGTGGTGGCGGCTGTGCGGTGGGTGGACAGAGGAGGAAGGGAAGGGAATGGAAGAGCGGTTGGCAGTTGGCGCGCAACCACGATTTTTACATCTCCTGTAGGTGGAGATGCAAACTTGCATCTCCAAGTGTTGTATTTTACATCTCCTGGAGGTGGAGATGTAATTTTTTTTGCATCTACATCATCTGTTGGAGAGGGGTTTTTGGGCCTCGGAGATGTAAAAGTTAGGTATTTTTGCATCTACATCTTCTATTGGAGATGCTCTAAGGTCAAAACGTAAGTCTTGCAGAGAGTTTTGCTTATTTAACGCAAGTCGCATCTTCGGCGAAAAATAGTTCCTCTATCAGTTCCTTTTTCCCGGGGTGTCATGTTAACTACAACTGGTTAGCCAAAATTCCGATGTTTGTGTCCGAAGACCTTTATATAGGGAATATTTATGGCATCAAGGGACTTGAAATTCCTCACTGCTTCCTTCTGAAGAGAAGCTCGTATTTTCACTTCCTTCGTTGCCGACCAATTATATTCTTGTGACCGCTAGCTTTCGGCTTCACCCGGCTGAGGTACTTACTCGGTTGACCAGGAAGTAACAATCGCAGAGGTGCTCCCTTTACCCTCTAGTCGAATTTGTCGGAAACGTACAGGGTAAGCACAAGAGCCAAGCAACCTAGCTACCCAGCTTGGCAAAAAATCTCAAGTCAAATTGATGCATATTATGGCTTTATAACAAATTTTGTGGGAAGGCGCCACCTGTATATACAATACGGTGCCGATGATGTGTGGGATCCGAAGAGCCCCGAGGTCTCAGTGCCGAGGCGTTCAAGGAGCCCCCCCATAATTTCTATCGGGCACAGGTCCGAAGTACTTTACATAAATGTAGTTAGATTTTATGAGGACTGCGCTGAATGTGGCTATGAGCCATATTGTGCGTACTACATTATTCAAAAATAATCAAAGAAGACACAATATAAGTATTAGTGTGTTAATTCGATGTGAATCTTTATAAAAAAGGTACTGGTGTACGATATAAAAAAGATGGAAGAAACAAAAGAGTAAAAAGGTGGCGAAGGTTATATTTAACAGTGAAAATGGCGCAGCCGAGCAGTGTTCCACGGGTTTGGCTCCAGGCGATTCTCCTTGGGGTCCCAAAGACGATATGCTCCTCCAGTAAGCACTCTGTCAATGATGAATGGTCCATCCCATTTAATGGATAGTTTATGCTGTTCTGGCTTGTCTGGGTGGTGTCGGAGAACAAAATCCCTGACGTTGTAGGTCTTTGCCCAGACTTCCCTGCTCTGGTAACACCTGGCCTGCTGTTGATAAAACGTGGAACGCGCCCGGGCAACATTGCGCTCCTCTTCAAGGGCGTCGAGGTCATCCTGCCGATCCAGCTTGGCTTCTTTTTCTTCATACATGCGTACTCGAGGTGCATCATGGATGAGATCGCTAGGGATTATGGCCTCAGCGCTGTAAACCATGAAAAATGGAGTGTAGCCTGTGGATCTATTCGGTGTGGTGTGTAAGCCCCAGAGGACAGGGTCAAGCTCTTCAACCCATTTGAAATCGGCCTGTCCTAGGGAACAAACCAGGCGTGGTTTAAGACCGCTTAGTATTAAGCCGTTGGCTCGTTCCACCTGACCGTTGGCCTGTGTGTGGTATACCGAGACGAAATCAAGCTTAATGCCCATTTTCGCGCACCATGCCTTTACTTCTTTGGTTGTGAAATTGGATCCATTGTCCGTGATAATACTGTGCGGTACACGTAACGGTGCACGATGCCAAAAATAAAGTCAATAACTGGCCCTGCCTTCGCCAAGGTCAGAAGTTTGGCCTCAATCCATTTGGTGAACTTATCCACCATCACGAGGAGGTATTTCTTGTGGTCGGATCCACCTCAAAGTGGGCCGACCATGTCCAGCCCCCAGACCGCTAATGGCCATGTGATAGGGATGGTTCGAAGGGCCTTAGCTGGCATGTGACTTTGATTGGAGAAGGCTTGACAGCCTGCGCATCGTTGCACCAATTTTGCAGCATCTGCTCGTGCAGTGGGCTAGTAGAATTCGGCTCGAAAGACCATGCTTACCAAGGTCCGAGGTGTTGCGTGATGGCCTCACATTCCCGAATGGATTTCAGAGAGGAGAGTACTTCTCTCCTCCTCGGATATACACCTCTAGAGGACACCAGTAACACTACGTTTATAGAGTTCTCCGTCATGTACTTTGTACACTTTTGATCGTCTAACGATCCGCTTTGCATCTGTCTGGTCCTCGGGTAACTCCTTACGAAGTAAGTATGCCAGGATAGGTTTGGTCCATGGCGCGATGACTGCCATGATCTTGTGTACCAAGGATGTCTCTTCAATTGCTGAGCCCCCAATTATCTCCTGGTCTGGCTCAATAGTTGTAGGGGTAATCATCTCAGAGATGGAGGACTCGGTTGGTTGCGCTCCATTCTGCCATACCACCGATGGTTTGAACAGCCGTTCAAGGAAGGTGTTTTCTGGCACGGGGTCATGTTTAGCTCCCATCCCGGCGAGTATATTGGTCGTTTGATTGTTGTCTCCAGGGATGTGATGGAACTCCAACCCTTTGAAATAGGTCGGGATTGTTATGACAACATTACGATAAGCCGTCATTTTTGGGTCCTTGGCGCCAAACTCCCCGTTGACCTAGGAGATTGCGAGGTTAGAGTCTCCTTGGACTTCCAGATGTTGGATCCCCATCGATACTGCCATCCAGGGACCATGTAGCAGTGCTTCGTACTCTGCAGTGTTACTAGAATCGGTGTACATAATTGGAAGGACATACCTGATATTGTCCCCGGTTGGCGAGGTGAGAACCACCCCTTCTCCTAGGCCGGCGAGCATTTTGGAGCCGTCGGAGTACATAGTATAATGTGAGTACGTGCTATGCTCTCTAGGGAGCTCGGCTTCCATCCATTCGGCCACAAAGTCCGCCAATACCTGTGATTTGATAGCTTGGCGCAGCCAATAAGCGATTTCAAAAGGTAAGAGCTCAATAGCCCATTTTGCGACTCGGCCTGTGGCATCGCGATTGTTAATGATGTCATTTAGCGATACTTCCGAGGCCACGGTAATGGAACATTCTTGAAAGTAATGTTGTAATTTCCGTGAGGCCATAAAGATGGTGTACACTATTTTTGGTAGTACGGATACCTAGTTTTACATGGTGTGAGCACCTCGGAAACATAATATACTGGCCTATGTATCTGCAGTTTATGATCCTCCATGCTGCGCTTGACAACGAGGATCGTGCTGACGACTTGATTTGTTGGCGATATGTATAATAGCATTGGTTCACCGAGGTGGGGAGCAGCCAAAATTGGGTTAGTGCCGAGGAGTGCCTTGATTTCTTCTAAAGCCGCACTAGCCTCATTTGTCCATGTGAAATTTTTCATTTGTTTAAGCAGCTTGTACAACGGCATGGCCTTTTCCCCAGCCTTGAGATGAATCTGCTAAGGGAGGCGACGCATCCTGCTAGTCGATGGATGTGTTTAAGCTCTGTTGGCACTTCGAGTCGTGCAAGTGCCTTGATCTTGTCGGGATTTGCCTCTATTCCTCTATGGGAAACAATGAAGCCGAGCAGTTTACAGGATGGAATGCCGAGAACGCATTTCTCCGGGTTTGACTTGATGTTATACGCTCGAAGGTTTTTGAACGTCTCCCGAAGATCTTCTATTAGAGTGCTGGCCTTTTGGGTTTTGACAACCACATCATCCATGTATGCTTCGGCTCTTTTGCTGATTTGTGGTTCTAGGCACGTCTGAATCATTCGCTGGTATGTAGCGCCTGCGTTTTTTAAACCGAAGGGTATTGTATTAAAACAAAATGGCCCATAGGGTATTATGAAGGATGTGGTGGCTGATACTTGTAGCTTGCGTTGGTTTTATCCCCGAAGAGGAAGGGATGATGCAGCACAGCAAAGGTAAGTATTTCCCTCAGTTATGAAACCAAGGTTATCAATCCAGTAGGAGAATCACGCAACACCTCGTTAGCAGTACCTGCACACAAACAAAAAATTCTTGCACCCAACGCAAACGAGGGATTGTTAATCCCTCGGCGGTTAATTGCAAGATTAAACTGTATGTGATAGATAGATAGATTGAAACAAAAATACAAAATAAAATAAATAAAATAAAATGGAAGCAATATTTTTAGGGTTTTAGTAATATGATTTAGATAGACCCGGGGGCCATAGTTTTCACTAGAGGCTTCTCTCAAGAAAATAGCATATGGTGGGTAGACAAATTACTGTTGGGCAATTGATAGAAAAGCAAATAATCATGACGATATCCAAGGCAATGATGATGTATATAGGCATCACATCCAAGATAAGTAGACCGACTCCTGCCTGCATCTACTACTATTAATCCACACATCGACTGCTATCCAGCATGCATCTAGTGTATTAAGTCCATAAAGAACGGAGTAACGCCTTAAGAACGATGACATGATGTAGACAAGATAAACTCATGTATGAATAAACCCCATCTTTTTACCCTTAGTAGCAATGATACATACGTGTCATGTCCCTTTCTGTCACTAGGATTGAGCACCGCAAGATCGAACCCACTACAAAGCACCTCTTCCCATGGCAAGATAAATCAATCTAGTTGGCCAAACCAAATCAATAGAACAGAGAAGAAATACGAAGCTATAATAATCATGCATAAAAGAGATCAGAGAAGACTCAAATATATTCATGGATAATCTGATCATAAACTCACAATTCATCGGATCCCAACAAACACACCGCAAAAAGTGATTGCATCGGATAGAACTCCAAGAACATCAAGGAGAACATTGTATTGAAGATCAAAAATAGAGAAGAAGCCATCTAGCTACTAACTATGGACCCGAAGGTCTGTGGTAAACTACTCACGCATCATCGGAAGGGCAGCAAGGTTGATGTAGAGCCCCTCCATGATCGATTCCCCCTCCGGCGGAGTACCGGAGAAGGCCTCCAGATGGGATCTCTCGAGAACAGAAACTTGCGGCGGCGGAAAAAGTATTTCGTGGACTCCCCTGAGGGTTTTTGATTTTTTCTGAATTTATAGTGGAGGAATTAGGTCAAACGGAGCTCTGTGGGCCCCACGAGGTACCAGGGCGCGCCTGCCCCCCCAGGTGCGCCCTGGTGCCTCATGGGCACCCCCGAGGGCTTCTGGCCTCCTCCCGAAGCTTCTAGTGTTTATCTTGTCAATAAAAAAATCTCAAAAAAGTTTTGTGGCATTTGGACTTCGTTTGGTATTGATTTTCTGTAAAACAAAAACAGGGCAGAAAACAGCAACTGGCACTGGGCACTGAGTTAATAGGTTAGTCTCCAAAAATGATATATAATTGCTGTAAATGTATATAAAAACATCCAAGATTGATAATATAACAACATGGAACAATAAAAAATAATAGATACATTGGAGACGTATCAGCATCCCCAAGCTTAATTCCTGCTTGTCCTCGAGTAGGTAAATGACAAAAACAGAATTTTTGATGTGGAATGCTGCCTATCATATTCATCACATATTCTTTTCTTTTATAGCATGGACATTGGACTTGAATGATTCAAAGCAATAGTCTATAATTTGACATGAAGATATAAATACTCAAGCATGCTAACAAGCAACCATGTCTTTCAAAATATCAACGCTAAAGAAAGTTATCCCTAGCCCATTATGCTCAATCATTGATCCATTCATGAAACACACTCAAATATTAGCTACATCCAATGCACAAGTATGACAATAGTGCTCTCTAGTTGGTGCTTTTGTAAGAGAAGATGAGACTCAAATAAAAATAAAAATTGCATAAAAGTAAATAGATAGGCCCTTCGCAGAGGGAAGCAGAGATTTGTCAAATGTGCCAGAGCTCAAAGCTTAAATTAAAGAGATAAAAATATTTTGAGAGGCATGCTTTTCCTATCAACAAAAACGACCGAGAATTCCCAATATTTTCCATGCTAGACACATCATAGGTGGTTCCCAAACAGAAAGTAAAGTTTATTTCCTTTCCACCATTCTTTCACAATCCATGGCTAGCCGTATCCACGGGTGCCCTCCATACCAACACTTTCCAAGGAATTTTGTTGTTATTAATTTTTGATTCATTGTGGGACTGGGCATCCCTATTACCAACCATTCTCTCGTGCAATGACAAGTGAATAAACACTCATCATGATAATAACACAACTAGCATGGAAAATAATGGCCACCCCCTGCCGCTTCATGAGCAGTACGGGCACACAAAACGGAAAAATTATTTTGAAAATTAGAGTTGGTACACGCAAATTTACTTGGAACGGCATTGAAATACCGCATATAGGTAGATATAGTGGACTCATTTGGCACAACTTGGGTTTAAGGATTTTGGATGCACAAGCAGTATTTCCGCATAGTACAAATGAAGGCTAGCAAATAGATTGAGAAGCAACCAACCAAAAAGCGAAAATGGTCATAAACATGCATTGAACATAACTAACACCGAATAATGCACCATAAGTAGGATATAATTACATTGCATAACTATTGACTTAACGTGCATGCATAGGGAATCACAAACCTTAACACTAATATTCTTACTAAATCACAATTACTCACTAACATGACTCACATATTATCATTTCCATATCGCAAAACTATTGCAAGGAATCACACTTGTCATATCCAATGATCTATATGAAAGTTTTTATTATATCCCTCTTGAATATTCATCACTTTGGGACCAAATTTATATCTTGTGCAAATTACCGTTACTATTATCGACTCTCAAAAA
Source organism: Elymus sibiricus (assembly GCA_039707655.1). Lineage (NCBI taxonomy): Eukaryota > Viridiplantae > Streptophyta > Magnoliopsida > Poales > Poaceae > Elymus > Elymus sibiricus. The sequence continues at coordinate 201,466,051 of CM077666.1, read as the reverse complement.
GATTTAAGTGAAGCATGAGAGTGCAAATATTTCTTCAAAATTTCAATCTTATCAATTCTCAAAATAACATAAGTGAAGCATGAGAATTCATTTCTTCAAAATTTTAATCTTGTCAATTCTCAAAATAATATAAGTGAAGCATGAGAATTTATTTCTTCAAAATTTCAATCAACTCTCAAAATAATTTAAGTGAAGCATGAGAGTTTATTTCTTCAAAATATGGGCACCACCGTGCTCAAAAAGATTTAAGTGAAGCACTAGAGCAACTGCCTAGCTCAAAAAATTTAAGTGAAGCACATAGAGTATTCTAACAAATTATGATGATGAACGTGTGGCTCTCTCAAGATAGGTGTGTTCAGCAAGGATGATTGTGACAAACTAAAAAGCAAACAAGGCAAAGACTCATATAATACAAGACGCTCCAAGTAAAACACATATCATGTGACGAATAAAAATATAGCTCCAAGTAAAATTACCGATGGTTGGTAGAAGAAAGAGGGGATGCCTTCCGGGGCATCCCCAAGCTTAGACGCCTGAGTATTCCTTGAATATTACCTTGGGGTGCCTCGGAAATCCCCAAGCTTAGGCTCTTGCTACTCCTTATTCCTTCATCCATCGTGATCTCACCCAAAACTTGAAAACTTCAATCACACAAAACTCAACAAAACCTTCGTGAGATCCGTCAGTATAACAAAATAAATCACTACTTTAAGTACTGTTGCAAACCCATTCATATTTTATTTTTGCATTATACCTACTGTACTCTAACTTCACCATGGCTTATACCCCCGATACAATCCATAGATTCATCAAAACAAGCAAGTAGTGCATCAAAAACAGAATCTGTCAAAAACAGAACAGTCTGTAGCAATCTATTTAAAAGCCAAACTTCTGTAACTCCAAAAATTCTGAAAACTTAGGAAAACGTGGGCAATTCATATACCAATACTTTGTAAAAATTTCAGATTTTTCTGATGCTCCTGTACAGAAACAAAATTCGGGCACTGGAAGCAAAACTTTCTGTTTTCCAAACAGCATCAATTATATTATCTTCCAAATCATCCTAAAGGCTTTACTTGGCACAAACACTAATTAAAAACACAAAAACACAATCATACCAGTAGCATAATTTTGAAAACACACAATAATAGGAAAAAAATTATTTTATTCATTGGGTTGCCTCCCAACAAGCGCTATTGTTTTATGCCCCTAGCTAGGCATAATGCATAGTTTCAAGTATTGTCATCTTTGGTTCTAGTAATCTTTATAGGAGTTTTCTCAAACCCGGGAGGTTCTTTACGCTTCCCATTATTCTCAAAAAAAGAGGCAATTTTAAGATCCAAAATATCCAATCGCTTATTGCATAAAGAAATCAAAGTATTCATGCGATTGAGATTTCCACTAATATTTTTAAGAGGCTCGTTAGACTTTTGCAACTCAACCAAAATTTTCTGCATATCACCCAATTTGTCTAATATTTGAGCCCCCTCTTGAGTAAAAGCAAAACCCTTTTGTGGTGGTGGAATCCCTAATATGCCTTCTATTATTTCATAGGTAGTATTAGCCTCACTCTCAATAAAATTCCCCTATGCGGCAAAATCCAAAAGTTGTCTATGATGAATGGTTAAACCTATATAGAAATTGCGAACCAAAATTTTTAAATCCCCTTTTATAGAGCAAATACGGTAGGATTCCATTAACCTATACCAAGCATCTTTAAGATTTTCTCCTTGTTTCTGTTTGAAGTAAAGCACTTCAAAATCCGGGGACAAAGGAGGGATAGTAACGGTAGTCATGATGACAAGGCAAGCAAGCAAAGAAGCAAACAAGAAAAAGGCAAACGGAAAATATTTTTGTATTTTTGTAAAAACATTTTAGAAGTGGGGGAGATGAAAATGAGAGGCCAATGGCAAATAAAATAAATGCAAGGAGATGAGAGTTTATCCAACGGTACTTGATAGATGTTGATGATGTCCCCCGGCAACGGCGCCAGAAATTCTTCCTGATACTTGTAGCTTGCATTGATTTTATCCCCGAAGAGGAAGAGATGATGCAGCACAGCAGAGGTAAGTATTTCCCTCAGTTATGAAACCAAGGTTATCAATCCAGTAGGAGAACCACGCAACACCTCGTTAGTAGTACCTGCACACAAACAACAAATCCTTGCACCCAACGCAAACGAGGGGTTGTCAATCCCTCGGCGGTTAATTACAAGATTAAAATGTATGTGATAGATAGATAGATTGAAACAAAAATACAAAATAAAATAAATAAAATAAAATGGCAGCAATATTTTTAGGGTTTTAGTAATATGATTTAGATAGACCCGGGGGCCATAGTTTTCACTTGAGGCTTCTCTCAAGAAAATAGTATACAGTGGGTAGACAAATTACTGTTGGGCAATTGATAGAAAAGCAAATAATCATGACGATATCCAAGGCAATGATCATGTATATAGGCATCATGTTCAAGATAAGTAGACCGACTCCTGCCTGCATCTACTACTATTATTCCACACATCGACTGTTATCCAACATGCATCTAGTGTATTAAGTCCATAAAGAACGGAGTAACGCCTTAAGAACGATGACATGATGTAGACAAGATAAACTCACGTACGAATAAACCACATCTTTTTACCCTTAGTAGCAACGATACAAACGTGTCATGTCCCTTTCTGTCACTGGGATTGAGCACTGCAAGATCGAACCCACTACAAAGCACCTCTTCCCATGGCAAGATAAATCAATCTAGTTGGCCAAACCAAATCAATAGATCGGAGAAGAAATACGAAGCTATAATAATCATGCATAAAAGAGATCAGAGAAGACTCAAATATATTCATGGATAATCTGATCATAAACTCACAATTCATCGGATCACAACAAACACACCGCAAAAAGTGATTACATCGGATAGAACTCCAAGAACATCGAGGAGAACATTGTATTGAAGATCAAAAAGAGATAAGAAGCCATCTAGCTACTAATTATGGACCCGAAGGTCTGTGGTAAACTACTCACGCATCATCGAAAGGGCAGCAAGCTTGATGTAGAGCCCCTCCGTGATCGATTCCCCCTCCGGCGGAGTACCGGAGAAGGCCTCCAGATGGGATCTCTCGAGAACAGAAACTTGTGGCGGCGGAAAAAGTATTTCGTGGACTCCCCTGAGGGTTTTTGATTTTTTTCTGAATTTATAGTGGAGGAATTAGGTCAAACGGAGCTCTGTGGGCCCCACGTGGTACCAGGGCGCGGCTGCCCCCCCCCCAGGCGCGCCCTGGTGCCTTGTGGGCACCCCCTGGGGCTTCTGGCCTCCTCCCGAAGCTTCTAGTGTTTATCTTGTCCAGAAAAAAATCTCCAAAAAGTTTTGTGGCATTTGGACTTCGTTTGGTATTGATTTTCTGTAAAACAAAAACAGGGCAGAAAACAACAACTAGACTAGGCACTGAGTTAATAGGTTAGTCCAAAAATGAAATATAATTGTTGTAAATGTATATAAAAACATCCAAGATTGATAATATAACAGCATGGAACAATCAAAAATTATAGATACGTTGGAGACATATCAGTGGCCTGGTCGGATTCTCTCATCTTTATTTGATGGTAACCGGAATAGGCGTCCAGGAAACAGAGCAAGTCGTGTCCGGCTGTGGCATCAATTATTTGATCAATTCGGGGTAATGGGAAAGGATCCTTTGGGCAAGCTTGATTAACGTCTTTGAAATCAATGCAAAGGCACCATGACTTGTCCTTTTTTGGTACCATTACCAAATTTACTAGCTATTCAGGGTGCTTAATTTCATGGATAAATCCGGCCTCCAATAGTTTCGCCTGTTCCTCCCCTATTGCCTGTCACTTAGGTTCCAAGAACCTGCAAAGTGCTTGCTTGACAGGCTTAAATCCCTCGATTATATTGAGGCTATGCTCGGCCAGATCTCTTGGGATGCCGGGCATGTCTAACGGGTACCAGGCAAAGATGTCCTAGTTTTCTTGAAGTAAAGCGCACAATGCCTCGTCGAGTAATGGGTCCAGCCGTGCTCCGATTGAAGCCATTTTAGATTTATCATCGGGGTGCACTTCAAATTTTATGATTTCACCAGCTGGTTTATATGACGTGGATTTCGGCCTCTTTTCAAGGATAATGTCGTCCTTGTCAATGGTTGCTCGCAGTGCCATCAATTCCTTGGCCATGGCGGCCTCGACCTCCTCCTCTAGGGCGAGTGTTGCTATTTTATTTTTGGCTTTAAGTAATCTATCTACGTTGCTTGTACCAGTAATCACTCCATTTGGTCCCAGCATTTTTAGCTTCGTGTAAGCATAGTGTGGGACGGCGTGAAACTTAGCGAACACATCTCGGCCGAGGAGCGTGTGATAGCCACTTCGGAATGGTACGATGTTGAAGATTAATTCTTCTAGTCGGTAGTTATCGGGAGTTCATAATACCACGTCTAGCATGATTCTACCACTACATCGGACCTTCTTTCCAGAGATTATTCCCTTAAACGTGGTCCTGCTCGGTTCGATGCAAGATTTATCGAGCTGCATCTTTCGCAGAGTGTCCTCATAAATGAGGTTTAGGCTGCTGCCACCATCCATTAGGACCTTAGTTAGCCTATAGTCGTCAATGATTGGGTCGAGGACTAGGGCTGCAGCTCCTCGGCTAGGGCTGGAGGTCGGCTGATCTCTGTGCCTGAAGGTTATTGGGGTGTCCAGCCACCTGCTGTCCAAGGCTTTCATGTGGTAAACATGGTTCACTTCCCAAAGAGCTCTTTTCCGCTGGTTCCTCGAGGGGCGAGTTTTGTAGATCATTAGGCTTTCTTCCTCGTCGAACAATTCTTCCTCCCAGCTTGATGATTTTTCTCAGATTTTTAAAGGTCCATGGTTGTCGAGGAGATCGACCCTTCGCTTTTCTACTTGTCTGATTACCCAGCACGCTCAAAGCCAATGAGTTTGTGTTTAATGAGACAGAGTGTATTGCACATGGCTCGTCTAGGATTGCGTCTAGCGTAGTCTTCGGTTTTTTTGCTGACTGCTTCTTCTAGTGCCCATGTCGAGCGATCCGTTCATCGGTTCTGGAGCGTTTCTGGTGATGACGTGTGCACCTTTTGTTGGTAGAATCAAGCAGACCTTGGATTGAATCCTTCTAGTCTTTTTTCGCTATCCAGGAGTCTTCCATAACGCAGTATCTTGATACTATGTCCGATAGCTCGGGGAATGTTCTAACACATCTCCACGCAAAGACATTGGAGATGCCCTCATCTTGACAATTATGGCGGAATGCCACAAGGGCTTCTGCATCGCAGCAATCTGGGACCCTATTTTTAACAAACAAGAATCTCATCCAAAATTGTCGGACTTTTTCTCCAGGTTTTTGCTTGATGTAAGCTAGATCCCAGGTGTCGGTTGGTCCCGAACCATCGGGGCAATAGGCCACCTAGGGGTGGGTGGGAGTGCAAATCTATTTCCTGCCTGATCTGACATCGGACGCCCGAGGAACTCTCCCTGAGGCGGCTCAAGGGTGCTCTCGTGGCAAATTGTGTGGTGACGTGTTCGAGGTCGTCCCGCGAGCTCGGGTCTAAGTTCCAGGTTCGATCTGATCAGTTATGGCCGTAGTTTCCAGGAGGACGAGGAGCCAGCTCCACGGCTACGACCGCTTGATAGTCCTCGGCAGGGTCCGAGATACACCAAAGGGTTTAATCATCAGATCGGACCCATCAGGTTTTAAATCCTACCGGTGAACAGACGCTCCAAAGTGCTCTGGTGCTTCAGTTGAACCGAAGTCTTGAGTCTCTAGCATAGGCAATACGTCGGGACGGATCTGATTATCAAATGAGGCTTCCACCGAACTTCTGTGATCACACAGTGGGACCTGTATGGCCCACCAATGTCGGTGCTAAAACCGGCGGTTCTCGGGTAGGGGGTCCCAAGCTTGGTGATCTGAGCTAGATGGTAACAGGATAAAGTAGGGACACGATGTTTACCCAGGTTCGGGCCCTCTCTAGGAGGTAAAACCCTATGTCCTGCTTTTGATATATAGATATTGATGGAGTACAGAGTACAATATGATCTACCTCGAGATTGTATAAAGGAGTTCTAAGCTCTAAACCTCTAAAAAGCTTGTAATCGTGTCTCTACAGATTAAACCCCAGGGCTTATATAGGCACCGGGGGTATATAGGGTTTACACATGGTCGGTTACAATCTAGGGATAAGCATGCCGATAGTTCAAACACACCTTGAAGTGTACGCCAAGACTTTGGAGATCTTCATCTTGATTACGCCGAGGGCCAGGGCATACGTGGACCATTCATCAGTTATTGGCGGGTCCTCGGCCCGACCCATAAGTGGCGGGCCGACGTGGCAAGCACCCCCTAGTCTAGGACACCAACAGGAGGGAGGTGTCAATGTAGCCCATGGTTGCCGACGAGGTTGTGTTTGATGAAGAAGGAGGTGGTAGGTCCAGATGATCTAGTGCGAGGCTAGATGATTCGAATGTTGCTGCGACAATGCTTGAAGTAGATGGCAAATAACATTAACAACCTAATGAGGACCAAATAGTATGTAGTGGGGGATGTTGCGAGGTTGATTTCATAGAAGTTGTTGAGGATAAAATCCGGGTGATGAAGATGCAACGGCAGGGGCCACCAGTGATGAAGCCACGGTAGAAGGTGGTGATTATCACCAGTGGCGATGCTGCAATGAGGTAAGGCGATGTAACAACCCTATTAATCAGAGAGGAGGTGCGACGTAGTCGATGATGGCATTCATGGGATACCATGGAGTCTGCGGGTGTAGTGATCAGACAGGATGAGCGACGAGTAAAACATCATCGAGACTCTAAGTGTATGATTAGTACCTTTAGTGATCTCGTAAAGGAGCAGAAAGGATTCTCGCCTTTTTCCCCATAGGTGACCCTTAGTTATTGAACCCATGAGAGGACGGTGCCCTTTAAGTCAAGGGTTCCTAACAAGCCTTTACAAGAGAATTAAATTCCAACTTTTGACTGGATCGGAGTCAAGTTGACACCAGAAACACTTATAATAAAAATAGTCATGGGTATGAGGACTTATTCTTACAACCATATATTTGTGTCGGGACCATTATGGTCTTATTTGTGCCCTGGAAGTCATCCATCGAGATGTGCTTGCTACGTATCGAAGTGGGGGATGTGTCCAATTACGTCTTGATCGGTACGTGTTGGGGATGTTCCCCACGATTAAGGCCCGGCTCAGGATGTAACCCGGCAAGGAGCTGAAGGCCCGCGAGGGTTATCCTGTTCCTTGGTTTATGGTGATATGACAAGCTGAAGGCCCGTGAGATGACCTGGCTAAAGGCCGGCTCATGAGGACTCAAGCAGGCCGGCTCGACAGAAGGCCCAAGTAAAGGAGACTTCCTAACTTGGAAGGCAAGGTAGATAAGTGTTAGTTTAAGATACGAGTTAAACAGTACGACCCGGACTCTTCTGTAAAACCAGGGACTAGACAAGTTATATAAAGGCGAGCCCCGTGGGACGAAAAAGACTAAGTCGCAATTTCTCTAGAGCTAGGTTAGCGAATCTGCACCCTTGTAGTCGATATCCAAAGCAATACCAATCAAGCAGGAGTAGGCCTTTACCTCCACCGTGAGGGGCTGAACCTGGGTAAACTCGTGTCCCTTCTTTCCGCTCAACCCTGTCCAAGCTTCCACACAACTGCGATGGCCTCACGTCTAAGTCCTTTCACAAGGACATCTGCCGTGTCAAAACCATGACAGTTGGCGCCCACCGTGGGGCCAGCGCACTGTGGAGTTGAGTTCTTGGCGGGAGCTCCTTCAGGGATCAAGGGATATGCAATTGGTCAGATGACCAAGAGTCGCTGTGGCAAGCTCTACATCGATGATTCTTACTGGGGCCCCGAGGCCGACTCGATCGAGTACGGGTTGGATGTCATCACCAACACCGAGACGGCCCGCCGCACCAGTCCCTGCCAGGCGAGACCCGGCCCGCCAGGAGCCGGCCGGAGGCATGCCTTTGTGGGCTTCACCCAGGGGGTGGCCCTTTCAGAAAATTCAGTGTCTGGCGATGACACGCTCGCCTACTCTGACGGCGAGTCATCGATGGGGACTGAATCAATTTGTCCCCTGTTTGATGGCAAGTTGGGAGGTCACTCCGATGATGAAGTTTTTCCGGAGTCCCACGAGCCGGCTCGCTTTGCTGCAGTCTACATGGCTGGAATCCAGAATCAGCCCCGTGACCCAGTGGATCCAGCGGCAGGACAGAATGTCACCATCGCTGTCTCGGGGGTGACCGGCTCAGGTGCTGCCGGCACTCAGAAGGCCGGGGCACAGGTGCTCTCCAAGATGATGGCCACCCTCGGGACTCTTTTGGCAGAGCCGGTGACTGTGGAGAACGCTGCAGCGCGCAAGGTAGAAATTACAAAGTGTCGCGAGCGGTTAACCAAGATCCAGGAGGACATCAATGGAGAAAACACCCGCATGGCGGAGACACAGGCTTGCATCGCCAAGGAAACTCAGCGCCTGGAGGCGGAGGCTCTCTATCTCAGTTGCCGTTAGAGCGAGTGAGACATCGTTCACTCGAGGAGACATCAAAGCCGGCTTCCAGCCCATATTGTGCCAACTCAGCTGTTTTTGCATGCCGCGTGATCCGTCTGCTCCGATGAACCTGGGGGCTGGCGTTGTGTCCCCAGATGGGCCCCCGTTGCAGCAGCCAACTCAGCAACAGTCGCCGGCTCAGCAGCAGCCATTGATCCAGCAGCAGCAACATTTGCTGCCTCACCGGTTCCAGACCCCAGTTGGACGTTATTCCAACCCAGTGGATAATGTATTGGCGGCAACCCATAACTTAACGGCAATTCCAATTGTAGGGAACAGGCCTGTTCAGATTGAGGCCAGGAACGCGATCAAGATGCTGAAGACAGCAGTAACACAGCAAGCAAATTACTCCCATAGTCAGCACCGGCTGCACTCTACCCCTCGTCCAAGTCGCAGTAGGAGCCGACATGCTGAGTCACTGGTAGTTTCCAGCAGTGCACAGCGAGGAAGGGCTCAGAATCAGCCACATCCCGAAATCTCAAACGCACAGGTGATCGTGGATGCTGCTCGTGCCTTACGGGGGTTAGAAGCTGGAAACACAGGTGCAACATATGTTTAGCCTATTGTGCAGGCCCCGCCCGCCTCAACCCAGCCAGCTGTCCGCACCAGTAGCATAATGGGTCGGACTATTGGAACTCCATGTTTAGTCCCAGGATTACGAGACGCGCGTATGCCCCCAGATTTTAAGGGTCCTCGCAAGGTTCCTAACTATACAGCTGATTTGGAGCCGGGTGAGTGGATCGAAAGCTATGAGCTCGCTATGGATATGATGGAAGCCAGTGATGCTGTATGTGCCCGGTATTTGCCTCTAATGTTGGAGGGTCTAGCACGCACTTGGTTAAAAAATCTTCCTGCAAATTCCATTAACACCGGGCAAGAGTTAAAGAAGCGCTTCATCAAGAACTTCCAGGGGACCTGCAAGTGTCCAACTACAATTGTTGATCTCGAGCACTGCGTTCAACATGATGATGAGTCATCACATCATTGGTCTCGCCGGATTGCAGAACTCATCCACTCTTCGGATAGCATCACAGCTCAGCAGGCGGTCCTTGTCTTGGAAAGAAATTGCAAGTTCCAGCCTTTGGTCCAGAATTTAGGGCGTCTCAAGAGGAAGGTCAAAGACATGGGTGATCTCATGGATGTTTTAGCTCAGTATGCCGAGTCTGATAGCACAAAGGATCCAACCTCTGACGACGAGAAGTCTAGCAAGGGCAAGAAAAATGGTGGCAAGAGTCAACAGTAGAACAATGGCAATGGACATAACAATAACAACCACAAACGTAAGAATCTTGAGGGAGGTTCTGATCTTGTTGCAAACACCAACACTGGCCCTAAAAGTCAGCGCCAGAATAATGGCTCCAGGAAGCCCTTTTCTGGCAATCGCCCCCGTAGTTATGAGGAGGCTCTTTAGGGTCCGTGTCCAAAACATAGTTTTGATGGTAAGCCGGCCAGCCACTCGTGGGAAAACTGCTTCATTATGTAGGAATACTCCAAGAGAATCTTTCAGAATCACCATAATGGTGGTGGCAATGGTGGTAATCCAGGCACTCCTGGACCCGGCAATTCTGGGGGCGGCTTCCAGGGAGCCGACTCTCAGGGACATTATCCAGGTCCCGAGTTCCAGGGGAAAAACAGCCAAAATCCTGGGTTTCAGGGGGCTGGTCATGGTGGAGGCAACAATCAGCGTAATAACCAAGGAAATCAGAATCAGGGAGGTCAGTCTGGATTTCAGAGCAATCCTAAGCTATTGAATAGCGGACAGTGTCACGTCTTCACCACCGGTACATGTAAGCGTGACCGCAAACTTTAGAGGCGGGCTCTTCATATAGTTGAGCCGGCAGTTCCTTACTACTTAAACTGGTCAGAGCAGTGAGTGACTTGGAGTAGGGAAGATCACCCCTCACGGATTGATAATCCAGGTGGTCTTGTTTTGGTGGTAGCTCTGCAAGTCAGCGGTTACACCTTGACAAAGGTACTCATGGATGGTGGAAGCAGCATTAATATCCTTTATTATGATACTTTCAGATGGATGAACTTGTCCGAGAAGCAGCTCACCCCTTCCACTATAGTCTTTCATGGTATTGTCCCTGGCAAGTCGGCTTACCCTATCAGCAGGATTTCTCTGGAAGTTGCTTTTGGCACAGAATTCAACTATCGCTCGGAGTTCTTGTCATTTGAGGTGGTCAAGCTTACAAGCCCGTATCATGCCCTCTTCGGGAGGCCGGCTTATGCGAGGTTCATGGCACGTCCATGTTATGTTTATTTGAAGATGAAAATGCCTAGACCAGAAGGCACTATTACTGTCAATGGTAATAGGAAAGTCACCCTTGAGTGCGAGGAGGGAGATGCAGCTTACGCTGAGATGGCTTGTGCAGCCGAACAGTTGAAATTTTACAAGGACAATGGTGACCCGGCTGACATGACTTCCCTGAAGAAACCAACTCCAGAGTCTGATCCTTTACCGAAATTCAAGTCAGCAAGGGACACCAAGCAAGTTGATTTCACCCCTGGTAATTCTTCTGAGTAGTTTACCATTGGGGCGAATATGGATCCCAAATAGGAAAGCACGCTCATCGAGTTCATCCGTGAGAATCGGGACATCTTTGCATGGAAACCTTCTGACATGCCGGGTGTAACGAGAGAACTTGCTAAGCACTCCCTTAATGTCGATCATAAGTTTAAGCCTATACGGCAATACCTCTGCTGTTTTAACAAGGAGAGACGCAAAGCCATTGGAGAAGAGGTGGCTCGGCTCCTAGCTGCCGGATTCATTGTTGAAGTATTTCATCCGGAGTGGTTAGCTAACCCAGTCCTTGTTCTGAAGAAAAACGGGCTTTGCGGGTGTGTGTTGATTACACAGACTTGAATAAGGCTTATCCTAGTGATCCTTTTGCTTTGCCCCGTATTGACCAGATCATTGATGCTACGGCTGGCTGCGCGTGTTTATGTTTTCTGGATGCTTACTCCGGTTATCACCAGATCAAGATGAAGGAGGAGGACCGTGAAAAGACAGCTTTTATCACGCCCTTTGGAGCTTTGTGCTATACGTCGATGCCATTTGGTCTAAAGTGTGCGCATGCGACTTATCAGCGCTGTGTCCAAAATTGTTTCCACAAGCAGATTGGGCGTAACGTTCACGCATATGTTGATGATATCATGGTCAAATCCTAGAGGAAAGAGACTTTACTGGATGATCTCAAGGAAACATTAGATAACCTAAGAGTTTACCAAATGAAGCTCAACCCGAAAAAATGTGTGTTTGGTGTTCCTGCAGGGAAATTGCTGGGCTTACTGGTTTCTGAGCGCGGAATTGAGGCCAATCCAGAAAAAATCAAAGCCATCACGACTCTGGCCAAGCTAGCCAACATCAACGCTGTCCAGAAGCTGGCAAGGCGCGTAGCGGCTTTGAGCCGGTTTATAAGCCGGCTTGGGGAGAAAGCGATTCCTCTCTACCAGTTGCTCAAAAAGTCAGATAATTTCACTTGGGGTGATGCTGCAGATCAAGCCTTTGAGTCCCTCAAGAAGTAGTTGTCTGAGCCGCCTATGCTGGCTGCTCCTCAGGAGAAGGAGCCGATGCTGCTATACATTGCCGCCAGCAGCAAGGCCGTCAGTATTGCTGTTGTCGTGGAACGCAAGGAAGAAGGCAAGGAGTACCCAGTCCATCGACCAGTGTATTATGTCAGTGAGGTTTTAACAGAGTCCAAGCAGCGATATCCGCATTGGCAAAAGCTGGTCTATGGTGTGTTCATGGCAAGTCGTAAGCTGAAACACTATTTTCAGGAGCATCCCATTACTGTCGTCAGCTCAGCGCCTCTCGGAGACATCATCCAGACCAGAGAAGCGATAGGCCGGGTTGCCAAGTGGGCTATTGAGCTTGGCCCACATCACCTCAATTACGTGCTATGAACTGCCATCAAATCTTAGGCTTTGGTGGACTTCATCAATGACTGGACTGAGTTACAAGCTCCTGTGGACAAGCCGAATACAACATACTGGACAATACACTTCAATGGATCCAGACAAATGGAGGGCTTGGGGGCTGGAGTTGTGATAACTTCCCCGCGAGGTGATAAATTTTGTTATGTTTTGAGGCTTATGTTTCCTTGTACTAACAATTAATGTAGCAGAATATGAGGCCTTGCTTCATGGGCTCCGTATGGCTAAGAAATGAACTGAAGCCGGGTCAGGTGCCTGGGCGACTCGGATTTGGTGGCTCAGCAGGTTTCCAGGACTTGGGATTCCAAGGATCCCCTCATGGCGGCTTACAGACATGTAGTCACAAATATTGCGGGACACTTTAAGGGATACCAGGTTGATCATATTGATCGCCGGCTTAATGAGGCAGCAGATGCATTGTCTCGTTTAGGGTCTCAGCGGAAGCCTATTCCACCCAATGTTTTCCTTGATGTTCTGCATAACCCGTCAGTCAAATTACCAACAGAGGAGGACATTGCTGTTCCTGATCCAGAAGCAGCCTTGGTGGCCGTTGTTCATGCTATACCAGATTGGACAGTACCTTACCTGGCATATCTGAGCCGTGGCGAGCTCCCAGCAGAGCAAATCATCGCTCGGCAGATTATCAGGAGGTCCAAATCTAGGACCATAGTCAATGGCGAGTTACACAGACGAAGCATCACAGGTGTTTTTCAATGTTGTGTTTCTCCTGAAGAGGGTCGTGCAATTCTCAATGAAATCCACTCTGGTGATTGTGGACATCATGCCGACTCACGATCTTTGGTTGCAAAAGCTTTCCGACATGGTTTTTACTGGCTCACAGCTCATGCAGATGCAGAGGATATTGTTCGCAAGTGTGATGGATGATAGAAATTTGCTCGTCAAGCTCATGTGCCGGCTCACCTTGATCTGGCCATTTCTGTTGTTTTGGCTCATCGCAAACGGTTCATCTGAGTGAACTGTATGCCATCTATCGCACACACCTTGATCTGGCTGACCTTTTTTGTTGTTTTGGCTCATCGCAAATAGTTTGTATGGATCAACTATATGCCACAATTCGCATACGTAAATCTTTTCTGATTCGTGCTTGATGGATCCACCATCACACACAGTTCATTTTATTGGTGACGGTTTTATTACAATACCGTTTGCGATTAATGCATAGCACACAGTTTGGTTGATTGGTCTCATATACATGTGTCACGTTAGGACCATCCTGTAGTAGTGAACATGCCACTCATAATTCCAAAGCTTAGTTGTTCGAATACGAATCTGATATGATGCTGATATTACTAAAACAAAGAAAATTTAATTGGTCAGCTAATGTTCCTAATTTAGTTTCGAAAAGCATGTGCGCCACATATAGAGAGACATCAGGGAATTGCATTTCTTTATGCGCTCTGGTTCATCATGGGTGGGCAACGAACATTGTATTATCCAAAATCTGCTTGCTCTTCTTTAACATGTTCCTCTTATGTTCTTCTTTAATAAGTATAGTAGTACAGTATGTTCATTGTCGAGAAGAGGAGCAGGGACATTTGCAGTCGACAGGTCTATTCGGTCGCTTCTGATGGATGCTTTCAACTCTTTGAGTTGGTCTGCCATAATATCCAGGAAATGTTGGGAGCTGTGTCCCCTTTGAGCGTCTGGACTAATAGTAACAGTAGTGCGCCTTCAGTTGAAGAGAGCTGCCCCTATAGGGGATCCGAAGCCTTTCTAGCCGTACCGGCAATACAAGCCCATATTTTCCAGCTAGTTCCACTTTCCCGATTTTACTTGTGATGCTTAGGGTTTTCCCATTTGACCTACACTATGATCTGCATAGGTGCTTTATGTCGTACTAGCAGCACTCCACCCTTCAAGCTAAACAACACACCACTCATAATTCCAAAGCTTAGTAGTTCAAATACGAATGTGGTATGATACTGATATTAGTTAACAGACACACATTTAATTGGTCAGCTAATGCTCCTCCTTGAGTTTCCAAATGCATGTGGCCACATATAGAGAGACAGTAGGGAATTGCATTTCTTTGTGCACTCTGATTCATCATGGGTGGGCAACGAACATTGAATAGAAAGAAGTGGAATTTCCATAATATGCTTCCTCTTCTATTCTTTAACATGTTCCTCTTTTGTTCTTCTTTAATAAGTACAGTATGTTCCTTGTCAGGAAGGGGAGCAGGTACATCTGCAGTCGATAGGTCTATTGGGCCGCTTCTGCTAGATGCTTTCAGCACTTCGAGTTGGTCTGCCGTAATATCCAGGAAATGTTGGGAGTTGTGTGGCCTTTGAGATACTAGACTGATAGTAACAGTAGTGCGCCTTCGGGTGAATAGAGCTGGCATGTAGGGGATCGAAAGGCTTTCGATTAGTAGCGGCAATACAACCCCATATTTTCCAGCTAGTTCCATTTTCCCGATTTATTTATGATGCTTATGGTTTCCCCCTTTTATCTACACTATGATCTGCCTAGATGCTTTGTGTTGTACTAGCAGCACTCCATCCTTCAAGCTAAACTACATGCCACTCATATTTTTAAAGCTTACATTTAATTGGTCAGCTAATGTTACTACGTGAGTTTTGAAATGCATGTGCGCTACATATAGAGACATGAGGGAATACTATTTCTCTGTGCGCTCTCATCATCATGGTTTGGCAATAAACGTTGTATACAGTATATTTTGAACCTATCATTTGCCAACTATCATTACTTATGGAGCTCCCAACAGGGAGCCTATTTTTTTGAGTAGTAGTGCCATATTATATTAATGTACGCATCAAATTACAGCACACATGGGCTCTCTCATCAGAATTCCAGAGATAGCACACAAGGGTTTACAGGGATCCCCTATTATATTAGAATATCCTATGCATTACAAAGATAATCTCACTACTATTTATGTTTTCATGCATCTCAGATATTGAACATGATCACAATGAATATGATAATGCGCGCATCAGAAGAATATTGCAGAACAATGCAATGGCTAACAAACTTGGCATCAAGGGATTGAGTTCCATTCTGGATGCAATGAAACCCACACGCTCCCCACCTACAGATTCATGTTCAGAATATGATCCTAATGACTATTCTGACCTCGAGGAGTCAAAGGCAGATGGCATATCCTGTTCACCCAACAAGGTGCATGTTCTAATTTGGCAAGGTTTTATTGGTTGCACGTATCTTGCATAAGGTGTCTTGCATTTCTTCTACTTCGTTGCACCACCATCTGCTTAGTTTACTCATCATATATGTGAAGATGCAATGCCCATCCATTATCAATACATATTCCATCTATCATCATACGATGTTTTTTCGTTCAAATGTTGTTCTTGTGTATCAGACATCCAAAAGGAAGAGGGAGATTGCAGAACCTGAAGGAGTGCAAACAAAGTCTTTGAAAAAGGTGGTGGTACCGGAGAAATCAGATAACACCCCACTTATATTGGCGATAGAACACTACTGCAGGAATGCCTAGCAGTGGCGGGTGGGAAAAGCCCAGCAGTGGCGGGCAAAGCTCTTAGGGGCGCCCGCCGCTAACCTTCCGCCACTGCTAATATGCCATTGGTGGTGGGCGGCCGCCCGCCAGTGGTTGCCTACGAGCAGTGGCGGGCGGTAGTCTCGGCCCGCCATAGAGTTTCACGCTGCCCGCCACAGGAATTTCATGCACCAGTGGCGGGCCCTTTGTACAGCCCGCCACAGTGTGTTGTGCCCACCACTGCTATTGTTGCATGCCGAATTGATTGAATAGCGGCATATTGCACCTGGATCATATCATCAGTTTGCATTTGATACATAAATTCTGGTTTTGAACCTTGATCCGCATACACACACCACATTACAATGATATCAGATTAATGAAAAGTAGTAGTTATAAAGCAAATATAACAAGTGCATTACAATAATTAATAAGCATATATATGTCGCTCATCACATAATTTGGTTTGACGAGTTGTTTAGGAGTGAAATGAGTGCCAGCCGATGTTCAACACGTAGACCATTAGTAGAAGCCGCACGTACTACATGAATTAGTACTTGATGAAACGAAAGGGGACCAACGGGCCGCTTGGTATGGAATTGGAGATTTGGCCTCTCGAAGAGACCATTGAACAACCTCAGCGGGCGTGGGTATGGTGGTTGGACTCAGACCCGGCCAGATCCTCAGCCTCTCATCCGAGGTCGCCTCCGTAAGGATGCACACTGCGAGGTCACTGAATCGTGTCTCTGCAATCTTCTCACTCGCTGGGAGAGAACACTGGGCCATTGGAACACTTCTGACCCAAGCTAACATCGCCTCCCTGAGGTGCTCTGCCCGATATTTTTCCCGCGTCCATAGATAGTGCTTCTCCATGTCCGCCGCAGAGACCCCCTCCCACAAATCTTTTGGCGGTTGCATCTGTTATTTTTAGCACACAATAACATTCAAAATATATACATATGGAAAAGATGACAAGGTAAATATATAAACATATGACACATGTACATATAAAACAGAGATCACAAGGTAACAAACATTGTGTCATGACATAATTTAATGTTTTTGACAGTTTTCTAGACCAGAAAGGAGCATATATATCGCCATGTTGATGTTTCATTCTCATCTTTCGATCTTCTTGACTCTATGCCGCGCAGTAGAACATCCCCTCACCCCTCAATACATGGCGATTGATGATATTCGTGAGCACCCTCTGAAGGCGCTCATGCTCTGTCCAAAAGTGAGCTAGCTTAACTTCTTTCTCATTCTCTTCGGACCATTTCTGCAACATTGAATCACTTCTCAAAAGTGGTCCTGTGCGCACATAGTCATCCATCAAGACCATGGCATAGTAGCCCGACATGTGCATGGTTTCGCCTTTCGGTTGTTGCCGTTAACAGAAGCTAGTGTTAAATTTGTACTGTGAATACGTCATGTTCTTACGGTCGGTCTTATGACACATCAAAAGAGCAGCATTGAGAACTTCCTTCAGAGCGGTCCACGGCTTCTTAGGGTCTCTCCTAGAATCAAAGAAATAAGCTCGGCCGTCTCGGGGCATCAGTGCGATGACGATCCAGTGTTCATTGCTGCACAAAACAATTGAATAATGTAACATTAATGAGATTGACATCAAAGTACTCAAGTGTATATGTGCAAAAGCATAAAGAAATGAACTTACGTTTTGAGGTAAGGCACGATAAAGTTGTGCTTGTGCCGAGGACTATGAAGAATGGTCTTGTGGAGGTAAGTCACAAAAAGACGTTGGCCTTTATCAGAATCCACATTGGCCCAATGCATGAGATACGGATCAAGGAAGCAAACTTTGTCATTCCGGAGTGATGGATTTGTAGCATGCCACAGTGACCAAAGCCTCATTAAAGACGGCTTGATTACGTCCATGTAGAAAATATTGTCGTTGACCACACTCTCAAACCCAAGATATATTTTATCAGCAGGGTAATCATCAAAAAATCCAAGTCCCTGTATAACATTGGCGGTGTAATACATCTCACCCTTTATTGACCTAGCAACTACGTCTTTGTGTAGAAGCTGAATTTCAATGCTTAGAGCACTCAACTTGTGTTGTGGTAACATCGGTTCACCTGGCTTAAACATTTGCATGAAGCACCTACTGGTAGAAACATTCACCACATCTTCTCCTAGTGCCTTACTGGCGGTACGTTCATTGGCTGATTTCTTCTTTCGCTTTTTGCCCTTTTTACGACGCTGAGCTGAGGGGTCCATAGAAGATGGTTCTCCGGAATCCAGTTGTTGCGTTTGCTAATTTTTTTTGTGGCAATTATGAGTCATGAAGCATAAAAAAATGAAATAAAAAAATCGACATGACCTTTGCTAAAAAGAGGACATAACGAGTGCCAGAAATTTAGCGAAACGGAAATGAATCGACATTTCGCCAAAACATTAGCACTCTTGTCAATACCTACAAATATAAGCCAACGATACTACAATGAATCCTAGTTAAAATATGAAAGAAAAATTCGACATGACCTTTGCTAAAAAGAGGACATAACGAGTGCCAGAAATTCGGCGAAGCGGAAATGAATTGATGTTTCGCCAAAACATTAGCATTCATGTCAATACTTGCAAATATAAGCCAACGATACTACAACGGATCCTAGTTAAAAAAATGAAAGAAAAATTCGACATGACCTTTGCTAAAAAGAGGACATATCTAGTGCCATAAATTCGGCGAAACTAAAATGAATTGACGTTTCGCCAAAACATTAGCACTCATGTCAATATCATAAAAAATAAGCCAACGATACTACAATGAATCTTATACAAAATATTTCTAATCTACTCATAGTTACCCTAAGCACAAATAATAGTAAGACACACTACTCAAATTTAATACATGCAAAATATCTATATACCCTAAACACAAATTTGAGCATACCGGAGAGGTGGCTCGCTTGGCGTCCAAAGGCGGCACGAGGTCTCCGATGTTGGCGGTGGAGGTCGCGATGGCCGGAGAGGTAGCCATCGCGGAGGATCTCGACGGTGGCGGCGGCAGCGAGATGCCTCCGGTGTTGGAGGAGTCCATGCCTGCGACAGCGAGGAGGGCCGCGACGCGGCATTGACGAAGGGCGTGCACGGCGGGGCGACCAGGGGCTCGGCAGCGAGGAGAGACAGCAACCAAGGGTGCGGCGGCGGTGAGGAGAGGAGGCAACGAGCGGTGCGACGGCGGTGATGAGGGGCTCGACGGCGAGGAGAGACAGCAACCAGGTGCACGGCGGCAGCGAGGAGAGTAGGCAACGAGGGGCGCGGCGGCAGCGAGTCGGGCGAGATTTGGGGGTAGGGGCGGGGTGGGGAATTGGAAATTTTGGAACGGTTTTTGGGGTGTGGGGGGAAACTAAACCATCTGCGTCGTGGGTCTACGTGTGACGGGCGCGGGCAGGAGCCCACCATACGGAAGTGGAGAGCACTGGTGGGCGCTACCCACTACCCGCCACTGCTACGAGCGTGTACTTTATACATTCTTCGTGTCTGCTAAAGCAATTTAGCTGTGGCGGGCAACACCCACGCTCGTCACTGATGTACGGATAAGCAGTGGCGGGCATCAGTTAAGGCCCGCCACAGTTAGGTTTCATTACACTTCCAGACCTGAAATGGTCCACCTATGGCAGGCTTGTTTCCCTGCCCGCCACTGCTTCGTCAGCAACAGTGGCGGGTATAATGTGGTACCCGCCATTGCTACGTTTCAAAAATAGCCGTGGCGGGTGCCCCGCCACCCCCGCCACTCATTTGGGTTCACCTATAAGCCCTTTCCCAGTAGTGGAACCAGCGCCACAAAAACCTAGGCCGACTCCAGCAGACTGTACCCATACTCCACTGTCCATACCACTAGCCCCACCACACAGGACCCGCACTCCAGCAAAAGGTATGCCGATTTCAGTTGCCATAGCACTAGCCGTACCACAGAAAAATCCCACTCCAGCAAAAAGTACACCAAATCCACAGGCCAAAGACCTATTCCAACTGCAGAGAGCCCCAATTCCCGCAGATTGGAACCCCATTCCAGTTATTCCTAGTTTAAAACACAATGCTTTCAATGTTGTTAGGACACTATTGCAGGATGGTCCTAACGCGTCACATGTATAGGAGACCAATCGACCAAACTGTGTGCGATGCATTAATCGCAAACAGATCGTAATAAAACCGTCACCAATAAAACGAACTGTGTGCGATGGCGGATCCATCAAGCACGATTCAGAAAAGAGTTGCATGTGCGAATCGTGGCATACAGTTGATCCATACGAATTGTTTGCGATGAGCCAAAACGACAAAAATGGTCATCTAGATCAAGGTGTGTGCGATAGATGGCATACAGTTCACTCGGATGAACCGTTTGCGATGAGACAAAACAACAGAAATGGTCAGCCAGATCAAGGTGTGTGCGATAGACAGCATACAGGTCACTCGGATGAACTGTTTGCGATGGGCCAAAACAACCTAAACGGTTAGCCAGATCAAGGTGTGTGCGATAGGTGGCATACAGATCACTCGGATTAACTGTTTGCGATGAGCAAAAACAACAGAAATGATTTGGCTTAACTAGATGTGTGTGATACCCAGCAAATAGGTCAGTAATCAGAATTGTGTGGGAAGACCGATAATAACACAGACGATTCCTCCTAATAAGCTGTGTGTGTTGTGGGAAAATGGTTGTTGGTAAACAATTGTCAGGGATTGATGAAATCAGCACCGACAGGTTCCGTAGTTTATTCCGTATGCGATGTGATTTTCTCAGTCTGCACAACATCTATGCTCTGTCTACAGAACAACAACATATATACTTATAAGAACATGACTGCATAACCAAATTAAACATCCAATTACATAAGTGACTACACACATAACATTTGCACACACCAAAGTAAACAATTACATGCATAATAAACTAGGAGAAACGATAGTCTAATCATCATTTACTTCTTCTTGTGATGCTTGCCGCCACTGCTCTGCTTGTGGCTCGATCCCTCGTCGTCTACATGAAGGAGGCACTTCCTCATGTCAAGGATCCGCCTGTACATCTCGTAGCATGTGTACGTGTTCTTACCCGTGAACTTGAGGTGATCTTCATCCAGCCTCCGCACCCAGGCCCTGTGCCAGAGTACAGGATTGATCTTGGAGGCATCCTTCATGTTACTGTAGTAGGGGTCAATGATGGCCTTGGCGAGGTCAACTAGGGATGCCTTCTGCATAATGTTGCCCCAGACCCTGTAGTGGCCATGGATGTCGACAAGCTTCTGGCAGGCCAAGCCTGAAGTCACGAGCACTTTTACATCATCGATGGTGTCTGCCGTAGCGAACTTTTAGTCGGGGCTGTTGACAAACCTGGCGAAATGCTCGCAAGGCCTTGTGGCCAGGAAGTAGTGGTAGACGAGGACGTGATGGCGCATGCATAACTGGGTGACGGTAACCTTTTGATCATACCCAGGACGACCGCCGGTGTACTGGAGGTCAAAGCCGACCACTTTGTACTTGTCATCCTCAGCAAGCAACTGCTCCATGGTTTCGATGGTCTCCTCCACCACGACCGGGTCGTTGGTGTACACCAACGAGAGGTCCTTCTCCCTCACGTGGGTGTCCAAAGGATACACGCCGAACTCCATTGGAGCGCCGCTAGATATCCTCTCTGTATGTGTCGTTGAGGGTGTGCTTGTTGTGTGGTGGTGAAAGCACATTTGCTCCCTTGGTGGTTTTGGTAATTCATAACAACATATATCTCATTAAACTAATGTCCATTCAAGTTAAAGATTTCAGGATGTTCAATGATTGGCATGGCATGGACTAGAGACGTGGACCCCTCAAAATGCTAACGACAAGGATTGGCAAAAGCTCAAGACTCTACATTTTTGGTTTAGTGATCCAAGATGACATTGAGTCCATAGGAAAGCCAATACTATTAAAAGGGGATGAGGTGTTGCTTAATGATCTTTTTGCTCAAGTGCTTAGTGACAGTACTCCTAAACCCTCAACCACTCTCTCTACCCAAATATGTCCAAAACCCACATTCCAACTCGGCCCCACCGAAATTTCTCTATCCGGCCCCACCGAATTCATCCAAGACTTAGCCACTGCCAAAACCCTAACAAATCGGATCCATCGAAATGGATCTCGGTCCCACCGAGATGGCCTTGCCAACTCTCTGTAATCGTTTGCACTTACTTCGGTCTCACCGAGTTTTGCAAATCGGTCTCACCGAGATGGCTTGCCAACTCTCTGTTGCCTTATTGCTTCACTTCGGTCCATCTGAGTTGCTCGTATCGGTCCCACCGAGATTCCTAAAGTTCATATCTTTTACACAGTTCGGTGCTACGGAGATGATCGTTTCGGTGCCACCGAGTTGGGTCAAAAGTGTGTAACGGTTGGATTTTGTGTGGAGGCTATATATACCCCTCCACCACCTCCTTCTCAGTAAGGAGAGCCATCAGAACGTGCCTACACTTCCACCGTACATTTTCTGAGAGAGAACCACCTACTTATGTGTTGAGATCAAGATATTCCATTTCTACCATTTGAACCTTGATCTCTAGCCTTCCCAAGTTGCTTTCCACTCAAATCCCTCTTCCACCATAGCCAAATCTGTGAGGAGTTGTTTGAGTGCTGGGAAGACTATCATTTGAAGCACAAGAGCAAGGAGTTCATCAACAACACACCGTCTATTACCTTTTGGAGAGTGGTGTCTCCTAGATTGGTTAGGTGTCACTTGGGAGCCTCCAACAGGATGTGGAGTTGAACCAAGCAGTTTGTAAGGGCAAGGAGATCGCCTACTTCATGAAGATCTACCCCGAGTGAGGCTAGTCCTTCGTGGACGTAAGCCATGGTGGAATAGACAAGGTTGCTTCTTTGTGGACCCTTCGTGGGTGGAGCCCTCCGTGGACTCGCGCAGCCGTTACCCTTCATGGGTTGAAGTCTCCATCAGCGTGGACGTACGATAGCATCACCTATCGGAACCACGCCAAAAACCACCGTGTCTTCATTGCGTTTGAAATCTCCGATCCCCTCCTTTACTTACATATGCAACTATCTACTTTCCGCTGCTATACTCTTAGAATTGCATGTGTAGGGTGATGCTTGACATGTACTATTGCTAAAATCTGCCCAGAATTAAAATCTGGGAAAAGGTTAGGTTTTATTTGGTCAAGTAATCTAATCACCCCCCCTCTAGACATACTTTCGATCCTACAGGTGGGGCATGATCGAAAGGTTGAAGAGACTAAGGTTATAATGACCGCGAGAATAAATGGGAAGGGCGAATGGCCTGGAGTATCGACACGTCCAGATGGCAGTTGTTGCAGCGCGTAACTCCATTGTGCCGCACGTATTAAGTAGATCGTAGCGACGCGCGTGGCGCAACCGCATGCATATGGCACCCCAAACGTGATCGTGCATCGGCCCCAATCGCTGAAAGAGCACGCGCGGAGGGACGCGAGAAGAGCACGCGGAGGGATGCGAGCAGAGCGCGCGGAGGGACGCCAGAGCAGAGCACGCGCGGAGGGATGCGAGAGTAGAGCGCGCGGAGGGACGCGAGCATAGCGCGCTGTGGCCGCCTCAACGGTGAGCAGAGCGCGCAGAGGGACGCGAGCAGAGCATGCCGCGGCCGCCTCAATGGCGAGCAACCACATGCGTATAGCAGTTCTGGTCAACCGTCTCGCACCCGTGGGAAGCGTGACGGCCCATCCATCAGACACGATGACGATATCTGGACCGTGTGTGATAGTGGGCAGACACGTACACAACCGAGAACGCGGGCACATGTACGCCATCCGGGAACCGTTTCGGGCTTTGAATCCAAAACCATCAACAAATTTTGAGCTTGTTTCCTGTCACATTCCAAATTACCATGCAATAATTAAATTGCAAGTCTGTTCACACCTATGAAACCTAAACGTGTTCCCACTTAGCAGTCGTTTACTAGTCGGCTATAAAAACTACCCACTCGAAAATTACTCCACATTCCTCTCCTCATCACCAAACAAGCAGGTCTTTCTGGATAGTCGTACCTTGCGTCTGCCATGGCCGATAGGAGTTCTGGGTCGACATATAACCAGGGAGCAAAGACCAAGGCTGCAGAAGCAACAGAGAGGTCCCGTCGCGCTGTGTTAGCCGCAGCAGATATGTCCTGCGGCGCCGCGGAGGCCTCGAATGATCTCTCATAGAAAGGCGAGGGCTCTCACAAGTGCATTCACTATGGAGGTGAACTAGATGAGCCGACAGTGGTGGATTCCTTAGCCAGCGACGACATGCGCGCTGAGCTCAACAAGCAGAAGGAAGCGAACGCCTGCTTGGTGAAGCTGCTGGAGGAGACCAATGCCTCGGTTGAGAAGGTGACCGGCCTCATCCAGCAACAAATGGGTCACAATGTGAAGCTCCTTGACGAGTATGAGAAGCAGAGGGAGCTGACCGCCGGCTGGAAGAAGCAGCATGAGAAGACCAGTGCCTCGGGGAAGATTCTGAAAGCCCTCGTCGGGAAACTGCTGGATGACATGTTGAAGCTCTGCATCGAGCACGAGCTGCTGGTGGAGGAATCCATGGCTGCTGTCAAGCAAAGACATGCGGATGTGAAACAGAGCATCGACGCCCTCCACGAGAAATCCCGCACCATGGAGGCACTGCGGAAGATGGCGGGGGAGAGGCGAGAGGAGATGAAGGTCGTGTAGGCAATGAAGAAGGAGATGGAGGAACTCTGCGCCCAGCAACCAATCAATAAGTAGAGAGCAGCGACCCAGATCGTTCTCTACGTCTTCCTTCTTCTGCGTCTTCCTTCTTCTCTTGCCCCTGTGTCATTTGGGCGTTGCCGCATGTGGCATTTCAAATAATCTTGAATATGTAAGACAATTATTATCCGTTGCCATTGTAAATTTGTCGTGGAATTATTTTGTTCGTAGGTACTATACATGTATACGAGTCGAAAACAGGCTAAAAGGCGCGTTCTCAGCAAGGCACGAACAAAACAATCCTAAACGTTGAGCGGGGCCATGGGATCACAAGGAAACTGTCTCCATCCAGGTGCATTAACCGCATGTTAAACAGCAGCTCGGCCGCCATTAATGGAGAAGTCGGGAGCGAGGCGGGCAGCTGGTGGAGGTTAAAGGGCTCGCTTCCCAGTGAGCCTGCACAGGTCGCGCTGAGCCTGCACAGCGAACTTCTCGCACGCGTCCCGTCGAGATTGCGCGGCGGATGGCTCGCACGCGTCCCGTCGAGCCTACACGGCGGACTGCTCGCACGCGTCCCGTCGAGCCTGCGCGGCGGACTTCTCGCACTCGTCCCGTCTAATCAAATAGCTGCCCACATGGCACCTCCATTCCAATAAATAGTGGGACGCGTGGTGGCACGTAAATGGTTAGTGAAACGCCCACGGTTCAAATAATACGACCGCTTGCGATAATAACGTGGTAGCTGTTTGTGCCAAAATGCCTACCTTTGCTGTTAATGTGTGCACCTTGTCTCAAATTGGACAAAAATTTTACCACAGCATATATGTGCCATGTCATGACATCATGCCAAGTTTCATGAATTTTAGGCGAGTTTTGGATTTACGGGGATTTAAAAACCAAGTTTCTCAATGTTTGCGGCCGAGCCACGATGCCAAGATATTTGTAATTCATTCTCATTTCTTGCATGGGACCTAAACATGCACCCAAGGACACAAAAATAATTTTTCAACCCATTTTGGTGCATTGGAGCATGTGCTTGTAGCTCAAGTTTGAATTATGCACATTAAATGCCTAGAAAACTCAATTAATGTATAAAAAAGTCAAAACGAACCCTGAAAAATTCCATATTTCGGCATGACACTCCTATTGGTCTATGTTGCCTCTAGATAAAAAAATCCAAGCCGACAAGAGGCAGCGAATGTCGTTTCGCCCACAAGGCTGACACGTTCCCTATCGGAACCACGAGTCTTCTTTGTGAGAAGCTCCGGTTTGTAAGAGGCTTGTACCAAAACTTGCCCCAAATTGGACAATTTTTTTACAACAGCATATATGTGCCATGTCATGACAGCATGCCAAGTTTCATGAATTTCAGGCGAGTTTTGTATTTACGGGGATTTAAAAACCAAGTTTCTCAATGTTTGCGGCCGAGCCACGATGCCGAGATGTTTGTAATTCATTCCCATTTCTTGCATGGGAGCTAAACATGCACCCAAGGACACAAAAATAATTTTTCAACCCATTTTGGTGCACTGGAGCATGTTCTTGTAGTTCAAATTTGAATTTTGCATATTAAATGCCTAGAGAACTTAATTAATCTATAAAAAAGGCCAAACGAACCCTAAATAATTCTATATTTCAGCACGACACTTCTATTGGTCTATGTTGCCTCTAGGGGAAAAATCCAAGGTGAGAAGATGCAGGGAATGTTGTTTCTCCCACAAGGGTGACACGTTCCCTATCGGAACCACGAGGCTTCTTGTGAGAAGTTCCGGTTTGTAAGAGGCTTGTACCAAAACTTGCCCCAAATTGGACACATTTTTTACCACGACATATACGTGTCATGTCATGACAGTACCATGCCAAGTTTCATGAATTTCAGGTGAGTTTTGGATTTATGGGGATTTAAAAACCAAGTTTCTCCTTGTTTGCAGCCGAGCCACGACGCCGAGATGTTCGTAATTCATTCCCATTCCTAAGTTTCCAAAATAATGGTGTTATATATCCAAACATGCTACCGTTTCCCACCACTCCCCCAATCAGTTTCCCGCCACTCCCCCCGTCGGTTTCCTGCCACCACTGTTAGTACACCATACCGCTGTATACCATTCCAAGCATGCCAATCCGGCGAAGCGCCGCCTTCGTCATCAACCTCCTCGACGAGGTGAATGAGCCAAATCAGGCTGGAGAGCAAGAATGACCGTGCGCCGCCAAGCAAGAGAGGTGGGTGCGCCGCCGAGCATGAGCAGTATCATCGTGCCCCAGTGCTTGAGCGGGCCGATGTCTACACATGTGTTCATCGTTGCCCATGGAGCGGAGGAGAGCAAGAGCGGCAAAGCGCTACCGCGCAAGAGCAGGAGAGCACCGCCGCGCATAAGGTGCGGTGCGTTGCACTATTTGAGCGGAGCCGTGTCAGCATCATGTTCACTCAACCAGTCGAGAAGCCGTTTCCAGGGCCGGTAAGCATCCCGGTTCACCGACAGGAATGGGCAGCCGCCGTCAGTGCCATAATTGCCCCCGACGGCGTACGCACTGCCAGAATCCGCCGCCACAATGCCAACGGGCTGGTCGATTGGCTCTTCGACCTCCTTGGCCCACCAGGTGCCACCAACGACGAAGCAGAGCAAAATGCTCGTCACGGCTTGGAATGGACCGTCGCCGAGGAAATATCCTAGGCGGAGATCGATATCGCGGTACAGCAGTTCCGCGAGCATATTAGACGCGTGGACGAAGGCATATACTAGTTCATGCTCAGCCAAGAGTTCCCGTAGGCAAGGGTCATGGACTCTGGTAGGTTTTGGCCCTATTTGTATCGGTTTTCGCCCGGTTTTCCGCAATTAACTAGGAAACCATCTTCTTCTTAATAAATGAAATGTCACAGCTTTTGCTTCTTCCAGCCAGTTTCATGTAAATTATTATGTAAGTTTGAATGGAAGTGGTCCGGTATGTAAAGATTGCACACAGTTTCCAAAAGCAAAAACGTGTGTTATAGGGAGTAGATCCCACATGGTGACCATCGGGATACGCCTTAAACGCGAGGAGGCAACTCTTATCAGCAAGGTGCAGCTTCCCTTCCGCTAACTGATTCGAATAGAACGCATAGGTTAAGCGTGTTGTGGCTGGAGCAGTGTAAGCATGGGTGACCGGATGGGAAGTTGCCATATCCCAAGCTTCATTTAAGCGATATGATATGGTCATTATAGAGATTTAGCATCTAAATGTGTCTGTAGTGCCCTGTCTTGTCGATTAAATAAACCTTACGGTCCTTGTTTTGTAAATTTGGAGAATGATTTTTGTTATTTCAACATATAATGTGCTTTTTAATTGATTTCAATAAGGTTTGTTATTTGTTGTTTTGAAAAAATTGAGTATGAAATTTAGTTATTTCAACATATCCCGGCACCGTGTGTCCTTTACCATAGCTTTCCTCGGTGGTCTGTTTTTGTGAGGTAGTTTCACATAAAATTAAGTTGCATTGGCTATTTAAACATCACACCACCCTATCATATACTTACATGTATATATATTTTGGTCACACGCAGGTGGTGTTAGTACGTGGTCTTCTAATCCACCCCCATCATGCCGCTTTCCACGGCAATAGGTATGTGGGTCCGCGCGGTCTATCCCTTTGACCCACCACATACGAGAAGGTTTCGCCCATGATGGGTTCCTCTTGGTCTATGTTACAATAGGTCATGGTGGCATGTCAGACCAAATTAAGTTTGAGCACATGCGCTGGATTCCCTCCCGCCGGCTCAAAGTGGGGGAACCGGCACCCTACGTCTTGAACCTGGCTTCCTGGGGGTATGGTGTTCGGTTTGTGAGGCAGCTAGTGCCACACCAAAGTTGTGCCTTGGGCATTTGAACACATCATGCCACCCATACATATATTTGGGGCGCATGCATGGTATAGGTCTTATGATCGACCCGTCTCCCTTATGCAGTTTTCAATGACACGCCTATCTGTGAGCCCCTAGGGTCTATATATATCATCCCTTTGACCGACAACAAGAGGGGGTTTTGACGAACATGAATGGATTCCTCCTGGTTCGTGTTACGGTGGGTCATGGTGACATGCCCGAGAAAAGTTTGAGCTCACACGTTCTCAGGATTCCCTCCCACGTGCTCGAATTGGTGGGTGGACCAACACCCTACACATGTTGTCCTTAATTACATAGCTTTCATGCGCGTTGTCCGGTTCATGAGGTAGGTGCCACATCAAAATTGTACATTGCATATTTAAAACACATCACCCCTTCCTACATACATTAATTTTGGCCGCATGCAGGTGGTGCTGGTCTTCTGGCCCCTCTCGTGCGGTTTTCGATGGTGGTCCCATCTGTGGGCTCGCGCGGTCTATTATATCCCTTTTTGACCGACAA
This sequence comes from Elymus sibiricus, assembly GCA_039707655.1. Lineage (NCBI taxonomy): Eukaryota > Viridiplantae > Streptophyta > Magnoliopsida > Poales > Poaceae > Elymus > Elymus sibiricus. Next base: position 201,436,969 of record CM077666.1, on the reverse strand, counting down.
CAATAGTGGTCGCTTGAGCAAGATAGATTCACTTGGTCCGTGTTATGGTAGGTCATGGTGACATGCATGTCCGACCAAAGTATGAGTGCATGCGTCCCGCCGGCACGAAGTGGGGGTGGGGCAGGCACCCTACGACCTTAACCAGCCATTATACATATCCAAGGGGGCTTTCCGATCTGCGAGGCAGGTGCCACATCAAATTTGGGAATTGTGTATTTAAACATCACACCACCCTTTTCCTACATATATCTGGCCACTTCCGGCCAGGTGGTGGTGGTCTTCTGGCTCGTCTCACCCGATCTTCGACGATGCACCAACAAGTGGGCCCACACGGTCTATCCCTCGTGACCGATATCAAGAGGGTCCGGTTTGACCAAAAGATAGATTCTCTTGGTTGTGTTACGGTAGTTCATGGCTAAATGACATACAATGTTTGAGCTAGGTCATGTACATGTGTTCATATATAGTATTCCCTCCTCCGACACGAAGTGGAGGGGCCAGCACCCTATGTTCATGTCATGAACCCTTTTCTGTCGCACTGGACGCTTTTATGCATGCATATATATGCATCATGTGCCACATCAAAGTTGTGCATTGGTAATTTGAACATCACACACCACCCTTTTCATACATATATTTTTGGGCCATTTTTTTTTGTTGCCAAATGGTGCTATATAAAATAGCAGATGACTCAGATGAAAAAACGGTTTGCGAATGTATACGTAATGAACACGAGTGCACCAGACTAACCATGTGGCTTGCCCTGTAAAATCAGCACAGTGCACTCGTGGCAACTGGCCATGACCTCGCAAGCGCTAGCTAGGGTAAAGGGGTAATGTGCACTGGAAATTTAGGATGAATTCCATGTCTGTGTCTGAAAATTAGGATGAACCATGTGCGATGAACCAGCTAGCTAGAAATCTTAAATAAAAACTACCCGCCTTTAGCTATGCAAAAATTGGTGGTTCCGCGGCTTTTCCTTATTATCGTACACAATTATTATGTTTGGACCGTGTGCGATCTTCGTTGCTCCCGCCCCGCTTCAATTCCTTTACCCAAATTTTAGTAGCCACGGTATTTCAACCGTCGCCCTCACTCCTCCACCACCGACCTTATAGTAAATTTTTTAGTAGCCGAGGCATTTCAACCGTCGCCCTCCATCGTCCACCACCATCTCCACCCACCATTACTAAAATTTTCAGTAGCTGCGGCATATCCTCAAACACCACCCCGCCCCCCTCCACAGTCCACACACACCCACCCCTCCCCCCCCCCGCTCGAACCCTAGCTTGCCGCCGCCGCCCTCCACTACCAACCTCTGCCGGTCTGCCCGTGCCTCCTAGCTTAGATAAGTTCAAGTTACCCACTGATCCCCATACCCTCGCCGCCCTGAATTTTTAGATGAGACCTGCGGTGTCCCTTCCCCCCAGATCCCCATTCCCTACTCCAGATAGTCGCAGCCTAAGCCCAACTAGATATCCCGGGCAGCCCGAGGAGCGTATGACTAAAAAGAGGTCTATCATGGCCTCTCCGCCGGACGATGGCGAGGTGGCCGCCGTTCATGCCGACCTATCGATCCCAGAGGAACACCTCACCGCGGAAGCCGGCGAGGACATTGACTACGTTTCCATGCCGAAGGCTTCAAGTCTGCGGGCTCGCGTATTCAAGTATCTCAGGACAGCCGGCTACGACATCAAGCTCGTCGACAACGACGGCTTCACGCGGGCCATGTCACAGGTTAAGTGGTCCATCCCGAACGCCTCTGGTTCAACCGCCGTCAATATCTTCGAAGGCCCCGCCGCTGATCTCCTCCACCTCGTTGTTAAAGATCTGCAATCCGTGTACGCCATCGAGCCCATTTTGTCATTTCTGAAGGACACGTTCTACGGTGGTGGCTTAGGATCCTCAGCTGCCAAGTCAGATCTCATTAACCACGATGACAAGAAGGGCACCCACTACGGCTCTTCCATGGTGAAACAGCCCATCTGCGACATCAAGGAGCGCACCCTAGGTCTGTGCTCTTCCAAGTGGAAGGAGCCCATCCATGACAAGTTAGGCAATATCCTACCAGCAAATCTTACTTTTTCTAGCTAGCCAACTCATACCCATTGTTGTAGTAGCTTTTGCCATGTGATGTTTTAATTGTGTCGTGTTTAATTATTTCAGTTATGCAAAAATGTAATGTTCAATAGGGCTATCTGATGTTTAAGTATGAATTGTCCAGTTCAATTTCACGAATGGCTATACTTGGTTGTTTATAGTGAGTAGATGCCTTGTTTATCTGTATTTGGTTGTTAGGTTGGTTGCAGTGAGCATTTGTCCAGTTTTCAAGCAGATGCCTTGTTTATTTGTATTTGCTTGTTAAGTTGGTTGCAGTGAGCCTTTGTCCAGTTTTCAATGGCTATATTTGGCTGTTATAGTGAGCATATATGCCTTGTTTATTTCAGTTATTCACCATGTGATGTTCATTATGTGCAAGTATGAACTGTGCAGTTCGATTTCATCAATACCAGTTTCAACGGCTATATTTTGTTCCTGTTATGCCTGGTGTAGTTAACACATGCCCTTTATTTCAGTTTTACACATTTATCCATTGTGATGTTTAAATATGAGCTACACTCTATTCATTTGCAACAATACCAGTTTGAATTACAATATTTGGTCGTTGTTAAGCCTGTTGTGGTTAACATTCCCTTCCATTTTTTATTTGCTTTAATAGCATGCTGAAACCAACACATTCAAGCTACCATTTAGAGATGATGTTGTTTACCATGGCTATATTTGGTTGATGTTAAGCATGTTGTACTCATCATGCCTTTCCATGTACTTACACAGGACAACAACGGGAGTGGCCGACGTTTTCGTGAGGTTAGTTTCATCCCTCTGCTTATACTCCCTCCGTTCCATAATGTAGTGCATACAGATCCATGCCTGGACACTTTTTAGCTTCTAATATTGACTTGTTGCTTGTAGGTACATATGTCCTCAGCAAAGATCCATGCCTCGACCCTTTTGGCGTATGGGGCAATGAGATATTCATGAACCAGCATCAAGTGAGGAAATTGATAAGCATTGTTAGCAAAAAGATACGAATGATGGCAATTAAACTATTTGTTTACGCTCTATCCAACACAACAGTGAGCTGTAGGATGGTAACTACAAACTCTGTAGCCTTCTCTTTTTACTGCCCGTAATGAGTTGTTAGACAACAATGTCTGAATCTTTTTCATTTGCAGTGGTTCCCAAAGTAGTTTACTCAAGATTACCTCGCAAAGCACACGATTGGTGGACATGCAATGAAGGTTAAAGTATTTCATCGAGACTACAATGAGCATCGAGAAGCCCTAATCAAGACAGTGAAGGATGGGCGGGCGGCCATCACAAGGGGTTGGCCTAGAGTCATGCGCGCATTAGGCATGGAGGAGAGCACAGTATGGGCATTCCGTTTCACCTTCTCCAGCAACCATAATGTCTTTCGCCTCTCTCTTTACCGTCTTTAGTACAACTATATGGTTCATCATTTGGTGCTTCTGTAGTTCTTCAGTATATGTACATGTGCATCGAGTTATGCATTTGTTCTTGAACATATATTTGTAATAAACATGACTCGATATGAAATAACTGATTGCCTACTTTCAAATTCAAATTCTGTGAATTTTAAATGTAGGGATTAAATTAGGGATAAATTATGCTCTGCAGGCCATTACACTGCACATAGTTTGCGAAAGCAAAACGTCTGTGATAATTGTCAAGATCAGACACGTTTCTCAGATCAGTACGTGTGCGATGATTCTCTACTGCACACATGATCAACCAAGAGAAAATGTGTGAGATTGAAAACAGCATCGCACATAGTTCCTTCTTATTAAATGTTTGTGATAGTCTCCTTATCACGCACGCTTTGCTCATAGAAGAACACGTGCGATAGGCCTTCATCCGACATGGGTACTACGGATGAACCGTTTGGGACATTTTATATATCGCAAATGTTTACGGGCAGAGCAACATGTGGGATATTTTCAAGCTTCGCATACAGTTTTATAGGGACAACTGTATGCACTCTTACATCCAATCACATACGGTACAGGAAAAGTAAATGTGTGTGATAGTTTCATTATCATACACGCTTTACAATCATGAACTGTTTGTGATGGGGACCGCATCGCAAACGTTGCAGCATATAATAGCGCGTGCGATGGTAATGCCATCCCACACAAGTAGCAAGGACGGAGCATTTGGGAAAGATGCGGGCATCGCATACGCTTAGTTCTGCGAAACGTATGCTTGCGTGCTCCCTATTGTCGATGGTTTCTGGGTCGTGTGGGATCGACCCACCTATCGCACACACAGGCAAGGCGACGGTTTAAAACTTTGTCGCGGAAAGGGGTTAAAAACCATTTGTATAGCACGTCACTGCACCAGTGGGAACCACGTGCATATCTTCCCATCATGGGAAGATTATAGTGAAGACAAACACCATTTTCACATCTTCCTGTCCCACTTATGTGTAAGTGCTATTATTCATGGTGATTATTGTCTTGTTTTCTGCTGATTGAACACATCAATGATTTACATTACATTCTTCTAAGTAGGCGAGGGTCAATCTGGATAGTCATGACAAGCAAAGCTTGCTTGCGCTTTTCAAGGATGCGTTGCAGCAGTATCGTTGTTACCTGAGGATAACACACTTTGACGGCAAGTCTATAAATGAAATTTCGGTGAAGTCTCCTGTGCTAAATTTACAAGACATTGAATGGAAAAACCTTGTTATGCACTGGTCTCATCCCCAGGATGAGGTATTGTCTATGATATCACATGACAATTTGAACTCCTACATTTCTGCATGTGCCTTACCGATCTCTTTTGCAGGAAAACTGCTCGAAGAAGAATAACAGTTTGAAATGGACAACGGGATATCGCAACTATGCTGCTCGTTGCTTTGCTCTTGTTAGTACATGTTGTCCCGTATCACTGTACTTACATTCATACCTGGTTGATTATGTGACATCAATGTGCATGATAGCTTGCTTATCCATTGTTCGCTCCAAATTATCAGATCTATATTAATGCTTACATTAATTTAGAATAAACCCAATGCTTATGAAGAAGTTTAGCTCTGCATTGTTCTTGTAAGTACCTGTTGTCCTTTATCACTGTACTTATATTGACAGCTAGTTGTTCATGTACCATCACTCTGCAACTTATTTTCCCTGGCTCTCCATTTTCTACACATCATATCTATATTTACTCTTACCAAAATGTTGAATAAAACCAATGCTACTGGAGAAGTTTAGCTTTGCATTGCTCTTGTTAGTACCTTTTGCCTATATGTTGTACTTAATTTTATAGCTAGTTGATTATGTAGCGTCACTCTGCATCTTAGCTTAAATATTCTCCATTTGTTCCTATATTATCACATCTATATTTACTCCTAACAAAATGTAGAATAAAGGGAATGCTTATGAAGAAGACTATGTGGTAAACTTCTTGAATTGCCCACCCCCACCCCCCATCAACATGGACAAGGGCTTTATAGAGCCGGTCTTCACTACTAACGTAAGTTTGTCCTTCTCGAACCTTTAAACTTTGTTGTGAATATTTGGATAGCTATGACTGCAACTGTTGTTCATTTTTGTCGTTTGCATCAAATTGCATGTTTAAAGTTTATTACGAAGAAGTTCATAAACATAAGTTTGTCCTTCTCAATTTTAGTTTTTAGTTGTACAACCAAGTTCCTTATTCATACCATGTAAATTAAACTAAACAGAGCAAGTGATCTTCTTTAGCACTGCATGTATGCTTGTGTTCTTGATCTGTAATCAAGTGGTGTGGTGAAACTACCAACTCCAGCACAATGTCATATCCAGCTATGTCTTAACTATGAACAATGCCATATTATGTTAATGTTATTTAAATCATGCCTCTTTATTTACCAATCTGAAATGGGATAAATTGACAGTACATTGACCATTGATGCTTATACGTTCTTTAGCACTGCATGTATGCTTGTTGACGGTGTCCTGGACTAGGGGGTCCCAGCCTAGCCGGTCTAGCCCATGGGCCGGACTGACGGCCCGTTGATGTGGAAGGACTCCGGAAGCCTCTAACATGTAGCACAAGCATATCGGGCCACACCAAGTACTTGGCGTGTACTCCAAGAATATCTATTAGATTCGGCGTGTAACCCCTAGATGGCAACTGACCATCTGTAACCCTAGATACCCCTAGTGCCCATATAAGCCAGAGGGTTTAGTCCGTAGAGACACATTCATTATCATCGCCATTACCCCTAGGGTTTAGTCCACAACTTACGATCTCGAGGTAGATCAACTCTGTACTTTGATACACCCATCATATAAGCAAGAGCAGGACGTAGGGTTTTACCTCCTCAAAGAGGGCCCGAACTTGGATGAAACATCGTGTCCCTTGTCTCTTGTTACCCATCGATCCGATCTCACAGCTCGGGCCCCTCTACCCGAGATCTGCCGGTTTTGACACCGACATTGGTGCTTTCATTGAGGGCTCGCTGTTTGATTGCCTTGGAACGATGGCTTCACCAACGGGCAATCTGAGTCCCCTTGCACCACAGGCGCATCGACGATCTTCACCAACGGGCCATCTCAGGGCTCGACAGATTTCGAATCGCACTACCCCATTGAGGCGGTAGGGCGCGATCAGGAAGCCTGTCCGGAGCTTTATGCTCCCTTGACGAGCTCGGCCGATGAAATCCGATTGGAGGAAACCTTGGATTCGAGCTCCCTCCTGAGGAAGGAGCACGATTTTGATCAGCTAGAAGGGGTGGGCATTTCGGATGTTAAGCAAGCCCGGTTACCTCCTCCACGCATTTTTCCCACAAAGAACACGGGGGCACCGCGGAGCCCCCCCCCCCCTCCCCCCCCCCCCGATCGGATTGAAATTTTTGATCCTGCCCACCCCCCACGTCGAGTATGGCCCAAGTAATTCTGGGCCTCCTGACATTTGGGAACTGATTTATATAAAACAACAAGCCGACGAGATAATTCGGCAATTCTGGTCGCGATTCTTGTTCGTCAAGAACAGGATAACCAACTTCCCTAACATAGAAGCACTAGCTGCCTTCCGTCACAACTGTCATGATGAGGGTGTGCTAAACGCCCTCGCTCGGCGCCGAGTTCAGACTTTCTCCAAACTCTCAGAGTTGGTGTCAAAATTTTGCACCATTGAAGACGCCTAATTGGCTCAGGAATCAATCCGCTCAGGCAAATCAAAAGAATACAACCTCGCACAAGGACAGCCACTTAAGGTCCCCATGATAGCAGAGTCATTACAGAAAAGAAGGAAGACAGGATCTCCGACCGTCCTGGACGGACTGCTGGATCAACCATGCCCAATACACTCTGTCTTGTTAAACACCAATCCAACCCACAGCCTTCGAGCTTGCTGGGTTGTGAAACAGGTGGACAAGGGTGGTGAGGCTCTCCTCGCAAATAGGCCCACCACCAATAATGCCACGGATTCCGCAGACGCAGCCGAGGTCTTGATGATCTATCAAACATATGCATCAAAGAATCAAAGAAAAAGTGCTCTGCACGAGCTCGGCCCCATCCAGAAACGCACACCCTCGGCCGCGTGGTTAAACACACCGATCACATTCAAGGAGCGCGATCAGCCGGCGATTGACCTTAGCCGGCGCCCAACTACCCTGGTCCTTGACCCCATAGTGGACGGATGCCGGCTGCATAAGGTGCTAATGGAAGGCAGTAGTAGTTTGAATCTCATCTACAAGGACACTCTGGAAAAAATGCAACTGGATACAACCCGCATCCAGCACAGCTTCATCACTTTCAAGGGAATTATCCCCGGAAGAGAGGCGTGATGTAAAGGAAAAATTACTCTTGATGGGGTTTTCGGCACAACTATCGGTCCGAGGAGTTAACTTTCCACGTCATACCCTTCCGAAGTGGTTATCATGCTCTTTTAGGGCGAGAGGCATTCATAAAATTCCACGCCATACCCCATTACGGGTACATGAAACTTAAAATGTCGGGCCCTAATGGAGTCATAACCGTCACCAGCAACCCGGATAGGGCACTCAGGGCCGAGAATAAAATGGCCTCACTCGCCCTCGAGTCACTGGCAGAGGCCTTTGCAGCCGAAGAGTTGACGGCACTCCGAGCCACGGTCAACTCGGACGACGTCATTCTGGACAAAAGATCTAAATCAACATCATTCAAGCCAGCGGATGAAATTATTAAATTTCAAGTACACCCAACAGACCCAAATAAAACGGCATCCATTGGCGCCCAGCTGGACCCAAAAATCGACAAAGCCCTACGAAACTTCCTTCGGGAAAATTAGGACATTTTTTCCTGGCATCCCTCTGACATGCCAGGAATCCCAAGAAACTTAGCCGAACACAGCTTGAACATTATCAAAGGATTCAAACCAGTCAAGCAAGCACTTCGGCGATTCTCCAAGCCCAAGCGTGAAGTCATGGGGGAAAACTGGCCAAACTATTAGAAGTCGGGTTCATTCGCGAGATCAAGCACCTCGAATGGTTGGCTAACCTGGTCATGGTGCCAAAAAAGGATAAGTCTTGGGGGCTTTGAGTTGATTTTAAAGACGTTAACAAAGCCTGCCCCAAAGACCCTTTTCCACTACCGCGCATCGACCAGATCATCGACGCCACGGCAGGACATGACTCTCTATGCTTCCTGGACGCATAATCGGGGTACCATCAAATCAAAATGAAGGAATCCGACCAGGAAGCAACAACCTTCATAACACTCTACGGGCCGTTTTGCTTTAACACAATGCCGTTCGAATTAAAAACATCGGCGCAACATATCAACGCATGATTCAGACATGCCTGGAAAAACATATCAGCAAAACAGCAGAGGCCTACGTTGACGACATGGTTGTCAAAACCAAAGATGTCGAGCAGCTAGTTAAGGATGTCGGTGATATATTCACCAGTTTCCGGGTCTACCACATTAAGCTCAATCCGGAGAAATGCATCTTTGGGCTACCACCAGGCAAGCTGCTCGGATTCATCATTTCCCATAGAGGAATCGAGGCCAATCGAGCTAAAATCCGAGCCTTGGCCGCGCTAGAAATTCCTACCAAACTCAAGCACGTTCAGAAACTTACCGGCTGCATGGCCGCCCTCAGCCGATTCATCTCACGACTCAGGGAAAAAGCTTTGCCGCTGTATAGACAACTGAAGCAAACAAAGAATTTTAAATGGACCAACAAGGCAAGAGATGCTCTAGAAGAAATTAAAAGTCTCCTCGCCACCAATCCTATACTCGCGGCACCTGGTAGGCGAGCCGATGTTACTATACATCTCGGCCACCAACCAAGTCGTCAGTGCGGTCCTTGTGGTCGAGCGCGACGATCAAGGTCACAAATTCAAGGTGCAAAGGCCCGTGTATTATGTTACTGAGGTATTGACCCCGAGTAAAACAAGGTATCCTCACTACCAAAAAATTGCCTACGCAGTGTTTATGGCATCTCGGAGGCTATGGTACTACTTTCAGGAGTGTATATCACCGTGGCATCTGAGGTCCCTCTAGGCGACATATTGAACAATAGGGACGCGACTGGACGCATCGCCAAGTGGGCAATTGAACTCCTCCCTTTCAAAATCGCATTTCGCCCGCGTCGAGCTATTAAATCTAAGGTGCTGGCAGATTTCGTGGCCGACTGGATGGAGGCCGAACTCCCTAGGGAGTGATACGTCTCCAACGTATCTATAATTTTTTATTGTTCCATGCTGATATATTATCAATCTTGGATGTTTTTATAATCATTTACAGCAATTATATATCATTTTTGGAGACTAACCTATTAACCTAGTGCCCAGTGCCAGTTGCTGTTTTCTGCCATGTTTTTGTTTTATAGAAAATCAATACCAAACGAAGTCCAAATGCCACGAAACTTTTTGAAGATTTTTTATTGGACATAACAAGTACTGGAAGCTTCGGGAGAGGGCCAGAAGATGGAGCAGTGGGCCACGAGGCACCAGGGCACGCCCCAGGGGGGTGGCGCGCCCTGGTACCTCGTGGGGCCCACAGAGCTCCATTTCACCTAATTCCAGCACTATAAATTCAGAAAAAATCAGAAACCCTCAGGAGAGTCCACGAAATACTTTTTCCGCCGCCGCAAGTTTCCGTTCCAGAGAGATCCCATCTGGGGTCCTTCTCCGGTAATCTGCCGGAGGGGGAATCGATCACGGAGGGGTTCTACATCAACCTTGCTGCCCTTTCGATGATGCGTGAGTAGTTTACCACAGACCTTCGGGTCCATAGGCAGTAGCTAGATGGCTTCTTCTCTCTTTTTGATCTTCAATACAATGTTCTCCTTGATGTTCTTGGAGTTCTATCCGATGTAATCACTTTTTGCGGTGTGTTTGTTGGGATCCGATGAATTGTGAGTTTATGATCAGATTATCCATGAAATTACTTGAGTCTTTGCTACACTCTTTTATGCATGATTATTATAGCCTCATATTTCTTCTCCTTTCCATTGATTTGGTTTGGCCAACTAGATTGATTTATCTTGCCATGGGAAGAGGTGCTTTGTAGTGGGTTCGATCTTGCGGTGCTCAATCCCAGTGACAGAAAGGGACATGACACGTATGTATCATTGCTACTAAGGGTAAAAAGATGGGGTTTATTCATACGTGAGTTTATCTTGTCTACATGATGTCATCGTTCTTAAGGCATTATTCCGTTCTTATGGACTTAATACACTAGATGCATGCTGGATAGCGGTCGATGTGTGGAGTAATAGTAGTAGATGCAGGCAGGAGTCGGTCTACTAATCTTGGATGTGATGCCTATGTACATGATCATTGCCTTGGATATCGTCATGATTATTTGCTTTTCTATCAATTGCCCAACAGTAATTTGTCTACCCACCGTATGCTATTTTCTCGAGAGAAGCCTCTAGTGAAATCTATGGCCCCCGGGTCTATCTAAATCATATTACTAAAACCCTAAAAATATTGCTGCCATTTTCTTTTATTTATTTTATTTTGTATTTTTTTTCAATCTATCTATCTATCACATACAATTTAATCTTGCAATTTACCGCCGAGAGATTGACAACCTCTCGTTTGCGTTGGGTGCAAGGATTTGTTGTTTGTGTGCAGATGCTGCTAACGAGGTGTTGCGTGATTCTCCTACTAGTTCGATAACCTTGGTTTCATAACTGAGGGAAATACTTATCTCTACTGTGCTGCATCATCCCTTCCTCTTCGGGGAAATACCAACGCAAGCTACAAGTAGCAGGAAGAATTTCTGGCGCCGTTGCCGGGGAGACATCATCAACATTTATCAAGTACCTTTGCACAAACTCTCATCTCCTTGCATTTACTTTATTTGCCATTTGCCTCTTGTTTTCATCTCTCCCACTTCTAAAACGTTTTTACAAAAATACAAAAATATTTTTCATTTGCCTTTTCCTTGTTTGCTTGTTTGCTTGCTTGCTACCTTATTTGCGTGGTCACGATGTCTCAAGAAAATACAAAATTGTGTGATTTTTCCAATACTAATAATAATGATTTTATTAGTACTCTGATTGCTCCTCCCGCCGCTAGTGCGGAGACTTGTGATATTAATGCCGCTTTGCTTAATCTTGTGATGAAAGATCAATTTTCCGGTAGTCCTAATGAAGATGCCGCATCCCATCTTAACACTTTCGTAGAATTGTGTGACATGCAAAAGAAAAAAGATGTGGATAATGATATTGTGAAATTAAAATTATTCCCGTTCTCATTGCGGGATCATGCAAAAATTTGGTTTTCATCTTTACCACGAAATAGTATCGATTCTTGGGATGGGTGTAAAGATGTTTTTATTACTAAGTATTTTCCTCCGGCGAAAATTATTTCTCTTAGAAATCAAATTATGAATTTTAAGCAACTTGATAATGAACATGTTGCCCAATCTTGGGAGAGGATGAAATTAATGATAAGAAATTACCCTACTCATGGCTTAAATTTATGGATGATCATACAAAAAAATTATGCGGGATTGAATTTTGTTTCTAGAAATCTTTTAGATTCCGCCGCGGGTGGTACCTTTATGGAGATTACTTTGGGTGAAGCTACTAAATTGCTTGATAATATTATGGCAAATTATTCACAATGGCATACTGAAAGAACTCCTACTAGTAATAAAGTTGATGCGCTTATGAAATTGGTTGCTAGCAAAAATGCTCCTATTGATCCTAATGATGTGCCTTTGTCCACTTTGATTGAGCAAAATAATGATCCCGTAGATGTGAATTTTGTCTCGCGAAACAATTTTAATAATAATGCTTATAGAGGTAATTTCAATGCTAGACCGTTTCCTGGAAATTCCTCTAATAATTATGGCAATACTTATGGTAATTCCTATAATAATAATAGGATGTCCTCTGATCTTGAAAGCAATATTAAAGAATTTATTAATGCTCAAAAAGTTTTCAACACTACGATAGAAGAAAATTTGAGTAAAATTGATGATATGTCTAGGAGCATTGATAGAATTATTCATGATGTGGAAAATCTTAAGACTAAAATTTTGCCACCCAAAATTGACATTAGTGAATCAATTAAAGATTTATATGTCTCCATGGATGAGAGTAAGAAAAGAACCGCAATGCTAAGAGCTAAGCGAGAATTTTTAGAAAAAGCGATTCCTCCCGGTTTTTATCGTAGTAATGATGAGGATATTAAAATGATTGGTGTTTCATCTATTGATTCTTTGTTTAGCAATATAAAACTTGATGAAAAGGGTACTGAAGAAGAGTCAACTTTAGCTAAAGAGCGTCCCCATAATTTGGAGGGTGAAAATCTTGATAAGAAAATTGCTAAAAGTGGGTTTGGAGAGATAAAAACTTTAAATAGCGATGTGCCCACTCTCTTGGATTACAAAGATTTTAATTGTGATAATTGTTCTTTGATTGAGTGCATTTCTTTGTTACAATCCATGTTAAATTCACCCAACGCTTATGAGCAAAACAAGGCTTTTACTAAACACATCGTAGAAGCAATGATGAAAGCGTTAGAAGAAAAGATATAACTAGAAGTTTCAATTCCTAGGAAATTATATGATGAATGGGAACCCACCATTAAAGTTAAAATTAAAAATTATGAGTGCAATGCTTTATGTGATTTGGGTGCTAGCATTTCCACAATTCCAAAATATTTATGTGATGTGCTAGGTCTCAGCAATATAGATGAATGTTCTCTTCATTTGCACTTGGCGGATTCTACTATTAAAAAGCCTTTGGGTAGAATTAATGATGTTCTTATTCTGGCAAATAGAAACTATGTGCCCGTTGATATTGAATGCAATTCTTCTTGCCCCATAATACTTGGTAGACCGTTCTTACGAACTATAGGTGTCGTTATTGATATGAAAGAAGGGAATATAAAATTTCAATTTCCATTAAAAAAGGGTATGGAGCATTTCCCTAGGAAAAGAATTAAAGCACCATATGAATCAATTATGAGGGCCACTTATGGACTCAACTTGAAAGATGACAATACTTGAAATTATGCATTATGCCTAGCTAGGGGCATAAAACAATAGCGCTTGTTGGGAGGCAACCCAATGAATAAAATAAATTTTTTCTGTTATTGTGTGTTTTCACTGTCATGCTACTGGTATGATTGTGTTTTTGTGTTTTTAATTAGTGTTTGTGCCAAGTAAAGCCTTTGGGATGATTTGGAAGATAGTATAATTGATGCTGTTTGAAAACAGAAAGTTTTGCGTCCAGTGCTGGAATTTTGTTTTTTCTCTGGAATGTCAGAACATTCTGAATTTTTTACACTGTATTGGCATATGAATTTCCCACGTTGCCCTAATTTTTCAGAATTTTTGGAGTTACAGAAGTATGACCATAATTCAGATCTCTACAGACTGTTCTGTTTTTGACAGATTCTGTTTTTGATGCACTACTTGCTTGTTTTGATGAATCTATGGATTGTATCGGGGGGTATAAGCCATGGTGAAGTTAGAGTACAGTAGGTATAATGCAAAAATAAAATATGAATGGGTTTGCAACAGTACTTATAGTAGTGATTTATTTTGTTATACTAACGGATCTCACGAAGGTTTTGTTGAGTTTTGTGTGATTGAAGTTTTCAAGTTTTGGGAGAGGTCATGATGGATGAAGGAATAAGGAGTAGTAAAAGCCTAAGCTTGGGGATGCCCGAGGCACCCCAAGGTAATATTCAAGGAAGACTCAAGCGTCTAAGCTTGGGGATTCCCCGGAAGGCATCCCCTCTTTCTTCTACCAACCATCGGTAATTTTACTTGGAGCTATATTTTTATTCGTCACATGATATGTGTTTTACTTGGAGCGTCTTGTATTATATGAGTCTTTGCTTTGTTTGCTTTTTAGTTTGTCACAATCATCTTTGCTGAACACACCTATCTTGAGAGAGCCACACATTTATCATCATTTGTTAGAATACTCTATGTGCTTCACTTAAATTTTTTGAGCTAGGCAGTTGCTCTAGTGCTTCACTTAAATCTTTTTGAGCACGGTGATGGCTATATTTTGAAGAAATAAACTCTCATGCTTCACTTATATTATTTTGAGAGTTGATTAAAATTTTGAAGAAATAAACTCTCATGCTATACTTATATTATTTTGAGAGTTGATAAGATTGAAATTTTGAAGAAATATTTGCACTCTCATGCTTCACTTAAATCTTTTTGAGAGCTGAAGATAGTAACGGTAATTTGCACAAGATATGAAGTTGGTACCAAAGCAATGAATATTCAAGAGGGATATAAATAAAAACTTTCATATAGATCATTGGATATGATAAGTGTGATTCCTTGCAATAGTTTTGCGATATGGAAATGATAATATGTGAGTCATGTTAGTGAGTAATTGTGATTTAGTAAGAATATTAGTGTTAAGGTTTGTGATTCCCTATGCATGCACGTTAAGTCAATAGTTATGCAATGAAATTATATCCTACTTATGGTGCATTATTCGGTGTTAGTTGTGTTCAATGCATGTTTATGACCGTTTTCATTTTTTGGTTGGTTGCTTCTCAATCTTTTGCTAGCCTTCATTTGTACTAAGCGGAAATACTGCTTGTGCATCCAAATTCCTTAAACCCAGTTGTGCCAAACGAGTCCACTATATCTACCTATATGCGGTATTTCAATGCCGTTCCAAGTAAATTTGCGTGTGCCAACTCTAATTTTCAAAATAATTTTTCCGTTTTGTGTGCCCGTACCGCTCATGAAGCGGCAGGGGGTGGCCATTATTTTCCATGCTAGGTGTGTAATTCTCACGATGAGTGTTTATTCACTTGTCATTGCATGAGAGAATGGTTGGTAATAGGGATGCCCAGTCCCACAATGAAATCAAATTAATAACAACAAAATTCCTTGGAAAGTGTTGGTATGGAGGGCACCCGTGGATACGGCTAGCCATGGATTGTGAAAGAATGGTGGAAAGGAAATAAATTTTACTTTCTGTTTGGGAACCACCTATGATGTGTCTAGCATGGAAAATATTGGGAATTCTCGGTCGTTTTCGTTGACAGGAAAAGCATGCCTCTCAAAATATTTTTATTCCTTTAATTTCAGCTTTGAGCTCTGGCACATTTGACAAATCTCCGCTTCCCTCTGCGAAGGGCCTATCTATTTACTTTTATGCAATTTTTATTTTTACTTTGAGTCTCCATCTTCTCTTACAAAAGCACCAACTAGAGAGCACTATTGTCATACTTGTGCATTGGATGTAGCTAATATTTGAGTGTGTTTCATGAATGGATCAATGATTGAGCATAATGGGTTAGGGATAACTTTCTTTAGCGTTGATATTTTGAAGGACATGGTTGCTTGTTAGCATGCTTGAGTATTTATAGACTATTGCTTTGAATCATACAAGTCCAATGTCCATGCTATAAAAGAAAAGAATATGTGATGAATATGATAGGCAGCATTCCACATCAAAAATTCTATTTTTATCATTTACCTACTCGAGGACGAGCAGGAATTAAGCTTGGGGATGCTGATACGTCTCCAACGTATCTATAATTTTTGATTGTTCCATGCTGATATATTATCAATCTTGGATGTTTTTATAATCATTTACAGCAATTATATATCATTTTTGGAGACAAACCTATTAACCTAGTGCCCAGTGCCAGTTGCTGTTTTCTGCCCTGTTTTTGTTTTACAGAAAATCAATACCAAACGAAGTCCAAATGCCATGAAACTTTTTGGAGATTTTTTATTGGACATAACAAGTACTGGAAGCTTCGGGAGAGGGCCAGAAGATGGAGCAGTGGGCCACGAGTCACCAGGGCGCGCCCCAGGGGGATGGCGCGCCCTGGTACCTCGTGGGGCCCACAGAGCTCTGTTTGACCTAATTCCAGCACTATAAATTCAGAAAAAATCAGAAACCCTCAGGAGATTCCACGAAATACTTTTTCCGCCGCCGCAAGTTTCTGTTCCAGAGAGATCCCATCTGGGGTCCTTCTCCGGTAATCTGCCGGAGGGGGAATCGATCACGGAGGGGTTCTACATCAACCTTGCTGCCCTTCCGATGATGCGTGAGTAGTTTACCACAGACCTTCGGGTTCATAGGCAGTAGCTAGATGGCTTCTTCTCTCTTTTTGATCTTTAATACAATGTTCTCCTTGATATTCTTGGAGTTCTATGCGACGTAATCACTTTTTGCGGTGTGTTTGTTGGGATCCGATGAATTGTGAGTTTATGCAGACTATCCATGAAATTATTTGAGTCTTTGCTGCACTCTTTTATGCATGATTATTATAGCCTCGTATTTCTTCTCCGATCTATTGATTTGGTTTGGCCAACTTGATTGATTTATCTTGCCATGGGAAGAGGTGCTTTGTAGTGGGTTCGATCTTGCGGTGCTCAATCCCAGTGACAGAAAGGGACATGACACGTGTGTATCATTGCTACTAAGGGTAAAAAGATGGGGTTTATTCATACGTGAGTTTATCTTGTCTACATCATGTCATCGTTCTTAAGGCATTACTCCGTTCTTATGGACTTAATACACTAGATGCATGCTGGATAGCGGTCGATGTGTGGAGTAATAGTAGTAGATGCAGGCAGGAGTCGGTCTACTAATCTTGGACGTGATGCCTATATACATGATCATTGCCTTGGATATCGTCATGATTATTTGCTTTTCTATCAATTGCCCAACAGTAATTTTTCTACCCACCGTATGCTATTTTCTCGAGAGAAGCCTCTAGTGAAATCTATGGCCCCCGGGTCTATCTAAATCATATTACTAAAACCCTAAAAATATTGCTGCCATTTTCTTTTATTTATTTTATTTTGTATTTTTTTTCAATCTATCTATCTATCACATACAATTTAATCTTGCAATTTACCGCCGAGAGATTCACAACCTCTCGTTTGCATTGGGTGGAAGGATTTGTTGTTTGTGTGCAGGTGCTGCTAACGAGGTGTTGCGTGATTCTCCTACTGGTTTGATAACCTTGGATTCATAACTGAGGGAAATACTTATCTCTACTGTGTTGCATCATCCCTTCCTCTTCGGGAAAATATCAACGCAAGCTACAAGTAGCAGGGAGTACAGTACATATTCACATTGGATAATGTACTTCGATGGCTCCAAGATGCTTGCTGGGCTGGGGGCTAGTGTAGTTCTCACCTCACCCACCGGTGATAATATACGGTATGTACTGCAAATCATGTGTGCGGACTCAAATAGCGCAGAAGAATATGAGGCCTTGCTACACTGACTGCGGATAGCGGTGTCTATGGGAGTCCAGTGTCTGGAGGTCTGGGGTGTCTCCAACCTAGAGATATCACATGTTAATGGTGAATTTGACGCGAAGGACCCAAAGATGACAGCATACCGAAACGCCGTTCTGGCCATATCAGCCCGTTTCGAAGGTCTGGAATTCCATCATATCCCACGAGATAGCAATCAGGCCGCCAATGTTCTCGCTAGAATGGGCACTAAATGCGACCTGGTCCTAGAAAACATGTTCCTAGAATGGCTCTTTAAGCCATCCGTGGTCTGGCAAGATGGGAACATCGGGTCGCCTCCTCCGAACTTCGGAAGGGTCAACTCTCCGGCAGCTGAGAAGGACGAGGGGATAATTGGAGGCCCAACCGTTGAAGAGACGTCCTCGGCTCATGAAGTAATGGCAGTAATCGCGCCATGGACCGAGCCCATCCTCGAATATCTGCTCCGTAATGAGTTACCCGGCGACCAAACCGAAGCACGGAGAATTATTCGCCGATCGAAGGCCTATCAGGTCCACGAAGGGGAGTTATATAAAAGAAGCGTCACAGGTGTCCTCCAGAGGTGTATAACTGAAGAGGAAGGGCGCAAGCTCCTTGCGGAAATTCACTCCGGCATGAGCGGCCATCACGCCGCAGCTTGGTCCCTGGTCAGTAAGGCCTTCCGAGCTAGATTTTATTGGCCTACCGCCAAAAAAGACGTGAAAACTTTGGTTCAGCGGTGCCCCGGCTGCCAGGTTTTTGCCAACCAAAGTCACATGCCCCCCACGGCTCTTCGGACTATTCCGATCACTTGGCCTTTTGCGGTCTGGGGGCTTGACATGGTCAGCCCTCTTAAAGGGGGATCACACAAAAAGAAATACTAAGGTGGTCTTCGCCTGCAAAGATGCTATCCATGACGCGCAGGTGGGCTCGGCGATGACATCCACCTTGCGCACTCCATTGTCTTTGTCTTCTTTCACCGAATGGGCAAGCTTTGGGACATGCTTTGCGGGTGGGCAGCTGGTGCTGCTCCTTTATCACCAAAGAGGGAACCTCCCCTGACCTCACCTGCTGGTACGGCTCTTGTCGCTATCTTCGCCCTGCGCGGGCGCGTCACCCACGTGGTGGGCACACGACTGCGAGGCTGGCGCCAGGTGGCGCCCTTCTTGGGCGGCCTCAGGAGGCCGCCTCGCGAGGGGGCCTCGCGAGGCTTCCTGCTGCTGCTGAGTCTTCGGTGGATCCGCTCCTAGTGGAGGGGTTCCTCGTGAGGCCGGAGCCTCGCGAGGTGTCTTGCTTCGCGGCGCCCATAGCTGGGCCGCCTCTTGGGCCTTCACCAGGCATTGCTTCCTGGGCCACAGGCAAACGGCCCGTGATACCCTGGTTCCCACTGGGCTGACAGTAGCCCCCGGGCCCGCGACGCGCACGTTCTGCCCGTTGGGAACAAAACGGCGTGTGGCCTAAGCAGACTGCCGGGCCCAAGCAGGGACGCATGGCGCACGATGGGACGCTGGATGCCCCCAGTTCCCACACGACGCCTGGGTAACTGCCCGTGCTACCATAAAGCTGACCCACGCGGGGCATGGGGTCATCATTGCCTTCCTTCGCGCTCCACTCCTCGCCTCCCTTCGTCCTCATAGCGTAGTGCTTCTTGCGACTTCTTCCTCTCCTCGATCCGAAACTTCCCCGTGCATCCATGGCGCCCACTGGCAAGAAGGGTAGAGCGAAGGCGGCAGCCGTGGCGGAGGCGGAGTTGGAGCCCGCCCTGGCGAGATCCACGATCGTCAATGAGGAGGGACACGATAAGGTACGCCCTATGACCGCCGGCACCCACAACGAGTGGAAGGCCACCAAGATCTGGCCGGGGTCGTGCCGCATTGCCGACCTCGATGCCACCACCGCTCCCCTCTATATCCATACCATCTTCGCCGGCCTGATGCCGCCCTTCTCCGATTTCTTTAACGCCATCCTCTCGCACTACCAAATCCACGCGCTCCACCTCGGCCCAACTCTGTCCTTCTCCTCTCCATCTTCGCCTACCTCTGCGAGGTGTTCCTAGGAGTGATGCCCTCGGTGGAGCTCTTCCGCCACTTCTACAGCCTGCGGCTGTCAGCGGCGAACCAGCTCTCGGGGTGCGCCTCATTCTGCAGCGTCGAAGGGACGGCGAACGACATCATATCCATGAAGATCACGAAGAAGGTGGATGGCTACCGGGCGCGCTGGGTCTACGTGGATGCGGGGCAGTACAGCCCCCTGCTGTAGCTGCCGGTAGCCCCCGCCATGAAGAGCTCCGGATGGGAGCACGCCAAGCTCAGTGACGAGAGGCTGGCACCGCTCTGGGACAGGATGGAGGAGCTGAAGGCCACGAAGCTCACAGCGGCGATGGTCGCCAAGGAATTTCTGCGCCGGCACATCGCTCTCCTTCAGAAGCGCTCCCGCCCGGTGTGGGCCATCACCGGCGCCACAGATAAGATGAGGCTGAGCGCCGACAACCTGAGGCCGGAGGTGGTGGATGAAGTCATGCATCTGCTGCTTGGTGAAGACGTGGAGGCCCCGCCTCAGAAGGTGCTCCCTCTTTACTGCTACAAGAACAGGACGGAGCTAGTCGAGGAGATGCCATGCTTCGACTGGTGGGGCTTGGTCCCCGAGGGCCATGAGGGGCCCCGCGACAACCCATTCGTGGTGTTGCCTGGCTCAGGAGGCGGCGACAACGGCGAGGCCTCGACAAGTGCCGCAGAAGAGAGCGACGGTGGGGCGGCCCCGTGAACCCGCCGCCAGCTGCTGATGGAGCTTGGCGACGATGATGACGATGACGAGCGATTCGTAATCACGCCCTCCCGGCCCACGCGCGCAGGAGGTGAGGGAAGCACCAGCGCAGAGGCTGACGCACCCCTCGCGGAGAGGACCGGCGCCAGCAGTGGGGTAACCGAGCCACGCGCGGAGAAGGCCGGCACGGGCGGCGAGGTGGCCGAGCCCCCCGTGTAGGAGACCGGCGCCAACACCGGGGCCACCGAGCTCCCCGCGAAGAGGACCAGTGCCAGCACGGCGGAGGAGGACCCCGGCAAGTCCCGCGCTGAGCCCTCTGGAGCGGGCTCAAGCGGGCTACATGGAAGCGGCAGTGGCGGTGGCTCACTGCCGACGCTGATGAAGAGGAACTGGGTTCCCAACAATGAGTAAGCACTTATCTAGCTCCTTTTTCCTTGAAACTTGTCTTCTGCCTCCCAAAGTCTAGGGCTGAACCCTTGCTTCCTGTAGGGAGCCCACGAAGAAGAAGAAAAAGAAGAAGAAGAGGACCCCCAGCTCAAAGGGGGCATCGGCGTCAACCGCAGGCGCCAAGGAGCATGCAGAGACCACTCACCGCCCCGAAGCCGAAACGGGGCGCGTGGAGGTGGAGGAGGAGCAAGTGGCTCTTCCCGAGCCGCGCGTGGACGTGGCTCCTGAGGTCGAGGAGAGCGAGCCTCGAGAGGCGGCCTCCGGAGGAGGGGCCGTGCCTCCTAAGGCGCCTGGTGCGGGAGGCGATGCCACGATGGAGGAGGCTGAAGTGCCAACTCCCCCGCCAAGCTCCACCCCCGCCAAGGAAGCTGGGGCCACTGAAGGCACCTCGGCAAGCCCCCGGTGGTCGCCGGCGCGCGAGGCTCCCGACGCGGGCGCGACAATCCCGCGGAGTGTGCCCATGCAGCAAGACGAGGAGGAGTCCCCGGCGAGCCCCCCGCTCCTGACGAGTGACGCGGCTCCCGAGGGGAGCGTGGACATGGAGGCCCGGAGGGGGTCCGGCACCGGCCCCTCCCAGGCCATGACGGTGGAGGGCGGCGCCGAGGAGTGTAGCGGCTGGGCCCTGCAGCTGGTGAGCAGCAGCGTCGTGCTCAAGCGCAGGGCCCTGTAGGGTGCCAGGGCGGCGCTCGACGCCCTGGAGGAGGATCTCCAGGTGGAGGAAGCGCGCCTCGCCGACGAGCGCCTGTGCCTCGTGGAGGGGTGGCGGCAGCTGGATGTCGCTATCAAGCTGGACCGCCGCCAGGACGCCACCGCATGGGAAAAGTGCGAGAAGGCCGCCTTCGATGCCAAATAAATCTTCGAGAGCGCCGTCCGGGAGGCCGACGCGGCCGATAGGCACCGCGAGGAGGTGGAGGCCCGCGCGAAGGTGCTCCGGGAGCAGCACACCGCCCAGGTACAGCTACTCCAGGCACGAGAAGATGCCCTCGTGGCCCGCAAGGGCAAGCTCGCCTCCCGCGAGGGCGAGCTTGACAGGCGCGAGGAAGCCCTCGTGTCCCATGAGGCAGATGCCAGGATTCGTGAGCGAGAGCTCGCGAGGATGGCGGGTGAGCAGACCACGGAGCGCGAATGCCTGGAGACGTTGGATCGCCAGGTGGCGGCCGCCGAGGCCTCCTATGACCAGCGCATGGCCAGGGCCAACGCTCAGCTGGAGGCAAAGGAGAAGAAGATCCAGGCGGACGCCGACGCGAAGAACAAGAGGGATCGCGAGGCACTTGCCACGGACTACGCCAAGAAGCTGAAGTTCCAGGAGGACTGCTTCACCAAGTGCTTGTCTCCTGTCGGTGAAGTGAGCACGATGCCAGCGCCTGCGCCTTGCTGGGAGAACGCGCTGTCGAAGTGCATGGTCCAGCCTCTAGGGGCCTCCTCCCCAGGCACGAGGGACTCGTCCTCGCGAGGCTCCTCTTGATGCGGGTCCGTACACTTAGCCGTGAAGTCCGCCAAAGCGGCGCCATTGATCGTCCTTGTGGTGAGGAATTCCAGCGCAAAGGTTTGCACCTCGATGTTCCACTCGGCGACGCGGCCAATGGTACTGGGGCTGTGCAGGACCTGCTCCAGGGGATAAGAGGTGATCACCTTGATGGGATGGCCCTGGAAGGAGTGGCGCAGCTTCCTGGAGGTGATGAGGAGTGCGAGGAGGAGCTTCTGCTGCATGGGGTACCGCTCGCGCGCATCCCGCGGCACCAAGCTGACGAATTAGACGAGGTGCTCAACGAGGCGCGTAGCCATAGGCGTGGCAGCCTGTTCTTCGGGGAGCTTGGGGAGCTCGGGAGGCGGCCCACTGGGGGCCTCTTGAAGAGGATCTCCGGCAGGCACTGGCGCAGCCTCGGGAGGCGCTTGCGCGGTAGGCTTCTTCTTGGCGATGGTATGCTCTTCTCATTTCGCCACGAGGTCCGCGCTAACTGTCTGGGGGTGGCCGCCAAGTATAGAAGCAGAGGCTCGCGTGGGCGCAGGGCGACCATGACAGGAGGGCTTGTCAGATATTTCTTGAGGTCCTCGAAGGCCGCATCAGCTTCAGGAGTCCACTTGAAGGGGCCCGATCTCTTCATGAGCTTGAAGAACGGCAAGGCTTGCTCACCGAACTTGGAGATGAAATGCCCAAGCGAGGCCATGCATCCCGTGAGGCGCTGCATTTCCCTGAGGTTCCGGGGAGGCTTCATCCGCTCGATGGCCTTGATCTTCCCGGGGTTGGCTTCGATGCCGCGGTGGGAGACCAGGAAGCCGAGCAGCTTGCGGGAGGGGACTCCGAAGACACACTTGGCGGGGTTGAACTTGAGGTTGACCTTGCAGAGGTTGGCGAAGGTTTCTTTGAGGTCCGTGATGAGGGAGCAGGATTTGCAGCTCTTCACGACGATGTCGTCGACGTAGGCCTCTGCGTTTCTTCCCATCTAGGGCCCCAGGGCAATACGCATCAGCCTTTGGAAGGTAGCCCCTGTGCTCCTCAAGCCGAAGGGCATGCAGATGTAGCAGTATGTCCCACAGGGGGTGATGAAGGCTGTTCTCTCTTCGTCTTCTATCGCCATCTTGATCTGGTGGTAGTCTGAGAAGGCGTCCAGAAAGCAGAGCAACTCGCACCCAGCGGTGGAGTAAACGATCTGATCGATCCGCGGCAGTGGGAAGGGGTCTTGGAGGCAGGCCATGTTGAGGCTGGTGAAGTCAACACAGATTCAGCTCTCACCGCCATGCTTGGGGATGATGACAGGGTTGGCGAGCCATTTGGGATGGCGCACCTCGCGGATGACGCCTGCCTCTTGTAGTTTCTGAACTTCTTGGACGATGAACTCTTGCTTCTCGGGTGCTTGGCGCCGTGCCTTTTGCTTGGCGGGGCACGCGTTAGGTCACACCGCTAAGTCGTGCTCGATCACCTCCCTCGGCACACCGGACAAATCTGATGCCATCCATGCGAATACATCAACATTTGCCCGGAGGAAGGCGACAAGCGCGTCTTCCTATTTAGGATCGAGGCCGTTGCCGATCGTGAAGGCGGGCCCAGAGCCACTGCCATCCACCGACACCTTCTTCGTCTCGGCGCGCGTCTGAGAGAACAGCTGCTTCTTCTTTGCGGGTGCGGCCTCGGGAGGCTCGACGTCATCCTCGTCAGCAGGGTAAGCGGAAGCGGCAGCCTTGTAGGTGCGCTGAAGGGAGCGCACTGCATCCTTCTCGTCGCAGCGGACGGTGATGATGCCGCTCCAGCCCGGCATCTTCAGGACGTTGTAGGCGTGGTGAGTCACCTCCATGAACTTGGCGAGCGCGGGGTAGCCCAAGATGGCATTGTAGGGTAGGCCGATGTGCGCCACGGCGAAGTCGATGAGCTCGGTGTGGTAGTTCTTGCGGGTGCCGAAGTTGACGGGGAGGCGCACTTGCCCCAGAGGCAAGGTGGAGCCATCGGTCACACCTAAGAAGGGCCTCGTCGGCATCAGGCGCTTGTAGGGTACTTGGAGCTTCTCGAAAGTCTCGATGGAAATAACGTTGAGGCCTGCGCCTCCATCGACAAGCATCTTGGTGACAGTGACGTTGTTGATCGTGGGAGTGCACATCATGGGGATAGTGCCCACAACCATCGTGGACTTGGGGTGGTCCGCGGAGTCGAAGGAGATTGCGTATTGTGACCACTTGAGGGGCTGGGAGGCCTCGGGCCTTGGGAGGGCCGCGTTCACCTCGCGAGAGAACTGTTTGAAGTGGCGGTTGGATGAGGGAGCCTGGGCTCCACCGAGGATGCACGCCACTCCGCGAGGCTCCTGGTGGCCCCCAGCGTTCTCTTCAAGTTGGTTGCCGTTGTTCCTGCCAGGCGGAGGTGGCGGCAGCGGCGGCAGGGCGGCATTGGCTCGAGGATTGGCCTACCGAGGCTGGTTCTGCCAGCCTTGCCGGAAGTTGTTGTTGCCGGTGCGGTCTCCCCAGCGTTTGTCGTTGCGGCCGCCTCCGCGCCCAGCGCCGCGATGGTTGCGGTTGCCGCACCCGTCCTGGAGGCTCTCGCGAAGCAGCTTGAGTTCGTGGCAGTCTTTGGTGCTGTGGGAGTGCATGCCATGATAGGCGCAGAAGGGGCGGCCATCCTTCTTGGGCTCGTTGCGGTCACGGCCGCGCTTCTGCTCAGGATCCACCACAAGCACGGCAGGGCCCTTGCCCTTGGCGTCCTTGCTCTTGGCCTTGGCGGCATCAGGCGCCATGTCTGGGTCGTTGTGGGTGAAGAGGCAGCCCTCTTCAGCCTTGGAGCACCTGTCGGCGAGGTCAAACAGCTCGACCGCGGTGTCGAGCTCGTCGTTGATGGCGAGCTTCTCGTGCATCCGGACATCCGTGACACCAGAGATGATGGCAGCGTCGGAGGCGTGCGGGATCTTGTTGCGCACTTGGCTGAAGCGCTGGATGTACTTGCGAAGGATCTCATCAGGCCGCTAGAACACGGCGCGTAGGTCATTGAGCATGAGGGGGCGCTCATGCGTTCCCTTGAAGTTGGCCATGAACTGCAGCACAGCTCGGACCACGAGGAGATGGAAGCCTCAGGAAGGTTCATGAGCCACGAGCGCGGGGCGTCCTTGAGGGCCATGGGGAACCAGTTCGCCATGACCTTGTCGTCACCGCCCGCAGCCTCAATGCTCAGAGTGTAGAGCTGTAGGAACTCTGTGGGGTTGGGGACGCCATCGTAACGAGGAGGCAGGTCTGGCTTGAACTTCGTAGGCCACACCACGCGGCGCAGCTCACGAGTGAAGGCGCGGTAGCCCCCGCTGCTAGAGGCGACATCGCCGGCGAGGGCGGCACGGTTCTGATGCCCGACCGCGGCAACCTCCTGGATGGTGCGGTCTTGACGCTGGCGCTGCTGCTCGAGGAGCACGCGCGTGTCAGGCGGCGTGCGCCGGACGATTTGGCAGCTCGCGTCGTCGGGGTCTGGTGAGGACGCATTGCGGGATAGCTCCAGCGTGCGTGCGCCGCGGCGATGGCCCGCGCCACCGCTGCTCGAAAGAGGCGGAGGAGGCGCGCCGTGCTCTGCCTCCGTGCCACGCGGCGGCGGAGGTGGGAGAGAGCGGTAGGGCACCAAAGCGGCCCCAGCTGTGTTGACGAGCTCGGTGATGCGCGCAAGCCAGGCGTCGTAGCCGGCCTTGGTAGGGTGGTAGCGCAGCAGCTCCTGTGCCATGAGCAGCGCGGCCTGTGGATCTAGGCGCGCGAGCGAGGACGCGGTGGCGGTGTGACCAGGCGGCCGCACCGACGGGTGCAGGGAAGAAGCCTCCTCCTCACCAGTCGCGGGGTCGATGGCGGCACGGACGCGGGGACGGCGGTTGTCGTTGGCGACGGGCTCCGTCTGGGCCACCCTGGCCGCCCTGCGCAGAGCGTTCTCACGTCGAGCGTCGACCATGGCGATGTCGGAGTGGAAGGAGCGGAGGCAGTTGTCGGAGCCGAGACTCCGGGGATCTAGAGGTTCGAACACTGGGGGTGAGCTAGTCCTTTCCGACCAAAGGTGACCACGGCGAGGCTACGGCGAGAGCTCTACGCGGGGGCACGACAGGGGACACGGCGGTTACCCAGGTTCGGGCCACCTTGAGGTGTAAAACCCTACTCCTGCTTGTGGTTGGGATTGCTTTGGGCAAGGAGATGTTCTCGCGTACAAGGTAGGAAGCAGAGGAATCGATCCCCTCTACAATGGCCGCTCTGCCCCTTTTATAGCTGCCCTGGTCCTCTTCCCCCAAAAACTTAGGCGAGAAGGGTTGCCACACTTGGCGAGTTTTGAAAGGGGACAGGTGCTCAGTCTATCCTGACTAAAGGCGGTCTTCGCCTGCAAAAGCTTAATCTATGACGCGCCGGTGGGCTCGGTGATGACCTTCGCCCTGCGCGCCTTGCTGTCTCAGTCTTCTATCACCAAACGGGTAGTCCTTGGGACTCACTTTGGGGGTGGGAAGCTGGGGCTGCCCCCTTAGCACCAAAGAGGAAAGCTTCTCTATCCACGCCTGCTGGCGCGGCCTCTGCCGCCCTTCATCGCTACGCACATCACCCACCTGATGGGCACAGGACCGCGCAGCTGACGTCAGGCTCGGATGTCCTCAGGCGGCCACCTCGGGGGGGCGCCTCGGCAGGCAGCCTCGCGAGAGGACCTCGCGAGGCCCCTGCCGCTGCCGCGGCTAAGTGCTGGTAGGTCATGTCTTGAGGAGGGGTCCTCGCGGGACTGGCACCTCGCGGGGCGTCTTCGCTTCGCGGCGCCCTTAGACGGGCCGCGTCTTGGGCCTTCGCCAGGCGTCGCTTCCTGGGCCGCAGGCAGACGGGCCGGGGTACCCTGCTTCCCAATGGCCCAACAGCAGTCCCCTACCTGACATGCCAAATGTCGGAATCCGGGCTCCGGGGACCCTGGTACGAACTCTGGGGGTTGCTTGCTGCCTAACTACCCGACGATGACCACGGCGAGCGGAGCACGGCGAAAGCACACACACACGCAGGGCACGGCAGGGACACGAGAACTACCCAGGTTCGGGCCACCATGCGGTGTAAAACCCTACTCCTACTTGTGCTTGGGATTATTGTGGATGAGAGAGTTCTCGCGTACCAGGATGACAATGGAGGAAATCGACCCCCCTCTACGATGGTAGCACTGCCCCTTTTATAGCCACCTTGGTCCTCTTCCCCCGAAAATGTTGGCAGGAAGGGTAGCCACACAACGGCGGTTTGAAGGGGGGCAGGCTCCCAGTCTTATCCTGACAAAAGGTGGTCTTCGCCTGCAAAGATGCTATCCATGACTCGTAGGTAGGCTCAGCGATGACATCCGCCCAGCGCGCTCCATCGTCTTGGTCTTCTTTCACCGAATGGGCAAGCTTTGGGACTTGCTTTGCAGGTGGGCAGCTGGTGCTGCTCCTTTATCACCAAAGAGGGAACCTCCCCTGACCGCACCTGCTGGTACAGCTCTTGTCACTATCTTCGCCCTGCGTGGGCGCGTCGGTGGGCACACGACTGCGAGGTTGGCGCCAGGTGACGCCCTGCTTGGGTGGCTTCGGGAGGCTGCCTCGGGAGGCCGCCACGCGAGGGGGCCTCGCGAGGCTTCCTGCTGCTGCTGAGTCTTCGGTGGGTCCACTCCTGGTGGAGGGGTTCCTCATGAGGCCGGAGCCTCGCGAGGTGTCTTGCTTTGCGGCGCCCATAGCTGGGCCGCCTCTTGGGCCTTCGCCAGGCGTTGCTTCTTGGGCTGCAGGCAGATGGCCTGTGGTACCCTGGTTCCCACTGGACCGATAAGATTTGCATGCCAAGGTTGGCGCCGTATGACTTGAAGAGGCCGTTGGTGAACTGTGAGCCGTTGTCAGTGATGATGCGGTTGGGGACACCGAAGCAGCTCACGAGGCCCTTGATGAACTTGACGGCTGATCCTGCCGGGATGGTGCGGACGGGCTCCACTTCCGCCCATTTGGTGAACTTGTCGATGGCGACATAGAGGTAGCGGTAGCCGCCAGCTGCATGAGGGAAGGGGCCCAGAATGTCTAGCCCCCTAATCGCGAAGGGCCATGAGAAGGGAATGGTCTGGAGGCCTTGCGCCGGCATGTGGATTTGCTTGGCGTGGAATTGGCAGGCTTCACAAGATTGGACCAGCTCAGTGGCATCTTGAAGTGCGGTGGGCCAGTAGAAGCCGTTATGGAACACCTTGCCGGCGAGCGTGCGCGATGAAGAGTGGTGGCCGCGGTCTCCACTGTGTATGTCAGCAAGCAGCTCGTGCCCTTGCTCCTCAGAGATGCACCACAGTGCGACACCATTGGGGCACCTGCGGTAGAGATCGCCATCCCGTAGGCAGTAAGCTATGGCCTGGCGGGCCACGCGCTCGGTCTCTGAGTTCTTCTCTGGGAGGGTGCCGTCCTCCAGATAGGCCTTGAATTTGTTGGCCCAGCTATCAGATTGTGGCTCCAGCGCGAGTAGCAGGCGAGCGCCTGAAGGCGGGCCACAGTCTGGCATGCCTGTGGGTGGTGCGGGCGGGAGCTCCTCATGAGGCCCCGTGGTGCTTGCGGCAGGTGGCGCGGCTGATGGCCTCAGGAGCCTCTCCTCGAAGACGCCAGGCTTTTGAGGATTGCAGCGAGACGCTTGCTTGGCGATGTCATCTGCTTCCTTGTTGCTGCTGCGAGGGATGTGCTGGAGTTCCATGTCGAGGAAGCGCTTCTCGAGCTTGCGGACTTCCACCAAGTAGGCGGCCATGTGCTCGTCTTTGGGCTTGTAGCTTTTGGTGGAGAAGTTGATGAGGAGCTGCGAATCTTCCTTGATGAGGATGCGCTTGATGCCAAGAGCAGAGGCAGCCTTGAGTCCAGCAATGAGGCCCTCGTACTCGGCGATGTTGTTGGAGACCTTGTCGTCATGCTTGAAGCAGAGTTGTACGGCGTAGTAGAGCTTGCCTCCTGCCGGCGAGGTGAGGACGATGCCAGCCCCCGCGCCCTGCCGGGAGAATGCGCCGTCAAAGTGCAGGGCCCAGCCACTAGGGGTATCATCCCCAGGTAGGAGGGACTCATCCTCGCGAGGCTCCTCTTAATGCGGATCCGTCCATTCCGTCGTGAAATCCGCCAAGGCTGCGCCCTTGATCGTCCTTGTCGTGAGGAATTCCAGTCTGAAGGCTTGCAGCTCGATGTTCCACTCGGCGACGTGGCCAGTAGCGTTGGGGCTGTGCAGGACCTGCTCCAGGGGATAAGATGTGATCACCTTAATGGGGTGGCCCTGGAAGTAGTGGCGCAGCTTCCTGGAAGCGATGAGGAGCGTGAAGAGGAGCTTCTGCTGCATGGGGTACCGCTCGCGTGCATCCCGCAGCACCATGCTGACAAAGTAGACGGAGTGCTCGACGAGGTGCGTGGCCGTAGGCGTGGTAGCTTGTTCTTCAGGAAGCTCGAGAGGTGGCTCGTCAGGGGCCTCTTGAGGAGGATCCTCGGCAGGCACCGACGCGGCCTCGGGAGGTGCTGGCGCGAGCGCGGCCTCGGAAGGCGCTGGCGCGAGTGCGGCCTCAGGAGGCGCGGGCGCAACCTCAGTAGGCACTAGTGCGGTAGGCTTCTTCTTGGCGCAAGCAGGCTCTTCTCGCTCTGCCACAAGGGCTGCGCTGGCTGTATGGGGGGTGGCCACCAGGTATAGGAGCAGGGGCTCACGAGGGCGCAGAGCGACCATGACGGGAGGGCTTGTCAGATACCTCTTGAGGTCCTCAAAGGCCGCGTCAGGCTCAGGAGTCCACTTGATGGGGCCCGATCTCTTCATGAGCTTGAAGAACAGCAGGGCTCTTTCGCCGAACTTGGAAGATGAAACGCCCAAGTGAGGCCATGCATCCCGCGAGGCGCTGCATTTCCCCGAGGTTCCGAGGAGGCCGCATCCACTCGATGGCCTTGATCTTTTCGGGGTTGGCTTCGATGCCGCAATGGGAGACCAGGAAGCCAAGCAGCTTGCCGGAAGGGACCTCGAAGATGCACTTGGCGGGGTTGAGCTTGAGGTTGACCTTGCGCAGGTTGGCAAATGTTTCTTCGAGGTCCACAATGAGGGAGCAGGACTTGTAACTCTTCACGACGATGTCGTCGATGTAGACCTCCGCATTTCTTCCCATCTGGGGCCCCAAGGTGATACGCATCAGCCTCTGGAAGGTGGCCCCCGCGCTCCTCAAGCCGAAGGGCATGCAGATGTAGCAGTATGTCCCACAGGGGGTGATGAAGGCCATCCTCTCTTCGTCTTCTATCGCCATCTTGATCTGGTGGTAGCCTGAGAAGGCGTCCAGGAAGCAAAGCAACTCGCACCCAGCGGTGGAGTCTACGATTTGGTCGATTCGCGGCAGCGGGAATGGGTCTTGGGGTAGGCCTTGTTGAGGCTGGTGAAGTCGACGCACATTCGACTCTCACCGCTGTGCTTGGGGACGATGATAGGGTTGGCAAGCCACTCGGGGTGGCGCACCTCGCGGATGACTCCTGCCTCTTGTAGTTTATGAACCTTTTGGACGATGAACTCTTGCTTCTTGGGCGCTTGGCGCCGTGCCTTTTGCTTGACGGGGCGCGCGTTGGGGCACACCGCTAAGTGGTGCTCGATCACCTCCCTCGGCACACCAGACAAATCTGATGCTGTCCATGCGAACACATCAACATTTGTCCGGAGGAAGGCGACGAGCGCGTCTTCCTATTTGGGGTCAAGGCCGTTACAGATGGTGAAGGCGGTCCCAGAGCCACTGCCATCCACCGACACCTTCTTCGTCTCGGCGCGCGCCTGAGAGAACAGCTACTTCTTCTTTGCGGGTGCGGCCTCGGGAGGCTCGACGTCATCCTCGTTGGCAGGATACGCGGTAGCGGCAGCCTTGTAGCCGCGCTCGAGGGAGCGCACTGCATCCTTCACGTCGCAGCGGACGGTGATGATGCCGCTACAGCCTGGCATCTTGAGGACGTTGTAGGCGTGGTGAGTCACCGCCATGAACTTGGCTAGCGCGGGGTAGCCCAAGATGGCGTTGTAGGGTAGGCCGATGTATGCCACATCAAAGTCGATGACCTCGGTGTGGTAATTCTTGCGGGTGCCGAAGGTGACGGGAACACGCACTTGCCCAAGAGGCAGGGTGGAGCCGTCGGTCACACCTGAGAAGGGCCTCATCGGCATCAGGCGCTCGTAGGGCACTTGGAGCTTATCGAAGGTCTCGATGGAGATCACGTTGAGGCCTGCGCTGCCTTCGACAAGCGTCTTGGTGACGGCGAAGTTGTTGATCGTGGGCGTGCACAGCATGGGGACGGTGCCCACAGCCATCATGGACTTGGGGTGGTCCGTGGAGTCGAAGGAGATTGCGTATTGTGACCACTTGAGGGGCTGAGAGGCCTCAGGCCTCGGGAGGGCCGCGTTCACGTCGCGAGAGAACTGATTGAAGTGGCGGTTGGACGAGGCAGTCTGGGATCCGCCGAGGATGCATGCCACTCCGCGAGGCTCCTGGTAGCCCCCAGCATTCTCGTCAGGCTGGTTGCCGTTGTTCCTGCCAGGCGGCGGCGGAGGCGGCAGGGCGGCGTTGGCTTGAGGATTGGCCTGCGAGGCTGGTCGCGCTAGCCCTACCGAAAGTTGTTGCTTCCGTTGTTGCGGTCTCCCCAGCGGTTGCCATTGCGGCTGCCCCCGCGGCCAGTGTCGCGGTCGTTGTGGTTGCCACGCCCATCCTGGCGGCTCTCGCGAAGCAGCTTGAGCTCATGGTATTCTTCGGTGTTGTGGGAGTGCATGCCGTGGTAAGCGCAGAAGGGGCGCCCATCCGCGCTTCTGCTCAGGCCATGTCTGGGTCGTTGTGGGCGAAGAGGCGGCCCTCTTCAGCCTTGGCGCACCCGCGGCACTGCATCCTTCTCGCGCATCCAGACGTCTGTGACGCCGGAGGAGAACGCGGAGATGATCGCGACGTCCGAAGCGCGTGGGATCTTGTTGCGCACCTGGATGAAGCGCTGGATGTGCTTGCGGAGAGTCTCATGAGGGCGCTGGCGCACGGCGTGCAGGTCGTTGAGCATGAGGGGACGCTCGTGTGTGCCCTTGAAGTTAGCGATGAACTACCGGCACAGTTCGGACCAGGTGGAGATGGAAGCCTCGGGAAGGTTCATGAGCCACGAGCGCGGGGCGTCCTTGAGGGCCATGGGGAACCAGTTTGCCATGACCTTGTCGTCACCGCCTGCAGCCTCGATGCTCAGAGTGTAGAGCTGCAGGAACTCCGTGGGGTTGGGGATGCCGTCTTAGCGAGGAGGCAGGTCCGGCTTGAACTTCGTAGGGCACACCACGTGGCGCAGCTCGCGAGTGAAGGCATGGCAGCCCCCGCTGCTGGAGGCGACGCCGCCAGCTAGGGCGGCGCGATTCTGGCGCTCGGCCGCCGCTATCAGGACCCCGATCCTAAATCACCCCGGTCTAGCATATAACACATCATATCACTTTGCGGCCTCACGCACGGTAACCCACGGCTGCCGCCTTACCTGGGCCGGGACCGTTTGTGCTTTTTGGCTCACGTATATGATTGTGTCGCTAGCATCCATGTGACAGAGAACCTGGGCCGACATGACTAGTCGTAAACCAAGGTGGCACAAACTTACAGGGACAGGCATACATGACCCAACAATGCACGTGTCATTCAGCAGCGAGTGTAACCAAGTCATAGCAAGCTACAAGGACTCCAGTAAAACACCGTGTGACATTTCCCCGTAGGGACAGACACAGGAGCAAAGAAGGACACATGCCGGTCAATCCATGTGTTCCGAATGGAAGCACTAGGAGGCATTTCCCCATAAGGAAGGCTACCAAGAACAAACGACTAGGTGTCGGATCCCACACATACCAGTGCATTTCAAACATACACACAATATGCACGATATGTGTAAATACAACATGGCATCACAACATAACTCTATGACTCAAAGTATTTATTTAAATGGGCTCCGAGGAGCCTTTCATAGCATGATATTACAAACATGGGTCTCGTGACCCAACATTCAAGTCATACAAGCAACAAGCAGAAGCATAAACCTGTCTGAGTACAGACAGCTGAAAAGGAAGAAGGCTGGAAAGCCTGTCTAACTACAAGAACCTCCAAAGGAACCAGACCTCTGTCTGGGATTCCCAAGCTAATCGGTCAACGTCGAACTCATCGCAGGAATCTAAAGTGAGACTGAAGTCTCCTCTGCAAAAACATAAATTAAGCAAACGTGAGTACAAATGTACTCAGCAAGACTTACATCAGAACTAGCTACATATGCATCAGTATCAACAAGGGGGTTGTGGGGTTTAACTGCAGCAAGCCAGCTTTGACTTAGTGGCTATCCTGTACTACGACTACCAGTATTTTCTTTGGGGTGAGAGATCGCACACGAGTCCACATATTCACCATATCAATACACCACTATGGATCCGCTCCCGTCTCCCTACGAGAAGGTCATCCATAGCACTCACGCTTATCTTGCGCATTTTAGGGTATCCATTTCAACTTGTCTATGAACAATGTAAGCTTTCCAAGTAGTCCATATCCACGGACGCGGCTATTCGAATAGATCATATTACCCTGCAGGGGTGTACTTCTTCACACACGCTTTCCCCACTTACCGCCATGTACACGTCATGTATCTCGGCAACCTTCAAGCGGAAGCCTGGCGAGGGTGTCGGCCATGACCTGACTAACCACACAAGTCTCTAGTCCAGGTTTATCGCCTATTTGAGTTCCATCCGCAAGGAAGTCTGGCCGAGGTTTCCACTACCGCCCCAAACAATGAGTGCAGGGTTCCCAAGAGCACCATTCGGGTGACACCTAGTACACTGTGCCTCGTGTCTCTACCGCATCATATCCCACCCCTAGGGTCAGCACTACGCACGGCCCTCAACACATAACCTACAAACACCAGAAACTAGTTGCAACTCCGGGACAGAGGACAAGGCGATTAATAAGCCGAGAGAGCTTGGAGCGCCCGGAGCCTAGTGTGTGGTAGTAACTGTCTTGGATCACAAACAAAGAACTCAGTTCCTGAGGACGGTCCCAATGAGACAACCCACCATGTACTCCTACATGGCCTGTCATCGCTACCTTTACCAAATCGTGTTCACACACTTAGCTCTCACACAGTAGGACATGTTCACCACCATTCCAATCCATCCCAGATGAATCAGACCTGACACTACTCTAAGCATAGCAGGCATAACCAGCAAGCATGAATGAGTAGGCACATCATGGCTCAAACAACTCCTACTCATGCTAGTGGGTTTCAACTATTTACTGTGGCAAAGACAGGTCATGCAGAGGAATGGGTTCAACTACCGCAACAAGTAACAATTGAATCGTTATTGTCCTAATGCAGTAAAAGAGAGCAAGAGCAAGAGAGTGGGATTGTATCGAAATGCTCAAAGGGGGTTTGCTTGCCTGGCACTTCTGAAGATAGTATAGCTCTTCGTCAGTGTCAACGATCACATCGTCGGAACAACCTCTACTGAGGGAGAACAAACACCGGCAGCATAAAAAGGGAACCACAATCAATGCAATGCACATCCAAATGAATGACATGTCATATTAAGGTACTGAATTGACCTAGTGCAATGGTTAGCCATATTACTTGAAGTGGAATTCAAACAAGATCGAATTCCAACTCCAAATGTTATTTCATAAATTGCCCTAGTCATCAATTGTCCTATTTAGTGAGGTTAACTTGTTCAGACATGCATGAAAGTGACATAAACAGATTCTTTGGATTTTTTTGATAATTTTTCATATATAAATTATTTCATTCTGAGCTGCAGTTAAATTTCTATGAATTTTAGAAGTTTTAACTATTTTCTGGAATTTCCTGGATTATTTTTAATCCAAAAAATCATTAATGACATCAGCATGATGACATCATGACATCAGCAGGTCAACCGAGCTGACCAGGGTCAAACCTGATGCGTGGGTCCCACGTGTCATTGACTCAGTCAGTTAACTCGATTTAATTAACCTAAACTTGTAATTTGCCAGGGGTTTAATTACCGTGCGGGGCCACTGTCATTGGCTGTGGTGGTGGTTTAGCATGGGGATTAGGCCCTAATTACAGGGCCACGTCAGCCGGTCGGAACCTCACCACCGGCGACCTTGGAACGCGGCGGCGTCTGCTCGGGAGGCCACGGGAGCGGTGCCGGAGGCTACCAGGGCATAGCCCGACCTCGTGCGCATCCACCGGAGGCAGCAGCAGGTTGTGGGGTCGCTGGAGTCGACGCCGGCGACGAGCTGAGCGGCGGCCGGAGCTCAGACGAGCTCGGGGTCGGGGCTAGCGGCCGCAAACGAGAGAGGGGGAAGAGGGGTTCGACGTGGGAGCTCACAGCGAGGTCAAAGGAGTGGTCAGTGGGCTCGGGGAGGTCCTGCGTGCGGCGAATCGACAGCGGCGGTCATCGGATGCAGAGGACGAGGATGATGGTGTAGGCGGCGATGCAGCGCGTCCGGCGTTGCGTGCATCAGCATGTAGCTCCACGGTGTCGAGGCGGATCCGTTGGACGAAATGGAGAGGCGAGGGGACTACGGTGGGCGCGTCAGACGGCGTCGGTGGCGGTGGTGGCGCTCGGGCAGCTGTGTGTGAGAGAGACAAAGGAGGGGAGAGAGAGCAGCGAGTGAGGGAGAGGAGGGAGAGGTCGCTGGGTGTCTCCATGGCGCGTCCAGAATGGGCGGGGCATCGCGGTGGAAGCAGGTGCTGGCCGGCGCGTGCCGGCGCACGGCGACCACACGCCCTCCTGCCCACTGGCAAGAGGTGGGAGACGGTGCGGCGGCTGGTGGGCTGGGCCTTCGGCTGGGCTACAGGTAAGGCCAGGTAGGCCTCTCTCTCTCTCTCTCTCTTCTTTTTTTTCTATTTTGTTTTCTGTTTTCTATTTTCTGAAGCTTGTTTTGATTTGATTTAAATATCAAATCATTTTATTAGCTTTTGAAAAGATTTATGTGGCTTGATACAATATATTCAAAGCCACTCATAGGTTTTCAGGATTATTGGATTTATATTTTATACATAGTAGATATAAATCCAGTTCAAATAATTATTGATTTAATTCAAAGTCCCAGAATAATCATTTCTGAGATTCCAAAAATATTGGTTTGAATTTTACCTCTTGCCAATATTTTCAGAGATTAACAGGAACATTTTCTTGGGCTCATTCGAAAAGATTTTAATGTTGATCATTTTTAAAGTATTTCTAAGGCTTTGGAAATTTTCCTCAATTCAAATTTCTTTGAATTTAACATGATGCATGGATGCTTTAATGGAACTAATTACAACCAAATTCTAGGGCTGTGACAACTCACCCCCACTAAACAAGAATCTCGTCCCGAGATTCAAGCATAGGGTAAGAGGAAGGGGACACAGGACTGACACAGTCTTCATGATCCAACTGCCCTTCTCGAAGATGTTGATTCATTGTATCATGTTGATCTTGACATCTTTGCCTTCGAGAGCTTCACCCAACACGATGACGACAGAAGGAACTCTACAGCAATCGATCTTTTCGAAGATCGAGCAACTCACGATCAACTCATGGAATGAGACGGAAGAACATCTCCTAAGCTGAGGCACAAAACACACATCAGGAATGATGGAAGAGAGCAGATGGCGAAGGTTTAATTTAGTAGGCAACAATTCCACGCTTAGGTAAGATGGTGCATGGTTTCAACGTAGCGAGGAGTTAATTGCCATGATTCCCTGACGGGGCATGATACGTCCATTTTGCATCATGTTTTTCTACTGTTACTTATAGTGTTTTTAATCATTATAACACTTTTTGGAGCAATTCTAATGCCTTTTCTCTCTTAATATGCAAGATTTACACAAG
This sequence comes from Elymus sibiricus, assembly GCA_039707655.1. Classification (NCBI taxonomy): domain Eukaryota; kingdom Viridiplantae; phylum Streptophyta; class Magnoliopsida; order Poales; family Poaceae; genus Elymus; species Elymus sibiricus. The sequence continues at coordinate 201,399,743 of CM077666.1, read as the reverse complement.
GAGGGAGAATGGCGGCAGCTGAAATTCTGGACCTGAAAAAGCTATGTCAGAGATACCTATTCTGCACATCTCCAAATGAGCTGAAACTTCACGGAGAATTATTTTGGAATAAATAAAAAATACTGGAAGCAAAAAGTACCAGAGGGGGCCACCCAGGTGCCCACGAGGCACCAGGGCGCGCCACCCCCCCCCCCCCCCAGGCGCGCCCTGGTACCTCGTGGGGCCCTTGGCCCTCCTCTGGACCCCATTTTCTGTTATGTAAGAACATTTGCCCTAAAAAAATAAGGAGAAGACATTTGGGATGGTGCGCCGCCATCTCGAGGCGGAACTTGGGCAGGAGCACTTTTGCTCTCCGGCGGAGAGATTCTGCCAGGGATACTTCCCTCCGGGAGGGGGAAATCGTCGCCATCGACATCACCAGCAACCCTCTCATCGTGGGAGGGCCAATCTTCATCAACATCTTCACCAGCACCATCTCATCTCAAACCCTAGTTCATCTCTTGTGTTCAATCTTTGTCTCAAAACCTCAGATTGGTACCTGTGGGTTGCTAGTAGTGTTGATTACATCTTGTAGTTGATGGTAATTGGTTTATTTGGTGGAAGATTATATGTTCAGATCTAATATGCTATTTAATAACCCCTCTGATCTTGGGCATGATGATGATTTGTGAGTAGTTACTTTTGTTCTTGAGGACATGGGAGAAGTCTTGTCATAAGTAATCATGTCAATTTGGTATTCGTTCGATATTTTGATGATATGTATGTTGTTGATTCTCTTAGTGGTGTCATGTGAACGTCGACTACATGACACTTCACCATCTTTGGGCCTAAGGGAATGCATTGTGGATTAGTAATTAGATGATGGGTTGCTAGAGTGACAGAAGCTTAAACCCTAGTTTATGCGCTATTCCGTAAGGGGCTGATTTGGATCCATATGTTTAATGCTATGGTTAGAGTTATCTTAATTCTTCTTTCGTAGTTGCGGATGCTTGCGAGAGGGGGTAATCATAAGTGGGAGGCTTGTTCAAGTAAGAACAGCACCCAAGCACCGGTCCACCCACATATCAAATTATCAAAGTAGCGAACGCGAATCAAACCAACATGATGAAAGTGACCAGATGAAATTCCCATGTATCCTCGAGAACGCCTTACTTACTATAAGAGATCGTTCCGGCTTGTCCTTTGCTATAAAAAGGATTGGTCCATCTTGCTGCACTTTTTGTTACTATTGCTACTTATCACTTGTTACAAATTATCTTGCTATCAAACTACTCGTTACCGATAATTTCAGTGCTTGCAGAAAATATCTTGCTGAAAACCGCTTGTCATTTCCTTCTGCTCCTCGTTGGGTTCGACACTCTTACTTATCAAAAGGACTACGATTGATCCCCTATACTTGTGAGTCATCAAGACTCTTTTTTGGCGCCGTTGCCTCGGAGTGAAGCGCCTTTGGTGAGTGGAATTTGGTAAGGAAACATTTATATTACGTTCTGAAATTTACTGTCACTTGTCACTATGGAGTGTAATCCGTTGAGGGGTTTGTTCGGGGTATCTTCACCTCGACCGGAAGCACCAAGAGTTGCTCCTCAACATACTGCACCTACTGAAAATATTTAATATGAGATTCCTTCGGCTATGATAGAGAAACTGCTAGCTAATCCTTATGGAGGAGATGGAACAATACATCCTGATATGCACTTAATCTATGTGGATGAAATTTGTGGATTGTTTAAGCTTGCTGGTTTATCCGGAGATGGAGTTAAGAGGAAAGTATTCCCTTTATCTTAGGAGGGAAAGGCATTGACATGGTATAGGCTATGTGATGATACTGATACATGGGATTGGAACCGATTGAAACTGGAATTCCATCAGAAATTTTATCCTATGCATTTGGTTCATCGTGATCGGAATTATATATATAATTTTTGGCCTCGTGAAGGAGAAAGCATCGCTCAAGCTTGGGGGAGGCTTAAGTACATGATGTACACATGCCCCAACCATGAGCTCACAAAAGAAATTATCTTACAGAATTTTTATGCTCGGCTTTCTCATGATAATCGAACCATGCTCGATTCTTCTTCAACTGGCTCTTTTATGAAGAAAACTATTGAATTCAGGTGGGATCTTCTGGAAAGAATTAAATGCAACTCTGAAGATTGGGAACTCGACAAAGGTAATGAGTCAGGTATAATACTTGAGTTTGATTGTGTTAAATCTTTTATGGCTACCGATGCTTTTCATAAGTTTAGCACTAAATATGAAGTTGACTCTGAGATAGTAGCTTCCTTTTGTGAATCATTTGCTACTCATGTTGATCTCCCTAAGGAGAAGTGGTTTAAATATCATCCCCCTGTTAAAGAAAAGATTGAGGAACCCGTTAGTGTTAAAGAAGAAACAATTGTTTATCATGTTGATCCAGTTGTGCCTACCGCTTATATTGAGAAACCACCTTTTCCTGTTAGGATTAAGGAACATGCTAAAGTTTCAACTGTGGTTAACAAAAGTAATATTAGAGCACCTAGACCCTCTGAACAAATTAAAGTTGAACCTAATGTTGTTATGGTTAAAGATCTCTTGGTTGATAATATAGATGGGCATGTTATTTACTTCTGCGATGAAGCAGCTAGAATTGCTAAACCTGATCCTAAAGATAAAAACAGACACGTTATGGGCATGCATGTTGTCTCAGTTAAAATAGGAGATCATTGCTATCATGGCTTATGTGATTTGGGTGCTAGTGTGAGTGCTATTCCGTTTACCTTATATCAAGAAATTATGAATGATATTGCACCTGCTGAAATAGAGGACATTGATGTTACTATTAAACTTGCAAACAGAGATACCATTACACCGCTTGGGATCGTTAGAGATGTTCAAGTCTTGTGTGGAAAAATAAAATACCCTACTGATTTTCTAGTCCTCGGTTCTCCACAAGATGATTTTTGCCCCATTATATTTGGTAGACCTTTCTTGAACACTGTTAATGCCAAGATTGATTGCGCTAAAGAAATTGTTAGTGTTGATTTTGGTGGTATGTCTCATGAGTTTAATTTCTCCAAATTTCATAGACAACCTCATGATAAAGAATTGCCTAGTAAAGATGAAATTATTGGTCTTGCTTCTATTGCTGTACCTCCTACTGATCTGTTAGAACAATATTTGCTAGACCATGAGAATGACATGCATATGAATGAAAGAAATGAAATAGATAGAATGTTCTTTGATCAGCCACCCATCCTTAAACACAATTTGCCTGTTGAAACTCTTGGAGGTCCTCCTCCACCTAAGGGTGATCCTGTATTTGAATTGAAGCAATTGCCTGATACATTGAAATATGCTTATGAGATTACTGAAAACTCTGAGGAAGCACCGAGCTGCTATTGGATATACTCTTGATGATCTTAAGGGCATCAGTCCCACTCTATGTCAGCACAAAATTAATATGGAGCCTGATGCTAAACCAGTTGTCGACCACCAACGACGATTAAATCCTAAGATGGAAGAGGTGGTAAGAACTGAAATATTAAAACTTCTGGAAGCAGGTATAATCTATCCCATAGCTGATAGTAGATGGGTAAGTCCCGCTCATTGTGTCCCTAAGAAAGGGGGTATTACTGTAGTTCCTAATGATAAAAATGAACGCATTCCACAAAGAATTGTAACTGGTTATAGGATGGTAATTGATTTTAGAAAATTAAACAAAGCTACTAGAAAAGATCATTACCCCTTACCTTTCATCGATCAAATGTTAAAAAGATTGTCTAAGCATACACACTTTTGTTTCCTAGATGGTTATTCTGGTTTTTCTCAAATACCCGTATCACAATCTGATCAAGAGAAAACCACCTTTAGTTGTCCTTTTGTAACTTATGCTTATAGACGTATGCCTTTTGGTTTATGCAATGCACCTGCTACCTTTTAAAGATGTATGACTGCTATATTCTCTGATTTTTGTGAAAAGATTGTTGAGGTTTTCATGGATGATTTTTCCATTTACAGAACTTCTTTTGATGATTACTTAAGCAACCTTGATCGAGTTTTGCAGAGATGTGAAGAAACTAATCTTGTCTTGAATTGGGGGAAGTGCCACTTTATGGTAAATGAAGGTATTGTCATGGGGCATAAAATTTCCGAGAGAGGTATTGAAGTTGATAAAGTTAAAGTTGATGCTATTGAAAAAATGACATGTCCTAAAGATATTAAAGGTATAAGAAGTTTCCTTGGTCATGTTGGTTTCTATAAGAGGTTTATTAAAGACTTCTCTAAAATTTCTAGGCCTCTTACCAATATTTTGCAAAAAGATGTTCCATTTGTTTTTGATGATGATTGTCTAGAAGCCTTTGAAACACTTAAGAAAGCCTTAACCACTGCACCTATTGTTCAACCACCTGATTGGAACTTGCCTTTTGAAATCATGTGTGATGCTAGTGATTATGCTGTTGGTGATGTTCTAGGACAGAGAGTTGATAAGAAATTAAATGTTATCCATTATGCTAGTAAAACTCTAGACAGTGCCCAAAGAAATTATGCTACTACTGAAAAAGAATTTCTAGTAGTTGTGTTTGCATGTGATAAATTCAGATCCTACATAGTTGATTCTAAAGTAACTGTTCACACTGATCATGCTGCTATTAAATATCTTATGGAAAAGAAAGATGCTAAACCTAGACTTATTAGGTGGGTTCAATTGTTACAAGAATTTGACTTGCATATTATTGATAGAAAGGGAGCTGAGAATCCCGTAGCAGATAATTTGTCTAGAATGGAAAATGTTCTTGATGACCCACTTCCTATTAATGATGACTTTCCTGATGAACAATTAGCTATTATAAATGCTTCTCGTAATACTCCTTGGTATGCAGACTATGCTAATTATATAGTTGCTAAATACATACCACCTAGTTTCACATACCAACAAAAGAAAAAGTTCTTCTATGATTTAAGACATTACTTTTGGGATGACCCACACCTTTATAAAGAAGGAGTAGATGGTATTATTAGACGTTGTATACCTGAGCATGAACATGAACAAATCCTACGGAAGTGTCATTCCAAAGCTTACGGAGGACACCATGCGGGAGACAGAACTGCACACAAGGTATTACAATCTAGTTTTTACTGGCCTACTCTTTTCAAGGATGCTTGTAAGTTTGTCCTATCTTGTGATGAATGTCAAAGAATTGGTAATGTTGGTAGACGTCAGGAAATGCCTATGAATTATTCACTTGCGATTGAACCGTTTGATGTTTGGGGATTTGATTATATGGGACCTTTTCCTAAATCCAATGGGTATACTCATATTTTAGTTGCTGTTGATTATGTTACTAAGTGGATAGAAGCTATTCCAACTAGTAGTGTTGATCATAACACTTCTATTAAAATGCTTAAAGAAGTTATTTTCCCAATGTTTGGAGTCCCTAGATATCTAATGACTGATGGTGGTTCACATTTTATTCATGGTGCATTCCGTAAATTGCTTGCTAAATATGATGTCAACCATAGAATTGCATCACCCTATCACCCTCAATCTAGTGGTCAAGTAGAATTGAGCAATAGGGAAATCAAATTAATTTTGCAAAAAACCATCAATAGATCTAGAAAGAATTGGTCTAAGAAACTTGACGATGCATTGTGGGCTTATAGAACTGCTTATAAAAATCATATGGGTATGTCTCCTTATAAAATGGTTTATGGAAAAGCATGTCATTTGCCTCTTGAGTTAGAACATAAAGCATATTGGGCAATTAAAGAACTCAATTATGATTTTAAACTTGCCGGTGAAAAGAGGTTATTTGATATTAGCTCATTAGATGAATGGAGAACCCAAGCCTATGAAAATGCCAAATTGTTTAAAGAGAAAGTTAAAAGATGGCGTGATAGAAGAATTCAAAAACGGGAATTCAAAGTAGGTGAGCAAGTTCTATTATACAATTCTCGTTTGAGATTCTTTGCAGGGAAACTTCTCTTTAAATGGGAAGGACCGTATATTATCAAAGAAGTCTATCGCTCCGGAGCCATCAAAATAAACAACTCCGAAGGCACTAATCCGAGAGTGGTGAATGGGCAAAGAATTAAGCATTATATTTCAGGTACTCCCATTAATGTCGAAACTAATATTATTGAAACAATTACACCGGAAGAATACATAAGAGAGACCTTCTAGAATACTCCAAAACCCTGAAAAGGAATAGGTATGTGATACGGTAAGTAAACCGACTCCAAAAATTCCATAAAAATATTTTTTGTTAGTTTTGGAATATTAGAAGAAATACAAAAATAAGAAACGGCCGAGGGGACCCACCTGGTGCCCACGAGGCACCAGGGCGCGCAACCCCCCCCCCCCCCAGGCGCGCCCTGGTGGCTCGTGGGCCCCATGTGAGCCCTCCCGACTCCGTTTTCTCCTGGATTACTTGTTTTGCAAGATAAAAAATCTTTATATATACTCCCTTATGTTTTGACCACCGTATTGTGGAAATCTTCTCTGTTCTTGTTTCGTGCTATTTTTCTGACAGATCTAGATCGCTATGGCTCCACCAACCTCTCCCAAGGACAAGTTCTATGAGAAGGTCATCAACCCCTACTTACCGGAGGTGATGAAACACCCTCAAGCCATTGAGATGCGTGAGGGGGTGCTTCACATCCGGGATGTTCGAGGACCCAAGAAGACCGAGAGCGTGGAGTCCAGGATCGAAGCGGTGGAGCAGGAGATCTTCAAGTGCCAAGGGATGGTGGAGCGTGGACTTAGCGCCAATCACTCCATGATCACGGAACTCACCCGTAATCAGAAGGTGGATGGCCAATCGATGGGGGACATCATCTTCAAGCTCAATGAACGGATCGACTATCTTCAAGGCCAAATCTATGATCTTCAAACCCAAAATTATGAGTATGAGACAAGATTCAAAGGTATGAGTTTAGCTGCAAGTTTCAGGACTCCGGAGACTCGTTCATCTTTTTATGATGGGGAACCTATGCCATGGAAGCCGGAGGACAAGCCCATCACTTCATCACCACCACCATCACCGGAGAAGGACACTTGAATACATGGGTATGGGCACTCCCCTTGGCTTGTGCCAAGCTTGGGGGAGGTGCCCCGGTATCGTATCACCATCACTTTTATTATCTTTACCTACTTCTAGTTCGATCCTTAGCTATTTCGTGATCTAGTTGAATAAAAGTTCAGTATGATCCATTTTCGAGTGTTAGTTTCGTGATCCATCTATCTATGTAATCGAGTTGAGAGTTATATAATAAAGAGTAGTTTGAGTTTTTGCTTCTTTACTTTTATGTTTCAATCCTAGCAATGAAAATAATGAAAAAGATCATATGCTAATCTTATGTAAAGTAATGACATTACATAAAGAAAAGCATAAGTGGTAAAATTTATTGGAGGATAACAAACATAGTATTAGTCAATGATGCAATTCATGAAAGAATTAATAAGGGAAGAGAAGATTCACATGCAAATATACTATCTTGGACATCTTTTATGATTGTGAGCCCCCATTAAGTATTTTATGTCAAATTGTTGACATTGGACAAGGAAGACAACATAATGAATTATGTTTGTTCATATTCACATAGAAGTTATATTGTTATAGATCCTCCAACATGTGGTGCTTGCCCAATATCTTTGCTAGCCAAAAATCTGCACCAAGTGGAGATACTACTTGTGCATCCAAAACCCTTAAACCCAGTTTCACGTCATGAGAGTCCACTATATCTACCTATGGATTGAATAAGATCCTTCAAGTAAGTTGTCATCGGTGCAAAAAGCAATAAAAATTGCCTCTAAATATGTATGAAACTTTTATTGTAAGGGAAAATAAGCTTTGTACGAACTTGTGATGGCAAAGAAATAAAAGCGATGGACTGCATAATAAAGGTTGCTATCATAAGGGGCAATATAAAGTGATGTTCCTTTGCATTAAGAGCTTGTGCATCCAACAATAAAAAGCGCATGACAACCTCTGCTTCCCTCTATGAAGGGCCTATCTTTTACTTTTATGTATTTACTTTTTATGCAAGAGTCAATAGTGTTCTCCTCTATTCCTTTTTATTTTTCTCTTTTGCAAGCACCATGTGGTGGGGAAAGATCTAAACATATATATCCAGTTGGATGTGAGTGATCATTAGTTATTATTGTTGACATCACCCTTGAGGTGAATAAGTTGGGAGGCGAAATTATAAGCCCCTATCTTTCTGTGTGTCTGGCTGAAACTTTTTGCTCCATATATATGTTGTGAGTGTTAGCAATCATAGAAGACTATATGATGATTGAGTATGTGGACTTGCTAAAAAGCTTCTACATGAGACCCTTCCTGAAAGTATGATGAATTGCAATTGCATTGTTGACTGAGAACATAGTTTGTTAGTTTTCAAGAAAGTTTATGCCTTATACTTCATTGTTGTGATGAATTGTTACTTGCTCATGAGAAGTTTTATGATAATGAATATTGTTGTTATAATAATGATCATGATGCTACTATGTCCGTATTTTGTTTTTATCGACACCTCTCTCTCTCTAAACATGTGGACATGATTATCGATATCGGCTTTCGCTTGAGGACAAGCGAGGTCTAAGCTTGGGGGAGTTGATACGTCCATTTTGCATCATGTTTTGCTACTGTTATTTATAGTGTTTTTAATCATTATAACACTTTTTGGAGCAATTCTAATGCCTTTTCTCTCTTAATATGCAAGATTTACACAAGGAGGGAGAATGCCGGCAGCTGGAATTCTGGACCTGAAAAAGCTATGTCAGAGATACCTATTCTGCACATCTCCAAATGAGCTGAAATTTCACAGAGATTTATTTTGGAATAAATAAAAAATACTGAAGCAAAAAGTACCAGAGGGGGCCACCCAGGTGCCCACGAGGCACCAGGGCGCGCCACCCCCCCCCCAGGCGCGCCCTGGTACCTCGTGGGGCCCCTGTCCCTCCTCTAGACCCCATTTTCTGGTATATAAGCACATTTGCCCTAGAAAAAATAAGGAGAAGACTTTTGGGGCGGTGCGCCACCGTCTCGAGGAGGAACTTGGGCAGGAGCACTTTTGCTCCCCGGCGGAGAGATTCTGTCGGGGATACTTCCCTCCGTGAGGGGGAAATCGTCGCCATCGACATCACCAGCAACCCTCTCATCGTGGGAGGGCCAATCTTCATCAACATCTTCACCAGCACCATCTCATCTCAAACCCTAGTTCATCTCTTGTATTCAATCTTTGTCTCAAAACCTCAGATTGGTACCTGTGGGTTGCTAGTAGTGTTGATTACATCTTGTAGTTGATGCTAGTTGGTTTATTTGGTGGAAGATTATATGTTCAGATCTAATATGCTATTTAATACCCCTTTGATCTTGGGCATGATGATGATTTGTGAGTAGTTACTTTTGTTCTTGAGGACATGGGAGAAGTCTTGTCATAAGTAATCATATGAATTTGGTATTCGTTCGATATTTTGATGATATGTATGTTGTTGATTCTCTTAGTGGTGTCATGTGAACGTCGACTACATGACACTTCACCATGTTTGGGCCTAAGGGAATGCATTGTGGAGTAGTAATTAGATGATGGGTTGCTAGAGTGACAGAAGCTTAAACCCTAGTTTATGCGCTATTCCGTAAGGGGCTGATTTGGATCCATATGTTTAATGCTATGGTTAGAGTTATCTTGATTCTTCTTTCGTAGTTGCGGATGCTTGAGAGAGGGGGTAATCATAAGTGGGAGGCTTGTTCAAGTAAGAACAGCACCCAAGCACCGGTCCACCCACATATCAAATTATCAAAGTAGCGAACGCGAATCAAACCAACATGATGAAAGTGACCAGATGAAATTCCCATGTGTCCTCGAGAACGCCTTACTTACTATAAGAGATCGTTCCGGCTTGTCCTTTGCTATAAAAAGGATTGGGCCACCTTGCTGCACTCTTTGTTACTATTGCTACTTATCACTTGTTACAAATTATCTTGCTATCAAACTACTCATTACCGATAATTTCAGTGCTTGCAGAAAATACCTTGCTAAAAACCACTTGTCATTTCCTTCTGCTCCTCGTTGGGTTCGACACTCTTACTTATCGAAAGGACTACGATTGATCCCTTATACTTGTGGGTCATCAGGCAACCCTAGGGAAGGTGACTCGTAGAGTTATTCCCTTAAGTGGCAAAAAGAATTACTTTTGATACATAGATCATTGAAACTCTCTATACCAGCCTAAGGCAAATCACAAACGATCGTTTGAAGGAGTTCGAAAGAATGGCATACTCAGACTAGAATGGATGATGTGGGCTATCTTGTTGAAGACAACGCAATGGATGATATTTTCTTATCATCGGAAATGGATGGGACCCATGGTAAGCCCACTTTTGAAGATGATCCTGAACAACGATTACCGAGAATGGCAGCCCAGGGGACAAATGGCACAATGGCGGGTGCAAGCTGGGAACGAAATGCAAATGCTGGGAATGATTCTAGTAACCGGGGAGAAGGCTCAACAGTAGAGAGTGATTCCACTGTTTGAATGGCTATAGAATAATCGAAGAGACTGAGGGCACATTCCAGCTAATGCCTACGATAAAACCTAGTGCCTGAGCGTGCTCTCAAGAACTTGAGCATTATTTCCATATTTATTAACATCAAGTAAAGGTCGGACTTCGGGAACTCAAGGAATCCATAAGTAATAACTTCTGGAATAAGTCATATGAAATCCTCATGGGGAGTGGATGATATCTTGACTCGGCAAGAAGGCCACTACATTGGCGTACCGGGTTTACAGAGAAACCAAGATCATAATCTTTGAAATGTCCCAACCATCATATCTGCCTGAGATTCAGATTTGGTTGGTGACAAGATGCTTCAGCCTCAGCATGTCTGAAAAGGAAAGTTTGCAACCCAAATCGACGAGATGACGTTGCGAGATTCTCAGGAAATGAACTACGAAAGCAAGCTCCAAAACATGAGCTGGATTGCAAGGCACACATGATCAACTCTGTCGAAGGCAAGCATGACCACATAGAAGTCTTACAACCAAACACTTTCGAGTTCTGATAGGGAACCATCATCAAAGATATCGAAGTCTCGTGCACTTAAATTAGACTTCTTTTCCTTGAACAAATCAATCAGTGGCTTAGTGTGCTGGGGAATACATATGGAATGGAGGTAGCTAATCTCTCAAACCATGGTATACTTCGCACATGCATGACTGACTTGGGATGATTCCAATGGAAGCAAAACAAACTTTCTCAAATTCACGGCGGCAACTTGCATCAAATGCACATGAACTTAGAGGAAGTCACTTCTTTCATCCAAACATATGCTTCATGAACGAAACACGAAGGAAATGCTTACACAAGTTTCCAACACTGGCTTAAATGTTCATCACAAATTACGGAGAAGATGAAGATGTTGCCGATGGGCTCATCAACAATTCATCTAGGTTTCCATATAGATGGAATTCCATTATTAAGTGAACAAGGTCATAGCATTGGTCAGGCCACAAGATATAATGGTGCATGCTCGAGGAATCAACCACGAGTAAGACAACATTATGAAAATCCCTGGGTTTTGATTTTGATTTGACAATAGCCCATACTCAAATCAAAGATTGGATAAGACAATAGATCCAACAATTGATCATGAGGGTCAATTGATGAAGATATCATCTTTCTTCAACACACACACACACACACACACACACACACACACACACACACAAGATATCCCTTCGGAATGAACTAAGTCAGATAAAGCTTTATCTTCCACTCTCCAAATTGTTTTTTTAGCTTATCCAACTAGTTTCAGGGGTATCCAACACAGATTCTTGGAGAAGGGGTGGTTTATTGGGACAACCAACTTGATCACGAACTCAACATAGCAGTCAGGCAACAACCTGGTGAAACTTCCGAGAAGATATTCGGAAAATCATAAACCACCAATATGTTACTAAGCTCGAGAACATTCTTGCTTTTCAAGGCAAGACAAAACGACCAAAAAACAAGGGATTGACACAATACTAACTCATTGATCGAAGAGTGCACCAAGAATAATGGACTAGGTAGAACGATCAATCTTAGAATGATGATTCAATAACCATCACGCCAAGAATGAAATTATCGTCCATTAACTACCAGGCAACAGGGTTGCTAGGGGTATTGATTTCACACATCACAGTTCACTTGTCGGCATTCCAGTTACAACAACACAGGGACCGAGAAATAAATGATGGTGGCGAGAAGTATCACTGAATCAAGAATCCATAGGATGATGTGCCATTCCCATGACATTCTTGACATAAAGACGGTAATACTCCAGGGTAGAATAGAACAGAAGCTGGACTGGCATTCTGATCTGCGGAATACAAGTACTTTGACCCAATCCAAGAAATGGATGAGGTGCTGGAGTTTGTTTCTCCTAGTCATTCCAATATAGAATGGCTTGACAGGCCACAAAAATAGCAGGCATCGATGAACACGAATGCACACCTACTCTTGACTATCAATTGATAGACTAGGGTCAGAATACGACTGAAAGGGGACAACTCAAAGGAACATATGATTTTCTGAGTTGTGGATGCATGGATTAACACGTCGAACAAGTTCAACATATTTCTTCCAGACACCCATGCAAAAGGAGAGGATTGACAGATTCACAATGTAGAATGGAGAACTCATCAGGAGCACTCTTGTTATGGTCTTTTGGTTCAAGAAGAACTTCTGCCATGGCTGGTTCATGGTATTGGAAGAATGATATACCACGGACCTCGAGGACTATCGCCAAGGTACTAATATCCTAATGGAACGAGCAAACACTATCAACATGAAGTAAGTAGAATGAATCTTGGGTTCAAGAACCCAGAAATGGAATACCTACTAACTAAATAACATCATGAGATGCTTTCGAAAATGATGGCCAGGATTATCACATTGGGGATACAACACAAAAACTAAATCTCTGGGTGGTTCTCTGAGATATCCTAGTTTCCTGAAAACTTCAACAATTATGTCAAGGTAATGGAATACCTTAACACAATGTATAGTGTGGTTAATATGGCCAAAAAGACATCGGAACAGGAAGAAATGATTTGCAAATGCATCAGACTATTTAGAAACCTGGAACAACTCGGACAGCATGATGGCTGTACGGGCATGAAAAATGAGACAACCTGCATGACAACTGACAACATAACAACTGAATTCTTATGGGAACACCGATCCAAGAGGACAACACCTTTCCTATAAGTTTGCAGCATAGTAACTCGTCATCCTAACAGATAGATGGGTAAGCCTAGTTTCTTAACCCCGTAGAAAAGAAGAGGGTGACTCAGAATCAGAAAGACACAAGGATAAGGAGTAAAAAGAGCCTTACGTTCCCATCCACAATCAATTCCCCTATATAACTAAAGCATTTGTAGACTCGACTTTGACCAGTTTGGCTTGGTAATCCTATAGGCAGTCAGGCTCTGATACCAAAGCTGTCAGGACCCCGATCCTAAATCACACCGGTCTAGCATATAACACATCATATCACTTTGCGGCCCCACGCACGGTAACCCACGGCTGCCGCCTTACCTGGGCCAGGACCGTTTGCACCTTTTGGCTCATGTATATGATTGTGTCGCTAGCATCCATGTGACAGAGAACCCGGGCCGACATGACTAGTCGTAAACCAAGGTGGCACAAACTTACAGGGACAGGCATACATGACCCAACAATGCACGTGTCGGTCAGCAGCGAGTGTAACCGAGTCGTAGCAAGCTACAAGGACTCTAGTAAAACATCGCGTGACATTTCCCCGTAGGGACATACACAGGAGCAAAGAAGGACACATGCCGGTCAATCCATGTGTTCCGGATGGAAGCACTAGGAGGCATTCCCCCATAAGGAAGGCTACCAAGAACAAACAACTAGGTGTCGGATCCCACACATACCAGTGCATTTCAAACATACACACAATATGCACGATATGTGTAAATACAACATGGCATCACAACATAACTCTATGACTCAAAGTATTTATTTAAAGGGGCTCCGAGGAGCCTTTCATAGCATGATATTACAAACATGGGTCTCGTGACCCAACATTCAAGTCATACAAGCAACAAGCGGAAGCATAAACCTGTCTGAGTACAGACAGCTGAAAAGGAAGAAGGCTGGAAAGCCTGTCTAACTACAAGACCCTCCAAAGGAACCAGACCTCTGTATGGGATTCCCAAGCTAATCGGTCAACGTCGAACTCATCGCAGGAATCTAAAGTGAGACTGAAGTCTCCTCTGCAAAAACATAAATTAAGCAAACGTGAGTACAAATGTACTCAGCAAGACTTACATCAGAACTAGCTACATATGCATCAGTACCAACAAGGGGGTTGTGGGGTTTAACTGCAGCAAGCCAGCTTTGACTCAGTGGCTATCCTGTACTACGACTACCAGTATTTTCTTTGGGGTGAGAGATCGCACACGAATCCACATATTCACCATATCAATACACCACTATGGATCCGCTCCCGTCTCCCTATGAGAAGGCCATCCATAGCACTCACGCTTATCTTGCGCATTTTAGGGTATCCATTTCAACTTGTCTATGAACAATGTAAGCTTTCCAAGTAGTCCATATCCGCGGACGCGGCTATTCGAATAGATCATATTACCCTGTAGGGGTGTACTTCTTCACACACGCTTTCCCCACTTACCGCCATGTACACATCATGTATCTCGGCAACCTTCAAGCGGAAGCCTGGCGAGGGTGTCGGCCATGACCTGACTAACCACACAAGTCTCTAGTCCAGGTTTATCGCCTATTTGAGTTCCATCCGCAAGGAAGTCCGGCCGAGGTTTCCACTACGGCCCCAAACGATGAGTGTAGGGTTCCCAAGAGCACCATTCGGGTGACACCTGGTACACCGTGCCTCGTGTCTCTACCGCATCATAGCCCACCCCTAGGGTCAGCGCTACGCACGGCCCCAACACATAACCTACAAACACCAGAAACTAGTTGCAACTCCTGGACAGAGGACAAGGCGATTAATAAGCCGAGAGAGCTTGGAGCGCCCGGAGCCCAATTTGTGGTAGTAACTGTCTTGGATCACAAACACAGAACTCAGTTCCTGAGGACGGCCCCAATGAGACAACCCACCATGTACTCCTACATGGCCTCTCATCGCTACCTTTACCAAATCGTGTTCACACACTGAGCTGTCACACAGTAGGACATGTTCACCACCATTCCAATCCACCCCAAATGAATCTGACCTGACACAACTCTAAGCATAGCAGGCATAACCAGCAAGCATGAATGAGTAGGCACATCATGGCTCAAACAACTCCTACTCATGCTAGTGGGTTTCAACTATTTACTGTGGCAAAGACAGGTCATGCAGAGGAATGGGTTCAACTACCGCAACAAGTAACAGTTGAATCGTTGTTGTCCTAATGCAGTAAAAGAGAGCAAGAGCAAGAGAGTGGGATTGTATCGGAATGCTCAAAGGGGGTTTGCTTGCCTGGCACTTCTGAAGATAGTATAGCTCTTCGTCGGTGTCAACGATCACATCGTCGCAACAACGTCTACTGAGGGAGAACAAACACCGGCAGCATAAAAAGGGAACCACAATCAATGCAATGCACATCCAAATGAATGACATGTCATATTAAGGTACTGAATTGACCTAGTGCAATGGTTAGCCATACTACTTGAAGTGGAATTCAAACAAGATCGAATTCCAACTCCAAATGTTATTTCATAAATTGCCCTAATCATCAATTGTCCTATTCAGTGAGGTTAACTTGTTCAGACATGCATGAAAGTGGCATAAACAGATTCTTTGGATTTTTCTGATAATTTTTCATATATAAATTATTTCATTCTGAGCTACGGTTAAATTTCTATGAATTTTAGAAGTTTTAACTATTTTCTGGAATTTCCTGGATTATTTTTAATCCAGGAAATCATTAATGATGTCAGCATGATGACAGCATGACATCAGCAGGTCAACCGAGCTGACCACGGTCAAACCTGACGCGTGGGTTCCATGTGTCATTGACTCAGTCAGTTAACTGGATTTAATTAACCTAAACTTGTAATTTGCCAGGGGTTTAATTACCGTGCGGGGCCACTGTCATTGGCTGTGGTGGTGGTTTAGCATGGGGATTAGGCCCTAATTACAGGGCCACGTCAGCCGGTCGGAACCTCACCGCCGGCGACCTTGGAACGCAGCGGCGTCCGCTCGGGAGGCCACGGGAGCGGTGCCGGAGGCTACCAGGGCGTAGCCCGACCTCGTGCGCATCCACGGGAGGCAGCAGCAGGTCGTGGGGTCGCCGGAGTCGACGCCGGTGAGGAGCTGAGCGGCGGCCAGAGCTCAGACGAGCTCGGGGTCGGGGCTAGCAGCCGCAAACGAGAGAGGGGGAAGAGGGGTTCGACGTGGGAGCTCACAGCGAGGTCGAAGGAGTGGTCAGTGGGCTCGGGGAGGTCCTGCGTGCGGCGAATCGACAGCGGCGGTCGTCGGATGCAGAGGACGAGGACGACGGCGTAGGCGGCGATGCAGCGCGTGCGGCGTTGCGTGCGTCAGCGTGTAGCTCCACGGCGTCGAGGCGGATCCGTTGGATGAAATGGAGAGGCGAGGGGACTACGGTGGGCGCGTCAGACGGCGTCGGTGGCAGTGGTGGCGCTCGGGCAGCTGTGCGCGAGAGAGACAGAGGAGGGGAGAGAGAGCAGCGAGTGAGGGAGAGGAGGGAGAGGTCGCTGGGCGTCTCCGTGGCGCGTCCAGAAGGGGCGGGGCATCGCGGTGGAAGCAGGTGCTGGCCGGCGCGTGCCGGCGCGTGGCGTCCACACGCCCTCCTGCCCACTGGCAGGAGGTGGGAGACGGTGCGGCGGCTGGTGGGCTGGGCCTTCGGCTGGGCTGCAGGTAAGGCCAGGTAGGGCTCTCTCTCTCTTGTTTTTTTCTATTTTGTTTTCTGTTTTCTATTTTCTAAAGTTTGTTTTGATTTGATTTAAATATCAAATCATTTTATTAGCTTCTGAAAAGATTTATTTGGCTTGATACAATATATTCAAAGCCACTCTCAGGTTTTCAGGATTATTGGATTTATATTTTATACATAGTAGATATAAATCCGGTTCAAAGAATTATTGATTTAATTCAAAGTCCCAGAATAATCATTTCTGAGATTCCAAAAATATTAGTTTGAATTTTACCTCTTGCCAATATTTTCAGAGATTAACAGGAACATTTTCTTGGGCTCATTCGAAAAGATTTTAATGTTGATCATTTTTAAAGTATTTCTAAGGCTTTGGAAATTTTCCTCAATTCAAATTTCCTTGAATTTAACATGATGCATGGATGATTTAATGCAATTAATTACAACCAAATTCTAGGGTTGTGACAGCCACGATCTCTTGGATGGTGCGGTCTTGGCGCTGGCGCTGCTGCTCGAGGATCACGCGCGCGTCGGGCGGTGCGCGCCGGATGATCTGGCTATTGGCGTCATCGTGGTCCGGCGAAGATGCACCGCGGGACGGCTCCCGCATGCGCGCCGCGGCGATGTCCCGCGCCATCACCGGACGGAGGAGGTGGGGGAGGCGCGCCGCGCTCTGCTTCCGCACCACGCGGCGACGGAGGTGGAAGAGAGTGGGAGGGCGCCGGGGCGTCTCCGGCAGTGTTCACGAGCTCGGTGATGCGCATGAGCCAGGCGTCGTAGCCGACCTCGGTGGGGCGGTGGTGCAGGAGCTCACGCGCCATGAGCAGTGCGGCTTGCGGGTCCGGTGGGTCGCGACGAGCAAGCGAGGATGCCATGGCGGTGCGAGCAAGCGGCTGCATGGACGGGTGGAGGGAGGAGGCCTGCTCTTCTCCCCCCGCGGGCTCGGCGGCGGCGCCAGCGCGCCCGCGGTGGTTGTTGTTGACGACGGGCTCGGTGCGGACCATCCTGGCAGCCCTGCGCAGAGCGCGCTCCCACCGGGCGTCAGCTATGGTGATGTCGGGGTGGAAGGAGCGGAAGCAGCCCACTACTTGGCACGCCAAAGTTCAGAAGAAGGGCTCCGGGGACCCTGGTTTGAAATCTGGGGGCAGCTTGCTGCCTAACTACCCGACGGTGACCACGGCGAGTGGAGCACGATGAAAGCACGCACACACACACAGGGCATGGCAGGGACGCGAGAGCTACCCAGGTTTGGGCCACCAAGCGGTGTAAAACCCTACTCCTGCTTGTGTTTGGGATTATCATGGGTGAGAGAGTTCTCGCGTACAAGGTTGAAGAAGGTGAAATCCCCCCTCTCTACGGTGGAAGCACTGCTCCTTTTATAGCCGCCTTGGTCCTCTTCCCCCGAAAATACTGGCGGGAAGGGTAGCCACACAACAGCGGTTTGAAGGGGGATAGGTGCCCGGTCTTATCCTGACAAAAGGCGGTCTTCGCCTGCAAAAGACGCTATCCATGACGCACTGGTGGGCTCGGCGATGACATCCGCCCTAGCGCGCTTCGTCATCTTGGTCTTCCTTCACCAAACGGGCAAGCTTTGGGACTTGCTTTGCGGGTGGGCAGCTGGTGCTGCCCCTTTATCACCAAAGAGGAAAAATCCCCTGACCGCACCTGCTGGTACGGCTCTTTTCGCTATCTTCATCCTGCGCGGGTGCGTCACCCATGTGGTGGGCACGTGACCGCGAAGCCGGAGCCAAGCGGCGCCTTGCTCAGGTGACTTTGGGAGGCTGCCTCGGGAGGCCACCTCGCGAGGGGGGCCTCGTGAGGCTTCTTGCTACAGCTGATGTCTTAGGTGGGTCCGCTCCTTGTGGAGAGGGTCCTCGTGAGGCCGGTGCCTCGCGAGGTGTCTTGCTTCGCGGCACCCACGCCTGGGTCGCCTCTTGGGCCTTCGCCAAGCGTTGCTTCCTGGGCCGCAGGCAGACGGCTCGTGGTACCCTGGTTCCTGATGGGGAACGAAGCATGAAAATCAAAAAATTTCCTACGAACACCCAAGATCTATCTAGGAGAAGCATAGCAATGAGAGAGGAGAGTGTGTCTACGTACCCTCGTAGACCAAAAGCGGAAGCATATATAACGCGGTTGATGTAGTCGTTCTCTTCGCGATCCGATCACGATCCAACCGATCTAGTGCCGAACGGACGGCACCTCCGAGTTTAGCACACGTGCGGCTCGATGACGTCTCCTCCCCCTTGATCCAGCAAGAGAAGGCGGAGAAGTAGATGGGATCACAACCAGCATGACGGCGTGGTGGTGATGGTGGTGGTGGAGCACCGACAGCGCTTCGCTAAGCGTCGTCGGGACGAGGCGGTGGTGTAATGGGAGAGAGAGGGGCGCCCAGGGGCTGGTGTGTTGTTTGGGGTGCCCCTCCTCTATATATATATAGGTGGAGGGGCATGGGGAACAACCCCTCCAAGCCCTAGGGCGCAGCCAAGGGGGGGAGGACTTGGACTCCAAGTCCAATCCTATTCCTACTAGGACTCCCCTTTTTTTCCCTTCCTTGGCCACATGGGCTTTTGAGGACTTGGTGCGCCTAGCCCAATAAGGTCAGGGCACCTCCCCTCAGCCCATGCCAGCCCTTGGGATGTGGTGTACCCACTTGTGGACTTCCGGACCCCTCCGGAACCTTCTGGAAGCTTCCCGGTACAATACCGAAAAAACTGCACCTTTTTCCGGAACCCAAAATATGACTTCCCATATATAAATCTTTACCTCTCGACCATTCCGAGACTCCTCGTGACGTCCGGGATCTCATCCGGGACTCCGAACAACATTCGGTTACCAATCATCAAATATCCCAATACTACTCTAGCGTCAACGAACGTTAAGCGTGTGACCCTGCGGGTTCGGGAATCATGTAGTCATGACCGAGACACCTCTTCGGTCAATAACCAATAGCGGGACCTAGATGCCCATATTGATTCCTACATATTCCACGAAGATCTTTTATCGGTTGAACCACGATGTCAAGGATTCGGTTAATCCCGTATGCAATTCCCTTTGTCCGGCGATATGTTACTTGCCCGAGATTCGATCGTCGGTATCTCCATACCTAGTTCAATCTCGTTACCGGCAAGTCTCTTTACTCGTTCAGTAATATAAGATCCCGTGACTAACTCATTAGCCACATTGCTTGCAAGCTCTTTACGATGTTGTATTACCGAGAGGGCCCAGAGATATCTCTCCGTCATACGGAGTGACAAATCCCAGTCTCGATCCATGCAAGCCAACAGAGACCTTCGGAGATACCTGTAGAGCACCTTTATGATCACCCAGTTACGAAGTGACGTTTGGATACACACTAAGTATTCCTCTGGTATCCGGGAGTGATATGATCTCATGGTCTAAGGAACAGGTACTTGACATGAAGAAATCTATAGCAATAAACTCAAGTGATACGATCGAATGCTAAGCTTTCGGTTGGGTCTTGTCCATCACATCATTCTCCTAATGATGTGATCTCGTTATCAAATGACAACTCATGTCTATGGTTAGGAAACCTTAACCATCTTTGATCAACGAGCTAGTCTAGTAGAGGCTCACTAGGGACATAATATTTGTTTATGTATTCACACATGTATTTAAGTTTCCGGTCAATACAATTCTAGCATGAATAATAAACCTTTATCATGAACAAGGAAATATGATAATAACCAATTTATTATCGCCTCTAGGGCATATTTCCAACAGTTCCCACTGGGCCGACAATACACTATGCGGATGGCTTTTTCGAAGCCGAATAACTTTCAAAGCACTCTCGATGCCTCCTTCCAATAAAATCATTTTTATGCCTTCATATGCATCGACTTGACTTAAGTTTTGGCCAAGCTAGGTTGCCTGGCTCCTGTGCTTACCCCCTAAGTTTTGGCCAAGCTGGGTTGCCTTCATATGCATCGACTTGACTTAAGTTTTGGCCAAGCTGGGTTGCCTGGCTCCTGTGCTTCCAATAAAACTGCATGAAACACAAATTAGCCTATGACAGGAGCAAGCTCTTTTTACAAGGCAGGAAGTACTCACCGGATATAGCTTCATCCCCTTTCTGATTCTTTGCCTCGGCAGCAGCCAGTTGAGCTTTTAGCCGGTCAATCTCCACGGCCTGTTGAGCATCCTTTGCTTTCAGCTCATTTGTTTCCTCCTTGTTCCGGGACAAAACAAGGTGCTCGGCCTGCCGTTGTGACTCGGCGTATATCAGGTCCTCACGGGCCTGCTTCAGGTCCTTTTCCAGTTGGCCGATGACTTCCGCTGCTATGAGTTATTACACGTTAGGCACAGGCCTAGAGTCGTTTACAACAAAACACCATCAACCAGATGCACTTATCGTGCGCTTCTCTAATAAAGGTTTTGATATGCGCCACTTCAGCTTGCGCGGCTCCCAGCTGTGTTTTGGCCTGGGTCAGCTCCTCAGACAGATTCTCGTTCTTCTCCCGAGATGACTGCGCATTGAAAGCAAGATTTATCATGCCTCTATATGGTCACCCGTGCCCACATCACGGCTGGGGGGCTACGGGCTTTTGAGCTCACGCCATACTCTACGTCTTAACAAATCCACCAGTCGGATGTACCATCCGACAGGTGTCTTGGGGGCTACTACCTAGTACGGCGGTCGGCTATACATGATTCGCTCCCAAGGAAAGTAAACTCAAGAAACAACAAATTGCCTGCAAGCCCTTGGACAAGACATCCACCGCCTTCTCAAAGACGGTGCGGGTCGCGCCGAGGTAGGCATCCACCGAACTGAGGGCGTTGAACTCTTGGCTGGAGAAGAAAGGATTCCTTAAAGAAGCTCTCCGACGCCGATGGTTCATTGCGCTTTCAACCTCGGAGGTGGTGGCCGAGCAGGTCCCCGAAGTGGCCGGTTGAGGTACTTCCGGAATACCCCCTGTGGTGGAGATCCGCTCTCCGTTGGTCCTCGGGGCCGAAGTATTCGCCCCATCAGCCAATGGCGCTTTGGCGGACTGCCTGCGCAGGAAAATAAATTATCAGCCCCGTGATCCTCGATCTCCAAAAAAGAGCGTAATGCGGGTAGACTTACCTGTTCGGGGGAGGAGCGTCGCGCTCCACCTCCATAACCACTTCCGGTTGAGGGGCACCTTGTGTGGCAATTGAAGGGCCCCTTGGGGGGTCGTACCACTGCGCGGACGCTTTGAGCGTCGACCCTTAGGAAGAGGAGTCAGGGTGCTTGGGGTTCTGCAAGTTGAAGCTCTCTTTCGAGAATAAGTAGGGGGAGGTTTTACCGATGAGGATGGCCGTGTCCCTGGTAGATCAGGGATGATGGACACTCTCAAGCCATCGAGGCTCTCTTGATAAAATGTACCCTCCTCATATAAAGTGGATATTTCTTCATCTTCGTGAGAGGCGGGATCGTCATCTCGACGATACTTCTCCGGCTCAGGCGCAGGACAGTTCAGGTTCTCGACCAAACGCCTCCACTTCTGTTCGGATACAGCGAACAACCATTATGAAAAGAATAAAAGCAAACTGCTTGAATAGACGAGGAAGTTTGGGGAAACTTACCATTTCGGCAGGATTATAGCAAGACAAACCGTCTATGAATTTTTGTTTGGCGAAATCCATGGCTTCTCCCTTATATATGCCGGCCAGGGCTGCGCCAAAGGCTGCGTCGTTCCGGAAGCTTTCCCGGATTGATCGGGTGGCGTCGTTGGTGCCATTATACATACACAACAAATGTTCCTGTTGCTGAAGAGGTTGGACTCTTTGGTTGATGGCCGTTGCCATCACATCTACGATGGTGAGACCGGTGTTTGTCAGACACTTCACCTTCGCAGCTAGACGGGCCACATCGGGGTCGTCCCTTTGAGCGGTGCTCCGGGGTCTCCAGCTAAACCGTTTCTTCGGAGGATCCGAGGTGAAGGATGGGAGCCCAGGCCGAGCTGGTTCATGCAACGGAACGTCGGCCATATAAAACCATTCAGACGCCCACGTGTCGACGTCTTCTCGAGGGGTTCCTATGGGATAGCCGGTCCCGGCTATTCGGCAAACCTCGGCCACCCCCACTTCATGTAATTTCCCATCCCGGGAACAGGGCATGATGCAAAAATACTTCCTCCACAGTCCGAAGTGGGCCGCACATCCGAGGTACATTTCGCAGAGGGCGACGAACCCCGCAATGTGTAGGATTGAGTTGGGAGTCAGGTGGTGGAGTTGGATCCCGTAAAACTCAAGCAAACCCCGGAGAAAAGGGTGGATGGGAAATCCCAAACCGCGCAAGAGAAAAGGAACAAAGCATACCCATTCATCCCCGTGAGGGGTGGGATGACTATCGGCGTGCACCTGCCCATCCACAGATATTAAGCCAGGGCGGGTAGAGGCTAATTCGGGGTCCGGCAAATAGCCCTGGGTGGAAAGCCGATTCAACTGGAGATGCGTGACGGAGCAGCTTCCCCAGTCGCCCTTGAGGGGACCATGGGGGCGCTTGGAAGAGCCCGCATCGTTCGCCATTACTGGAGCTCTCGAAGCTAGACTTTGGAAGGGGAGATTTGTGTTGCGCGGTGAAAGGGAAAGACCGAGATGCGCTTTGGTGTGACATTGGGCCAGGCACACATTAATAAAGGCAAAAAAGGGTGACGCTTCAGCGTCAGGCCGTAAAGCGGCTCGATTCTCTAGGAAGCGCGGCGCTCGAGATGGCTCGTGGTGGGACCGAGGCCGAGGAGAGTTCGTATAGACGAATTCAAATCACGAATGGGAACTCACCTGTCAAGCCGAAGACTCCAAGCCGAAGCCAAGCGTCCGAAGAAGATTGTCATCCTCGGCATTGAAGACCAGTTCGGGGGCTACTGACGGTGTCCTAGACTAGGGGGTCCCGACCTAGCCGGTCTAGCCCATGGGCCGGACTGACGGCCCGTTGATGTGGAAGGACTCCGAAGCCTCTAACATGTAGCACAAGCATATCGGGCTGCACCAAGCACCTGGCGTGTACTCCAAGAATATCTATTTGATTCGGCATGTTACCCCTAGATGGCAACCGACCATGTGTAACCCTAGATACCCCTGGTGCCTATATAAGCCAGATGGTTTAGTCCGTAGAGACATTCATCATCATCGCCATTACCCCTAGGGTTTAGTCTACAACTTACGATCTCGAGGTAGATCAACTTTGTACTTTGATACACCCATCATATAAGCAAGAGCAGGACGTAGGGTTTTACCTCCTCAAAGAGGGCCCGAACCTGGATAAAACATTGTGTCCCTCCTCTCTTGTTACCCATCGATCCGATCTCACAGCTTGGGCCCCTCTACCCGAGATCTGCCGGTTTTGACACAGACACTTGTATTCTTGATTTGTAATCCAGTGGTTTGGTGAAGCTGGCCACTTGTGCACAATGTCATTTCCTGCCATGTCTTAACTATGAATAATGTCATATTATCTTAATGCTATTTTAAACCATGTCTCTTTATTTGCCATTAAGAAATGGGATGAATTGACAGCACGGGTGCTTAGACGTGCAAAACATGTTATCTGTCTGCTTGTTTCTCTTTCAGAGTGATATCTCTGACGCCAGAAAGAACTGCCACAATGATAGTGAGACGAACCCATTGCTTGTCCCACTAACATATATTGCAGGGAAGAAGGCAACACATCTTGGGGATAGCGATACAACCCCAAAGTCATGTCTTGATGTAGTGTTGAAGTTACTCGCTAATAGCAGTGACACAAGCTCGATGAAGTCGCTGCCTGATCTGTTCGACTTCTTCAGCCTCAACTTCAAGTAGAAAGACATGGTTCAGCTCAACTCCTATGGGAACTCCAATCTCTATGGAAGATCAACCAGAAGTCCAGTACGTCCATTGATACTATGCAGCTAGAGTTGGAGGATATAAGCGTCAAACAAGCGCAGTCTCATCAGCTTGCTCAGCTGCTTGCGCTGCAGCTCTCGGGTAGGGCTAACCTTTCTTGAACTGTGTTGAAGTGTTATCGGTTTTGTATATTATTTTGTCGGCGCGTTTATTTGCACTGGTGGTAACCTTTGATGCCCAGTGTATGTAATTTGCTATCTGGTTGCGCTTTATTATCACTGGTGGCAAACTTTGATGCCCAGTGGATGTAATATGTCGTAATTTCTTTATTGTATAGTCTAGGTTTATTCTTAGTCACGATGTTGTAATTTATTTACTGTATATGTTGTCGTTGCTCTCTGAAAATGCTATAAGCTTCGACGGAGGCCAACGGGCCAAAACGTTGGTATATATATAAAAAATTACGGTACTCAAACGGGCCAGCCCGCAACTCGCTATATATGGGCCAAAACGTGGGCCCACAATCATCTCGGGCCATTAGCAGGCCTAAACATTAACTGCCCCCCTAGTAGTTTCGGGCCTTTAACAGGCCGAGTAAACCGCGGGCCTTAGTTGGGCCAGAAAATACCATGGGCTTTTAACATGCTTAAAAGTAGATTGGGCCTGAATTGTGCCAAACAATTGACGGGCCGACAACAGGCCAAAATATACCTCGGCCCATGATTGTCCCAATTACATGACGGGCCGTTAATAGGCCAAAATTTATCTCGGGCCTTGGTTGGCCCAATCACATTATGGGCCCACAATCATCTCGGGCCATTAGCAGGCCTAAACATAAACTAGCCCCCTAGTAGTTTCGGGCCTTTAACAGGCCGAGTAAACCGCGGGCCATAATTAGACCTAACTATATCACGGGCCTTTAACATGCCGATAGTCAGGTTGGGATGAAATTTATCCACAAGGACTACGGGTCGTTAAGAGGCGAAAAGTCACTTTGGACCAGAAATAGGCCCAGATGCAACACGGGCCGTTAAATGGCCGAAAGTGAAACCGGGCCGAAAATGGCCCAAATGCACCAAGGGCCGCTAACATGCCGAAACAAATATCGGGCCGAACTGGGTCAAACTTTTAAATGGGCCTTTAACAGGTCAAAATACAAATCGGGCCTTCAATGGGCCCAAAAACACAGTGGCATGTTAACGAGCCGGATCTGATATGGGTCGTAATTTGGCCCAAAACATGACAGGCTGTTAACGGGCCGCCCCATTAGTATCTGACAAAATCTTGTGGGCCTTTGGCTGGGCCGGCCCTTTTAACCTAAATGGGCCACTGCTGGGCCGTTCCACGTGTCGGTGTTTCATTGGCGCCTCGTGTCCATTGGATGTTTGACATCTGTCGCAACCCCGAGCTGACATGTGGTACCGCTGGCGAATGAGAATTTTACACATGGAAAATTTGCCATTGGTCCGGGTTGTTAACGGGTTATCGGATCCAAACCCGCACCCGATATCTTAATAGCGACCCGTTATGGTGGATGCCACATGTCGGTTACCCTTGACGAAAACACTTCCATGACGCGTCTTTTATTGTCATGGAAGTGGGCACTTCCGTGATTATAATTTGAGTATTGTCATGGAACACTTCTACGACAACACAGGTATGACTATCTTGATTCCGTCATAAAATTGTCACGGATGTACATGCATGACAGAAAACGTGACCTACTGTGACAAACATGTATCATCATGGAAATGTTTTTTTGTAGTGAATGAAGGGGGGTTGTGGCTAGACATTATTAAATCCAAGTATCTTCATGGGCAACCCTGAGCCTCTTGTCAGCGTGGGAGGAGATCCCGGTTTTGACAATCCCTTATTTTGCTCCTTTCGATTCTTTGTCTTGGTTCGTCGATCTCGATTGGGATGGGCTCCTCGACGTTATTATGGCTTGATAGATGGATCAGGAATGTGCCCTTCATTGTTTAGCTCCCTAAACTTTTTGCCATTTGCGTCGATCACAATATCTCTATTGAGATATCCCAGTTGGATTTTGGGCACTCACTTTTAGGCGTGCCTTTAGCCCGGTGGAGTTGGCGGCTTGGGAAGGGCTTCTAGACTGCATTGCAATCCATTCTAATCTTTGGGACCCGACCGATGTCTTGGCACTTGGAAGCGTCTGTTCGCTTCTCCACAAAGTCCCGTTATAGGGCTATTGCGGCTAAGCCGGGCCCGGATGAGTTGTTCCTTATTTGGAACATCAAACTTCCCCTAAAGATCCATATTTTCATGTGTAGTTGGTGTGAGGATGGGTCCCTTCAGAGGTTTAGGTGTAGAAACGAAATGGCCGCAGAAATGGCTGATGTTCGTTGTGTGATGTGGATGAGGACTCCAATCATTTATTTTCACGTGTGTGACGTAGCAATTCCTTTGAACTTGTTTACAGGAAGTGGTCGGTTGCGGGTGGTGCCCTTCTAACTTTACAGACTTCTTTCAAATGGTTCGGTCTAGTAATGCTAATGACCGTCATGCTCATTGTCTGACTTCTGGAGCGAGAGCATGGACTCTTTGGACAATTCAAAGTAAAATTTTCATCGAACACTTCCTCTTGCGTCACCCTTCTGATGCAATTTACAAACTTTGTGGTTTTATGTAGCAGTGGAAGGTGTTTAGCCGTCAACAAGAGCGTGACGACATCGACGTAATCCTTCACGATTCCGCTCATTGAGGCATTGTCTATCGCCCCTTCTGCCTCCGCCTCCTCGGGCTCGCCTCTCCTGTGCTGCCGAAGCCCCGGCCACTGGTGGTCCTCTACCTCCTACTGCTGGACACGGACCTTAGCCTGGGTCTGTGACCCATGGCCGCACTCGTTCCCCTACCGCTGCGCTTCGGGCACTAAGTGCCTCTCGCATCCTGGGGTCAAGCAGTCCCCTGATGGCTCCTTAATGTGTACGCTTTTTTGGAACATCCGCGGCTTCGCCCAATTTGCCGCCGCGGGCAGCTAATTGAGTACATGCGCGACGAGAAGATTGATATTGTGGCTATCCAGGAAACCATGCGAACTGAGTTTGCCCTTCAGGAATTAGAACGCCTGAGCACCCACCTTTTTGCTTGGCATTGGCTCCCTTCTAGTGGAGCTTGGGCCATTTGGGTGGCATCCTCTTAGGCGTTAAGGATGCCACGTTTGAGGTGGGTAGCATGGATAGAGGCGAGTTCTTCGTG
Organism: Elymus sibiricus; assembly: GCA_039707655.1. Classification (NCBI taxonomy): domain Eukaryota; kingdom Viridiplantae; phylum Streptophyta; class Magnoliopsida; order Poales; family Poaceae; genus Elymus; species Elymus sibiricus. The sequence goes on along the minus strand of CM077666.1, from coordinate 201,371,815 downwards.
AGCATGGAAGTTCTTGAACGGGCCATCAATTTCAAATGGGAGATTATCATTGTGTACGGCCCTGCTGACCACCGCCGCTCGGCGGCCTTCCTTCACTAGCTCAATTCAAAAGTCTTGTCGGCGCAACTGCCTGTGGTGGTTGGGGGTGACTTCAACCTCATTCGCTCCCCAGAGGAGAAGAGTAATCACCGCGTCAACCACCCCCGGATGCAGATGTTTAACGACTACATCGCCGACCTCGGGCTCCGGGAATTAGAGCGGATTCGTGTCAGGTTCACCTGGACCAATCGTCAGGCGGACCCGACATGGTCAGTGCTGGACTGTGTCTTCGTCTCGCCTGAGTGGGAGCTTCGTTGCCCCCTAGCGTCCCTCCACGCCATCACTAGGATCGGCTCGGACCATGTCCCCTTGCTCCTCTCCTCTGATAATGACCGCCCTCCCCAGCCGCCTCGCTTTCGTTTCAAGTACTTCTGGCTGAACCAGCCAGGATTCACTGACGCTGTCCGGGACCAGTGGGCGGCAGCTAGAGCGACCACCCACCGCTCCATGACTGCTGTTGATTCCTGGCATTTCTGCGCCAAACGTACTCGCCAATTCATGAAGAGCTGGGGTGCCAATATTGGCCGGAATCTGCGGGAATGTAAGAAGGATATCCTTACATCTATTTAGGCTTTGGACCTCCGGGTGGACTCTTCGGGCCTTTCTTCTGACAAGTGGCTGCTCCGGTATGACCTTGAGGACCAACTCATGGTTATCTACGTTGATGAGGAAGCTTACTGGCGTCAGCGGGGTACCCAGCGTTGGGTCCTCAAGGGTGATGCCAACACGGCCTACTTCCAAGCGGTTGCAAATGGACGTAGGCGCCGCAACACCATCCCATTCCATTGGGATGGGGACAGCGTCCTTCAACGACCATCTGACATTCTGACACATGTCGATGGATTTATAAGACCCGCTTCTCCCCCTCCCCTCGGGGAGGCATGGCTCTTGCCCCGGATATCTAGGCGGGGCCCCAGCTAGTCTCAGAGGCGGATAATGCCGCCCTCACGACCCACTTCTCCGAGGAAGAGGTTTGGACTGCCATCAAGGGCATGAATCCGACATCCGCCCCAGGTCCAGATGGTCTGCTCGTGAAATTTTTCCAGATCTTTTGGAATACCATCAAGGGCGAAGTAATGGCAATGTTCGAGGAGTTCTACGTTGGCACGCTCGACCTTACCCGGCTTAACTACGGGATTATCTCGCTGATTCCCAAGGTGTCTGGCGCATCTGATATTCGATAGTTCCGCCTAATCACGGTTATTAATGTGATCTTCCGCATTCTCGCAAAGGGGTACTCCAATAGTGTGGCCCGTCTCGCGGATCAGATCACCCACCCCAACCAGTCGGCCTTCATCCAGGGGAGGTATATTCTGGATGGGATATTGGTGTTCCACGAAGTCCTCCACATGGTCCGTGCTAAGCGTCAGAAGGTGGTCTTCCTGAAGATTGACCTCCACAAAGCCTACGCCACGACTCAATGGTCCTTCCTCCGAGAAGTCCTGCTTCACAAGGTCTTTGATGATCACTGGATTACTAGGGTGATGAAGTTGGTGTCTAGTGGCCGTACCACGGTGAACATTAATTGGGAGATAGGCCCCTTCTTCCCCACCCTCTGTGGGGTGCGACAAGGTGATCCTTTCTCCCCCTTCCTGTTCAACATGGTGGTCCATGCTCTGGTGTCCATCTTGGACAGAGCCAAGGCGGCTGGCCATATCCACGGGGTTGTACCCCATCTAGTAGGAGGGGGTGGGGTCTCCCGCCTACAATACGCCGATGATACCATCATTATGGTGGAGGGATCCTCGCTAGACATTGCAAATCTGAAGTTCCTCCTCCTTTGCTTTCAACGGATGTCGGGGCTCACTGTAAACTTCACCAAGAGCGAGGTCATGATTCTGGGATACTCGTCTGCCGAGTGCTAGTATATTACCGACCGCCTTAATTGCCCCCTGGGGACCTTCCCAATGACCTACCTTGGGATCCCCATTAGTGACTCTCGGCTCACTATGGAGGACCTTTGCCCTACCGTGGCCAAGCTCCAACATAGGGTCGAGCCTTGGCAGGGCGGGTGGCTCTCCAAGGCGGCAAGGACGGTGCTCATTAATTCGTCCTTGTCGAGTCTTCTCATGTTAATCATGAGCTTCTATAGTCTGCATGAAACCTTGCACCAGGAGATTACTAAATACCAATCCAGATTTTTTTGGGCGGGCGATGGGGACAGGCAAAAGTACCATATGGTGCGGTCGACTGACATTTGCAAGCCCAAGGACCAAGGTGGGCTTGGAATAATGTCGTCCAAGCGCATGAACATTGCCCTGCTGACACGGAGGTTATGGCGTATTGAGAAGGGTGAGGGTGGCTTGTGGCTGGACATTATTAGAACCAAGTACTTGCGCGGGCAACCGCTTTGTTTCTGCCAGAGAGCGGGGGCTCCCAGTTCTGGGAATCGATAGCCCAGCTACTCCCGGTTCTTCGCATTGGTTCCTTGATTGCGGTGGGCTCGGGGTCGTCCACCTTATTTTGGTTCGACCGTTGGGCCGGCAATCGCCCCTTCGCCGCTCGATTTTCGCGGCTGTTCTCCATTGCGGTGGAGCCCCTTATCTCGGTGTAGGCGGCCCTTATTGAGTTAGGGCGCCTCACCTTCCAGAGGACCTTCGGTCCCCTAGATCAGGACGATTGGCTGGCGCTACTTGAGTGTGTCACCCTTCACACTCCGGACAGCGACCAAGCCCAGGACCGTATCTCCTGGCGCCTGGAACCTTTCGGCCGCTTCTCGACCAAGTCTCTTTACCAGGCCATTGTTGCTTCCCCCGGACCAGAGCCGCTGGCTCAAATTTGGGCTATTCGGCTTCCGCTCAAGATCAGGATTTTCCTTTGGCAATTGATCCGGGGCTGTCTGCCCTCTGGGGTGGAGGTTCTTAAGCGCAATGGTCCTCGCGATGGGTTGTGCCCATTATGCGAGACGGTAGAGGATTCCAATCATATCTTCTTTGTCTACGTGACTGCCCAATTCCTCTAGAGCTGCTTTCGAGAGGTTGTGGGGGGGGCACCTGGTGTAACACCAATTTCCCCGACCTCTTCGCGGAACTTCAGACTTCTGCGTTGAGGCTCCGCCACATTAGGTGGCTGAGCATTGGGGTCCTTGTGTGGACCCTTTGGACGATTCATAATAAGCTAGTGATTCAGCGTACTCCGCTTCGATAACCCTCTGACGCGATCTACAAAATGTGTGGTTTACTTGCAGCTTTGGTGGCCACTTAGCCGGGTGACAGACCGAGATGCCATCGACATCCTCATTGCAGATCTTCGAGCGATGGCTCTTCGTTTGGCTCATCTGCTTCCCCCACCACCCCCTAAGCTGGATTAGTCTTTGGGACTACCGTGGTCATGGCCATGGCAGTGGCCGTGGCCGCTTTCGCGGTCCCTTTTCCCTTTTGTTTTTTTAGGGCTTGCTGAGTTGTGCCCTTAGCAGAACCCTCTTGTACTTTGTTCGTTTGCGACCGTGTGTGTGTGCCGTGTGTACCGTACTCTTTGTTGAACTCGTTGGCTCGGGTGGTTTGCTTTATATATAAAGCGGGGCGAAAGCCTTTTTCGGTATTAGGCTTGTATCTTGTGGATTTGGGACTTGTGCTGGCCACAGCGTAAACCAATTTATCTTGACACATCCCATGGAAGATAAACGAGTAGGCTATAGGATTTTTTTAAAAAAAGGGGAATATATTAATATTGCGAAGATACCAATTACACTCAGCCTCTGCACCAACAAGAAGTCACAAAGACATCCAGGATGCACACAACCCGAAAAGAAAACAAAAAAAGAAAAAAAAATGGCTTTGCCAAAGTGATCAACTCCTCTCAGCATCAGCACACAACCACCACCAAAGACAGCACCCGGAAAACATAAAAGGCCTCCAAAAACGACGCCTTCAAGAAGGAAACAGTGCACAAGCGTTGTCGTCGCCCGATCCAAGATCATAGGTTTTCACCCTGGAGAAAGACTGAGCTCTTAAAACAATACCTTCAACAAGGCAATTGCCCGGCACAACCAATGAAGGACAGACCTTAGGTTTTCACCCTAAAATTCACGACTCGCCACCCGAAGAGCACCACCAAAAATGAAATCCTCCTGTGCTGCTGCCCCCACTTGACACGGTTGCTACTGAAAGTTATCAAACACATGGCTGACTCCATCGCCTTCAAGGCCCCCTCCGCCTTAATGATCCTCCGATCTTAGCCATCAAGACTTTCTCCGCCGCTGTCTGTGCATGAAAATCGAGATGCCGACATGTCCCATGGTGTCAACAAAAAACAGAGCTTCGCGCCGTGCCCTCCTGGAGCCACATAGGCTGATATAGGATATGCAAAGCTTTCTGAAATAGAAAAGGCAGAAGAATTTGCAATTTACTCGACACAAATTAATACTATTAACTCCAAATATTGCCCATTATTAAAAGAATGCCAATGTTGTCCACGAGGTAGGTAGCCGAGGCCCGAGGGTCCCCATAGTTGGCGGAGCCGCCTATAAAACCCGGTGCCGGCCGCCAGCTGTTAGCCGCATCCACCCTGCCACCAGCCCGCTACCTGCTCCTTAATTCTCTCTTCTCGCCCTAGTCCCATCCCGTGGCTAGAAGCCAAGAATTTGTCTGCCATGGCGTCGGAGCCGGTGATCTGGAAGCTCAGCGTCCGCGTTGTCCGAGGCCACAACCTCGTCATCGCCGACCCGCTCACCCATACCAGCGACCCCTATGTCGTCCTCTGCTACGGCTCCCAGGTCGGATCCTCATCCCCTTCTCCCTAGTCCTTGACGTAGGAGCCGTGTGTTGCCGCCGGCCGCTGAGAGCGGCGTGGCAAAGGTCGCAGCCAACGACCCACGCATACGTAGGTTATGGCCGCACGGCATTCGGGGGATCGGGTCAGGGAGGGTGACAATCTTCTCCGAACTCGTTTTGTGCTCACAAGATGTTCGATACATCAAAAAGTTTCGGACCAGCTATTTTTTGCCGTTAAGCTAGGTTCTTATATTCTCATACAGTTACACCGGAGAGGCGCGGATTAATACCTTATAAACAGGTTTTTGAAGTGATTGATTAGAATCGGACTAGTTCCCAACTTGGTCATGGGATTTCAAAACTGACGCATTTGGCCTAGCGTGCAAACAGGACATGTTATGCTTTGCAGCATGTTGAACTGAACTACTGTAGAGCAGTATATCAAATCCTGAAATAAGTCGACCTCAAAATAAGAAAACTGTGATGGAAATGTGAATGTCCAGTTGTTTAAATGAAGAGCAGAGTACCAAAACCTAAAAAGTTCACCTTGAATACAAAAATCGTGATGTTATGTCCATTTAGTTGATGATGAATCGGTACAGTAAGCGGCCTTTGGATGATTCCCACACTGATAGGCTAACCAAAATGGCATATCGTTCGGTTAAATGGTCAGCTAACATGTTCTAGATTGCTATTTTTTTTTAAAAAAATTGCTATTTTTTTTTAATTTACTGTTCATCGGTCAAACCCGGTCCAAAATCTGGTTTGGACGAAACTTATCCGGTTTTGAGACTTGAAGGAGCAAATGTCTACCAAAAAATCTTGAGGGACCAAGTCTATACTTTTGAGGAACTTGAGGGACCAAAAACATATTTTTCTCTTTTTTTATTAATAGCTGTCAATTTCTAAGATAGACCATGGAGTATCTTACTTTTTTTTTGTTTCTTTAAGATTATCTTGTGTGTTACTAACAAGGATTGGCTCTTCTAAAAAAAGGACTTGCCGCGCTGCATGATTGCCTACCCAATGGTTTATATAATGCACTCAATAGTTCTGTAGGAACAGGTCTAGTTCTATTTTATCTCCTCGTGGAATTGTTGCTAGCCTTTGATAGAGTTGGTTGAATGCTATAAATTTTGGACAGTGGCATGATGTCAGATTATATAACTGTAATTTCTACAGTTGACTTGAGGTTCAGTAACATGGACAGCTATCCCGTTTCTCAGTATTACTGCTAATTTCATTATCTATCTGTGTTACTGAAGTTTTATTTCCTCGTGGTGTAGAAGGTGAAGACTAGCGTTCAGAAGAAAAATGCCAATCCTTTATGGAATGACGTACTGGTGCTCCCTGTCACAAATCCTACAAAGCCAGTGAAACTTGTAAGTTTGCTGTTTGAGTTTCTTCATCAAGTAAACTCTACTAAAATTTTGTGTGTACATATTTTGTGTAACCTGAAGTTGAAAGGAACTTCAATATTTGTTATATACATTAGTATTTTAACCAATTTCTTAAAGAAGCCCCCAACAATGATTGCATAGAATTTTCTTCTGCGCTGAAACACGAAAGATAGGGGGCCTTTTACACCATAGGTCCACAGATGGTTGGTGTAGATATTAAATGAACACTTATATATCCACCTGGCAAAAACATCATGCAGGAGGTTTTTGATGAGGACAAATTCACAGCGGATGACAGCATGGGAGTGGCTGAGTTCAACGTAACTGATATCTATGACGCCGCAAAGCTGGATCTAAAGCATGCCTCTGATGGAACCAGGATCAAGACGATCTACCCGGTTGGCACAAACTACCTTGGCGGTGAGAGCCACGTATCGTGGAAGAATGGCAAGGTCGTCCAAGACTTGATTCTGAAGCTGAAGAACGTTGACAGTGGCTCTGTCGTGCTACAGCTGGAATGGGTTCACATCCCTGGTGTTACCCTGTAAGTTGTGCTCGACTGAATGTTATTGCAACCTGGTTTGATGAAGCTGCAACTATAGTTGGTTCCTGTTCCTGGTGGCAGATGTGTTAGCAATTTGTGGATGTTGTGGTTTGCAGTGTATGTGGTGTGTGTGCGTTATTGATTTCAGCTTGATGTATGCACTGTATTTGTAGTACTGTGGTTGTGAAGTTTGTGCTTGAAATTGAACAAATAAGAGACACCGTTTGTGGTCAGCTACACTGAGGTGTAATTTAAGAATTCACAGCTTAAATTGAAAGATTGGTGGTAATTAGTTTACATAAATTTTCACCTGAAAACTGTACAATTAAGAATTTAGTATTTTATAGGGAATCGAGTGTTTGGTTCGACTGGATGCATCGTCGGGTCTCGGGTGGACTCATAGAGCAATCAAAAACGAAGAACAACCAAAAACAACCCAAACTAAGAAGGGAAACACTTGGATTCATCCGGCTGATAATAGAATCTTTACTCATACGATGCGCCTCCACGGCCATCCGATCAATCTTTTCTCATACGATGCGGAGCAACCCAGCTCATACTCGAACTCGCTGCTAGACGCGTAGCGCATGTGACACATGTCCCCGTGCGTAACTTTCTCCCTCTATCTTGTCGTTATCACATCGCTTCCCCTCCACATATTTGTTTCCTCTCTCCCGAGCCTCCTCCCTCAACTACTCACCGATACGCTGCAAGCCACTAGGTCAGACGGAACCGGCCGGCGATGTTGTGCTAGTAGAGATAGGGACCGGCCAGCTTTGCATGACTCGCGGCGGCCACGCCTGCAACGCCCGATGGCAGGCCATTGCTGCAAAAGCTGGGGATGTTGTGAGCTGGTGCGATGGACGGCCGACTGCGAGTGGGGTTGTTCCGAGGGCAATGAGTGGCCACTTCGAACCGGACAGCGACGCTGCGAGTGGGGCCGTGAAGGGAGCGCCTAGTGTGGGAGGCGCTGGTGCCGTGAGCTCGCCGGATTGCAATGTTACCGGCGTTTCTAAAACATTGTCGGTGTTGTGGAGGTGTGGATGCTGCGAGCTCGCCGGATTGCAACTTCAGCATCGTTTCTGAAACATCACTTGGTGTTGCGGAGACACGGGTGTGCGAGCTTGCCGAATTGCAACTTCACTAATGTTTCTGAAACATGGCCAATGTGTAATGTTGTTTTTGCGAAGGGAGGATGCGTGAGGTGAATTGCAACTTTGTGATGCTTCTGAAACATAACCAATGTTGTGAAGCTAGGCGAGGGATTGTGGCACCCCGTTTGGATACAGTGAACTACCACTGTATTCAGACGGAAGGCTGCACACGCCAACCCAGGGAATCACTCTGGCGCATGCTTTTACAATCCATGGGTAACAGTGTATGAACCATTCGACAAAAGAATGCTTTATTGATCTATACACTTTACAACGTCGACTTATAGAGTTCCAAGTCTCAACATTATGTTGAGGTCGGAACGGTTAGAGTAGTCGTGGTGACTACTTCAGAGATGACTACAGCGGAATCTTCTACTATGTTAGCGGTACGGTCCTAGCGCGGCTCCATTCCAGAGGGATCTGACTGGGTTACTCTCTCGCCTAGTCGACTCTGTCTTCTTAATTGCTTCATACCTGGCCATGTTAAAAGCCATGAGTACATTGAATGTACTCGCAAGCCAAAATCTCACAGTCGCGCCCAAGAAACACTCCAAGTTACTCAAGCATGAGATTGCTCTCACACCAACAATCATCACCACTACTTGCTACGAACTTCTACCAAGTCTTATCTAGTTAGGTACAACAGTACTAAAACTATAAAGCTCAACTAGCAAATAACTAGTGCAACTACGACAAGCTAAAGTTTGTCCTCAACGTGATCACTTACTAAATTAAAGTCTGTCCACCGATGTGATCATTTTTCACTTTGATTACCAACTTAAGGTGATCACTGCTCGACTAAAGTCATTCCCAAAAAGGCGATCACTTATTCTAAAGTTATTCCTCCAACACTTCCAGTTTTATTATTACTAGGATTTACTTTATCTTACGGATCATCTTTAATTCTGAGCTCACTAGCTCAAAGTCATACTCCCAAGATATGATAACTTATACTAAACTCTTTCCACCAAGTGTGATCAATGCTACTGCTAAGTAAACACTTGAAATAATAACAGTGCAACAACAATAAGAAGAAGAACATAAACAACAATCATTTCATGTTACTTCCATGCGGTCCTCCGACTGCCTTTCCCAAGGCCTTTCCATTGGTTAAGCCCTGGCATCCACACTACCAGGCCACTTGCACCAATCTCTTTCCAACTCTTACTCTTAAAGTTTTTACCTCCGACTTGATAATCCTTGTGTGACTTCCCACGAACTGTGTCCATTACAGTAGACGCGGATACTCGAATAGATTCTAAACACACACTCTGCATAGGTTGTATACTTTACCCACACCACGGACAATGCGTTCGACAAATCCGGTTTACGGTCATGGCACTCTTACCGCATCACCGAGCATCCTGCAGGGTAGCTCATCAGAGAGGGGATCTGGGACCCTGCCACCCCGTGGGACAACTAATCCACTCCAGGATTCCATATTTCCATTCAGCGCTCTCATCCATCCTAGGCCCTCTAAGCTTGGAGTGTAATCCTTGATCAGGGGCATTACCCCTCCAACCTTTCCTATGTGGTGATACGCGAAAGAGGCATGATTGTAAACCCTGTTAGGGCCTTCCCATTCAGGCAAATGTGGTCATACGGGTGAGTCCAGTTCTGTGGCACTTTGTCTTACCCAGCCTGGAGGAGGTTGTTAAATATACTTCCGGTTCATTACTGCAACATTAGTTTTGCACAAAAACTAAACAAGCAACAGTAATAATCTACAACAACCTATCTCCAGTAATACTACTACTAGCAAGACAAAATGTAATAATAACAACTTACAGTACGACTAAAGTAAACCAACCGAGAAAACCTGCCGGCAGAAACCGACACCAAAAGCCAAATAACAAACAAGAATAACAACGAGTGAAAACTCAGGGTCTACATCAGAGTAAATTACTTGGCTTGACACTTGGGGCCTACCGGGCGAGTCCCGATAGTGCCCGGTAGCACGGTGAAGGATTTCGGTGCTCCGAAACGGCCTAAAGATAGCCAAGGATAAAATGGTGTTTTCAGTGTGTGCAATGTTAGTGAAAGTTATTTCATTGGAAAGTGTGCAAGGTAGTGAGAATGTGAGTGTTAGTTTCGTCGGAAACGGAGTTGTGAGTGCAAAGTTATTAAGTGTGGAAGTGCAGGGACTAAACTGCAAAGAAAACCTTCTCAACCGGGTCGCCGGTGGCTTTCTGCTGGCGCCTTCTGCTGGAATACGCTTTCCAGTGGGGAAAGCGTATTTCTGCGCAGTGCGTTTTCTAGAGGTGAAAAGGACTTTCACTTGTGTACGTTTTCTCCGAGCGAAAACATACTATTCCTTTTGCGCGACCACTTAAACGGACGGGGCCCATCTGTTGGTGGCTCGTACCGTTTTTTTCGGTGGTTGACGGGCGGGTGGATCAAGACGGCCGCCATGGCCGTGGCCGGGGCCCGGGCGCTGGGCTGGTGAGGGGCTAGGGGGCGGTGTGTCGCTAAGTGCTAGGGGGTCAGTGGAGGCAGAAGTCGGCAAGCAAGCGACGAGGGGAGAGGTGGAGGCTCAGCTCGGGCACGGGCCAACACTGGCGATGGCGATGACGGTGCTCCGACTGGAAAGGGGCTGGAGGGTGGGGGAGAGGCACTGGAGGGGGGCCTGGGCCCATGCGGCGTGCTACGGTCTGGTAAGACGCACGGGGACCGGCCGTGGGCGGGGCCAGGCGACTAACGGCGCCACTGTGCATGCCAGAGCGCGTGCACAGCGTACCAAAGTCGTGGTCACCATGGCTTCTAGAAGCTTGGGTGGCTTCTGGCTGTTGAAACCATGTCTAGGGGTTAGTCTTAAGTGGGTTTAGTGCGCGTGTGTGTGGAGGTAGGGGTTTGGGGTGGGTTAACTTTAAGTGTAGCATCCAGTTTAGGTTTCTGCCAGAATTTTGACAAATTACTGTGACTGAACTACTGGGCCATTGGGTCTGATTTTTGGTGTAGGGTGATCTTATATGAGGGTTCATATGCATGCAAATTTTCAGGCCATTTGGATGACCGTAGCTAGTACTTCATGTGTAAATTAGTTTTTTGACCAGAAACTTTGAGAGCTTGCTGTTCTCATTTGGTGTGATCGAAATGTATGCAATTTGGGTGGCAGGGGTGTTTTTCATGTTTAATCATCATGACAAATTTGAGCTCAAGTGGGTGGATGCAGAATGTACTTCCTTCACAATGTGGTTCTGGGGATGCAAACTTTGGAAAATTGTGGAGGGAGTTGTGGTAGTTGGATGGGCTCAAATTTTCTGCACATGCATGATACGGGTGTATGTTGATGTGTGCAAAACCTATGAAGCTACAATGCACTTACTTTGCAACCTGACAGATCTGGCAGAAACTTGTATGAATTGTTTTGGTTAAATTTTGACTGAAGTGTGGGTGTGTGAAGATGGAAATGGTGAATATATGTGATGACTGAGTCCTCCAATTAATTTGGTGAATTATTGTGCAAGGGAAAAGGATGGTCCAGTTCAACTGGGTCCTAGGGTTTCAGTTAGCAGAAGTGGCAATTAGGGTTTTAGAGGCAAAACCTTAATCCCAAGTAACTAGGCCAGTCACTACTCTTAAATAAACACAAGAGTGAAAAAAAATCCAAGAAGACCAAAAGAAAAAGACAGAAGCCAAAACTAGGATCACACGAACCGGCGCTTCCAGACTCCTAGTTCTGGTGAACTCCGACCCGCCCCCTTTCCCCTCCTCCTCCGGTGCTCCCGCGGGCGGCAGAGGAGGAACCCTAGCTGACGGCCGCCTCTCCTCTCCCCCTCCCCTTCTCCCCCTCCCACCGCCGCCAGAGGGCGCGACCGGGCAAAGCCCAGCCGGCGCCGGCGCCAGCGGGGATTTCTCACTCCCTCGCACGTAGGGGCTGGCGCGGGCCGGCTTCGTTGGGCCTGGGCGCCATGTGCGCGGGACGTGGCGGCACGGTGACGGGTCTGTGTGGCAGAGTCCCGAGATCCTGTTGGCGGCGCGGTGTGTTGTGCTGGGGCGGGGCGCGCCCTGCCTTGCACTGGCGGCGGCTGACGCCGGATCTGGCGGGCGGTGCGGGCTGGGGCGCATGGCAGGCAGCTTGGGCCGCGGTCGGCTATCTCTGCACTAGTCGGTGGAGGTGGCGGCGTGGTGGTGGTGGAGTTCGTGCGGTGGGCGTGTGGCGGTCTCCTTCCACGGGCTTGCGACGTCGGGTGTGCTGGGTCGTTTGGCGGTCCTCAACGGTGGAGCGGCGGTGGCAGAGCATGCTGTGGGGGCCGACGGAGGTGATGGCAAGTGGCGGCCGGAGGTGCTGGCTGCCACGGGGCGGCCGGCGGTGCCGGATGACGCGGTGGTCTCCCCATCTGGACCTGGACGGCCAGATCTGATGGGGAGACGCCTGCCCCTCCGAGTAGTATTGGTTGGCAGTTGGCCGGCGGTGCCGGCTGGCTCACCTGTGCAGGGGTTGACACGGGTCCCCCTGGTCGGGGCTGGTTGCTCCTTGTGCTTGCTCCTGTCACTTCCGACCATGTCGAGGCGGAGTTTCGTGGATTGCTTGGGGGTGGCGTCTGCTTGTTATGGCATCGGTGTTGGGTCCTGATGGCGTCTCCTCCTCCTTGATCCGGCAAGCAAAGGGGAAGAAGTAGATGGGATCAAAACCAGCACGACGGTGTGGTGGTGATGGCGGTGGTGGAGTCGGAATACCGGCAGGGCTTCGCTAAGCGCTACGCGGGCGTGTAGTGTGTCTGGAGGTAGAGAGGGGGCAGCGGGGCTGTGGTGGTGCTTTGGTGCGCCCCCTCCCCTAATTATATATGTGTGGAGGGGCTAGGAGTCCAGCCCTTCTCCTCCTAGGGCTGGCGCCAAGGAGGAGGAATCCTACTCCTAGTAGGAGTTGGACTCCTAGTCCCTTTCCACTTGTCCTAGCCACATGGGACTCTTAGGGGCTCGTGCGTGCTACTTGTAGTCTGCGTTGGTATTTCCCCGAAGTGGAGAGGATGATGCAGTACAGTAGAGATAAGTATTTCCCTCAGTTAAGAACCAAGGTTATCAATCCAGTAGGAGAACCAAGCAAAATTCCGTTAAGCGCACCTGCACACACAAGAGCAAACACTTGCACCCAACGCAAATAAGAGGGTTGTCAATCCTCTTAGTGGTTATTTGCAAGGATTAAATCTTATAGAGATAAATAGATAAACTAAAATACTAATTAAAATAAAAGTAAATAAATTGCAGCAAGGTATTTTTAGGTTTTTTGATATATGATAAAGTAGACCCGGGGGCCATAGTTTTCACTAGAGGCTTCTCTCTCGAACACATAGCATATGGTGGGTAGACAAATTACTGTTAGGCAATTGATAGAAAAGCAACTATTATGACGGATTCATGGCAATGATCATGTATATAGGCATCACGTCCGAGACAAGTAGACCGACTCCTGCCTGCATCTACTACTATTACTCCACCCATCGACCGCTGTCCAGCATGCATCTAGGGTATTAAGTATGAAACAGAGTAACGCCTTAAGCAAGATGACATGATGTAGACAAAGTAAACTCAAGCAATATGATTAAACCCCATCTTTTTATTCTTAATGTCAACAATACAAATACGTGTCATGTCCCCTACAGTCACTGGGATTGAGCACCGCAAGATTGAACCCATCACAAAGCACCTCTCCCATTGCAAGATAAATCAATCTAGTAGGCCAAACCAAATCGATAGATCGAAGAGAAATACAAAGCTATAATAATCATGCATAAAAGAGTTCAGAGAAGACTCAAATATTTCTCATGAATAATCTGATCATAAACTCACAATTCATTGGATCCCAACAAACACACCGCAAAAGAAGATTACATCGGATAGAACTCCAAGAACATCGAGGAGAACATGGTATTGAAGATCAAAGAGAGAGAAGAAGCCATCTAGATACTAGCTATGGACCCGTAGGTCTGTGGTAAACTACTCACACATCATTGGAAGGGCAGCAAGGTTGATGAAGAAGCCCTCCGTGATCGATTCCCCCTCCGACAGAGTACCGGAAAAGGCCTCCAGATGGGATCGCGGAAGAACAGAGGCTTGCGGCGGCGGAAAGGTTTTCTCTTCTGGCTCTCTGTTGGTTTTGGAATATTTGGGAATTTATAGCGTTGGGATTAGGTCAAGAGGTGCCACGAGGGCCCCACAAGATTGGGGGGGCACGCCCAACCCTCCTGGGCGCGCCCTCCAGGCTTGCCTCCTCCTCGTGGCTCTTCTGGTCTTCTCCCGAAGCTTCCTGGGTCTCTTCTGGTCCAGAAAAAATTAATCCAAAGTTTTTTTCTCGTTTGGACACTTTTTGATAATGATTTGCTAAAAAGGCAAAAACAAGCAGAAAACAGCAACTGGCACTGGGCACTGGGTTAATAGGTTAGTCCCAAAAAATGATATATAATGGCATATAAAACATCCAAGATTGATACTATAATAGCATGGAACAATCAAAAATTATAGATACGTTGGAGACGTATCAAGCATCCCCAAGCTTAATTCCTGCTCGTCCTCGAGTAGGTAAATGATAAAAAACAGAATTTTTGATGTGGAATGCTACCTATCATGTTTCATCATGTAATCTCTCTTACGGTATGAATAATAAGATCCGAATGATTCAAAGCAATAGTCTATAATTTGATATAAAGACATCAATACTCAGGCATACTAATAAACAATCATGTCTTTCAAAATAAAAATGCTAAAGAACGTTATCCCTACAAAATCATATAATCCTGTCATGCACCATCTTCTTAACACAAAGTATTTATCATGCACTACCCCGATGACAAGCCGATCAATTGGTTCATACTTTTTAACGCACTTCAGCTTTTTCAACCCCCACGCAATACATGAGTGCAAGCCATGGATATAGCACTATGGGTGGAATAGAGTGTGGTGGTAGAGATAAATAAGAGAAGTCAAAAATAAGAAGATAGTCTCACATTGACGAGGCTAATCAACGGGCTATGGAGATGCCCATCAATTGATGTCAATGCGAGGAGTAGGGATTGCCATGCAACGGATGCACTAAGAGTTATAAGTGTATGAAAGCTCAACATGAAAACTAAGTGGGTGTGCATCCAACTTGCTTGCTCATGAAGACCTCGGGCATTTGAGGCAGCCCATCATCGGAATATACAAGCCAAGTTCTATAATGAAAAATTCCCACTAGTATATGAAAGTGACAAAATAGGAGACTCTCTATATGAAAAACATGGTGCTACTCTGAAGCACAAGTGTGGAAAAAGGATAGTAACATTGCCCCTTCTCTCTTTTTCTCTCATTTTTTATTTTTTATTTTTCCTTTTTTTCATGGCTCTTTTTGGCCTCTCTTTTTTTCTCTTTTTTTTATTTTCGTCCGGAGTCTCATCCCGACTTGTGGGGGAATCATGGTCTCCATCATCCTTTCCTCACTGGGACAATGCTCTAATGATGATGATCATCACAGTTTTATTTTCTTACAACTCAATATTACAACTCGATACTAGAACAAAAGTATGACTCTATATGGATGCCTCTGGCAGTGTACCAGGATGTGCAATGATGCTAGCGTAACATGTATAAAAATGATGAACGGTGGTTGAGCCACAAATACTATGTCAGCTATATGATAATGCAAAGCAATATGACATTGACGATGTGTGTCATAAAAACGGAATGGTGGAAGTTGAATGGCAATATATCTCGGAATGGCTATGGAAATGCCATGATAGGTAGGTATGATGGCTGTTTTGAGGAAGATATAAAGAGGCTTATGTGTGATAGAGTGTATCATATCACGGGGTTTGGATGCACCGGCGAAGTTTGCACTAACTCTCGATGTGAGAAAGGGCAATGCACGGTACCGAAGAGGCTAGCAAATTGCAGAAGGGTGAGAGTGCGTATAATCCATGGACTCACATTAGTCATAAAGAACTCACATACTTATTGCGAAACTTTATTAGCCCTCGAAGCAAAGTACTACTACGCATGCCCCTAGAGGGATAGATTGGTAGGACAAGTCCATCACTTGTACCCGACCGCCACTCATAAGGTAGACAATCAACAATAAATCATGCTCCAAATTCTTAGCATAACGACAGATCATACGTGCATGCTTCGGGAATCACAAACCTTAACACCAATATTCTTACTAAACCACAATTATCTACTAATACCTCTCACATATTACCATCTTAATATCGCAAAACTATTGCAAGGGATCAAACTTATCATATTCAGTGATCTACATGAACGTTTTTATTATATCCCTCTTAAATACCTATCATATCAGGACCAAATTCATAACCCGTGCATATTACCATTGCTATTCATTAGACTCTCAAAAATATATGAATGACGCATGAGAGTGCAACTATTTCTTTAAAATATAACCACCACCGTGCTCTAAAAGATATAAGTGAAGCACTAGAGCAACTGCCTAGCTCAAAAGATATAAGTGAAGCACATAGAGTATTCTAACAAATCACGAATAATGTGTGTCCCTCTCAAAAAAGGTGTGTTCAGCAAAGATGATTGTGACAAACTAAAAAGCAAACAAACTATATCACAAGACGCTCCAAGTAAAACACATATCATGTGATGAATAAAAATATAGCTCCAAGTGAGGTACCGATAGATTGTAGACGAAAGAGGGGATGCCTTCCGGGGCATCCCCAAGCTTAGACGCTTGAGTCTTCCTTGAATATTACCTTGGGTGCCTTGGGCATCCCCAAGCTTAGGCTCTTGCCACTCCTTATTCCTTTATCCATCGTAGTCACACCCAAAACTTGAAAACTTCAGCACACAAAACTCAACAGAAACCTCGTGAGATCCGTTAGTATAACAAACAAATCTTAAACTTTAGGTACTGTTGAAAATTGATTCATATTTAATATTGGCATAATGATACTGTACTCCAACTTCTCCATGACTCATACCCCCCGATACGATCCATAGATTCATCAAAATAAACAAACTATGCAACAAAAACAGAATCTGTCTAAAACAGAACAGTCGATAAAGATCTGAATTAATGTCATACTTTTGCAACTCCAAAAATTCTGAAAAATTAGGACAACGTGGGAAATTCATATATAAATATTGTGTAAAAAATTCAGAAGGTTCTGACGCTCCAGAAAAAAACAAAAATTCTAGCACTGGACGCATAAGTTTCTGTTTTCAAACAGCATCAATTATACTATCTTCCAAATCATCCCAAAGGCATTACTTGGCACAAACACTAATTAAAACATAAAAATACAATCATAACAGAGGCTATAATTGTGTAAACACTCAAGAACATAAGGTAAAAGCAAAATTTTATTTTATTCATTGGGTTGCCTCCCAACAAGCGCTATTGTTTTATGCCCCTAGTTAGGCATAATGCATAGTTTCAAGTGTTGTCATCCTTCATTCCCATGTCCTTTTTGATTAAATCTTCCAAAACTTTTCTCATTAATTCTCTACTCTCATGCTCTTATTTTCTAGTGGGTGAGCTTAGGTAATTGAAGGGGCTTTGATTAGTAACTTTAACATTCATAACTTCAAACTCAGGATCATCACCATAAACGTCCTCATATAAAACATGTATCTCATCATCAATAGGATCTCTAGCCGTACCCACAAACCATTCTTCACTAAATCCCTCATCAATTCCTTTAGTAACCCACTCAAATTTATCACAAGCATGGTGGTACATAGTTTTAATTATTTCAGCGTATGGAACTCTCCTTCTAATATTTTTACCATAAGCAAAGTAATCTTTAGATTCCAACCTACGAATAGTATCTTTGTCATGAAGAATCTCCTCTATAGGAGGATGCTCAAAATTAATTTTTTAAAAGGAAAAAATATCCCTAGCTTCTCGGATTATATAATCAAATTCATGCATAAGGATTATAGTGGCAATTTTCTTAGCCCTAGGGTCATGGATGTTGGGAAGTTCATAAAATATCTTTTGTAAGGCGGGGTGGATATGTAAAAAAATTCTTTCTAATTTAACCACAAGAATGGCAATGGCATCCATATAACAATTTGTTTTATCAAGAATAGATCCACTAATTATTGGTATAACTCCCGCGCAATTAAAGAATTCCTGAATAATGTTCTTCCCAATAATATTACCACTTCCCACATGATAAACTTTAGTCTTAAAATTAGTGGAGGGCTTAGTCTCCGGAGGGTCATGATTAAGATCAAAAGAGCGTGTTTTTTTCCCAAGAGATTCATCACCACTATCCTCGCTAGCACTTTCAACCACAACTTTTTCAAATTCAGACAAGATAACAATTTCAAGCAAAGCAAGCAAACAAGCAAATAAAAATATTTTTGTGTTTTTGTAAAAAAAATAGAAGTGGGGGAGATGAAAACGAGAGGCAAATGCAAATAAAAGGCAAATAAAATAAATGCAAGTGGATGATAGTTTGTGCGAAGGTACTTGGTAATTTTGATGATGTCTCCCCAGCAACGGCGCCAGAAATTCTTCTTGCTACTTGTAATCCGCGTTGGTATTTCCCCGAAGAGGAGAGGATGATGCAGTACAGTAGAGATAAGTATTTCTCTCAGTTAAGAACCAAGGTTATCAATCCAGTAGGAGAACCAAGCAAAATTCTGTTAAGCGCACCTGCACACACAAGAGCAAACACTTGCACCCAACGCAAATAAGAGGGTTGTCAATCCTCTTAGCGGTTATTTGCAAGGTTTAAATCTTATAGAGATAAATAGATAAAATAAAATACTAATTAAAATAAAATAAAATAAATTGTAGCAAGGTATTTTTAGGTTTTTTGATATAAGATAAAGTAGACCCGGGGGCCATAGTTTTCACTAGAGGCTTCTCTCTCGAACACATAGCATACGGTGGGTAGACAAATTACTGTTGGGCAATTGATAGAAAAGCAAATAATTATGACGGATTCATGGCAATGATCATGTATATAGGCATCACGTCTGAGACAAGTAGACCGACTCCTGCCTGCATCTACCACTATTACTCCACCCATCAACCGCTATCCAGCATGCATCTAGGGTATTAAGTATGAAACAGAGTAACGCCTTAAGCAAGATGACATGATGTAGACAAAGTAAACTCAAGCAATATGATTAAACCCCATCTTTTTATCCTTAATGGCAATAATACAAATACGTGTCATGTCCCCTATTGTCACTGGGATTGAGCACCGCAAGATTGAACCCATCACAAAGCACCTCTCCCATTGCAAGATAAATCAATCTAGTAGGCCAAACCAAATCGATAGATCGGAGAGAAATACAAAGCTATAATAATCATGCATAAAAGAGTTTAGAGAAGACTCAAATATTTCTCATGAATAATCTGATCATAAACTCACAATTCATCGGATCCCAACAAACACACCGCAAAAGAAGATTACATCGGATAGAACTCCAAGAACATCGAGGAGAACATGGTATTGAAGATCAAAGAGAGAGAAGAACCCATCTAGCTACTAGCTATGGACCCGTAGATCTGTGGTAAACTACTCACACATCATCGGAAGGGCAGCAAGGTTGATGAAGAAGCCCTCCGTGATCGATTCCCCCTCTGGCGGAGTACCGGAAAAGGCCTCCAGATGGGATCGCGGAAGAACAGAGGCTTGCGGCGGTGGAAAGGTTTTCTCTTCTGGCTCTCTGTTGGTTTTGGAATATTTGGGAATTTATAGCGTTGGAATTAGGTCAAGAGGTGCCACGAGGGGCCCACAAGCCTGGGGGGCGTGCCCTCCAGGCTTTCCGCCTCCTCAGCGCTCTTCTGGTCTTCTCCCGAAGCTTCCTGGGTCTCTTCTGGTCCAGAAAAAATTAATCCAAAGTTTTTTTCTCGTTTGGACACTTTTTGATAATGATTTTTTGAAAAGGCGAAAACAAGCAGAAAACAACAACTGGTACTGGGCACTGGGTTAATAGGTTAGTCTCAAAAAATGATATATAATTGCATATAAAACATCCAAGATTGATACTATAATAGCATGGAACAATCAAAAATTATAGATACGTTGGAGACGTATCAGTGCGCCTGGCCCATGAAGGCCAGGGCACCCCCTCTCAGCACATGCTGGCATGTGGGATGTGGTGGAACCCTTGGTGGACTTCCGGACTCCTCCGGAAGTCTCTGGAACCTTCTGGAAACTTTCCGGTACAATACTGAAAAAAACCGAACTTTTTCCGTAACCCTGAAAACAACTTTCCATACATAAATCTTTACCTCTGAACCATTCTGGAGCTCGTCATGATGCCCGGGATCTCATCCGAGACTCTGAACAACTTTAGGTTACCAACATCAAATATCCCAATACTACTCTAGCGTCATCGAACATTAAGCGTGCGACCCAACGGGTTCGAGAATCATGTAGACATGACCGAGATAGCTCTCCGGTCAATAACCAATAGCGGGACCTGGATGCCCATATTGGTTCCTACATATTCTTCGAAGATCATTCATCGGTTGAACCACGATGTTG
Source organism: Elymus sibiricus (assembly GCA_039707655.1). NCBI lineage: Eukaryota > Viridiplantae > Streptophyta > Magnoliopsida > Poales > Poaceae > Elymus > Elymus sibiricus. The sequence goes on along the minus strand of CM077666.1, from coordinate 201,351,451 downwards.
AGGATTTGGTTAATCCCGTATGCAATTCCCTTTGTGTAGCGATATGTTACTTGCCCGAGATTCGATCATCGGTATCTCCATACCTAGTTCAATCTCGTTACCGGCAAGTCTCTTTACTCATTCCGTAATACAAGATCCCGTGACTAACTCATTATCCACTTTGCTTGCAAGCTCTTTACGATGTTGTATTACTGAGAGGGCCCAGAGATATCTCTCCGTCATACGGAGTGACAAATCCCAGTCTCGATCCATGCCAACCCAACAGACACCTTCGGAGATACCTGTAGAGCACCTTTATGATCACCCATTTATGAAGTGACGTTTGATAGCACACAAGGTATTCCTTCGGTATCCGGGAGTTGCATGATCTCATGGTCTTAGGAATAGATACTTGACATGAAGAAAGTTGTAGCAATAAACTTAACTGATACGATCATATGCTAAGCTTACGGTTGGGTCTGTCCATCACATCATTCTCCTAATGATGTGATCCTGTTATCAAATGACAACTCATGTCTATGGTTAGGAAACCTTAACCATCTTTGATCAACGAGCTAGTCTAGTAGAGGCTCACTAGGGACACGGTGTTGTTTATGTATCCACACATGTATTTATGTTTCCGGTCAATACAATTCTAGCATGAATAATAAACATTTATCATGAACAAGGAAATATGATAATAACCAATTTATTATTGCCTCTAGGGCATATTTCCAATAGTCTCCCACTTGCACTAGAGTTAATAATCTAGTTTACATCGTAATGAATCTAACACCCATGGAGTCCTGGTGCTGATCATGTTTTGCTCGTGGAAGAGGTTTAGTCAATGGGTCTGCCACATTCAGATCCATATGTACTTTGCAAAGTTCTATGTCTCCCTCCTTGATGTAATCACGGATGGAGTTGAAGCGGTGTTTGATGTGCTTGGTCTTCTTGTGAAACCTGGGCTCCTTGGCAATGGCAATAGCACCAGTGTTGTCACAAAAGATAGTCATTGGATCCGATGCACTAGGTATTACTCCTAGATCAGATATGAACTCCTTCATCCAGACTCCTTCTTGCGTTGCTTCCGAAGTAGCTATATATCCCGCTTCACATGTAGATCCCGCTACGACGCTTTGCTTGGAACTGCATCAACTGACTGCTCCACCATTCAATATAAATACATATCCGGTTTGAGACTTAGAGTCATCCGGATCTATGTCGAAGCTAGCATCGACGTAACCCTTTACGACGAGCTCTTCGTCACCTCCATAAACGAGAAACATGTCCTTAGTCCTCTTCAGGTACTTAAGGATATTCTTGACCGTTGTCCAGTGATCTACTCCTAGATCACTTTGGTACCTCCCTGCTAGACTTATGGCAAGGCACATATCAGGTCTGGTACACAACGTGGCATACATTATAGAGCCTATGGCTGAGGCATAGGGGATGACTTTCATCCTTTCTCTTTCTTCTGCCATGGTCGGGCTTTGAGTCTTACTCAACTTCACACCTTGCAACAAAGGCAAGAACCCCTTCTTTGACTGGTCCATTTTGAACTTCTTCAAAATCTTGTCAAGGTATGTGCTTTGTGAAAGTCCTATTAGGCGTCTTGATCTATCTCTATAGATTTTAATGCCCAATATGTAAGCAGCTTCACCCAGGTCTTTCATTGAAAAACTCTTGTTCAAATAACCTTTTATGCCTTCTAGAAATTCTATATCATTTCCAATCAACAATATGTCATCCATATATAATATTAGAAATGCTACAGAGCTCCCACTCACTTTCTTGTAAATACAAGCTTCTCTGTAAGTTTGTATAAAACCAAAAGCTTTGATCACCTCATCAAAGTGTATATTCCAACTCTGAGATGCTTGCACCAGTCCATAGATGGATCGCTGGAGCTTGCATACCTTGTTAGCATCCTTAGGATTGACAAAACCTTCCGGTTGCATCATATACAACTCTTCCTTAAGAAACCCGTTAAGGAATGTTGTTTTCACGTCCATCTACCAGATTTCATAATCATAAAATGCGGCAATTGCTAACATAATTCAAACAGACTTAAGCATCGCTACGGGTGAGAAGGTCTCATCGTAGTCAGCCCCTTGAACTTGTCGGAAACCCTTTGCGACAATTCGAGCTTTATAGATGGTGACATTACCATCAGCGCATGTCTTCTTCTTAAAGATCTATTTATTCTCAATGGCCTGCCGGTCATCGGGCAAGTCCACCAAAGTTCATACTTTGTTTTCATACATGGATCCTATCTCGGATTTCATGGCCTCAGGCCATTTGTTGGAATCCGGGCTCATCATTGCTTCTTCATAGTTCGTAGGTTCGCCGTTGTCTAACAACATGACTTCCAGGACTGGATTACCGTACCACTCTGGTGCGGAACGTACCCTGGTCGACCTACGAAGTTCAATAGTAACTTGATCCGAAGTTTCATGATCATCATCATTAGCTTCCTCTCCGGCTGGTGTAGGCATCACGGGAACTTCTTTCTGTGATGTGCTACTTTCCAATTCGAGAGAAGGTACAATTACCTCATCAAGTTCTACTTTCCTCCCACTCACTTCTTTCAAGAGAAACTCCTTCTCTAGAAAGGACCCATTCTTGGCAACAAAGATTTTGCCCTCGGATCTGTGATAGAAGGTATACCCAATGGTCTCTTTAGGGTATCCTATGAAGACGCACTTCTCCGCTTTGGGTTCGAGCTTATCAGGCTGAAGCCTCTTGACATAAGCGTCGCATCCCCAAACTTTAAGAAACGACAACTTAGGTTTCTTGCCAAACCATAATTCATACGGTGTCATCTCAACGGATTTAGACGGTGCCCTGTTTAAAGTGAATGCGGCTGTCTCTAATGCATAACCCCAAAATGATAGTGGCAAATCGGTAAGAGACATCATAGAACGCACCATATCTAATAGAGTATGATTACGACGTTCGGACACACCATTACACTGTGGTGTTCCAGGTGGCGTGAGCTGTTAAACAATTCCACAGGAGATGCATAGCAATGAGAGGGGGTGTGTCTATGTACCTGGCACGCCCTGGTGGCTCGTGGGCCCTCGTGAGCCTTCCCGACTCCGTTTTCTTCTGGAATACTTGTTTTGCAAGAAAAAAATTCTTTATATATACTCCCGGACGTTTTGACCACCGTGGGGGGTGGCACACCCTGGTGCCTCGTGTGCACCTCGTGGGTCCTCTCGGCTGTTTCTTATTTTTGTATTTTTCTAATATTCCAAAACTGATAGAAAGTATTTTTATGGAATTTTTGGAGTCGCTTTACTTACCGTATCACGTACCTCTTCCTTTTCAGGGTTCTGAAGTGTTCTGGAAGGTCTCTCTTATGTGTTCCTCCGGTGTCATATTTTGGATAATGTTAGTCTCAACATTAATAGGTGTACCTGAGATGTAATGCTTAATTATTTGCCCATTGACCACCTTCGGATTAGTGCCTTCGGCGTTATTCATCTTAATGGCTCCAGAGCGATAAACTTCCTCGATGATATACGGTCCTTCCCATTTAGAGAGAAGTTTTCCTGCAAAAATCTAAAACGAGAATTGTACAATAGAACATACTCACCCACTTTGAATTCCCGTTTTTGAATTCTTTTATCATGCCACCTTTTAACTTTTTCTTTAAACAATTTGGCATTTTCATAAGCTTGGGTTCTCCATTCATCTAGCGAGCTAATATCAAATAACCTCTTTTCACAGGTAAGTTTAAAATCATAATTGAGTTCTTTAATTGCCCAATATGCTTTATGTTCTAACTCAAGAGGTAAATGACATGCTTTTCCATAAACCATTTTATAAGGAGACATACCCATAGGATTTTTATAAGCAGTTCTATAAGCCCATAATGCATCGTCAAGTTTCTTAGACCAATTCTTTCTAGATCTATTGACGGTCTTTTGCAAAATTAACTTTATTTCTCTATTGCTCAATTCAACTTGACCACTAGATTGAGGGTGATAGGGAGATGCAATTCTATGGTTGACATCATATTTAGCAAGCAGTTTACGGAATGCACCATGAATAAAATGTGAACCACCATCAGTCATTAAATATCTAGGGACTCCGAACCTCGGGAAAATAACTTCTTTAAGCATTTTAATAGAAGTGTTATGATCAGCACTACTAGTTGGAATAGCTTCTACCCACTTAGTAACGTAATCAACAGGAACTAAAATATTTGTATACCCATTAGAGGAAGGAAAAGGTCCCATATAATCAAATCCCCAAGCATCAAATGGTTCAATAACAAGTGAATAATTCATAGGCATTTCCTGACGTCTACCAATATTACCAATTCTTTGACATTCATCACAAGATAAGACAAACCTACGAGCATCCTTGAAAAGAGTAGGCCGATAAAAACCAGATTGTAGTACCTTATGTGCAGTTCTGTCTCCCGCATGGTGTCCTTCGTAAGCCTTGGAATGACACTTCCGTAGGATTTGTTCATGTTCGTGCTCAGGTATACAATGTCTAATAATACCATCTACTCCTTCTTTATAAAGATGTGGGTCATCCCAGAAGTAATGTCTTAAATCAAAGAAGAACTTTTTCTTTTGTTGGTATATGAAACTAGGTGGTATAAATTTAGCAACAATATAATTAGCATAGTCTGCATACCAAGGAGTATTACGAGAAACATTTATCATAGTTAGTTGTTCATTAGGGAAATCATCATTAATAGGGAGTGGGTCATCAAGAACATTTTCCATTCTAGACAAATTATCAGCTACGGGATTCTCAGCTCCCTTTCTATCAACAATATGCAAGTTAAATTCTTGTAGCAATAGAACCCACCTAATGAGTCTAGGTTTAGCATCTTTCTTTTCCATAAGATATTTGATAGCAGCATGATCAGTGTGAACAGTAACTTTGGAATCAACAATATAAGATCTGAATTTATCACATGCAAACACAACTGCTAAAATTTCTTTCTCAGTAGTAGCATAATTTCTTTGGGCACTGTCTAGAGTTTTACTAGCATAATGAATAACATTCAATTTCTTATCAACTCTTTGTCCTAGAATAGCATCAACAGCATAATCACTAGCATCACACATAATTTCAAAAGGCAAGTTCCAATCAGGTGGTTGAACAATAGGTGCAGAAATTAAGGCTTTCTTAAGTATTTCAAAGGCTTCTACACAATCATCATAAAAAATGAATGGAACATCTTTTTGCAAGAGATTGGGAAGAGGTCTAGAAATTTTAGAGAAGTCTTTTATAAACCTTCTATAGAAACCAGCATGACCAAGGAAACTTCTTATACCTTTGATATCTTTAGGACATGGCATTTTCTCAATTGCATCAACTTTAGCTTTACCAACTTCAATACCTCTTTCAGAAATTATATGCCCCAAGACAATACCTTCATTCACCATAAAGTGGCACTTCTCCCAATTCAAAACAAGATTAGTTTCTTCACATCTCTGCAAAACTCGATCAAGGTTGCTCAAGCAATCATCAAAAGAAGTTCCATAAACGGAGAAATCATCCATGAAAACCTCAACAATCTTTTCACAAAAGTCAGAGAATATAGCAGTCATACATCTTTGAAAGGTAGCAGGTGCATTACATAAACCAAAAGGCATACGACGATAAGCATAAGTTCCAAACGGACAAGTAAAGGCGGTTTTCTCTTGATCTTCAGGTGACACGGGTACTTGAGAGAAACCAGAATAACCATCCAGGAAACAAAAGTGTGTATGCTTAGACAATCTTTCTAACATTTGATCAATGAAAGGTAAGGGGTAATGATCTTTTCTAGTGGCTTTGTTTAATTTCCTGAAATCAATTACCATCCTATAACCAATTACAATTCTTTGTGGAATAAGTTCATTTTTATCATTAGAAACAACGGTAATACCTCCTTTCTTAGGAACACAATGAACAGGACTTACCAATCTACTATCAGCTATGGGATAAATTATACCTGCATGCAGAAGCTTTAATATTTCAGTTCTTACCACATCCTTCATTTTAGGATTTAATCTTCTTTGATGATCAACAACGGGTTTAGCATCTGGCTCCATATGAATTTTATGCTGACATAAAGTGGGACTGATGCCCTTAAGATCATCGAGAGTATATCCAATAGCGGCACGGTGCTTCTTCAGAGTTTTAAGTAATCGCTTTTCTTCATGCTCTGAAAGGTTAGCACTAATAATAACAGGATATATCTTCTTTTCATCAAGATGAGCATATTTAAGAGTATCAGGTAATTGCTTCAAATCAAAAACAAGATCACCCTTGGGTGGAGGTGGACCTCCCAAGGTTTCAACAGGCAAATTATGTTTCAGGATAGGTGCTTGTTTAAAGAATAATTCATCTATTTCATTTCTTTCATTCATATTCATGTCATTCTCATGCTCAAGCAAATATTGTTCTAGTGGATCAGTAGGAGGCACAGCAATAGAAGCAAGATCAATAATTTCATCTTTATTGGGTAATTCTTTATCATGAGGTTGTCTACGAAACTTAGAGAAATTAAACTCATGAGACATCTCACCGAAATTAACACTAACAATCTCTTTAGTGCAATCAATATTAGCATTAACAGTATTCAAGAAGGGTCTACCAAATATAATGGGACAAAAATCATCTTGTGGTGATCCAAGAACAAGAAAATCAGTAGGGTATTTGATCTTACCACACAAGACTTCAACATCTCTAACAATCCCAAGTGGTGAAATAGTATCTCTGTTTGCAAGCTTAATAGTAACATCAATATCTTCAATCTCAACACGTGCAATATCATTCATGACTTCTTGGTAAAGAGTAAACGGAATAGCACTCACACTAGCACCAATATCACATAAACCATGATAACAATGATCTCCAATTTTAACAGAAATAACAGGCATGCCAGCCACAGGTTTGTTTTTATCTTTAGGGTCTGGTTTAGCAATTCTAGTTGCTTCATCACAGAAATATATGACATGTCCATCAATATTATCAACCAAAAGATCTTTAACCATTGCAACACTAGGTTCAACTTTAATTTGTTCAGAGGGTATAGGAGTTTTAGTTTTACTTTTATTAACCACAGTTAAAGCTTTAGCATGTTCCTTAATCCTAATAGGAAAAGGTGGTTGCTCAATATAAGCAGTAGGCACAACTGGATCAACATTGTAAATGATAGTTTCTTCTTTAACTATAACAGGTTCCTCAATCTTTTCTTTAATAGGGGGGTGATATTTAAACCACTTCTCCTTAGGGAGATCAACATGAGTAGCAAATGATTCACAAAAGGAGGCTACTATCTCAGAGTCAAGTCCATATTTAGTGCTAAACTTATGGAAAGCATCGGTATTCATAAAAGATTTAACACAGTCGAACTCAAGTATTATACCTGACTCATTACCTTTGTCGAGTTCCCAATCTTCAGAGTTGTGTATAATTCTTTCCAGAAGATCCCATCTGAATTCAATAGTTTTCTTCATAAAGGAGCCAATCGAAGAAGAATCGAGCATGGATTGATCATTATGAGAAAGCCGAGCATAAAAGTTTTGAAGAATTATTTCTCTTGAGAGCTCATGATTGGGGCATGTGTGCAACATATACTTAAGCCTCCCCCAAGATTGAGCGATACTTTCTCCTTCACGAGGCCAAAAAATATATATATAATTCCGATCATGATGAACCAAAATGCATAGGATAAAATTTCTGGTGGAATTCCAGCTTCAACCGGTTCCAGTCCCATGTTTCAGTATCATCACATAGCCTATACCATGTCAATGCCTTTCTCTCCAAAGATAAAGGGAATACCTTCCTCTTAACTCCATCTCCGGATAAACCTACAAGCTTAAACAATCCACAAATTTAATCCACATAGATCAAGTGCATATTGGGATGTACCGTTCCATCTCCTGCATAAGGATTAGCTAGCAGTTTCTCTATCATACCTGAAGGAATTTCATAATAAATATTTTCAGTAGGTTCAATAGTTTGAGGATCAACTCTTTGTGCTTCCGGTCGAGGTGAAGATACCCCGAACAAGCCCCTCAAAGGATTGTTTTCCATAGTACCAAGTGACAGTAAATTTCAGCACGCAATATAAATGTTTCCTTACCAAATTCCACTCACCAAAGGCGCTTCACTCCCCGGCAACGGCGCCAGAAAAAATTCTTGATGACCCACAAGTATAGGGGATCAATCATAGTCCTTTCAATAAGTAAGAGTGTCGAACCCAACGAGGAGCAGAAGGAAATGACAAGCGGTTTTCAGCAAGGTATTTTCTGCAAGCACTGAAATTATCGGTAACGAGTAGTTTGATAGGAAGATAATTTGTAACAAGTGACAACTAGCAATAGTAACTAAGGTGCAGCAAGGTAGCCCAATCCTTTTGTTGCAAAGGATAGGCCGGAACGATCTCTTATAATAAGCTAAACGTTCTCGAGGACACATGGGAATTTCATCTAGTCACTTTCATCATATTTGTTTGATTCGCGTTGGCTGCTTTGATAATTTGATATGTGGGTGGACCGGTGCTTGGGTGCTGTTCTTACTTGAACAAGCCTCCCACTTATGATTAACCCCTCTCGCAAGCATCCGCAACTATGAAAGAAGAATTAAGATAAATCTAACCATAGCATTAAACATATGGATCCAAATCAGCCCCTTACGGAATAGCGCATAAACTAGAGTTTAAGATTCTGTCACTCTAGCAACCCATCATCTAATTACTACTCCACAATGCATTCTCTTAGGCCCAAAGATGGTGAAGTGTCATGTAGTCGACATTCACATGACACCACTAAGAGAATCAACAACATACATATCATCAAAATATCGAACGAATACCAAATTCACATGATTACTTATGACAAGACTTCTCCCATGTCCTCAAGAACAAAAGTAACTACTCACACATAATATTCATGTCCATGATCAGAGGGGTATTGAATAGCATAATAGATCTGAACATATAATCTTCCACCAAATAAACCAACTAGCATCAACTACAAGATGTAATCAACACTACTAGCAACCCACAGGTACCAATCTGAGGTTTTGAGACAAAGATTGAATACAAGAGATGAACTAGGGTTTGAGATGAGATGGTGCTGGTGAATATGTTGATGAAGATTGGTCCTCCCACGATGAGAGGATCGTTGGTGATGTCGATGGCTTCGATTTCCCCCTCCCGGAGGGAAGTATCCCCGGCGGAATCGCTCCGCCGGAGAGCAAAAGTGCTCCTGCCCAAGTTCCGCCTCGAGACAGCGGCGCTCCATCCCGAAAGTCTTCTCCTTATTTTTTCTAGGGCAAATGGGCTTATATACCAGAAAATGGGCACCAGAGGCAGGCCAGGGGCCCCACAAGCCACCAGGGCGCGCCTGGGGGGTGGCGCGCCCTGGTGCCTCGTGGGCACCTGGGTGGCCCCCTCTGGTAGTTCTTTTCTCCAGTATTTTTTATTTATTCCAAAATAAATCTCTGTGAAATTTTAGCTCATTTGGAGATGTGCAGAATAGGTATCTTTGGCATAGCTTTTTCAGGTCCAGAATTCCAGCTGCCGGCAATCTCCCTCCTTATGTAAATCTTGCATATTAAGAGAGAAAAGGCATTAGAATTGCTCCACAAAGTGTCATATTGATTAAAAACACTATAAATAATAGTAGGAAAACATGATGCAAAATGGACGTATCAGTACCCTCATAGACCGAAAGCGGAAGCGTATATAACGCGGTTGATGTAGTCGTACTCTTCGCGATCCAATCGATCTAGTGCCGAACGGACGGCACCTCCGAGTTTAGCACATGTGTGGCTCAATGACATCTCCTCCTCCTTGATCCAGCAAGCGAAGGGGGAGAAGTAGATGGGATCACAACCAGCACGACGACATGGTGGTGATGGCGGTGGTGGAGTCAGAATACCGGCAGGGCTTCGCTAAGCGCTACGCGGGCGTGTAGTGTGTCCGGAGGTAGAGAGGGGGCAGCGGGGCTGTGGTGGTGCTTTGGTGCACCGCCTCCCCTCATTATATATGTGTGGAGGGGCTAGTAGTCCAGCCCTTCTCCTCCTAGGGCTGGCGCCAAGGGGGAGGAGTCCTACTCCTAGTAGAAGTTGGACTCCTAGTCCCTTTCCACTTGTCCTAACCACATGGGACTCTTAGGGGCCGGTGTGCCTGGCCCATGAAGGCCAGGACACCCCCTTTCAGCCCATGCTAGCATGTGGGACGTGGTCGAACCCTTGGTGGACTTCCGGACTCCTCTGGAAGTCTATGGAACCTTCTGGAAGCTTCCCGGTACAATACCCAAAAAAACCAAACTTTTTCCGTAACCCTGAAAACAACTTTCCATATATAAATCTTTACCTACGGACTATTCCGGAGCTCCTCGTGACGTCAGGGATCTCATCCAGGACTTCGAACAACATTCGGTTACCAACATCAAATATCCCAATACTACTCTAGCGTCATCAAACGTTAAGCGTGCGACCCTACGGGTTCGAGAATCATGTAGACATGACCGAGACACCTCTCCGGTCAATAACCAATAGTGGGACATGGATGCCCATATTGGTTCCAACATATTATTCGAAGATCATTCATCGGTTGAACCACGATGTTGAGGATTCGGTTAATCCCGTATGCAATTCCCTTTGTCTAGCGATATGTTACTTGCCCGAGATTCGATCATCGGTATCTCCATACCTAGTTCAATCTCATTACCGGCAAGTCTCTTTACTCGTTCTGTAATACAAGATCCCGTGACTAACTCATTAGCCACTTTGCTTGCAAGCTCTTTACGATGTTGTATTACCGAGAGGGCCCAGAGATATCACTCCGTCATACGGAGTGACAAATCCTAGTCTCGATCCATGCCAACCCAATAGACACCTTCGGAGATACCTGTAGAGCACCTTTATGATCACCCAGTTACGAAGTGATGTTTGATAGCACACAAGGTATTCCTCTGGTATCCGGGAGTTGCATGATCTCATGGTCTTAGGAATAGATACTTGACATGAAGAAAGCTGTAGCAATAAACTTAAGTGATACGATCATATGCTAAGCTTACGGTTGGGTCTGTCCATCACATCATTCTCCTAATGATGTGATCCCGTTATCAAATGACAACTCATGTCTATGGTTAGGAAACCTTAACCATCTTTGATCAACGAGCTAGTCTAGTAGAGGTTCACTAGGGACACAGTGTTGTTTATGTATCCACACATGTATTTAAGTTTCCGGTCAATACAATTCTAGCACGAAAAATAAACATTTATCATGAACAATGAAATATGATAATAACCAATTTATTATTGCCGCTAGGGCATATTTCCAATAGGTCCGTCATTGGATGCCGGGGCGGCGGCTTTGGAAGGTGGGCTACTCGGACTGCTCTCCGGCGGGCTCCGTGGTGGCGGTGGTGCCTTTGACTCCTGGTTGTGTGGGAAGCAATGTTGGGATCTACGGTAGGGTGCGTCGACTGCAAATTAAAATTTCCTACCCGCAGAACATCTAGGAACATGCTACCAGAGATGGATCACAGATCGTTACCACTAGACGCGCAGTGTCGGCGTACGACACCTATGGGATCGTGTGGATCCCTTTTTCGGTTCGGCTGGGGAAAAGATGTACACAAAGAGCGGATCCAACGATCAACGCGGGATTTTTTACCCAGGTTTGGGCCGCTGAGTAGCGTAAAACCCTACTCCTGCTTTGGTTTATTGTGGGTGTTTAAGCTCAGGTACACGGAGCGCTTCTTGGTGAACAGTACGCAAGAAGGGCGACTACGCATGCAACTGGGCCAAAAAGCTCCTCTCTCTCCTTGTAGCTTCTCCTTGGGACTCCTTTTATATGTCCAAGGGGTCGCCAACAGTGGCGAATAGCACGTACAAGAGGTGTAAAGTTGCTACAGTGTTTACATGCTTATCACTGATGACTTAGGACAAACGCATTAAATGCTCCACTTAGGTGTCCCTTACTTTCTTGGGGACAGAAAAAGAGCCCGTCCCATCAGCGCCGCTTAACCCCATCTGCCGCTAGTGCCATGACACGCATCCAGGAGGACAAACCCTAAATGACAGGCTGGTCGCTGCGCTGGAGCGGTGGCAGGGCGGTGGGATCTTGCCGGGTGCGAGGCCTTGCCGGGCCTTCGCGAGCCTTCCCGGCAAGTATCTTGTCGGGAATCCAGCCTTCGGTCTCCTGTCTTCTGATCATTAGCTTGAATGCCTTCTTGATAATCTTGTATTTGTTTCCAGCTGTTCTCCGACAGGCCTTGCCACTGGTATGGCTACAACCGTCCGTGCACAAGTATGGGGTACTAAAAAGACCCAAACTTTAGTACACCGACAGGAGCCCCCGGGCCTAGGCCATACACGAGTGCGAGGCATTGTTGGGCTAGGCCCAAACAGTGCACGGGCACGCGTGGCAGGAGTTAACTGTCGTAATCATCTTATTTACCGTGCTCCCCCACGACGCGCATTAAATGCGGGACGTGGGATACGTGCGCGGAACGACCAAATTCCATTCACATTGGTTAGTAAAGAGGCAGCCCCGCGCCTTCCCCATAAAAGGGAATCCGCAGAGGCGCTGCTCATTTACCTCTCGTCTTTTCCAATCTGGAAACCACCGTCGCCTTCTTCCTCGAGCTTGAAACAGAGCCTCTCCCATCCATCCGCCACCCCCACGCCCTCATCATTCTCGGACTCTGCTTCCACAGTCGTCATGCCGCCCAAAGCAAGCAAGGGCAAAGCAGCGAAAGCCATCGACTCGGATGCAAAGACAGAGAAGATCGATCTGGTGGAGATGCGAAAGGAACACGCCGTCTTCACCCCAACGCTCGACATGCGCGCCCTGATTGAGCGGTACATGTGTATGTGGGGGAAGAAGACGAGGGCTCACCCTGCAACTCGCGTGCTCCCAGTTTCCGTCAAGGGCGGCCCAGATAAATTCCCCTTCTTCGTGTTCTTCGGAAAGTCGTCTCTGGCATCCCAACACATCAGCCTCCCTCGAGTGGTGAGGTTCCCGGCAAGGGGGCGGCCGGCAAGGCTGCACAGCGGCAAGGGGCCCAACAGCAACCAGTGCGACGTACGAGACGCACGACCGCAGCAGCAACTGGAGCGGCGGGGGCGTCTCATACGACGGCACCAACGGCTGGAGCAGCAGGATCATATCAACCTACTGCTTCTGCCGAAGCCAAGCGTCTCAGGACCCCTTCTCCACCCCCTCGCATAGACACTGTAGCAGAGGCTGACTTTGACATCTCCGCTTTTAGTCCGGAAAGAGAAGAGTAAGGGTCCTTGCCGCATCTTTCAACTTCTGAATTCCTGGTCTTGCTTAACTCATTTGTTTTGCTTTGGCCTGTCCCCACAGAGATATGGAAACGTTGGCGCAAAGGATGTCGAAGAAGGCGAAGACTTCGACGGGTGATGAGTCTCCGGCAAGCACCGTAGGTGTGCCAGAGCCCATCGTCATCAGCCCGGAGCCCAGCCCTCAACGCAGCCTCCAACCCAGCCCCCAGCGTGAGCCCACTACCCACTTTCCGCTGGTGAGCGTTGGGGAGAATATCTTCGCTATTGACATCACCGGGCTTGTAGGAGAAGAACGGCAACAAGGAGAGTCATTGGAGGCCGTCCCTGACGTGCCGCCTCCGTCGACCACGCCGCCCAGAGATGAACCTTCGGCAAGGGCTTCCACTGGCGAGCCCATTCGCGTTGAAGAGGAGCCGGCAAGCACGGGCACTGGCAATCCTACATCGGCAACCAATGTTGCCGGGAAAGGAGAAACCACCTCTCAATAGCTCGACACAGGTAAACCGTTCACCTTGGTGCACTTGTCATTCTTTCTTTATTTTTGTCTTCTTGAACTTCAACTTCGGTCTCATCTTGTTTCCTTTCTTGGTCTTCAGATCTCCCTTCGATGGAACAAATGGATGTTGATATTATCATCGAAGAGACCGCCAAGGACGCTGCCGTCGAGGCTGACAGAGTCGCAGCTGACGAGGCCGCCAAGGCCGCACAGGAAGAAACCACCAAGGGGTCTGCTAAGGGGGCCGGCAAGGAGACCGGCGACCATACTGACGGCATTCCTGCCGCAGGAGCGCCTGGCGCTACACCGGTCGCGTAGCCCCCAGTTGCCCGAGAGGCGGTTGTCGAGGATCAACCGTCAACATCCGACGCTCCTCCGTCAAGCAGATACCTTAAGGTTGGCGACAACCTGTTCGTCAGCATACCAGCGACGGCAAGCACTGGGGTGCCAACCGAAGGAGAAATTTTTGATGAAGACGTCATCGCCGCCGCTGGACTCAAGATCGTTGATGAGCCACGCGCTAGCAGCAGTGGGTCCAGGGAAGAACAGCTCCTCCAAGCCATGAGCGACGACTTCCAAAAACTTCAGTCACTTCACCGCACCCGAAAAGAGGGGTTGGACTCCAGGGCGGCAGTTGTCGAGGCGGCGGAGGCAGATTTCCAGAAGCGCGTCGAAGAGACACAAGTCTGGTACGCCGAGGCTTTCCAGGAGCTGATGGCTGGCCGGGAGCAACTGAATCAGAGTTGGAACGAGTTCCTCTTAAAGCAGTCCGACGCCGAGAAGGCAAAGGAGGAGGCTGCGCAGCAGGCTGCTGCAGAGGAAGCTCGCTTAATGGAATGCCGCGTCGGGCTCGATGCTTATGAAGAAGACCTTGCCGCTCGCGAGGAGGCGCTTGCCGCCAAGCTTCGCAGCAAGGACGAAGAGATCGAGAAGCTTGTCGTGCGGCGAACCCAGGAGCTGGAGCAGAGACACAAGGAAACACTTGAAGCTCTGGCCATAGACCATGCCAGCAAGTTAAAAGGAGCCGTCGATGCCGCCGAAGCTGCAGAGGCTGCCAAGAATGAGCTGGACGATAAAGTGAAGAGGCTGGAAGATCTCGACGCTCAAAGCCGACAGAGAGAAGACTCTCTACAGCCTGGCGGAGATGCAAACCGCCATGTCCGACAAGACCAAAGAGCTCATCTCAGCCAATGAATCCATCGCTGATCTGAAACTGAAGCTGACAACGCTGGAGGAGTCCCTTGAGAACGGCAAGGCTCGCGAGAGGGCTTTGATCAAAAACCTCCAGAATGAGAAGAGCCTACTCAACAGCGCCGCCGCCACTTATAATGACTTTGAGAAAGGTGTGAAGATCTGGACTGAGCGCCTTGTCGACGTCGCGGAAAGGCTTGCTGCAGAACTGTCCACCATGGGCCTGCAAAACTTCAACTACTCTTCTGACGATAGGGTGTCTTCGAGCGCCAGGCTGACCATGTTCTTCGAGAGCATCGTTGACGCCCTCAAGCTGCTCCAGTCTAATCGAGAAACCCATCTGGCCAACGAATCCCACAAACTCTGCCGGGCCGTCCTCCTCAAGGTGCTCGTCAAAGTGGTGCATAAGAACCCTGGCATCAACCTTACCAACGTTCTTGCTAGCTTGCCGGAGGATGTAGACCTCAAGGCACTCGAAATGCTTATCGCGCCTATCATTGACAGAGTGAGACAAGTCAAGAGGGTCGAAGGCCAGCGCAGGGACTAGCCGCTTTGCTTCATTTTGTCGCCACCATTCCATGCCAAAGACAGTTTTATCTTAAGTTAGAATCGCGGCGACCGTCAATGTAATATAACTTGCTATGTTTTGGATGAATGCATGCTATTTCCCTTGTCTGATTTCTTTCTGTATGGTTCATGCCCTACGCTTATTGGGAACTTGCCGGTGCGCGCACCCTTGCCGCGGGCGCTTTGAGGAACGGATCCTTAGCAGCCTGCTGGAGGTGTCGCTGCCGACAAGATACCTTGACGTTTTCAGTGCAGCCACTTAAGTTGTTGAGCAGACTCGAAACAAAGTAAGGGCGCAACCAATCACGACAAGGTTCCTTCGCGTGTAGGTTTTCCATACAAAAGCCGAAATCGTTCAAGGAAAATAAGTTTACAATAAAAATTTGCTTAAAAGTTTTGCAACTTAGCTTTTCGTTGCTGTACTCCTTATCGCAATATGTCGACTTGAACGTCGCCTGTTGGTGTCCATACCATCATTCCCCCCCCGGCAAACTTGCACGCGAGGAAACCTTCTGTCCTTTGAGAAAAAGAAAGAAGAGAAAATAGAGATATGGAACCTTGGCGGTTCATTAATGCTTACCGAAAGCAGGTGTAATACAATATTTCAGACAAGCATGCATATAGATTGACATGAAAATCGACAAGAATTGTAAAACGCTTAAGTTTATTCAACTATGCACAGGGTCTGCGCCTGGCTTTGTACAAAGGATCATATGCCTTGCCGGCAAAACTTGTACAAAAGGTGGTTGCCGGGTGACCCGGCAACCGCGCCTTATGGGTAGAACTTACGAAGGTGTTCGATATTCCAGGAATTGCTCACTGGAATGCCATCTTCGGTCTCCAGGCGGACTGCATCGGGCCTGGTGACTCGTACTACCCGATAAGGGCCTTCCCACTTCGGCGTCAACTTGTTAGAATTCTTGGCCGACTGAACGCGCCGAAGAACAAGGTCACCTTCCTCAAGGCTTTGGGCATTAACCTTGCGGCTATGATAGCGGCGCAAGGCTTGCTGGCAGCGTGCAGCTCGCACAGCAGCCCGAAGACGATCTTCCTCAAGGAGCGTGGCATCATCTTGGCGCAGCTGCTCTTGCTCAAGCTCATCATAAGCGAGTACTCGAGGCGACCCGTATATGAGTTATGTGGGGAGAACTGCTTCTGCCCCGTAGACTAGGGAGAAGGGTGTCTGGCCAGTAGCTTGATTTGGTGTCGTTCTGATTGACCAAAGAACCGCCGGCAGCTCATCAATCCAACGTCTTCCGCACTTGCGCAGCTTGTCGAAAGTCCTTGTTCTGAGACCTCGCAACACTTCAGCATTTGCCCTCTCCGCTTGGCCGTTGCTCCTCGGGTGAGCAACAGAAGCAAAACAGATTTTGCCGCCAAGGTCTTGGACGTACTGCATGAAGGTGCGGCTCGTGAACTGCGTGCCATTGTCGGTGATGATCCTGTTTGGCACACCAAAACGGCACACTAATCCCTTGAAGAACTTGACGGCTGATTGTGATGTCACCTTTCTCACTGCTTCCACTTCCGGCCACTTCGTGAACTTGTCGATAGCAATGTACAAGTATTCGAAGCCCCCGGCAGCGCGGGGAAAAGGGCCCAATATGTCGAGCCCCCAGACCGAAAATGGCCAGGAAAGAGGGATTGTCTGAAGAGCTTGAGCTGGCTGATGCAATTGCTTTGAATGGAACTGGCACGCTTCACACTTGGTTACTAGTGCAGTTGCATCTTGGAGAGCAGTGGGCCAGAAGAAACCTTGCCGGAATGCCTTGCCGACAAGAGCTCTTGAGCCTATGTGGGAGCCACATATGCCTCCATGTATCTCTGCCAACAGCTCCAGTCCATCCTCCCGAGGAATACACTTCAATTTCACACCGTTCGGTCTCTTTCTGTACAGGACATTGTCCACGAACTGGTACATACTAGACCGACGGGCTACTTTCTCCACTTCTTCCTGTTCTTCAGGGAGTTCTCCTGTTTGAAGGAACTGGACGATGTGTTGTGCCCGTGTTGGAGCCTGTGGCTCGACAACAAGGACCAAAGGCATATCTTCGGCCGTGGGAGCGTTTGTCTCTACGGCAAGGGCTTGAGGCCCTGCCGGAGCCTGTGGCTCCCCGGCAAGCTTGGCGTCCTTCCCGGCAACTTCCTTGCCGGTGGCTTCTGGAAGCTCTACAGGAAAGTACTGGCCGGAACTCAACTTCCTTCTTTTGTCTTGCCTCGTCGATGGTGTTACGGATGGCTGAGTTAAGCGGAGCACAAAAGTTCCTGGTTCCACAGGTAACTTGAGGGTAGCACGTTTTGACAGGTCGTCGGCAATATTGTTCTCCGCACGAGGAACATGCTCTGTTTGCAACCCGTCAAAACGCTCCTCCAACTTTCTCACTTCATCTACATATGCTTCCATCAACGGGCTCTGATAGTCTTTGTTAACTTGCCTAACGACAAGTTGTGAGTCACCTCTGACGATGAGCTTCTTAATTCCAAGGTCCGCCGCGATCCTGAGACCGGCAAGCAGCCCTTCATATTCTGCAGTGTTGTTTGTTGATCTCTCCCGGGGAAAGTGCATCTGAATTACATACTTGAGGTGCTCTCCGGTGGGTGCGACAAGCAGCACGCCAGCACCGGCGCCTTGCAGCGAGAAAGCCCCGTCAAAGTACATAATCCATTCTCGATTTGTTTCCTTGCCAGGGATAGTTGTCTCTTGAATTTCTTCGTCTGGCGTCAGTGTCCATTCTGCAACGAACTCCGCCAAGGCTCTGCTCTGAATAGTCGAAGTGCTTTCAAATTTGAGATCAAAGCTTGACAGTTCCAACGCCCACTCCACAATTCTGTCGGTCGCATCTGGATTTCGTAAAATTTGCTGCAACGGGAAGCGAGTGATGACGGTGATTTCATGTGCCTGGAAATAATGGCGCAGCTTCCTTGAGGCCATAAGGAGGCCGAAGAGCAACTTCTGCACGCCAGAATATCTTGACCTAGCCCCCTGCAACAGGGAGCTAACAAAATAGACTGGGCGCTGCACCATCTTCTTCTTCTGCGTTGCTTCATTCGATTGCGCAGATCCTGCCTTATTGGCACCAGACTCTACCGGGGAGAATCCCAGCTTGTCGCTTGACGGGCTTGCTGCTGCTGCTGCTTCTTCGTGGACTTCTCTCTGCGCCACTAAGGCAGCACTAACCACTTGATTCGTTGCCGCTAGATATAGCAGCAACGGCTCTTGTGGTTTAGGCGCGACTAGCGTTGGCGGAGAGGAGAGGTACCTCTTCAAGTCCTGCAGCGCTGCCTCCGCTTCCGGAGTCCATTTCATTGGACCGGCCTTCTTCAAGATTTTGAAAAAAGGCAGGGCGCGCTCAGCGGATTTGGAGATGAACCTGCTCAGAGCAGCAACGCAGCCGGCAAGTCGACGCACATCTTTGACATGTCTTGGTGCTTCAATCTGCTCAATTGCCTTGATCTTGTCGGGATTTGCTTCGATTCCACGTTGAGACACAAAGAACCCGAGAAGCTTGCCGGATGGAATGCCAAACACACACTTCTCAGGATTGAGCTTCAAATTGATCCTGCGCAGATTTGCAAATGTCTCTTCTAAATCTTGTATGAGCGTTGCCTTGTCCTTGGTTTTAACCACTATGTCATCCATATAAGCTTCCATATTTCTATGTAGCTGGGGCTCAAAACCGATCTGGACCGCTCTTGCAAACATTGAACCAGCACTTTTCAACCCGAAAGGCATGCGTATGAAGCAATACGTGCCACATGGGGTGATAAATGCGGTTTTCTCTTCGTCTTCCTTTGACATGAAAATCTGATGATACCCTGAATAAGCGTCAAGAAACGACAGCAAATCGCAGCCAGCAGTGGAGTCCACAATCTGGTCGATGCGCGGCAAGGGAAAAGGATCTTTTGGACAGGCTTTATTGATATCTGTATAGTCGATACACAACCTCCATTTTCCATTCGCCTTGCGGACTACAACTGGATTGGCCAACCATGTTGGATGGAGCACTCCTCTAACTAAACCTGCCGCTTCCAGCTTCCTGATTTCTTCGGCAATAAATTCTTGTCGCTCCAAAGCTTGCTTCCTAACTTTCTGCTTGACGGGCCGCGCATGAGGACAGACAGCAAGGTGGTGCTCGATTACCTCCCTGGGAACACCGGGGATATCAGATGGTTGCCATGCAAACACATCGACATTCGCCCGCAGGAAGGCAATGAGCGCGCTTTCCTATTTGTCATCGAGGGTGGAACTCACGGGCACCTTCTTAGTTGCTGGTGGACCTGCCTTGGATTTCTTGCTCTTGCTGGTGGAGCTCTCTGGCACATCCTCAACGGGAGCGCAGCACTCCGAGGAGGTGCGCTTGCCTGAGTGTGTGCTAGAGGTCTTGCCGGTCTTCTTCCCCCCGGGAGCTTCGGCGGCAGGAGCAAGTGCCTTGGCGGTAGGTGCTACGACTGCCTTCCGGTAGAGTTGGTCGGTGCAGATAAGCACATCCTTCTTGTCAGAATTGATAGTGATGACGCTCATCGGCCCGGGCATCTTTAATGTATTATAGGCGTAGTGTGATGCCGCCATGAACTTGGCTAGCGCCGGTCGACCAAGAATCCCATTATATGGCAATGGAATCTTGGCGACGTCGAAGACGATCTTTTCTGTTCTGTAGTTCAGCTCACTACCAAATGTTACTGGCAGTGTGATCTTGCCCTTCGGCTGGCTCCTTCCTGGGTTGATCCCTTGAAACGTGCCCGTTTCCTCGAGATCTTCGTCAGAAATTTGCAACTTCTTGATCACATCAGGTGAGATCAAGTTCAAACCGGCCCCACCGTCAACTAACATCTTTGTCACCTTAAGGTTGCAGATCGTTGGTGAAACCAACAATGGCAAACACCCGACAGCAGTTGTGCGATCAGGGTGATCCTCGGCGTCAAAAATGATAGGCGTGTTGGACCATTTCAATGGTTTCCGGGCATCGACCGACGGCTCTGTCGCATTAATCTCGCACGCCCACTGTTTGAGTCGGCGGTGAGAGGAATGCAACGAGGTGCCTCCGTCAACGCACATGGCTTCTGTAGCTTTCTGGAACTCGTGCTCGCTGGACTCGTCGCCCTCTTCGTCATCATCGTCACCCCCCTGTTCCTTGTCGCGGCCTCGAGCGGGCCTCTCCTTTTGTTGCTTGGCCATGCCGCGGCGACCTCCTCGACCACCGCATTTCTTGCCAGACCCCTCAGCACCATCCTGGGCCTTCTCCTTGTCTCGCCTCTCATACTCAGCTTTCTGCTTCTCGACAAGCTACTCAACTTGCCGGTAGTTTTGGAGATCATGACCTTTGGTGCGATGGATCTTGCAGTACTGCTTGTCGGCAGTCGCCAAGGCCTGACATGAGGCACACCCGGCAACCTCCTTGTCGGGGCCATCAGTCTTGATCTTCTTGGGGGTGCTGGTGTTGCCGGATCCCTCGACGGCAAGCACGGCCTTGCCCTTGCGCTTCTTGTTACGCCGTCGGACTTTCTTCGTCGAGGTGGTGGCGTCTTCGCCTTCAGAGTCGATTTCTGCGCCAGCATCCTCGCCGGGGAATCTCCTTCCCTCCTCAGCCCGAGCACATTTGTCGGCCAGAGCATAGAGCTCGGCGACATCCCTGACCTTGTTCATTGCCAGCTCTTCCCGCATCTTGCGGTTGCGCACATTCTGATGAAACGCGCTGATAACTGCGGCAGGATGAATGTCTGGGATGTTGTGCTGTATACGGCTGAATCTCTGTATGTACTTGCGCAAGGTTTCGCCCTCTTTCTGGGGGATGAGATGTAAATCGCTTTCCTGGCCAGGAGCTTGGTGGCCTCCAGTAAACGCGCCAACAAACTCATGACACAAATCTGCCCAGGAGGAAATGGAATTCTCCGGCAAATGCATCAACCATGACCTGACGTTGGGCTTAAGCACCAACGGGAAGTAGTTGGCGAGTATCTTGTCGTCTCGAGCCCCGGCAGCCTGCACCGCAATGGTGTAGATGCTCAGGAACTCTGACGGGTGAGTCTTGCCATCGTATTTCTCTGGCACCTCCGGCTTGAAAGTTCGGGAATTGGGCCACTGGACCCGCCGCAGCTCACGAGTAAACGTTGGACAACCCACCTCGTAAGGCAAGTTACCAGAATACCCCGGCGCAGGCTCGTCCACAGTGGGTCCCGCGCGCCTGTCGGATTGACGGCGCGCTTCCCGCCGCCGCTCGATGGTAGTTCGAGCGTCTTCTTTGTTCCGTTCCCGAAGAACTTGACGTTGATCACGGCGAACCTGCGGATTAGACGATGCCGTGGAATCATCATCACAGGCGTCAATCCGCCGAGTTAGCGACCGCTGTTATCGTAGCAGAGGGGAGTGCATCGTAGTCGTACCGCCTCCGGTCTTTTCGCCATCAGCACGCACCGGCTCAGTGGACTGCCGCCGTGAAGGCCCCGCCTGCTGCGGCCTGTCATCATTAGCCAAGCTGATGAGGCTCTGAATAGCAGATCTCCATTCTTCTAGCTTCTCCGCAGCGGGAGGGAAATCTAGGAGTAGCTACGCTCGTGCCAACGCTTCTGCCGGTGTAGGCGGCGGTGAAAGGTGCGAAGAACGTGAGGTGCTCTGACTCCTAACTGTGTTAGAAGGAGCTCCATCACGGTCTTGCGATCGCGCCCTGCTTCCACCGGCGTGTTGGCGTGCATACTGGCCCCGTGCATCTTGGGAGTGATGCGCAGGGGTCTTTCCATGGGGGCGCCTGGAACCACCAACGTCGCGGTACTGCCCGTTGCGCACGACCTGAGAAGGCCGCGGCGCATGCGCCGGCGTGGGTGTCTTGGAAGGCGTCGTCCCGTCCTTGGAGTTCGCTGCGCCACCCGTAGGTAGCACGGCTCCGTCCTTAGACCTGGCAGTATGCGTTGCGAACGACGCCGCTCGCCTGCCTTTGATCGCCAGAACGTCGTGGAGGCTCAAGACCTCCACCTCCTCCACCAGCGCCCACGCCGTCGCCCGTCTGTGTGGGTACGGGCGGGCCGGACGCGGATGGATCAACCGCCGTCGCACCCTTCTTCTTGGGAGCCATGGCGACGAAAGTGATCAAAAACTGGCGCGCTGACCGCTAGATCGGGTTCGCGCAACCTCTTCCCCTACCTGGCGCGCCAAAGATGTCGGCGTACGACACTTATGGGATTGTGTGGATCCCTTTTTCGGTTCGGCTGGGGAAAAGATGTACACAAAGAGCGGATCCAACGATCAACGCGGGGATTTTTTTACCCAGGTTCGGGCCGCTGAGTAGCGTAAAACCCTACTCCTGCTTTGGTTTATTGTGGTGTTTAAGCTCAGGTACACGGAGCGCTTCTTGGTGAACAGTACACAAGAAGGGCGGCTACGCATGCAACTGGGCCAGAAAGCTCCTCTCTCCCTGTAGCTTCGCCTTGGGCCTCCTTTTATATGTCCAAGGGGTAACCAACAGTGGCGAACAGCACGTACAAGAGGTGTAAAGTTGCTACAGTGTTTACATGCTTATCACTGATGACTTAGGACAAACGCATTAAATGCTCCACTTAGGTGTCCCTTACTTTCTTGGGGACAGAAAAAGAGCCCGTCCCATCAGCGCCGCTTAACCCCATCCGCCGCTAGTGCCATGACACGCATCCAGGAGGACAAACCCTAAACGACAGGTTGGTCGCTGCGCTGGAGCGGTGACAGGGCGGTGGGATCTTGCTGGGTGCGAGGCCTTGCCGGGTCTTCGCGAGCCTTCCCGGCAAGTATCTTGCCGGGAATCTAGCCTTCGGTCTCCTGTCTTCTGATCATTAGCTTGAATGCCTTCTTGATAATCTTGTATTTGTTTCCAGCTGTTCTCTGGCAGGCCTTGCCACTGGTATGGCTACAACCGTCCGTGCACAAGTATGGGGTACTAAAAAGACCCAAACTTTAGTACACCGACACGCAGTGCCGTGCAGATGAAGTAGAGTTGGGGCAGCGCGTCTCCGGAGTCGTCTCCTCCTCGTCGATCTCCCACGTAGCTGATCAGATCCCACGAACAGGTTCGCCGAAGCGGCGCAAGTGCACCGCCTCTAATGGTATCCGCGCGTGCAGGAGGAACATCGTGCAGCGGACTACTAGGTCCGATCACACAACCGGCGGCGAGTGGAGGTGGCTAGTTGCAACACATGCAAAGCCCTAATGACGGCGCCGAAGTGATCAACCGAATGAGTGTGCCGCACCTCCACTATATATAGGCATCCGTCACGGGCTCAGCACTTGGACCTCACACGGATCCTAAAGCCCAAAGTCTATTCGGCCTGGATCCGAGTCCGAGTAGGATCACATCTGACTCATGGAGTCGGACCCAGCCTCACATGTTCCTTCCCTTAAGCGCGTGACCCCTTAGGTTCAAGTCGACTCGGTCGCAGGTCGGATCACCTCCGACCTGCTCAGTTGGTAGCGTCCTCTAGCAAGGCGTGCCGACCACCAAGTAGACAATGAAGCTGGTTAGGCGAACCTGTACATCACACTTCTGTTCCCTTTGCCACATGATATATGTTGTCAGGCTCAAGGCGAGTCTGTCATCCTTGTGCTAGCCTGACCTCTTTCTCATTCCAGTGATGCCGGCCACAAACCGGATTATCTCATAATCCTTTTCGCATGGCCATGCTTATCTTGGTCGGATCACACGAGGGGCTGATGCGTCCAATTTGCATCATGATTTCCTACTGTTAATTAATATGTTTTTAATCATTATTTCACTTTATGGTACAATTCTGATGCCTTTTCTCTCTTATTTTGCAAGATTCACATGAAGAGGGAGATTGCCGGCAGCTGGAATTCTGGACCGGAAAGGGGTGAAAAAGAGATAGCTATTCTGCACAACTCCAAATGACCTAAATATTTACGGAGAATTATTTTGGAATATATAAAAAATACTGGCAAAATAATTACTAGGAGGGGGCCCACCAGGAAGCCACAAGCCTGGGGGGCACGCCCTACCCCCCTGGGCGCGCCCCCCGAGCATGTGGGGGCCCTGGCAGGTTTCCGGCCCCCTCCTTCTGCTATATGAAGCCATTTGCCCTAGAAAAAATCAAAAGAAGACTTTCGGGGCGGAACCTGGGCAGGAGCTATTTTGCTCTCAAGCGGAGCGATTCCGCCGGGGATAATTCCCTCCGGGAGGGGGAAATCGAAGCCATCGACATCACCAACGATCCTCTCATCGTGGGAGGACCAATCTTCATCAACATATTCACCAGCACCATCTCATCTCAAACCCTAGTTCATCTCTTGTATTCAATCTTTGTCTCAAAACCTCAGATTGGTACCTGTGGGTTGCTAGTAGTGTTGATTACATCTTGTAGTTGATGCTAGTTGGTTTATTTGGTGGAAGATTATATGTTCAGATCTATTATGCTATTCAATACCCCTCTGATCATGGACATGAATATTATGTGTGAGTAGTTACTTTTGTTCTTGAGGACATGGGAGAAGTCTTGTCATAAGTAATCATGTGAATTTGGTATTCGTTCGATATTTTGATGATATGTATGTTGTTGCTTCCTTTAGTGGTGTCGTGTGAACGTCAACTACATGAAACTTCACCATCTTTGGGCCTAAGGAAAGGCATTGTGGGGTAGTAATTAGATGATGGGTTGCTAGAGTGACAGAAGCTTAAACCCTAGTTTATGCGCTATTCCGTAAGGGACTGATTTGGATCCATATGTTTCATGCTATGGTTAGATTTATCTTAATTCTTCTTTCGTAGTAGCGGATGCTTGCAAGAGGGGGTAATCATAAGTGGGAGGCTTGTTCAAGTAAGAACAGCACCCAAGCACCGGTCCACCCACATATCAAATTATCAAAGTAGCGAACGCGAATCAAACAAACATGATGAAAGTGACTAGATGAAATTCCCATGTGTCCTCGAGAACGCTTTGCTTATTATACGAGTTCGTTCCGGCTTGTCCTTTGCTATAAAAGGGATTGGGCCACCTTGCTGCACTTTATCACACTTGTTACTTGTTAGTTGTTATGAATTATCTTGCTACCGAAACTATCTGTTACCGCTACTTTCAGTACTTGCAGAGAATACCTTGCTGAAAACCGCTTGTCATTTCCTTCTGCTCCTCGTTGGGTTCGACACTCTTACTTATTGAAAGGACTACGATTGATCCCCTATACTTGTGGGTCATCAAGACTCTTTTCTGGCACTGTTGCCGGGGAGTGAAGCGCCTTTGGTGAGTGGAATTTGGTAAGGAAACATTTATATTACGTGCTGAAATTTACTGTCACTTGTCACTATGGAAAGTAATCCTTTGAGGGGCTTGTTCGGGGTATCTTCACCTCGACCGGAAGCATTGAGAGTTTCCCCTCAACCTACTGAACCTACTGAAAATATTTATTATGAAATTCCTTCGGGTATGGTAGAAAAACTGCTAGCTAATCCTTATGCAGGAGATGGAACGGTGCATCCTGATGTGCACTTGATATATGTGGATGAAATTTGTGGATTGTTTAAGCTTGCAGGTCTATCCGGAGATGGAGTTAAGAAGAAAGTATTCCCTTTATCTTTGGAGGGAAAGGCATTGACAAGGTATAGGCTATGTGATGATACTGAAACATGGGACTGGAACCGGTTGAAGCTGGAATTTCACCAGAAATTTTATCCTATGCACTTGGTTCATCGTGATCGGAATTATATATATAATTTTTGGCCTCGTGAAGGAGAAAGTATCGCTCAAGCTTGGGGTATGCTTAAGTATATGTTGCATACATGCCCCAATCATGAGCTCTCAAGAGAAATAATTATTCAAAAGTTTTATGCTTGGCTTTCTCATGATGATCGATCCATGCTCGATACTTCTTCTAATGGTTCCTTTATGAAGAGAACTATTGAATTGAAATGGGATCTTCTGGAAAGAATTAAATGCAACTCTGAAGATTGGGAAATCGATAATGGTAAAGAGTCAGGTATAAATCTTGAGTTTGATTGTGTTAAATCTTTTATGGAAACTGATGCTTTTCATAAGTTTAGTACTAAATATGGACTTGACTCTGAGATAGTAGCTACCTTTTGTGAATCTTTTGCTGCTCATGTTGATCTCCCTAAGGAGAAAAGGTTTAAATATCATCCACCTATTAAATTAAATCAAGAACATGTTAGTGTTAAAGAAGAAACAATTGTTTACAATGTTGATCCAGTTGTGCCCACTGCTTATATTGAGAGACCTCCTTTCCCTGTTAGGATTAAGGAACATGCTAAAGTTCAACTGTGGTTAACAAAAGTAATATAAGAACACCTAGACCTTCTGAACAAACTAAGGTTGAACCTAATATTGCAATGGTTAAAGATCTTTTGGTTGATGATATTGATGGGCATGTTTTTTACTTTTGCGATGAGGCTGCTAGAATTGTAAACCTGTTAGAAATGAACGAGATATGCTAGATAAGAACAAGCCTGTAGTTGGCATGCCTGTTGTTTCTGTTAAGATTGGAGATTATTGCTATCATGGTTTATGTGATATGGGTGCTAGTGTGAGTGCTATTCCATTTTCTTTATATCAAGAAGTAATGAATGATATTGCACCTGTTGAGATTGAAGATATTGATGTTACTATTAAGCTTGCAAATAGAGATACTATTACACCACTTGGGATTGTTAGAGATGTTGTAGTCTTGTGTGGTAAGATCAAATACCCTACTGATTTCTTAGTACTTGGTTCAAAACAAGATAATTTTTGTCCCATTATATTTGGTAGACCTTTCTTGAATACTGTTAATGCTGAAATTGATTGTGTTAAAGAGAAGGTTAGAGTTAAGTTTGGTGATATATCTCATGAATTTACTTTCTCTAAGTTTCGTAGATAACCTCATGATAAGGAATTACCCACTAAAGATGAAATTATAGGTCTTGCTTCTACTGTTGTGCCTCCTACTGATCCTTTAGAACAATATTTGCTAGACCATGAGAATGATATGCATATGAATGAAAGAAATGAAATAGATGAGTTGTTCTTCAAGCAAGCACCTATTCTTAAATATAATCTGCCTGTTGAAACCTTGGGAAATCCTCTACCACCCAAGGGTGATCATGTGTTTGATTTAAAGTAATTACCCGATACACTTAAATAGGCTTATCTTGATGAAAAGAAGATATATCCTGTTATTATTAGTGCTAACCTTTCAGAGCATGAAGAAAAGAGATTACTTAAAACTCTGAAGAAACACCGAGCTGCTATTGGATATACTCTTGATGATCTTAAGGGAATTAGTCCCACTTTATGTCAGCATAAAATTCATATGGAGCCAGACGCTAAACCCGTTGTTGATCATCAAAGAAGGCTGAATCCTAAAATGAAGGATGTGGTAAGAAGTGAAATATTAAAGCTTCTTGAGGCAGGTATAATTTATCCCATAGCTGATACTAGATGGGTAAGTCCAGTTCATTGTGTTCCTAAGAAAGGAGGTATTACCGTTGTTCCTAATGATAAAAATGAACTCATTCCACAAAGAATTGTAACCGGTTATAGGATGGTAATTGATTTCAGGAAATTAAATAAAGCTACTAGGAAAGATCATTACCCTTTGCCTTTTATTGATCAAATGTTAGAAAGATTATCTAAGCATACACACTTTTGCTTCCTAGATGGTTATTCTGGTTTCTCTCAAATACATGTTTCACCTAAAGATCAAGAGAAAACCACATTTACTTGTCCTTTTGGAACTTATGCTTATCGTCGTATGCCTTTTGGTTTATGTAATGCACCTACTACCTTTCAAAGATGTATGACTACTATATTCTCTGACTTCTGTGAAAAGATTGTTGAGGTTTTCATGGATGATTTCTCCGTTTACGGAACTTCTTTTGATGATTGCTTGAGCAATCATACGTCTCCAACGTATCTATAATTTTTTATTGTTCCATGCTATTATAGTATCAATCTTGGATGTTTTATATGCAATTATATGCCATTATATGTCATTTTTTGGGACTAACCTATTAACCCAGTGCCAGTTGCTGTTTTTTGCTTGTTTTTGCCTTTTCAGAAAATCATTATCAAAAAGAGTCCAAACAAGAAAAAAAATTGGATTAATTTTTTCTGGACCAGAAGAGACCCACGAAGCTTCGGGAGAAGACTAGAGGAGCCACGAGGAGGCAGCAAGCCTGGAGGGCGCGCCTAGGGGGTAGGCGCCCCCCCCCCCCCCCAGGCTTGTGGGCCCCTCGTAGCCCCTCCTGACCTAATTCCAGCGCTATAAATTCCCAAATATTCCCAATATACCAGAAAGACAGAAGAGAAAACCTTTCCGCCGCTGCAAGCCTCTGTTCTTCCACGATCCCATTTGGAGGCCTTTTCCGGTACTCTGCTGGAGGGGGGATCGATCACGGAGGGCTTCTTCATCAACCTTGTTGCCCTTCCGATGATGTGTGAGTAGTTTACCACAGGCCTACGGGTCCATAGCTAGTAACTAGATGGCTTCTTCTCTCTCTTTGATCTTCAATACCATCTTCTCCTCGATGTTCTTGGAGTTCTATCCGATGTAATCTTCTTTTGCAGTGTGTTTGTTGGGATCCGATGAATTGTGAGTTTATGATCAGATTATTCATGAGAAATATTTGAGTCTTCCCTGAACTCTTTTATGCATGATTATTATAGCTTTGTATTTCTCTCCGATCTATCGATTTGGTTTGGGCAACTAGATTGGTTTATCTTGCAATGTGAGAGGTGCTTTGTGATGGGTTCAATCTTGTGGTGCTCAATCCCAGTGATAGAAAGGGACATGACACGTATTTGTATTGTTGCCATTAAGGATAAAAAGATGGGGTTTAATCATATTGCTTGAGTTTACTTTGTCTACATCATGTCATCTTGCTTAAGGCGTTACTCTGTTTCATACTTAATACCCTAGATGCATGCTGGATAACGGTCGATGGGTGGAGTAATAGTAGTAGATGCAGGCAGGAGTCGGTCTACTTGTCTCGGACGTGATGCATATATACGTGATCATTGCTACTTGTAGCTTGCATTGGTTTTATCCCCGAAGAGGAAGGGATGATGTAGCACAGCAGAGGTAAGTATTTCCCTCAGTTATGAAACCAAGGTTATCAATCCAGTAGGAGAACCACGCAACACCTCGTTAGCAGTACCTGCACACAAACAACAAATCCTTGCACCCAACGTAAACGAGGGGTTGTCAATCCCTCGGCGGTTAATTGCAAGATTAAATTGTATGTGATAGATAGATATATTGAAACAAAAATACAAAATAAAATAAATAAAAGTAAAGTGCAGCAATAATTTTAGGGTTTTAGTAATATGATTTAGATAGACCCGGGGGCCATAGTTTTCACTAGAGGCTTCTCTCAAGAAAATAGCATACGGTGGGTAGACAAATTACTGTTGGGCAATTGATAGAAAAGCAAATAATCATGACGATATCCAAGGCAATGATCATGTATATAGGCATCACGTCCGAGACAAGTAAACCGACTCCTGCCTGCATCTACTACTATTACTCCACACATCGACCGCTATCCAGCATGCATCTAGTGTATTAAGTCCATAAAGAACGGAGTAACGCCTTAAGAACGATGACATGATGTAGACAAGATAAACTCACGTATGAATAAACCCCATCTTTTTACCCTTAATAGCAACGATACATACATGTCATGTCCCTTTCTGTCACTGGGATTGAGCATCGCAAGATCAAACCCATTACAAAGCACCTCTTCCCATGGCAAGATAAATCAATCTAGTTGGCCAAACCAAATCAATAGATCGAGAAGAAATATGAAGCTATAATAATCATGCATAAAAGAGATCAGAGAAGACTCAAATAATATTCATGGATAATCTGATCATAAACTCACAATTCATCGGATCCCAACAAACACACCGCAAAAAGTGATTACATCGGATAGAACTCCAAGAACATCGAGGATAACATTGTATTGAAGATCAAAAAGAGAGAAGAAGCCATCTAGCTACTAACTATGGACCCAAAGGTCTATGGTAAACTACTCACGCATCATCGGAAGGGCAGCAAGGTTGATGTAGAGCCCCTCCGTGATCGATTCCCCCTCCGGCGGAGTACCGGAGAAGGCCTCCAGATGGGATCTCTCGAGAACAGAAACTTGCGGCGGCGGAAAAAGTATTTCGTGGACTCCCTTGAGGGTTTCTGATTTTTTCTGAATTTATAGTGGAGGAATTAGGTCAAATGGAGCTCTGTGGGCCCCACGAGGTACCAGGGCGCGCCTGCCCCCCCCCCCCCAGGCGCGCCTTGGTGCCTCGTGGGCACCCCCTGGGGCTTCTGGCCTCCTCCCGAAGCTTCTAGTGTTTATCTTGTCCAGAAAAAAATCTCCAAAAAGTTTCGTGGCATTTGGACTTCGTTTGGTATTGATTTTCTGTAAAACAAAAACAGGGCAGAAAACAGTAACTGGCACTGGGCACTGAGTTAATAGGTTAGTCCCAAAAATTGATATATAATTGTTGTAAATGTATATAAAAACATCCAAGATTGATAATATAACAGCATGGAACAATAAAAAATTATAGATACGTTGGAGACGTATTAGCATCCCCAAGCTTAATTCATTCTCGTCCTCGAGTTGGTAAATGATAAAAACAGAATTTTTGATGTGGAATGCTGCCTATCATATTCATCACATATTCTTTTCTTTTATAGCATGGACATTGAACTTGAATGATTCAAAGCAATAGTCTATAATTTGACATGAAGATATAAATACTCAAGCATGCTAACAAGCAACCATGTCTTTCAAAATACCAATGCTAAAGAAAGTTATCCCTAGCCCATTATGCTCAATCATTGATCCATTCATGAAACACACTCAAATATTAGCTACATCCAATGCACAAGTATGACAATAATGTTCTCTAGTTGGTGCTTTATAAGAGAAGATGGAGACTCAAGTAAAAATAAAAATTGCATAAAAGTAAATAGATAGGCCCTTCGCAGAGGGAAGCAGAGATTTGTCAAATGTGCCAGAGCTCAAAGCTTAAATTAGAGAGATTAAAATATTTTGAGAGGCATGCTTTTCCTGTCAACGAAAATGACCAAGAATTCCCATCATTTTCCATGCTAGACACATCATAGGCGGTTCCCAAACAAAAAGTAAAGTTTATTTCCTTTCCACCATTCTTTCACAATCCATGGCTAGCCGTATCCACGGGTGCCCTCCATACCAACACTTTCCAAGGAACTTTGTTGTTATTAATTTTTAATTTCATTGTGGGACTGGGCATCCCTATTACCAGCCACTCTCCCATGCAATGACAAGTGAATAAACACTCATCGTGAGAATAACACACCTAGCATGGAAAATAATGGCTACCCTCTGCCGCTTCATGAGTGGTACGGGCACACAAAACGGAAAAATTATTTTGAAAATTAGAGTTGGCACACGCAAATTTACTTGGAACGGCATTGAAATACCGCATATAGGTAGATATAGTGGACTCATTTGGCACAACTTGGGTTTAAGGATTTTGGATGCACAAGCAGTATTTCCGCTTAGTACAAATGAAGGCTAGCAAATTGATTGAGAAGCAACCAACCAAAAAGCGAAAACGGTCATAAACATGCATTGAACATAACTAACACCGAATAATGCACCATAAGTAGGATATAATTTCATTGCATAACTATTGACTTAACGTGCATGCATAGGGAATCACAAACCTTAACACTAATATTCTTACTAAATCTCAATTACTCACTAACATGACTCACATATTATCATTTCCATATCGCAAAACTATTGCTAGGAATCACACTTATCATATCCAATGATCTATATGAAAGTTTTTTAAGTAATCATGTGAATTTGGTATTCGTTCGATATTTTGATGATATGTATGTTGTTGCTTCCTTTAGTGGTGTCGTGTGAACATCAACTACATGACACTTCACCATCTTTGGGCCTAAGGGAAGGCATTGTGGAGTAGTAATTAGATGATGGGTTGTTAGAGTGACAAAAGCTTAAACCCTAGTTTATGCGCTATTCTGTAAGGGGCTGATTTGGATCCATATGTTTCATGCTATGGTTAGATTTATCTTAATTCTTCTTTCGTAGTTGCGGATGCTTGTGAGAGGGGGTAATCATAAGTGGGAGGCTTGTTCAAGTAAGAACAGCACCCAAGCACCGGTCCACCCACATATCAAATTATCAAAGTAGCGAACGCGAATCAAACAAACATGATGAAAGTGACTAGATGAAATTCCCATGTGTGCTCGAGAACGCTTTGCTTATTATACGAGTTCGTTCCGGCTTGTCCTTTGCTATAAAAGGGATTGGGCCACCTTGCTGCACTTTATCACACTTGTTACTTGTTACTTGTTACGAATTATCTTGCTACCAAAACTATTTGTTACCGCTACTTTCAGTACTTGCAGAGAATACCTTGCTGAAAACCACTTGTCATTTCCTTCTGCTCCTCGTTGGGTTCGACACTCTTACTTATCGAAAGGACTACGATTGATCCCCTATACTTGTGGGTCATCAGGGGCCCAGAGTGTATCTCTCCTGATCGGAGGGGTAAATCCCATCTTACTTGACCATGTCTCGCAGCATGGGTCTGGACAAGCCCGAAACCTACCTTTATAACTACCCAGTTACGGAGTAGCGTTTGGTCGGCCCAAAGCAGGTCTGTCACCATCCCGAGTACATGCACCAGCTCAGGTCTTAGGACATAGAACGTATGTTGTACTAGAGACTCACAGATGACATATCGCTGCATCTCATAGTTGGGTCTGTCCGACTCGGACCTTATCTGGACTCGAATCCGACCAGATCTTTCTGAGTCCATATTATCCGGCTAGCATCCAATGCCCCATGGCTAGTGAGACCAAGCCATCCACCGTGTCATATGCTAGTCTAGTCAGCTGCGCGTCCACACAGCCCTTTTGACTAGGGACCTTTTAGGACAGTCATCGTACAATGCATAGTCTCACAAACAAGTCACATACTTGCTGATACACATCATTGATAATGTCCAAGGACTATCTTTATTCATAAACACATAGGAAATATCATCATACATGATTGCCTCTAGGGCATATCTCCAACGGGCAAGGGGAGTAGCGGTGGGAGGTCCTGGCGTGCTCCCTTCCGCGGAAGTGGTGGCGCCCAAATCTAGTTTGGACAGGCTGATCTTCGTCGCGATGGTGACCTAGGTGTCTCCTGGTGGGGTGCAGGAGTTCCCAAGAGAAAGCTTTGCGCTTTGGCGCAGGCGACGGCGACGCTCGCGGGTGTCGTTATCCTCTTGAGGACGTTGTCGCGGGCCTCTTCCCTATACCAAGGTTCCGGGTGAAAATCCATGTATGCGGACTCGGCAGCGGCGACGCTTGGCGCCGTTACTCTCTTGAGGGCGTTGTCATGGAACTTAGGTGCTGCCGTCGGGCCACAGCGATGTATTAGGCTCGTTCTGTGCTTCATGTTTTATCTTTTGATTTGCTTTGTTGAGGGCTTCCTCACCACCATGTATCGTTCGGTCATGTACCTTGTTGTGTTGTGCTTTATATATAAAGCGGGGTGAAAGCCTGTTTCGAGAAGCCAAAACTGGAAAAAAAATCTAGAAGTGAAAATCCAGGATGTTACAGGGATGCACCATGGGCCGTTTGATCACAGCTGATCTGATGGTGAAGGAGGTGGGGGATAACTGGAAGTTATCATCCGGTGATCCGGCCACTGGTAGCTCTCCCCAACTAATAAAATCTACTAGAACATGAAGATGTGTTGCCGCGCCTTGCCCATTTTTATAGAAAATAAAGTTATAAATTAAAGATAATAGAAGCATATGGTGAAATTTGAATCAGACATATTTTGAAAAAAGATTGAATATTGCATTAAGTAGAATGAAGTTAAACCTAACCAAAATGGAAGAACAATAATGTTCATTATCGTCGGAAAGGACCAGCTCAAACCACAAATATTTCACTAAAATTGCACTCCTATCACTGCATTGTCTTGTGGCTATGAAATTCTCCAATCTAAATCTTTATTATGGAATCAACTTTTCATATGAAATTGAATAGAAATAGCTCGGGAACTCGATAAATAGAGTCGGAAGAACGACTGTTGCATTCTGATTTTGATTTATGAGTCATGGTAAATAGAGTTAGAAGAATCGCAAATAATACTGATTAATTTACACATGCCAAGCAACTGGCACACAACAATGATTACTTCACATGATGATCAAATTCAACATTTTCTTGTTCTAGTAGTGCAGGTCTATGAAGAACAATGATTAGCAACTGGCAAACAACAACAATGATTACTTGTCTCGCAGGTGCCTGTCGTGGAGGAAACATAGCCTAGCATTGCAGTTACTGAGGAGGCAAAGCTTGCCCATGCTGACCAGGGAAAGCCAAAAATGCATGCCTATCTGATATCTCGGTTCTTTGCCAGTCACCAATGCTTTTTTTCTTGTTCTATCTCTAGATTGTGATCATTCTGTTTATGGTTATTGCAAAGCACACACTGGATTCAGTTTTATGTTGTCTTACATTCCGCTGTAATAGCACATTATTGATTTATTGTTCTACTGTTCTACGTGTGTTCTTAAGCTATGTGAATGGGGTTGAATGATAACATTCATTTGTTTTTTATTTTGTTGCTTGCCTTCATGTGGATGCACAGTGTTTAAACCAATGAATTGGGCAATTCAATTCCTATAGTGAACGACAATTGCTTTCTTTTAACGTGTTTTTCCCACGTTAGGAACAATGCTTGTACAAGGACCATCGGACTTGGGAAGAAATCCAAACCTCTTTAGAAGGGTTGTTTCTATATAGAAGGTAACCCATTTTTTATGTGTTTGACCTACTACTTTTGTAATCACTCGGTTCTAGCAAGATGTTTTTCACGCCTGGTCTTTTCTTCTGTTCCAGGTTATTTTGCATGGAGGCAACTACTCATGCATGCTGAATGCTTGAAGTTATACTTACATGAGGAGGGGCGCCTTCATAGTCGCTACATCAGTACGCAGTGTTGGTTACCTTGGTTCGGTCGTTGCATGACTATAATAGCACGACAAGAATGAACATGGCTATCTGGCGACCTTTTATCTATGCGTATATTATTTGCTCTGTATGTCTATGAGACTAAAGTCTTTGATGCTCGGAGTGCTTTGTCAACGCATCGTCAAAACAATCTTCTAATTGATCTACTCATTACAAGCTTCAGGTTATTGCTGCTCAGAGAGCTCTGGCAAACCACGGAAAGGGTGGATCGCTTTATACCTTGTGATCACAACTCTTTATATAGGTTCTAAGTATCTTTCATCCAGTGTTTCAAGAATTTCTTCCATCTGGTTTGTTGGGCCTTTTATCTACTTGTTGCGTCTTTCGGATTCCCTAGACTTGTGGCACTCGATGCTCCCCACCACCAAAGATATGATCAATGGGCTCATTTTCTGGACTATATGGCAACGTCGGGTTGGTCATGGTCGATTAGCCTGACAGGCTATGATCGCAACACAACCCATCTATCTGTTTGGCAGGAGCAAATGTATAATGCTACCTGCATTCCAGTGAATTCGCGCACAAAAATGCTGCAGAGCAGGATAATAAGTACCTTCAATGGTCGAGATTTACAAAAGCTTTTATAGTTCTTTCACTCAGCACCAAGGGGGACCATCTCCGTGCACTTAGTCTATTCTATATACTCCTCTAGGTCACAATATTTAGTGACCTGGGTGGCATGGCCTTGGACTTGGGGGAAGTATGTCTTCGACTCGATGCGGTGTAACAACCCAGGGTAGTACCCTAATTGGAATGGCTTGTTATTTTATTTTTGCATCATCATTGCATCATGCTATCATGTAATCATGCTTTAATTTTGAAATGTGTTTGAATTAAACCCTAAATATAAATTAAATGCAACCCCTAATTAAAATGCAACTCGATAAATGCATAAATCTTTGATCGATTTAAATTGAGGGGATTCACATGGTGATTTCTCTTGAAAACCCTAAATTTGTTCTTCAAATATTATTTGGAAGCTACAATAACTATTCCAAAAAATTATATTGCCAATTTTATTTAATAATGATTAATTTTACCCATCTCCCTTTTGATGTTTTAGCATGAGATAGATCCCAAACCTTGCACATAGCCTTCTTGTGATATTTGGGAGATACCCAAATTATTTCACAACTTTAGCCCAAGCTTGACCTGGCCATAGTCAAAACCTCATTTATACCATTTCTGTCGTTTTTACCACAAAAAAAAAAGAAGCAAACCTTGGTCCAAATATTATGAATCTTTTTATGAGGCTTTAGTTCAGTCCATAGGAGATCCACACAAAAAATTGTGAAAAATAGAGTTCATCTAATGCCATAAACCTATTTAAAACAACACCCAATTCAGTTTTCTTAAAGAAAATAGAAAAGGATAAGGGGTTGACCTCTCTCTCTCTCTCTCTCTCTCTCTCTCTCTCTCTCTCTCTCTCTTACCCTTTTCGGCCCAGCCCAATGGGCGTTGGATAGCAGTTGAGTGCCCACCAGCGCATCGCAGCCTACAACGCCCACAGCCCAAAAACTGGCCAATCCCACCACTTCACCCTTTGTATTATGTCAAATTGACTCGGATCGGACCTACTCCCTATCACACAAATCTCAACCATTCCTAGTGGCCAGGATCGCTGAGGTTTAACCGTGGCCATTTTTAGACCTTTATCAGGTGCTTTAGCTAGCAGCCAGTGACAGTGGACCCGGCGCACTCTGTTGACCGGTCCACCTGACCCGTTTGACCACCGCCACTGGCCAAATACTTTCTGGCCATATTAATATGAAATTTATTAATATAAATGTAGCACTTCTCCTAAAAAAAAGAAACTAAAGGGAGATGGGATCGATGGATATGAGCAGTTCAGAAATAGGGCGTGCGTAGTTGGACTTGGATGGAACGCCGCTCCCCGACCTTGTCGTCAGGCCTCTGCTTCCCAGGCCGCTAATTTTAACGACTCCCCGTACGTGTTTCCTCCACTCGCGTAAAGTAACGTCCACTACGATCTATCTTCTTCTTCCCCGGGTCGATCTTCTTCGCGGCTCCTCGATCGATCCATGGAGCGCCTGCTTGGGCTGCTCAAGGTGAAGGTGGTCCGCGGGGTGAGCCTGGCCATCTGCGACCAGCTCAGCCACAGCAGCGACCCCTACGTCGTCATCCGCCTCGGACAGCAGGTACCGTCTTGTCGTCCAGCCTAAAGATCATCAAGTGATAACAATCTAAAACTGAGATGTGCATCTCTAGCTTCTTGAGCAATCCTGCTTTCTTCATATTATTATTAATCTTGTTTCTTCAATTTCACCCCATATAGCACCTCCTATATACTCTGACCTTCATGCGTTATCAGTTCAGATCAACAAAGTCTTTCTCTTTTACCCAGCATGTATTTTCATGTAATGTGCAGAAAGTAAAGTCCAGTATCAAATATAAATCCACCAACCCAGAATGGAACGAGGAGCTCACCCTGTCTATCACAAACTGGACGCTCCCCGTTAAGATTGTAAGTTTGATCAACATCTCCATCCCAATCAGGATTTCAGAGATGAACATTTCCTATCTAAAACCTTTGGGGTTTTACCTTCATTACAGGAAGTCTTTGACCATGATACTTTCACCAAGGATGACAGCATGGGCGATGCAGAGTTCTGCATCCTCGACTTTGTCGAGATCACCAACAAGGACCTCAGCGACGTCCCTGACGACACCGTGATGAAGACGATCCACCCTGACAAGGACAACTGCTTCTCCACCGAGAGCCACATCACATGGAAAGACGGCAAGGTCACTCAGAACATTGTCCTCAAGCTGAGGAACACCGACACCGGCGAGATCATCCTGCACCTGGAGTGGGTTAACATCCCAGGCATGGCGCGGTGATTAGCAGTGGCCAGCCATGGTGGTCAGGTCTACTGGCTGCTTTCTGTGATTGGAATGTTGCTTCCTCTGTGAGCTATGAAAATAAGCAACGTCCTCCTGATGAGATCCACAGATCATTACAGTGGGTGTTATGTAAGGCATGCAATAGACTTATGCTACTGGGGGTAATGTCTGTTTACACTTTTGGTTCTGCATACGTAACAAAAGATAATGAAGCTAGTAATAGAATTGTTCTATCAGCTACAAATAGGATGATCCGGATCATTTCTCAGTTGACAATACTCCCTGACTGAACATCTGGAGGTAAAAAGGGAGTATATACACCATCCTGACCTAGTATGTACAGTTGTTTTACAACTCAAGCTGACAGCAGCATTAACTGAGCATACCAGAGAGAATGCACAACCGAAATAGCATTACCGTTCACGGCAAGTAACTAGGAAAGCAAATGTGGCGAGCTTTCATTGTTGCCACCCCGTGGGCTCGTCTCATGCGGGCGGTGGTGCTTGCCCATTTGCACATCCCGTGTAAACTGGGTCCTTGATTTAGCATAGGGAGCTTCCCTTGCTGCAAAACGGGAAAAAAAAAACTTAGTCCCTTATATCAAACAAATTTGTACACTCTGCATTCAGATTTAAATGGTTTATTACAGCTTCTTACCTGCAGCTAATTTCTGACCACGGATGATGTTCTGCCTCCTTTTCCACCAGCATGCTGCAAATACAACTAGAAACAGAAAAACTACAAGTACCCCAAAAGCCATGCCGATCTTCGCAGCGACAGATAAATGAGGGCCACACTCACGTAAACCAGGAATTCCACACAGCCCAGCATTGTCCGTAAAGCTGTCATTTCAACAGTTTGTAAGCCTCCCTAACATTCAAGTAATATTAAGACAAACAGAAACTCAAATGTGTATCTAGATTGGGGTTTATGCTCCTATATACGTGGAGATAGGAGTAACTCAGAATGCAAACTATCTAGTAATAAATGCTGTGGGTTCTTACTTGAATCTAACTCTGTGTAAAGGTCTTCCACCCAGGCTGGCTGGAACCCTTCCTGAAAGATCGTTGCCATTTAGGTTCCTGCATTAAGAGAAAGTATTTCTAGTTAAGGGGGAAGAAGCACGGCGTAAGTCCCAAACAGAAAAAAAAAAGTGCAACTAATGTCCTCACAGTGTCTGTAAAGACGTCAGTTGGCCAAGGCTCTCCGGAATAGAACCATTGAGTTCATTGAATGACAGATCTCTACAAATATGATAACGAAATAAGGATTAAAGGAAAAATTGTGACTTCCCAATACTGGTGTTACAGAGACTTACAGTACTCGTAGCCCTGGGATGGTACCCAAAGAGAATGGAATATTCCCCTTTATACTATTACCGCTGAAGTTTCTGTTTGCCCAAATGAAAGTTTATCTTTGTTAGGCCAAAATCATAGTGCCAGTACTTTCTTGATAAAGTAAGAAATGCAAGTAGTTTCATTTAGATTTCGTCAAGTGATATCCTCAAATTTAGGATCATTAACAATATTGATTTGCTCCTGATTACTCAATCACGTCCATAGTCCATTTAATTCTGCCAATGGAAATTGACCTGTTTGCAGCATTGGGAATTTCGAGTATGAATCCCACATGATTCATGTAAAAGCTTGAAGATACTTTGACTTCAGCATGTGTCACTCAAGAATTGTCCCAAAGATTCATTTTTATAGTTGAAACTTTTTATGAGGTAGAATTCAGTAGTTGAAACTTTTTATGCAAAATTCAAACACATCTATGAAGTAATTAGGAATTGACTAGTCGCCACCAGCTCAAAAATAGCAACATATATTGCAGAAGACTATACTTTTTGTTTGCCGGGAACAAGGCTTGTATTACTCAAATAAAATGGTTGCAATTGTTCCAGCAGAGCTGATTTCTGTGGATCAGGCATGAAACCCAGGCAATCGGATCTTTGAACAGCCCTTTTGTATCTGATTGAACAACTACATTGTTGTTTCTTGATACTTCAGTCCATTTCCAGTGATCCTTCATGTTGCACAAAAGGTTTTTGAGTCGCGGACTAATCACCGACTAGATGCCGACTTATCACCGAGAAGGTGCAGGATAGCGACTTGGGCAATTAGTGGCGACTAATCACCGACTAGGTCCGGCTAATCGCTGAACCGGAGGCATGGTGACTCGACTTGACTCAGCAACTCAAAAACCTTGGTTGCACGGGTTTATGAAAACGCATCCATCAACAGTAATTGTAGCTAATGGTGTTACGGGTTTTCAGTACTACAAGATATAGCAAAGCATAACAGTAACCATGACACTTCAATTCATATTAAGAAATTAA
The DNA here is from genome assembly GCA_039707655.1 of Elymus sibiricus. Lineage (NCBI taxonomy): Eukaryota > Viridiplantae > Streptophyta > Magnoliopsida > Poales > Poaceae > Elymus > Elymus sibiricus. The sequence goes on along the minus strand of CM077666.1, from coordinate 201,310,702 downwards.
AATGATCATGCACTCATGCATTCATATTGGGGTTGTGAAACAAACTTACATGCTCTGCAGATGTTGTAACTTAGATACATCACTAGGTATAACTCCTCTCAAGCCTTGGTTGTCAAGACCTCTGCATGTTCAAGGAGTAGTTTAAATACTTGCAGTAACAATAACTTAACATTATGCAATTAATGAAATTGTAATGAATATAAGAACGCAAAAGGTGCTGTTAAGGCCTAAAACAAGGTAACACAACAAATTATTGGAGGGAAAACTGCTCTCACAAAACTAGTTTGAAGTTTAAATCCACTTCGCTCTCAGAGCACTCTTAAAATACCACCACATAATCACACTGTTATGCTCCATCTGCACTCTTCTAAATCTCCTCTACCTTGCTCTCTTTCCCCACTGCCCTTTGGGTCTGTGGGATGCACATCTAAGGCTCTTCTTCAACCTTTAGTACCTCCCCAATTTAGAAAACTCCAACCTGTGATGAAGTTCTGATCTGTAACGTCCATTGTATATTAACAACACGCAAAAGGAGCTTATCCCTACCAAGCATGTAGCACATCTTGTATTGGTCGGCTGGAGCACATTACTGTGAGGTGTTATGTGTAGAGTAGTAGAGGACATGACCTCGGTGCCCTGTGAAATTTTGCCAGCGAGCTTAAAGCCATAGACTAGAACGTATAATCAGCGGTGTCTGGGTTACCAGGGCTCCTCCACTATGAGAATGATTTTCTTGCTGACGACATCCCCGCTGTTCCAGAAGGGCTCATCCGAGGGATGAGAGTGTCCACCATCTACATAGGGTATACAGTGGCCAGCACGAAGTTTCCTAGGATGCCGATCCAGCACTGAAGCCTGTCAGGCAACGGTGGATCTAGAAATTTAGTGGAGTGGGGGTAAATCATTGGAGCGGGGCATTTATTGTACAAATTTGAAGAATTTCAAAAAATTCTTTTCAAAAAATTCTTTTAGAATACAAGCAATTCCTATTGAAATTTCAAAAATTGAGTGGGGGCCTGGGCACCCACTCATCACTATGTAGGTTCACCCCTGTTGTCACGGCCTATCAAGACATCCGAGGAAGCCGAGGCCCGTTGTGCCATCCTGGCTTAATAGGAATAATAGACTGCTGAAATTTCAATAGGAAACTCATAGTAAGCCGAGGACCACTGTGACTACTGATATCAACAAGGAATTCCTTCTTTTCCGGTAGCCCATTCGCAAGGAACCTCAAAGTTAAGCGTACTAGGAAGTTGATCCCAGGTGTGCACGAGTGAGGACAAAGTGCGCAGGAAAAACAAGTGTTGGTCTGTGGGGCCAGTCTAGATCCTGCCAGGCGTAATGGCCAGGAACCGGTGGCTATGGTCGGGGCGTTACAAATGGTATCAGAGCCAACCCTCGCGGTTACACGGGCATGTGCGGGTCAGTGGCGCAGACATGTACATGGCGTGTGTGGCCAGTTGTGGCACACGGCATGGTCACATGTGGATGTTGGCACTGGCGCACATAGATGTGTGCTAAGGGGGAACGTTCCTGGTGGGCCGACGAGGACGTCGGTTCCTTTGAGTGGGGGTGTATGTGACATCCTGGCTTAATAACAATGATAGACTACCCATGTCAACAAGGAATTCCTTCTTTCTCGGGAGCCCATTCGCAAGGAACCTCAAAGTTAAGCCTGCTTGGTTTCGAGCGATTTGACGATGGGTGACCAACTGGGAAGTTGATCCCGGGTGCACACGAGTGAGGACAAAGTGCATAGGAAAGACTAATGTTGGTCTGTGAGGCCAGTCTAGATCCCGCCAGGCGTAATGGCCGGGAACTGGTGGCTCTGGCCGCGGCGTTACACCCGCACTCACTGGTGCGTGCCACGGTTTGCCACCTCTGGCACGATATTTCGCTCACCGGTGCGTGCCACGGTTTGCCACCTCTAGCACGATATGGTCTGCAGCATTTGCATAAATGATCCCAAGATATCTTAGAATAATTCGAGGTGCGCATCAATCCGTCAAGGACAAGCAATCACACAAGTAGGAGCACGACACCGAGATTTGTTAACGAGGTTCAACAACATGGCTACATCCCCGAGGCATGACTATGGTCGCTCCTCCCCATGGACCAAATCACATGATACAGTCCACGACAAGCCGGCCATGGCCATCAGACAGGTCTCCGGCCACCCCTGCCACGGGCGCCAGACCGTCCCTCTCGTAATCTCTGTCTAGCCTACCAGTTATGTCTAGTCTATTTGGCTATCACATGGTGCCTTTATATAATAGGCCCGGGTTACACGTGTTCGACTCAAATACCTAACCCTCCGCTAATTACAATTCCAACTGTAACACAACTCGTACACCTAATATTCGACACATATTTTACACTCCACCTTGGCGAAATTGTCCTCGCCATCTTGAAGCCACCATGCTCGAACCTCCATGTACCTTGGACTTGAACCATTATTCATGAGCTCCGCCCTTGGCCCATGTAGCATGGTGCTTCTGTGTTGCACTGCTGGAACCGATCAGGAGTCCTGCTGCCGACAACGCTTGCTGACTCTAAGATCCTGATGACTCCCACTGCTAATCCTGATGACTCCCGCTGCTGCACGTGACCCGACCTAATCACGGCGAGATCGATCCAGAAGACACCGCCGCCATTGCACGTGCTACTGCCTTCCAATCTACTGTTTTCGATTGCTTCTTTTCTCAATGCAGTCCAGCCGCAACCTGACGACTTCCATGGAAGAAATCCTCCAACCGACCAGCATCAGCTTCAATAATTGTTTCTTCCACATGCCGTCTTCGCACCGAACGCGATTCATCCTCTAGATCAACTTGCGACCTTATCGAAACCTTGCTCTGATACAACTTGTTAGAATAATCTGAGGCGCACGTCAATCTGTCGAGGACAAGCAATCACAAAAGCACGAGCACGACACTAAGATTTGATAACGAGGTTCACCAACATGGCTACATCTCCGGGGCATGACTATGGGCGCTCCTCTCCATGTACCAAATCACATGATACAGTCAACAACAAGCCCCCCAAGGCCATCAGATAGGTCTCCGACCACTCGCCATGGCCGGTTCGGCCATCCCTACAACTTGCGCCAAACTGTCCCTCATGTGATCTCTATCTAGCCTACCAGCTTATGTCTAGTATATTTGGCTACCCCACGGTGGCTTTATATAATAGGCCCGGGTTACACCTGTTCGACTAAAACACCTAACCCTCCGCTAATTACAAGTCGAACCGTAGCACAACTCGTACACCTAATATTCGGCACATGTTTAAACAAGATACACGTTCGGTGTGAAGCAGAGAAGGAGCCATCTGCCAATGAGATCATGCCAGCCATTATTGCCTTTCGACAACATCAACATCACGGCCACAGACCGCATCACCATGGGAGAAGAAGAGAAGGTCGGGCACAGGAGCAGCAGCATGAGCCATCACATCAATGGAGGTTGGCTTCAAACTTCTTCTTGGCTTCATCTGGATTACTTTTCAGTGGTGAGGAGAGAGCAAAGGGTTTAAGACAGCCTTGCCCTTGCACATTTCCTACATGGCAGGGTGAGAAGGGAGGGAGGGGAGAGGAGAAACTAAGGGAAGGCAAGACAGAGCATAGTGATGCGATTAAGTAGGGTTATTTTAGCAAACTCAATTTCCGAGAACACTATGGGAGTGAAGTGAAGGGAAGCCTTGGCGCAGCGGTAAAGCTGTTGCCTTGTGACCATGAGGTCACGGGTTCGAGTTTTGGAAACAGTCTCTTGCAAAAATGCAGGGAAAGGCTGCATACAAAAGATCCAAAGTGGTCGGATCCTTCCCCGGACCCTGCGCAAGCGGGAGCTACATGCACCGTGCTGCTATGGGAGTGAAGTGGGTTCAAATAATAATGAGAGAAATTTTCCCACGATCAAAACCCCAAACCTCTCAATTGAAGCCCTGATATTTGATGTGCATCAACATGTGTCATGTGATGCTTTTGCATTTCTCAAGAAAGAAAGACCTGAAATTCCACTAGGAAGCCCAATGGAATATCACATGGACAATAAATTGTTGACTCCCAAAACACATGATGAAGCCTCTTATATTTAGTATTCTACAAAAAATAGGTGCTACAACTGCCATTAAGCTTACCAGTTACCACAACCTTTACAATATACATGGAATTTTGTAAGTGATGTCATTTGTCCTAGTTCATGGAAAACTAGGGCTGTTAGTTGATGGCTAGTGCGCCTAGGTACAATCTTTGTCTCTGATCATTGGTCTTATATGCCCTTTGTTAGGTGCTACAACTGCCATTAAGCTTACCAGTTACCACAACCTTTACAATATACATGGAATTTTGTAAGTGATGTCATTTGTGTTAGTTCATGCAAACTAGGGCTGTTAGTTGATGGCTAGTGCGCCTAGGTACAATCTTTGTCTCTGATCATTGGTCTTATAAGCCCTTTGTTGATGGTGAGGTTGGCAATTGACATTGCATCTTTAATCTTGCTCATGTAAAGCATACCAATGCACTATTCTTCAAGTACATGTGTGCTGTTTTCATGACCCAGGCCAGGCATGATAATGCATGACCTGTAAACGCCAAATCCGAACCCAGAAGTGTTTATTTCCTGTGTATTTATATTATATGTAATATGAAATTTATTTGCATCTTAAATAACATATTATGTCTATATATTTGCAAAAACTATTTGGCTGCAGCCGAGTCAAACTTTTGGACTCGTAGGACTGATCTGCACATGGACAAGTCTAGTTTCAAGTAACAGAAACCCAACCAACAGGGAGATTTTTCAACCTCAAATAAATAAGCAGATGGTCCCCGCATATCATCACTGTGTTATTTGCACAGATTAGGGATAATTGCACAGGTATTTTAACACATACAAAATTAACAAACTAAACCTAGATTCTGGCCTTGTGGTTGGATCCGGTGACGGCGACGCTTGAGTGTCGCTCCCTTTCTGAAGGCGTTGCTGTTGAAGAACCTCGTCGTTCATGTGGTGTCATGAGATGATTGGTGCAGATATGGTCATTGTTGTAGTTTGCCGATCGCAGATCTGATCGCTTTGGGGCTTTTTTTCTTTTTTTCCTCGCCTACGCATAGCTTTGGTCTTATATGACTTTGCTAATTGCCGGCGTGTTTTCGCGTGTGTGAGTTGGCGTTGGCTGTGTGCATCCTAGCTATGCAGAGGCCGGGTGTGTGCTCATTGTGTTATGTATCTTCATGATGCTCCATTTTGAGCAAATAAAATCCACCCTTTGTCGAAAAAACGAAATTAACAAACTGATACAATACAGGAAGTTTAGCATCCTGATCATAAAAGACTACAAATGCTTGGTGATATAAAGTGGTATGAGGTAGAGAACATACAGTCCATCAATCACCCACTGCCTTTTGGTATTGTCAAACTGGCAATCAACTCCGCTCCACGGATGCTGCTGAGGAATGCAAGGGTCACCATTCCAGCCAAATCGAAGAGGAAGACCAAGTGAACCCTTCAAAGTCCGCAGAGCAGTCACTACAGAGCACAGCAAAGGAGAGAATCAATATAGAAACCTAGTTGCTAAACTCTGGCCTCTGGCGATACTCATTTGAATAGCTGTAAATTAAAGACAGAGAAAAGCTGTCCTACTTGTTCGCGTTTAATAAAAACATCTTTATTGAAAAGTAGATTTTGTCAACCATCAATTGATTATAAACCATGAAATGGAAAATATCCTACATGATTTCTGAACCATATTATGTATGGCAAGAATGTCATCCAAGGACTGCAAGTGGCTGTTTCATACGGTTCACCAATAAAAATGTCTCCAAGCATATTTACTAACATAAACTTATTATTGCTTGAAATAAAGGAAAGATAATTTGGAGAGTGTCAAGCACCAACCTTCTTGAGTTAAGGTCTTCATTTCAGCTGGAATGATCTCAAAAACCTCAATCGCGCTAACAATGGCATGTGTTCCTTCAACAGGCTGCAAGGTGATTTTTAGCGTTGTCCCACTGACAGTAACAGTTTTATTCAGAACAAGTGCAGTAAAACGCTCTCCTGTCATGCGGATTATATCAATATCCTTGAAAGCAGTGTCACCATTGATAAGTACATCAAATACCCTTTGCTCTTCTGCAGTTATTCCGTTCTCAATCTCTGCAAAATGAAGCCATACAGAATAGTTCTTGTTTGGAGTAACATCCATTTCAAAGGATAACGCCGGCTGCCTATCAGTGCCCACAATAGCTGATTGGTACATGCTTTGAGGATAAAAATTAGGTGCAAGCAATGTCTCTGCTATAACATTTTCAGTTGATATAGGTTGATCATCAGAACTAGATGATAAAGTTTTCAGCCCTAACCAGAATCTGTCACCACCCCAGTGGATGCCGTTTAGGTCTTCGTCAAAAGCTGGCTTTCCAGAACCACATGTCAATCTTTTGGTAGTTCCAAGCACTGTTCCCTTTCCCCAAAGGGAACCAAACTTATAGGCATTATCATCTATTTGGAGAACTTCGATAGAAAGAATCGATGGATCGCCATGACCGGTGCTGTGGAAACAAATCGATAAGCTTGACTCTTGAACAAAAACCAGGGCTTCCGCAAATGTCTTCTCATCATCACTACTCCAGCCCGAAAGCAAAGAACTGAATAGGGTGCCCTCAACAGAAACATCAAATATTGGCTCACTGTCAAGATTAGGATCAGCCACAAGAGCAAAGAAAAGCCTAACTTGGTAGTGCCCATTGGGAACATTGTTGATGTAGTAACAATTTTCAGGGCCATCAGACAGAGGGAAATATCGAAGCGTTTTCAGTGGGGGTACAATAAAGCTCGGGCGAGTGGCATTTGCAAACCTGCCACCAGTATAACCAAAATCTCGGTACCACAACGTGTTGGTAGGTGCCGTGTGGACATCGTCGAAACTGCCACAGCTTATCCGGATGGTAAATGGTTCTGTAACAAACAAACATTTAGAACTAGAATGAATAGCAATGTTGAGAAGCGTCAAGTAAGCAATTACTGTAAAATCAATGTACCATTTGAGTTGTACCGAAGGTGCAAGAGGTTCATTGAATCATGAAAGTACAATTTAATAGAGAAATAAATTAAAGCTTGGACGTCTGCTTTCGTTTCCTCCTACTTAAATTTCCCATGCCTCCTTCCTTTTTTTGGAAAAGGAGGTTAAAACCCCCGGCCTCTGCATCAATCGATGCATACAGCCATCTTTATTAATTATTCAACAAAGGTCTGACAAGAGCCACCCGAAGCCACCACTCACACCTACAAACTCGATAATGTAGAGTGCTCTCACTCCCCATATCTAAAACCGGTGTCGTCGCCGATCCATCCACATAACGTATCGGAACCTACAACCGGTGCAGCAAACCTAAAGCGTGCACCACATGCACACGTTTTAGAGGCCGCCATCATCCTCGAACCGCTGACCCATCTTCAGGAAAGAGATCCGCATCATCCTTGCCAGTCCGTCCATCCGTCGACGCCACCACGACGCCCAACGGCACCACCTCCCTGCGCGCAAACTGCTGGGCACGTCACGGTCACCGCCGGTACACCGCAGCACCATGCCGCCAAGTACCACCAGCCGACACAGCTTGAAGTCTCTGGAAGATTTGTCGTGCGTAGCACCTGCCGAATAGCCCATGCCTCCTTCCTAGCTTGAGCAGATTTATCTTAAATGGCATATTTAACAAACCAAATTGCACATATGAACGGGAAGGGGCGGTAACTGGACAACTTTCGAGGGATAAGGAAGCTATCAATAGAACTAGTGGGTGGGGTGGGGGGTGTCCAAAATTTCTGAAAATGTGTCTCCATTCCGTCAAACATCACAGCGTTAATAGCCCCAAATGTGAGGAAGGGGAAGTTCTCTCCAGGCAAATCTAAAAACGGAATGGTATTCCAAGAAATTCGCTATAGCCTGAAACCAAACGACGTCTAATTTTCGCTAACGGTAAAAAATGACGGCAGATAATCTATGAATTTGGGGAAGATCCACCTCTTATCACATCAGCAAACGTGGAAAGCAAGAGGGCAAAGTAGGCACGAAATTACTCAATCTGGAAGGACTCTTGATTTGGGTAAGAATGCAAATACCGGGCGCATAAAATGCAAAAACATGGCGAGACTCACGTCACAGTATGCTACATTTAGCAGGATTGAGCAGGGAAATAACAAATTTTGAGGGAAAGCAAAGAGGAAGCAAGAAAGCTCACCTTTGCTAAGGTCGGCCGCGAGAGCACCAAGAAGAGCTGAAGATACGGAGACAGCGAGCAGCAGCGGCCACAGCTGCACCACGCCAAGAAATCTCTGCTGCATCGCGCCTCCCTCTCGCCCCTCCCTCTCAAAGACGAGCCTTTTTCTCCTTTGCTTTGGTACGCCAGTCCAGTCCGGGATGGAGTATCTCTTTTGCTTTTTCTTCTCCCGCAAAAGGCCTGGGAGAATGAGCTGTCTAAAGGTGAGACTGAAAATGGATTAGGGCAATAGATTACTCAAGGAATACCGGCGACTACTACATATATTAAGTCCAATAGTTTGTCTGTAACATTATCACTTCACAAGCATAACTCTTCTCCTCTCATGTGTTGTACTTTTGCACTGGCTTGCATGTAACAGTTGTAGTATTATGAAGTTTAAGCAGTAATAAATCATCTCTCTTCTAATCATTACCCTTTCACATAGGATTTGCCTAAGAGCATCTACTCAGCCGGGCTCTCAGAAGTGACCCCTCGTATGTCCACGGACGCGTCCGGCCCGGTCGCCCCTCATTATTGTCCGCTGCAACCACAAATCTCACAATCTGTTTTCATACTACACCATGCAACCTTACATTACCTGCGTATATGAACTTCCTCCGTCCTATAATATAAAAGCATTTTTTACACTGCACTACACTAGTGTCAAAAAACGAGTAATACATAAATAAAACTATCCTAGTACTACTCATCATCAGAGATGTCGACAACCTCCGTGCTGCAGTGTCGGATGGACCGGCCTCCTGCTCGTTGGCCGTGGCCCGCGGCTCCGACTCCTCGTCGCAGTCCAAGTCCACGAATACTTCCTCCGGCTCCACGAGCCGCGCCCTCGAGCTCCGACATGATGGCGTCAAGGATGGCATGCTATTTCGCTGCCTCCTCCGCTTGGGCCACCTTGAACTCGACCAGCGCATCGCCCATGCCGAATCCGACAGTAGGAGGCGCCGGATCCGCATCGCCTTCCTCCTCCTCCTCGTCCTACATCCCGCGTCTGGCGCCCCCTACTCCAGCGCCTGTTGCTCCGCCGCCTCCTCGTTCTTCGGAGAGTCCAGAGGCAAGCCGACTGCAATCCGAGCGGTGCGTCATGCATGTATCTCCGCTAGGAGCTCCAATCGGCGCTGCGGAGTGACTATCTTGTACGTGGCGATCTGCTGGCGTACCATGGCTACCGGCAAGCTCAGAGAGGATGAGAGTAGACAGCGAGCTTGGAGCGGATTGGGAGTGGCGACGCGGACGAAAGAGAGATGGTGAAAATGAGAGTGACTAGGTTGGGCCTCGTCGTCCGGCTTCAATAGCCGGATTTGGCCCTTCGGATGGCGCATCGGATCGGCATCCTCCGGACCGATGGGTTTCGCATGTGTCTGCGTGGGTCTTGCACGTCAGTCCTCACCAGAAAGACCCTCTTTATATCCTCCCCAAATATGGGTTGGATATGGGGTGGGGTGCTGGTCAGGCCGGACGTATAAGATTGATTTGAGGAGTCTGACTAGGTCACGATTTTGTGACGTCACCAATCGGACCATCCCCCGGGACGTATAAGGGTCATTTGAGGAGCCTAGCCGTAGATGCTCTAAGGGCATCTCCAACACTGACCCCCAAATTTCCCCCCTCACCCATCCACAGACAGGGGGGCAGTCTGCAGACATGGATGCAGGAGCCGTCCATCCAACCGTGCCCGCATACATTTCAAAGCGGATTTAAACAAACCGGATAAAATTCATGCAAATAAGACAGAATTCACTTAAGTTCGAACGTAATTTACATAAAAGGTCGATATTTCGACCTTTAACTAAAAACCTAAACCCTATATCGGATGACCACCTCGTACGCGTGGCCGCCCTGCCCTGCCGCACCATCGTCGTCGTCGTCCCTCCAGCGGTGGAAAGGCGTCGGAGTCCCGTGGCAGCCTTGTCCATCGGCTGCCTGCCGCTCGCGAAGGAGCCACTCCGTCTCCTGCTGCGCGATGCGGAGGGCCGACGGCGCCCGCGGAGCTCTGACGGCGGGCTTGACCGTGCCGGCGTTGGCGGAGGAGTCGCTAAGCAACCACACCTCGCCGATCTTGCAAGCTCGCCGTCAAGGCGATGGCTGTGCTTGGCGGTCATCTCCGCGGTGGTAACGGAGCGGTCGAGGGCCCACGCGGCGGCGAGGTCCGAGTCGTTGCGGACCCATTCTGACGCCGTCGGTCGTACCGCGCCTGCTGCCACTCCGCACGCTCCTCCTCAGAGACAACGGCCCTCGAGCTTGAAGGACCGCCGACACCGTCGCCTCCGAGGTAGTGGAGGATGCGGCCCTGCGCCTTCGTGATCGTGGGCGGCGATGCGGACTCGTCCTTGACGTGGCATCCGATCTAGACACTGCAGTTGCGTGGGGGTGACGCGGGCTCCTCCATGACGCGGCGCCTGATCTGGACGCCACGGTTGCGCGGGGGCGACGCCGATTCCTCCTTGACCCGCCGGAGTGGTGTAACACCCCTATGTAATGAGCTACAGTGATCACCAAGATTATGATTAATCATTTTGAATTACCATGCTTGATCACATTGGAATCATATCTCATTTCAAATTCCAATTCAAATTGAAATTCAAATTTGAGGTGAAAATAAAAGTTGTTCAAATCCAGGAACTAAAATGTTCATAATTTTGGAATTAATCCATTGTGAATTATGTTAAGAAAAACAACATCACCAAAATTCACTAGATGTCTCAAACATCTTGAATACAGTGCCAATACAGCAATTTAAATGCCTTTTTCTTTATGAGAAATTCATTTGGAATTATTTGGCCTCCAAACCTTTTTATTCCACTGTCTAATATTGCAACTTATTTAACTGGCCAGGTTACACATTTTTCAAAAGTGTTTTGGTGGCCTAGTATTTTGCAAAACAGAAAGGAAATATAAAACAGAAAAGATTAAAGAAAAAGCGAAGGGAACACAGTGCGGCTGGGCTTTGAGTTGCCACAGTGCGGCCCAGCCCACTATGGCCGGCCATTCGTCCTCCTCCTGCCATGGGGAGGCCGAAGCCATGGCGCTGGCATGCGCGCAGCCGCACGTCCGCCGATTGCCACGCGCCGGCCATCCGGTGGTGCCCCGCGAGGTTAAGGACCCCCCTCCCCGGCCCGGTGGCGAACCCTAGCCTCCCCTTAACTCGCTCTCTTTCCCCCATCCCGAGCGCTACGATGGCCGCGCCCGTGCCATAGCCGCGGCCACCGTCGCCCCTGTGCCTCGCCACCGTGCCAGACCGCTCCGCCTGCCTCCGCTACTTCATCCCCGAACTCGAGCTAGACCTCTACGCCGTCACATCGTCGCCTACGGCCTCGTCTTTGTCTTCGGACGCCGGTGATCGCCGTCTCCGATCCGCCATCGCCGGATCTCCCCGAGCCCACCTTGCTCCTCTGCAGGCTCGCCGTGAGCACCGTGTCCCTCTCACTCTCTCCCCGTCCTCTCCTCCACGCCGTAGCCCCGATTCCCCCATGGCCGTACCTGTCGCCGCTCGGACTCGTCGCCGGCGAGTCTCCGGCGACCAAATGGTCACGGGCTCGTGCCCGCCGTGCTCGCCGCGTCGCGTAGAGCCTCCCCGGCCGCTTAGTTCGCCCGCATGTGCGCTGCTGCTGCCGTTCCCTCTCCAGCCGAACTCCGGCGCCGTCTGCCGTCGTCGTAGCCCTCGACTCCGGCCCCCCCACGGCCAGCCACCACCGCCATTCGACGCGCGACGTCGAGCCGTGTCCAACGCGCCTAACCACGGGTCCGGAGACCCCCTACAGCCGAAACCCGCCGCTAGCCCGAGCCCTCCGCCGCGTTCTGCGTCGCCGGCGTTTAAACGCCGGCCGGCGCCGATGTGGCACCACTCGTGGCCCACCCTGTGTCACTGCAGGTGGGTCCCGTGGGCCCGGTTAACCCTGTTGACTGGGTCAACGTTGCTGACTGGGCAGGGCCCAACCGCTGACATGTAGGCCCCGCCAATTTAATTAGCTAAATTATTAATTAGCTTAATCCGTAATTAGTTTAGACACTGACAGATGGGGCCCGCTGCCTAATTAATCTTTAGTTAGTTTAAATAATCCCTAATTAGCCACTGTGACACTGACCAGTGCGACCCACTGGTCAGGTTTGACCTGGACCAGCCGGAGTTGACCGCTGACGTCACTCTGACGTCATGCTGACGTCACCAATTACTGTTTAGGATAATTCGAATTTAAATAATTAAAATAATTCTAGAATTCAATAAAACTTTGAAAAATCATATAAAATAAACCGTAACTCGGATGAAAATAATTTATATATGAAAAATGATCAGAAAAATATGACGAATCCGAATATGCCACCCACATGTCTGTCACACCTCTCTAACATGATGAACATGGAACTTTCCCCTCCAATTCATATGTCCGATGATTGCCCGGAGCTGGTAAAACACCTCCAGGTGTTTCCTGCTTCGACTAACTTGCGTAGTACTGCATTAGGGCGCTCCTCGGATAACGTGTTGTCATGCCATGCATCTGTGTTTGCAATGTTGCCGTGAATTTATTGTTTCTTCCCCCTCCTTCTCTTCCGATAGACGCCGAGACCGCCGCCGACACAGCTGAGTACGACTACGCTCCAGACGAGCAGTCTTCAGACGACCAGCCCGTTTCAGCAGAGCTTCCAGGCAAGCAAAACCCCCTTGATCATTCCTATATCGCCCATTCTTTCTCTCCCCTGCTTGCATTAGATTTTGCTACTGTATTTGATTGCTCCTATTCTAATGCATAGCCTGATTTTGAAACCTGCTGTTGATACTTTACCTGTTGACCTAAATGCTTAGTATAGTTTGGTTGATAATCCATCGGTGGCCCCTCTTCCTTGCTCTAGTTGCCCCGCTTAGTTACTACTGCCCCGATCGATGTGATCGATGGGCTGAGACCAGTACAGCACCGCACACCCCCTAAGTTGTTCGACTCTACAGAGTTATCCTCGAGTGACGAGGGTGATACCTCTTAACTCACTCCCGATAATGCCTTTGTAGCATAGCTAGTCGGACGTGGATTACCGAGGGTGATTCCTCTTCCACCATCTCCGATGATGCTTCTGTCGTGCAACCCCTCAAGTGTGAACCATCGAGGGTGAAATTTACGAAGTCACCGTAGGCACCTCGTCATCGACGGGAACGTCTCCTCCCACTGAATGCGCATCGCCGGAGTTCCTGAAATAAATCCAGGAATAAATGCAAGCACCAGGATTTGAACCCTGGTGGGCTGGGGATACCACAGTCCCTCTAACCATCCAACCACAGGTTGTTTGGTAGTCTGCATCGTTTTTTCCCTCCTTGCATATACAACTCACCTTGGAAAGATTGAGCAGATACAAGCTGAAACCATGTTGTGCATGTAGTTTGGTAGTGTGCACAGGGCGTGTCTGCTATCAATTCGCCCCTACCCCCACCCTTCCCCCGTGAGGTGGTTTACTTAATTTGTACCATATGTGGTGAGCTTATCATCTACCATCCTAACAAGCGTTTATTGCACCTTACATATAATCACACCAATAAAACAATACTACAATCACGACGAATTGGACGAGGTGATGAAGATTCTCATCCAACACAGTCCAAACTGACCAGGAGACTTGCCTACTTCAACGTTGCTCTTCTCGTTGAGCACAAACTTGGAGTAATCATCATCTGTCTCCTGCCTAGTCTTAAACCCTTCGAATCAGTTGTCTTTGTAACGGGTCACTTTTCATGGCATGTTTGTCATGAACTGTATAACTCCTGGAACCCTCCCTATGTACACCACACATCACTTCACCTAGCACAACGGAAGAGCAACAATTCAAGCAGCAAGCAAATGAGCACAACATATGAAACAGAAACAACAGGCATGCATGATCTTATACCAAAAGGCACAACAAGTTCGTCCTAACTACTATGGTGTCATCCTACCACCACATCCAAAAGAGGGTGTAATTCTACCACCGCAAGTTCACCATTAGCATGAGGGGTTAGTTTTTTTGCGGACCCAAAATATACAGGTGAGCATCAGTTTTCAAGTTCTAGCAACCACAAAATGTACATCGTCATCGTCGTCATCGATCATCATGCATGCCATTACCACCACCACAAACAACACTAGTAGTAGTGCTTGCCTAGTCAGGTTTTAAGATAGAGCACGATATGGGTGTCCCCCATGCCAACGAACCCAAGACCATGCGCCATGTTGTCCAGCAGGTGGTTAAGAGCCGCCATCAGAGCCTCCGGACTAAAGCCACCATGTTCCATGACAGCGTTGTACAGGGAAGGGTGGACGTCGACCGGCTTGCTCTTCCTAATGGCGGTTTCCACCTCCTTGACGATGTCGGTCATGCTGCTAAAGACGCTCAACTCCTCGTCCATTAAGCCGCCCCTCTTCCTATTTCTACCAAGCACAGAAACGTGATCAACAACCTTCTTAGGGCCATCAAGGACGATGGTCTCTGACTCCTAGGTGTCTAGATACGTGGGTATAGCCGAACCAAGAAGCTCACTGGAGCCCATGACATGCTTGCCGGTAGCCAACCTAAAATTTGTCAAAGAAGTTAAAATTTTGTTAGTTGCCTATTCACCCCCCCCCCCCTCTAGCTGACCATACTGATCCTTTCACATGTGCTTGAGCAACTCTTCCAGATTGATCTCAGAGCATTTCCCAGACGCCGATGATGAACTTGCTTCCGTCGCCATCTCTAGGGTTTAAGAGACAACCCCTCTGCCGCCTAACGGTACCCCGCCAATCTCCCTCGTCGCCCTCCAACAAGGCCGGCGATTTGGTATGGATGTGCTACCTGGATCTCACGCCGGCGATGGAGTTGCCTGCAGAGTAGACAAACCCCTAAATACAAGGGTAAGGGTCGGTGTTACGTACGTCATCATCACGTCAGGTGGGTAGCAGATAGGGCAAGGATACAATCAATGGACCGTCGTCAACTAAGCCCATTAGGGCAACTCCAACGCGCCGACCCATTTCGTCCGCCCGCGTCCATTTGTGTCCGCGCGGACATAAAACACAACCCAACACGCCGACGCAAACGGACGGATGTCCGTTCCATGTCCGTTTCGACCCATTCTTGACCCAAATTTGGGTCGGTTTTGCGTCGGCGCTGACACGCTGCAGACACCCGTGACGTCCTCCCCTGTCCCACTCGTCTGTGGCCCACCATCTCCATTCCCACCATTTCTCTCCCAAAACCCTCCCGCCATGGCCGATGCGCCCAACCTCACCGTCGCCCCCTTCCCCGCCGCCCCCGTCCCTGTCATGGCCGCCCACATCGTGGCCTCGAAGAAGCCGAAGAAAGAGATGACCCCGGAGTAGAGGGCGACCGAGACGACGAAGCGAGCTGACCGGATCAAGTGGGGAAAGGAAAAAGAAGACGCCGCCACCGCAGCCCCAGGTCGCCGCTGCAGACACCGACGCCATCGCCATCGCCGCCAAGGCAGCGCAAACTTCCCTCCTCCCGCTAGGGTTCCGTGCCCTCCCGGACACGACCCAACAACTTTCCGCTTCTCCATGCCACCTCGGGACGGCTCACGCGAAAATGGCCGACTCCGTGCCGGTCGTCCCCATGGTGCCTCCCCTTTATCTCAACGCCACACCTGTGGCTGGCCAGTCCACTGGGACACAAAGGAAGCACCCACAGGCGATCTCCACGAGCAATTTTCCCGATGCCCGCAACCTACTTGATGATATGCCAGCCTCGATGCCGGATGACCCGAGGTACCACGAGGATGTCATGGAGGAGATGATCAATGAGGGTGGCCAAGGGTATGATGCCGACGAGACTCAAGGCCAAGACACCCACGGCCAAGAAACTCAATACCAAGACACCCAAGGTCAAGAGGGATTCGACATCGAAGGAGAGCCATTGTTTGAGGAAAAGCTAAATGAGCAAGCCCGGTCACAAAAGAGGCGGCAAAGTGTGAGGACGGGAGCATACATGGAGGAGGAGGAGGACAAGTTGGTTTGCTATGCTTGGATGGCAATTGGACAAGATCCCAAAACCGGCACCGAGCAAAAAGGAACAAATTTTTGAAAAAGGGTTCATGATTACTTCCATGAATGTAGGAAGTTTGAGCCCTATAAATTTGAGTGACCGCGGCGACGTGTCACTTCAAAAGAGGTAGGGCTTCATCCAATTGGAGTGCAACAGATTTTGTGGCTCCCATAATGTCGCTGGCCGGCCCGTGAATGGCATTGGCATCAATGACATGGTATGTTTTCTTCCCTTGTCCATATGAGCATATATTGTCCTCCTATGCATATAAAATGTATCTTGTTCGTTTCATCACTATATGTAGGTGTTTCAAGCTTTGGATACCTTCAAGGTCCAACATGGGGGCAAGCCATTCACCTTGAGCCATTGTTGGACGAAAATCAACGAGTGTCCAAAGTTTAAGGAGCAATATGCGGCCCCAAAAAAAGGTGGAGGGGCCTCATCGATCGTCGACCCAAGTGAAAGTGAGAAGAGGCCGAGGGGGAAGACCAATTCCAATGTTGATACAAAGCGTGATGCTTTGACACTCGCCTTGCAAGAAACTTTGAAGCGGTTCATGACCCAAAAGAAGGTGTCAATTGAGAAGAGAAGAGAGGAGAAAGGGAAGAGAGGAAGCGCCAAAAGAAAGAGGCAATGAAGACCTTCTTTGAGATACAAAAGAAGAAGCTCAAGATCGATGAGGCCAATGCCCCGTCAAGAGCCAAGGAAGTAGAGCTCGCGCTAATCTCAAAGTAAGTGGAGATATTGGGGGCCGACTTGAACAAGATGTCCTCAAGAAAAAGGGTTTGGTTTGAGAAGAAGCAAAAGTTAATGCTCAAGCAAGATGTGTGATCATCTTATGTTTGTTCGTTTTGCATAACTATGGCTGAGATGCACAAACCATGGCCAAGATGTGATTATCTTGACACAATGTTGTATGCCGGGCATACGATACTATGCAAAAAAAAAAAAAAAAAAACTAACTTTACTTTGCTATCTACTTGCTATGTTTGATGATAAAAATATATTTGTTAGAAAAAACCAGCCGAAACAAACCAAATGAGGCGACCGGTTGTACACACTGTCAAGAAATACAAGGAAAGGAACGGACGCCGCCTCTACCGACGATGCAAACGGACAAAACGTCGACACATTCCGTCCGTTTGCATCGGAGCGTTGGAGTTGCTCTTAGCACAACGTCCAGTCGTCCACCATCGGTCCGCCCATCATGATAGGTGGAATATGAGCCATGTGAAGTACGAAGACGTCCGCCCATCACGATAGGTGGAATATGAGCCATGTTAAGTACGAAGATGCCGTTGTTACCGTCTCGTGTTGATTGTTTTTTTGACATAACGTAACCACTCATACCAAGCGGTTGTTAACATCTAGTGAATGGTGTGGGCCATGGGTTAGAAAAGCGGTTTCAAATACAATATTTATACCGGCCAGTATACATGGGGAAGCGAGGATCTCGACGGATGTGGATGGGGAAGAATAAGGTCGCATCTGAGCTCGAGCTGAGATATAAGGCACTTTCGCTGGGCTACCTACTTCTTGTCAACTATATACTGTATTGTACAAAGGATTGCTCCTCTAAGCTGGTGGTAGAGAGCGCCTGCAAGTTGGGCACTCCATCTTGATGTCCATCCAGCGTTGTAAACAGCCCGAGTGGAATATATGCTCGCACGGTGCCACCTACAACAAGAGACAGTGAGCACTACTTTTTTTTTTTTTGCCAAAATGTTTCAGATATATTATCAAAGTTCACCGGAAGTACAAGGCACCTCAAACATAATAAAAATTACATCAAGATACCGAGCTATGACGTCACAGAGCAAGAGATTTCACAATTACCATGTATTCACTTGTTCTTTGGGAAAGATCAATTGTAGTCATGCAGATTACACAATCAATGGGCTGATTTGTGTTATCCTCTACCTTCCTGTGGTAGCAGTATTTCTCAGGGAGGATCTGGAGATTGCAGCCATAAAAGGATAAATAATTATGTTGTGATACTAAAAATGAATTGCCAACATACTCTGAGAACTGAATCAACTGAAAGCTTAAAATATATCTCCAGTGGCAGCTATAATACCTTTTGAGAGACGAAAACAGCTACATGAATGACAACTAAAATGCACCTCGAATGCCACAGTACGGAGTGCATATGTTAGGGTATTATCACAGTAGTAATTACCTGGCGAGGAATAAAGCAGCGAGAACCAAGATAGTGCTGGAGCAGCAGCACAGCTGCTTGGATACCCATGAATGTTGTCACAGCTATGCACCATTTCTTGTCGGGCTCAATGCGCATGAAATTGCTAGGACAACCAAATATATATAGCGGGATGGCAATCCGGGTAGCAGTCATGCCTAAAATATACTGAGGGTGCAGCGGTTTTCTTGTATCCCGGATGACATTCGTGACAATTTGAGGAATCCAAAAGGAGTACATCAGGAAAAGAAGCGGGCGCAAGAAATTGTGCAACTCATACATGAGAAGGATTCCTCCCAAAAGAATGCCATCTGCAGAAACAAAGCAAAGCAAGGAATGCCTTAATAGTTGGTAAAAGAAAAGTTTAACACTGGTGTGGATATGCAAAAAATTGTCATTAAATGAGCCATTTTAACTCTACTAATATATGACAGTAATCATGTGATTGTGCTATTCTTTTACACCTGAACAGTCGATGTTAACTGCAAGAAGTTGGCCTACCACTGCGATTCTTAAGAAAGACCAGATGATATTTAGAACTTACAAAAGCGGCTGTAAAGAACAGAAAGTTCCCGCCTCATTATTTCCCAACCTTCTCCACTGTTCAATGGTCTACTTGCTTTCCATATAGCAAGAAGATACCTCATCTCAAAAATAGAAAAAACAACGAATTTGAAGAAGGCAGCTGTTGCAAAGGCATTAAAGAGAGACTCTGTAGAAAGTTAAACCATGTGATGAAAATGTTAGAGATGGCACGATATTCAAAAAACATAATTATGACATGATTTTAAAGAAAATAAGCCGCATACGATTCAAGATTCAGTAGTTCATAATAGCTTTGCAGGTTAATTTTCAGAAAACTCTGAAGAACAGATAAATCTTTTGTAGTGTTGACAATACTTCACTGACCAGTGATGCTTAGCATTTAGCAAACTTCACAGACCCATCCTGTTGGGCAATGGGTCTTGGCAAATTCCATGAGCGAAATCTCTTTGTGCAATATTTACTTGTAAGTAGCGTATTATCATAGCATGCACATTATTTGCTTTTAGCTCAGATTTACATCAGGAATTCAGGATGTATGTAACAGGAGACACCAGCGCTCACTTGTCAGAGTCATATGTAGTGCTTTCAGTTCATACGTCTAAATTCCTGTGTTCACCACTGAAGAGTTTGTACAGTAGCAGCAGAAAACATGGACAACAAAAAAGCGAACAAATTTGATATGACACAAGAGTATAAGACTCACCAACCAATATCCCAGCAGTCAGATGCAGTAGACAAAGATATGCATCCATGATAGCTTGTTGCCCAATCATAATAATAGAAACCTTAGCAGCTCCCTGTGAGCGCATAACGATAGGATTGGAAGTCATGTACAGCAAGAGGGCATTAATGTTGCTAAAAAATGATCACAAAAAGGGAAATACTTACTGACTGGGTGTTGCTGTGTTCCATTTGTCTAATAAGCAGCAAAACTTGGAGAAAAGAGATCTACAATATGCCAGTTAAGGAATTGACAGAGAGAAGAGACCAGATAGGATTGAACAAAAACATGAAACTAAGTTAAACAGTCACCAAGGATACAAAAGTGACCATCAGCGTATAGTTAACTGCTTTGTTGTAATAAGCTTCAACATTCAGCGATGTTGAATTTAGTAAGATAGATGAGAAGCACTCTCCATCATCATCCACTGCTGAACTTTCCATCAAGCCCTCCAATCGGTACTTCTCATGCTCTCCTTCTACTTAAAAATAAGTATTTATTACTCAAGCACTTACTATCTCAATACTGTTTGATGATGAGAAAATTTAGAATATGCACACGTAGAACTTGGCGAAAATAAATTACCAGTAGCAAATGAATTTAGCAATACTACAAGAAAAATCAGTACCATTTTGGTTAGATGACACCCGGGCCACTTTAGCTGCTATTTCTATGTTACAATGTTTCTCCATGTCGTGTGTGAGAGCTGATACGGAAGAAGTAGCAAACATCAAGGTCACATCCACATTTGTTGCTAGGGAATATTCAATGTACAAATAAAATCTTACAGTTCTTCCTTTGGTTCTTCTCTTCAGAAGAATCTTGGAACACTTGGGAGGAGAAAATCCGCAGCTGTTAAAAATAGGAAGTTTGAATATATAGCACATCATGTTCATTAAGTTCAAAAGGGGCCTTATTACTGTCGTTAGCAGGCAAGAGTTATTTCATAATAATGTTAATAACTTTCAAGAGGGATCTGTTATAATTTTCATGAAGGTAAATGGCATAGCACTACATTGGCATCAAAAGACAGCTGAATGGAACACAGGATTGTGGAATGCAGTAATAAGCGACAAAACAAGGCAAATTCGTCTGCTTACCAGATGGTATGGATTTGACAAGAAGTAATCCTCTTCTTGAAGCGGTTCACCATCTGCACCGCTAAAAAAATTAATACAACTCTGTTAGATAGTATGGGAAAAAGATGATCTACAAACTACCTACACATATGAGAATGTTCGCATATGCCACAACATACTACTATAATACTCCAATAATAAAATGCCTTGAATAATGGAACATCGCCCTCCCTTGTTGTAAATAAAGAGCCTCTAGACTGCAGTACTTAATGACAAGCATTCAGTTATGCAATATAGCACACAAAAAAGAGGATCTGACGAATAACCTGGCGATCACTAACTCACAGTAGTCGAGGTAATTAAGCTTGCACACCGTAACCAACTGGCCATGTGTTTCTAATTGCCCATATTGACATGAAAATATGTATGTACGAGTATCAT
This sequence comes from Elymus sibiricus, assembly GCA_039707655.1. Classification (NCBI taxonomy): domain Eukaryota; kingdom Viridiplantae; phylum Streptophyta; class Magnoliopsida; order Poales; family Poaceae; genus Elymus; species Elymus sibiricus. The sequence goes on along the minus strand of CM077666.1, from coordinate 201,289,445 downwards.
GGGTGTCACTGAACTTCATATATGTACACAAAGAATCATGATCTGTGAAATTGTTACAGAACATACGACGAGCACTAGCCAATGAGCCAGGAGACTTGGAACATGGAGAAAAAGTCTCTGAGGTCTGCACTTGCTAGCTAAGGGTGGTTGTTGACTGTTGACCAAGGTTTAAATTCAGGAAAAAGGCAAATGTCCTTACTGGGCAGAGTAGAATAAATATGTGTTTTTTGCTGGAGTGCTATTTTTATTATTAGATTTTGTTGCGCTCGAATAATTCCTCTGTTTAAGGTAGATGCAATTAGTAGCACATACTATAATGCCAAGGTTGGAGAACCAAAGGTCAAACAAAGCCTCTTAGCTCTCACGAAAGAAAAACAAAACCTCTTAGTTATGACAAAAAATAATACAATAGAGTTGAACATATACCTGTTTGCCACCATACGAAGTTGTCTAAAAGGCCATATATACACGCCTTCTAACCTTATTTGAGCAACCCCACGATCATGAGATTTGTCAATAACATCATGGAATGTTATTGTTCCCTGTCAACAATAGTTATCACATCACGGTAAGCAAATAATCAGCAGAGCATGCATAGGAAAGAGGTCAACATCGCAATAATGTCCATGATTAAGTTAAATATGACTCATCATACACAAAAAACACATTGTTTTCACGTGCTAACATAATGCATAAGAAAGGATCTTGCTTTACCTGAACATAGTGTACCCCGCTTATCTTTGTTGGTGTACTCAGTAATTCCAAAACCGAGTCACCTTTAGATGTCATGAACTCAAGAAACCTAGAAGAACCATTTGTAGCACCAGCTAAGCTCCAACTTCCTGAACCATAAAATGGTGGCATTAGTACATAAACCACAGACAGTTAAGTAAGCAGCAGCATCCTATACATAACAAAACAAATGAGGGTAATGAGAAATGAATAAAGTGTCATGTGAGCATTTGATTGAGGTTACTAAAACAAATTTATGAATGTGGAATGGAGGGAAATACAATCTACCACTATCCTTTATCTGTTGTGGAATTCGATAGCACTGAACGTGTAAAATTTGGCACAACATACTGAACTTAAGGAATTAAGTGCAATCCTCACAACATTTGCCTGCAGCCCCAAATTGTACATAGGATATTAATACCTCAAGACCTTAAGGCCGCTACACATCCTAATGTAATTGTGCAGTGGACCAGTGGCAACACAAAGTTATCAAACAAAAGACAAGCTAACACTATAGCCTTCTGGGATACAAAACTCAGACAAACCAGTAGGTCAAATAAACTAGTGCATAGCTACTATCAGATAAGAGTTACTCTCTCTGTTCACAAATATAAGATGTTTTGGATATTTCAATATGGACTACATACGGACTGAAATGAGTGAACAGGCACACTAAAACACACTAAAACGTGTCTATATACATCTGATTCAGAGAAAAAGTTAGAACATCTTATATTTGTGAACAGAGGGAGTACCTTTATATGTTCCTGTAATATTCCATGAATATGGGCTCATGTCATTATCATCCCTCTTGTAGAATGCATGCTGCATAAACATAGCGATGATGAGCATTAAGGTCAGTTCCATACATACAACCAGAATTCATAGTTCTAGATAAATGGATGCTGGTAAACTCTAACATCGTAAAATGAATAGAACCCGCGGAAGTCGCTATTCCTTTGCTTGCTGTATCAGTATTTGCTACTGTCAAGTGAACTGAAGCATCAAGACCGCAGTGTAAGCCATGCATACCAGACTTTCACTCCCACCATTAGTTGGTCCAAAGGTACAGTCAATAGAACATGCAGGGCATCCAATTAAAATGACTATCTGGAGTGAAAAGGTCTAGTTGGAATCCAAACTAAAAGCACGCGTTGCTGTTGCACGACTATTAAGTTCAAGATAAGCACGAGTATAGCGCACCACAAAAATTTACACCAAAATTAAGCCAAAACAAATGCCTGGAGGGCCAAATAGGCATAAAACCCTTGACTAGAGAAAATGGGGAAAACTTGCAAGTCTAACCAATCAAACAGCGTCTGACCTCATCGGCCCACGATCCGGAGGAGGCCGCGGCTCCGGCGGACGCGACGCGCTCCCTGAGAGGCCGCAGCGCCGCGGCCAGCGGAGGGAGGGCGAGGCCGAGCACCAACAGGCCCACCACAGCGACCCTCAGCCCAGCGGCAGAGCGCCTCATCTTCTGATCGTTGAGCGCAGCCTCACGATTCGGCGGCCACCATGAAGGGAACGGGGGCAGCAGGAGGCCGACAGAGCAACCGCTGCGGGAGGGACGCCCGCTGGTGAGGTTGGTACGGTGGGGTTCGCGTGGGGCGCTAAACCTAGGAGACGAAGGGGGAGGAAAAGGAAAGGGAGAGGGGAACGGAAGGAGATGGCAAATACCTGATTCAGGCCCCTTCCCTCCTCCTCTGGCGCTCCCGCGGGCGGCAGGGGAGGAACCCTAGCCGCCGGCCGCTTCTTCCTTCCCCTCCCCTCTCCCCCCTCCTCCCGCCAGCGCCAGAGGGCGCGGCCAGGCTGGCCGGCGCCGGCGCCGGCGGGGACTCTCACCCCCTCGCGCGACTAGGGCTGGCGCGGGCCGGCGTCGTCGTGCCGGGGCGCTGCGGTGCGCGGGTCGTGGCGGCGCGGCGGCGGGGCTGTGCGGCGGAGGCTCGAGGCCCTGCTGGCGGCGTGGTGGGCTGCGCTGGGGCGGGGCGTGCCCGGCCTGCGCTGGCGGCGGCTGTCGCAGCGGCGGCAGATCTGGCGGGCAGCGCGGGCTGGGCGGCAGCTTGGGCCGCGGTTGGCCATCTCTGCAGGGATCCGTGGAGTGGCGGCGCGGTGGTGGTGGAGTTCCGGCGGGCGTGTGGCGATGTTCTCCCGCGGGTTGGCGGCGCATCGCCTCACGGCTGCTCGGCGGCCCTGCCCGCGGCGACGGCCGGCCCTCTCCGGCGTCAGCTCGTCTGCGGCTGGTCCGTGTTGACCTTTGCATCATCTCCTCGACGCTCGGGCACTACTTCTGTCGATGGGCTGGCCCGCTCCCAGCTGCGGTCCATCTCCCGTCTTGCGCCCGGTGCGGCAGGACCGGCGCATCTCGCGCATGGCGTGTGGGGCCGAGCTCGTCTCGCGCACGAGCAGCAGGACCGACCTCGGCTCACACTCGGTGCCGCCGGACCGTGCTCGTCTCGCGCCCGGTGCTGCAAGACGCGACGATGGAGGCCAGCGTTGGCCGGCCGTTGGGTCTCGGCGCTGGGGGCTGCCCAGGGGTGGAAAAGGCGCTCCTTTTCGCTCGTCTCTTTGGTTGGGGTAGTGGCGGATCTCGGGTGAGGTGGTGTCTAGGTCTTGGATGCCGGGGCGGCGGCCCTGGAGGTGGTTGCGCGGTGCTCATGGGCTGAGCCCGTGGCTTGGTGCTGCCCGATGGCCATGGCCGTGTGGGCGGCGTGGTAGTCGGGGTGTGGCGATCGGCGGCGGTGTGTGTTGGCCGGGGTGAAAACCTGCTCTATCTTCGGACGGACCGGCGGCGGCGAAGCTCGTTCCCTTCTTGAAGGCGTCGTCGCGGCTCTCATCGCCCGTCGTGCTGCTCCAGGGGAAACTCTGATCCTAGGATCCGGCGGTGACGGCGCTCCGGTGTCGTTTCCTTCCTGAAGGCACCGCCTTGGAGCTCACGGGTCGTCATATGCGGCTTTATCTCTTCGCGGTGGCATTCCCGGTTGAGTGCTTCAAGTGATGTTGCTGCGATCAGCACCAATGTATCATGCCTTGGGTGTGTGTGTTGTGTTGGCATGCGTTTGTATCGGCTTGTTGTGGATCATTGCTTTATATATAAAGCGGGGCGAAAGCCTTTTTCGGTAACGGAAGGAGATGGAGGGAGTCAAACGGGCGGGGCGTAGGAGATGACGGCGAAGGTGACTTTTCTTTCGGCGGACACCAAGCAACGCTTTTGCTGGTGAGGTGGGGAATGGAATCGCTGCCGTGTGTGGGTGGGGGTCGTTGGCTCTGGGGCGGGCGACTGGTCAGTCAGTCTCAACCCCGGAGCCCTGGCCTGCACTCGGAAGCAGCTTCAGCGCATCTCCACAAAATTTGTTCCAAATGTCTGAATCAACGGTTTGAACACTTTTAGTCATCCAATGCTAGTCATCAAATATTCATGGATTTTTTTTCCTTTAAGGGGTACCAAATCTTCATGGATTGGTCTAGAAGTTCAAATTTCCTCAAATCATTTTTATTTTGAGTTGTCTTCAAATCATTCTTAAACTGGGGTCGGACCTCCGCTTGACCCACTATTAGTTGGACCACAACATCCCACAGCTCGTGTGGCCCATTATCTTTTTTCCTTTAAGTTCACCTGGTCGACTATTAGTCATAGCCCACCATTTGATGACTACGGTTGAATGACTTCCGTCTGGCGCGCTGTCTACAGACATTTATTAATATCTAATATGTGCTCCGTGTTGGAGTTGTCCTCAGAGACACTGTGGATAGGGTGAAAGGGTTGGACACATAGCTTAGGACTCACCGGGCTCGGCTCAGCTCGAAGGTGCAACATGTAACAAGAAGTCTAGTAGAGTCATTATCTTTACAACTTCTATAATGTTTTGATGCACATTTTTAAGGTTGTGGATGCTTTGTACTAGAGGCTAACGCACGCTTCGTCGCGCGGTTCATCATTCATGGGATTAAGTAAAAAAAATCACTAGCAGGTTATTGCATTTCGTTTTCGTTTTATCTGCATTGGTTGGGTTTTAATTATGTTCTAGTTGTGTTTTTTCATTTGTACATTGTGTTGGGTGCTGCTAGAGACATTATTTGTGTTGAGAGAAAAATGGAGTTGTTTGGTGCGTGATTTTGGTGTCCTTACACATCTCGGCCTCGGTGTCCGCTCGCTCCACTTATTTCTTATTAAAATCGGTTATCTCTTTTTTATTTGAAAAAGTTTGTTAAATCAAAAGACGTTCACGGATCTTTAAAAATATCTTAACTTTTGAACATGCTACAACTAAAAATGAATTTTAAAAAACATTTTGAAATTTAAAAATATTCACAAACCTGAAATCAAGTTCACAAATTTTAAAAACATTTACAAACTTTAAAAATGTTCGTAAACTGTAAAAAATACGAATTAAAAAATGATCAAGAATTTTAAAAACTATATTTGGGGATTTTTAAAAATATTCATAAATTTTATAAATGTTCATAAATTAAAATGTGAAAAAGAAATGAGAAGGAAAAATAAAAATAAATACGAACCTCAACCAACGATACACACCCTTACAGGCAGAACCCAACGACCTCACAACCCTCGACGCACTAGAAGGTTCCAAATATAGGGAGCCGCTTAGTATCTTAATAAAAAAACATACATAAATATATCATAACCAAGATGAGGCAACATCCATACTTTTTTCTTGTTCCTCTACCTATTTGCATACAAACTATACTTTTACTCTATTTTGGCATCAACACAATTCAAACTTTTCACATTTCAACATCAAACAACTCAACAACATTGTTATGAAGTTTATTTAAACAAAAAATAATAATTTCCATACAACGAATAATCCAAAATAACAACTAACTGGGACACAACAAATAATTCAACGAAATAAATACTCCAGATAAACAAGTAATCATGAATTAAAGAAGTGTGGCCACACCATCGCACATGTAGATGACATTGATGCTCAATGAGATTTTTCACAGAACTGATCACTGGAGGGTCGATTCTCAATCTTCCGGTACACCTCAAGAAATGCATGAATGTGGTTTGGGCTCCTACGAGGCCCGACATGGCCAACTGAGTCATACTCGTAGCCCATCGATATTTCTCTCTCATCCTCGATGATCATGTTGTGCAGAATCATGCAACATGTCATGATCTTTGCCGAGGTATTCCTGTTCTAGAAACGAGCAGGGCCCGTACAATTGCAAACCAAGTTTGCAACACTCCACTCGGTGTCCTTCCCCATTGATTCTTGACACTTGTGAATTATTATTTTCTTACCCTAAGGATTAGAAATAGCCTTCACAAATGTTGACCAGTATGGGTAGATGACATCAACTAGATAGTAGCATTGGTCATAATCATGTTCATTCACCTTGAAATTGCATGTCGAAGCATCACCACTTGGTAGCCTAGCAAAAAGACGATATCTCTGCAAGACATTAATATCATTGTGAGAGTCGGGCAAGGCAAAGTTGCAATGCCAAATCCACAAATCCTCGAAAGCAACTGCTTCAAAAATAATAGTTGGATCATGGCAACGCCCGTGAATTGATTGTGCCATGCAGCAGTGCAATTCTTCCACCTCCAATGCATACAGTCAACGCTCCCTAAGCATCCCAGGCCAGCTTCTTACTTCACTGAATGTTAAAAGCCTCGCCATGTCCCCGACGTTGGGTGCCCAGAGATACCGAGCTCCATAAACCCTTATCACAACATTGACGAACACTTTCACGCACTTAAGAATTGTAGATTTGGCCATTCGAAGGTACCCATTTGTCATATTTGCAGGAGTGACATACGTGATCATCCAAAGTGTCGCGGACACCTTCTCAAAACAAGAGTAACTCATCAAAACGACGACATCCCTCCGTGGCATGTTGTTTCTCATTTTAGAAGGGAGAGAAGTGTTGGCAAGGAGAGAAATGCAACATCGTTCTGTTTACGGGGTTAGATTTATAGGGTTGCTCTTTTTCAGATTTGGAGGGAACTAGAAATTGACGGGGAGTGAAATTTGGAGCTCAAAATCCATGGCGCCCTATTTAGTTGGTGAGGGGATTGAGATTTGGCGCCTTTGTTCCAAACAGAGATTCAGTGCGTCTTGCAAAGTTTTGAGTAATCCTTTTTTTTTCAAAGAACCTTTTCACAAAGGCAGGGGTTTCTGCAAGTTCTATTAGAAGAATAGAGACGATCAAGTTTATAAGGAAAAATCAGACCCAGAAACCTAAAATTGCTGGTTGGTTGGGGAAGGTCAAGTGAAAACCAAATACATAACAAAAAACACACACTAGAGATTGGGTACAGGGACTTGGAAGAAAACATACATTGGCCAGTTTTGAGCAATCCTTACGCTTCGTTTGGATGTCTCCATTGGAGAGCTCCGTATTGAATTGGTCTGAATTCCAAATCACCGAGGAAACTGAAATGGCACGAATACGAATTCACCTGTTTGGTTGTCCAGTGAATTGGCCCTTGAAATGCCTCTGAGATTTCAATACCGAATCTTGTTTGGATGACAAACTTTGGAATTGCATAGCTACATTACCAGGCTATACCTTGTTCTACATGACTAAAAATGAAATCTGACTACGAATGAATATATAGCAATGAAAATAATTAAATATTCTAGAAATGCATCAGGAAACACAAATGGTCATACAATGACAACAATATTTTCTTATGATAACATAACACAAATTCGAAACAATAACAAATAGCACGTACTCTCAAATATGGTCTCGTACATGACATAAATCACAACGATTTAAAAGATAGGTCCAAATGCTTGACATAAACAGTGCGTGGCAGTACATACATAGTTCCAAGTTCAACAAGGCAATACATACATAGTTCCAAGTTCAACAGGACATAAAATAGATGGTTCGAAGTTCAACAACACATAAAAGCATCGATCTTCAAGGCAACATTAGCAGCCATGTCTTCCTCATGGTGATGGGCAGCTCCTTCAGAGCTTGAAACAGGCGATCATTGAGTACCAACTTCCCATAACATCGAAGCATATCTTGCTCAGCTAAATCAGGTATCAACCTAAGTGCATCAAGTATTTCAGCGGGTGTGGTAACCTTTGGTAGTGGAATGGGCTCAGTTGTCTTGAAAGCATCAACTAAGTCCTTCTTCATATCTCCAAGCATGCAAAGAATAGCATCACCTGTTCGCTGCCTCTTTGGCGCTACTTCTGGAGAGACTTCAATCGGTTCTTCTAATGGCTCTGCAGCAATCTCAGCACCCGTCTTCGCACCCTCACCATTAGCATGATCTTTTGAATATATGATACATATGGACTCCCAGTTCTTGATTACTTTGGTCTTGTAAGACTTTATCTCCTTGCATGCCTTGTTAGCCTGCACAAAAAACACAAACTAGTAAAGCTACTGCCTTGTTATTCTACATATGCAAACTATATACAGAATGTGTACTCATGATGCATGGTTACCTCCACATATTTAGCCCAAACATCATCACTATCCATTGATAGCCTATTATTGGTCCAATCCCAGCCAAAACCACTTTGAGAAAGGATCTTGCTAACGACCTCATAGTGATGATCCAAAGTCCTCATCCTTCCACTTATGTTATCCTTTGTGATATCCTTATTGCACTTGTCCTTCACATGCCTTATGGCATGCGTGTACACATGTGGTTTCCATCCATTTTGGGCATGGTCACCCTTGTTGTGATGCTCAACAAGGACTTCAAGCAATGCATCATCCATCTCATCATCCCATGCGCAGTAATTCCTCCTCCTTGTAGTTACTTCTTCAGCCATGGTTCTACAAGGAAATAAAAATTGTACATAATAGAAAAAACAAATACAATATTAAGTTTGAGAAACACCATGAAACATAATGTCATTCATTAGTTGCATGAAGATGATGCATATACAAAATACCACACGCATCATCACATTAGCCAGTAGCTAGCTATACAAAAGAAGACCACAACAGCTAGCTATACAAAAGAAGACCACCGCAGCTAGCTATACAAAAGAAGACCGCCGCAGCTACATATCATACTCTCATCCTATTCCATCTCTTGTTCTCCTTGCGTCACAAGGTACTCAACAAACATATCATCAGTTAGTTGTTGCCTAAAGTTGGACCATTCAGTAGTGACTTGCACACTTCTAATGAAGTTGTCATCATCTGGATCATCATTTGGCGCATTTGCTAATTCACTATCCACTTCAGGCAATAGCAAATCATCCATGACATGCTGCCTATCCCTTGCAAAGTTGTGCAACACACAGCAAGCACTAATAATTCGAATCTGCAATGATATTTTAGTTCATAGTAAGCAATTGTCATCTCACAGACTGATTTTATTTAACAACATATTTACTTTTTGTACCTGATCCTTTATGTCAAAGAAGGTTTGGGAACGCAAGATAGCCCATTTTTTCTTGAACAAGCCAAATGTTCGCTCCACTACATTCCTAGCACGAGAATGCCGTAAGTTATATAACTCTTTAGCTGTTTGAGGTTGTTGTGCACTTGCAGCCCATTCTTTTAGATGATACCGAGTGGACCTGAATGGAGCTAGAAATCCTTCTCCATTGGTATAACCAGCATCAACTAAATAATATTTCCCTATATCAATAAGTTAGTTAGCTAACAATCAAGTCAAAGAAACTACATGCCAAGAGTAAGAGTCATACCCTTAGGCACAACAAAAGCATCCTGGCGGTTCGCCCTCATTGCATCACGCAAAACTCTCGAATCTGAAACTGAACCCTCCCAACCAGGTAACACATAAAGAAACTTCATGTTCCAATCAACAACACCTAGCATGTTAGTGGTAATGGCTTGCTTCTGTTCCTATACCTTCCTTGGTCAGCCACATGAACAAGCACATCAATATGACAACCATCTAGTGCTCCAAGTGCATTACCAAACCACTTCCATTTGTAATCATCAGGAGCTTGAGCGGTAGCGGAAGGTAGCTTAATGAACTCCCCATATAGAGAGAGTAGGGCTGTTAGGACAGCAGAGAAGTGTGTGCTAATGGTCCATAAAGAACGCTTGTAGGCGCCACGCAATATCCTCATCTTAATACTATGACCAACTACAAGCAAGAACATTGCAACTTTTTCTTCCACGGTCACATATACACTATCACGGAGGCCACATCTCTCCCGTAACATGGTGCAAAGGTCATGAAAGTTTCGTTTAGTTAGACGCAATTGATCATAGCATGCCACTTCAGATCCATCATACATGGTTTTAAGCAAATATTTCCTAAGCCTATGCTTGTCCTCATCATCATTAAAACTTCCTAGGTCCCTTGGTCCCCTATCCCTCTGTGTAGTAACAAATGCGAATGCAAGAGCACATGTTTCAACAAACATTTTTGTCAAAACAATCCTTTTCCTCTTCCTTCTTTTATTTTCTTCATTTATCCACTCAACCAACTCTAATTGATCCGACATGGGGCTGTACAATGGAATTATGTAGATGTAAATCATGGCATGATGGCATTACATACACAGATGCACAATGAAAAGAGAGTGGTTTCCGAGTATATACCTTCAACCAGCCTACAGATCAATGAAAACTTCACTAGTCTGCACAAGTTTTAGACAGAAAAAATTAAATTGTTGCATCAGATTAGGGAGACAGAAAGATATCTAGGGTTCATATCGAAGGAGAGGGGGAGAAGAAGGGATGATGTTCTGCTGCAATGGGGTGTTGGTGGTGTGCTGGGGGGAGGGCGACACGAACTGGTGAAGTGACCGAGCAGAGAAAGGAAAAGGGGAGGGTTACAGATGGATGTGGATGCGGGGACGGGGATGGACCAAGGCGGGAACGGAGATGGCCAGGGGGGATGTGGGTGCGCCGGCGCAAGGAGGCTGCCGGAGTAGGCGACCGGTGAGGAAGGCCGCCGGAGGAGGAGAGCAGGGATGAGAAAGATGGGGAGGGAGGCGCGAGATGGGGAAGGGAGGCGCGAGCTAGGGGAGGGCGGCGCTAGCTGGTGAGGGTGGCGCCGGCAGGAGGAGGAGCAGAGGGGAGGTGGCGCACCTGCGGCCGCCGGCGTGCTTCGTGGAGTCCTCCAGATCCGTGGTCGCCGCCGCCCCTTCCTCTGCCTTCCCTTTTTTCTGTTCGAGAGGAAGTGAGATGAATCGGTACGTTTTGCGGGAACGAGTGATTTCAGCCCAATTCGGAGCGGGAGCCCTCCGTATTGTTGGCGGGGTCTTCGCGTGGGAGTGAATTCGGGCTGTAAATTGTTTCCATTACGGGCTGTCAATTCGGTGTCCATCCAAACAAGGGAATTTGAAAGTTTGGGATACCAAATCCAATTCGAGGCCTCCAATGGAGACATCCAAACGCAGTGTAGTAGTTACTCGAATAGATAGCATATATTGCCACAAATTATCCCAGCATAGCAGCAATATTACACAGCCAGTAGAAGTCTCGGCTGCACAGGCCATACAATTACACATCACACACACAATCACTCTAACACCTGACTAGTTCCCAGGTTACAATTAGCTTAGCTTAGGTTTTTGGCAGACAGAGACCACATATACTGCCAGTTAGTACACTGGGACTGGATAGTGGAGACGTAGGTAGGCAGGTACGTACGTAGGTCGGTGGATACATATGTAGTTAGTAGCATGGCTGCATGACAGAAGAGAGGGAGCATGCTTAGGTAGGTTTATCTGATCTGGAAATGGTTCAGCGGCGGGTTCCCCGGGTGGCTACGGCCGTCCTGGTCGGCGTGGCGGCACCCGTCGCCGCCGTTGGCCTCCGCCGAGCTCTTCCTCCGCCGCTCGTTGTGCCCGGCCAGGCGCCGGCGGCAGCTGCGCTTTTGGTCGTCGAACTCCAGAAGCTCGTGGAACCTGCAATGCCGATCAAGAGCAGCAGCAGTTTTCAGACAGAAATGAACACAAAACAGACACAGCATTGATAGCAACACCAAACAAAGTACCAAGAGATGAAGACTAGTTGCAGCACGTGAAGTGAAGCAGCAATACAAAATTTTGCCGTGTAACTGGAGCGAATTAAACGAAGCTATTTTTGCAGCTGTACCGGTGGAATCTGGTGCCGTGCTCATGCATGTGCATGCAAAAGCAGAGACAGTCCATAGTCCTGTTTATCCGTACAAAGACCCCCAACTTCCCCCGGACAATTTTTAGCTTGCAATTTACAACGGTGAATTGATCGATTTAACACGGGGTACCTGAAGAACAAAGCATGCGTGTTCCTCTGCAGGAGTGGTTCTGAACTCTCGTACATAATCGTCAGAACATCATTCATAGTTCTACGGTTCCTGGTTCAATTTTTTTCCTTTCGAGTTGCAGGTTATGAAAAGCATGATGGGTTCCTGAATCAGAGGACCACCTTTGGTTTGTTTGTTCCAATTGAATTCCCCACCTATGACTATGAGTAATCAAGAAGTGCTGTAGCAATGGCTTTGTCGACACCTTAAACAGCACTAGGACAGCACGAACAGGGCCAGCGACCAACTGCGCTCTGGAAATGAACCGGTCGACCAGTACCACCACTACTAGTGCAAGATTAACTTGAAGCTACGCTGTTAATCCCAGTGGTTTTTTTACCCTCCTTTTTCGAAAAGCACAGTTAATACGGCTGCTTCACGTGATACATACGAATTCAACAAGCCTAAAACGTTAAAATCTAAACATTAGAAGGACTCGTCTGTTGAGGAAAAATGCATCTACTAGTATAGAGATAGAGCAACATGCAATTGCAGTGTTCCTGAAGAGCAAAGATGTCTTTTAACCACAAGAAACATAAAGCATCTGAAAATATGCAGCAACCGGTCGGGCCACAGGTGAACAAATTAATCTAGGACCGACTGACCACATCTCCTTCTATCAAGCACCCGAACAGAGTAGCTAGCAGTGAAGGCACAGACTGTTTGCAGCTAAACTGCTCGGGGAGCCCTGGACAAGTTGGTTCCTGGCCATCGGTTTGAGCAAATGGCAAGGGCCAAGTCAAGTTGTGATCATCTACACCGACAGGAGCTTAAAGTCTGTGTCCCATAAAGAATATGTACAGCCACAGAGCCACTATCCTTTCCAAGCAAACAAGAAAGGACAATGATGTGCACTATGGTCTATGGTGCACTAACAAAGCAAGAATCCTCTGGAGGAGATGTGAAACCTGGTTTCCCTTATCACCTTGCCGGAGATAATACGAACAGGGTTACTATCTACGTGTACGGCATAAATCAACAGTAACCTGCACTGATAGATACTTTTCTTTTATTGAGCATGGCCTCTTATCACAGACTATCAGTGTTGATTGGAAGGTTATCAAGAACGAAGCCAAGAGGTCTCATGCATGTTGTAAATAAAATAAAATGAAATCGGCTTAGAATTTAGTCAAGGTTGCAAGAACTTTTGGTGCAAAGCAAAGAGCCAAATGGATAACCGATGCAGTTGTTCATATGTGGAGTACCTTTAGAACGAACGAACGAACGAACGAACGAAGCGATCATGAAGAAAATCGATCCTAAGAGGACGTGCTTCTGAATTTGTCCTTACCGGCTGCATTGCTGGCAGAAGCGCTGGCGGAGGCCGGCGACGACCACGACAGCAGCCTTTGAGTGCGCCTCGCACACCTTGTGCCTGCGGTGGTACCGCTTCGCCTCGCTGAGGTCGGCGCCGCACCTCTCAGCCTGGCAGCTCGGCCCGCCTGCCCCAGCCGCGCCCGTCGCCACGGCGCCAGCAGCACCACTGCTCCTCCTCACCGCCACCGCCGCGGAAGAGGAGCTCGAGCCGCCGACGGAAACCACGGGAACGTTCACAAGCTTCAGCTTCTGGTCCTCCTCGCCGGACATCCCGTCGGCTCGGGCCACGTCGCCGGCCGCAGCTGCGGCGGCGAGCGCGGCCATGGACGCTGCCGAGGAGGACTTGCGGGACTTGTCCTTGCGGTCCATGCCTTCCGGTGAGGCGCGATGAAGATGAAGCTAGTTAGGGCTCTTCTCGGGGAGCTGTCGCGGAAGTGGAACTGTGGAGCTAGCTGATGAGTGGAAGGAGAAGGAGAAGAAGCGGAGGGGGTGGAAGGAAAGGTCGAAAGGGATATAAAGGCGGGCGCCGTATGTGTGGAGGCAGGGTGCACATGTGGGCGCGCTGGTACACAATACGGTCTTTGTATACTGTAGAGTACGCACGTACGTAGGCACGGGTAAACATACTGCTGCATGTGTTAAACCCAGGTATAAGCGTGGCAAATCCACATGTACTCATATACTGACATGTAGAGTCACATGGTAACACCACTAACCCTAACCCAACGACACAAAATGGATATGCCATGTAAGAGCAACTCTAGCAAAATCGTTATGTGCCCCGATCGGCATAACAACCATCATCACAGTGATTTTAGCCGAATAGGCCCCTCTAGCAGAGTCGCCATTCGGTCTTCAGCCTGCACGCAAGACTCTGTATTTGGAGTCTTTCGATGTTGATATGGAGGGCGCGCCATTTGCCATCCGCTCGCGCGCTGGGGTGGGGGTGGGGGGGGGGGGAGGGGGAGGGGGATTTTCACCCTGTCCTCTTCCTGCCGCCATCGCATTTTGCATACGTCTCCCACCCGCGCACGACAGATCCGCCCCTGTTTCCCACCGGACTGTGCCCATTTGAGGGTATATAAACCCCCATCGCCACCACTCACCCTCCGACCTCTATTCCTTCATCCTCGTCGCCGGCACAACCACACCCCCATCGACCATGTCGGTGTACCCGCTCCCTTCCCGCAGACCTTCCATCAGCGAGACCGAAGAGGACCACGCCGAGAGAGATTTCTCAGAGAGGACGTGGGAATTCTCGGAGTGGGTCGAGGAAGACGTGCGCGTAAGGCTGAATCAGGCGTCGGCCGCGCTGCCCTCGAGTATTTCGATCACATCTCGATGGCCGCCCACGCGGAAATGAAAGCCGCACTAACGTCGGCCTTCAGGGTGTTGGCCTTGTCCCGTATCTAGGACGCACATGCGTTCGTTGGCTGTGGTTGTCAACGCACCTGAAGCCTCCCCCACCTGCGAGGTCACCAAGAGGAGGAAGAGCCAATAGTTCAGAGAATTAGTATCAAATTTTCAAATCCAATTTGGTTCTTCGAATCCATTTTGTAAATCCAAGTTGAAATCCTAGTGTAAACGATGTTGAAATATGGTGCTGAAAAACTTCCATGTTTCTGAGATAGCCAACCGCTCATACCAAGCGGTCTGAAAAACTTCCATGTTAAGGAAAGAAACTAAACTGATGTCTGAATGACAAGCTCTGTTGGAAAAGGCAATGCCTAGGAGGCGCTTAGGCACGCTTAGGCGCTAGGCGATGTCCAAACGCCTCGCCTAGGGCATAAGCGGAAGTCTAGGCAGGGCAAGCAAGAGATTGCCTACCCGAGCGAGAAATCTTGCCATATTGCACTGATATGCCAAACATGCCATATTCAAATGGCAGTAGCTGATAGTTAAATTATTAATGTGACCTAAATTAATATTGATACACATATAATACCACTAATATGCCCTGATAGTAAAAACTATATTACCGCCTAGGCTGCCTCCTAGACGCTTAAGCACCGCCTAGGCACTAGGCGAAGGCCAACCGCCTCGTTACGCCTACCGCTTTTTCCAACCTTGATGGCAAGTGGGGCACACATGTAAGAAAAGATATGGAGGCCACATTATGGTGAATACATATTTGTGCACATCCGCCGCAACCTCCATATCCCATATGGCGATCACCAATATGACGAATCTGCTAGAGTTTCCTTAACTTCAGTTTCCCCCCAAAAGTCAAACGACACAATGTATGGAATCGTCTCTTATCCACATAGACAATGTATGGAATCATCTCTTGTCCATGTAGAATGACCTCTTGATATTTTTAATATATTGCATGTATGTCTCATACGTCCATTTTGCATCATTAGTTTCTACTATAATTTATACGATTTCAATGATATATTTCACAATATGATGCAATTCTAATGTCTTTTCTCTCTTAAAATGCAAGGAATACAAAGAGAGGGGGATTGCCGGACAACTGGAATTCTAGACCTAAAATGCAACAGAAGAAGAAGCAATTCTCTATAGCTCAAAATGCAGCGTGGATTTTTGGAGAATTATTTCAGAATATATGATGAATTATGGAGCAAAAATGGGCCGGGGGGTCCACCAGGGGCTCACACGCCCTGGTGGTGCCCCCTAGGGCACGCCATGTGCCTGTGTGGGGGCCCCCATGGCCCCTCTCCCGACGTCCTTTGGCTATAAAATCACATTTGCCCTAAAAAATCACAGTAAATCCTCGGGACTTTCCGCCACCGTCTGCGAGGCGGAACTTCGGCAGAGCGATTTTGTCGGGGAAACTTCCCTCCGGGAGGGGGAAATCGAAGCCTTCGTCATCACCAACACTCCGTTCATCGTGGGGATCATCATCTTCATCAACATGTTCATCAACACCATCTCATCTCAAAACCCCTAGTTCTTATCTTGTGTTCAATCTTTGTACCAAACCTCAAATTAGTACATGGGAGTGCTTCTAGGTGTTGATTACTGCTTGAAGTTGATGCTTATTGGTTTTATTGGTGGAAGATTTTTATGTTCAGATTTCTAATCATATATTTATACCCACTGATCATGATCCGTATGGTGAACTGTGAGTAGTTCTATTAGTTCTCGAGGACATGGGAGAAGCCTTGTTGCTAGTAATCATGTGAAGTTGATTCCCGTTCAATGTTTTGATATTATGTTGTGTTGTTCTTCCTCTAGTGGTGTTATGTGAACGTCGACTACATGATATTTCACCATCTTTGGGCATAGGGAAAGGCACTGAGGAATTTGTTTGTAGATGATGGGTTGCGGGAGTGATAGAAACCCAAACCCTAGTTTGAATTATTCCATAAGGGGCTGTTTGGATCCAACTGTTTAATGTTATGGTTAGATTTATCTTAATTACTTCTCTTATAGTTGCAGATTCTTGCATGGAGAGTATAATCATAAGTAGGTATTTGTTCATGTTAGGACAATATTTTAGCTCCGGTCCACCCACATAACAGTTATAAAGGCAATGAATGTTAACTCAATGAATCGTGGTGAAAGTAACTTGGCGAGATTCCCATGTGTCCTCAAGAGCGTTTTAGTCACTATAAGAAACACCCCCGGCTTGTCCTTAGCACAATTAAGGATTGGGCCACTGGATGCACTCTATTTACTTTTGTTACTTGTTACTTGGTTACAAATTATACTGCTATCAAACTATCTTACAACACTCGTAGTGAAACCTTGCTGAAAACTATTTGTCAATTCCTTCTGCTCCTCGTTGGGTTTGACACTCTTACTTATCGAAAGGACTACGATTGATTCCCTATACTTGTGGGTCATCATTGCCCAACTTGCTCAAGGGGGGCGGTCGGTTGAAACCCTACTCGCCGCCCTCGTCTCCTTCCATCCCCACCCAAGTTGTCGTTGTCATCAGGCGAGGCCGACAAACAAAGCCTGTTTGGCGGATGTCGGCAGCGCGCTCAACTACTTGCATCTTTTGGTGGAAGGTTGGAGCGTTGCGTCAGCCCTGAACGACACGCACGCCGGTGGATGCTGGACGTTGGGGCGGCTGCCCCGAGAAAGCCGTCGTGGCATCAAAGATGTCGGTGATTTATGGTGGGGCTTTCCATTTCCTCATTCATGGTGACGGTGAATTTTCTGATTGTCATTTCCAAGCGGTGGCGGCGACACATCTTCCTAGTTTGTGTATGAAGGCGATTTGTGACTAGCATTGTTGCACGTTCATCACTAATTTTGCTCCCGATGGCATGCCCCCTAATTGCTAACCGTCTCTAAGGGGCGCAAGGTCGGCGGGTTTTAGCCTTCACTAGTTGTTCCCGACGGCGCGCTGTGGTTATTGCATGCCTCCCACTCTATGTAGAAGTTTAGAGTGCTCGACATGGCCCTGGCGACTCATTTTCCGTTCTATGTGTGGGTTTTGCCCATGTCCGAGGTTCCTCATGTTACTGAGATAAATTGGGTTTATATAGGTTATCTGGAATCTCGACGGCATGGGCGGACATCCCTACGGACATCCCTATACGCTGATCGACATCATGTATTGCGCGTGCATGGTTCTAATTGTGTGGTCAAGTACAGGTCAGGCCTGTACGTTTGCGTGACTATAGGATGATGGATTGACACGTGGTGGCAGAACATGGCGACGTCGGTTAGGTGATGCTTTTTTAGTGCAGGGGCTCGAGCTCCATGGGTGATAACTCTGCGCCCTACCTTCATTGGTCGAGTGATGACAGAGCTCATGTGTCATTCCCTTCCTGGAGACGTCGTTCTTGGAGCAACTATTCCGCTATATGTGGTTGCCCTCATTGATGGTTCTTGTTCTTGCTTGTTGTAGATTTTTTTTTGAAATGGGGAATATATTAATATCAAGTAGATACCAATTACACCCAGCCTTTGCACCAACAAGATGCCTAAAAACATCCAGGATGCACACAGCCAAAAGAGAAAATAAAAAGAGGAAAAAGGAGAAAAAAAAACCTGCCACGGTGATCAATCACCCGCAGTAGCAGCACTCTAACCACCACCAAAGACAGCACCCAGACTAGAAAGAATGTTCTCCAAAAACAACGCCTCCAGGAAGGAAACAATGCACAAGTGTTGTCGTTGCCCGATCAAAGATCGTAGGTTTTCACCCTGAAGAAAGACCGTGTTCCCAAAACAATGCCTTCAACAAGGTCACTGCCAGGCACAACCAACAAAGGTTAGACCTTGGGTTTTCACCCTGGAAATCACGACTCAGTACTCAAAGGAGCACCGCCAACAAAGAAGTCCTCCAATGCTGCCGCCCCCACTTGCGGAGGCTACTACTGCAAGTCACGTACCACCAGGCTCACAGGAACTCGTGCCCTCTCTGGACGGGAACATACCCCGCAAGCCAAGTCTGAACAACTGCCTGTGAAGCAAAGTCTTCATCGCATCCAAGACCCCGCCTTCGCCACTTGCAGGTCCTCCAATCACGCCATGGCATTCTCCGCATGTGTTGATCCCTTGGAAATCTTGGTGCAGACATGTCCCAAGGTGTCAACAAAAATAGAGCTTCGCGATACCCCGGTGAAGCTGGTTATGCTGATGTTGCGGGTGCACACGACCGGCCTCTATCCAATCAAGGTGTCCAAAGAGCGCCATATACGCCAGTCCTTGTTTTCCTTCGAAGGAGAAGTCCGGACCTCGCCGATGGCCAGATCAAAGAGGACTGGTGGAAAATAGCAGAGGAATAAGTACTCTTTGATCTGGCCATCACCTAGCCGATTATTTTGCGAGACACGAGATTCCAAGATCAACCATATCTCGATGCCCACCTCCGGCGGAAGGAGGAGGCCACCGCCCCGGCGTCCAAGGGATGCGGGCAGAGCCGCAGATCGTCGATGCCACGCACAGGAAGCAACAGGGTGCGAGATCCATGCGGGACTAGATCGAGCCCACCCCGTCGTCGCGCCTCTGGCCGCCGCCGCCGCCACGCACCACCGCAGCAGAAGGAGTGGGAACGGGAGCCGCCGCCGCCACGCCCGGCCACGACCAGCAGGAGCCCCCCCCCCCCCCCCACCACCACCACGTCGCACAGGCTTTGCCAGGCGGCGCCTCTGGCGGCGGCGGAGGGAGGGGAAGGGGGTGAGGGGAGAGGGCCTCGAGCGCCGGCAGGGGAAGCCCCGGTGCGGCGCGACGCTTGCTGCAGATGTTTCGTTGTTCGCTATTTCTTCCTCTTTTGAAGTAATTTGTGTGCATCTTCGTTATCTTGAATAGCTCTTGAGATTGTGTTGGTGTAGAGGCTGGATCTAATTGATATCTTCACTATATTAATCTATTCCTCTATTTAAAAAGATATTTTATATTTTATATTATGTAAAAGTCGATATCGCTTAACTCTTGCACTACCGGGTCAAACTGCCATTAAAAGTGTACTCTCTACTCTGTGGGATTGCATATTTGATTTTCTCCCTTGGATGGTTGCACCGTTCAATTGTGGCAACCCTCTTTGTGGCGATCATAGTGCATTGCCCGGACCGGACCCTTTGTATAGTTTGTGCTTGAGTTGAGTCCGCTGGCACACCGGGCACTCAATGCTCCCTCGCACGCGTGTACTTGTGCGCGTCCATCTTATACCAATCAGCTCCCCGGAGGAGGAGATGAATTGGCTTTGCGTGGAGATCACTCTGAACCCGATCGCGCATTCACGGTTGCGCAGGGGCAGGACGGATACGCTCCATCTACCTCTACGTAACCACACGGCAGTGTGGCAGCAGTGATGACGACGAGAGAGAGAGAGTCTTTACGGAGGGAGGGTGTAGTGCAGTCATGGCAGCTGCCTTTACGCACGAAAGAGAGAAGAAATTGTATCTCAGAAATTATGTGCGTGCGCCAGCGACCCGTACACGGTACATCACCACCACCACCAAAGTGGTCGCGCCGGAGGGTCCCGCCATGTTGCTGCTGGTGAGGTGAGGTGAGGCGACGCCGTGAGGGACCCGCCCACCGGGTACGTATCCATCCAATCATCACGTACCATTGCCAGTTACCGCGCGCGGTAAAATTTTCACCTTTCGCGCTTCCGATCATGGCGAGTCTCAGATTAACAGATTATCTAGGCCACAGTAGCAACTGTCAAGTTCCTAGCAGTCGGATGAATGGAGATATACATACATACATACATACATACATACATGTGTCTTATCGCGTCAAAAATTGGCATGCCAACATTTGGCAAATGACAAATATTGGCTAGTAATTGGTTGGCTACCATGTTTACTTGCCAAGCTCACAAAAAGTTGCCAATTTTTGACAACTTTTGATATTGCCAATTGTTGGCTTGCCAAGTATTGGCAATGCCAAATGTTGGCATCAAACCAATTATCTTCATACATACATGTGTCTTATCGCGCCGTAATAACTTGGTGAAAGCGACTCTCGAGCTTACCATGGTTTAGACCTGGGCATTTCCGGGCCGGGCCGGGTTTCAAAAAGCCCGACCTGAAAATCCCAAGCCCGGGCCCGGCCCGGCCCGGCCCGTAGCCCGGCAAAATGCCTATTTTTCTTGTTTTAAAATACTAATATAGCTATTTTCGGGGATTAATACTATAATACTATACCTATATTTATATAAAAAGCCAAAAAAATACATGTTTGACGGGCTTTTTCCAAGCTTCGGGCCGGGCTCGTGCTGAAAAAGCAAGGCCCAAGCCCAGCCCGGACGCCGGGCTTCGGGCCGGGCCTGCCGGGCCGGGCTGTCCATGCCCAGGTTTACCATGGTTATACTCATGCATAGCGGTGAGTGGAGTTTTTTAAGAGGAAACATGCCATCCTACTTTTTATGGTAAGTAAATATTGGAGGGTGACGTACGGCTATGGGGGAGCATTAGCAAGCTTTTGCTTTTGTGGTAATGGTCGAGAGAATTACGCCAACGTTGTAAAGGATTCTTTCTTTGTCTGTAAAAGCGGTGGCTTGAGGTGATCCACTACTTGCGGTAATTTCGAGTTGGGGTGGCGACACTGAAATGGTAAAGAAGAGTTTGTTGCCGTGCAAATGATGACCAATAATTGAGCTTTCTCGACTTGTCTTTCCATTGGATTTTACAAAATGATCACGTACAGATTCACCCACTTGGCCTTGGGTCACGTACTATGGATGGATTATTGGACTGTTTGGTGGTGGGGACAGGCCCAGGTGTTTGCTGTGGCCGCGTGG
This sequence comes from Elymus sibiricus, assembly GCA_039707655.1. NCBI lineage: Eukaryota > Viridiplantae > Streptophyta > Magnoliopsida > Poales > Poaceae > Elymus > Elymus sibiricus. The sequence goes on along the minus strand of CM077666.1, from coordinate 201,267,993 downwards.
CTTCATACACTAGTATCTCTAAATCAAATGCTTCACTATAAAGGTTCTCCTGTCAGTTCTAAATGCCTGGCTTGGCGAATCAAGACAAGTCAAATTAACAGCGTTTTTTATTTTTTATTTTTTTTAATTTGTGCGGGGACTCAAAGTAACAGCGTTATCTACTCCTAAAAAAAGCTAGTAGGCTTTATGCATCACTTTCAAGCCCTCACACCATTTTATTTCTCTGGCGTAATTTCCTTTTTCTACCTCTCTTTCTTTTCTTTTCTTTTCTTTTTTATTACGGGGACTATCTCTCTTTCTTTTTGAAACTGACTATCTCTTTTTCTTGGGGACAGAGCAACTGATCGTGCATGTCGTTACCGGCCATATATCATTCTCAACGTCTGCGCATGCGTACCGTAGAATAGAATTTTGGAATCCCCCGGCCCCTTTTTATTTCGAAGTGATCAGTGCATGCCATTCCGAATAGAATTGGAATAGAGCTGCGTGTGCATGGTAACGATCGAAGACTGGTGGAAAATAGCAGAGGAATAAGTTCTGCTCAGACCAATTGCACCTCGCCAACGAGCCTGCTGTACCCAACGAGCCAATCGTACGCGGTCGAAACAAGGAACGTATACATGTTGAGATGCACAAAGTGTGAAGAACTGTTGGCGTCGCACGGGACGGGACAGGCATCATCGGGTACAAGAAGCCGCTTTAATCCACGGCACAAGTTCGGTCGCCCAGATTCGCGATAGATAGAGCGAATCGGCAAGAGTTGACATATGCGGTGGCGCCCTAGCTCTAGCTACCACTACCAGTGCCCAATCGCCCGGCCAAGAGAAGGCCAACATGATGCCCACCCAATATTCAAAAAGTTGTGAAAAACTTTTAAATTCTGTATAATTTCGTACACTAATATAATCACACGCATCATATGGGAAAAGAAGAAGGGAAATTTTGTCATCCTGAACATGTGTATTGTTCAGGTTGTATGGATTTGCCATTTTGTTTCTTTTTTTTGTGGGGGAGCCCCCCCCCCCCCCCCCCCATTTCTTATGTATTTATATACGGAATCACTATAAATCTTACATCAGATTTTTTACGTTTAGAGCATCTACAACCAAAGTAGCAAACACCCCCCCCCCCCCCCCCCCAAACGTCCGCAGATCCTCAAATTCATACTGTTCTCATGCAAATTATGTACGTAGCTAAACACATGTCATCGGACTACCAAAAATTGACATGCTCTACTAACTACGAACGGAGCGACAATGGTAGATGTTCATCCACGGCCGCCCTTGGCCTTGCCTTTGCCCTCCCCGTCATCTGTGCGGCAGTAGCGGTCGAAGACGCAGAACGGATCGAGACGGATCTGCTCACTGCCGGAGCTGTCCGATCCGTCGCCGTCCTCGGCCTTCTCCTCCTTGGGGGCAGTCCGTCCTTGGCACGGACCGCCCGGGTTTGCTCTTTTGCCATCTCCTTCACCGCCCTCCTTCGCCGCTTTTCAGCTATGCGGGCACGGGGGGCTTCCTCCGATGCTACCGAAACCGCCTCCACGTCGCGGGCTGCCGTTGCCGCCTCCGCCGCGAGGGCCGCCGTAGCCGCATCCACTTGAAGCCGCCCTCGCAGCCTCGCGCGGCGGGTTTTCCGCGCCTCCATTTCGGATTGGCGGCGACTCATGGAGGCGCAGATGGCCTCCGTTTCGGGGCCCGACCCCGCGGGGACGAGGTGCCACCTAAATGGCCTCCGTTTTGGCGCCCAACGCTGCGGGGATGAGGTGCCATCTAAATGGTTCCGACGGCACAACGGGATTGCGCCATGCGGTGGTCGCCGCTTCCGGCGAGGCCTCGGTCACGCGTCGAGATCCACCGGCCCCAGATTCGAGCGCCATTTGGGCAACGGATGCCCGACGGCTCGCGAAAGATCAGGGGGGGGGGGCTGTCACAACCCAAATTTTTCCTAAATTTTGGTTGTGAACTTAGAAGCATATGCACTCATGATTTACCTTGCATATTTGGTTTCTGAAACTAACAAGACCAACATTTGAATTCAAAATTTAATTTTGAGTTTAATTGGAGGTCATGAAAGTTTCATCAAAAATGATTTTCAGGAAAACTTGCATAAGGGCAGGAAAGAAATTTCCTAAGATTAATATTTGCCCTATTTATTTTGTATGAACCAAGGTTTGAAAATAGTTTAAATTGGGCAATTAAACCATAAGTAAAATTCTGGATAAAATAAATAAAACAGGAAACAGAAAAAGAAAATAAACAACATTGCAAATAGGCCCACTAGTTATGACAAAAATAGTTTGTCAAAATCCTTTGAGAAAAAGTTCAACCCAAAAATAATCCCAAAGGATTTTAGGAATAGTTTCCTTTTTGAAGAAAATTCAAATTCAAATTCAAATTTGAAAACAAAGAGCAGAACAGAAAAACAGAAAAAGAAAAAAAGGGCGAGGCCAGCCAACAACCAGGCCAGCCACGGCCCAACTAGCCAGCCGGCCCAGCCTTGCGTGTCGTGGGTGCAAGCCTGACAGTAGTGTGTAGGGGTACGGATGAGAGGGCAGAGCCTAGCTACGGCGCAAGTGTTACACTCGGATTTACGAGTTCAGGCCCCTCAGCGATGGAGGTAACAGCCCTACGTCTCGGTGCTCTGGAGCTTGATTACTTGAGTGTATGTGTTACAAATGGATTGCGAACCCTTGGAATGGAGCTGGGGGTGGCTTATATAGTGTCCGCCAGCTCCCCCATGAATGCCGCCATTACTAGGGGTTAAAGAGGGGGTTTAAGGGCGCCAGGTAACGGGCGCATTGATTGCAATTAATACGAGCGAGCGCACGTCCCGACCGTTGCGTTCCTGGAGCCTCCTGGTCTTCTCTGGTCGAGTGACTGTCAGGTACTCCGAGTGGAATAGCTGGTCGAGTGAACTCCTGCTTCCCGAGTGGTTCATTGAACTCCGAGTGAATGCCAGTTTGCATAACTCTTGGCTGCTGATCTGGCCATGGGGCCCAGTGTAAGGCGTGTGGAGCCTTAGGGTAGGGTCTGTAGGTCAGGCCTATTACCCTATCCCTAGTATATGTCCTCATCATTAGCCCCCGAATCGGTCGAGGTTGAGCGGGTCGAGCCAAGGCGAATTCCCAGGTGAGTTGAGCGCTACGGGGGCGCTCAAGAACTCTTACTGGTCTTTAGACGGCCTTGTCTCCGTGTAGCACCTTGACGGATTCCGGACCATATGACGCCCGAGTGAAAGTCTCCATCCGAGTGAAATGAGAAGTCTCCACCCGAGTGAAACGAGTAAACTCCATCTGAGCGACGGAACAGATCTGAGCGTTTATGAAATGTCTTCAAAGGCGAGCAATCGGATCGCTGGGATCCGGATCTTGCGGGATTTGAAATCGGATAAGAGCGCGCGCGAACGGTCGCGGCTCGATGAGTGGGGAAAGTGGGGGCATGCCGCCTCGATTTTCGCCCCACTTTTCGCCACGTACAGCTGCAACTCCGCCAACGAGATTTGAAGAGATCCGCGGGCCCGTGAATCAGCGGCGTGGATTGGGGAGTGGAGCGGGCGGCGATATAAGGCGCCACCGCGTCGGAGAGAGAGAGAGAGAGAGAACCAGATCCCCTCCTCCTCGTCTCTTCCAGTCTCCCAATCTACGCTCCCGCACCGCACTCTGCGCGAACCCATTCCGGTGCCGGAGCACTCCGCGGCGATGGCGAAGGACAAGACGGCGAAGCTGGAGCGGGCCAAGAAGGCGGCGAAGGGGAAGAAGGCGTCGAGCTCCCGAGCCGCGGCCCCGCACGGGTGGATCCAAGGCGACTGGCTTCCGCCGACCACCACGGTCGACGACATCAGTGGGCTCGTCGTGGACGGGCTGATTCGCGATGGGACGTGGAGGCTGCCGGAGGAAGGGGAGATCGAGCCCGCGCCGCGCCTCGGAGAGCGAGTGCTCCTCACCACACATGTGGAGCGAGGTTTCTCCATGCCACCCCACCCCTTTTTCGCGGTTTTTTTGAACTTTTTCGGAGCCCAGCTTCATCACCTGCCTCCGAATGCCATAGTGTACCTTGCCGCATTCATTTCTTTGTGTGAGAACTTTGTGGGTTGTCCGCCGCATTGGGGGTTATTCAAGCACATCTTCACGTGCCGTTCTCAGTCGGTCAAAAAGGCCAACCCCGAGGGGGAGAGAACCCATGTGACCCAGCTGTGCGGCGGCTTGGGTATTCAGATGCTGGGTAGGAGCGCTTTTCCTGCGATGACTTTTCCCGACTCGGTTAGAGGCTGGCAGTCGACTTGGTTTGACTGCAACGACGTCCCTTGTGCTGGCTCGTCGACTAGTCTCCCCCCTTATACATCCGAGAGAGTCAGCGTGCCTCCATCGTTGACGGTGGACAAGGAGGAGAAGACCGACGTGGGGATCTTGGTAACTGCGGTAGTCAGCCTGGTCCAGGGCGGGTTAACGGGTCTGGATTTACTGGAGGTCTTCCTTAGTCGGCGAATCCAGCCGCTGCAGGAGCGGGCTCACCCGATGTGGCAGTACACTGGCGCTGGCGACTCGTCTCGAGTGCACCCGGAGGACATCGACGAGAAGACCGTGAAGGAGTGGCTCAAGTGTATCACCGGTGCGCGCGACAATCCGCGAGGGTCAAGACGGATCCCGCCCTACGACGCCAATAACCCACCATTGGAGGTATGACACGCATTTCCGAGTGAATTACCCATGCGCAAACTATCCGAGTGAACTGAATGATCCGAGCGAACTGACTGAACTGTCTGTCCCTGATCTTCATGTCTTGCAGGAGTTCCAGAAGATGCTCTCGCCTGTGCCGAATGGAGAACAACTTGCCGGAGGCGCGGAGAGCGAACATGGCAGCGCCGAGGGCAGCTACGCGAAGGATAGAGAGGAGGAAAGCGACGACTCGGAAGAGAGCGATGAGGTCGAGTCTTCCCAGTCTCCGGAGCTGCGCTCCGAGCACCGCTCCAAGCTAACTCATGATCCGAGTGCCGGCCCGGAGAAGGAGGTGGTTCCGAGTACTAAGGCTCCGAAGCGCACTCGGACGTCGTCACCCGAGCCGACTGAGAAGACCGCCAAGCAACCCAAGGTCACTTTCCCCAAGCCTCGGAAGGCTCTGCCCAGGATCAAGGTCACTGTGCCTGTCGCCTCAACGTGAGTGTCTTTGTCAGCTTTTCTTTTCTGTCTTTGTCAACTTTCGGGACTCTTCTGACCGAGCGAATCTTGTGAACCAATGCTGCAACCTCGACGATGTCTCCCATGCAGATTGATGGGGATCGCACCGAGGCCGAGTCGGCAGACGCGGCCACTTCTCGAAAAGGTAATAATAACTTCATTTTTACTTCGACCTGTCATTCGACTGAAATGTCTTCATCCGATTGAATTGTGTAATGCGACTGATTGCGTCGAGTGAACGTAGCGCTTGCAGACGTCATCCACGTCGGGGACGACGATGAAGAGCCGCCGCGAAAGGACGCCGAGAAGGGGACCGCAGCTCCGACTGCTTCTCAGACTACCACGCGGAAGACGCCGCCGAGCAAAGCGCCTCAAGTTCCCCCTGCACCTGCCGTGACCGTGCCTCTGGGGCAGGGTTCTTCTCGGGCTGGAGCTGGTTCTGCTGCGGCTCCGTCGACTGCTCTGGCTTCGGTTCCGACTCCTCCCGTCAATATCTTCAGTCTGTACAAGGTGACGGAGGACCAAACCGGGGCCAGCAAGGAGGCAATGATCCAGGCGGAGCTGATGACCCAACGACTCAAGGAGATGTGCGGCGCTAGCAAGCTGGCATACGATGCCAGTGCTGCCCTCCAGGAGAACGTTCGAGTAAGTACCCTTGTAAGTTGATCTCCGAGTCATTTTTCTTCAGTAGGAATTTCAGTCGGAAAATATCCGGTACACCCACTGGTTTTTTTTTGTGTTTGGCCGTCACTCGGATCGGGCGGACCGGTCCGAGTGGATACCGTTCCAGTGGGGGCACGCTGAGTGCACCCACTGGGTGTAGTCCCCAAGACTGCCGTCGACTCCAGGCAGTCGGTGGGAGTCTTAGAACTTAAAACCTGTTCTGTTGTTGTTGCTGTTTTTTTTTGTTTGGCCATCACTCGGAGCGGGCGGACCGTTCTGAGTGGATACCATTCCAGTGGGGGCACGCTGAGTGCACCCACTGGGTGTAGTCCCCGAGACTACCATCGACTGCGGGCAGTCGGCGGGAGTCTTAGAGCTTTTTCTCTTTTTTTTTGTGTTCGACCGACACTCGGATCGGGCGGACCGGTCCGAGTGGATACCATTCCAGTGGGGGCACGCTGAGTGCACCCACTGGGTGTAGTCCCCGAGATTGCCGTCGACTGCGGGCAGTCAGCGGGAGTCTTAGAACTTAGAATCTGATACTGGTCAAGCTTGTTCCTCCTTGTCAAAGGGTACTTCAGGATCTGATACGGGTCAAGCTTGTTCCTCCCTATCAAAGGGTACTTCAGGATCTGATACTGGTCAAGCTTGTTCCTTCCAGGAGAGTCGGTCTCTGGGCACTCGGAATATTTCTTAACGTTAACTGATCTGCTCTTTCTTGTGTTTCAGAAAACTTGCGAGCTTGGGACTCAGTACGTGGCACTGGAGAAGGAGACGGCTCAGCTCCGACTGGATTTGGAGGTGGAGAGGAGGAACACAGCGCGCGCTCAAGCAGAGCTCAAGACCATGGGAGGTAAGCTTCAATTACTGAGCATTCCGCTTTCATCTCTCTCCGTTCTTTGAACCGAGTGACTTCACTCGAACAGATGTGCTTAGTGAAAACCATCGACTCCAAGTGCGGCTCAGAACCTCTGTTTCTTTAGAAACTATGAAGCAGGCAATCGAGAATAAGGACAACAAGCTGGCGGGAGCACATAAAGTGGCAAAGGAAAAGACCAAGGCCGCCGAAGAGAAGCTGGTCTCACTCGAGAAGCTTGAAGCAGAGAACACGTCGCTGAAGGCCACCGTCAAGGAGGCGAAGAAGGAGGCGGCCGAGCTCGAGTGGGACATCAAGCTCAAGGCCCAGGCGGAAGTCTACGAGCAAGAGAAGAAGACTCTGAACGAGAAGATCACCCAGCTGATCGAGAAGAAGAACGCTCTGGAAAGGTACATAGAAGAGTTCACGGAGGAAATGTACACCAAGCTTGCAGGTAACCCGTAACACCCGAGTGAACTTTTATCCGAGTGAACTTCATGCATGCTGATCTTCAACTCTCCTCTTTTCTTGTTCCCAGAGTACTGCCGAGACTTTGAGCTGGAAACTGACAGAATCGAGAGGGATCTGGATCCTTCCAGGTCACTCATCGGTGACAAGGTTGCTCTAGGCGTCTTGCGGGTCGAATCTCGCATTGAAGACGTCCAAGGGTACATCATCCGTCTGCGGGGTGCACTCGGAAGGATCGACAAGGAGCTGTGGCCAGAAGACACGCTCGACACCGATCTGGAGGCGATGGTGACTCACCTCAATGAGATTCCCAGCCGAGTGCAGGCATGGAAGAAATCGGCTGCTCGCTGCGGAGCCGATGTGGCGCTCTCTCTCGTCCGTGTGCACTGCAAGGACGCCAAGGAAGAGAAGCTGAAGACTCTCCAAGTTGCCAACACGAAGAAACTCAAGTTTGAGGACTTCATGGAGACGTTCATCGAAGCGGCCACTCGGATCGCAGACGGCATTGACCTAGATTCCTTCGTTGAGCCGGCCAGCCCCACAGGAGTATGAGAAAACTTTTAAGTCCTACCCATTAGCCTCGGTATGCCGAGTGGAACTGTATTCGTTAAACTCTTTCGGGCTTCGGGCCCGCGTACTCGTATTCGCTTTTGAACTTCTGGAGTTATTCGAATGCTTTCCTTCGAGTCTTTGAAGCGGGTTTTAACTTAGGCGAAAGCTGGTTCGCAGCTAAGCCTCCGAGTGGGAGTTACGCTCTTCACTCGGAGTAGCGTTTTAACTTGGGCGAAAGCTGGTTCACAGCCAAGCCCCCGAGTGAGAGGGACGCCCTTCACTCGGAGTCGCGTTTTAACTTGGGCGAAAGCTGGTTCGCAGCCAAGTCCCTGAGCGGGAGGGACGCTCTACACTCGGAGTAGTGTTTTAACTTGGGCGAAAGCTGGTTCGCAGCCAAGCCCCCGAGTGAGAGGGATGCTCTACACTCGGAGTATCGTTTTAACTTGGGCGAAAGCTGGTTCGCAGCCAAGCCCCCGAGTGAGAAGGTCGCTCTTCACTCGGAGTATCGTTTTAACTTGGGCGAAAGCTGGTTCGCAGCCAAGTCCCGGAGTGAGAGGGACGCTCTTCACTCGGAGTATCGTTTTAACTTGGGCGAAAGCTGGTTCGCAGCCAAGCCCCCGAGTGAGAGGGTCGCTATTCACTCGGAGTATCGTTTTAACTTGGGTGAAAGCTGGTTCGCAGCCAAGCCCCCGAGTGAGAGGGTCGCTCTTCACTCGGAGTATCGTTTTAACTTGGGCGAAAGCTGGTTCGCCGCCAAGCCCCCGAGTGAGAGGGTCGCTCTTCACTCGGAGTATCGTTTTAACTTGGGCGAAAGCTGGTTCGCAACCAAGCCCCCGAGTGAGAGGGTCGCTATTCACTCGGAGTATCGTTTTAACTTGTGCGAAAGCCGGTTCGCAGCCAAGCCCCCGAGTGAGAGGGTCGCTCTTCACTCGGAGTATCATTTTAACTTGGGCGAAAGCTGGTTCGCAGCCAAGCCCCCGAGTGAGAGGGTCGCTCTTCACTCGGAGTATCGTTTTAACTTGGGCGAAAGCTGGTTCGCAGCCAAGCCCCCGAGTGAGAGGGTCGCTCTTCACTCGAAGTATCGTTTTAACTTGGGCGAAAGTTGGTTCGCAGCCAAGTCCCTGAGTGAGAGGGTCGCTATTCACTCGGAGTATCGTTTTAACTTGGGCGAAAGCTGGTTCGCGGCCAAGCCCCTGAGTGAGAGGGACGCTCTTCACTCGGAGTAGGTTTTTAACTTAGGCGAAACTGGTTCGCAGCTAAGTTGAAGGGCGAACACCCACTGGGGGTTGTAAGCCAGAAAATGCATACGAGTGAACTCAATGTAGAACTGGAAAAGTCATGCTTTTTATTCATCAAACATCACTCGAGTGCTTTTATTACATCTCAACATCAGGTATAAAATCGTCGCAACAAATCCGCATTCCAAGCACGGGGCTCGTCTGCTTGCTTCTGAATGTTGTATAGGTGGTATGCTCCGTTGTGCAGAACCTTTGAAACGACAAAAGGACCTTCCCATGCAGGAGCAAGCTTGTGAGGTCGCTGCTGATCCACTCGGAGCACAAGATCTCCTTCCTAAAAAGTCCGACTTCTGACGTGTCTGCTGTGAAAACATCGCAGATCTTGCTGATAAGTGGCCGAGCAGGTAAGAGCCATCTCCCTCTCCTCTTCTAGGAGATCAACTGCGCCTTGTCATGCCTGCTCTGCTTCAGCTTCGGAGTATAGTTCCACTCGGGGAGAGTTGTGGAGCAGGTCACTCGGCAAGACGGCTTCAGCTCCGTATACCATGAAGAAGGGAGTACGATTGGTAGACCGATTGGGGGTCGTCCTCAAGCCCCAAAGAACTGACGGCAACTCGGTGACCTAGGCTCCAGCTACGTGCTCCAAATGGCGCATGAGTCGCGGCTTTAACCCCTGAAGGATCAGTCCGTTTGCTCTCTCAGCCTGTCCATTCGACTGCGGGTGCGCCACAGATGCATAGTCGACTCGGGTGCCTTGTGCGGCACAGAACGCCCTGAACTCTTCCAAGTCGAAGTTTGAGCCATTGTCAGTGATAATGCTGTGAGGCACGCCATATCTGAAGACTATCTCCTTCATAAACTTGATCGTTGTGCGAGAGTCTAGCTTCTTGATGGGTTTGGCTTCGATCCACTTAGTGAACTTATCGACTGCAACCAGCAAGTGGGTGAATCCACTCGCCCCTGTCCGAAGGGGTCCCACCATGTCGAGTCCCCAAACTGCGAACGGCCAGATGAGTGGAATCGTCTTTAGAGCAGACGCAGGCTTGTGTGATAAGTTTGCATAGAACTGGCACCCGGCACAGTGTTGGACTATCTCCTGCGCAGCTTCATTGGCACGTGGCCAGAAGAAGCCAGCTCGGTAAGCTTTAGCCATGATTGTCTGAGAGGACGCGTGGTGTCCACAAGTTCCCGAGTGAATCTCCTCCAGGATCAATCGACCTTCTTCCGGAGAAATGCAGCGCTGAGTCACACCGGTGACGCTCTTCCTGTATAACTGATTGCCCATCACTGTAAAGGCTTTGGACCTGCGCACAATCTGGCGGGCCTCAGCTTCATCTTCTGGAAGTTCCTGCCTGAGCAGGTATGCAATGTAGGGCACTGTCCACTCAGGCGTGATTGCTAGGATCTCGATGACCAAATCAATGACTGCGGGACCTCGACTTCAGTTGGATCGGACGGACCGACCGCTTGCGGGGGCTCTTCCGTGAAGGGATCTTCTTTCACTGTCGGAGAATGTAAATGCTCGAGGAACACATTGCTGGGTATAGGTTTCTAAGTGGACCCATTTTTTGCCAGATCATCCGCCGCTTGATTCTTGGCTCGGGGAACGTGATGCAGCTCCAGACCCTCAAATTTCTTCTCTAACTTTCTCACCGCGTTGCAGTATCCTGTCATAGCGGGACTTCTGATATCCCACTCCTTCATCACTTGGTTCACAACTAGATCCGAGTCTCCGTAGACCATCAGGCGCCGGACGCCGAGTGAGATGGCCATACGAAGACCATAAAGGAGCGCCTCGTACTCGGCTTCATTGTTGGAGGAATCGAAATGAATCTGCAGAACACATCTGAGACGGTCGCCCTTCGGAGATACTAACACAACTCCAGCTCCTGAACCATTCAGCATCTTGGAACCATCAAAGAACATGGTCCAGTGTTCCGGGTGACTCTGAGTCGGTTGCTGCTGTTCTGTCCACTCGGCTAGGAAATCGGCTAATGCTTGGGACTTGATCGCCTTTTTTGCCTCGAACTTGATGTCCAGGGGCAAGAGCTCGATAGCCCACTTCGCCACTTGACCGGTCGCATCCCGATTGTTCATGATCTCAGACAGCGGGGCATCGCTGACGACTGACACGGTGTGCTCTTGGAAGTAATGGGCTACTTTCTTCACAGTCAGGTAGATGCCATAGACGAGCTTCTGATAATGAGGATACCTCTGCTTGGACGGAGTCAGAACTTTAGAAATGTAATAGACTGGGCGCTGAACTTTGTAAGTCTTGCCCTGTTCTTCTCGCTCGACTGTGAGAACAGTGCTGACAACTTGACCAGTGGCCGCAATGTACAAGAGTAACGGCTCGTTGCTGTTCGGAGCGGCAAGCACCGGCTGGGTGGAAAGCAGGGCTTTGAGTTCAACAAACTCTGCTTGTGCTTCTCCAGTCCACTCGAACGAATCAGACTTCTTCATCAATCGGTACAGGGGCAGTGCCTTCTCGCCGAGATGGGAGATGAATCGGCTCAGAGCTGTGAGGCAACCCGTGAGCTTCTGTACGTCATGAAGCCGTTCGGGACGTTTCATTCGTACAATCGCCCCAATTTTCTCAGGGTTGGCATCTATCCCTCGTTCGGAAACGAGGAAACCGAGTAACTTGCCCCCAGGAACTCCGAAAGTGCACTTTGCTGGATTCAGCTTGATATCGTATTTTCGCAGATTTGCGAAAGTTTCAGCTAAGTCAGCCAGCAGGTCGGAACCTTTTCTGGACTTGACCACGATATCGTCCATGTATGCTTCGATGTTCCGACTGATCTGTTTTTGCAAACACTTCTACACCATGCGCATGAAAGTGGCGCCAGCATTTTTAAGACCGAATGGCATGGTGATATAGCAGAAACACCCGAATGGGGTGATAAAAGCTATTTTTATTTCATCTGGCCCATACAGTCGGATCTGGTGGTACCCGGAGTACGCATCCAGAAAAGACAGTCGCTCACAACCCGCGGTGGAATTTACGATTTGATCTATGCGGGGGAGCGGGAAATGATCCTTGGGGCAGACCCGAATGATGTGCTTGAAATCGATGCACATTCGGAGAAACTTATCCTTCTTAGGGACCATGACGACGTTGGCGAGCCACTCAGAGTGGTGCACCTCACGGATGAACTCAGCTGCCAGGAGCCGAGCAACTTCTTCGCCAATGGCCTTCCTCTTCTGTGTAGCAGAGCGATGAAGATGCTCCTTCACAGGTTTTGCCTTCGGGTCGACTCGCAAACGGTGCTCAGCCAGCTCCCTGGGTACACCTGGCATGTCGGATGGTTTCCATGCAAAGATGTCCCAGTTCTCACGGAGGAACTGGATGAGCGCTTCTTCCTATTTGCTGTCGAGTGTCGTTGAGATATTGGTGGGCACAGCATTGGGATCTTCCGGATGGATGTGCACAGGCTTCGTATCTCCGGCCGACTGAAACGCAGATTCTGCAGCTGGCTTCTTGGAGCGCAGCAGATCACTCGGATCAACATTTTTCTTGTACTCCTCCAACTCCACCATGGCCATCTGCTCATCAGCGATCTTGGACCCTTGTTGCAAACACTCCTCCGCGCGCTGCCGACTGCCAGTGACTGTGATCACACCTTTGGGGCCGGGCATCTTCAGCTTGAGATACACATAACATGGGCGGGCCATGAAACGTGCGTAAGCCGGCCGACCAAGGATGGCATGGTAGGCGCTGCGGAAGTCGACCACTTTGAAGGTCAGCCTTTCCTTCCTGAAGTTCTTGTCGTCTCCAAAGACCACATCCAGGGCGATCTGCCCGAATGACTTTGCTTTCTTGCCGGGGATCACTCCGTGGAACTGCATGCTGCTCTCACTGAGACGGGACATCGGAATGCCCATCGCTTTCAGAGTATCAGCGTACAGTATGTTCAGTCCGCTTCCACCATCCATGAGGACCTTGCGCAATCGGACGCCTCCCATGACAGGATCGACCACCAGCGCCTGCCGCCCAGGGGTGGCAATGTAGGCTGGGTGATCCGACTGATCAAAGGTGATCGGAATCTTAGACCAGTTCAGAAACTTTGTCATCACCAGCATGGCCATGTTCACTTCTCGGTTGATAACCTTCAACCGGCTCCTGCTCTCTACATCTGCAAAGATCATCAGGGTTGCGTTGACACTGGGAAAAGGTTCATCTTTGTCTCCATCATCAGCATCTTCTGGGCTCTTCTCACTTGACTGGCCCTCTCGGAACTGTTGTATCAACAGTCTGCACTGTCGAGTGGTATGCTTGGGCAATATCAGATTGCCCTCCTCATCCTTTCTGGTGTGGATGTGACACGGAAAATCGAGGACATCTTGGTCCGACCGATCTCTCTTTTTCTTCGGGATCCACTTTTCCTTAGCCTTCCCCTTGTTCTTGGCTTGGCCGGCCAGTGCGGCAGCCTCGGCCTGAGCCGAACCATCAGCCTTGCGCTTCGGCTTCCGACTGGGATTACTGTTTCCAGGGTTGGGCTCACTGGTTTTACCTTTGCCGTTATGGAGATGGTCTTCCTCTTCTCCGTTTGCATACCGAGTGGCAATCTCCATCATTCGGCTCATGGTCAAAGATCCTAACCGACCGAATTTCAGGATGAGCTCCCGATATCTGACTCCTGCCTTGAAGGCACAGATTGCTTGATGCTCCGTGACATTCTCCACCACATGATGCAAGGTTGTCCACCGCTGAATGTACTCCCTCAAGGTTTCATTCGGCTTCTGCACACAATGCTGTAACTCTGTCAATCCAGCCGGGCGTTTGCACGTGCCCTCGAATGTTTTGATGAACACTCGGGCCAAATCTTCCCAGCAGTATATGCTGGCCAGAGTGAGCTGATTGAGCCAGGCGCGAGCTGACCCTTCCAGCATCAATGGCAAATGCTTCATAGCCACATAGTCATCCCCCCCTCCAATCTGCACAGCCACTCGGTAATCCTCTAACCAAGTTTCTGGCTTGGACTCACCGGTGAACTTGCTTACTCCAGCTGCCAATATGAAGTTTGGCGGAATCTCGGCGGCCCTGATGGCTCTGCTGAAACACTCGGGCCCAGAGATGAAGGCTCCACTTCCACTCGGACGATCTCTGTCCAAGTTCTCTCTCAGAGCTCTGCCTCTGTCGACCAGGTTCTGAGCGAGAACGGATCTCGCGTTGAACTGCGGGTCACGATAGTCGACTGGCTCTCTCTGGTGATAACCGTCACCATGGTGGGGAGGGCTGGCCCTCCGATCATTGCCGTAAGGACGCCTGGCATCGTACGGCCGGGGCGCGTACGAGCCATCCTGCGGAGGGGGCGACTGCATACGACGACGATCGTCTTGACGCCGCAGAGGCGTATTCCGACTGTGACCCTGCCTCGAGTACTGGTCTTGGTGGCGGTCTTGGTCGTTTCGCCGCGGAGGCGAGTGTCTGTTTCTCCTTGGGGACATTGGGCTGTGGGCCGATTGGACGGTGTCTGCCCGAATGGATCTGCTGTGAATCATGTTGCGTGACTGGGACACTGCCGAATTTTGCTCTTCAGCCGCCTTGAGCAGGGCCCGGATCTGCCGAAGACCCTCTCCCGCCTTGGATCGGGACGGCTCAATGGAATCTGCTATCCGAGTGGCCGCCGCCAGATTCTGGACAGGAGTGCAGAATACCTGGAAGCTCTGTTGCTGGTCATTTGAGAACAACTGCCGCTGCCGCCGACTGGAATTGGGCGGATGCTGCCAGCGGGTGCGGTCGTCGAGTGATTTTTGGAGCGCCTCCAGATGACTGCGCTCAGCCAAGTTGGCCTGGCGCGCGGCCTCCAAAGCCTGAGCCTCGGGGGTCGTCCCAACGATGGGCGTCTGGAGGGTCTGTTCGGTTCTGCACTGCAGCTCCTCCCTCTGCTGCCGAGTGAGAGGTCGGGGGTAGTACTCGTCGTGACGGTCTCCGCCACCGCCAAGATCAGTGCGCGACGGGTCACCTGTCTCCGCGCCGCAGCCGTACCCAGGCGGACTGGGCGGGGAATCGGCCATCAGCACCTCTACAGCGGGATCGCTGCTCTCGCACTCGGACAAGCTTTCCGAGTGCTCATGCACGGAGGCAAATAGATCGAAGACGGGCTCATCGAGCTCGATTGCCGCGATTTGCGGGGCCGCGACCTAAAGGGCCACCGTGTGTTTAATCCACCGCTGAAGCCGTGAGCTTCCGGAGCGCTTGCGGCAACGGCTGGTGGAGAGCAAAGGCGTCGACTGGTACGGAGTCTACGGTTGTCGAAGGAGAACGCCGAAGGAGCTCGCGCGGAAGTGCGCTGCGCCACGGATGGGTAACGCCTCGACATCCAGCGGGGCTTCTTGGAGCCACGCCGAATCGTCAGCGATGAAGCTGAGGACGCCCAAACGGATCTCGCCGCCCAGGGTCAGTCCGCCGCCGGAAACCATAGTAAAGATGGGATAAATGCAACTACGCCGGAAGTCGCTAGACGCCTGCCCCACGGTGGGTGCCAACTGTCGTGGGTGCATGCCTGACAGTAGTGTGTAGGGGTACGGATGAGAGGGCAGAGCCTAGCTACGGCGCAGGTGTTACACTCGGATTTACGAGTTCAGGCCCCTCAGCGGTGGAGGTAACAGCCCTACGTCTCGGTGCTCTGGAGCTTGATTACTTGAGTGTATGTGTTATAAATGGATTGCGAACCCTTGGAATGGAGCTGGGGGTGGCTTATATAGTGTCCGCCAGCTCCCCCATGAATGCCGCCATTACCAGGGGTTAAAGAGGGGGTTTAAGGGCGTCAGGTAACGGACGCATTGATTGCAATTAATACGAGCGAGCGCACGTCCCGACGGTTGCGTTCCTGGAGCCTCCTGGTCTTCTCTGGTCGAGTGACTGTCAGGTACTCCGAGTGGAATAGCTGGTCGAGTGAACTCCTGCTTCCCGAGTGGTTCATTGAACTCTGAGTGAATGCCAGTTTTCATAACTCTTGGCTGCTGATCTGGCCCTGGGGCCCAGTGTAAGGCGTGTGGAGCCTTAGGGTAGGGTCTGTAGATCAGGCCTATTACCCTATCCCTAGTATATGTCCTCGTCATTGCGCGCCCTCTCTCTCTCTCTCTCTCTCCCACTGACGAGCGGGCCCCACACGTCAGCATCTCCCTCAACCTCCCGCAACCGCCGCCCGACGTACGCGCCCATGACCTCCACTCCGCGCGGCCACCGTGGTCGCCAGCGCCACCTGACCCATCTTATAAATAGCCCCGGACCCCCTCTTCCAAACCCCCAACTCTATTTCACCGGAGCGCCGTTAGGCTGCCCACAACGCGTCGTCCTCTCCGCCTCGGCAGAGAGATCGCCGGCGAGATTCCGGCGAACCCCGACCCCCTCGCGACCACCCAACCACACCACGAGAACCACCGCTCCACTACGAACCCCCTAGACATCCTCCGCACGCCAAGAGCCCCCGGCGTCAATGATTTCGTCGGAGCCCGAAGCTCAGCGCCACCGCCGTCGTGATTCTGGGGAGCTCCGCCGTCCATTTGGTCGCGCACCTTGTCCAAACGTCATCCCGTGCTCTCGTTGGTCTCACTGAGCTTTTGGTTCACCTTGTTTCGCCCAGAATCGAGCTCGCCATCACCACCCGAAGCACCTCGTTGTCGTTCTCAACTCCGGCAGCCCCGCACCGTCACCTCCGTCCACCCCTGCGCCAACCGAGGCCACCGGGAGCCCCGCCGTCGTCGTCCTCATCCATCCGGCCACCTCGTCGCCATCGAGGAGCACCGGAGCGCCGAGTTCATCCACACCCGAGCCATGCCCGAGTTTTCCGGCGAGTCTCCGGTGACCTAGCCGCCGTGGTGAGCTCCGATCTATTCTGGACCGTCCGATCTTGATCCATCGCATAGGATAGATCACGTTTTGTTTTAAATCCCGAATTAGTATCAGCCAATCAGAGAGCGCCACATAGCCAACCTTATCCAAAACATTATCTAGAACAAATTCGTTAATTCAAAAGAAAAAGGCAATTTTGCAGAAAAGCCCCTGGAACTTCAAACTATCATAACTAATTATCCAGAGGTCCAAATTGAGTGATTCTTTTTGCAAATGAAACCTTAGGAGATGACTTTCAGAATAATTTCAGAAAAAGTAAATTTGAAATTTTCAAATTTGAATTTCAAACAAAATAGTTTAAATACTATATAGGGCATAACTTTTAAACTACAAATCCAAATTAGGTGATTCTTTTTGCATTTTGAAGCCAGTGAATTGTACGTAGTTTAATTTAGTCTACTATTGTTTAAAATATAAAATTTATAAAATAGTTTTTGGACAAAAACTTAGCAACCCTGGTCTCACTTTTATTTGAGTTTATTTAGTGAAACTTTTTTGTAAATAAACCAAATTTATTTAGTATAAACCCAAGACTTATTTGAAACATAATAGGACATTAAATAAAATATTTTGAAAATAAATTTGAATCATAGTTTGAATTAATGGAAATTCAATGTAATAATGATGAAACCCTAATTATTTTATAAAAGAAAATAGTAGAATAATTAATGGGTTAATTAAACTTACTAATTGATTCATAATGACCTAGGAGAAACAAACTTCAAATTGAAAGTCAAACTCGGGCCAAGTAAAATTTAAATAGTGCAAGTCAAATGTCAAATTCAAATCAAATTGCATGAACAAGTGAGGGATTTAATCTATTTAGGGTTCTCAAATATTAAACTAGGTTTGCCAAGTTGAACTTGTTACGATTTTTGAACCAAGTTAGCTAACCCTAATATAATGTTGTGATGAAGTCAAATATCAACGAAACCCTAAACTCAAATTGGAAAGACCAAGTTGATGAAATCAAACCAAGCAATCCAACACCTTGTGATGTGTGATTTGTACTTTTGCATTCATGCAAGTTTTCCCTTTGCATGAATTGTGTGCTTATGATTGCTATGTGTTATATTTTTGTCAACGTTAGATTACGAGGAGTGCAACCCCCGTGACTGTGAAGGGTGCACCAGTGTCAACAACAACCAAGGCAAGTTCCACTTTGACCATATTACCCAATATTTTATTGCATTGTAGTTTTGCCATGTTAGGTGTGTGAGTTAAAATGCTAAATTATGTACAATCCAGTAGTTGACAACTTAGGTCCAAACTTACCCTGACCTTGTAACCATCGAGTAGATGCTTAGCTGCTATGACGTGGATTGGGAAACATCAATTATTATTCCACCATACAACCTCATGGTTGACTACCTAACTATAACTTAATTAATGAATTGATCTAGATGGACTGGCTTTGATTGGGTCACCGGAGTGTAGTCATTGGTGGGGAATGCCACCCAGGTATCAAAGGGATTGTACGGGTTCAAAGTTGAGTAGCTTACATGTGTAACCGTGAGACAATATGGGCTCTGTTTGGACCAAGTAAGTTATGGGAACCCTCCTGGGCATGACCAGCAGATGTAGGTGTGTAGGTCGGACTGGGTCTACCGTTTCTGAGAGGGCTACTACTTCCCAAAAGTCTCTTCTTGTTATACCTAGCTACTTCACATGTGAAGTTTAGTAGCAGGAAGGTCCGATCAGGAATCACGAGTAAAGTACACAAACCTCTGCAAAGTGTATAAACTGATCATGATTAGCCGTGTCCCCGGTTATGGACTGTTGGGAAACATAGTAGAAAAAAATCGCCCTACGATCACCCAGGAACAATATGAAGATGCATATAAGGTTTGGATCACGATCGTTACTGACTCCAAAGTGCAGCGGAAGTAGACGAGTCGGTGTAGATCGTACTTGGAGTCCCTCGTACCGTTGATAACAATCCCGTGAAGCGCCCTCGAATGATACCTCGAACAGAAGACCGAAAGCATGGCCTCTCTACTTGGTTGCAAGCGTACGGTCTTCACGATCCGGCAGCGCTTCGCCGTCCAGAGCTAATCGTTGCCGGAGAATTAGAGGGAGGAGATTAGAACCACACTGGGCTTCTAATTATGAGGATTAGAGGATCTAGGTCAAGCTCTAATTGATCAACTAGGATCAACTAGAACTAGAACTAGAACTAGAGGAACTAGAGGAGGCTCCAAAACTTGTGTGTCCAAAAGGGCCAATACCTCATGTATATACTAGATCATTGATGGCGCACGTTGCTGCGCCCGTCTATTTTGACTCTTACTCCCTCTGTCTCAAAATAAGTGTCTCAACTTTATACTAACTTTAGTACAAAATTGTACTAAACTTGAGACACTTATTTTGGGACGAAGGGAGTACTTGTTAGTGATACAAAGCAACCTGTACACATTTATTTGTATAATACATTTTCTATTTTGCAATTTAAGCGATTTGCATCCATCTATATTCATGATGTAGGATTCTGAAATGTAGATACATCAAACAGAATAAGAAATAAAAAATTAGGTCATCCAGAAGTTTTTCATAGTTGCTTAGCATCAATCAACAAGATAATTTGGAATAAAGGGTACAGTGAAGTTGTCGGTCTCGTACCATGAAGGTTCCTGCAAGATTATATGTTTCATAAGGAGTTGTTAAATGAATGAAGATTCGTTGAGCAAACAAAAAAAGTTGATATGAGAAAGCATGGATTAGCTTATACAAAAATATGGGGCTGAGCTACAAATCTGTAAGAAACTTAA
This sequence comes from Elymus sibiricus, assembly GCA_039707655.1. Classification (NCBI taxonomy): domain Eukaryota; kingdom Viridiplantae; phylum Streptophyta; class Magnoliopsida; order Poales; family Poaceae; genus Elymus; species Elymus sibiricus. The sequence continues at coordinate 201,248,414 of CM077666.1, read as the reverse complement.
GAAGAACAGCCTTGCTCTCTTTCTCCCACATTCTCCAATAGACAAACGTCACCCACAGAACTCTACGAAACAAGAGGACAAAAAGATAGGATGGAGGATCAGATGCTAATGAAAGCTGTTGTAGCCTTGTAGGGCACATAAATAAACTTTAGATGGAAAGTCTCGTGTTTCAAAGATACGAGGTTAAACATAATTTATGTTACGCTGAGTACTGAGTGCATACAATGGTTTTATTTTCATCAAAGTAACTACATAATCTTTGACATGATTCACTTAACAAAATAAAACAATTGTTCTATTTGTATGCCTTCCACGAAGACTGGCATTCAAACATTGAAAACATTCACTATTAAAATCTGGACAGTCACTCCATTGGAAAGCATACAAGAAACCTTCAGTGAGATATGTGTTATTAGGCTAAAGGGACGATGGAACACTTTATCACCTAAATCGAATTAACTGGTTATCTTAGGATTAAACCTCATATTATCAAGCAATGTTATTATGCAAAGTTATCTTTAACCAAAGGGGGGCTCATAGTGGTGATAAATTATAAACAACACATAATCTTTTATCAACTGTGCTCTTATAATATCCTAACAAATTCAGTGCGGTTAACTTATTACTTTTATTGTCTTTTGCACTGACTTTGCGTGGATTGATGTTCATCTGTGCGCAATGGAGCAAGACAGCTCCAGCACCACCTCCGTGTGCGTCGACCTTGATGAAAGCTTTGTAATACCGGTACAAAAACATGCAAAAAGTCTAAGAACAAAAAGACAGATCTTAGTTGGAACTAAACGCCCTTACCAACACTACTCTTATGACCTCTCAGATCGATCCTTTGATGCAGAAATACTATAGATGGCGCAAAGGCTGAAGCTAATTGTCAACAGTTGGAAAAAGTGTTTGCATGTTGCACTAATATTGAACATTATCCACAATATATATTTTATCTTGATGCGATGGAATGGTATGCTCGCCTGAAAGCGCTACCTAAATCCAGCTTATCAAATCTCAATAAAATAATTTATCAACAATCATGCACAAAGAAAGTTCTTACCGTCATATAAAATTCAGATTTTCCACAAATTATCAATTTTGCTAAAAAAAAGAAGCCCACAATCAAGCATACTCTGGAGCAGCAAACATTCAATAATCCATTCCTTTTTGCAAGATCTGGACAAAGAGTAGATACCATTTGGTTAGATAGGAAAAGAATTAAGAGGGTGTGGGAACAACTGCATCAACATGTGTTGTTTTGTATCTGGCTACACACTTGAAGGTCACTTCTCTGTGCATAACCTGTTTCTTAAGGGTGGAATGATAAAACTGGTTTTTAAGATAAAGCTTAATTAGTTATAGGAATGGGCAAGGAAAAGCAATACCTATGAAGAGCAGTGTTATGGAGGATGGGCTGGTTACTAAAATAAACACAATTAGAACATACTGCCACAAGTACAAATCTCGACAGGTCCAAAATTTAAAATCTCATTTTTCATGCAGTTGTGCAAAGCACCAAAACCCTTAATTTACTACTTAAAAACCTTTTTTTACTGTATCTCTGGTTTCGTGACGATTTCCCTGATTTCAATCTGATCCGAATATCGTAATGGCCTATTCTTATACCTTGTCACTTCTTCTCAGTCATGATTTTTATTTAGCCATATCTGCAAGAATTGTTATACAACAATCATAATAGATGGACAACAGAGCGTACATTAAATACTCCCTTCAATCCAAAAAAACCACAACACTTTTGTTTGGATCAGAGGGAGTAGTTTATAAGCACCACAAGCAACTACAGTGCGTATATACACAGCATTTTCTACTAAACGCCAAAGGTTCAGTCTACTTGGTGCTAACTGCTTTTTGTTTTGTTTCCTTGCCTATACTTTGCATACATGCCACCCTCCTATAAACAGGACCACTATCTTGCCATAGGAGCAAAGCAATCGAGGCAATTCCTAGAATTTGCATCTGCCTGAAGACACGGTTCATTGTCAGCTCAAAGAAAGCTGCATTTTCTAGACACTTGACACGGTACCAGACAAATTTCTCAGGTTCGTCCATCCATAGAATGTTTTTTTTCTTCCAAAATCAAGACACATACATGACAAAGGAAGTAAAGTCTGTTTTGTGCACAAAAGATTAAGTGAATCCTCAGAACCGCAGGCTGAGGAACAGACGAACAGCTGGTCAAACAAATCTAGCCCAAAAAACACTATAGCCAAGGACAAACGAAAGGGATAGAAGGAGCACCTCTTGCGCTTGTAGTTGAGGACGACCTGCAGGTAGAAGATGAAGGACCAGGCAAAGAAGGCGATCCACCCGACGACCTGATAGAGTACCTCCAGCCCCACCGAGTTACACGGCGCCGACATCGCCGGGGGGGCGCCACAAGGAAAGGGGGGGCGCCACTTCCTATTGGGCCATGGTGGCCTAATACTCCTTCCAGCACTTGGCCTTTTAAGGCTCGTTGATATTAAATTAAATATAAAATCCCTCTACAATTACTAGAACATTTTATTATTAATTTCACATCTCCGGAAACATTTTCCACCTATATATTATTTATCGGTAATACCCGGTATTGCCCGATAAACTATGAAACCCTTCCGGTGACCCCGAAACGCTTCCTGTTCCTCTCGAAACTATTCTGAATATTAATGAAACAATTCCACAAATAAATCCTTGATACTCTTGTCCTACTAACACTCAGAAGATTGTGATTACCTTAAGCTTGTGACCCCGTAGGTTTGGTAAATCATAGACATGAATGAAACTCCTTCGTTCAATGACCGATAGCGGAACCGTGGACGTCCATATCGATCCCTATGATTACACGAATGCTTTTCGAGTGAACCTTTGGTTATCATGTGATGTTCCCTTTGCTTCGCGATACTTTACAAAACCCAAGGTTCATCGGTATCCTCCTGAGTCATGCACATGCTCACTATAGCGTCATCCTCGTTACCGGTTTTGTTCTTCTTTCTCGTTGAAGTGTTCCGGCATCCCCGTGACATAGTCACCTGTGTCTAGCCAGATGATGATGGATGCCGTCACACTGAGAGGGCCCTAAGAATATCTCTCCATCGCCGGAGGAGTAAATCCCACTCTCGAGTTATCCAGTCCCTTGTCAAACTTTCCGATGAACCTGTAAGTTGTCGTTATGATCACCTAGTTACAAATGACGTTTGAGCAACCCCAAAGCCACCGTACGGTAGGAAGTGACTGCAATACTCTCTTGGTCTGAGGAACTAAAAACACATGCTAACACTCCGTGTTATAAAAATTGGTTTCAGATGATATTATCTCAATCTATAACAAACAAGTTTTGGGTCGATTCAATATGATCGTTCTTCTAACGTCATACTCTCAATGTTGTTTTAGGACTATCATTACACTTAACGATATCCTAAGATCCGGAAAACATGATCATCAACAACACTTGAGCTAGTTTAGAGGCAAGACTAGGAACCTATTCTTTACTGTTTACCATTCCACACGTGCATATGAGTTTTCCACTGAATCACATATTCCAGGATCATAGCAGTTATAACATGAAATATAAACTCTTAATTATGAAAACAGAAATACAATAATACAATTTTATTGCCTCTAGGGCATATTTCCAATAGTCTCCCACTTGCACTAGAGTCGATAATCCAGTTGCATAGTTTTTATAACACCTATGGCTAATCCGGTGTTGCTCATGCTTTGCTTGTGGTAGAGCCTTTGTCATCGGTTTTGACATATTCAAAAACCATGTAATATTTGTGTTAGTCATGTCTGTATGATCTTGATTGCTTTTGCCTTGAGCAATGGCACTATTATTCATAATACAGTGTCATTGGTTTCATTCTATTTGGGATCACACCAACTATATCAATACACTTCTTGATTAACTACATTCATAACATAGTGTCATTGGCTTCATTACACATGGGATCACATCAACTACATCAAGACACTTCTTGATTCAGACAATTTTGAAACATCTAATGTTTCTAACATATTCTCCTTACATTATAGAATCAACAATATTGTTCATACTTGAAAACTATTCTAAATAATCATAGTCCAATATAATTTATATCAGTCATGTAGCCGGTGTTCATGAAACCATTTACAACGAACTTCTTCATCTCCTCTATACAAAATTCCTTTGTCCTTCTGAGGTACTTAATTATATTAACAGTTACCTAGTGAACTATTCCAGGATCACTTTTGTACGGCTACTAACTTTTAGTACATAAAATATTTGGCTTTATACATATAATAACTTTCATGATGGATTCAATAATCCACTCATTCGTACATGCTTATTGATTTCTTCTAAGCATTATGTTATGTGACAATGGGAGAAATCACATTCTCCATTTTAAATCCTTTTAAAACTTTGTCAATGTATTAACTTCAGCTTAGCGCAATGATACGTCCCCGTCGTATCTATAATTTTTGATTGTTTCATGTCAATATCCTACAATTTTCACATACTTTTGGCAACATTTTATATTATTTTTTGGGACTAACATATTGATCCAGTGCCCAGTGCCAGTTCCTGTTTTCTGCTTGTTTTTTGTTTCACAGAAAATCCATATCAAACGAATTCCAAATGCAATAAAATTTTACGAAGAATTATTTTGGAATATATGTGATTTTTGGGAGGTGGAATCAATGCAAGGCGGTGCTCGTGGGCCCCACGAGGCACCAGGGCGCGCCAGGGGGGCCCGGCGTGCCGTGGTGCCTCGTGAGGCCCTCGTAGGTCGGTTGGTGCCCTTCTTCGGCCACAAGGAAGCTAATATCTGGAAAAAAATCATGTTAAAATTTGAGCACAATCGGAGTTACGGATCTCCGGGAATTTAAGAAACGGTGAAGGGCCAGAAAACAGGAGCGCAAAACAGAAGAGAACAGAGAGAGAGAGATCCAATCTCGGAGGGGCTCCCGCCCCTCCGGGTGCCATGAAGGCCAAGGGCCAGAGGGGAAAACCTCCTCCCATCTAGGGGGGAGGCGAAGCAAGAAGAAGAAGGAGGGGGTCTCTCTCCCCCTCTCTCCCGGTGGCGCCGAAACGCCGCCGGGGCAACCATCATGACAGCGATCTACACTAACAACTTCGCCGCCGTCAACACCAACTCTCTCCCCCTCTATGCAGCGGTGTAACACCTCTTCTCCCCGCTGTAATCTCTACTTAAACATGGTGCTTAACGCTATATATTATTATCCAATGATGTATGGGAATCCTATGATGTTTGAGTAGATTTCTTTTGTCCTATGGGTTGATTGATGATCGTGATTGGTTTGAGTTGTATGTTATATTTTGGTGCTGTCCTATGGTGCCCTCTGTGTCGCGGAAGCATGAGGGATTCCCGCTGTAGGGTTTGCAATACGTTCATAATTCTCTTATAGTGGGCGGCTAGAGCGACAGAAGCTTACACCCGAGTAAGGGGGTTGTTGCGTATGGGAGTAAAGGGGACTTGATACTTAATGCTATGGTTGGGTTTTACCTTAATGATCTTTGGTAGTTACGGATGCTTGCTAGAGTTCCAATCATAAGTGCATATGATCCAAGTACGGAAAGTATGTTAGCTCATGCCTCTCCCTCACATAAAATTGCAATAATGATTACCGGTCTAGTTATCGATTGCCCATGGACAAATCATTCTCTTGTGTTACAAAAACTTTCTACTAAACAAATAACTTTTATTATCATGCAAATTACTCATAGTTTTATTCTCGCTAAGTACATCTAGTTTTATTCTTGCAAACTTATCGTATCACACCTACAAAATAGTTTCATACTTGTTCTAGGTAAAGCAAACGTTAAAGTGTGCGTAGAGTTGTATCGGTGGTCGGTAGAACTTGAAGGGAATATTAATTCTACCTTTAGCTCCTCGTTGGGTTCAACACTCTTATTTATCGAAAAAGCTACAATTGATCCCCTATACTTGTGGGTTATCACGCAATCAGACATCTTGATTTATCTCTATAGATCTTTATGTCTAATAATTCGCTTCGCTTTAGTCTTTCATTGGAAACATATTCTTTAAATTTTATTGTGCTTAGAAACTTTATATTTATTTCCAATCTAGAATATGTCACTTACATATACGATTAGAAATCCTATATAGCTCCCGCTAAACTTTGTACATATACAAATTTCTCACCATTTCAACAAAATCAAACTCTTTGACTATTTCATTAAAATGTTGATTCTAGCTCATTGATACTTACTTCAAACCATATAAATACTTTTGAAGTTTGCACACCCATTTGGTATCCTAAGGATCTACAAAACTTTCCGTCTGTATCATTCATACATCCTTTCCATTTAGGAAACTAGTTTTGATATCCATTCCATTTACATCATACCTTCTGGAAGATCAACCAAGTTCCAAACTTAATTGTCGTATATGAACTCTATACTTTCAAGTTCCAAACTTAATTGTATATGAACTCCATTCATGTGTGCATGGCTATAAGCCATCCTTTGAGCTGGGCGCCGCCCTCGCTTCCTTGTAGTGCGCAGGTCATCTTCTTCTAGGATGAATATCTCATTGTGAGATCACTCATGGAGTTCATTAACTCTTCCTGATCTACATAGTTTAGTTTCAAGCTTTAACTAGAGTTTCTACATCTGGTGTAGTAACTTCCGGTTCAATTTTTCAAACAACTTTTCAGAATAATTTCTGTTTTGTTAATCCAGCTAATTTTTTGCCAGAGATTCAGTAATCTTTATCTAGCTTGCACTGTCCTCCCACTTACTTCTTTAGCGAGAAAAACTCTTTCTTGAAAAATGTTCATTCTCTGTGACAAACCTTTTTGTCCTTGAACTTTTGGTAGAAGGAATATCCAATTGTCTGTTTTGGATAACCTACAAATAATATTTGTCTGGATTGTTAACTCCATAACTCATATGGTGTCATCTTGTCAGACTATTAGGCGGTGCTCTGTTTAGTGTATATATGTTGTTGTTTCAAGTATATATCCCAAAAATTTAATAAAAGAAGATCGGTAAAATAATTCCACAATTATCCAAGTGTTTTGCTAAACTCATGACTCAGATAATTTTCTTCATGATTGAAAAACTTTTATCTTTTGTCATAATGATTCTTATCTCCATTATGAATTTCTTTGAACTTTTCAAATATTTCATTCTGAATTTCTTTGAACCTTTCAAATATTTTAGATTTATATCAAGTAAATCATATTTACTCAAATCATTAATGAAGCATAATTATTCACCGCGCCCTGGTCTGCTCATCGGATCATATACATCACCATGTATTCTGTCATCTGATTTGACTTCGATACTTCATCTATATGAAGATTAATTTTTTCGACATAACCAAGCAGTGCCACATTTAAGTGGTTTCATCAATCTTCTAAAGATGTTTAGCATTAATGTTATAAACTTTCAATTCAAGATTTCATGAATAAACCACCAATAATAGAGGTAAATCCAAAACGTATTCTTATAACAACCTGAACAATCATTGTTTAAAACTTATAAGAATATCCGTCGCATAACCCAAAGCATATTGTTTTACACAACTCCAAAACAAAATAACTATTATTCGATCATAATATAAATTTCGAAGATAGACTAAAGGCATGACTTCAACGGTCTTGAGTAGCGATCCCATCACCATTCCCGATTTGCATCACGTCTTCAATTCTTCTCAACTTGTGAGCTTTTTGTAGTCCTTGCATCGATTTGCAAGTAAGAGCAACCGATCAGTATCAAAATACCCATGACATACAGTAAATCAACAAGTAGAATAACATTAACTTTGTATAACTTTTATACCTTTACCGGAAGAACCGTTTCTTATCTGCCAAGTACTTCTTGCAGTTGCGTTTCCAGTGTCCCTTCTGCTTGCAGTAGAAACATTCAGTCTCTTTAGTGGCTCCGCCCTTGTTCTTCTTCTGAGAGACGGTCTTACCGGCACCAATAGACTTTTTCTTGGACTTGCCCTTCGTCTTGAAATTGGTGGTCTTATTGACCATCAACACTTGTTTGTTGTTTTGCATCCCAGCTTCCGCAGTCTTGAGCATAGCGAACAACTCGTTTGCACTTTTCTCCATCCCATTCATGTTGTAATTCATGATAAAACCATCGCAAGATGGGGGAAGTGAGGCAAGCACAATATCTATACCGAGTGCTAGAGGAATTCCAAATTCCAGAGAAGCAAGTCTATCAACATAGCCAGTGAGCTTCACTATGTGCTCACTCATTGAGAAACCCTCTGCCATCTTGCATTCAATCAAGGCCTTGGTTATTTCAAAACATTCGTTCTGTCGATGTAAGGAAAACTGGGGTAGCGGCAGCCTGACGTCCTGGGTTAAAACAAAGAAGCCTCCCGCCTGGCTTCGCTTCGAAGGAAGCGTTCGGAGGCCTTGCGATGCTCGATGGTTCTTTGCCTATCTCCGGGAAGCCAAGTAGGAAGGGGGGGGGGTCAAACCAAGGATCCCCGGGAGGTCTCGCGGGGCGTGCCTGGGAAGGCGCGAGCAATGCTTCGGGAGGCGATTGGCCTCTGCTCTGGGGTGAAGATACAAAAGTCTTTGCATCCCGGACGATGACCAGAGAACGAGCTGGGATGCGTCCCCAACACTAGAAAAAAAAAACTTCCGTGATGATACGTCTTTGTCACAGTAGGTCACATTTTCTGTCATGCATGTATATCCGTGACAAATTTATGACAGAATCAAGATAATCATACCTGTGCTATCATAGAAGTGTTCCATGACAATACTGAAATTATCATCACGGAAGTGTCCACTTCCATGACGATAAATGTCGTGTCATGGAAGTGTTTTCATCAAGGGTAACCGACATGTGGCATCCACCGTAACGGGTCACCGTTAAGCTATTGGGTTCCGGTTTGGACCAATGGCGATTTTCCACGTGTAAAATTCTCATTGGCCGAAGGATCCACATGTCAGCTCGGCGTCGCGACAGTTTTCATCCTTTCATTGGACGGGAAACGCCTATTACAGGTCGACACGTGGCACAGCCCAATAGTAGCCCATTCAGGTTAAATGGGCCGGCCCAGTCGAAAGCCCACAAGATTTTGTAAGATAAGAGTGGACCGGCCCATTAACAGCCTGCAATGTTTTGGGCCAAATTACGGCCCATATCAGATATGGCCCGTTAACAGTGCACTGTATTTTTGGCCCATTTATGTCCCGGTTTGTATTACGGCCTGTTAAAGGACCGTTGAACAGTTTGACCCAGTTCGGCCCGATGATTGTTTCGGCCTGTTAGCGGCCCTTCGCACAATTGGGCCCTTTTCAGCCCGATTTAACTTTTTGCCATTTAACGGCCTGTGCGGCATTTGGGCCCATTTCAAGTGCAAGTGACTTTCGGCCTCTTAACGGCCCGTGCAGCATTTGAACCCATTTCTGGTACAAGTGACTTTCGGCCTCGTAACGGCCCGTGCAGCATTTGGGCCCATTTCTGGTTCAAGTGACTTTCGGCCTCTTAAAGGCCCGTGGAGCATTTGGGCCCATTTCTGGTACTAGTGACTTTCGACCTCTTAACGGCCCGTGGTCTTCATGGATAAATTTAAGCCCACTCTGACTATCAGCCTGTTAAAGTCCCGTGAAAGAATTGAGCCTAATTTTGGCCCACTTTGCATCCGGCCTGCTTACAGCCCATCATGTTATTGGGCCTATCATGGGCCGAGGTATATTTAGGCCTGCTGTCGGCCCATGAATTGTTCGGCACAATTCAGGCCAGATCTAATTTACAACCTGTTAAAAGCCCATGGTATTTTCTGGCCCAACTAAGGCCCGTGGTTTACTCAGCCTGTTAAAGGCCCTAAACTACTTGGGCCCGGTTTACGCTCAGGCCTGCTAACAACCCGAGATGATTGTGGGCCCACGTTTCGACCCATATATAAAGTTGCGGGCCGGCCCGTTTGCGTAGTCTAATTTTTTAATATATAGCACTGACGGACCAATAACGTTTTGGCCCATTGATCTCCGTCGAAGCTCCTAGCGACGATAGCATATACAGTAAATAAATTACAGGATAGTGACTAAGAATAAACCTAGACTATACAATAATGAAATAACGGGGTATTACATCCACTGGGCATCAAAGTTTGCCACTAGTGATAATAAAGCGCAACCAGACAGCGGATTACATACACTGGGCATCACAGGTCGCCACCAGTGCAAATAAACGCGCCGACAAAATAATATACAGAACCGACAGCACTTCAACACAGTTCAAGAAAGGTCAGCCCTTCCTGGGAGCTACAGCGCAAGCAGCTGAGCAAGCTGATGAGACTACACTTGTTTGACGCATATATCCTCCAACTCTAGCTGCATAGCATCAATAAACGTCCTATACTTTTGGTTAATCTTCCATAGAGATTGGAGTTCCAGTACGAGTTGAGCTGAAGCATGTCTTTCTGCTTGAATTTGAGACTGAAGAAGTCGAACAGATTCAGGCGGTGACTTCATCGAGCTTGTGTCACTGCTATTAGCGAGTAACTTCGACACTACATCAAGACATGACTTTGGGGTTGTATCGCTATCCCCAAGATGTGTTGCCTTCTTCCCTACAATATATGTTAGAGGGACAATCAATGGTTTTGTCTCACTATCATTGTGGCAGTTCTTCCCGGTGTAAGAGATATCACTCTAAAGGACAAACAAGAAAATAGATAACAGGTTTTGCACGTATAAGCATCAGTGCTGTCAATTCATCCCATTTCTTATGGGCAAATGATGTAGGGTGGAACCCTAATTGACGATCTTTCACGAATTGGAGGGGATCCTATGAAGAACACGAAGAACACGGGGAAGAACACGAGGGAAATCACGAGAGGAGCACTCAAGAACAAGTCCAATCACACATCCACTAGACTCACAAACACACAAGATCACAAGGTACAAGAACAACAAAGGGAAAGATACATGGTAGGGTTCATCCCAAATCCAAGAGGAGATGAGGTCTTGATGATTCACTTGGGGAATCCTTCTCCCTTAGGAGGTCTTGTACTCCAATGGAGTCTTCTCTCTCTCAAGAGGAATCCCACAAGGGGAGGTACATGAGCTAAGCTCTAATGTGTAGTTCTAATCTTAGCTAACCCTAGAATGAGGAGGGGAAGGGGTATTTATAGTCTAGCCACGAAGTGGGAGGGGGAAAGAGAGATACATGGGCCTCGGGCCCTGTCCACCCGCGCAGGCGGCACCGGATGTCCGGGCTGGGGCCCGGATGTCCGGCCTCTCGGGAGGTGCCGGATGTCCGGGGCACTGGACGGATGTCCGGCCTGGAGATGCCCAACCTTCTGTTGCCAGTCGCCGGATGCCCGGGCACTGGCCAGATGTCCGGCTGCTGGTGTGACGCCGGATGTCCGGCCTCTGGCCCGGATGTCCGGCCGCTGTAGCTTCCTGCAGCTCTGTTTCTTCTGTCTTCTCTTCCACGCGTCCCTCATAGATGGTGTAGCCGTTCCTTGGAGCTTTCACTCCTCCTCGTCATCCGTGAAGCTTCGACAATACCTATGCATGCACACGGGAGAAGTGTCAATTAGTATGCCATCCTCAAAGGGGTCAAGTGAACACGTGTAAAGGAGATGATTCACCTTTGTGTATGTGAAGTAGACGTCACACGTGTCACTTGCCAAACGGACTCTTGACATGGTGATGTCCGTAGGATGCTCCGCATCATCCCCTCCCCCTTGGAAAAGATCCGTCCTCGGATCAAAATCCAAATCACCATGGGAAAGAGATGGCGTCGCCGTGTCGAAGTGGACGATCACCAAGAACTTATCATCTTGTAGCTCGAAATGGGCACTCTCCAATGTCGCACCGTCTCGTGATTCCTTCAAAAGGAGCAAAGACAACAAACACTTGGAAAAACAAATGTGGTTAGCGTTAGTGCAAAACCCATCATTCAAGAGGTGATTCACCCAACAAGTGTCGTCATCATGCATAACATATGGTGTGATAAAGGATAGTGGCATGTCATGTAAGCAGATCAAATGAGCACAATCAAATGCATCATGGAAACAATCATGTAAATGGGAGATAGAGATGCTCATATGCGTGACAAGAGAACAAGCATCTACCTCAAGGTCATAGCAAGCATGCACAAAGCGCTCAATAAACGGTCGATGATATGCATATGAATCATTCACAACACCAAATAAAATGAAGTGTCTAAACACATGAGTCAAGTGCAAGACATTCCAAGCATAATGTGCACATGGTGTAGTGAAGATAGTGTGGCACTCAACACAATAGAAATAGCAATTGTGCATCATGTGTGAGGCAATCAAGTCAAGCATGTAGCAATCAATGGGACATGGCATATGTGAAGAAATGACATTGTTGCAATCAAACACATGGAAAGAGCATGGGATAATCATGTTCGATGCAACACACAAGGCATATATATTATGAGGCATGGCAATGTGGCAATGACAAGTCAAAACATGAAGATCTCTAGCATGTGTGCAATGTGTCATGGTGCAAGCAACACATGAAGTATGATCCACAATATTCATGCTCATGGTTTTGGTGTTCTCGAAAGAAAAGGATATCACCTCAAAAGCATGTCCTTGGGCGTCCTTCACAATGCCGAAGTGGTAGAAAATTCATTGTAGAAGCACGTCAGTCGAAAGTGGCTCGCTCTCAAGAGCTCAAATGGTTAACTCACGGGAAGTTGAAGTTGACACGATGTCGAAGGACCCTACAGATGCACACAACAAAGCAAGGAACGTATGTGCATGGTAGATAAACACATCATCCATCATGATGGTTCGCTTCTCTTGCACATAACCATTAGAAGCAAAAGTGCATGAATAATATGATGCAACAATGGCAATATTCATGGAACTAGGCATATGGTGCAAAGAAGGAAGACACGCATGCTTCACATGAAAGATGTCAAAAGCTCCAATAATATGGGAGAAAGCTATGTGGGCGATCTCATTAGCAAGACTAAAAGCATTGTTGCACTCAAGACATGGCAAATCATCTAGCATGAGAGATGCAACATATGTAGATAAATGACAAGAAGCAATATCAATCATGTGCAAAGCATGTGAATGGATGCCATCAACCGCATGAAACGAGCAAGTATGAATCATCGGTGATGCAACAAGGCAAGCAATCATAGTAATCGTGTCGTGCAAACTAGTGGAGCAAAGATGCAACACACTAGAGGAAATCATGGCAATCATGTCATGTGAGCAAATAATAGATATAGGTAATGCACATGACATATCGTAAGCACGAACACAAAGCAATATCAAAGTATCATCATAGGCATGGGGTACAAAGCAAACATGGCAATAACAAGTGATATCTCCACCAAGCATGCAAATACACATACAAGTACTAGAATCATGAATCATGTGTAATGCAAAGCATGGGTCACCAAAGCATGTCATCCAAATGGAAATGAGCATATCATGCAAAGTGAACATGGCAAGATGGATATAGAATATGTAATGGACAATAGCCCATAACCATGTGAGGGCCATGTAGAAGAAATGCGCGAAGGCTCGTCGCGTAGAGGGCGGGTGGAGGGTAAGCACTCCATGTTGGCGCACATCGTCATTGCTCTCTAGAGCTCGTTTCGTCAACTCATGCGCTTGCGAGGTTGACGAGTAAGTGTGGTGACCTACACAAGAAAGACACAAGCGAAAGAAAGTGTGTGCGTGGTAAATGTACACATCATCCATCATGATGTGTATGTGCACGTGAGAGTTAGCACAAAACAAGCAATGCTCAAAGAAATTTGAGGCACAATATAAGAACATGTCATCCATCATGAAAGAATAGTTGTTATGTATGACACGATGGGGACACAAATTGAGCATGCAAATATATGGCACATCGATATCATTTTTATTCATGGGATGCATATGGCGCACACAATCATTGGGATGATGCAATGTATAGGAGTGATCAAAATCTCCTAATATAGATGAGGAAACTATGGGGGTCTCCTCATGAGCAATAGCGGAAGCATAATATGGAGAGAACGAACAACATCGAAAACAATGCATGTTCGAAGCTAGGTGGTCATGGCATGGCATATGATGGCAATGATGCAAAGGGAGCATATCAATATCATCACAAGAAAAACAAATGCCAATAACCATGGGCTTGTCATCTATGCCATATGTGCAAATTGGGTTAATTTTAATGGCATATGCATAGTTACTATGATGAGATTGCAAAGATGCGATATGGTTGATCTCATGCATAGCATATGACAAGTCAAGCGGATTGTCAGACATGATGTGACCGAGATAATTATTACAAGAAGTCCTATGAAACATGGCATCACAACTAATAGACTCCACATGGCAATCATCAAACTCATCATAAATGGGTAAATCATCGCATGGGGAAATCATACTAGCAAGAAGTGTGTCAATAGGAGGATCAACATCATGCAAGCATGCAATGTCCACTAGTGGGACTAGCTCATCACCTTCACCTATGTTACCTTTGTCATTTCGTTCATGTGGTGTAGGTGAGATGGCAAAGACCAAATTGTGATCATCTTCAACTTGATGGAACCATGTGGGGGGTGCATCATATTCCACCATGGCCATCGTCTTGTCCATAGGAGGTACGAAGTCGTCGAGGGTCGGCGTGTCATCATATATGGGACCTAGCACCAAATGAGAAGACACAATAGAGGTAGAGGTTAAGTTGTTACAAATCGAAATGGCCTCACATGCCCTATCAACTACCTCACTCTCTCTATGTGGTGGCTCACGCACTCCCTCAAAATAGGTGCACTCGAAGTCACATATGGTGGGGTCACTCATCTCACTCAAGTGGTGGGGGTTGTGGCTCTCCTCACATGCGAATTGGGGCATCTCGTCATATATGGGGCTAGTGGTGAACTCGCTCTCACTCTCAATATGGGTGCTCATGTCACTCAAGTCATCGTCGCCGTCACCGTGGATGAAGGACAAAGATGGCACATCATCACTCTCACCTCCAAAGATGGAAGCATCATCCTTGCTCGCCACCTTGTCGCTCGCCTCCAAATCTTGTTCCTTGAGAGGCTCCATAGTTGTAGTCGTCGCCGCGCCATCTTCAAAAAGAGTCGTGGTAGACTCGGCATCATCAATGCCACAAAGAGGGATGGCGGTGAAGTCGAACTTGGGAGCATCGTCTTGAAGCTCGTTGGGCTTGGACATCGTGGTGGTACTATCCTCATGCTCGCCGTCTTGGAGCTTGGTCGTCACAAAGTGTGCTTGGGGTGGAGAAGCCTTGGCCTTCATGTGTTCTTGTTCCACCTTGAGAGCACCAAAGTAGATGTCGTCGAGGGACTCATAGTTGTCGAGGAAGATAGTCTTGGAGATGTCGTTGTTCAATCCCATCATGAAGTAGAACTTCATCCAAATGGGGTCGTCCACACCGGCTCGTCGCAAGGCTTTCTTCATCTCCTTGAAGTACTCATCGAGGGACTTAGATCCTTGTATGGTGTTCTCCAATTGGCGTTGAAGATGTTCCGTGTAGGTGAAAGGCACAAATTCTCGCCGCATCGCTTTCTTCGTCTTGGGCCAACTCATGTTGAAGCTCTTCGAAGGTGTGTGAAGCCACCATGTCGATGCGTAGTCGTGGAAGTTACTTGTGGCACACTTCACTTGATCTTCGGAGGGGACTTGATGTAGCTTGAGGTAGTCGTCCATCTTACGCTCCCACTCGAGATACTTCTCGGGGTCTTGACTCCCATAGAAAGGAATCTCATGGTCGATGTCGAAGTCGTAGTAGCTCGTGGAAGTCACGGACTTGAGCTTGGGGAGCTTCTCTTTAGCACAATCTTGAGGTGCTTGTCGGCGAAGATGCCGCATGTCCAAAGGCAAAGATGCCTGAAGTCGCTTGGCGAAGATGCCAAGGTAGATGGTGAAGTCGTAGAGCGGTGGTTGGTGTTGAGCTCTTAACCTTCACGTTCTTGTCGTTGATGTTGTTGATGCCGATGTGATCTTGCCGGAGATGGTAGCTCGGAAGCGTGTGCACTTGAGCGTCTTCTCGAAGATGAGGAAGACCTCTTGCCGGTCTTGATGAGGGCTTTTAGCTCCTCCATTTGAGCATCCATCTTGGCGTCCAAGTGGTTCTTCGTAGCATCAAACTCGTCGTTGTTGTTGTAGACCGAAGGAGATGTGATTTGCCTATCCATCACAAGACTCGAGCAAAGGTGAGTAAGAAATGAGATAAACAATACCAAACTACCTTTTCCCAAAGTTGAGGATGTATCCCGCGTCACTCAATGTGAATTGAGAGAATAGTGGAATTGGGACCGGACTTGTTCACTCACACCTACAAGGTAAAGTTTATCGAGTGGTTTGGTTAGGACAAGTGGCACAAAATTCAAGCAAGTGTTAGTTAATGATATTGAAAATATCGAGGAAGATTCACAAAATTGCAATGTAAAGCAAATAGATCAATAGCTATGGTGGCACAAGAAACACACACACAGATAGATAAGTGGGATCCGCGCAACCAAGGAATGAGCACAAAATGTGTTACCACGCAAAAAGCTCGTGTTGCACGGATACAAGAGAGACAATAGCTCGATTGCTCAAATGGGCTAGATACGCTTGTGCACCAACCTATGCGAGTAACCGTGCCGTCTTCAATCCCAAGTATGCTATGTATGTATGCTCCAAGAGTATATACTATGCAAAATGGCTCAATGCTATTTCTATTGCTTACAAGCTCTTTTGTATCTCCTCTTTTGCTTAAAAGCTTTTTCCTCTTTTTTTTGTATGCTTTGCCACAATGCTTGATGCTCGAGCCAAGTATGATATGAGACAAGTATGTAAGATATGCACGGGAGAGACTTATGGCACAAAGATGATAGCAAGATGATGGCACGCTAAATGTAGTTATGCGGCGTAAGCGTATCACTAAGGTGCACAATGAGCGTGGCCCGACAATTCTCAACTCGCTAGTCTCGATGGGTAAGTGATGCAAAAGGCTCGGGGCGATCAAAGCAATGGCAAGGAAATGTACAATGATGTTGTCGAAGTTACCGTCGGTGGGTTCTCGTTTGTAAGCAAGGACGGATGATGATGAAGTGGACAATGTCGATGTCGAGGCCGTGACGATGATGAGTGGCGATGTAGAACCGTTCCTAATTAGCCGAAACACCTTAGGAAACGGAAAACCACGACTCAAAATCTCAAATGGCAAATGTCAAATGGTGGTAGCGGAAAGCGGTGGTGGTTTCGGAGTCGTCAAAGTGGAAGTAGAGTTGGTGGTTGATGAAGAAGTAACCGTCCCTAAGTAGCCGAAACACCTTAGGAGACTTGAATCACAACTCAAGCAACCACAAATGCAATGGGGATCAAAATGGGTTAGGTTGCGGAAGGCTATGGTGGTGGTATTGCGGAGGTTATGGTGGAGGACCTTGGCAAACTTGCCAATTTTTCAAAAATTTGATGGAGTCAAATGGTGGTGGAATTAATTTTGGGTGATGGGGGATGTCAATAGCTACAAAACAAGCTAAAGAACGTCAAAATCGGACTCCGGATGGATTAGTTATGGTCAAAACGGTGAAACACGGAAGGCTGAATCTTCAGGGGTCGGACATCCGGGGGTGTGGCCGGATATCCGGGGCTGTATGTCCAGAAACTTGCGCGATTTTGTGCTCCAGGAGCCGGATGTCCGGCCGGGGACTCGGATGTCCGGCCAGACGATTCCAGATCAGGATTTGGACTACGAAACTTGATTTGGGGTGGATTTAGATGATTTGGGGGTCAAAATTGATGGGGGAATTTTTTTTTGGATGGATTTCATGGTGGGGAAGCTAGATCCACTTGCCAAACAACAAAATCATGGATCAAACACAACAAAATCTCACAAGAACCAACAAAATGCAAAATTTTTGGTGAGGCTATTTTTGGTGGGGATTTTCGAAATTGGGCAAGAACAAATAAAATTAGGCTAAAAAGAGGGGGGTAGGACTCCAAATTCGTGATCAACGTGGCTCAGGATACCAAGATGATGTAGAGTGGAACCCTAATTGATGATCTTTCACGAATTGGGGGGGATCCTACGAAGAACACGAAGAACACGGGGAAGAACACGAGGGAAATTATGAGAGGAACACTCAAGAACAAGTCCAATCACACATCCACTAGACTCACAAACACACAAGATCACAAGGTACAAGAACAACAAAGGGAAAGATACATGGTAGGGTACATCCCAAATCCAAGAGGAGATGAGGTCTTGATGATTCACTTGGGGAATCCTTCTCCCTTAGGAGGTCTTGTACTCCAATGGAGTCTTCTCTCTCTCAAGAGGAATCCCACAAGGGGATGTACATGAGCTAAGCTCTAATGTGTAGTTCTAATCTTAGCTAACCCTAGAATGAGGAGGGGAAGGGGTATTTATAGTCTAGCCACGAAGTGGGAGGGGGAAAGAGAGATACATGGGCCTCGGGCCCTGTCCACGCGCGCTGGCGGCGCCGGATGTCCGGGCTGGGGCCCGGATGTCCGGCCTGGAGATGCCCAACCTTCTATTGCCAGTCGCCGGATGCCCGGGACTGGCCGGATGTCCGGCTGCTGGCGTGACGCCGGATGTCTTCGCTTCCTGCAGCTCCGTTTCTTCCGTCTTCGCTTCCACGCGTCCCTCGCTGATGGTGTAGCCGTTCCTTGGTGCTTGCACTCCTCCTCATCATCCGTGAAGCTCCGAGAATACCTATGCATGCACATGGGAGAAGTGTCAAGTAGTATGCCATCCTCAAAGGGGTCAAGTGAAAACATGTAAAGGAGATGATTCACCTTTGTGTATGTGAAGTAGATGTCACATGTGTCACTTGCCAAACGGACTCTTGACATGGTGATGTCCGTAGGATGCTCCGCATCAGCAAATAAAGAGTACCGGTTTAAAATAGCATTAACATCATATGGCATTGTTCATAGTTAAGACATGGCAGGATATGGCATTGTGCTGGAGTGGCCAGCTTCACCACACCACTGGATTACAGATCAAGAACACAAGCATACATGCGGTGCTAAAGAACGTATAAGCATCAATGGCCAGTTTGCTGTCAATTAATCCCATTTCAGATTGGCAAATAAAGAGACATGATTTAAATAACACTAACAAAATATGGCATAGTTCATAGTTAAGACATAGCAGGATATGACATTGTGCTGGAGTGGGTAGTTTCACCACACCCCTGGATTACAGATCAAGAACACAAGCATGCATGCACTCTAAAGAAGATCACTTGCTCTGTTTAGTTTCATTTACATGGTATGAATAAGGAACTTGGTTGTACAACTAAAAACTGAAATTGAGAAGGACAAACTTATGTTTATGAAGTTCTTCATAAGAAACTTTAAACATGCAATTTGATGCAAACACGAAAAATAAACAGCAGTTGCAGTCATGCGTATCCAAATATACTCAACAAAGTTTGAAGGCTCGAGAAGGACAAACTTACATTAGTAGTGAAGACGGGCTCTATAAAGCCCTTGTCCATGCTGATGGGGGGGGGGGGCAATTCAAGTAGTTTACCACAGAATCTTCTTCATAACCATTGCCTTTACTCTACATTTTGTTAAGCGTAAATATAGATGTGATAATATAGGAACAAATGGAGAATATTTAAGCTAAGATGCCGAGTGATGCTACATAATTAACTAGCTAGAAATGTAAGTACATCGGTACAGGCAAAAAGGTATTGACAAGAGCAATGCAGAGCTAAACTTCTTCAGTAGCATTTGTTTTATTCAACATTTTGGTAAGAGTAAATGTAGATCTAATAAGGTCTAGAAAATGGAGGGTAAGGGGAAATAAGCTGCAGAGTGATGGTACATGAACAACTAGCTGTCAATATAAGTACAGTGCAAAAGGACAACAGGTACTTACAAGAACAATGCAGAGCTAAACTTGTTCATAAGCATTGGGTTTATTCTACATTAATGTAAGCATTAATATAGATCTGATAATTTGGAGCAAACAATGGATAAGCAAGCTATCATGCACACAGATGTCACATAATCAACCAGGTATGAATGTAAGTACAGCGATACAGGGCAGCAGGTACTAACAAGAGCAAAGCAGCGAGCAGCATAGTTGCGATATATCCTATCGTCCATTCCAAACCGTTATTCTTCTTCGAGTAGTTTTCCTGCAAAAGAGATCGGTAAGGCACATGCAGAAATGTAGGAGTTCAAATTGTCATGTGATCTCATAGACAACACCTCTTCCTGGGGATGAGACCAGTGCATAACAAGGTTTTTCCACTGAATATCTTGTAAATTTAGCACAGGAGACTTCACCAAAATTTCGTTTATAGACTTGCCATCAAAGTTTGTTTGCCTCAGGTAACACCGATACTGCTGCAATGCGTCCTTGAAAAGCGCAAGCAAGCTTTGCTTGTCATGACTATCCAGATTGACCCTCTCCTATTTAGAAGAATGTAATGTAAATCATTGATGCGTTCAATCAACAAAAAAACAAGAGAATAATCACCATGAATAATAGCACTTACATGTAAGTGCGATAGGAAGATGTGAAAATGGTGTTTGTCTTCACTATAATCTTCCCATGATGGCAAGATACGCACATGGTTCCTAACAACATTGAAAGCATTGTCTTTTAAACTGGGAATAATTGGAATGGGGTTCCAATCTGTAGGAATTGGGGCACTCTGCAGTTGGAATAGGTCTTTGGCCTGTGGATTTGGTGTACTTTTTGCTGGATTGGGATTTTTCTGTGGTACTGCTGGTGCTATGGCAACTGAAATCGGCATACCTTTTGCTGGAGTGCGGTTCCTGTGTGGTGGGGCTAGTGGTATGGCCAGTGGGGTATGGGTACAGTCTGCTGGAGTCGGACCTAGGTTTTGTGGCACTGGTTCTGTCGCCAATATAAGTGGGGTGCTATCTGATTTCTCCGGTACCACCACCTTTTTCAAAGACTTTGTTTGTACTCCTTCAGGTTCTGCAATCACCCTCTTCCCTTTGGATGTCTGATACACAAGAACAACATTTGAATGGAAAAACATGGTATGATGACAGATGGAATAGGTATTGATAATGGATGGGCATGGCATCTTCACATGTATGATGAGTAAACTATGCAGATGGCGGTGCAACGAATTAGAAGAAATGCAAGACACCTTATGCAAGATACGTGCAACCAATAAAACCTTGCCAAATTAGAACAGGCACCTTGATGGGTGAACACGATAGGTGATCTGCCATTGACTGCACGAGCTCAGAATAGTCATTAGGAATATATTCTTAACACGAAGCTGTAGGTGGGGAGCGTGTGGGTTTCATTCCATCCAGAATGGAACTCAATCCCTTGATGCCAGGTTTGTTAGCCATTGCATTTTTCCGCAGTATTCCTTTGATGCGCGCATTGTCATATTCATTGTGATCATGTTCAATATCTGATATGCATGAAAACAAAAATAGTAGTGAGATTATCTTCGAAATGCATAGGATATCCTAATATAATAGGGGCTCCCTGCAAACCCTTGTGTGCTACCTCTGGAATTCTGATGAGAGAGCCCATGTGTGCTATAATTTGGTGCATACATTAATATAATCTGGCACTACTGCTAAAAAAAAATAGGCTCCCTGTTGGGAGCTCCAGAAGTAATGATAGTTGGCAGGTGATTGGTTCAAAATATACTGTATGCAAAGTTTATTGCCAAAGCATGATGATGAGAGCACACAGAGAAATAGTATTCCCTCATGACTCTATATGTGGCGCACATGCATTTCAAAACTTGCGTAGTAACATTAGCTGACCAATTAAATGTGTCTCTATTTTATTAGTATTTGTATCGTATCAGATTTGAATTTGATAACTAAGCTTTGGAATTATGAGTGGCATGTAGTTTATCTTGAAGGATGGAGTGCTGCCAGTACGACAAGAAGCATCTAGGCAGATAGTAGTGTAGATAAAAGGGGGAAAACCATTTACATCATAAATAAAACTGGAAAGTGGAACTGGCTTGAAAATATGGGGTTGTATTGCAACTACTAATCAAAAGCATGTCGATCCCCTAGAGGCCAGCTCTATTCAACTGAAGGCGCACTACTGTGACTATCAGTCTAGTATCTCAAAGGCCACACAGCTCCTAGCATTTCCTGGATATTATGGTAGACCAACTCGAAGTGTTGAAAGCATCTAGCAGAAGTGGCCAATAGACCTGTTTACTGCAGATCTCCCTGTTCCCCTTCCTGACAAGGAACATACTGTACTTATTAAAGAAGAACAGAAGAGGAACATGTTAAAGAAGAACAGAAGAGAAACATGTTAAAGAATAGAAGAGGAAGCATATTATGGAGATTCCACTTCTTTCTATACATTTGGAAACTAAGATCATGATAAACCAGGCCACGTGCATTTGGAAACTCAAGTGGGAACATTAGCTGACCAATTAAATGTGTCTGTTAACTAATATCATTATCATATCACATTCGGATATGAACAACTAAGCTTTGGAAATATGAGTGGTGTGTTGTTTAGCTTGAAGGGTGGAGTGCTGCTAGTACGACACAAAGCACTTACGCAGCTGATAGTGTAGATAAAATGGGAAGACCCTAAGCATCACGAGTAAAATTCGGAAAGTGGAACTAGCTGGAAAATATGGGCTTGTATTGCCGGTATGGCTACAAAGGCTTTGGATCCCCTACAGGGGCAGCTCTCTTCAACTGAAGGGGCACTACTGTTACTATCAGTCTAGACTATCAAAGGCGACACAGCTCTCAGCATTTCCTGGATATTATGGCAGACCAACTCGAAGAGTTGAAAGCATCGATCAGAAACGACCCAATAGACCTGTGGACTGCAAGTGTCCCTGCTCCTCTTCTCGACAAGGAACATACTGTACTACTATACTTATTAAAGAAGAACAGAAGAGGAACATGTTAAAGAAGAGCAAGCAGATTTTGGATAATACAATGTTTGTTGCCCACCCATGATGAACCAGAGCGCACAAAGAAATGCAATTCCCTGTTGTCTCTCTATATGTGGCCACGTGTGTTTGGGAACTCAAGTGGAAACATTAGCTGACCAATTAAATGTGTGTCTATTAAGTAATATCATTATCATATCACATTCGTATATGAACAACTAAGCTTTGGAATTATGAGTGGTGTGTTGTTTAGCTTGAAGGGTGGAGTGCTCCTAGTACGACACAAAGCACATACAAACCATAGTGTAGATAAAATGGGAAAACCCTAAGCATCACGAGTAAAATCGGGAAAGTGGAACTAGCTGGAAAATATGGGCTTGTATTGCCGGTACGGCTAGATAGGCTTTTGATCCCCTACAGGGGCAGCTCTCTTCAACTGAAGGTGCACTACTGTTACTATCAGTCTAGACTCTCAAAGGCGACACAGCTCCGAGCATTTCTTGGATATTAAGGCAGACCAAACTCAAAGAGTTCAAAGCATCCATCAGAAGCGACACAATAGACCTGTCGACTGCAAATGTCCCTGCTCCTCTTCCAGGCAAGGAACATACTGTACTACTATACTTAATAAAGAACAGAAGAGGAACATGTTAAAGAAGAGCAGGTAGAGTTTGGATACTACAATGTTCGTTGCCCACCCATGATGAACCAGAGTGCATAAAGAAATGCCTGATGTCTCGCTATATGTGGCGCACATGCTTTTTCGAAACTAAAGTAGGAACATTAGCTGACCAATTAAACATTCTCTATTTTACTAATATCAGATTCGTATTTGAACAACTAAGCTTTGGAAATATGAGTGGCATGTTGTTTCGCTTGATGGGTTGAGGAACAGTACTGGCATGACACGAAGCACCTACGATGATGGTAGTGAATATAAAAGGGGAAAACCATAAGCATTGTGAGTACTGTATAGTGTTGAGCGTACCATGGCGGATCTGAAGGTGCAAAGGAGACAAAGGCTACTTCGCAAACAATGTTTGCTTTCAACTAAGAAGTAAGATTCTCAGTGATGGACAAGAAACCACAGTAAAGCAGTGGCGATCTATTTTTTGGCTGAGATAAATAACTTGAGCAGATATGAAAGAGTACCGCCTCTGTTGCGGTGCCGTGTAGGCATCTGCTGAGAAGTTGAGGGTGCTGCGGTTGCGATGGCTGTCGGCGGCGTGGAAGCAGATCTGGCAGGGCAGACGGTGGCGGCGGGGGATATGTCCCGGCGCGGTGGATGAGACGGTCGTAGGAGTGGCCCCGGCAAGGTGAACGATGGCGCGGATGAAGCGAGAGGACGCGATGCAAGGATCCTGGTCCGGAACCGTGGATGAGAGACGTCGATCTCTTGTAATGGACGACGGCGTCGGGGTATCAGCTCCGGCATGGTGGAGGAGGATGGCGGTGGATGGGGTGGTGGACGGAGGAGGCTGGGGTGGAGAGGGTGTTTTGGCGCCCACGGAGTACGAATGGGGAAATGGGGGGAGAGAGAGGTAGGGGGGAACCATGTCTTTGTGACGCGCTTGTCTTAGATGCGGGGAAAGTTACAAACTTAGCCCCCATTTAAAATTTCAGACATCAAAGCGACATTGGTCGGTTGGGGGTAGGACGGTAATCTCGCATACCCTGAATATTGGGTGAGAGCGATTTCGGCCGAGGAGAGTTTGTTTTGGCGCCCACTGTTGGCGCTTACCGTGTATGAATCGGGGTGAGAGCCAATTTCGGCCAAGGAGAGACTGTGTTTTGGCGCCCACCGTGTATGAATCGGGGTGAGAGGCGGTTATGTCACGTTTGAGTGAAATTACAAACCTACCCCTATCGAGACCTATAGAAATCGAGCCTGTGGGTTTTGCGTGTCAGGGCATAGGCAGTAATTTCTATCACCCAAAATTTGGTTTTGGGCGGTTACGGTCGATGAGGGACTGGGTGTTTCGCCGCTTCGTTCAAATTTTAGGAGAATAAGCTTGCACGTTTACCATGCCATCTCAATTCGAATCCATTTTGTATTCTTTTTTTTCCGGGCAGGATCCAGTTTGTATTCGAATACAAATATATATACATCATTTCTTATATATACTTTCAAAAGCACAACACCCTTTATATATATAAATGGTTTACAATTGCCATAATCTCAAATTCATAATGTTGAATTCAAATATTTGAAACCACTTTATGTTCAACTCAAGTGCATGGATCACTAATATCAAGAAATTAAATAACATACATGTGCCCAAATTCAAATGAATATGCATGTTTGATAGAACATTTTTGGTTCGAGTATGAATTACATGTATCGTCATCTCTAAATCAAATATTTGAATCCCTTTTATGTTGACATCTTTTACACACGCAACTAAATACTTGAATCTCCTTTCATGCCCATCTCTCTCTAGGTCTCTCTCGCGTGCCCCTTCATACAGTAGTATAGCTATCACTCTCTTTTCTCTATCTCACCCGCACACTGAGTACATGTTTCTCTTTTTTCGCAAACACAGTCTCTCGCCGTCTCTCTCAACACGTGTCACACTCTCTCTATCTCTGTAGGCCACTCGGCTTTCATTATCTCTTACATCTCTATCGTGCTCTGGTGTCTCTCTAGTTACCTAGTGTTATTTTTACCCACCACACACACACTCTGTCACTCGCCTTTCATTTTGTCTCTCTCTTTCTAGGGATCTATCACGCACCTCATCTCTTTCTAGATATGACTCCTACCACTAAAATTTATCTGTCTCTCTCACATACACCATTTATCGGCGTCTCCTTTCCCTCTTCACCTCCGTTCCAAAACTGAAACTATTCATTTGTTTACTGGTCAGACAATCTCTCTCTCACTCTCTCTAACTCTCTCTCTCTCTCTCACACACACACACTTCTTTGCTTTCGACCGCCCCCTCCCGACCCCAGTCTCCCTCACACACACACACAGCTCTCCCTTTCGCACCCCCAACTCCTGTCTCTCCCACACACACTTATAGACCAATCTCTGGCTGGGTTTATCCATCTATTACACACCCTCGCTCCCCCTCTCTCGTATATGTCTCTCCCGCGCTCCTTGTATCTATGTAGATATCTCACACCTTCTTGAAACACACCCTCTCTGTGTAGTATCTCCCACGCTCCCTATTTGTTTGTAGCAAGAACTATCTTTCTCCGCAACACACATACACACACACTCGGCATTCTTTCTCGTGCGCTCTCTCTAGGTCTCTCTCACACAATGTTTGTAGGCCCCTTCGTTCCACGCACCCCGTCTCTCTCGGCCTCCCTTGCACACAATGTATCTCGCTCCCTAACCATTCATGTGTACTCCATGTAACTTCTCCCATCCTTTCTCCGTCGCACACAAACGCGCTCAATCGATCACCGAGCCTTCTTCCTTACATCTCTCACACCCGCATACTCCGATGTCTCTCACTGATCCTCGATCTTTTGTCTACCTCTATTTCTCTCGATCGTGCACACACACTAGCTACCGTCTCTCTTTATGTCGATACCTCTCGCACACACACTCTTCGTGTCTTTTCACACATGCAGTACTCTGATACGTCTCCATCGTATCTACTTTTCCAAACACTTTTGCTCTTGTTTTGGACTCTAATTTGCATGATTTGAATGAAACTAACCCGGACTGACGTTGTTTTCAGCAGAACTACCATGGTGTTGTTTTTTTGTGCAGAAATAAAAGTTCTTGGAATTGGACAAAACTTTTTGGAGATTTTTTATGGAATATATAAAAAATAATGGAGCCAAAACCTATTGGAGGGGGGCCACTTGCTGCCCACGAGGCACCAGGGTGCGCACTGGTGGCTTGTGGGGCCCACGTGGCTCCGCTGACCCTAATATCAGGATTATAAATTCACAATTCCAGAGAAAAAAAATAAGAGAGGAAGTTTTATTGTGTTTCACGATACGGAGCCGCCGCCACCTCCTGTTCTTCATCGGGAGGCCAGATCTGGAGTCCATTCGGGGCTCCGGAGAGGGGGATCTTCCGGCACCGTCATCATCAACCATCCTTCATCACCAATTTCATGATGCTCACCACCGGGAGTGAGTAATTCCTTCGTAGGCTTGCTGGACGGTGATGAGTTGGATGAGATTTATCATGTAATCGAGTTAGTTTTGTTAGGGCTTGATCCCTAGTATCCACTATGTTCTGAGATTGATGTTGCTATGACTTTGCTATGCTTAATGCTTGTCACTAGGGCCCGAGTGCCATGATTTCAGATCTGAACCCTTTATGTTTTCATGAATATATTTGTGTTCTTGATCTGATCTTGCAAGTTGTATGCACCTTCTACGTGTTATGATCCGCATACCCCAAGGTGACAATAATTGGGATTCTTTTCGGTGATTGCCGTAGTTTGAGGAGTTCATGTATTCACTAAGTGTAATGCTTTGTTCCGGTTCTCTATTAAAAGGAGGCCTTAATATCCCTTAGTTTCCTTATGGACCCCACTGCCACGGGAGGGTAGGACAAAAGATGTCATGCAAGTTCTTATCGCAAGCACGTATGACTATATACGGAATACGTGCCTACATTACATTGATGAATTGGAGCTAGTTCTGTGTCGCCCTAGGTTATGACTGTTACATGATGAATGTTATCCAACATAATCACCAATCCAATGCCTACGAGTTTTTCACATATTGTTCTTGCTAAGTTACTAGTGTTGCTACTGCTGTCACAATTGCTACTACTATTGCTGCTACTGTTACCGTTACTATTATTGCTACTGCTATCAAACCATCATACTACTGTGCTACTGATCACTCTGCTGTAGATATTTAGTCTCCAGGTGTGGTTGAATTGACAACTCAACTGCTAATACTTGCAAATATTCTTTGGCTCCCCTTGTGTCGAATCAATAAATTTGGGTTGAATACTCTACCCTCGAAAACTGTTGCGATCCCCTATACTTGTGGGTTATCAAGACCTTTTTCTGGCGTAGTTGCCGGGGAGCATAGCTCTATTTGCTGAGTCACTTGGGATTTATATCTGTTGATCACTATGAAGAATCTGAAAGACGCTAAGACCAAGATCGTTCCCTCTAAGACGAGGGGAGGTAAGGAACTGCCATCTAGCTCTGCACTTGATTCACCTTCTGTTTTGAGTAAACTTACACCACCACCACATGCTATTAATTCTGATATGTCGCAAGTTATTGATGATACCACTTCTTCCATGAATGATACTCATGATGATGCTAGTACTATGCTTGATAATGCTGTGCCACTTGGCTGAACAAATTGCTAAAGCTAAAGAAACTGAAAATGCTGAAACTCTTGAAAATTGTGATTCACCTATTATGCCTAACTCTCCTGCTAGAGTTGAAACACCTGATGAACATTGCTTTGATAGGGAGACGGCTAGAGCCATCCTTGCTTGTAATGATAGAAATGAAGTTATAAAATTGCTTGCTGAAATGAAAGAAAAATCTATGAGGGAGAGAATGAAATATGATCCTAAGTTTGCTACCTCTCCCATATTTGTTACTGATAAGGATTATGAATTCTCTATCGATCCTGAGTTAATTACTTTGGTTGAATCTGATCCTTTCCATGGCTATGAAACTGAAACCGTTGTGGCACATCTCACTAAATTAAATGATATAGCCACCCTATTTGCTCATGAGGAAAAAATTCGCTATTACTATATTCTTAAGTTATTCCCTTTCTCATTAAAGGGTGATGCTAAGGAATGGTACAATACTCTTGCTCCTGGATGTGTGCGTAGTCCCCAGGATATGATTTATCACTTCTCTGAAAAATATTTTCCTGCTCATAAGAAACAAGCTGCTTTACAGGAAATATTTAACTTTGTGCAAATTAAAGAAGAGAATCTCCCTCAAGCTTGGGGGAGGCTTCTCCAATTACTTAATGCTTTGCCTAATCATCCTCTTAAGAAGAATGAAATACTTGATATCTTTTATAATGGACTAACCGATGCTTCTAAGGATTACCTAGATAGTTGTGCTGGTTGTGTTTTCAGGGAATGAACTATTGAACAAGCTGAGGAATTATTGAATAATATATTGAAGAATGATAATGATTGGACACTTCCTGAACCACCGCCTAAACCCACTCCGAAGAAGAGGGGTATTTTATATCTCAGTCCTAAAGATATGCAAGAAGCAAAGAAATGTATGAAGGAAAAAGGTATTAAAGCTGAAGATGTCAAGAATCTACCACCTATTGAAGAAATACATGGTCTTGACACACCGCTACAGGTAGT
Source organism: Elymus sibiricus (assembly GCA_039707655.1). NCBI lineage: Eukaryota > Viridiplantae > Streptophyta > Magnoliopsida > Poales > Poaceae > Elymus > Elymus sibiricus. Next base: position 201,219,255 of record CM077666.1, on the reverse strand, counting down.
AGAGGTAAATTCTCTTATAAAGTTTGATGAAAGTGATATTCCTTATAACAAACCTCCTAGTCAATGCTTGTATGAATTTGACAATTATATTATTAAGAAAAATCACTTCAATGAAAATGTTATGAAACAATTGAAACGAAATGCCTACATGATTGATCGCTTGAGTGACTTGTTATTTAGAATTGCTAATGATGTTAAAGGTGTAAGTAAACATTCATCTATGGTTCAAACCCAATTAGAACAAGTTGCTAAATCTCAGAGTGAATTGCTCAATGAAATGAATAACAATATGAATGATCATGCTGTTAGAGTAATGACTAGAGGAGGTAGAATGACTCAGGTGCCATTTTATCCTGAAGGTCACCCTAAAATAATTGAACAAGACTCTCAAAGAATTAATGTTGATGCACCTAGTTCATCTAAAAAGAAAAAGAAAAAGAAAAATGATAGGACTTTGCATACTTCTAGTGAACCTAAGGTAGAAAAACCCTTGGAGGATAGTAATGATGTTTCTATCTCTGATGTTGAAACACAATCTGGTAATGAACATTCACCTGATGATGATAATAATGATGATGTTCATGTGGATACCCAACCAGATAATGATAAAGAACCTGATAATGACATTGAAATAGAACCTGCTGTTGATCTTGATAACCCACCTTCTAAAAACAAACGTTATGATAAAAGAGACTTCGTTGCTAGAAAACATGGTAAAGAAAGAGAACCATGGGTTCAAAAACCCATGCCCTTTCCTCCTAAACCATCTAAGAAAAAAGATGAGGAAGAATTTGAGCGCTTTGCTGAAATGCTTAGGCCAGTCTTTTTGCATACTCGTTTGACTGATATTTTAAAGATGGCCCCTTATGCTAAATATATGAAAGACATTGTCACAAACAAAAGAAAGATACCTAAAGCTGAGATTTCCACCATGCTTGCAAATTATTCTTTTAAGGATGGAGTACCTAAGAAACTAGGAGATCCGGGAATACCAACTATACCATGCTCCATTAAAAGAAACTATGTCAAAACTGCTTTGTGTGATTTAGGAGCCGGTGTTAGTGTTATGCCTTTCTCTTTATATAAAAGACTTGATTTGAATAAACTTACTCCCACTGAAATATCATTGCAAATGGCTGACAAATCAACTGCCATACCTATCGGTGTTTGTGAGGATGTGCCCGTTGTAGTAGCAAATGTTACTATCATAACAGACTTTGTTATACTTGATATGCCCGAGGACGACAACATGTCGATTATCCTTGGTAGACCATTTTTGAATACTGCAGGGGCTGTTATTGATTGCAACAAAAGCAAGGTCACTTTTCATATCAATGGTAATGAACATACGATGCACTTTTCGAAGAAACAATTTCAAGTAAATGGTATTCGTGTTATTGGAAAGACTCCGACAATTACTATTGGAAGTTTTCAACTCCCTCTTCCTACTGTCAAAAAGAAATATGAAACTCTTATTATTGGGGAGATGCACATCCCCGTTGAGGTAACTTAGTGTTATACGAAAATTCTTCGGTTTCATGTCACTCGGAAATGGTTTGTTAATAAGACTTGATCAACCTTATTAATGGATTCTTTTTGAGAGGCATGTGGTCAATGAATTTAGTAAGCACAAACTTCTGTACCCACCTTTTGTTTTCTGTTATTTTTAGTTAAATGCAATAAAATGCCATGATTACCCTGTTTTCTGAATTATCCGTGCAATAAAAAATGCCCAGAAATGAAAGTGCTCAGAATGCAATAAAGTTTTGACATGAATTTTTATATAATATTTAAGAATTTTTGGCACTAAAATCATACCAGGGGGATGCCCCAGGTGCCCACGAGGCACCAGGGCGCGCCACCCCCCTGGCGTGCCCTGGTGGCTTGTGGGCCCCACAGGGACCCCCTCACTTATCCCTTCAGCCCACTTCGTCTCTTACCTCTAGCAAAAATTCCTGGTAGCTCTCTCTCTCATGTTCTTGCTCACAAACCTGAAATTTTCGATCTCTTTGCTCGGAGCTCTGTTTCCGAAACTGTTTTGGGAGATTGCTCCTTGGTATGTGACTCCTCCATTGCTCCAATTAGTTTCTGCTTTAGTGGATTATATTTTGCATAATTATCTACTCTTGGTGCTACTGAAAATGAGCTTGCATGTTGAATTCTTTGAGTTCCAAGTAGTTTGAATGCTTGATATAGCCTCTAGGCATCCATATGAGTAGTTGCTATCAATCTTGTGAAGTTTTGTTGATATCATTTTGTGGCCCAAAATTTTTCGGAAATTTGTTCTTAGGAAAATGAATATCTTCCGGAGGAGTTCCTCGAAGCGGACCGCCAAGGGAGTCCTTGGAGACTCCTCGGACAATGACCTTAACATTCCGCATAGGACGGAGGTCCGGCCGTGCGAATGGCCGTACAATGCCTTCATGAACGAAGCCGGATTCTACCAAGAGTTCGCGCAATTTGTCGCTAATGCCGGATTGACCGACTTCCTCGCAGATGAGTGTGACCAGCACCACATCCTTACAAATTCCTTTGTGCAAAACTTTCATTTTCTGAATAGGCTCGAACCCCCTGAGGTGGGCTTTGATTTATATGCTGAACATCATCAGATACCTCTGGCTGAGTTTTGTGAGATATGTTTGATCCCCTTTGATGGGGAAATTAGAGAGCCTCGCCCGGAGGAGTTCGAGGGTTTCCTCCACACTTTAACTGTGGGAGAGACAAGGGGCGTGTCGAGAGCCCGAGCCAATTCATTAAAACGATTTATTAAAATGGTTGGTATGGAGCTAAAAATGATTGGTATGGAGCGAAAAATGAAAATCGATTAAAACGATTGGTATGGAGCGAAAAATGAAAATCGTCACTATACATGTAGGCTGGAGTTTCAGTGCTTGCTGCTAGCCAGGGTTGCTCCCTTCACACTCTCACCCTCTCCTGATCTAAACAAGACGGTCGGTAGCCATTGTCTCTCTCCTTACCAGCGATGAAAGATCCGACTGGATCCTGTCCGTCGTGGAAGGGCGGCGATGAAGCGTTGATGCGGTCGCCGTCAGTGAGGTAGGAGACACACTGCCGGCGCGTCCCGATCTGCGGACTGTGCCGTCCTCTCTCACCCGGTGCCAGAGCGGACGCGACCTCTCACTAGCGCAGGCATTGAACTGGCGCGCTGGCCGAGAGAGCAGCACCCGCTGCACGCCAGGCTAAACACGCCTCCTCGCCGCATGATATCTTTGCTTAGTTGGAGGAGAGAGAAGAGGAGAGAGAAGGAAAGCGAGCTGTAGAATAAGAGCCGGCTATAGCATGAGACCCAAGACACTTTGTGAGAATGTATGGTGGGCTAGCTATAAAAGTACTACATATTTAAATCTTACTATTGTACAAGCCAGCTATTAGGTTGACTCTAACAAATGACATGGCAACTTCTTATAGCCAATTGTTGGCTATATTATTAACCATGCTCTCAACCAGCTTCAGACTGCCCCGCCTACGTCCATTGAACCCTCACGTGTGCCGAGAAACCAACTCCGCCCACATGTCCGTCCACGAGCCTACCGGCATTCGACACAACGCCGCTTGGCTCCTAGCGTCCACCCGCTAGTTAAACGAGGCCAGACGCCTGGCAAGAACCGCACCACACCTCCGCTCCCCATCTCCTCCTTGCACCATTTTCTCCACACTCTCCATAGCATCCGGCGAGCATGAAGACGAGTTCCCCGGCATAAAAGTCGGCTGGGTGCCAAGCCGAGCCTGCCGGATACGAGCCAGGAAACTCGCTGCCCCACCTCCCTTCCCGCCCCAGGCCATCAATATCATGGGCGAGGCTGCAGGCGGGCAAGCGGAGGAGCAAGCTGCCGCTCCAAGCTGGCCCCTGGTGCAGCAACTCACCGCTCCAAGCCAGCTCGCAGAGGAGTGGCCAGGTGCTCCACGCCTGCACGCGGGGGAGCACGACATCCAGTGCACCATGGCCGGCTGCGCCATCTGCTACAAATGTTGGCGGTACTGCGGCTTGCCGGCGGAGGCGGCCAGCACCTCCGCGGCCGCCGCCGACACCGAGGAAAAGTAGACCATGGGAGCCACCGCCGCTTGGGTCCCATGAAGGCCACCGCCACCGCGTCGCCGGCATACACACCCGGTGTGTTGCCCGGTTTAGCGCACAACACCGTTGACCCCTGCCTCGGCTTCATGGAAGCAGAGGATCCACTCTTCCCCTGGGTCATCCCCTTCGGCTGAAGCGCAGCCGGACACAGGGAAGTTATGGCAGAGGCGGAGGCCATGGAGGCGGAAGGCACGGAGGGCCGCCGCGGCCGGCATTAGATTATACCTGCCTCCATAAGCTATTCTTGTTTAGTTAAAAAATGTCCGAAATGTTTTCGTACGGTCTAGTTTTGTTGTGCTCGCACTGATATGTTTGTTGCTCTCGGCAACGAGCTCTGCCTCGACAATTTATTGCATCTGTGGAGGTACTTTACATGGTGTTGGCGCGCCCAACATCTCCATGCCCTTATATTGCCATTGTTAGATTGCTGTCAATCCAATGTCACTTGAAAAATGATGCAATGTCACAGAGGGAGTAATAGGCTACTATCAATCTAGTGCCATCGATAAATCCAATGGCACTTGTAAAATGACGCAGTGCCATCGATAACCCTGTTACATATTTTTGCAAACACGGATGTCAATCTCAGGCATGTTTGTGCAAACAGAAGCAGATGCCTCAATTTTAGTGGAACCAGAAAATTATACGGGAGTCCCTCCACCATTGGTAGAAAATGTACCTTTTTGATCAATGCTCTCAGGAGGAATTTGTGTTTTGGCTGTGAACTGAATGTTGTTTTGGAGAAGCATTGATGTTGGTAGTAAGAACTATATATTTTTCTTTATTTCTAATTCTCCTCACTTTGGTTTTAGCGTTGAAGTGAATCATTGAGATGCATAAACTATTTCAACTATGGCTATTAATTGGTTGTGGACATTATCTATGAATGTGAAGATATCTGTGAACATGAGTTTGATGTGGAAGTTAAACTTGGAATTTTGGGTTGCATGTGAACTATACCATGTCCCATGGTTTGTCTGTTATTGTTCTGGAAATAGAGTAAGTTATTACATGACCCGGAAAAAATATATTCTGTGCCACATCTCGGCATCAGACTTACATACATCTCAGTCGATGCATGAACATCACAATATGCATGCTGACTGGATCAACATTTGAACCTAGCTATTATGAATGAAAATTCGGATTGACATCAGTTTTAGATAGCAGGAGACGCTTAGCCTGCTCTGCCTCTGCTAGCTTCTTTCTGGCTTCTTCCATCTCTTGTTTGGCTTGGGTGAAGAGAGCATTTGATTGCTATTCTCGCATCTTCAGGAACTCAGCTACATTCTCAAGGGCTGCTGCACGCTTTCTTTCAGCCTTTCCTAGAGCCACGAGGACATGAACACTTGACGACTTCACCTGGCTAGTGTGTAATCCAGCATCATTTAGGAATTGGCACCTTGTATCTAATCTGGCATCATTAGGGAACTGGCACCTTGTGTGTAATCCAGCATCATTTGGGAACTGGCACATAGGACTAGCCTCAAAACCTGATCTTAAGGTTGACCATACTTCCCTCCTCGCATGAACTGCATCCTGAGATGAAGAAGTTACTTCTTTTTTAGATCAATAGTGAGAGCTGCACAAATCCATTCAGTAAAAGCCCCATAAACAGGACTAGTAGAAGTGAGTTCAGAAGGAGAAATATAAAAACAGACTCGTAGGGTGAGAACACCTACTTCCTACATCAAGCTAGGGCTCCTTTGAATTCTATAGGATTTCTGGAGGATTGAAACCCTTAGGAATTTTTCCTATGTTGACCCTTTGATTTATAGGATTGGATTCCATAGGAATTTTTCCTATGGAATCTTTTGTACTACATTTTATAGGAAATCTAACATGCACTACAACCTCTTTTACAATTCCTTTGTTTTTCATGTGGCATCAAACACTCCTTGCTAATCCTATAGGATTCAAGTTGGCATGCCACTCCAATCCTATACTTTTCCTATTCCTACATTTTCAAAATCCTGCGAATCAAAGAGGCCAAAAAGGAAAGCATTAGGACGATTAAGAGTGTGCTTATTACATATCGAGCAGAGCTACTTTACAGAAACTACAATATATACATCAAAGAACACAAGGCTAAGCCAAATAGGAAAACCAGCAGAGGGGTGCACTAAGCCAAGGGTAGCTGCAGCAAAACAACCGGCAACCAAATGATCTCCAGGGCCTCTATAGCTGCGTTTAACTGATTAGTTTTTCATCCTACGGCATGGTGGGTCCAGTGAGTAAATTGAGATCCTACAAATGATAGAGAGCCTAATCAAGTGTAGAGGCAATTGTTTGTCCCGCCTATTACTGTTTAATAATTTGCCACACCGCTGGATTGCATGGCAAGAACCCTAGCCAAGCACACAACATTGTTTGATGCTATTTTTGGCTCGGGGCTTGTCCAGGGCCTGGCCTGGTCCTGTCTATAATACTGCTGCCAGACACATACCATGTCAAAGTAATTGAAAGGCTGTTACTTACCAAAGCTCGTTTTACAGGTTCGGTGCAGCTCGTCTTTATCTTGCGACGTTCCTTGAAGATATCCCCAACATACCGTATTTGATCTTCATTTCCCCTCTGCATGTTGGCAATAGTAGTTTTGTAAAATCCCAACATGGCAAGAAAAATATAGTAATACTCACACATCTTGTAGGCAATATTAAAGCACTCATCTGCAATGTTGGCACGAGTAATTTTTAATATCCTACTTTGTGGTTATTCAACTTTGCTACAAATACGTTGTGGTCTCATTCTGAGTCAATAGAACTGGGGGATCACCTCCCTGCTATTCTCAAAAACTTGTAACCATCTGCCACCCTACTGGTTAGAGATGAAGAACCTACGCAAGCACACCACAATACAAGAGGGACGCCCAATTACAAGATGATATTCTGTTGGATAATGAAAGCTATAACCAATTACTTTTACTGGAACAATATCAGCCAGGAAAGGGGAACAGTGATACGTCTCCAACGTATCTATAATTTTTGATTGTTCCATGCTATTATAGTATCAATCTTGGATGTTTTTATATGCAATTATATATCATTTTTTGGGACTAACCTATTAACCTAGTGCCCAGTGCCAGTTGCTGTTTTCTGCTTGTTTTTGGCTTTTCAGAGAATCAGTACCAAACGAAGTCCAAATGCCACAAAACTTTTTGGAGATTTTTTTCTAGACAAAAAAGACCCTGGAGACTTGGAGAGGAGGCCAGAAGGTTCACGATACCTCCACAAGGCAATAGGGCGCGGCCCCAGGGGGGCGCCCTGATGCCTTGTGGGGCCCCCGTGGCTCCGTTTGACCTAATTGCACTCCTATAAATTCACAAACATTTGGAAACCACCAGAGAGCCAGAAGAGAAAACCTTTCCGCCGCCGCAAGCCTCCGATCTTCCACGATCCCATCTGGAGGCCTTTTCCGGTACTCTGCCGGAGGGGGAATCGATCATGGAGGGCTTCTACATCAACCTTGCTGCCCTTCCGATGATGTGTGAGTAGTTTACCATAGACCTACGGGTCCATAGCTAGTAGCTAGATGGCTTCTTCTCTCTCTTTGATCTTCAATACCATGTTCTCCTTGATGTTCTTGGAGTTCTATCCGATGTAATCTTCTTTTGCGGTGTGTTTGTTGGGATCCGATGAATTGTGAGATTATGATCAGATTATTCATGAGAAATATTTGAGTCTTCTCTGAACTCTTTTATGCATGATTAAATATAGCTTTGTATTTCTCTCCGATCTATCGATTTGGTTTGGCCAACTAGATTGTTTTATCTTGCAATGGGAGAGGTGCTTTGTGATGGGTTCAATCTTGCGGTGCTCAATCCCAGTGACAGAAAGGGACATGACACGTATTTGTATTATTGCCATTAAGGATAAAAACATGGGGTTTATTCATATTGCTTGAATTTGCTTCTCTACATCATGTCATCTTGCTTAAGGCATTACTCTGTTTTTATTAACTTAATACTCTAGATGCATGCTGGATAGCGGTCGATGAGTGGAGTAATAGTAGTAGATGCAGGCAGGAGTCGGTCTACTTGTCACGGACGTGATGCCTATATACATGATCATTGCCATGAATCCGTCATAATTATTTGCTTTTCTATCAATTGCCCAACAGTAATTTGTTTACCCACCGTATGTTTCTGCGCTCGAGAGAGAAGCCTCTAGTGAAAACTATGGACCCCGGGTCTATCTTTATTATATAAAAAACCTAAAAATACCTCACTGCAATTTATTTACTTTTATTTTTATTAGTAATTTACTTTATCAATTTGTCTCTATCAGACTTAATCCTTGCAAGTAACCGCTAAGAGGATTGACAACCCTCTTATTCACGTTGGGTGCAAGTGTTTGCTTTTGTGTGTAGGTGCTGTTCACTGGATCTTGCTTGGTTCTCCTACTGGATTGATAACCTTGGTTCTTAACTGAGGGAAATACTTATCTCTACTATACTACATCATCCTCTCCTCTTCGGGGAAATACCAACGCAGTCTACAAGTAGCAGGAAGAATTTCTGGCGCCGTTGCCGGGGAGACATCATCAAAATCTATCAAGTACCTTCGCACAAAATATCATTCACTTGCATTTATTTTTATTTGCCTTTTATTTGCATTTGCCTCTCATTTTCATCTCCCCCACTTCTAATTTTTTTTACAAAAACACAAAAATATTTTATTTGCTTGTCTGCTAGTTTGCTTGCTTTGTTTACAGTTGCCACCATGTCTGATTTTGTTATTGAAAAAGATGAGGATGCTAAAATTCCTAAGATAGAAATTCCCTCAAATTTAGACTCAAATTTTTTTGTAGTAGGGAGTGGAAATGTCATAGGGAAAAACATTATTCAAGAGTTCTTTAATAGCACGGGAACTTTGGTTTGTAATGACACTCCAATCCTTAAAAGAACCAACAGTTATGGGGAGGCTATCTCCGCACTCATTCTTAAACTTGAAAGAAGATTTATCCGTACTCATCCTACCTTGCAAAGATTGTTTGATGATTTGCCGGTTATAAATAACCCTAAAGCTAAAAAGATAGCTACTCTTATGCTTATGAATGAGTATGATTACATAGTCCGAGAAGCTAGAGAGATCTTTGATTTCTATAATATGAGTCAAGAAAATCCTATGATGGATGAAATTTTATATAATGAGGAATATATGTTGCGATATTAATGACCCTAAAATTTTGGTTGATGATGTGTTCCCCATTGTTTTTGAAAAACCTCCTGAAAATCATACACCTAAGGATGTCAAAACCAAGGATGACAACACTTGAAACTATGCATTATGCCTAGCTAGGGGCATAAAACAATAGCGCTTGTTGGGAGGCAACCCAATGAATAAAATAATTTTTTGCTTTTACCTTCTGTTTTTGAGTGTTTGCATGATTATAGCCTCTGTTATGATTGTGTTTTTATGTTTAAATTAGTGTTTGTGCCAAGTAATGCCTTTGGGATGATTTGGAAGATAGTATGATTGATGCTGTTTGAAAACATAAACTTTTGCATCCAGTGCTGGAATTTCTAATTTTCGCTGGATAATCAGAACCTTCTGATTTTTTTACACAGTATTTATATATGAATTTCCCACGTTTTCCTAATTTTTCAGAATTTTTGGAGTTACAGAAGTATGAACATAATTCAGATCTTTACAGACTGTTCTGTTTTAGACAGATTCTGTTTTTGTTGCATAGTTTGCTTATTTTGATGAATCTATGGATCGTATCGGGGGGTATGAGTCATGGAGAAGTTGGAGTACAGTAGCATTATGCCAATATTAAATATGAATTAATTTATCACAGTACCTAAAGTTTAAGATTTATTTGTTATACTAACGGATCTCACGAGGTTTCTGTTGAGTTTTGTGTGTTGAAGTTTTCAAGTTTTGGGTGACACTACGATGGATAAAGGAATAAGGAGCGGCAAGAGCCTAAGATTGGGGATGCCTTAGTAATATTCAAGAAAGACTCAAGCGTCTAAGCTTGGGGATGCCCCGGAAGGCATCCCCTCTTTCGTCTACAATCCATCGGTAACTCACTTGGAGCTATATTTTTATTCATCACATGATATGTGTTTTACTTGGAGCATCTTGTGATATAGTTTATTTGCTTTTTAGTTTGTCATAATCATCTTTGCTGAACACACCTTTTTGAGAGGGACACACATTATTCGTGATTTGTTAGAATACTCTATGTGCTTCACTTATATCTTTTGAGCTAGGCAGTTGCTCTAGTGCTTCACTTATATCTTTTAGAGCAGGGTGGTGGTTATATTTTAAAGAAATAGTTGCACTCTCATGATTCACTTATATATTTTTGAGAGTCTCATGATAGCAATGGTAATATGCACGGGTTATGAATTTGGTCCTGATATGATAGGTATTCAAGAGGGATATAATAAAAACTTTCATGTAGATCACTGAATATGATAAATTTGATTCCTTGCAATAGTTTTGCGATATTAAGATGGTAATATGGGGGAGGTAATAGTAGATGATTGTGGTTTAGTAAGAATAATTGTGTTAAGGTTTGTGATTCCCGAAGCATGCACGTATGATCTGTCGTTATGCTAAGAAGTTGGAGCATGATTTATTATTGATTGTCTACCTTATGAGTGGCGGTCGGGGACGAGCGATGGACCTTGTCCTACCAATCTATCCCTCTAGGGGCATGCGTAGTAGTACTTTGCTTCGAGGGCTAATAAACTTTCGCAATAAGTATGTGAGTTCTTTATGACTAATGTGAGTCCATGGATTATACGCACTCTCACCCTTCCGCAATTTGCTAGCCTCTTCGGTACAGTGCATTGCCCTTTCTCACATCGAGAGTTCGTGCAAATTTTGCCATTGCATCCAAACCCCGTGATATGATACGCTCTATCACACATAAGCCTGTTTATATCTTCCTCAAAACAGCCACCATACCTACCTATCATGGCATTTCCATAGCCATTCCGAGATATATTGCCATGCAACTTCCACCGTTCCGTTTTTTATGACATACATCATCATTGTCATATTGCTTTGCATGATCATATAGCTGACAAAGTATTTGTGGCTCAGCCACCGTTCATCATTTTTATACATGTTACGCTAGCATCATTGCACATCCTGGTACACTGCCAGAGGCATTCATATAGAGTCATATTTTTGTTCTAGTATCGAGTTATAATATTGAGCTGTAAGTAAATAGAAGTATGATGATCATCATTATTAGAGCATTGTCCCAGTGAGGAAAGAATGGTGGAGACTAATGAGTCCTCGAAAAAGTGGGGATGAGGTCCATGAGACCGTTCTAAAAATAATTTGAGAGAAAAAGAGAGATGGGGCAATGTTACTATCCTTTTCCACACTTGTGCTTCAGAGTAGCACCATGTTTTTCATATAGAGAGTCTCTTATTTTGTCACTTTCATATACTAGTGGGAATTTTTCATTATAGAACTTGGCTTGTAGATTTCGATGACGGGCTTACTCAAATGCCCGAGGTCTTCATGAGCAAGCAAGTTGGATGCACACCCACTTAGTTTTCATGTTGAACTTTCATACACTTATAGCTCTTAGTGCATCCGTTGCATGACAATCCCTACTCCTCGCATTGATATCGATTGATGGGCATCTCCATAGCCCGTTGATCCGCCAAGTTGATTCGAGACTTTCTCCCTTTTTGACTTCTCCTTATTTATCCCTACCACCACACTCTATTCCACCCATAGTGCTATATCCATGGCTTGCGCTCATGTATTGAGTAGGAGTTGAAAAAGCTGAAGCGCGTTAAAAAGTATGAACCAATTGCTCGGCTTGTCATCGGGGTAGTGCATGATAAATACTTTGTGTGAAGAAGATGGAGCATGACAGGATTGTATGATTTTGTAGGGATAACATTCTTTAGCATTTTTATTTTGAAAGACATGATTGTTTATTGGTATGCCTGAGTATTGATGTCTTTATATTAAATTATAGACTATTGCTTTGAATCATTTGGATCTTATTATTCATACTGTGAAAGAGATTACATGATGAAACATGATAGGTAGCATTCCACATCAAAAATTCTATTTTTATCATTTACCTACTCGAGGACGAGCAGGAATTAAGCTTGGGGATGCTTGATACGTCTCCAACGTATCTATAATTTTTGACTGTTCCATGCTATTATAGTATCAATCTTGGATGTTTTTATATGCAATTATATATCATTTTTTGGGACTAACCTATTAACCTAGTGCCCAGTGCCAGTTGCTGTTTTCTGCTTGTTTTTGGCTTTTCAGATAATCAGTACCAAACGAAGTCCAAATGCCACGAAACTTTTTGGAGATTTTTTTCTGGAAAAAAGAGACCCTGGAGACTTGGAGAGGAGGCCAGAAGGTTCACGAATCCTCCACAAGGCAACAGGGCGCGGCCCCAGGGGGGCGCGTACTGATGCCTTGTGGGTCCCCCGTGGCTCCGTTTGACCTAATTCCACTCCTATAAATTCACAAATATTCGGAAACTATCAGAGAGACAGAAGAGAAAACCTTTCCGCCGCCGCAAGCCTCTGTTCTTCCGCGAACCCATCTGGAGGCCTTTTTTGATACTCTGCCGGAGGGGGAATCGATCACGGAGGGCTTCTACATCAACCTTGCTGCCCTTCCGATGATGTGTGAGTAGTTTACCACAGACCTACGGGTCCATAGCTAGTAGCTAGATGGCTTCTTCTCTCTCTTTGATCTTCAATACCATGTTCTCCTTGATGTTCTTGGAGTTTTATCCGATGTAATCTTCTTTTGCGGTGTGTTTGTTGGGATCCGATGAATTGTGAGTTTATGATCAGATTATTCATGAGAAATATTTGAGTCTTCTCTGAACTCTTTTATGCATGATTAAATATAGCTTTGTATTTCTCTCCGATCTATCGATTTGGTTTGGCCAACTAGATTGGTTTATCTTGCAATGGGAAAGGTGCTTTGTGATGGGTTCAATCTTGCGGTGCTCAATCCCAGTGACAGAAAGGGACATGACACGTATTTGTATTGTTGCCATTAAGGATAAAAAGACGGGGTTTATTCATATTGCTTGAATTTGCTTCTCTACATCATGTCATCTTGCTTAAGGCGTTACTCTGTTTTTATTAACTTAATACTCTAGATGCATCCTGGATAGCGGTCGATGAGTGGAGTAATAGTAGTAGATGCAGGCAGTGTTGGGGAACGTTGCATGGGAAACAAAAAATTTCCTATGCACACACAAGATCTATCCATGGTGATGAGCATATACGAGAGGGAGAGTGAATCTACATACCCTAGTAGATCGCTAAGCGGAAGCGTTAAGAAACGCGGTTGATGTAGTCGAACGTCTCCGCGATCCAAATCGCAAGTCGTCCCTCGATCCGATCACGAACTAGTGCCGAACGGACGGCACCTCCGCGTTCAACACACGTACGGCTTGATGACGCCTTCACCTCCTCGATCCAGCGAGCGATGGTGAAGTAGTAGATGAGTTCCGGCAGCACGACGGCGTGGTGATGATGGTGAGGAACAATCTCTGCAGGGCTTCGCCAAGCACTACGGAGATTATGACGGGAGAACTAGAGGGTTAGGGTTGCTGCACACGGCTTGGGGAATTCTTCATGTATATCGTGTGCTAGCCCTGCCCCTCTATTTATATGTTGAGCCTTGGGATCTAAACTTGGAGTAAAAGCCTCCTCCAGGTCGGTTTTGCTCGCACAAGGTCGGTTTGGCCCGCAGGGAAAGAGTCCAACTCGGATCCCTGCAGTACCGCGCACAAGCGGTAGTACCGCTCACGAGCGGTAGTACCGCTTCACACAAGCGGTAGTACCGCTTAGGCGGTAGTACCGCTTCACACAAGCGGTAGTACCGCTTACACGGTAGTACTGCCTTACCAGCGGTAGTACCGCTTAAGGCAGCAGCAAAACTTCCTTTTGCACTTCCCAATACCTCGTGGGCTTTACCCCTTTGGCTCATATAAAGTGTTGTTGCACCCGAACACTTCGGTAAACATCCGGAACCCCTTCCGGTGAATTCCGGAACCCTTCCGGAGATCAAAACACTATTATCACAAATATCAATCTTTACCTCCGGACTCTTCCGGAGATCCTCGTCATGTCCGGGATCTTATCCGGGACTCCGAACAACCTTCGGTCACCAACAAAATAACTCAACTATACTAATCGTCACCAAACATTAAGTGTGTAGACCCTGCGGGTTCGAGAACTATGTAGACATGACCGAGACACCTTGTTGGGGATATAACCCGTGGTGAGACCCGCCCAGGCGGGGCCGGGTTACACCGGGCGGCTCGTAAGCCCAAGACTTGTAAGGTGGGCTTAAGGATGCAGGCAAGGCCGCCAGGGCGGCTTACCAGATGGGCCGTTGACAGGGGCCCAGAGACGGAAGATGGCGTGAAGACCCGGGTGGCTAAGCCGCCCGGTGGCGGCTTACCCAAGATGGTATGGCGACTTAGAGACAGAATAGGACACGCTGTGTGAGTCGGTTTGAGACTCGTGTAACCCGGGGCCTTGACCTCTTATATAAAGGCTAGACCCCGGGGCGGCTTAGACAAGAAACCAAGTAATCGAGAGCTAGGTCAAGCAATCCGCTCCCTTGTAATCGATACTCCAGCTAATACAACACAAGCAGGACGTAGGCTTTTACCTCTACTTGAGGGGCCGAACCTGGGTAAACTCGTGTCCTTCGTCCCGATCAACCCCTTTGAGTCCACTGCTATGGCGATGGCCTCGAACCTAAGTCTTCGGACATCTGCCGTGACAAAACCACGACAGTTGGCGCCCACCGTGGGGCCAGCGCTCGGTGGTGTTGAGTTCTCAAAGGGCTCTCTACCAGGGATCGAGGGGTACGCGGTTGGCAGGATGACCAAGAGTCGCCGTGGCCGGCTCTACATCGACGACGCCGGCTGGGGCCCCGAGGCTGACTCCGTTGAGTATGGTTTCCGGGTCCCCTTCGGCGGGATTCACGTCTTCATCGGCAAGATCGGCGGATCTGAACCCGGGCCGGACGTCTACACCGACATCGTCGAGCCGGCTCGGCGCAAGCAACCCGCCCAACGTGGTCAACCCGCCCGTGCTAAACCGGGTCGGAAACACGTCTTCGTCGGCTTCACTCAGGGCATGGATCTAGAAGGATCTATGTCACAGGAGGAAACTCTCATCTGCTCTGAAAACGGATCTTCGAGCGGAGAGACGGAATCAATCTACCAGCTCCATAATGGCGGACTCGGGGGCTACGTTGAGCCTTACCCCGAGTCGGATTTTCATAAGCCGGAGGAATATGAGCCGCCGAACCGCGCCGCCGTCTTCATGGCGGGTTCCGCGGCGGCTCATAACAGCACAGCTGCTGAGGCAACCGGATCGGGGGCTGGCAGGCAGCCGGCTCAGGTCCTTCTGTATTTAATGGGTGAGCTTTCAACCCTGATGGCGACTGAGGTCACAGCTGAAAACCAAGCCGCCCGTAACACGGAGATTGCGAGGTTGAAGAATCAGACGACTGAAGTCCAGCAGGAGATCAATGAACTGAAGACTCAGATGGACGCTGAGGCAGAGCGCCTTAGGGCGGATGCTTTCCGTCTTGGGCTGGAGCAGCAATCAGCAGTGGCGGTTCAGCGGATGAGGCACCAATCCCGCTTGCCGGATCAGTATGAAGCGAGGAATCTTTTCAACACGCCAGGAACGGGACAGAACGTGCCTTTGGTCGTAACCCGGACGGCGGAAGTACCTGGAAGCCGGGCGGCGGCTCAGCATCAGCAGGTTAACCCGCCCCGACGAAACCAGATTGCACCGACCTCTTTTCCTACGCCGCCGGGTCATTACTCTAACCCGGCGGAGAACTTGGTAGCGGCAGCGACTCGGCTGACTGCTATCCCAATCCCCGATGAGTCACCCTTCGCAGAAGAAGTGCGGAACGCGGTTGGATACCTGCGAACGGCAATGGCCCAGCAGGAGAAGTATGCTTACAGCCGGAGTCGTGTGCATTCAACCCCCATCCCCAGTCGCAGTTACAGCCGGCGTTATGAGTCGCCGGCGGTATCTAGCAGTGAACGACATCGGAACCCGCCGCGGGCTGACCGGCCGGCTCTGGATGCGCAGGCGCTGGTGGATCGAGCAAGAGCACAACGAGAAGCGGCGGCTCTGGCGGCAGCGGCGGCTCATCCGGAACCCACGGCTGCACCTTCCGTCTCAGCCGGAGCCGGGTTGACCTCCCGGGCTGTGGGAGTGCCGTGCTTAGCGCCGGCTTTACGGAACGAGCGCCTGCCAAAAGATTTCAAGGGCCCTCGTAAGGTGCCCAATTACACAGCTGACCTACCTCCGGAGGCTTGGATCGAAAGCTATGAGCTCGCCATGGAGATGTTGGATGTTAGTGATGCAGTGTGTGCCAAGTACTTTATCATGATGCTAGAAGGGCCGGCTCGCACGTGGTTGAAGGGTTTGCCACCCAACACCATTACTTCCTGGGCCGGGTTGAAGGCGAAATTTATCAAAAATTTCAAAGGGACGTGCAAGCAGCCCATGACGATCGTGGATTTGGATCATTGTGTGCAACAGACGGATGAGTCGGCTCATCATTGGGTCCGGCGGGTTTCGACTATCATCCACTCTTCAGAACAGATCACGGCGGCTCAAGCAGTTTTGATTCTGGAGAAAAATTGCCACTTTACGCCTTTGACGCAGAAGCTTGGCCGGCTTAAACGTTCGTGTCAAGACATGGGGGAGCTTATGGCGGCTCTAACCAAGTATGCGGACTCTGACAACACGAAAGACCCAGGCTCTGATGATGAAAAATCAGGTCAAGGGAAGAAAGGTAACAATGGAAAGGGTCAGCAGCAGAACGCGGCTGGAAACGGCAACTCTGGCAAGCGGAAACACCCGGACGGCGGGTCAGAATTGGTGGCGAATACCAGCGCTGGGAATAACCATGCCAAGGGCAATGGGAACTTCAAGCAGAATTTTAACAAGGGAAAGGTTCCATTTAATTTGGAAGCAATGCTTAATAAGCCTTGTCCAGAGCATAGTCGACCTGATAAGCCGGCAGGGCATACGTGGAGGAATTGCCACATTATGCGGCAGTTTCGAGATTACAGCCTTCAGCAGCATCATAACAACGGTAATGGACCGTCCGGCGGCTCAGGGCCAGGCGGGTCAGGAGCCGGCTTGGGTCCTGGCGGCTCAGGGTCGGGTTACCAGAATCAGGGTAATCAGGGAGGTCATAATCAACAGTCTGGAGGCGGTGGCCAACAGCAACATAACCAGTCCGGTTTTCAGAGTAACCCAAAACAACTTAGCGGGGGTCAGTATCACGTCTTCACAACCAGCTTCGACAAGCGAGACCAGAAGGTACGCAAGCGGGCGGTTAATGCGGTCATGCCGGCTCTCCCGCAATATCTGAAGTGGTCTGAGTATGACATCACTTGGAGCAGGGCGGATCACCCGCCGCGGGTTGACAACCCGGGGCAATTAGCTTTGGTGGTTACCCCCAAGTTGGTGGATACATGTTCACGAAGGTTCTTATGGATGGTGGTAGCAGCATCAACATCCTGTATTATGATACTTTCAGCCGGATGGGTCTGCTTGACAAAGATCTTAAGCCGTCTTCCACAGTCTTTCATGGTGTGGTGCCTGGCAAGTCGGCTTACCCAGTGGGCAGGATTTCGCTGGAAGTCGCCTTTGGTGATGAGTACAATTACAGGGTGGAGTCCCTGTGGTTTGAGGTGGTCAAAATTAAAAGTCCGTATCATGCTTTATTCGGACGGCCGGCTTATGCCAAGTTCATGGCTAGGCCTTGTTATGTCTACTTACAGCTCAAGATGCCCGGGTTAAGAGGAACGATTACTGTGCACGGTGATCGGAAGACGGCTCTTGAATGTGAGGAAGGCGATGCGGCTTATGCAGAGTCAAGTTGTGCAGAGGCAGAGCTCAAGTTTTATAAAGAGAATGTTGACCCGGAGGATATGACTCCCTTGAAGAAGCCTACTACGGAATCAGAGCCGCCCCTCAAGTTTTCGGCGGATGATACCAAACAGGTGGATTTTACGGAGGGCGACTCATCTCAGCAGTTCACTATAGGGGCTAACATGGACCCCGCATAGGAAAGCGCGCTCATCAAATTCATCCGTGAGAATCGGGACATCTTTGCATGGAAGCCGTCTGACATGCCGGGGGTACCGAGAGAGTTTGCTGAGCACCACCTTAATGTGGATCCTAAGTTCAAGCCGATCAAGCAATTCCTTCGTCGTTTCAATGAGGAGCGGCGCAAAGCTATTGGAGAAGAAGTAGCCCGGCTCTTAGCAGCAGGGTTCATCATGGAGGTCTTTCACCCGGAGTGGTTAGCTAACCCGGTGCTGGTGCTTAAAAAGAACGGCACTTGGCGAATGTGTGTGGATTACACGGATCTCAACAAAGCCTGTCCAGCTGACCCGTTTGCTCTCCCTCGGATTGATCAGATCATTGATGCAACGGCGGGTTGTGAGAGTTTATGCTTCCTGGACGCCTATTCAGGTTATCACCAGATCAAGATGGCAGTCAAAGACCAAGAGAAGACGGCTTTCATCACGCCTTTTGGTGCTTTCTGCTATGTGTCTATGCCTTTCGGGCTCAAGAGTGCCCAGGCGACTTATCAACGTTGTGTGCAGAACTGTCTTCACTGTCAAATTGGGTGCAATGTTCATGCTTATGTGGATGATATAGTGGTCAAGTCAAGGAAGAAGGAAACTTTGCTGGACGACCTGAAGGAGACTTTCGACAACTTGAGGGTTTACAAGATGATGCTTAACCTGGCCAAGTGTGTTTTTGGAGTTCCCGCAGGCAAGCTTTTGGGGTTTCTGGTTTCTGAGCGTGGGATTGAAGCTAACCCGGACAAGATCAAAGCAATTACATCTTTGTCTGAGCCGGCGTGCATAAACGACGTTCAGCGCCTGGCGGGTCGAATCGCCGCGTTAAGCCGGTTCATAAGCCGCCTGGGCGAGAAGGCAATCCCCTTGTATCAAATGATAAAGAAGACGGATGATTTCGTCTGGAGCAAGGCGGCGGGTGAGGCGTTTGATGCGCTTAAGAAGCAACTGACTGAGCCGCCCGTCTTGGCTGCTCCGGCTGAGAAGGAACCGTTACTCCTCTATGTGGCGGCTAACAACAGGGCAGTCAGCGCTGCGGTTGTTGTGGAGCGCAAGGAGGCAGGGAAGGAATATCCGGTTCAACGGCCGGTTTACTACGTCAGTGAAGTTTTGATCGAGTCCAAGCAGCGATACCCACATTGGCAGAAGCTGATCTATGGAGTATTCATGGCAAACCGGAAGTTGAAACACTATTTTTTGGGACACCCGATCACAGTGGTTAGCTCTGCCCCGTTGGGAGACATAATTCAAAACAGAGAAGCCACTGGCCGGATTGCTAAGTGGGCGTTGGAGCTTGGACCTCTTAATCTAAAATATGTGCCTCGCACAGCGGTTAAGTCTCAAGCTTTGGTGGACTTTATAAACGACTGGACTGAGTGTCAGTCGCCAGAGGAGAAGCCGGACAACACTTATTGGACGATTCACTTCGACGGGTCTAGACAGCTAGAAGGTTCGGGGGCTGGAGTTGTCTTAACTTCCCCCAAAGGTGATAAGTTCTGTTACGTATTAAGGCTGATGTTTCCTTGTACTAACAATGCAGCTGAGTATGAAGCTTTGCTTCATGGCCTCCGGGTTGCTAAGGAGATGAATCTGAGCCGGGTTCGATGCCTCGGCGACTCAGACCTTGTGGCTCAGCAAGTTTCAGGCACGTGGGATTCCAAAGACCCACGCATGGCGGCTTATCGTCAGGCGGTAGACGTCGTTGCAGGTCACTTCAAGGGTTATCAGGTGGATCACATTGATCGTCGTAAGAACGAGGCGGCTGACGCATTGTCAAGAATTGGCTCCCAGCGTAAGCCGGTGCCGCCTAACGTTTTCTTGGACGTGTTATATCACCCTTCAGTTAAGTTACCTTCGGAGGAAGATCTGGCTATTCCTGACCCGGAGGGGCAATTGGTGGCGGCTCTGCGTGCTATTCCTGACTGGACGTTGCCTTACATGGCGTATCTAACTCGTGGCGAGTTACCTGACGAGGAGACCTTGGCAAGACAAATCGTCAGACGATCTAAGTCCATGACAATCATCAATGGCGAGTTACATAAACGCAGTGTTACGGGCGTTTTTCAGCGTTGTGTTTCACCTGAGGAAGGCAAGGAGATCCTTAATGAAATCCACGCCGGAGATTGTGGTCATCATGCCGGCTCAAAATCTCTGGTGGCCAAGGCTTTTAGACATGGTTTCTTCTGGTTGACGGCTCATAAGGATGCAGAAAACTTAGTGCTCAAGTGTGATGGCTGTCAAAAGTTTGGACGGCGTGTTCATGTGCCGGCTCAGGAGTTGCGCATGGTCCCGATTACTTGGCCGTTTGCGGTCTGGGGGCTTGATATGGTCGGGCCCTTCAAGAGATCCAAAGATAAGAAGACCCACCTTTTGGTGGCGGTTGATAAATTCACGAAGTGGGTAGAGGCTGAGCCGGTCAGCAAGTGTGACGCAGCTACGGCGGTTCAGTTTGTCAAAAAATTGATCTACCGTTTTGGTTACCCTCACAGTATAATCACAGATAATGGCACAAACCTATCCAAGGGGGCTATGCAAACCTTCTGTGAAGAAGAGCACATCCGGCTTGACGTCTCTGCAGTTGCTCATCCACAGTCCAATGGTCAGGCGGAGCGTGCTAACCAGGAAATCTTGAGAGGTATCAAGCCCCGACTTATGGTTCCTTTGCAGAGAACGCCGGGTTGTTGGGTTGAGGAGTTACCATCAGTCTTATGGAGCATCAATACAACTCCCAACAGATCCACTGGCTATACGCCTTTCTTCATGGTTTATGGCGCAGAAGCCGTCTTACCAAGTGACATACATCATGACTCGCCACGGGTGGCGGCTTACGTTGAGACAGACAATGAGACAGCGCGTCAAGACGCGTTGGATGCTTTGGATGAAGAGCGTGACCTGGCGGCGGCTCGATCGGCAATTTATCAGCAAGACCTGCGCCGCTATCACAGCCGCCGAGTCAAGACCCGGACGTTTCAAGAAGGCGACTTAGTGTTGCGCCTGATTCAAGATCAGACGGATGCGCACAAGTTGTCTCCTCCATGGGAAGGGCCTTTTGTGGTTAGCAGAAACCTCAACAATGGGTCATACTATCTCATTGACGTACGAGACGAGTCACGCACTTCTGGGCAGGAGACCCTCCGGCCGTGGAATATCGCTCATCTGCGGCCTTACTACACCTAAGTCATCGACTTCCCTCGTTGTATAATATCATTGTATATATTATATATATATATATATAATAAAGTTGGTATCCCTGCAAGCCGGGGCATCTGCCGTTTTTACATCACATTGTCCAAGATGGCTACAATCATATGATCATTTGGAGGCTTTCAACCTGCCGGGTTAGGCTTCAAGCCTCTTGGTCTGGCTCTTCAAGCCGGAGTTACAAGGTCATTTGGGGGCTTCTAACCCACCGGGTTAAGCTTCAACCTTCTTGATCGGCTCCTTATCTACAATATCACCACATACTGGCGGCTTACAAGACGGTGGCTTATAAGTTGGTGTGCAAAGTTGATAATATCAACAAAGATTACTGGGAGTGCAGCGAGTCATGAACTCACCTCCTCTAATCTGTGAAAACGGGTTATGCCTGCCTGTATGCAGATGCACTTTGTCAGGGGTGCAGCGAGTTCTAAAACTTACCCCCTGCAAAGGCCTCTTACAGCGGCGAGGCTAACTCTGTAAGGCCGGGTTATACCTGCCTGTATGTAGATGCGCTTTGTCAGGGGTGCAGCGAGTTCTATAACTTACCCCCTACAAAGGCCTCATACAGCGGCGAGGTTAACTCTTACATTTGTAACTACGGGTTATACCTGCCTGTAAGTAGATGCGTTTTGTCAGGGGTGCAGCGAGTTCTATAACTTACCCTCTGCAAGTGCCTCTTACAGCGGCGAGGTTAACTCTTCTATTTGCTGCGTCTCTCTGGGTTGCTACGCTCTTATTAAGAGTTCAAAGTAGCTAAGACCACAGAAGAACCGGCTTATATATTCGGAAAAGCAGGCAAGGAAAATGAGGTTTCACGCCTCCGGGTTAGACTTTTTAAGTCACCCTTCGCAGTGATGCAGAACATGTTTCTGTCTTGTCTTATATTGCCGGGTTTGTCTACAAGGTAAGACGCCGTGCAGATTGATATCATAAGCCGCTTGAAGAAAAGCAAGGAATATATTATGATTGACTAAAGACTCATACGTGCACTATGGCACGGGTCAGACAGTGAAAGAGTTTTTCTACAAGCCTATTACAAAGCTCTCTTTGAGAGCTCACCAGGCAAGCAGCCAAAAGTTTTATACACATCGGCGGCTCAAGAAGCCGGGTTATCAAATATCAAGTTCAGCTTGACGGCGGGTCATCCTGCTCCGGGTCTTCGACTTCTTCGATCTGAAGATTGTCCACGTCCCAGTTGCAGTGTGTTAGTGCTTCAAACTGGGCGTCCTCAAACAGAGGAGACGGATCAATCTCAGGGGCGAAGAAATGCTTACGGCGCACGGGGGTCAAGTCTCTGCATTCAAATGTGGGACCACGTATCTTCTTGGATGTCTCGCTGTAAGCCGCCTGGTAAGTTGACATGTCAAGATCCTCCACCAGCTTGGAGGCAAGAACCCTGGAAGATTTTCTGCATTGAGCATAGTCTTCTGTAGTGAACTCCGAGCCGTCATCTTTCTTGGACGGGAACCCGTCCATCATCTCGTCAGCAGTTAACTCAAGAGCGAAAGCCAAGCACCGGCTTAGCGCGGATAGAGCCCCCTGCCTGGCGGCTGATCTTTTGAGCTCATCAATCTGCTTAGGCAGCGTGGACAGCAGCTCTAAGATATCTTTCACGTGCTTGGGGATGCTCCTTTCAGTCAGCATAACTTTAATGGTCAGGAGAGTCCCGCAGTAGAGTTGTTCAGCTAAGGAGTACACTGCCTTCAGCTTCATCACACTGTCAGAGGATAACTGGCGGCTCCTTTCACCTGCAAAAAAAAGGTTTGGTGGTATAAGCCGCCAGAAATATTATTTATCACGGACAAGACGGTCATTAAGTACCATATGCTTACCAAAGATAGCAGAGGTCATCCTGGATATATGCTGTTTCAGGGTCTGCAGCTCTGTCGACACAGTGGCAAGCCGCCCTTCAGCATCTTCTGCACGCTTGGTCAGGGCGGCTTGATGAGTTTCAGTATTCTTCTTGAAAAGAGCAAAGTCCACTTGCGTCTTTTCAAGATCTTCGACGGCAACCCGCCACTTGGTTTCCGCCTCTGACCGGGCGGTCTGTTGCACATCGAGATTTTTCTTCAGGCTGGCCATTTCAGACTCAGCCGCCTCTAGAGCATCCTGTAACAATTCAAAAGCAGGAAAAGGGGGGTTCAATGTTCATGGTAAGTTACCACTGAGGAAATTATGCTACAAGTCTCAAGCAGATTGCAAGCAATATACTCGACACTTGGGGGCTAATGTCTATTTGTTCTCTAGGGCTTGTCCCGGCTAATCTTTAAAAAAAAGGTAAGCCGGCCCTTGGGGGCTACAGATCACGCTCTCAAGTCTTTCAATTAAAGTCCCGACTCATCTTTAAAAAAAAAGATAAGCCGGCCCTTGGGGGCTACAATCAGCATTTATACAGTATCCAATGAGAATCCGGGTCATCATTTCATGATAACCCGGACTTGGGGGCTACAACTATTCAAACTCTATACATCGAGTATCGGCCTACTACTTATACTAACCCGATACTTGGGGGCTACAGCTCAAGTTATGAAAAGTATTGCTAAGGAAAGCCCCGGTTTATTATTTGACATATTAATCCGGCTCTTGGCGGCTAGGAAAGGGTATAAAGGACAGGCTGGTAAAAGTATTACCTCATATTTTTTCTTCATAAGGCTGACAAACTTCAGCTCCATCTTCCGGCTTGACTCCAGGCGGTTTAGAAATCCAGCATGAAGTTCATCAGCGGTAAACTTCTCCAGTACAGTAGGTTCCAAATTAAATTCCTCCAGCGAAGAAGTTTCAGCTTTGCCAGAGTGCCTTGTTAATACACGGGGTTCAGGGGTGTGGTGACCCGTCTCAGTAATAGCAACGTCTGGAAGGGCTGTTTCTTCATCAGCCATTGAAGGGCTGGGCAGTTTAGGATCATCCCTCGCAGGGCTTTCAGCGGTCGTATCATGACCCGCCGGCTTAGGTGGCTGGTGAATGTTTTTCTCAGTATCTGCGGCTGGTGGAGAGGCCGGCTTAGCAAACACTGGCTCTTTAGCAATTGGGGCGGCAGTAGACCCGCCAGTTTTTCTTCGTTTGGCTTGGGCCCTGGAAGGCGCAGTTGATGGTTATATATATGTCAAGGACATTGAAAACATTCAAGTGCAAAATAATATACATACTCCGGGTTGATCTTCATTGGGGGCAGCTTTGATGCGGTTGAGTCGCCAGATGAAGGCGGAGAGTCCTGAAGGCATCCAAAGTAATACAAGACAGTAAGATTACAATGCAAAGTTGATGAGAATTATGTTTCCGTAAAAGGATACCTCAGCTGGCCGTTTTCGAGGAGTCGGGGAATGAGGTAACCCGGCCACGAGGTCGTCAGAGCCGGCGCTCCGGGTCTGGCGTCGGGAGTTGTGCTGTTGCTTTTTCAAAAGGAAATTGGGATCTAAGTGAGCAAGAGGATGAGAGAAGGGGACTTTCCGGACGACCCGCCGTACTCTGTCTTGTGAATAGATCTCTGAGTCAGAAATATCAATTACCTCAGGAGCGTTGGCGTGGCTTGCTTCCGTCTCATCCTGTGAGTAATTATTGTCAATAAGCTGTATAAAGAGACGGCCAAGAGAATCAAGTTCTACCTCCGAGTCGTCACTTTCGGCCGGCTCTGGAGTGGCGGCTTTCTTCTTCTTCTTGGCTGGGGTTTTCGTCTTAGGCTTTCTCACCGGCGGGTTAAATTTCTTCTTCCAGAACGGGGAGTTGGCCTATATATAAGCCGCCGGTTAAGGTTACAAGGTGCAAGATAAGTATAATCAATTGAAGGAAAAGAGACTTACGTCTGGAGCCGGATTCTTGGCATAGAAGGGCTTTAGCCCAACCTTGTCGCAAGCTTCCTGACTTTCGCCAAGGAGTCCCTTGACGCCACTGTTGATGTCTTCGTCAGTCAAGGGAGTTGTCTTGAAGCAAAGGGGGTCATTGGGTTCACCCGTATATTCGCACATGAGCCGGTCACGCCGGCTCAACGGCATGATTTTCCAGCTTACCCAGCAACGGGTTAGGTCAACACCTGTCAAGCCGTTAGCCAGCAGAGCCTTGACCTTGGTGTAAGCCGAGGCATACTTTGCTCGCTCGGCGGCTGTCATTCGTGCTGGGAGGGGGTTGTCATTGGTAAAGCAGAGCCGGGTTGGACGGTAACCCGGCAGGGGATTCTCGCCTTCAGGAGAGGTGTCCTGGCAATAAAACCAGGTTTTGTTCCAGTCCTTGGGGTGACTCGGCAAGGTGGCTGAAGGGTATGGCAGGTCTCTTCGTCTTTGGATGGTAATACCACCAAGTTCCAAGCTGGGACCGGCCGCCATTTCAGTCTGGCGGTTTGCATAGTGATATTCATAGAAGAGGTCAACAGACGGTTCTTCTTGCATATAGACTTCAGTTAAAACTTGGAATTGGCATATATTGGTAACTGAGTTGGGGCCTATGTCTTGAGGATGGATCTGGAAGAAGTGAAGAACATCCCGAAAAAACTTTGACCCGGGAGGGCGAAACCCGCGAAGGATGTGGTCAGTAAATATGATGATCTCTCCCTCCTTGGGCTCAGGCCTCTTCTCCGGTCCTGGAACCCGCCAGTGTATTTCCTCTTTACTTGGTAACATGCCAGATTCAACAAAGTTAGCTAGGAGTTCTTCAGTGACTCCGGAGCTGACCCAATCACAGGAGGATGGAGTCCTTGTCATGACGGCGGGTTACGCTACAAAAATAGAAGGAATGGCGGGTTAAGAAGAGCAGTCGCTGTGTAATGCAGTTATAATCAGTGTAAGTGGAAGAGCTAAGCCGCCAGAAAAATTGGCGGAGAGCCGGCAATACAATGGCGACTTACGAAGCCAAGATGGTATGGATGGGAAAATGACTAAGTGCAGAAAACAGATTTTGCATATTGTCTATTCATTGCAAGATCTACGGGCGAAGAAAAAATGAAAATGAATACGACCTAGAAATAACAGTGGATGAACGAGATCAATCTACCCGCAACAATGAGTGTCATATGGACACAAAAATGAGTGGGGGATGGACTTCGGAGGAGTGCCCGCAGCCAAAGGGTAGTGATACGAGGTCTTGGGCAGTGCTCGATGCCTCGGTGGTTATCGATGGTGATGAACTCGCAAGAACAAGGAAGAACTCGGAACCCTAACGGGAGTGTACACAGATTCAATGAGGATCAGAGGAGCTTACCTCTGAGATGCGGAGGCGCCGATGAGGCTCTGGTCCGTTTCGGGCTGAGGCAGTGGCCGGCGAGGAGAGCGACGGCGCGTCTTCGGTTGCGGGCGGCGGAGCTCTGGAGAGGGAGGCTTCACGCGAGGAAGGAGACGACAGCGACAGGCGGAGAAAGGGAGGAGGCGCACGTGGCGCTATTTATAAGGAAAAGGGCAACCGTACGCGCGAAAGTGGGGAGCTACAGTAAATTGGCGCCTTGATTTTCGGGATGACCTTTCGGTGACAAAGATCCGTTGCAAACGTCATGGAATCTTTTCTGAATATTCCGTGTGACGTCATGGCGGGTTACAAGTTGACTTTCCAGATGACAGCGCAATGAAGACTCGCCGTTAAGTAAAGTTAAAGATTGACATGAGCTAGCTCAAATCAACCTGGGGCCTAATGTTGGGGATATAACCCGTGGTGAGACCCGCCCAGGCGGGGCCGGGTTACACCGGGCGGCTCGTAAGCCCAAGACTTGTAAGGTGGGCTTAAGGATGCAGGCAAGGCCGCCAGGGCGGCTTACCAGATGGGCCGTTGACAGGGGCCCAGAGACGGA
The DNA here is from genome assembly GCA_039707655.1 of Elymus sibiricus. Taxonomy (NCBI): domain Eukaryota; kingdom Viridiplantae; phylum Streptophyta; class Magnoliopsida; order Poales; family Poaceae; genus Elymus; species Elymus sibiricus. The sequence continues at coordinate 201,192,077 of CM077666.1, read as the reverse complement.
AGATGGCGTGAAGACCCGGGTGGCTAAGCCGCCCGGTGGCGGCTTACCCAAGATGGTATGGCGGCTTAGAGACAGAATAGGACACGCTGTGTGAGTCGGTTTGAGACTCGTGTAACCCGGGGCCTTGACCTCTTATATAAAGGCTAGACCCCGGGGCGGCTTAGACAAGAAACCAAGTAATCGAGAGCTAGGTCAAGCAATCCGCTCCCTTGTAATCGATACTCCAGCTAATACAACACAAGCAGGACGTAGGCTTTTACCTCTACTTGAGGGGCCGAACCTGGGTAAACTCGTGTCCTTCGTCCCGATCAACCCCTTTGAGTCCACTGCTATGGCTATGGCCTCGAACCTAAGTCTTCGGACATCTGCCGTGACAAAACCACGACACACCTCTACGATCAATAACCAATAGCGGGACCTGGATGCCCATATTGGCTCCTACATATTCTACGAAGATCTTTATCGGTCGAACCTCTATGTCAAGGATTCAGTTAATCCCGTATACTGTTCCCTTTGTTCTTCGGTATGTTACTTGCCCGAGATTCGATCGTCGGTATCTCTATACCTAGTTCAGTCTCGTTACCGGCAAGTCTCTTTACTCGTTCCGTAATACAAGATCTCGTGGCTAACACTTTAGTCACATTGCTTGCAAGGCTCATTGTGATGTTGTATTACCGAGTGGGCCCTGAGATACCTCTCCGTCACATGGAGTAACAAATCCCAGTCTTGATCCATGCCAACCCAACAGACATCCTCGAAGATACCTGTAGAGCACCTTTATAGTCACCCAGTTACGTTGTGACGTTTGATACACACAAGGTATTCCTCCGATGTCAGGGAGTTGCATGATCTCATGGTCATAGGAACAGATACTTGACATGCAGAAAACAATAGCAATAAACTGACACGATCATATGCTACGTTTAAAGTTTGGGTCTTGTCCATCACATCATTCTCTTAATGATGTGACCCCGTTATCAAATGACATCTCATGTCTATGGCTAGGAAACCTTAACCATCTTTGATCAACGAGCTAGTTAACTAGATGCTTACTAGGGACACAGTGTTGTCTATGTACCCACACATGTATTTGAGTTTCCAATCAATACAATTATAGCATGGATAATAAACGATTATCATGAACAAGGAAATATAATAATAACTAATTTATTATTGCCTCTAGGGCATATTTCCAACAGTCTCCCACTTGCACTAGAGTCAATAATCTAGTTCACATCACTATGTGATTTACATTGTAATGAATCGAACACCCATGCAGTTCTGGTGTTGTTCATGTTTAGCCCTTGGAAGAGGTTTAGTCATCGGATCTGCAACATTTAGATCCGTGTGTACTTTGCAAATATTTATGTCGTCCTCCTTGATGTAATCGCGGATGGAATTGAAACGTCGCTTTATGTGTCTGGTCCTCTTGTGAAATCTTGGTTCCTTGGCTAGAGCAATGGCACCAGTATTATCACAAAACAGAGTCATTGGGTTAAGCGCACTAGGCACTAATCCAAGATCTGTCATGAACTCCTTCATCCAGACACCTTCCTTTGCCGCCTCCGAGGCAGCGATGTACTCCGCTTCGCATGTAGAATCAGCTACCACGCTTTGCTTGGAACTGCACCAGCTAACCGCACCCCCATTAAGAATAAATATGTATCCGGTTTGCGACTTAGAGTCATCCGGATCAGTGTCAAAGCTTGCATCGACGTAACCTTTTATGACGAGTTCTTGATCACCTCCATAAACGAGAAACATGTCCTTAGACCTTTTCAGGTACTTCAGGATATTCTTGACCGCCGTCCAGTGTTCCATTCCTGGATCACTTTGAAACCTTCCGACCATACTTATGGCAAGGCTGACATCAGGTCTTGTGCACAGCATTGCATACATGATAGAGCCAATGGCTGAAGCATAGGGGATGACACTCATCTTTTCTCTATCTTCTGCAGTCACTGGGCATTGAGTCTTACTCAACTTCACACCTTGCAAAACAGGCAAGAACCCCTTCTTGGACTGATCCATTTTGAACTTCTTCAAAATCTTATCAAGGTATGTGCTTTGTGAAAGTCCTATTAAACGTCTTGATCTATCTCTATAGATCTTGATGCCTAATATGAAAGCAGCTTCTCCTAGGTCCTTCATTGAAAAACTCTTGTTCAAATATTCCTTCACGCTTTCCAACATTTCTATATTGTTTCCAATCAGTAATATGTCATCCACATATAATATTAGGAACGCTATAGAGCTCCCACTCACTTTCTTGTAAATACAAGCTTCTCCGTAAACTTGTATAAACTCGAACGCTTTGATCACCTCATCAAAGCGAAGATTCCAACTCCGAGATGCTTGCACCAGTCCATAAATGGATCGCTGGAGTTTGCAACCTTTGTCAGCATTCTCTGGATCGACAAAACCTTCTGGTTGCATCATATACAACTCTTCCTTAAGGAAATCGTTAAGGAACGCTGTTTTGACATCCATCTGCCAAATTTCATAATCGAAAAAGGCAGCTATTGCTAACATGATTCTGACAGACTTAAGCATCGCTACGGGTGAGAAGGTCTCATCGTAGTCAACTCCTTGAACTTGTGAAAAACCCTTTGCCACAAGTCGAGCTTTATAGACGGTGACATTACCGTCCGCGTCCGTCTTCCTCTTAAAGATCCATTTGTTCTGAATGGCCTTACGCCCTTCAGGTAATACTTCCAAAGTCCATACTTTGTTTTCATACATGGATCCCATTTCGGATTTCATGGCCTCTAACCACTTCTCGGAATCCGGGCCCATCATCGCTTCTCCATAGCTCGTAGGTTCATCGTTGTCTAACAACATGACCTCTAAGACAGGGTTGCCGTACCACTCAGGAGCAGTACGCGTCCTTGTCGACCTACGAGGTTCGATAGCAACTTGATCCAAAGCTTCATGATCATCATCATTAACTTCCTCTTCAGCTGTTGTAGGCTCTACAGAAATATCTTTCTGCGCTGCGCTACTTTCAGGCTGAAGTAAAGGTTCAACAACCTCATCAAGTTCTATCTTCCTCCCACTCAATTCTTTCGAGAGAAACTCTTTCTCAAGAAATGTTCCGTTTTTAGCGACAAACACTTTGCCTTCGGATCTGAGGTAGAAGGTATACCCAACTGTCTCTTTTGGGTATCCTATGAAGACACATTTCTCCGCTTTGGGTTCCAGCTTTTCAGGCTGAAGCTTTTTGACATAAGCATCACATCCCCAAACTTTAAGAAACAACAGCTTTGGCTTCTTGCCAAACCAAAGTTCATGTGGCGTCGTCTCAACGGATTTCGATGGTGCCCTATTTAAAGTGAATGCAGCTGTCTCTAATGCATAACCCCAAAACGATAGTGGCAAATCGGCAAGAGACATCATAGATCGCACCATATCCAATAAGGTTCAATTACGACGTTTGGACACACCATTACGCTGTGGTGTTCCAGGCGGTGTCAGTTGTGAAACAATTCCACATTGTCTTAAGTGACTGCCAAACTCATAACTCAGATATTCTCCTCCTCGATCAGATCGTAGGAATTTAATCTTCTTGTTACGATGATTCTCAACTTCACTCTGAAATTGTTTGAACTTTTCAAATGTTTCAGACTTGTGTTTCATTAAGTAAATATACCCATATCTACTTAAGTCATCAGTGAAGGTAAGAAAGTAACGATAACCACCGCGCGCCTCAATACTCATCGGACCGCACACATCAGTATGTATGATTTCCAACAAGTCACTTGCCCGTTCCATTGTTCCAGAGAACGGCGTTTTAGTCATCTTGCCCATGAGGCATGGCTCACATGTGTCAAGTGATTCAAAATCAAGTGACTCCAAAAGTCCATCGGCATGGAGCTTCCTCATGCGTTTTACGCCAATATGACCTAAACGGCAATGCCACAAGAAAGTGGTATTATCATTATCAATTCTACATCTTTTGGCATCAATGTTATGAACATGTGTATCATTACTATCGAGATTCAATAAGAATAAACCCCTCACATCGGGTGCATGACCATAAAAGATATTACTCATATAAATAGAACAACCATTATTCTCTGATTTAAATGAGTAACCGTCTCGCAATAAACAAGATCCAGATATAATGTTCATGCTTAACGCAGGCACCAAATAACATTTATTCAGGTTCATCACTAATCCCGATGGTAATCGAAGAGCGAGCGTGCCGACGGCGATCACATCAACCTTGGAACCATTTCCCATGCGCATCGTCACTTCGTCCTTTGCCAGCCTCCGTCTATTCCGCAGTTCCTGTTTTGAGTTGCAAATATGAGCAACCGCACCGGTATCAAATACCCAGGCACTACAACGAGAGTTGGTAAGGTACACATCAATAACATGTATATCATATATACTTTGTTTGTTGTTGGCCGCCTTCTTGTCAGCCAAATACTTGGGGTAGTTCCGCTTCCAGTGTCCAGTTCCCTTGCAATGAAAACACACAGTTTCTGGTTTGGGTCCAGCCTTGGGTTTCTTCACGAGAGGAGCAACTGCTTTGCCACTCTTCTTGGAGTTACCCTTCTTACCCTTGCCATTTTTCTTGAAACTAGTGGTTTTATTGACCATCAACACTTGATGCTCCTTCTGAATTTCAGACTCAGCGGCTTTCAGCATCGCAAACAGCTCGGCGACTGACTTGTTCATCCCGTGCATGTTATAGTTCAACACGAAGCTCTTGTAGCTAGGTGGCAATGATTGAAGAACTCTGTCAGTGATAGCCTCTGGCGGAAGGGGCATCCCTAATTCGGCCAGACGGGTGGAGTACCCAGACATTCTGAGTACGTGATCACTGATAGACCCGTTCTCCTCCATCTTGCAAGCATAGAACTTATCGGAGATCTCATATCTCTCGATCCGGGCATTCTTCTGAAAGATAAACTTCAACTCCTGGAACATCTCATATGCTCCATGACGTTCAAAACGTCTTTGAAGTCCCGGTTCTAAGACATACAATATTGCACATTGAACTATTGAGTAATCTTCAGAACGAGGCTGCCAGGCGTTCACAACGTCTAGAGACTCAACTGGAGCGGGTGGATCACCAAGCGGTGCATCAAGGACATAAGCCTTCTGGGAAGCCGTAAGGATAATCCTTAGATTACGGGCCCAGTCCACAAAGTTACTTCCATCATCTTTCAACTTAGCTTTCTCTAGGAACGCATTAAAATTCAGGGGTGCTATTGCGCGAGCCATGATCTACAACATAAATATAGCAAAGACAACTCAGACTATTGTTCTAGATAATGAGTTTAGTTAATCATATTACTTAAAAACTCCCACTCAAATTGACATCCCTCCAGTCATTCGAGTGTAACATGATCCAAATCCACCAACTCAAGTCGGATCATCACGTGAGTTGAGGTGGTTTCAATGGTGACCATCTTTATGTTGATCATATCTACTATATGACTCATGTTCGACCTTTCGGTCTCTTGTGTTCCGAGGCCATGTCTGTACATGCTAGGCTCGTCAAGTTTAACCCGAGTGTTCCGCATGTGCAACACTGGCTTGCACCCATTGTATGTGAACGTAGAGTCTATCACACCCGATCATCACGGCGTGTCACGAAACGACGAACTTTCGCAACGGTGCACACTCGGGGAGAACACAATTTATCTTGAAATTTAAGTGAGGGATCACCTTATAATGCTACCGTCGTCCTAAGCAAAATAAGATGCATAAAAGGATTAACATCACATGCAAATCATAAGTGACATGATATGGCCATGAACTCGTGCTTTTGATCTCCATCTCCAAAGCACCGGCATGATCTCCATCGTCACCGGCATGACACCATGATCTCCATCATCTTGATCTCCATCAACGTGTCGCCATGAGGTTGTCGCGCCGATTGTTGCTTCCATGACTATTGCTAACTCATAGCGATAAAGTAAAGCAAAACGGCGAAAATAATTAAAGACAACTCTATGGCTCCTGCCAGTTGCCGTACTCATCGACATGCAAGTCGTGATATTCTATACAACACATGATCATCTCATACATCACATATATCTCATCATGTAATTAGCCATATCACATCACAACATACCCTGCAAAAACAAGTTAGACGTCCTCTAATTGTTGTTGCAAATTTTACGTGGCTGCTACAGGTTTGCAAGAACCGTCCTTACCTACGCAAAACCACAACGTGGTGTAGTGATTGCTTTTTGATCTTCTAAAAGAACCCTCTTCATTGAAATCGATTCAACTAAAGTGAGAGAGACAGACACCCGCTAGCCATCTTTATGCAACAAAGTTACATGTCAGTTGAAGGAACCGGTCTCTCGTAAGCGTACGAGTAATGTTGGTCCGGGCCGCTTCATCTCACAATACCGCCGAATCAAGTATCAACTAGTAACGGCAAGCAATATGTATACACCCACGCCCACAACTCGTTTGTGTTCTACTCGAGATCTCATCTACGCATAGACCTAGCTCTGATACCACTGTTGGGGAATGTTGCATGGGAAACAAAATTTTTCCTACGCACACACAAGATCTATCCATGGTGATGAGCATCTACGAGAGGGAGAGTGAATCTACATACCCTTGTAGATCGCTAAGCGGAAGCGTTAAGAAACGCGGTTGATGTAGTCGAACGTCTCCGCGATCCAAATCGCAAGTCGTCCCTCGATCCGATCACGAACTAGTGCCGAACGGACGGCACCTCCGCGTTCAACACACGTACGGCTTGATGACGCCTTCACCTCTTCGATCCAGCGAGCGATGGTGAAGTAGTAGATGAGTTCCGGCAGCACGATGGCGTGGTGATGATGGTGAGGAACAATCTCTGCAGGGCTTCGCCAAGCACTACGGAGATTATGACGGGAGAACTAGAGGGTTAGGGTTGCCGCACACGGCTTGGGGAATTCTTCATGTATATCGTGTGCTAGCCCTGCCCCTCTATTTATATGTTGAGCCTTGGGTTCTAAACTTGGAGTAAAAGCCTCCTCCAGGTCGGTTTTGCCCACACAAGGTCGGTTTGGCCCGCAGGGAAAGAGTCCAACTCGGATCCCTGCAGTACCGCGCACAAGCGGTAGTACCGCTCACGAGCGGTAGTACCGCTTGAGCGGTAGTACCGCTTCACACAAGCGGTAGTACCGCTTACGCGGTAGTACTGCCTTACCAGCGGTAGTACCGCTTAAGGCAGCAGCAAAACTTCCTTTTGCACTTCCCAATACCTCGTGGGCTTTACCCCTTTGGCTCATATAAAGTGTTGCTGCACCCGAACACTTCGGTAAACATCCGAAACCCCTTCCGGTGAATTCCGGAACCCTTCCGGAGATCAAAACACTATTATCACATATATCAATCTTTACCTCCGGACTCTTCCGGAGATCCTCGTCATGTCCGGGATCTTATCCGGGACTCCGAACAACCTTCGGTCACCAACAAAATAACTCAACTATACTAATCGTCACCAAACGTTAAGTGTGTAGACCCTGCGGGTTCGAGAACTATGTAGACATGACCGAGACACCTCTATGATCAATAACCTATAGCGGGACCTGGATGCCCATATTGGCTCCTACATATTCTACGAAGATCTTTATCGGTCGAACCTCTATGTCAAGGATTCAGTTAATCCCGTATACTGTTCCCTTTGTTCTTCGGTATGTTACTTGCCCGAGATTCGATCGTCGGTATCTCTATACCTAGTTCAATCTCGTTACCGGCAAGTCTCTTTACTCGTTCCGTAATACAAGATCTCGTGGCTAACACTTTAGTCACATTGCTTGCAAGGCTCATTGTGATGTTGTATTACCGAGTGGGCCCTGAGATACCTCTCCGTCACATGGAGTAACAAATCCCAGTCTTGATCCATGCCAACCCAACAGACATCCTCGGAGATACCTGTAGAGCACCTTTATAGTCACCCAGTTACGTTGTGACGTTTGATACACACAAGGTATTCCTCCGATGTCAGGGAGTTGCATGATCACATGGTCATAGGAACAGATACGTGACATGCAGAAAACAATAGCAATAAACTGACACGATCATATGCTACGTTTATAGTTTGGGTCTTGTCCATCACATCATTCTCTTAATGATGTGATCCCGTTATCAAATGACATCTCATGTCTATGGCTAGGAAACCTTAACCATCTTTGATCAACGAGCTAGTTAACTAGAGGCTTACTAGGGACACAGTGTTGTCTATGTACCCACACATGTATTTGAGTTTCCAATCAATACAATTATAGCATGGATAATAAACGATTATCATGAACAAGGAAATATAATAATAACTAATTTATTATTGCCTCTAGGGCATATTTCCAACAGGCAGGAGTCGATTTACTTGTCTTAGACGTGATGCCTATATACATGATCATTGCCATGAATCCGTCATAATTATTTGCTTTTCTATCAATTGCCCAACAGTAATTTGTTTACCCACCGTATGTTTCTGCGCTCGAGAGAGAAGCCTCTAGTGAAAACTATGGCCCCCGGGTCTATCTTTATTAGATAAAAAACCTAAAAATACCTCGCTGCAATCAATTTATCTCTATCAGACTTAATCCTTGCAAGTAACCGCTAAGAGGATTGACAACCCTCTTATTCGCGTTGGGTGCAAGTGTTTGCTTTTGTGTGTGTAGGTGCTGTTCACTGGATCTTGCTTGGTTCTCCTACTGGATTGATAACCTTGGTTCTTAACTGAGGGAAATACTTATCTCTACTATACTGCATCATCCTCTCCTCTTCGGGGAAATACCAACGCAGTCTACAAGTAGCTAGCAGCACAGAAATTTGATGGGTAGGTATGAACAAAATCGGAACTGCACAAGTACAGCTAAGAGAATCAATGTAGACATTACCAATCACAGAGGAGCACGAATGTCGCGGCCTCGTCTGTGCATCATGGGCGGCAACGGGAGTCAGTTCATTGTCGCCGACAGTGCTGCTGCTGCCCTTGCCGTCGGCTACCGGGAAGCAGATCCGAGACCGTGGACGACGGCGCCGGGGAAGCGTGCGGCGTACGACGGCAACGGTGGACTGGCTCCAGTGCGGCGTACGACGTCGTCGATGAGGCAGATGCGCTACGGTGGACGAGTGCACGGATGTAGAAGGGGATTGGCAGGAAGGCCAGCTAACCGTAGCCGGCTTGTTGTGGGGTGCTGCGGTGCCGTGGAGAAGTGTATTTTGCTGTCGGGATAGAAAATGGGGATTATTGACGTGTCCTCTGGGTGCGGGGGTGGGGGTGGCTGGGCGGGGTGAACGTGAAGTTACCAAAGCAACCCCCGACCCAACACCGCCCTTCGGCCAGTTGTACAAAGGGTATGATGGTCATTTCGCATTGCTCGAATCTGGGTCGCGGGAGATATCGATGGGAGCGGGAGATTTTGTCGCCGACCTAAAAATTTGTAACACTGTACTCCCCGTCCGGCGTGTTGGATGATTGGGCTAAGCAACTAGGAGTACTAGTGAACATCTGTTTTCTTAGTTTACTGTCGTGACATTAATTATTTGTTGTAGTTGTCAAATAAATATATTAAGCTATTGACTTCGAATGGAATGGTTTATACAATTCAATAGTTAGAATCATTGTTGAATTCCAAGTTGAATACCAAGTCTATGGTACTTCACAATATACTCAAACTCACATAATCCAACTCAAATGAAAATCTAAATGCATTTCATAATTATTAATTAGTTGGATGCAACAAAACCATCAATAACTCTACATGATCCAGGTCAAAACAATATTTGAACACATCCCAATGTGTGAATTCCTGCTTTTGTGAATGAAGCATAGAGAGAGAGTGTGTGAAGATGGAGCAATGGCGGGAGAGTGATTTGTGTGCGCAAGTGCACAACACACAAGATATACACGCCATGGAAGAGAGAGATAGAGGGCGGGAAAGATTGTATATATGTGGGTGAGAGAGTAGGAGAGAAACCTCACGAGAGAGAGAGAGGAAGTGTGCGAGAGAAGGGACATTTGCATAGGATGGAAGAAGTTAGGTCTGTGAGAAAGATGGAGACATGTATATATACAGAGTGAGATGCGTGCGTGCGATCGAGATTTTGTACACGTGGAAGGAGAAGAGACAAAAGGTTTGATGAGAGAGCTCAAGAAAACATGGACGGGAGGGGGGGAGCTTGTGTGTGTGCTTGTGGCCTTGTGGGTTCTGGGATTGATATTTTTGTGCGGTAGAGAGAAAGAGAGAGAGAGAGAGAGAGAGAGAGAGAGAGAGAGAGAGCAAAGGAGTCAGTCAGCTGGTTTTACGTCAGTCTGCTTCCAACTGGCCCCGCATTCTCTAGTGCGGTCTGGTCGGCGTCTTCATTCTTCCCGATGCCCTCCTTGAAGATCGAGGTGGTGTGCATGCCGGGGTGCAGAGAAGCACAAGCGATAGTGGTCGCTATATAACCTTGGACAGGGATGGATAGTGTGCGAGGGGTGTGGTGTGTGAGAAATATTGAGTGAAATCAAACCTAGGGAGAGAATGTGTGTGCATTGTGTGCAGGCGAGATAGGCTAATGGTGTGAGATGGATACATCGTGTGCATGAGTGTTTAAGCAATATAGAGAGACCATGTGCGGGATACGAAGAGAGGACTATGGGGAGTGTGTTTGTGAGGCAGAGAGACATAGCGAGAGATAAATGTGTGTGCGTGGTATAGGGTGTATGTGACGGAGAGGTACATGCTAAATAGGGTTTTCGGGAAGAGATTGTGTGTGCGAGAGAGAGAGAGAGAGAGAGTCAGGGCCTTGAGGCGGGCAGGGGCTGGGTGAGGGTGTGAAAATGTGTGCGTTGATGCATGTGTTAAATGCGAGTGTGCGAGGGAGGGTCGAATCGGGAGAGATGGTTGTTGTGTTGCGGATGCCTTTCTCTCTCTCTCTCACACACACACACACACACACAAACACAAATACAAGACCGTTCTCTCATGCATACACCATATCTCGGCATCTCTCTATGTCTCACGTATACACGATCATTTGCACATTCACACCTCTCTATATCACACACGCACCGTCTCCACATTGCCCTTTCGCCACAACACATAGACACATACACACGTTCTCTCACCGTCACACCCAGAGAATCTCTCTCAAAAAATACTATTAGGGTGCACCTAAAACGTCCAAATCCAAATAAGCAAGAACTGAAGCTAAATTCAAATATATGGAAATATTGTAGCGTGAAGAACTTTTCCAGCAAAAAAAGTGTAGCGTGATATTTGGGGATTGTTTTCACACACACAAAGGTTCGGTGGATGTCCTTCGAGTGCGACACCGTGACGCACCATTCGATCGACCGCGCGGCCGCGGTGCACGCGCTTGCAGAGGATTCCGTATCAATGCTGTGCTAATTAATGTGGTACTGCTCTGGCTGACCATTTCTCGCCCATCACCGCCGTGTCCCCGCCATCCCGGTGCCATGAAGTCGCAGGCTCGCCCGCTCACGTCGTCTGCAGTCCCTCCGGGCGATGCCGCCGCCCTGCCAAGGATGCGAGCAGCTCGAGCCGCGTCTATGCCCGCAGCGTACGAAGAGGAGGACGACGAGCACATGCTCCAGCACGCCGGCGAGGAGGAGGAGCTAACGGGTCATTGTGGTCTCCTCCTGCGAGGAGGAGGCCCGCATGGTGGCTGTCACGGCGGAAGCCGGTCTCGTCCGTGCCGAGGCCGAAAACCGGGTGTGGACGTGGAATCTACCCTCGAGACCTTCAACGTCATGTGGATAATCCAATCTGAAGGAACAATCTGGGTCAGTCGACTCTTGTGAGCCATTGGATGCAACATGGACGGCCAGAAGGGCTTCTTCAACCTCCGAAAATGATGCACTCTTCATCTTCTCTCTCAAACATCGAGCCGCCACAGGCCTAACCGCCTACTGCCGCTGCCCCGCCCTCCCCTCAACCGCCTCCCACCGCCGTGCCCCCCTTGCCATCCGTCTAACCCCGGGCACGATCCATTTTTTCCAGCGAACTGCATCCCATGGATGGCTAGAAGGGCTTCTTCAACCTCTGAAAATGATGCACTCGTCATCTTCTCTCTCAAACATCGAGCCGCCACAGGCCTAACCACCTGCTGCCGCCGCCCCGCCCTCCCCTCAACCGCCTCCCACCGCCGTGCTCCCCCCTCCCCTTGCCATCCGTCTAACCCCGGGCACGATCCATTTTTTCCGGCGAACTACATCCCACACCCAACACTCATAAGATAGATCATGGGCACCCTGCCACCATAATATAGATACTGGGGTAGCATCTCTGCCGTCTTCTTCCTTCCCTCCGGCGAACTTCTTCTTTCACAAATTGACTGACCCAATTGCTATAGCTGTTGTGTAAGAAATGGGTAGTACAGATGAATAGTACCAACTAGTTAGACGGATGGAAATAATACTACTAGTACTTATTAAGTACAGTAGGAAGGTGAAGAAATGAGTAGCAGTACCATCTACAACTCGAACTGTAAGAAATACTAGTACATACAGTAAAGAGTTCAAGTAACGAGAAAGAACATAACATAGTTCTGCCGGGGGCTCAGCACAACACACCCCTAAAATAAAACTAAGCACACTGAAATAAAACTAAGCACCCTGAAATAAAACTAAGCAACTAATCTGGTTGAAACTGCATCAGAACCAGCATGAGCAATGACAATGCCACCTTACTCGGAGTCCTCGTCCACGTCCTTGACTTCATCCTTGTCCCTCTTCCTCTTCGCCGATACTTCCTTGCTTGAACCGGACTCTACGCTCTGCCTCTTCTTCATCCAACCCTTGTAGATATTTAAAAAAAGGTAGGCATCCAGTGCTGCGTACCCGATGTGAGCTTCTTCTATATTCTTCCGCTCCCATGAATAATGAAACGTATAGTGAGGTTTCTTCAGTTTACCGTACGAAGGATCAATCATGGCTTCTGCCAGGGTCAGCATTGAAAGCTGAGAGGAGGACACCAAGCGTTTCTTCTGGAGGTCGAAGGGCTGGTGTACAACGAGGCCTATCTGACCCAGGACTTCCTTGTCCTTGGTAAAGTCTACAGTAATGAATTTGACTCTTTCGTCCTTGAGGAATTCTTCAAAATTCTGGCACCTTACGTCGGCATGGCATATGTGGTACACCAAGCACAAGTTATGTACGCAAACCTGGATCATGACGGGCTTCTTCTTCTCTTTCTCCTTTAGCAACCTCTCTTTCTCCAAGACTGTGGTGTACTCAACATCTAGCCCAGCGACCCACTCATCATTTGAATTTTCGAACATGCGTTGGAAGCGACCAAGGCATCCTTGCACCGTCGCGGAAGAATGGGTGTAGATGACGTCGATCTCATCGCCGGTGATGGTTTCAACCTTGTACTCACCGCTGATCATGGAGATTTGGGAGGCCATGGAGTTTGGAGGAGGGCTAGGAGAAGTGGAACTGCTGTAATGCGGAAGGACGGGACGAGTGGGAGCGAACTGCTGTAATGTTAAAGGACGGGGATGAGTAGGAGCGAACTGCTAGCGGTTTTCCGATTGTAAAAATGCTGAGTAGGGCATGCGAACGGCGTGGGGTAGTGGCTTGCCTGGTGGATAAATGGATGCATGCCCCCAAAGAGTTCTCTAGTACTTTGGGGTACCCACTAGATGTCATGTCTTAGACCCACTTCGTAGGGCTGACAGTATAGTATCTGGGTGTTCGCACGCCATGCCGGCGTGTGCATGCAACTTTGACTTAATTCCGTCAAGCGTCGCGCCTCACATGACCGTCGCCTCGCTCGCGCGGTCGCGCCCTTTGAGACTTCGGACGGCTATAAATGTGCATTTTTTTCCGATTTACCCTCTCTCTAAGGATCTTCAACTAATGCGAATTACTCATGCTAATTACTCTCTACCGGCCCTTTCTCCTTTTTTCCATTGGTGGAAACGACTAGCATGCCAGCGGGTGGGAATTCCATTGGTCTTCATGAGGGGGCTGCATTGACCGCACCATGAGAATACAATTGCATGCATGCATATCATGGGAAACTAACTCTATTTAATTAACTAAACAGGATCTTGATTGGAGGAAAGGAACGAGACGAGTAATCGCTACTAGCCAGTAGTCATCCACCTTGGTCACGATGCGATTCCTAGTGAGCCTTACACACCAGACCAGAGTACTACTTCCTCCGTCCGGGTGCGTTAGGCTATATGATGTTGCCATGTCATATATAGTCATCACTTATAGTCACTCATACAACAAGGTTAGCTATATGGTTGGCTATAAGAGTACTATTTTTTTAACCTTCTCTCTATCTTGTTCTTCGTATTTCTTGCATTTGCCAAGGAGTACGCATGTAGCTAGGCTCTTGCATGAGGGCCCAGTCCCACCATATTTCCATTTCTCTCTACTCCACATAGGCAAAAGTGCCATGTAAGCGGGCTATAAGCTCATTATTGTACTTACTCTAAGAGAATTCAGAAAATCTTAAAGTATTAGCTGTGATGTACAGTAGTAATTAAACTGCGCCTTGTTTAACTCAACTGCCTCATGCGCCCACCTCCCTCTCGATTCATGTTTCTCGTTCGGCCTACCAGGAAACCCGTTCGCCTCCAAATCTTTTCCTTTCCATGTGTGAAAACAGTCTGCTGCATGACTCTCCTTCTCCCCCCCGCAGTCCCACCTGTCCTCCCCATGTGAAAACAATCTGCATGCATGAGAGCAAGTAGTACAATAAGGTGATGTAGGAAGGCTTTAATATTTTAAATACTAATATATTTTTGCTGAGTTGGATGAGAGAGAAGAGGAGAGAGAAGAGAAGGAAGCTTACAGCCGAATGTAGCACGAGCTCCAACACACTTTCTGAGAGAAACATGTGGGCTATATATTAATGCTATAGCATACTAGTATAGCCGATTGTTGACTCTCCCTCCCGTGCTCGTCCAATCTCCTCCTGCCTAATAAATCACAGATCACCTAAACCCTAAACCGGTGTGACCAGCAATATGTCCACCTTGCCCCCTGAATTCAGCTCGGTGCCCCCCCACCTCCCCCTTAATTTCCTCCAACAAAAAAATGCCCACCTAGCTGTTACGTTAATCGCGCAACCTATCTTATGCAGGTGTACCATTGGTCGCTATAAATAATGCGCCTTCCATGGCATTCTGAAGAACGCTCACATTCATCTCCTCGCCCTCCCTCTCAATTACGGACCTGTCGACCACCATGGCATTGCCCCTCCCTAGCCCAAGGCACCCCTCGCTGCCCCGTGCGGAGGGTCACGCGTCGGCGTTCCATTCCTTGCTGCCACGAGTCGAGGAGGACACGTCAGCATTCCGCTCCTCGCTGCCACGGGTCAAGGATGACGTGTCGGCGTTCCGCTCCTCCCCGTCGCCGCGACGCGTTGAGGTGGACGCGTCAGCGTTCCCATACTCACCAGCACACGCATCGGAGGACGCGTCACCGCCCCGCTACGAGGAGGATGTCGCACCGGCCCCCGAGCCGCCCAGCTTGGAGGAGCTATGGGAAGAAATGGAGGTCGCCTTGTGGGAGGCTTTGCCTCCGGCGGAGCGCGCCAAAAGAGAGGCGGAGAAGCAGGCCGAGGAAGAGAAGCGCGCAGTGAGGGATGCTGCCTGGCAGGCCTATGTCGCCTCCGAGAGAGTCAGGCAATTCGCTCTTTGGTAGAAGGCTCGTGCGAGGGCCGTGTGGGTGGCGGAGGACACCCATGCCAAAGCCCTAAGTGCAGTCGGGTCGATGCGCCTCATCTACGCTTGGCGGTACATTGATCGGGTGCACGCTTCCAGTGAGGAGGAGTACCTGTTGGCGCCGGATCACCAGACCGGTGAGATCGCGCTCGCTCGCCAGCAAGAGGCTAATCAGCACCTCGCGACTTGCGAGGCCGAGGAAGAGGCGTTGTCTCGTCGCGCTGGGAAACGGCCGTGCACCAGGGCACTCGTGGCGCGCCGCAAGCGCTCCTGCGAGCGCCGTGGCTTTTATTAGGATTAATTTATTGTTGTAAGGTGATCCCATTAGTAGGTAGGTGTACTCGTAGTTTTCTATGGTATTGGGACGGAAATGACAAATCCCGAAGGCTCGGGACTTATTAGCGTCCTTAATTAATTATGTATGAAAGGAACAAGTTTGAAAACCTTTTCTATCCGTACGCTTGTTACTTTTTGTAAGTAGAGTACGTACATCGCACGAAGTTCAACACTATATATCGCAGTACACGTCTCTCTCTATATCTAGGCTTATGCACTAGGACAACTAGTATATATGTATACACATGTGCATTCGAATATTATGATGCGGTTTTGGTAAAAGTAGTAAAATACTGTAGTAGACAACCTTGTGAAATGATTCAATGCAAAAGAAATGCAAGAATGAGAAGTGAAAACTCCATTGATTGTTTTCTGATGAGCTATAAATGGTGGGACTCATTCTCATTTGATTGTTTACTTCCTTCTCTCTATAGATTTTTCTCTATCGTAGTAGTTATATTTCACTGGTCGGGAGTCATGCAAATTTTACGAACAAGTGCCCTTGTGATTGTTCCAGAACAGTACCGATGCAGCAGCAACTGTTCAAGCGAATCCCGCAGATCAGCCATTCGATCTATGCCCTATGCACCGGGGAGGGAGTAGTGACCTTTGGCGGCACACAGTACGTACTAGCACGTACTCCTACGAGTGACTCCTACTACCCTCCGTTCCATAATGTAGTGCATATAGACTTTTTCAAAAGTCAAACTTCACTAAATTTGACCGACTTTTTGGAGAAAAATATTTGCATCTAGAGTGCAAAACATATTTCATTAGATTCATCACAACACATAGTTTCATAATTTATATATTCACTATTATAGATACAAGTAGTTTTCTATATAAACTTGGTCAAAGTTTGTAAAGTTTGACTTTTCAAAAAATCTATACGCACTATTTTTTTTGTCAGTACTACTACTACTCCCAAATCGCTTCGTACTCCCAAATCGCTTCGTACACGAAGTTGTGCCATGCAATTGGAATTCCAACTTGAGTAATACTACTAGTAGATAGGGATCGAGCGTGCCGCTTTAGGATCGACCGTAAATGTGGAGAGATGAACCGGACTGCAGAGAGATGAGATGCAATAAAGACAGGAGTGATATGATGGTTGCTTCTCCGTTCATTTTACCAGGCCACTTATTATTGGGAGTGGTGGGGTTTTGTGATATGATGGATTTACTGCCACGCCACGAGCGCAGTCAGACTCCCTTGCAGCGCCGCCCTCTACTCTAGTAGCCCCTACTACTCCTACTTCCGTCCCGGTTTACTAGCACCTCTCGTATTTCAACTTTTCGACCTATATTTGTTACCGTAAATTTAACTAGTAGGGAAATAGTACTCTAGTATAAAGTTCGACGTCGGAACCACGTGACACATGTGGTAAGCAATCCAAACAATTCAAAAAAAAAATTCGACGTTGGATTCGGGTTAAAAAATAGTGTATGTTATATGCCCTGGCAAAAATAATATTACTGAAAAGTGCATTCAAATGCAAATTATGATGGCTGTGAGTTGAGAAACCGGTTTCGATGATCAAAGAGGATCCAGGAAGTGGTAGATTTTTTTAGAGAAAAGGCAGATCGCCCGCCCAACCAGCCAAATCATAGAGTAGCAACATGAACAGTACAATAACAAGGAAGGTTTAATACAGCCAAGCAGGCAAATGGCACGCAGGCCCATTGAAATGAACGAAGATAAAGCAGCACAAATCACACTCGAGGGAGCTGGCTCTCACGGGCTGCAGGACGAAGGCTAAGGGCAGACGTACGGATCTTGGTAATGAAACCGGTGAGAGCATCGGTGTCCACATGGTTAGACAGCTGCTTCCATTGAGCGAAGACTAATGATGAACAGTTAACTTGGTAATGCATATGCCGAGGTGAACACGCGTGATCCGCGTGGCTGGGGTTCCGGCCATTCAGAACTCAACGCACAATAGGTCAGCGCACATGGTTCTCATAGGCAATCAGATCTCGAGTGCTCTAAAAAACCACCGCACTATACGGTTGTCCAGCCACCCCATCCCAGAGCTCTCTCCAAGCGTCGCCGTTCATGCCACCGCGCCGCACACTAACTGGTAAGGAAGCGATGGCATCCCGCCGCGTCGAGTTCATCACCGCCCGCGACCGCACACGAACTGGTAAGGAAGCGATGGCATCCCACCGCGCCGAGTTCATCGCCGCCCGCGACCACACACCTACGTGGGCGGACTTTGAAGCTGCCATGGCCAAATGGGCGGTGGAGCAACAGGAGGCCAAAGCCGCACAGAAGGAGCGGAAAAGGCAGAAAGCACTCAAGAAAAGAGAGTCCCACCGCCGCAAGAAAGAAGCTACCGCACGCGCTGCTGAGGAGAGCCGGGCGGAGATCCAAGCACGGCAGGCTGCCACCGAGAAGGCCGGGAAGGAGAACAACGGTCTCGGGCCAGCATGGCCCGATGCCTCCACCTGCCAGGATCGCGGCGGTACCGCGATGCTGAGGAGAGCTGGGATAGAGGTCCAACAAGCACGGTGGGCTGCCGTCGACAAGGACAAAGAGAACGATCGCATTTGGGTCTGGCCAGCATGCGAGAAGTAGTTAGTGTGTGTGTCGCCCGTATGTTTGTTTAATTAATTATGAGCATCTATCAGTACTACTTACTACTACCTCCGTCTTGGTTTATTGGTCCTCATTGTATTTTGTATCAACTTTTGACCGAAGATTTAACTAACAAAATATTAATGCATGTCATAAAAAATAATATCATCTGAAACTATGTTGAAATACGAATCCAATGATATAATTTTTGGTGACATGCATTAACATTTTATTAGTTAAATCTTTGGTCAATATTTGGCACAAAATACAATGAGGACCAATAAACCAGGACGGAGGTAGTAGTTAGTAATGATACCTGGCGAACGTTCGCCATGAGCCCAATCCCGGCGAACGCCCACATAACCGCCAGATTTCCATCCGACGGTGGCCTTTTTTTTAAGCCCATGGTATTTGACAAAACTGCCACCCTTACACATGTAACTGCGACGCGGGCGTTTGCAACTGCCATGTCTCCCAGCGAACGTTTGATGGAGATTGGCGTTAGCACCGATGGTGGTTCCTAGTAGTTCCACGCTTGGGCATTGAATTTGTACTATTTACTATACTACTCCGGTAGAGCGGAGTCCTGCTCCACTATAGTAGGTACTCTAGTTTATAGAGTATATTTTAGTAGTACTGTAATCAGTCAAGTTGTCTCGCATCGATATGACCCTATGTTCTGGGATGTGTATCGTAAGTCCAGTGGCGTGCTGCTGTTACATTGTCATCATCACCTGTCCACTTCCTGCAGCACATATTCGCTTCTCCATCCTCGCCAGCACAAAATCGTCCAATCTTCCATCCCCGCTAGGTGCCTCCCCCCTCTTCCGAAACCCAAGCACTAACAATGGCAGAACTGAGAAGCGTCCGCCAAAAGAGTAGCTGGAATTCGCTCCCCACAAAGGTAATGAAACTCATGGTTTCGCGTGTGGACAATCTCAGTACCATGCCGCTCGCCGCGTGCTCGTCGGGGTTGTACCGTTTACTCAAAGCCCTCAGGCCGGAGCTTTTTAAGCCAGCTCCCTGCTTGCTGATGCCGCCTGATCTTCAGAAATAGCGTGTCACGCAGCTTAAGGATCCTAGGGTGGCGAGCATCAACCCCCTCGACTGCGATCCGATCCCCGTCACCCTCAACTACATTAACAGTATGTACTGGGTCGGCATGAACACGCCTTGGATGGTTCTCATCGACGGACGTGGCAGGTGGATGCTCGTGGAGGTCTACACCCGGCGATTGATACCCCTTCCTTCGATTAACACTGCACTGCTTTGGCACCGCGGCCCAGAATACTCAGAATCTTACAGTGGCCAACATGATACCAAGTTTGATTTGCTCAAGGTTGTAATTTGCCAAGTGCCCACAAGATCTGTGAATTATAAAGACTTCAGGCTAATTGCGTTCTTCAACCGCGGTCTTGCCTATCTGACAGGTCACTACGGTAAGTGGATAAATCTCCACGTCCATCGCAGGATCATACATCCTCCATGGCTCTCTGATGCCATTGAACACAAGGGCTACATTTACGCTGTGGACTCCTTCTATGGCTGGACATATTCCTGGCCTACTCCAGTCATCCCTACAAATGGCTGTTACAGCAGTATGTTACTCCTAATTTCCTATGATATCATGATGGCTTTCTTCCTATTGTCAGGGTATTGTTTAAGAAGAGTTAGAATCATGATATTGTTGTTAGAAATTAACACCACGCTGTCAAATACACCCTCTGTTCAGTAACGGGGATGTTTTGACAGTTTAATTCAAACTGCCAAAATGCCCCACATTAGTGATCAGATGTAGTAGAATTTTGGTGAAATCAAATCATCCTTCCCATGCTTATATTACTGTCAACATTTAATGAAAAAATATTCATGCTCTGAACATGCTGTTCTTAGATTTACAGTACCAGCCCATTTTTATTTGACTCCAACTTGATATGTTGTTGTCGGCTGTGTGGTGTCCCTTCCCTTCCTAATCCCAGAACCTTTCAAAGAAAAGCGGCATGGCAGTTGCAAATGGTTCCTGGCTCGAACAGACGATGGCGAACGATTGATGATCGTTCGCACTTACCGGATGTGTTGTTTCGCGGAATACAATCACAGTCACTGCATGGTCTTTGAGCAGGATCCCAGCTTCTTTGGGCCTTCAGGAATTTTTGACCGAAGGCCGGTAACTAGCCTCGGCACACGCTTTCTGTTTCTCGGACTGAATTATCCGATTAACCAGGAGATCACCAACGTCAAGGATCCTGATGGCAGCGCGGTTCCGTTCATCAGGCAAAACTATGTGTACACAATGTACCATGCGTCTCTCCATGCACCATACCCCGATATGTGCCGCCACGCTCTGCAGCCCAAAGTAGGAGAGATGGTCACATGTATCAGACTTTGACCTGCTGGCTGGAATTTCCCCCGTCAGGCACCCATCTGGTTCAAGCCTTCAGCCAATCTCCACAGCTTAATAAATAGTAACATCTAACTGAGCCAGTTAGTTTGATGCGTACACTTGGTGTAGTTGGATCTTTATTAAGTTTGATGCATACACTTAGTTGTTTTGGTAGCCCTTCTGTAATGTTGGCCGATGTTTGGTTGGAAGAGAGAGTTGCGTCTTTACTCATCTGGCCTGCTTACTGCTTCTGTTGCACCCTGACCCCTGGTGGTATCTTCAATCCCAAGGCTCCTTTGTAGGGCTCTAGTTTGCTGTGAACCTCTAGTGGTTTCTATTAACAGAAAATTGGCGGCAAACCCCTTTTACTAAAACAATATAGAGCCATGGATGCTGCTGGTGTTTTCAATGTACAATGAGTAATATATTTTGTCTGTTGGTTGAATAAATAGTGGTGTTAGAATGATAAAAACAATGTTTTGGAAGTCGTTGCACGCTCTGATCCTTTACTGCCCCGCACGTTTTTTTGAGAGGTTAGTGCCCCATACGTAGCACATACTATTTTTTTTCTAGGGAACAAATCTTTCACTTGTTGAGGACATGCAGCCCAGTGATTTAGTCCCAATAGAAGAGCCCATAATTAACTAGGAGGGAGGCTCTCACATGAATCCGGCCCAGCTACATGCTCATGCTCCCCTAAATAAATAAATAAAGCTAAATGTTCATGCACAGGTTGTTTAAATTTACGATTTGAAAACTATGATTTTAACTAGAGGATATTATTTTCCTACGAGAGTATCTTTAAATTCAGTCAATATTATTCTTAGGCAAAGATAGCGACCAGTCTTTTTTCTCACACCATTTTCTTCGTGCAACTAGCGGACTGTTATTTGGTACCCACAAGGTTGAAGCCGATGCAAATCGTAGTCGACGTGGTCAACATCTAACAATTATTAGCGGCAAGTTTTAATAAATATCGCAATTTTTGTCCGTTGCATTTGTATGTTTTATGGATTGTGCTGCCCAGGTCTCCCGTTCGAAACCCAGGTACCACAAGTTTTTTGACAAGCCGAGTTTTTTTATGATAAAAAGTTCCAACCCAACATTATTTTTCGATAAGAATGCCCAGCCCAGCCCAACACATGTGGTGACCCCACTTTATCCCGGGGCTTCTGAATGTGCTCGGCTTCACACCTAAAGAAAAAAAAGTGCTTGGCTTCATTTTACAATAAGTTGTAGCCATATAAAATTAATTCTTATTATCGAGCATGCTGAGTTTTTGGGTCTGACCGATCCAGGTGCCAAAACCAAACCAGTGCCGGCGGGACGGCCTGTTCCCACCTTCCACAGCTAGTTGCGGTGCCTTGCACGGATCGCGGCCCTGTCGTACCATGAAATAATCGCCAGGCCATCCCTCTACTCCCCCACACATCCTATTCTTCTCTGGCGACGACAGCCCACCCCGCACCAGAACCAGTCAACCCTCGTACTCCACGCCCCCTACGACCACACTACCGCATCTTCCCTGGCTCCTGTTCATTCCCGTCCGAGGCCTCGCCGTCGTCCTCCGCCTTGGTGCGCTCGCCGCGGCGCCGCCGTCCGTCCTTGTGAACATGGTCAACATGGTGAATCGGGGGAGGACAATACTTGAGAGTATGACAGTAGGGACCCACCAGGTCCACTATCGAACGCAAGCAAGTGCCTCCTTACTACTCAGATCCACCCCTCAATTTTTTTTTACTCATATCCACCTTGCTGATATCTGGGACTGACATCATTGTCAACGTATAATCAATTAACGACAGAATTGTACAAGGAGCGGCTGACACCAGGGATCCAGTAGCTCGAGCAGTTTTTTTTGGTTGTTCAGACGGAGCGGTGTATAAACTGGGTTGTGCGGTGTCTGTGGCCCGTCTAACAACATGACCAGGCAGCTGTTTTTTCTATGGGAAAATGGGTAGCCCACCATTTTTTTTGAAGAATACCCAACCTAGGCCTATTTGTTTTCTCTGACTTGCTGGGCTACAAATCTTTCAAGACAAGGAGGGGTGCATTCGGCCTGGCCAGAAAATGGGAAGTAAATCATAAAAGTAATATGAAATGGGACGCAAATGTAAAAAAAAACACAGCAAATGGGCAATTAGTTTCATATTTTGATTTTTTCTTCTTTGAGATTTTATATTTCATTGGATTTTCACATTTTTTTAAATTAATTTTAATCTCGCTCCTAATTTTGGGATTAAAAATAGTTCGGACCCCAGGAAAAATATGCAAAATTTCGAAAATTTCGCATATTTTTTAGCAATTTTTTTAACACTCACCCTGACCAGAAAAGGGCAGCAATTCTAAAAAGGGCAAATGGGCTGTAATAAATTCCATATGAATTAGGAAATGGGCTTTAAATTGTAAAAATAATAGCCAATGGGCTGTACATGCCACATATTTCCAGGCTGACTTGTTGGCCGACTAAGTTGATGCCTACGTAAGGCTTTGTCAACTTATAGTCAACAAACGATTCTAGCAACATTGACTGTTGGATGTCCATCCAACGGCCATCGTGCTTCTTCAATCTCTGATGTTCCTACTCCAGCCGCCCAAACCAGCGCCGGCTTTACTGCCTGCTCCCACCCAACTCCCACCGCTGGCCAGGCCATCCCTCTACCCACCCGCACATCCTGTTATTTTCCGGCGACGGCAGCCTCACCCCGCAGCCGAACCAGTCAACCCTCGTACTCCCCTCCGCGTGGGCATCCACTGCTGTGTCTTCGCCGGCTCTGGGTCGTTCCCTTCCTAGGCCTCACCGTCGCCCACCGCGTTGGTGCTCTTGGCGCGGCGTAGTCAACGTGGTCAACAAAGGACAGTCATCGAAAGAGGGATGTAGGTGGAGAGGTTGACAGTAGGGCCCCACATGGTCCATGGCCGCATGCAAGCAAGTGCCTCCTTATTATGCGAAAAAATGATTCTTCCCCCTTACTGGTTGGACCCACCAACGACATCTTCGCACGCAAGGAAGTGCCTCCTTATTACGCAGAAAAAAAAGTTTCGTCCCTCTGACAGCTGGGATCTACCAGCTGCATCTTTTTCAAGGAAGTGCTTCCTTTTTCGGCGCAAGAAAAATAATTCCTCCCCCTGCTAGCTGGGTCCCACCTGATTTGGAGGCTGACTTGTTGGCCTACTAAGTTGATGCGTACGCAGGGCTATGTCAATTTAGTCAACAAAATCGACTCTAGCTGCGTGAGACCGTTAGATGTCAATCCAACGGCCAGCGTGCTTCTTCAATCTCTGATCTTCCTGCTCCAGCCGCCCAAACCAGCGATGGCATGAATGCCTGCTCCCGCTTTCCGTGGCCGGCTGTGCTGCCGCGCAGGCCTCACCGCGCCACCCTACTCCAATCACTAGCCAGGCCATCCCTCTGCTGACCCACACCTCCTATTATTCTCTGGCGACGGTAGCCTCACACCGCACCCGAGCCAGTAAACCCTCGTATTCCCCTCCGCGTGGGTGTCCACTGCCGAGTCTTCCCTGGCTTTGGGTCGTTTCCCCCCCTAGGCCTCGCCATCGTCCACCGCCTTGGTGCTCTCGGCACGGCGTCGTAAACGTGGTCAACAAACGACAGCCAATGGAAGAGGACTGTACGTGGACAGGCTGACAGCCGGGACCCGCGAGGTCCATGGTCGCACACAAGGAAGTGCCTCCTTATTACGCATAATAAAAATGATTCCACTCCCTGACAGCTGGGACCCACCAGCTACATATTCGCACGCAAGGAAGCTCCTCCTTATTACATGAAAAAATGTTGCTGACACGTGGGTCCCAGTTGCTTGATCAGTTTTGTTGTTGTTGTTGAGAGGGAGTAGGTTATCAACTGGGCTATGCGGTGTCTGTGGCCCGTCTAGCCCAGGCTTTTATTTTATGTTTACAACATGACGAGCCCAGCTATTTTTTTCTCGGTGAAAATGGCTAGCCCACCTCTTTTTTCCGTAGAATAGCCTACACAGGCCGATTTCTTTTTCTCCGCCCTGCTAGGCTGCAAATCTTTCAAGACAACGAGGGATACATTCGGCCTGCCTAGACAAAAAGGGCTGTAAATCTTATAAGTAATATGAAATGGGCTGTATATGTATAAAGACAAAGAAAATGGGCAATTAGTTTCAAATTGCTGATTTTTTTTTGATATTTCAATTTTCATTTTTTCACATAACTTAATTATATTTTAAATTTAGTTTTATCGGGCTCAAAATTTCGGGATTAAAAATAGTTTGGCAATTTCAATGAAATATCGCTGAAATTTTGAATCCCGTCCTTGCGAGAAAATGGTAAGGTATTCTAAAATATAATATGGGCTGCAATAAATTACGTAATAATTAGCAAATGGTCTCTAAATTTAGGAAAATAGCAAATGGGCTATATGTTGTCCGCCACAGATGTTATGCTGACTGGTGGGCCTACTAAGTTGATGCGTACGTAGGGCTTTGTCAACTTAAAGTCAACAAACGATTCTTGCAGTGGTGACTGTTGGATGCTAATCCAACGGCCGTGCTGCTCCTTCAATGTCTGATCTTCTTGCTCCAGCCGCCCAAACCAGCGCCGGCGGGACTGCCTGCTCCTGCCTCCCGTGGCCGGCTGTGCTGCCGCACAGGCCTCACCGCCCCACCTTACTCCCACCGCTGGCCAGGCCTTCCCTCTACTCACTCACATCCCCTGTTATTCTCCGTCAATGGTAGCCTCACACCACAGACGAACCAGTCAACCCTCGTACTCCCATCCGCGTGGGCATCCACTGCCGCATCTTCCCCGGCTCCGCGTCGTTCCCTTCCTAGGCCTCGCCGTCGTCCACCGCCTTGGTGCTCTCGGCATGGCGTAGTCAACATGGTCAATGAACAACAGCCATCGGAAGAGGATTGTACGCGGTGAGGCTGACAGCTGGACCCACCAGCTACATCTTCGCACGCAAGGAAGAGCCTCCTTATTACACGCAAAAAAATGATTCCTCCCCCTGACAGCTGGGACCCACCTGCTATATCTTTGCACGCAAGGAAGTGCCTCCATATCCTCCCTGACAGCAGGGGCCCACCCGGTCAAAGCGTACGTAGCGTTGTCTGTCTGGTCGCGAACGTGTACGTACATACTGGTCAATCGGGCTTTCTGCAACGATGAACTGTGGGCGTGTAAGGAGCGGCATGTGTCGTAGTACAACCCCGACATAGCAGTTCAGGCAGCCCCGTCTAAATCGTGTACACGTACGTACAATCTCACAGCAAAAAATACGGCCATGTACGTACATATACAGGCGGGGTCTCGAACGCGTACTCGCGCATACGTACGGCTAGGGCTCGTGTACATGGAGAGAGGCAAGAGACGGCACCAACGGCCTCCTATTCATCAGCAGCCAACTGGCTGGGTTGGAATGGAGGAAACAATGCCGTGTTCATCGGGAGCCAAGCGACTGGGTCGGAATGCATCCTGTTCATCGGGAGCCAACCGGCTTGGACGGAACAGCCATAAGGGGGTCCTGTTCATCGACTCGGGGTCTGGCGTACCGCAAAACGGAGGAAACGGCCTTCTATTCGACCGTCTATGGTTCAAATTGCGCTACCTCGGGGTTTCACCCCGCCGCTTCGGGTGCCATTCCCCTTATAAATAGGCCGAAGGGGCTCCAGATTCACTTTTTACTGCGCCCCTAAGCCCTTCTTCCTCCTCTCGCCTCCTGCGCCACCGTGACGTCTCGAGCTCGGCGACCTCAAGGACAGCAGCGACAGCAACTTCGACACCGCCGCCGGAGTCCGTCAAGCACACCACGGCCACGCTCGCGGATCTCGAAGCCTTCAAGCCTCTCCTCGCCAATCTGTGAGTTCCTCATTCCATCTTTGTAACTTCTTCCGCCACTGTTCTTCACTAGTTCATCGATGTTCTTCGACATATGCAGTGGTAGATCTTAAGTGTCCCTGTCTTCCATTCGTAGGCCTTAAAGTAGCTTCGCTGTATTTTTAGTCAGTTTGTCGATCTTCTTCCCTGTCACAAATGAACTTCATTGTTGTTTCGTACCCATCTGCGTAAGCGGACCTAGGTTTTTTATTTTCCCTTTATGGCCATTTTGTACATCCATCTTGATATTCGATCTATACAGAAGCTGTTTGTGACTACCTTGACCCGGATTTTGTCCTTGCTCTTTCTGGGGCTTCATTACTTAACCAAATTACACTAAGTCACTGTTATTCTGCCGGCTCTTAAGCCTCAAACCACTGTAGTTCTATGAACTCTCAGACCCGGCAATTCCACCTTTGTAGCCCAAGCAAGCTATATTTGTAACCAGTTTAACCGGATCATATTTAATTCATAACTTCCACTGCTTTATTTACTTTGACTCGGCATTATCATCGTGATACCTCAATCAGCTCACTCTTTCAACAATGTTTTGCCAACTCTTAGCCATGCCTTGTAAATATCAACTCTATATTTATAACCCGGATTACAACCGACTTGTAATCCATTTCTCTTATTTCCAGTAATCAATGGCTCCCAAAGTAAGCAAGGCTGCCAACTGGTCCAAGTCCTGCATGTCCAATCTGATGCTGGAATATCTGGTAACCACCAGGTTACTTCCTGTGAAAGATCAAATCCATTGGTGGGCTCCTGAAGAAGAGACCTGGCCTGCCCCTGGCCCCAATGAAATTGTAATCTTTAAAGATCACTTGGACAGGGGTTTTCGTCCGTCGGGTTTTAAGTTTTTTCGCAATGTACTTCATCATGTCAACGTCAGGCCACAAGACCTTGGGCCTAATTTGGTCCTTAATCTGAGCAACTTCCAGACCTTCTATGAAATATATCTTCAGATGGAACCCATAGTCGGCCTGTTTCAGGACTTCTTCTACTCTAATTGCCAAACTGAATGCAAGAATGGCTCCAGCCTAGAGTACGGTGGAGTCACCATTCAGCGGAGGAGGAACTCATATTTTCCTGAGATAGCACTGGCGAGTCACCTGAAGGATTGTCCCAAGACTTGGTTTTATTGCCAAGATACTTCTCCAACTAACGAGCACCCGTTGCCGGGTTACAGACAGGACCGGCTGCCTGCCTCCATATAGTTTGATGCCTATGCTCCACCTGAAGAAAGGGAGGCATTCCAGCCCATCTACACCAAGATCAGTGCCCTCATAGCTCATGGACTGACCGGGGTTGACTTAACCCGTACATGGATGGAATGGAGAGTTCAGCCACTCGGCTTAAGGAGCCGGCTTCTGCACACCTACACTGGTGAGACAAACGACGAGTTGTGTTTTAGCACGCAAAATTTAACCAACACAGACTTAATTAAGGCCACCAAGAAACTACTTGGTGAGAAAAAAGAGAAGATCACCCTTGTTGGCCTCGCCCCCTTTTATGCTGGTAACCCGGCTCCAGCTGTGAGTCACCCTCCTTCATCTTTATATTAAGCAATTGTTCTTTCTTTCTTTAACTGACAAGCCGGCTGTTTGTTTTAGGAGGGCTCTGAATGGTGGCAAGCAGGATCGGAAGCCACCACTCCTCCACAAGATCAGAATGAGGAAGAAGAAGAAGAAGGGCCTGAGGTAGAACTTGACTCTCTTGGCCGCTTTTTTAACGAACTTGCTGACACCGACTTGTCAGGATCAGACCGAAACAAGCAGAGCCGGCGCCACAGAGGTAACCTTGATTTCTTCAAACTCAGACTTAGGAACATTTGGTCAAAGAAAAATCTGGGTTGCGGTCCGGAAAGTTCCGTTTTCCCATTCATCTGCTCACTTGGACCGTCATTTATCTTTGAAGAAAATGCAGCACACTGCAAATCTGAAGAGGAAGACCCAGAGCAGATTAGGCAACTTGTCAGAGGGCTTATCTCATGATAGATCTCGCCGGCCTCGTCTTGATGTTCCAACAAGTCCTACGGTGAGTCATCCTCAAGCCGGTTTATTTAAGCAACCAATGCCACGGGATGATTCAGCTTACTTGACTTCCCCGTCCTCCGATGAATCTAGCGCCACTCAACTGCCGGCTTTCACCATCAACAAAGGTTAAGAGAAATAATTTGTCTTGTATTATCAATCATGTTTTGTTCCACATTTTGAGCTATTAATATCTTTCCTTGATGCAGTGCCAAGGCTGTTACTAAGAAGAAAGCTGGCGAGTCTTCTGGCTCTGCAGCAGAGACTGAAGCAAACCCATCACATGACTTGGAGATGGATAATACTGAAGCAGAGACTGAAGCAAACCCACCACATTTTGCAAGACTCAGTGTCCCAAAACACTGATGAGCAAGATACATGATGGAGATTCCACACACTCTTGTGTTTGGATTAATCGTGTATTCCATGGTATGTAAAACAACCAGATATGTCCAGTACTCCCAAGGAGTTGCGAGTATAGATACCAAAGTGATCAAAGTACTGATCATGGGACAACAGTGAAAAATGTCATTGAGTACTGGAGTAGCATTGATGACATGTTTTCTCGCAAGCAGAGATTATGAAGTGCTCGTTGTAGGTAATTGCATCGATACAGTCTTCATCAATACTCCATGTGATTTTTGATTTAAGTTAAGGGTTTTGTGTAATACACGATATGGTGGCACGGTGTTTGGAAATCGTTCCAAACAGGTTACTATGGCGAATTCTATAACTAAGGCTAAGTATGTTGCCGCTTTCAAAGAGACATAGACGATGTTGAATCGTACAGTTCGTTCAGGAAATTAGTATGGTTCCAAGATGGCTTTGGTCAATGGAACACTATTGAAGATAGTTGCTCCATAGCTCAGTCTGAGGAATCAAGGTTTGACCAGTGATTCACATATATACGAAGCCAAGTCCACACAAAATATAAATTTTGTGAAAACGTGAAAACGCGAGGATATGCAGAAATACATACGGAACTGAAGTTGTCAGATCCGTTGGACATCAGACTATACCACAAGCGAAGCATGTTTTACACCGGTATGCCATAGGTATAAAGTGCATCAGCATTGACTAGACTATTGACTCTAGTGCAAGCGGGAGTCTGTAGGAGATATGCCACAGAGTCAATAATAAGTGTTATTATTTATCTCCATGTTTGTAGTTAAGTTTATATTCCATGCTATAACTGCTATGGTTCTCGAGTCTGCAATAACCACGAGGCTCGGAGGAAGACTCATATGCACGTGTGGAATAATAAACGGTAAAAAGTATTCCTAGTCTGGCCTCTAAGACTAGCTCAAGTGTTGCATGATGGTTCTGTTTTCCTGATCATGGGCATGACTATGCCGGCAACTTTGAGGGCACAATGTTAGGAGAACACTTGTGTTGAATCGACCCGAATTGATGTTATGCTATGAGATTCATTCGTCACAAGTTAATGGTTAATAACACAGAAAAAGTTAATGTTTGCATAATTCCTTAGACCATGAGAGTGTCGAGTTTCTTCATGCTTGCTTCATGAACTTTGGGCTTTGTTAAACGTCATCCGTAACTGGGTGGCTATTACGGCGGCTTACGGGTTCATGGGAAAGTATGTCAAGGGACTTGATAGCTCAAGATTGGGATTTTCTCCTCCGACGATGGAGAGATATCTCTGGGCCCTCTCGGTGTTACGGTATCCACCATCGTCTAGCCAGACACATTGTGATTTGATCACAGGGATGCCAGGACACGGGAACTAGAAAAGAGAACAAACCGGTAACGAGGTAACTGGCATTGTGGACAAGTGTTGATCCACGGGGATGCCGATGATTCTCACCTAAAGTATTTGTAACATATCGCGAAGCAACAAGAATTGCACACGGCAACTGAAGGTTCACTCGAATATTCATTCGTGTGGGTATAGGGGCCAATATGGGTGTCCACGGCTCCGATGTTGATCATTGATCGGAAAGTGTTTCGGATCATGTCTATACTTCACCGAACCTATAGGGTCACACGCTTAAGGGTCATCTATCTGCTGAATACTAGACAGGGAGTCTGAGACAAAGTCACCGAAAAAGTTTCGGAGACAACGGAAACGTTCCGGAGAGAACACCGGAATAGTTTCGGTAAAACTGAAAAGTTGTTTCGGGGTATGCCATTAAGTCAAATTGGTTTCGGCACATGCCTGGAAATTCTTGGAGGTTGCCAGAATTATTCTGGAAACTTCTGGGATTTTTCCGGGATAAAAACCGGAAAAGTTCCGGAGCTGCCGGAACCGGTTTGGTTGCTTTTCGCAGATGAAAATCACTAATCCGGAATTGTTTCGGAACGCGTCCAAAATCATTTTAGTGGTATGCCATTAAGTCAAATTGGTTTCGGCACATGCCTGGAAATTCTTGGAGGGTGCCAGAATTATTCTGGAAACTTCTGGGATTTTTCCGGGATAAAAACCGGAAAAGTTCCGGAGCTGCCGGAACCGGTTTGGTTGCTTTTCGCAGATGAAAATCACTAATCCGGAATTGTTTCGGAACGCATACAAAATCATTTTAGTGGGTACTGGAATTATTCTAAGACCCACAGAAATATTTTCGGATTTAACGGTCGCGGAAAAATGTTTCCAGGAATAGTGAAAGTGCTTTTTGGGTGGCTTCTCGGAGAAGCCACCTTGAGGGCCTTTTGGTATTTTTCCCCTTGGCTTCTTGGAGAAGCCACCCTTGGGCTTGGCCTATAAATATGGGTTGAGGGGGCTGCCTAAAGACTCATCCCTTGCTCTCATACACATGCCATGACATTTCTGGCTTCTCTCTCCCTCCCAGCGAAATAGTTTCGTAGAGCCGAAAGGCTGTCTGGGTTCCGGTGGGAACTAGTTCTGGACGGCGAAGCCCTGCCGGATAGATGACACCGTATGTGTGCAACTCTGTAGAGAGATCGTAGTTTCGGTCTTAGTTCGAGAGTGCCTCCCGAAGGGCTGTACGAGTAACCGTCCGAGTTTCGAGGGTCCTCCTGAAGGGCTGTCCGAGTTACTGTCCGTGAGGCCTCCCGGAGGGTTGTCCGAGGATCCGTCCGGTGGGACTATCCGAAGGACTGTCTAGAGGCCTCCCGGAGGGCTGTCCGAGGATCCGTCCGGTGGTACTATCCGAGGGACCGTCCAGAGGCCTCCCGAAGGGCTGTCCGAGGATCCGTCCGGTGGGACTATCCGAGGGACTGTCCAGAGGCCTCCCGAAGGGCTGTCAGGCGATCCGTCCGGTGAGCTGACGAGGGAGTACATCCTCGCGGTTGGGAGGTTGTAAAATCCTAGCTGTGGGAATCTGCACCGCCGATCGTCATCGACTCTACTTCCGCTGCGCTACGAGTCGGTAACGAAAAGATCAAACCTTGTATGCAGTCTCCATAGTAGTCCTGGGCTGGTGCGTAGGTCAGAATTTTTTTGTTTTCTGTTGCGTTCCCCTACAGTGGGCCCCACACATCAACATACCATAAGGAGGAAGCATTTTTTTGCAATATATAAGGAGGCACTTGTTTGCGTACGGCCATGGACCTAGTGGGCCTGGACTGTGAGCCTCTCCACGTGCAGTCATCTCCCGATTCCTCTCGTTTGTTGACCATGTTGAGAACGACAGACGGCGGCGCCGCGACGAGAGCACTAAGGCGGAGGACGACATCGAGACCTCGGACCGGAACGAACCGGAGCCAGGGAAGACGCAAGCGGAGGGGAGTACGTGATGGGGAACGTTGCATGAAAATCTAAAAAATTCCTACGAACACCCAAGATCTAATCTAGGAGATGTATAGCAACAAGAGGGGAATGTGTCTACATACCCTTGTAGACCAAAAGCGTTAGCGTAATAATGCGGTTGATGTAGTCGTACTCTTCACGATCCAATCATGACCCAATCCGATCTAGTGTCGAACGGACGACACCTCCGAGATTAGCACACGTTCAGCTCGATGGCGTCCTCTTCTTCTTGATCCAGCAAGCAAGGGTGAGGAGGTAGATGAGATCAGAATTAGCACAATGGTATGGTGGTGGTGGCAGTAGCGGAATTCCGGCAGGGCTTCGCCAAGCGCGTACCGGAGGAAAGGTGGGAGGAGTTGGGAGCGACGGAGGGCAAGGGTGGAGGCATGGCTGCCCCCAATGCCTCCCCACCTTTATATAGGCATGGAGGGGGCTGGTGGCTTGCCCTCCAAGCCCCTAGGGTCATTGGTCAAGGGGGGAGGAAGGAAATCCCTCCTTTTCTTTCCCCACCGGTCGCTATCCCTCCTTTTTAGGGATCTTGATCTTATCCCTTCGGGATATGATCCTATTCCTTGTAAGGGGGGATCTTGGTGTGCCTAGACCAAGGGTGTGGGACCTTTCCACACTACCCTCGTTCAGGTGGGTCCCCCCATGCAGGTGGGACCCACATCGGAACCTTCTAGAACCTTCCCGGTACAATACCGAAAAAAACCGAACTTTTTCCGGAACCCAAAATATGACTTCCCATATATAAATATTTACCTCCGGACCATTTTCGAGCTCCTCGTGATATCCTGGATCCCATTCGGGACTCCGAACAACCTTCGGACTTTCCACTGTTAATATCTCATTACTACCCTAGCACTATCGAATGTTAAGCGTGCGACCCTACGGGTTCGGGAACATGCAGACATGACCGAGACTCTTCTCCAATCAATATTCAATAGCGGGACCTGGATGCCCATATTGATTCCCACATATTCAACGAAGATCTTTATCGGTTGAACCACAATGTCAAGGATTCAGTTAATCCCGTATGCAATTCCCTTTGTCCGGCGATATGTTACTTGCTCGAGATTCGATCGCCGGTATCTCCATACCTAGTTCAATCTCGTTATCGGCAAGTCTCTTTACTCGTTCCATAATACAAGATCCCGTGACTAAACTCATTAGTCACATGAAGCTTCTTGTGATGTTGTATTACCGAGAGGGCCCAGAGATATCTCTCTGTCACACGGAGTGACAAATCCCAGTCTTGATCCATGCAACCCAACAGACACCTTCGGAGATACCTGTAGAGCACCTTTATGATCACCCAGTTACGAAGTGATGTTTGATAGCACACTGTATTCCTCCGGTATCCGGGAGTGACATGATCTCATGGTCTAAGGAACTAATACTTGACATGAAGAAAGCTATGGCAAATGACTAAACGATCTTATGCTAAGCTTACGGTTGGGTCTGTCCATCACATCATTCTCCTAATGATGTGATCCCGTTATCAAATGATAACTCATGTCTATGGTTAGGAAACCTTAACCATCTTTGATCAACGAGCTAGTCTAGTAGAGGCTTACTAGGGACATGGTATAGTTTATGTATTCACACATGTATTTAAGTTTCTGGTCAATACAATTCTAGCATGAATAATAAACATTTATCATGAGCGGGAAATATGATAATAACCATTTTATTATTGCCTCTGGGGCATATTTCCAACAGTCTCCCACTTGCACTAGAGTCAATAATCTAGTTTACGTAGTTATGAATCTAACACCCATGGAGTCCTGGTGCTGATCATGTTTTGCCCGTGGAAGAGGTTTAGTCAACGGGTCTGCCAAATACAGATCCGTATGTACTTTTGCAAATCTTTATGTCTACAACGCTCTGCTTGGAGCTACTCCAGCTAAGTGCTCCACTATTCAATACGTATCCGGATTGAGACTTTTAGTCATCTGGATCAGTGTCAAAGCTATCATCGACGTAACCCTTTACGACGAGCTTATCTTCACCTCCATAAACGAGAAACATGTTCTTAGTCCTCTTTAGATACTTAAGGATATCTTGCCCTCGGATCTGTGATAGAAGGTATACCCAATGGTCTCCTTAGGGTATCCTATGAAGACGCACTTCTCCACTTTTGGTTCGAGCTTATCAGGTTGAAGCCTCTTAACATAAGCGTCGCATCCCCAAACTTTAAGAAACGACAGCTTAGGTTTCTTGCCAAACCATAACTCATACGGTGTTGTCTCAACGGATTTAGACGGTGCCCTATTTAAAGTGAATGCGGCTATCTCTAATGCATAACCCCTAAACGATAGTGGCAAATCGGTAAGAGACATCATAGAATGCACCATATATAATAAAGTATGATTACAACGTTCGGACACACCATTACGCTGTGGTGTTCCAGGTGGTGTTAGTTGTGAAACAATTCCACATTATCTTAAATGTGCGCCAAACTCGTAACTCAAATATTCTCC
This sequence comes from Elymus sibiricus, assembly GCA_039707655.1. Lineage (NCBI taxonomy): Eukaryota > Viridiplantae > Streptophyta > Magnoliopsida > Poales > Poaceae > Elymus > Elymus sibiricus. The sequence continues at coordinate 201,157,016 of CM077666.1, read as the reverse complement.
TTCATGATCAGATCGTAGAAATTTTATTTTCTTGTTATGATGATTCTCTACTTCACTCTGAAACTCCTTGAACTTTTCAAATGCTTCAGACTTGTGCTTCATTAAGTAAATATACCCATATCTACTCAAATCATCAGTGAAGGTAAGAAAATAATGATATCCACCGTGTGCTTCAACACTCATCGGACCGCATGCATCGGTATGTATTATTTCCAACAAGTCACTTGCCCGCTCCATTGTGCCGGAAAACGGGGTTTTAGTCATCTTGCCCATGAGGCATGGTTCACATGTTTCAAATGATTCATAATCAAGTGATTCCAAAAGTCCATCAGCATGTAGTTTCTTCATGCGCTTTACACCAATATGACCTAAGCAGCAGTGCCACAAGTATGTGGTACTATCATCATTAACTTTGCATCTTTTGGCATCAATATTATGAACATGTGTATCATTACGATCGAGATTTAACAAGAATAAACCATTCACCAAGGGTGCATGACCATAAAAGATATTATCCATATAAATAGAACAACCATTATTCTCTGACTTAAATGAATAACCGTCTCGCAATAAACAAGATCCAGTTATAATGTTCATGCTAAACGCAGGCACCAAATAATAATTATTCAGGTTTAAAACTAATCCCGAAGGTAGACGTAGAGGGAGCGTGCCGACGGCGATCACATCAACCTTGGAGCCATTTCCAACGCGCATCGTCACCTCGTCCTTAGCTAGTCTCCGTTTATTCCACAGCTCCTGTTTCGAGTTACAAATATTAGCAACCGAACCAGTATCAAATACCCAGGCGCTACTACGAGCACTAGTAAGGTACACATCAATAACATGTATATCAAATATACCTTTGTTGACGTTGCCAACCTTCTTATCTGCCAAGTACTTGGGGCAGTTCCGCTTCCAGTAACCCTTCCCCTTGCAATAAAAGCACTCAGTCTCAGGTTTGGGTCCAGCCTTGGGTTTGTTCACGGGAGCGGCAACTTGCTTGCCATTCTTCTTGAAGTTCCCTTTCTTTCCCTTGCCTTTCTTATTGAAACTGGTGGTCCTGTTGACCATCAACACTTGATGCTCTTTCTTGATTTCTACCTTCGCGGTCTTAAGCATCGCGAAGAGCTCAGGGATCGTTTTCTCCATCCCTTGCATATTATAGTGCACCAAAAAACCCTTATAGCTTGGTGGCAGTGACTGGAGAACTCTGTCAATCGCTACTTCATCCGGAAGATTAACTCCCAACTGATTCAAGCGGTTGTAGTACCCAGACATTTTGAGTACGTGCTCACTAACGGAGCTGTTCTCTTCCATCTTGCAGCTAAAGAACTTGTCGGAGGTGTCATACCTCTCAACCCGGGCATGAGCCTGAAATACCAATTTCAGCTCCTGGAACATCTCATATGCTCCGTGGTGCTCAAAACGTCTTTGGAGCCCCGGTTCTAAGCCGTAAAGCATGGCGCACTGAACTATCGTGTAGTCATCAGAACGTGTCTGCCAGACGTTCACAACATCTACAGACGACACTGGAGGGGGTGCATCACCAAGTGGTGCATCAAGGACATAAGCCTTTTGTGCAGCAGTGAGGATAATCCTCAGATTACGGACCCAGTCCGCATAGTTGCTTCCATCATCTTTCAACTTAGCTTTCTCTAGGAACGCATTAAAATTCAGGGGAGCTACTGCGCGAGCCATTGATCTACAACATAATTTTTGCAAAGACATTAAGACTATGTTCATGATAATTGGTTCAATTAATCATATTACTAATGAACTCCCACTTAAATCAACATCCCTCAAGTTGTCTAAGTGTTACATGATCCAAATCAACCAACCCATGTCCGATCATCACGTGAGATGGGGTGGTCATCAATGGTGAACATCTCCATGTTGATCATATCAACTATATGACTCATGTTCGACCTTTCGATCCTCCATGTTCTGAGGCCATGTCTGTACATGCTAGGCTCATCAAGTTTAACCCAAGTATTCCGCATGTGTAAAACTGGCTTATACCCGTTGTATGCGAACGTAGAGTCTATCACACCCGATCATCACGAGGTACTTAGAAATGATGAACTTTCGAAATGGTGCATACTTAGGGAGAACACATTTTATATTGAAATTTAATGAAGGGATCATCTTATAATGCTACCGTCGTCCTAAGCAAAATAAGATGCATAAAAGATAAACATCACATGCAATCAAAATATGTGACATGATATGGCCATTATCATCTTGTGCTTTTTATCTCCATCTCCAAAGCACCGACATGATATCCATCGTCACTGGCATGACACCATGATCTCCATCATCATGATCTCCATCATCGTGTCTTCATGTGGTTGTCTCGCTAACTATTGCTTCTACAACTATTGCTAACGCATAGCGATAAAGCAAAGCAATTACATGGCGTTCTTAGTTGACACGCAGGTCATACAATAAATTAAAGACAACCCTATGGCTCCTGCCGGTTGCCATACTCATCGACATGCAAGTCATGAACCTATTACAAAACATGATCATCTCATACATCAACATATATCACATCACGTTTTGGCCATACCACATCACAACATGCCCTGCAAAAACAAGTTAGAAAGTCCTCTACTTTGTTGTTGCAATTTTTACGTGGCTCCTAGGGCAAACTATAAGAACCGTTCTTATCTACGCAAAACCATAATGGTGATATTCAAGTTGCATTTTAACCTTCTACAAGGACCGCCTTTGTCAAATCAGATTCACCTAAAGTAGGAGAGAGAGACACCCGCCAGCCACTTTTATGCAATACTAGTTGCATGTCAAACAGTGGAACCAGTCTCATGTGCGAGGACATGTAAGGTTGGTCCAAGCCGCTTCATCCCACAATACTGCTGAATCCAAATTAGTCAAAGGAAGTAAGCAATTTGAACATCAACGCCACAACTTCTTTGTGTTCTACTCATGCATACAAATCTACGCATAGACCTAGCTCATGATGCCACTGATGGGGAACGTTGCATGAAAATCAAAAAAATTCCTACGAACACCCAAGATCTAATCTAGGAGATGTATAGAAACGAGAGGGGAGTGTGTTTGCATACCCTTGTAGACCAAAAGCGTTAGCATCGTAACACAGTTGATGTAGTCGTACTCTTCATGATCCAATCACGATCCAATCCGATCTAGTGCCGAACGGACGACACCTCCGAGATTAGCACACATTCAGCTCGATGGCATCCTCTTGTTCTTGATCTAGCAAGAAAGTGTGAGGAGGTAGATGAGATCAGAACTAGCATGACGATATGGTGGTGGTGGCAGCAGCGGAATTCCAGCAGGGCTTCGCCAAGCGCGTACCGGAGGAAAGGTGGGAGGAGTTGGGAGAGATGGAGGGCAAGGGTGGAGGCATGGCTGCCCCCAATGCCTCCCCACCTTTATACAGGCATGGAGGGGGCTGGTGGCTTGCCCTCCAAGCCCCTAGGGTCATTGTTCAAGGGGGAGGAAGGAAATCCCTACTTTCCTTTCCCCACCGATCGCTATCCCCCCTTTTTAGGTATCTTGATTTTATCCCTTCGGGATATGATCCTATTCCTTGTAAGGTGGGATCTTGGTGCGCCTAGACCAGGGGTGTGGGGCCTTTACACACTACCCACGTTCATGTGGGTCCCCCCATGCATGTGGGCCCCACTCCAGAACCTTCTAGAACCTTCCCGGTACAATACCGGAAAAAACTGAACTTTTTCCGGAACCCAGAATATGACTTCCCATATATAAATTTTTACCTCCGGACCATTACGGAGCTCCTCGTGATATCCTGGATCCCATCTGGGACTCCGAACAACCTTTGGACTTTCCACTATTAATATCTCATTACTACCCTAGCACTATCAAACATTAAGCGTGCGACCCTACGGGTTCGGGAACATGCAGACATGACCGAGATTCCTCTCCGATCAATAATAAATAGTGGGACCTGGATGCCCATATTGATTTCCACATATTCAACGAAGATCTTTATCGGTTGAACCACATTGTCAAGGATTCAGTTAATACCGTATGCAATTCCCTTTGTCCGGCGATATGTTACTTGCCCGAGATTCGATCGTCGGTATCTCCATACCTAGTTCAATCTCGTTACCGGCAAGTCTCTTTACTCGTTCCGTAATACAAGATCCCGTGACTAAACTCATTAGTCACATGAAGCTTCTTGTGATGTTGTATTACCGAGAGGGCCCAGAGATATCTCTCCATCGCACGGAGTGACAAATCTCAGTCTCGATACATGCAACCCAACAGACACCTTCGGAGATACCTGTAGAGCACCTTTATTATCACCCAGTTACGAAGTGACGTTTGATAGCACACAAGGTATTCCTCTAGTATCCGGGAGTGACATGATCTCATGGTCTAAGGAACTGATACCTGACATGAAGAAAGCTATAGCAAATAACTGAACGATCTGATGCTAAGCTTACGGTTGGGTCTGTCCATCACATCATTCTCCTAATGATGTGATCCCGTTATCAAATGGCAACTCATGTCTATGGTTAGGAAACCTTAACCATCTTTGATTAACGAGCTAGTCTAGTAGAGGCTTACTAGGGACATGGTATAGTTTATGTATTCACACATGGATTTAAGTTTCCGGTCAATACAATTCTAGCATGAATAATAAACATTTATCATGAGCGGGAAATATGATAATAACCATTTTATTATTGCCTCTAGGGCTTACGAGGGTTGACTGGTTCGGGTGCAGGGTGGGCCAGTGGAGCTGCCGAGGTGTGGGAGAGTAGAGGGATGGCCTGGCCAGCGCCATGCATAGGCTAGGATGGGTCGTCGAGGCGTGCACGGTAGCGCCGCCAGCCGCTGTAGGGAGAGGACTAAAGATTGAACAAAATAAAGAAATACAAATGGATAGGTGGTTGGTCCCAAATGTATGTGTACGAGACCTGCTGCGTCCACCTGAGAAGGGGAATGTGTTGGGAGGAAGGAGATTCAAAGCACGCCAGCCGTTGGATTTCAATCTAATGGCTGCCAGAAGGACTGACAGAAGAGGTATCAAACTTAACTTGTTCTCGTCGTTCGTGATCAAAGATGATCTCCCTGAGTGAAGTTATCTGATAATCTAGGCAAAACGAACGACTGTGCAACCTACAGAAAATCACACTCAGACTTCCAAAAAAACGCACAAAAAAATGATACAACTGTTGGATCCCCATAAGCATGTCGTGGGCCGCGGATGTCCTAAGAAAAGAAACCTGGGCTGGGCAGCCACAGCCCAGTTGATACCTACTCAACCTCAAAAAAAGGAAACACGGCAGCCCTGTGAGCTAGTACTCTTATTACATACATAAGCAAACAGATTCATAGCCACTCGGAAAAAAAGCAAACAGGTTCATGGGTTCTTAGACGAAATATTACGGATAAAACAGATAATTATGACACATAGGCTAATGCATGAAACACTCAGATGATAAAGGTGCTTAAACAGACAAACTACACCATCTAGATATTCCTGGCACACTTGATCATGACGCTGCGGCTGTCCGTGTATTCCTCGGTCACGGGAAGCAGACACGCCCTCATGTCCAAGATCTGCCTGTACATGTCGTAGCATGCGTATGCATCCTTGGCCGCGTAGGTGATGTAGGCTAGATTCAGAGGTACCTCCCACGTGTTCAGGTCCTTCGTATCCACGTCTTCTTTCATGTTGGCATAGCAGGGGTCGATGATGGCCGCGACAAGGTCAACCACGGAGTCCTCCTCTTGCCCGTTGCCGATGATCTTGTATTGCTTCTGGATGTCGACGAGCTTCTTGCACCAGATGGCCAAATCATAAAGCACAGTGGCATTCTTCCTGCTCTCCACCATAGCAAAGGTGCAGTAGGTGGCGCCGATGAAATGGGCGAATGCTCCAGAACCCCTGATGGCCCTATAGTTGTGGTAGACTAGAACCTCATCCCACACGCATACCTAGGCGACGGCAATCCGCTGGTCCCTGTCAGGAGACGGATGGATGGGCACAAGGTCTAGTCCCACGACCTTGTGCTTCTTGTCCTGTAGGTACTACTTGAACTTGGTGACGCAAAGCTTCACCGAGTCCAGATCGTTGGTGTACATCACAATCAACTTGGTGCTGCCATGGGTCTGAACGGAGAACTCAAAGGTGAACTCCTTGCTGGAGTCCATATCTAGCAGGCTCACCCCTCGGATTGCCATTGGAGTCTCTTCTCACGCATAGTTGTTGTGGCGGTTCTCGTTTTGTGGGGATTGGGGGCAGGGGCAAGATGAAGACAATGGGGAGATATGGACAGCGGAGGGCTCGTTATTTACACTGGGGATCGGTGTGTAGTGGTGTACTGGGGGGCGGTAGCAGCAGTTCATTTTTCCAATCTTGGGGAACTGTCGCCAGTGAACGTAAGGGGTAGGCGGAGGCAGCAGTTCGTTTTTCCACTCTTGGGGAACTGCAATCTACGGTGAACGTAATGGGTACAGGCGGTAGCAGTTACTACCCCCTCCTCCCTCGCCCGCTGCACGCCCCCTCAACCCATTCAAACGCCTCCATTAAACTGGCATGGAAGCCGAGAAACCTATTCCGTCCACACGTCCGTTCACGAGAGGGTCGGCATTGGCACTGTAATAGCGAGTGTTAGTGTGGTCGCTTTACTTAAATTTTATTCTTAAAACAAGCAAAGCATTGGCTCGTTCTATCAGTGCCATGAAATCAACATGCAAAACAAATAGAATTATTATTCTCAGGACGCACGCAAACAACTCATTTGCCGCGCTTTCAGACAGACAATACTACCAAGTTTGAACAGATTGTTAGGGTTGCTGTCCTCGGCATCATCATGTTGTGTTTCACATCTTGCAAGATTCACAACCAACTCATAAGATTCAAATAATAAGTACAACAAAGATGCCTACGCATCTCAATGATTCACAGATCAGAGCCAATAGTTACTGTTTAACTAAAACGTTGTGAGAATGTTAACAAATAAATAAAATCGATCAATGCTTCATGTAAGCAATTTCATTCAAGGATTTGCTGAAACATTGAAACCAGTCCCGTTTACGACCACGCATGTCAAACATTGATAGATGAACATTTTCTGAAAAACTGGTGGCACTAGCACTTCCAACATCTGCATTAGCGGGTCGTCCTGTGTTGGACCAGGCTCATGAGATACAGTGCATCGCTAAGGAGCTGGAGCTCCTGAAGTGTGAGTTGCCGGACAAGTTTGTCGCGGGTTGAATTATTGCAAAACTCCCTCCTTCATGGAGGAACTTTGCTATTTTCTCTCAAGCACTTGAGGCGTGAATTCTCTGTTGAGGATGTCATCGGTCATCTAAGTGTTGAGCAGAACTCGAGAGCAAAGGACTCACACGCGAAAGGGGCAGAGGATTCTTCTAGTGCCAATGTGGTGCAGAAGAATTTCCACAAGTTCAAGGGAAAGAACACTGTCCAGCACAAAGAACTTGGCGAATGCTTTGACCATCCCAACATCTGCAGCTAAGTATTCCTGTTTGCACAGATAATGAAAAAGCATGATTACTATAATAGTGGCATTAGTTGTAGCAACTTTATTTTCTTAATGGGAAAAAAGATTGCGATACAATAGCTTTATATAAAAAAAATACAACGCTAGCAGAGTATGACAAAGCACGATCATCTGGATGAAGGACAGTACTGACCAGTGTGAGATGACTTTGTGAGATCAAGTTGTTCTTCAGGTCCCCGTATCTTCCCATGATGGCGATTCGTTGACATCTATCAACAACTTCAGTGTGGCAGTAGAAGGAGGGGCCTTGAGTCATTCCAATCTCTTTTTTTGTGCAATTCCACTAAAATTATGGCGCTCGCCATGCTGCGAGGGAGAGTGGGGGCCCGCACCACCTTGACGGTATGCCTCATGGACTCAACTAGTTCAGTGCACATGCTATGTGGTTGATGCAGTGCAAATGGACTCAATTCTCCTGGATACGCCTTCAGCAAGTTATCTACATTGGAAATGAGATGATAGTTAAGACAGTAGCTCTATTATAACTGTATTATTACCTCATTCTGATATTGTGGTGCCAAAACATTGCCTCAAATTATTAGTGGCATTACATTAAGATGCAAAAACAATATCATTATTGCTTTCTCATAGCAGTGCAAAAACAGTAGCACAAGATCACTAGCTGAATGCAGAGTCAAAATCAACCAAAAAGGAACATACCCGGTCATGGGAACTATAACTGCAGTCAACGCCATTGTAGACGGGTTGACACCAGTCACCAACATGGATGATTCAATTCATGCGACCTTTTTGTGCAGTTCACCTAAAATGAAGCAATGTTTGCATCATGCAGCTAGCAAGATGTACTTGGTCCCATGAGCTGGCAGCTTCTCCTTCATTAGTTGCACTAAAATTTGAGCAATGTCAAGGTTTGTTGTCATGCTCATGGAAGGTGCAACTATAATTTGCTTATCCTTTTGTGCAGTTCCACTAAAATCAAGTGCCATTGTGGTGACGGTGATAGCTAATCTTGCAAAGGTTAATAAACTGTTGCACGAGATTACCGGCAGAGTTAGACGAAGAGGTTAGGAACTCCAATCACCCTTTGTGCAGTTCCACTAAAATCGAGAGACATTGCCCATGTGACATTTTAGTAGAACTGCACAAGACACTCTTTCAAAAAAAAACAAAGTGTTTTGTGCAGTTCACCAAAAGGTCACAATAGCAACGAGGTGAAATGGATATCCCTATCTGCACAAAAAGATAGAAAGAAAATAGTTACTGGTCAATAACAAGATATGAAACATACACGAAATGAAAAGAAGCATCTATCTTCATGGCAATCATGCAAGGACAGTAGAAATTTTAAAACGGCAGCATTGCTTCATATTACTCGAAGCATTATGATCAACAATGACATCGGTCAAATATGCCACTACATTAATGGTGGCATTGCTTCATTTTACTAGCTACATTTGATTAACAATAGCTAAATAGTTGGTATAAGTGCATGGGACAGTGGGGACACTAGGACATTCACCAACGTAAAGAAGCAACTTACTTATCATAATGGGAAATCTACACCTCCTGTTATTATTCGGTGACGGCAGCATCACACCGCAGCCAAACTAGTAAACCCTCATACTCCCCTCCATGTGGATAACCACTGCCCAGTCTTCCCCGGATCCGGGTCGTTCCCTTCCTAGGCCTCACTGTCGTCCACCGCCTTGTTGCTCTCGGTACGGCATCGTCAATGCGGTCAATGAACGACAGCCATCGGAAGAGGACTGGACGTGGAGAGGCTGATAGCTGGGACCCACAAGGTCCATGGTCACACACGAGGAAGTGCCTCCTTATTACGCGGAAAAAAAAGTTTCGTCCCCCTAACAGCTGGGACCCACCAGCTACATCTTTGCACGCATGGAAGTGCCTCCTTATTACACGAAAAAATGTTTCCTCCCCCTGACAGCTGGGACCCACCGGCCACATCTTCGCACGCAAGGAAGTGCCTCCGTATTACGGGCAAAAAAATTGTTTCCTCCACCTGACAGCTGGGACCCACCAGCTATATCTTCGAACGGAAGGAACTGCCTCCTTATTAACCGAAAAAATACGATTCCTCCCCCTGATAGCTGGGAACCACCAGCTACATCTTTGCACGCAAGGAAGTGCCTCCTTATTACATGAAAAAAAAATTGAATCCTCCCCATGATAGTTGGGACCCACCAGCTATATCTTCGCACGGAAGGAAGTGCCTCCTTATTCCCCCCTGACACTTGGTGTCGGTGTCAAAACCGGCAGATCTCAGGTAGGGGTCCCGAGCTGTGAGATCAGATCGTTGGGTAACTGGAGATGAGGGACACGAAGATTTACCCAAGTTCGGGCCCTCTCTAAGGAGGTAAAACCCTACGTCCTGCTCTTGTTTATATTATGGATGTATCCAGGTACAGAGTTGATCTACCTCGATATCGTAAGTTGTGGTCTAAACCTAGGGGTATGATGGATGAATCTCTACCTCTACGGACTAAACCCTCTGGCTTATATAGGCATCAGGGGTATCTAGGGTTACACATAGTCGGTTACTATCTAGGGGTTACATGCCGAATCTAATACTCTCGGGGTACACTCTTCGGTGAAGCCCGATATGCTGGTTCTTTAAGCTGGAAACTTCTTGAGTCCTTACTCTTCGATGGGCCTTGAGTCCGGTCCATGGACTAGACTGACTAGGCCGGGACCCCCTAGTCTAGGACACCGTCAGTAGGCCCCGAACTTGTCTTCAAAGCCGAGGAGGGTAGCCTTCATCGGATAAGTGTCTTCGGCATGAGAGTCTTCAGCTTAGCAGGCAAGTTCCTTACCACACCCCCTGAGGCTCACTAATTCCCAATTGGAAGACGTCACCCGTCTAAGCAGGAGGCAAGGCCAACCGACCAAGTGCCACAAAAATAAATCTTCGTCAATCCGAAGTGCATGGCTTGCTTAGTCCCGAAGACTAGCGGCGTGAACGAGTTCGACAGTCAATCACTGACAACTTTACTGAAACGTCATGACTCATGACATCATGTATATCAGTTATTACTTATTCGAATCATGGTTCGAGGTAACCCTCTCATTGGCACGTCTCATCAAAACAGAGATCGAGCCCCGCATTTTAGGGGATATCATCAATCAGTTGTTTCACCACTTGCGGCCACAACGGCATAATCGGGCGAAATGTGGTGATTTTTATGACGCGACGGAGGGACGCCTCATCGTTTTACTGACTTATAAACAGCTGGGGGCGGCAAATCTTTCCTCCTACACTCTCTTACTGCTCTAGCGCCCAAACCCTCCAAGCTCTCGCACCCCCAATCCCCTTTTCAGGCCTAAAGCTTTCTCCAGTCCTATGCATCCCGTGCCAATGGCCGATGCAGATGTGAAGGGAAGGTGGGTGGCCTCCAAGGTCACCGATGCCACCATCGAGGAGCTCCGAGCAGCGGGGTACATCTTCGCTGATGCTGTCTACAGGGCCCCTGAGCTGGGCCAGCGCGTCCCCACTCCCAAGTCAAGGGAGCGGGTCATCTTCATCCCTCACCTCATCTGAGGTCTGGGATTCCCCCTGCACCCCTTCGTGCGGGGGATCCTTTTCTTCTACGGGCTAGATTTCCACAATCTAATCCCAAATTCTATTTTACATCGCACCACCTTCACCATCATCTGCGAGGCGTTCCTGCGCGTGGAACCTCACTTCGGCCTATGGCTGAAGACGTTCTGCGTGAAGCCGAAAAGCGGGGCGCCGAATTCACCGAATGTGAGGGTGCCATGATCAGCAAACTCCAGAAGCCGGAATGACTGGAGGGCACCTTCATCGAGACCATGAAGCTTTGGCAGCACGAGTAGTTTTACATCACTAAGCCGCTCACCGCGGGCCAGACTGAGGTCCCCGCCTTCACAGGTATGCCTTCACGAAAACTGGTGTCCTGGCAGAAGCAGGGCTTGGAGTGGGGCAATCCGGACGAGGTCACCTCTCTCTAGGTGAGGATCTTGTTCCTGCAAAAGATGTTTAAGTTAACGGATGTGGTGGATGTGATGGTCCATCGCCGCATCCTCCCACTCCAGCTTCGAGCTAGCCCCATGTGGCTTTACAAGCCCGAAGATGCACCAACAGTGCGGAATTTCTTCCGCAGTACCCTTGATGGGATGTGGACGGCTCTCTTCAAGCCATCCCACAACTTATTTCCCGAGGCCGGGACTGATAGCGGCTACAGGGACGCCCATGCCCTGTCCGAGGTATCAATCGTCTCGTATATTCAGTAAGATTCTTTTTGTTGTGTTTGCCAGAACTTTTCTCCGCTGTGATTAGAGAAGGGAGCCAAAGGCGGCACTCATCAAGTGTCCGGCGCCACTCCCCGAAGACAACCGGACCCCCGAACTGCAGGCCCTCTTGGCCGCAGTACCCCCAAACACTGGTGCAGCGACTTGCTATACAAACGGTTTTGACCCCCTTTCCGCGACAGAGTTTTAAATCGTCGCCTTGCCTGTGTGTGCGATAGGGGGGTCCTTCCCACATGACCCAGAAACCATCGGTGATAGGGAGCACGCAAGCATATGTTTCGCAGAACTAAGCGTATGCGATCTCCGCATCTTTCCCAAACGCTCTGTCCTTGCTACTCGTGTGTGCTCGCATTACCATCGCACTCAGTATTCTGTGGTGCAATGTTTACGATGCTCGCCCCATCACAAACAGTTCACAATTGTAAAGTGTGTATGATAAGTATACTATCACACACATTTACCTTTCCTAGACCGTATGCGATTCGATGTAAGAGCACGTACAGTTGTCCCTATAAAACTGTATGCGAAGCTTGAATATATCCCACACATTTCTCTGTGCATAAACGTTTACGATGCACATGACATCATAAACAGTTCATAATTGCCTAACGTGTGTGATAAGGTGACTTTCACAAACATTTATTAAGAAGGAACTATGTGCGCTATTGTTGTTAATCTCACACGTTTTTTCTTGTCTGATCGTGTGTGCAGTAGAGTTTCATCGCACACGTACTGATCTGAGAAACGTGTCTGATCTTGACGTTTATCACAGATGCTTTGCTTTCGCAAACCGTGTGCAGTGTAATGGCCCGCAGAGAATAATTTATCCCTAATTTAATCCCTGCATTTAAAATTCACAGAATTTGAATTTGAAACAGATTTCCAACATGGAAGTAGGCAATCACTTATTTCATATCGAACCATGTTTGTTACAAATACAAGTTCAAGGACGAATGCATAATTCGATGCACAGGTACATATACTGAAGAACTACAGAAGCAGCAAGTAAAGAATGATGAACCACAATTGTACTAAAGAATGTAAAGAGAGAGGTGGAAGACATTCTGGTTGCTGGAGAAGGTGAAGCGGAATGCCCATATTGTGCCCTATTCCATGCCTAAAGCACACACGACTCTAGGCCAACCCCTTGTGATGGCCGCCCGCCCATCCTTCACTTTCTTCATTAGGATTTCTCGATGCTCATTATAGTCTTGATGAAATACTTTAACCTTCATTGCATGTCCACCAATCATGTACTTTGCGAGGTAATCTTGAGTAAATTGCTTTGGGAACCACTGCAAATGAGAAAGATTCAGACATTGTTGTCTAACAACTCATTATGGGCAGTAAAAAGAGAAGGCTACAGAGTTCGTAGTTACCATCCTACAGCTCACTGTTGTGTTGGATAGAGCGTCGACAAATAATTTAATTGCCATTGTTTGTATCTTTTTGCTAATAATTCTTATCAGTTTCCTCACTTGATGTTGGTTCATGAATATCTCATTGCCCCATACGCAAAAAGGGTCGAGGCATGGATCTTTGCCTAGGACATATGTACCTACAAGAAAAAAGTCAATATTAGAAGCTAAAAAGTGTCCAGGCGTGGATCTATACGCACCATTATGGAACGGAGGCAGTATAAGTCGAGGGATGAAACTAACCTCGGTGGAAAATGCTGGCCACTCCCGTTGTTGTCCTGTGTAAGTACATGGAAAGGCATGATAAGTAATACATGCTTAAGATCAACCAAATATAGCCATGGTAAACAACATCTCAAAATGATAGCTTGAATGTGTTGGTTTCAGCATGCTGTTAAAGCAGATAAAAAATGGAAGGGAATGTTAACTACAGCAGGGTTAACAGGGACCAAATATTGTAATTCAAACTGGTACTGTTGAAAATGAATAGAACGTAGCTCATTCTTAAACATCACACTGCATAAATGTGTAAAACTGAAATAAAGGGCATGTGTTAACTTCACCAGGCATAACATGAACCAAATATAGCCGTTCAAACTGGTATTGATGACATCGAACTGCACAGCTCATACTTGCACATAATGAACATCACATTGTGAATAATTGAAATAAACAAGGCATATATGCTCACTATAACAACCTAATATAGCCATTGAAAACTGGACAGAGGCTCACTGCAACCAACCTACCAAGCAAATACAGATAAACAAGGCATCTTCTTGAAAACTGGACAAAGGCTCACTTCAACCAACCTAACAACCAAATACAGATAAACAAGGCATCTGCTTGAAAAGTGGACAAATGCTCACTGCAACCAACCTAACAACCGAATACAGATAAACAAGGCATCTGCTTGAAAACTGGGCAAATGCTCACTACAACCAACCTAACAACCAAATATAGATAAACAAGGCATCTACTCACTATAAACAACCAAATATAGCCATTCGTGAAACTGAAGTGGACAATTCATACTTAAACATCAGATAGCCCTATTGAACATTACATTTTTGCATAACTGAAATAATTAAACACGACACAGTTAAAACATCGCATGGCAAAAGCTACTACAACAATGGGTACGAGTTGGCTAGCTAGAAAATGTAAGATTTGCTTATAGGATATTGCCTCACTTGTCATGAACGGGATCCTTCCACTTGGAAGAGCACAGACCCAGGGTGCACTCCCTGATGTCGCAGATGGGCTGTTTCACCTTGGAAGAGCCGTAGTGGCCGGGTGCCCTTCGCGTGGTCGTGGTCGATGAGATCTGACTTGGTAGCTGAGGATCCCAAGCCATCGCCGTAGAATGTGTCCTTCAGAAATGACATAATGGGCTCGATGTCGTACAAGGATCGCAAATCCTTGACCGTGAGGTGGAGGAGATCAGCGGTGGGGCCTTCAAAGAGATTGACGACGGTTGAACCAGATGCGTTGGGGAAGGACCACTTAACCTGTGACATGGCCCGCGTGAAGCCTTTGCTGTCGACGAGCTTGATGTCGTAGCCGGCTGTCCTGAGATACAATAATACGCGAGCCTGCTGACGTGAAGCCTTTGGCATGGCGACGTAGTCAACATCCTCGCTGGCTTCCGCGGCGAGGTGTTCCTCCAAGATCGACAGGTCGTCACGAACGGCGGCCACCTCGACATCGTCCGGCGGAGGGGCCATGATAGACCTCCTTTTGGTCGTACACTCCTCGGGCTCCCCGGGATATGTGGTCAGGCTTAGGCTGCAACTCTCTGGAGTAGGGGATGGGGATCTGGGGGGCAGGGACACCGCAGGCCTCATCTAAAAACTCAGGGCGGCGAGGGTATGGGAATCGGTGGGTAACCTGAACTTATCTAAGCTAGGAGGAACGGGCAGACCGGCAGGGGTTAGTGGCGGCGTCAACAAGCTAGGGTTTGAGAGGGGGGTGTAGACTGTGGAGGGGGGCGGGTGGTGTTTGAGGATATGCCGCGGCTACTAAATTTTTTAGTAATGGTGGGTTGAGATGGTGGTGGACGAGGGAGGGCGACGGTTCAAATGCCTCGGCTACTGGAATTTTACTATAAGGTCGATGGTGGAGGAGTGAGGGCGACGGTTGAAATACCGCGTCAACTAAAATTTGGGTAAAGGAAATGAAGCGGGCCGGGAGCAACCAAGATCGCACACGGTCCAAACATAATAATTGTGTATGATAATAAGGAAAAGCCGTGGAACCACCAATTTTTGCATCACTCAAGGCGGGTAGCTTTTTTTGAAATTTCTAGCTAGCTGGTTTTACGCACACGGTTCGTCCTAATTTTCAGACGCATACGTGGAATTCATCCTAAATATCCTATTCACATTACTCCTTCACCCTTGCTGGCGCTCGCGAAGTCGTGGTGATTTTACAGGGCACAAGCTTCGCACACGGTTAAGCCAGTGCACCCGTGTCCGTTGCGCGTACGTTCGCAGGTAGTTTATCATCCGAGTCGTCTGCTATTTTATATAGCACCATTTGGCAACAAAAAAACGCGAGAGGGTTAGAACACAACCACACCAGCATGTGGCCAAAATATATATGTATGAAAAGGGTGGTGTGTGATGTTCAAATTCCCAATGCACAACTTTGACGTGTGGGCCCACGGGGGGGGGGGGGGGGAAGGGGGGCGTCGTCGAAGATCGGGTGAGAGGGTCCATATGACAACAACCACTTGGAAGTGGCCAAATATATGTAGGAATAAAGGGTGTGATGTTTAAATACACAATGCACAACTTTGATGTGGCACCTCCCTCGCAAACCGGAAAGCCGCCTTGGATATCTATAATGACAGGTTAAGGTCGTACCTAGGGTGCCTGCCCCACCCCCACTTCATGTCGGCGGGACGCATGCACGTACTCATACTTTGGTCCAACATGCATGTCACCATGACCTACCATAAGACGGACCAAGTGAATCTATATATCTTGGTCAAACGACCACTGTTGTGTTCGGTCAAAAAGGGATATAATAGACCGCTCGGGCCCATAGATTGGACCATCACCGTAAACCGCATGAGAGGGGCCACAAAACCAGCACCACCTGCATGGGGCCCAAATTGATGTACGTTGGAAGGGTGATGTGTTTTAAATACCCAATAATGTACAATTTTGATGTGGCGCCTACCTCACGAAACGGACAACCCCCATGAAAACTAGGTAGTAATTAAGGACGACGTCGACGTACGTAGGGTGTCCATCCAACCCATCAATTCGAGCGCATGGGAGGGAATCCTGAGAACGCATGAGCTCAAACTTTGCCCGGAAATGTCACCATGACCCGCGGTAACACGAACCATGAGGAATCCATTCATGGCCAAACCCCCTCGTTGTCGGCCAAAGGGATGATAAGTATAGGGGATCAATCATAGTCCTTTCGATAAGTAAGAGTGTCGAACCCAACGAGGAGTAGAAGGAAATGACAAGCGGTTTTCAGCAAGGTATTCTCTGCAAGCACTGAAATTGTATGTAATAGATAGTTTGGTAGCAAGGTAATTCGTAACAAGTAACAAGTAGTAACGGTAACAAAAGTGCAGAAAGGTGGCCCAATCCTTTTTATAGTAAAGGACAAGCCGAAACGATCTCTTATAATAAGCAAAGCGTTCTCGAGGACACATGGGAATTTCATCTAGTCACTTTCATCATGTTTGTTTGATTCGCGTTCGCTACTTTGATAATTTGATATGTGGGCGGACCAGTGCTTGGGTGCTGTTCTTACTTGATCGAGCCTCCCACTTATGATTAATCCCTCTCGCAAGCATCCGCAACTACGAAAGAAGAATTAAGATAACTCTAACCATAGCATGAAACACATGGATCCAAATCAGCCCCTTACGCAATATCACATAAACTAGGGTTTGAGCTTCTGTCACTCTAGCAAACCATCATCTAATTACTACTCCACAATGCCTTCCCTTAGGCCCAAAGATGGTGAAGTGTCATGTAGTCGTCGTTCACACGACACCACTAAAGGAAGCAACAACATACATATCATCAAAATATCGAACGAATACCAAATTCACATGATTGCTTATGACAAGACTTCTCCCATGTCCTCAAGAACAAAAGTAACTACTCACAAATCATATTCATGTTCAAGATCAGAGGGGTATTGAATAGCATTAAGGATCTAAACATATAATCTTCCACCAAATAAACCAACTAGCATCAACTACAAGATGTAATCAACACTACTAGCAACTCACAGGTACCAATCTGAGGTTTTGAGACAAAGATTGAATACAAGAGATGAACTAGGGTTTGAGATGAGATGGTGCTGGTGAAGATGTTGATGAAGATTGGTCCTCCCACGATGAGAGGATTGTTGGTGATGTCGATGGCTTCAATTTCCCCCTCCCGGAGGGAAGTATCCCCGGCGGAATCACTCCACCGGAGAGCAAAATAGCTCCTGCCCAGGTTCCGCCTTCAGACGGCGGTGCTTCATCCCGAAAGTCTTCTCTATAATTTTTTTAGGGCAAAAGACCTTATATAGCAGAAGGAGGGGGCCAGAGGCCAGTCAGGGGCCCCACAAGGCATCAGGGCGCGCCCAGGGGGGCCGCGCCCTGTTGCCTTGTGGGCAAATGGTGGGCCCCCTCCATTATTTCTTCTTTCCAGTATTTTTTATATATTCAATAAAAAATCTCCGTGAAATTTCAAGTCAATTGGAGCTCTGTAGGATAGGTATCTCTGATGTGGCTATTTCAGGTCCAGAATTCCAGCTGCCGGTATTCTCCCTCTTCATATAAATCTTGCAAATTAAGAGAGAAAAGGCATAAGAATTGCATCATAAAGTGAAAAAATGATCAAATACATTATAAATAACAGTAGGAAATCATGTTGCAAATTGGACGTATCAACCCCCATCAATTCAAGCGCATGGGAGGGAATCCTGAGAACGCATGAGCTCAAACTTTGCTCGAACATGTTGCCATGACCTGCGGTAAGACGAACAAGGAGGAATCCATTCATGGCCAAACCCCCTCGTTGTCGGCCAAATGGATGGTATATATAGACTAGGCCCACAGATAGGCGTGTCGTTGAAAACCGCACATGGGAGACGGGGGCGATCAGAAGACCCTATACCCTGCATGCATCCCAAATATATGTATGGGTGGTGTGTGATGTGTTCAAGTCCCCAATGCACAACTTCGATGGGGCACCAGCTACATTACAAACCGAACACCGTACCCCCAGGAAGCCAGGTTACGTATGATACCAGTTCCCCAACTTCGAGCCGGCGGGAGGGAATCCAACAAATGTTCCCAAACTAAATTAATTTGGTCTGACATGCCACCATGACCTATACCAAGAGGAACCCATCATGGTCAAACCCTTCTCGTACATTGTGGGTCAAAGGATAGAACGTGCAAGCCCACAGATCTTGAATATTGTGGTCAAAGGATAGAACGTGGCAGGCCCACAGATCGATCTCGATCAATCTCCGATTTTTCGAAACAATAAATAACAAAAAAAGTCATTCTCCAAATTTTTAAAACAAGGATCTCAAGGTTTATTTATTCGACATGACAGGTCACTACAGACACATTTAGATGTTAAATGTCTGTAATGACCATATCATGGCGCTTAAATGAAGCTTGAGATATAGCAACTTCCCACCTGGTCACCCATCCTTAGACTGCTCCAGCCCCAGCACGCTTAACTCATGCATTCTATTCGACTAGGCTAGCGGATGGGAAACTGCCCCTTGCTGATAAGAGTTGCCTCCTCGTGTTTAAGGCATTTACCGATGGTGACCATGTGGGACCTACTCCTTACTATCACACACGTTTAGAAACTGTGTGCAATCTTTACATACCGGACCACTTCCATTCAAACTTACATTATTTTTTTACTTAAAACTAACCGGAAGAAGCAAAAGCTTTGCCTTTTCATTAATTAAGAACAAGATAGTTGCCCAGTTAATTGCAGACAACCGGGCAAAAACCGATACAAATAGGGCCTAAACCTACAGCAACTCTTGGCTAAGCATGAACTGGTACAGGCCTTCGTCCACGCGTCTGATACGCTAGTGGAACTGCTGTACCGCAATATTGATCTCCGCCCAGGATATTTCATCGGCGACGGTCGATTCCAAGCCACGACGAGCATTTTGCTCTGCTTCATCGTTGGCGGCACCTAGGGGGCCGAGGAGGTCGAAGAGCCAATCGACCAGCCCGTTGGCATCATGGCGGTGGACTCTGGCAGTGCGTACGCCGTTTGGCACAATTATGGCGCTGACGGCGGCTGCCCATTCCTGGCGGGGAATCGGGATGCTTACCGGCCCTAGAAACGGCCTCTTGAGTGGTTGAGTCAACAGGATGCTGACACAGCTCTGCTCAGATAGTGCTGCACACCGCACCTGATGCGCGGCGGCGTTCTCCCGCTCTTGCGTGGTAGCGCTTTCCCACTCTTGCTCTGCTCCGCTCCATGGGCGGCGACGAACACATGTGTAGACATTGGCCTGCTCAAGCACTGGGGCACGATGATACCGCTCACGCTCAACGAGCCTCTCTTGCTCGGCCGCACACGGCCGTTCTAGCTCTTCGGCCTGCTCCGGCTCATTCTCCTTGTCGAGGAGGTTGATGACGGCGGTGGTGCTTCGCCGGATTGGCATGCTTGGAAAGGTATACTGCGGTATGGTAGGTGTGTCGCCGCCTAGCCTTCTATGCCCACTGACACTGGCAGCGGGAAACCGATGAGGGGAGTGGCGGGAAACCGATTGGGGGGAGTGGCGGGAAACCAATTGGGGGAGTGGCGGGAAATGGTAGCGTGTTTGGATATATAACACCATTAATATGGAAACCTTGGGAAATAAGGAAGCGTGAGCTAGCACGACGCGTGCGCACAGTGCTTACCCACGGGTGCTAGACGGTTGATCAGAACTACTTTAAATTATTCAGGGCTCGTTTGGCATTTTTTATACATTATAATAGAGTTTTCTAGGCATTTAATGTGCATAATTCAAATTTGAACTACAAATACATGCTCCAGTGCACCAAAATGGGTTGAAAAATCATAGATGTGTCCTTGGGTGCATGATTAGGTCCCATGCAAGGAATGGGGATGAATTACAAACATCTCGACGTCCTGGCTCGGCCTCAAACATTGAGAATCTTGGTTTTTAAATCCCCATAAATCCAAAAACTCACCTGAAATTCATTAAACTTTGCATGGTGTCATGACATGGCACATATATGCCATGGTAAAAAAACTAACCAATTTGGGGCAAGTTTTGGTACAAGCCTCTTACAAACCGAAGCTTCTCGCAAGAAGCCTCGTGGTTCCGATAGGGAATGTGTCACCCTTGTGGGCGAAATGACAATCGCAGCCTCTTCTCGCCTTGTATTTTTTTTCTACTGGCAACATAGACCAACAGGAGATTCATGCTGAAATATGGAATTATTCAGGGTTCGTTTGGCCTTTTTATACATTAATTGAGTTTTCTAGGCATTTAGTGTCCATAATTCAAATTTGAACTACAAACACATGCTCTCGTGCACCAAAATGGCTTCCAAAACCATACATGTGTCCTTGGGTGCATGTTTAGGTCCCATGCAAGAAATGGGGATGAATTACAAACATCTCGGCATACTGGCTCGGCCTCAAACATTGAGAATCTCGGTTTTTAAATCCCAGTAAATCCAAAACTCACCCGAAATTCATGAAACTTGGCATCGTGTTATGACATGTCACATATAGCAAGTGGTAAAAAATTTGTCCAATTTGGGGCAAGTTTTTGTACAAGCCTCTTACAAACTGGAGCTTCTAGCAAGAAGCCTCGTGGTTCCGATAGGGAACGTGTCACCCTTGTGGGCGAAACAACAACCGTCGCTGCCTCTTCTCGCCTTATATTTTTTTCTACAGGCAACATAGACCAACAGGAGATTCGTGCTGAAATATGGAATTATTCAGGGTTCGTTTGGCCTTTTTATACATTAATTGAGTTTTCTAGGCATTTAATGTCCATAATTCAAATTGGAACTACAAGCACATGCTCCAGTGCACCAAAATGGCTTCAAAAACCATACATGTGTCCTTGGGAGCATGTTTAGGTCCCATGCAAGAAATGGGGGTGAATTACAAACATCTCGGTGTACTAGCTCGACCTCTAACATTGAGAATCTTGGTTTTTAAATCCCCATAAATCCAAAACTCACCCGAAAGTCATGAAACTTGGCGTCGTGTCATGACATGTCACATATATGCCGTGGTAATATTTTTGTCCAATTTGGGGCAAGTTTTGGTACAAGCCTCTTACAAACCGGAGCTTCTATCAAGAAGCCTCGTGGTTCCGATAGGGAACGTGTCACCCTTGTGGGCGAAACGACAATCGTCGCTACCTCTTCTCGCCTTGTATTTTTTTCTACAGGCAACATAGACCAACAGGAGATTCGTGCTGAAATATGGAGTTATTCAGGGTTTGTTTGGCTTTATTATACATTAATTGAGTTTTCTAGGCATTTAAAGTCCATAATTCAAATTAGAACTACAAGCACATGTTCCAGTGCACCAAAATGGCTTCAAAAACCATACATGTGTCTTTGGGTGCATGTTTAGGTCCCGTGCAAGAAATGGGAATGAATTAGAAACATCTTGGCATCCTGGCTCAGCTTCAAACATGGAGAATCTCAGTTTTTTAATCCCCGTAAATCCAAAACTCACCCGAAATTCATGAAACTTGGCATCGTGTCATTATATGGCACATATATGCCATGGTAATTTTTTTGTCCAATTTGAGACAAGGCGCACACATTAATTGCCAACATAGGCATTTTGGAACAAATAGATGACACGTTACTATCGCAAACGCTTGTATTGCTTGAACCGTGGGCGTTCCACTAACCATTTACGTGCGGCCACGCGTCCCACTTTTTATTGGACAGTACTACCTTGGTCCTGGTTTATTGGTCCTATTTTTATTTTGTGCCAAAATTTGACCATACTAGGTGGCGTGCGTGCAGCTGTTTGATTAGACGGGACGAGTGCGAGAAGTCCGCCACGCAGGCTCGACGGGACGTATGCGAGCAGTCCGCCACGCAGGCTCGACAGGACGCGTGCGAGCAGTCTGCCGCGCAGGCTGCTACTTGTAGACTGCATTGGTATTTCCCCGAAGAGGAGAGGATGATGCAGTATAGTAGAGATAAGTGTTTCCCTCAGTTAAGAAGCAAGGTTATCAATCCAGTAGGAGAACCACGCAAAACCTCATTAGGAGCACCTACACACACAAAAGCAAACACTTACACCCAACGCAAATAAGAGGGTTGTCAATCCCCTTAGCGGTTATTTGCAAGGATTAATTCTGATAGTGATAGATAAAAAGTAAATTGCAAAATAAAATAAAAGTAAATAAATTGCAGCAAGGTATTTTTGGATTTTAATATGTAAGTGCATCAAGTGCCCCTTAGTGGTTTTGGAGTATTGAAGACAAATAGGTTGGGGAACTAATGTGTTTGTGAGTATACAGAGGAGACAGAGTCCTTGAAGATTTGGTTTAACACATGGAAGACGACCCCTAAAAATAGATTTCTTCAAGTGAAGAATTTGGTGATGAAATTGGCACGGACTTTGAATAAATTGATGTGAAGACTTTGAAGCTTGAAGACTTTGGTTTTCATAGTTTCTTTTCTTCTTATTTGAGTCATAGGAAAAACCGTACTGTTAAAGGGGGTCTAGGTGAAACATATTTCACATTTCCAAATTGATGCTCAAACATTCTCAAACCTATACACACAAAAGCCGCTTCAAGTGAAGCCTTTGGAAATCTCCAGTACAGCTGACGCATTTGCTAGCGACAGTGACGAAGTTCATCTGGTCGCTGACGAATTTGGTCAGGCTGAGGAGTTAGGAGTTCGCCAGTGCGATCTGCCTACCATGAGGAAATTGAGTGCCCCGATGAAATTGAGAGATCAATTTTCCGACCGTTGCTGCGCCGCGTGCCAGCTGTCGAGTGGATCCTTATCCTGACAATGGTCGAATCAGACAAGGGCATTTATGTCAATTCATGTCGGGTTGCCCCCTGGCTATAAATAGCCGCCCCCTACAACCACTTGTTGGTTGGCTGCTCTGAGAGAACTTGACACTTGTCATTTGAGAGCAACCCATCCTCTGACGACATTGAGAGATCGAGGAAAACCCAACCAGAGCCTAAGTGATTGAGCATCACTGAAGAGATTGATCTGTGTGATCTGATGCTTGTTACCTTTGAGGACTGTCATTCCTCCAGACGGTTAGGCGTCATGTTCTAAGCAACCAAGAAAAATTGTGGCGTGCCGGTGAACAAGTCTGTGAAGGTTTTGGAAGTCTACATTGAAGACTTACCATGAGTGATTGGGCGAGATCTAAGTGACCTTAGCTCAAGAGGAATACGGTGAGGACTAAGTGTTCTCTGAGTTGCGACTCAGCCACCTCAACCAGACGTACAGTTGATACAGCAACTGGAACTGGTTGTGACGCCCCCGACTTAATCGTGCACTAATCATACACGCAAATGCACACGATCAAGCCTAAGGACTCACTTGAAGATATCACAAAATACCTCTACACCAATAAAAGTCGTACAAGCTTTATATTACAAGCCAGGGGCTTTGAGGGCTCGAATGCATAAGCTTGAGTCCTACAAGCATCAGCGGAAGCATTAGATATCTGAGTACAGACATAAAAGTTAAACAGATAAGCCTTAAGAAGGCGGGGCAAAACAATGACAGCCGATCGAAAGGCGCAGGCCTCCTGCCTGGGTGCCTCCTAATCTACTCCTGGTCGACAGTGGTCTCCACGTAGTAGTACTCTCCACCAGAGGGGTAGTAGTAGTAGTAGTCAGTTGGCGCAGCTGGCCCTCGGGCTCTGTCATCTGGTCGCAGCAATCGGGTATGGGAAAAAGGGAAAGCAAAGCAACCGTGAGTACTCATCCAAAGTACTCGCAAGACTTACATCAGATCTATTCTACTTATGCATTGGTTTCAAAGGAAGGGCTGTATCAATGGACTGGACTACAGAAATGCCAGAATAGGGGGAAGAGGCCTAGCCTATGGAAGACTAGCATCTTCAGCGTCTTGCAGCATAAGAAGAGTGCAGATTAGTACATAAAAATAGTAGTAGCAACAAGTAGCAACAACGCCCAAAGATCCTTCCTCGACTCCCTGCGAGAAAGCAATCCCGGAGCCACATACTTATACCAGGTATCCTCTTCTAGTTGTAGTAGATCAAGATATTTTCTGAGCGTCCTGTTACCGTGGACACGGCTATTCGAATAGATATACTTCCCTGCAGGGGTGCACCAACTTACCCAACACACTCGATTAACTCTGGCCGGACACACTTACTCAGTCCATGCCCGGCCTCGGCTGATCGACACGTCGTAGCCCTAGCTAGGTTCAACAGAGAGGCCAGCACGCCGGTCTACAACCTAAGTGCTCAGAGGTCT
Source organism: Elymus sibiricus (assembly GCA_039707655.1). Classification (NCBI taxonomy): domain Eukaryota; kingdom Viridiplantae; phylum Streptophyta; class Magnoliopsida; order Poales; family Poaceae; genus Elymus; species Elymus sibiricus. Next base: position 201,132,322 of record CM077666.1, on the reverse strand, counting down.
TGGGCCCATCGCCCTTTGCACTCCTGCGCGTTGCGTGGGCGGCCGGGAGCAGACCTAGCCCCCTTAATACAAGCGCGGGCGTTCCCAGTCCAACCCGGCTCGCACCACTCAATCGCTGACGTCTGAAGAACTTCGGTTGATACATACGACGTCGAGTGCCCATACTATTCCCACGTGTTAGTTAGTGCGAAGAGGCCAGAGGCCTACTCAGATTACATATCCTAACCCACTAGTGTGTTGGTAGCTCGCGGTGACAAGCAGAGACTCATGATCATGTGACCCCGTCGCCCCGTCTCGTGGACTTATGGCAAGGGCCTGGAATGCCCGGCCGTGCCACGTAATCATCTCTCTGGTACCCTCTTGGTCAACCCGATACCACATCTATCGTGGGTACCCCTCGGGGCCGACCCGACTTTATCCAGTATCAGTAGTAAAGTCAAAGTAACCGTGTGCCCATAACATCAAGAAGGGATCCGAGGAATCACCCTCGTTGGATTCCCACTCGATGTACCCATCAAGGTGAACCCGGAGGAATCACCCTCGAAGGTATTCACACTTGCGGGGTTGCATGACAGAAGCTTCATCGGAAGTGGTGAAAGAGGAATCACCCTCGGTAACCCACAACCGACTAGCTGCACTACAGAGGCAACATCAGGAGTGAGATAAGAGGTATCACCCTCGGCACTCGATATTAGCCCTGCAGAGTCGAGCAACTTAGGGTGTGCGGGGATGTGCTGGTCTCAGCCCGTCGATCACCTCGATCGGGGCACTAGTAACTAAGCGGGGCAACTACGACGAGGAAGAGGGGCCACAGATGGTTTACCATCCAACCTATACTAAGCATTTAGGATAGCAGGTAAGGTATGATTAGCAGTTTACAACAACAGGCTATGCATCAGAATAGGTATTCGGAACAATAACTATAGCAATTCTAATGCAAGCATGAGGGAGAAAGAATAGGTGATATAGGCATGTTCAAGGGGGTTTGCTTGCCTGGAAGCTTTGCCAGAAAAGAAGAGTTGTCGGTGATGAAGTAGTCCTCAGGGGCCACACCAGTGCCGGGATCTACCGGAGAAGAAGAGGGGCATGAAACAGATAAATACACGGCAACAAAAACAAACACAAAGCATGACATGACAAATAGCTAAGCGGAGGTGACCTAATGCAATGTTAAGTGCTATAGACGGAGCGGGAAAATATGTGGGAAGATTTTCCCGGTGTTAGGCATCTGTCAGACAGATGAACCGGAGGGGAAGGTTCCATGGTGTGGTGTTGTGGACCTGTGACAGGTAAACGGAGGGCATATTCGGATTCGTTGGATTTTTCTGATCAACTTTCATGTTGAAAACTTTTCGTTCCGAGCTACGGTTTATTTTCTATGATTTTCCGAAGTTTAAATCATTTTCTAAAATTAATAAATCATTTCTAATTTATTTAAAATCCCAGAAAAGGCTTTACAGCGTCAGCACTATGTCAGCATTACATCAGCAGGTCAACTGGCTCAAACCAGTCAAACCGGACAGGTGGGTCCCACATGTCATGGACACAGACACTAAATAGGGTTAAATTAGTCTAACCAAAAGTCATTAGCAGGCCGGGGCCCACTGTCAGTGGCTAATAGGTTAAATAAAACAGTGATTAATTAAACCGGTGTTTAGTTAGCTAGCGGGGCCCATCTGTCACTGACTGGACTGCCCAGTCACCACAGTTGACTTAGTCAACTCGGTCAACGGGGCCCTGGGACCCACTGGCCAGTGACCTAGGGTGGGCCCCAGGCCGTGCCACGTCGGCGACGCCGGAATTTCGCCGCCGGCGACCCGAAAAGCTGCGGAGGGCCTCAAGCCTCGCCGGAAAACCGCTGTGGTACCCCATTTGGACCGCGGCCGGGTGCGTTCGAATGCCTGCGACCTCGCGCGTCGAGCGGTGGCACTAGCTGGAGCTGGGGCGGCCGGAAACGAGCAGGGTAATGGCGTCGGGCGGCGGCCGGAGTACGGTGGTCGATGCATCCGTCGCTCCGGTACGTTTGCGCGCGAACTAAAACTATGGGGCGTACCAGGAGGCCATTCCGAGCACGTAGGCGTGCTTGCCTGGCCACAACACGGTCTGCTGCGCCGGCAGCGAGCTTAACAGCAGAGCCAGAGCTCCGGCAATGGCATCCGCGGCGTCCGACTAGCTACGGGCAAGGAAGCAAGCGCAGACGGGGAGAGAAAGGGCGGAGCTCACCGCGCAGGCTCACGGAGGCCTCTCGGGTGAACGGGAGCATAGGGGGTGGCCGGAGTTGGAGGAGATCCACGGCGGGTCCGAGGTGATCGACGACTTGATCCCGACGAAGGAGGCGCTCCCGGCTCGAGCGAGAGGTAGGGGAGGAAGTAGCTGAAGCAGGCGCGTCTCCCAGACACGTCGAGGCAGCGAGGAGGGCATGGTGGCCGCGGTGGTGCAGCAGCGCGTCGGCAACAACGCTCAGGTGACGAAGAGGAGAGGCGAGCGAGCGCAGGAGAGAAGAGGAGGAGTGGCGAGGGCGTACAGAGGGGAGTGGGTGAGCTGCGTTTATCCCCTCGTCGTCCTGCAACGTCGCGGTGTCGCCGTTCGGCCGGTGCGCGCGCGTGCGGCCACGGGCGCGCCGACACGGCGGCGGGAGCAGGTAGGCGACGGTGCTGGTGCGCTAGGCCGGCTCGGGCTATGGCCCAGAGGCCAGGTAAGGCTTTTCCCTTTTTCATTTTTCTCTGTTTTCTCTTTTATTTAATAAACAAAGATAGAAAAGGATATATTTAAGCTACCAAATGGCTAAGGAAAAATATGGATCTAGTCCACATAAATCCCTGGCATTTTTAGGCACTGCCACAAAAAGTTTGGAGGCAAGATGAAATCATTTGAATATTTCACAAATGAAATAGCATTTTAAAATGCTGGAATTGCACTGGATTAATTGCTACTGTCCATCTTAGCATTGAGGTGATGTTGTTTTCCTGAACAAACATTTGTTTTGGAATATTGGCTAAATGATGAACAATTTTCCAGCAACTTTTGTGCAACTCCAAATTTCACTTGCATTTTGAATTTGAATTTGAAGTGGAATTTGAAATGAGATATGAACCAATGATGATCAAGCACTGTAAATCAAGATGACTTGGCACTGATCATAAGAGATTACCGTAGCTCATTTCTTAGGGGTGTTACAATTCTCCTCCACTACAAGAAATCTCGTCCCGAGATTTAAGTGGTGGAGTAAGAGGTATCTTCGGGAGGACGGACCTTGGCAATGTCGATTATCTGGTGGATCACTCAGGGAATGTGGCAGAAGGCATCTCTCGAATTAAAACTTAAGAAAACATCGAGAGCAAAGTAAGAAGGTACAATAAGGAGTTTCAAGCGGATAGATAATCGTTCGATGCTTGAACAGAGTGTGAGAGGGGTTCAGAGCAACGGAAGTAAGTATTGCGTCTGAAACCAGAGTAGATCATCTCTCGGAAGGTGTATCATGATTTACACACGAAGCCAAGTGCAACGGATACCTCGGAATCAAGGATGTATAGGGGAGTCAGGTTTCGATCCTATGGAACAGCGGTGAGTGTGGTTTAAGGGTAGGGGGAACGGTGACATCTTGCACGGTCACGACAGCAAGGCATGTCAGAGGACAATCTGTCAGCTATGTCAGCAACAACGTCGGTACCAAGGGCGAGGGACGAAGAGAACCATTTTCATGCTCGTTAAGACAAGGCGGACCAATAGGCAGAGTTCTCGTCCATCGGTGGTTACCGGAATGTCATCAACAATTGTAACATGGTCGTACTGACAGAGTTGTACACCGAGGTGTTTGCATAAGCAGGGAATTATCACTGCTCAGATAAAAAGCTAGATTACAAGAAAGGTTAAACAGACCAATGGAAAGGAAAATGTGTTTATCAGATTATACAGACCAATGGAAAGGAAAATGTGACTATACACAAGTATTAGGTGTATATCCTTCCCAAGGAAAAGTAGAGCATGATATACATGACAGGTTAGCAAGTAGATAGCCATTTAGGTAGCGGGGCGAGGAAAAATCATGATGTTACCCATACAACGGTGTTCGGGTAACAGACCAAGAAACATTTAGCATTGCGCTTCCGATGTTTTGGTTGGTATTCGGAATACCACCGTCATGGTTTGGGGTAGCGATGATATGGTGTCGAAGTAAAGATTGGTTTCGAAGATCACAAGAAGTACAAAGAAACAATTTCAAGAATAGCAAGGAACTTCAGGCATAACCAAAACATGAGCAGGTCTGTGTTGGCAGGAAGTCAAGGATGTTGTCGATGATAACGCAAATCATTGAGGGGCAAGGATGGTATTTCTCACCATGAATTCAATTAACATCTCAGAGGAAGTCAAAATGTAGACGATGATCTCGACACATTTGTCGAGGGGTTTCATGAAGATGAAGTTGATCAATAAGAGGATCAAGCAGTCAGAATGAAATTTAGGGTCAACAGAACCATGGATATGACGCTCGGATTCATATTGTGTAAGCAAAACGATATGATGATGAGAGTTGACACAGTCTTAGCCCATTGTCAGAAATGTGCACCGAAAAGGAGGACCGGGTAGCACCGTTACAATTAGCACGATAATTATGTAGCCAATTGGCTGGGAATAACATTGTTGAGTATAGACTCATAAACAACAAGGATGTAATAAGAGTTATTGAATATGAAGGACACTGTCGGAAAATAATCCAACAAAGGATTTGGCGGTCCACAAGGGATCTGATGTGAGTATCGGTACTCAACCAGAAGAACAAGGAATGCAAAGGCATCGGATTATATAAGCATCTGAATAATTCGACGCTTAAATACAAAGGAATTATGATTTCCAAATTGGGGAAGCAGAAGCAGACGCTCAGATCAAAAGGTGAGTAAATTGAACAGAACTAGATTGACAATCAATTGCAACTTAATTGGCCGAGAACCAACTCATGTCCACAATGACGTCTGAGCCGGAAGGACGAATTCTAGGAATTAATTGATGATAGTGAGCATTCACATACATATTGAATCAAGGGGCTCAAAATGATAGCGACAAAGGATGCCAACAAGATTACTAGATATATGGGATTTACCATAATACAAGCAGGCAAGAATTTCAAGAGCAATAGGCTGTAGAGGATTTTTGGAAGGTCGGATAACATTTCAAAGTATTTTGGGACACACATGAACAACTGGGGATGACGGATCCCTGGTGAGTGTGAGGAATTATCCGCAGTGCGAAAGAAGCTGCAAGGCAATAGGCATAAAGGATTCCCAGAATACCGGAGAGTATTTCGGGGCATCTTGTAAATAACAAGAGCAACCGGGAATGAAGGTTCGAATGGTAAGGATGTGTAGTAATCCATAAGGATTTATCGATGGTAGGGAATGGCAAAGGCGGTGGCACAAAGGTCTCGGAAAACTTCGAGGAGTATCTTCGGAATCTTCTGGTGAATCAAGCGGTCATCTGGAATGAGGGGGCTCTCCGGGAGGAAGTGGTTACGAGATCCTAATGTTAGACTTAGCAAAACTTTAACCCGAATGGAAGAGAGATCAGAGTCCCAGAGTAAGGAAGAGGAATAAAAGATCCTAAACCCAACCATTGGCGACGTGGGCCCGTAAGCCACACAACCATGTTAGTAAAACAGTTTTTCAAAGACTAGACTCAACTTCGGCGAAGGAGTTGTAAAGCGGCTTCCTACAGGCAGTCGGCTCTGATACCAACTTGTGACTCCCCCGACTTAATCGTGCACTAATCATACACGGAAATGCACACGATCAAGCCTAAGGACACACTTGAAGATATCACAACACAACTCTACACCAATAAAGTCATACAAGCTTTATATTACAAGCCAGGGGCCTCGAGGGCTCGAATACATAAGCTTGAGTCCTACAAGCATCAGTGGAAGCATTAGATATCTGAGTATAGACATAAAAGTTAAACAGATAAGCCTTAAGAAGGCGGGGCAAAACAACGACAGTGGATCGAAAGGCGCAGGCCTCCTGCCTGGGTGCCTCCTAATCTACTCCTGGTCGACGGTGGTCTCCACGTAGTAGTACTCTCCACCAGAGGGGTAGTAGTAGTAGTCGTCAGCTGGCGCAGCTGGCTCCGGGGCTCCGTCATCTGGTCGCAGCAATCGGGTATGGGAAAAAGGGAAAGCAAAGCAACCGTGAGTACTCATCCAAAGTACTCGCAAGACTTACATCAGATCTATTCTACTTATGCATTGGTTTCAAAGGAAGGGCTGTATCAGTGGACTGGACTGCAGAAATGCCAGAATAGGGGGAAGAGGCCTAGCCTATCGAAGACTAGCATCTTCAGCGTCTTACAGCATAAGAAGAGTGCAGATTAGTACATAAAAATAGTAGTAGCAACAACACCCAGAGATCCTTCCTCGACTCCCTGCGAGAAAGCAATCCCGGAGCCACATACTTATACCAAGTATCCTCTTCTAGTTGTAGTAGATCGCGATATTTTCCGAGCGTCCTGTTACCGTGGACACGGCTATTTGAATAGATATACTTCCCTGCTGGGGTGCACCAACTTACCCAACACGCTCGATTAACTCTGGCCGGACACACTTACTCAGTCCATGCCCGGCCTCAGCTGATCGACACGTCGTAGCCCTACCTAGGTTCAACAGAGAGGCCAGCACGCCGGTCTACAACCTAAGTGCTCAAGGGTCTTCGGCCCATCGCCCTTTGCACTCCTGCGCGTTGCGTGGGCGGCCGGGAGCAGGCCTAACCCCCTTAATACAAGCGCGGTCGTTCCCAGTCCAAGCCAGCGTGCGCCGCTCAATCGCTGACGTTTGAAGAACTTCGGCTGATACATACGATGCCGAGTGCCCATACTACTCCCACGTGCTGGTTAGTGCGAAAAGGCCACAGGCCTACTCAGATTACATATCCTAACCCACTAGTGTGTTGGTAGCTCGCGGTGACAAGCAGAGACTCATGATTATGTGACCCCGTCGCCCCGTCTCGTGGACTTATGGCAAGGGCCTGGAATGCCCGGCCGTGCCACGTAATCATCTCTCTGGTACCCTCTTGGTCAACCCGATACCACATCTATCGTGGGTACCCCTCGGGGCCGACCCGACTTTATCCAGTATCAGTAGTAAAGTCAAAGTAACCGTGTGCCCATAACATCAAGAAGGGATCCGAGGAATCACCCTCGTTGGATTCCCACTCGATGTACCCATCAAGGTGAACCCGGAGGAATCACCCTCGAAGGTATTCACACTTGCGGGGTTGCATGACAGAAGCTTCATCGGAAGTGGTGAAAGAGGAATCACCCTCGGTAACCCACAACCGACTAGCTGCTCTACAGAGGCAACATCAGGAGTGAGATAAGAGGTATCACCCTCGGCACTCGATATTAGCCCTGCAGAGTCGAGCAACTTAGGGTGTGCGGTGATGTGCTGGTCTCAGCTCGTCGATCACCTCGATCGGGGCACTAGTAACTAAGCGGGGCAACTACGACGAGGAAGAGGGGCCACAGATGGTTTACCATCCAACCTATACTAAGCATTTAGGATAGCAGGTAAGGTATGATTAGCAGTTTACAACAACAGGCTATGCATCAGAATAGGTATTCGGAACAATAACTATAGCAATTCTAATACAAGCATGAGGGAGAAAGAATAGGTGATATAGGCATGTTCACGGGGGTTTGCTTGCCTGGAAGCTTTGCCAGAAAAGAAGAGTTGTCGGTGATGAAGTAGTCCTCAGGGGCCACATCAGTGCCGGGATCAACCGGAGAAGAAGAGGGGGAAGAAACAGATAAATACACGGCAACAAAAACAAACACAAAGCATGACATGACAAATAGCTAAGCGGAGGTGACCTAATGCAATGTTAAGTGCTATAGACGGAGCGGGAAAATATCTGGGAATATTTTCCCGGTGGTAGGCATCTGTCAGACAGATGAACCGGAGGGGAAGGTTCCATGTTGTGGTGTTGTGGACCTGTGACAGGTAAACGGAGGGCATATTCAGATTCGTTGGATTTTTCTGATCAACTTTCATGTTGAAAACTTTTCGTTCCGAGCTACGGTTTATTTTCTATGATTTTCCGAAGTTTAAATAATTTTCTAAAATTAATAAATCATTTCTAATTTATTTAAAATCCTAGAAAAGGCTTTACAGCGTCAGCACTATGTCAGCATTACATCATCAGGTCAACTGGCTCAAACCAGTCAAACCGGACAGGTGGGTCCCATGTGTCATGGACACAAACACTAAATAGGGTTAAATTAGTCTAACCAAAAGTCATTAGCAGGCCGGGGCCCATTGTCAGTGGCTAATAGGTTAAATAAAATAGTGATTAATTAAACCGGTGTTTAGTTAGCTAGCGGGGCCCATCTGTCAGTGATTGGACTGCCCAGTCACCACAGTTGACTTAGTCAACTCGGTCAACGGGGCCCTGGGACCCACTGGCCAGTGACCCAGGGTGGGCCCCAGGCCGTGCTACGTCGGCGACACCGGAATTTCGCTGCCGACGACCCAAAAAGCGGCGGAGGGCCTCGGGCCTCGCCGGAAAACCGCTGTGGTGCCCCATTTGGACCGCGGCCGGGCGCGTTCGAATGCCTGCGACCTCGCGCGTCGAGCGGTGGCACTAGCTGGAGCTGGGGCGGCCAGAAACGAGCAGGGTAACGGCGTCGGGTGGCGGCCGGAGTACGGTGGTCGACGCATCCGTCGCTCCGGTACGTTTGTGCGTGAACTAAAACTACGGGGCGTACCAGGAGGCCATTCCGAGCACGTAGGCGTGCTTGCCTGGCCACGACACGGTCTGCTGTGCCGGCGGCGAGCTTAACAGCGGAGCCGGAGCTCCGGCAATGGGATCCACGGCGTCCGACTAGCTACGGGCAAGGAAGCAAGCGTGGACGGAGAGAGATAGGGCGGAGCTCACCGCGCAAGCTCACAGAGGGCTCCCGGTTGAACGGGAGCGCAGGGGGTGGCCGGAGTTGGAGGAGATCGACGGCGGGTCCGTGGTGATCGACGACTCGATCCCAACGAAGGAGGCGCTCCCGGCTCGAGCGAGAGGTAGGGGAGGAAGTAGCCGAAGCAGGCGTGTCTCCCAGACACGTCAAGGCGGCGAGGAGGGCACGGTGGCCGCGGTGGTGCAGCCGCGCGGCGGCGACAACGCTCGGGTGAGGAAGAGGAGAGGCGAGCGAGCGCAGGAGAGAATAGGAGGAGTGGCGAGGGCGTACAGAGGGGAGTGGGTTAGCCGTGCTTATCCCCTCATCGTCCCGTAGCGTCGCGGTGTCGCCGTTCGGCCAGTGCGCGCGCGTGCGGCCACGGGCGCGCCGACACGGCGGCGGGAGCAGGTAGGCGACGGTGCTGGTGGGCTGGGCCGGCTCGGGCTACGGCCCAGAGGCCAGGTAAGGCTTTTTCCTTTTTCATTTTTCTCTGTTTTCCCTTTTATTCAATAAACAGAGATAGAAAAGGAAATATTTAAGCTACCAAAGGGCTAAGGAAAAATATGGATCTAGTCCACATAAATCCCTGGTATTTTTAGGCACTGCCACAAAAAGTTTGGAGGCAAGATGAAATCATTTGAATATTTCACAAATGAAATAGCATTTTAAAATGCTGGAATTGCACTGGATTAATTGCTACTGTCCATCTTAGCATTGAGGTGATGTTGTTTTCCTGAACAAACATTTGTTTTGGAATATTTGCTAAATGATGAACAATTTTCCAGCAACTTTTGTGCAACTCCAAATTTCACTTGCATTTTCAATTTGAATTTGAAGTGGAATTTGAAACTAGATATGAACCAATGATGATCAAGCACTGTAAATCAAGATGACTTGGCACTGATCATAAGAGATTACCGTAGCTCATTTCTTAGGGGTGTTACACTGGTCTACCAAATTCCATTGTCTTCACCGAGCCAACCTGGTTTCAAATTCCTCACCCTCCCCTACTTTATTCCGCTGCTGAAGAATTTGTGATCTATCCTCTGACGAATTTGAACTGAAGTATTTGAGCGTGCTATCTTTTATTTCCTCAGTTCATATTCCTAATGCTTGTATGATTGTATGATTGCATGTTCTTCACTCTTATGTACCCTTGATCGCATGTACTCTGATCCTGTGATGACTTAGTTTCCCTTGCGTTTCTATTTCTTCATTCTGATTTTCATCAAATTCATCAGAGTTTGACGAATTTCTAAAATCTCCCATTCACCCCCCCTCTAGGAGATAACCTGCGCTTTCATAATATGTGATAAAGATAGACCCGGGGGCCATAGTTTTCACTAGAGGCTTCTCTCTCGAACACATAGCATACGGTGGGTAAACAAATTACGGTTGGGCAATTTATAGAAAAGCAAATAATTATGACGGATTCATGGCAATGATCATGTATATAGGCATCACGTCCGAGACAAGTAGACCGACTCTTGCCTGCATCTACTACTATTACTCCATCCATCGACCGCTATCCAGCATGCATCTACGCTATTAAGTATAAAACAGAGTAACGCCTTAAGCAAGATGACATGATGTAGACAAAGTAAACTCAAGCAATATGATTAAACCCATCTTTTTATCCTTAATGGCAACAATACAAATACGTGTCATGTCCCTTTCTGTCACTGGGATTGGGCACCGCAAGATTGAACCCATCACAAAGCACCTCTCCCATTGCAAGATAAATCAATCTAGTTGGCTAAACCAAACGGATAGATCGGAGAGAAATACAAAGCTATAACAATCATGCATAAAAGAGTTCAGAGAAGACTCAAATATTTCTCATGAATAATCTGTTCATAAACTCACAATTCATCAGATCCCAACAAACACACCGCAAAAGAAGATTACATCGGATAGAACTCCAAGAATATCGAGGAGAACATGGTATTGAAGATCAAAGAGAGAGAAGAAGCCATCTAGCTACTAGCAATGGACCCGTAGGTCTGTGGTAAACTACTCACACATCATCGGAAGGGCAGCAAGGTTGATGTAGAAGCCCTCCATGATCGATTCACCCTCCAGCAGAGTACCGGAGCCCACAAGGCATCAGGGCACGCCCCCCTTGTGGCCTCCTCGTGAGGCTTCTGGCATCCTCCCGAAGCTTCCAGGGTCTCTTTTGTCCAGAAAAAATCGTCAAAAAGTTTCATGGCATTTGGACTTCGTTTGGTACTGATTTTCTGAAAAACCAAAAACAAGCAGAAAACAGCAACTGGCACTGGGCACTAGGTTAATAGGTTAGTCCCAAAAAAATGATATATAATTGCATATAAAACATCCAAGATTGATACTATAATAGCATGGAACAATCAAAAAATATAGATACGTTGGAGACATATCAAGCATCCCCAAGCTTAATTCCTGCTCGTTCTCGAATAGGTAAATGATAAAAACAGAATTTTTGATGTGGAATGCTACCTAACATGTTTCATTATGTAATTCTCTCTTACGGTATGAATATTAACATCCAAATGATTCAAAGCAATAGTATATAATTTGATATAAAGACATCAATACTCAGGCATACTAATAAACAATCATGTCTTTCAAAATAAAAATGCTAAAGAAAGTTATCCCTACAAAATCATATAATCCTGTCATGCTCCATCTTCTTAACACAAAATATTTATCATGCACAACCCCGGTTTTAGCCAAGCAATTGGTTCATACTTTTTAACGCGCTTCAGCTTTTTCAACCCCCACGCAATACATGAGCGCAAGCTATGGATATAGCACTATGGGTGGAATAGAATGTGGTGGTAGAGATTAATAAGGGGAAGTCAAAAAAGAAGTAATAGTCTCACATCAACGCGGCTAATCAACGGGCTATGGAGATGCCCATCAATTGATGTCAATGCGAGGAGTAGGGATTGCCATGCAACTGATGCACTAAGAGCTATAAGTGTATGAAAGCTCAACATGAAAACTAAGTGGGTGTGCATCCAACTTGCTTGCTCATGAAGACCTCGGGCATTTGAGGAAGCCCGTCATCGGAATATACAAGCCAAGTTCTATAATGAAAAATTCCCACTAGTATATGAAAGTGATGAAATAGGAGACTCTCTATATGAAAAACATGGTGCTACTTTGAAGCACAAGTATGGAAAAAGATAGTAACACTGCCCCTTCTCTCTTTTTCTCCCATTTTTTTCTTCTTTTTTTTCTCTTTTTTTCTTTTTTTTTCTTCGCGGGCTCTTTTTGGCCTCTTGTTTTTTTAATATTTTCCTCACTCGGACAATGCTCTAATAATGATAATCATCATACTTCTATTTACTTAGAACTCAAAATTACAACTCGAAACTAGAACAAATATGACTCTATAGGAATGCCTCTGGCAGTGTACCAGGATGTGCAATGATACTAGCGTAACATGTATAAAAAATGATGAACGGTGGCTGAGCCACAAATACTATGTCAGCTATATGATCATGCAAAGCAATATGATAATGATGATGTGTGTCATAAAAAAGATGGAATGGTGGAGTTGCATGGCAATATATCTCGGAATGGCTATGGAAATGCCATGATAGGTAGGTATAGTGGCTATTTTGAGGAAGATATAAGGAGGCTTATGTGTGATAGAGCGTATCATATCACGGGGTTTGGACGCACTGGCGAAGTTTGCACCGACTCTCGAGGTGAGAAAGGGCAATACATGGTACCGAAGAGACTAGCAAATTGCAGAAAGGTGAGAGTGCGTATAATCCATGGACTCACATTAGTCATAAAGAACTCACATACTTATTGCGAAATTTTATTAGCCCTTGAAGCAAAGTACTACTACGCATGCCCCTAGGGGGGGTTGGTAGGAGTTAACCATCGCGCGCCCCCGACCGCCACACAAAGGAAGACAATCAATAATAAATCGTGCTCCAACTTCTTAGCATAATGACAGATCATACGTGCATGCTTCGGGAATCACAAACCTTAACACCAATATTCTTACTAAACCACAATTATCTACTAGCACCTCCCACATATTACCATATTAATATCGCAAAACTATTGCAAGGAATCAAACTTATCATATTCAGTGATCTACATGAAGGTTTTTATTATATCCCTCTTGAATACCTATCATATTAGGACCAAATTCAAACCCATGCATATTACCATTGCTATTCATTAGACTCTCAAAAATATATAAGTGAAGCATTAGAGTGCAACTATTTCTTTGAAATAACCACCGCCGTGCTCTAAAAGATATAGGTGAAGCACTAGAGCAACTGCCTAGCTCAAAAGATATAAGTGAAGCACATATAGTATTCTAAAAAATCACATATGTGTCCCTCTCAAAAAGGTGTGTTCAACAAAGATGATTGTGACAAACTAAAAAGCAAACAAAGGCAAACAAACTATAGCACAAGACGCTCCAAGTAAAACACATATCATGTGATGAATAAAAATATAGCTCCAAGTGAGTTACCGATAGATTGTAGACGAAAGAGGGGATGCCATCTAGGGCATCCCCAAGCTTATACGCTTGAGTCTTCCTTGAATATTACCTTGGGGTGCCTTGAGCGTCCCCAACCTTAGGTTCTTGCCGCTCCTTATTCCTTTATCCATTGTAGTCTCACCCAAAACTTGAAAACTTCAGCACACAAAACTCAACAGAAACCTCGTGAGATCCGTTACTATAACAAACAAATCTTAAACTTTAGGTACTGTTGTAAATGATTCATATTTAATATTAGCATAATGCTACTGTACTCCAACTTCTCCATGACTCATACCCCCCGATACGATCCATAGATTCATCAAAATAAGCAAACTATGCAACAAAAACAGAATCTGTCTAAAACAGAACAGTCTGTAAAGATCTGAATTAAAGTCATACTTACGTAACTCTAAAAATTCTGAAAAATTAGGACATGATTGGAAATTCATATATCAATATTGTTTTAAAACTTCAGAAGGTTCTTACGCTCCAGCAAAAAATCAAAATTCCGGCACTGGATGGAAAAGTTTCTATTTTCAAACAACATCAATTATACTATCTTTCAAATCATCCCAAAGGCATTACTTGGCACAAACACTATTTAAAATATAAAAACACAATCATAACAGAGGCTATAATTGTGTAAACACACAAAAACAGAAGGTAAAACAAAAATTTATTTTATTCATTGGGTTGCCTCCCAACAAGCGCTATTGTTTTATGCCCCTAGCTAGGTATAATGCATAGTTTCAAGTGTTGTCATCCTTGGTTTCCAAATCCTCAATTACACACCCACTTTTTCTAGAACATTTAACATGGGGGCTTCTTATCATCATGCTCCTAGGCACAAAATTAAGAATTTCGCTTTTATAGATAGGTTCCTTTATTATATCAATGAAATTGGGGTGCACGCTAATCATTTTAAGATCCTCATTTCCCTTGATAGAAGTGGCACCCTTAGTCTTAGGAACATACATAAACTTGCAATTTTTATTGGGAGGAGTCCTATCAATAGTTTTAACGGAGGAAAAAGCGGAACCCAAATTATTAATAATTTCCTCTAGCTTATCGATTCTAGTGGGACTTTGTTCTATCTTTTCGTTAATTATCGGCTCCTTTTCCTTTAAGTTTTCAATGTAATTCTTACCTTGTAACCAAATTGAGTAATGTGATTATGGACCTTTTTGTCTAAATTCTCAAGATGTTCGATAGTAGACATTTTATTTTCAATAGCTTCTAACCTTTGCATAACATGTTCCAAAGTCAATGTCGTTTCATTAGTAGTGATAGGTGGTGATCCCAATAGATTACCCATAGCATTGAAAGCATCCATAGAGGGACACATCAAGAAATTCCCTCTGGTAATAGTGTCAAGCACAAATCTATACCAAGTAGTAATTCCCACAAAAAAATTTCAAAGAAGAACGGTAGTGGATTGCTTACGAGTTGATCTATTTTGAGCATCGCAAATCCTATACCAAGCATATTTTAAATTCTCTCCTCCCCTTTGTTTAAAATTAAGCACTTCATTTTCAGGAGTATAAGTAATGAGCGAAGAACTAGCCATAATGGTGAAGCAAACTAACGAGCGAGAAAACTAGCAAACGAAAATATTTTTGTGTTTTTGTAAAATTGTTTTAGAAGTGGGGGAGATGAAAACGAGAGGAAAATTCAAATAAAACGCAAATGAAAATAAATGCAAGTGAATGATATTTTATGCGAAGGTACTTGATAAATTTTGGTGATGTCTCCCCGTCAACGGCGCCAAAAATTCTTCTTGCTACTTGTAGACTGCGTTGGTATTTCCCCGAAGAGGAGAGGATGATACAGTATAGTAGAGATAAGTATTTCCCTCAGTTAAGAACCAAGGTTATCAATTTAGTAGGAGAACCACACAAAACCTCGTTAGTAGCACCTACACACACGAAAGCAAACACTTGCACCCAACGCAAATAAGAGGGTTATCAATCCCCTTAGCGGTTATTTGCAAGGATTAATTCTGATAGTGATAGATCAAAAGTAAATTGCAAAATAAAATAAAAGTAAATAAATTGCAGCAAGGTATTTTTGGATTTTAATATATGATAAAGATAGACCAGGGGGCCATAGTTTTCACTAGAGGCTTCTCTCTCGAACACATAGCATACGGTGGGTAAACAAAATGTTGTTGGGCAATTGATAGAAAAGCAAATAATTATGACGGATTCATGACAATGATCATGTATATAGGTATCACGTCCGAGACAAGTAGACCGACTCCTGCCTGCATCTACTACTATTACTCCACCCATCGACCGCTATTTAACATGCATCTAGGGTATTAAGTACTCCCGCCGTTCCTTTATATAAGGTGTATTTGTTTTTTCAAAAGTCAAACAAGTGCATGTTTGACCGAGTTTCTAGAAAAATATATCGATATTCACAATATGAAATTTATATCATTTGATCCATCATGAAACATAGTTTTATATTTTATCTATTTGGTATTGCAGATGCTGTTATTTTATTCTATAATCTTGGTCAAACATTCAAATGGTTAACTTGCACGGAAACCAATACACCTTATATTCTAAAACGAAGGGAGTATAAAACAGAGTAACACCGTAAGCAAGATGACATGACGTAGACAAAGTAAACTCAAGTCATATGATTAAACCCCATCTTTTTATCCTTAATGGCAATAATACAAATACGTGTCATGTCCCTTTCTGTCACTGGGATTGAGCACCGCAAGATTGAACCCATCATAAAGCACCTCTCCCATTGCAAGATAAATCAATCTAGTTGGCCAAACCAAACTGATAGATCGAAGAGAAATACAAAGCTATAACAATCATGCATAAAAGAGTTCAGAGAAGACTCAAATATTTCTCATGAATAATCTGATCATAAACTCACAATTCATCGGATCCCAACAAACACACCGCAAAAGAAGATTACATCAGATAGAACTCCAAGAATATCGAGGAGAACATGGTATTGAAGATTAGAAAGAGAGGGAAGAAGCCATATTGCTACTAGCTATGGAAGGTATGTGGTAAACTACTCACACATCATCGGAAGGGCAGCAAGGTTGATGTAGAAGCCCTCCGTGATTGATTCCCCCTCCGACAGAGTACCGGAAAAGGCCTCCAGATGGGATCACGAAAGAACAGAGGCTTGCGGTGGCGGTAGGGTTTTCTTGTCTGGCTCTCTGATGGGTTTTGAATATTTGTGAATTTATAGAAGTGGAATTAGGTCAAAAGGAGCCATGAGGGGCCCACAAGGCATCAGGGCGCGCTCCCCTGGGGCCGCGCCCTGTTGCCTTGTGGGCTCCTCGTGAGGCTTCTGGCATCCTCCCGAAGCTTCCAAGGTCTCTTTTGTCCAGAAAAAAATCATCAAAAAGTTTCGTGGCATTTGGACTTCGTTTGGTACTGATTTCCTGAAAAAACCAAAAACAAGCAGAAAACAACAACTGGCACTGGGCACTATGTTAATAGGTTAGTCCCAAAAAATGATATATAATTGCATATATAACATCCAAGATTGATACTATAATAACATGGAAAAATCAAAAATTATAGATATGTTGGAGACGTATCACAGGCTCACTGGGAAGCGAGCTCTTTGACCTCCACCCGCCACCTTGCTCCAAACTTCTCCATTAATGGCGGCCGAGCAGGCTAACTGGGAAGCGAGCTCTTTGACCTCCACCCGCCACCTCGCTCCTAACTTCTCCATTAATGGCAGTTGAGCTGCTGTTTAACATGTGGTTAATGCACCTAGACGGAGGGTGTTAGCTTGTGATCCCATGGCCCCGCTCAACGCTAGCATTGTTTTGTTCGTGCCTCGCTGAGAACGTGACTTTTAGCCTATTTTCGACTCATATACATGTACCTACGAGGTTACGAACGAAATAATACGACGAAAAATTTACGATGGCAACGGATAATAATTGTCTTACATATTCTGGATAATTTAAAATGCCACATGCGGCAACGCCCGAAAGACACAGGGGGCAAGAGAAGAAGGAAGTCACAGACAACGATCTGGGTCGCTGCTCTCTACTTCTCGATGGATCGATGCGCGAGGAGTTCCTCCAGCTCCTTCTTCACATCCTCATGACTTTGCTTGACAGTAACCACTAATTCCTCCACCTACAGCTCGCGCTCGATGCAGAGCTTCTTCAAGTCATCCCTAAGTTCATGGACGACGGTTGTCAGCATCATCCGCGAGGCAATGCTCTTCTCATGCAGCTTCTTCCAGCCGGTGGCCTCCTTCTTCTGCTTGTCGAGCTCCTTATGGAGCTTCGCATTGTCACCCATGAGTTGCACGACAAGGCCAGTCGCCTTCTCAACCGAGGCATCGCTAATCTCGAGCAACTTCACCAAGTCGGCGACCATCTCCTGCTGGTTAATTAGGCCAGTGAGAATGTCGTCGTCGCTGGCTAAGGACTTCAGCCCCGCCAGCTCGTCGAGTTTGCCGACGCGGCGAGTGCACTTGTGAGAGCCCTCGCCTGCCCGTGAGGGCTTGTTCGAGGGCTCTGTGGCGCGGCAGGACATCTCAGCTGCGGCTGCCGCGTTGCGGCGTGACCTCTCTAGTGCTTCCGCGGCCTTGGTCTTTGCTCCCTGGTTATATGTCGACCCAGAACTCCTCCTACCAGCCATGGCAGATGCAAGGAATGACTTAACAGGAAATACCTATTTTTTTGGTGATGAGGAGAGGAATGTGCAGTAATTTTTGAGTGGGTAGTTTTATAGCCCAGTGCTAAGTGGGAACACGTTTAGGTTTGATCAGTGTGAATAGATTTGCAATTACTTATTGCGTGGTAATTTGTAATGTGACGGGAAATAGATTTGCAATTACTTATTGCGTGGTAATTTGGAATGTGAACAGATACGCAGGTGGTTGCTCGCCGTTGACTCGGCTGCGGCGCGCTCTGCTCGCGTCCCTTCATGCGCTCTGCTCAACGTTGAGGCGGCCGCGGCGCGCTCTGCTTGCGTCCCTTCGCGCGCTCTGCTTGACGTTGAGGCAGCCGCGGCGCGCTCTGCTCGCGTCCCTCTGCATGCGCTCTTTCAGCGGTTGGGGCCGGCGCACGATCACATTTTGGGCGCCATATGCATGCGGTTGCGTCCACGCGCGTCACCACGATGCAGTTAATATGTGCGGCACGATGCAGTTACATGCTGCAACAACTGCCATCCGCGTGCGCCGATACTCCAGGCCGTTCGGCCTCCCCATTTATTGCCATGGCCATTATAACCTTAGTCTCTTCAACCTTTCGATCGTGCCCCATAACACAACAAGCACACCCACGACGACACGTAGAGAGAGGATATCCAGCGGCGCTCCAATGGAGTTCGGCGAGCATCGTGTGGACACCCACGTGAGGGGGAAGGACCTCTCGGTGGTGTACACCATCAACCCGGCTGTGGTGGAGGACTCCATCAACACCATGGAGCAGTTGCTTGCTAAGCATGACAAGTACAAAGTGGTCGGCTTCGACCTCCAGTACACCACCGGTCGTCCCGGGGTTGATCAGACGGTTGCCGTCGCCCAGTTGTGCATGGGCCATCACGTCCTCGTCTACCACTACTGCCTGGCCACAAGGCCTTGCGAGCGTTTCGCCAGGTTTGTCAATAGCCCCAACTACAAGTTCGCTACGGTGGACACCGCCGACGATGTAAAAGCGCTCCAGATTTTGGGGTTGGCCTGCCCGAAGCTTGTCGACATCCGTGGCCACTACAGGGTCTAGGGCAGCATGAAGAAGGACACCCTGGTTGAACTCGCCGCGGCCATCATCGACCCCTACTACGAAAACATGAAGGAAGGTGCCAGGAGAAATCCCGCATCCTGGCACAGTGCCTGGGTGGAGAGACTGGATGAAGCTCACCTCAAGTTTGTAGCCAAGATCTTGTACACATGCTACGAGATGCACAGGCGGATCGTCGACATGAGGGAGTGCCTCCTTCCTGTAGACGACGAGGGATCGAGCCACCAACAGAGCAGCAGCGGCAAGCGTCACAAGAAGTAGATGATGATTAGATATGATCATTTATCCTAGTTTATTATGCATGTAATTGTTTACTTTGGTGTGTGCAAATGTTATGTGTGTAGTCAGTTATGTAATTGGATGTTTAATTTGCTTATGCAATCATGTCCTTATAAGTATAGATGTTGTTGTTCTGTAGACAGAGCATAGATGTTGTGCCGACAGAGAAAATCACATCGCCCACGGGCTAAACTAGGGAACCCGTCGGTGATGATTTCATCAATCGCTGACAATTGTATACCAGCAAGCGTTTGCCCACAACACAGACGGGTTATTAGCAGGAATCGTCTGTGTTGTTATTTGTCTTCCCACACATTTTGGATTACTGACCTGTTTGCCGTGTGTCACACACATCTTGTTCAGTTGAACCATTTATGCTGTGTTGGGTAATCACAAACAGTTCATCCGAGTGAACCGCATGCCGTATATCGCACGCACCTTGATCTGGCTGACCGTTTTTGTTGTGTTGGGTAATCGCAAACAGTTCATCCGAGTGAACTCTATGCCGTATATCGCACACGCCTCAATTTGGCTGACCGTTTTTGTTGTTCTGGCTCATCGCAAACAGTTCATATGGATCA
The DNA here is from genome assembly GCA_039707655.1 of Elymus sibiricus. NCBI lineage: Eukaryota > Viridiplantae > Streptophyta > Magnoliopsida > Poales > Poaceae > Elymus > Elymus sibiricus. The sequence goes on along the minus strand of CM077666.1, from coordinate 201,112,287 downwards.
ACTGTATGCCACGTATCGCACACGCAGCTCTAATCTGAATCGTGCTAGATGTCTCTGCCATCGCACACAGTTCGTCTTATTGGTGACGGTTTTATTACGATACAGTTTGCGATTCATGCATCACACACAGTTTGGTCGGGGGGTCTCTGATTCATGTGTCGTGTTAGCGGTCGCCTGCAGTTGTGAAAGGTTCCCGTAAAGGTGAAGAAGGAGCTGGGGAGGAAGAGGGGAGGTCTCCGGATTCGAGATCGCTCGGACGCTAAGTCCGAGGAAGTCCAAGTTCCTCTGACGAGGAGGAAAAAGAGGGAGGAGATGAGGGGGAAGAGAGCACTTCTTCCCCGAAGAGGAAGAGGGCGGCGTCCGAGGATGTTGCGGGGGCCGACGTCCCTCGAGTGAGGCAGCGCCTTATAAAGGCCACCGATGCCGCCCCCAGTAGGGCTCCTTCCACGGCCGAGGTCGTCCCCTCCGAGTCAGAGGATGACCTTATCGGGCCACGTCGGGAGAGACCCCCGCCAAGGAGGTACACGATTTACACTTTGTTTCCTTGTACGCTGTATGTGCTCTAATCCTTCCCTCTATAGATCTAATTTGGTCAATTGCCCTTTACAGCCCACAATGCTCCCGCCTCAATGACAAGGAGTCATCGAGCGGGCTTCCTCCACCAAGCGCCTCAGAGGAGCATCACCCATCCCCTGCTGCCCACGACAGGTTGGGGGAGGCGACCTCACAGCCAGCCCCACCCATACTTACCACGGGGGGCGGCGTTGATGCCTCCATGGCTGAGGCCGAGACCTTGGCCTCCAAAGGTGCGCCGGGGAAGACCTCCTCCTCGAAGGGAGGGGAAGAGCTGGGAAGGCCGACAACCTCATCTCCCTTTGATCCAGAGCCACCTCGGCCACCGACCACAACAGCGGTTCCTCCCTCAACGGAGAGGACCGAGGTGGCCCGTCCATCCCCACCTGGTGGAGGGCAGGTGTCCATGGGATGGACCGAAGAGATGGATGCGTCCCTGATGGGCTTCTCCATCGTTGCTAAGCACCGCGTCCTTCTGGGCGCGGCCTTAAAGAATTACCGGTCCACAGAGGCCGGTATAAGGGAGGCCTTCAAGGGCCTCTATGAAGGCTTTGAGGTAACCTTTAATAATGTTTTGAAATCACGTCAATGCGTAGAGCTATTAGCACTAGATATATCCAATAGCCTTTAGAGAATGCAATTTGTCCGAAGACGTTTATTACTGCAAGTACTTATTACAAGTGTATAACCACAGTAGCCCCCAAGCCCCGAGTTAGATTTGATAATCTTGCTTGTGGATTATAGGGAAAAAAGGTAGTTCAATAAAGCGAATAGACAGTAGTCCCCGAGACCCTGGTCGGATAAACAACGCCAATCAGGGGGTTGATTTGTTCGAGGAAGCTAACAATGCCATTTGCAAGTTTCGGTCTCGGTTTCAGTGTCCGCCTCGAAAGAGTTGGAAGAACTGAACGATATGCTCGACCGGTCCGAGAAGGACATGGATCTGCTTAAGAAGTGGATGGAGCAATTCCAAGGTAAGCAAAAGCTTTAGTACCGTAATGTTATACCTCGGGTGTCGATGCGGCTGGTTTGAGATCTGAGTCTGTGTCCATGTGTGTGTAGCTTCCACTTCGGAGGTTGAGGCGCTCCGGTCCGAGCTGAAAAGAGCTCTGCAGGAAGCCGATCAGTAGAAGGCTACGGTGAAGCAGGCCAGCGACACGCTGGCCAAAGAAATAGAGGCCGGTGTGAAGCACGCGGCTAGGGTCGTGGAGGTCAAAGGAGACCTGGAGGGGCTATACAAGCAACGTGACGCCCTCCAGGAAGAAAAGAACAAGCTAGCCTCTGAGCTCGAAACAACGAGCTTGGCCTGCAAGGAGGCCACGATCCAGGCTAGGGTGCATCATGAAGTGCTTCAACAAGTGAAGCAGATCGCCACTGGTAAGCCATACCTGCTTCGCTACATTTTTGGTGACCGCCGATTTGCCCATCTTACACAAGTCTGGCGTTCTTCAGAAGCCTCCAGGGACCTGTCGCGGAGCGCTTCGGACGCCGGCTCCTACTTTGCCGCCTGTCCCGAGGAGTCTACAGAGAAGACCTTCTGGGCACAATTCCAGGTGCCAGAGCATCCGCTTCTTCTGAATAATCAGATGAAGCAGATGGCCGAGCTGTTCCGAACAGCATGGCCAGTTATGGAAGATCTCTGCATGAACCTCTGGCCGCAGGAGCCAATGCCAACCAGCTTCTTCGGCCTGGTGAACAGGCTGCGGAATGCAAGCCACCAGGTCGAGAACTGGAAACGGTCGGCCTGCCTGGAAGGCGCGGAGCGGGCATATGCGTCGACGATGGCGCACTATCCGAATTTAAAGCCGCTCGAGATCGCGTCATGGCCTCCAGAAGGGAAGAGGCGGACGCCCAAGCAGTTTTTGTCCGAGGTCCTCGAAGGCGCCCAGGTGACCGAGGTGCAATGTTCGAAGTCCGAGCTCCGGTTCTGAAAGGTCCCTTTGTGTGCTGTGGAGAATGTTGTAAAAAAGTATTATTTATGCTGATTAGTCGTTTATATCCGACGTGTTTTTTTCATTCCCGTGTGACCGTTTTTATATTGAAAGTGGCCGGTCGTCGGCTTTGACCCCCTTTGTAGGTGCTACGCGGGGTGTTCCATAAAACGTGTAAACCCTTAGCCGACGTCTCGGCGCCCGTAGGTGGTTGCGTATTTAAGGAACGAGGCAATCAGACCATAGCAGCTTTATAACTTTCACCTAGTCATAGGAGTTCAAATTGTGGGGTAGTTGACCTAGCCCCCGGTGTAATGGTGACCGGACGCGCCGAAGTGCACCAGTTATAGCACCTCGATTCTTATAACAAGAACCCTTCATTTACCACGGAATAACCACTAACGATTTCTAGTTTGACACTGTCGTCGGATAGCCAACCAGTTTACGCTTATCGTGACAGTCGATTTTCGGCTTTCTCCCCTGAGGCGCTTAACCAGGCCGAGCTGGAAGCGCAATCACAGTGGTGCCCCCTTTGCACTCCTAGCCGAACGAAGCAGAACATAAGAGGAAAACACAGGAGCTGGGCAACCCAATCATTGACCAAAATCATGATTCAAAACTAATGCATATAATGCAATATCCGAGACACCGAACAGATATCAGACTTAAACATAGGCTCGATTTCATATCCGAGCCCCCGGTCGAAAGCCGGACTCATCTATATATTTCCAACGGTCTCCACATTGCTACGAGGCAAAACGAAAAAAAAACGACACGTAATTTTGTGCGGAGACTGAAAAAAAGGTATGTTCTTTCATTCATAAGGCCTGGCTAGAGATGCCAAGCTGTTCATAAGGGGGAACCTTACAAGATACTGAGAGTAGGTAAAAAGAGAGGTGTTTGGTATAGGGCTTTAAAAAGCAGGAACTGCTCCCCGTGTCTTCCCCGCCGCACGTCTGCGCCTCCGTGCTGCTGAATAGTGACCCCTTGTCTAATCCAAGGTTTGGTGAACACTGTCCGCTACTCCGCCTTGACTACGCTGAACGCATCCGAGAAGCGGGGCCCCGGACTAGGCTGGCGCCGGAGTGTGGCTGCTTGACGTTGCCGAGATGTATTTCTTGGTTGGCCTTTAAGTTGCCGAAGAGATAACCAGGTTGTGGGTGTTCGGCCGTTCCGAGATAGCACACCCTTTTTATAACTTTATATTCCTCGGTCTCCCATGGAATTTTAAGTGCAAAGTTATGTACGCGAGGTATGTAGTCTGCTACCAGATGAGGGGAACCGAGGAGCGCGCGTCCCTATTTGGGATTGACGCGGGTTTGGCCAGGGGCCAAGGTGACGGTACGTACGCGCTTTGAAGAGCTTACCAGAGCCTGTCGCGCTGTACGACGGGCAGCTTCCTCGGCCGCCTGGAAATCAGCCGCGAAGGCCGCTGTCTGCTCCTCTGTACGGAGGGAGGTTTCCGTGTTACTGTTAATGGTAATGACTCCATGGGGCCCGGACATCTTGAGCTTCAGGTAAGTGTAGTGTGGTACCGCGTTGAAGTGGGCAAACGCGGTACGACCGAGCAACGCGTGGTAGCCGCTACGGAAGGGGACGATATCGAAAATCAGGTCCTCACTTCGGAAGTCCTCGGGTGAGCCGAAGACTACTTCCAGTTTTACGGTGCCGGTGCATTGAGCCTCCACGCCGGTTATGACGCCCTTGAATGTGGTGCTGCTGGGTTTGATTTGTGATGAATCGATGCCCATTTTTCTGACCGTATCGGCATAGATCAGGTTCAGACTACTTCTGCCGTCCATAATGATGCGGGTTAGGTGGAATCCATCAACAATGGGGTCCAGAACTAGGGCCGCCGACCCGCCATGACGGATGCTGGTCGGGTGGTTCTTTTTATCATAAGTGATCAGGTAAGCCGACCATGGGTTAAACTTCGGGGTTACAGGCTCTACGGCGTAGACATCTTGAAGTGCTCGTTTCCTTTCCTTTTTAGGGATATGCGTGACATAGATCATGTTGACCTTTTTGACTTCAGAAGGAAACTGCTTTCGGCCTCCGCTGCTTGGCATGCGAGGTTCATCCTCGTCGTCGCTGCGGGACTGGCTCCTGCTTGGTTCCTCGACAACTGCCTTGCCGGTCTGCTGGAACACCCAACAGTTACGATTGGTGTGGTTGGCGGGCTTATCCGAGGTGCCATGAATTTGGCAAGACCTGTCCAGTATTCTATCTACGGAACTTGGGCCATCCTTGTTCCCTTTAAAGGGCTTTTTCTTGGGTCCGGCTCATGAGCCGCTGAACCCTGCATTGACAGCTGGGTCCTCGGTAGCGCTGCCACCATTCTTATTCCGGCGCTTGTTTCTATTGCGCCTGGATTTGCCGTTCCCATCGCGTGCCTCCAAAGTGCCAGGGTCGCTCCTGTGGGAACTGCGGGCAAGCCAGCTGTCCTCGCCCGCGCATAAGTGGGTCTGATAGGTCTCCAACATATCTATAATTTTTTATTGTTCCATGCTATTATATTATCAATCTTGGATGTTTTTATATGCAATTATATATCATTTTTTGGGACTAACCTATTAACCTAGTGCCCAGTGCCAGTTGCTGTTTTCTCCTTGTTTTTGGTTTTTCAGGAAATCAGTACCAAACGAAGTCCAAATGCCACGAAACTTTTTGACAATTTTTTTCTGGACAAAAGAGACCCTGGAAGCTTTGGTAGGAAGACAGAAGCTTCACAAGGAAGCCACAAGGCAACAGGGCGCGGCCCCAGCGGGGCGCGCCTTGATGCCTTGTGGGCCCCTCGTGGCTCCTTTTGACCTAATTCCACTTCTATAAATTCTCAAATATTCAGAAACCAACAGAGAGCCACCCCGAATAACTTCTACGCCGCCGCAAGCCTCTGTTCTTCCGCGATCCCATCTGGAGGCCTTTTCCGGTACTCTGGCGGAGGGAGAATCGATCACGGAGGGCTTCTGTATCAACCTTCCTGTCCTTCTGATAATGTGTGAGTAGTTTACTATAGACCTATGGGTCCATAGCTAGTAGCTAGATGGCTTCTTCTCTCTCTTTGATCTTCAATACCATGTTCTCCTCGATGTTCTTGGAGTTCTATCCGATGCAATCTTCTTTTGTGGTGTGTTTGTTGGGATCCGATGAATTGTGAGTTTATGATCAGATTATTCATGAGAAATATTTGAGTCTTAGCTTTGTATTTCTCTCTGATCTATCAATTTGGTTTGGCCAACTAGATTGGTTTATCTTGCAATGGGAGAGGTGCTTTGTGATGGGTTCAATCTTGCGGTGCTCAATCCCAGTGACAGAAAGGGACATGGCACCTATTTGTATTCTTGCCATTAAGGATTAAAAGATGGGGTTGTCTACATCATGTCATCTTGCTTAAAGCGTTACTCTGTTTCATACTTAATACCCTAGATGCATGCTGGATAGCGGTCGATGGGTGGAGTAATAGTAGTAGATGCAGGCAGGAGTCGGTCTACTTGTCTCGGACGTGATGCCTTTATACATTATCATTGCCATGAATCCGTCATAATTATTTGCTTTTCTATCAATTGCCCAACAGTAATTTGTTCACCCACCGTATGTTCTGCGCTCGGGAGAGAAGCCTCTAGTGAAAACTATGGCTCCCGGGTCTATCTTTATCATATATTAAAACCCAAAAATACCTTGCTGCAATTTATTTACTTTTATTTTATTTTGAAATTTATATTTCTATCTATCACTATCAGAATTAATCCTTGCCAATAACCGCTAAGAGGATTGACAACCCTCTTATTTGCGTTGGGTGCAAGTGTTTGCTTTTGTGTGTGTAGGTGCTGTTAAAGGGATTTTGCATGGTTCTCCTATTGGATTGATAACCTTGGTTCTTAACTGAGGGAAATACTTATCTGTACTATACTGCATCATCCTCTCCTCTTCGGGGAAATACCAACGCAGTCTACAAGTAGCAGGAAGAATGTTTCGCGCCGTTGCCGGGGAGACATCACCAAAATTATCAAGTACCTTCGCACAAACTACCATCCACTTTCATTTACTTTATTTGCCTTTTTATTTGCATTTTCCTCTCGTTTTCATCTCCCCCACTTCTAAAACAATTTTACAAAAACACAAAAAAATCATTGGCTTGTTTGCTTGTTTGATTGCTTCACCACTATGGCTAGTTCTTCGCTTGTTACTATTACCCCTGAAAATGAAGTGCTCAATTTTAAACAAAGGGGAGGAGAAAATTTAAAGGATGCTTGGTATAGGATTTGCGTTGCTCAAAATAGATCAGCTCGTAAGCAATCCACCACCGTTCTTCTTCGCAATTTTTATGTGGGAATTACTACTTGGTATAGATTTGTGATTGATACTATTACTGGAGGGAATTTCTTGATGTATCCCTCTATGGATGCTTTTAATGCTATGGGAAATCTTGTGGGATCACCACCTATTACTATTAATGAAACATCTTTGACCTTGGAACACGTTAAGCAAAGGTTAGAGGCTATTGAAAATAAAATTTCTACTATTGAACATCTTGAGAATTTAGACAAAAAGGTCCATAATCATATTACTCAATTTGGTTCTAAGGTGGGGATTGCATTGAAAACATTAAAGGAAAAAGATCTGATAATTAATGAAATGATAGAACAGAGTCCCGCTAGAATCGATAAGCTAGAAGAAATTATTAATAACTTGGGTTCCTCTATTTCCTCCATTAAAACTATTGATAGGACTCCTCTCAATAAAAATTGCAAGTTTATGTATGTTCCTAAGACTAAGGGTGACACTTCTAGCAAGGGGAATGAGGATCTCAAAATGATTAGTGTGCACCCCAATTTCATTGATATAATAAAGGAACCTATCTATAAAAGCAAAATTCTTAATTTTGTGCCTAGGAGCATGATGATAAGAAATTCCTATGTTAAATCTCCTAGAAAGAGTGGGTGTGTAATTGAGGATTTGGAAACTAAGGATGACAACACTTGAAACTATGCATTATGCCTAGCTAGGGGCATAAAACAATAGCGCTTGTTGGGAGGCAAACCAATGAATAAAATAAATTTTTGTTTTACCTTCTGTTTTTGTGTGTTTACACAATTATAGCCTCTGTTATGATTGTGTTTTATCTTCTAATTAGTGTTTGTGCCAAGTAATGCCTTTGGGATGATTTGGAAGATAGTATAATTGATGCTGTTCGAAAACAGAAACTATTGCATCCAGTGCTGGAATTTTGGTTTTTCGTTGGAGCGTTATAACCTTCTGAATTGTTTACACAATATTGATATATGAATTTCCGACGTCGTCCTAATTTTCCAGAATTTTTGGAGTTGCAGAAGTATGATGTTAATTCAGATCTTTACAGACTGTTCTGCTTTAGACAGATTCTGTTTTTATTGCATAGTTTGCTTATTTTGATGAATCTATGGATCGTATCGGGGGGTATGAGTCATGGAGAAGTTGGAGTACAGTAGCATTATGCCAATATTAAATATGAATCAATTTATAACAGTACCTAAAGTTTAAGATTTGTGTGTTATACTAATGGATCTCACGAGGTTTCTGTTGAGTTTTGTGTGTTGAAGTTTTCAAGTTTTGGGTGAGACTACGATGGATAAAGGAATAAGGAGCGGCAAGAGCCTAAGCTTGGGCATGCCCAAGGCACCCCAAGGTAATATTCAAGGAAGACTCAAGCGTCTAAGCTTGGGGATGCCCCGGATGGCATCCCCTCTTTCGTCTACAATCTATCGGTAACTTAGTTGGAGCTATATTTTTATTCATCACATGATATGTGTTTTACTTGGAGCGTCTTGTGATATAGTTTGTTTGCTTTTGTTTGCTTTTTAGTTTGTCACAATCATCTTTTCTGAACACACCTTTTTGAGAGGGACACACATTATTCGTGATTTGTTAGAATACTCTATGTGCTTCACTTATATCTTTTGAGCTAGGCAGTTGCTCTAGTGCTTCACTTTTATCTTTTAGAGCACGGCGGTGGTTATATTTTAAAAAAATAGTTGCACTCTCATGCTTCACTTATATCTTTTTGAGATTCTAATGAATAGCAATGGTAATATGCATGGGTTATGAATTTGATCCTATTGTGATAGGTATTCAAGAGGGATATAATAAAAACTTTCATGTAGATCACTGAATATGATAAGTTTAATTCCTTGCAATAGTTTTGCGATATTAAGATGGTAATATGTGGGAGGTGCTAGTAGATAATTTTGGTTTAGTAAGAATATTGGTGTTAAGGTTTGTGATTCTCGAAGCATGCACGTATGATCTGTCGTTATGCTAAGAAGTTGGAGCATGATTTATTCTTGATTGTCTACCTTATGAGTGGCGGCCGGGGACGAGCGATGGTCTTTTCCTACCAATCTATCCCCCTAGGGGCATGCATAGTCATACTTTGCTTCGAGGGCTAATAAACTTTCGCAATAAGTATGTGAGTTCTTTATGACTAATGTGAGTCCATGGATTATACGCACTCTCACCTTTCCGCAATTTGCTAGCCTCTTCGGTATCGTGCATTGCCCTTTATCGCATCGAGAGTTGGTGCAAACTTCGCCGGTGCATCCAAACCCCATGATATGATACGCTCAATCACACATAAGCCTCCTTATATCTTCCTCAAAACAGCCACCATACCTACCTATCATGGCATTTCCATAGCCATTCCGAGATATATTGCCATGCAATTTCCACCGTTCCGTTTTAATGACACACATCATCATTGTCATATTGTTTTGCATGATCATATAGCTGACATAGTATTTGTGGCCCAGCCACCGTTCATCATTTTTATACATGTTACACTAGTACCATTGGACATCCTGGTACACCGCCAGAGGCATTCATATAGAGTCATATTTTTGTTCTAGTTTCAAGTTGTAATTTTCTTTTGAGTTGTAAGTAAATAGAATTATGATGATCATCATTATTAGAGCATTGTCCCAGTGAGGAAAAAAAAGAAAAAAAAAAGGGGAGGCCAAAAAGAGCCCACGGAAAAAAAGGAAAAAAAGGAAGAAAAAATAAAATGAGAGAAAAAGCGAGAAGGGGCAGTGTTACTATCCTTTTCCATACTTGTTCTTCAAAGTATCACCATGTTTTTCATATAGAGAGTCTCCTATTTTGTCACTTTCTTATACTAGTGGGATTTTTTCATTATAGAACTTGGCTTGTATATTCCTATGATGGGCTTCCTCAAATGCCCGAGGTCTTCATGAGCAAGCAAGTTGGATGCACACCCACTTAGTTTTCATATTGAGCTTTCATACACTTACTGCTCTTAGTGCATCCGTTGCATGGCAATCCCTACTCCTCGCATTGACATCAATTGATGGGCATCTCCATAGCCCATTGATTAGCCGCGTCGATGCGAGACTATCTTCTTATTTTTGACTTGCCCTTATTAATCTCTACCACCACACTCTATTCCACCCATAGTGCTATATCCATGGCTTGCGCTCATGTATTGCGTGGGGGTTGAAAAAGCTGAAGCGCGTTAAAAAGTATGAACCAATTGCTCGGCTTGTCATCGGGGTAGTGCATGATAAATACTTTGTGTTAAGAAGATGGAGCATGACAGGATTATATGATTTTGTAGGGATAACTTTCTTTAGCATTTTTATTTTGAAAGACATGATTGTTTATTAGTATGCCGGAGTATTGATGTCTTTATATCAAATTATATACTATTGCTTTGAATCATTCGGATCTTGTTATTCATACCGTAAGAGAGATTACATGATGAAACATGTTAGGTAGCATTCCACATCAAAAATTCTGTTTTTATCATTTACCTACTCGAGGACGAGTAGGAATTAAGCTTGGGGATGCTTGATACGTCTCAACCGCATCTATAATTTTTGATTGTTCCATGCTATTATATTATCAATCTTGGATGTTTTTTGTATACAATTATATGCAATTATATATCATTTTTTGGGACTAACCTATTAACCTAGTGCCCAGTGCCAGTTGCTGTTTTCTGCTTGTTTTTGGTTTTTCAAGAAATCAGTACCAAACGAAGTCCAAATGCCACGAAAAATTTTGACAATTTTTTTCTGGACAAAAGAGACCCTGGAAGCTTCGGGAGGAGGACAGAAGCTTCACGAGGAAGCCACAAGGCAATAGGGCGCGGCCCCAGGGGGGCGCCTTGATGCCTTGTGGGCCCCTCATGGCTCCTTTTGACCTAATTCCACTTCTATAAATTCTCAAATATTCAGAAACCAACAGAGAGCCACCCCGAAAAACTTTTACGCCACCACAAGCCTCTGTTCTTCCGCGATCCCATCTTGAGGCCTTTTCCGGTACTCTGCCAGAGGAGGAATCGATCACGAAGGGCTTCTACATCAACCTTGCTGCCCTTCTGATGATGTGTGAGTAGTTTACCACAGACCTACGGGTCCATAGCTAGTAGCTAGATGGCTTCTTCTCTCTCTTTGATCTTCAATACCATGTTCTCCTCGATGTTCTTGGAGTTCTATCCAATGTAATCTTCTTTTGCAGTGTGTTTGTTGGGATCCGATGAATTGTGAGTTTATGATCAGATTATTCATGAGAAATATTTGAGTCTTCTCTGAACTTTTTTATGCATGATTGTTATAGCTTTGTATTTCTCTCCGATCTATCGATTTGGTTTGGCCAACTAGATTGGTTTATCTTGCAACGGGAGAGGTGCTTTGTGATGGGTTCAATCTTGCGGTGCTCAATCCTAGTGACAGAAAGGGACATGACTGTCGGAGTTGGGGCTTCGGGGACCCAAAGGTTCGAACACTGGGGTGAGCTCGTTCCTGCCGCCTCGTCCCCTACCACGGCTAAGCTATGGCAAGACAACGGCGGGAGTGCGCTAGCGGGGGCAAGACATGGACTCAGCGGTTTACCCAGGTTCGGGCCACCTTGCGGTGTAAAACCCTACTCCTGCTTGGTTGGGATTGCTCTGGTGTGAGAGAGAGTACAAGGTTGGGGATGATGGGAACAAGAACCGATCGGGTCGCCCCTCCCCCCTACAATGGCAGCTCTGCCACTTTATACCTGCCTTGGTCCTCTTCCCCCTCAAAACTTAGGCGGGAAGGGTTGCCACACTTGGCGAGTTTTCAAAGGGGACAGGCGCTCAGGCTATCCTGACTAAAGGTGGTCTTCGCCTGCAAAAGCATGATCCATGACGCGCCGGTGGGCTCAGTGATGACCTCCGCCCTGCGCGCCCGCCGTCTTGGTCTTCTTTCGTCGATCGGGCAACCTTTGGGGTCGCTTTGGGAAGTGGACTGCTGGCATGGCTCCCTTAGCACAAATGGGGAAGCCCTCTTCATCCGCGCCTGCTGGCACGGCCTCTGTCACCGTTCGTCGCCGTGCGCGTCACCCATGTGATGGGCACAAGACCGCGCGACTGGACCGAACAGCCCTCGTCTTGAGCGCCTTCGGGAGGGAACCTCGGGAGGCCACCTCCGGAGGCTGCCTCGCGAGAGGGCCTCGCGAGGCTGCTGGTGAAGATGTTGAGCCTTGCTTGCCGCTCCCTGAGGAGGGGCACTCAGGAGGCCGAGGCCTCATGAGGAGTCTTGGTGAGATGCTTGGTGATGACAGCCTGCTGGGCCCACGCCAGGCGTTGTGCCCTGGGCCAAAGGCAGACGGGCCTAGATACCCTGGGTTCCATGGGCCCGACAGTAGCCCTCGGGCCCATGGCGCGCACGTTCCCGCCTACTAGGGAGCGAAACGGTGCGGGCCCTAACCGCCTGCGGGCCAGGCGCGACGCGTGGCGCACGACGTGACGGGGAACGCCCCACTTCTCCCATGACGCCTCGGTAACCGCCCGTGCTGACATAAAGCCTGCCGCGGGCGACGCGAGACCATCATTGCCTTCCTCAGTGCCTGCTGCTGCTTCGATTCCCGACGCCAGAGAAGGCGGAGCGACGAGTAGAGCCCCGCGCCGAGCATAAAGAGTGGGAGAGAGGAGTTGAAGTCCTTCGCCCATCTTATTCTTCCTCCAACCTTTTCTTCCTCATCTTGCTAGAGCCGCCACAGAGATGGCGAGGGGAAGAGGGCATGCACATGCCTCTGCTGCATCCAAGGTCCCGCCTCGGGGGCGCGGGCATTCCCCAGCGGCCGCCGGTGCCGGTCCCAGCGGTCGTGGAAGGGGCACCGGCCTCGGGCACGGAGGGCACAACGAGCGCGGCCGAGGTGGTCGTGGCAGGGCGGCCACCTTACCTCCCCAGGCGGGGAACCATTCGGCGGAGGGGGCTCACGAGTTCCTTGTGAACATGCACCGCAGCCCCAGCACCTGGCTCCGGCTCCCGGACTCCTTCGCGGAGATGATGGCGGACCGCGCGCCCTTGGGCTTGTGGGTGCAGGCCGATGGCTGCTGCAACGGCCCCTCCTGGGTGGCGACGGAGTTCGCCCCTTCGGGCTTCATGTTCTTGAAGCAGGGGTGGAAGTCGTTTGCCCTTGCCCGCGGCCTGAAGCGGGGGCACGTCCTCCAGTTCAAGTACGACGGGGCCGCCACGCTCTTCATGAAGATCTTCGGGATCTTCGGCAGCCGTCTGGGGTGCTGCGCGGAGAGCGAGGACGACAGCTTCAGCGGCTCCTCCAGCGAGGACGACAGCGACGATGGCGCCGCCCCCTCTGGCGGGAGCGGAAGCGACGACAGCTCCCCTGCGTCAAGAGCGAGGACAAGGACTCCGACTAGGCGCGTGCGGCGACGATTCCGGAACCCCTGGCGGTGGGCTCCATGCGCACGGTGACGGAGCCGCGCTTGCCTGCGGCACCTTCTTGGGGACGCGCGCGGCGTCCGCGTTGGAGTCTTGGGGGCGATGGCGCCCCGCCCAGGCCTTTTCCTTCTTTTTATTTTCCTGCACCGAATCGATGTGGCCCCGTGGGGGCGTGAAAACAATATCTTTTGTGTCTTGATCTAATGCTGTTGCGATTTGGGATGTATGCGTTCTCTCCCGGGGTCCTCTCGTGAGGCCGTTTTTTTTCCTTGTTCGCCTCAGCGCTCTATGTCATCAGGACCCAGCCTTCGAGCGGGCCTCAGCCGCCGCTGGTATGTCCGGTCGCGATGCCGGGACAAGGCCAGGAGGTGAGGGGCACCGGGAGCTAGTGAGGGCTCCTGAGGCGCGATGCTCAGGGAGCCCCCCTTTGGCGTGCCAGCGGCTCACGCGGAAGAAAAAATGCTGGCACTCAGCGGGATCGTGAAGGGAAAGAGCTCGAGTGGCGGCGAGGGTTTCTTGCGAGGTAGTTAGACTTGGCTTTCGGCGGAGAGCGGTTCGGGCGAGCCACATCTCATGAGGAGTACATGCGGCTCACGAGGCGCGCCTCGCGAGGATCGGCCTTCGAAGTCTCTGTCTCGCGAGGCCCTCCGATTAGGCGACCGCCGTAGGTCGGCTCGCGAGAGGCCGCCCGCGAGGTCCCGCGAAGTCCCCGTGCGGCTTGACTCCTGAGACACTGCGTGTCGACAAATTTCACAATGGGAGGAGCGATGCGCGCTTACTAGCTCACCCGAGGCCGTTGCGTGAGGAGATGAGGCACCAAGGACCTTGGTGAGGTGACGTGCGCGGGAGCAGGCCCGCGAGCCAGAGCTCAGTTGCTTGGGTTTTGTGGCGCTGCAGGGACGGACCCGAGCACAGGCGCCGTGCGTAGCCCCCGCTCACAGAATCGGTCAGGGGAGGGGTCGCGAGCGCGTGGCGCTCTCGGGACGGCATTGAACCCAACGCGCAATCAAGTAGGCAACATAAACTTATCAGAGCATAATCATCAAAATCCATTACACAACCAAAAAGGAGAGAGGCGGGGCTACCGTGTCTGGCACGGATCAGATTGAGGTTGGTGCAGCCGATGGGGCGCCCTGAGTCGCGTTAAACCGAATCACCTTGGCGGAAGGGTCCCGGGAGCGAAGGTGCAGAATGCGCGGCGAGATGGAATGCGGGCCGTGCGAGATGATGCTTCGGACGCGCCTGGCAGGACCGCACTGGGGGAGTCGTCAGATCGCCCGGCGAGGCGCACCAAGGAAGCCCGCTCCTCTAGGGCCAGAGAGCTCACGAGGACCCGGCGGCTCGCGAGGAGCAGAGGGCTCGTGAGGCCCTGGCACGGGGGGTGCCAGCCTCTGGAAGGAGGCGCCGGCGTTCCTCAGGCCGAAGGGCATGCGCATGCCGCCGACGGCGGGGCCAGCACCCTGACCGGCTCGCGGCGGCAGGAAGGGGTCTTGAGGGCAGAACTTGTTGAGGCTGGTGAAGTCGACGCACATACGCTCCATGCCGCCTTTCTTGGGGACGACGACTGGGTTGGCGAGCCATTCGGGATGGCGCACCTCGCGAACGACTCTGGCTTCTTGGAGCTTCTGAACTTCCTTGACGATGAAATCTTGCTTCTCTGGCGCCTAGCACCGTGCTTTTTGCTTGACGGGGGGCGCATTGGGGCACACCGCTAAGTGGTGCTCGATCACCTCCCTCGGCACACCGGACAAGTCAGATGCTTTCCAGGCGAAAACATCCGAGTTTGCCCGAAGGAAGGTGACGAGCGCGTTTTCCTATGCAGGAGGAAGGCCTGTGCCGATGGTGAAGGCAGGGCCGGAGCCACTGCCGTCCACCGACACCTTCTTCGTCTCAGCGCGGTCCTGAGAGAACAACTGCTTCTTCTTTGCGGGCGCAGCCTCAGGAGGTTCGGCCACGTCCTCGTCGGCCGGGTGTGCGACAGTGGCGGCTTTGTAGGCACGCTCGAGCGTGCTGGCCGCGTCCTTCTCGTCGCAGGTGACGGTGATGATGCCGCTGCAGCCGGGCATCTTGAGGACGTTGTAGGCATGATGGGTGGCCGCCATGAACTTGGTGAGAGCCGGGTAGCCCAAGATGGCATTGTACGGAAGGCCGATGTGCGCCACGTCGAAGTCGATGAGCTCGGTGTGGTAGTTCTTGCGGCTGCCAAAGGTGACGGGGAGGCGCACTTGCCCCAGAGGGATGGTGGAGCCATCGGTCACTCCGGAGAAGGGCCTGGTTGGCATCAGCTGGTCGTAGGGCACTTGGAGCGTCTCGAAGGTTTCGATGGTGATCACGTTGAGGCCGGCGCCCCCGTCGATGAGGGTCTTGGTGACCGCGACATTGCTGATGCTGGGAGTGCACAGCATGGGGAGCGCGCCTTGTTTTCTATGTTTAGTTATGGGTAGGAAACGTAAAATACCAAAAAAAAAATATTTTCTATCACTAAGTAGTTTTTATTTTGTGCTCTTGTTTTCTATGTTTAGTTATTGGTAGGAAACGTAAAATACCAAAAAAAAATGTTGTACTTGCTAACCCAATGGTTGAAGAACCACCCAAAATCTTTCATACTGTTGAAGCTTTCTACTCTGATCATCTTCGATCCCTTTGTGCTCGTGCTAAAAACCCAACTTGCTTAGTTGAGGGAAAATCATTAGATGAGCATGCTTGTTTTGTGCGACACCACTTGTCTCAAAAAGGGAAACTCTTATGGGATCAAATTAATTGTTTGCATTGCTATGCTTGGAATTTATGCGAAATATATGATTTTACTTGTTGTTCTGAAGACCCTAAAAACAACTTCAGTACCAATGTGAGTTTCAGGATAATGGAATCTTATCTTCTTATGCCAAAGGTGTTTATAGTTACTACGATATTGAACAAATTAAAGAATTTGTTGCCTTTAAGGGTGCATATGAAATTGCTTCTTTGATTGAAAAGTGTGATGCTACTCTTTACAAATCTGAAAATTTTGCCATACTTAAATATTGCTATGAAAATTATGCTTCTAATGCTTATGTTTAAGAATATATTGAGGAAGTCCCCGCTGTCCAAGAGAAGACTAATATTTTGCAGGAGTCTATGGAAGAAGAAATTGATGAAACTGTGAGCTCATTTGATGAAAAAGATGAGGAGGAGAGCGAAGAACAAAAGGAGGAAGAGCGGATTGATCACCCGTTGATGGTGTCCTAGACTAGGGGTTACCAACCTAGTTGGCTCATATTCCTCGGGCCGGACTGGTGGGCTCTCATTCTTGTCAAGATGGACTCCGAAAGATACACGCAGGAAAAGAGGTCAAGACTACATCTATCGAAGACTTGGAGCGTGCTCCAAGACTCCTTCTGCCGCCTGCTCACCTGGATACCGACCTTGTAATCCTAGATACCCTATCCGGCATGTATATAAGCCGAAGGGTTTAGCCCTTAGAGGGAACCTCAACACAATCTCAGTCACCTTGCCTTAGGACTAGATCATAGGATCTCGAGGTAGATCAACTCTGTACTTGATACTTCTCCATCAATATAAACAAGAGCAGGACGTAGGGTTTTACCTCCATTAAGAGGGCCCGAACCTGGGTAAACATCGTCTCCCTGTTCCTGTTACCAACTATCCGAGATCCACAGCTCGGGACCCCCTACCCCGAGGTCTGCCGGTTTTCACACCGACAATGGTGCTTTCATTGAGAGTTCCGCTCTCAGATCAAAAAAAGGATCGATGGGATCATCGGCTTACAACTCTGATCTCGCGGGCATGATTCCCACACCTGAAGCTTCCCTCACAGAAGCACCCTTCCTTCCCCATGGATCAGGAGTGATCCATGACTCCTCCCTAGCTCCGGCTGACCCCCCTTTCAAGGGCGAAGGGCCGAAGTATTTCTTGGAAAGTGATTCAGACGATGACCAGCCAGATACAGCCGATGAACCTAATCTTCAAATCAGTTCGGCCGGGCCGACGACCGTTGGCCTCTCACGGGGTGAAGATACCAAGGCTTCGAGCCCACGGTCCATATAGATCGAAAACCCACCCACCTCCCACATTGAGTACTGCACCGATTACTCGGGGCCCCCAGATATCTGGGATCTAGCCTACGTGCAACAATTCCCCGACGAATCGATCAGACAGTTTTGGGCCAGGTTCTTGTCGGTCAAGGACAAGATACCAAACTACCAGGACACAGATATAATAACAGCTTTTCTGCACGGATGCAAGGATAAAGGCGTCTCGAACGCCCTCGCCCGCCGCTGTGTACAAACCATCTCGGAGTTGTCCGACCTGGTGTCTAAATTCCGCACCATCGAGGATGCTTGGATTGCCAAGAAGAGCACAGATTTGATCTGTAAGCGCAAGATAAAGCGAGAAAGACCCACACCTCAATGTGCACCCCGCGCAGGGACCGTACCGACCAAGCAACCTCGAAAAAAGAAGAAAACCTCTGTCCTCCCCAGGACCACCCTTAATGGTCTCCTAGATAAACCATGTCTGATACATGCTGTTTTGCTTAAATCTTGCCCAACTCACAGCCTTCGCGACTGCTGGGTAGTGAGGCAAGTGGAAAACGGAGGACCCGCCCTCCTCATGGGCACCCCCAGTCACGTAGAAGTATCCTCGGATGAGGGCGAGGTCATGATGATCTACGAGACCTTCACGTCCAGCAACCAGCGCAAGCGGGCCCTGTGAGAAATCAACTCCATCCGTCAGGTACCAACTCGGGGCGGATGGATAGACACGCCCATCACCTTTGATCATACAGGTCAGCCGAGGTCAACCCCGAACAGGTGCCCTGCCGCCCTGGCCCTTGACCCAATCGTGGGCAGCTGCCGTCTCCGAAAAGTATTAATGGACGGAGGCAGCAGCCTAAATTTGATATACGCAGACACTCTGGACAGAATGCAAATCGATAAATCGCGCATCGAACAGAGTAGCACCACCTTCAAAGGCATTATACCTAGGCGAGAAGCACGTTGCAGTGGAAAGATAACCTTGGATGTGATCTTCGGAGCCCTGGATAATTACCGATCTGAAGAAATTATGTTCCACATCGCCACCTTCAGGAGCGGATATCACGCCCTCCTGGGACGAGACGCCTTCTCCAAATTTCAAGCAGTACCGCACTATGGCTATATGAAGCTCAAAATGCCGGGCCCGAATGGGGTAATTACCGCCTCGAGCGACCCCGACAGAGCACTCAAAGCCGAGAACAAAACGGTGTCACTCGCCCTTGAAACTTTGTCCGAAGCCCTCGCGGCCGAGGAACTAAGTAAATTACGAGCCAAAGTCGACCAAGATGATGTCATCCTCGACAAACGGCCGAAGTCCACCTCATTCAAGTCGGCCGATGAAATAGTCAAGTTCCAAGTACACCCCACGGACCCAGCTAAAACGGTGTCCATATGGGCGAACCTCGACCCAGAAATTGATGAGGCTCTATGTAGCTTTCTTAAGGAAAATTGGGACATATTCGCTTGGCACCCTTTGGACATGCCGGGAATACCCCGCAGGCTTGCGGAACACAGCCTAAACATACTGAAAGGCTACAAACCCGTGAAGCAAACATTTCGACGCTTCTCTGAACCCAAGCGTCAAGCAATGAGCGAAGAACTGGCCAAATTATTGGAAGCCGGATTCATCCGAGACATAAAACACCCCGATTGGCTTGCCAATTTGGTCATGGTACCCAAAAAGGATAGGTCCTGGCGCCTGTGCGTCGATTTCAAAGACCTCACTAAAGCATGCCCCGAGGATCCTTTCCCCTTACCACAGATCGACCAAATTGTAGACGCCACAGCCGGGCACGATTCACTGTGCTTCTTGGATGCCTACTCAGGATATCATCAAATCAAGATGAAAGAATCTGACCAGGCAGCAACAGCATTCATCACACCTTACGGGCCGTTTTGCTTCAATATGATGCCCTTTAGATTAAAGACCGCCGGCGCCACATACCAGCGCATGATTCAATCATGCTTGGAGAAACACATCGGGAAGACCGTTGAGGCCTACGTCGATGATGTGGTTTTCAAAACCAAACACGTCGGACAATTGGTAGACAATCCCCGTGACACATTCACCAGCTTACGGGAGTATCAAATTAAGCTCAACCCCATGAAATGTGTCTTCGGAGTGCCAGCCGGCAAACTCCTCGACTTCATCGTGTCTAGTCGAGGTATCGAAGCCAATCCGGCAAAAATAAAAGCCTTGGACTGCTTAGAGGTACCAACAGAGCTCAATCATGTACAAAAGCTGGCAGGATGCGTGGCGGCGCTGAGTCGCTTCATATCAAGACTCGGGGAGAAAGCCTTACCTTTGTATAGACTATTAAAATAGACAAAGACCTTCAAATGGACCGAGGAGGCCGCGACAGCTCTGGAAGGAATTAAAACTCTCCTTGCAACCAATCCTATACTAGCGGCGCCAGGCATATGCGAGCCGATGATATTATACATCTCGGCCACAAACCAGGTGGTCAGCGCAGTACTCGTGGTGGAACGAGACATGGAAGGTCACAAGTTCCGGGTGCAAAAGCCCGTTTACTACGTCTCCGAGGTCCTAACCCCGTGCAAAACACGCTACCCCACTATCAAAAGATAGCCTACACCGTCTTCATGGCATCTCGAAAACTTCGGCATTACTTCCAAGAGTGCTCGGTAACCGTGGCATCCGATGTCCCATTAATCGACATAATTAACAATAGGGATGCAACGGGGCGCATAGCCAAGTGGGCCATAGAGCTCCTGCCTTTTGAAATAACTTACCGACCACGCCGAGCTATTAAATCTCAGGTGTTAGCTGACTTCGTGGCCGAATGGACGAAAGCTGAGCTCCCTCGAGAATACATCACTTATTCGCAATGGACCATGTATTTCAACGGTTCCAAAATGCCTGCTGGCCTAGGGCTGGTGTAGTGCTTACCTCACCCACAGGAGATAGTATTCGGTACGTATTGCAAATTATGTATACCGACTCCAATAACGTGGCAGAATACGAAGCCCTGTTACACGAACTCCGGATAGCAGCCTCCATGGGTGTCCAATGCCTTGAGGTCCGAGGTGATTCCAACCTCGCCATCTCACAGGTCAATGGCGAATTTGACGCAAAGGACCCAAAGATGATAGCCTACCGGAATGCCATCGTGTGAATCTCGGCCAGGTTCGAGGGGCTAGAATTTCATCATATACCCCGAGATAGTAACCAGGCCACAGATATACTCGCTCGAATGGGCGCTAAGCGGGAAAAAGTCCCGGATAACACCTTCCTCGAACGGCTCTTTAAGCCCTCCGTAGTCTGGCAAGACGAGATGAGAACGTCAGAATCAAATGACACTGGACAACCTACCCCTCCCGAAGACGACGAGGGGCTGGATATAGTGGGCGGCTCGGCTGTTCAGAAAACAGCCTCTGCACACAAAGTTATGGCAGTCATTGCACCATGGAACGAGCCGCTCCTCACATACCTGCTCCGCAAAGAGCTCCCCCAAGACCATACCGACGCACGTCGGATTGTAAGGCAATCTAAAGCCTAGAAGGTCCATGAAGGAGAACTCTTAAAATAAGCACCACGGGCGTCCTCCAGCGGTGTATTTCCGAAGAGGAAGGACGATTATCACTCTAGGAGGTCCACTCCAGCATGAGCGAACATCACGCCGCTGCTCGGACCTTGGTTAGCAAGGCCTTCCAAGATGGTTTTTACTGGCCAACCGCGGGCGCCAACGCCTCTGCGTTAGTACAGCGCCGCTCCAGCTGCCAGGTATTCACCAAACAAAGCCACATGCCCCCCGCGGCCCTCCGCAGAATCCCTATAACTTGACCTTTCAGGGTCTGGGGCTTAGATATGGTCGGTCCACTCAAGGGCGGGTCCAGAAAAAATAAATACCTACTTGTCATGGTGGACAAGTTCACTAAGTGGATCGAACAAAACCAGTAACTTCGGCCGCTGCAGTCCACATACTCGAATTCATCTCGGGGGTAGTACACCGCTATGGTATCCCCCATAGTCTCATAACAGACAACGAGACAAACTTCATGGCGAAAGAAGTGAAAGCATGGTGCGCAAAAATGGGCATCAAGCTTGACTACGCATCCGTATATCACCCGCAGTCAAACGGGCAGGTAGAATGCGCCAATGGACTAATCCTTAGTGGATTCAGGCCTAGGCTAGTTCGCTCCCTCAAGGAGGCCGACTGCAAATGGGTAGAGGAACTTGACTCCATTCTATGGGGTCTGCACACCACACCAAACAGATCCACCGGGTACACTCCATTTTTCATGGTGTACGGCACCGAGGCAGTGCTCCCCTGTGACATCATACACGATGCACCTCGAGTATGCATGTACGAAGAGCGGGAGGCCGAGTTAGATCGACAGGATGCCTTGGACGCCTTAGAAGAGGAACGCAACATCACTTGGGCACGATCTGCCATTTACCAGTAGCAAGCCCGCCGCTACCACAGTAGGGAGGTCCGCGCAAAGGACTTCAACAAAGGAGACCTCGTCATGCGGCATAGACTCACAAGCTCTTCCCTAAGTGGGATGGGCCATTTATCATCGACCAGGTCCTCACCGGAGGCGCGTACCGAATTCGACACCCAGAGGACGGGCGTCTAGAACCCAACCCCTGGAACGCGGCGCTACTCCGACGTTTCTATGGTTGAAACGCCAAGAACTACTCACCTCTATAAATACACCACCCTAATTTTTCTCTTTATCCTCTTTCTTTTTTTCTCTCACAAGAGATTTCGGAGGCATCCCCGGAAGGGCCCCGCGGAACGAAATCAATACTGCATGTTCTTTTCAAAAAACGTATCATTCCACCTCTTATATACTATTGTCTTTCAAGCCATAATATGCATTGATTTGACTTAAGATTTGG
The DNA here is from genome assembly GCA_039707655.1 of Elymus sibiricus. Classification (NCBI taxonomy): domain Eukaryota; kingdom Viridiplantae; phylum Streptophyta; class Magnoliopsida; order Poales; family Poaceae; genus Elymus; species Elymus sibiricus. The sequence continues at coordinate 201,090,179 of CM077666.1, read as the reverse complement.
CCAAGCTGAGTTACCCGGCTCCTGAGCTTGCCCCTTACATTCCCGATCTTTTGGCTAAGAGGCAAAGGGAGCACCGCTGTGATTGTTACTCCCGGGTCATCCGGTGTAGTACCTCAGACGGACAAAGCCGAAAGCTAGCACTCTTAAACGTACAAATTGGTCGGCCATGACATAGAAATAAAGTGGAGGGGGTCTCTCAAACCCCGACCAGGGGCTTCACCTTCGAGGTCACCCATCTTCGGACTTATGTGTTCGATACAACTACCCGAGGAAAGGAACTGTTGGAAGAACTATTTTCCTTGGAAGATGTTTCTTACGTTAAAAAGTAATATAACATAACTCTCTGCCTCACTCTCGTCGCTCGCACCATATAGCCGGATTGCCTCGTCTCCTAAAGCATATGTTCCGTTCACTTCGGACAGTAGTAATCAGACACTCCTCGGTCACTGATTGAGGAGGTAGAAGCCGATGGCTGGTTGGCAGATTTTATATGCGCAGATTGAATAATGACGTAAAGTACTTTGATACATAGAGTCATACATTATCGTTTCATTACACACGATCTAACCCATCTATCAAGACGTCTAAGGCGCACTCCTTCTGCGACGGCCGAGCGGCAGGCATGACATTCTCGTATACGAGACTAGTGGGTATTTCTTCCCCATCTGGCCCCATTGGCCCTACCTCGGCCAGGTGCGCCGTATCAACCTCCGTATACCGGGTCTTGACCATGGCCCAGGCCTCCCTCGCCCCTTCCCGCAAGAAAACACCTTCCACGCCTAGATCCGACGCTGAGCTCGCCGCATATGTTCAGCTAGGATGGCCATGTCTTCGGGAACGTGCTCCACATTGGGCCATAACGCCTAGAAAACTCCATTCATTGATTTACATGCAATTTCGTGCACCTCGGCCAGCCGGGTCGCCATGTCTTCGGGAACTGGACCTCGGTCATCAAGGGGTTAGTCGGACAGTGAAGCTGGCAAAAAGCATGTATTAGCCTACTAAACATCCCGGCTAAAACCCCCACAATCAAGTAATGATTCTTGAAATAAAAACTTACCAAAAATCATCTCATCGGTTCGACGATTCTTGGCTTCGGCGGCAGCCAGTTGAGCTTTTAAGCTCTTGATCTCGTCCGCCTGTCAGGCGTTTTCAGCCCATAGCGCATTAACGTCATCCACCCTTTGAGTCACCGCATGTTGATGGGCCTGGTGCTGCGACTCCGTATAAAGCAAATCCTCGCGGGCCTGCTTGAGATCTCTTTCAAGATGACCTAGGGCTTCCGCTGCTACATCGGATTACGCTGTCAGGAGACCTCGATAATTAAGATTCTTATATACAAGACAAAGCACTTACCATGCGCCTCTCGGGTGAACTTTTTCACCTGTTCCACCTCGGTCAAGGCAGTCCCCAACCTCCCCTTTTGATGTAGGGCACGGGCCAAAGTGCCCCGATTTGTCCCGATGTTCATGAATTGGAGGTGGCTACGAAGAGGAACACGTAGAGCACGAAGAATACGAGGGGAAAACACAAGAGAAACACTCAAGAACAAGTCCAATCACACATCCACTAGACTAGCAACACATAAGATCCACAAGGTACAAGAACAACAAAGGGAAAGATACATGGTAATGTTCATCCCAAATCCAAGAGGAGATGAGGTCTTTATGATCTAGATAGATCCTTCCCACAAGGGGGTCTTGATATCCACTTGGGATCTTCTCCTAGGAGGTCTTGATCTCCATGAGGAGTGATACAAGGAGCAAAGCTCTCTCTAATGTCTCATAGTCTTTGCTAACCCTAACAAATGACCTAGGTATGAAATATATAGGTAGCTGGAGGTGGGGGACGAGTGGAGGGGCGAAACAGGCAATCCACGGCCAGCCTCCTGTAGGGCCCGTGTGCATGGGCTAAGTGGACCCCGTGGGCACGGGGGTCCCGTGTGCACGGTACACGCCCGTGCGCATGGGGTATACAGCAGCTCCAGCGAGGGCCCATGTGCATGGGGTCCAAGGGGCACGTGCGCACGGGGTGTCCAGAAAGTTTCTGGATAGGCCGTGCGCACGGGGTCCGGGAGGGCCGTGCGCACGGGGTCTTCTGATCCGTGCCTCTTCTTCCAGCTGCTAGACTCCTTCCTTCCATTCTCCTCGATGATGGTGTACATGTCCTCTTGAGCTTGGACTCCTCCTTGATGAATGTGTAGCTCCGCTCACGCCTATGTATGCACACGAAAGAGGGTCAAGTAGTATACCATCCTCGAAGGGCACAAGTGGACACGTGTAAAGGAGATGATTCACCTTTATGTATGTGAAGTAGATGTGGCACGTGTCACTTGCCAAACGGACTCTTGACATGGTGATGTCCGTAGGATGCTCCGCATCATCCCCTCCCCCTTGGGAAAGATCCATCCTCGGATCAAAAACCAAATCACCATGGGAAAGAGGTGGCGTCGCCGTGTAGAAGTGGACGATCACCAAGCGTTCATCATCTTGAAGCTCGAAATGGGCACTCTCCAATGTCGCACCGTCTTGTGGTTCCTTCAAAAGGAGCAATGACAAGAAACACTTGGAAAAACAAATGTGGTTAGCATTAGTGCAAAACCAAACATTCAAGTGGTGATTCACCGAACAAGTGTCATCATCATGCATATCATATTGTGTGACAAAGGATAGTGGCCTGTCATGTAAGCATATCAATTGAGCACAAGCAAAGTTATCATGGAAACAATCATGCAAAGATGAGGTAAAGATGCTAATATGTGTGACAAATGAACAAGCATCTACCTCAATGTTATAGCAAGCATGCATAAGGTGCTCAACAAAAGGTCTATGGTAGGCATAGGAATCATTCACAACACCAAACAAAATGATATGTCCAAACACATGGGGCATCAAGTGCATGAAATGTGCAATAGGCAAGCCAAAGTGGAAGACAACCCAAGCATAATGTGCATATGGTGTAGTGAAGATAGTGTGGCACTCAACACAATGGAAAGAGCAAGTGTTCTTCATGTGTGAGGCAATCAAGTCAAGCATGTAGCAAGCAATGGGACATGGCATATGTGAAGAATTGACATTGTTGCAATCAAACACATGGTCATAGCATGGGATAATCATGTTCGATGCAACACACAAGGCATATGTAGCATGAGGCATGGCAACGTGGCAATGACAAGTCAAAACAAGATCGCTAGCATGTGTGCAATGTGTCATGGTGCAAGCAACACACGAAGTATGATACACAATGTCCATGCTCAAGAAGGATGTCACCTCAAAAGTATGTCCTTGTGCGTCCTTCACAATGCCGAAGCTGTAGCAAATGCGTTGTAGAAGCACGTCGGACGAAAGTGGCTCGCTCTCAAGAGCTCGAATGGTCAAATCATGTGAAGTGGAAGTTGACACGATGTCGAAGGATCCTACACATGCACACAACCAAGCAAAGAACGTATGTGCATGGTAGATAAACACATCATCCATCATGATGGTTCTCTTCTCTTGCACATAACCATTAGTAGCCAAAGTGCATGAATAATACGATGCAACAATCTTAATGTTCATGGCACTATGCATATGGTGCAAAGAGGTAAGACAAGTATGCTTCACATGAAAGATGTCAAAAGCTCCAATAATATGGGAGAAAGCTATGGGGGCGATCTCATTAGCAAGACTAAAAACATTGTTGCACTCAAGACATGGCAAATCATCTAGCATGAGAGATGCAACATATGGAGATATATGACAAGAAGCAATATCAATCATGTGCAAAGCATGTGAATGGATGCCATCAACCCCATGAAACGAGCAAGTATGAATCATCGGTGATGCAACAAGGCAAGCAATCATAGTAATCGTGTCATGCAAACTAGTGGAGCGAAGATGCAACAGGAAATCATGGCAATCATGTCATGTGAGCAAATAGTAGTCATAGGCAATGCACATGACATATCGCAAGCACGAAAACAAGGCAAGATCAAAGTATCATCATAGGCATGGGGTACAAAGCAAACATGGCAATAGCAAGTGTTATCTCCACCAAGCATGCAAACACACATACAAGTAGTAGAATCATGGATCATGTGTAATGCAAAGCATGGATCACCAAAGCATGTCATCCAAATGGAAATGAGCATATCATGCAAAGTGAACATGGCAATATGGGCATAGAATATGTAATGTACAATAACCCATAACCATGTGAGGGCCATGTAGAAGAAATGCACGAATGCTCGTCGCGAATATGGCAGATGGAGGGTAAGTTCTCCATGGTGGCGCACATCTTCATTGCTCTCTAGAACTCGTTTCGTCAACTCGTGCGCTTGCGAGGTTGACGAGTAAGTGTGATGACCTACACAAGAATGGCACAAGCGAAAGAAAGTGTGTGCGTGGTAAATGTACACATCATCCATCATGATGTGTATGTGCACGTGAGAGTTAGCACAAAACAAGCAATGCTCAAATAAATTTGAGGCACGATAGAGAAATATGTCATCCATCATGAAAGAATAGTTGTTATGTATAACATGATTAGGATGCAAATTATAGCAAGTGTGTGGCACATCAAAAGCATTTTCAGTCATGGGATGCATATGGTGCACACAATCAGGGGAATCATGTGATTCATAGGATGGGTCAAAATCTCCTAACATGTATGAGGAAACTATGGGGGTCGCCTCATGAGCATTAGCGGACGCATAATATGGAGAAAATTGACAACATGGCAAATAATGCATGTCCGAAGGTAGGTGGTCATGGCATGGCATATGAGAGGAATGATGCAAAGGGAGCATATCAATATCATCACAAGAAAAGCAAATGCCAATAACCATGGGCTTGTCATCTATGCCATATGTGCAAATTGGGTTCATTTTAATGGCATATGCATAGTCACTACGATGAGATTGCAAATATGACATATGGGAGATCTCATTCATAGCATATGGCAAGTCAAGAGGGGTTGCAAACATGATGTGACCAAGAGAATTATCACAAGATATCCTATGTAACATGGCATCACAACTAATAGACTCAACATGGCAATCATCATACTCATCATAAATGGGTAAATCATCACATGGGGAAATCATACTAGCATCAAGCATGTCAATAGGAGGATCGACATCATGCAAGCAATCAATGTCAAGAATGTCCACTAGTGGGACAAGAGCATCACCTTCACCTATGTTACCTTTCTCATGCCACTCATGTGGTGTAGGTGAGGTGGCAAGGACCAACTCGTGATCAACGTCATCGTGATGGAACCATGTGGGGGGTGTATCATAGTCCACCATGGCCATCGTCTTGTCCAAAGGAAGGACGAAGTCATCAAAGATCGGGGCGTCGTCGTATATGGGACCTAGCACCAAATGAGAAGACACAATAGAGGTAGAGGGTAAGTCGTTAGAAATCGAAATGGCCTCACATGCCCTATCAACTACCTCACTCTCTCTATGTGGTGGCTCACTCACTCCCTCAAAATAGGTGCACTCAATGTCACATACGGTGGAGTCACTCAAATCACTCAAGTGGTGGTGGTGGTGGCTCTCCTCACATGGGAATTGGGTCATCTCATCATATATGGGGCTAGTGGTGAAGTCACTCTCACTCTCAATATGGTGGCATAAGTCACTCAACTTATCATACGCCTCCTTGGTCGAAGGGAAAATCCCATGCTCAACCGTCTCATCATCGCCGTGGATGAAGGCCGAAGATGGCACATCATCACTCGCCTCCATGACCGAAGGGAACATCCCATGCTCGATCATCTCGTCACCGTCATCATGGATAAAGGCCGAAGATGGCACATCATCACTCTCGCCTCTAAAGATGGAAGCATCATCCTTGCTCGCCACCTTGTCGCTCACTTCCAAATCTTGATCCTTGAGTTGCTCCGTAGTCGTAGTCGTCGCCGCGCTGTCTTCAAAAAGAGTCATGGTAGACTCGGCATCGTCAATGCCACAAAGAGGGATGGCGGTGAAGTCGAACTTTGGAGCGTCGTCTTGGAGCTCGTCGGACTTGGACAACTCGGTGGTACTATCCTCATGCTCGCCGTCTTGGAGCGTGTTCGTCGCGAAGTGTGCTTGGGGTCGAGTGGACTTGTAGTTGTTGGTGAAGTCGAAGTAGCCCGTGGAAGTAGTGGGCTTGAGCTCGTGGAGTAGGCGAAGATGCCGTACATCCGAAGGCGAAGATGCCTTGAAGTCACTTGGCGAAGATGCCAATGTAGCTGATGAAGTCGCAGTCTTGGGGTCGCTGTCGCTGTTCTGTATGGCCCGTGCGCACGGGGGTGTAGGAGGCCGTGTGCACGGGGTTCCGTGTGCATGGGGGTCGCTGGCCCATGTGCACGGGGTTGGCAGAGAAGCCAACATGCTCCCGGAAGGCTGCTCTTCCGTTCTTGAGGTGCGCCCTTGATGAACTCGAGCATCCTGGTCTTGTCGGTATCGATGCCGGTGTGTCCTTGCCGAAGATGGTAGCTCGAGAGTCTTTGCACTTGAGCGTCTTCTCGAAGATGATGAAGACCTCTTGTCGGTGTTGATGAGGGTGTTGAGCTCCTCCATGTACTTGTCCATCTTGGTGTCGATGAAGTTCTTCATGGCATCGAACTCGTCGTTGTGGTTGTAGACCGAAGATGATGTGCTTCGCCTATCCATCACAAGACTCGAGCAAAGGTGAGTAGGAAATGAGATAAACAATACCAAGCTACCTTTTCCCAAAGTTGAGAATGTATCCCGTTGCACTCAATGTGAAATGAAAGAATAGTGGAATTGGTACCGGACTTGTTCATTCACACCTACAAGGTAAAGCTTATCGAGTGGCTTGGTTAGGACAAGTGGCATAAATTCATGCAAATTGAAGTCCAAGATATGTAAATGTTGAAATCAAGCCAAAGGACTCAAAATGCAAAGCAAGTGATCACAATATAGAGGAGGGCAATAAAGAAACACACACGGTGGGATAATGGGGCTCGTGCAACTATAGGGATGAGCAATACAAAATTGCCTAACGAAGACTAAGCTCGTGTTGCACAAACACAAGGAGAGACGCTAGCTTGATTGCACGTTTGGGCACGATTCACCACTTGGCACCAACCTATATGTATGCAAGCAAAACGTTTCCTATTCCATGTATCCTCATGCACAAGTATCTCTTTTCATGCTCAACACTCTTTTGCTTATAAGCTTTTTGATCTTTTTGTTTCTTGCTTAAAAGCTTCTTCTTTTTTCCTTTTTTTGCTCTTTTCTCTTCCATTCCACTATGCTTATTGAGCCTCAACCAAACACATGAGATAAGTATCACAAGATATGCACGGAAGCAAGCAATTGCACTATATGATATATCAAATGATGCAACAATATGATATCGTATCACTATGGTGCACAAGTTTTCGCGAAACCCGGCAATACTCGGATAGCTAGTCTCAATAGGTATGAAGGTATTCGCAAAGATGGTGGGGCTATCAAGATGTAATGGCAAGGAAGGAAAAGTTTATGATGGAATGGATACCTTCGTCACACTTAACCTTTCACGAAGTCGGGGGTAACCGGTCTTGCTTCCGGTTGAAGATGGTCTCAAAGGATGGATGGTCGTCGTCGATGCGGGATGTCGTGGTGGATGTAGTTGATGTAACGATACAAGTCGCTGGTGGTGATGAAGATGTAACCATCCCTAAGTAGCCGAAACACCTTAGGACACTCAAATCACAACTCAAACAACCACAAATGCAATGGGAACCAAAATGGGTTAGGTTGCGGAAGTCTATGGTGGTGGTGCGGAAGTTATGGATAGATGCAAAAATGCACAAAATTGGATAGAGTTAAATGGTGGTAAAACCAAGATGAGAAGCTCGGGCACGTCGCTAGCTTTTCAACGAGCCAAAGAACACCTAAATCGGAGTTCGGAAGTGGGAGATATGGCCGAAAAGGTGAAGGGGTGCTGGCTGTTCCTGGGAGGGCCGTGCGCACGGGGTGTAAGGTCCGTGGACACGGGATCCCGTCATGGTACAAGGCCGTGGACACGGGGTGTCCAGAAACTTCGCGGGGGCCCGTGTGCACGGGGTCTGGGGCCCATGGCCACGGGGGTGGCGGAAAGTTCGCGATTTCAACTCCAAATTCGAAGGGGGGAAAGAAAAATTGGGCTATGGGGACGCAATAGGAGATGGATCTACTTGCTAAACACCAGATCCACAGATCAAAATCAACAAAAACTCACAAGGAACAACAAATCACAAAAAAATTGGTATGGCTCTTTTTGTGGGGAATTTTCGAAATTGGACAAAAACATGCAAAATTAGGCTAGAACATGGGGGGGTAGGGCTCTAAATTCGTGTCAACGTTGCTCATGATACCAAGATGATGTAGGGCACGGGCCAAAGTGCCCCGATTTGTCCCGATGTTCACGAATTGGAGGTGGCTACGAAGAGGAACACATAGAGCACGAAGAATACGAGGGGAAATCACAAGAGAAACACTCAAGAACAAGTCCAATCACACATCCACTAGACTAGCAACACATAAGATCCACAAGGTACAAGAACAACAAAGGGAAAGATACATGGTAATGTTCATCCCAAATCCAAGAGGAGATGAGGTCTTGATGATCTAGATAGATCCTTCCCACAAGGGGGTCTTGATATCCACTTGGGATCTTCTCCTAGGAGGTCTTGATCTCCATGAGGAGTGATACAAGGAGCAAAGTTCTCTCTAATGTCTCATAGTCTTTGCTAACCCTAACAAATGACCTAGGTACAAAATATATAGGTAGCTGGAGGTGGGGGATGAGTGGAGGGGCGAAACAGGCAATCCACGGCCAGCCTCCTGTAGGGCCCGTGTGCACGGGCTAAGTGGACCCCGTGGGCACGGGGGTCCCGTGTGCACGGTACATGCCCGTGTGCGCGGGGTATACAGCAGCTCCAGCGAGGGCCCGTGTGCACGGGATCCAAGGGGCCCGTGCGCACGGGGTGTCCAGAAAGTTTCTGGATAGGCCGTGCGCACGGGGTCTGGGAGGGCCGTGCGCACGGGGTCTTCTGATCCATGCCTCTTCTTCTAGCTGCTGGACTCCTTCTTCCTTCCATTCTCCTCGATGATGGTGTACATGTCCTCTTGAGCTTGGAATCCTCCTTGATGAATGTGTAGCTCCGCTCACGCCTATGTATGCACACGAAAGAGGGTCAAGTAGTATACCATCCTCGAAGGGCACAAGTGGACACGTGTAAAAGAGATGATTCACCTTTATGTATGTGAAGTAGATGTGGCACGTGTCACTTGCCAAACAGACTCTTGACATGGTGATGTCCGTAGGATGCTCCGCATCACCTTTGCCTGGGAAAGGGCCTCGGATAGCTGATCATTCCTCACCCGTGCACTCTATAAAAAAAACAACTTCTTCAGGTTGAAATCAAACCTCGCTACGGGCATTGTTGCCCATATCTAGCCTTAGGGGCTACTACCACGGTGGGCAGTATGGACAAACAGAGACATAAGAAATCTTCAAGATAAAATGAGCTCAGGTTGGACCTTACCCGCAACCCTTGCAACAAAACATCTAATGATTGATCAAATACCGCGCGGGTCGCCCCGAGGTATGCGTCCACCGAGTTGAGAGCATTGAACTCCCGGTCCGAGAACGCTAGACTCCTCAGGGAGGTCTTTCACTGCCGATAATTCATGGCACATTGGATCTCGGATGGAGTAGCCGAGCTGGTCTCTGAGTCCTCGGGCTGGGGAACTTCTGGAGTAACTCCCGAAGAAGGACGTGCTTTGGCTTCCCTATTTGAAGCCGCCATCCCCTCGGCCCTCGCACTCGCTACCGTGGAGGAAGAAAAAGACTGCCTGCGAATGATCAAAGGGGTCAGAACCCGTGATAGCATTTCTACAACATACAGTAATCACAATCACCTGATAATCGGAGGAGCACTATCGCTTGCCTCCATGACCTCGGCATGTGCTTCTTCCGCTTCTTGCGGATGGTTCCCTTGAGGAGCCGTCTCTCGGTGCGAACGTTTCGAACGCCGTCCCTTCGGAGGAGAAGTCAGGCGACCAGGGGCTCGCTTTCGAGTAGAGGAAGAGGGCGTGACCGATGAAGCTGGCCTCGTCCCCGGCGCGTCCGGGGTGACAGCTACCTTGGAGCCGTCAAGACACTCCATATAAAATTTCCTCCCCTCATAGATAAGGGCCAGATCCTCGTCCTCGTGAAAGAGGGGGTCTTCCGCTCGTTGGTGTGTTTCCGACTCGGGCGCCGGGCTGTTTAGAGCCTCCACCCTATGCCTCCATCTCTGCTCGAAACCAATAAAAAGATCGGTCAAATGGATTGGCTACTAAAACAACAACTCGGGTAGGCGAAATAAAGCGGGAGGACTCACTATGTCGGCCGGATTGTAGTAGGACAGCCCGTCCCGGAATTGACGTCGGGCAAAGTCCTCCGCCGTTCCTTGGTAAATACCGGCCATCACTGTCCCGAAGGCCGCTTGGTCAAAGAAACTTTGCCGAATTGATCGAGAGCAGTCTTCGGTTCTATTGTATGTGCACAATGGGTGAGGGTGTAGCCGGAGTGGTTGGACTCTTTGGTCTATCACCGTGGCCATTACATCTATTATGGTAAGGCCTGTCCTTACCAGTTGCTTCACCTTGGCGGCTAGCTCGGTCACCTCGGCACCATCTTCTGGGACCATACCCTGTGGCCTCCAGCTATATCGCCTCTTCGGGGGCTCCGAAGAGAAAGGGGGAAGCCCTGGCCGAACTGGGTCTGGGAGGGGGACATCGTCTACATAGAACCACTCTGTTGGCCAGACGTCGGCATCCTTCCGAGGTGTGCCTGGCGGGTATTCTATCCCCTCGATTCGACAGACCTCGGCCGCTCCAACCTCGTAAAGCCTTTCGGCGGAGGAACAAGGCACTACACAGAAATACCTCCTCCAGAGTCTGAAGTGCGCTTCACACCCTAGCTGCATCTCGCATAGGGCGACGTAGCCCACGATATGCAAAATCGAGTTGGGGGGTAAGGTGGTGGAGCTGCAGCCCATAAAACTCTAGCAGGCCTTGGAGGAAAGGGTGAATTGGAAACCCTAAACCGCGCAGCAGGAAGGAGACAAAGCATACCCGTTCATCCTTTTGAGGGTAAAGGAAATTTTCCGCGTGTACCTGCCCGTTGATGGATGTTAATGTTGGAAATATGCCCTAGAGGCAATAATAAATTAGTTATTATTATATTTCCTTGTTCATGATAATCGTTTATTATCCATGCTATAATTGTATTGATTGGAAACTCAAATACATGTGTGGGTACATAGACAACACTGTGTCCCTAGTAAGCCTCTAGTTGACTAGCTCGTTGATCAAAGATGGTTAAGGTTTCCTAGCCATTGACATGAGATGTCATTTGATAACGGGATCACATCATTAGGAGAATGATGTAATGGACAAGACCCAAACTACGAACGTAGCATATGATCGTGTCAGTTTATTGCTATTGTTTTCTGCATGTCAAGTATCTGTTCCTATGACCATGAGATCATGCAACTCCCTGACATCGGAGGAGTACCTTGTGTGTATCAAACGTCGCAACGTAACTGGGTGACTATAAAGGTGCTCTACAGGTATCTCCGAGGGTGTCTGTTGGGTTGGCATGGATCAAGACTGGGATTTGTTACTCCGTGTGACAGAGAGGTATCTCAGGGCCCACTCGGTAATACAACATCACAATGAGCCTTGAAAGCAATGTGACTAAAGTGTTAGCCACGAGATCTTGTATTACGGAACGAGTAAAGAGACTTGCTAGTAACGAGATTGAACTAGGTATAGAGATACCGACGATTGAATCTCGGTCAAGTAACATACCGAAGAACAAAGGGAACAGTATACGGGATTAACTGAATCCTTGACATAGAGGTTCGACCGATAAAGATCTTCGTAGAATATGTAGGAACCAATATGGGCATCCAGGTCCCGCTATTGGTTATTGGCCGTAGAGGTGTCTCGGTCATGTCTGCATAGTTCTCGAACCCGCAGGGTCTACACACTTAACGTTTGGTGACGAATAGTATAGTTGAGTTATTGTGTTGGTGACCGAAGGTTGTTCGGAGTCTCGGATAAGATCCCGGACATGACGAGGATCTCCGGAATAGTCCGGAGGTAAAGATTGATATATGTGATAATAGTGTTTTGATCTCCGGAAGGGTTCCGGAATTCACCGGAAGGGGTTCCGGATGTTTACCGAAGTGTTCGGGTGCAGCAACACTTTATATGAGCCAAAGGGGTAAAGCCCACGAGGTATTGGAAAGTGCAAAAGGAAGTTTTGCTGCTGCCTTAAGCGGTACTACCGCTGGTAAGGCAGTACTACCGCGTAAGCGGTACTACCGCTTGTGTGAAGCGGTACTACCGCATAAGCGGTACTACCGCTTGTGTGAAGCGGTACTACCGCTCATGAGCGGTACTACCGCTTGTGCACGATACTGCAGGGATCCGAGTTGGACTCTTTCCCTGCGGGCCAAACCGACCTTGTGCGGGCAAAACCGACCTGGAGGAGGCTTTTACTCCAAGTTTAGACCCCAAGGCTCAACATATAAATAGAGGGGCAGGGCTAGCACACGGGACACATTAAGATTTCCCAAGCCGTGTGCCGGCAACCCTAACCCTCTAGTTCTCCCGTCATAATCTCCGTAGTGCTTGGAGAAGCCCTGCAGAGATTGTTCCTCACCATCATCACCACGCCGTCGTGCTGCCGAAACTCATCTACTACTTCATCATCGCTCGCTGGATCGAGGAGGTGAAGGCGTCATCAAGCCGTACGTGTGTTGAACGCGAAGGTGCCGTCCATTCGGCACTAGTTCGTGATCGGATCGAGGGACGACTTGCGATTTGGATCGCGGAGACGTTCGACTACATCAACCGCGTTTCTTAACGCTTCCGCTTAGCGATCTACAAGGGTATGTAGATTCACTCTCCCTCTCGTAGATGCTCATCACCATGGATAGATCTTGTGTGTGCGTAGGAAAATTTTTGTTTCCCATGCAACGTTCCCCAATAGTGGCATCATGAGCTAGGTCTATGCGTAGATGAGATCTCGAGTAGAACACAAACGAGTTGTGGGCGTGGGTGTATACATATTGCTTGCCGTTACTAGTTGATATTTGATTCGGCGGTACTGTGAGATGAAGCGGCCCGGACCGACATTACGCGTACGCTTACGCGAGACAGGTTCCTTCAACTAACATGTAACTTCGTTGCATAAAGATGGCTAGCGGGTGTCTGTCTCTCTCACTTTAGTTGAATCGATTTCAATGAAGAGGGTTCTTTTAGAAGATCAAAAAGCAATCACTACACCACGTTGTGGTTTTGCGTAGATAAGAACGGTTCTTGCAAACCCGTAGCAGCCACGTAAAATTTGCAACAACAATTAGAGGATGTCTAACTTGTTTTTGCAGGGTATGTTGTGATGTGATATGGCCAATTACATGATGAGATATATGTGATGTATGAGATGATCATGTGTTGTATAGAATATCACGACTTGCATGTCGATGAGTACGGCAACTGGCAGGAGCCATAGAGTTGTCTTTAATTATTGTATGACCTGCGTGTCAATCATTAAGCGCTATGTAATGCTTTACTTTATCGCTAAACGTTAGCAATAGTCGTGGGAGCAATAGTCGGCGCGACAACCTCATGGCGACACGTTGATAGAGATCAAGATGATGGAGATCATGGTGTCATGCCGGTGACGATGGAGATCATGCCGGTGCTTTGGAGATGGAGATCAAAAGCACAAGTTCATGGCCATATCATGTCACTTATGATTTGCATGTGATGTTAATCCTTTTATGCATCTTATTTTGCTTAGGACGTCGGTAGCATTATAAGGTGATCCCTCACTTAAATTTCAAGATAAATTGTGTTCTCCCCGAGTGTGCACCGTTGCGAAAGTTCGTCGTTTCGAGACACGCCGTGATGATCGGGTGTGATAGACTCCACGTTCACATACAACGGGTGCAAGCCATGTTGCACACGCAGAACACTCGGGTTAAACTTGACGAGCCTAGCATGTACAGACATGGCCTTGGAGCACAAGAGACCGAAAGGTCGAACATGAGTCATATAGTAGATATGATCAACATGAAGATGTTCACCATTGAAACCACCTCGACTCACGTGATGATCGGACTTGAGTTGGTGGATTTGGATCATGTTACACTCAAATGACCGGAGGGATGTCAATTTGAGTGGGAGTTTTTTTAAGTAATATGATTAATTAAACTCATTATCTTGAACAATAGTCTAAGTTGTCTTTGCTATATTTATGTTGTAGATCATGGCTCGCGCAGTAGCACCCCTGAATTTTAATGCGTTCCTAGAGAAAGCTAAGTTGAAAGATGATGGAAGTAACTTTGTGGACTGGGCCCGTAATCTAAGGATTATCCTTACGGCTTCCCAGAAGGCTTATGTCCTTGATGCACCGCTTGGTGATCCACCCGCTCCAGTTGAGTCTCTAGACGTTGTGAACGCCTGGCAGGCTCGTTCTGATGATTACTCAATAGTTCAATGTGCAATGTTGTATGGCTTAGAACCGGGACTTCAAAGACGTTTTGAACGTCATGGAGCATATGAGATGTTCCAGGAGTTGAAGTTTATCTTTCAGAAGAATGCCCGGATCGAGAGATATGAGATCTCCGATAAGTTCTATACTTGCAAGATGGAGGAGAACGGGTCTATCAGTGATCACGTGCTCAGAATGTCTGGGTACTCCACCCGTCTGGCTGAATTGGGGATGCCCCTTCCGCCAGAGGCTATCACTGACAGAGTTCTTCAATCATTGCCACCTAGCTACAAGAGCTTCGTGTTGAACTATAACATGCACGGGATGAACAAGTCAGTCGCCGAGCTGTTTGCGATGCTGAAAGCCGCTGAGTCTGAAATTCAGAAGGAGCATCAAGTGTTGATGGTCAATAAAACCACTAGTTTCAAGAAAAATGGCAAGGGTAAGAAGGGTAAATCTAAGAAGGGTGGCAAAGCAGTTGCTGCTCCTGTGAAGAAACCCAAGGCTGGACCCAAACCAGAAACTGAGTGCTTTCATTGCAAGGGAACTGGACACTGGAAGCGGAACTGCCCCAAGTATTTGGCTGACAAGAAGGCGGCCAACAACAAACAAGGTATATATGATATACATGTTATTGATATGTTCCTTACCAACCCTCGTTGTAGTGCCTGGGTATTTGATACCGGTGCGGTTGCTCATATTTGCAACTCTAAACAGGAACTGCGGAATAGACGGAGGCTGGCGAAGGACGAAGTGATGATGCGCGTGGGAAATGGTTCCAAGGTTGATGTGATCGCCGTCGGCACGCTCGCTCTTCGATTACCGTCGGGATTAGTGATGAACCTAAATAAGTGTTATTTGGTGCCTGCGTTAAGCATGAACATTATATCTGGATCTTGTTTATTGCGAGACGGTTACTCATTTAAATCAGAGAATAATGGTTGTTCTATTTATATGGGTAATATCTTTTATGGTCATGCACCCAATGTAAGCGGTTTATTCTTATTGAATCTCGATAGTAATGATACACATGTTCATAACATTGATGCCAAAAGATGTAGGATTGATAATGATAATACCACTTTCTTGTGGCACTGCCGTTTAGGTCATATTGGCGTAAAACGCATGAGGAAGCTCCATGCTGATGGACTTTTGGAGTCACTTGATTTTGAATCACTTGACACATGTGAGCCATGCCTCTTAGGCAAGATGACTAAAACGCCGTTCTCTGGAACAATGGAACGGGCAAGTGACTTATTGGAAATCATACATACTGATGTGTGCGGTCCAATGAGCATTGAGGCGCGCGGTGGTTATCGTTACTTTCTCACCTTCACTGATGACTTAAGTAGATATGGGTATATTTACTTAATGAAACACAAGTCTGAAACGTTTGAAAAGTTCAAACAATTTCAGAGTGAAGTTGAGAATCATCGTAACAAGAAGATTAAATTCCTACGATCTGATCGAGGAGGAGAATATCTGAGTTATGAGTTTGGCAGTCACTTAAGACAATGTGGAATTGTTTCACAACTGACACCGCCTGGAACACCACAGCGTAATGGTGTGTCCGAACGTCGTAATCGAACTTTATTGGATATGGTGCGATCTATGATGTCTCTTGCCGATTTGCCACTATCGTTTTGGGGTTATGCATTAGAGACAGCTGCATTCACTTTAAATAGGGCACCATCGAAATCCGTTGAGACAACGCCATATGAACTTTGGTTTGGCAAGAAGCCAAAGCTGTCGTTTCTTAAAATTTGGGGATGTGATGCTTATGTCAAAAAGCTTCAGCCTGAAAAGCTGGAAACCAAAGCGGATCAATGCGTCTTCATAGAATACCCAAAAGAGACAGTTGGGTATACCTTCTATCTCAGATCCGAAGGCAAAGTGTTTGTCGCTAAAAACGGAACATTTCTTGAGAAAGAGTTTCTCTTGAAAGAATTGAGTGGGAGGAAGATAGAACTTGATGAGGTTGTTGAACCTTTACTTCAACCTGAGAGTAGCGCAGTGCAGAAAGTCGTTTCTGTGGAGCCTACATCAGCTGAAGAGGAAGTTAATGATGATGATCATGAAGCTTTGGATCAAGTTGCTATCGAACCTCGTAGGTCGACAAGGACGCATACTGCTCCTGAGTGGTACGGCAACCCTGTCTTAGAGGTCATGTTGTTAGACAACGATGAACCTACGAGCTATGGAGAAGCGATGATGGGCCCGGATTCCGAGAAGTGGTTAGAGGCCATGAAATCCGAGATGGGATCCATGTATGAAAACAAAGTATGGACTTTGGAAGTATTACCTGAAGGGCGTAAGGCCATTCAGAACAAATGGATCTTTAAGAGGAAGACGGACGCGGACGGTAATGTCACCGTCTATAAAGCTCGACTTGTGGCAAAGGGGTTTTCACAAGTTCAAGGAGTTGACTACGATGAGACCTTCTCACCCGTAGCGATGCTTAAGTCCGTCAGAATCATGTTAGCAATAGCTGCCTTTTTCGATTATGAAATTTGGCAGATGGATGTCAAAACAGCATTCCTTAACGGTTTCCTTAAGGAAGAGTTGTATATGATACAACCAGAAGGTTTTGTCGATCCAGAGAATGCTGACAAAGTTTGCAAACTCCAGCGATCCATTTATGGACTGGTGCAAGCATCTCGGAGTTGGAATCTTCGCTTTGATGAAATGATCAAAGCGTTCGAGTTTATACAAGTTTACGGAGAAGCTTGTATTTACAAGAAAGTGAGTGGGAGCTCTATAGCGTTTCTAATATTATATGTGGATGACATATTGCTGATTGGAAACAATATAGAATTGTTGGAAAGCGTGAAGGAATATTTGAACAAGAGTTTTTCAATGAAGGACCTAGGAGAAGCTGCTTTCATATTAGGCATCAAGATCTATAGAGATAGATCAAGACGCTTAATAGGACTTTCACAAAGCACATACCTTGATAAGATTTTGAAGAAGTTCAAAATGGATCAGTCCAAGAAGGGGTTCTTGCCTGTTTTGCAAGGTGTGAAGTTGAGTAAGACTCAATGCTCAGTGACTGCAGAAGATAGAGAAAAGATGAGTGTCATCCCCTATGCTTCAGCCATAGGCTCTATTATGTATGCAATGCTGTGCACAAGACCCGATGTCAGCCTTGCCATAAGTATGGTCGGAAGGTTTCAAAGCGGTCAAGAATATCCTGAAGTACCTGAAAAGGACTAAGGACATGTTTCTCGTTTATGGAGGTGATCAAGAGCTAGTCGTAAAGGGTTACGTCGATGCAAGCTTTGACACTGATCCGGATGACTCTAAGTCTCAAACCGGATACGTATTTGTTCTTAATGGGGGTGCGGTTAGCTGGTGCAGTTCCAAGCAAAGCGTGGTAGCTGATTCTACATGCGAAGCGGAGTACATCGCAGCCTCGGAGGCGGCGAAGGAAGGTGTCTGGATGAAGGAGTTCATGACAGATCTTGGAGTAGTGCCTAGTGCGCTTAACCCAATGACTCTGTTTTGTGATAACACTGGTGCCATTGCTCTAGCCAAGGAACCAAGATTTCACAAGAGGACCAGACACATAAAGCGACGCTTCAATTCCATCCGCGATTACATCAAGGAGGACGACATAAATATTTGCAAAGTACACACGGATCTGAATGTTGCAGATCCGATGACTAAACCTCTTCCAAGGGCTAAACATGAACAACACCAGAACTGCATGGGTGTTCGATTCATTACAATGTAAATCACATAGTGATGTGAACTAGATTATTGACTCTAGTGCAAGTGGGAGACTGTTGGAAATATGCCCTAGAGGCAATAATAAATTAGTTATTATTATATTTCCTTGTTCATGATAATCGTTTATTATCCATGCTATAATTGTATTGATTGGAAACTCAAATACATGTGTGGGTACATAGACAACACTGTGTCCCTAGTAAGCCTCTAGTTGACTAGCTCGTTGATCAAAGATGGTTAAGGTTTCCTAGCGATTGACATGAGATGTCATTTGATAACGGGATCACATCATTAGGAGAATGCTGTAATGGACAAGACCCAAACTACGAACGTAGCATATGATCGTGTCAGTTTATTGCTATTGTTTTCTGCATGTCAAGTATTTGTTCCTATGACCATGAGATCATGCAACTCCCTGACATCGGAGGAGTACCTTGTGTGTATCAAACGTCGCAACGTAACTGGGTGACTATAAAGGTGCTCTACAGGTATCTCCGAGGGTGTCTGTTGGGTTGGCATGGATCAAGACTGGGATTTGTTACTCCGTGTGACGGAGAGGTATCTCAGGGCCCACTCGGTAATACAACATCACAATGAGCCTTGCAAGCAATGTGACTAAAGTGTTAGCCACGAGATCTTGTATTACGGAACGAGTAAAGAGACTTGCCAGTAACGAGATTGAACAAGGTATAGAGATACCGACGATCGAATCTCGGGCAAGTAACATACCGAAGAACAAAGGAACAGTATACGGGATTAACTGAATCCTTGACATAGAGGTTCGACCGATAAAGATCTTCGTAGAATATGTAGGAACCAATATGGGCATCCAGGTCCCGCTATTGGTTATTGGCCGTAGAGGTGTCTCGGTCATGTCTGCATAGTTCTCGAACCCGCAGGGTTTACACACTTAACGTTTGGTGACGAATAGTATAGTTGAGTTATTGTGTTGGTGACCGAAGGTTGTTCGGAGTCCCGGATAAGATCCCGGACATGACGAGGATCTCCGGAATAGTCCGGAGGTAAAGATTGATATATGTGATAATAGTGTTTTGATCTCCGGAAGGGTTCCGGAATTCACCGGAAGGGGTTCCGGATGTTTACCGAAGTGTTCGGGTGCAGCAACACTTTATATGAGCCAAAGGGGTAAAGCCCACGAGGTATTGGAAAGTGCAAAAGGAAGTTTTGCTGCTGCCTTAAGTGGTACTACCGCTGGTAAGGCAGTACTACCGCGTAAGCGGTACTACCGCTTGTGTGAAGCGGTACTACCGCATAAGCGGTACTACCACTTGTGTGAAGCGGTACTACCGCTCAAGCAGTACTACCGCTCGTGAGCGGTACTACCGCTTGTGCGCGATACTGCAGGGATCCGAGTTGGACTCTTTCCCTGCGGGCCAAACCGACCTTGTGCGGGCAAAACCGACCTGGAGGAGGCTTTTACTCCAAGTTTAGACCCCAAGGCTCAACATATAAATAGAGGGGCAGGGCTAGCACACGGGACACATTAAGATTTCCCAAGCCGTGTGCCGGCAACCCTAACCCTCTAGTTCTCCCGTCATAATCTCTGTAGTGCTTGGAGAAGCCCTGCAGAGATTGTTCCTCACCATCATCACCACGCCATCGTGCTGCCGGAACTCATCTACTACTTCATCATCGCTCGCTGGATCGAGGAGGTGAAGGCGTCATCAAGCCGTACGTGTGTTGAACGCGGAGGTGCCGTCCGTTCGGCACTAGTTCGTGATCGGATCAAGGGACGACTTGCGATTTGGATCGCGGAGACGTTCGACTACATCAACCGCGTTTCTTAACGCTTCCGCTTAGCGATCTACAAGGGTATGTAGATTCACTCTCCCTCTCGTAGATGCTCATCACCATGGATAGATCTTGTGTGTGCGTAGGAAAATTTTTGTTTCCCATGCAACGTTCCCCAACAGTTAAACCCGGGCGGGTCGCTGTCAGATCTGAATCTGGCAGGTATCCTTGTCTGGCTAGGCGCTCCAGCTGGAGGCGTGAGACAGCGCAACTGCCCCAATCACTCCTGACAGGGCCATGAGGGCGCCTCGAAGAACCTGCATCGCTCGCCATGGGAAACCCTCAAGGTTGGACTTGGGAGGAAGGGGAGCGTTCGTGCAGTTTGCTTGGAAGGAAGATTGGGGATTTGTGATAAATCCGCACGCCTGACTTGTGGATAAAAGGGGGGAGACCAACGCTTCGACGTTTCGCCATAAGTTGACCCGCTTCCCCATAAGACAAAATTCCCAAAGATCAAAAAGCTGAGGCCACGCGTGGTGGGGCTGGGCCCACTCGGTGGGATTATCAATCTTTTCGAGGTCTGCTTGAAGCTATGCTAAGGAGATCATGCATGGAACTTGCCTGCCGAAAAATATAGAGGGGAACCTAAAACTTTTTCAAAAGGAAAAGTGAAAGTGAGAAAGACGAGCACCGTTGAAGTGGGGGATATCCTTGAACTTTGTTCATGCCCATGGAAACTTTGTGAATCATGAATTACTGAAACTTTTCAACAAAAATAATTATCGCCTTGTAAAAATCCATTGTATTATAAAAATAATGTGCCAAGATTTACCTTTAGGATGTTTAAATTGCTTGTTTGGTGTGTGCTGTGAAAAAACAGAAACTTTTGCTGTAGTGTTTGAATTTCTATATTTTACTGGAACATGCAAAAATTCTGAAATTTTTACACAGTACTGATATGCAAATTTTCTATTTTGTCCTAAGTTTTCAGAATTTTTTGAGTTACAGAAGTTTATGTTTCATTTGCATCTTTATAGACTGTCCTGTTTTCACAAATTGCTGTTATAGTTTCTTTATTTGCGTATGTGTGAAATCTTGTTGAGCCCCATTGACTTGGGAGCCATAGAATTGTGATAGCATACAGTGGGTAATGTTTGATTATATTTATACAATAATGTTAAAGCGGGACATGATGGGATTTGATGTTATATGTACTAACCCCTCTAATAAAAAGTTCTCGTAAGTTTTGTGTGGATGAAGTGTTCGAAGATCGGGAAGGTATCGATATGAGGAGAATAAGGAGAGGCAAGAGTTCAAGCTTGGGGATTCCCAAGGCACCCCAAGTAAATTATCAAGGAGACTCAAGCGTCTAAGCTTGGGGATGCCCCGGAAGGCATCCCATCTTTCTTCTTCAATAATTATCGGTATGTCTTGGTTTTTGTTTTGTTCACATGATATGCGTAAATTCTTGGAGCGTCTTTTGTGTGGATTTTTCTTGTTATTCTAATAATGCACCATGCTGGTATGAGATGGTCCTTGGTTGATTTATAGAATGCTCTTTGCACATCACTTATATCTTTTGAGTATGGCTTTATAGAATGCTTCATGTGCTTCACTTATATCATTTGAAGTTTGGACGTCTGTTTCTCTATATATATAGAAAACCGTTATTTGTAGAATGCTCTTTTGCTTCATTTATATTTATTAGAGCGTGGTCTTTTGTAGAAAGAATTAACCTCTCATGCTTCACTTATATCTATTTAGAGAGTCAATAGGAATTGGTCATTCACATGGTTAGTCATAAAATCCTACATAAAACTTGTAGATCACTGAATATGATAAGTTTGTTTCCTTGCAATAGTTTTGTGATATTAAGATGGTAATATGTGGGAGGTACTAGCAGATAATTGTGGTTTAGTAAGAATATTGGTGTTAAGGTTTGTGATTCCCGAAGCATGCACGTATGCTCTGTCGTTATGCTAAGAAGTTGGAGCATGATTTATTACTGATTGTTTACCTTATGAGTGGCGGTCGGGGACGAGCGATGGTCTTTTCCTACCAATCTATCCCCCTAGGGGCATGCATAGTAGTACTTTGCTTCGAGGGCTAATAAACTATCGCAATAAGTATGTGAGTTCTTTATGACTAATGTGAGTCCATGGATTATACACACCCTCACCTTTCCGCAATTTGCTAGCCTCTTCGGTACCGGGCATTGCCCTTTCTCACCTCGAGAGTCGGTGCAAACTTCGCCGGTGCATCCAAACCCCGTGATATGATACGCTCTATCACACATAAGCCTCGTTATATCATCCTCAAAACAGCCACCATACCTACCTATTATGGCATTTCCACAGCCATTCCGAGATATATTGCCATGCAACTTCCACCGTTCCGTTTATTATGACACACATCATCATTGTCATATAGCATGCATGATCATATAGCTGACATAGTATTTGTGGCTCAGCCACCGTTCATCATTTTCATACATGTTACACTAGTATCATTGCACATCCTGGTACACTGCCAGAGGCATTCATATAGAGTCATATTTGTTTTAGTATCGAGTTGTAATTTTTGAGTTCTAAGTAAATAGAAGTGTGATGATCATCATTATTAGAGCATTGTCCCAGTGAGGAAATAAAAGAAAAAGAAAAAAGAGAGGCCAAAAAGAGCCCAACAAAAAAAAGAGAAAAAAAAGAGCCCAAAAAGAGCCCAAAAAAGAAAAAAAAGAAAAAAAGAGAAAAAAATGAGAGAAAAAGAGAGAAGGGGAAATGTTACTATCCTTTTCCACACTTGTGCTTCAAAGTAGCACCATGTTTTTCATATAGAGAGTCTCCTATGTCATCACTTTCATATAACTAGTGGGAATTTTTCATTATAGAACTTGGCTTGTATATTTCGATGATGGGCTTCCTCAAATGCCCGAGGTCTTCATGAGCAAGCAAGTTGGATGCACACCCACTTAGTTTTTATTTTGAGCTTTCATACACTTATAGCTCTTAGTGCATCCGTTGCATGGCAATCCCTACTCGCATTGACATCAATTGATGGGCATCACCATAGCCCGTGGATTTGCCTCGTCGATGTGAGACTATCTTCTTCTTTTTGACTTCCCCTTATTAATCTCTATCATCATTCTATTCCACCCATAGTGCTATATCCATGGCTTGTACTCATGTATTTCATGGGGGTTGAAAAAGCTGAAGCACGTTAAAAAGTATGAACCAATTGCTCGGCTTGTCATCGGGGTAGTGCATGATAAATACTTTATGTTAAGAAGATGGAGCATGATAGGATTATATGACTTTGTAGGGATAACTTTCTTTAGCATTTTTATTTTGAAAGACATGATTGTTTGTTGGTATGCCTGAGTATTGATGTCTTTATATCAAATTATAGACTATTGCTTTGAATCACTCGTATCTTAATATTCTTGCCATGATTAGATTATATGATCAAGATTATGCTAGGTAGCATTCCACATCAAAATTTATCTTTTTATCATTTACGTACTCGAGGACGAGCAGGAATTAAGCTTGGGGATGCTGATACATCTCCATTGTATCTATAATTTTTGATTGTTTCATGCCAATATTCTACAACTTTCACATACTTTTGGAAACATTTTATATTATTTTTGGGACTAACATATTGATCCAGTGTCCAGTGCCAGTTCCTGTTTTTTGCTTGTTTTTTGTTTCGCAGAAAATCCATATCAAATGAAGTCCAAACGCGATAAAATTTTACAGAGAATTATTTTGGAATATATGTGATTTTTAGGAAGAAGAATCAATGCAAGACGGTGCCCGAGGTGGCCACAAGGCAACAGGGCGCGTCCCCATTGGGTGGTGGTGCCGTGTTGCCTTGTGACTCCCTCGAACGTCGGTTGGGGCCCTTCTCTCGCTGCAAGAAAGATAATTTCCGGATAAAAATCCCCTCAAATTGTCAGCCCAATCGGAGTTACGGATCTCCGGGAATATAAGAAATGGTGAAGGGCCAGAAAACAGAACGCGAAACAGAAGAGAAATAGAGAGAGATCCAATCTCGGAGGGGCTCCTGCCCTCTGGGAGCCATGGCGGCCATGGACCAGAGGGTAAACTCTCCTCCCATCTAGGGGGGAGGCCAAGCAAGAAGAATAAATAGAGGGGCTCTCTCCCCCTCTCTTCCGGTGGCGCCGGAGCATCGCCGGGGGAACCATCGTAACGGCGATCTACACCAACAACTTTGCCGCCGTCAACACCAACTCTCTCCCCCTCTATGCAGTGGTGTAACACCTCTTCTCCCCGCTTTAATCTCTACTTAAACACGGTGCTTAATGCTATATATTATTATTCAATGATGTGTGGCAATCCTATGATGTTTGAGTAGATTCGTTTTGTCCTATGGGTTGATTGATGATCGTGATTGGTTTGAGTTGTATGTTTTATTTTGGTGCTGTCCTATGGTGCCCTCCGTGTCGCCCAAGCGTGTGGGATTTCCTCTGTAGGGTTTTCAATATGTTCATAATTCTCTTATAGTGGGCGGCTAGAGTGACAAAAGCATACACCCGAGTAAGGGGGTTGTTGCGTATGGGAGAATAGAGGACTTGTTACTTAATGCTATGGTTGGGTTTTACCTTAATGATCTTGGGTAGTTGCGGATGCTTGCTAGAGTTCCAATCATAAGTGCATATGATCCAAGTACGGATAGTATGTTAGCTTATGCCTCTCCCTCATATAAAATTGCAATAATGATTACCGGTCTAGTTATCGATTGCCTAGGGACAAATCCTTCTCTTGTGTTCCAAAAAGCTTTCTACTAAACAACTAACTTTTATTATCTTGCAAATTACTCATAGTTTTATTCACACTATGTACTTCTAGTTTTATTCTTGCAAACTTATCCTTACACCTACAAAGTAGTTTTATTCTTGTTCTAGGTAAAGCGAACATTAAGTGTGCGTAGAGTTGTATCGGTGGTCGATAGAACTTGAAGGGAATAATAATTCTACCTTTAGCTCCTCGTTGGGTTCCATACTCTTATTTATCGAAAAAGCTACAATTGATCCCCTATACTTGTGGGTTATCATTGGGTCGGGCGTGACGACCACCGGATCTATCTCCCGGATTGATTCTGCTGAAAGGTCGGACCCGAGGATCAGACCGGGAGCCGATTCCAGGGTCGTGACGTCGGAGGGATTCTGAAGCTGATCCGAGGTCCATCCCAAAAGGACCAGGTCACCTCGAGCGTCCGCGATGTACTCCAGGCTCCCGAACTTGATGGTTCGACCTGGGGGGAAGTTCTCGACGTGGCCTAGGTGGCCGGTCGGATCAGCGTGCAACACGATGCTGCTGTCGGCCCGTGGAACCCAGGGTACCTCAGCCTGTCTGCCCGCGGCCCAGAGCGCAACGCTTGGCGGTGGCCCAACAGGTAGCCCATCAGCGGGCGCCTCGAGCAAGACCCCTCATGAGGCCCCGGCCTCCTGAGGACCCCTCCCCAGGGAGCGGGCGAGCAAGACTTAGCCACTTCACCGAGAGCCTCGCGAGGCCATCTCGCGAGGCGGCCTGCCGAGGCTGCCTCCCGAGGCACCCTCACGAAGATATGCAAGACGAGTCCCATTTGGCTCGGTCACGCGATGTCGTGCCCATCACGTGGGTGACGCGCGCGGCGACGAACGGCGACAGAGGCCGCGCCAGCAGGCGCGGATGGAGAGGATTTCCCCTTTTGTGCTAAGGGAGCAAGGCCAGCAGTCCATTTCCCAAAGCAACCCCCAAAGGTTGCCCGATCGGTGAAAGAAGACCAAGACGGTGGACACGCAGGGCGGAGGTCACCACCGAGCCCACTGGCGCATCATGGATAAGCGCTTTGCAGGTGAAGACCACCTTTTGTCAGGATAGACTGCGCCCCTGTACCCCTTCAAAATTGCCGTTGTGTGGCAACCCTTCCCGCCAATATGTTCGGGGGAAGAGGACCGAGGCAGATATAAAAGGAGGTTAGGGTGCCACTGTAGAGAGGATCTGAAGAAGAGAGATCGATTCCATCTTGTACGCTTGTACTCACCAGAGCAATCCCAACCAAGCAGGAGTAGGGTTTTACACCGCAAGGTGGCCCGAACCTGGGTAAAATCACCGTGTCTCCGGCCCGCTCTCGCCAGCGCGCTCTCGCCGTAGCTTCGCCATAGCTTAGCAGGGGAAGGGGGCGAGGTCATAGGAACGAGCTCACCCCAGTGTTCGAACCTTTGGGTCCCCGGAGCCCGACTTCCAACATTTGGCGCGCCAGGTAGGGGTGCGCTACCATCCTCCCACTCCGTCCTCCACTCCACCAGCTTCATGGCCGACGCTCGCCGCGAGCGCGCCGAGCGCAGGGCGGGTCACGTCGCCCAGTGGGCAGCGGCAACCGCCGCCGCGTCGAGGCAGCTGCTGCCACCGACCCTGCCGCCCACGAGCAGACGGACTCCTCCCTGCACCCCTCCGTGTAGGCAGACGGCCACACCGCCACGACCTCCTCCTCCCTCGCCCGCCGTGGGCCACCAAACGCGTAGGCCGCACTGCTCATGGCGCGTGAGCTGCTGCACTACCGTCCTGCTGACACCGGCTACGATGCCTGGCTTGGACGCATCACCGAGCTCATCAACGCCATCGGGGACGCTCCGGTGCCTACCCACTCGCTCCGCCCTCCACCGTCTCGCGCTGGGGACGTAGCGCATGGCGCTCCCCCGCCTCCTCCTCTACGCGACGAACCCGTCGGGCATCAGCGCAACGCGCGGGCGCGTAAGCCATCCCGCGGCGCTTCCTCTCCGGTCTGAGACGAGGCCAGCTGCCAGATCATCCGCCGAGCGCCGCCTGATGCGCGTGTGCTCCTCGAGCAGCAGCACCGGCGCCAAGACCGGACCGTCCAGGAGGTCGCGGTGGCTGGGCGTCAGAA
This sequence comes from Elymus sibiricus, assembly GCA_039707655.1. NCBI lineage: Eukaryota > Viridiplantae > Streptophyta > Magnoliopsida > Poales > Poaceae > Elymus > Elymus sibiricus. Next base: position 201,063,270 of record CM077666.1, on the reverse strand, counting down.
CCGCGCTGCCCTCGCTGGCGGGGTTCCCTCAAGCGGCGTGGGTTACCGTGCCTTCACTTGCGAGCTGCGTCGGGTGGTGTGGGCCGTGAAGTTCAAGCCGGACCTACCTCCACGCTACGACGGCACCCCCAATCCCGCAGAGTTCCTTCAGCTCTATGCGCTGAGCATCGAAGCGGCAAATGGTGACGACAAGGTCATGGCGAACTGGTTCCCCATGGCCCTCAAGGACGGCCCGCGCTCTTGGCTCATGATCCTCCCCGAGGCGTCCATCTCACCGTGGGGCGAGCTCTGCGACCAGTTTGTCGCCAACTTCAAGGGCACGCACGACCGCTCCCTCACCATCAACGACCTGCGCCATGTGCGGCAATGCCCAGACGAGACCCTTCGCAAGTACATCCAGCGTTTCAGCCAGGTGCGCTACAAGATTCCGCGCGCCTCAGACGCGGCCGTCATCTCCGCGTTCTCCACGGGCATCGCGGACGTCAAGATGCACAAGAAGCTCGCCATCAACGACAAGCTGGACTCGGTGCTTGAGCTGTTCGACCTCGCCGACAAGTGTGCCAAGGCTGAAGAAGGTCACCTCTTCGTCCACAACGACCCCGATGCGGCGCCCGACACCGCCAAGGCCAAGAGCAAGTACGTCAAGTGCAAGGGCCCTGTCGTGCTTGCGGCGGAGCCCGAGCAGAAGCGCGGCCGTGACCGTGATGAACCCAAAAGAGACGACCGCCCTCTCTGCGCCTACCACAACTCGCGCTCCCACAGCACCGAAGACTGCCAGGAGCTCAAGCTGCTCCACGACGAGCGCCTGGGCCGCCGAGGCAACCGCAACTACCGTGGCGCCGGTCGTGGAGGTGGCCGCAGCAGCAACCGCTGGGACGGCCGTGGTAGCAACAGCAACTTCCACCAAGGCTGGCGCGACCAGCCTCGTGAGGCCGCCTGGCACGATCAGCATCGTGAGGCAAACCCTCGGGCCAACGCCGCTCTTCTGCCACTGCCGCCGCCACCCCGGAGGAATGACGTCAACCAGCCTGATGAGGGTGCTGGGGGCTACCAGGAGCCTCGTGCGGTCGTCTGCATCCTCGGCGGAGCTCAGGCTCCTGCGTCCGACCGCCACTTCAAGCAGTTCTCTCGCGAGGTGAATGCCGCCCTCCCGAAGCCAGAAGCCGCACGACCCCTCAAGTGGTCGCAGTACGCCATCACCTTCGACTCCAAGGACCACCCCAAGTCCACGGCCACCGCAGGCGCGCTCCCCATGCTATGCACTCCCACCATCAGCAACGTCGCAGTCACCAAGACCCTCATCGACGGAGGCGCCGGCCTTAACGTTTTCTCCATCGAGACCTTCGAGCAGCTCCAGGTGCCTTACGAGCAGCTCATGCCGACGAGACCCTTCTCGGGCGTGACCGATGGCTCCCTGGTGCCCCTGGGCCAGGTGCGCCTCCCCGTCACCTTCGGCACCTGCAAGAACTACCACACTGAGCTCATCGACTTCGACGTCGCCCACATCGGCCTTCCCTACAACACCATCCTGGGCTACCCCGCGCTCGCCAAGTTCATGGCGATGTCTCATCACGCCTACAATGTCCTCAAGATGCCTGGCTGCAGCGGCATCATCACCGTCTCCTGCGACGAGAAGGACGCGATCTACTCCCTTGAGCACGCCTACAAGGCCGCCGCAACTGCCCATCTGGCTGACGAAGACGCGGTCGAGCCTCCTGAGGCCGCACCCACAAAGAAGAAGCAGCTGTTCTCTCAGGACTGCGCTGAGACGAAGAAGGTGTCGGTTGACGGCAGCGGCTCAGGCCCTACGTTCACAATCGGCGCCAGCGTTCCTCCTGCCTAGGAAAGAGCGCTCGTCACCTTCCTTCGGGCAAATTCGGATGTTTTCGCTTGGAAAGCATCTGATTTGTCCGGTGTGCCGAGGGAGGTGATCGAGCACCACTTAGCGGTGTGCCCCAACGCACGCCCCGTCAAGCAAAAAGCACAGCGCCAGGTGCCCGAGAAGCAAGATTTCATAGTTCAAGAAGTGCACAAGCTGCAAGAGGCTGGAGTCGTCCGTGAGGTGCGCCATCCCGAATGGCTCGCCTACCCAGTCGTCCTCCCCAAGAAGGGCGGTAAGGAACGTATGTGCGTCGACTTCACGAGCCTCAACAAGTTCTGCCCTCAGGACACCTTTCCGCTGCCGCGCATCGACCAGATTGTGGACTCCACTGCCGGATGCGAGCTGCTCTGCTTCCTAGATGCCTTTTCAGGCTACCACCAAATCAAGATGGCGGCAGGAGACGTGGAGAGGACGGCCTTCATCACCCCTTGCGGCATATACTGTTATGTCCGCATGCCCTTCGGCCTGAGGAGCGCCGGCGCCACCTTCCAGCGGCTGATGCGCATCACGCTGGGGCCTCAGATGGGGAGGAACGCGGAGGCCTACGTCGATGACATCGTGGTCAAGTCTCGTGAGGCCGGGTCCCTCATCAAGGATCTCGAGGAGACGTTCGCCAACCTGCGCAAAGTCAACCTCAAGCTCAACCCCGACAAGTGCGTCTTTGGAGTCCCTTCCGGCAAGCTCCTCGGCTTCCTGGTCTCCCACCGTGGCATCGAAGCCAATCTAGAAAAGATCAAGGCTATCGAGAGAATGCGTCCTCCCTGGACCCTTAAGGAAATGCAGCGCTTGGCGGGATGCATGGCCTCCTTGGGGCGCTTCATCTCCAAGTTCGGCGAGCGGGCCTTGCCGTTTTTCAAGCTCATGAAGAGGTCCGGCCCCTTCAAATGGACTCCTGAGGCAGACACTGCCTTTGAAGACCTCAAGAGGTACCTCACGAGCCCGCCCATCATGGTCGCGCTGTGCTCCCGCGATCCCTTGCTCCTATACTTGGCGGCTACCCCCCAGACGGGCAGCGCGGCACTCGTAACGCTGTGAGAGGAGCGCGTTTGCGCTAAGGAAAAGCCTTCCGAGCCTCGTGAGTCTCCCGAGCCCTCCGAGCCTCGCGGACCTCCGGAGCCTCGTGAGCCTCACGAGCCCTCCAAGCCTCCCGAGCCCTCTGAGCCTCGTGAGCCTCCCGCGCCCGCCGAGCCTCGCGAGCCACCTGAAGAGCAAGCTGCCACCACGACTACGCGCCTCGTCGAGCACCCCGTGTACTTCATCAACACGGTGCTAAGGGACGCGCGCGAGCGCTACCCCATGCAGCAGAAGCTCCTCCTCGCGCTCCTCGTCGCCTCCAGGAAGCTGCGCCACTACTTTCAAGGCCATCCCATCAAGGTCATCTCTTCTTACCCCTTGGAGCAGGTCCTGCACAGCCCCAAAGCTGCTCGCCGTGTCGCCGAATGGAACATCGAGCTGCAGGCCTTCCAGCTGGAGTTCTGCACCACCAGAGTTATCAAAGGCGCAGCTCTAACCGACTTCGTGGCAGAGTGGACAGACCCATACGAGGGGGAGTCTCGCGAGGACAAATCGCTCCTGCCTGGGGACGAGGCGCCTGGCGCCTGGACCATGCACTTCGACGGCGCCTTCTCCCGGCAGGGCGCGGGGCTGGGGTCATGCTCACTTCGCCAACAGGAGACAGGCTCTACTACACTGTACAGCTCTGCTTCAGGCACACCGACAAAGTTTCCAACAACATCGCGGAGTATGAGGGCCTCATCGCCGGCCTCAAGGCCGCTTTCGCTCTGGGCATCAAACGTCTCACCATCAAGGGTGACTCGCAACTTCTCGTCAACTTCTCCAACAAAAGCTACAAGCCCAAGGATGAGCACATGGCCTCCTACTTAGAAGAGGTACGTAAACTCGAGAAGCGTTTCCTTGGCTTGGAGCTGCAGCACGTTCCCCGCGGTGGCAACAAAGAGGCCGATGACATCGCCAAGCGAGCACCTCGCCGTGAGCCCCAGGGCCCTGGCATCTTTGCGGAAAGGCTTCTCAAGCCATCAGCTGCTCCGCCAGCCGCGAGCACCACGCTCCTTCACGTGGAACTCCCGCCCATGGGTGCAATAGACTGCGGCCTAGCCTCAGGAGCCTGCTTGCTGCTGGCACTCGAGCCTCAAGCGGACAGCTGGGCCGTAAAATTCAAGGCCTATCTGCTCCGCGGCACTCTCTCGGAGGAGGACTCAGAAGCAGAGCACGTGGTCCGCTAGGCCACCGCTTACTGCTTATAGGACGGCGAGTTATACCGAAGGCGCCCGAATGGCGTCTCCTTGCGGTGTATCTCTGAGGAGCAGGGGCGTGAGCTGCTCGCCGACATACATGGCGGAGACTGCGGCCACCACTCCTCATCACGCACCCTCGTTGGCAAGGTGTTCTGCAGCGGCTTCTACTGGCCCACTGCGCTGCATGACACCACAGCGCTGGTCCAAGCCTGCGAGGCTTGCCAGTTCCACGCCAAGCAAATCCACCAGTCGGCGCAAGGCCTCCAGATGATTCCCCTCTCATGGCCTTTCGCGGTCTGGGGGTTGGATATCCTAGGGCCTTTCCCTCGCGCGGCTGGCGGCTACCACTACCTCTACGTCGCCATCGACAAGTTCACCAAGTGGGCAGAGGTCGAGCCTGTGCGCACCATCCCGGCAGGCTCTGCTGTCAAGTTCACCAAGGGCCTCGTCACCCTCTTTGGCGTCCCCAACCGCATCATCACTAACAATGGCTCCCAGTTCACGAGCGGCCTCTTCAAGTTCTACTGCGTCAGCCTCGGCACGCAGATCTGCTACGCCTCAGTGGCGCACCCACGAAGAAATGGCCAGGCCGAGCGTGCCAACGCCGAGGTCCTCAAGGGCCTCAAGATGAGAAGCTTTAAGAAAAAGCTCGAGGCCTGCGGCAAAGGCTGGCTCGACGAGCTGCCGTCGGTGCTGTGGTCCATCCGCACAACGGCAACCAAGCCTACCGGCGAGACTCCCTTCTTCCTCGTCTACGGAGCTGAGGCGGTCCTCCCTTCGGAGCTCAAGCACGGCTCTCTGCGAGTCCTTGCCTTCGACGAGGCTCATCAGGACGGCTCGTGGGAGGCCGACCTGCTGCTCCTTGAGGAGGCTTGCCGTCAGGCCGCCCTCCGCGCCGCCAGATACCAGCAGGCCCTGCGTCACTATCACAGCCGCAACATCCGCCCTCGCACTCTCGAGGTCGGGGACCTCGTCCTATGAAGGATCCTCTCCAGAGAGGTACTCCACAAGCTCTCACCCATGTGGGAAGGCCCGTTCAGGGTGGCTCGTGTCTCCAGGCCCGGCGCCGTCCGACTGGAGACGGAGGACGGAGTTCCTGTGCCGAACGCCTGGAACATCCAACACCTCCGCAAGTTCTACCCGTGACCCTCACGTGTATGAACGAAATGGGGCTGTACACACCCCGAAGACTCTCACTGTGTTCGCCTGACGGGCACGCGAGAGCTCCCGCCAACGCCCAAGTGGAAGCCCCATGCTCCGCGCTGGCGAAACGATCGACCCGCGATCATGCCCACGCCTAGTGGAAGCCCCATGCTCCGCGCTGGCGGAACAATCAATTGAGGGTGCCCCACGGGCTGCACCAACCTCACACTGATCCGTGCCGGACATGCAAACAAATCTCTTTTTGGTTGTGTAATGAACTTATTACTATGTTTCAGTAAAGCAATATTTCCTAAGATATCTCATGTATTGCTCAGTTTCTTGCCTCAGGAGCTGTGCGCGCTCGTGACCTTCCTCCTACGCATCACGCGAGCGGGGGCTAGACACGGTGCCTATGCTCGGGTCAGTCCCAGAAGCGCTGCAAAAACCCAAGTGATCGAGCTCTGGCTCGCGGGCCTGCTCCCGTGCACGCCACCTCACCAAGGTCCTTGGTGTCTTGTCTCCTCGCGTGATACTCGCGAGCAAGCTAGCGAGCGCACCGTTTCCCCATTTTATGAAACCAATGCAAGTTATCACAGGAACAAGGCACTCAAAGGCCTCGCGAGCGCCGCCTCGCGAGGCGACTCATGACAAGACATCCTCGTAAACCCCCAAGAAGCCTCGCGAGCCAACCTACGGTGACCATCTCCGCCAAGTGCTAGCGGGAGGCCTCACGAGCAGGAGCCTCGCGAGGCGTGCCCCGCAGCCATGACACGGCAATCGACACTCGCAAGAGCTAAGTACAAAAGTATCTCACGAGCCGGTCGCGGCGCCTCTCAAGTTTCCTCTCCCTGCGACCTCGCTGAGTGCTGATGTTCTCTCCTCCGCGCAAGCCCCTCGCATGTCAACGGGGGACTTCCTGAGAATCGTGCCTCAGGAGTCCTTACCGCCTTAGTGCCCTACACCTCCTGGCCTTGTCCAGGCAACGCGACCTGACATACCAGTGATAGCTGTAGCCCGCTCAGGGGCTGGGACCTGGCGACGTAGAGCACTAAGGCAAACAAGGAAAGAGAAATAGGCCTCACGAGAGAGCCTCGCAAGGAAACATGCATCTCGATAAATTATACAGTACTTAAAACAAAAGTCATTGTCTTCATACCCCCATGGGGCCACGATTAACTATGCGCAGGACAATAAGGAAAGGGCCTAAGAGGACGCGTCGCCATCACCGCTGCTGCTGCCGTTGTCGTCTTCGCTTTCCGAAGCCGCACCATGATAAGGCGTGGGCAAACTACGCATGCAGCGCGTCCACGTGGTCCTCCACCGCCTTCCCGAGGCCGCCACGGAGCTCCTCTGGGATGGGAACTATAACCTTGTCAAAGTCGAAGTTGGGGTCGGCGTGGAGAAGGTGGCTGAAGATGCGCGTCGCTGCCTGGGTGAGGAGATTGCGGCACTCCTCCTCCACGATTCCGCCCACCTTCTTGGTGCCTACCTCGAGCCGCTCCATGAGCTTGGTGAAGAAGTCGAGGTAGCTAGCGTCGTGGGCCTAGAGGGGGCTGCTGACGTCCTCCTTGCATATGGAGCCCAAGGCGCGGTGGGCCCAGAGCTCGAGGGTGCAGAACATCTTGGAGCGCTCGAGCTGCCGCCCCCGCGCTCGGGCCGCCTCATCCCTCGCCTGCTCCACGACGGCGGTAACGCCCCCCACCTGCTGCTGGAGGGAGGCCAGCTCGGCCTCGGTGTTGGACTGGGCCTTCAGCGCGGTCTCTCGCCAGGTCTCCGCTTCAGTCAGCACCTCCTTAAGGCCCGCGATCTCGTGCTAGAGCTCCTCGCGCCTCGCCTTGAAGCGGTCCTCCTGCAGCTTCAGTTTCTTGCTGTGCTCCTCGGCAAGCGTCTTGCGGGCCTGCGTGACCCTCCTGTCGACATCCTCCTAAATCTTCTTCTCCTTGGCCGCCAGATTGGTGTTGGCCTTGTCCAGGCGCTGGGCGTAGGAGCTCTGAGCGGCGGCTACCTCACGCTCCAGCACCTCCAGCCATTCGCGCTCCAGATCCTGCGCAGACACCGTCCACGCGATCTCCCGCTCACGGATCTCAAGGTCCGCTTCGCGGGCCGCCAGTCCCTCTTCGCGGGCAGAGGTGGCGTCTTTCCACGCCTGGAGCTGCCGTTCCAGCACGGCGTTCTGATCCTGGAGCTCCTTCCCGCGGGCCTCCGCCGCCTTGGCCTCTTGGAAAGCGCGCTCGTTGGTCTCCTTCGCCTCGGTGGCGGCCTTCTCGCCTCTCGCGCGAGTAGCCTTGTTCTGGCGTTGGCCCAGCTTGACGGCGACTTCAAGTTGGTGCCACCCTCGGGCTAGGCGGAGGCGCTCCTCGGCAAGACGCGCCTCTACAGCTGAAACTCCGCCCCGAGCTGGCCTAGCACGACCGTGGTAGTCTGCAGGACCCCGCGCCTGATCATGGTGCGGCTGCTCATGAGCGCTAGGGCCCAGTCCGCGTCTGGCCCTTCATCGCGCTCCGCCAACGCGGCCCGCGAGGGCCCGGCGCCGCTCGCCAAAAGTGGAGAGCTCGCAGGGGCCTTCTCCTCGTCTTGCCGTGGCGGCGCGCCCCGCGGGCTCGGCGCGCCCCCGACGGGAGCTCCATACCCCGGCAAGTCACGCGGGCCTTCTGCGTCGCCTCCGCCACCCGCGGTATATGGTGGGAGAGCTGGCGTCTCCGCCTGTACCATCACGACGTCCGCCCCTGCAGCGGGCGCCTCAAGGACCACGGAGCCGCCTCCTGAGGCTCACCCGTTTGGACCTCCAGAGCCGCGTCCTGCTGCGGCTCAGGAGGGGCCACCTGCCCTTCTGCCTCCGCGAGCCCGGCCTCGGTGCCGAGACGGCGCACGTCTTCCTCACGCTCCTCGGCCCCGGCGACCGACGGTGCGGCTTCCAAGCCGGGGGCCCTCTTCTTCTTCTTCTTCTTCTTGCTCGAAGAGGTCCTGCATAGAGCAAGGACTCAGGCACACGCGGCTCGCCAGATGCAAGGGAAGGGAAGGCGGAAGCTTACTCATCATTGGCGACCCATTTTCTCTTCTTCAGCGGCCGCGGCAGGGCACTGCCGCCGCCGCCCTCGCGGGGCCCTTCCTCGCGGCCGGTTCCCGGGGCAGGGCCCGCGGGTGCAGTGGCCCGGGCTTCAGCACCGGCCTCCTCCATGAGGGGACCACGGGATTCACCCTCGGCGCCGCCCCTGGAGGTTCGCGGCTCCGCGGCCTCCACACGGGGCTCCTCACACCCCCCGTAATGTCGAGCGCGGCGGGCACGGCCCCAGGCGGGTGATGTCATCGTTGTCCCCGAGCCCGCTGGTGAATTGGCTGCGAGGCCGCCCGGATGGGCCGCCGCCGTCCTCTGCGATGCCCACTGCGGCCCCGGTGTCGCCACGGTCCCCCGAATCAGGAACCACCAACAAAGGGTTGTCCCGAGGCCCCTCAAGGCCCTCTGGTAGCGGCCCTCACTGGTCGAAGCGTGGCATCCTGCCGGCCAGCGCTACCTTGTTCTTGTAGAGGTACAGGGGCAGCCCGTCCCTGGGTGGCTCGTCCGCCTCCTCGCCGGTCAGGGTGTGGAGCACCTCGTTCAGAACCTCCGGCAGCAGGTTGTCCTTGCTCAGCCGCATCGGATCCTCCAGGCCGGTGAAGGCCCACATTGGGCGGGAGTGTCGCTGGAGGGGAGCAATGCGCCGGCGAAGGAACTCCCTCACGACTGTGACCACTATCACCTTCGCAGCCCTCAGCTCGGCTAACCTCCTCCACACCTGCGCCAGCGTAGGGTCGGCAAACCTCTCATGCCCCCATCCGAAGCTTCTCGCCGCCGGAGCCCTCGGCAGCTGCAGCAGGGGGCTGAATTGGGCCGCATCCACATACACCCATTGCCGCCTGAAGCCGTCTACCTCCTTGGTGAGCCGCATGTCGATGCCATCACCGGCCGTCTCTTTCACGATGCGGAACGAGGCACACCCGGAGCATTGGTCCGCCGCCGACAGCCTCAGGCTGAAGAAGTGGCGAAAGAGCGCCACCGAGGGCGCCACACCCAAGAAGGCCTCGCATAAAAAGGCGAATGCGGAGAGGAGGAGAACGGAGTTCGGCTCGAGATGCAGCGCGTGGACCTGGTAGTGCGAAAGAACGGCGTTGAAGAAGTCAGAAAACGGCGGCAGCAAGCCGGTGAAGACCGCATGAAGGTAGAGGACGGCGGTGGTAGTGTCGAGGTCGGCGGACGGGCGCGATGCCGGCCAGATCCGAGTAGCCCCCCACTCATTGGAGGCGGCTGCGGTGAACGGGAGCACCTTGCTAAGCCCCTCGGTATTGATGATCGTGGGCCTTCCGAGAGCAGGCTCCGGCACCACCTCCACGACTGCCGCCTCTGTCGCCTTTCCCTTCTTGCCTGGGGGCGCCATGGAGGAGCAGCCAAGATCCGGGGCGACAAAGCTTCGGGAGAGGAAGGGGGAGCTGTGCGCGAGAAGGAAGACGCAGGGAGGCGGGATGCGTGAAGGAAGGCAATGATGGCCTCGCACCGTGCACAGGCAGGCTTTATGTCAGCACGGACAGTTACCAAGGTGTCGAGGAAGAAGTGTTGGCGTCCCCCGTCACATCATGCACCACGCGTCGCGCCTGACCCGCTGGCGGTTAGGGCCCGCGTTGTTTCGCCCCCGAAGGCGGGAACGTGCGCGCCATGGGCCCGGGGGCTACTGTCGGGCCCGTGGAACCCAGGGTACCTCGGCCCGTCTGCCCGCGGCCCAGAGCACAACGCTTGGTGGTGTCCCGACAGGTGACCCATCAGCGGGTGCCTCAAGCAAGACCCCTCATGAGGCCCCGGCCTCCTGAGGACCCCTCCCCAGGGAGCGGGCGAGAAAGACTTAGCCACTTCACCGAGAGCCTCGCGAGGCCATATCGCAAGGCGGCCTGCCGAGGCTGCCTCCCGAGGCACCCTCCCGAAGATATGCAAGACGAGTCCCGTTTGGCTCGGTCGCGCGGTCTCGTGCCCATCACATCGGTGACTGCTACTTGTAGCTTGCGTTGGTATTTTCGCCGAAGAGGAAGGGATGATGCAGCATAGTAGAGGTAAGTATTTCCCTCAGTTATGAAACCAAGGTTATCAATCTAGTAGGAGAATCACGCAACACCTCGTTAGCAGTACCTGCACACAAACAACAAATCCTTGCACCCAACGCAAACGAGGGGTTGTCAATCCCTCGGCGGTTAATTGCAAGATTAAATTGTATGTGATAGATAGATAGATTGAAACAAAAATACAAAATAAAATAAATAAGATAAAAGTGCAGCAAGTATTTTTAGGGTTTTAGTAATATGATTTAGATAGACCCGGGGGCCATAGTTTTCACTAGAGGCTTCTCTCAAGAAAATAGCATACGGTGGGTACACAAATTACTGTGGGGCAATTGATAGAAAAGAAAATAATCATGACGATATCCAAGGCAATGATCATGTATATAGGCATCACGTCTGAGACAAGTAGACCGACTCCTGCCTGCATATACTACTATTACTCCACACATCGACCGCTATCCAGCATGCATCTAGTGTATTAAGTCCATAAGAACAGAGTAACGCCTTAAGCAAGATGACATGATGTACACAAAGTAAACTCACGCATGAATAAACCCCATCTTTTTACCCTTAATAGCAATGATACATACGTGTCATGTTCCTTTCTGTCACTAGGATTGAGCACCGCAAGATCGAACCCATTACAAAGCACCTCTTCCCATGGCAAGATAAATCAATCTAGTTGGCCAAACCAAATAAATAGATCGGAGAAGAAATATGAAGCTATAATAATCATGCATAAAAGAGATTAGAGAAGACTCAAATAATATTCATGGATAATCTGATCATAAACTCACAATTCATCGGATCCCAACAAACACACCGCAAAAAGTGATTACATCGGATAAAACTCCAAGAACATCGAGGAGAACATTGTATTGAAGATCAAAAAGAGAGAAGAAGCCATCTAGCTACTAACTATGGACCCAAAGGTCTGTGGTAAACTACTCACGCATCATCGGAAGGGCAGCAAGGTTGATGTAGAGCCCCTCCGTGATCGATTCCCCCTCCGACGGAGCACCGGAAAAGGCCTCCAGATGGGATCTCTCAAGAACAGAAACTTGCGGTGGCGGAAAAAGTATTTCGTTGACTCCCCTGTTGGTTTCCTGATTTTTGGGAATTTATAGTGGTGGAATTAGGTCAAACGGAGCTTAGGTGGGCCCATGAGGTACCAGGGCGTGCCTGCCCCCCCCCCCCCCAGGCATGCCCTGGTGGCTCGTGGCCACCTCCTCTTGCGTCTGGTCTTCTCCCGAAGCTTCTAGTGTTTATCTTGTCCAGAAAAAAATCTCCAAAAAGTTTCGTGGCATTTGGACTTCGTTTGGTATTGATTTTCTGTAAAACCAAAAATAGGCAGAAAACAACAACTGGTACTGGGCACTATGTTAATATGTTAGTCCCAAAAAATGATATATAATTGCTGTAAATGTATATAAAAACATCCAAGATTGATAATATAACAGCATGGAACAATAAAAAATTATAGATACGTTGGAGACGTATCAGCATCCCCAAGTTTAATTCCTGCTCGTCCTCGAGTAGGTAAATGATAAAAACAGAATTTTTGATGTAGAATGCTGCCTATCATATTCATCATATATTCTTTTCTTTGATAGCATGGACATTGGACTTGAATGATTCAAAGCAATAATCTATAGTTTGACATGAAGATATAAATACTCAAGCATGCTAACAAGCAACCATGTTTTTCAAAATATCAATGCTAAAGAAAGTTATCCCTGGCCCATTATGCTCAATCATTGACCCATTCATGAAACACACTCAAATATTAGCTACATCCAATGCACAAGTATGACAATAGTGCTCTCTAGTTGGTGCTTTATAAGAGAAGATGGAGACTCAAAAATAAAAAAAATTGCATAAAAGTAAATAGATAGGCCCTTTGCAGAGGGAAGGAGACATTTGCTAATGTGCGAGAGCTCAAAGCTGAAACTAAAGGGATAAAATATTTTGAGAGGCATGCTTTTCCTGTCAACGAAAATGACCGAGAATTCCCAATATTTTCCATGCTGTTCACATCATAGGCGGTTCCCAAACAGAAAGTAAAGTTTATTTCCTTTCTACCATTCTTTCACAATCCATGGCTAGCCGTATCCACGGGTGCCCTCCAAACCAACACTTTCCAAGGAATTTTGTTGTTATTATTTTTAATTTCATTGTGGGACTAGGCATCCCTATTAGCAACCACTCTCTCATGCAATGACAAGTGAATAAACACTCATCATGAGAATAACATACCTAGCATGGAAAATAATGGCCACCCCTACCGCTTCATGAGCGGTACGGGCACACAAAACGGAAAAATTATTTTGAAAATTAGAGTTGGCACACGCAAATTTACTTGGAACGGCATGGCAATACCGCATATAGGTAGGTATGGTGGACTCATTTGGCACAACTTGGGTTTAAGGAGTTTGGATGCACAAGCAGTATTTCCGCTTAGTACAAATGAAGGCTAGCAAATAGATTGAGAAGCAACCAACCAAAAAGCGAAAACGGTCATAAACATGCATTGAACATAACTAACACCGAATAATGCACCATAAGTAGGATATAATTTTGTTGCATAACTATTAACTTAATGTGCATGCATAGGGAATCACAAACCTTAACACTAATATTCTTACTAAATCACAATTACTCACTAACATGACTCACATATTATCATCTCCATATCGCAAAACTATTACAGGAAATCACACTTATCATATCCAATGATCTATATGAAAGTTTTTATTATATCCCTCTTGAATATTCATCACTTTGGGACCAATTTCATATCTTGTGCAAATTACCGTTACTATTATCAACTCTCAAAAAATATATAAGTGAAGCATGAGAGTGCAAATATTTCTTCAAAATTTTAATCTTATCTATTCTCAAAATAATATAAGCGAAGCATGAGAATTCATTTCTTCAAAATTTCAATCTTATCAACTCTCAAAATAATATAAGTGAAGCATGATAGTTTATTTCTTCAAAATTTAGCCACCACCGTGCTCAAAAAGATTTAAGTGAAGCACTAGAGCAACTGCCTAGCTCAAAAAATTTAAGGGAAGCATATAGAGTATTCTAACAAATGATGATAAACATGTGGCTCTCTCAAGATAGGTGTGTTCAGCAAGGATGATTGTGACAAACTAAAAAGCAAATAAAGCAAAGACTCATATAATACAAGACGCTCCAAGCAAAACACATATCATGTGACGAATAAAAATATAGCTCCAAGTAAAATTACCGATGGTTGGTAGAAGAAAGAGGGGATGCCTTCCGGGGCATCCCCAAGCTTAGACGCTTGAGTCTTCCTTGAATATTACCTTGGGGTGCCTCGGGCATCCCCAAGCTTAGGCTCTTGCCACTCCTTATTCCTTCATCCATCGTGATCTCACCCAAAACTTGAAAACTTCAATCACACAAAACTCAACAAAACCCTCGTGAGATCCGTTAGTATAACAAAATAAATCACTACTTTAAGTACTGTTGCAAACCCATTCATATTTTATTTTTGCATTATACCTACTGTACTCTAACTTCACCATGGCTTATACCCCCCGATACAATCCATAGATTCATCAAAACAAGCAAGTAGTGCATCAAAAACAGAATCTGTCAAAAACAGAACAGTCTGTAGCAATCTATTTAAAATCCATACTTCTGTAGCTCCAAAAATTCTGAAAAACTAGGACAACATGGGAAATTCACATACCAATACTGTGTAAAAAATTCAGATTTTTTTGACGCTCCAGTACAGAAAAAAAATTCCAGCACTGGACGCAAAACTTTCTGTTTTCCAAACAGCATCAATTATACTATCTTCCAAATCATCCCAAAGGCATTACTTGGCACAAACACTAATTAAAAACACAAAAACAAAATCATAACATTAGCATAATTGTGAAAACACACAATAACAGAAACAAAAGGTAAAAATTTATTTTATTCATTGGGTTGCCTCCCAACAAGCGCTATTGTTTTATGCCCCTAGCTAGGCATAATGCATAGTTTGTAGTATTGTCATATTTCTTCTTCTTATCCAAAGATGCACTTTCATCAAAGGGTTTTTCAAAGTTAATATGAAACACATCATCCATAGAAATTTTAGCATTAGCAAGTTGTCCATCTGTAAATCCTTCTTGATTACCGGCTACAATCCTAGAGTATTGTCTATTAACACTATTAAAACCTTGTTGGATTATATTCTCATCAAAGATGTGGTCATTGCAGAAAAAATACCTCAACAACTAATCATTATAATAAAGGATCTCATCTATTACCGGTTTTTCACGGTTCATACCATAAAAATCAAAGATCTCCCTAGCTTCTCGCACTATGTGATCAAATTCATTCATGAGAACAAGCGTAGCTATTTTCTTAGCTCTAGGATCTTTTATAACCGGTAACTCATAAAACAATCTTTGCAAAGTAGGATGGGTGCGAATAAATCTTCTTTCAAGTTTAAGAACAAGTGCGGAAATAGCATCGACATAATTCTTAGTTTCTTTAAGTATAGGTGCATCATCAAAAGCCAAGGTCCCAATGCAATTAAAGAATTCTTGGATGATACTTTTTCCGATAACATTCCCATGCCCCAACACAAAAGTTTTAGCGTCAAGATTGGTAGAACTTCCCATTTTAGGAGTTCTACCATCATCAGTTTCTGCCATGCCAAAATCACTCATGATAACAATCTTCAGGCAAGCGAACAAGAAAACACACAAATAGGCAAACGGAAAATATTTTTGTATTTTTGTAAAAACCTTTTAGAAGTGGGGGAGATGAAAATGAGAGGCAAATAAAATAAATGCAAGGAGATGAGAGTTTATGCAAAGGTACTTGATAGATAGATTGAAACAAAAATACAAAATAAAATAAATAAGATAAAAGTGCAGCAAGTATTTTTAGGGTTTTAGTAATATGATTTAGATAGACCCGGGGGCCATAGTTTTCACTAGAGGCTTCTCTCAAGAAAATAGCATACGGTGGGTACACAAATTACTGTTGGGCAATTGATAGAAAAGAAAATAATCATGACGATATCCAAGGCAATGATCATGTATATAGGCATAACGTCCGAGACAAGTAGACCGACTCCTTCCTACATCTACTACTATTACTCCACACATCGACCGCTATCCAGCATGCATCTAGTGTATTAAGTCCATAAGAACAGAGTAACGGCTTAAGCAAGATGACATGATATAGACAAAGTAAACTCACGCATGAATAAACCCCATCTTTTTACCATTAATAGCAATGATACATACGTGTCATGTCCCTTTCTGTCACTGGGATTGAGCACCGCAAGATCGAACCCATTACAAAGCACCTCTTCCCATGGCAAGATAAATCAATCTAGTTGGCCAAACCAAATAAATAGATCGGAGAAGAAATACGAAGCTATAATAATCATGCATAAAAGAGATTAGAGAAGACTCAAATAATATTCATGGATAATCTGATCATAAACTCACAATTCATCGGATCCCAACAAACACACCGCAAAAAGTGATTACATCGGATAGAACTCCAAGAACATCGAGAAGAAGCCATCTAGCTACTAACTATGGACCCGAAGGTCTGTGGTAAACTACTCATGCATCATCGGAAGGGCAACAAGGTTGATGTAGAGCCCCTCCGTGATCGATTCCCCCTCCGGCAGAGCACCGGAAAAGGCCTCCAGATGGGATTTCTCGAGAACAGAAACTTGCGGCGATGGAAAAAGTATTTCGTGGACTCCCCTGTTGGTTTCTGATTTTTGGGAATTTATAGTGGTGGAATTAGGTCAAATGGAGCTGAGGTGGGCCCACGAGGCACCAGGGCGCGCTTGCCCCCCAAGCGCGCCCTGGTGGCTCGTGGCCACCTCCTCTGGCGTCTGGTCTTCTCTCGAAGCTTCTAGTGTTTATCTTGTCCAGAAAAAAATCTCCAAAAAGTTTCGTGGCATTTGGACTTCGTTTGGTATTGATTTTCCGTAAAACCAAAAACAGGCAGAAAACTGCAACTGGCACTGGGCACTAAGTTAATAGGTTAGTCCCAAAAAATGATATATAATTGCTGTAAATGTATATAAAAACATCCAAGATTGATAATAAAACAACATGGAACAATCAAAAATTATAGATACGTTGGAGACGTATCAGTGACGCGCGCGGCGACGAACGGCGACAGAGGCCGCGCCAGCAGGCACGGATGGAGAGAATTTTCCCTTTTGTGCTAAGGGAGCAAGGCCAACAGTTCATTTCCCAAAGCAACCCCCAAAGGTTGCCCGATCAGTGAAAGAAGACCAAGACGGTGGATGCGCAGGGCGGAGGTCACCACCGAGCCCACCGGCGCATCATGGATAAGTGCTTTGCAGGTGAAGACCACCTTTTGTCAGGATAGACTGCGCCCCTGCCCCCTTCAAAATTGCCGTTGTGTGGAAACCCTTCCCGCCAATATGTTCGGGGGAAGAGGACCGAGGAAGATATAAAAGGAGGGCAGGGTGCCGCTATAGGGAGGATCCGAAGAAGAGAGATCGATTCCATCTTGTACGCTTGTACTCACCAAAGCAATCCCAACCATGCAGGAGTAGGGTTTTACACCGCAAGGTGGCCCAAACCGGGGTAAAATCACCGTGTCTCCGGCCCGCTCTCGCCAGCGCGCTCTCGCCGTAGCTTCGCCATAGCTTAGCAGGGGAAGGGGGCGAGGTGGTAGGAATGAGCTCACCCCAGTGTTTGAACCTTTGGGTCCCCGAAGCCCAACTTCCGACAACTGCCGAAGGTGAAAAGCTGGCCGGGGACGAAGATGTTGCCGCAACCGATGCTACTATCAAACTACAAACGAGCCATCAATCGGAAGTGATCACACAACGAGCTCTCAATGAAAGCACCAATGTCGGTGTCAAAACCGGCAAATCTCGGGTAGGGGGCCGAGCTATGAGATTGGATCGATGGGTAACAGGAGATGAGGGACATGATGATTTACCCAGGTTCGGGCCCTCTCTAAGGAGGTAAAACCCTACGTCCTGCTCTTGTTTATATTATGGATGTATCAAGGTACAGAGTTGATCTACCTCGAGATCGTAAGTTGTGGTCTAAACCTAGGGGTATGATGGATGAATCTATGCCTCTATGGACTAAACCCTCTGGCTTATATAGGCACCAGGGGTATCTATGGTTACACACGGCCGGTTACTATCTAGGGGTTACATGCCGAATCTAATACTCTTGGGGTACACACCAAGTCTTCGGTGAAGCCCGATATGCTGGTTCTTCAAGCTGGAAACTTCCGAAGTCCTTACTCTTCGACGGGCCTTGAGTCCGGCCCATGGACTAGACCGACTAGGCTGGGACCCCCTAGTCCAGGACATCGTCACTTGGGACCCACCAGGTCGAAGCATACGTATCGTTATCTCTCTGGTCGCAAACCTGTACATTCATACTGGTCGATCGGTCTCTCTGCCACGATGAACCGTGACCGAGTAAGGAGCGGTAGCAGTTCAGGCAGTCCCATCTAAATCATGTACACATATGTACAACCACGCTGCAAAAAATACGGCCGCATACGTTCATATGGGCGGGGTATCGAACGCGTACTCGCGCATACGTACGGCCAGGGCTCGTGTACATGGAGAGGCAACGGACGACAGCAATGGCCTCCTATTCATCGGCAGCCAACCGGCTGGGTCAGAATGGAGAAACGGCGTCGTGTTTATCGGGAGGCAACCGACTGGGTCGGAATGCGTCCTTTTCATCGGGAGCCAACCCGCTTGGACAGAATAGCCGAAACGGGGTCATGTTCATCTGTTGGGGGGTGGGGTACGCAAAACGGAGGAAACGGACTTCTGTTCAACCGCCTACGGTCGAAACGGGGTCCTGTTCATCGGGAGGGGTGTGGCATACCGCAAAACTGTCGAAACAGGGTCCTGTTCATTAGGAGGGGTTTGGCGTACCGCAATACGGAGGAAACGGACTTCTCTCCGACTGCCTACGGTCGAAACGGGGTCCTGTTCATCGCGAGGGGTGTGGCGTACCGCATAACGGGACTCCACGGGCTACTGTTCATCCACCGTCGACTTCCTCCAGCCTCCACTGGCTACTGTTCATCCAGCCTCCATGTGGTCCTGTTCATCCACCCCCAATCGGCTAGGGTGTGGCGTACTGCGGCACGGCCTCCTCAGGGTCCTATTCATCCAGCGCAAACCGCCTACACGGCCGGGGCCCTGTTCATCCAACCCCCGCTGGCTGGGGTGGGGCGTACGAGCGGGCGGTAGCAACAGGAATTGTTCATCTACAGCCAACCAACCGGCTAGGTCAACTCACCACGTCTCGCGCAAGGGGCTCGATCGATGCGTCTCTACTCGTTCTACGTATCGCGCGCGCGCGGCAGCAACGGGCACTGTTCATCGAGAGGCAACCCAACAGTCTACGTATCATACGTACGGGGGCTCGATCGGCTTCAGTAAGCAGCGAAAAGGGATCGATCGGGTTCAGTTAGCAGCGAAGAGGGATCGATCGGGTTCAGTTAGCAGCGAAGGAATCGCTTGAGTTCAGTTAGGAGCGAAGGGATCGCTCGGGTTTAGTATGTAGTGCGAGGGATCGATCGCTCGTGTTCAGTACGTAGTGCGAGGGTGATCGATCGCTCGGGTTCAGTAAGCGAACGCCTTGCTTGGGTTCAGTTAGCGAACGCCTCGCACACACGCGCGTGAACGAGAGAAACGCTAAAACCACACTGCATCGCTCGGCCCGACCACCCACCAACCACCCACCGTAACCGGGAACTCCCCGAAAATTTCCTCGCCCTCACTTCTACCACGATTTTTTATGTCATGGTCGGCCCAAAGCATGTCATGCAGGTGTGTCTTCGGCCCGCCCAGGACGAAAAGCCCATTTTTTGTCATAATTTTTTGTCATAGAAGTAGGAGCCCACCACATCTATGATGATACGTGCTTTTGTCACAATTATCGTCATAGAAATGTCATATGCATGACAGAAAAAGTTTTCGTTTGGGCCATAATGTCAGGGATGTGTCTTTTTTTTGTAGTGATAGTTAGTGCAGCCACTGTCCAGGATCCACTTAGTAGCTTTCGGAAGTGTACCCTACAATACAGTTAGTGGGATAGGCTTCACCAAGACATTTGTGAAGAGCAAACATTTGAGGACAAACGCTTTCAAGGAATGTAAGTTTCTTGGAGGATATGACAGGACGATCCTCAAGAAATCCATGGACGAATTAAATGGTAAGACAATTTGGAAATTTTATCTTGCGTCCAACAAGATTTTTCAGGTTCCCAACATTGTCTTTAGATACCAATGCTCTTCGGCTAGAGACCTGACCCTGCAAGAGAAATCGGTTCTTCTTCACCACCCACGTCTGAAGGGGTGTCTTAGAAGCAATAAGTCTAAGGGCAGCATCTGATAATTTTGGCTTTGAAGCCCTAGCAAATGGCTTCAAGGAGGGGGGTAGACTACTCAAATGAATATGCAATTTTTTTTTTATTTGTGAACATAATGGTTCGAAGAATGATGCTCATATTCATGAGACCGATCATTGTAACCCTATGAAACATGAGTGCTAGCACGATCATACGAAGAACTTTGTCTATATGAAGACTTTGGTCAATATGAAGCTTTTTCCCTCGGGTTTGTCTTCTTCCTGGGTGGTGTCATGATGACATTCATGGGAAGCATTTCCAGAAGACATTTCGGTACCCCGATCTTCTTCATAGGAGAACCATTCCTGCAGTTAGTTCCAATAAACCTGGCTAACACTTCACCATTCTGATTTTTGAACAGATTATAGTTTGAGTCAAATGACTCATCAATGATGATGGGGTTAGCACAGTTACAGCCAGATAATGTGGCTAGGTCTATTGGGGGTCCTTTTGCAGCAACCCAAGTGGTTTTGGGATACTGATCAACTTTACAATATGTACCATCAACATTCATGTTTCTGTTCAGAATCTGTTTCTTGAGGATATCACAAAGAGTTTGATTCACTTTGAGACTCTTATACATCCCTATCTCAAGCAATGTCTTCAACCTAGCATTTTCATCAGTAATAGCAGTGGCTTCCTCACTTGATGGGTTAGTTAACATATCAACAGTTGAAGATATTGCATTTTTAGAAACTATGGAACATTCAACAGAAAAATTAGCGTTATCATGCTCAAGGCATTTCAAGCAAGGTGGCACAAACTCATCCTGAGCGGTACTGATATGTTGAGTGAATAGTGAATGATTTCCAATTCGAAGATCATCATGAGACGCTCTCAGCTTCTCTAGCTCTTGCTTCCTTTGAAGATATTCATAGGACAGCTTCTCATGATCTGCTGAGATGGTATCATGACGACTTAGAAGCTCGTCATACTTAACTTGAAGATTTTTTATGTCTTCAATTAAGGATGGACTTCGATTCATTTCCTCGTCCAACAGATCATCGCTCTTGTCTAGTAGAATTTGAATCTTTTCCATAGCATTTTGTTGCTCGTTTGCAATTTTAGCAAGTTTCTTATAGCTGGGTTTGGATTCACATTCAGTTTCTTATAGTTGGGTTTGGATACATGAGACCGATCATTGTAACCCTGCGAAACATGAGTGTTAGCATAATCATACGAAGAACTTTGTCTATATGAAGACTTTGGTCCATATGAAGCTTTATCTCTTGGGTTTGTCTTCTTCCCGGGTGTTGTCGTGATGACATTCATGGGAAGCTTTTCCAAAAGGCGTTTGGGTACCCAGATCTTGTTCATAGGAGAACCATTCCTGCAGTTAATTCCAAAAAACCTGGCTAACACTTCACCATTCTAATTTTTGAACAGTTTATAGTTTGAGTCAAATAACTCATCAATGATGATCGGGTTAGCACAGTTATAGCCAGATAATGTGGCTGGGTCTATTGGGGGTCCTTTTGCAGCAACCCAAGTGGTTTTGGGATACTGATCAGGTTTCCAATATGTACCAGCAACATTCATGTTTCTTTCAAAATCAATGCCCTCTTTCCTAGGGTTTCTGTTCAGAATATGTTTCTTGAGGATATCACAAAGAGTTTGATGCCCTTTAAGACTCTTATACATCCCTATCTCAAGCAATGTCTTCAACCTAGCATTTTCATCAGTAATAGCAGTGGCTTCCTCCCATGATGGGTTAGTTAACATATCAACAGTTGAAGATATTGCATTTTCAGAAACTGTGGAACATTCAACAGATGAATTAGCGTTATCACGCTCAAGGCATTTCAAGCTAGGTGGCACAAACTCATCCTGAGCGGTACTGATCTGTTGAGTGAATAGTGAATCATTTTCAGTTCGAAGATCATCATGAGAGGCTCTCAGGTTCTCTAGCTCTTGCTTCCTTTGAAGATATTCCTAGAAGAGCTTCTCATGATCTGCTGAGAGGGTATCCTGATGACTTAGAAGTTCGTCATACTTAACTTGAAGATTTTTTATGTCTTCAGTTAATGATTGACTTCGATTCGTTTCCTCGTCCAACAGATCATCGTTCTTGTCTAGCAGAATTTGAATCTTTTCCATAGCATTTTGTTGCTCGGTTGCAATTTTAGCAAGTTTCTTAAAGCTGGGTTTGGATTCACATTCAGTTTCTTATAGCTGGGTCTGGATTCATGAGACCGATCATTGTAACCCTGCGAAACATTAGTGTTAGCATGATCACACAAAGAACTTTGTCTATATGAAGACTTTGGTCCATTTGAGGCTTTTGCTCTCAGGTTTGTCTTCTTCCCGGGTGGTGTCATGATGACATTCATGGGAAGCTTTTCCAGAAGACGTTTGGGTACCCAGATCTTCTTCATAGGAGAACCATTCCTATAGTTAGTTCCAATAAACCTGGCTAACACTTCACCATTCTGTTTTTTGAATAGATTATAGTTTGAGTCAAATGACTCATCAATGATGATGGGGTTAGCACAGTTATAGCCAGATAATATGGCTGGGTCTATTGGGGGTCCTTTTGTAGCAACCCAAGTGGTTTTGGGATACTGATCAGGTTTCCAATATGTACCATCAACATTCATGTTTCTTTCGAAACCAATGCCCTCTTTCCTAGGGTTTCTGTTCGGAATCTGTTTCTTGAGGATATCACAAAGAGTTTGATGCCCTTTGAGACTCTTATACATCCCTATCTCAAGCAGTGTCTTCAACCTAGCATTTTCATCAGTAATAGCAGTGGCTTCCTCCCATGATGGGTTAGTTAACATATCAACAGTTGAAGATATTGCATTTTTAGAAACTATGGAACATTCAACAAAAGAATTAGCGTTATCACGCTCAAGGCATTTCAAGCAAGGTGGCACAAACTCATCCTGAGCGGTACTGATCTGTTGAGTGAATAGTGAATCATTTTCAGTTCGAAGATTATCATGAGAGGCTCTCAGGTTCTCTAGCTCTTGCTTCATTTGAAGATATTCATAGAAGAGCTTCTCATGATCTGCTGAGTGGGTATCATGACGACTTAGAAGTTCCTCATACTTAACTTGAAGATTTTTTATGTCTTGAGTTAAGGATTGACTTCAATTCATTTCCTCGTCCAACAGATCATCGCTCTTGTCTAGCAGAATCTGAATCTTTTCCATAGCATTTATTGCTCAGTTGCAATTTTAGCAAGTTTCTTATAGCTGGATTTGGATTCACATTCAGTTTCTTATAGCTGGGTCTAGATTTATGAGACCAATCATTGTAACCCTGCGAAACATTAGTGTTAGCACGGTCATACGAAACTTTGTCTATATGAAGACTTTGGTCCATATGAAGCTTTTTCACTCGGGTTTGTCGTGTTCCCCGGTGGTGTCATTTTGACATTCATGGGAAGATTTTCCAGAAGACATTTGGGTACCCAGATCTTCTTCATAGGAGAACCATTCCTGCAGTTAGTTCCAATAAACCTGGCTAACACTTCACCATTCTGATTTTTGAATAGTTTATAGTTTGAGTCAAGTGACTCATCAATGATGATGGGGTTAGCATAGTTATAGCCAGATAATGTGGCTGGGTCTATTGGGGGTCCTTTTCCAGCAACCCAAGTGGTTTTGGGATACTGATCAGGTTTCCAATATGTACCATCAACATTCATGTTTCTTCCAAAACCAATGCCCTCTTTCCTAGGGTTTCTATTCAGAATCTGTTTCTTGAGGATATCACAAAGAGTTTGATGCCCTTTGAGACTCTTATACATCCCTATCTCAAGCAGTGTCTTCAACCTAGCATTTTCATCAGTAATAGCAGTGGCTTCCTCCCATGATGGGTTAGTTAACATATCAACAGTTGAAGATATTGCATTTTCAGAAACTATGGAACATTCAACAGAAGAATTAGTGTTATCATGCTCAAGGCATTTCAAGCAAGGTGGCACAAACTCATCCTGAGCGGTACTGATCTGTTGAGTGAATAGCGAATCATTTTCAGTTCGAAGATCATCATGAGAGGCTCTCAGGTTCTCTAACTCTTGCTTCCTTTGAAGATATTCATAGAAGAGCTTCTAATGATATGCTGAGAGGGTATCATGACAACTTAGAAGCTCGTGATACTTAACTTGAAGATTTTTTATGTCTTCAGTTATGGATTGACTTCGATTCATTTCCTCGTCCAACAGATCATCGCTCTTGTCTAGCAGAATTTGAATCTTTTCCATAGCATTTTGTTGCTCGGTTGCAATTTTAGCAAGTTTCTTATAGCTGGGTTTGGATTCACATTCAGTTTCTTATAGCTGGGTCTAGATTCATGAGACCGATCATTGTAACGCGAAACATTAGTGTTAGCACGATCATACGAAGAACTTTGTCTATATGAAGACTTTGGTCCATATAAAGCTTTTTCTCTCGGGTTTGTCTTCTTCTCGGGTGGTGTTGTGAAGACATTTGGGTACTCAGATCTTCTTCATAGGAGAACCATTCCTGCTGTTAGTTCCAATAAATCTGGCTAAAACTTCACCATTCTGATTTTTGAACAGTTTATAGTTTGAGTCAAGTGACTCATCAATGATGATGGGCTTAGCACAGTTATAGCAGATAATGTGGTTGGGTCTATTGGGGGTCCTTTTGCAGCAACCCAAGTGGTTTTGGGATACAGATCAGGTTTCCAATATGTACCATCAACATTCATGTTTCTTCCAAAACCAATGCCCTCTTTCCTCGGGTTTCTGTTCAGAATCTGTTTCTTGAGGATATCACAAAGAGTTTGATGCCCTTTGAGACTCTTATACATCCCTATCTCAAGCAATGTCTTCAATCTAGCATTTTAATCAGTAATAGCAGTGGCTTCCTCCCATGATGGGTTAGTTAACATATCAACAGTTGAAGATATTGCATTTTTTGAAACTATGGAACATTCAACAGAAGAATTAGCGTTATCATGCTCAAGGCATTTCAAGCAAGGTGGCGCAAACTCATCTTGAGCGGTACTGATCTGTTGAGTGAATAGTGAATCATTCTCAGTTCGAAGATCATCATGAGACGCTCTTAGCTTCTCTAGCTCTTGCTTCCTTTGAAGATACTAGTTGACCCGTTGCGCCAAATGGCGCAGAGGCCCCTTGATACATGTGTGCTTTGAAAAGAAAATCATGTATTAATTGTTTTATCTCTGGGCAAAAAGCATGTAACAAATGGAATACCCTTCGAATTCATAAAAAATCATGCTTAGTTTATACCTTTGCAAAACCTATTTGCTATTAACCTTATATATAATAATAGTTGAGGGAGAATTTTTGTAGAAGTCATATTTGTAACAATTATGTTTGTTCACTTGAAATAGAAAAGAGTAGTTTTCCCCTTTTTTTGCAGTAACTATTTTATTTTGATGTGGGTTGTTTTTTGACAAATTTTGATGTGGTTTTTTTTTTGCCAATGATGTGGGTTTATTTGAAAGGAGTGGTATGATATCTATCTGGGTCTTCTGGCAAAACTAAATATGCACCTAGCTTGGCCCACGGCCTGTTGGCCTATCTGGCCTGGTTTTAGTAGAATCTGAAGCGGGAGGGGTCTCTCTCTCTCAAAAAAAAATAAAAAACAAGTGAATCGGCAGGGTAACCAGCGGCATATTTATCTCCTCTTCCTCCCTAGTTGTGTCCGTTCAGTGAAAGGAAGAGCAGTCGGCGCAGCCCTTTCCTGAATCTGGTTAGTCCTCTGTGTTCTCTTGCTATCTTCAGCTGCTTGATGGATGGATCTAATGTATCTTTCTTCCAATCATGTATCTCTCTTTTTCTCCTCTTGTTTGCTATTCCCCTCCTCTCTTTTGGTAGGGGCTATTCCCCTCCTCTGTTTTGGTAGGAGATCCAATCTTCTTTTTTGGTTCAAAATCCGTTTTTTTTCGGAAATATTATCTATGGCAAATCTACATGGCAGTGCGTGCCGATTGAAAACTTATGTGTTTCTAGGTTTCTACTATGGTGGATCATGAGGGGAGCACGCATTGGGGATCCTGTAGTCATCAGCAGCGATGAATGTACACAGATGTTCTTGTCTACTTATGCTTGTACTGGTGGTTCGCTTCCTAGTTGATTGAGTGCCCATATGCAGTTGGTTGACCATGTTCATAGTGTGCCCTGTTTTTGTAGCTCCTTGCTAATTCACAATAGACTGGTTATCATTTGCATTGCAACTCATCTGCCTGGTGTGTTATTTAGATGAGTATCTTCGTGTGAAAAAGAAGCATCAGAAGATATGTCGAGCGGTCTGTGACTGTCCTAGGACTTACACAGTAGGTAATGTTCGCATGCACATAATCTGCATTATGTTTTTGTCCATGTAGAAGACTAATTTGGTTATTTTTCTTTTTAGGCTACAATCCTAATTCTGAAGCTAAATGGATGTGTGCCAAAAAAATTAAGATGTCAAGGTGTTCACGGAAACGCCTTCGTCTGTACCTTCGTTCATCTGAATCTGCTATTGCGCACTATGTGTGTGAGATGAACAAGACCTTCACCACACCCGGGCAGAGGATGGTGTGAGTTAAATTAATGTTCTTGTATCTTCATTTGGCCATTGTATTAATCATAATACCTAATCTGAACTTTGTTGAATGCTTGCAGTACTTTTCTGCTGCGTTTACGAAGAAGCACCTCATGGATTTTCTTTCTACTCCAGTGGAGAAAATGCGGCTTAAGCTATCATCTCGACGCTCTGTATACTTTGTTCGTCTTATGAGAGGTGTGGATGATAGGGCCACTATAACAAGGTAGTGGAAAAGCTTTCTGAAGAAAGCAAAGCTGGCAGTTGGAGACATTTGTGTTTTTTCGCTGCAAATTCGTAAGGGAAAACCAGCCTTCACTGTGCACAAGATCTGGTAAGGTTGGTATATGAACTGTGATGTTGTTTTTAAAACAAGTGTATTCTATTTGCTATTGTAATTAAGCTGTGCAATTGTAGGTTTATTCGATGAAGGGTTTGAGGAAGAACATGGCAAGCTGGTCTGGAGCAGCATGTATATATATGTTCTAGTATGATCTTTTGGTTATGCCTTGGCATGTTTAGTCATCGCATAGACTTTAGACAGTGCTGTAGGTTTGAGATCTTAGCATGTTGTCCTTTTGGTATAATCTATCCTCTATGACTACTTATGTAATGCAAAGAATATCGATATCATGGATTACCGGTGGTTTATATGCTTTTGTTTCGGCATCAATAATTCCTTTATGACTGATTGTGTAATGCGATGATGACTGGAAGCATGAATTAGCACTGGTTTACAATGCGTATTTAACAACATAACAACGGTACATTTAAACATGGGATCTACATAGTCATAACATAAGAAGTACATAAAAAGTTTGGTTCTGTCCTTCAGCTAGGAAGCGAACCACCAGCAGATTGGCAGGTTATCTTAGTGAGCTCACAAAAGTGTACCAGCTGTTGCTGAATTACGGCTTCATTGCCCGGCATCATTGTCGAACAATGCTCTCTTTGTAGTTTTTGTCCAAGATATCCTGTAGGTGGTAGTTGGTTGGTCAGTCCAAGAAAAACAGGTCTTATCAAAATGTGTGTCCCGTTGCGCCAAATGGTGCAAAGACCCACTAAAGCCATGCTGTCGATGAAAATAGTTTCATTTATTCGATACTGGCAGTAGAATGCATATTGGTTAAATCATGCTATACTGAAAACATGTAGCGTTGAAAATAATATCTATTTTTTAATAATCTTTTGTGTGTTAAAAAAACTATTTAGATGACCAACCGTGAGTGCTTTGAAAAGATCGGTCTTCGTCGGTAAAATTAGGATTTAGCATCCACCAAAGGTATCAATTAAAGAGGATTTCTCTTGAAACCACCATATACATTAAAAATGTAAACATCACATCAACACATGAAAGGAAACAAACATGACAAGTTCAGTTCAAGCTGGGCTACGGGGACAGGTTCAGGCACACGTCCTGATCAATCTTGCTTCCCCTACAGCCTCCTTCTTCCCCTGGTCTGAACCTGAACCATACAACTGTTGATCGTTTTTGTCTGCCAAGAAGTAGCATCAAGTGAGTAAATCACAGGTAATCCCAAAATGAAATGATGTATTGTGCACCAGAAAAACTTGAGTAAGTTGGCGACCAGATCAATCATACTGTTCTCAACTTAGAATTAAATGAGTTACAGAGTTCCAACTAAAGGTATGTAGCCGTTGAACCTATCTGTAACAAAGCCCTACAAGCTGCTGGTGAGCATTGAGTACTACTACTACTACTACTACTACTACTACTACTACTACTAAATGAAAAATAGATATCCAAGACACTTCCAAAAAATATGATACGCACACTGGAAAGTCTTAAACAATAATTCGCAGATAAGAGCGGTGTCTAGCTTGGCTGTCCTGTTTGGCACCTATTGTGCAATCCGCATAACCACACAGGACAGAAATTCTTATCAAACAAAAAAATAGTTTTAGTTACCAAGGATGACATGACACAGTACATTATTGCAATCGAAATAAAACATAGAGATGCAAAATTGCAATTAAAAAATATATACACACCAGTAAACCATGGCCGCTGAAGATGCTCAATTATACTTAGAAAAGCAAGATGCATGTTCAAATAAGTAGTGAAAAAAAGATCACACCTTGTTCCAATAGAACATGTAGACATGTAGCGCTCCATAAACATAGATCCACCTGAACAACAGACTGCAGAAAAAACTAATGCATTCTCAAATTATTTGCTCCTTTTGAGTTAAACAAACTCCCTACGGAGAAAATGGTCGAGCTGACCGTAGGAAGGAACACACCCAAACATGCCAAGAAATGCATTGGCAAAAAAATGAATAATCGGGACAGCGTTAATGCTTTAGGAGTTGAGAGAGTTGATGGGAGGGACAACCAAAGAAGCATACCTAGCAGAAATTCACATATGCTTGTCCAATATGATGTGCGTATCTTGATGCCTCGGTGGATGATCAAAATCATACATCCACTGTGAAGGTCCTTGATTCTTATATGCATTCAGTTTCTGCAAGTTCAAAAGGTAGTACTATATAATCACTAAGCAGAGGCAAAAACCTGATACTAATAAGTGCAAACCCTTTGTTGAGCCACCTACAATCTCAAGACGCTGGATCCAACTAATGTGCTTGTCTTGCCCTTCAAATATATACATGATTCAATCTATTTTCAGAAATTAGTATTTATGTTTTCTAGTGATCCACATAGAGCAAGAGGACTCACCCATAGAGCCCCTATATGCCATCATATAGTCGTAATTATAGTCATGAATGACAAACCCATAGAGCCCTTATAAAAAACGTATAGCTTGTAGCGCAGCTTGTTCATAAGCGTTGATGAAACCAAACCAAGCAGGGCTCCAAAAAAACTCTCTCCGGGGCACTGGACCAGAGCCATCCTCGGGAAGCTCCAGCTCCACACCAGCAAGGATAGAGCCATCCTCTGCAACCTCACACAAATACAACAGAGACGGCAAAGCGCATCGAGCCACCACGGCCTCCAAAATAGGTATAACGACAGAAACGAACGCACACATCCTGGTAACACACAAGAACGAAATACAATAAAGCACACGACACCCGGCCATATCCGGAATATACAACGAAACAATTAGCAGTCTACACGACACGATAGCACATGTAGAAATCACAGTAAGAAGGCAAGGAGAGACAACATCAACAAACCTTGGCGAGCAGCAGGACGACACAGCAAGGATCAAAACGGAGACGGCTGACCCAATAAGCACGTCTCTGCGCTGGCAAAAACCAACAAAACCTGCAAATCAAAGAAAGCAGACCTAAGCATCATAAAAAGAATAGAACCTAATGCTCATCAAGTATACATGCAGCAATATATATTGGAGCCAACTTTAACACGTAACACACTGCTCATTAAAGAACACTACCTAAAGAGAGGCCACACAGCATAATGCTCATGCAGGAGGCAGAACCAAGGGAAAGTAAAAAAAAACTAAAACTGAATCAGCAATGTAAAAAAATATATATAGCTATGAGGCCACAGATTACAATGCAAGAATCATCAATGCTAATCTCTAAGTGCTTCAGGTGTTGAACAAGTGAAAAAATAATTAGTGAGATACATATAAAAATGAAAAAGAAGTAAAGAAAATAGTAATCAACATGGACACTTGGGATATATGGATAATGTGGATATTTAATCTCAGCATGACAGTAACCAATTCCAACTAATTTCCTTTTTGACATAAATATTGGTGGAGATCGGCATGCTAATTAGAAATCAAAGTTGTCAATTTAAGAGATAAAGTTCAGCAATGTCTAGAAAGTTTTCATGAGCATCATCAATATTATCTACTAACTAAAACAACATTGTATGAAACAAAAAAAACTTTTGCTCTCACCTAAAACAATTTTGCTAATGTAGCAATAACATAAATGCAATAACCACTCAGCATGCATCTACTAACTGAAACAACAGTGTATGAAACAAATAAGACGTTGAGACATACGTGTGCCAAGCTTCCGCCTCCCCGCTGGTGGAAAATTAACCTCTTTGTAGGCGTTGGGGATTCCTTCCTTCAAGTATGCCGCTACCATCACCAAAAAACCAAGGAGCTACACATTTTCACGTCACCCAACCTTATCCCATTTGCCGACCTCCTTGATCTGCACCTCTACTATGGACGCAACTCCCCTTATACCTGATGACGAGTGAAGGTTAGAAAATAGTGGGTGCACAGAGGAGACAAGGACAAAGGTTGGCAACATATATCAAGCAGAACCAAATAAGCAAGCTCACATTAACAACATAAATAATTCTTTTCGCCATGGCTCTCCTCTAGCTTTGTCCTACTATCTTCTTTCTTGAACATATGCAGAACATCAACACAAATCATGACATCAAAATACATGACCATGTTCACAAGAGAGAGAAATCACCTTCGCCCCCCTAGATTCCCCTTCCCCCCATCTCTTCTTTCCCAGATCTGCACACATAATTTTACAAAGCCCATATATCAGTCAATCAAAATTAGAGTGCCGGAGGAAGCAAAAGGCAAAGAGAAATAATGCCTGATTGACCTCTTTAGGTCACGCCATCTCCGAGCTGAGCTGTAATGACATTGGTTAGATCGCCTTCTTCCTGAATCTACGCACATCATCCATCCATCTATTTGTTGAACTGTACTTGCAGCTGCTTCTCATACTCAATGGCCTCAACAAGCATGAATTCCTTATCAGCATGTAAACCCCAATTTCTCTTGAGATCAAAGTACCTCTAAGAAAAACTAAAAAACAAAATTTCTCTCAAGATCAACATAAGAGAGTTCATCTGTTCTCAAAGTAAACTATCTAATATGCTAAATACCGAAGCAGAATACATAATCTACAGAAGACAGAGAAGGTGGGGGATTAGGCTAAGCTCACCCTGTCATCGCATCGGCGAGCCCACCTCCTTGTTGAAGTAACATCCACCTCCACACTTTGGAATCAAAAGCAGATATTCAGATTGAAGAAACGAGAAATAATACATGTGGCTGATTTACCCCTGCTGCGCCCAAAAACGCCGGACTTTCCACGGCCTTTTGCCTCCACCCCGACCCGGCCGCCGCCATGGGGCCTAAGTGAAGGGAGTTGGTCTGCCCTGACGACAATGGAGGGAGGATGACGGAGGAGGGAGGGGGCCGACGGCACGGGGGATGAGAGGGGGCGGCTGAGACGAGTAGGGAGAAGGGGGGCGGCCGCGTGGAAGAGGACAGGAGGGAGCGGGGAGTAGACGAGGCGGAGAGGCGCGGGCTCGGCCCAGATCCCCAGATCGGGGCCCGGAGTAGCCGCTCCCTCTTCCGTCGACTCGCGCCCGAGCGCCGCCGTTTCGCAGCTCGACGCCGCCGCTGCTTCTCTCGCGCCCTGGCCGACACAAAGATCGGGAAGGAAGAGGAAGATCGAAGAGAGAGGAGGAGACGAGTGGGTGTGGCGGTGGTAGGGATCCGAGGAGGAGGGAGGTGGAAGAGGGGAATGGGTGTGGCGGCTGTGAGAGGGAGGAGGAGGGAGGAGTGCGGCTAGGGTTGGCGCGGTTGTGTCCAATGGGCACCTCCCTCGAGCCGCAGGCAAGCCACGGGGCGCGCGAGGAAAGGTGACCCGCTGCTGAACCAGCGAATGAAAGCGTGAGATGAGCCCACTTGTCATTGGACAGTAAAATGACTGCTAGGTAAAAAATGATTTAACTGCAAGTGATGATCCAACGGTGCAACTGAATTGGAGGGACGGATCGAACGGCCAACGAGGCCCCAATCGGGGGAGCTCCGTGGAGGCAAGTTGCCTAGCATCCTTTCATGTGAAAATTCATAGGAGAGCTTCTCAAGATCTGCTGAGAGGGTATCATGACGACTTAGAAGTTTGTCATACTTAACTTGAAGATTTTTTATGTCTTCAGTTAAGGATTGACTTCGATTCATTTCATCGTCCAACAGATCATTGCTCTTGTCTAGCAGAATTTGAATCTTTTCCATAGCATTTTGTTGCTCAGTTGCAATTTTAGCAAGTTTCTTATAGCTGGGTTTGGATTCACATTCAGTTTCTTATAGCTGGGTTTGGATTCATGAGACCTATCATTGTAACCCTGAGAAACATGAGTGTTAGCACGATCATACGAAGAACTTTGTCTATATGAAGACTTTGGTCCATACGAAGCTTTTGCTCTCGGGTTTGTCTTCTTCCTGGGTGGTGTCATGATGACATTCATGGGAAGCTTTTCCAGAAGATGTTTGGGTACCCAGATCTTCTTCATAGGAGAACCATTCTTGCAGTTAGTTCCAATAAACCTGCATAAAACTTCACCATTCTAATTTTTGAACAGTTTATAGTTTGAGTCAAATGACTCATCAGTGATTATGGGGTTAGCACAGTTATAGCCAGATAATGTGGCTGGGTCTATTGGGAGTCCTTTTGCAGCAACCCAAGTGGTTTTGGGATACTGATCAGGTTTCCAATATGTACCATCAACATTCATGTTTCTTTCGAAACCAATGCCCTCTTTCCAAGGGTTTCTGTTCAGAATCTGTTTCATGAGGATAACACAAAGAGTTTGATGCCCTTTGAGACTCTTATACATCCCTATCTCAAGCAATGTCTTCAACCTAGCATTTTCATCAGTAATAGCAGTGACTTCCTCACATGATGGGTTAGTTAACATATCAACAGTTGAAGATATTGCATTTTCAGAAACCGTGGAACATTCAACAGAAGAATTAGTGTTATCACACTCAAGGCATTTCAAGCAAGGTGGCACAAACTCATCCTGAGTGGTACTGATCTGTTGAGTGAATAGTGAATCATTTTCAGTTCGAAGATCATCATGAGACGCTCTCAGCTTCTCTAGCTCTTGCTTCCTTTGAAGATATTCATAGGAGAGCTTCTCATGATCTACTGAGAGGGTATCATGATGACATAGAAGTTCGTCATACTTAACTTGAAGATTTTTTATGTCTTCAGTTAAGGATTGACTTCGATTCACTTCCTCGTCCAATAGAGCATCGCTCTTGTCTAGCAGATTTTGAATCTTTTCCATAGCATTTTGTTGCTCAGTTGCAATTTTAACAAGTTTCTTATAGCTGGATTTGGATTCACATTCAGTTTCTTAAAGCTGGGTCTGGATTCATGAGACCGATCATTGTAACCCTGCGAAACATGAGTGTTAGCACGATCATACGAAGAACTTTATCTATATGAAGACTTTGGTCCATATGAAGCTTTTACTCTTGGGTTTGTCTTCTTCCCGGGTGTCGGTGTACTAAAGTATGGGTCTTTTTAGTACCCCTTACTTGTGCACGGGCAATTGTAGCCGTACCGCGGCAAGCCATGCCGGGGGATAGCTAGGAGTAATCACAAGACTAAGATGCCAAGAAGGCGTTCAAGTCAACGATCAGACAGAAGACCAAAGGGTTGCGGAGGCTCGGCAAGACCCTTGCCGGCAAGGCCTCGCACCCGGCAAGGCCTCGCACCCGGCAAGGCCTCGCACCCGGCAAGACCCGGTCCCGGCAAGCCCCGGGTCCGGCAAGGATTCAGCCCCGGCAAGGCTCTGCACAGTGCAGCGCTATCGCTCCAGTGCAGCGGCCAGCCTTGTCGTTTAGGGCTTGTCCTCATGGTGACGTGGCGTAATGCTGGCCACGAGATGCTTAAGCGGTGCTGATGGGATGGCTGCTTTTCCCATCCCCCGTAAAGCTTTTCCAAGCCCAAGACGCTAAGGGACACCTTGACGGACACCTCACGGTGCATTTAATGAGTTTGTCCTAGGACGTCAGGGTTAGGTATGATAACACTGTGATAACACTGTAGCTACTTTCCACCTCATGCCTTATCTCGTACGCCACTGTGGTAGCCCCTTTGACTCATATAAAAGGAGGCCCGAGGCGTACAGAGAGGAAAAGAGCACTTCTGAGATTGGACCCGTTCTGCATGCGTAGCTGCTACTGTAGCTCCCGGAACTTGGCCAAGAACATCCATTGTAATACAATCAAAGCAGGAATAGGGTTTTACGCATCCGTGCGGCCCGAACCTGGGTAAAATCCCCCGTGTGCTGTTCGTTAGATCTGCTCTTTGTGCAACCCTCTCCCCTTGCCGAACCGTAAAGGGATCTCCTTGATCCCATAGGTGTCCGTTTCCCACGACATCTTTAGCGCGCCAGGTAGGGGGTGATCGAGGTTGTGCGAACCTGATCAAGAGATCAGCGCGTCAGATCTTTGATCATCTTCACCACCATGGCTCCCAAGAAGAAGGGTTTCACGGCGGTTGGTCCATCTGCATCCGTCGTGCCTGATGCTGTGCGCACAGGCGACGGGGTAGACGCGGGTGGAGGAGGTGGAGGCTCCGAGCTTCCACGGTGTTCCGGCGATCCGAGCCGGACGAGCAACAGGTCCAAGGATGGAGCTGCGCAACCCGCGGGTGGTGCAGCGACTTCCAAGGATGGAGCGGCGCCTTCCAGGACGACCACGCTGGCGCATGCACCGCAACCTTCTCAGGACGTGCATGACGTCTAGCACCGTGACGTCGGTAGATCCAAGCATCCCCATGGGAAAACCCCTACGCATCACTCTCAAGATGCGCGGGGCCAAGATCCGCGCCAGCGCGCTGGTGGAAGCCGCGCGCGGGTGTAGAGTCGTGATGATGCTCCTTCTAACCCTGTTAGGAGTTTGAGCACCTCACGTTCTTCGCACCTGTCGCCGCCGCCTACGCCAGCGGAGGCGTTGGCGCGAGCTCAGCTGCTCCTAGACTTCCCTCCTGCCACGGAGAAGCTAGACGAGTGGCGAGCCACTATCCAGAGCCTCCTCAGCCTGGCTGACAACGGCAGACCGCAGCAGGGTGAACCCTCACGGCTGCAGTCGTCTAGGCTGGTGCGTGGCGATGGAGAAAGGACCGGAGCTGGAACGACTACGTTGCGTTCCCCTCCGCTGCATCAAGAGCGGTCGTTAACTCGACGGACCAGCGCCCGTGAGGATGATTCCACGGCGTCATCTGATCCGCGGGTTCGCCGCGACCAACGTCACGTTCTTCGGGAATAGAAGAAGGAGGACGCTCGAACCACCATCGAGCGCCGAAGGGAAGCGCGTCGCCAGTCCGACAAGCGCGCTGGGACCGCTGTTGACGAGCCCGCGCCAGGGTACCCTGGCTGCCTACCTTACGAGGTAGGTTGCCCAGCGTTTACTCGTGAGCTGCGGCAAGTCCAGTGGCCCAGCTCCCGCTCCTTCAGGCCGGAAGTACCGGAGAAGTATGACGGCAAGACCCATCCGTCCGAGTTCTTGAGCATCTACACCATCGCGGTGCGGGCTGCCGGGGCTCGTGACGATAAGGTGCTGGCCAACTACTTTCCGTTGGTGCTGAAGCCCAACGTTAGATCGTGGTTGATGCACCTGCCCGAGAATTCCATTTATTCTTGGGCCGACCTGTGCCACCAGTTTGTTGGCGCCTTCACCGGCGGCCATCAAGCTCCTGGCCAGGAGAGTGATCTGCATATCATCCCCCAGAAAGAGGGCGAAAGTTTGCGCAAGTATATCCAAAGGTTCAGCCGCGTCCAGCACAACATTCCTGACGTTCATCCCGCCGCCGTCATCAGCTCCTTTCATCAGAATGTGTGCAATCGTAAAATGCGGGAGGAGCTGGCGATGAACAAAGTCAGAGACGTCGCCGAGCTTTATGCTTTGGCCGACAAGTGTGCACGGGCAGAGGAAGGAAGAAGACTCCCCGGCGAGAACGCTGGCGCCGGAGTCGACTCCGAGAGCGAAGATGCTCCTGCCCCGGCAAAGAAGGGAAAGCGGAAGGAAGCGCAAAGGCAAGGTCGTGCTTGCCGTTGAAGGTTCCGGCAACACCGGCACCGCCAAGAAGTCCAAGACCGACGACCCCGGCAAGGAGGTTGCCGGGTGTGCGGCGTGTCAGGCCTTGACGGCTGCCGACAAGCCAGAAGGATCTGGCAAGCAGTACTGCAAGATCCACCGTACCAAGGGCCATGATCTCCAAGACTGCCGGCAAGTGGAGGAGCTTGTCGAGAAGCAGCGCGCCGAGTACGAAAGGCGCGACAAGGAGAGAGCCCAAGATGGTGCCGGAGGGTCTGGCAGGAAACGCGGTCGAGGAGGTCGCCGCGGCAAGCCCAGGCAGCAGCAAGAGAAGCCTGCCCGGGGCCGTGACAAGAAGGAAGGGGATGGAGATGAAGAGGAAGATGATGGCGAGTCTAGTGAGCGAGAGTTCCAGAAGGCAACGGAGGTTATGTGTGTCGATGGAGGCGCTTCGTTGCATTTCTCTCACCGCCAACTCAAGCGGTGGGCAGGTGAGATTAATGCGGCAGAACCCTCTATTGGTGCACAGAAGCCACTGAAGTGGTCCCACACGCCCATCATTTTTGATGCCGAGGACCACCCAGACCGCACAACCGCGGTCGGGTGCCTGCCGCTGTTGGTCTCACCAACAGTTCCCAACCTCAAGGTAACAAAAATGTTGGTTGACGGTGGGGCCGGCCTGAACTTGATCTCGCCGGACGTCATCAAGAGGCTGCAAATTCCTGACGAGGACCTTGAGGAGACAGGCTCTTTCCAAGGGGTCAATCCGGGAAGGAACCAGCCAAAAGGCAAGATCACGCTGCCGGTAACATTCGGCAGCGAGCTGAACTTTAGGACGGAGAAGGTCGTTTTCGACGTCGCCAAGATTCCGTTACCTTATAATGGAATCCTTGGCCGCCCAGCGCTGGCTAAGTTCATGGCGGCCTCACACTACGCCTACAACGTCTTGAAGATGCCCGGCCCAATGAGCGTCATCACTGTCCACTCCGACAAGAAAGACGCGCTCATTTGCACCGACAAGCTTTACCGGGAAGCAGTTGCAGCGTCCGCCGCTAAAGCGCATGCTCCTGCCGCTCAAGATCCCGGCAAGAAGAAGAAGCCCGGCAAGACCTCTGGTAGAAACTCCGGCAAGCGCGCCTCTCCGGAGTGCTGCACTACCGTCGAGGATGCACCAGAGAGCTCTGCCGGCCAGACCAAGAAACCCAAGACTGCTCCACCTGAGACCAAGAAGGTGCCCGCCAAGGAGGACGGGACGGGAGGAACTTTCACCATAAGTTCCACCCTCAATGACAAATAGGAAAGCGCGCTCGTTGCTTTCCTGCAGGCGAATGTCGATGTGTTTGCATGGCAACCATCTGACATCCCCGGTGTTCCCAGGGAAGTAATTGAGCACCACCTAGCTGTCTGTCCCCACGCGCGGCCCGTCAAGCAGAAGGTGCGGAAGCAAGCTTTGGAGCGGCAAGAATTCATTGCCGAAGAGATTAAGAAGCTTGAGGCGGCAGGCCTGGTTAGAGGAGTCCTCCATCCTACATGGTTGGCCAATCCAGTTGTTGTGCGCAAGGCGAACGGTAAATGGAGGTTATGTATTGACTTTACAGATATCAATAAAGCCTGTCCGAAAGATCCCTTTCCCTTGCCGCGCATCGACCAGATTGTGGATTCCACTGCCGGCTGCGATTTGCTGTCATTTCTTGACGCATACTCAGGCTACCACCAGATCTTTATGGCGAGAGAAGACGAAGAGAAGACCGCGTTTATCACCCCATGTGGCACATACTGCTTCTTGCGTATGCGTTTCGGGTTGAAAAGTGCTGGGTCGACCTTCGCGAGAGCCGTCCAGATTGGTTTCGAGACCCAGCTCCATAGAAATATGGAAGCTTACATGGATGATATAGTGGTCAAAACCAAGGACAAGGCAACGCTCATTCAAGATCTGGAGGAGACTTTTGCAAACCTGCGCAGGATCAACCTGAAGCTCAATCCCGAGAAGTGCGTGTTTGGCGTTCCATCCGGCAAGCTTCTCGGGTTCTTTGTATCTCAGCGTGGAATTGAAGCCAACCCCGACAAGATCAAGGCAATTGAGCAAATTGAAGCGCCGAGACGAGTTAAGGATGTGCGCCGACTTGCCGGCTGCATTGCTGCTCTGAGCAGGTTCATCTCCAAGTCCGCTGAGCGCGCCCTGCCATTTTTCAAAATTTTGAAGAAGGCAGGTCCAATGAAATGGACTCCAGAAGCGGAGGCAGCGCTGCAGGATTTGAAGAAGTACCTCTCCTCTCCGCCAATACTAGTCGCACCTAGGCCACAAGAGCCGTTGCTGCTATATCTAGCGGCAACGAATCAAGTGGTTAGTGCTGCACTGGTGGCAGAGAGAGAAGCGGAGAAGGATGCAGCGGCAACGGCAGGTCCGCCAAGCGACTTGCCGGGGCCAGGCCCGGCAGGATCTGGTGCCAACGAGGAAAGATCCGCGCAGTCAAGTCAAGCAGTGCAGACGAAGAAGATGGTGCAGCGCCCAGTCTATTTCGTCAGTTCCCTGTTGCAGGGGGCTAGGTCGAGATATTCTGGCGTGCAAAAGCTGCTCTTCGGCCTCCTTATGGCCTCGAGGAAGTTGCGCCATTATTTCCAAGCACATGAGATTACCGTCGTCACTCGCTTTCCACTGCAATGGATTCTCCGGAACCCAGAAGCAACCGGCAGGATTGTCGAGTGGGCGTTGGAGCTGTCATGCTTTGGTCTCAAGTTTGAAAGTTCTTCAACTATCCAGAGCAGAGCCTTGGCAGAGTTCATTGCAGAATGGACCCCAATGCCAGACGACGAAGTTCAAGAATCAGCGATTCCCGGCAAGGAAACAGATCGCGAATGGATTATGTACTTTGATGGGGCTTTTTCGCTGCAAGGCGCCGGTGCCGGCGTGCTGCTTGTCGCACCCACCAGAGAGCACCTCAAGTACGTCATCCAGATGCATTTTCCCCGGGAGAGATCGACCAACAACACGGCAGAGTATGAAGGACTGCTTGCCGGTCTCAGGATCGCGGCAGACCTTGGGATCAAGAAGCTCATCGTCAGAGGTGACTCCCAGCTCGTCGTAAGGCAGGTCAACAAAGATTATCAGAGCCCGTTAATGGAAGCTTACGTCGATGAAGTGAGGAAGCTGGAGGAGCGCTTTGACGGTCTTCAGACAGAGCATGTTCCTCGGTCAGAGAACAGCATTGCCGACGACCTGTCGAAGCGTGCCGCACTCAAGCTAACTGTGGAACCAGGGACTTTTGTGCTCCGCTTGACTCAACCATCTGTGTCGCCATCGACAAGGCCTGATAAGAGAAGAAAGTTAAGTACCGGCGAGTACTTCCCGGCAGGGCTTCCCGAAGCCCCCGGCAAGAATCTTGCCGGGAACGACACGGTTGCCGGTGAGCAGCGGCTTCGCGCAGAACCTCGGGTTCTTACCGCTG
The DNA here is from genome assembly GCA_039707655.1 of Elymus sibiricus. Lineage (NCBI taxonomy): Eukaryota > Viridiplantae > Streptophyta > Magnoliopsida > Poales > Poaceae > Elymus > Elymus sibiricus. The sequence goes on along the minus strand of CM077666.1, from coordinate 201,023,732 downwards.
AAGCAAGCGCCCCTGCTGCCGAAGAAATACCAATTGCCGGTGAGTAGCTGCTCCGCCAAGAACCTCAGGTTCTTGCCGTAGAAGCAAATACTCCCGCAACTGAAGAGTCGCCTTTAGTCCTTGTCGTCGAGCCACAAGCTCCGGCATGGGCACAGCAAATAGTCCGTTTCCTTCAGACAGGAGAACTCCCCGAAGAGCAGGAAGAAGCTGAAAAAGTAGCCCGCCAGTCAAGTATGTACCAGTTCGTCGATGACGTTCTGTACAGAAAGAGACCGAACGGGGTGAAATTGAAGTGTATTCCTCGGGAGGATGGACTAGAGTTGTTGGCAGAGATTCATGGGGGCATATGTGGCTCCCACATAGGCTCGAGAGCCCTTGTCGGCAAGGCATTCCGGCAAGGATTCTTCTGGCCTACTGCCCTCCAGGATGCAACGGCACTAGTAACCAAGTGTGAAGCGTGCCAGTTTCATTCGAAGCAACTTCATCAGCCAGCTCAAGCTCTCCAGACGATCCCTCTCTCCTGGCCCTTCTCGGTCTGGGGGCTCGACATACTGGGTCCCTTCCCCCGCGCTGCCGGGGGCTTCCAGTACTTGTACGTTGCCATCGACAAGTTCATGAAGTAGCCAGAAGTGGAAGCAGTGAGGAAAGTGACAGCACAGTCAGCAGTCAAGTTCTTCAAGGGGATTGTGTGCCGTTTTGGTGTGCCGAATAGGATCATCACCGACAACGGTACGCAGTTCACAAGTCGCACCTTCATGCAGTACGTCCAAGACCTTGGCGGCAAGATCTGTTTTGCCTCTGTTGCTCACCCGAGAAGCAATGGCCAAGCGGAAAGGGCGAACGCTGAAGTGCTGCGTGGTCTCCGGACCAGAACTTTCGACAAGCTGCACAAGCATGGAAGACACTGGATTGATGAGCTGCCGGCGGTTCTTTGGTCGATCAGGACGACGCCAAATCGAGCCACCGGCCAGACACCCTTCGCTCTGGTCTACGGAGCGGAAGAAGTTCTCCCCACGGAACTCATATACGGGTCACCTCGAGTGCTCGCTTATGATGAGCTCGAGCAAGAACAGCTGCGGCAAGATGACGCGCTGCTCCTTGAGGAGAACCGTCTTCGGGCTGCTGTGCGAGCCGCTCGCTACCAGCAAGCTTTGCGCCGCTACCATAGCCGCAAGGTTCATGCCCGGAGTCTTGAGGAAGGCGACCTTGTTCTTCGGCGCGTTCAGTCGGCCAAGAATTCCAACAAGTTGACGCCGAAGTGGGAAGGCCCTTACCGGGTAGTGCGAGTCACCAGGCCTGGCGCTGTCCGCCTGGAGACCGAAGAGGGCTTGCCAGTGAGCAACTCCTGGAACATCGAGCACCTTCGCAAGTTCTACCCGTAAGGCGCAGTTGTTCGGGTTTCTTGCTGTGATAGCGATACGGCCAGCAGGCTGCTGACGACCCGAATCCAGCGCGAGCCGCAGCGTAACGCTCCGGCAAGATCCCGGCAACGCCATTCTGTACAAGTGTTGCCAGTGGCATGTAATCCTTTGTACAGAGCAGGCACATCCTTTGTGCATATTTAATAAGATATGTGTGCTTCACGTTTCTTGTTGATTCCATGTCATTTTATATGCATGTGTTAACTGAGATGTGTATTGCACTAGATCCCGGTAAGAGCTAACAAACCGTCAAGGTTCCATACTTTTATTTTCTCTTCTTTCTTTTTCTCAAGAGACAGAAGATTCCCTCGCGCGCAAGTTTGCCGGGGGGGAAGGAGAATGGTGGTATGGATACCAGACGACGTCCAAGGTTGGCGCCTTGCCGGAAGAAGAAGAATAGCGACGAAAAGCAGAGCTAAGTTGCTGGACCCCTTAAGCAGATTTTGATTTTTGTAAGGCTGGATTCCCTTGAATGATTTCGGCTTTGTATGGAAAACCTACACGCGATGGAATCTTGTCGTGATCGGCTGCGCCCTTACTCTGTTTCGAGTCCGCTCAACAGACTAGGTGGCCGCGCTGAAAGCATCAAGATTTCTTGCCATGAGCAGCACCGCCCGCAAGCTGCTGACGACCCGAATCCAGCGCTCGCGATGGGGTTATGCTCCGGCAAGTTCCCAGCAAAGCGTAGGGTATACGCCATACAGAAAGAAATTGAACAAAGGGAATAGCATGCTTTAATTCAAATAGAGCAAGTTATATTACATCCAGTGTTTGCCGCGTTTTTGACATAAAAGCAATTTTGTCTTTTACATGTGACGCCGGCGGCAAGATGGAGAAGAGATAGCAGGCTACAGCTAATCCCGGCGGTCGCCCTCGACCCTCTTCACCTGGCTCACCCGATCGACGATGGGCGCGACAAGCTCTTCGAGAGCCTTAACGTCCGCGTCCTTCGGCAAGCTTTTCGATGCTTTGGAGAGGTCGATGCCAGGGTTCCTGTACGCCACCTTCATCAACACCTTCCGGAGGACGAGCTGGCAGAGTTTCCGGGATTCGTCGGCCAGCTTGCTTGTTTGGTTCACCTGGAGTAGCTTGAGGGCGTCGACGAGCTTCTCGAAGAACATGGTTAGCCTGGCGCTTGAGGATACGTTGTCATCGGTAGAGTATCCGAAGCCCGGCAAGCCCATGGCCTCCAGCTCCGCACCAAGCTTCTCGGCGACGTCCGCCAACCTGGCAGTCCAGAGCTTCACGCTAGAGGTGTACTCGTTGTGTGTGGCGGCGGCGTTCTGGAGCAGCTCCTGTTCGTCGTCGAGGTCTTTGATAAGAGTCTTCTCGCGAACTCGGGCAGCCTCAAGAGACTCCTCCAGCGTGGATAGCTTCAGCATCAGATCTTCAATGGAGTTCTTGACGGAGGAAAGCTGCCGAACTTTCTCGGATACGGCAACCTGCGTCTCCATCAGGTTGTGGAGAGCCTTGTCTCTCTCGACCTCGAGTGTTGAGACCTTCTTGCCGTGGTCCTCGAGAGCGGCCTCCAGCTGCTTCGTCTTCTCCTCCAGCAAGTTCTTGGCGGCCTCTGCAGCTCCGGCAGCGTTGAGGGCCTCTTTGAGCTTGCCGGCGTGGTCTTCAGTTAGAGCTCTAAGCGTCTTCAAGTGTTTCTGCTCAAGCTCCTGGACCCGCCGCGCGACAAGACTTTCGAGCTCTTCATCCTTGTTGCGAAGCTTGGCGGCAAGCGCCGCCTCGCGCGTGGCAAGGTCCTCTTCTTGGGCGTCAAGGCCGATGCGGCGCTGCGTCAAGAGGGCTCCTGCCGTGGCGGCTTGCTGGGCGGCCTCCTCCTGCGCTTTCTCGATGTCTGATTGCTTCAGCAGGAGGGCGTTCCGCTCTTCCGCCAGCTGCTCCCGATAAACATTCAGCTCTTGGAGGGCCTCGCCGTACCAAGCCTGTGTCTCCGTGACGTGTTGTTGGAAGTCTCCTTCCGCTGCCTCGACGAGCGCTGCCCGGGAGTCCAGTTTCTCCTTCCGGGCGCGGTAGAGCGTTTGGAGCTTCCGATAGTTGTCATTCATGGCTTGGAGTAGCTGCTCCTCCTTGAGCTCGCTGGCGGCGGCGACGATGATTTCCCCGTCAAGATGTTCTCCTTCAACCAGCTCTTCGATGATTGCCGACCCCGGCATGCTCACAACATTTTTGCCGGCCCTGATGTATTGGCTTGAGGAAGGGGCTTTGGACGACGAGGGTTGGTCTTCGGCAGTTGAGGGCCCCGCGGTAGTAGAAGCGCCTGGTGCTCCTGCAGCGGAAGCGCCGTCAGTATGGCCACGGGTCTCCTCGCCGGCTCCCTCGGCGGGCGTCTTGGCGGCCTCCTCTTGTGCGGCCTTGGCGGCCTCAGCGGCAGCGGCCTTGGCGGCCTCGACAGCAGCAGCCTCGGCGGCAGCAGCTTTGGCGGCCTCGGCGGCGGCATGCTTGGCGGCCTCCTCAGCGGTAACCTTGTCGGCTTCAGTGGCGGCATCCTTGGCAGTCTCTTCAATGACAACGTCAGTGTCCATGAGCTCTGTCAGAAGAAGATCGAAAGCCAAGGAGTTGATTAAGATGAAGCTGGGAAGGAAGTTCAAGAAGACAAAAAGAAGAAAAACCAAAGCGGCAAGTTCTTTGGGGCAAGTAACTTTACCTGCGTCAAGAAAGGGGTTGCCGGAGCCTGCACTCGCCAGCCCCTCCCCTTCGTCGCGGTAGGGCTCGCTCGAAGATTCCTCCCTGGGCGGTGTGGTCGATGGAGGCGGCACGGCAGAGGCAGCTCCCGTTGTTGCCTCTTGTTGTTGCTCCACTCCTGCACGCCCGGAGATGTCAGCTGAGAAGATGCACACCCCGGCACGCGCCAGTGGGTAGTGAGTAGAAGACTCATGCTGGGGGCTGCGCCGGGGGCTGCGTCGAGGGCTGCATCGAGGGTTGCGTTCTGGGCTTGACTCCGAGCTGACGAGAACCATTTCCGGCACGCCCGAGGTGCTTGCCGGCGGCTCGACGCTTGTTGAGGTCTTGGCCCTCTTTGCCATCCTCTGCGCCAAGGTCTCCATTTCCCTGTGGAGACGGGAACAGAGCAAGTTAATCAAGCAAAACTAGAAAGATAAGAATCAAAGCTGTGGCGGGACTTTTACTCTTCTTCTTCTTCCTCGGAGCTGATGGCGGAGAGGTCGAAGCCGACCCCCGCCGCGGTACCTGACGGAGGAGGAGGAGTGGTCCTGGGCCGCTTGGCAGCGGCAGGTTGCGGTGCGGCCTCGCCGGCCGCCCCTTTGCCGGAAGCCTCGCTACTTGAGGAAGGTTGGCGGGCTGGAGCACCAGTGGTGTTCTTCCGGAGGACGCGCCTCTTCCTGTGTTGAAGAGCTGGGGGCTCTTCCTCCTCCTCTTCTTCCTCTTCGGCGGCGCCTCCGGCAGAAGAGCTCCCGGTAGTGGCTCCGCTCGGCTCCCCGACAGCCTTGTCTCGTCCGGCAAGATCTTCCTGCAGTGGGTCCTCGCCTTCGCTGGACTCAGCGCTGCCGGCTTCTTCGACAAGGTTAGCCTCTTCCGCCCTGCTGGCGATGTAGGCGAGCTCCTCCTCCGTGGTGGCGCGGACAAGGTTCTCCTCGCGGATGGCCTTCTCCGTCAAGTTGTCGAAGAACGCCAGCGCCTGCTCCGTGGACGGCTCGATCCACCTCTCGTCGATGCTATGGACATTGAACACCGGCATCATGGCGATGATGGAGGTCAGCGACGAGTTGTTGCACAGTGGGACGACGCCTGCCGGCAACTCTCCCACTGCGCCGGATTTGAACAGCTGTTGGCAGAGGGCTGCATGCCCCATGGCTGTCAGATCATTATCCAGCCCAGGCCGCACCCTCATGACGTCGGCAGCGTTAGTGTACTCCCAGGCAGGGCGCCCCTTGTTCTGCAGTGGGGCGATGCGCCGGCGAAGGAAATCTGAAGCAATCATCTCCACCTTCAACCCGGCAGCCCTGAGGCGCTGTATCCTGGTGATGGCGATGGTGAGCTTGCTGTCGTCAGGGTCCGCGGCGCTCCAATCCTTGCCGCGGACCACCTTCTGCTTCCGCACCTCGCAGAACGGTTGGGGCTCCTTTTCCCAGACCCAGCACCACTTGCCGCGCCACTCATCCCATCTCTCGCGGTACAGCCCCTCTGGGTACGTCTCCTTGGTTGCCTTCCTCGGAATCCAAGTGATGCTGCCGAAGAGGGCATCGCCCTTTTGGATGCGGGGGTAGAAGTAGTGCCGGAAAAGTGCAGTGCTCGGGATGACCCCGACAAAATTCTCGCAAAGGTGCGCGAAGACGGACATGCAAGTCACGGCATTCGGCGTGAAATCTAGCAGCTGGAAGCCGTAGGTAAGCATCATATCTACGAAAAAATCCGAGTACGGAGGACAGAGGCCGCACCAGAAGTAATCAGCAAAGAAGGGATAATCTCCTGGCTCTGCCCTACGAGAAGCTACACTCACTCTGGTGGCTGGATGCGCCGTGGTCTCCTTTGCCCATGCGAACTGGTACCTCTTCTTTAAGGTCTCCGCGTCAAGCGTCGAGGGGAAGACAGCGCGTTCCTTCCGCATCTTCGCCAACTTGCTCTCCGCAGCGGCCGCTTCCGCCGCCTTGCCCTTGCTCGGCTTGGGCGGCATGATGGCTATGGAAGTGGGCGCTGAAGGCGTCGAGAGCGCGGTGGAGGCGGGTGGAGGGAGAAAAGCTCCGCTTTGGGCGCGAGGAAGAAGACGATGGCGACAGCTCTGAGATTAAGATTGGAAAGGCGGAGGGGACAAATGAGCAGTGCCCTCTGCGATTCCCTTTTTTATGGGGAAGGCGCGAGGTAGGCTCTTTACCGCCCGCTTTTGCAGTGGAGTTTCCGCCCACGTCTCCCACTTCGCGCGATTAATGCGCGTAGCGGAGGGGCGTGGTAAAAGAGATAATGATTGCGAGCAGTTATTCCCTGCCATGCGTGCCCGTGCACTGTTTTGGGCCTAGCCCAACAGGCCTGGCACCCGTGTATGGCCTAGGCCCGGGGGCTCCTGTCGGTGTACTAAAGTATGGGTCTTTTTAGTAACCCTTACTTGTGCACGGGTAGTTGTAGCCGTACCGCGGCAAGCCTTGCCGGGGTATAGCTAGGAGTAATCACAAGACTAAGATGCCAAGAAGGCGTTCAAGTCAACGATCAGACAGAAGACCAAAGGGTTGCGGCGGCCCGGCAAGACCCTTGCCGGCAAGGCCTCGCACCCGGCAAGGCCTCGCACCCGGCAAGACCGGGTCCCGGCAAGCCCCGGGTCCGGCAAGGATTCAGCCCCGGCAAGGCTCTGCACAGTGCAGCGCTATCGCTCCAGTGCAGCGGCCAGCCTTGTCGTTTAGGGCTTGTCCTCATGGTGACGTGGCGTAATGCTGGCCACGAGATGCTTAAGCGGTGCTGATGGGATGGCTGCTTTTCCCATCCCCCGTAAAGCTTTTCCAAGCCCAAGATGCTAAGGGACACCTTGACGGACACCTCACGGTGCATTTAATGAGTTTGTCCTAGGACGTCAGGGTTAGGTATGATAACACTGTGATAACACTATAGCTACTTTCCACCTCATGCCTTATCTCATACGCCACTGTGGTAGCCCCTTTGACTCATATAAAAGGAGGCCCGAGGCGTACAGAGAGGAAAAGAGCACTTCTGAGATTGGACCCGTTCTGCATGCGTAGCTGCTACTGTAGCTCCCGGAACTTGGCCAAGAACATCCATTGTAATACAATCAAAGCAGGAATAGGGTTTTACGCATCCGTGCGGCCCGAACCTGGGTAAAATTCCCCGTGTGCTGTTCGTTAGATCTGCTCTTTGTGCAACCCTCTCCCCTTGCCGAACTATAAAGGGATCTCCTTGATCCCATAGGTGTCTGTTTCCCACGACACCGGGTGGTGTCATGATGACATTCATGGGAAGCTTTTCCAGAAGACGTTTGGGTACCCAGATCTTCTTCACAGGAGAACCATTCCTGCAGTTAGTTCCAATAAACCTGGCTAACACTTCACCATTCTGATTTTTGAACGTTTTATAGTTTGAGTCAAATGACTCATCATTGATGATGGGGTTAGCACACTTATAGTAGGATAATGTGGTTGGGTCTATTGGGGGTCCTTTTGCAGCAACCCAAGTAGTTTTGGGATACTGATCAGGTTTCCAATATGTACCATCAACATTCATGTTTCTTTCAAAACCAATGCCCGCTTTCCTAGGGTTTCTGTTCAGAATCTGTTTCTTGAGGATATCACAAAGAGTTTGATGCCATTTGAGACTCTTATACATCCCTATCTCAAGCAATGTCTTCAACCTAGCATTTTCATCAGTAATAGCAGTGGCTTCCTCCCATGATGGGTTAGTTAACATATCAACAGTTGAACATATTGCATTTTCAGAAACTAAGGAACATTCAACAAAAGAATTCGCGTTATGACGCTCAATGCATTTCAAGCAAGGTGGCACAAACTCATCCTGAGCGGTACTGATCTGTTGAGTGAATAGTGAATCATTCTCAGTTCGAAGATCATCATGAGACGCTCTTAGCTTCTCTAGCTCTTGCTTCCTTTGAAGATATTCATAGGAGAGCTTCTCAAGATCTGCTGAGAGGGTATCATGACGACTTAGAAGTTCGTCATACTTAACTTGAAATTTTTTTATGTCTTCAGTTAAGGATTGACTTCGATTCATTTCATCGTCCAATAGATCATCGCTCTTGTCTACCAGAATTTGAATATTTTAAATAGTATTTTGTTGCTCAGTTGCAATTTTAGCAAGTTTCTTATAGCGGGGTTTGGATTCACATTCAGTTTCATATAGCTGGGTTTGGATTCATGAGACCGATCATTGTAACCCTGCGAAACATGAGTGTTAGCACGATCATACGAAGAACTTTGTCTATAAGAAGACTTTGGTCCATACGAAGCTTTTGCTCTCGGGTTTGTCTTCTTCCTGGGTGGTGTCATGATGACATTCATGGGAAGCTTTTCCAGAAGACGTTTGGGTACCCAGATCTTCTTCATAGGAGAAACATTCTTGAAGTTAGTTCCAATAAACCTGCCTAAAACTTCACCATTCTGATTTTTGAACAGATATAGTTTGAGTCAAATGACTCATCAGTGATTATGGGGTTAGCACAGTTATAGCCAGATAATGTGGCTGGGTCTATTGGGGGTCCTTTTGCAGCAACCCAAGTGGTTTTGGGATACTGATCAGGTTTCCAATATGTACCATCAACATTCATGTTTCTTTCAAAACCAATGCCCTCTTTCCAAGGGTTTCTGTTCAGAATCTGTTTCTTGAGGATAACACAAAGAGTTTGATGCCCTTTGAGACTCTTATACATCCCTATCTCAAGCAATGTCTTCAACCTAGCATTTTCATCAGTAATAGCAGTGGCTTCCTCACATGATGGGTTAGTTAACATATCAACAGTTGAAGATATTGCATTTTCAGAAACCGTGGAACATTCAACAGAAGAATTAGTGTTATCACACACAAGGCATTTCAAGTAAGGTGGCACAAACTCATCCTTAGTGGTACTGATCTGTTGAGTGAATAGTGAATCATTTTCAGTTCGAAGATCATCATCAGACGCTCTCAGCTTCTCTAGCTCTTGCTTCCTTTGAAGATATTCATAGGAGAGCTTCTCATGATCTGCTGAGAGGGTATCATGACGACTTAGAAGTTCATCATACTTAACTTGAAGATTTTTTATGTCTTCAGTTAAGGATTGACTTCGATTCATTTCCTTGTCCAATAGATCATCGCTCTTGTCTAGCAGAATTTGAATCTTTTCCATATCATTTTGTTGCTCAGTTGCAATTTTAGCAAGTTTCTTAAAGCGGGATTTGGATTCACCTTCAGTGTCTTATAGCTGGGTTTGGATTCATGAGACCGATCATTGTAGCCCTGCGAAACATGAGTGTCAGCACGATCATACGAAGAACATTGTCTATATGAAGACTTTGGTCCAGATGAAGCTTTTGCTCTCGTGTTTGTATTCTTCCCGGGTGGTGTCATGATGACATTCATGGGAAGCTTTTCCGGAAGACGTTTGGGTACCCAGATCTTCTTCATAGGAGAACCATTCCCGCAGTTAGTTCCAATAAACCTGGCTAACACTTCACCATTCTGATTTTTGAATAATTTATAGTTTGAGTCAAATGACTCATCAATGATGATGGGGTTAGCACAGTTATAGCCAGATAATGTGGCTAGGTCTATTGGGGGTCCTTTTGCAGCAACCCAAGTGATTTTGGGATACTGATCAGGTTTCTAGTATGTACCATCAACATTCATGTTTCTTTCAAAACCAATGCCCTCATTCCTAGGGTTTCTATTCGGAATCGATTTCTTGAGGATATCACAAAGAGTTTGATGCCCTTTGAGACTCTTATACATCCCTATCTCAAGCAATGTCTTCAACCTAGCATTTTCATCAGTAATAGCAGTGGCTTCCTCACTTGATGGGTTAGTTAACATATCAACAGTTGAAGATATTGCATTTTCAGAAACTGTGCAACATTCAACAGAAGAATTAGCGTTATCACGCTCAAGGCATTTCAAGCAAGGTGGCACAAACTCATCCTGAGCGGTACTGATCTGTTGAGTGAATAGTGAATCATTTTCAATTCGAAGACAATCATGAGAGGCTCTCAGGTTCTCTAGCTCTTGCTTCCTTTGAAGATATTCATAGAAGAACTTCTCATGACCCGCTGAGAGGGTATCATGACGACTTAGAAGTTCATCATAATTATCTTGAAGATTTTTTATGTCTTCAATTAAGGATTGTCTTCGATTCATTTCCTCGTCCAACAGATCATCGCTCTTGTCTAGCAGAATTTGAATCTTTTCCATAGCATTTTTGCTCGGTTGCAATTTTAGCAAGTTTCTTATAGCTGGGTTTGGATTCACATTCAGTTTCTTAAAGCTGGGTCTGGATTCATGAGACCGATCATTGTAACCCTGCAAAACATTAGTGTTAGCATGATCATACCAAGAACTTTGTTTATATGAAGACTTTGGTCCATATGAAGCTTTTTCTCTCGGGTTTGTATTCTTCCCGGGTGGTGTCACGATGACATTCTTGGGTAGCTTTTCCAGAAGTTGTTTTGGTACCCAGATCTTCTTCATAGGAGAACCATTCCTGCAGTTAGTTCCAATAAACCTGGCTAACACTTCACCATTCTGATTTTTGAACGTTTTATAGTTTGAGTCAAATGACTCATCAATGATGATGGGGTTAGCACACTTATAGCAGGATAATGTGGCTGGGTCTATTGGGGGTCCTTTTGCAGCAACCCAAGTAGTTTTGGGATACTGATAAGGTTTCCAATATGTACCATCAACATTCATGTTTCTTTGAAAACCAATGCCCTCTTTCCTAGGGTTTCTGTTCAGAATCTGTTTCTTGAGGATATCACAAAGAGTTTGTTGCCCTTTGAGACTCTTATACATCCCTATCTCAGGCAATGTCTTCAACCTAGCATTTTCATCAGTAATAGCAGTGGCTTTCTCACTTGATGGATTAGTTAACATATCAACAGTTGAAGATATTGCATTTTCAGAAACTATGGAACATTCAACAGAAGAATTAGCGTTATCATGCTCAAGGCATTTCAAGCAAGGTGGCACAAACTCATCCTGAGCGGTACTGATCTGTTGAGTGAATAGTGAATCATTCTCAGTTTGAATATCATCATGAGACACTCAAGATCTGCTGAGAGGGTATCATGACGACTTAGAAGTTCATCATACTTAACTTGAAGATTTTTTATGTCTTCTTAGTTAAGGATTGACTTCGATTCATTTCCTCGTCCAACAGATCATCGCTCTTGTCTAGCTGAATTTGAATCTTTTCCATAGCATTTTGTTGCTCGGTTGCAATTTTAGCAAGTTTCTTATAGCTGGGTTTGGATGCACATTCAGTTTCTTATAGCTGGGTATGGATTCATGAGACCGATCATTGTAACCCTGGGAAACATGAGTGTTAGCATGATCATACGAAGAACTTTGTCTATATGAAGACTTTGGTCCATATGAAACTTTTGCTCTCGTGTTTGTCTTCTTCTCGGGTGGTGTCATGATGACATTCATGGGAATCTTTTCCAGAAGATGTTTGGGTACCCAGATCTTCTTCATAGGAGAACCCTTCTTGCAGTTAGTTCCAATAAACCAGCCTAAAACTTCACCATTCTGATTTTTGAACAGTTTATAGTTTGAGTCAAATGACTCATCAGTGATTACGGGGTTAGCACAGTTATAGCCAGATAATGTGGCTGGGTCTATTGGGGGTCCTTTTGCAGCAACCCAAGTGGTTTTGGGATACTGATCAGGTTTCCAATATGTACCATCAACATTCATGTTTCTTTCGAAACCAATGCCCTCTTTCCAAGGGTTTCTGTTCAGAATATGTTTCGTGAGGATAACACAAAGAGTTTGATGCCCTTTGAGACTCTTATACATCCCTATCTCAAGCAATGTCTTCAACCTAGCATTTTCATCAGTAATAGCAGTGGCTTCCTCACGTGATGGGTTAGTTAACCTATCAACAGTTGAAGATATTGCATTTTCAGAAACCATGGAACATTCAACAGAAGAATTATTTTATCACACTCAAGGCATTTCAAGCAAGGTGGCACAAACTCATCCTGAGTGGTACTGATCTGTTGAGTGAATAGTGAATCATTTTCAGTTCGAAGATCATCATGAGACGCTCTCAGCTTCTCTAGCTCTTGCTTCCTTTGAAGATATTCATAGGAGAGCTTCTCATGATCTGCTAAGAGGGTATCATGACGACTCAGAAGTTCGTCATAATTAACTAGAAGATTTTTTATGTCTTCAGTTAAGGATTGACTTCAATTCATTTCCTCGTCCAATAGATCATCGCTCTTGTCTAGACGAACTTGAATCTTTTCCATAGCATTTTGTTGCTCGGTTGCAATTTTAGCAAGTTTCTTATAGCTGGATTTGGATTCACATTCAGTGTCTTATAGCTGGGTTTGGATTCATGAGACCGATCATTGTAACCCTGCGAAACATGAGTGTTAGCACGATCATACGAAGAACTTTGTCTATATGAAGACTTTGGTCCATATGAAGCTTTTGCGTTCAGACTTGTCTTCTTCCCGGGTGGTGTCATGATGACATTCATGGGAAGCTTTTCCAGAAGACGTTTGGGTACCCAGATCTTCTTCATAGGAGAACCATTCCTGCAGTTAGTTCCAATAAACCTGGCTAACACTTCACCATTCTGATTTTTGAATAATTTATAGTTTGAGTCAAATGACTCATCAATGATGATGGGGTTAGCACCGTTATAGCCAGATAATGTGGCTGGGTCTATTGGGGGGTCCTGTTGCAGCAACGGAAGTGGTTTTGGGATACTGATCAGGTTTCTAGTATGTACCATCAACATTCATGTTTATTTCAAAACCAATGCCCTCTTTCCTAGGGTTTCTATTCAGAATCTGTTTCTTGAGGATATCACAAAGAGTTTGATGCCCTTTGAGACTCTTATACATCCCTATCTCAAGCAATGTCTTCAACCTAGCATTTTCATCAGTAATAGCAGTGGCTTCCTCCCATAATGGGTTAGTTAACATATCAACAGTTGAAGATATTGCATTTTTAGAAACTATGGAACATTCAATAGAAGAATTAGCGTTATCACGCTCAAGGCATTTAAAGCAAGGTGGCAGAAACTCATCCTGAGCGGTACTGATGTGTTGAGTGAATAGTGAATCTTTTTAGTACGAAGATCATCATGAGAAGCTCTCAGGTTCTCTAGCTCTAGCTTCCTTTGAAGATATTCATATGAGAGCTTCTCAAGATCTGCTGAGAGGGTATCATGACGACTTAGAAGTTCGTCATACTTAACTTGAAATTTTTTTATGTCTTCAGTTATGGATTGACTTCGATTCATTTCATCGTCCAACAGATCATCGCTCTTGTCTAGCAGAATTTGAATCTTTTCCATAGCATTTTGTTGCTCAGTTGCAATTTTAGCAAGTTTCTTATAGCTGGGTTTGGATTCACATTCAGTTTCTTATAGCTGGGTTTGGATTCATGACACCGATCATTGTTACCCTGCGAAACATGAGTGTTAGCACGATCATACGAAGAACTTTGTCTATATGAAGACTTTGGTCCATACGAAGCTTTTTCTCTCGGGTTTGTCTTCTTCCCGGGTGGTGTCACGATGACATTCGTGGGAAGCTTTTCCAGAAGATGTTGTGGTACCCAGATCTTCTTCATAGGAGAACCATTCCTGCAGTTAGTTCCAATAAACCTGGCTAACACTTCACCATTCTGAATTTTGAACGTTTTATAGTTTGAGTCAACTGACTCATCAATGATGATGGGGTTAGCACACTTATAGCAGGATAATGTGGCTGGGTCTATTGGGGGTCCTTTTGCAGCAACCCAAGTAGTTTTGGGATACTGATCAGGTTTCCAATATGTACCATCAACATTCATGTTTCTTTCAAAACCAATGCCCTCCTTCCTAGGGTTTCTACTCAGAATCTGTTTCTTGAGGATATCACAAAGAGTTTGATGCCCTTTGAGACTCTTATACATCCCTATCTCAAGCAATGTCTTCAAGCTAGCATTTTCATCAGTAATAGCAGTGGGTTCCTCCCATGATGGGTTAGTTAACATATCAACAGTTGAAGATATTGTATTTTCAGAAACTATGGAACATTCAACAGAAGAATTAGCGTTATCACGCTCAAGGCATTTCAAGCAAGGTGGCACAAACTCATCTTGAGCGGTACTAATCTGTTGAGTGAATAGTGAATCATTCTCAGTTCGAAGATCATCTTGAGACACTCTTAGCTTCTCTAGCTCTTGCTTCCTTTGAAGATATCCATAGGAGAGATTCTCAAGATCTGCTGAGAGCGTATCATGACGACTTAGAAGTTCGTGATACTTAACTTGAAGATTTTTTATGTCTTCTTAGTTAAGGATTGACTTCGATTCATTTCCTCGTCCAACAGATCATCGCTCTTGTCTAGCTGAATTTGAATCTTTTCCATAGCATTTTTTGCTCGGTTGCAATTTTAGCAAGTTTCTTATAGCTGTGTTTGGATTCACATTCAGTTTCTTATAGCTGGGTTTGGATTCATGAGACCGATCATTGTAACCCTGCGAAATATGAGTGTTAGCATGATCATACGAAGAACTTTATCTCTATGAAGACTTTGGTCGATATGAAACTTTTGCTCTCGCATTTGTCTTCTTCTCGGGTGGTCTCATGATGACATTCATGGAAAGCTTTTCCAGAAGACGTTTGGGTACCCAGATCTTCTTCATAGGAGAACCCTTCCTGCAGTTAGTTCCAATAAACCTGGCTAACACTTCACCATTCTGATTTTTGAACAGTTTATAGTTTGAGTCAAATGACTCATCAATGATGATGGGGTTAGCACACTTATAGCCAAATAATGTGGCTGGGTTTATTGGGGGTCCTTTTGCAGCAACCCAAGTGGTTTTGGGATACTGATCAGGTTTCCAATATGTACCATCAACATTCATGTTTCTTTCAAAACCAATGCCCTGTTTCCTAGGGTTTCTGTTCAGAATCTATTTCTTGTGGATATCACAAAGAGTTTGATGCCCTTTGAAACTCTTATACATCCCTATGCCAGGAAATGTCTTCAACCTAGCATTTTCATCAGTAATAGCAGGGACTTCCTCCCATGATGGGTTAATTAACATATTAACAGTTGAAGATATTGCATTTTCAGAAACTGTGGAACATTCAACAGAAGAATTAGCGTTATCACGCTCAAGGCATTTCAAGCAAGGTGGCACAAACTCATCCTGAGTGTGTCGGTGTACTAAAGATCGGGTCCTTTAGTACCCCGTACTTGTGCACGGACAGTTGTAGCCATACCTGCGGCAAGGCCTGCCGGAGGACGGCTGGAGACAGATGCAAGATATCAAGAAGGCATTTAAGCTGAAGATCAGAAGACCGAAGGCTGGGCGTCCGGCAAGATCTTGCCGGGCTGGCCCGTCGAGCCCCGGCAAGATCAGCCCCCGGCAACATCAGCACCCGGCAAGATCCCACCGCTTCAGCACAGTGCCGCCGCTCCAGCGCAACGACCAGCCTGTCGTTTAGGGCTTGTCCTCCTGGTTGCGTGTCACGGCGCTGGCCGCAGAAGGGGTTAAGCGGTGTTGATGGAACGAGTCCTTTTTCCGTCCCCAAGAAAGGCAGGGACACCTGTTCAGAGCATTGAATGCGTCTTGTCCTAAGGCGTTTGTCCTAAGACGTTTGTCCTAAGGCGTCAGTAGTAATCATGAGATACTGTAGATACTTTACACCTCTTGTACTTCGCCACTGTTGGAGACCCCTTGGACATATAAAAGGAGGCCCAAGGCGTAGCTACAGAGGGGGGCGAGATCCCGATCCAGACTCGACCCATTCTGCATGCGTAGCTGCTACTGTAGCTCCCAGAACTGGGCCAAGAACATCCACAGTAATACAACCAAGCAGGAGTAGGGTTTTACGCTTCCGAGCGGCCCGAACCTGGGTAAATCCCCTCGCGTTGATCGTTAGTTCCGCTCTTTGTGCTGTCCTTTCTCCCTTGCCGAACCGTAGAGGGATCCTTCAGTCCCATAGGTGTCGTTTCCCCGACATCTTTGGCGCGCCAGGTAGGGGCGAAAAGGTTGCGCGAACTCGATCTAGCGGTCTGCGCGCCAGTTCTTGATCATCGTTCATCGCCATGGCCCCCAAGAAGAAGGGCGCTACGGCGGTTGATCCATCCATGTCCAGCCTTCCCATACCTGCACAGACGGGTGATGGCGCGGGCGCTGGTGGAGGAGGTGGAGGTCTTGAGCCTCCGCGGCGTTCTGGCGATCCGAGCCAGGCGAGAGCCAGGTCCAAGGATAAGGCCGCGCTACCTACGGGTGGTGCAGCGATCTCCAAGGAAGGGACGGCGCCTTCCAAGACACCCACGCCGGCGCATGCACCGCGGCCTTCTCAAGAAGCGCGCGACGTGCAGCACCGTGACGTCGGTGGTTCCAAGCATCCCCATGGGAAAACCCCTGCGCATCACTCTCAGGATGCGCGGGGCCAAGATCCACGTCAACACGTCGGTGGAAGCCGCGTGCGGTTGCAGGACCGTGACGGTGCTCCTTCTAACCCAGTTAGGAGTTTGAGCACCTCACGTTCTTCGCATCTTTCGCCGCCGCCTACACCGGCAGAAGCGTTGGCGCGAGCTCAGCTGCTCCTAGACTTCCCTCCCGCTGCGGAGAAGCTAGATGAGTGGAGAGATGCCATTCAGAGCCTCATCGGTCTAGCCAACAACGACAGGCCGCGGCAAGCAGAGCCTTCGCGGCGGCAGTCTACTGGACCGGTGCGGGTCGACGGCGAGAAGACCAGAGGCGGTGCATCTACGATACGCTCCCCTCCACCACGTCAAGAGCGGTCGCTAACTCGGCGGGTCGACGCCCGTGATGACGATTCCACGGCGTTGTCCGATCCGTGGGTTCGCCGCGATCAACGTCTGATTCTTCGGGAACGGCAGAAGGAGGGCGCTCGAACCACCATCGAGCGGCGACGGGAAGCGCGCCGTCAGTCCGACCGGCGCGCGGGACCCACTGTCGACAAGCCTGCGCCAGGGTATCCTGGTAGCATGCCTTACGAGGTGGGCTGTCCAGCGTTTACTCGTGAGCTGCGGCGAGTCCAGTGGCCCAACTCCCGCTCTTTCAAGCCGGAGGTGCCGGAGAAGTACGACGGCAAGACTCACCCGTCAGAGTTCCTGAGCATCTACACCATTGCGGTGCAGGCTGCCGGGGCTCGAGACGACAAGATCCTGGCCAACTACTTCCCATTGGTGCTGAACCCCAACGTCAGGTTGTGGTTGATGCATCTGCCGGAGAATTCCATTTCCTCCTGGGCAGATCTGTGTCATGAGTTTGTTGGCGCCTTTACTGGCGGCCACCAAGCTCCTGGCCAGGAAAGCGACTTGCATATCATTCCCCAGAAGGATGGCGAAACCTTGCGCAAGTACATCCAGAGGTTCAGCCGTATCTAGCACAACATTCCAGACGTTCATCCTGCCGCTGTCATCAGCGCCTTCCATCAGAATGTGCGCAACCGCAAGATGAGGGAAGAGCTTGCGATGAACAAGGTCAGGGATGTCACCGAGCTTTACGCTCTGGCTGACAAATGTGCTCGGGCAGAAGAAGGAAGGAGACTCCCCGGCGAGAACGCTGGCGCAGGAGTCGACTCCGAAAGCGAAGACGCTGCTGCCCCGGCAAGGAAGGGCCGACGGAAGGCCAGGAAGCGCAAGGGCAAGGCCGTGCTTGCCGTCGAGGGATCCGGCAACCCCGGCACCATCAAGAAGGCCAAGACTGACGACCCAGGCAAGGAGGTTGCCGGGTGTGCCGCATGTCAGGTCCTGGCGGCTGCCGACAAGCTGGAAGGCTCCGCCAAGCAGTATTGCAAGATCCACCGCACCAAGGGCCACGATCTCCAAAACTGCCGGCAAGTTGAGGAGCTTGTCGAGAGGCTGAGAGCCGAGTACGAAAGGCGAGACAAGGAGAGGGCCCAGGATGGCGCTGGAGGATCCGGCAAGAAGCGTGGTCGAGGAGGTCGCCGCGGCAAGGTCAAGCAACAGAAGGACTGGCCCGCCCGAGGTCGCGACAAAAAGCAGGGGGATGATGATGATGATGCAGAGGGCGACGAGTCCAGCGAACACGAGTTCCAGAAGGCAACAGAGGCCATGTGCATTGACGGAGGCGCCTCGCTGCATTCCTCTCACCGCCAGCTCAAGCAGTGGGCGCGCGAGATTAATGCAGCTGAGCCCTCGCTCGATGCCCGGAAGCCACTGAGGTGGTCCCACACGCCTATCGTTTTTGACGCCGAGGACCACCCTGACCGCACAACTGCGGTCGGGTGCTTGCCGTTGTTGGTTTCACCAACGATCCGCAACCTCCAGGTGACAAAA
Source organism: Elymus sibiricus (assembly GCA_039707655.1). Classification (NCBI taxonomy): domain Eukaryota; kingdom Viridiplantae; phylum Streptophyta; class Magnoliopsida; order Poales; family Poaceae; genus Elymus; species Elymus sibiricus. The sequence continues at coordinate 201,005,347 of CM077666.1, read as the reverse complement.
ATGTTAGTTGACGGTGGGGCCGGCCTAAACCTGATCTCGCCCGATGTGATCAAGAGATTGCAAATTCCTGACGAAGATCTCGAGGAAACAGGCTCATTCCAAGGGATCAATCCGGGAAGGAACCAGCCGAAGGGCAAGATCACCCTGCCAGTGACGTTTGGCAGCGAGTTGAACTTCAGGACGGAGAAGATCGTCTTCGACGTCGCCAAGATTCCATTACCTTATAATGGGATTCTTGGTCGCCCGGCGCTGGCCAAATTCATGGCGGCATCGCACTACGCCTATAACGTGCTGAAGATGCCCGGGCCGATGAGCGTCCTCACCATCCACTCCGACAAGAAGGATGCGCTTATCTACACCGACAAGCTCTACCAGGAGGCAGTTGCAGCATCTGCCGCCAAGGCATCTGCTCCTGTCGCTGAAGCTCCCGGGAAGAAGAAAAAGCCCGGCAAGACCTCTAGCACCCACTCCGGCAAGCGCACCTCCTCGGAGTGCTGCGCTCCCGTTGAGGACGTGCCGGAGAGCTCTGCCGGCAAGAGCAAGAAATCCAAGGCTGCTCCACCAGAGACCAAGAAGGTGCCCGCCAAGGAGGATGGTACGGGAGGAACTTTCACCATAAGTTCCACCCTTGATGACAAATAGGAAAGCGCGCTCGTTGCCTTCCTGTGAGCGAATATCGATGTGTTTGCATGGCAACCATCTGATATCCCCGGTGTTCCAAGGGAGGTAATTGAGCACCACCTTGCTGTCTGCCCTCATGCGTGGCCCGTCAAGCAGAAGATCAGGAAGCAAGCCTTGGAGCGGCAAGAGTTTATCACCGAAGAAATCAGAAAGCTTGAAGCAGCAGGTCTGGTTAGAGGAGTCCTCCATCCGACATGGTTGGCCAATCCAGATGCAGTCCCCAAGGCGAATGGAAAATGGAGGCTATGTATCGACTATACTGATATCAATAGAGCCTGTCCAAAAGATCATTTTCCCTTGCCGCGCATCGACCAGATTGTGGACTCCACTGCTGGCTGCGATTTGCTGTCATTCCTTGACGCATATTCAGGCTACCATCAGATTTTCATGTCCAAAGAAGACGAAGAGAAAACCGCATTTATCACCCCATGTGGCACGTATTGCTTCATATGTATGCCTTTCGGGTTGAAAAGTGCGGGTTCGACCTTCACAAGAGCTGTCCAGATTGGTTTCGAGACCCAGCTACATAGAAATATGGAAGCCTATATGGACGACATAGTGGTCAAGACCAAGGACAAGGCAACTCTTATACAAGATCTAGAAGAGACGTTTGCAAATCTGCGCAGGATCAATCTGAAGCTCAATCCCGAGAAGTGTGTGTTTGGCGTTCCATCCGGCAAGCTTCTCGGGTTCTTTGTGTCTCAACGTGGAATTGAAGCCAATCCCGACAAGATCAAGGCAACTGAGCAGATTGAAGCACCAAGACATGTCAAAGATGTGCGCCGACTTGCCGGCTGCGTTGCTGCTCTGAGCAGGTTCATCTCCAAGTCCGCTGAGCGCGTCCTGCCCTTTTTCAAAATCTTGAAGAAGGCAGGACCAATGAAATGGACTCCGGAAGCGGAGGCAGCGCTGCAGGACTTGAAGAGGTACCTCTCCTCTCCGCCGACACTGGTCGCACCTAGGCCACAAGAGTCGTTGCTGCTGTATCTAGCGGCAACAAATCAAGTGGTTAGTGCTGCGCTAGTGGCGCAGAGAGAAGCAGACGAAGAGGCAGCGGCAGCGGCAAGCCCGTCAAGCGACAAGCCAGGACCATCCCCGGCAGAGTCTGGTGCCGACAAGACAGAGCCCGCGCAGTCAAGTGAAGCAGTGCAGAAGAAGAAGATGGTGCAGCGCCCAGTCTATTTTGTCAGCTCCCTTTTGCAGGGGGCTAGGTCAAGATATTCTGGTGTGCAAAAGCTGCTCTTCGGCCTCCTTATGGCCTCGAGGAAGCTACGCCATTACTTCCAAGCACATGAGATTACCGTCGTCACTCGCTTTCCGCTGCAACAGATCTTGCGGAATCCAGAAGCAACCGGCAGGATTGTGGAGTGGGCGTTGGAGCTGTCATGCTTTGGCCTCAAGTTTGAAAGCACTTCAACTATTCAGAGCAGAGCCTTGGCAGAGTTCATTGCAGAGTGGACACCAACGCCAAACGAAGAAGTTCAAGAGTCGGTTGTCCCCGGCAAGGAAACAAATCGCGAATGGATTATGTACTTTGATGGGGCTTTTTCTCTGCAAGGCGCCGGTGCTGGCGTGCTGCTTGTCGCACCCACCGGAGAGCACCTCAAGTATGTGATTCAGATGCACTTTCCTCGGGAGAGATCAACGAACAACACTGCAGAGTATGAAGGACTGCTTGCCGGTCTCAGGATCGCGGCAGACCTTGGGATCAAGAAGCTCATTGTCAGAGCTGACTCCCAGCTCATCGTCAGGCAAGTCAACAAGGATTACCAGAGCCCGTTGATGGAAGCTTATGTCGATGAAGTGAGAAGGCTGGAGGAGCGTTTTGACGGTTTGCAAACAGAGCATGTTCCTCGAGCAGAGAACTGCATTGCTGACGACCTGTCGAAGCGTGCTGCCCTTATGTTACCTGTGGAACCAGGAACTTTTGTGCTCCGCCTGACTCAACCATCCATAACACCTCCGACGAGGCCGGACAAGAGAAGGAAGTTAAGTACCGGCAAGTACTTCCCGGCAGAGCTTCCAGAAGCCGCCGGCAAAGAATTTGCCGGGAATGACACGGTTGCCGGTGAGCAGCGGCTTCGCGCAGAGCCTCGGGTTCTTGCCGCAGAAGTACGCGCCCCCGCAGCTGAGGATATGCCGGTTGCCGGTGAGCAGCAGCTTTGCGCAGAACCTCAGGTTCTTGCCGCTGAAGCAAGCGCTCCCGCGGCCGAAGAGATGCCTTTAGTCCTTGTCGTCGAGCCACAGGCTCCGGCATGGGCACAGCACATAGTTCATTTCCTTCAGACAGGAGAACTCCCTGAGGAACAGGAAGAAGCGGAGAAAGTAGCCCGTCAGTCTAGTATGTACCAGTTCGTCGACGACGTCCTGTACAGAAAGAGACCCAACGGTGTGAAATTGAAGTGCATTCCTCGGGAGGATGGACTAGAGCTGTTGGCAGAGATTCATGGAGGCATATGTGGCTCCCACATAGGCTCGAGAGCTCTTGTCGGCCAGGCATTCCGGCAAGGTTTCTTCTGGCCCACTGCTCTCCATTATGCAACTGCACTAGTAACCAAGTGTGAAGCGTGCCAGTTCCATTCAAAGCAACTTCATCAGCCAGCTCAAGCTCTTCAAACAATCCCTCTTTCCTGTCCCTTCTCGGTCTGGGGACTCGACATACTGGGTCCTTTCCCCCGCGCTGCCGGGGGCTTCGAGTACTTGTACGTTGCTATCGACAAGTTCACGAAGTAGCCGGAAGTGGAAGCAGTGAGAAAGGTGACAGCACAGTCAGCGGTCAAGTTCTTCAAGGGAATAGTGTGCCGGTTTGGTGTGCCGAACAGGATCATCACCGACAACGGTACGCAGTTCACGAGTCGCATCTTCATGCAGTACGTCCAAGACCTTGGCGGCAAGATTTGTTTTGCCTCTGTTGCTCACCTGAGAAGCAACGGCCAAGCAGAGAGGGCAAATGCTGAAGTGCTGCGCGGTCTCAGGACCAGAACTTTCGACAAGCTGCACAAGTGCGGAAGACGCTGGATTGATGAGCTGCCGGCGGTTCTTTGGTCAATCAGAACGACACCAAATCGAGCTACCGGCCAGACTCCCATTGCCCTGGTCTACGGGGCTGAAGCAGTTCTCCCCACGGAACTAATATACGGGTCACCTCGGGTGCTCGCTTATGATGAGCTCGAGCAAGAGCAGCTGCGGCAAGATGACGCTGTGCTCCTTGAGGAAGATCGTCTTCGGGCTGCTGTGCGTGCCGCACGCTACCAGCAAGCTTTGCGCCGCTATCATAGCCGCAAGGTTCATGCCCGGAGTCTTGAGGAAGGCGACCTTGTTCTTCGGCGCGTTCAGTCGGCCAAGAATTCCAACAAGTTGACGCTGAAGTGGGAAGGCCCTTATCGGGTAGTACGAGTCACCAGGCCTGGCGCTGTCTGCGTGGAGACCGAAGATGGCGTACCAGTGAGCAACTCCTGGAATATCGAACATCTTCGTAAGTTCTACCCGTGAGGCGCGGTTGCCGGTTAGCAGCAGTTTCGCGCAGAACCTTTGGTTCTTGCCGCAGAAACGCTCCCGGCAACCACCTTTTGTACAAGTCTTGCCGATGCAGCATGTAATCCTTTGTACAAAGCCAGGCAAAGACCCTGTGCATAGTTTAATTAAGCTAAGTGTTTTACGATTCTTGTCGATTTCATGTCATTCTATATGCATGCTTATCTGAGATGTTGTATTGCGCTTGCTTCCGGTAAGAGCTAATGAACCGCCAAGGTTCCATATTTTCTCTTCTTTCTTTTTCTCAAAAGGATAGAAGGTTCCCTCGCATGCAAGTTTGCCGGGGGGGAGATGGTATGGATACCGACAGGTGACGTTCAAGGTTGACATCTTGCCGGAAGAAGAACAGCAACGAAAAGCTAAGTTGCAGAAACCCTTTAAAACAGATTTTTGTTGTAAGGCTATCCTCCTTGAACGATTTCGACTTTTGTATGGAAAACCTGCACGCGATGGAACCTTGTCATGATCGGTCGCGCCCTTACTCTGTTTCGAGTCCGCTCAACAGTTTAGGTGGCTGCACTGAAAACGTCAAGGTTTCTTGCCGGTAGCTGCGCCTCCAGCAGGCTGCTGAAGTCCCGAATCCAGCGCTCGTGGGGGTGCGCACCGGCAAGTTCCCAGCATAAGCGTAGGGCATACATCATACAGAAAGAAATCAAACGAGGGGAATAGCATACATTAATCCAGAGACAGCAAGTTATATTACATGATAGTTGCCGCGTTTCTAACTAAAGATAAATTGTCTTTGGCATGGAGCGATGGCGACAAGATAAAGAGAAACGGCTAATCCCGGCGATCGCCTTCAACCCTCTTGACTTGGCTCACCCTGTCAACGATGGGCACGACAAGATCTTCGAGTACCTTGACGTCCACATCTTTAGGCAAGCGCTTGAAGACGCTGGAGAGGTTGATGCCAGGGTTCTTGTGCACAACTTTGACCAGCACCTCGCGGAGGACGGCCTGGCAGAGCTTGCGAGATTCATTCGCCAGCTGGGATGTTCGGTCAGAGTGAAGCTGCTCCAAGGCTTCGAGCATGCGGTCAAAGAACATGGTCAGCCTGGCGCTTGTGGACACCCTGTCGTCAGAAGAATACCTGAAGCCTTGCAGACCCATGATGGACAGTTGCGCGGCAAGCTTCTCTGCAATGTCGATGAGCTTCTCAGTCCAGATCTGCACGCCTGCCACATAGTCGTTGTGTGTGGCGGCAGCACTCTTGAGCAGCTCCTGTTCATTGTGGAGGTCTTTGATCAAGGTCTTCTCCCGACCCCTGGCGGTCTCAAGGGTCTCCTTCAGCGTGGTCAGCTTCTGCTCCAGATCAATGATGGATTCCTTGGCGGAGGTGAGCTGCTGAGTCTTCTCGGATGCGGCAACCTGGGCCTCCATCAAGCTGTGAAGAGCTTTGTCTCTTTCGGCTTCAAGTGTTGAGACCTTCTTGCCGTGATCCTCGAGATCAGCCTCTAGCTTCTTCACCTTCCCCTCCAGCAAGCTCTTGGCGGCCTCTGCAGCTCCGGCAGCATCAACGGCTTCCTTCAGTTTGCCGGCATGATCTTCAGTCAGAGCTCTGAGCGTCTCCATGTGTTTACGCTCTAGCTTCTGGGTCCGCTGCGCGACAAGTTTCTCGATCTCCTTGTCCTTGCTACGGAGCTTGGCGGCAAGCGCCTCCTCGCGAGCAGTAAGGTCCTCTTCGTGAGCATCGAGCCCAATGCGGCGCTCCGTCAGGCAGGCTTCTGCTGCGGCGGCCTCCTGTACAGCCTCCTCCTGTGCCTTCTCGACATCAGATTGCTTCATGAGGAGGTCATTCCAGTTCTCGCTCAGCTATTCCCGAGCAGTCTTCAGCTCTTGGAAGGCCTCAGCATACCAAGCCTGCGTCTCCTCGACGCGCTTTTGGAAGTCCGCCTCTGCTGCATCAACAACCGCTGCCCTGGAATCCAGCTTATCCTTCCGGGCGCGGTAGAGTGCCTGGAGCTTCTGATAATTGTCGTGCACGGCTTGGAGTAGCTGCTCTTCCTTGGGTTCACTGCTGCTGGCGGCGGCGATGACGTATCCATCCAGAGTTTCTCCTTCCACCGGCGCCCCAGTGCTTGCCGTCCAAACAGGTTGTCGCCGGCCTTGAGGTAACTGCTTGACGGGGGTACGTCAGATGTTGACGGTTGATCTTCACCGGCAGCTGGGGGCTCTGCGACCGGTGTAGCGCCAGGCGCTTCTGCGGCAGGAATGTCGTCAGTGCGGTCGTCGATCTCCTTGCCGGTCCCCTCAGTAGACTTCTCGGCGGTCTCTTCCTGCGCGGCCTTGGCGGCCTCGTCCGCTGCGACCCTGTCGGCCTCGGCGGCAGCATCCCTGGCGGTCTCCTCGATGACAGTTTCGACATCCATGGGTTCCGCCAAGAGGAAATCTGGAAGCCCAGGAAGGGAAGCACGATGAGACCAAGATTGAAGTTCAAGAAGACAAAAAAAAGGGAGAAAAACAGGAGTAGCAAGTACTCTGAGGCGAGCGGTTTACCTGCGTCGAGCTGCTGAGGAGGGTTGCTGGAGCCAGTGCTCGCCGGCTCTTCTTCATCGCGGTAAAGCTCGCTTGCCGAAGGCTCATCTCTAGGCGGTGTAGTCGATGGAGGCGGCACGTCAGGGACGTTTCCCATTGGTACTCCTGGTTGCCGCTCCGCTCCTGCACGCCCGGAGATGTCAGCAGTGAAGATACGCACCCCGGCACTTGCCAGCGGAAAGTGCATAATGGACTCACGCTGGGGGCTGCGCCGGGGGCTGCGTTGAGGACTATGTTGTGGGCTCGACTCCGGGCTGATGTTGATCGTTTCTGGCGCACCTGAGGTGCTTGCCGGCGGTTCGTCGCCCGTTGAGGTCTTCGCCCTCTTCGCCATCCTTTGTGCCAAGGTTTCTGCATCTTTGTGGAGACAAGCCAAAGTGAATTAGTCAAGTGAAGCCAGAAATACAGGAATTATAACGTGCGGCAAGGCCCTTACTCTTCTTCTTTGGATTCCAAGGCAGAGAGGTCGAAAACGACTTCCGCTTCGGCACCTGGGCGAGGAGGTGGAGAAGGAGACCTGGCGCGCTTGGCTGTAGCGGAAGCAGTAGGTTGTTGTGACCCTGCTGCTCCAGCCGCTGGTGCCGTCGTATGGGACGCTCCCGCCGCACCAGTTTGTGCCGCGGTCGAGCGTGTCGTACGTCGCACGGGCGGTTGTTGGGCCTCTTGCCGCTGCGCAGCCTTGCCGGCCGCCTTCTTGCTGGGAACCTCATCTCTTGAGGGAGGCTGACTTGCCGGGATGTCAGAGCTGGCTTTCCAAAGAACACGCCTTTTCTTCCCTGGAGCTGGGGGCTCCTCGTTCGGCTGCTCCTCGGTTGCGCCCTCGACGGTAGAGCCCCCGGCAACCATGCCGCTCTGCTCCCCGGCAACTTCCTCTTCCTCGGAAGAGGTCTCCTCTGGCACCGTCTCTTCTTCACTGGTGTCTCCTCCCGTGAAGCCAAAGTCGCCGGCCTCCGCGGCAAGGTTTGCCTCTTCCGCCCTGCTAGCAATGTAAGCTATTTCTTCGTCAGTGGTGGGACGGATAAGTTTGAGATCTTCCCGGATGGCCCTCTCCGACAAGTTGTCGAAGAACTCCTGCACTTGCTCTGGAGGCGGCTCTACCCAAGTCCCGTCAAGGCCGTGGGCGTTGCACACTGGCATCATAGCAATGATTGAGCTCAGGGCAGAGTTTTTGCACAGAGGCACGACTCCAGGCGGCAACATGAAACTCCCGTCAGGCCTGAACAGCTTGTGGCAGAGATACATGTGCTGCAAGACCGTGAAGTTGTGATTCAAGCCAGGGCGTAGCCTCATAATATCTGCTGCGTTCTTGAAGTCCCAGGCTGGCCTCCCCTTATTGTGCAGAGGGGCGATGCGCCGGCGAAGGAAATCTGCGCCAACCATTTCAATCGTGAGCCCGGCAGCCTTCAGGCGGTGGATCCTGGTGATTGCAATTGTGAGCTTCTTGTCTTCAGGGTCGAGGTCGCTCCAATTCTCACCACGGGCCACCTTCTTCTGCCGGGGCACGCAGAATGGCTGAGGGTCTTTCTCCTGGATCCAGCACCACTCGGATCGCCACTCATCCCACTTCTTGCGGTAGAGACCCCCTGGGTATATATCCTTGTTCCATGTCCTTGGAATCCAAGTGATAGATCCAGAGAGGGCGTCTCCTGCCTCGATGCGGGGGAAGAAGTAGTGGCGGAAGAGGGCCGTGTTGGGGACCACTTCGGCAAAGTTTTCGCAAAGATGCGCAAAGACAGACATGCACGTTACGGCGTTCAGCGTGAAATCCAAAAGGTGGAACCCGTACATGTACATGATGTCGACGAAGAAGTCGGAGAAAGGAGGACAGAGCCCGCAGTAAAAATAAGCAGCAAAGAAAGGGTATCTATCCGCGCCGCCCCCGGCAGAAGCCGAAAGCGCGCGAGTTTTGGGATGGCCATTTGTCTCCTTCCCCCATACGCACCTGTACTGAGTAATCAAGGTGTGCCCGTCAAGCATCGGGTCGAAGACGGCGCGCTCTCTTCGCATCCGCACCAGATCCCCTTCATCTGCTCCTGCGGCTGAGCCAGCGGCTTTCGCCGCTTTGCCCTTGCCTGCTTTGGGCGGCATGGCGGCAGTGGAAGCGGAGTCCAAAGGTGGCGAGGGCGTGCGGGTGGCGGAAGAATGGAGGAGGCGTGTTTCAGGCTCGAGGAGGAGGACGATGGCAGCGTCCAGATTGGAAAAGATGAGAGGTAAATGAGCAGCGCCCCTGCGGATTCCTTTTTATGGGGAAGGAGCGGAGGCTGCGGTCGTTCCGCGCACGTCCCCCACTTCCCGCATTCAACGCGCGTCGTGGGAGGGCGCAGTAAAAGAGAAGATTATGACAGCAACTCCTGCCACGCGTGCCCGTGCACTGTTTTGGGCCTAGCCAAACAACGCCTCGCACCCGTGTATGGCCTAGGCCCGGGGGCTCCTGTCGGTGTACTAAAGATCGGGTCCTTTAGTACCCCGTACTTGTGCACGGACAGTTGTAGCCATACCTGCGGCAAGGCCTGCCGGAGGACGGCTGGAGACAGATGCAAGATATCAAGAAGGCGTTTAAGCTGAAGATCAGAAGACCGAAGGCTGGGCGTCCGGTAAGATCTTGCCGGGCTGGCCCGCCGAGCCCCGGCAAGATCAGCCCCCGGCAAGATCAGCACCCGGCAAGATCCCACCGCTTCAGCACAGTGCCGCCGCTCCAGCGAAGCGACCAGCCTGTCGTTTAGGGCTTGTCCTCCTGGTTGCGTGTCACGGCGCTGGCCGCAGAAGGGGTTAAGCGGTGCTGTTGGGACGAGTCCTTTTTCCGTCCCCAAGAAAGGCAGGGACACCTGTTCAGAGCATTGAATGCGTCTTGTCCTAAGGCGTTTGTCCTAAGACGTTTGTCCTAAGGCGTCAGTAGTAATCATGAGATACTGGTAATCATGAGATAATGTAGATACTTTACACCTCTTGTACTTCGCCACAGTTGGAGACCCCTTGGACATATAAAAGGAGGCCCAAGGCGTAGCAACAAAGGGGGGCGAGATCCCGATCCAGACTCGACCCATTCTGCATGCGTAGCTGCTACTGTAGCTCCCAGAACTGGGCCAAGAACATCCACAGTAATACAACCAAGCAGGAGTAGGGTTTTACGCTTCCGAGCGGCCCGAACCTGGGTAAATCCCCTCGCGTTGATCGTTAGTTCCGCTCTTTGTGCTGTCCTTTCTCCCTTGCCGAATAGTAGAGGGATCCTTCGGTCCCATAGGTGTCGTTTCCCCGACAGAGTGGTACTGATTTGTTGAGTGAATAGTGAATCATTTTTAGTTCGAAGATCATCATGAGGGGCTCTCAGGTTCTCTAGCTCATGCTTCCTTTGAAGATATTCATAGAAGAGCTTCTCATGATCTGCTAAGAGGGTATCATGACGACTTAGAAGTTCGTCATACTTAACTTGAAGATTTTTTATGTCTTCAGTTAAGGATTGACTTTGATTCATTTCCTCGTCCAACAGATCATCGCTCTTGTCTAGAAGAATTTGAATCTTTTCCATAGCATTTTGTTGCTCGGTTGCAATTTTAGCAAGTTTCTTATAGCTGGGTTTGGATTCACATTCAGTTTCTTATAGCTAGGTCTGGATTCATGAGACCGATCATTGTAACCCTGCGAAACATTAGTGTTAGCACGATCATATGAAGAACTTTTCTATATGAAAACTTTGGTCCATATGAAGCTTTTTCTCTCGGGTTTGCCTTCTTCTCGGGTGGTGTCATGATGACATTCATGGGAAGCTTTTCCAGAAGACGTTTGGGTACCCAGATCTTATTCATAGGAGAACCATTCCTGCAGTTAGTTCCAATAAACCTGGCAAACACTTCACCATTCTGATTTTTGAACTGTATAAAGTTTGAGTCAAGTGACTCATCAATGATGATGGGGTTAGCATAGTTATAGCCAGATAATGTGGCTGGGTCTATTGGGGGTCCTTTTGCAGCAACCCAAGTGGTATTGGGATAAAGATCAGGTTTCCAATATGTACCATCAACATTCATGTTTCTTTCAAAACCAATGCCCTCTTTCCTAGGGTTTCTGTTCAGAATATGTTTCTTGTGGATATCACAAAGAGTTTGATGCCCTTTGAGACTCTTATACATCCCTATCTCAGGCAATGTCTTCAACCTAGCATTTTCATCAGTAATAGCAGTGGCTTCCTCCCATAATGGGTTAGTTAACGTATCAATAGTTGAAGATATTGCATTTTTAGAAACTATGGAACATTCAATAGAAGAATTAGCGTTATCACGCTCAAGGCATTTAAAGCAAGGTGGCAGAAACTCATCCTGAGCGGTACTGATGTGTTGAGTGAATAGTGAATCTTTTTAGTACGAAGATCATCATGAGAAGCTCTCAGGTTCTCTAGCTCTAGCTTCCTTTGAAGATATTCATAGAAGAGCTTCTCATGATCTGCTGAGAGGGTATCATGACGACATAAAAGTTCATCATACTTAACTTGAAGATTTTTTATGTCTTCAGTTAAGGATTGACTTCGATTCATTTCCTTGTCCAACAGATCATCGCTCTTGTCTAGCAGAATTTGAATCTTTTCCATAGCATTTTGTTGCTCGGTTGCAATTTTAGCAAGTTTCATATAGCTGGCTTTGGATTCACATTCAGTTTCTTATAGCTGGGTCTGGATTCATGAGACCGATCATTGTAACCCTACGAAACATTAGTGTTAGCACGATCATATGAAGAACTTTTCTATATGAGAACGTTGGTCCATATGAAGCTTTTTCTCTCGGGTTAGACTTCTTCTCGGGTGGTGTCATGATGACATTCATGGGAAGCTTTTCCAGAAGACGTTTGGGTACCCAGATCTTATTCATAGGAGAACCATTCCTGCAGTTAGTTCCAATAAACCTGGCAAACACTTCACCATTATGATTTTTGAACAGTATATAGTTTGAGACAAGTGACTCATCAATGATGATGGGGTTAGCATAGTTATAGCCAGATAATGTGGCTGGGTCTATTGGGGGGTCCTTTTGCAGCAACCCAAGTGGTATTGGGATAAAGATCAGGTTTCCAATATGTACCATCAACATTCATGTTTCTTTCAAAACCAATGCCCTCTTTCCTAGGGTTTCTGTTCAGAATATGTTTCTTGTGGACATCACAAAGAGTTTGATGCCCTTTGAGACTCTTATACATCCCTATCTTAGGCAATGTCTTCAACCTAGCATTTTCATCAGTAATAGCAGTGGCTTCCTCCCATAATGGGTTAGTTAACATATCAACAGTTGAAGATATTGCATTTTTAGAAACTATGGAACATGCAATAGAAGAATTAGCGTTATCACGCTCAAGGCATTTAAAGCAAGGTGGCAGAAACTCATTCTGAGCGGTACAGATGTGTTGAGTGAATAGTGAATCTTTTTAGTATGAAGATCATCATGAGAAGCTCTCAGGTTCTCTAGCTCTAGCTTCCTTTGAAGATATTCATAGAAGAGCTTCTCATGATCTGCTGAGAGGGTATCATGACGACATAGAAGTTCATCATACTTAACTTGAAGATTTTTTATGTCTTCAGTTAAGGATTGACTTCGATTCATTTCCTTGTCCAATAGATCATCGCTCTTGTCTAGCAGAATTTGAATCTTTTCCATAGCATTTTGTTGCTCGGTTGCAATTTTAGCAAGTTTCATATAGCTAGGTTTGGATTCACATTCAGTTTCTTATAGCTGGGTCTGGATTCATGAGACCGATCATTGTAACCCTGCGGAACATTAGTGTTAGCACGATCATATGAAGAACTTTTCTATATGAAAACTTTGGTCCATATGAAGCTTTTTCTCTCGGGTTTGTCTTCTTCTCGGGTGGTGTCATGATGACATTCATGGGAAGCTTTTCCAGAAGACGTTTGGGTACCCAGATCTTATTCATAGGAGAACCATTCCTGCAGTTAGTTCCAATAAACCTGGCAAACACTTCACCATTCTGATTTTTGAACAGTATATAGTTTGAGTCAAGTGACTCATCAATGATGATGGGGTTAGCATAGTTATAGCCAGATAATGTGGCTGGGTCTATTGGGGGTCCTTTTGCAGCAACCCAAGTGGTATTGGGATAAAGACCAGGTTTCCAATATGTACCATCAACATTCATGTTTCTTTCAAAACCAATGCCCTCTTTCCTAGGGTTTCTATTCAGAATATGTTTCTTGTGGATATCACAAAGAGTTTGATGCCCTTTGAGACTCTTATACATCCCTATCTCAGGCAATGTCTTCAACCTAGCATTTTCATCAGTAATAGCAGTGGCTTCCTCCCATAATGGGTTAGTTAACATATCAACAGTTGAAGATATTGCATTTTTAGAAACTATGGAACATTCAATAGAAGAATTAGCGTTATCACGCTCAAGGCATTTAAAGCAAGGTGGCAGAAACTCATCCTGAGCGGTACTGATCTGTTGAGTGAATAGTGAATCTTTTTAGTACGAAGATCATCATGAGAAGCTCTCAGGTTCTCTAGCTCTAGCTTCCTTTGAAGATATTCTTAGAAGAACTTCTCATGATATGCTGAGAGGGTATCATGACGACATACAAGTTCATCATACTTAACTTGAAGATTTTTTATGTCTTCAGTTAAGGATTGACTTCGATTCATTTCCTTGTCCAACAGATCATCGCTCTTGTCTAGCAGAATTTGAATCTTTTCCATAGAATTTTGTTGCTCGGTTGCAATTTTAGCAAGTTTCATATAGCTGGGTTTGGATTCACATTCAGTTTCGTATAGCTGGGTCTGGATTCATGAGACCGATCATTGTAACCCTGCGAAACATTAGTGTTAGCACGATCATACGAAAAACTTTGTCTATATGAAGACTTTGGTCCATATGAAGCTTTTTCTCTCGGGTGGTGTCATGATGACATTCATGGGAAGCTTTTCCAGAAGACATTTGCGTACCCAGATCTTCTTCATAGGAGAACCATTCCTGCAGTTAGTTCCAATAAACCTGGCTAACGCTTCTCCATTTTGATTTTTGAACAGTTTATAGTTTGAGTCAAGTGACTCATCAATGATGATGGTGTTAGCACAGTTATAGCCAGATAATGTGGCTGGGTCTATTGGGGGTCCTTTTGCAGCAACCCAAGTGGTTTTGGGATACTGATCAGGTTTCCAATATGTACAATCAACATTCTTGTTTCTTTCAAAACCAATGCCCTCTTTCCTAGGGTTTCTGTTCAGAATCTGTTTCTTGAGGATATCACAAAGAGTTTGATGCCCTTTGAGACTCTTATACATCCCTATCTCAAGCAATGTCTTCAACCTAGCATTTTCATCAGTAATAGCAGTGGCTTCCTACCATGATGGGTTAGTTAACATATCAATAGTTGAAGATATTGCATTTTTAGAAACTATGGAACATTCAACAGAAGAATTAGCGTTATCACGATCAAGGCATTTCAGGTAAGGTGGCAGAAACTCATCCTGAGCGGTACTAATTTGTTGAGTGAATAGTGAATCATTTTCAGTTCAAAGATCATCATGAGACACTCTTAGCTTCTCTAGCTCTTGCTTCCTTTGAAGATATTCATAGAAGAGATTCTCATGATATGCTGAGAGGGTATCATGACGACTTAGAAGTTCGTCATACTTAACTTGAAGATTTTTTATGTCTTCAGTTAAGGATTGACTTCGATTCATTTCCTCGTCCAACAGATCATCGCTCTTGTCTAGCTGAATTTGAATCTTTTCCATAGCATTTTGTTGCTCGCTTGCAATTTTAGCAAGTTTCTTATAGCTGGGTTTGGATTCACATTCAGTTTCTTATAGCTGGGTTTGGATTCATGAGACCGATCATTGTAACCCTGCGAAACATGAGTGTTAGCGCGATCATACGAAGAACTTTGTCTATATAAAGACTTTGGTCCATATGAAACTTTTGTTCTCGGGTGGTGTCATGATGACATTCATGGGAAGCTTTTCCAGAAGACGTTTGGGTACCCAGATCTTCTTCATAGGAGAACCATTCCTGCAGTTAGTTCCAATAAACCTGGCTAACACTTCACCATTCTGATTTTTGAACAGTTTAAAGTTTGAGTCAAATGACTCATCAATGATGATGGGGTTAGCAGACTTATAGCCAGATAATGTGGCTGGGTCTATTGGGGGTGCTTTTGCAGCAACCCAAGTGGTTTTGGGATACTGATCAGGTTTCCAATATGTACCATCAACATTCATGTTTCTTTCAAAACCAATGCCCTCTTTCCTAGGGTTTCTGTTCAGAATCTGTTTCTTGTGGATATCACAAAGAGTTTGATGCCATTTGAGACTCTTATACATCCCTATCTCAAGCAATGTCTTCAACCTAGCATTTTCATCTGTAATAGCAGTGGCTTCCTCCCATGATGGGTTAGTTAACATATCAACAGTTGAAGATCATGCATTTTCAGAAACTATGGAACATTCAACAGAAGAATTAGCGTTATCACGATCAAGGCATTTCAGGTAAGGTGGCAGAAACTCATCCTGAGCGGTACTAATTTGTTGAGTGAATAGTGAATCATTTTCAGTTCAAAGATCATCATGAGACACTCTTAGCTTCTCTAGCTCTTGCTTCCTTTGAAGATATTCATAGAAGAGCTTCTCATGATCTGCTGAGAGGGTATCATGACGACTTAGAAGTTCGTCATACTTAACTTGAAGATTTTTTATGTCTTCAGTTAAGGATTGACTTCGATTCATTTCCTCGTCCAACAGATCATCGCTCTTGTCTAGCTGAATTTGAATCTTTTCCATAGCATTTTGTTGCTCGGTTGCAATTTTAGCAAGTTTCTTATAGCTGGGTTTGGATTCACATTCAGTTTCTTATAGCTGGGTTTGGATTCATGAGACCGATCATTGTAACCCTGCGAAACATGAGTGTTAGCGCGATCATACGAAGAACTTTGTCTATATAAAGACTTTGGTCCATATGAAACTTTTGTTCTCGGGTGGTGTCATGATGACATTCATGGGAAGCTTTTCCAGAAGACGTTTGGGTACCCAGATCTTCTTCATAGGAGAACCATTCCTGCAGTTAGTTCCAATAAACCTGGCTAACACTTCACCATTCTGATTTTTGAACAGTTTAAAGTTTGAGTCAAATGACTCATCAATGATGATGGGGTTAGCAGACTTATAGCCAGATAATGTGGCTGGGTCTATTGGGGGTGCTTTTGCAGCAACCCAAGTGGTTTTGGGATACTGATCAGGTTTCCAATATGTACCATCAACATTCATGTTTCTTTCAAAACCAATGCCCTCTTTCCTAGGGTTTCTGTTCAGAATCTGTTTCTTGTGGATATCACAAAGAGTTTGATGCCATTTGAGACTCTTATACATCCCTATCTCAAGCAATGTCTTCAACCTAGCATTTTCATCTGTAATAGCAGTGGCTTCCTCCCATGATGGGTTAGTTAACATATCAACAGTTGAAGATAATGCATTTTCAGAAACTGTGGAACATTCAACAGAAGAATTAGCGTTATCACGCTCAAGGCATTTCAACCAAGGTGGCAGAAACTAATCCTGAGCGGTACTGATCTGTTGAGTGAATAGTGAATCATTTTCAGTTCGAAGATCATCATGAGAGGCTCTCAGGTTCTCTAGCTCTTGCTTCCTTTGAAGATATTCATAGAAGAGCTTCTCATGATCTGCTGATAGGGTATCATGATGACTTAGAAGTTTGTCATACTTAACTTGAAGATTTTTTATGTCTTCAGTTAAGGATTGACTTCGATTCATTTCCTCGTCCAACAGATCATCGCTGTTGTCTATCAAAATTTGAATCTTTTCAATAGCATTTTGTTGCTCGGTTGCAATTTTAGCAAGTTTCTTATAACTGGGTTTGGATTCACATTCAGTTTCTTATAGCTGGGTCAGGATTCATGAGACTGATCATTGTGACCCTGCGAAACATTACTGTTAGCACGATCATACGAAGAACTTTATCTATATGAAGACTTTCGTCCATATGAAGCTTTTTCTCTCGGGTTTGTCTTCTTCCCGGGTGGTGTCATTTTGACATTCATGGGAAGCTTTTCCAGAAGACGTTTGGGAACCCAGATCTTCTTCATAGGAGAAATTCCTGCAGTTAGTTCTAATAAACCTGGCTAACACTTCACCATTCTGATTTTTGAACAGTTTATAGTTTGAGTCAAGTGACTCATCAATGATGATGGGGTTAGCACAATTATAGCCAGATAATGTGGCTGGGTTTATTGGGGGTCCTTTTGCAGCAACCCAAGTGGTTTTGGGATACTGATCAGGTTTCCAATATGTACAATCAACATTCATGTTTCTTTCAAAACCAATGCCCTCTTTCCTAGGGTTTCTGTTCAGAATCTGTTTCTTGTGGATATCACAAAGAGTTTGATGCCATTTGAGACTCTTATACATCCCTATCTCAAGCAATGTCTTCAACCTAGCATTTTCATCAATAATAGCAGTGGCTTCCTCCCATGATGGGTTAGCTAACATATCAACAGTTGAAGATATTGCATTTTCAGAAACTATGGAACATTCAACAGAAGAATTAGCGTTATCACTCTCAAGGCATTTCAAGCAAGGTGGCACAAACTCATCCTAAGCGGTACTAATCTGTTGAGTGAATAGTGAATCATTTTTAGTTCGAAGATCATCATGAGAGGCTCTCAGGTTCTCTAGCTCTTGCTTCTTTGAAGATATTCATAGGAGAGCTTCTCATGATCTGCTGAGAGGCTATCATGACGACTTAGAAGTTCGTCATACTTAACTTGAAGATTTTTTATGTCTTCAGTTAAGGATTGACTTCGATTCATTTCCTCGTCCAACAGATCATCGCTCTTGTCTAGCAGAATTTGAATCTTTTCCATAGCATTTTGTTGCTCGGTTGCAATTTTAGCAAGTTTCTTATAGCTGGGTTTGGATTCACATTCAGTTTCTTATAGCTGGTTCTGGATTCATGAGACCGATCATTGTAACCCTGCGAAACATTAGTGTTAGCACGATCATACAAAGAACTTTGTCTATATCAAGACTTTGGTCCATATGAAGCTTTTACTCACGGGTTTGTCTTCTTCCTGGGTGGTGTCATGATGACATTCATGGGAAGCTTTTCCAGAAGGCGTTTGGGTACCCAGATCTTCTTCATAGGAGAACCTTTCCTGCAGTTAGTTCCAATAAACCTGGCTAAGACTTCACCATTCTGATTTTTGAACAGTTTATAGTTTGGGTCAAGTGACTCACCAATGACGATGGGGTTAGCATAGTTATAGCCAGATAATGTGACTGGGTCTATTGGGGGTGCTTTTGCAGCAACCCAAGTTGTTTTGGGATACTGATTAGGATTCCAATATGTACCATCAACATTCATGTTTCTTTCAAAACCAATGCCCTCTTTCCTAGGGTTTCTGTTCAGAATCTGTTTCTTGAGGATATCACAAAGAGTATGATGCCCTTTGAGACTCTTATTCATCCCTCTCTCAAGCAATGTCTTCAACCTAGCATTTTCATCAGTAATAGCAGTGGCATCCTCCCATGATGGGTTAGTTAACATATCAGCAGTTGAAGATATTGCACTTTTAGAAACTGTGGAACATTCAACAGAAGAATTAGCGTTATCACGCTCAAGGCATTTCAAGCAAGGTGGCACAAACTCATCCTGAGCGGTACTGATCTGTTGAGTGAATAGTGAATCATTTTCAGTTCGAAGATAATCATGGGAGGCTCTCAGGTTTTCTAGCTCCTGCTTCCTTTGAAGATCTTCATAGAAGAGATTCTCATGATATGCTGAGAGGGTATCATGACGACTTAGAAGCTCGTTATACTTAACTTGAAGATTTTTTATGTCTTCAGTTAAGGATTGACTTTGATTCATTTCCTCGTCCAACAGATCATCGCTCTTGTCTAGCAGAATTTGAATCTTTTCCATAGCATT
Organism: Elymus sibiricus; assembly: GCA_039707655.1. Lineage (NCBI taxonomy): Eukaryota > Viridiplantae > Streptophyta > Magnoliopsida > Poales > Poaceae > Elymus > Elymus sibiricus. The sequence continues at coordinate 200,986,660 of CM077666.1, read as the reverse complement.
TTGTTGCTCGGTTGCAATTTTAGCAAGTTTCTTATAGCTGGGTTTGGATTCACATTCAGTTTCTCATAGCTGGGTCTGGATTCATGAGACCGATCATTGTAATACTGCGAAACATTAGTGTTAGCACGATCATACGAAGAACATTGTCTATATGAAGACTTTGGTCCATATGAAGCTTTTTCACTCAGGTTTGTCTTCTTCTCGGGTGGTGTCATGATGACAATCATGGGAAGCTTTTCCAGAAGACGTTTGGGTACCCAGATCTTCTTCATAGGAGAACCATTCCTGCAGTTAGTTCCAATAAACCTGGCTAACACTTCACCATTCTGATTTTTGAACAGTTTATAGTTTGAGTCAAGTGACTCATCAATGATGATGGGGTTAGCACAATTATAGCAGATAATGTGGTTGGGTCTATAGGGGGTCCTTTTGCAGCAACCCAAGTGGTTTTTGGATACAGATCAGGTTTCCAATATGAAACTTCAACATTCATGTTTCTTTCAAAACCAATGCCATCTTTCCTAGGGTTTCTGTTCAGAATCTGTTTCTTTAGGATATCACAAAGAGTTTGATGCCCTTTGAGACTCTTATACATCCCTATCTCAAGCAATGTCTTCAACCTAGCATTTTCATCAGTAATAGCAGTGTCTTCCTCACTTGATGGGTTAGTTAACATATCAATAGTTGAAGATATTGCATTTCCGCAAACTATGGAACATTCAACAGAAGAATTAGCATTATCACGGGCAAGGCATTTCTAGCTATGTGGCACAAACACATCCTGAGCGGTACTGATCTGTTGAGTGAATAGTGAATCATTTTCAGTTCGAAGATCACCATGAGAGGCTCTCAGGTTCTCTAGCTCTTGCTTCCTTTGAAGATATTCATAGAAGAACTTCTCATGATCTGCTGAGAGGGTATCATGACGACTTAGAAGTTTGTCATACTTAACTTGAAGATTTTTTATGTTTTCAGTTAAGGATTGACTTTGATTCATTTCCTCGTCCAATAGATCATCGGTCTTGTCTAGCAGAATTTGAATATTTTCCATATCATTTTGTTGCTCGGTTGCTATTTTAGCAAATTTCTTATAGCTGGGTTTGGATTCACATTCAGTTTCTTATAGCTGGGTCTGGATTCATGAGACCGATCACTGTAACCCTGCGAAACATTAGTGTTAGCACGATCATACGAAGAACTTTTCTATATGAAGAATTTGGTCCATATGAAGCTTTTTCTCTTGGGTTTGTCTTCTTCCCGGGTGGTTTCATGATGACATTCATGGGAAGCTTTTCCAGAAGATGTTTGGGTACACAGATCTTCTTCATAGGAGAACCATTCCTGTAGTTACTTCCAACAAACCTGGCTAACACTTCACCATTCTGATTTTTGAATGTTTTTATAGTTTGAGTCAAATGACTCATCAATGATGATGGGGTTAGCACACTTATAGCCAGATAATGTGGCTGGGTATATTGGGGGTCCTTTTGCAGCAACCCAAGTAGTTTTGGGATACTGATCAGGTTTCCAATATGTACCATCAACATTCATGTTTCTTTCAAAACCAATGCCCTTTTTCCTAGGGTTTCTGTTCAGAATCTGTTTCTTGAGGATAGCACAAAGAGTTTGATACCCTTTGAGACTCTTAAACATCCCTATCTCAAGCAATGTCTTCAACCTAGCATTTTCATCAGTAATAGCAGTGGCTTCCTCGCGTGATGGGTTAGTTAACATATCAACAGTTGAAGATATTGCATTTTCAGAAACTGTGGAACATTCAATAGAAGAATTAGCGTTATCACGCTCAAGGCATTTCAAGCAAGGTGGCACAAACTCATCCTGAGCGGTACTGATCTGGTAAGTGAATAGTGAATCATTTTCAGTTCGAAGATCATCATGAGAGGCTCTCAGGTTCTCTAGCTCGTGCTTCCTTTGAAGATATTCATAGAAGAGCATCTCATGATCTGCTGAGAGAGTATCATGATGACTTAGAAGTTCGTCATACTTAACTTGAAGATTTTTTATGTCTTCTTAGTTAAAGATTGACTTCGATTCATTTCCTCGTCCAACAAGATCATCGCTCTTGTCTAGCTGAATTTGAATCTTTTGCATAGCATTTTGTTGCTCGGTGGCAATTTTAGCAAATTTCTTATAGCTGGGTTTGGATTCACATTCATTTTCTTATAGTTGGGTTTGGATTCATGAGACCGATCATTGTAACCCTGCGAAACATGAGTGTTTGCACGATCATACGGAGAACTTTGTTTATATGAAGACTTTGGTCCATATGAAGCTTTTGCCCTCGGGTTTGTCTTCTTCCCGGGTGGTGTCATGATGACATTCATGGGAAGCTTTTCCAGAAGATGTTTGGGTACCCAGATCTTCTTCATAGGAGAACCATTCCTGTAGTTAGTTAAAATAAACCTAGCTAACACTTCACCATTCTGATTTTTGAATAATTTATAGTTTGAGTCAAATGACTCATCAATGACGATGGGGTTAGCACAGTTATAGCCAGATAATGTGGCTGGGTCTATTGGGGGTCCTTTTGCAGCAACCCAAGTGGTTTTGGGATACTGATCAACTTTCTAGTATGTACCATCAACATTCATGTTTCTTTCAAAACCAATGCCCTCTTTCCTAGGGTTTCTATTCAGAATCTGTTTCTTGAGGATATCACAAAGAGTTTGATGCCCTTTGAGACTCTTATACATCCCTATCTCAAGCAATGTCTTCAACCTAGCATTTTCATCAGTAATAGCAGTGGCTTCCTCACTTGATGGGTTAGTTAACATATCAACAATTGAAGATATTGCATTTCCAGAAACTGTGGAACATTCAACAGAAGAATTAGCGTTATCACGGTCAAGGCATTTCAAGCAAGGTGGCACAAACTCATTCTGAGCGGTACTGATCTGTTGAGTGAATAGTGAATCATTTTCAGTTCGAAGATCACCATGAGAGGCTCTCGGGTTCTCTAGCTCTTGCTTCCTTTATAGATATTCATAGAAGAACTTCTCATGATCTGCTGAGAGGGTATCATGACGACTTAGAAGTTCGTCATACTTAACTTGAAGATTTTTTATGTCTTCAGTTAAGGATTGACTTCGATTCATTTCCTCGTCCAACAGATCATCGGTCTTGTCTAGCAGAATTTGAATCTTTTCCATATCATTTTGTTGCTCGGTTGCTATTTTAGCAAGTTTCTTATAGCTGGGTTTGGATTCACATTCAGTTTCTTATAGCTGGGTCTGGATTCATGATACCGATCACTGTAACCCTGCAAAACATTAGTGTTAGCACGATCATACGAAGAACTTTTCTATATGAAGAATTTGGTCCATATGAAGCTTTTTCTCTCGGGTTTGTCTTCTTCCCGGGTGGTGTCATGATGACATTCATGGGAAGCTTTTCCAGAAGATGTTTGGGTACACAGATCTTCTTCATAGGAGAACCATTCCTGTAGTTACTTCCAATAAACCTGGCTAACACTTCACCATTCTGATTTTTGAATGTTTTTTTATAGTTTGAGTCAAATGACTCATCAATGATGATCGGGTTAGCACACTTATAGCCAGATAATGTGGCTGGGTATATTGGGGGTCCTTTTGCAGCAACGCAAGAAGTTTTGGGATACTGATCAGGTTTCCAATATGTACCATCAACATTCATGTTTCTTTCAAAACCAATGCCCTTTTTCCTAGGGTTTCTGTTCAGAATCTGTTTCTTGAGGATAGCACAAAGAGTTTGATACCCTTTGAGACTCTTATACATCCTTATCTCAAGCAATGTCTTCAACCTAGCATTTTCATCAGTAATAGCAGTGGCTTCCTCGCATGATGGGTTAGTTAACATATCAACAGTTGAAGATATTGCATTTTTAGAAACTGTGGAACATTCAACAGAAGAATTAGCGTTATCACGCTCAAGGCATTTCAAGCAAGGTGGCACAAACTCATCCGTAGCGGTACTGATCTGTTGAGTGAATAGTGAATCATTTTCAGTTCGAAGATCATAATGAGAGGCTCTCAGGTTCTCTAGCTCTTGCTTCCTTTGAAGATATTCATAGAAGAGCATCTCATGATCTGCTAAGAGGGTATCATGATGACTTAGAAGTTCCTCATACTTAACTTGAAGATTTTTTATGTCTTCTTAGTTAAGGATTGACTTCGATTCATTTCCTCATCCAAAAAGATCATCGCTCTTGTCTAGCTGAATTTGAATCTTTTCCATAGCATTTTGTTGCTCGGTGGCAATTTTAGCAAGTTTCTTATAGCTGGGTTTGGATTCACATTCAGTTTCTTATAGCTGGGTTTGGATTCAAGAGACCGATCGTTGTAACCCTGCGAAACATGAGTGTTTGCACGATCATACGGAGAACTTTGTCTATATGAAGACTTTGGTCCATATGAAGCTTTTGCTCTCGGGTTTGTCTTCTTCTCGGGTGGTGTCATGATGACATTCATGGGAAGCTTTTCCAGAAATTGTTTGGGTACCCAGATCTTCTTCATAGGAATACCATTCCTGTAGTTAGTTAAAATAAACATGGCTAACACTTCACCATTCTGATTTTTGAATAATTTATAGTTTGAGTCAAATGACTCATCAATGATGATGGTGTTAGCACAGTTATAGCCAGATAATGTTGCTGGGCCTATTGGGGGTCCTTTTGCAGCAACCCAAGTGGTTTTGGGATACTGATCAAGTTTCTAGTATGTACCATCAACATTCATGCTTCTTTCAAAACCAATGCCCTCTTTCCTAGGGTTTCTATTCAGAATCTGTTTCTTGAGGATATCACAAAGACTTTGGTGCCCTTTCAGACTCTTATACATCCCTATCTCAAGCAATGTCTTCAACCTAGCATTTTCATCAGTAATAGCAGTGGCTTCCTCACTTGATGGGTTAGTTGACATATCAACAGTCTAAGATATTGCATTTCCAGAAATTGTGGAACATTCAATAGAAGAATTTGCATTATCACGGTCAAGGCATTTCAAGCAAGGTGGCACAAACTCATCCTGAGCGGTACTGATCTGTTGAGTGAATAGTGAATCATTTTCAGTTTGAAGATCACCATAAGAGGCTCTCAGGTTCTCTAGCTCTTGCTTCCTTTGAAGATATTCATAGAAGAACTTCTCATGATCTGCTGAGAGGGTATCATGACGACTTAGAAGTTCGTCATACTTAACTTGAAGATTTTTTTTGTCTTCAGTTAAGGATTGACTTCGATTCATTTCCTCGTCAAACAGATCATCGGTCTTGTCTAGCAGAATTTGAATCTTTTCCATATCATTTTGTTACTCGGTTGCTATTTTAGCTAGTTTCTTATAGCTGGGTTTGGATTGACATTCAGTTTCTTATAGCTGGGTCTGGATTCATGAGACCGATCACTGTAACCCTGCGAAATATTAGTGTTAGCACGATCATACGAAGAACTTTATCTATATGAAGACTTTGGTCCATATGAAGCTTTTTCTCTCGGGTTTGTCTTCTTCCCGGGTGGTGTCATGATGACAGTCATGGGAAGCTTTTCCAGAAGATGTTTGGGTACACAGATCTTCTTCATAGGAGAACCATTCCTGTAGTTACTTCCAATAAACCTGGCTAACACTTCACCATTCTGATTTTTGAATGTTTTTATAGTTTGAGTCAAATGACTCATCAATGATGATGGGGTTAGCACACTTATAGCCAGATAATGTGGCTGGGTATATTGGGGGTCCTTTTGCAGCAACCGAAGTAGTTTTGGGATACTGATCAGGTATCCAATATGTACCATCAACATTCATGTTTCTTTCAAAACCAATGCCCTTTTTCCTAGGTTTTCTGTTCAGAATCTGTTTCTTGAGGATAGCACAAAGAGTTTGATACCCTTTGAGACTCTTATACATCCCTATCTCAAGCAATGTCTTCAACCTAGCATTTTCATCAGTAATAGCAGTGGCATCCTCCCATGATGGGTTAGTTAACATATCAACAGTTGAAGATATTGCACTTTTAGAAACTGTGGAACATTCAACAGAAGAATTAGCGTTATCACGCTCAAGGCATTTCAAGCAAGGTGGCACAAACTCATCCTGAGCGGTACTGATCTGTTGAGTGAATAGTGAATCATTTTCAGTTCGAAGATAATCATGGGAGGCTCTCAGGTTTTCTAGCTCTTGCTTCCTTTGAAGATCTTCATAGAAGAGATTCTCATGATATGCTGAGAGGGTATCACAAAGAGTATGATGCCCTTTGAGACTCTTATACATCCCTATCTCAAGCAATGTCTTCAACCTAGCATTTTCATCAGTAATAGCAGTGGCTTCCTCGCATGATGGGTTAGTTAACATATCAACAGTTGAAGATATTGCATTTTCAGAAACTGTGGAACATTCAACAGAAGAATTAGCGTTATCACGCTCAAGGCATTTCAGGCAAGGTGGCACAAACTCATCCTGAGCGGTACTGATCTGTTGAGTGAATAGTGAATCATTTTCAGTTCGAAGATCATCATGAGAGGCTCTCAGGTTCTCTAGCTCTTGCTTCCTTTGAAGATATTCATAGAAGAGCATCTCATGATCTGCTGAGAGGGTATCATGATGACTTAGAAGTTCGTCATATTTAACTTGAAGGTTTTTTATGTCTTCTTAGTTAAGGATTGACTTCGATTCATCTCCTCGTCCAACAAGATCATTGCTCTTGTCTAGCTGAATTTGAATCTTTTCCATAGCATTTTGTTGCTCGGTGGCAATTTTAGCAAGTTTCTTATAGCTGGGTTTGGATTCATGAGACCGATCATTGTAACCCTGCGAAACATGAGTGTTAGCACGATCATACGAAGAACTTTGTCTATATGAAGACTTTGGTCTATATGAAACTTTTGTTCTCGTGTTTGTCTTTTTCTCGGGTGGTGTCAAGATGACATTCATGGGAAGCTTTTCCAGAAGACATTTGGGTACCCAGATCTGCTTCATAGTAGAAACATTCCTGCCGTTAGTTCCAATAAACCTGGCTAACACTTTACTATTCTAATTTTTGAACAGTTTATAGTTTGAGTCAAATGACTCATCAATGATGGTGGGGTTAGCACACTTATAGCCAGATAATGTGGCTGGGTCTATTGGGGGTTAGCACACCAACTAATCAGGTTTCCAATATGTACCATCAACATTCATGTTTATTTCAAAACCAATGCCCTCTTTCCTAGGGTTTCTGTTCAGAATCTATTTCTTGAGGATATCACAAAGAGTTTGATGCCCTTTGAGACTCTTATACATCCCTATCTGAAGCAATGTCTTCAACCTAGCATTTTCATCAGTAATAGCAGTGGCTTCCTCCCATGATGGGTTAGTTAACATATCAACATTTGAAGATATTGCATTTTCAAAAACTGTGGAACATTCAACAGAAGAATTAGCGTTATCACACACAAGGAATTTCAAGCAAGGTGGCACAAACTCATCCTGAGCGGTACTGATCTGTTGAGTGAATAGCGAATCATTTTCAATTCGAAGATCAGCATGAGAGGCTCTAGGTTCTCTAGCTCTTGCTTCCTTTGAAGATATTCATAGAAGAGCTTCTCATGATCTGCTGAGAGGGCATCATGATGACTTAGAAGTTCATCATACTTAACTTGAAGATTTTTTATGTCTTCAGTTAAGGATTGACTTCGATTCATTTCCTCGTCCAACAGATCACCGCTCTTGTCTAGCAAAATTTGAAACTTTTCCATAGCATTTTGTTGCTCGGTTGCAATTTTAGCAAGTTTCTTATAGCTGGGTTTGGATTCACATTCAGTGTCTTATAGCTGGGTCTGGATTCATGAGGCCGATCATTGTCACCCTGCGAAACATTAGTGTTAGCACGATCATACGAAGAACTTTTCTATAGGAAGACTTTGGTCCATATGAAGCTTTTTCTCTCGGGTTTGTCTTCTTCCCGGGTGGTGTCATGATGACATTCATGGGAAGCTTTTCCAGAAGATGTTTGGGATACACAGATCTTCTTCATAGGAGAACCATTCCTGTAGTTACTTCCAATCAACCTGGCTAACACTTCACCATTCTGATTTTTGAATGTTTTATAGTTTGAGTCAAATGAGTCATCAATGATGATGGGGTTAGCACACTTATATCCAGATAATGTGGCTGGGTCTATTGGGGGTCCTTTTGCAGCAACCCAAGTAGTTTTGGGATACTGATCAGGTTTCCAATATGTACCATCAACATTCATGTTTCTTTCAAATCCAGTGCCCTCTTTCCTAGGGTTTCTGTTCAGAATCTATTTCTTGAGGATATCACAAAGAGTTTGATGCCCTTTGAGACTCTTATACATCCCTATCTCAAGCAATGTCTTCAACCTAGGATTTTCATCAGTAATAGAAGTGGCTTCCTCGCATGATGGGTTAGTTAACATATCAACAGTTGAAGAGATTGCATTTTCAGCAACTGTGGAACATTCAACAGAAGAATTAGCGTTATCATGCTCAAGGCATTTCAACCAAGGTGGCACAAACTCATCCTGAGCGGTACTGATCTGTTGAGTTAATAGCGAATCATTTTCAGTTCGAAGATCATCATGAGAGGCTCTCAGGTTCTCTAGCTCTTGCTTCCTTTGAAGATATTCATAGAAGAGCATCTCATGATCTGCTGAGAGGGTATCATGATGACTTAGAAGTTCGTCATACTTAACTTGAAGATTTTTCATGTCTTCTTAGTTAAGGATTGACTTCGATTCATTTCCTCGTCCAACAGATCATCGCTCTTGTCTAGCACAATTTGAATCTTTTCCATAGCATTTTGTTGCTCGATTGCAGTTTTAGCAAGCTTCTTATAGCTGGGTTTGGATTCACATTCAGTTTCTTATAGCTGGGTCTGGATTCATGAGACCGATCATTGTAACCCTGCGAAACATGAGTGTTAGCACGATCATACGAAGAACTTTGTCTATATGAAGACTTTGGTCCATACGATGCTTTTGCTCTCGGGTTTGTCTTCTTCCCGGGTGGTGTCATGATGACATTCATGGGAAGCTTTTCCAGATGATGTTTTGGTACCCAGAGCTTCTTCATAGGAGAACCATTCCTGCATTTAGTTCAAATAGACCTGGCTAACACTTCACCATTCTGATTTTTGAACGTTTTATAGTTTGAGTCAAATGACTCATCAGTGTTGATGGGGTTAGCACAGTTATAGCCAGATAATGTGGCTGGGTCTATTGGGGGTCCTTTTGCAGCAAGCCAAGTGGTTTTGGGATACTGATCAGGTTTCCAATATGTACCATCAACATTCATGTTTCTTTCAAAACCATTGCCCTCTTTCCTAGGGGTTCTGTTCAGAATCTATTTCTTGAGGATATCACAAAGAGTTTGATGCCCTTTGAGACTCTTATACATCCCTATCTCAAGCAATGTCTTCAACCTAGCATTTTCATTAGTAATAGCAGTGGCTACCTCCCATGATGGGTCAGTTAACATATCAACAGTTGAAGATATTGCATTTTCAGAAACTGTGGAATATTCAACAGAAGAATTAGCATTATCATGCTCATGGCATTTCAAGCAAGGTGGCACAAACTCATCCCGAGCGGTACTGATCTGTTGAGTGAATAGTGAATAATTTTCAGTTCGAAGATCATCATGAGAAGCTCTCAGGTTCTCTAGCTCTTGATTCCTTTGAAGATATTCATAGGAGAACTTCTCATGATCTGCTGAGAGGGTACCATGATGACTTAGAAGTTCGTCATACTTAACTTGAAGATTTTTTATGTCTTCTTAGTTAAGGATTGACTTCGATTCATTTCCTCGTCCAACTGATCATCGCTCTTGTCTAGCTGAATTTGAATCTTTTCCATAGCATTTTGTTGCTCGGTTGCAATTTTAGCAAGTTTCTTATAGCTGGGTTTGGATTCACATTCAGTTTCTTATAGCTGTGTTTGGATTCATGAGACCGATCATTGTAACCCTGCGAAACATGAGTGATAGAACGATCATATGAAGTACTTTGTCTATATGAAGACTTTGGTCCATATGAAGCTTTTGCTCTCGCGTTTGTCTTCTTCTCGGGTGGTGTCATGATGAAATTCATGGAAAGCTTTTCCAGAAGACATTTTGGTACCCAGATCTTCTTCATAGGAGAACCATTCCTGCAGTTAGTTCCAATAAACCTGGCTAACACTTCACCATTCTGATTTTTGAACAGTTTATAGTTTGAGTCAAATGACTCATCAATGATGATGGGGTTAGCACACTTGTAGCCAGATAATGTGGCTGGGTCCATTGGGGGTCATTTTGCAGCAACCCAAGTGGTTTTGGGATACTGGTCAGGTTTCCAATATGTACCATCAACATTCATGTTTCTTTCAAAACCAATGCCCTCTTTCCTAGGGTTTCTGTTCAGAATCTGTTTGTTGAGGATATCACAAAGAGTTTGATGCCCTTTGAGACTCTTATACATCCCTATCCCAAGCAATGTCTTCAACCTAGCATTTTCATCAGTAATAGCAGTGGCTTCCTCTCATGATGGGTTAGTTAACATATCAAAAGTTGAAGATATTGCATTTTCAGAAACTGTGGAACATTCAACAGAAGAATTAGCGTTATCATGCTCAAGGCATTTCAAGCAAGGTGGCACAAACTCATCCTGAGCGGTACTGATCTATTGTGTGAATAGTGAATAATTTTGAGTTCGAAGATCATCATGAGAGGCTCTCAGGTTCTCTAGCACTTGCTTCCTTTGAAGATATTCAAAGGAGAGCTTCTCATGATCTGCTGAGAGGGTATCATGACGACTTAGAAGTTCATCATACTTAACTTGAAGATTTTTTATGTATTCTTAGTTAAGGATTGACTTCGATTCATTTCATCATCCAACAGATCATCAACCTTGTCTAGCAGAATTTGAATCTTTTCCATAGCATTTTTTTGCTCAATTGCAATTTTAGCAAGTTTCTTATAGCTGGGTTTGGATTCACATTCAGTTTCTTATAGCTGGGTCTGGATTCATGAGACTGATCATTGTACCCCTGCGAAACATGAGTGTTAGCACGATCATATGAAGAACTTAGTCTATATGAAGACTTTGGTCCATATGAAGCTTTTGCTCTCGGGTTTGTCTTCTTCCCGGGTGGTGTCATGATGACATTCATGGGAAGCTTTTCCAGAAGATGTTTGGGTACCCAGATCTTCTTCATAGGAGAACCATTCCTGCAGTTAGTTCCAATAAACCTGGCTAACACTTCACCATTCTGATTTTTGAACATTTTATAGTTTGAGTCAAATGACTCATCAGTGATGATGGGGTTAGCACAGTTACAGCCAGATAATGTGGCTGGGTCTATTGGGGGTCCTTTTGCAGCAACCCAAGTGGTTTTGGAATACTGATCAGGTGTCCAATATGTACCATCAACATTCATGTTTCTTTCAAAACCATTGCCCTCTTTCCTAGGGGTTCTGTTCAGAATCTGTTTCTTGAGGATATCACAAAGAATTTGATGCCCTTTGAGACTCTTATACATCCCTATCTCAAGCAATGTCTTCAACCTAGCATTTTCATCAGTAATAGCAGTGGCTTCCTCCCATGATGGGTCATTTAACATATCAACAGTTGAAGATATTGCATTTTCAGAAACTGTGGAACATTCAACAGAAGAATTAGCGTTATCACGCTCAAGGCATTTCATGCAAGGTGGCACAAACTCATCCCGAGCGGTACTGATCTGTTGAGTGAATAGTGAATCATTTTTAGTTCGAAGATCATCATGAGAGGCTCTAAGGTTCTCTAGCTCTTGCTTCCTTTGAAGATATTCATAGAAGAGCTTCTCATGATTTGCTGAGAGGGTATCATGACGACTTAGAAGCTCGTCATACTTAACTTGAAGATTGTTTATGTCTTCAGTTAAGGATTGACTTCGATTCATTTCCTCATCCAATAGATCATCGCCCTTGTCTAGCAGAATTTGAATCTTTTCCATAGCATTTTTTTGCTCGGTTGCAATTTTAGCAAGTTTCTTATAGCTGGGTTTGGATTCACATTCAGTTTCTTATAGCTGGGTCTGGATTCATGAGACCGATCATTGTAACCCTGCGAAACATTAGTGTTAGCACGATCATACGAAGAACTTTGTCTATATGAAGACTTTGGTCCATATGAAGCTTTTTCTCTCAGGTTTGTCTTCTTCTCAGGTGATGTCATGATGACATTCATGGGAAGCTTTTCCAGAAGATGTTTGGGTACCCAGATCTTCTTCATAGGAGAACCATTCCCGCAGTTAGTTCCAATAAACCTGGCTAACACTTCACCATTCTGATTTTTGAACAGTTTATAGTTTGTGTCAAGTGACTCATCAATGATGATGGGGTTAGCACAGTTATAGCAGATAATGTGGATGGGTCTATTGGGGGTCCTTTTGCAGCAACCCAAGTGGTTTTGGGATACAGATCAGGTTTCTAATATGTACCATCAACATTCATGTTTCTTTCAAAACCAATGCCCTCTTTGCTAGGGTTTCTGTTCAGAATCTGTTTCTTGAGGATATCACAAAGAGTTTGATGCCCTTTGAGACTCTTATACATCCCTATCTCAAGCAATGTCTTCAACCTAGCATTTTCATCAGTAATAGCAGTGGCTTCCTCCCATGATAGGTTAGTTAACTTATCAACAGTTGAAGATATTGCATATTTAGAAACCGTGGAACATTCAACAGAAGAATTAGCGTTATCATGCTCAAGGCATTTCAAGCAAGGTGGCACAAACTCATCCTGAGTGGTACTGATCTGTTGAGTGAATAGTGAATCATTTTCAGTTCGAAGATCATCATGAGACGCTCTCAGCTTCTCTAGCTCTTGCTTCCTTTTAAGATATTCATAGGAGAGCTTCTCATGATCTGCTGAGAGGGTATCATGACGACTTAGAAGTTCGTCATACTTAACTTGAAGATTTTTTATGTCTTCAGTTAAGGATTGACTTCGATTCATTTCCTCGTCCAATAGATCATCGCTCTTGTCTAGCAGAATTTGAATCTTTTCCATAGCATTTTGTTGCTCGGTTGCAATTTTAGCAAGTTTCTTATAGCTGGGTTTGGATTCACATTCAATTTCTTACAGCTGTGTTTGGATTCATGAATGACGGTGTCCTGGATTAGGGGGTGCTAACCTAGCCAGCTCGTCTCTTCGGTTGGGCTTATGGTCCCTCGTATGTGATCAAGATTGGCTCCAGAGGACGCATACAGGAAGCGTGATCAAGACTGCCTCCACCGAAGACTTAACGTGTACTCCAAGATCTCTCCTGCCGCCCTGCTCCTAGATACCGACCTTGTAACCCTAGATGCCCTCCCTGGCGTGTATATAAGCCATAGGGTTTAGCCCGTAGAGGGGACATCAACGCAATATCGTTCACCTAGCCCTAGAAGTTAGACACACATGACGATATCGTGGTAGATCAACTCTGTATTTGATACATCTCCATCAATATAAACAAAGGCAGGACGTAGGGTTTTACCTCCATTAAGAGGGCCCAAACCTGGGTAAACATCGTCTCCCTTGTCTCTGTCACCACCGATCTAAGATCCACAGCTCGGGACCCCCTACCCCGAGGTCTGCCGGTTTTGACACCGACACTGGTGCTTTCATTGAGAGTTTCGCTGCGCGATCACCAGAAGGATCGATGGCTCACCTGCAGATTAACTGCGCCAATGGCCATGGGGACGTTTACGCCCCCGGCCAGCTCCTCGTTTTCGGCAGCATGGTCTTTTGCGCTGACTCAACAGGGCATCTAGCCTCTGTCGAGAACTACGCCCCAGGTCGGATCATGAACTTCAGCGGCCTCGAATACACTGCGGATTCCCGTGGTGAACTCATCCTATCGGAATGGACTCCCGGCCGAATTGAGAACTCGACCGGTGTTGGAGGCTCGACTCCGGAACCGAACTCCGTCGCGGCGCATGTGCAGACCCCCAATGCGACCACTCCGACCAGTTTCCTTCTGATCGTCAGTCCGGACATAGATCCGGCTCCCACCTCCGAAAACACGTCGGTGCTAGAACTGACTTCGGCGCAGAACCCGAAATTGTGTTCGGATTCCCTTCGCACCGAAAACGCGTCAAGATACACACCGGGCATACTTCGAGTCAGCCCTGCCTATGGCGCATCAATGAATCCCGAAGAGCTATCTCACCTCGATGAGATGCTTGACCGCATATGGAGCATGTCCATCTCGGACGGCAAGAATTTGGTTTATAATCAGATCGGACTTAAAGCCAACGATCGGGAAATTTACATCCCACCCACCACCCACCTAGTCGCCACGGTCAACGATTTAACCAACGTGTTGGACTATGGTGAGGCCACAGACATGGAGGAAGATGTTGATGGCCCCATCGAGAACACCTCGCCCCCGGTAAACGCGGCAGGTGGACCGCCACGTCCACCTACGATGTTTACATGGTGGACACCCCCAAATCCCCTCCAAGACGTCGGCGAAGACGCCGAAGGGGTAATAACGGGGAGCCCAGTGGTAATAACGCGACTGCCAATAACGGCGACGCGGAGGACGGTGATGCCGATAACCATGAAGAGGACGTTCAAGCCTCCCCAGTAAGGAACGGCACACCTGACCGACTTCTCAGGGACTCAGATCCCGATGACCTCTTTGAAGGGGCCGATGACAACTACATGCCGGAATCCGAGGAGGATGAGAGCCTCGGTACCGAGGACTACATCGTCCCCGAAGACCCTTTTGAACAAGAGCGCTTCCGGCGGCGCCTTGTTGCAACAGCCCGGAGCATAAAACGCAAGCAGTAGCAGCTGCAGGCCAATACCGATGCACTAAATGAAAAGTGGGTCGAAGTGCTCTCCGCCAAGCAAGACATGGAAAACCGGCGCCATAGTGCGCCGAAACCATACCCATGTAGGCGTCTCTTGCCGAAGTTCGATGAGGAGCTCGCCGACGACCACGACCGACCCCCTAGAGGCCGGGACAGGCCAAGACAAGAAAACCTCAGTGACCGGCCACCTCAACGCCACTATGGCAAGGACCCCGTGGATTACCTAGATCATCATGATGCTAGACGTCGCATTGAGGAAAACAGGGCACCCCCTCGGTCCATCTATGGATCAAGGGGACGCGCGCCCACTGGGCTTGACGGCTACGATGCCTGGATGGACAGGAACGGCCGTGCCCGAGATCAGGCTTACTCACAGCTCTCTCCCGACCTCCGATGAGTTGCTCCTCGGTTCTGAGGTCCGGCTCACCCAATCTGTTTTACAGACAGGGTGATGGAACATCAATTCCCGGAATGATTTAAGCCCATCAATATAGAATCATACAATGGCACCACAGACCCATCAGTATGGATCGAGGATTTCCTCCTACACATACACATGGCTAACGGAGATGATCTCCACGCCATTAAATGTCTGCCGCTCAAGCTAAATGGGCCGGCGAGGCATTGGCTTAACAACCTCCCTCCTCACTCTATCGGCAGCTGGGAGGCCCTAGAAGACGCTTTTCGAGCAAACTTCCAGGGTACATATGTCCGACCTCCGGACGCTGATGACCTCGGCCGTGTCACCCAGCAGCCAGGCGAATCAGCCCAGAAATTCTGGAACAGGTTCCTCACCAAGAAGAACCAGATCATAGACTGCTCTGAAGCTGAGGCCATCGCCGCATTCAAGAACAATATCCGAGATGAATGGTTGGCCCGTCAACTCAGCCAGGATAAGCCAAGGACTATGGCAGCCCTCACGTCACTAATGACCCGCTTTTGCACGGGGAAGGACAGTTGGCTCGCCCGTAGTACTCACAACGGTGAGGCAGGCACCCCGGAAACACGCGACGCCAATGGAAAACCCAAGCGCAACAAAAATAAGCGTAGGTATAAAAATGGTGGAAGCGATACGGAGGATGTTGCGGTCAACGCAGGGTTCACCGGACGTAAGTCCGGACAGAAAAGAAAACCCTTTAAAGGGAACAAGGACGGACCTAGCCAGCTTGATAGACTCCTGGACCGCCCATGTGGAATCCACAACACTCATGACAAACCAGCAACCCACACTAACAGATATTGCTGGGTTTTTAAACAAGCCGGCAAGATAGCGACAGAGGGTCAAAATAAAACCCAAAATCGTAGTGAAGACGAGGATGAACCTCGGCGGCCGAATAATGGAGGCCAAAAGAAGTTTCCTGATGAGGTAACAGAGGTCAATATGATCTATGTCACCCACATCCCCAAAAGGGAGAGGAAGCGTGTACTTCGGGATGTATACGCGCTAGAGCCAGTAGCCCCGAAATATAACCCATGGTCAGCTTACCCGATCACATTCGACAAGCATGATCATCCGACCAGCATCAGGCACGGCGGATCAGCGGCGCTCGTCCTGGACCCTATTGTTGATGGTTATCATCTAACACGCATCCTGATGGACGGAGGAAGCAGCCTCAACCTCATTTACGAGGACACGGTTCGAAAGATGGGCATCGACTCATCCCGGATCAAGCCGAGCTCCACCACCTTTAAAGGTGTCATCCCGGGTGTCGAAGCCCACTACACCGGAATGGTCACCCTGGAGGTAGTCTTCGGCTCGCCCGAGAACTTCAGTAACGAGGAGTTAATCTTCGATATCGTGCCTTTCCGAAGTGGATACCACGCGCTCCTAGGGCGCACGGCCTTTGCACGCTTCAACGCAGTCCCGCATTATGCCTACCTCAAGCTCAAAATGGCAGGACCCAATGGCGTTATCATAGTCAATGGTAACACCGAACGCTCACTCCAGACAGAGGAACAGACCGCGGCTTTCGCAGCCGAGGTACAGGCGTCCGAGGAGGCAGCCCGCAGCGATAAACGCGCCGCTCGCTCTTTGAAGCGCGCTCGGGCTGCACAAATCTACCACGGCCAGGTACTCCCGCACCCAAAATAGGGATG
The DNA here is from genome assembly GCA_039707655.1 of Elymus sibiricus. NCBI lineage: Eukaryota > Viridiplantae > Streptophyta > Magnoliopsida > Poales > Poaceae > Elymus > Elymus sibiricus. The sequence goes on along the minus strand of CM077666.1, from coordinate 200,969,755 downwards.
CGGGCTCCTCGCGTGCCCTCTCTGGAGTGGGCACTATGTCCCCAGAGTGCATAATTTTGCACTAAAGATTCCCTGGGTCGTCGAGGAGCCAAAAATTTACTCAAACGTCAGCACGGTTCGACCAAGCAACGACGTGGCTTCGAGCCCCCGCACAGGCAAGTCTCTTTCAAAGAAATAGCCAAACATGACTATGTCGATGTGGTTTCAACCACAGAACGGAATTCGGCAATGTCTCCTCTAAAGGAGCTCGGTCAATCAAACGCTTGAAACGTATAAAGGGCCGAAAAGGCATTAACCTCCCCAAGTCCTCACCATCAATGGTGAACATCTGGTCAACAACTCAGAAACGCAGATGTGCGGCAGGTAGCGGTCCGGATTCTTAAAAATCCGATGATAAATATCCGCCTTGTTTTTTCCTTCCTTTTTTACTTTTTACGTTGTATTCTTTCAAATCCTCTTGTTGCAGTTGGGCATGTAAACACTCGAAATTATGAAATAAAGAAACCGCCCCCTAAAGGTCCTTATCATATTTCTTTCTAAGCATGGACCCTGCGCTATGAAGAGGTTCTTCAAAAAAGATACACTCGTACCACAAGTCCGAAGTGTTCGGCGTCTCGGATCTTGGCTTTATATGCATCAGTTTCGAACCTAGATTTCGGTGAATAGTTGGGTTGCCCAGCTCCTATGTGTACCCCTTACGTTCCCGATGAATTCGGCTAAGGGTGTAACGGGAGAACCACTGCAATTGCGCCGCCAGGTCAATTGGCATAGCGCCTCAGCGGAGAAAGCCAAAAACTGACCATCTGGGTAGGCGCAAACTGGTCCGCCATCCGTAGACCGCGTTAAGCGATGTGACGATAGAGATCACCCGTGTTAAACGAAGGGCTTTCCTTTCTAGCCGAAGTGAGTTATGGCCTAGACCTCGGCCGACCAGGCCGACCACTTCCTACACAGGGGGCTGGTCATCAGCCCCCATAGTCAAACTCCTATGACTAAGTGAAAGTCATAAAGCCACTATAGTCTGATTGCCTAGTTCCTGTAAGCACCGACCACCTCCGGGTACCGAGACGTCGGCTAAGGGTCAAGAGTGCCTTAAGGAACACCCTTTGTATGATCTACACTAGGGTTGAAGCCGACGACTGGCCGCTCTCATTTTAAAACAGTCATATAGGAGGTAAAACTAAAAAAAACACATGGAATTTAAAGCCATAGTCATTCAATCAAAAGATAAAGTTTTGTACATCACACACTTCGGCATTCCGAAGTATTGTTTAGAAATACATAGTGTCCTTTTGACACATGGCTTCGGTGATACGAGCTCCCTCCTCCATCTCGGCGAAGAACTGTTCGGCGGTGCGCGGCTTGTCGGCAGGAGGGCCCACGGCACATGTCACCGCATCAACCTTTCGGAAGTGCGTCTTCACGTAGGCGTACGCCCTCCGCGCTCCTTCAAAGCACGCTGACCTCCTCCAATGGTTCACACAGGGCACGGCATCCTGGAGACGGGTCGTAAGGCCGAAGAAGCTCTTGGGCATGGCTTCGGCAGGCCACAACGCGATACAGAGGTCCTGGAGCGCCGATCTTGTCATGCGAAACAACTCCACCAGCTGCTTCACTGGATGATTTAGCAGCTGTGCCGACGGTGATCCCGGGAACTGCCCCCAAAAGGCCTTCTCCGCCTCATGGGCCGCCAGCTGGCCGAAGTACGCCACCGCATCTGTCGCGCTCTGTGGAAGATCCGCAAAGACCTCTACGGAACGCCATAACTGGGTGAGCTCGACACACCCTTTGCTGCCAAACGAACACTGCAGCAGAAATAGCTTACCTGAGGTGATTTTCTCCACCTGCTGGAGCACCTCATGGTCAGCTCGGGCCGAGGTCTTGAGCTCGGAGTAGGCAAATTGAAGCTTCTCGAGCTCCTCCCTTGTTTGTTGCCCGTCCTCCTAAAGCTTGTCGCGTGCTTCAAACACGCCCTTCAGGGTCTCCTCGACCTCCAGCACCCGCGCCTGGTGCTTGTCCCTGGCCGCCTTCTCGGCGGCTCGGGCCTTCTCTGCCTCTGTGGCAGTAGCCTATTACTGCCTCACCTCCTGCCGAGCCTTTTCGAGCTCAGCCTTGAGCGTCTCAAGCTCCGCTAACACCGCTGTGAGTGAAATAGTTCGGCCTTGGTTTTTCATTGAGCAAAACCTATCACAAACTCTTTTTGTACCAAGTATAATACAAGTTTATGTTGCTTACCTCGAGATTGCTTGAATTTTTGGTTCACCAGGGTGAGTTCCTCCTGGGACCTCTCGAGCTTCCGGTGTATCTCCGAAATCTCCTCGGAGACGGGGTCCGGAACCGAGGTCGAAACCTGGCAGTAAGAATCCTTATTATAAAGGGAATAGTTAAATTACTAAAAGCTGCCAGGACGGCTGCCTCGCGCAGCGCCATGGGGGCTACTTGACAGGCTCGTACTCAATCAAAATGACCCCAAATGCCGGTTTCTTGAAACCGCCTTCGGGCTCGAGGGCTACTCACTCACTAAGCCGTTTAGCAGGTTATACCATCATGTCCTCGGACAAATACATTAAACAAAAAAGCTCAAATAATCAAGTTAAACTAGGTGCGCGGATAAAAGAGTACTTCAAAACCCGCTACGAGGTTCTTGAAAACCTCATGCAGGCCGGCCCCTACGGACCGGAAGCCCTGTAGCACCGTGATACGTCTCCAACGTATCTATAATTTATGAAGTATTCATGCCATATTTATAACAATTCTATATGGTTTTGGTATGATTTGATTAGAACTAACCCGGACTGACGCTGTTTTCAGCAGAACTACCGTGGTGTTGTTTTTTGTGCAGAAATGAAAGTTTTCCAAATGAGCTGAAACTTTTTGGAGATTTTTTATTGGACAAATAAAAAATATTGGCACCAAGACCCACTGGAGGGGGGTCACCCAGTGCCCACGAGGCACCAGGGCGTGCCACCCTCCCCCAGGCGCGCCCTGGTACCTCATGGGGCCCACGTGGCTCCGTTTCGCGTGATTCCAACGCTGAAAAATCATATATATTCAGAAACCCCCGAAAGTTAACCTAGATGAGTTTTTACGCCGCCGCAAGCCTCTGTACCAGAGAGATCCCATCTACAGCCCTTTTCCGGCACCCTGCCGGAGGGGGGAAGGCATCACCGGAGGCCATCATCATCATCCCGGCGGTCTCCATGACGAGGAGGGAGTAGTTCACCCTCGGGGCTGAGGGTTTGTACCTGTAGCTATGTGTTTGATCTCTCTCTCTCTCGTGTTCTTGAGATGGCACGATCTTGATGTATCGCGAGCTTTGTTGATATAGATGAATCATATGGAGTTTTCCCCTCTCGATCTTCTTGTGATGAATTGAGTTTTCCCTTTGAAGTTTTCTTATCGGATCGAGTCTTTAAGGATTTGAGAACACTTGATGTATATCTTGCATATGGATATCTATGGTGACAATGGGATATTCACTTGAGTCACTTGATGTATGTTTTGGTGATCAACTTGCGGGTTCCGTGACCTTGGGGATTTATGCATAAGGGTTGTCACACGTTTTCGTCTTGACTTTCCGGTAGAAACTTTGGGGCACTCTTTGAAGTTCTTTGTGTTGGTTTGAATAGATGAATCTGAGATTGTGTGATGCATATCATATAATCAAACCCGCGGGTACTCGTGGTGACATTGGAGTGCCTAGGTGACATTAGGGTTTTGGTTGATGTGTATCTTAAGGTGTTATTCTAGTACGAACTCTAGGGCTGTTCGTGACAATTAATGGGGATGACTCATAAGATTGATCAGGAAGGATAACTTTGAGGTGGTTTCGTACCCTACAACAATTTCTTCGTTTGTTCTCCGCTATTTGTGACTTTGGAGTGAACTCTTTGTCGCACGTGAGGGATTTACATATGATTCAACTATGTCAACAATGTTGGGAGATCGCACTAGTGAAAGTATGAACCCTAGGCCTTGTTTCTAAGCATTGCAATAACGTTTTTATGCCCGTTTACTATTTGCTACCTTGCTGTTTTTATATTTTCAGATTACAAAAACCTATATCTACTATCCATACTACACTTTTATCACCATCTCTTCGCCGAACTAGTGCACCTATACAATTTACCATTGTATTGGGTGTGTTGGGGACACAAGAGATTTCTTGTATTTGGTTGCAGGGTTGCTTGAGAGATACCATCTTCAACCTACGCCTCCCATGGATTGATAAACCTTAGGTCATCCACTTGAGGGAAAATTGCTACTGTCCTACAAACCTCTGCGCTTGGAGGCCCAACACGAGTCTACAAGAACAAGTTGTGTAGTAGACATCAAGCTCTTTTCTGGCGCCGTTGCCGGGGAGGTGAGTGCTTGAAGGTATATCTTTAGATCTTGCAATCGAATCTTTTAGTTTCTTGTTTATCACTAGTTTGGCTTATAAAAGAAAAATACAAAAAAATGGAATTGAGGTTGCCTCATATTATTCGTCTTTATCATGTCTTTCTTGAAAATGATGAATCGGAAAATTGTGCTCAATTGATAGAAGAAGAATTCAATAAAATGTTTGGCATAAAATATTTGAATGATGAGCATGATTGCAATGTTGCTAGTATGAATTCTTTGAATATCCATGATGCTAATGATATGCAAAGCCACAAGCTTGGGGATGCTATGTTTGATGAAGATGATATTTTTAGCACCCCAAGTTTTGATGAGAAAATTTATTATGACAATTGCATGCCTCCTATTTATGATGATTGTAATGATAAAAGTGGATTTGGTGAGGTCATGACCTTGTTTAGTGATGAATCCACTATTTTGGAAGAGGTCCCAATTGATTGTGACAACAAAGTTGCTATCTATGATGATTATGGTGATGACATGTATGCTATAAAGAATAATGATAAATATGAAACTTGTCATCATGATTTAAATTTTCCATTGGATTATTCCAATCAAGTATCTCATGATAGTTATTTTGTTGAGTTTGCTCCCACTATTATGAATGAGAAGAAAATTGCTTATGTGGAGAGTAGTAAGATTTCTATGCTTATGTATCATGACAAGAATGCTTTGTGTGATGGATATATTGTTGAATTTCTTCATGATGCTACTGAAAATTATTTTGAGAGAGGAATATATGCTTCTACATATTTTAATAATATCAAGTTTCCTCTCTATGCGTTGAAAGTTTTGAAGTCATGCTTGTTTTGCCTTCCTACGCTAGTTGATTCTTGCTCCCATAAACTATTTGCTCACAAAATACCTATGCATAGGAAGTGAGTTAGGCTTAAATTTGGTAGTCATATGCTTCATGATGCTCTCTTTGTGTTTCAATTCTTTACTTTTATGCAAGCATCATTGAAATCATCATGCCTAGCTAAAAGGCTTTAAAGAAAAGCGCTTGTTGGGAGGCAACCCAATATGTATCCTTTCTGTTTTAGTGTGTTCACATGATTAAGCTACTGTAGTAATCATGTTTTATGTGTTTTCTTTCAATAAAGTGCCAAGTAAAACCTTTAGGATAGTGTGGATACTTGTTGATTCAATTCTGTGGAAAAACAGAAACTTTTGCCTCCAGTGTTTAATTTCCCAGATTTTACTGGAGCGTCAAAAAATTCTGAAATTTTTATAAAGTATTGATATGCAAATTTCCTACGTTGTCCTAATTTTTCAGAACTTTTAGAGTTACAGAAGTATGGTCATTGTTCAGATCATTACAGACTGTTCTGTTTTTGACAGATTCTGTTTTCAATGCATAGTTTGCTTGTTTTATAGTTTCTATGGCTTATATTGGTCAATATAAATTGTAGAAATTGTAGGGTACAGTAGGCATTGTTTGAAAACAATTATGAATCTTGTCCTGACAGTACCAAAGTGAATGATTTGCTCTTTATCATACTAACCTATCTCACGAAGTTCCGTTAAGTTTTGTGTGATTGAAGTTTAAGTTTTGGGAGAGATATCGATATGAGGAGAATAAGGAGTGGCAAGACCCTAAGCTTGGGGATTCCCAAGGCACCCCCAAGGTAATATTCAAGTAATACCCAAGCAACTAAGCTTGGGGATGCCCCGGAAGGCATCCCCTCTTTCGTCTTCAACACTATCGGTAACCTCACTTGGAGCTATATTTTTATTCGTCACATAATATGATTTTTGCTTGGAGCGTCATTTCCTTTTGCTGAGATTTGCTTGCTGTTATCAATAATCATGTTTTGTATCTTTTATTTCAATAAAAATGTCAAGTATAGCATTTACCATGCTTATTTTGCAAGTTCATGAGTTGCTGTTTCAAAACAGAAAGTTTGCTGCTATTGATTAAATTGCCCAGAAATGTCAGAATGTGATAAAATCTTGAAATTTTGACACAGTCAACTTTGATAAATTATTTCCAGTGTGGTAAATTTTCAGATTTTTTTTGAGTTATCTAAGTATGGATTCTTAATTATCCTTGACAGACTGTCCTGTTTAGGCAGATTGCTGTTATGTTTGCATTGTTTGCATATGTTTGCGTGTTTAATGTTTCTATTTGTGGATAGGAGTATTAAATATGCAGAGGCATTTAGTATTCAATGTTTAATTATAATTTTAGTGATTTGCTACAGTAGTTAATGTCGAGGTTTTGAGTGGATTTATACTAACATATCTCACAAGTTCTTGTCAAGTTTTGTGTGGATGAAGTTTTTGAAACTTAGGGATACTATTATATGAGAAGAATTAACGAGACACAAGAGTTCAAGCTTGGGGATGCCCAAGGCTCCCCAAGTTAATATTCCAAGATGTATCAAGCATTCAAGCTTGGGGATGCCCCGGTAGGCATCCCATCACTTTTCTTCATCAACTATCTGTTAGTCTCGATTGAACCCAAGTTTTTACTTGTTCACATAATGTGTGCTATACTTGGTTGTGTCTTTGTTTTGCTTGCTGTTTGAATAAAATATCAAGGTCTGAAACATTTTTAATGAGAGAGAGTTTTCACATAGCTACTTAATTGTTTCACTACTCATTGATATTCGCTTATATATTTTGGAGTAGTTTGTCATTAATTCTCATGCTTCACTTATATCTTTTTGAGAGTTAATAATAGTAATGGTAATTTGCACAAGATATGAATTTGGTCCCAAGATGATGAATATTTGAGAGGGGTATAATAAAAACTTTCATATAGATCATTGGATATGATAAGTGTGATTCCTTGCAATGAAAATAATGAAAGAGATCATATGCTAATCTTATGGATAGTAATGACATTACATAAAGAAAAGTATAAGTGGTAAAATTTATTGGAGGTTAACAAGCATAGCATTAGTCAATGATGCAATTCATGAAAAAGTTAATAAGGGAAGAGAAGATTCACATGCAAATATACTATCTTGGACATCTTTTATGATTGTGAGCCCCCATTAAGTATTTTATGTCAAAGTGTTGACGTTGGACAAGGAAGACAACGTAATGAATTATGTTTGTTCATATTCACATAGAAGTTATATTGTTATAGATCCTCCAACATGTGGTGCTTGCCCAATATCTTTGCTAGCCAAAAATCCGCACCAAGTAGAGATACTACTTGTGCATCCAAAACCCTTAAACCCAGTTTCTTCTCATGAGTGTACACCATATCTACGTATGGATTGAATAAGATCCTTCAAGTAAGTTGTCATCGGTGCAAAAAGCAATAACAATTGCTCCTAAAATATGTATGATTTTTTATTGTAAGGGAAATAAGCGTTGTACGAACTTGTGATGGTAAAGAAATAAAAGCGACGGACTGCATAATAAAGGTTGCTATCACAAGGGGCAATATAACGTGACGTTCCTTTGCATTAAGGGCTTGTTCATCCAAAAATAAAAAGCGCATGACAACCTCTGCTTCCCTCTGCGAAGGGCCTGTCTTTTACTTTTATGCATTTACTTTTATGTATTTACTTTTATGCAAGAGTCAATAGTGTTCTCCTCTATTCCTTTTTATTTTTCTCTTTTGTAAGCATCATGTGGTGGGGAAAGATCTAGGCATATATATCCAGTTGGATATGAGTGATCATGAGTTATTATTGTTGACATCACCCTTGAGGTGAATAAGTTGGGAGGCGAAATCACAAGCCCCTATCTTTCTATGTGTCTGGCTGAAACTTTTGCTCCATATATATGTCGTGAGTGTTAGCAATCATAGAAGACTAAATGATGGTTGAGTATGTGGACTTGCTAAAAAGCTCCTACATGAGACCTTTCCTGAAAATATGATGAATTGCAATTGCATTGTTGACTAGAATAGTTTGTTAGTTTCCAAGAAAGTTTATGCCTTATACTTCATTGTTGTGATGAATTGTTACTTGCTCATGAGAAGTTTTATGATAATAAATATTGCTGTTATAATAATGATCTTGCTTTGAATCATTCAAGTCCAATGTCCATGCTATAAAAGAAAAGATTATATGATGATTATGATAGGTAGCATTCCACATCAAAATTTATGTTTTTAATTGCTACTTTATCATGATGACTTTTATGAGAGAAAGTTGCTGTTATGATGCTAGGAAAAGTGATTGAAATTATCATTGATAAAACTTATGCACTATGCTAGCATTCACACTTCATAAATTATTTCTTTTACCATTTACCTACTCGAGGACGAGTAGGAATTAAGCTTGGGGATGCTGATACGTCTCCAACGTATCTATAATTTATGAAGTATTCATGCCATATTTATAACAATTCTATATGGTTTTGGTATGATTTGATTAGAACTAACCCAGACTGACGCTGTTTTTAGCAGAACTACCGTGGTGTTGTTTTTTGTGCAGAAATGAAAGTTTTCCAAATGAGCTGAAACTTTTTGGAGATTTTTTATTGGACAAATAAAAAATATTGGCACCAAGACCCACTGGAGGGGGGCGACCCAGTGCCCACGAGGCACCAGGGCGCGCCACCCCTCCCCCCCAGGCGCGCCTTGGTAACTCGTGGGGCCCACGTGGCTCCGTTTCGCGTGATTCCAACGCTGAAAAATCATATATATTCAGAAACCCCCGAAAGTTAACCTAGATGAGTTTTTACGCCGCCGCAAGCCTCTGTACCAGAGAGATCCCATCTACAGCCCTTTTCCGGCACCCTGCCGGAGGGGGGAAGGCATCACCGGAGGCCATCTTCATCATCCCGGCGGTCTCCATGACGAGGAGGGAGTAGTTCACCCTCGGGGCTGAGGGTTTGTACCAGTAGCTATGTGTTTGATCTCTCTCTCTCTCTCTCGTGGTCTTGAGATGGCACGATCTTGATGTATCGCGAGCTTTGTTGATATAGATGAATCATATGGTGTTTTCCCCTCTCTATCTTCTTGTGATGAATTGAGTTTTCCCTTTGAAGTTTTCTTATCGGATCGAGTCTTTAAGGATTTGAGAACACTTGATGTATGTCTTGCATATGGATATCTGTGGTGACAATGGGATATTCACTTGAGTCACTTGATGTATGTTTTGGTGATCAACTTGCGGGTTCCGTGACCTTGGGGATTTATGCATAAGGGTTGGCACACGTTTTCGTCTTGACTTTCCGGTAGAAACTTTGGGGCACTCTTTGAAGTTCTTTGTGTTGGTTTGAATAGATGAATCTGAGATTGTGTGATGCATATCGTATAATCAAACCCGCGGGTACTCGTGGTGACATTGGAGTGCCTAGGTGACATTAGGGTTTTGGTTGATGTGTATCTTAAGGTGTTATTCTAGTACGAACTCTAGGGCTGTTCGTGACAATTAATGGGGATGGCTCATAAGATTGATCGGGAAGGATAACTTTGAGGTGGTTTCGTACCCTACAACAATTTCTTCGTTTGTTCTCCGCTATTTGTGACTTTGGAGTGAACTCTTTGTCGCACGTGAGGGATTTACATATGATTCAACTATGTCAACAATGTTGGGAGATCGCACTAGTGAAAGTATGAACCCTAGGCCTTGTTTCTAAGCATTGCAATACCGTTTTTATGCCCGTTTACTATTTGCTACCTTGCTGTTTTTATATTTTTAGATTACAAAAACCTATATCTACTATCCATACTACACTTTTATCACCATCTCTTCGCCGAACTAGTGCACCTATACAATTTACCATTGTATTGGGTGTGTTGGGGACACAAGAGATTTCTTGTATTTGGTTGCAGGGTTGCTTGAGAGATACCATCTTCAACCTACGCCTCCCACGGATTGATAAACCTTAGGTCATCCACTTGTGGGAAAATTGCTACTGTCCTACAAACCTCTGCGCTTGGAGGCCCAACACGAGTCTACAAGAACAAGTTGTGTAGTAGACATCACACCGCGCCTATCAAGGCACGGTGCTCTTCCTTGATGGAGGAGCCCTTCAGGGTGTCCTCCATCTCCTCGGTCCACTCCGCGCCAGCCTGTTCTTGGGCAGTTGAAGGGGGTGGGGGGACGACCTCGGATATGTCAATCCGGGTAGCCTCCACCTGCGGTGGCGGAGCCGAGGTAGAAATCGGCTAGACCGATGACTGACCCAACTCCTCTTCGATGACCACAGGGTGTTTCTCCCCTAGGTCTTGTTGGGCCAAGGTGTCAACCTCGGCCATGACGGCCGCCTCCCCGACCCTCGCCGTATCGATGTCGGGAGCTAGGGTGGATGTTGCCTCCCCGAGCCCCTCACGCACCGGGGAAGGAACAGCGGCTCTGGAGTCCCGCTGGTGGACGGCAACGCACTCGAGGAACCTCAGGTATTACCCTCGGCGGACTGCGTGAGAAGAGGACGCTCTGTGAGTTTTCTCTTACTAAAAAGAACTTATCAAATTGAAAGACGGGATATAAGGATGACGGCTTACCCTCGAGGCACTGGTTTCTTCCTCCCCATTGCAAGGAGGTCTTCTTCTGAGTCACCGGAGAGCTCGGCTCTCTCCGACAACTCGCTCGCGGCCCCGGACAAGGTTCTCCTCTGCCTCTTCGGGCCCTTGGGCGGCATGCCAGCTTCGGCTTCCTCTGACGCCGACCTCTTTCCCTTCGGGAGGGGGACCTCCTCCTCCTCACCCTCCTCTGCGTCGCCGTCATGGGCAGCAGAGGTGTGGGTGTCTTCGGACCGGTTGTACAAGGTCTCCCGAGTCCGAGCACTTGACCTGACCCTCTGGGACTTCGTCCCTCTGGGGGGCCACCACGTGTGGCTCCTCGGTCAGTAGGGCCGCGAGCAGAGGAGTCGGTGGCTCCTCTGGCAGTGGGGCCGAGCATCGCACTCCTTGCACCCAGGCCAGCCACTTCTGCAAGACGTCAAACACAATGACTCATCAAAACTCTACTCCTCGGCGCGACGGACAAAGAATTACAGTTGATGGGCAGAATCACTCACCGAGGGGGCTTCATAGCCGTGTTCGAGGACGCAGTCCTCCCCTTCCTTGGGGATCTTGTCCTTGGCCAGCTTCATGAGTCTCGTCCACATGGCGGCCAAGGTGGAGCGGAAGAAGGTGGTGATGGTGTCCATGTCCTCGGGCTTTTATGCCCACATCGGGGTAGCCCGAAGCTGGAGAGGGAGTATGCGGCGGTTGAGCATGACGTTGATGATGTCGGCAAGCTTGACCTTCCTCGTGGTGGACCACCATTTGATCCTCTCGACAAGGAGCTCCACCTCTTTTGGGTTCCCCCAGGAGACGCCCTTCTCCTTCCAGGACTTGAGCTTCTTTGGGGGCCCGGCCGAGAAGGCTGGGACCTCGGCTTGGCTAGGGGCGAGCGGTTCGGTGATGTAAAACCACTCCCGCAGCCACTCCTTCACCGTTTCGATGAAGGTGCCCTTGAACCACGTGGCCCCCTGGTTTTTGCTGATCATGGCCCCTCCGCACTCCGCGAGGTCGGAGCCACTGGACTTTCGGCTTGATCCCGAAGAGCTTCGGCCATAGGCCGAAGTGCGGCTCGCAGCGGAGGAAGGCCTTGCAGACCATGATGAAGGAAGCGAGGTGAAGAATGGAGTTTGGGGCCATGTGATGGAAATCGAGCCCGTACTAGTACATCACCCTGCGCACAAAGGGGTGCAGCGGGAACCCCAGGACTCGGATGAGGTGGGGGAAGAAGACTACACGCTCCCCGGCATTGGGAGCTGGCACCTGCTGGCCAGCCGCCGGAGCGCGGGCAGCGATGGCGGGGGTCAGATACCCCGCGCTGCGCAGCTCCTGGATGGTCTCATCCATCACGATGGAACCATCCCAGTGCCCCTTGAGGGTGTCGGCCATGGCTGGTAGTGAAAGATGGACTCGCGAAAGGGAAAAGGAGTAGGATGGGATTTGGGCGCTGGAGCTAGACGAAGCAGTAGAAGGGGAGAATGGGAGCGTGGTCGATTGCGCTGTCCTATTTTTTGCTCTTATAAGCCTGTGAAAGGCTAAGAGTCCCCCTCGCTGCGCCGATAAACTCGCCGCTCCCATCAAAGATGTCGTTAAGCATATGGGGGGAAACAAAATTGTAATGATATCCCTAAGAAAACGGGCACGATCTCCACCTTGATGGGATGTACCAGTAAAAAAGCTGCCTCGAACCGCGATTTAAGGGAGGCAGTAACTGCCCGACCTGTCGTGGGGCATGTCGTTTCGATAAAGCTGTCAGACCGGACGTTCATACCTCGACGACAAGCCTTCGAGGCTAAGATATCCACCCCCATTTGGGTGGGGAACAAGCTCGGTTGGACCTCGAATGTCATCGCTCTACTAAAAAGAATGAAATATGAAGGGGAACTCGTCTGTCAAGCCAAGGACTCCGGATCCGAGGTGGTGTTTGTTGAGAGAGTCATCCTCGGCGTAGAAGACCAGTTCGGGGGCTACTGATGGTGTCCTGGATTAGGGGGTGCTAACCTATCCAGCCCGTCTCTTCGGTTGGGCTTATGGGCTCTCGTATGTGATCAAGATGGGCTCCAGAGGACGCATACAGGAAGCGTGATCAAGACTGCCTCCACCGAAGACTTGACGTATACTCCAAGATCTCTCCTACCGCCCTGCTCCTAGATACCAACCTTGTAACCCTAGATGCCCTCCCTGGCGTGTATATAAGCCATAGGGTTTAGCCCATAGAGGGGACATCAACGCAATATCGTTCACCTAGCCCTAGAAGTTAGACACACATGGCGATCTCGTGGTAGATCAACTCTGTATTCGATACATCTAAATCAATATAAACAAAGGCAGGACGTAGGGTTTTACCTCCATTAAGAGGGCCTGAACCTGGGTAAACATCGTCTCCCTTGTCTCTGTTACCACCGATCCGAGATCCACAGCTCGGCACCCCCTACCCCGAGGTCTGCCAGTTTTGACACCGACAATGATACCGATCATTGTAACCCTGCGAAACATTAGTGTTAGCACGATCATACAAAGAACTTTGTCTATATGAATACTTTGGTCCATATGAAGCTTTTGCTCTCGGGTTTGTCTTGTTCCCGGGTGGTGTCAAGATTACATTCATGGGAAGCTTTTCCAGAAGATGTTTGGGTACCCAGATCTTCTTCATAGGAGAACCATTCCTGCAGTTAGTTCCAATAAACCTGGCTAACACTTCACCATTCTAATTGTTGAACAGTTTATAGTTTGAGTCAAATGACCCATTAGATGATGGGGTTAGCACAATTGTTTCCAGATAATGTGGCTGGGTCTATTGGGGGTCCTTTTGCAGCAACCCAAGTGGTTTTGGGATACTGATCAGGTTTCCAATATGTACCATCACCATTCATGTTTCTTTTGAAACCAATGCCCTCTTTCCTAAGGTTTCTGTTCAGAATCTGTTTCTTGAGAATATCACAAAGAGTTTGATGCCCTTTGAGACTCTTATACATCCCTATCTCAAGCAATGTCTTCAACCTAGCATTTTCATCAGTAATAGCAGTGGCTTCCTCCCATGATGGGTTAGTTAACATATCAACAGTTGAAGATATTGCATTTTCAGAAACTGTGGAACATTCAACAGAAGAATTAGCGTTATCACGCTCAAGGCATTTCAAGCAAGGTGGCACAAACTCATCCTGAGCAGTACTGATCTGTTGAGTGAATAGTGAATCATTCTCAGTTCGAAGATCATCATGAGACGCTCTTAGCTTCTCTAGCTCTTGCTTCCTTTGAAGATATTCATAGGAGAGCTTCTCATGATCTGCTGAGAGGGTATCATGACGACTTAGAAGTTCGTCATACTTAACTTGAAGATTTTTTATGTCTTCAGTTAAGGATTGACTTCGATTCATTTCATCGTCCAACAGATCATTGCTCTTGTCTAGCAGAATTTGAATCTTTTCCATAGCATTTTGTTGCTCAGTTGCAACTTTAGCAAGTTTCTTATAGCTGGGTTTGGATTCATGAGACTGATCATTGTAACCCTGCGAAACATGAGTGTTAGCACGATCATATGAAGAACTTTGTTTATATGAACACTTTGGTCCATACGAAGCTTTTGCTCTCGGGTTTGTCTTCTTCCCGGGTGGTGTCATGATGACATTCATGGGAAGCTTTTCCAGAAGACGGTTGGGTACCCAGATCTTCTTCATAGGAGAACCATTCTTGCAGTTAGTTCCAATAAACCTGGCTAACACTTCACCATTCTGATTTTTGAACTGTTTATAGTTTGAGTCAAATGACTCATCAATGATTATGGGGTTAGCACAATTATAGCCAGATAATGTGGCTGGGTCTATTGGGGGTCCTTTTGCAGCAACACAAGTGGTTTTGGGATACTGATCTGGTTTCCAATCTGTACCATCAACATTCATGTTTCTTTCGAAACCAATGCCCTCTTTCCTAGGGTTTCTGTTCAGAATCTGTTTCTTGAGGATATCACAAAGAGTTTGATGCCCTTTGAGACTCTTATACATCCCTATCTCAAGCAATGTCTTCTGTAAGTGCATCTAGTGCCACCCCTTGCTGGTTTTGGAGTATTGAAGACAAACTTGGTTGAAGGGACTAATGTGTTTGTGATATTCACAGGAGAACACAGGTAGAAGTCCCTATTGATTCGGTTTATCCATCGAAGATGACCCCTAAAAATGTATGAAGACATTGAAGCCAATGGTGGTTCACGAAGACATTCGTGTTGAAGATAATGGCTCACGAAGACATTCACCTGAAGAAAATGGAACGCGAAGACTTTGTCTTTTGGTAGTTTCATTTTCTGCTTTCTTGAGTCATAGGAACCACCGTATGGTTAAGTGGGGTCGAGTTAAACAAACTCAGAAACTGACGTGATGCTCAACCCAAATCCTATGTCTTTGAGCGAAGACAAATGAGAGAAAACCTCTTCCAGAGTTGGTTGAGTCAGCTTTGCTTGGAGCCGACCGTTAGACACGTGTCAGCTTCCCTATGACCCAAGGTCATTTCAGACATATCATGTCGGGTTGGCCCCTGGCTATAAATAGCCACCCTTACCACCATAAATTTGTGGCTGCTCTGAGTTAGTGCACGGCTTTTGTCGTTTTGAGAGCAACTCACCTCGAAGCCTTTGAGAGAGAATCCTTGCGAAGACAAAACCCAAAACACCCAGAGCCCAAAGTGATTGAGCATCACTGAAGACATTCTGTTCTGAGTGAACCGAAGACTTATTACACTTGAAGACTGTGATCTTCCAGCCGGTTAGGCATCATGTTCTGAGCATCCAAGAGTCATTGTGGATTGCCGGTGAACGAAGTCTGTGAAGGTTTGGAAGTCTACCTTGAAGACTTACCAGAGTGATTGGGCGAGGTCTAAGTGACCTTAGCTCAAGGAGAATAAGGTGAAGATGTGGTCTTCTGAGTTCAATCTCAGCCTCCCTAACCTGACGTACAACTGTCACAGCAGTTGGAACTGGTCAAACAAATCATTGTCTTCCCCGTGCCCCTGGTTCTATCCTTTCACTTCCTTACTTACTATTTTGAACTGTGAAGCCTTTGCATGCTTGTCTGTGCTTGAAGATATTCCCCGAAGCCATTCATCTGTTTACTCATTTATCTTCATGCTTCTTGTGTTTATGTTCAATGCATGCTTGTATGTATGATGTCTATGCTTGTCATATCTGTTCATCTTATTGATAGGCTTTGCTAGTTCTGATCTTGCTTCCGCTTACTTCGAAGACATTGCTTGTTTTTGAAGTCTTTCATAAAAATCGCCTATTCATCCCCCTCTAGTCGATAACTAGCACTTTCAATTGGTATCAGAGCAAGGTGCTCCCTTTTTCTGTGTGATTCGGTTTAACCACCTGGAGTTTTAGCTATGTCGACTGCAGGGATACTCAAGGTTTCCGCTGCGTGCCCCGTCTTTGATGGCACTGACTATCCCTACTGGAAGATTAAGATGTGCAAACATCTCAAGGGGTCCAATTATGATCTATGGACTGTCACCGAGTAGGGCTTGACAGAGCTCTGCAAAAAGGCATGTGCTGAAGACATTGACAGATTCACACAATTGGACGCTCGAGCAAAGTACATCATATGCTCTCATTTGTCAAAGATCAGTTTACTCACGTGTATCATATGGACTCCGCCAAACTGATTTGGGACAGGATCTCCGATGTCTATGAGGGTGCCTTCACACGTCACGATCCTTGGTTTGAGGAATTCAAGAATTCCCTCACCTCCGTGGACGTTGGCTCCGTCACAAAAGCCTCCGGTCTCTATTTAATGGCGAGGGGTGTCGAGGTACCTAAACATCCCTCCTTCTCTTCAAATGAAGATGAATCTGATGAGAACATGACCCCCAGCTATTCCAAGCTTGCAAAACTTATCACTAAACAACAATCCGCTTAAGAGAAGCTTCAAAAATTGCAAGATAAGAGCAATTATCTGTTGAACGAGGAAATGGATCGTGGTCAAACACAATCTGAAGACTTCAGACGTCTTCAAATGTCGTTTGATGAACTTCAAGGTCGTCATGATACCCTCTCATCTGATCACGAGAAGCTCTCCTATGAATATCTTCAAAGGAAGCAAGAGCTTGTGAAGCTGAGAGCGTCTCATGATGATCTTCGAACAGAAAATGATTCACTACTCGCTCAACAGATCAGTACCGCTCAGGATGAATTTGTGCTACCTTCTTTGAAATGCCTTGAGCGTGATAACGCTAATTCTTCTGCTGAATGCTCCACTATTTTTGAATCTACAATATCTTCAACTGTTGATGTGGCCACTAACCCCTCATCTGAGGAAGCCACTACTCTTACTGATGAGAATGCCAGGTTGAAGACATTGCTCGAGACAGGCATGTATAAGAGTCTCAAAGGGCATCAGACTCTTTGTGATGTCCTCAAGAAACAGATCCTGAATATGAACCCTAGGAAAGAGGGCATTGGCTTCGAGAGAAACATAAATGTTGATGACACATATTGGAAGCCTGGGCAGTACCCCAAAACCACTTGGGTTGTTGCAACAGGCCCTCCAGTACACCCATCCACATTATCTGGCTATACCTGTGCTAACCCCATCATCATTGATGAGTCCTTTGACTCAAACTATAAACTGTTCAAAAATCAGAATGGAGAAGTGTTTTCCAGGTTTATTGGAACTAACTGCAGGAATGGTTCGCCTATGAAGAAAATCTGGGTTACCAAAAGTCTTCTGGAAAAGCTTCCCATGAATGTCATCATGACACCACCAGGGAAGAAGACAAACCCCAGACCAAAAGCTTCATATGGACCAAAGTCGTCATACAGACGAAGGTCTTCGTATGGTCTCCCTAACGCCAATGTTTTGCGGGGTTACAATGATCAGACTCATGAATATGAGAGACGTTCCTCAAACCATTATGTTCACAAATCAAAGAATTTCTCTGCTTATTCATTTGAGTACTCTAACCCCCCTGTGAAGCTATTTGCTAGGGCTTCAAAGCCAAAGTTGTCAGATGCTGCACTTAGACTCATTGCTTCTAAGTCACCCCTTCAGATGTGGGTGGTTAAGAAGAACTGATCTCTCTTGCAGGGTCAGGTCTCCAGTCGAAAAGCATTGGGTTCTGAAGACAATGCTGGGGACCTAAAAAATCTCGTCGGACGCAAGATAAAATGTCCAAATGGTCTTACCAGTTATTTCGTCCATGGATTTCTTGATGATCATCCTACTATATCCTTCAAGAAACTTACATTCTCTGAAAGTCTTCATCGTCAAATGTTTGCACTTCACAATTGTCTTGGTGAAGCCTATCCTACTAACTGCTCTGTAGGGTACTCTTCCGAAAGCTACTGAATGGATCCTGGACAGTGGCTGCACCAACCATATGACTGGTG
This sequence comes from Elymus sibiricus, assembly GCA_039707655.1. Lineage (NCBI taxonomy): Eukaryota > Viridiplantae > Streptophyta > Magnoliopsida > Poales > Poaceae > Elymus > Elymus sibiricus. Next base: position 200,951,564 of record CM077666.1, on the reverse strand, counting down.
ACCGAAGCTTACTCATGGACTCTACACTTCGTCCATCTACTCAAAAGCACATTACTTTTGCTGATAATGGGAAAAGCAAGGTATTGGGTCTAGGTAGGGTTGCAATCTCGAAGGATCGGCAATTCGATAAAGTGATGCTTGTCAAATCCCTTGGATTCAACCTCATGTCCGTCTCAATGCTTTGTGATCTTGATACGATTGTCACAAATTTTGCTATCTTGTGCTTATGGCTTCTGCCAAAACTCAAGTCTTCGAAGGATATCGAAGCGGTGACTTGTACATGGTAGATTTCTCCACTGGACCACAGCTTGCCACATGTCTTCTAGCAAAAGCTTCAGAATGCTGGCTTTGGCATCGACGGCTAGGGCATGCTGGCATGAGAACTTGCACACCCTTGTGAAGAAGAAGCACATCATTGGGATCGAGGGCGTCAAGTTCAAGAAGGATCACCTATGTGGAGCCTGTGAAGCTGGGAAGATGACTAGAGCAAAACATCCCTCGAAGACAATCATGACGACCACTCATCCCTTCGAGCTGCTACACATGGACTTATTTGGCCCTACTCATTACTCCACTCTTACTACTTCTACACATCTATATGGCTTCGTGATTGTTGATGATTATTCTCGATATACCTGGGTGCACATAATCCTGTATAAGAATGAAGTGCAGGATGTCTTCAGGCGGTTCGCCAACCGAGCCATGACCAACTATGGCGTCAAGATCAAGCATATTAGGAGTGACAGTGGCACTGAGTTCAAGAACACTGGGCTCGACACCTATCTTGACGTTCTTGGCATCACTCATGAGTTATCAGCCCCATACACTCCACAGCAGAATGGCGTCATGGAGCGCAAGAACAGGACTCTCATTGAGATGGCTCACACTATGTTTGATGAATACAAGACACCACGCAAGTGGTGGTCTAAAGCCATTGATACTGCATGCCACATCATCAACAGAGTATATCTTCACAAGTTTTTCAAGAAGACATCTTATGAACTTATCACTGGTAAGAAGCCAAATGTAAGTTATTTCAAAGTATTTGGTGCTAGGTGTTGGATACGGGATCCACATCACACTTCCAAATTTGCACCAAAAGCACATGAGGGTTTTATGCTTGGCTATGGAAAGGATTCACACACCTACATAGTCTTCAACTCTTTCATCACAAAGTGGTTGAAACTGTAGATGTGCGGTTCGATGAGACTAACGGCTCGCAAAGAGAGCACCTACCACATGTGATAGATGAACTCCCTCCTAGTGAATCCATCAAGCTAATGGGTACTGGAGACATAATACCCACTGAGGAACCCGGAGATGAAGAGGTTGTGATACCTGCTCCTCTCCAGCGTGAAGACAATGATCAGACTAAAGATAATGTTGAGCCTGAAGACAATGCTCAGCAATAGCAAAGTCTTTGCCCTGTACATCCTCGAGTGGCCAATGAAGTTCAGATCAAGAAGATAATTGACAACATCAATGCACCTGGTCCTCTCACTCGCCCAAGAGCCACCCAGCTAGCAAACTTTTGTGGACACTTCGCTTTCGTTTCCATCACAGAACCCAGCAAAGTCACTGAAGCTTTCATGGAACCAGAATGGATTCAAGCTATGCAAGAAGAGCTTTAGCAATTTGAACTCAACAATGTGTGGGAACTTGTTAAGCGTCCTGACCCTCGCAAACACAACATTATTGGAACCAAATGGATCTACCGCAACAAACAAGATGAACATGGTCAAGTTGTCAGAAACAAAGCTCGTCTAGTTGCTCAAGGTTACACACAAGTGGAAGGAATTGACTTTGATGAAACCTTTGCTCCTGTGATTAGACTTGAAGCCATCTGCATACTTCTTGCTTATGCCGATCATCATGATATTCTTCTGTATCAAATGGATGTGAAGAGCGCCTTTCTCAACGGCAAAATTGAAGAAGAAGTCTATGTTGCTCAACCACCCGGGTTTGAAGATCCAAAGCACCCTGACAAGGTCTATAGGCTCAACAAGGCACTGTATGGCCTCAAACAAGCTCCACGAGCCTGGTATGACACACTCATGGAGTTCCTGAAAAGCAAAGGCTTCAAACCTGGTTCACTTGATCCCACTCTCTTCACCAAATCATATGATGGTGAACTGTTTGTGTGCCAAATCTATGTGGATGACATTATCTTCGGCTGCACTGGCAAATGATATAGTGATGAGTTCAGTCATATGATGCAAGAGCAATATCAAATGTCCATGATGGGAGAGCTGAAATTCTTTCTTGGTCTTCAAATTCGTCAACAACGCAATGGCATCTTCATATCACAAGAGAAGTATCTCAAGGACTGCTTGAAGAAGTTTGGTATGCAAGATTGCAAGGGCTATAAGACACCAATGCCAACCAACGGTCATCTGAGTTCTGACGACAATGGTAAAGAGTTCGATCAAAAGGTATACCACTCCATGATTGGTTCTTTATTGTACTTATGTGCATCTAGGCTAGATATAATGCTTAGCATTTGCATGTGTGCCCGATTCCAAGCGGCACCAAAGGAATCGCATCACCTAGCGGTGAAGCAAATACTTCGATATTTGGCTCACACCCCAACGCTAGGATTATGGTATCCAAAGGGCTCAGAGTTTGATTTGGTTGGTTTCTCCAATTATGATTATGCTGGAGATAGGGTGGATCGCAAGTGCACACCAGGCACTTGTCACTTTCTTGGACGTTCACTTGTATGTTGGTCTTCAAAGAAGCAGAACTGCGTATCACTCTCCACTGCTGAAGCCGAATACATTGCTGCTGGATCATGCTGTGCTCAGCCTCTCTGGATGAAGCAAACCCTGAAGGACTATGGCATCAATAAGAAGAAAGTACCCCTATTCTGTGACAATGAGAGTGCCATCAAGATTTCGCACAATCCTGTCCAGCACTCCAAGACGAAGCATATTGAGATCAGGCATCATTTCCTTCGTGATCATGTGCTTAAGGAAGACATTGACATCATTCACGTCAACACTGAAGATAAGCTGGCAGATATCTTCATGAAGCCTTTGGATGATAAGAGGTTTTGCAAATTGCGGTGTGAGCTAAATATCTTAGAATCCTCAAATGTCCAGTGAATGGACACACATCCTAATGCTTATGCATTGTTGATGACTATGATGTACAACACACGAAGTAACGTATGTCTTCAATTTAGAAGATGTACACTCTAAGTGTGAAGATATTAACGCGGAATTTGACTTCAGAGCGCCACGATAATAGTGTGCCATGTCTGGGTCTAATACTTCCTATACAGTGGGTAACGCCACCACCAAACTTTTCTTGAAGATTTTCATTTGGCGTCACATCTTTGCATTATCTTCTTGATTTGGTTTGTCTTCACAAATGGTTTTATCTTAGCATTTCATTTGATCTCATTGCCTATACTGTACTATATATATATATATATATATATATATATATATATATATATATGAGTTTATCCTCAACAGCATTCACTTATAGCTATGACTTCAAACTGTGTTTTCTGAACTAAGTGAATGTGATCGGACCCGTACCCCCTCTATGCTTATCCCTTCCAATCTGTCTAAATCTTCATATGCATTCTATTTGACACGTGTCGGTTGTCTTCACTGTGTCCTTGTCAGTTGAAGAAACATATGGAGAACGCAAGTCATGTGTGCAGTGGATCCGAAGATATTGGGCAGAGCAATGGTTCTACTATCATTTTGTTACGCCAGAGTATGCTGACAAGAATGCAGATATTGTGTACCGGAAGCTGATTCCGAAGACAAAGGCTAACACCATCGCTCAACACTTCTATCCATGCATGGTCCGAGGTATGAAGCCAGAAGATGCTAACCCATCCAGTATTAGATGGTGTCATGAAGATGATCTCTTTGAAGCCAATTACCAGTTGGCTAAGGGTTTAGCAAAGCAGAACAAGAAGGACTATGGTGTTGACTTCAAACCTAGTCCAGCCGAGCCAAGGCCCGATGGCTCCTGTCAAGCAGATCCCAATCTGACTGGGCCATGGGACAGTCTTCAAGCTTACATTGAGCATATCAATGCTCTTCATGATGCTGCAGCTGCTGCTCGTGGAGAAGCCCCAGCTGAAGACATTGCTCCTGCCTCCCCCAAGACACAAAGAAAGCCAAAGGCTTCCAAGCCTAAAGATGGGCAATCTTCAAAGTCTGCTGCTGCACCAAAAGCTTCCAGAGTGAAGCCAATGAAAACTGCACCTCCTGAATCCAGTGTGCAGTCTGAAGACGTGTCTCGGAACTCTCCGAAGACAAAGAAAACTGCTGGGCGAGGCCCCAAACCAACAAGCACATTGAGAGATGATGATGCTATCATAGACTTATCTGATGATGAATTTGATGATGACACCCTTGAGCTTCTCATCAAGAACAAGCAGGAAGAGGCTGACATCTTCAAGGACCTGCCTCTGTTCGACCACGACATCCTGAATAACTTCATTGATGAATGGTTTCGTGACCCGTCTCTGTCGATTGATGATCTGCAACTCCCCATTAACATCAGTGTCACATTCCAAGGCTTCATTGACAAGGAACTTTCTGTTGTTCAAAAGGTGCTTGAGCAAAAGAACAAGATTGAATATGAAAAGTAGCTCTTCAAGAAGCACCTGGCCAAGTTCAGCGTCAAGGAAATATAGGGCTACAAGAATATGATGACTGAGCAAAAAGATGAATTTCAAAAGCGTCGTGATGACGCCAAAGGTGCCAGAGATCGCCTCAAACATTATGCAGAGAAAATTGTGCAAGCGCATAATGAGGGTTTGAAGATGAAAGCTCTTGGTCACCCTGCCATTGATCCAAAGCTGATCAAGAAGAAGAAGAAGAAGCCTGACACACCTGCTGCTGAGGCTTCAAGTCAAGAAGCGACCAAGATTGTATTCCCCTCATCTATGCTCCGTTCGAAGCCATCTGCTCCATCAATTGCTTCAGAGAGGAAGCAGACTTAGCAAGCCGAAGCCGATGCTCGCAAGCGCAAGCAAACAGATGCCTCTGCTGCTCCTCCATCTCAGAAGTGTCAGAAGACAAAGTCTTCAAAGGCTTCGCGCAGGGCCCAAGCAGAAACTGCTCCATCAGCTCATCAAGAGCCTCTGCTTGTGACGCCAATATCTGTTGCTCCCCCTGCCACCGTCAACACTGAGAGACGAGTCATTGTGCATGAACCTGCTTCCACAGAGGTTCTTGTCACTGAAGACATACCAGCTGCTAACCCCACCGTAGCTGAAGACAATGGTACTGATGCCAATGTGCAGAATGAAGATGATGCAGTCCTTCCTCAAATCACTCAAGATGTGGTATCATCGCTTGTTCAAGAGAACAGTGAGCCTATCAGCATTGGCCGACCTCTGACACCAATGGATCATGATGAAGTGATTCCTCACACACCACCCCCTCAAGTTGAACCAACTGATGAGCTACCAGCCCAAGGAACACCAGAAGCCATGGAGGAAAACATCTCTTCTCCAAAGGCTTCGTCGCGGCGCAAGAGCCTCCATGTCTAGCATTCCTGAAGAGGTTCGTCAGGAAGCTTCTGTTGCTCAAGAGGATGTTGTGCAAGAAGATGTTCCTCCAAGTACCACCGCACAAACAGAAGATGCACCAGTTGAAATTGGTATGTGTGCATCAGCTGACGCCAATCCTGAGCATGAAGCCAAACAGACTGAAGACATTCCGGCTGCAACACATGAACCTTTTCACGAGCCAATGTCTGAAACTCCTGCCCCTGCTGCCACTGAGGCCCTTGTGTCTGAAGTCACATTGAGTGAAACTCATGAAGCTCCTGCTCTTGCTCCTGACGCCATTGCTTCAAGTGAAGCCAATGCACCCAATATTGCTATGGCATACAATCGAGCTGGTGAGCTTGTTCCTATTCTTTGGCCAACAATTACTCCTCCAGTGCAGCATGGCCTGCAATATGAGTTTAACATCAACGAGCGACCACGAGTTCAGAGGCCTATGTCGAGATTGCCAATGCTTCATAGTGCTCCATCCACTGACTGCACATTCAGTGTTGCTAGCTTCAGAAATGAGAACACTTTCTTCGACAGCTCCAAGAATCCATTCAAGAAGCTACGCATATCGTCAGATAGGTTTTGGAATCATCATCAGCGAAGCTATTACATGTGTGTCCTCTATAATCAAGACCAGATTCATCCTCACAAGCGTCTGGATCATGAAGCCATGTCTGGACTCCCTTGTCTGGATGAAGCGATGGAATGCTTCAGAGATGTTGGACTGTTGCCCTTTGTCACAGACAAGGAACACTGGAATGAGGATCTCATACACCAATTTTATGCAACTCTCCACATTTCTGGCTTCAACAGGGACCCCAAGACTTGGACCCTTGAGTGGATGACTGGTGACGTTCATCATGAAGTTAAACCTCAAGATCTTCTCGAACTCACTCGTCTGCCTATACCTGGTGACTTCTACAATCCAGGGTGTGCTTCTTATGAAAAGGAAGTGGAAAGTATCTTCCAGAAGCCAGAGCCCAACATGACTGAGATGCTGACAATGATGAAGCCATTGCCATTTGAAGCTGAATACCCCAAGGAATTCTTTGTCAATGACCTTGAGTACTTGCCTCGAACAGTATATCACATTCTTCGCAACACTCTATGGCCAATCAAAGGGCATTCATCTTCAGCCAAGCTTGAAGGCGCCATGAAGACATTGGTCTACTATGTAGTAAATGGCATCAGATTCAACAAGCATGACTTCTTCATTCGCCAGCTTGCTGTGTCTGGCATGGATCTGTTTGGCCTCAAATTCTATGCTCCATGGATTATGCGCCTCATCAAGCTTCGTTTAGCTGTTCAGTACGAACCCTCTGGTCGCACTCATCATATCTTTCTGCCTGAAGTTGATGCTCCCCATGAAGTCATTTATCCTTCGGCTGAGAAAGATCCAAGACTTGTTGAAGCCAGCCAATCTGCTCATATGGAAGCCATTCACCTTCCCAATGTGGCCCCTATCTCTGAACTTGCTAGTCAGTTTCGGCAACCAAGACAAGCTAACACTGAAGCCACTACCAGCACAGTACCTCAAAGGCCTCAGAAACGAGCCAAGATGATGACAGATAGAGAGCTTCTTGTTTCTCTTCATCAAAAGCAAGACAAGCATCATGACTGGCTGAAACAGCAAATGAAGAGCATCGTATCTGATCTCAACGGAGTGTGCAACCTCTCTACCAAGAATGCATTTGTTGCACATGAAGCCAACCATAGAGCTTGGAAGAGCCTCACACTACTATGTTCTGAAGATGACCTTGTTGCCGATGGCTTCAAGGAGAGCTTCAAATTTGGCTCCAAGCCTCCCTCATCTTAGAAGTGGCGTACTACACCTTCACTTGAGGACTCCGATTATTCTTCTTCAGCGCCCACGATTCATGCAAGGATTGTTGATGAAGAAGATGATGCCACCTCTCTAGTTATGACTTCACTGCACCACGATGCTGCATCAGGCCCGTCTGCGCCGCCAAACTCTAACATCGACCCGGCTGCCCCAACATCTTCGTCGCCTCCTCGGGACATGTAGACACCCTATGTCTTCACACCTTTTTGGTCACTTGTTGACAAAAGGGGGAGAAGCATTTGGGTTGATAGTCTTCAAGCGGGCATATTGGGTCGGGCTTGTGATATTTTGTTAAGTTTGCAACTCTCGTTCTTGAACATTTGGTGTTTGGGTTGTAAACTTAAGTCCTGATGGACGTCTGCTACATTCACTGCTGTTTTATTGTGCGCTACTTAAATTTGATCTTATGCGCATGAAGTCATTTGCAGACGCCCATATTCCATTGTGCATTCCATTATCTTCATATTATATGTATGCACATGTTGTGACTTCATGAATAGAGGGAGATCTCCACAAAGTAAAACCTGTCATGTGCATTTGCATTCAAAAGCAAATTACTTATATGCACATCTTCAGGGGGAGCTCCTCAACATTCATGAAGCCATACACCTTGTTCCTTAACTTTCACATATTTTGATCCCCATTGAAACTTCAACCAGTTTGTCATCAATCACCAAAAAGGAGGAGATTGTAAGTGCATCTAGTGCCACCCCTTGTTGGTTTTGGAGTATTGAAGACAAACTTGGTTGAAGGGACTAATGTGTTTGTGAGATTCACAGGAGAACACAGGTTGAAGTCCCTATTGATTTGGTTTATCCATTGAAGATGACCCCTAAAAATGTATGAAGACATTGAAGCCAATGGTGGTTCACGAAGACATTCGTGTTAAAGATAATGGCTTACGAAGATATAAACCTAAAGCAAATGGAACGCGAAGACTTAGTCTTTTGGTTGTTTCATTTTCTGCTTTCTTGAGTCATAGGAACCATCGTACTGTTAAGTGGGGTCGAGGTAAACAAAGTCAGAAACTGACGTGATGCTCAACCCAAATCCTATGTCTTCGAGCGAAGACAAATGAGAGAAAACCTCTTCCAGAGTTGGTTGAGTCAGCTTTGCTTGGAGCCCAAGTAAAGTTGCCGCGTGTGTTGGGATCCGACCGTTAGACACATGTCAGCTTCCCTATGACCCAAGGTCATTTCGGACATATCATGTCGGGTTGCCCCCTGGCTATAAATAGCCACCCCTTATCACCATAAATTGGTGGCTGCTCCGAGTTAGTGCACGGCTTTTGTCGTTTTGAGAGCAACCCACCTCGAAGCCTTTGAGAGAGAATCCTTGCGAGGACAAAACCGAAAACACCCAGAGCTCAAAGTGATTGAGCATCACTGAAGACATTCTGTTCTGAGTGAACCGAAGACTTATTACACTTGAAGACTGTGATCTTCCAGCCGGTTAGGCGTCATGTTCTGAGCATCCAAGAGTCATTGTGGATTGCTGGTGAACGAAGTCTGTGAAGGTTTGGA